>CM073576.1:96524491-99500942 GCA_037074715.1 Magnolia kwangsiensis | reverse complement strand
AACGATACATCCATAAGAGATAAGGTGAGGATTTTAGACGCTTTGATTGACGGTTTCCAACGCTTTCAATGTCATTTAATAGTAGATTATTGACGACATCACCGTTTGACATGTACAACATGCTATCCGTTTCCTGTTTCGTAAATCAACAAAGAATATGAGATTTAGGGCATTTTAGTCATTTGTAGGAAGTATTGATTACATTCATATTTTGCTGATGTGATTGACATGGTTTGTTGCCGCATTAGAAAGTTAGGAATACATGCATAATTAGTTTGGCGAAGAGATTCGCCTAATTGCGCACTTCGGGTCGACATACTATATGTAGACTTAAGTGTGTAGTGTATGTGTTTGTATAAATGCTTGTATTAGTATGTATTGAATTAAATGATGTTATGAAATAGTTTGAAATTGATTTCTCAATTAATATGCTGACCTAAATGATTTCCTACATGTTGACTATATGCATGATTTCATTACATGCATGAAATATATGTGCTTGAAGATTTACTTAAGTTGTATGTTATAACATGTGTTAACATGCTCACATGATTGTATTTCAATTCCAATACTCCTACATAAATTGCTAATGTGATTCCATAATTGTTTGGGACTAGACTTAGTCCAGGCAGTCGGTAACTGAGCGAATTCGTGGCTGGCTGGTCTTGGCCACGAACGACGCGTCGATGAACGCGAGTCGTGTTTGGAGTTGGCGGCAGTGGTTAGGCCACGCGAAGTGTTTTACGCACTTCATGTCGTTCGACTTGAGATGCGATCGCGCTAGTCGAGCCCGTTAAGTAACCCGACTGGCCGATGTATGTTCACCCTGTATGAGTCATAACTGCTTGAACCTAGGGTACTGAACTTACCATTGTAAACCCTGTTAACCATGGTACCTTGATCCACGAAGACTCATGAGCCGGGCATGGTGGTATGGGACACCGTGGTCGAGCTGTCAGCCTACGCTGGGGCCACAAACCTCCCCGTAGTGACCAGTGAGCACCTAGTCTCGTGAGCAGATTATGGTGGTATGGGACACTATATTGTAGCTGTCGGCCTACACTAATCCGACGATGAGTCCTTTGTAGTGACCGCGAGCGTATTCTGAGTCTACGGGAGGCAACGACCCTTCAGTAGCAGTAGAGTACAGTAGGCCTGTATTGATAAGGTGATGGAGGAGCGGTGCAACGAGTGCGAGCAACAGCCCTGACAGCCCTTGCAGCGACCTACAAAATATACATCGTATGAGATTACTAGGAGTGACGACCCTAGACAGGATCTGTGTTGGGATTGATACAAGGGAAGTACCTTAGTTTCTCAATCCTGCTATTTGAATGGACTAATAACAACTTGGAAATCATATTACCATACCATTGCATGTGCGTGGAAGATGTGGAGCACTTGAGGGTCGATTGCATGCCGCGGTCGTAAGATGGTGCCATATGAGGGAGATCGTCGGTGAGGGCATACATCACGTCATGTCATATTGCATTAACAATAGTATTAAGATTGTCTGATTTACTGCTTTACTATTATCGCATGATTGATTTGTGAACATGCTAATCTTTGCTTTATGATTCCACTGAGTTGATCACTCATTCCCACGTTACGGGATGGTGTTTGCAACACCCACCAGACCCTGTTGTAGATGCAGGTGATGCTGAGATACAGGAGGCAGAGCCAGACTTCGACGAGGACCAGGACGAGTTCTCGTACATGCAGTATCATGATGGCTTTGCTTAGGCGACCTGGGTTGACGGGACTTCAGTGGGACTATTTTGAACATTTGATTTTGTTCATGTATATGTATATGAGACTCAGAGATGTATTCATACTTTAGAGACAGATGAGATCTACTTTATTTTTTCCTACAGTGATATATATATTGTTTAGTCTTTCGCTTGCTTTTATCACTGAATCTGGAGTATGAATTGCAGTTTTGGTATACTTTTACTCATGTGAATGCTTTAAATCAGACAACATTGAATCATAATAATTTTTGTTGCATAAGTGACGGTTTAAAACTCGGGAGTTGAGTTTATACACGACCCCCGATTTTCAGGGTGTTACAAATTGGTATCAGAGCGTGAATAAAAGTATACTGGGCCTGGGTTATCGTCTCGCGACGTACGCTGTTGCTTCCTTTGACATAGGTGGGTGCGAGAAGGGTCTAAAAACATTTCTAGGATTGCAGATTCGACAATAGGCGAAGTCTATTCGAATCGATCACATAATCGAGTCTGCAATGCATCTCGAGTCGCGTGAAGCAACCCGAATAGCTCCTAGGTCGTAGGAAGTCAGGTTGAGACATTCTTTGCACGATTTAGAACCCGTAAAAGTGAATCCTTGGGTCGTGGGATGACCACGACTCCTGTATTCAATCGCCAGGGCTTAAAAATCCCGTTTCACCAAAAATCTTCAAAATACTTCCTCTCACCACTCCAATCTTCAATTATTTCTTATCCTTTTCATGTTAGGCATCAAACCTAATGTGAAAATAACATAAAATAATACTTTCATAAAATTTTATAGTGAATAGTAAAATTTCATGAAAAATGGCCATAAGGCCATTCTAACTTCATTTTCTTTAGCAACTAATAGTCTAGATGGATGTACTAGCTCCTTATATCCCAAAATCATATGCTGCATGATAGGGTTTTGTATTCGGTATTGCAGATTGGTCCTGGAAAGCCCAAAACACATGTTTTGGCCTATATAGGTCAAAATACAATGAACCAAGGTTGGGACCGTACATATTTGGGGTCCTTGGACCATGGGGGACTAGACCCATGTGCTCCCGCCGACCAAATAGTAGATCAGTCGGCGATGCCATCGCCGACCATCCTTCCTTGTTTGAAGCGTGCTTCTAGATCTGAGGGTGTTTTGGGTATTTCACACCCCACATGTGTGGTTTGTGTGTAGAAAACCCCTAAAACTTGCACTTCCTTCACAAACAGCCCTCCCCATGGCTCCATTTTCATTTTTCAGCAATTATCTCCAAAATTCATAATTCCAAACCACCCCTAGATCCATCCTTGGCTAAAAACGACCACCCTCCATCGTTCCTTTAAAGTTGGCAGCCCTCCCTCTTGAAGATTTTGACTTTGGAGCTCCAAAAACTCCCAAATCGAGCTGAAATCGTGAGGTGCTCCATTCCACTTTTTCATTTTCATTTCTCCTTGAAAATACATCCTTGGGAAGCTTGAAGCATCCCTCTACGATGCCTAGATCTCCCTTTTTCAGTTTGGATAGCCACTTCTCCGCATTTTCTTCATTTTTTATGGCTTTCGTGGAAGCCATTTTAGGCCTTTTATCACTCTCCTCCATCTTATCTTTGATGGGTAAAAGGAAGACTGCAGTAGACGAGGCTGGGCCAAGTCGCCCTGCTCAATCGAGAAGACCGCGGGGTGGTGCCGCAAGTTCAAGTGCCGCCACAGGTCCAGCTATAGCCCGAGAGCTCCGTACAAAGCGGGATTTGGATCCCCATACTCACCTTGGGCGAGTGATTCTAGCTGAGATGCCTCACGGCCAATACACTGATCGCAAAGTGTTGTTTAAGGCAGATGTGGAAGGGTGACTGTTTGATGAATTTTTATTGTTCGAGCACATTGAAGCTGCGCATTGGGGTCCGATCTTTGAAGCTCGCGCTCGTGCTAATGTGAGCACCGTTCGTGCCTTCTACGCTTGTATCCAGAATCCTACCTTGGAGTCATTGTAGTTCAAAATCTCTTTTGGTAGAGATCGGATGGCTACGATTGATGTTCGACTGATTGCGCGACTTCTGAACGTGCCTCTTGGTGATGTTCATCCTAGTGAGAAGAATCTGAGGAGTAGGCGTGAACGAGATCGCCGCACCAGGTTTCTGTGCGGTAAGTTGGTTCCATGGCAGCCTAATAATAGCCTCAAGGCGACGTATATGTCTGATGATTTGCGCCTGCTGCACCATATCTGCACGTTCAATGTTTATCCCAGGTCGACGAATCGCATTGAATGTACACGCCTTATGGTCGATTTCTTGTATCTGGTGGCCCAGGGAGAGAACGTATGTATGGCCACTTTCATCTTGCGACAGATAATCCTCATAGCCAAGTCAAGAAGAACGTTCGAATCACTTCCTTTTGGCCGACTGATATGCAAGATCGCGCTTGAGTTTGCTTACAGACTTGGGCCGAAATTGCCAGCTTCGATTCATAGCATTGATGAGTCGACTATGGTCAAGATGAAGATTGGGTCTCAGTACCGTGAAAATCAGCTTGAGGAGGATAGCGAGGATGACTTTGATGATGAGGAGGATCCAAGTGAGGGAGAACCTGGAGCAAAAGTTCAGGAAGAAGTCTAGGAAGAGGTAGAAGAGGAGGCTCAGGATACAGATGAGAGCCCTCCTCCTTCTGCGCAGGCTACTAGCGATGATTGCATTGCTCAGATTGAGGAGAGTCAGATCACCTTGGGAAGGGAAGTTCAGGAACTTCGCACTGAAGTCAAGGATGCCAAGGCCGTTACGAAGAGGAAATTCGGCAAGGTGACTCACACCTTGAAGGTGATCCTGTGTTGCTTGCAGGATAAGGATGCTCCTCCTTCGTCACCCAACTCAGACTAGCGATGCGACCGTTGATGTTGTTATCAGTAGTTAGTTAATTCCTGCTTTATGTTTTATAAGCTTGTTAGGGCTAGTGCCTTGCTTATGTTGCTGTTATAATTTTAACTGTCTTAGTTCCCATGTATTTCTCGTCATGATGCTTGTAAGGATATATCCCTTGTATTGTAACAATTTTGATTAAATGAAATGCATGGAATGCCTTTGACTCCTTGTGTGAATGATTGCGGTGTATTTGTGCTATTGAGACTGACAAGGTTGCGCCCTATTTTGAATATAGGGAATGCCGCCTAAGGCTACGCGGAGTACGGCTCGGCTTGCATTGACTGAGCCTATAGATCAGGCTCCTTCACAGTCTGACACACATGCGGACCCTACTGTGGGCCCGATTCCTGAGACAGTTCGTGCGTCTCAGCCTACTGCTGGTCCTACAATTGGACCACCGCCGTTCACACCGCCAGTCAGAGAGCCTTATTGTGCATCTACTTCGACGCAGCACACGCCACAGCCTGCTCCACCTCCTGACAGATTTGAGCAGATGATGGCTATGATGCAGCAGCAGTAGCTTCTGACTACCATTGTGGGGACATTAGCCCAGGTTGGGGGCATGACTCCACCTGCACCACCTGCGCATCCAGCTGGGGATGCTTATACATACGCCCAGGATGAGGGCATGGCTCATCCTGTACCACCTACTTACCCTGCGGGGAATGCCGCAGATACACGGGGCCTATTAGAGCGATTCCAGGGCTTACGGCCTTCCACTTTTACGGGTTCTCATAGACCCGAGGAGGCCGAGTATTGGCTTGACCGTGTGTCGAAGATATTACGGATGCTTCATTGCACAGAGGCCGAGCAGGTAGAGCTGGCTACATTCCTGTTTGAGCGAGAGGCCAGCTTGTGGTGGGATAGCGTATTGCAGACCGTTGCTGCTGACTTTATATGGACATGGACAGCGTTTGAGTTCCACTTTCACGAGAAGTATTACCCCCAGACGTACAGGCATGACAGGGAGAATGAGTTTCTCCGCCTCCGATAGGGAGCCATGACAGTCACGGAGTATGAGCATCGGTTTACGGAGTTGGGCAGATACGTCCCGACTATTTTGGCTGATGAGAAGATGTGCATACGGCGCTTTTTGGAGGGTTTGCGACCGGATATTCGGTCAAAGATGTGCTGTGTGAGCATTCCCTCATATGCGGAGTTGATTCACATGTCTATGCGGGCAGAGCAGGATGTGGATCAACTTGCGTGATCTCATGGCCCTGTTGCTTCTAGACCACGACCAGACATGCAGGACAGGCCCTTCGCGGGCAAGAGGCCTCGCGTCGACCCTCCTACTCAGGCTCTAGCGCCAGCACCATTGTTTCGGCGCCCCGAGTTATCGTGCACATACTGTGGGAGGTCAGGCCACTTGGCGCAGAGTTATTTTTCTCGGATGCGGGACAGTGGGTTCTCACCGCCGCAGAAGATTGACCGTGCACGTTCACAGGCGATATCAACACCGCCTATACGGTTAGCTCCTGCGTACCCTTCTCTCAGACCTCCGGTATCGCAGATCAGACAGCCTCCATGGCCCATGACACAGCGACCGAACCAGCCACAGCAGGCACGGGTTCACGCATTGACAGCTGAGGTAGCTGTGACACCGACTTCTCAGCATTCGACCTTCGAGGTCACAGCCCATATTGGAGGTACTCCTATTCTCATGACGGTGGACACTGGTTCCATGATTTCTTTGATATTACGTGCTATAGTCAGGTGTCTTGGACTATAGACCATTATTATGGACGGGGTGCGAGTTTATACAGCTCATGGGTCCTTTACAGATGCCACCCAGATGTGTGAGGGTTGTTTGATGGATTTGGGAGGTAAGACGATGGCTCTAGATCTCGTTGTCGACCCCGCTCTGGTTTATCTCGATGTCATTCTTGACATGGACTGGTTGACTGCAACGAGGGTCGAAATCGACTGCGAGACCTCTATAGTGACAGCCTACGAGCCAGAGGGTGCATCTTTCATGTTTTCAATGCGGGTAAATCTCCCTTTCCGCATACTTAGTTACGCCACTTTATTGCGAGACGCTGGTGCCCAGGTACTTGAGCATACGCTAGTCATTTTTGAGTTCGGGGATCTGTTCAGGAAGATCCCTGGTTTGCCGCCCCGACGAGAGATCGATTTCACTATCGATCTGGTTCCTGGTTCTACGCCCGTCTCACTGCCGACGTATCGCATGGCACCGTGTGAGATGGAGGAGTTGAGGACGCAGATTGATGGTCTGCTAGAGCTTGACCTTATACGGCCTAGTGTGTCTCCTTGGGGAGCACCGGTCTTGTTCGTGAAGAAGAAGGATGGTTCGATGCGATTGTGTATTGATTATCGCAGGCTGAACCAGATCACGGTGAAGAACAAGTACCCTTTACCCAGGATCGATGACTTGTTTAATCAGTTGAGAGGAGCGCAGTACTTCTCGAAGATTGATCTTCAGTCAGGATATCATCAGTTGTGCGTCAGGGATGAGGACGTGCAGAAGATGGCATTCAGGACCAGTTCTGGCCACTACGAGTTCCTCGTGATGTCGTTCGGTCTCACGAACGTACCAGCCGTGTTCATGGATCTGATGAACCAGGTATTTCGACCTTTCCTCTATCGATTCGTCGTTGTATTCATTGACGACATTTTGGTGTACTCTAGGAGTCGAGAGGAGCATGAGGAGCACTTATGTTTGGTCCTGGATATGCTCAGACAGCATCAGTTGTTCGCACAGTACAAGAAGTGCGACTTCTGGAAGCAGGAGGTGAAGTTCCTGGGACACGTGGTGTCCAAGGATGGCATGGCAGTTGACCTGTCTAAGGTGGCTGCGGTGCAGGACTGAGAGAAGCCTGGTTCTGTCACTGAGGTGAGGAGTTTCTTGGGTCTCGCTGGCTACTATTGGCGCTTCATACAGGACTTCTCGAAGATCGCGAGACCCTTATCTCAGTTGACACGGAAGGATGTGAAGTTCGCCTGGAATGACGAGGCGGAGTCAGCTTTTCAGGAGCTGAAGGATAGACTTACGTCCGCCCCTATGCTAGTATTGCTAGAGCAACGGGTTAGATACACTATATACACTGACGCGTCTAGCGTTGGTTTGGGTTGTGTCCTTATGCAGAGGGACAGGGTAATTTCGTATGCCTCGAGACAATTAAGGAAGCATGAGGAGAATTACCCTACACATGACCTAGAGTTGGCAGCCGTTATATTCACACTGAGACTCTGGAGACATTACCTCTACGGAGAGGAGTTCGAGCTCTTTTGCGACCACAAGAGCCTCAAGTACATATTCACGCAGCGAGACTTGAATATGAGACAGCGACGATGGATGGAGACGTTGAAGGACTTCAAGTTTGAAGTCTCTTACCATCCTGGGAAGGCGAATCTTGTGGCTGATGCGTTGAGCCACAAGAAGGCGATAGCGTTTGCGGCTCCACTGATGGTTGCTGAGTGGGATATGGTTGAGTTTTTACGAGACTTTAAGCAGAAACTCACCATAGAGGAGCCATTTGAGTTCATCGCACATGTACAGGTGCGATCTCAGATCGATGACCGAGTCATCGAGGCGCAGAGGGACGATACGCATCTGACTGAGCTTCGAGAGCAGGCCAGTGATGATGCAGACGCCGACTGGCGAGTTGGTATGGATGGGGGCTTACGTTATCGTGGCCGCCTATCGTCCCAGATGTCCCTGACTTGAGACGAGAGATTCTCAAGGCTGCGCATTGTACTAGACTCGCGATGCATCCAGGCAGTACGAAGATGTATCGTGACGTGAAGAGGACGTATTGGTGAGAAGGTATGAAGACCCACATAGCAGAGTTCGTGTCCCGTTGTCTCACTTGTCAGCAGGTGAAGGCAGAGCATCACCGACCACCTGGACTTTTGCAGCCTATGCCGATCGCAGAGTGGAAGTGGGATTTCATTTCCATGGACTTCATTTCAGGGCTGTCGAAGACGAGGAAGGGACATGATTCCATTTGGGTGATCGTCGACTGTCTGACGAAGTCGGCGCACTTCCTACCGATCAGAGTTACGAATTCTGCAGACGAGCTGGATAGATTGTACATCAGAGAGATTGTGTATCTGCATGGAGTTCCGTTGGAGATCGTGTCGGACAGAGACACGCGGTTCACTTCTATTTTCTGGACTCGCATTCAGGAGGCTATGGGTGTGAAGTTGAAGTTCAGTACTGCCTTCCACCCACAAACAGACGGACAGACAGAGCGGGTGAACCAGATCTTAGAGGACATGTTGCGAGCTTGTGCATTGGACTTCAAGGACAGTTGGGATGATTGTCTTGCTTATGCGGAGTTTGCGTACAACAACAACTTTCAGACGAGTATCGGTATGGCACCTTATGAGGCGCTGTATGGGCGACCTTGTCATGCACCACATTGCTGGGCAGAGGTCGGTGAGCGTATCTTGATTGGCCCAGAGTTAGTGCAGGCGACGTCAGAGAAGATCGATATCATTAGGCGTCGGCTTCTCACAGCACAGAGCAGACAGAAGAGTTATGCCGATACGAGACGGAGGCCACTAGAGTTCACAGTTGGGGATCATGTGTTTTTGTGAGTTTTCCCTATGAAGGGAGTCCTTCGGTTCGGGAAGAAAGGGAAGCTGACACAGTGATTCATTGGTCCATTCCAGATCCTCGATCATGTGGGAGCAGTGGCTTACCGATTGGCTTTACCCACGCCTCTCGCGAGCGTTCACAACGTATTTCATGTTTCTATGCTGAAGAAGTACGTTGCTGATCCTTCCCATATCATCAGATGGGAGCAGGTGCAGTTAGGAGAGGATGTTACTTATATCCTACGACCGACACGTATCCTAGACAGGAAGGAGCAGGTACTGCGTAGCAAGGTGATTCCCCTTGTGAAGGTATTGTGGACACATCACTCTGAGGAGGAGGCTACTTGGGAGACAGAAGCCAAGATCAGAAAGAACTACCCACAGCTCCTCGAGGAGTACGAAAAGGTACAAATTTCGAGGATGAAATTATTTGTTAAGGGGGGTAGATTGTAACGCCCGTGAAAAATCCATACTTGGGCTCGAGTACCAACTCGACCCGAAATTGCGTAGAATTAATTCCTATGGAAATTAAGCGTAAGTTAGCTAGCGTAACGCTGGAGTAGCTGGGAAATAGTCCCTGATCACTTTAAATACGTTCTACAAGACCCAAATCGAGTAGAACCAACGACTCTATAATACTATATAACCTCAGACCAAACTCTAAGCAGGTTTGTTCTCTGGACCACTTTGAATCTTTGTATTGGATCTAGACCGCGCGTCGAAAGTCCGATACCTCCTATCTTAGACCGTTAGGACCGCCTAGCTGGACTTGACAATCATTTCGAAAATCAAGTCAAACCAATAATCACAGGCTATTTCATTGAGGCCGGACCGAAGAGAGTGCGAATAGGGACATAATTGGAATTTTAAATTCAAATCCGGCACACGACTTGACGCGTCAGTATTAAGCATTCTAACCGTCAGAATTCAGCCAGATTACACCCTCGGATCAGGAAAAATTTCTATTTCATATCATGTGACTTTCAACCCTGATCTACGTGCGGTGACCATTGAACTGAAACTGGTCCGCCACGTGCGATCTGCGAACCCTGCCAGACTGAAAACTTAATACGTGCTAGATCTGGTACGCATGAACTTAAGTCCGATCGCATTCGGCCAGGGGACCACCAGAAAGCATCTTTTGGACCGAAACAGCCCTGAATTGGATATGCACTAAGTGAACTTTGTACCGGAGCCTATTTTTGGCATTTTTGGGCTTATAAAAGGGGTTGAAACCCTCACTCCTCTCTCCCATCCGAATTTGAGAGAAACCCTAGATTTGGAGGGAGAAAAGGTGAGAGTTTGTGAGAGAGAGTAGGATAGATTTTTCCAGTCTTCGTGCCACCTGTTGCTAGTGCCTAAGCAACACCTCCTGATCACCAAGCCGGTGATTCTTCCACGTTTTTAGGTATGAAACAACCCTAGAAGTTGCTGATTTAAGGTTCACTAGGATCCATACCTTTTTAACCAATAGATCTTGTAAATCAGGTTCTCTTATTGCCGTAGACGAAGTGTATACGCTCCGTTTGAAACGACACATCCATAAGAGATAAGGTGAGGATTTTAGACGCTTTGATTGATGGTTTCCAACGCTTTCAATGTTGTTTAATAGTAAATTATTGACGGCATCGCTGTTTGACGTGTACAACATGCTATCCGTTTCCTATTTCGTAAATCAACGAAGAATATGAGATTTAGGGCATTTTAGTCATTTGTAGGAAGTATTGATTACATTCATATTTTGCTAATGTGATTGACATGGTTTGTTGCCGCATTAGAAAGTTAGGAATACGTGCATAATTAGTTTGGCGAAGAGATTCGCCTAATTGCGCACTTCGGGTCGACATACTATATGTAGACTTAAGTGTGTAGTGTATGTGTGTGTATAAATGCTTGTATTAGTATGTATTGAATTAAATGATGTTATGAAATAGTTTGAGATTGATTTCTCAATTAATATGCTGACCTAAATGATTTCCTACATGTTGACTATATGCATGATTTCATTACATGCATGAAATATATGTGCTTGAAGATTTACTTAAGTTGTATGTTATAACATGTGTTAATATGCTCACATGATTGTATTTCAATTCCAATACTCCTACATAAATTGCTGATGTGATTCCATAATTGTTTGGGACTAGACTTAGTCCAGGCAGTCGGTAACCGAGCGAATTCGTGGCTGGCTGGTCTTGGCCACAAACGACGCGTCGATGAACGCGAGTCGTGTTTGGAGTTGGCGGCAGTGGTTAGGCCACGCGAAGTGTTTTACGCACTTCATGTCGTTCGACTTGAGATGCGATCGCGCTAGTCGAGCCCGTCAAGTAACCCGACTGGCCGATGTATGTTCACCCTGTATGAGTCATAACTGCTTGAACCTAGGGTACTGAACTTACCATTGTAAACCCTGTTAACCATGGTAGCTTGATCCACGAAGACTCATGAGCCGGTCATGGTGGTATGGGACACCGTGGTTGAGCTGTCGGCCTACGCTGGGGCCGCAAACCTCCCCGTAGTGACCAGTGAGCACCTAGTCTCATGAGCAGATTATGATAGTATGGGACACTATATTCTAGCTGTCGGCCTACACTGATCAGACGACGAGTCCTTTGTAGTGACCGCGAGCGTATTCTGAGTCTACGGGAGGCGACGACCCTTCAGTAGCAGTAGAGTACAGTAGGCCTGTATTGATAAGGTGATGGGGGAGCGGTGCAACGAGTGCGAGCAACAGCCCTGGCAGCCCTTGCAGCGACCTACAAAATATACATCGTATGAGATTACTAGGAGTGATGACCCTAGACAGGATCTGTGTTGGGATTGATACAAGGGAAGTACCTTAGTTTCCCAATCCTACTGTTTGAATGGACTAATAACAACTTGAAAATCATATCACCATACCATTGCATGTACCTGGAAGATGTGGAGCACTTAAGGGTCGATTGCATGCCGCGGTCGTAAGATGGTGCCGTATGAGGGAGATCGTCGGTGAGGGCATACATCACGTCATGTCATATTGCATTAACAACAGTATTAGGATTGTCTGATTTACTGCTTTACTATTATCGCATGATTGATTTGTGAACATGCTAATCTTTGCTCTATGATTCCACTGAGTTGATCACTCACTCCCACGTTACGGGATGGTGTTTGCAACACCCACCAGACCCTGTTGTAGATGCAGGTGATGCTGAGATCCAGGAGGCAGAGCCAAACTTCGACGAGGACCAGGACAAGTTCTCGTACATGCAGTATCATGATGGCTTTGCTTAGGCGACCTGGGTTGACGGGACTTCAGTGAGACTATTTTGAACATTTGATTTTGTTCATGTATATGTATATGAGACTCAGAGATGTATTCATACTTTAGAGATAGATGAGATCTACTTTATTTTTCCTTACAGTGATATATATATTGTTTAGTCTTCTGCTTGCTTTTATCACTGGATCTGGAGTATGAATTGCAGTTTTGGTATACTTTTACTCATGTGAATGCTTTAAATCAGACAACATTGAATCATAATCATTTTTGTTGCATAAGTGACGGTCTGAAACTCGGGAGTTGAGTTTATACACGACCCTTGATTTTCAGGGTGTTACAATAGCAGGAGTGTTGAAGGTTTCAAAAATTATTTAAGTCATCTTCTCAAGGTTAGCCTCAGGATTGAGAGAACAACCTGGATAGCAACATACATAGAATGAGTGTTGAAGGTTTCAAACATTATTTGAGTCATCTTCTCAAGGTTTCAAAAATTAATTATTTCAAATAGTTGCCTACAATATCCATTATATTTGGGTGAGTGATTATCAACCAATGGGTACATCAGAGGAATGCATGTCAATCAGCACCATATTTCACAATCCGGATTCTAATTGAGAAAAACTTCATAATGTTCACACTCGTAAACTTCCATTTGACTCAAACTGAGAGCAGAAGAGAAAAGATACCAACTCTATAGTCATGATGTAACACATGATGAATGTTTCAGCAGAATTATTTTAATAATGGAACTGATATGATTCAATTGATTCATAAACAAGGACACAAAGTGAAAAGAGACAAAGGCACTCAAAAATTGTACATGTCTTACATTAACTCAAGTTAAACCAACTAAATCGAGGAATCTACTGTCGCTAAGTCACAGTCCCAAAATCAAATTGGTTGAGCAATCCTAACCTCTGATTCATGGAGAGCATTATATAGGAAACTGTTGGAAAATAGTACTCACAAACCTTTTGAATACTAAGAGTAGGCAATGACTAATTCTCTAGTCACTCCATCTTTATGAAGAGTTTTGGCTTTCATATGCCTCCTGGAAAATCAAATCCTCAAATTTCACAATAAATGAGGCGATTAAAATAAGTAAATCAGTAGACTAAAATTTGAAAAAGTTCAAACTGAAATAAGACAGACTTGTGTTATGTGAGCACAAAACAAAGCAATAAACTGTACTTGCCGGATTGGCTCTAGTACATAGTATTTACAACACATTTTAATAACCTTGACAGATGCATCGAGATATGCGATGTCCAATCGATATGAATATTGGTTTTGAAGAACCTTGAGTACATCGCATTGCCTGCACAAAATTTTGTAATTCAAAACAAAACCATATGATGTAGAGGTAACTAGCCTGAGTTGAATTCTCTTACGACTCCCCATATGCGCCCAGAGTTCCCAATCAAAGTGATCAGATCCTTGGCACAATTTTCTCACTTTCCACATATTTCTATCAATATTGGATGATGACAACCAATTACTAACTTTAAATTACCCTAGAAAGTTTGTTTTTTTTTTTTAAGAAAGGACATTTCTACTTTTTTTTTTTCTTTTTTCTGAAAAATGAGTATGGTTCAATTTTCACAGGAAATACATCAACTGAAAATACAAAGAAATTGAAAAGACCCTAAATGTGTCTAGTGAGTACCAAATGATAAAGAAATAAATGAAAATCCTTTATAGATTGAAGCATTTTGTTTTTAACAAGGCACTTTCATCAAGTGAGATGTAACCATTTAAGTTTTGTACACCAACAAAAAGATTTCAAGTAAAAAGAACCTTCATTTACGGCATGTTTGTGTAAAAGAAGTCAAAAATTCTTTTTGATTCTGACATGAATAGGTGGCAGACATGCCAACACATCAGATTTTCAGTCTATGCCGAAAGGATCAACAAAAAAAGATACAACCATAGCAAACAATGAGTTGATCAACCATAGCGAATAGTGAGCTGATCAAATCTGAAGCCTAAATCTGAATCTGAAATCTGAAATATGAATCTGAATCTGAAATCTGAAATTTGAAATCTGAAATCTGAAATTTGAAATCTGAATCTGAATCTGAATCTGAAATCTGAAATATGAATCTGAAATCTGAATCTGAAATCTGAAATCTGAATCTGAAATCTGAATCTGAATCTGAATCTAAATCTGAAATATGAAATCTGAAATCTGAATCTGAATCTGAATCTAAATCTGAAATATGAAATCTGAAATCTGAAATCTGAATCTGAAATTTGAGGATTCTAATGGTGGATATCCATTCACTATTGTTTTCCTGTGGTGTGGTCAACCTGAGATTTATTAACAATCCAAACCACTGATACTCTGACATATCATGGCTCTTGATATGCAATCACTTGGGATTTTTACACGTGGAACTCGTTAACTTAAAATAAACCGACTAAATTTTAAAATCCATTGTATATAAATCACAATCCTAAAATCATATTGGTTTAACAATACAAACCACTGATTCATTGAAGACTTGTTTGTTGAAATAGGGCCATTGGCTATTTTTCAATTTAACCCTCTAAAAAATGCCCGTTAAAATAAGAGTAATATTTTTACCATGATACATCTAAACTGAAGACCCATAGTTTGTAAAGTGTAGTTTGAGTTACTTGTAAGCTTATAGAACTCTGATGCCACATTTTAGAGTTTTATCGATAATACATTTCAGAGACCTACATTTCCTGGCTTAAAAATCACAAAAAAAAAGGTGGATTTTATTTCCCCAAGGGCTGGTTAAATTCCCAAAACACCACTGGATCAAATATCCACAGTGAAACAGGAAAATGTTTAGGCACCAATTCCGAGTGGGCATCTTTCTAGAAATTGTATCCTATAAGCAATATTGTCAAAGCAATGTGATTAGCAATATGAATCGTTCATTTTATATCATATTGCATACCACACTATATGAATCGTAGGTTCAAATTGCATATCCCAAAAAACTGTATGAATCACATTGAATCATATGATTATTTACATTGAGTTGTCAGCTAAATGTGGACTGCATAAATGGACCCAAATATATATATATATATATATATATATATATATATATATATATATATATATATATATATATATATATATATATATATATTTATATCATTTCTTTTTTACATGTTGTTCTTATTTTTATCCGTTTGCTTTAAAACATGTAAAAAGCCCTTTCCTATTAAAAATCCTTATGCTTGTCTTTGGAGAGAAGGGGAGGTGGAGATTTTGATATTCAGAAACCCAAAACAATCAGAATATCTTTTTCTTTGGTCAAAAGAATCAAAATGCCAATTAAGGACTCTTGCACATTTTTAAGGTAAAGTCCTTAAACACAAAACATAAAGGCAAGAATCCTTTAACATTATTACAATCTTTATGCATCATAAAAGTTCTCAACTGCTTATATGATGGCATGTATTACTTTTCTTGGTGCACACTGATGATTATTTATATTTTTCAGATTTTTTTTTTATATATATTCTAAGAAAATCAGAAAAAAAAATCTTATAATTTACAATTCAATTTGCAATTCGATACAAGAGAGCTATTACAATTTGCAATATGATAATGATTTTGAGAACATGGCCTGTGAGGCATATTTATGCCCCATGCATCCTCTCATCTGCCACTCTATTTGCCACAAAGCAGAGACAGCTGTATGCAAAAGCACGCGTACATGTGCATGCATGCATGCATGTGGACTCCTAAGTGTTTTTTAGGATCCACATCTAGCTGACACCAGGCATGGTAAGGGGTTGAATTTGAAGAGGATCAAAATTTTAGGTGGACCACATCATAGGAAATAATGGTAATTGAATGCCTACCATTAAAAACTTTTGGGGGTAAGAAAAGTTTTGGATGAAGCTGATATTTGTGATTTCCCTTAATCAATGTCTATGTGTCCTTATCAACAGGTTAGATGGAAGATAACCATTACGGTGGGCCCTAGGAAATTTTTAATTGTGGGCATTCAATCACCACTATTTCCTATTTCCTATGGTTTAGCCCACTTGAGATCTTGATCTAGTTCATTTTTGGATTTACACTCTGAAATGAGCTGCCAAAATGGATGGACAGCGTGGATATACAACAGATAAATCAAGGTGGGCCCCACGATCACGGCCTCGCCTAGGTGTTTCCCGGCCTCACCGAATCCGCGTTCCTTGGAACGGCCCAAAAGATCTGAGTTTCTTTCGATGAGGTTAGTGCAATGCTAGGAGATTTTGCAAATATGATTGTAAGGGGTCTTCGAGGCACACGTGCAAGGTATTTCATCCATCGACCATGTTGGGCCCACCTGAATATGTCTAGAGCTGATATAACCGGGTGCGGGTTGGATAGTGACAAGGTCATGCAAGACGTGGATGAAGTGAAAACACAAATATCAGCTTGATCTGAAACTTCTCCATCTCTTAAGAAGTTTTTAGCGTTGGACATTCAATCCCCACCTTGTTGTCCAATTAATCATTGGACCTGCTTCTTTTATTGGCTCACATCTTAAATTATTTGAAAAAGTTGATGGATGATGTGGATCAAACACATAAATCATGGAGGGAGTAAAGAAGTTTCACAGGTTAAAGGTTGATTTTGTATTGCGCAAACAATTTAAAAGAAAAAATTGAAAAGGGGTACTTTTGGAAGTAGAAAACAGTTTTTTCTTTAGTTAAAAATAAAAATAAAAATCCAGGAGAACGAGAAAAATGAAAAAGAAAATTTGGAATTTTAATTGAGTAAAATGAAGGTTATTGATATTGGCACCCACCGCAATGATAAATACATCTTTTCATTTCTAATTTTTGGTAAGAAATGGTATAACTTACACCTATGGGCTTCTATATCACTGAAAGTCAAAAGGGTGATTGTGAATGGTGGCTCCTAACTAAAACTCGATACATGCATATTAGAATTTTTTTCCTCAGTAAATTAAAGAATGCAACCCCTTGACGGCAAGAAATGAACTAGACCAAAGTCCAATGTCACTCATCCAAGTCCAAAGTGACTTGGACGCATGGTATTAAAAAATGGTTATGTTATGGCCATTATGTAACAGTGTTGTTGGAATGGTTTTTAATGTATCTCTTGGGTTTCAGAACTTGTAATTAGAAACCAACAATCCAAAGACTAAGATGTTGTCGGTCTTCCAAGTTCTTTTACTCGATCTTCCACTCAAAATAAAATGTTTACTATTGATCCTAGTATTATATACTACATACTAGTAACATACAACCAATATTGGGGCACCATACTATAATACAAAATTTCATGTCCCCCTAAACAAGTCATCATCCATTGATAACATATATATATATATATATATATATTATATATATATATATATATATATATATATACATATATATATATATATATATATACATATATATATATATATATACATATATATATATATATATATATATATATACATATATATATATATATATATCATAAGTTTTTTATTTTCATTTACATTCACAAATACATTCATCATTCATCCAACTATTAACAACATTTACAAAAAATAAAATATATCCAACCAACTCTTAATAATAATTTGTAACTTAACCTGCTAGGAACCGTCATGCACCATAATGTCTTACGGCAGAGTGGGTTCTGAGGAGTTACAAGTTGACCCTAACGACAACATATAAATGATAAAGATATAAATGATTCAAGAATAATTAAAGGTTTCGAGAACTTACATCCACCTCACTCTTATTGCCAAGTAGTCCTGACGAAAATGCATCCACACTACGAGAAGAGAAAAAAATAAATAAATTTGTGGCTGCACCGATACGGTCTAGTATGAACGGCTGCCTACATACCCAATGTTAGAAGGTTGGGATCAAGCCACTATGTAGTTCTTAATATTTAAATTAGAACATGTTATGCATAAGCAAAGAAAAAATCAAAATAAATCATAATAGAAATATGTGTACCTTCTGTCATGCATAAGAAGATGAAAAGCTAAAACAAATCACTAGATTAGTCAAGCAAAACTACTAAATAATTCAAGATAAAGATTTAGTCAAATAATATCCAAAATAACCTCAAACACAATCCACATTTCCTGACCAAATTACAAAAATATGTTCTTGACTTAAGAAAAGTTTTAAGTAAACTCCTTTAATATCTATGTTTTTGTCAGCACTCTAGGCCAAACGAGAACATCACCCATGTCGCAATCGGCTAATGTCTTCTCCATGTCACCAAACACATTCGCACTGTGAACTTCAACAACATCCAATATAACTTTGATGCAATCTAGAGAGATGCCTGCATTATCCTAATCAAACGCCCACGTGCAACAACTCGACTACAAATATCTGTCAAATGACAAATTTGTTCCACCCGTAGAAGTGGAGGTGGAGGTGGAGCTGACTCATCACGATGACTTGAGGTATCGCCAGATCGATAAAACCCCTACAAGGAATAATTTTTATTATTTTCATGGGTAAAATTATAACTATACATTATTCTTTAATTGTTAAAATACCTGAGATCCAGCAGTGCCAGGAGAGCATTGCATTGGTTGAACTAGAGTATTTATTTGATTCTGAACATCAACCAAATGTTCTCCAATGTTCAATATCATGTTCCTGCACTCGTTGAACCTATTTTTCAGTTGCTCTTTTAATACAATCATCGATGCTTTAACCTCAGCAATTTCGCCCTTTCCTTCTCTAATTTCATTAATGTAAGGGGTTGAAGCAATAATGGTGGTTTTTGGAATATGACCCAATCCCCTTACACATCCTCTTTTATCAAGACCACAAACCTAAATGATAATCAGCCATTATTAGTAATGCATGTATATTAGTAACAAAAAATGTTCAGAAAGCTAAGCATGTCAAAGTGAAGAGAATGAATGAAAAACCTGTGCAACTGGGTCATGATTTAAATCATTATGCATACTTTCCGGGTCATTGGAAACTATTTCTTTTATTTTTTCTGTTGTGATGCTCAGCTCCTGTGAAGGGAGAGACCCATCGGATCTAGTATGAGTTGCCAAAAACAATTCAGTTCTCGTGATTTGAGTATCTGGATTTTTTTGTCGCTGTAATTTACAATGAGAAATCATGTTAATTATTATGTATTCTTAAATTAGATTAAAAGAAATTAAAGTTATGTTAAAAACTTACAATCAACTCTGTCGTCCTAGCAGACCCCCGTCGACCAGTAGTGTGAGGGCACTTCATCTCTCTTCTGGATTCCTTTCCCTTTTCACGACGAGACTTCACCTCTTCTGTAGATTCGTAATCAACGAATTTGATCCAATCTTCTAGCTTGACACCATTTGGGTAATTTTTCTTTTTGTCTCCATCATTATCATACACATCCAGGACACTTCCTCGTAATCGGTTCTTCCAATCCTTCCACATATCATTAGCACGCTTAATTATGTAACTTTTACATTTGTCATTATTGTCAACATCATATTTGACCTACATATTTCATTACACGGGGCAATTAGTCAACAACAATTATATTATAAACATTAGAAAGTAAAACTCATGTATTTAAATGCTTACCAAAACAGTTGACCAAACATTATCCTTGATGGTGCCTGGCACAAGCCGCCAGTTTTTGTATGCAATTGAACAATGAGTCCTAACCACATTTCCTAAAAATGTGGTGAATTGATTTTTATTATCTCCAGTAATCTCTCCAAGTGGATTGATTGAAACTTTTATCCTTGTGGTGCTTGCTGGGGCAGAACTAGAAGGCCCTACATAGGACATAATTTATAAAAAAAATAAAATAAAATTATTAATCATTTAATATGTTGCTATACATTATAAAGAGATGACGCTATACATATGCATATGTTTTTGCTGAATTCGAAAAAAAAATGAAAAGAAAAATAATCTAGTATAGTAAATGTAATTAAATTTACTTCAACCTGATATGAAACTTGATCAGTTTCTTTTCCGCTTTTGAATACGTGGGTTACTTGATACAATTTCTACATATGACCCTTCTTGTATATTTTCACTAGTTGAGTCATACAGATCATCTATTAAGGAAGGGCTCGAGGAACCTGCAGTCAACCTGGCCTCAAACACTAGCGGATCCTCAAATGCATATGCATCTTTTGTCAGTCGTTTCGGAACATCTAAGACAACATGCCAGTCATCTCTTGTCGGATCCTTGCAATAGAAGACCTGAGCCACCTGAGATGCATGGATAAATGGCTCATCCTCTTCCTTGATATTCCTTCTAAACCTTCCTACGTTTACAAATATCATATTTGTTTCAGGATCTACATAACATCCATTTGAAGTATCTTCGATATGCACCCAATCACAGTAGAACAATGTTATCTTGAAAGTGAAATAGTTTAATTCAAGTATTTTCTAATGATACCATAGTAGGTGGCTTCCTATTCTACCAAGTTCTTATCCCTGGCACTCACCCTGAACATAGTTAAGGCTTTCATAGAGACCCCGCTATTTTGTGTTGTAAAGTTTTTTTTAGAGTCTGATGTGTAAAAAACATATCCATTTACTGAGTATGTACTGTATGATGTGGCATCATAGCTAGGACCAGTAGCAATTCTCTTAAATTGTGACATTTCTTCATTCTCTAATTGTTTCCTAAACCAAGCATTGTAGTCTACTTCTTTTTGCACCAACGGATTGCCTCTCCTGTTTTGTCCCTTACGTGTTTGGCCATGAATGTATTCATTGTACTTCCTACAATTCACATACAATATAATATATGAATTAAATTTTTACTTTACATGGTACAATTTAAAAACATTAAGGATATAAACATAGACTTTTGTCAACATACCCCAACCATTGAGCATTTTCAGCGTGATGTTGTAATACCCATCTGCGTGCTTGTTGATATTGCACATTAGTAAGAAGATAACTTTTCCCTATCGATTTGGAAATTATCGGCATTATCATCACCCTCATCATAGAATATCTTTTTCACTCTTCTATGGCTTCCTAACATCATTTCAGGCATGTAGTCCATGCAGTACATCATGGACTCTTCCAGTATGTAGCGTTCAGCAATACAACCCTCTGGATAAGTTTGATTCGTCACATACTTTTTGTATGTTCTCATCATCCTATACACATTAAAATCAGATATAGATATAAATAATAATAATAAAAAAGAATAAGAAAGTTGATAAATTCTAATAATTAATGTTACCTCTCAAAAGGATACATCCACCGATATCTGACTGGTCCACAAAGTTGCGCTTCCTCTGCTAACTGTACCACTAGGTGTGTCATAGGAACAAAAAAAGATGGGGGAAAATATTTTTCGAATAAACATAATGTTTCCACTATTTTATTTTATTTTTTTGTATTTTGAAGCTCTTCACGATTAATAACTTTTGAACATATGACGTTGAAGAATCTTGACATTTCACAAATGGCGGTGCGCAATGTCTTCTTCTTTCCTAAAAACGAGTGCATCAACAAAACTGGTAGCAATTGCTGCATCATAATGTGATAATCATGCGACTTGAGGGCCTTTAGCTGACAATCCTCTAAATTGATACGATGTGTCCAGTTTGCACAATATCCTCTTGGAACTTTCAAATTGCTCAGTGTTAGACAAAACATGTTTCTTTCAGATGTGGACAACGTGAAAGGAGCTTTGGGTGAGAATAACCTGCCGTTTCTTTCTTCAGGCCACATAGACTTTCTTATCTTCATATCCTGAAGATCCTGACCGGCTTGCAAACCATCCTTAGTCTTATCTTTTGTATCCATGATTGTTGCAATAAGGTTCTCGGTGACATTTTTCTCAACATGCATCACATCCAGATTGTGACGAATGGGCAAATGCTCCCAGTATGGCAAGTCAAAAGGATTGATCTCTTCGTCCAGGCAGTAATGTTATTCGGGTCATTGTTAGACTTTTTCTTAGTCTTTTCCACTTGCTTTCCGAAAATGGTTTCAATATTATTCATTTTACATAGTACATCTGAACCTCTCATACGCTTTGGAGCCTTCCTTTTTTCCTCTTTCCCATTGAATCTGGTTCTGTCAGTCCTAAAGTCATGACCTGATGGCAGGAATCTTCTATGTCCCATATATGCAAACTTCTTTCCATGTTCAAGCCAAACCGATTCCGTCTCCTCACTACAAATAGGGCATGCGTACTTTCCTCCTGTCCTACAACCAGAAAGATGTCCATATGCTGGAAAATCGTGTACTGCCCATAGTAAAATTGCCCTCATTGTGAACATATTCTTACTGTACGAGTCATATGTCATAGATCCTTCCCACAATTCAAGCAACTCTGCAATCAACGGTTGCAAGTAAACGTCAATGTCATGTCCTGGACCTTTTTTCCGGGGATCAAAAGTGTTAACATGGTAAACTCTTTCCGCATGCATAAATGAGGTGGGAGATTATACGTAACAATCATAACAGGCCAACAACTATATGAATTGCTCATATTCCCAAAAGGATTGAATCCATCCGTTGCAAGTTCCAAACGAACGTTACGTGGCTCCGCAGCAAAATCAGCATACTTTTCATCTACAATCTTCCACATAGACGAATCCACTGGATGACGCATGCAAATATCATCTTGAGCCGACTTTGAATGCCATATCATATTCTCTGCAATTTCTGGTATAGTGTAGAGTCTTTTTAACCGTGGCGTTAATGGGAAGTACCTTGGCACCTTACGAGGTACACGTGGGGCGGTCGACCTTACAACACTATTAAATTTCCATCTGCTTGCTCCACATTTTGGACAACACTACTTATCAGCATGGTCTTTCCAGTACAAAATATAATCGTTAGGGCATGCATGTATTGTCTCATAGTTCATACCCAATGAACTGATCAGCCTCTTTGCATTATAAGTACTATCTGGCAAAGAGTTCTCATTGGACAAAATTTTCTTGAGCAAGTTTAACAACTTTGTAAAGCTATTGTCTGACCAACGAAACCTTGCCTTCATACTCAGCAACTCCACCGTCACAGACAACTTTGTATGCTCCCATTTACACGATGGATATAGGGGTTGTTTTGCATCCTCCATTAACTTCCTATACCGAGCCTCATCGCCTAAGTCATCACGAGGTTCAGTATCATCTTCATTATTAACCTCACCCATACATGCATCTAACTCAATGGGTTGAAAACGACTGAAAGCATCATTCACCAGATCGACCATTCTGGGCAACACATCTTCATTACGATTACCGACAGGTGTACTCGCACCTGTTTCAAGACGTTGTTCCCCATGGAGAAACCACGTCGTGTACGTTTGATCTATGTCATTAAAAACCAAGTGTTCGAAAATGGTTTTTAATGTCATATTTCCACGTATATTACAACACTTGGCACAAGGACAACTGTGCTAGTCTTCCCCATTTGAATTTTGTTTCACGTACTTTAGAAATGTTGCAACACCTTATATGTATTCAATAGTTAACCTTCCTGCTCTCATCCAGTTCTTGCATGGTGTCATGGAAGCCATCTCTGGTAACACGTACATGATGTGCTTAAGTTAGATTACGAATGAGTATGTCTATCTAACTGACTAAATCAGTTGCCCATCCAAGGCCAAATAGATTGTAACGCTTTCATTTTAAAATTTAAATGCCTACACCGAAATTCTGGCAGCATCTCCCCATATCTCTCCAGATATATTAATCTTGTATTTGATTCCCATGTCAGGTATCAACACAAAGCGAGGATATTTGACCATGGAAATAAATGCAAGATACATATCCAGAGAGAAAAGGAGAGATGATGCATAGAAAAGGCAAGTGCATTTGAATTGACAAAATGAAAGCATTACATTTTATCCGATCTTGAACTGTCCAAACAGGGAAAATTTAAGGATTTTTATGCACCAAGGAGCACACTGTATCTATGCCTGGCCACATAAAAACCCTTAAATGGGTAACTGATTGTCTTAATCTATATACAATCACATCAAAATTTTTAATCTAAATGAACATAATACAAAATACAACTCATTTATAAATGTAGAATCAAAGCAAAAGAACTGGTAACCTGAGTTATTTTCCTGCAACCAGTCTCACCAGATAACAGCACCACCTATTCTCCACACATAAACAGATAAACAAAACTCAGAGTATGACATTGAATAACATTGAACCCTCCTTTCACTAGTAGTAACAGAAAGAAAATGGTCAATACAAGTGTAATGGGTTTATCCTCCTCTCTTTTTATTAAGCATGGTGATGAGAATATTCTTTTCTAACAAATGGGTGTAATCTATTTAGTCCCATACATTTCTTTTGTAAATACTATATAAAAGCTCATTATTAATTTTTTTAACCTTGTTTGAAATTTGATGAATGTTTCTGCCTTGAAAATTGGCATATTCTTTTAAACAGGAAAAGGCCAAACATTTGACTGATAGCTTGAAATCTATGAAATTGCTATCTTGGATGAAATAAACAAAAAGAAAAAGAAGGGAAAAAATAAGGAAAAACAAATCACATGCTCTCCTCAACAATAACTAAAACACCACTCTCAAAATTTCTGACGGTGACTATAGCTATAAAAGCCTGACCAAAAACTGGTCAGGTGCAAACACAAAGCATGCTTACACCAAGGTATCAAAACTCAAACTCGCTTGCAGGCTAAGCCTGAATTGACTTGAAATACAGTCATTGTTTGTTCTTGTTTATCAAATGCAGAAATCTCATGTACTTCTTTCAAGTTTTTGGAGTAATAATCAGTTTTCTTCTTTGACTTATTTGAATTGTTCCATTGATTTTCATGGATTTTCTAAGAAACAGAATTATCAACGAAGTGAACAAGCGTCATGATCAAATTCAATCAAATCAAGGAGCATTTTAGGTATTTGGTCAAGTTTTACTTTTTATGTTGATAAGAAAATGTGCAATATCATCCATCAAAAAACACAAAACAAAATGTGCTCCTGTGGGCAACCACTAGTAGGTGGGTTCCACGTGTTCTTCCTTAGAAATCTTTGTTTCAAATTTCTTCCTTAGGAATTCAAATTGATTTTAAATTCAAGCTCTTACCAAATATCTCCAAAAAGCGGGTTAGGATGGGGAGACATATCATATGAGATGGGATAACCCCAACCTCATTCAAACTCCTCCCTTATCTCCCGCCCCCTCCCTTTATAAAAAGGAAATGCATTCCCTCATTCAATGCATCCTAGAAACTAGAGAGTTACTAGAGAGAAAATAGGGATGGGTAATGATACCCATGTTTCCATCAGGCTCACCTCTAGACAATGTAAACTATTTATTCAACAATTAAATGAGTGATCAATCCTCTCTCCTCAGGAAGTGGTTAGGCGAACCGCTAGATGTAAACCATCCATCTTCAGCTTTGTACAAATGTTCCATAGTGTGTGAAGCGTGAACTGACAGTGCTGTGTACTAACAAGCTAACTGAAATATATATATATATATATATATATATATATATATATATATATATATATATATATATATATATATATATATATATATATATATGTTCCATAGTGTGTAGATCTTATCAGATCCCGCTGGTCCACCCACTCAGGTGGCTCCTCATATTGTAGATCACCAACTCATGACCCTATTTTCACAACCAGAGGATTAGGAAATTTCTTCTACTAAACTTTGGTATGTGTACATGCTAGCATGTTGTCCATACAGATGTGCACTGGAGACTCTTCCTACTCCCTTTTTTTCTTCACCTCACACTTCTACAATGGCCCATATTTGTTTAGGGATTTGCTTGAGAAAAGTCTTCTCAAGATAGTGAAGCTCTAGTGGGATGAATGAAAGCTGACCAATATGCTAGTGGGATTTGAAATGTTGCGTGTGTGTATACATATGGGATATGGTACTACAAGGTCGACCTCATGGGAATTTCCCAAGAGATCGAGCTATGTGGGCCCCACCGTGATATGTGTTGAACATCTACCCCATTAGTGCCACGGGTTTAAAAATAAAGTCAATCATTGACTTGAGTGGGCCACACCACATACAACAGTTGAGAGGAGTTATCCTCCCATTACAACATTCATAATCATTTATTGGGCCCACTGTCCATCCCAGCCATTGTGTGTCTCACTTGGATGAGGAGTCGGATTAAGTTTCAGCTGCATGCAAAACTCATGTGGGCCCCCCCAAGTGTTTTTATCTGTTTTAGGCATGTCTTCTCATGGTTTTAGATGGTAAGGCCCACCTGAGTTCTGTATACGATTGATTCTAGGGGTTTCCAATCACGAGGGTTTTCAATCATGGGGGTTTCCAATCATGGGGGTTCCGAATCTAGGGGTTTTCCAATCATGGTGCTGAGAGAGAGAGATTGAGAGATCAATGAAAAGGAAAAAAAATAAAAGAAAAAGAAGATGAATGAACGTTCCAGCATTTTGATGGAAATGCATGCAAGAGATTTAGTAAGGATAGTAAGGAGAAGAAAAGGAAGAGATGGATTAGAGAAATCTGTTGTAATGCAATTCGAGGGAGGGATGAAATAGGAAAGTAGAATATACCTCAGTGGAGGTGAAACAGAACACAGGGCCTTCCGTTTGAAGGTGATGGTCGATGGACGAGCTAGCTCCAACGGTGCAGGGAGGATTTCTCCATGGAAGAAGAGGGAATGGAAGACGGAGAAGAGGAGTGGGCGTGGGATGGTTTTCCTAATGTAAATAAGGGAAAATTTTCAAATCCATATTTTGTGAGTTTACCACATTTTATAACACAAGCTCTATTAATGGTCGCACATGCGTGGGACCATTTTCTGCATGGTTAAGATTTTCTTACATAATAAAATTATAAATATTTACTATTTGCACCTGGACTGATTATTTGGATGGTCTGGATAACTTCGTATCTCAGCCACTATTGTTATGGACGAGTCACCACTATTTTACATAAATAAAAGACTCACATTGTAAACCTTAGATTCAAAATGGTAAGTTGACATTTGTACCTGGCACCGCTCTATGGGCCCTACCATGATAGATTTGTTTCATCCATGCTATCCATCCATTTCACGACATCATTTTGTATACGATCCTCAAAAACTAGATTAAAATAAGTCTTGGGTGGACCACACAATTAGAAAATATTATTGGTTGGATGTACATGGTCCACTGGAGCTTTGGATTTAAATCTTGGGTGGACCACACAATCTTTGAATTTAACTCATTCTTTGGATATTGCCTTAAAATGATCTCTCCAAATGGATGAAAGGTGTGGATGCAAAACGTACATCATGGTGGATGCAAAACGTACATCATGCAAACGTACGGAGTTTGCTAACGTCAATTCAATGGGAATGGATTGGCCACTCCCCCTGATAGCAGCGTTTGGCTGGTGGTTGGTGCTCTGTGGGCCCCAACATGATGTATTTGTATCATCCATGCCGTCCATCTATTTTTATATATCGTTTTATGATATTCTAAAAAAAATGAAATATATATAAATCTCAAGTGGATCACATTACAGGAAACAGTGTTGAATGAATTTTGACCATAAAAAATGTTTTGGAGGCCATAAAAGTTTTGGATCAAGCTAATATTTATTTTTTCCCTTAATCTGGGTCTTTATGACCAAATCAACAGATTGGATGTCAAATAAACAGTACAGTGGGCCTTAATAGGAATTTAATTGTGAATATCCATTCATTATTTTTGTCCTGTGGTGTGGCCCACCTAAGATTCATATCCCTATATTTTTTTATATGAAGCCCTAAAATGATCTGTAAAAATGGATTAACGTAATGGATGAAACAAGTACATCATGGTGGGGCCTACAGAGCACCGACCACCAACTAAAGTGGTGTCAGGGGGAGTAGCCAATCCGTTCCCCAATTTAATAGTCATTCTCTGACCATCTTTCATGCGCAAGCCTTTCGCATAAACTTTTTGCACAAGAATGCTGGGTGGGGCCCACCCAGATATTTTGGAGAAATACACTCCGTTCATCCGTTTTAGGAGATCATTTTAGGACACATGACCAAAAATTAGGTGTATCCAAAACTCAAGTGAGCCACAAGAGAGGAAACAATGGGGATTCGGTGAGCACCGTTGAAACATTCTTTTGGACATGAAAGTTTTGTATCAGGATATTTTTTCAGTTCTTTCACTTTATCCTATTGAGAGTGGCCTTATAAACAGTTTGGATGGCCCATAGATATCAGAATGGAGCCCAGGAAGGTTTCAATGGTACAAATTTCTTTCCCCAATTTTCCCTCTTATGTGACTCAATTGAGTTATGGATCCAAATCATTTTTTATCAGACGTCCTATAATGAGCTATAAAAATGTATGGACGGGGTGGATTCATTAAAAACATCGTGGTGGGCCTCAACCAACATCCTTGCGCAGGAACTGTTGCTAAAGGCTTTTGTAGGAGATTCGCATCCCTAGCCTAGCCAGCCCCTTGGCTGGTGGTCGGTGCTCTGTGGTCCCCACCATAATGTATGTATTTCATCCATTGCATTCATCCATTTTGAAATACCATTTTAGGAATTAATTCTAAAAATGAGAGGTATATAAATCTCAAGTGGACCACAGCACATGAAAACAATAGTGATTGGATATCCATCATTAAAATCCTCATAAGGCCCACTGTACTGTTTATTTGACATCCAATCTGTTTATGAGGTCATATAGGCCTAGATGAAGGGGAAAAACAAAAATCATCTGGATCCAAAACTTTTATGGCCCCCGAAACATTTTTAATGGTTGACGCTCATTCAACACAGTTTCCTATAATATGGTCCATTTCAAATTGGGATATATCTCATTTTTGGTCTCATGTAGTAAGATGATCTTTAAAAATAGATGGATGACATGGATGAAACACATACATGATGGTGGGGCCCATAGAGCACCGACCACCAGGCATTGGCGAGTGCCAAGGGGAGTAGTCAATTCGTTCTCCTTATTTGTAGTGTGGTCCATTTAATCTTTGGATATGATTCATTTTTTGGATAATTCTCTAAAATGATCTTGAAAAATGGATGAACAATGTGGATTGATTCTAAATTTTCAGTAAATCCAAAACTCAAGTGGAACATGCCACATGGAACAGTGTGGAATAATGATTTCCACGTTGATACCTTCCCTAGGCCCACAGTAATGTTTATTTTCCATCCAACCTGTTCATAATATCAAAAATATATGAATGAAGATAAAACACAAACATCAGCTTGATCCAAAATTTTTATGGCCTCCAAGAATTTTTCAATGGTAGAGGTTCAATCACACTATTTCCTGTGGTTTGGTCCACTTGAGCTTTGGATATGCTTCCTTTTTGTTCTTTAGACCTCAAATTATCAGTTAACATGGATGAACGGAGTTGATAAAATAAATAAATAACAGAGGACCCCACAGAGTTTAGTCTGGTAAGGGTAATGAGCAGCTCACCTAAATATAGTAAAGAGAGGTTTCCTTCATGAAACATTCATAATCAGATATTGGGCTTGCCTAAATGTGATTCACATATCCAACCCACTCATTATGTGTGTCCCACTTGGATAAGGGGTCAAACCAAGTTTCAGCCACATCCAAAACTCATGTGGGCCCCACCAAGTGCTTTTATGTTTTTTAGGATGTCTTCACATGGTTTTAGATGGTATGGCCCACCTAAGTTTCATATACAGATGATTTTTGAGATATCTCATAACCTAAAGGGAACACATCAAATGCATGGTGTTGATGTTCAACAAACATCATGATGGGGCCCACAAAACTTACTAACATCAATTTTTAAGTTCTCATGATATTACTAAGTTGGGTCATAATTTTGACTAGAAAATTTGGCTCATTTTACATGTCTGGTCCATTCACTCTACTTTACTGATCAATACCCACAATTTGACTAGTTACTCACCTCGATCAAGCTACATATGAGGAAGATATTAGGCATACAAGATTGATCAACAATTTGAGTAAAATTTAATTTTAATGCTTAAAGGTTCAATTAGTGGATGTACCTAATAATTTATTAACAAATATTTTTTATTTCGCAGATAAATTTCAATTTCTATTTAAACATAACATTTTTTTTTCAAAATGTATATTTTTTTACTCTTAATTTTTCTTTGAAAACTTTTAACAAAATATCATTTTTATTATAAAATATTTCAAAAAAAATTAAAATATAAATTCTGAATTTTTATTTTCAAAATCTCAAAAAATTTCCCAATTTTTTTTTCCCAAAAATTTCAAAATGTCAATTTTTTTCTTTAAAAGCATCATTTTGTTTTCAACTTTGCAAATTTCTTTTTTAAAATGATATACTTTTTTTTTTCAAAATCTCATTGCTTTTATAAAATATTATGGTGGGGCCCACATTGTGAAAATTTTCACATTTAAAATTTTTTTTTACTTTCTTTTTAGGGATATTATTTTTTTCTCAAAATCAAATACTTTTTTTTTTTCAAATTTATCAACTTTATTCAAAATTTTTTTTTCCCACAAAATAGATTTTTATTAAATCACTATTTTTATTTTTTCAAAATCTAATTTTTTTCTCAAAAATTTTAAAATTTTTTAAACTTCTCAATATTCTTTTTCATATGATATTACAAATCATTAAAATATTAATTTTAAATTAAAAAATAAAAATAAAAATTTTACTCATTTGATATAAAAATAAAATATTCTTTTTGCATTTAATCAATTGTTAAAATATAATCTTAGATACAAATATGTACAATTAAACCACTGAAATTCTATTAAAAAAATAATTAAACAATAAAAAAACCTAATTTTCCACCATATTCTAATTAAAATTTTAAAAATTAATGTTAAGGCAAAAGTCCTTTTACGATGGACAAGATCCGTCGCAAAAGTCCATTTACGATGGACCATGATCCGTCGCAGAAGCAACTGAAAAGCGCGCCATTTGGCATTTTTGGCAGGAATGAACGACGGTTATAAAAGCAAACCTTGCGACGGATTTAGTCCTTCGCCGACTAACAACGAACCAAAATCCGTTGTTAATACGTCGCAAATCAGATTTAAGCGACGGATTTTGGTCCGTCGCTAAATTCAGTGACGTCCAGACCGGATTTTTGACAAACACGGGTTTAGCGACGGACTTTTTCCATTAGCGACGGATTAAATTCGTCGTTAAACCAAGAGATTTTAGCGACGGACAAAGTCCGTCGCAAAAATACGTCGCAAATGACCACTTTTGACGTAGTGGACTTTCGCACATGTAAACCCTCGATCTTTGTATCATGGGACCCACCTTGTACAATACTTTAACCTTTCATTGCGCAACCAAAATTTTCTCCTTCGCAGCATTACGCGGTACCGCGCAACACTAATAATCATCAACATATATTCTTCTTTTCTTTACTTAATTCCTTCATAGTTCTTCAACACTTATCATCATTTTTATGCTCCGACATACTTGCATTGTCTCCATATTGAATCATTTGATTTAGCCTTTTAACGGCTCCTCTTTCTGGATAACAATGAGGTGAGTAGGTGGCTTAGCCTTTCCTTGCCTTCAATGACATTGTTAATGAACACTTTGTTGAGCTGAGTGAATGAGTGATCGATTGTGGCTTTAGTTGCAAAAACTACTTCCAAACTGCTCTTGTTAGGGTCCGAAAAAGTGCTCCACACATGACAGCGATTGATGCATCGTGGAGTTCCATCCAAGCCCTAAAGGATTCTAGGTGTTTGGCTAAGTCACTCGTTCCGGAGTACAGGGCGATCGAGGGCATTCAGAACCTTGGTGGAAGCTGGGCATGTATGATGTTAGCAATAAATGGTGGATCAGTTTCTTCCAATATTGCCTCCACTGAGGATGGAGCATGCGTCTGGTAAGCCTCCCTTATCTCACTGATTTCGCCCTCCATTTCATTGAACTTGGCTTCCCAAGGATCTTCACTTTCGGTCATTACCTCTACTAATGTCTTCGGGGGTTTGTTGCGCTTCTTTTTCTCCAACTCATGATGTAAGTCGGAGGTAGCCAGCGTGACGGTACCCGAGACGTGGGAGGGTGCCTACCTCGAGATTCTAATCTTCCCTCTTCTTCGAGAGCTTGCGGGCGCTTCAGATGGCTCGGGGATTTCTATAACTGCTCGACCTGCTGCTTCTCCAATCCCCTAGACGAGAGGAGGTTGTAACTGCTCTAACATTCGTTTCATCGAGTTCATATTGTTATTCAGTGCCTCAACTTATTGCTCGAGGGATATAAGTTGTTCATAACCCTAAGTGTAGGGTCACAGCGTAGTAATAACTCGGTGAGACGGAGGTCAAATCCACAAGGACTAAACTTATACATATTCTGAAAATAATTATAACTAGAACTAGAAAAAGATCTAAATCTAAATCTGGAATAAAAGAGAGTAATTTTGAATAATGTTGATTAGAACTATCAATTAAAAGGTAGGAATTAGGGTGACAAGAATTCACTTGTAGCTATCAGGATGCTACCTTACTTTAATTTAAGAGACACAATTGGAATTGGAGTCCTATCATATTCGATTGGAAGATGAAGCAATTAAACCAAATATGAACTTTTCATTGATCTAGCCACACATGAAGGAGTATTGTGATGATTGGAAGGGATTCCATCACCCTACCATGCCCAGGAGACGATGGTGAACAATAGGATTTACCAATCTCATAATCTCAAAATAGAAAAAAAAGATATTCAAAGCTATCACAACATCTATTACAATTTGAGTCATAATAAATCATTGAAAACTAAAAATATCCCTTAAGTTTAAACTAAAAATCGATGAGGTTCAAGAAAAAATAAGAACCAAAGAAAGAAAATCATCCCAACACACTACAAGCTTCACCTCTTAGCCCTATCCAAGAGGTTTAGCCAATCATAGACATGATTGGATCTAAAACCTTAAAAGAAAATATTAAAAATAAGGAAGAAAAACTCTTAGGAGGCTACTCCACCCTTTGGTTCTGCTTCTTAAAACCTAATTCACATCTTTAGAACTCCTCAAAGAACCCATATTTATAGCCTTTGTCTGACCATCTTTGAAAATCACCTCAAATTTACGCACTCTACGTAACGCCTTCGATGTCATCGAACAGCCTTCGATATTATCAAGCGTAACTTGAATTCAGAAGTCACACCTTTTCATACTGCGTAACTCTTCATGTCATCGAACATACCTTTGATGTCATTGAACAATCTTTTAATGTCATCCTAGGGTGTTCGAGTAATCGAGAATGTGTCCAGATTATTCCAGTGAGTTGCTATAGAAATTCGTAAAAATCTTGATGTCATCTAACTGCCTTCGATGTCATCGAGTAGGTCTTTGAGTAATCATACAGGGCCTCGATGTCATCGGGAACCGCATCCAATTTGTTCAGTAACCAACTTGATTTTCCTGTAATTCTTTGATGTCATTAACCCGTGTTTGATGTCATCGACCACTTCTTCGATTTTATCAACTTGCGGTCGATGACATAAACAGTGAAATTCAGATTATGTGAAGTTTTACAATTTGCACTTTCAATTTCCTTCATTTTCCACTTGGTTTCCTTAAATTTAGGGTCTAAAATCTTCAATCTTGGTCTCCTAAGATCCATCCCTTGCCTTGGTTATTCTTGAGCATCAAATCCATATTTTTAACATTCTTTTCAATCGAAACTCTTAAACTCACCTTGCAATACAAACATGTATAAAATATACCCATCAAGCATTATCATGTTCATAAAATCAAGATATAAATAGGGAAAATATGAAATATTTGATACTCAACATACCCCCCAACCAGCATTTTACTTGTCCCGAGCAAAATATGTGTGAAGAAATCCTCAATTCTTAATGTTCAAATCACTTTCAGAAAATAATCTTTTACGCAATCAAGTATGAATGAGTATAATTCAAAGAAGCGAGAGTGGAATTTTGAAAACCTAGACGGAATTGTTGAGTGTCAAATATTGCAATATTTTCTCTATTTATTTCTTGGTTTTATGAACATGATAATGCTTAATCGGTATGTTTTATACATATTTATATTGCAAGGTGAGTTTAAGAGTTTGGATTGAAAAGAATGTTAAAAGCTTGGATTTGATGCTCAAGAATCACTAAGGCAAGGAATGAAGCTTATAAGACCAAGATTGAAGATTTCAAGACCTCAAGATCTAAGAAAACCAAGTAGAGAAGGAAGGAAGTCGAAAGTGCAAAGTGTAAAAATTCACAGAATCTAAAATTCACTGTCATGTCATCTACCACCGGTCGATAACATCAAAGAATTATAGAAAATTAAGTTTTTTTCTGGACAAATTGGATGCAATTCTTAAGGACATTGAAGCCCTGTTCGATTGCTTAAAGACCTGCTCGATGACAACAAAGGCAGTTCGATGACATCGAGATTTTTGTGAAAATTTAGAGCAACTTGCTAGAACACTTTGGACATAATCTCCATTGATCAAACACCCTTCGATGACATTGAAGGACAGTTCAATACATCAAAGGTATGTTCGATGACATGAAAGTACACAGTGAAAAGGCGCGCGACTACTGGATTCAAGTTACGCTCGATGGCATCGAAAGTTGTTTAATGGCATCAAACGCGTTTTGTAGAGTGCATAAATTTGAGGCGGTTTTCAAAGACAGTCAGACAAAGGCTATAAATATGGATTATTTAAGGAGTTCTAAATATGAAGTAGGTTTTGAGAAGCAGAGTCAAAGGGTGGAGCAGCCTCCCAAGAGCTTTTCTACCTTATTTATTTTTAATGCTTCCTTTTAGGGTTTTAGATCCAATCATGTCTATGGTTGGTTAAACCTCTTAGATATGGCTAAGAGGTGAAGCTTGTAGCATGTTGAGATGATTTTCTTGCTTTGATTCTTATTTTTCTTAACCCTCATTGACTTCTAGTTCGATTTTAAGGAATATTTTCAGTTTTCTATGATTTATTGTGACTCGAATTACAATAGATGTTGTGATAACTTCAAATATCTTCTTTTCCTGTTTTGAGATTGTAAGAGTGGCAAATCCTGTTACTCATCATCGTCTCTTGGGCATTCCAATCATCACAATATTCCTTCATTGAGGATTAGATCAATGAAAAGTTCAGAGATTTGATTTAATTGTTTTATCTTCCAATTGGATAGGATAGGACTCCAATACCAATTGTGTCTCTTGAATCAAAGTGAGGTAGCATCTTGATAGCAACAAGTGGATCCTTGGCACCCTAGTTCCCACCATTCAATTGATAGTTTTAATCAAAACCAATCACAATTACTCTCTTTTACTCCAGATTTAGATTTAGATCTTCTTCTAGTTCTAATTCTAATTATTTTCAGAATACGTACAAGTTTAGTCCCTGTGGATTCAACCTCGGTCTCACTGATTTATTACTACATCGCGACCCTACACTTGGGGCTATGAATAAATTTTTGGCTCCATTGTCGGGAGACTATGGCTGTGTTTTTCTAAGATTAATTGGTATTAGAATTAGGTTAAGATTAAGGTTAATTTTATTTTTTTTGTACTTTTAAGTTAGGATTTTTCTGAACTTATTTTTAGAGACTAACTTTATTTTCTATTTTGTAGAATCCTAACATAGCAACCCTAATCGGGTAACTTCTCTACAACTCTCTTATCTTTTCTTGATCTCTTATTTATTTTATTTCTTCTAGTTTTCTTTTTAGGTTTAGTTGTTAAGTTACTTGAGGGCTGACAATGTTTCATACCAAAGCAGGTTCGTGATAACACTCTACGTCTCTTGAAGGAGGATTAGTCGAAGGGTTACCTATCCATCAACGGATTAGAAACCACTTAAGATCCTTTGAGTTAGTTGAAGTGATGGCTACACATCAACCTCAACACCTAGTGATGAAGCCCGAGATGAGAATGAGGTGCATCATGCACCCCAACTTGTACTCTACGAGGTTATTTACAAATGGCGAGGGAGAGTACACCTGCCTACATGATATTTCCATTGAATGTAGGAACCGTGGATGTTAAACTGGGGGTGATCCAGCTTCTTCCTAAGTTTCATGGACTAGAATATGAAAATCCATACTTGCATATGAAAGAATTTGATGAGATAATATCTACATTACACTTCCCAAATGTGTCTAAGGACCAGGTTTGACTGAAATTGTTTCCTTTTTCTTTGAAAGAAAAGGCTAAGTCATGGTTACATTCCTTAAGACCACGGTCCATTTGCACATGGGCTGAGATGACAAGAGAGTTCCCTAAAAAGTTCTTTCCATATTACAAAACGAATGCCTTAAGGAAAGTAATTATGAATTTTGCATAAAAAGAGGATGAGACCTTCTTCCAATGTTGGAGCGATTTAAGGATCTCATAAATTCATGAACACAACATGGCAGATAACAAGCTTTTTCTATCAAGGACTGACTTCATCCATGTGCTAATTTGTGGAGATGATGTGTGATGGAGAATTTATGAATAAGGAAGTCGATGATACGTGGGATTATTTTGATAAACTTGCTGAAAACACGCAATCATGGGATACCTCCTCAAAAACTAGCACTTTTATGCCTACTCAATCAAAGGAAATGAGAGGAATTTATGTCTTAAAAGATGAAGATGATATAAATGTAAGATTGGCCAAACTCATAAGAAAAGTCGAGGACATGGAACTTAAGAAGGTAGAACCCGAAAAGGCTGCGGAAGTTGTTTGTGATATTTGTGCTCGGTCCAGAATGTCTTGGGCCATCATTAGTGATGGAGGTTCATACTTTTGTAATAGGCGATTTGAGAACTTAATGAAGAAATATGACATGTATCATAAGGTAAGCACTTCATATTACCTATAGACAAGCGGACAAGCTAAGATGTTTACTAGAGAAATTAAGAAAATTCTGAAAAAAAATGGTTAACCTTGACCATAAGGATTGGTCAATCCACTTGATCGATGCTTTATGGGCTTACCATACAACTTTTAAGACCCCCATCGGAATGTCTTCCTTTAGACTCGCTTATGGGAAAGCTTGCCACTTGCCTATAGAGTTAGAACATGGAGCCTACCGAGCTATCAAAAATCTAAATTTTAACTTGGACAATGTTGGCTCACTGTGCAAACTTCAATTGAATGAACTTGAAGAAATTCAGAACGATGCATACGAGAACTTGAGAATTTATAAGGACAGGATGAAGGTGTTTCATGATCGGAACATCCTTCGAAAATCATTCACATCTGGTCAAAAAATCCTTTTATACAATTCTTGGTTATAATTTTTTTCAGAAAAACTTCGATCTCGTGAGACCAACCATTTCATCATTACTACTATTTATCCTCATGGGGCTGTCAAGATAAAGAATCTAGTGAATGACAATGTTTTCAAACTAAATGGACATCGTCTCAAGCCGTTTGTTGAGAAGTTTGATTCAGAGGACATGTCCATGCCTCTGACTGATCTTGTGTACCAGGATTGACCTTTTAGTCTGATGGAGATGTAGCTGGGTTTATTGCTTTCATAGGTTTTAGGATTAAGATAGTTTGATTTCAGTTTGTTTAGTTTTCGTGTTAACCCATTTACATGTTAAGAACTTTGGAAAAACTTCAATTCTCCTTCTTCCGGTATTATCTTTCCATCGCTTTCCATTTCTTTTCTTTATCTCATGTGCATTGTATGCTCATAACTTTTACATTGAGGATAATGTAGGTTTTAGGTTGGGGGTGTAGATTAGGTAAACTAGACAGTGTTTTTTTAGTTTTGAGCAAAAATTGTGAAAATTTTTAAATTTTCAAGTTAAAAACATGTTTGGAAAATGATAATTTGTGGAATTAAGAATGCTTTAAGTGTGATGATAAGATGGAGATTAAACTTGAAATTGTTAGAGTTTGATCAACTGAGTAGACTATCGTTTAAATTCTTACATTTAATTTATTAAGAAGAAGTTTAAATATCATGTTAATATAAGTAACAAGCCACATTCAAATTGCTTTATGTGAATTATACTAGAATTTCTCATTGATAGATATTGAGAATTAAGTCTGGAGAATTTTATCCACCTTCAAAAGATGAAAAAAACCAGTTAAAAAGCAGAAATATCAACAAAAAGGTTATGTATGATGAAAAGACTGAAAATGAATGAAAAGTCTAAAAAGAATGAATAAATAAAAAAGACCGTCGATATAAAATCAAAAATTGAAAAAATAAGGAAAATGTGATAAGTTCGAAATCAGTACTTGATTGTTCAATAAAACTTGAGGTGATGAGCATGACTAACATTATGAAATAGTAGTATGTTATAGAAAGTAAATAGAATTCATTAAGCACATTGGACAATTTTGATATATGAACTTATGCTCTTAAATGATTGATAAAGAAAATTTTTGATTGATCGCTCATGTGATTCAGCTTTAGGTTTTTAAAATTGCACTCTCGCTTCTTTAGATCGTAACATAGAATGAAATGAAATTGCATTACTCTTATCATTACTAATTAAGATATGAATGTAAGGGTTCAATTAGCATCCACATTATTCTATACATATTAGATTTAAACTAAATGAAGTCTAGCACATGTAAGAAGCAACAATACAATTTATAAGATGGGTGGAAATAAGATTCTTTACTTCATATTATACTAATAGGAAGGTACATATAGCTAAACAATTTCAAATGTAGCAAGAGAAGTATATTACTAAAATCCTATAAACATGAATTAGATTTATATGCTTTGAAACATCCATTAGTAATTATTGATATCAACTAAGAAAAAGAGAGCGAAATTAGTAATTATTCTACTCATTAGGGTTAAAACCAATTTGGATTAATATAAATGAAAGAAGCCATGTGGGACATCCTTCACCTTGAATGAAAGTTCCCCTTGATTTGATCCTCCTTATAAGGTGAGTTTAAGACTTCCTAAATCCAAAGCAATGAAAATCAAATACTATTCTAGTTCATGCATAGACTTTGGGTGATTTGAAATTTTCTTCACTTAATTGGTTTGAACTGATAGAAGGTAATTTTCCTTGCAAGATTTCAGTTGTAACCATCCCTGATTAGGATGTTACAAGACTCCAGCGAGTCACAGCTGAGTTGACTCGGCTAGACGTCTCAACTCTCAACTAGTTGAGTTTTAAATCTAGGGAAAACTGCCTGTTGTGGTAATTGATTATTGGGGGTCCCGGATCTATGGTTATACTTCAGATTTCTAGTAAGGACCCCAAACGTCTAGCTAAGATTTGATTAGATTCCTCTACTTATGAGGCTGAATAAGTCAACTCGTGACTGAGTTGACGAGAAATTCCAAATGTACGTAGTGGTGTTGGGTTCCATACCTAATTGTCGTTAGATCTAGTCAATGGTGTGGATCAAGTTCAGTCGAATATTGCTGAATCAAAACTGGACTCGTCTGTTGATTAGGACTGTTCCATGGATGGTTGAGTCCTTTTGGTCCACGGCAGATGGACATTGTTAGGGTTTACTAGTCGAGCTGGAACGATCGGAATCTGCGGCGAGTCGGGTTAGTGCTCCGGATGGCCGAGTCGAGTTGCAACAACAGCTGGAAACCGGTTCCAGCAGTTGCCCCTCTCTCACTCTCTCTCGCCTTTTTTCTTTGTTTTTCTCTCTATCTCTTTCCTTTCTTTTCTCCTCTTTGCTGCAATAGGACCCCTACGACTAGATATAACCGTGAACTCGGCCCGTATTCGAATCGAGTCAACTCATCCCATTACGGCATTCGAAACAACGGCGACTCTCTCCCTCTTTTAGGTTTTCTATTTTTTGGCAAGGGATCACCCTAAAGATCGGACTTTATAGGCTCCACAAATCCTCTTCTAGAGGATTCGAATACAGCTATATCCAGGGGATTAGTTACAAGTTTCTCTTTTGGCATCAAACTATGAGAATTTGGGATGGTACATTCGGATTTTTGTTACATGGTGGTGATCTATTGTCACTGGTGAACTTTTGACAGCATGGTCCCCCAAATGGACGGCTTTGATCAGAAAATGGGCCCACTTCATCACGGTGGGTTCTTTGGTCGAACGGTGAAGATGGGGTGGTCATCTATTGTGGTTCTCGAGCTTTGGCCTCATCCGATGATCTAAACCCTTTGGATGGACCGGATAGGTCCACTGATCATCACAGGGCCCACCTTACGCCATTATATTCCCGCTCATCTGATGGTCCTCAATATTTTCGGCCGCGGCAACTTCTCGTGTTTGAAGGGAAGTTCTCATGAAACAGCTCGTCTCAACAGGTAGAGCTGTTGCTCACCCTAATATGGACGCACGAGATGCCTTCAAGAGATTTTCTAGAAGCCTACGAGCGGATGGGATTGCTTTTTTACTAAAACGGAAAGATTCTTTCCGATGCTCAAAAGTTTGAGTTGGATTTTCTAAAATAGTTCGTTATTTGAACGAAAGGTGGAGATTTTCGTGCTGGATGAATGGTTTTAATTTCCGCAGTTGTGGATTGCCAGCTAAGACGAAGGATTCCTGCTTCAGAAGCTACCGCACGTAGCACTACTTGCGTCAGGTGCGGTGAGTACACACGTGCCCATCTTCGCACTTAGAAACTTAGGGTGTAGTCGAATCTTCCGTCCTGACATGATGGACGGTACAGATTTGCGAGAGGTGCTTTGAATGGTCCTTGGTGCAATATCAGACGGATGGCTTCGTTTGAATTCGAGCGTGATGGGAAAATCGGCTAAAATCAGAGATTTCTTTGGTTTTTATTGGGTAAAACCCGATTTGAACGATTCTACGGTCCCATGTACTGAGGGTGTACATAATCCGTGCGTAGGCATGGGTTCAAAATCGGAGTACACGCTATGGTTGGTGTGATCTGAACTGTCCATTTAAGTTGTAAGTTTACTAAGTTGTCTTTGGTTAAAGATCAGTCAGATCTAAGGTCTAGACGGGCCATACTAAGTGATTTGAGTGTTTTCAACAGTCAGATTTGTTCCAAGTCTGATTCAAGCTGGAGTACAAGGGTTTTGGGATTTGTTTAAAAGATAATTAGTTGTGGATTCAGTGGTCCAATAACTTGATTACGATGGTCAGTGTTGGATTTCTATATTGAGTGACACGAGCCTAACAATCTATGTATTTAGTGATCTATGCCACCAATTCCCCGACGATTGTATTCATTTTGGAGTACCTATAGCATGAAATTAGGGATTTTAAATGGTGGAGCTAAGTGAATCTAATGGTCAAGATGAATAGATTGAAGATAATTGGATGGAGGTGTGTGGTCTAAATTACATGTGTTCTCACATATGCATAAAGTTATTTAGATATCTATAGTAACATCCGAGTATTGAAAATATAAGGTGTTACAACTACCCAGCGATGAGAGGCCACGCTGGAGTGGGCCCAACAAGGCTGGACGGTCCAGCATGTTGGCACCATCTAGCAGGCCTGGACGTTGGGAGACAAATAAATATCAGCTTGATGGTTGGCTGGTGGGCCACTCATGTGGACCCTACCTTGCTGTGTACTTGGAGATGCATACCGTCCATTCATTTCTCTATGTTTAAGCAGGGCCTGGGCCTAACCCATAGGCAGATCAATGTTCAGATGGGACGGGACGCTGCTAGAATGTCTGTCCAACAGCTATCCCCCTTTGAAGTATGTGTTTTAACTTCTCCATTCACCCCTTTTGTGGCCCATCTAATTGAGACCCACATCATATATATATGTAGCATCCAGGCTGTCCGTCTGAGGCATGCCACATGCCAGGGCAAAAACCCATCTACTGGACGCCCAGGCAGGCCCAACGTCCAACAAGGGCTGGTCGTCCATGGCCACAGGCCCACCTTACTTATGTGTTGCCCAAGCCGTCCAGGCCATTTGGACCGTCCAGCTGGGATTGGGATGCTGCTGGACTGCCTATCGAGTAGCAAGCCCACCCTAACTTATGTGTTGTATTGAAGCCTTTCATTTGGTGGGGGCTACTGTGATATATATGGGCCACCATGAGTTTTGAGTTTCATCTAAATTATCCATCTGCTGGATGCCCAGTAGGCCCAGGTAGTTTGGAGGGCTGGACATCCATAAGGACCCTATATTGCTGCATGTAGTTGTATATTATGAAGCTGTGAGGCCCACCAGGGTGAAGGTGCAATGCATACACACTATACATCAATTTTTCTTAGATCATGGGCCCCATTAGTGCCTTATAAGGCCCACCCTCCATTTACATGAATGAGGACCACAATGTCCAGATTTCTGGACGTCCAGCAAGCCCAAATGGGCTGGACATCCAGCCTTAGAGCCCCCTTTGATGCAAGTGTTGTCCATCCATTATGCTAGATTTTGTGGGCTGTTGTGTAAGCCCAATATGATATATGTGTTATACACCTTGCCCAACCCTTTTATAGAGTATATGGGTTGCCCCATGATGCCCATCAGGATGCATGTGTTGTATCTCTTCCCAAGCCATTTATTTTTTAGGCTGTGGGTTGCCCCATGTAGCCCACCTTGATGTATGTAGACCATGGGCCGTCCCTTGAAGCCCACTATGATGTATGAGATAATATATATGCTGCCCATTTATTTTCTAGCTATTGCAAGGGCCATGGGCCCCATTGTGAGATAGCTTTTATAGCGGGCCATACTCTAGGAGGCAATGGTGGTTAAATGTCCATGTTGTAAACCTCCACAGGCCCATTGTTAGACCCATTCTCATCTTCTCTTAATGGGCTAACCCAAACCGTTGGGTCCCCATTATTGATGGGGCTTCCACCGTGCATTGTAGATTAGTCCAAGCCATATAGCCCATCTTATGCTTATTGGGCCTTATAGGTGGGCCAGTTTACTACGTGATGGAGAGGGTGAGGAAGCCCACTCTTCGTACATAGGCCCATCCTCTTGACTTCCCTTGTTATATACATTAGACTTACCCATGAGGCTCATTCTTGATATGAGTATGCCATTTAAACCATCTGCTGATTGTAGGAGAGTACATTATCATCATTGGATATGCCTAGTAGAGCATCATGATATATGCCCATACACATCATTTGTATGCTTGTTATGAGGAGTGATTGATCATAACATATACCATTGGGATGATTGTTTATGGGACTCCCTAAGAGATGGAATTGCCACACATGAGCGCATGGTACACGCAAGACTGATGCATGAATGGATAGTATGACTCATGCATCATGCATTTGTGTGATACGATTACTGTTCGCCCCAGCGACATTAAGGCTGTGGCCTCCACAAGCATATCATAGATGATAGGATGAGACACCGAAAATGTTTTATTCTAGCACTAGGGTACTTAGGATGTCCTTGGATGAAAGTTCCAGAACCCTTATGGTACCAAGAGGATGCTCCAACGCCAAAACCGAGTGGATACATAAGCTCCTGAGTGTCGAATACTAGTAGGTCACGTCTCCTAATGTGCCGTGGTCAGTTGAAAGGGGGTGTGGTCTTATTCGCCCGAGGGGTAGGGGAAAAGCTAGGTTGAGTTTGACCAGCTCAGAAATGGATCCACTACTAACGAGTTGGGTATATATTGGTTAACTACTGGCCAAGCAGGTAGTGAGGTCTCTTACGCTCACTTGGTCACATGCTTGGGGGTGGGGCAGTCGTTGTGGAGTGTAGTAGACCCTAGTGATATTCCAGTGATGGACTATACTGATATGAAGATCCAGATCAAGATTAGCATGGTTGCGTTGCATCTTGCATATGACACTTGGCCATGTAGGCCTTGCATCGCATAGCCTTGGCACGACTGATGGTACTATGAACTATACTAATATGGGGATCCAGCTGAGGAGTGGTATGCTTGCGTTGCATCTTGCATATGACATCTGGCCATGTAGGCCTTGCATCGCATAGCCTTGGTACGGCTGACGACATTCATGGACTTGCCAACATATTCCGCATTACTCTGATATTGCATACTTGACACATATATTGCGCACACACTTACACCACCCTCTAAGCTTTTGATAAGCTTATGCATGACCATTGCATGTAGGTGACACTAGGATGTAACAGCACTGAGGTAGGAGCATGTAGGTGAGCTTCTAGAGTTTTTTATACCTTTCTTGTATTTCCCTTTATGCGTTGTACTCAAAAGTTTTTTTTATTATAGTGGATATGTGGTAATGCTCTTGTTTATATTTGGGTTATGCTTATGGTTATGTTTCTTATGAGAACAAATTTATGCTAAAAATCCTCCTTTTAGGATCCTGGGATCAGAATCTAGTATATGGGTGCTAGGAGAGGAGAATGAGGTACTAAGGAAGCTGTTGGTGCGGATTCGAGATCGAGAATTTTTTGAGTCCAGTTTTCGAGTTTGGGGTGTGACAGAAGTTGTTATCAGAGTATAACTTGGGAATAACTAAGGACAACATCACATATCTGCTATGAGCTTAGGACAGTTAGGTCTTGAGTTCATAACCTGCTGATTTAGTTCGCTAACGTATGTTCCTTTGAGAATTCTAAAGGTTGATAGGCCCCTTGTTCCTTCCTGTAAGACATAATGCCTAATAGAGCAGCTTGAGTGACTCCCGCTCCTCCACCTGAGAGTCTTGCTCCCCCACCTGAGATTCCCGTTCCCCCACCTGAGATTCTACTCCCTCATCGAAGATTTTCACTGCCCCACCTGAGACTTCTGCACCCCCACCTGAGACTAGTGTAGCACCGATCGTGTCCATGAGTGCTAACCAGTTACAGCAGATGTTGTAGGCTGTGATCACCGCCCTCCAAGGGCAAGGCAAGTGACCTACCTAGATGTCAGCATGGACAGAGCAGGAGAGCGAGAGAGCCCTTCTTCGAGACTTTACCCAGCTCAATCCCCTGTGATTTCAGGGAGAGCTTGACCCAATTATGGAAGAGAGACGATGCTCCTAGGTGGAGAAGATTTTCGACACCATGAGATGTACAACTGAGCAGTGGGTCCCGTTGGCAGTGTTTTTACTTGAGGGTGAGGTCAAGCATTGGTGGGCATCGGTCTCTCATACGGCAGGGGCTGAGTTTGTAAGGACATGGGAGGAGTTTGTAGACTAGTTTGATTGGAAGTTTTTCCCTGACCACATTGGACAGCAATGTGCACTCGAATTCGAGACTGGTGTAGGGGGATATGACAATATCATAGTATGAGGCACATTTTGTCACACTGTCAAGTTTCACAACATATCTTGTCAATAATGAGGGGCGAAAGGCCCACCATTTTGAGAACAGCTTGTTTCTTGGTCTCCGGAGTTATGTCATCGGACACATGCTCCTAACTTTTGAGTAGGTAGTGCAAAGGGTAAGGTCTATGAGGTAGTGGGCCAATTTGCAGAGGATTCATGGTCATAGGGGAGACTGGAAGAGGAAGGCCCCCTCCGGTGGCTCCCAACAATAGCAGCATTGACCTTGGCAGAGGTGTGTAGCCCACCCAGCCACCCGAGCACCAGCAGTGCCTCTAGCACCACCTTTGAGGCAATTTCTTGGTGTATGTTTAGGATGTGGTGAAATGGGGAACTGTAGGTGGAAGTGTCCCCACCATCAGCAGTAGCAATAGCCGAGAGTGCCACAGCAGTATCCACTATAGCAGTAGCAACCGTAGCCACATTAGCTGCTAAGGCCCCAGCAGCAGCCGAGGCAATAGTATAGGACACCACAGTGGCAGCCGCAACAGCAGGGACCTTAAAGGGGACAGGAACCTCCCCAGCTAGCTTAGGCTAGATTTTATGCAGCCCAATAGGACCCTCAGTCATCCAAAGGAGTCGTCAAAGGTACTCTTCCTATTTCTACATACATAACTTAAGTTTTATTTGAGTTTGGTGCATCGCATTCTTTCGTATCTGAGGACTTCTGCCGATCGACTGGATTACCGATAGAGTCTGCTCGTGAGGGATTGACAATGTCGACGCCCTTAGGGAAGATTGTAGTGTTAGGCCGATTTTATTCATCTTTCCCTGTTTTAGTTGAGGAGATCTTCTTGCCTGCTAATTTGTTTATGATGCCGATGTCCAAGTTTGACGTCATCCTAGGCATGTATTGGCTCACAAAGTACCACGCCATACTGGACTGCTCTGCGAGGACTATCACATTCTATATACCCGGTTTGCCTCAGTTCCAGTTTATAGCCAAGCCTAGAAAGAGCAACTCTCTTGTCTGATGTCGTGTGCCATAGAGGAACCTGTCATCATGAGCATCAACCAGTTACTGGTTGTCTGTGGCTTTCCTGAAGTATTTCAGGAGATTTCGAGGTTATTGCCTCGCTGACATATTGAATTTTAGATCGACCTTGTGCCCGGTACCGCGTCTATTTCAAAAGCCCCATATCATATAACACCGCTGGAGTTGCAGGAACTACAAAAGCAGTTGGACGAGTTACACGAGTTAGACTTCATCCGTTTAAGTAGTTCACCGTGAGGAACACCGATACTCTTCGTCAGGAAGAAGGATGGCTTGTTGAGGCTCTACATGGACTACCGTGAGCTGAACAGGGTCATGATCAAGAACAAGTACCCGCTTTTGAGGATCGATGATTTTTTTGATCAGCTGTAGGGTGCGCAGTTCTTTTCGAAGATAGACTTGCGGTCCAGTTATCATCAGATTTAGGTCCGAGATTAGGATATCCTAAAGACAGCCTTTAGGACACGCTATGGTCATTTTGAATTTCAGATCATGTCCTTTGGACTGACCAATGTACCCGAAGTATTCATGTAGTTGATGAATGAGATCTTCCATTCATATCTCGATCAATTTGCTGTAGTATTCATCGACAACATTCTAATATATTTGAGGACTCTTGAGGACCTTGAGCAGCATTTAGATGTTGGTTTGTAGACACTCTGTGCTCATCAGCTTTATGTGAAGCTGGAGAAGTGTGAGTTCTGACAGGAGTAGGTGAAGTTCCTCGATCAGAAGCAGGGTGTCATAGTGGACCCCTCGAAGATTGAAGAAGTGTGTCAGTGGGGCCAGCCCAATAAATGTATTTGAGATCCGTATTTTTCTTAGTTTGACAGGCTATTATTGACGCTTTATTAAGGAATTCTCCCATATCACAGCACCGTTGACTAGGTTAACTCGGAAGGGTGCTGAGTTTGTGTGGAGTGACGCCTGTGAGTGAGAATTTACAGAGCTGAAGGACCACCTTATGTCTGCACCTGTCCTCACTCTTCCCTCTAGGAGTGAAGGATTTGTGGTATTTACTAATGTTTTGCATATTGGTTTGGGTGCTGTCCTAATGCAGTATGAGAAGCCAGTGGCCTACGCATCTCGCTGGCTTAAGGTCCATGAGTTGAACTACCCACGCATGATTTAGATTTGACAGTAGTCATCTTCGAATTGAAGGTGTGGGCGCATTATCTATATGGGGTTAGGTTCGAGCTCTTCTCCGACTACAAGATCTTGAAGTATCTCTTCTCACAGTCTGAGTTGAATAAGTGGCAAAGACGCTGGATGAAACTCTTGAAGGACTACGATTTTGATCTCCAATACCACCCAGAAAAGGCAAACATGGTGGCGAATCCCCGTATCTATTAGCCATGATGCCTAGTGGCACATATGATGATTTAAGAGTGGAAGATGATCGAGGATATAATAGTGTATGACTTTGAGTTTGATTCGCAGTCTTCTATCGTATAGTTATCGAGCTTGTTGATTCAACACTCTCTTGTCATAAGGGTGATTGTGGTTCAGTAATTTGACCAGTCATTACATGATTATTGAGCAAAGGCGGCATCTGAGAGTCAGTCAGATTGGCAGATTGGTTCTGATGATGGACTTCATTTTCGAGGCCGATTATATGTCCTGAATGTTCCAGAGTTGCGCAGGGATCTTATGATTGAGGCACATCGATCGAGGTTTTCTATCTTGGCTCAATGAAGATGTAACGCGACATGAGGAAATAGTATTTTTAGGCAGGAATAAAGCTTCAGATCGCCAGTTTTGTGGCTAAGTGTGACACGTGCCAGTGTGTCAAGGCTAATCATTAGAGACCCCTAGGTCCATTATAGCCATTGAGTGTCCCGACGTGGAAGTGGGAGCATGTATCCACAGATTTTATTATGGGCTTGCCGAGGACTCAGCATGGTCATGACGCCATCTGGGTTGTCGTGGTTCATCTAATGAAGTCAGTACATTTTCTCACGATTCGTGCGACCTGTCTTTTGGACTGGCTTACTAGATTATTCATTGATGAGATTGTGAGACTGTATAGTGTTCTAGTCTCGATCGTTTTTGACCAAGACCTGAGGTTCACATCTCAATTTTGGAGGAGCTTTCTGAAGGTTATGGGGTCTACCTTACAGCTTAGCACCGCATATCATCTGTAGACCGATGGGCAGACTGAGAGGGTCAACCAGATCCTCAAGGATATGCTTTGGGCCTGTGTGATTGACTTCTCAGGTACCTAGGATGAGCATGTATGCTTGGTTGAGTTCACATATAATAATTGTAATCATGTGACCATTGACATGGATCCCTTTGAGGCATTCTATGGTAGACCATGGAGATCTCTGAGTTGTTGGACCGAGATTGGAGAGTTGTCTCCCAGGTCCCAAGCTTATGCAACAGACGTTAGAGGTGTAAGCCCTAAGTTATAAATCTAGCACCTTATATTTTCAAATTTTGTTGTCCCAAACCACTTTGGAGTGATTGACTTGTTTTGATAGATGGAAAGTTCACCTTCAAGTTCAATAAATGGAAAGTTCACTTTCATTCGAAGATGAGTTTCAAGTCATCTACATCAACATCAAATGCTACGACTACTTCAAGTAAGTGTGCATGTTCAACTTCGAGATCAAGTTCAAGTTCACCGAGTCCAAGTACTCAAGTTCAAGTTCACTAAGTCCAAGTGTTCAAAGCCAAGTACTCAAGTTTAAGTGCATCTCAAGCTCAAACTTAAGTTAAAGTTCAAGCTCAAGTTCAAATACACTAACTAGCTCAAGCTTAAGTCTCAAGAACACAAGTTCAAGATGTACATTTAAGGTATACAAGATCAAGCATCATGTACTTCAAAGTAACCTATCTACCAAAATGACTAATGTTACAAGTTCAATACTCACATTTAAGGTATACATGACCCTAGAAAGACCTTAGGTTTAGGTCATTAATATTGCATATTTAATTTGGGTCATAATACTTAATTTAGGTTTTGCTTCGACTAGTCCTAGTCATTGTTCGACTAGTGTAGGAACTGGCTCAACCAGTCCAGGGTTTTTCTCGACCAGTCCAATGTTTTTACTCAGAAAATCAGATAAGGTTGTTTGGTCTTCGACCAGTCGAGTATCTTGCTCGATTAGTCGTGGAGTCTGGTTCAACGAGTCAAGCAAGACTCGACTTAAACTCCAGCAATGAGAATTTTTCCTACTCGACCAATCGAACTGGCCACTCGACCAGTTGAGGGTCTGTTTTATCCAATTGCGCAAAAAAATTTAAAAATTGGTTCTCCTAGGACTAGTTGAGCCGAACCTTAGATCAGTCGAGGAAACTAAATTATAGCCTATAAATAGAGGACATTTCTCTGATTTTATCATTCATTCCAAGTCTATTCAAGCCACCACTCTGAGAGATTAGTCCCCACTATTGTGAAGCTATTGTGAGGTATTTAAAATTTAATTTATATCAATTTTTAGTTTCTTAATTTCTTGATCTCTTGATTCCATTCTACTTGATATAAAAGGGGATTTTGCTTTAACCCTTTTTGAGATCTAAGAAATTAAATCCAAGTAGCCAAAGGTTGTATTTAATTTAAAATTCATCTAGACCTAGAACCCCTTCATTTGTGAGATTGAACATTGAACATCTTCATCTACAAAGATGCAGTTCTACCGGCTACATCGAAGAACATTCTTCTGATAAGTATTGTTTTCACTTTTTTGTATTTAGTTTGTAATATTTAGATAGAAAAATATCTATTTGTGGTTTTGACTGAGATCAGTAGGAAAATCTTAGCTTGGGGTTTTTAATTGTGTAAGCCCATTGAAAAATACATCTATAAAGGTTTTAAGGTGAACCTTGGAAAACCTTCTTTCTTAGTGAAAACTTATATCCCGTGGGTGTGGATATTGGGAGTGGAGTAGTTGTGTGGCTGTTTGCGAACAGTTGGTGTACACATATGAACCACTATAATTCTTGGACTTGTGGTGGATGTTATATTTGTTATATGTGTGTGAATGCTTGTATCTCTTTTATGTGCTTGTGATGAATGTTGTAATAGCTAGATTTATTTCTTTTACCATTGTATCAATTTGAGTTTTTGATACTTACCAAAGTTCTAGAAATCAGGTTGTCCTACCATAAACCTTGGTTTTTTGGTGTAAGGTTGTCCTTAGAACATTATTTGTATCAACATCTCAAGACTTGATCATTTAAGGTTGCTATTTATTTTTGCTATCTGCATTTATTTTTATTTGGCATAATCCTATTCAACCCCCCCCCCCCCCCCTCCCCCTCTAAGACTGAGAGCTCGCCATTTTCAAATGGTCATTGATATCATCAGGCAGAGGATGCACACAGCTCAGAGCCGACAAAAGAGTTTTGTTTATCGTCGACATCGTCTCCTGTAGTTTACAATTGAGGACCGAGTGTATCTCGAGGTCTCACCCATGAAGGGTGTGGTTCGATTTGGAGCAAATGGCAAGTTCCCCCTGAGATTTATTGGACCTTTTGAGATCACTGGGCGTGTTGGCGTCGTAACCTATAGGCTCGCATTACCACCTTAGTTACTTGGCATCCACAACATTTTTCATGTTTCTATGTTGTGGAAGGTGGGTCAGACACCATTCCTGTGATTGATTGGCAGGCTCTAGAGGTCCGTGAGGATGCTTCCTACATTGAGCAGCCAATTCGCATCCTTGATTGGAAAGAGCAGGTCCTCCAGACCGAGGTCATTCCTTTGGTGAAAGTGCAGTGAGGTCACCATAGTATTGATAAGGTGTCTTGGGAGCTAAGTCGAGATTACACTATACACTCATGGAACTCGATGTTTAGAATTATTTTAATTAATGGATTAATATTTTGAACTTGATTATGAAGTTTACCGTGAGCTTGATTCTAGGAAAAAAATACTGCTCACCATTCATAAATCCTAAAATTTTCGCATCTCAATTATTGGTTCACAAGTCACTTGGGTTTACAGGAATTGTCTTTTATTTTTAAAATTATTGTTCGCAAGTTTTGCTCGGGACTAGCAAAATGCTGGTTGAGGGTTGTGATGAGGGTCGAATATTGTATATCAGACCCCAGTTATTGCCTGATTTTGCATACATGATAATGCTTAACATCATATTTTAATCGTGTTTTTGTTGCACGGAGTGATTAGGATCGTGGATTGAAAAAGAGTACTACAAGCGTGGATTTGATGCTCCGAAGTATCCAAAGTAAGGAACGGACTTCAGAGGACCAACATTGACGGATTTACACACCAGGAATACAAGGAAATCAAGTCATTCACGTTAAAGAGGCCCAAAATTGGTCCAGAATGTAAGATCAAAGGGTTCCCGCCATCCGATTGGCTTGAAACTTCATACAGGGGATGGGGGCCATAAATTAATTGTACATGTAAAATTTCAACCATTGAATATCTCTAGAAGTGGCCAAATGGATGGATAAGTGATTTAATTCCTTAAGTGGGGCCCACCTACAATCTGAATATACTTCAAAGTTGGTCTCAACCCATTTTAGGAGGTGACAAAACATATGGTCAGTGCAGATTTCTCATTTACATCACATTGGACCACATATGTACAACGTGTGTACATAGTGTACACATGCCCGCACATGCACTAGACCGGCCAAGTCAATCAAAGTCAGTTTGACCGATTGTCTTTAGTAAAAAAAATGAAAATTTCTATTTTTTTCAACAGCGTTAACGCTGTCTGGGATCAAATGCAGTTGTGGGCCTCACCCATTATCCAAACGGGTGATCCAAACCGTCCATTTGTTCCCTGGGGTAGCCATAATCCACGCCTAGATGACGAAATTTAAATAGGACAACTTGATCGATCTTTAACCGTTCAAAAGAGGAATGGACGACAGGTTTAAAATCACATGGACCGCATCAATAGAAAACTAAAACCATTCATGCCTGACCAAAATTTCATCCTGAATCCAATGAACGGATTGGATTTCACTTCTGACATCAATGTGTGCCCAACCGAGCATCGCAGCGCAATTACGTGCGAAAGAGGACGTCCGGACGTTGACCGATGTTTGCGGAAGTTGTACGATCCGGATGATGATCGGATGGAAGATCTGATCCGTCCATCATGTAGAGCATTCAAAAACATCCCAGGAGACGTTGATTTTATGGACAACAAGCAAGGAAATCGGGAGTTTGGAGGCCCTGAATTTGGTTATGTAAAGTTGTAATGCGGTTGTTGCTGCAAAAGCCTTTCCACCGACTCCACCCTTTCCACCACCCCTCTAGCAGCTATAAAAGGAGGAGGACGTGGAGAGAGCAGGGGGAGCAGATCCAGAGCCAACGAGGTTTGGAAAAGAGAGAAGAAAGAGAAAAAAAAAAGAGAGAAGAAAGAGGAGAGAGAGAGAGAGAGGAAGAAAAAAGGGAGATCCTTATGTTTTTCTTTTCTCAATCTTATTCTTCCTTCTTTCTATTTGAATTTATGGATTGCTAATTTTTGAGCTAGGGTTGAGATGAAACTCCTAATTTGAATAACTCCTATTATGTGTTGATTTTATCTGGATTTGATTGATTTATTTATTTCTCTAGCGTGCTTAACTGAAAACTCTGTACATCTTCATTCTATGAGCTTAACCAATGTCTAGATGTGGATGTTGTTTGAAATCTTATTCTGGGTGCTTGTGTCTGACCATGAACAGGTTTTCTATAGAGAAAAAAATAGGAATCTACATCTCTTCATGCTTGACCATGGATGGAAAGATGTGATCCTTATGCTTTAAGGGATTATGCATTTTGTGTGCCTAACCAAAGACATAGAGTGTGCTTTATTTATTAAATTTATATCAATCTGAATTAGGGTGAATCAACAGGTAAAACTAGGGTTTGGATAATTAAGGGTGGATTCAAAAGTCCTAGTGTTCTCCTTGATTGAATTTTCCTCCTTGCTCTCAGTTATTTTCCATAGATTTTTGTTATTTGTTCGCTAAATTATTTGTTGGATTAGTTAAGAAGAATCATAAATTTTGAATTGTGACAACTAGTCCTCGTGGGAACAATCTCGTAATACGTACTTTGTCTATACCTAATTCATATACTTGCGAGTTTAAAATCATTTAAATCAGGTTGGTTTAAATAAAAAATCATGAACTTATGATAATTGAGTGTCCACGACACCACGTAGACTCATATAATTGTATGGTCACTTGGACTTGTGAACTATACTAATTATGTGGCCCTTATGTGTGTGAACTTGAGACATGTTGGGTTGATTGATTATGATTAGACCTAACTTGTTGATGGTATGAGACCACTTTGTGGTCCATAATGATGTGTTCTCTATGGAATTAGAATGGTGAGATTGCCAATCTTGAGGCTCGACTTTAAGCAAATGTCACATGTGATGTTATCCTCAGCTATTCCCAAGTTATGCTCTAATACCAACTTCTGTCATGCTCCAAACTCAGAAACCGGGCTCATAAAATTTTCAATCGCCGAATCTGGTGCCAACAGCCTCCATAGAACCCCATTCTCAACTTCCAGCACTTATATGCTAGATTCTGATCTTGGGATCCTACAAGGAGGATGTTACAACATACATATATCTCGTAAAATGCATAACCACAAGTTTATCCAAATCACAAAGGCAACATCATCATAACATATCTACTAATATAAACAAAGAATACAGTGTTGAAAGGGAAATATATATAGCGATAATCAAATCTCTAAAAGACATCTGCACGCTCCAAGCTCGACGCTGCTACGACCAAACACCACCTGCACGCATCTATCATGTATAAGCTTATAAAAAGCTTAAAGGGTGGTGTAAGTGTGTGCGTAAAGTAAGTGTCAAGTATGTAATATCAGAGCAATATGAAAACATACCGGTAAGTCCAATATTACTATTAGTCTTATCCAGGCTATACGATGCAAAACATAATAAGCCAATATCATATACAAAAGAAATAATGTACATCAGCTATGCAATGCGGAGTCATAGTAAGCCAAATATCACATACTGAGGATGCAATTTAATATACAAATCCTCATGGGTCCACGAATACTGTCAACCTCATCTAAGCCATATAAATGCAAAAACATATCAACCCAAAATGTTATATGCTGCGAATGTAACGCAATATGCAGTGCGAATGAAATGACCAAGCTGGAGTATTAAGTCAGGATGATAGTACGTAGTATCGCAGGCTATGGGGTTCATCACAAGGAAATTTTATCCAAACCAGTCCCACACCTAAATTTGGATATCCAAACTCAATATGGTAAACTCCTGATCTCAAGTAAGTCATGCGCCCCAATCAAAATCCTGGTCATTGCGAAGGTATACAACAATTAGTTGTGCACCATAAATCTGAGTGGATAGTGAATGAATGAATGAATCAAATTCTGAGTACACAACTTCTGCTCTGTAAGTCCACATCAGTATCGTACATCTCTGGGATCATCACCGGGGTCTAGTACACTCCAAGTTGGCTACTGCCCCTACCAGCCGCATAGCCCAGTGAGTGGAAAAGACCTCACTACCCGCCTGCTAATATCAGACTGGCTCTTCAATAGCGGACCCATTTATGAGCTGGTTAAACTCAGCCTAACTACAGCCCCCTCACTCGGGCGGATAAGGCCACACCACCTCCCAACTGACTACGACACAATGGGAAGTGCGACCTCCTGGTATCAGGACTCGTCGCTCATGTCTTCTACTCAGTCTTAACGTTAGAGCATCGCCTGTCCATTGGAGTTAGGGACTTTCACCCACGGACATCCAAAGTACCCATATGCTCAAACTAAACATTTTTAGTATCTCATCTGGCCATCCACGATATGTCTGTGGAGGCTGCAACCCTGATGTGCTAGGGCACCAAATGATCATGTCACAAAATGTGAGACGTATAAGACATACCATCCAGTCATGCATCAAACCTGCACGTACCGCGATCATGAGAGGCAACTCCATCTCTCGAGGTCTCCCATAAACAATCAGCCCAATGACACATGCTATGTTTAATTACTCCTCAAAAAAAGCATGTAAATGATGTGTATAGACATGTATCATGAAGAATACTAAACATGATTATAATCACATACATCATGGTGGGCCTGTATAAACGGCCCACGGCCTGTAATAATGAACGAGTGGTGTGCACACAATCACATACACATGGTAGGTCTCACACATTACAATTGGGTCTCGCACATACAAGGGGCTTCACATAATCACAATGGGCCTCATATAATCACAATGAGCCTCATATAATCGCATTGGGCCTCATATAATCACATGAGCCTCATATATATCACACAATGGGCCTCATACAATCGTGATGGGCTTCACGTAGTCACAATGGGCCTCATACAATCACAATGTTATTCTAACACAAGCTCAGTGTGTATACTAATCATAGTCATAATTGATAAATCTACCTATATATATGGTGAGGTTCATAAAAGGACAGCAGATCTAATCCATAGCTTGAGGATTGGTCCTCAACAGTGGATATACCAAACCTGATATCATCGATCTTTTCATCTACGGTGACAATGTTCTTACCTCATATCAAGGATGGGCTTAGATAGCCTACTCCTATCAAGAATGGACCTAAGAATAAAGAGTGGGCTTCCTTGCCCGTTCCATCGCATAGCAATCGGGGCTTCCTAAGGGCGCAATAAGAACAAGGTGGACCACATTCCCTATAGAAATCTCGAAACAAACACAAGATGGGCTCCAAGGCTTGGGTGATCCTATAGGGCATGGTGGAAAGCATCACTATCAAATGGGGGCCCAATGGATTGGGATAGCCTAATTAAGGGAAAGATGGGTAATATAATTAAGGTATAGCCTAATTGGGATAGCCTAACAATAGGTCCTATGGAGAGTAACAATGTGGATATCTAACCATCATTGCTTATACAATGTGGACATTAAACAATCATTGCTCCTAAGGCATGGCCTGTTTAATATCAACCAAGAACATGGATGGGCATCATAAACATCATTACATATATCCTGGTGGAATCACACGTCACAATGGGTCTCATATACATCACCTTGGGCCTAACACAAGGGTTTTATATACATCGCATTGGGCCTCACTCACGGGCCTCATATAGATCACATTGGGTCTCATACTTGGGCCTCAAATACATCACAATGGGCCACATCACATGGGACTCTCGTACATTACATTCGGCATCTCATACGTCATAATGGGCCTCACCAAATGGGCCTTACTCATGGGCCTCAATTATATCACAATGGGCCACATAACTGTATCTCAATTACATCACAATGGGCCTCATACCTTGGTCTCTATTACATTACATTGGGCCTCACATAAGGGCCTCGTTTACATCACAGTAGGCCTCACAAAAGGGCCTCATTTACATCAGAATGAGCCTCACATAAGGGCCTCAAATACATCACATGGGCCTCATCTCACGGGCCTTACACGTTCACAATTGGGCCTCACATATACAATGAGCCTCATACATAACAATGGGACTCGTCTCATGACTAAAGGGGGCCATGGCCCTGAAACAAATAGCTGAACAGTGTGTGTATAATATACACACCATGGTGGGGCCAGGGACTTAAAATCAAGTCAATCCATGGCTTGTGTGGGCCACACCATGGACAATATTGAGAGATTTACCCTCCATTAAAACATTCACAATCATTTGTGGGGCCCACCAAGCCATGGTTCACAAATCTATCCCACCCATTATGTGTGGCCCACTTGGTCAAGGGATCAGGCCAAGTTTCATATGCATTCAAATTTCAGGTGGTCCCAGCAAGTACTTTCATATGTTTTAGCATGACTTCACATTAATGTAGATGGTGTGGACAACCTGAGCTTTGTGTATAGCTGATTTTTGGGGACACCCTGTTTTTAAAGGGGACCCATCAAATGCATGGTGTAGATGTTTGACATACATCAAGATGGGACAATGGTGGGGCCCACCATCCCTGGTAGCCATTTCAAGTAGCGAGACGCTTCTTGCTACAGTGTCCTCTAGACGCTAGCAGCAACAACGTCCAGATCTGTTGCATTTTTTTTTTGCTTTTCTAAGGAATTTCATAGGTGGGGCCCACATCAGGACAATCCACTCAGTTTGTTGGATTCTTTGGCTCGTGATGGGTCCAATGAGCACAATATTCGATATGTTTTGACGTATGGAAACATTGCAGTGGACCCTAACAGATTTTAACACTACATATCAATGTTTTCTATGATGTGGCTCGCCAGAGATTCAGATTGACTTCAATTTTTGTATCAATGCCTAAATTAAGCTGGGAAGTTGGATGGACGGTGTGGATACAATACATCAAGGTGGGGTCCATGTGAGTGTGACCCACCAACTTGAAGGTTAAGGTGACCTTCTTCATCCAGCGTCCAGGCCTATCTAGGATGGACAATGTGGAAAATACATCAAGGTGGGTTCCTTATATGGACGGTGCATACATCATAGCAGGCCCCACCGTCCCAAGCATCTGGACAGTAGGTGGAACCATATATCAGGTGGGTCCACATGTGTGGCCCACCAGGCTTGGATACAAGCTGACATTTGTGTTTTTGCTTCATCAGGGCTATCCTAGATGGTCCAGGCAGCCATGCTGTTGGACGTCAGTAAGGGGGACCCAATACATGGACGGCTGAGATAAATTCAAGCATCAAGGTCGAATCCACATGAGTGGGCCACATAGCCCCGGACCAAGCTGAACTTTATATTTTCTCTTTGTTCAGGCCTGTGTGGCCGATCAGCCATGTAGGCCCAAAACAGTCAGCAATATGGTCCTATATGTGGGCAGCAATGTGGTCCACCGGATGGACAACAAGGATAATTCTCATACAATCAAGGTTGGCCACAAGATGAAAAAAGAGAGAGAGTGGTTGTGATGGAGGGACCTCGCCACTATGGGCCCTCCTATGATAACAATACATACATCAAAATGGGTCCCAAATAGGATTCATACCATCAATCTGTAGGCCCCACTTGGCCCATCATCAAAACATAAATCTAAGCCTATAAAACACCCACCATTGGATCTTCTTGGTCCGATGGAATGCCAAACTCCTAAGCTCTCTCTTTGATGGAGGTTGATGAAGGTTGGATGGATAAGATGAAAGATTTGGTGGTCGGGAGTGGGCCACACCTAACTTCTCCTTGCTCTCTTTAGAGCATGGACGGTCACCTCCACTTGATTGCTTAGGATGGGGTGAGAAATGATAGAGAGAGAGATGGGTGTGATGGGTGATGGGTGGAGAGAGAGAGTTGACTTTAGGGATGGGTTGTTTACTTGGGGATGGGCTATGTACTTGACATGTGATTGATTGATTGATTGATGCGATGTTTAGGTGGAGATTCTCTCATTATTCACAACGCGTGGCATTTCTTCAAAATATACATTGACCCACAACTCCTGGCCTGGGTATCGCATCGATGTGCAAATCGTGGCGTTGGAATCGCAGCGATGGCGCGGTCGCTAAGGTACAAGTCTCGTGTCGAGTCGACTTGGGTTGATAAAGTGTGACTCAAGTCGTATGTAAATGCTATCTATGCATTGTAGGTTGCCAAAATTCGACAGGGAGGATCGCAGGGGCCTACAGAATAGTACGGCCTAGAATATGGGTCTTACAGCTCTCCCCTCCTAATAAAAATTTCATCCTCAAAATTTATAGAACAAATAAGGGAAGAGGAAGCATCGTCATATATATATATATATATATATATATATATATATATATATATATATATATATATATATATATATATATATATATATATATGTCAGGGCACAATTAATTTATAAAAGGATAGGGATAACGCTCTTTAATCTCAACCTCACACTCCTAAGATGCCTCATCAACACTATGGTGACCCCTACTGGACCTCAAATCATAAATAAAAAATGATTAAAACTGGGATACCTTGCAGCCTCACCATCTCATAAATGACTAATCTAATAAGATGGTCCTAATGCCTGGTCAGGTGAATCATCGATGATTCCTCCTGATGACTGGGGGTCCTTCTGAGCTGCATAAAACCTACCCTAGGCCTGGTAGGGAGGTGCATGTCCCCCCAAAGAGGTCGTTGCTGCTAAAAATGGAGGCACTAATGCTTATGATGCCCCATCTCACCACATTTAAAGCAAATGCCCATGAACGGTCTATGTGGTGGTGCTGAAGGTGCTGATGGCACTTGAAAGGATGGACGGTTCCTGTGCCTCTACAGCCGTCGACGCTGCTACTGTTGGGAACTACCAAAGGGGGTCTTCCTCTTCTGGTCTCCTCTGTGATCATGGGCCCTTTGAACTACTTGCTCAATGGTCATGAGCATGTGTTCGACTATATGACTCCTGAGGCCAAAATGTAAGTCATTCTTAAAATGGTGGGCCTTTCACTCCTCATCATCAACCAAATACGGCGTAACCCTTGATAGCGCCATGAAACGAGCTACATAATGCACCACAGATATGTCTCCCTACATCAAGGTCTCAAACTCTAACGCTTACTGCCGACGAAAGTGGTCGGGAAAGTACTGTTGGTCGAATCGATCAATGAAATCCTCCCATGTTCAGACGAAATCAAATCCCTTCAATACGAATGATGGAGGTCCACCAATGCTTGACCTCACCCTGGGGAAGAAATACAACTAACCGGATCAACTGTTGGGTCATACATCCCATTGTATCAAAAATCTTCTCCACCTCGGAGCGCCATCTCTCACCTGCTATTGGGTTTGACTCGCCCTGTAAATGCAGGGGATTGAGATCTCGAAACTCTCGAAGAAGGGTGCTCACGCGCTCCTGCTCTGCTTGGGTTGGGGAAACAATGGGGTGATTGCCCAACCCCTGAAGGGTGGTCGTCATAGCTTGCAACATCTACTATAGCTAGGAGGCACTCACAGGTACAGTCGGATCTGCATCGGTCTTGAGTAGAGGAGCGACATCCTCATGTTGGGGAGCAAGGGTCTCTGGTGATGGAGTAAGAGTCGAAGGTGGTGGAGCGGAAGTTGCTCGGGTCACTCTCCTAGGTATCATGTCCTATAGGGAAGAACAAAGGTGCCAATCAACATTGAGAACTCTCGAAGGCACGCACGTTAAGGGCCTATAACAGAAGATCGCTAAGTTATTCGAACTCGGGACCTAATCATTCTAAGTTCTTAATAATCATAGAATGTAGGGTAGCTATCAACAAATATGTAATGTTATCCTCAGGTATTTTCAAGTTATGATCTGATACCAACTTCTGTTACGCCCCAAACTAGGAAACCAGGCTCAAAAAATTCTCGATCACTGAATCCGGTGTTGACAGTCTTTTTAGTACCCCATTCTCAGCTTCCAGTGCCCATACACTAGATTCTGATCCTAGGATCCTACAAGGAGAATTTTTCAATGTACATTTATCTCATAAAATGCATAACCACAAGTTTACCCAAATCATGAAGGCAACATCATCATTACATATCCACTAATATAAACAGTTGAATACAGTGATGAAAGGGAAATACATGCGATAATCAAAGCTCCAAAAAATAACTGCACACTCCAAGCTTAACGCTGCTGCGACCTAATACCACTTGCACTCATCTATCATGCATAAGCTTATAGAAAGCTTAGAGGGTGGTGTAAGCGTGTGCACAAGGTAAGTGTCAAGTATACAATATCAGAGCAATGCGGAAACATGCCGATAAGTCCATAATTACCATTAGCCTTATTCATGTTATAAGATGCAAAATATAAGAAGCCAATATCATATATAGAGAAAATAATGTAGATCAGCTATGCAATGGGGAGTCATAGTGAGCCAAATATCATATACTGAGGATGCAATCAATATGTGAATCCTGACGGGTCCACGAATACTGTCAACCTCATCTAGGCCATATAAATGTGGAAACATAACAACCTAAAATGTCATATGCTGCGGATGTAATGTAATATGCGGTGCGAATGAAATGATCGAGCTGGAGTGTGAAGTCGGGATGATAGTACGAAGTATCGCAGGCTATGAGGTTCATCATAAGGGACTTCTATCTAAACCAGTCCCATACCTAAATTTGGATAACTAGACTCAATGTAGTAAACTCCATATCTCAGGTTAGTCGCGCGCCTGGTGTTTTATTTAAACCAACCTGATTTAAATGATTTTAAACTCATAAGTATACGAATCAGATGTAGACATGGTACGTTACGAGATCTTTCCCATGAGGAGTGGTTGTCACAATTCAAAATTTATGATTCTTCTTAACTAATCCAATAAATAGTTTTGCTACCAATTAAGTAAACTAAGAAAAATCTATGAAAAGTAACCGAGAGCAATGAGGAAAATTCAATCAAGGAGAGTACTAGGACTTTCGAATCCATCCCTAATTATCCTGATCGTTGTTTTACTTGTTGATTCACGCTAATTCAGATTGATATAAATAAATAAAGCACACTCTATGTCCTTGGTCGGGTACATAGAATATATAATCCCTTAAAGCCTAAGGATCACATCTTTCCATCCATGGTCAGGCATGAAGAGATGTAATTTCTATTTCTTTCTCTATAGAAAACCTGTTCATGATCAAACACAAGCACCTAGAATAAGATTCCAAACAACATCTACATCTAGACTTTGGTTAAGCTCATAAAATGGAGAAGTATGGAGTTTTCAGTTAAGCACACAAAAGAAAGAAACAAACCAATCAAATTCAGATAAAATCAATAATAAACAAGAGTCATTCAAATTAGGGGCTTCATCTCAGCCCTAGCTAAGAAATTTGCAATCCATAAATTTAAATAGAGAAAAGAAAAAATAAAATTTAAAAGTTAAGAACATCCCCCTTCTTCCTTCCTCTCTTTCTCTTCTCTCTCTTCTCTTTCCTCTCCTCTGGATTTGCTCTCCCCTAAGATGCCCTCCAAAAACTCCTTTTATAGTTGTCAGGGTGGTGGAGAGCTGTCACAACAGCTATGCATGAACAGCGAAAGCCTTTTCGCAACAAACTTTAGTGCCTTCAAACTTTCCACTTTCCTCACTCAATTTCTAAAGAAACACCGTCTCTTAGGAAGTTTTTTAGTGCTCTAAATGATGGATGGTTCAGATCTTCCCTATGATTAAAGATGGTGGGCCACAACCGCTCGAAAGTCTAAATTTTACAGACATGCATAAGCCTACACACGTACAATGCTGCAATGATCAGTGGGCCCCACATATGTATTTTTGGGAAAATTCACCCCGTACATTGGATTCAGGATGAAATTTTGTTCAAAGATGGATGATTTTGAACCTCCATTGATGCGGCCCAGAGAAAAAATCACACTAAAATTAATTTGGAACGCTGCAGGGTAGCTTGTTTGTGGCCTCTATACCGCACACATGTGTATGCATGGGTGAAAAATATCAGCATGGTTTTGAAGTTTTCAAGCCCCTCAACAAGATGGATGGATTTGATCATCCGTACCGGCCATGATGGTGGCCCACTAGCATCTGCAAAATGGAGGCAATCCGTCTGTTACGAAGGAAGAAGGAAATTTCCTTCTTTCCTTTTTTTTTTTTTTTCAGTCAGAGACCTTTAAACCGTCTCTGCATTTGCCGTGCATGGCTAGTGCACTTGTGCACTATGCACACTCTGTTCGGTTGGGGTCCACTATGATGTTCTTAAGAAATTTAATCCATCCATTTTAATTGGTATCCCCATTTAAGGCGTTGAATCCAAATTTAAGGCATATCCAGACAGCAAGTTAGCCCCACTTAATAAGGGACTGATCTGGCCGTTGGGCCACTTTCTGAGATATCCAATGGCTGAAATTTTGTATGTACGGTTAATTTATGGCCCCTAGGCCATGTATGAAGTTTCAAACCAATCGGATGGTGAGAACCATGTGATCTTGTATTTTGCACCAATTTCAGGCCTCTTTAACGTGAACGGCTTGATTTTCTTATATCCCTGACATATAAATCCATCAATCTTGGTCCTTTGGAATCCGTCCCTTGCTCTGATGATTTCAGAGTGTCAAATTCATGCTTTTAGTACTCTTTTTTCAGTCCACGCTCCTTATTACATCCTGCAATAAAAACACAATTAAAATTTGACATTAACATTATCATGTATGTGAAATCAGGCAATAATTGGGGTCTGATATGCAATATTCGACCCTCATCACAACCCCCAACTAGTATTTTGCTAGTCCCGAACAAAACATGCGAAAAATAATTTTAGAAATAAAAGACAATTCCTGTAAACCCGAGCGACTTGTAAACAAATAGTCGAGATACGAGAATTCTAAGATTCATGAATGGTGAGTAGAATTTTCTCCTGGAATTAAGCTTATAGTAAACTTCATAATCAAGTTCAAAATATTAATCTATTAATTAAAATAATTCTAAACATTGAGCTCCATGAGTGTATAGTGTAATCTCGGCTTACAGTCATTAAGAGATCAATTTCATGTTATCATTGGTAATTAACAATAGAATTCATGACAACCAAACCTAAAACCAACACTTTCCTTACAGATTAACTTTTTATTCTATTAGCTTTTAATTTTTTTCATGAACAGTAATGCCAAGGAGCGGAATCAAATCCTCACCTATAGGGAGCAAACCTATGGTGAAAACTTGTCGCCTAACTTTTTCTAAATGTCAACATGGGGGATCGAATCTACACTTATAGGGAACAAACCTATGGTGAAGATTATGCAACTTACCCTTTCAATTCTTCTTACTGAACATGATAAAAAAATTTTTGCAGGCTGGTTCCTTTCATGCTTAGTGATTACCAAGTTAATCATTCAATATCGAACCGGAACCTTAATGTATAAGCGAGATGTGATATGCGAAATCATGACTCAATCAATGTTTATAACTTTTAATCATGGGTTAACAATTCAAAGTTAACTATGAAATCTAACAAATAACTGAATCCAAGAGTCATAAATTACCAACATTCTGTATCTTATAATTTTAAAATCATGATTATCCTTCAAAATCACTTCAAATTCACAAGAAATTCTAAAAAAATTTTAAAAATTTTCACAATTTTTGCTCAAGACCAAGAAAATACTGATTAGGTTACCTAATCTCCCATCCCCAACCTAAAATCTACATTGTCCTCAATGTAAAAGAAGTAAGCGTGCAATGCACATGGGACAATGAAAGTAAAAGAGGAGTGATGGAAAGATAATACCTGGATGGAGAATCAAGAGGCTTTCTCAAAAATATCAACGTAAAAATGAGTTAGCACAAGAGAGAAATCAATAAAAGTAAAATAACAAAAATAAAATCATAAAAAGAAAATCCTACCTATACCACTTTCGCAGGTTCTCTCCATTGCATTTAGCGTATGCAACAAGCCTTTAAACCCCTAGGTTGCCCCTAGTGGACGAGTTATAGTCTCATAAGGGTTTGAAGTAATGTTACCCATAAACATTGAACTAACTAACTAGGAAAAAGAAATGAAAGGTTAGGTTGCCTCCCACGAGTGCTAAGTTTAACGTCTTTAGCCAGACAAGAATGGACCATGAATTAATCAATCTTGATAACCTGGGTCCTCCAAATAAATATCCTCAACATCTTGATTAACTAATCCCAGACTTTTTGGGAATAACTTGAACCGTGCTATCTGAAATGCAGTCAATGATACCAATGTCTAACAAGTTAAGCACTTCCACTCGAACGACCTCTTTCACGTTAGGGTTAAGCCTCCTTTACATTTCATGCAACATTACTGCATTTTCTTCACGATCAGTATGATGCATACACAAAGTGGGGCTTACTCCCTTCATGTCCTCTATTGTCCACCCAATAGTTGCCTTATATTCTCTAAGCACTTTAAGCAACTTTTTCTCCTGTTCCTTCTCAAGGTTAGAAGCTATGATGATAGGCAGAGTCTCAGAAGGACCTAAAAATGCATACTCAAGATTTTTAAGTAATTGTTTAAGGTCAAGTTCAGGTGGTTTCTCAATAGATGTGACTGGTTTAGACTCAGAGGGTGAAAGAGGTTCCACTTTCGCTTTCCATTTTGTAGTCTCCATTTTAGGAGTAGAGTCGAGCAATGCATTGACTTCTTGGATGGAACTCTCTATGTCGAAATCCATGCCAAAATGTGCTAAACAAGTCTCAAGTGCGTCTTCGGAAGATTAAAGGAAAGATTCATGCACTAGACTCTCAATCATGTCCACTTCAAATATATCCTCCAAGACTACTGGTTATTGTCCAACATTGAAAATATTGAGCTTTATCTTCATGTTACCAAAAGATAACTTCATAACTCCATTCCTATAATTTATAATAGCATTGGATGTGGCTAAGAATGGATGTCCCAGAATAATCAGAATTTGACTAGTAAGATTCTGGACAGGCTAAGTATCTAGAACGATGAAATCTACTGAAAAATAAAACTTTTCAACCTGGATTAGCACATCCTCAATAACACCACGGGGCACCTTGACAGATCTATCAGCTAATTGTAGTGTTACTTTAGTTAGTTTTAGCTCACCAAGTCCTAGCTGCTCATATATAGAATATGATAACAAATTAACGCTCGCTCCTAAATTAAGTAATGCGTTCTCAACCTTATGATCTCCTATGACGTAAGAAATGGTAGGAGCTCCTAGATTCCTAAATTTAGGAGGGGTGTTATTTTGAATCATGGAGCTGAGTTGCTCTGCAAGGAAGACCTTCTTATGAACATTCATATTATTCTTTTGAGTGCATAAATCTTTAAGAAACTTAGCGTAAGCAGGGACTTGCTTGATAACATTAAGCAATGAATGTTAATTTGCACTTGCTTAAACATGTCCAATATCTCATTAAAGTTGTTTGCTTTCTTAACTGGTGTCAGACGTTGAGGAAAAGGTGTTTTGGGCACATAAGATGACACATGAGTGGTTTCTAGAGGGTCAAAGTGCTTTTGGGCTTTAGATGCATTATTATGTCTCTCCGCTTCCTTTTGGCCTTCCGAATTAGAATTTAATTCTTCCCTAGGCATCTCTACTTTGTTCTTGATCTGTTTACCAGACCTAAGGGTAATGATTGATTTGGCTTGCTCATGATATTGTTCTTAGTTTGAATTAGAGCCAATCTCATACTGTCCTTTTGGATTTTCCACAGGTTAGCTAGGAAACTTACCTTTCTCTCTCTCACTCAATGTGATAGAAAGTTGACCCAACTGTACTTCTAGCTTAGTAATAGATTGCGCATTTGCATGTAAGCTTTACTGGTTAGCTAGTAAAGTTTGTTGGGTATCTTTTTGAAATTGAAGTGAACTCTGCATAAAAAGATTGAGCCTCAAGAGATGGTTTCCTAGATTGTGGAGGTACTTGTTGATACTGTGAAAACTACTGAGGTTTTTGACTACCAACTTGAGGGTAAGGTTGCATAGGAGGATTTTCAGATGGTCTTCCATGTTGTGGTCCTTTTGCCCAAGAAAAATTTGGATGCCTAGCCCACCCTAGGTTGTAGGTGTCTGAGTAAGGATCATTCCTAGTTCTTCGAAAGGTGTTCATAGCATGTACTTGTTCAGAGAGAAATTCTGGAAATGTTACACCAGATGGACACGATTGCGTAGGATGGCCAGGACTGGAACATATGGCACATGACTCTTGAGTTATATTTGGAGGTCCATTGTTTAACAATAAATCATCACTTTATTCGTCAGGTTATCAATCTTGGCATAAAGATTTGACGTGACTCCTATCTCATATATACCACATTTCCTCTATGGTTGGGGACTTCTTTCACCTCTATTTGAGTAGTTCCATTGCTGAAAATTTTCACATAAGGTTTCAAAGAAATTTCACGCTTCGACATCACTTTTAGTCATGAATGACCCTCCACTGGTGGCATTAACCATGCGACGGTTTTGGGATGTTAAACCGTCATAAAAGTATTGAGCTTGTTGCCACTTCTCAAAACCATCGTGTGGACATTTAAGAAGCAAGTCCTTCCATCTTTCCCAACATTCATGAAAGTTTCCTTTTTGTGCAAAATTAGTAATTTCCCTACGGAGAGCATTAATTTTGTGAACCGGGAAGAACTTGTTTAAGAACTTCTTAGACAGTTGGTCCCTTATAGTAATAGATGTCATGCCCCAAACTCAGAAATCGGGCTAACAAAATTTTCGATCGCCGAATCCGGCGCCGACAGCCTCCGTAGAACCCCATTCTCGGCTCCTAGCGCCCATTCGCCAGGTTTCGATCCTGGGATGCTACGAGGAGGATTTTCAACGTCAGTTTGATTCATATTAAGCATAACCAAAGGCATAACCCACAAACAACAACCAAGAACTCCATTACATTTCCACTATGATCAAAAACTTTACAAGTACAATGAGCATAAAGGGAAATATAATGGTAAAGAACAAAAACTCCAAAATGATCTGCGAAGTGCTCCTGCCTCAACGCTGCTGCGTCCCAACGTCACCTACACGCAACGGTTGTGCATAAGCTTATAGAAGCTTAGAGGGTGGTGAAAGTGTGTGCGCAAAGTAGTAATATGATCATGCAATATCAAAGTGATGCGGAATATACTGATGGATCCATGAATACCGTGAGCCTACCAAGGCTCTATGATGCAAAGCATGAATGATGTCGGCCATACCAGGGCTATGCGATGCAAGATGCAAGTCAAGCATACAATCCTCATATAAGTCCACATATCAATATAGCTCAAATCTGGGATATCACCGGAGTCTAATAAACTCTAAACCAGATCACCGCCTCATCGCGCACAATAAGGTAAGTGGAAGAGACCTCACTATCCGTCTGCCAATATCGGGCTCGACTTGTTGATAGCGGACCCATTCCTCGAGCTGGTCAAACTCAGCCTAGCTTTGCCCCCTACTCTCGGGCGGGTAAGGCCACACCCCCTTCCAACCGACCACGACACAGTGGAAAACGCAGCCATTTGGTAATCGACACTCAGCACTCATCTACCCACTCGGTCTAGACGTTGGAGCAACCTCTTGGTACCATAAGGGTTTAGGGACTTTTACCCAGGGATATCTATATCATCCCATGTAGAACAAAATTTTTGGTATCCAATCCTGCCAACCATGATATATCTATGGAAGCTATGGCCCTGATGTCGCTAGGGCGTACAGTAACCATATTATACAATGCGAAATGCATAAATCACGCTATCCAGTCATGTAGCAATTCCTGCACGTATCGTGCGCTCATGTAGGGCAACACCGCCTAACCGGGAGCCTATAAACAATTTACCCGAAGGCATATGCTATGATCAGTCACCTCTTATATCAAGCATAAATATGATGCGTATGATCATGCGTCATGGGACTATACTAAACATGTAATGAAATATTCATACAACGCAGGTGACCTAGACGGCCGACACACAATAAGTACTGCCTATCAATGAGCCCTATGGAGAGTCGTAATGTGGACATCCAACCAACATTACACTCACAATGTGGACGTCAAACCAACATCACTCCCAAGGCGCGATCATTACATAACCCGCGTTGGGGTCACACATTGCAATGGACTTTAGGTACATCCCATTGGGCCTTAAATATATCAAATGGGCCACATTCAATGGGCCTTATATTCATCAAGTGGGCCACACCACTGGGCCGCACTAATGGGCCTTAAGTGCAATTCCTATTGGGCCTTAAATATATCAAATGGGCCACATCCTGTGGGCCTTATATTCATTAAGTGGGCCACATCCATGGGCCGCACCAATGGGCCTTAAGTGCATTGCAATGGGTCATAACCCGTGGGCCTTAGAATGCATCAAATGGTTCTCGACCCATGGGCCTTATACATATCAATGGGCCTACTCCCATGGACTTTAAAATACATCAAATGGGTCCAATCCCATGGACCTTGAATTACATTAAATGGGCCTAATCCCATGGGCCTTGGAACACATCAAATGGGATACATTAGTGGGCCTTACGTTCATCAAATGGGCCGCATTACTGGGCTTCACCAATGGCCTTAGGTACATTGCAATGGGTCATAACCCATGGGCCTCAGAGTACATCATAATGGGTCTAATCACATGGGCCTTATGTATCTTAAATGAGCCTAAATCCATAGGCCTTACAATCATATCAGATGGGCCACTCCAATGGCCACAAATACCACAATATGAGCCCTATCTCATGGACTTTATAAATGCCAAGGTGGGCCTCAAAGGACACCACAATTAAATCAAAATGGGCCCAATCCTGTGGGCCTTAAAATACAATTACCATAAGTGAATGGATGGTTTGGATGCTGCACACGCACCATGGTGGGGTCCACTGTGATTGGACAGTGTGAATAATGCACATGCATCACTGTAGGCCCCAGCTCCACCGTCCGCTGGACGGTGAGAATAAAATATAAATATCATGGTGGGCTTCCATCATCCGCCTAGACGTTGGATAGAAAACACATGCATCACTGTGGGTCCCATGTGGGGCCCACTGAAATGTTTACTTGCCATCCGAACCGTTCATAAGGTCACAGGGGTCAAGTTGAGGAGGAAAAACAAATTTCATGTTGATTCAAAACTTCTGTGGACCTAAATTTGGGTTTTAATGGTAGAGGTTCAATCCCACTATTTCGTGTGGTGTGGGCCACCTGAGTTTTGGATTCGGTTGAAACTTGGAGGGCGCCCACCTCATGAACGACTTGGATTTCACATATACATCATGGTGGAGCCCACGGCAGGGGCCGTGGGACGTTGCCGCCAGCCCGCTGCACACTGCAGCGTGCTGCTGCTGCTGCATGTCAGAGAGGCAGAGGCGCTGCCTCTTGCTTTTATATATATATATATATTTTTGAGAAAAATCACATGTGGGGCCCACTCCTTGGGAATCCACTCCGCCCAAAGGTTTCTAGTGCTCAAAACATGCCGAACAAGTCCAATGTTCGGCATTTTTGGCAGGTAGAAACAACAAGGAGGGTCCTAATAGTTTTGAACAATAGGAAATAGAATTTTCTATAATATGGCCCGCCTGATTATCGGATTGACCTCATTTTTTGGCTCAACGCCTAAAATGAGTTGGAAAACAAAATGAACGACATGGATTGAAAATATACATTAAGGTGGGACCTACATGTACAACCCTTCCAAAAATCCTTTTTTTTGTTGACCCGCTGCGTCAGTACACCCACTGGCAGCGCACACTTCACATGTTGGCAACGTCCAGCATCCCTAGACGCTGGATGGTCGTATATAACACATATATTTAAGGTGGGCCCCACCCTCATACATGTTACCAAGGTGGGGCACCAAATGATTGGATGGTGTGCATGAGGCCCACATCAAGGTAAGGTCCCTTTGATGAACGGTAGAGACATCTCACAACCTTTTAAGTGGACCACAAAATAGGGAAGGAGAGAAAGAGAGAGAAAGAAAGAGCGATCGAGTGATGGAGGGACCCCGCCACTATGGGCCCTCCCTTGCATGATTTGAAACATACATCAAGTGGGTCCCTTACACATGGGCCCATTAAATTAAAATCCAAAGGTGGAGATCCTTTCTCCACAAAAATAGATGTCTAGATGACCCTAAGTGTCACGCCCCAAACCCAAAAATCGGATTCATAGGAATCCCGATCGCCGAATCCAGTGCCGACAGCCTCCGTAGTACCCCATTCTCGGCTCCTAGCATTCATATGCCAGATTCTGATCCTGGGATCCTACAAGGAGGATTTTTTATTTTTTATTTACGTACATTTGTCTCATAAGAAGCATAACCACAAGATTACCCAATTCACAAAGGCAACATCATCATCACATATCCGCTAATATAATCATTTGATTACAACATTGAAAGGGAAATACATAAATAGAAAATCAAGCTCCAGAAGACCACTGCACGCTCCAAGCTCAACTCCGCTATAATCTAACATCACCTGCACGCATCTATCGTGCATAAGCTTATAGAAAGCTTAGAGGGTGGTGTAAGTATGTGCACAAGGTAAGTGCCAAGTATTCAATACAATGTCATAATCATACAATACCAAAAATACTGGTAATTCATAATTCATACATCATCGGAATAAGCAGAAATGCTGACAAGATCATAAATCATATGATAACAGAGTAAGCGGAAGTATGGACAAGTCCATAAGTCAATAAAATCAGGATACGCAGTATAGAACAGTTATGCAATAAAGAATCATAAAGAGATAAATATCAGATGTCGAGGATATAATGCAATATACAAATCCTGTTAAGTATATTTAGACCATATAAGTGCAGAAACATAGCCATACAAAATTTCATATACTTGCAGATGTAATGCAATATGTGATGCGAATGAAATGACCATGCTTGGAGTGTGAAGTCGGGATGATAATACGTAGTATCGAAGGCTACAGGGTTCGCCACAATGAACTTCTATCCAAACCAGTCCCATACCTAAATTTGGATAGTCAGACTCAATGTGGTAAACTCCTGATCTCAGGTTGGTCGCGCGTCCAACCGAAATCCTTGCCATAACGAAGGTACACAACAATTAGTTGCGCACCACCTGTCCGAGTGGATAGTGAATGAATGAATGAATGAGCATGCAACTCCTACTCGATAAATCCACATATCAGTACGGTTACTCTCTGAGAAATCACCGGGGTCTATTGCACTCCAAATGGAACTGCCGATCTCCCTAGCCGCACAGTCCAAGTGAGCGTAAGAAACCTCACTATCCGCCTGGCTAATAGTCTACCAATACCTATCCGGCACGTCGATAGTGAACCCATTCTGTGAGCTGGTCAAACTCAGCCTAGCTTTACCCCCTGCACTCTGGAGGGGTAAGGCCATACCCCCTTCCAACCGACCACGACACAGTGGAGAGCGCAACCATCTGAAAATCGGCACTCATCGCCCATCTACCCACTCGGTCTAGACGTTGGAGAATCCTCTGGTACCAAGAGGGTGTTTATGGATTTTCACCCAGGGCCATCTATGGCAGCTCGATGCTCGAACAGATTTTCGGTGTCCCATCTGGCCATCCACAATATTCCTGTGGAGGTTACGACCCTGATGTCACTAGGGTGTACAGTAATCACAACACAATGCAAGATGCATAAGTCATACAATCCAATCATGCATCAATCCTGCGTATGCCGTGCGCTCATGTGAGAGAACCTCCGCCTATCAGGGAGTCTCATATCATCCTGCCCAATAACATATGCAATGGTCAATCACATCTCATAACAAACATGCAGATGATGCATATGGGCCTGTATCATGATGTTATGCTGTCACATACTCATAACCGGTGTCAATAACCGACATCGACAATCGACCTCGACAATGTGGACATTTAACCAACATTGCTCCCGAGGAATGACCCTCATAGATCCTAACATATAGTTGTAACACTCTGAAAATCGGAGGTCGTGTATAAACTCAACTCCCGAGTTCAAGACCGTCACTTATGCAAAAAAAATGATTATGATTCAATGTTGTCTGAGTTAAAGCATTCACATGATTAAAATTATACCAAAACTGTAATTCATACTCCAGATCCAGTGATAAAAGCAAGTGGAAGACTAAACAATATATATATCACTGTATGGAAAAACAAAGTAGATCTCGACTGTCACTAAAGTATGAATACATCACTGAGTCTCATATACATGTAAATAAACCAAAATAAAATGTTCAAAATAGTCCCACTGAAGAGTCCCGTCAACCCAGGTCACCTAAGCAAAGCCGTCGTGGTACTCCATGTATGAGAACTCATCCTGGTCGTCATCATAGTCTGGCTCTGTCTCCTAAATCTTTGCATCACCTGCATCTAAAACAGGGTCTGGTGGGTGTTGCAAACACCATCCCGTAACGTGGGAGTGAGTGATTAACTCAGTGGAATCATAGAGCAAAGATTAGCATGTTCTCAAATCAATCATGCGATAATAGTAAAGTAGTAAATCAAACAATCCTAATACTGTTGTTAATGCAATATGACATGACATGATGGATGCCCTCACCGACATTCTCCCTCATACGGCACCATCTTCGTCCGCGGCATGCGTGCATCCCGCTCAGTGCTCCACATCTTCCAGGCACATGCAATGTAATGGTGATATGATTGCCAAGTTGTTATTAGTCCATTCAAACAGCAGGATTGGGAAACTAAGGTACTTCCCTTATATCAATCCCAACATAGATCCTGTCTAGGGTTATCACTCCTAGTAATCTCATATGATGTATATTTTGTAGGTCGCTGCAAGGGCTGCCAGGGCTGTTACTCGCACTCGTTGCACCGCTCCCCCATCACCTTATCAATACAGGCCTACTATACTCTCACTGCTATGGAAGGGTCTTCGCCTCCCGTAGACTCAGAATACGCTCACGGTCACTACAAAAGACTCGTCGCCTGATCAGTGTAGGCCGACAGCAAGAATATAGTGTCCCATACCACCATAATCTACTCACGAGACTAGGTGCTCATTGGTCACTACGGGGAGGTTTGTGGCCCCAGCGTAGGCCGACAACTTGACCACGGTGTCTCATACCACCATGCCCGTCTCATGAGTCTTTGTGGATCAAGGTACCATGGTTAACAGGGTTTACAATGGTAAGTTCGGTACCCTACGTTCAAGTAGTTATGACTCATACAGGGTGAACATACAACGGCCAGTCGGGTTACTTGACGGGCTCGACTAGCACGATCGCATCTCAAGTCGAATGACATGAGGTGCGTAAAACACTTCGCGTGGCCTAACCAGTTCCGCCAACTCCAAAACATGGCTAGCATTCATCGACGCGTCGTTCGTGGCAAAGATAAGGCAACCATGAAATTTCTCAGTTACCGACTGCCTGGACTAAGTATAGTCCCAAACAATTATGGAATCACATCAGCAATCATATTAGAGTATCGAAAATGAAATACAACCATGTGAGCATGTTAACACATGTTATAACATACAACTTAAGCAAATCTTCAAGCACATGCATTCCATACATGTAATGAAATCATGCATTTAGCTAACATGTAGGAAATCATTTACATCAGCATATTAATTGAGAAACCAATCTCAAACTAATCATAACACCATTTAATTCAATACATACTAATACAAGCATTTATACAAACACTTACACTACACACTTAAGTCTACATATAGTATGTCGACTCGAAGTGCGCATTTAGGCGAATCTTTTCGCCAAACTAATTATGCACGTATTCCTAACATTCAAATGTGACAATAAACCATGTTAATCACATCAGCAAAATATGAACGAAAACAGTACTTCCTACAAATGACTAAAATGCCCTAAATCTCATATTCTTCGCCGGTTTACGAAACAGGAAACGGACAGCATGTTGTACATGTCAAACGGCGATGCCGTCGATATTCTACTATTAAACGACATTGAAAGCATTGGAAACAGTCAATCAAAGCATCTAAAATCCGCACCTTTTTCCTTATAGGTGAAGTGATTCGAACGGAGCGTATACGCTTCGTCTACTGCGAATAGAGAACCTAATTTACGAGATCTATCAGCTACTTTGCTATTAAACCAAGGGAACACTAAATCAACAACTTCTAGGGTATTTTCTTACCTGAAAATGTGGAGAAATCACCGGCCAGGTGATCGGAGTGTGTTGCTAAAGCACGTGCAACAGGTAAGGCAACGGTAGGAAAATCCTCTCCTACTCTCTCTCACAAACTCTCACCTTTTCTCTCTCCCAATCTAGGGTTTTTCTCAAATTCGGATGGGAGAGAGGAGTGAGGGTTTCAACCCCTTTTATAAGCACAAAAATGCCCGAAATATGCTCAGGAACAAAGTTTACTTGATGTATATCCAATTCGGGGCTTTTTCGGTCCAAAAGTACATTTCTGGTGGTCCCCTGGCCAAATGCGATCGGACTTAAGCTCATGCATACTGGATCTAGCATAGATCAAGTTTTCAGTCCGGTAGGGTTCGTAGATCGCACGTGGCGGTCCAGTTTCAGTTCAGCGGTCACTGTACATAGATCAGGTTGCAAGTCTCATGATATGAAATAGAAATTTTTCCTGATCCGAGGGTGTAATTTGGCTAAATTCTGATGGTCAGAACGCTTAATACTGACGCGTCAAGTCATGTGCCAGATTTGAATTTCAAATTCCAAATCTGTCCCTATTCGCACTCTCTTCAGTCCGGGCTCAATGAAATAGCCTGTGATTATCGGTTGGACTTGATTTTCGAAATGATTGTCAAGTCCAGCTAGGCGGTTCTAACGGTCTAAGATAATAGGTATCGGACTTTCGACGCGCAGTCTAGATCCAATACAAAGTTTCAAAGTGGTCCAGAGAACAAACCTGCTTAGAGTTTGATCCGAGGTTTTAGAGTATTATAGAGTCATTGGTTCTACTCGATTTGGGTCTTGTAGAACGTATTTAAAGTGATCAGGGACTATTTCCCAGCTACTTTAGCGTTGCGCTAGCTAACTTACACTTATTTTCTAAAGGAATTAATCCTACGCGATTTCTGGTCGAGTTAGTACTCGAGTCCAAGTACGGATTTTTCCAGGGCGTTACAATAGTGGACCCATGACCTCACACAAGGGCCAAATATACAACACTATGGGACTTGACCAAGGGCCACAGATACATCACAATGGGCCTTGCCAAGGACCTCGTACTCATCACATTAGGTCTTAAACATGACTGCACATACATTACACAGGCCGAATACACATCTCAATGGGCCTCAACTACAGGTCGCATATACATCATATAGGTCTCAACAATAGGCCTTGGCAATCGAAATCGGCCTTAACAATCGGATTCGACACTCGGAACCGACCTCGATACTTGGCCTCGACGAATCAGCCTATACAATCGGTATCGATGGGAATGGGCCTAACTAGGCCTAAGGGAAGGTCACCATGCAGGCGTTCAACTATCATTGCTCATAAATGTGGACATTTAACTAACATTACTCCTAAGGAGTGGCCCACATCAGGGATTCATACACAACGTTTCAACCACATGGGCCCCATTCATGAGCCTCTCATATATCGCATTGGGCTTCATATAAGGGCCTCAAGCGAATCACAATGGGCCACGCCCACGGGCCTCGAATACATCACAATGGGCCTCAACCCATGGGCTTCAAATACACAATAGGTGGGCCCTACACATGGGCCTAATACAATCAAGTGGGCATCATACCTAGGCCTCCAATATACCTCAGTGGGTCTCAACCCATGGGCCCCAAATACATCACAACAGGCCTCGACCCATGGGCCCCAAATACATCATGTTGGGCCTTGATCCATGGGCCCCAAATACATAATAAGTGGGCCCTACACATGGGCCTAATATACATCACAGGTGGGCCCAGCACATGGGCCTCAAATACATCACCATAGACATCGCAATGGGCATCATCTCATGGGCCACATAAACATCACACGGGCCTCATCATATGGCCACAATTACATCATAGCGGGTTGCATCAATGGGCCTCCTATAAATCAAGTGGGCCTCACACATAACAAATGGGCCTCACATACTTCAGATGGGCCTCGCATACTACACTGGGCTTCACACACAACAAGTGGGCCTCACACATACATAGTGGGCCTCATAAACATCAAAATGGGCCTGCCAATAACCTAAATTGTGTGCATGCGAAACATACATCAAAGGTGGGGTCCGACGGATCTGAACAATGTAGATAAAATGCATCACGGTGGGGTCCACATCTATTGGGCAACATGGATAAAATACATCATAATGGGCTTACTGGCATTGCACTACTTGGATGACCCACATCGGGTGGACCCCACTATCACTAGATTGCGCAGGTAGAATATATACAAATAAGGTAGGACCCATTTTCCATGGATGGAGCGGGTACACAACACATCCTCAGGGTGGGTCCCATCTCACACGTATAGCACGTGGGGTGGGCCCCACATAAACTAAAATGGATGCATAAGCACATACATTACAGTGGGATCCATCCCACCGTCCAAGGCAGATGGACGTAGTGGATATGGAATAATTGCATCAAGGTGGGTCTGTAACACCCCAGATTTTTGCCAACCTGGGATTAGACGTCCTTAGGAAATGGGTCAACCATAACGCCTTGGTAACCTCTCAGAACCCAATTCCAAAGCCAAAGAAATCGTGTAGAACCAAATCCTTTAGAAATTAAGCGTAAGTTAACTGGCGCTACGCTAGATTAGCTGTGAAATTGTCCCTGAACACTTTAAATATATTCTACAAGACCTAAAACTTGTAGAATCAATGACGCAATAATACCCTGAAACCTAGGATCAAACTCTAAACCCGTTTGCTCTCAGGAACCCTTTAAAACTTTGTATTGGATCTAGACTGTGCGTCGAAAGTCCGATATCTACAATCTTAGATCGTTATGACCGCTTAGCTGGACTTGATAATCATTTTGAAAATCAAGCCTAACCGACGTTCAGAGGCTATTTCATTGAGCCTGGAGTAAAGAGAGTGAGAAAGGGTAAGGATTTGGAAATTTTAATCAAAATCTTGCACGCGACTTTGTGCATTATTATTAAGCGTTCTGACTGTCAGAATTCAGCCAAATTTCACCCTCGGATCAGGAAAAATTTCTCTTTCATATCATGAGACTTGTAAACCTGATTTAGGTGCAATGACTGCTAAACTGACATTGGACTGCCACGTGTGATCTGCGAACTCTACCGGACTGAAAACTTGGTGTGAGCAACATCCAGTGACTATGAGCTTAAGTCCGATCGCGTTCGATCAGGGGACCTCCTGAAATGCTCTTTTGGATCGAAACAGTCCAGATTTGGTTATAACCCAAGTATACTTTGTTCCTAAGTCTAAAACGGTGAGGTTTTAACCTATATAAGGGCCTTAAACCCTCACATATCTCACCCATCCGAATTTGCTAGAAACCTTAGCTAGAGAGAGAGAGAAAGTGAGAGATTGTTAGAGACTTTGTGAGAGAACTTCCTGCCGTCTGCTCCATCCTTTGCACGTACCAAAGCAACGTATTCAAATCACTTTTTCGGTGATTTTCAACGCACTTTTAGGTAAGAAAACCCTAACCACTTGCTGATTTAGGGATTCCTTTGATTCAATAGCGAAGTAGCTTACGTATCTTGTGCATTAGGTTGCCGTTACGCCGTTGACGAAGCGTATACGTGCTATTCGAATCGATACACGTTTAAGGCGAAAGGTGAGGATTCTAGACGCTTTGATCGACTGATTTCAAAGCTTTCAATGTCGTTTAATAGTAGATTATCGACGAGCACGCCGTTTGACATGTAGAACATGCTGTCTGTTTTCCATTTCGACTGCGTATGGAAAATATGAGATTTAGGGTATTTTAGTCATTTGTAGGAAATACTGTTTACATCCACATTTTACTGAAATATTTGCCATGGTTATTTGTAGTGTTAGGATACTAGGAATGCGTGCATGATCTGTTTGGTGAAGAGATTCACCCTAATGCGCACTTTCAGTCAACATACGCTATGTAGACTAAAGTGTGTAGACTAAGTGTTTGTATTAGTAGGTATTGAGTAAATGGTATTGTGAATTAGTTTTGAGATTGAATTCTCAATTAATATGCTGATGTAAATGATTTCCATCATGTTGGCTATATGTATTGATTTCATTATATATATGAAATGCATGTGTTGGATGATTTGCTTAAGTTGTATGTTATAACATGTGTCAACATGCTTACATTGTTGTATTTCATTTCTGTTACTCACATATGCTTATTGATGTTGATACACAAATGCTTGGGGCTATGACCTAGTCCAGGAAGTCGGTAATGGATTGAATTCATGGTTGGCTTCTATGTACCATGAAGGACGCGTCGATGAACGCGAGTCATGTTTTGAGTTGGCGGCAGTGGTTAGACCACACGAAGTGTTTCATGCACTTCATGTCGCTCAGCTTGAGATGCGCTCATACCAGTCAAGTTCATCAAGTAACCCGACTGGCCATTGTATGTTCATCTTGTATGAGTCATAACTGCTTGAACCTAGGGTACTGAACTTACCATTGGAAACCCTGTTAACCATGGTATCTTGATCCATAAAGACTCATGAGCCGGGCATGGTGGTATGGGACACCGTGGTCGAGCTGTCGGCCTATGCTGGGGCCATAAACCTCCCCGTAGTGACCAGTGAGCACCTATGACTCGTGAGCAGATTATGGTGCTATGGGACACTATATTCTTGCTGTCGGCCTACACTGATCAGGTGACGAGCCCTTTGTAGTGACCGCGAGCATATTCTGAGTATACGGGAGGCGACAACCCTTCCGTAGCGACGAGAGTACATTAGGCCTGTATTAATAAGGTGATGGGGGAGCGGTGCAACGAGTGCAAGCAACAACCCTGACAGCCCTTGCAGCAACATACAAATATAACATCGTATGAGATTACTAGTAGTGACGACCCTAAACAGGATCTATGTTGGGATTGATATAAGGAAGGTACCTTAGTTTCCCAATACTGTTGTATGAATGGACTAATAACAACTTGGTAATCATTATCCATATCGCATTGCATGTGCCTGGAAGATGTGGAGCACTAAGGAATGTAAACATGCCGCGGGCGTAAGATGGTGCCGTATGAGGGAGTATGTCGGTGAGGACATCCATCATGTCATTTCATGCATGCATTAACAACAATATTTAGGAATGTTTGATTATCTGCTTTACTATTAACGTGTGATTGATTTGATAATATGTTAATCTTTGCTCTATGATTCCATTGTGTTGATTACTCATTCCCACATTACGGGATGGTGTTCCAAACACCCACCAGTCCCTATTTTAGTTTCAGATGATGGCACTACTTGTGAAGCGGAGCCAGACTTGATGATGATGAGGAGGATCCCTCCTTTATGCGTGTTCTGATCGACGGGATTACAGGGAGGTTGATTAGACGCCTTGACACTTGTCATTTTATATTTTTAGAGCACTTATGTATATTCTTTTCTTTCCTTTTTTGGAGTATACATGTATGTAATTAACCTGGTAACATGTTCACACTCTGGAGACTTACAATTACTTATGTATTTATCACAGTCTTCCGCTTGCTAATTTAACTGTCTCTGGAGTATGATATGCTGTTTTAGCTTAGTCTCAATCTTGTTTAATGCCATTCTACAGACAACATGCATTTATCATTATCTATGTTGCATAAGTGGCGTTCTGAAACTCGAGAGTTTGGTTTCTGCACGACCCCCTATTTTTAGGGTGTTAAAGGGTCCCACCTACCCACACGTGTCACACGTGTGGGGTGGGCCCACGTCTAGTACAAATGGATGGTATGAATATGACATATACATCATGCTGGAATCCACGCGGTGGTCCATTTGAGGTTTGAATCTACCTCAGTTTAAGTGAGGTGGGTCTCACCATCCCAGGTAGTGGATGGTGTGGATGAAGGCATACATCACGGTGGCTTGCACACAGAGGACCATCCAGATGGACGGTGCAAATCACATTCATCATGGTGATCCCACACATAGTATACATATATATAAATTTAAAAAGACAAACATCTGGTGAGTCCCACGTGGGGCCACCTCACATGCATGATATATAGATATATTATATGATACTATATTACATTACATATTATTTATTATTATTATTATTACTTTGAGAAAAATACAACTAACGTCCCTGGACGTATGCAAGTGGGCCCTGCACCTATGGACGACTCAGATAAAACACCTACATCAGGGTGGGTCACTCCGCCCCACGTGTCACGTGCGACATGCCTAGCATGCTCAGCGCATGCAGCACTGTCCCAGCTAGACGGTGCAGGTGAAGCAAGCACATCAAGGTGTACCCCACGTGCGATGGGTGACTGGTGTCGGTTCAAAACATACGGCATGGTGTCCTCACACGTGAGGACGGTATGCATAAAGTGCATACGTCCTGGTGGTGTCCCACGTGAGGTGTTCCACTTCCACTGTCCAGATGATGGAAGGTCTGGATGGCGTGGATATAAAACATGCCTCATGATCGGCACCCACAGAATTTGCTGACGTGGGAGCAGCAGTAGCGGGCTTGTGGCGTACAACAGCCGGTCCTTTTCCAATCTAGGCGAGTCCTGAGTAGGGCCCACCATAATGTTTATATGTCATCCAATCTGTTGATAAGGTCATGCAGACCAAAATGAAGAGGGAAAACAAATTTCAAGATGATCCAAGACCTCTGTGACCACCCAAAAAGGGCTTCAAGGGCAGACGTTCAATCCCCTTGTTTCCTATGATGTGGGCTACCTGAGCCATGAATATGGCGATTCTTGGAGGGGGCCCACTGCTGGAAGTGACCCATTAAATGCATAGAGTGGATGTTCGAACACATCACGGTGGGGCCCACATCTGGGACCCGTGTTTCCCCAGCCTGATTCACGTCCAGTGCAGCAGGACGCTGCGCATCCAGAGGACGGCATCAGCGCCTGCTACACCCCATTATATATATTTTTTTAGTTTTTTGAAAATCTCCTTTTCTCGAGGTTTTTCATAGGTGGGGTCTGCATCAGTAAAATCCACCCCCCCATTGGTCTTTACTGCTCAAGATAGACCAAACGAGCCGAGTATTCACTATATTTTGGCGCATCAAGACATTAGGGTGGATTTCAATGGTACACATAATGTTTACTATGTTATGACCTGTATGAGAGTCAGATTAACCTCATTTTTCGGCTCAATACCTAAAATGAGCTGGTGAACGGAATGGACGGCTTGGATTAGAAAAATATATCAAGGTGGGGCCTACATGAGCGGTCCATCAAAAAGCCTAAAACATCAAGTACCTTTTTTTTTGCAGCGAGTAAACCTCACTGTCTATTGTGTGCTCAATTCCAAGGAACACGTCAAGCGTCCAGGGACGCTGGACGAACAGTTTTTATATGAAATTCATCAAGGTGGGTCCCATGTGTGGGGACCATGGCTGGTGGGTCCCACGTGGATGTGGCCCACATGATTTGAATCAATCTAATATTTGTGTTTTCCATCACTAAGGGTAGGGTCCACATGGCTTAAATGGTTGGATAAGACACACATCGAGGTGGGGTACATCCGGGTGGGCCACACGGCCACACCATCCCACTAAAATATTGAAAGAGAGAGGGAGAGAGAGAGAGAGAAAGAAGCACCCACCTTGAAATCTCTTCTTCCGCCAATGCATGATAGAGTCACAAAGGGACAATTTCAACGGTTGAGATGGGCTTAGGATGGTGGGATCGGGTGGTAGAGGTGGGCCACACTACTCTCCCATGGATCTTGGACGTGAGTTGCTCTCATGGAGCTTAGGAGAAATGAGAGAGAGAGAGTGGTGATAGATGAGAGATGTGAGTGATGGATAGGTGTACTTGATGGGTGGAGAGAGAGAGAGAGAGTGTTGACTTTATGGGTTTCTTGGGGATGGGTGTTTGTACTTGACATGATGGGATGAAGTACTTAACACTTGATGCGATTGATGGGACACTCTCTTGGGATTGCAACACGCGGCGTTTCTCTCTAACTGAACGGGGCCCCACATCTCCTAGCCCGGGTATTGCCTCGACGCACGAGGCACGACATCGGAACCGTGACGACGGCACTGTCGCACTGGTACAAACCTCGGGTTGAGCCGACTCTGATATACGGGACATGACTTAGGATTGGCACAAACGCCGATTATAGGTCACGGGTTGCCGAAAGTCGACAGGGAGGATCGCAGGAAATTGACGGAATAGTACGGACTATGATACGGGTCTTACAGCTCTCCCCACCTAATAAAAATTTCATCCTCGGAATTTAAATCATAACACAACCTATACAGATCTCACCAAGGGAGAGATATCCTATCGCTATAGATATAATCTGAACACAACATACCAACATAAGTAAACACCTAAAAGATAAGACAACGCCCACGAATCTCGACTACTTTCTCCCAAGATGCCTCATCAGCGCTATAATGATCCCACAAATCCTCAGATCATGGATCAGAAATGATCGGAACTGATATATTATGCCTCCTCACAATCTCAACAGTAGGGAGCCATATCAGAAAATCTCTAAGTTATTCGAACTCGGGGATCTAATCATTCTAAGTTCTCAACAATCATAGAGTGAAAGGTAGCTATCAGCAGATATGTGATGTTATCTTTTGGTATTCCCAAGTTATGCTCTGATACCAACTTCTGTCACGCCCCAAACTCAAAAATTGGATTCATAGGAATCCTGATCGCCGAATCCGGTGCCGACAGCCTCCGTAGTACCCCATTCTCGGCTCCTAGCATTCATATGCCAGATTCCGATCCCGAGATCCTACAAGGAGGATTTTTTATTTTTTTTTACGTACATTTATCTCATAAGAAGCATAACCACAAGATTAGCCAATTCATAAAGGCAACATCATCATCACATATCCGCTAATATAATCATTTGATTAAAACACTGAAAGGGAAATACATAAATAGAAAATCAAGCTTCAGAAGACCACTGCACGCTCCAAGCTCAACACCGCTGCAACCTAACATCACCTGCACTCATCTATAGTACATAAGCTTATAGAAAGCTTAGAGGGTGGTGTAAGTGTGTGCATAAGGTAAGTGTCAAGTATTCAATACAATTTCATAATCATACAATACCGAAAATACTGGTAATTCATAATTCGTACATCATCGGAATAAGAAGAAATGCTGACAAGATCATAAATCATATGATAACAGAGTAAGCGGAAGTATGGACAAGTCCATAAGTCAATAAATATCAGGATACGCAATATAGAACAGTTATGTAATAAAGAATCATAAAGATCTAAATATCAGATGCCGAGGATGTAATGCAATATAAAAATCCTGTTAAGTACATTTAGACCATATAAGTGCAGAAACATAGCCACCCAAAATGTCATATACCTGCAGATGTAATGCAATATGCGATGCGAATGAAATGACCATGCTTGGAGTGTGAAGTCGGGATGATAGTACGTAGTATCGAAGGTTACGGGGTCCACCACAATGAACTTCTATCCAAACCTGTCTCATACCTAAATTTGGATAGTCAGACTCAACGTGGTAAACCCCTGATCTCAGGTTGGTCACGCGCCCAACCGAAATTCTTGCCATAATGAAGGTACACAACAATTAGTTACGCACCACCAGCCCGAGTGGATAGTGAATGAATGAATGAATGAGCATGCAACTCCTACTCGATAAGTCCACATATCAGTACGGTTACTCTTTGAGAAATCACCGGGGTCTATTACACTCCAAATGGAACTGCTGCTCTCCCTAGCCACACAGTCTAAGTGAGCGTAAGAAACCTTACTATCCGCCTGGCCAATAGTCTGCCAATACCTATCCGGCACGTCGATAGCGGACCCATTCCGTGAGCAGGTCAAACACAGCCTAGCTTTTCCCCCTATGCTCGAGCGGGTAAGGCCGCACCCCCTTCTAACCGACCACGACACAGTGGAGAGCGCAACCATCTGAAAATCGGCACTCATTGGTCATCTACCCACTCGGTCTAGATATTGGAGCATCCTCTGATACTAAGAGGGTGTTTAGGAATTTTCATCCAGGGCCATATATGGCAGCCCGATGTTCGAACAGATTTTTGGTGTCCCATCTGGCCATCCACGATATGCCTGTGGAGGCTACGACCCTGATGTCACTAGGGTGTATAGTAATCACAACACAATGCAAGATGCATGAGTCATACAATCCAATCATGCATCAATCCTGCATATGTCGTGCACTCATGTGAGAGAACCTCCGCCTATCAGGGAGTCTCATATCATCCTGCCCAATGACATATGCAATGGTCAATCACATCTCATAACAAACATGCAGATGATGCATATGGGCATGTATCATGATGTTATGCTGTCACATACTCATAATCGGTGTCAATAACCGACATCAACAATCGACCTCGACAATGTGGACATTTAACCAACATTGCTCTCGAGGAATGACCCTCATAGATCCTAACATATAGTGGACCCATGGCGTTACACAAGGTCCAAATATAAAACACCATGGGACTTGACCAAGGGCCACAGATACATCACAATGGGCCTTTCCAAGGACCTCGTACTCATCACAATAGGTCTTAAACATGGCTGCACATACATTACACAGGCCGAATACACATCTCAATGGGCCTCAACTACAGGTCACATATACATCATATAGGTCTCAACAATAGGCCTTGACAATCGAAATCGGCATTAACAATCGTATTCGACACTCGAAATCGACCTCGATACTCGGCCTCGACAATCAGAATCGGCCTCGATGAATCAGCCTATACAATCGGTATCGATGGGAATGGGCCTAACTAGGCCTAAGGGAAGGTCACCATGCGGGCGTTCAACTATCATTGCCCATAAATGTGGACATTTAACTAACATTACTCCTAAGGAGTGGCCCACATCAGGGATTCATACACAACGTTTTAGCTACATGAGCCCCATTCATGAGCCTCTCATATATCGCATTGGGCTTCATGTAAGGGCCTCTAGCGAATCACAATGGGCCACGCCCATGGGCCTCGAATACATCACAATGGACCTCAACCCATGGGCTTCAAATACACAATAGGTGGGCCCTACACATGGGCCTAATACAATCAAGTGGGCATCATACCTGGGCCTCCAATATACCTCAGTGGGTCTCAACCCATGGGCCCCAAATACATCACAACAGGCCTCGACCCATGGGGCCCAAATACATCATGTTGGGCCTTGACCCATGGGCCCCAAATACATAATAAGTGGGCCCAACACATGGGCCTAATATACATCACAGGTGGGCCCAACACATGGGCCTCAAATACATCACCATACACATCGTAATGGGCATCATCTCATGGGCCACATAAGCATCACATCGGGCCTCATCATATGGCCACAATTACATCATAGCGAGTTGCATCAATGGGCCTCCTATAAATCAAGTGGGCCTCACACACAACAAATGGGCTTCACATACTTCAGATGGGCCTCGCATACTACACTGGGCTTCACACACAACAAGTGGGCCTCACACATACATAGTGGGCCTCATAAACATCAAAATGGGCCTGCCAATAGCCTAAACTGTGTGCATGCAAAACATACATCAGAGGTGGGGTCCGACGGATCTGAACAATGTAGATAAAATGCATCACGGTGGGGTCCACATCTATTGGGCAGCATGGATAAAATACATCATAATGGGCTTGCTGGCATTGCACTACTTGGATGACCCACATCAGGTGGACCCCACTATCACTAGATTGCGCAGGTAGAATATATACAAATAAGGTGGGACCCATTTACCATGGATGGAGCGGGTACACAACACATCATCAGGGTGGGTCCCATCCCACATGTGTAGCACATGTGGGGTGGGCTCCACATAAACTAAAATGGATACATAAGCACATACATTACAGTGGGATCCATCCCACCGTCCAAGGCAGATGGACGTAGTGGATATGGAATAAATACATCAAGGTGGGTCCCACCTACTCACACGTGTCACACGTGTGGGGTGGGCCCACGTCTAGTACAAATGGATGGTATGAATATGACATATACATTATGCTGGAATCCACGTGGTGGTCCATCTGAGGTTTGAATCTACCTCAGTTTAGGTGAGGTGGGTCTCACCATCCTAGGTAGTGGACGGTGTGGATGAAGGCATACATCACGGTGGCTTACACACAGAGGACCATCTAGATGGACGGTGCAAATCACATTCATCATGGTGATCCCGCACATAGTATACATATATATATATATATATATATATATATATATATATATATATATATATATATATATATATATATATATATATATATATATATATATATATATATATATATATATATATATATATATATATATATATATATATATATATATATATTTAAAAAGACAAACATCTGGTGAGTCCCATGTGGGGCCACCTCACATGCATGATATATAGATATATTATATTATAATATATTACATTACATATTATTTATTATTATTATTATTACTTTGAGAAAAATATAACTAACGTCCCTGGAAGTATGGAAGTGGGCCCTGCACCTATGGACGGCTCAGATAAAACACCTACATCAGGGTGGGTCACTCCGCCCCACGTGTCACGTGCGGCATGCCTAGCATGCTCAGCGCATGCAGCACTGTCCCAGCTAGACGGTGTAGGTGAAGCAAGCACATCAAGGTGTACCCCACGTGCGATGGGTGACTGGTGTCGGTTCAAAACATACGGCATGGTGTCCTCACACGTGAGGACGGTATGCATAAAGTGCATACGTCCTGGTGGTGTCCCACGTGAGGTGTTCCACTTCCACTGTCCAGATGATGGAAGGTCTGGATGGCATGGATATAAAACATGCCTCATGATCGGCACCCACAGAATTTGCTGACGTGGGAGCAGCAGTAGCTGGCTTGTGGCGTACAATAGCCGGTCCCTTTCCAATCTAGGCGGGTCCTGAGTAGGGCCCACCATAATGTTTATATGTCATCCAATCTGTTGATAAGGTCATGCAGACCAAAATGAAGAGGGAAAACAAATTTCAAGATGATCCAAGACCTCTGTGACCACCCAAAAAGGGCTTCAAGGGCAGACGTTCAATCCCCTTGTTTCCTATGATGTGGGCTACCTGAGCCATGAATATGGCGATTCTTAGAGGGGGCCCACTGCTGGAAGTGACCCATTAAATGCATAGAGTGGATGTTCGAACACATCACGGTGGGGCCCATATCTGGGACCTGTGTTTCCCCAGCCTGATTCACGTCCAGTGCAGCAGGACGCTACGCATCCAGAGGATGGCAGCAGCGCCTGCTGCACCCCATTATATATATATTTTTATTTTTTTGAAAATCTCCTTTTCTCGAGGTTTTTCATAGGTGGGGTCTGCATCAGTAAAATCCACCCCGCCCATTGGTCTTTACTGCTCAAGACAGACCAAACGAGCCGAGTATTCACTATATTTTTGCGCATCAAGACATTAGGGTGGATTTCAATGGTACACATAATGTTTACTATGCTATGACCTGTATGAGAGTCAGATTAACCTCATTTTTTGGCTCAATACCTAAAATGAGCTGGTGAAAGGAATGGACGGCTTGGATTAGAAAAATATACCAAGGTGGGGCCTACATGTGCGGTCCATCAAAAAGCCTAAAACATCAAGTACCTTTTTTTTTTTTTACAGCGAGTAAACCTCATTGTCTATTGTCTGCTCAATTCTAAGGAACACGTCCAGCGTCTAGGGACGCTGGACGAACAGTGTTATTATGAAATTCATCAAGGTGGGTCCCACGTGTGGGGACCATGGCTGGTGGGTCCCACGTGGATGTGGCCCACATGATTTGAATCAATATAATATTTGTGTTTTCCATCACTAAGGGTAGGGTCCACGTGGCTTAAACGGTTAGATAAGATACACATCGAGGTGGGGTACATCCGGGTGGGCCACATGGCCACACCATCCCACTAAAATATTGAAAGAGAGAGGGAGAGAGATAGAAAGAAGCACCCACCTTGAAATCTCTTCTTCCGCCAATGCATGATAGGTCACAAAGGGACAATTTCAACGGTTGAGATGGGCTTAGGATGGTGGGATCGGGTGGTAGAGGTGGGCCACACTACTCTCCCATGGAGCTTGGACGTGAGTTACTCTCATGGAGCTTGGGAGAAATGAGAGAGAGAGAGGTGATAGGTGAGAGATGTGAGTGATGTATAGGTGTACTTGATGGGTGGAGAGAGAGAGAGAGTGTTGACGTTATGAGTTTCTTGGGGATGGGTGTTTGTACTTGACATGATGGGATGAAGTACTTGACACTTAATGCGATTGATGGGACATGCTCTTGGGATTGTAATGCGCGGCGTTTCTCTCGATCTGAACGGGGGCCCACATCTCCTGGCCCAAGTATTGCCTCGGTACGAGAGGCATGACATCGAAACCGCGACGACGACGCGGTCGCACTGGTACAAGCCTCAGGTTGAGCCGACTCTGATATACGAGACACCATTTAGGATTGGCATAAATGCCGATTATAGGTCACCGGTCGCCGAAAGTTGACAGGGAGGATCGTAGGAAATTGACGGAATAGTACGGACTATGATACGGGTCTTACACTAAGTATACAAGAAAGTAAACATCATGATGGGATCCATGGAGAATGGCCCCATCATGGAATGATCATGATGATCAAAGTGGGCCATCAGCCACAACTTAGGGTCCCAAGTGAGATCCAAACCATTGATCGGTTGGCCTCACTTGGCCCATCTTAAAAACATGAAAAACTACTATTATCTAGCACCCACCGTTCGATCTTCTTGCTCCTATGGATTCCTAAGCACCTTAGCTTTGATTCCAATGGAGGAGATGAGGAATGGATGGCTAGGATGGGAGACCTTAGGATGGAAAGGTGGGCCACACTTGGAGCTTGGAAGGCTTGAAGAATTTCTCATACGTATGGGTTTTGGTTGCTTGAGAAAATGAGATGAGAAATGAGAAAGAGAGAGAGTTGTAAGGAGATGTGAGGTGATGGGGTGATGGAGTGATGGATGGGAGAGAGATGGGTGTGTAAGGCTTTGTTGACTTTGGTGGCCTTTTGTGTAAGAAAGGCATGGGCTTTATAAGAAACTTTCGACTTTTATGGTTGTTTGGGTATGAGTGAAAGGTGATGTGTACTTGACATGAGATGTGATGGTATTTGATTGATTGATAAGATTGATGTGACTCCTCGTAGAGATTCTCTTGGGTTTCGTAATGCGTGGCATTTTCCTCGCACTGAACGCTGACCCACATCTCTTAACCAGGGTATCGCCTCGATGCGCGAGTCACGGCATCGGAATCGCAGCGACAGCGCGGTCGCTATGGTAAAGATCTTGGGTTGAGTCTACTCGGGTTGACGACATACGAATCAGGGTCGCGCGCAAATATTGATTTAGGGTCGAAGGTTGCCGAAATTCGACCGGTAAGACCGCGGAAGTCTACGAAATGGTACAGTCTAGGATACGAGTCTTACAATAGACCCAACTCCTAGAGAATTCAATCATCACTACCAAAAAATTGAGCAAAGGCTACAGACAAAAATCATAGCCATAGACCTATGGCTACGGTTTTCATCCGTTGCTTGACCATTGCCGTAGGTGCCATAACAATAGATCTTGAACCTATGGCTATGGATTTAATCCGTAGCTATAGGTTGCAATAGCTACACATGTAATCCGTAGTAATTATATCTATAGCGAAAACTTCAGACAGCTACGGATATTATTTGTAGCTAAAAGTCCATTGCAATGTGCCTAAATTGAAAAAGTTACACCTGTTAGATTAATGGCTACGGATATTATTTGTAGCTAAAGTCCGTAGTAATATGCCTAAATTAAAAAGGCTACACCTAGCAGATTAATGGCTACGGATATTATTTGAAGCTAAAAGTCCGTAGTAATATGCCTAAATTGAAAAGGCTACACCTGTCAGATTAATGGTTACGGTCAATATCCGTAGCTATTTTGTACATTATAAAATTATATATAATTATTTATTCATTCAATTACCACATGTACAATCATTCATTCATTCAATTACAATCAAATTACAATCCTTCATTCAATCAATTACAATTACAATCAATTACAATCCAATTCATTCAATCAATTACAATTATAATAATGCTGAAAATATAAATCTTTGGCTTCATTAGAGAAATATGCTCGACTTCACCTTGAAATTTCAACAACTTCGTATATTCCATCATCCTACAAACAGTCATGTCATACATAAATTAGAATACCCATTGAGAAAAAGAAAGACAAAGTGAAAGAAGTGCATCATGTATAACAACTTTTTTTTCTTAATGAATTAAAAAAAAAAAAAAAAAAAACTCAAAGAGGAATGAAATTGACACAAAAGAAATGGTCTCACCCTATGATTATAGGTTTTGGTTTTGGTTTAGGTTATAGGTTTATGTTAAGGTTTAGGTTAAGGTTAGGCTATAGGTTATAATTAAGTTTAGGTTATAAGTTCTAAGTTTTGGTTTAGGTTAAGGTTATAGGATTAGGTTTAGGTTTAGAAAATCGGGTTCGGGTTCGGGATCAGGTTTAGATTAGGGTTTTCAAGTTTAGGTTTAGGTTAAGGAGTTGAGATTAGGATTGGGTGTAGGTTTGAGTTTAAGGATTTGAGAATACATTTAGGTTTTAAGTTTAAGTTTAGGTTAAAGGTTTAGGGAAAGGTTATAGGTTTAGGTTATAAGTTATAGCTTTAGGGAATTGAGAATGGGTTATGGTTTAGGTTTAGGAAATTGGGTTCAGGTTCGGGATTAGGTTTAAGTTTGGGTTTTTAAGTTCAGGTTTAGGTTTAGGTTAGGGATTTGAGATTAGGATTAGGTGTAGGTTTCGCTTTAGGAAATTGAGTTTAGGTTATAGGTTTAGGGAAAGGTCAGGTTTAGGTTATAGGTTTTGGGATTTAAGAATAGTTTTAGGTTATAAGCATAGGTTTAGGTTAGGTTATAGGTTAAGGTTTAGGGATAGGTTATAGGTTTTGGGATTTGAGAATGGGTTCGGGTTTAGGTTATAGGTTTTGGTTTTAGTTTAGGTTATAGGTTTTGGGATTTGAGAATGGGTTCAGGTTTAGGTTATAGGTTTTGGTTTTGGTTTAGGTTATAGGTTTTTGGATTTGAGAAAATGTTATGGTTTAGGTTTAGGAAATTGGGTTCAGGTTTACGATTGGATTTGAGTTTGAGTTTTCAAGTTTAGGTTAGGGAGTTGAGATTAGGATTAGGAGTAGGTTTAACTTTAGGGAATTAAGTTTAGGTCAAAGGTTTAGGGAAAGGTTAGGTTTAGGTTATAGGTTTTGGGTTAGGTTATAGGTTTTAGTTAAGGTTATAGGTTATAAGTTTAGGTTTAGGTTTAGGTTAGGTTTAGGTTATAGGTTTTGGGATTTGGGAATAGTTTTAGGTTATAAGTATAGGTTTAGGTTAGTGTTTCGGAGTAAAATAAGAGAAGAATGGAAACAAATGAAGATCAAAAGACTGAGAAAGGGAGTTGGAAGAAGAGTTCATCAAATGCATTATAAAGGACTTTGTGCAGGTCTGCGGGACCGCACAAACAATGTCCTTTGTCCGTCCGCCGCAAAGGGTATCGCATTGCCTTGGTGAGTATAAATGATTCGGTGATTATGTCCCACATCGCTAAGTATGGAGTTTTGCACGTGTGAAATGCCTATAAATACCCCTTTCCTTCCTTGATCAAGGGTTGGTTGTTCAAAGATTTCAGAGAATAAGTGAAGCAAGAAGAGAAGACTGAAGGTGAGAGCAGCTGTCTAAAGGGACTTTGGGCTGGGCCGCGCAAAGTATATCCTTTGCGTGGGTCTGCGCAAACTGGCTGCTCTGAAGTCTATAAAGCTTAGGAGTTGACATGTTGTCAGAATAATCCGCTGTTCAAGTCCTTCTGTTTAAGTACAAAGGGAAATAATCCGCTGAAGCGCACATTCCTCCTAAGTCTTAGGAGATGATCGAAATAGCGCCAAAAGCTGTCGAAATCTTTATTTCCCTAAAGAAGGATTGATTCAATCTGTAATTTCTCCTAAGTCCTTGGAGAAGATTGAAATTCAGGCTGAAATGCTGTCGAATTTGCTATTTGAACTTAATGTTTTAATGTTTATACATATTTAAATGAATGTATCTTAGAATCAAGGGAGATTAGAGGATGTAAATGAACTCGGAATTAATAAAATATAATGATTGTCTTTGCACTTTTCCTCTGTTATGTCTAAATAAGATAATCCCCCGAGAATTGAAACGCATTTGTTTTCTTGTTAAAAAAAGATGGCGACTCTGCTGGGGAGTCTTTATTATCTTACTTAACATTAACATTTGGAAAAAGTGTAAAAGCGATTGTCACCTTTTGGCATCTTCCAGACGCCAAAATGGTGACTCTCAGTAGGAACATCCTCCCCTTCATCTCTAAGATTATTCATATTAACCCTTCATATACTAACTTCACGTGTGTGTCATTATCGAAGGTACCTGAGTTCGACTGCAGCATACAACTGATGGCTAACTTTACGAGAAAAGTAAATTTTCACTTCACCCCCACGGGATTTATAGTGGAATATGTGCCAACTGGCGCCCCAAAGCGTAGGAGTCTGCGTCCCACTAGTGAGAATACAGTGACTCGAATAGCAGCTGGAGTCATATCCATTTCACCTCAACCACAGAAAAGTGATGGAGACTGGACCATGGTCCTGTCACGCAAGAAAAAAGCAAGGAACATGAGGAACCATAAAGCGAACCCATCTTTGCCAAAGACCAGAGGACCGATAACACGCAGTACAGTCAGGAAGAACCCTGAGCTCGCTCCTCCTGCAAAATACCCTGAGTAGACAGGCCCACAGTTTGCGTCGTATGATTTTCTGGCGCTGGTCGCTCCAAGGAACAAGTGGACAAAAGAGCAGAAAGGCAAGGCACCGTTAATAAGTTCATCAACGCCCGTGTCAGCTGAGGTAAGTTTGCCGAAGACTGTGTCACCCCGATCAATCAGCAACACAGAAAGCACACAAAATTTGAATGAGACTCCGATCTTTCCCCTCTTTACAAGCCCCGCTGCATCAACATACTCTCATTTTACCCCAACAACAGCTTCGATAAGTAGTAAAGAAGCCACGGTGCATATGGTCGAGATGAATCGAGAAAACATGCCAACGACAGAAGATCATGTCAACCAGATGGTCGAAGCACAAAGAGCGCTAATGGAGGAGTGTCAAAACCTCAGAGAAGCTTTAGCTACTTTGGCGCATAATGTAGCCCAAATAGCGGCTCCACCGATGATGGGGGTAACAAATGGGTAAGGAAGCCAACAGGAGGGTCCTCGTCCACAAGGAATCGGATCGTGAGAGTCTGTTCCAGTAGCGAGAGCCATAACACATGATGACATAAGACAGGTCGTTGAAGAAACCGTGAGAACAAAAAGGGAGCGGGAAAATACTGGCCGTTTCAGATACTGAACACCGTATTCGAGAGAAGTGGAAGACATTCCATTTTCAGCCAATTTCAAGCATCCAGATTTTTAGAAATTTAATGGGGAAGGATCACCGGAAGAACACCTGATGCACTTCATTACCAGTATGGGGAATTTTTCCACAGTACCAAAATACTACCTGAGACTGTTCGGGTCGTCGCTAACCTATAAAGCATTCCGGTGGTATTCCAACCTGACTCCTGGATCGATGCGGACTTGGGAACAAATGCAAGATGCTTTTATGTCAAATTTCTTCTCGTCAGAACGCGATGTCAGCATTATGGAGTTGGCCTCTATACGACAACGAGAAGGAGAGCCAGTGGAAAAGTTCATCAATAGATGGAAAACACTGGGAGCTTCATGCAGATAGTTGCCAGAGAAAACGGAACAGGTAAAAACGTGTTTGAATTCCATGGAAACAGGAATCGCGTTCGGACTCACCAGTGCCGATATCCGAACATTCCGTGACCTGGCCACCAAAGCTCACGCGTTGGAATTAATGACGTGCAAAATGCCAACTTTTCATCACGAGACTGTTAGAAGGACATCCGGCTGGACGATTGTGAATACCGTCAATCATGATAAGAAAGACAAGGATACAAAGGGCTCAAAAGACAGGAGGCTAGGACAAAAAGAAGGATGAAACCAGTCAAAGTATAAATACAATAGAAAAAGGTTCAGGATGCTCGACTCTCATGAAGGGTTCGACTTCGACAAGGAAGATGTGGTTCCTATGATGAAAGAATTGCTAAAGGCCGGCAGCATAGAATTGTCAGAACCCAAACGCCCAGAAGATGTGACAAAAACCAGGGAAAGAGATTTTTGTTGATATCATCGCCTAGTCGGACACCCGACGGAGAATTACTATATACTGAAATGCATCATACAACAGATGATAGAGAAGGGTGAAATAATAACCGGTGAAGGAAAGAAAAGGAATACAAGAGCAACAGTAAACATGTTTACAGACCGAGAAAAAGCTCGTGAGATGGGAAGGAAAGAAAGTCAAAAGTTGGTAAAGAATATGGCAATGCTTACATTGCGCTCAGGGAAGAAGATGGCAAGTCCCGTGAAGCAGAAAATGAGGATTGTAAGGAAAGAAATCATCAGTGAATAGAATAATGAGGATAGAAAAGAGGACGAGGGCGAAACGACGAAAGTGGCTTACGACGTAGTTAGCCATTTGAAAGGGATACCGGCATGTTTAAGCATCTATGATGCGCTCAAGTTATCAGAAGAGTTCCGACAGAGTTTAATACAGGCATTATCTAATCACAATGTCAGAGAAACTCTGCTGACAGAAATGAAGCAAGAAAGACATAATGAACAAGCAGATTGTCTACCAGTCATTTCATTTTCCGATGATGATTTAATTAGCGAGACGGAACATAACAGGTTCCTTATGATAGAAGGTCATGTATACGGGACAAGGGTAAAAAGGATCATGATAGATAATGGGTCTACAGTAAACCTTTTACCGCTTTCAATGGTAGGAAAATTGGGCTATCGCCGTTCTGATCTGCGCCCCAGTGGAATGATGATACAGGGCTTCAATCAAGATGGGAAGCGTGCACTGGGTAAAATTACAGTGACGCTGGAAGTGAGAGAATTAAGTACTGATGTCGTATGTCATGTTATAAATGTCGTAACGACATATAATCTCCTTTTGGGAAGACCATGGATACATCAATACGGTATCATACCCTCTACGTTGCATCAATGCTTCAAGTATTGTAAGGATGGAGTACAATGTAAGGTGATGGCTGATGCAAAACCATATACGGAAGCCGAGTCTTTCTTTGCAGATGCCAATTATTACAAAGGGTTCTCTGAGGAGGTAAGACATAGTAATGAAAATAAAGTCTTGAAAGACGTTTAAGTAGACACGGCTCGAGAAGAAAGGGTAGAATCTTCTAGGACGACGGAAGTAAGAAAAAAGTTCTATTTTGTACCAAAGCACCTAAGACAGCTTGGGCAGTTACCATTAACACTATTATCGCCAGAGCAGTTAAGAATTCTGTAATCTAATTATACAATGCCATTACCCAATGCTGAAAGGTGTAGGCCATTTTTAGCTACCCCAGGAAGATTTTGAGTCAAGGCTAGTACTAAGCATCCCAAGCCGATAGAGTTCAAAACTGCAGTAAAGACGAAACCAAGAAAGGAAAGCACGAGCAATGTATACCGCGATAAGATGACATCGCAAAATCTAGAAAAATACAGTTCAGTGAGCAAGAAAATCATGAGAAACATGGGTTTTGATTGTAGCAAACCCACCGGACTAAATCATGGAAAGGGAATTCAAATCCCTCTTGGGGTTGAACAGGAAAAATGAAGAAAATTTCAAGGGTTAGGAGCAGAGGCATCGATAAATATGATTACAGTCATACAGGTAGCGGAAGAAGATCCTGAGGCGGTTAAGTATCCCGAGACAGCGCCGAAGCAAATAGAAGACGGGGGGCAGCCGACGATAGACAGCCTGAGGGAAATAAATTTGGGTACAAGAAAAGAGCCCCAGAATACATTTATCAGTAGCAGTATCTCTTAGCAAGAATCTGAGAAATATTTCCAACTGCTCAAGGAAAATAAGGACGGCTTTGCTTGGATGTATGCAGAAATGCCAGGTTTGGAACCCTCCGTAGCAATGTACCAATTAAATATCTCCAAAGAGAAAAGGCTGATTAAACAGGCACAAAGGCAGTTTCATCCAGACTTAATTCCATTAATTGTAGAAGAGGTCAACAAGCTGATCAAATTCGGGTTCGTTCGAGAAGTCAAGTATCCCAAGTGGATATCGAACATTGTCCTGGTAAAAAAGAAAAATGGACAAATCAGAGTGTGCATTGACTTCAGGGACCTGAATGAGGCCTGTCCGAAGGATGATTTTCCTCTTCCAATAACAGAGTTACTGATTGATAGTACAACTCAATATGCTATTATGTCTTTCATAAATGGCTATGTAGGGTACAACCAGATTAGAATGGCACCCGAAGATGAGGAAGCAACAACATTCAGAACACCGCTGAGAATTTATTGCTATAAGGTCATGCCGTTCGGTCTCAAAAATACTGGGGCGACGTACCAAAGAGCAATGCAAAATATATTCCAAGACATGATACACAAACATGTCGAGTGTTACATCGATGACTTGGTGGTTAGATCGGGAGATCATCAGGAGCATCGCGAACATTTAGAATCAGTTTTCTGTCGATGTCTTCGGAAAAATTCCCTGGTTTCATTGTAAAGCACAGGGGTATCAAAATCGATCCAGAGAAAGTTAAAGGTATTTATAATATGCCGCCACCGACGACCTTAAAGGAATTGAAAAGTTTGCAAGGAAAACTAGCATACATTTGTCGTTTTATTTCAAATCTGGCAGGAAGATGCTAGCCATTCTCACATCTGATGAAATAGGATGCAGCTTCGTATGGGATCAAGCTTGTCAGAATGCATTCGACTCAATAAAGAGATTATTAAAGCAACCGCCGGTGTTAATGGCCCCGATAAAAGGAAAACCACTTATTTTATACATATCTGCGGCCAAAAATTCCTTAGGTGCTTTGCTGGCTCAAGTAAATGAAGCTGGGAAGGAAGCTGCTCTTTATTACTTAAGTCGAACATTGATGGGAGCCGAATGTAATTATTCTCCAATCGAGAAAGAGTGTCTGGCGTTAATATTCGCAGTCCAAAAGTTGAGGCATTATTATCTCTCTCATGACATAACTCTAATCTCAAGAGCAGACCCGATCAAGTTTTTAATGACAAGGCCAATGTTGTCAGGGAGACTGGCTAAATGGATGTTGTTGCTTTCAGAATACACCATTACTTATAAATCGGCCAAGCAGTGAAAGAACAGGCGGTGGCACATTTCCTTGCAGCACACCCCATGACAAATTGCGAAGCTATCACTGATGACTTTCCAGATGAGCACGTTATTGTAACACCCTGAAAATCGGGGGTCGTGTATAAACTCAACTCCCGAGTTCCAGACCGTCACTTATGCAACAAAAATGATTATGATTCAATGTTGTCTGATTTAAAGCATTCACATGAGTAAAAGTATACCAAAACTGCAATTCATACTTCAGATCCAGTGATAAAAGCAAGCGGAAGACTCAACAATATGTATATCACTGTATGGAAAAACAAAGTAAATCTCATCTGTCTCCAAAGTATGACTACATCTCTAAGTCTCATATAATATACATGAACAAAATAAATATCCAAAATAGTCCCACTGAAATCCCATCGATCCAGGTCGCCTACGCGAAGCCATCGTGATACTGCATGTACGAGAACTCGTCCTGGTCCTCGTCAAAGTCTGGCTCCACCTCCTAGATCTCAGCCTCACCTGCATCTACAACAGGGTCTGGTGGGTGTTGCAAACATCATCCCGTAATGTGGGAGTGAGTGATCAACTCAGTGGAATCATAGAGCAAAGATTAGTATGTTCACAATTCAATCATGCGATAATAGTAAAGCAGTAAATCAGACAATCCTAATACTGTTGTTAATGCAAGATGACATGACGTGATGTATGCCCTCACCGACGATCTCCCTCATACGGCAACATCTTACGACCGCGGCATGCCACACTCCTTAGAGTGCTCCACATCTTCCAGGCACATGCAATGCTATGGTGATATGATTTCCAAGTTGTTATTAGTCCATTCAAACAGTAGGATTGGGAAACTAAGGTACTTCCCTTGTATCAATCCCAACACAGATCCTGTCTAGGGTTGTCACTCCTAGAAATCTCATACGATGTATATTTCGTAGGTCACTGCAAGGGCTGCCAGGGCTGTTGCTCGCACTCGTTGCACCGCTCCCCCATCACCTTATCAATACAGGCCTACTATACTCTACTGCAACGGAAGGGTCGTCGCCTCCCGTGGACTCAGAATACGCTCGCGGTCACTACAAAGGACTCGTCGCCTGATCAGTGTAGTCCGACAGCTAGAATATAGTGTCCCATACCACCATAATCTACTCACGAGTCTAGGTGCTCACTGGTCACTACGGGGAGGTTTGTGGCCCCAGCGTAGGCCGACAGCTCGACCACGGTGTCCCATACCACCATGCCCGGCTCATGAGTCTTCGCGGATCAAGGTACCATGGTTAACAGGGTTTACAATGGTAAGTTCAGTACCCTAGGTTCAAGCAATTATGACTCATACAAGGTGAATATACATCGGCCAGTCGGGTTACTTGACGGGCTCGACTAGCGCGATCGCATCTCAAGTCGAACGACATGAAGTACGTAAAACACTTCGCGTGGCCAAACCACTGCCGCCAACTCCAAACACGAATCGCGTTCATCGACGCGTCGTTCGTGGCTATGACCAGTCAGCCACGAATTCGCTCGGTCACCGACTGCCTGGACTAAGTCTAGTCCCAAGCACTTATGGAATCACATCAGCAATATATGTAAAAGTATTGGAATTAAAATACAATCATGTGAGCATGTTAACACATGTTATAACATTCAACTTAAGCAAATCTTCAAGCACATATATTCCTTGCATGTAATGAAATCATGCATTTAGTCAACATGTAGAAAATCATTTAGGTCAGCATATTAATTGAGAAATCAATCACAAACTATCACATAACATCATTTAATTCAATACATACTAATACAAGCATTTATACAAACACATACACTACACACTTAAGTCTACATATAGTATGTCGACCCAAAGTGCGCAACTAGGCGAATCTCTTCGCCAAACTAATTATGCACGCATTCCTAACTTCCTAATGCGACAACAAACCATGTCAATCACATCAGCAAAATATGAATGTAAACAGTACTTCCTACAAATGACTAAAATGCCCTAAATCTCATATTCTTCGTTAATTTACGAAACGGGAAACGGAGAGCATTTTGTACATGTCAAACGGCGATGCCATCAAGAATCTACTATTAAACGACATTGAAAGCGTTGGGAACCGTCAATCAAAGCGTCTAAAATCCTTACCTTATGTCTTGTAGACTCGGGAATTGAAACGGAGCGTATACGCTTCGTCTACGGCGAATAGGGAACCTAATACACGAGATCCATAAGCTACATCGCTATGGAAACAAGGGAAACTCAAATCAGCATCTATTTAGGGTATTTACTTACCTAGAATCGTGGTGAAATTGTCGAAAAAGCGGTAGAGGTGTGTTGCTTAAGCACGTGCAACACGTAGCACAAGTGGCAGGAAGAACTCTCCCACTCTCTCACAATCTCTCACCTTTTTCTCTCTCCTAAGTTAGGGTTTCTCTCAAATTCGGATGGGGGAGAGGAGTGAGGGTTTCAACCCCTTTTATAGCCTAAAATATGCCCAAAATAGGCTTGGAAACAATGTTTACTTGGTGCCTAACCAAATCGGGGCCGTTTCGGTCCAAAAGGGCATTTCTGAAGGTCCCCAGGCCAAATGCGGTCGGACTTAAGCTCATGCATACTGGATCTAGCACACATTCAGTTTTCAGACCGGTAGGGTTCCCAGATCGCACGTGGCGGTCCAGTTTCAGTTTAACAGTCATCGCACCAAGATCAGGCCTATAAGTCTCGTGATATATAATAGATATTTTTCCTGATCCAAGGGTGTAATTTGGCTGTATTCTGACGGTCAGAACGCTTAATACTGATGCGTCAAATCGTGTGCCAGATTTGAATTTCAAATTTCAATTCTAACCCTATTCTCACTCTCTTCGGTCCGGGCTCAATGAAATAGCCTGTGATTATCGGTTTGACTTGATTTTCGGGATGAGTGTCAAGTCCAGCTAGGCGGTTCTAACGGTCTAAGATAGGAGGTATCGGACTTTCGACGTGCGGTCTAGATCCAATACAAAGATTCAAAGTGGTCCAGAGAACAAACCTGCTTAGAGTTTGGTCCGAGGTTTTAGAGCATTATAGCACCATTGGTTCCACTCGCTTTGGGCCTTGTAGAACGTATTTAAAGTGATCAGGGACCATTTCCCAGCTATTCTAACGTTGCACTAGCTAACCTAGTCATATTTTCTAAAGGAATGAATTCTACGCAATCTCGGGTCGAATTGGTACTCGAGCCCAAGTACGGATTTTTCACGGGCGTTACAATCTACCTCCCTTAACAAATAATTTCGTCCTCGAAATTTTGTACCTTTTCGTATTCCTCGAGAAGTTGTGGGTAGTTCTTTCTGATCTTGGCTTCTGTCTCCCAGGTAGCCTCCTCCTCAGAGTGATGCGTCCATAATACCTTCACAAGGGGAATCACCTTGCTACGCAGTACCTGTTCCTTCCTGTCTAGGATACGTGTCAGTCGCAGGATATATGTAACGTCCTCTCCTAACTGCACCTGCTCCCATCTGATGATATGGGAAGGATCAGCAACGTACTTCTTCAGCATAGAAACATGAAATACGTTGTGAACGCTCACGAGAGGCGTGGGTAAAGCCAATCGGTAAGCCACTGCTCCCACACGATCGAGGATCTGGAATGGACCAATGAATCGCGGTGCTAGCTTCTCCTTCTTTCCGAACCGAAGGACTCCCTTCATAGGGAAAACTCACAAAAACACATGATCCCCGACTGTGAACTCTAGTGGCCTCCATCTTGTATCAGCGTAGCTCTTCTGTCTGCTCTGCGCTGTAAGAAGCCGATGTCAAATAGTATCAATCTTCTCTGACGTCGCCTGCACTAACTCTGGGCCAATCAAGCTACGCTCACCGACCTCTAACCAACAATGCGGTGCGTGACAAGGTCGCCCATACAGCGCCTCATAAGGTGCCATACCGATACTCGTCTGGAAGCTGTTGTTGTACGCAAACTCCACATATGCAAGACAATCATCCCAACTGTCCTTGAAGTCCAATGCGCAAGCTCGCAACATATCCTCTAAGATCTGGTTCACTCGCTCTGTCTGCCCGTCCGTCTGTGGGTGGAAGGCAGCACTGAACTTCAACTTCACACCCATAGCCTCCTGAATGCCAGTCCAGAAGATAGAAGTGAACCGCGTGTCTCTGTCCGACATGATCTCCAACGGAACTCCATGCAGATGCACGATCTCTCTGATGTACAATCTAGCCAGCTCGTCTGCAGAGTTTGTAACTCTGATCGGTAGGAAGTGCGCCGACTTCGTCAATCGGTCGACGATCACCCAAATGGAATCATGTCCCTTCCTCGTCTTCGGCAACCCAAAAATGAAGTCCATGGAAATGAAATCCCACTTCCACTCTGCAATCGGCATAGGCTGCAAAAGTCCAGGTGGTCGGCGATGCTATGCCTTCACCTGCTGACAAGTGAGACAACGGGACACGAACTCAGCTATGTGGGTCTTCATACCTTCCCACCAATACATCCTCTTCACGTCACGATACATCTTTGTGCTGCCTGGATGCATCGCGAGTCTAGTACAATGCGCAGCCTCGAGAATCTCTCGTCTCAAGTCAGGGACATCTGGGACGCATAGGCGGCCACGGTAACGTAAGCCCCCATCCATACCAACTCGCCAGTCGGGGTCAGCATCATCACTGGTCTGCTCTCGAAGCTCAGTAAGATGCGCATCGTCCCTCTGCGCCTCGATGACTCGGTCATCGATCTGAGATCGCACCTGTACATGTACGATGAACTCAAACGGCTCCTCTACGGTGAGTTTCTGCTCAAAGTCTCGCAAAAACTCGACCATATCCCACTCGGCAACCATCAGCGGAGCCGCAAACTCTATCGCCTTCTTGCAGCTCAACGCATCAGCCACAAGGTTCGCCTTCCCAGGATGGTAAGAGACTTCAAACTTGAAGTCCTTCAACGTCTCCATCCATCGCCGCTGCCTCATATTCAAGTCTCGCTGCGTGAATATGTACTTGAGGCTCTTGTGGTCGCAAAAGAGCTCGAACTCCTCTCCGTAGAGGTAATGTCTCCAGAGTCTTAGTGCGAATATAACGGCTGCCAACTCTAGGTCGTGTGCAGGGTAATTCTCCTCGTGCTTCCTTAATTGTCTCGAGGCATACGAAATTACCCTGTCCCTCTGCATAAGGACACAACCCAAACCAACGCTAGACGCGTCAGTGTATATAGTGTATCTAACCCCTTGCTCTGACAATACTAGCATAGGGGCGGATGTAAGTCTGTCCTTCAGCTCCTGAAAAGCTGACTCCGCCTTATCATTCCAGGCGAACTTCACGTCCTTCCGTGTCAACTGAGATAGGGGTCTCACGATCTTCGAGAAGTCCCGTATGAAGCGCCGATAGTAGCCAGCGAGACCCAAGAAACTCCTCACCTCAGTGACAGAACTAGGCTGCTCCCAGTCCTGCACCGCAGCTACCTTAGACAGGTCAACTGCCATGCCATCCTTGGACACCACATGTCCCAAAAACTTCACCTCCTGCTTCCAGAAGTCGCACTTCTTATACTGTGCGAACAACTGATGCTGTATGAGCGTATCCAGGACCAAACGTAAGTGCTCCTCATGCTCCTCTCGACTCCTAGAGTACACCAAAATGTCGTCAATGAATACAACGACGAATTGATAGAGGAAAGGCTGAAATACCCGGTTCATCAGATCCATGAACACGGCTGGTGCGTTCGTGAGACCGAACGACATCACGAGGAACTCGTAGTGGCCAAAACTGGTCCTGAATGCTGTCTTCTGCACGTCTTCATCCCTGACGCGCAGCTGATGATAACCTGACTGGAGATCAATCTTCAAGAAGTACTGCGCTCCTCTCAGCTGATCGAACAAGTCGTCGATCCTGGGCAAAGGGTACTTGTTCTTCACCGTGAGATGGTTCAGCCTGCGATAATCAATACACAATCGCATCGAACCATCCTTCTTCCTCACGAACAAGACCGGTGCTCCCCAAGGAGACACGCTAGGCCGTATAAGGCCAAGCTCCAGCAGACCATCAATCTGCGTCCTCAACTCCTCCATCTCACATAGTGCCATGCGATACGTCGGCAGTGAGACGGGTGTAGAACCAGGAACCAGATCGATAGTGAAATCGATCTCACGTCGGGGCGGCAAACCAGGGATCTTCCTGAACAGATCCCCGAACTCGGAAACGACTGGCGTATGCTCAAGTACCTAGGCCCCAGCGTCTCGCAATAAAGTGGCGTAGCTAAGTATGCAGAAAGGAAGATTTACCCGCACTGAAAATGTGAAAGGCGTGCCCTCAGGCTCGTACACCATCACCATACGAGCCTCGCAGTCAATCTCGGCTCTCGCTGCAGTCAACCAGTCCATGCCAAGAATGACGTCGAGATAAACGAGCGAGGGATCGACGACAAGATCAAGAGTCATCGTCCTGCCTCCCAGATCAACTAAACAACCCTCACACATCTGGGTGACATCCAAATAATCCCCATGAGCTACAAAGACTCGCACGCTATCCATAGTGATAGTCTGTAACCCAAGACGCCTGACTACGGCACGCGATATCAAAGAAATCGTGAAACCAGTGTCCACTATCACAAGAACGGGAGTACCTCCAATATGGGCCGTGACCTCGAAGGCTGAATGCTGGAAAGTCGGCGTCGCAGCTGCCTCAGCTGTCAATGCATGAACCCGAGCCTGTTGTGGCCGGTTCGGCCGCTGTGTCAAGGGCCGTGGAGGCTGTCTGATCTGCGATACCGGAGGTCTGAATGTAGGATGCGCACGAGCTGACCGTATAGGCGGTGCTGATAACGCCTGTGGACGTGCACGGTCGATCTTCTGCGGCGGCGAGAACCCACTGTCCCGCATCTGAGAAAAATAGCTCTGCGCCAAGTAGCTTGTCCTCCCACAGTATGTACATGTCAAATCAGGGCGCCAAAACGGTGGTACAGGCGCTGTAGTCCTAGCAGGAGGATCAATGCGAGGCCTCTTGCCTGCGAGGGGCCTGTCCTTCATGTCTGGTCGCAGCCTAGAAGCAACCGGGCCACGAGATCGCGTAAGTCGATCCACATCCTGCTCTGCCAGTATGGACATGTGAATCAACTCCGCATAAGAGGGAATGCTAACACAGCACATCTTCGACCGAATATCCGGTCGCAAACCCTCCAAAAAGCATCGTATGCGCATCTGCTCATCAGCCAAAATCGTCGGGACGTACCTGCCCAACTCCGTGAACCGATGCTCATACTCTGTAACTGTCATAGCTGCCTGTCTGAGGCGGAGAAACTCATTCTCCCTGTCGTGCCTGTAAGTCTGGGGATAATACTTCTCATGGAAGCAGAACTCAAATGCTGCCCACGTCCATACAAAGTCGGCGGCAACGGTCTGCAGTACGCTATCCCACCACATGCTGGCCTCTCTCTCAAACAGGAAGGTAGCCAGCTCTACCTGCTCGGCCTCGGTGCAATGCAACATCCGTAAAATCTTCGACACCCAGTCGAGCCAGTACTCAGCCTCCTCGGGTCTATGAGAACCCATAAAGTGGGAGGCCGCAAGCGCTGAAATCGCTCCAATAGGCCCCGTGTATCGGCGGGATTCCCTGCATGGTAAGCAGGCGGCGCAGGATGAGACATGCCCTCATCCTGGGTATAAGCATCCTCAACTGGATGCGCAGGTGGTGCAGGTGGTGTAGATGGAGCCGCACCCCCACCCTGGGCTAATGTCCCCACGATGGTAGTCAGAAGCTGCTGCTGCTGCAGCATCATAGCCATCATCTGCTCGAATCTGTCAGGGGGTGGAGTAGGCTGTGGCGGATGCTGTGTGGAAGTAGATGCGCGATATGGCTCTCTGACTGATGGCGTAAATGGTAGTGGTCCATCTGTAGGACCAGCGGCAGGCTGAGACGATCAAACTGCCTCAGGAATCGGGCCCAAAGCAGGGTCCGCATGAGTGTCAGACTGCGAAGGAGTCTGATCCATATGCTCAGTCAGTGCAAGCCGAACCGTGCTCCGCGTAGCCTTAGGCGGCATTCCCTATATTCAAAATAGGGCGCAACCTTATCAGTCTCAATTGCACAAATACACCACAATCATTCACACAAGGAGTCAAAGGCATTCCATGCATTTCATTTAATCAAAATTGTCACAATACAAGGGATATATCCTTACAAGCATCACGATGAGAAATACATGGGAACTAAGATAGTTAAAATTGTAACAGCAACGTAAGCAAAGAACTAGCCCTAACAGGCTTACACACATAAAGCAAGAAATGACTAACTACTGATAATAACATCAAAGATCGCATCGCTAGTCGGAGTCTGGGGACGGAGGAGGAGCACCCTTATCCTGTAAGCAACACAGGATCGCCTTCAAGGTGCGAGTCACCTTGCCAAATTTTTTCTTTGTAACGGCCTTGGCATCCGCGACTTCTGCGCGAAGTTCTTGGACTTCCCTTCGCAAAGCGGTCTGACTCTCCTCCATCCGAGCAATGCGATCGTCGATAGTAGCCTGCGCAGAAGGAGGATGGCTCTCATCTGTATCCTGAGCCTCCTCTTCTGCCTCTTCCTGAGCTTCTTCCTGAACCTCTGCTCTAGGTTCTTCTTCACTTTGATCTTCCTCATCATCAAAGTCATCCTCACTATCCTTTTCAAGTTGATTTTCACGGTATTGTGACCCAATCTTCATCTTGACCATTGTCGACTCATCAATGGTATGAATCGATACCGACAATTTCGGCCCAAGTCTATAGGCAAACTCAAGCGCAATCTTGCAAATCAGTCGGCCAAAGGGAAGCGATTCGGATGTTCTCCTTAACCTGGCTATGAGGGTTATTTATCGTAAGATGAAAGTGGCCATACATACGTTCTCTCCCTGGGCCACCAGATATAAGAAATCGACCATAAGGCGTGTACATTCAATGCGATTCGTCGACATGGGATAAACATTGAACGTGCAGATATGGTGCAGCAGGCGCAAATCCTCAGACATATACATCGCCTTGAGGCTATTATTAGGCTGCCATGGAACCAACTTACCGCACAGAAACCTAGTGCGGCGATCTCGTTCACGTCTAGTCCTCAGATTCTTCTCACTAGGATGCACATCACCAAGAGGCACGTTGAGAAGTCGCGCAATCAATCGAACATCGATCGTAGCCATCTGATCTCTACCAAAAGGGATTTTGAACTGCAAAGGCTCCAAGGTAGGATTCTGAATACTAGCGTAGAAGGCACGAACGGTGCTCACATTAACACGAGCGCGAGCTTCAAAGATCAGACCCCAATGTGGAGCTTCAATGCGTTCGAACAACAGATATTCGCCGAATAGTCGTCCATCTACGTCCACCTCAAATAACACCTTGTGATCAGTGTATTGGCCATGAGGCATCTCCGATAGAATTTCTCGCCCAAGGTGTGCATGGGGATCCAAATCCCACTTTGTACGGCACTCCAGGACTGCAGCTGGACCTGCGAAGGCGCTTGAACTTGCGGCACCACCCCGCGGTCTTCTCGATTGAGCAGGACGGCTCGGCCCAGCCTTGTCTGTTGCGGTCTTCCTCTTACCCATCAAAGATATGATGGATGAGAGTGATAAAAGGCCTAAAATGGCTTCCACGAAAGCCATGAAAAATGGCAAAAATGCGGAGAAGTGGTTGTCCAATCTGGAAAAAGAAAATCTAGGCATCGTAGAGGGATGCTTCAAGCTTCCCAGGAGTATATTTTCAGGGAGAGATGAAAATAAAAAAGTGGAATGGAGCACCTCACGATTTCAGCTCAATTTGAGGGTTTTTGGAGCTCCAAATGGTGAAATCTTCAAGAGGAAGGGCTGCCAACTCCCAAGAAGTGATGGATGATGGTTGGTTTTGGCCAAGGAGGGATCTAGGGATGATTGGGAATCACAAACTTTGGGGATAGTTGCTGGAAAATGAAAATAGGGCTAAGGGGAGGGCTGTTTGTGAAGGAGGGGGGTGTTTTAGGGGTTTTCGTGGGACGGGAGCTATGGGGGGATGATGTGTACCCCATTTAAGGGCGTGAGCCCAAAAATCAAGACCAACGGGCCCCACCGGTCGGCGATGCATCGCCGGACTGGCGATGGCATCACCGGCCAACTTCCCAGTTGGTCTGGTCCCCCATGGTCCAGGGACCCCAAAAATGTGTGGTCTACCCCTTGGTTCATTGTATTTTGACCTATATGAGCCCAAACATGTGTTCGGGGCTTTCCGGGACCACTCCGCAATCCCGAATACCAAACCCTATGATGCAGAATATGAATTTGGGGTAGAAGGAGCTAGTACATATATCTAGATCCTTATTTGCTAAAGAAAGTGAAGTTATAATGGCCTTATGGCCATTTTTCATGAAATTTTACTATTCACTATACAATTTTGTGAAAGTACTAATTTGTGTTATTTTCACATTATTTTTGATTCCTAACATGAAATGGATAAGAAAGAAATGAAGATCGGAGTGATTAGAGGAGGAATTTTGAAGATTTTTGGTGAAACGGGATTTTTTAAGCCCTGACGATTGATTACAGGAGTCGTGGTCATCCCACGGCCCAAGGATTCACTTTTGTGGGTTTAAAATCGTTCATAGGACGTCTCAACCCGACTTCCTACGGCTTAGAAGCTATTCGGGTTGCTTTACGCGACCCGAGATGTGTTACAGACTCGATCGTGCGATCGATTTCAATAAACATCGCCTATCGGCGAATCTGCGATCCTAGAAGTGTTTCTAGACCCTTCTCGCACCCACCTAAGTCAAAGGAAGCGACAGCGTACGTCGCGAGACCATAACCCAGGCCCAGTATACTCTCATTCATGCTCTGATACCAACTTATAACACCCTGAAAATCGGGGGTCGTGTATAAACTCAACTCTCGAGTTCCAGACCGTCACTTATGCAACAAAAATGATTATGATTCAATGTTGTCTGATTTAAAGCATTCACATGAGTAAAAGTATACCAAAACTGTAATTCATACTTCAGATCCAGTGATAAAAGCAAGCGGAAGACTAAACAATATGTATATCACTGTATGGAAAAATAAAGTAAATCTCATCTGTCTCCAAAGTATGACTACATCTCTGAGTCTCATATAATATACATGAACAAAATAAATATCCAAAATGGTCCCACTGAAATCCCATCGATCCAGGTCGCCTACGCGAAGCCATCGTGATACTGCATGTACGAGAACTCGTCCTGGTCCTCGTCAAAGTCTGGCTCCACCTCCTAGATCTCAGCCTCACATGCATCTACAACAGGGTCTGGTGGGTGTTGCAAACACCATCCCGTAACGTGGGAGTGAGTGATCAACTCAGTGGAATCATAGAGCAAAGATTAGCATGTTCACAATTCAATCATGCGATAATAGTAAAGTAGTAAATCAGACAATCCTAATACTGTTGTTAATGCAAGATGACATGACGTGATGTATGCCCTTACCGACGATCTCCCTCATACGGCAACATCTTACGACCGCGGCATGCCACACTCCCTAGAGTGCTCCACATCTTCCAGGCACATGCAATGCTATGGTGATATGATTTCCAAGTTGTTATTAGTCCATTCAAACAGCAGGATTGGGAAACTAAGGTACTTCCCTTGTATCAATCCCAACACAGATCCTTTCTAGGGTCGTCACTCCTAGAAATCTCATACGATGTATATTTCGTAGGTCACTGCAAGGGCTGCCAGGGCTGTTGCTCGCACTCGTTGCACCGTTCCCCCATCACCTTATCAATACAGGCCTACTGTATTCTACTGCAACGGAAGGGTCGTCGCCTCCCGTGGACTCAGAATACGCTCGCGGTCACTACAAAGGACTCGTCGCCCGATCAGTGTAGGCCGACAGCTAGAATATAGTGTCTCATACCACCATAATCTGCTCACGAGTCTAGGTGCTCACTGGTCACTACGGGGAGGTTTGTGGCCCCAACGTAGGCCGACGGCTCGACCACGGTGTCCCATACCACCATGCCCGGCTCATGAGTCTTCGCGGATCAAGGTACCATGGTTAACAGGGTTTACAATGGTAAGTTCAGTACCCTAGGTTCAAGCAATTATGACTCATACAAGGTGAATATACATCGGCCAGTCGGGTTACTTGACGGGCTCGACTAGCGCGATCGCATCTCAAGTCGAACGACATGAAGTGCGTAAAACACTTCGCGTGGCCAAACCACTGCCGCCAACTCCAAACACGAATCGCGTTCATCGACGCGTCGTTCGTGGCTATGACCAGTCAGCCACGAATTTGCTCGGTCACCGACTGCCTGGACTAAGTCTAGTCCCAAGCACTTATGGAATCACATCAGCAATATATGTAAAAGTATTGGAATTGAAATACAATCATGTGAGCATGTTAACACATGTTATAACATTCAACTTAAGCAAATCTTCAAGCACATATATTCCATGCATGTAATGAAATCATGCATTTAGTCAACATGTAGAAAATCATTTAGGTCAGCATATTAATTGAGAAATCAATCACAAACTATCACATAACATCATTTAATTCAATACATACTAATACAAGCATTTATACAAACACGTACACTACACACTTAAGTCTACATATAGTATGTCGACCCAAAGTGCGCAACTAGGCGAATCTCTTCGCCAAACTAATTATGCACGCATTCCTAACTTCCTAATGCGACAACAAACCATGTCAATCACATCAGCAAAATATGAATGTAAACAATACTTCCTACAAATGACTAAAATGCCCTAAATCTCATATTCTTCGTTAATTTATGAAACGGGAAACGGAGAGCATTTTGTACATGTCAAATGGCGATGCCGTCAAGAATCTACTATTAAACGACATTGAGAGCGTTGGGAACCATCAATCAAAGCGTCTAAAATCCTCACCTTATGTCTTGTAGACTCGGGAATTGAAACGGAGCGTATACGCTTCGTCTACGGCGAATAGGGAACCTAATACACGAGATCCATAAGCTACATCGCTATGGAAACAAGGGAAACTCAAATCAGCATCTATTTAAGGTATTTACTTACCTAGAATTGCGGTGAAATTGCCGGAAAAGCGGTAGAGGTGTGTTGCTTAAGCACGTGCAACACGTAGCACAAGTGGCAGGAAGAACTCTCCCACTCTCTCACAATCTCTCACCTTTTTCTCTCTCCTAAGTTAGGGTTTCTCTCAAATTCGGATGGGGGAGAGGAGTGAGGGTTTCAACCCCTTTTATAGCCTAAAACATGCCCAAAATAGGCTTGGGAACAGTGTTTACTTGGTTCCTAACCAAATCGGGGCCGTTTCGGTCCAAAAGGGCATTTCTGAAGGTCCCCAGGCCAAATGCGGTCGGACTTAAGCTCATGCATACTGGATCTAGCACACATCCAGTTTTCAGACCGGTAGGGTTCCCAGATCGCACGTGGCGGTCCAGTTTCAGTTTAACGGTCATCGCACCAAGATCAGGCCTATAAGTCTCGTGATATATAATAGATATTTTTCCTGATCCAAGGGTGTAATTTGGCTGTATTCTGATGGTCAGAACGCTTAATACTAATGCGTCAAATCGTGTGCCAGATTTGAATTTCAAATTTCAATTCTAACCCTATTCTCACTCTCTTCGGTCCGGGCTCAATGAAATAGCCTGTGATTATCGGTTTGACTTGATTTTCGGGATGAGTGTCAAGTCCAGCTAGGCGGTTCTAACGGTCTAAGATAGGAGGTATCGGACTTTCGACGTGCGGTCTAGATCCAATACAAAGATTCAAAGTGGTCCAGAGAACAAACCTGCTTAGAGTTTGGTCCGAGGTTTTAGAGCATTATAGCACCATTGGTTCCACTCGCTTTGGGCCTTGTAGAACGTATTTAAAGTGATCAGGGACCATTTCCCAGCTATTCTAACGTTGCACTAGCTAACCTAGTCATATTTTCTAAAGGAATGAATTCTACGCAATCTCGGGTCAAATTGGTACTCGAGCCCAAGTACGGATTTTTCACGGGCGTTACAGTTATGCTGGCCGAAGCACAAAGCCCGTGGCAGATGTATTTCGACGGTGCTGCACGGGCATCAGGAGAGGGGGCAGGGGTGATATTCATTACTCCTCAAGGTGACTTGTTACCATACTCCTTCACAATCGGTACCGCATGCACAAACAATGAGGCTGAATATAAGGCCCACATCCTTGGGATGGAAATAGCTCAGCAGATGAAAATAAGAATGCTGCATATCTTTGGAGACTCCAAATTAATTAAAAATCAATTGACAACCGAGTTCGAAGTAAGAAAGCAAGAACTCTTGCCCTATTATCAAAAGGCGCAGCAATTATTAGAATGGTTTTGCCATGTAGAAATTAAGCATATACCGTGGTCTAAAAATGCAAAAGCGGATGCTTTGGCTAGCCTAGCAGCCGCCCTGTCCTGCCCTAACAGGAGTCCTCTTTAAGTAACTATAGAAGAAAGAAGATTCTTACCATCTTCAGAGATCATAGAAGAGGCAGTTGAAACGCTTCCTATGTCATGCTTAGAAATAGCAACAGATGATTGGCATCAACCTTTTGTTGATTACCTCAGATTTGATATCCTGCCAGAGGATCAAGTAACAAAGCAGCAAATCAAATAGCAGTCGGTTAGATTCATCATATGCGGCGAAGTATTATATAGAAAATCTTACAATGGAATGTTGTTTGGTGTTTAGACGAGCAAGAAGCAATGAAAGTATTGTGGGAAGCGCACTCTGGTGAATGTGGGGCACATCAAGTGAGTCAAAATTTATTCCACAGAATACATCGGATGGGTTATTATTGGCCCACCATGTTGAAAGATGATATAGATTATGCAAAGCAGTGCCATGAATGCCAGATTCATGGAGACGTTATACATGTTCCCCCAGAAGACTTACACCAGTCTATTGCCTCTTGGCCCTTCTCTGCTTGGGGACTAGATGTAATTGGTCCTATAAACCCGCCTTCATCCAGAGGAAAGCAATATATTCTGATAGCAACGGATTATTTCTCCAAATGGACTGAAGCAGTCGCATTACGCAATGTTAAAGAAAAGGACGTGGTCAATTTCATCCGGCATGCCATAATATACCGTCACAGTATTCTAAAGAAAATCGTTACTGATAATGGCACTCCCTTAAGAAATAGAGGCATGGAAAAGCTGTGCCAGAAATTCAGCATTCATCACTCATTTTCAACACTTTACTATCCCTCAGCCAATGGGCTAGCAGAGGCGTTTAATAAAACGATCATCAAAATACTAAAGAAGACGGTCACTGGCAACAGGTGTGATTGGGATGAAAAGTTGTAAGAAGCGTTATGGGCATACAGGACTACTCAGCGCACGACAACAGGGGCAACACCGTACTCATTAATCTATGGCGTGGAGGCAGTTATCCCAATTGAAATACAAGTGGCATCTCTCAGAGTGGCGGTACATCAGTCCATAACAGATGATGAAAATGCTAAAATAAGGCTGAAAGAGTTGGATCTGCTTGATGAGGGACGTCTGGCCGCCCAACAGCGATTACAATCATATCAAGCCAGGATATCGGCTGCCTTTGATAAACAAGTTAAACATCGCTCTTTCAAGAAAGGAGATATGGTTTTAATGTTGAAAAGACCTATAATGGTCACCCGCTGAATAGGGGGCAAATTCGAGCCCAAATGGGACGGGCCGTATGTAATAAATGAAGTCTATTCCAATGAAGCATATATAATCGCCGATCAAGATGGGAAAGGTATCAGTATACTGGTTAATGCTCGCTTCATCAAAAGATATTACCCTTAAAAAGAAGCAACTGATTTTGATCCAGAATATTATCAACATAATGATTCTATATCAAAAGGGGGCAAGAAGGAATGAGATCATGTCCATATGTTAAGAGAATCTATGAAGAAGAAATTCATGAGCATGTTGACTACATTTAGCAAGTAGTTTGAATGAAAGCGATCATCGCCATCACCAAATGAGTCCTGCAAGTGGCAAAGTTTGGCGAGTATCATCATGAAAATCCTCTTGAAGATATTATCAGAAGTAACGATGATCTCAGTCAGACACGTTTATCATCTTGGCGATAACGATGATCATAATTATTATTTCCTTACAAGGCACGACAAGACAGCCTAGCCAAGCCTATATGGCTAACTACGCTTAAAACCTACAACATCCAAGGCAAAGGGTCAAAATCCTAAAAGGGCCAAAATCCTAAAAAGGAAAGAAAAATCATGGAAGAGCCAAGAGCCAAATCAAAATTTATTATGCTCTAAAAGAAGGGCTAAAAGCTCTAAAAGGATCAAGCCTTGGAAGGATCGATCAAAAAAGAGCTGGCCAGCTATGCATAAGTCCTATCATTTTTACCATTCGAGCAAGCGGACGAGAAGTCAGTGGCCCTAAAAAGCCTGTGAAGGCTATCGTCCCGCCCAAGCGGGCAGCTGATGAAGCCTACAACTAATATGCCTAAAAGGCTAAAAAGTAAATGGCTAGTCACGCATAACTCCCATGCCGTCTGTATAGTTGCCTGACAGCGTCACGGGGAACGGAGGAAAATGTCCTCCCGTGAATGGGCTCGCTCTTGCAGACGAAGGAAATAAAGGCCGCAGTGTGAGCACCATGCCAACCATGCATAAGACCCCCCAGATTGTGGTTCGATTCCGGTACTAACTCATGAGGAAGGGCTTAAACCTACTCATCGATGGACTGACAACCATGAATTTGGTACCCCAAAGGTAGCCTTGTGAGCTCTGTGAACTCTAGAGAGTTACCGCGGCCAACCCTGCGCGTAAATCCAACCGAGTTCACCGCCCCGGTAGCTTCACTGGGCCCCCTGATGGATCGCGGCCTGTGAACTCACTAGGCAGTGAGAAGTCCAGTGAACTCTTGAGAGTTATGGAGACTATCACATAAGACCAGCTCCAGTACTCAACAGCTTAAACTGTGTGTGTGCTCCACTACTCATGAGCTTAAACTATGTGTGACTGATTAAATTGAAATATAGTGCCGCCAACTTAAATACCCACATAAGAAATCCCGCACTAACATTCATAAAAGGTTTTAAAAAATTTGCTATCATAAATACAATCGTAATGATATGCGATATGATAGTATGAATAAACAAATATGATTACGATAATATGAGATATGATAATGCTTCAGCAAAAAGGGGAATATCTCAAAATGCTGTCATAAATATATCTCTCGAAAGTCAAATAAGTTACTTGTTCAAAAAACATATGAACAGAAAATACATTCTTAAAGTTCCTCTGCCATTCCCAATGCCTCCATATATCTTCGCAAATCTTCTTTTAATTGTGCTTGAGCTGCATCATGCTTCGATTTTTCTTCAAGAATTATCTTTGCCTGATCAGGAAGATCGGCTAGCTTACTCTCCAAAGATGTAATTACTTCTCTACTTTGTAACAGCATGGATTTTTCTGCATTAGCAGATTGAATATTATCTCGCATCTTCTCCTCAATATCCTGGATGGATGATTCCTTCTCGTGATTCTTCAACTCCAGCTGAGAGATTTCTTCTTTCAAAGCAGTAATGCGATCTTGAATAATTACTCTTTCATCAGTATAAACCTTTAATTGATCCTAAAGAATTGAGTATTCTTTCTCAAGCTTAGAAATGGAGGAAGTAATTAAAGAAGCTTGTTCTTGTGACGTAGCCAATCATTGCCCATATTCCAAGATTTCGGGTGGAATTGTAACATTTTTCGCTGACGCCAAAGAAATTACTGAATCGTAGAATCTAAGAAGAGAATCTTGCAAAGAAGATATATTAATTCTGGCCATCCTTGCAGAACTCTCCAAGATCTCAATAGCAAGATCCAAGTCCGACCACTATTCAGGATCTTTAAAGATATGGATTATTGCTAACAAAGAATTCTTCATCAAGAGCATCTTGTGAGTGGGGATTTTTACAAAGGATGAGAGCTCAGATGTAGTGGCTACCGAGTCGGAACTGGCTGCCCCACTGCGAGGAGGGGTTCCTATAACACAAAGGGAGAAAGTATAAAGAGATATCAATAGAAGGTTATATATTGTTTTGAATAAAATAAGCTAATACGTATGCATCTGCATGTACCTGTCATCGGGACACGATTAGTAGAAAGAGAGGCTCCTTGAATCACAGAAGGACTAGTCCCCACTATATCTATAAGGGAAGGCACCCTGGCCTTTGTACTCGAGTCCCTGGTGGTCGGAGTCGGCAAGTCTGTGGTTTCAGTTGGAAATACAATCTCACGAGCTACTGTTTTGGGCACCGCTAATGAACTTAAAGGGATTCTCGGTGAAATCGCTAATGCAGTTGCAGGGGGATTTAAAGGAAAAATTTCACCTATCTCAATATTAGCGACATGAGCACCTAAAAAAAAAGGGAGAAACATAATAATTCTAAATAAATAATTGATATTGAATAAGCAAATAGATAGATATGTGAAAGTTAAATTCCCTTTACCTAGTGAGTATCCATATTCACCGTAATCTATAGGTTCCTCTTCTTCTTCTACAGCTATAGGAGATTTGGCAGGAATTCTAGTGCTAAGGAGAGCTTCAAAGGTTACAGGGTGTTCTATTTCAGTTCCTTCTGCAATTTCTCCCTCTTCTTCGTCAATATCAACTTCTCCTTCTTCAAAATCGTCATGCATGTCTTTGCTACTTTCACCATCTTCATTATCTTCATGCTGTGAAGAGGTAGTATTCTCTAATGATGAGGCTGAGCTTTCATTCTCCAAAAGTTCTTCGTCAATTTCTACAGTAGCAATTTGCTTTCCTTTGGAGGAAGCAGCCCGACTGATCTCTGGTGCAGGTTCTTTGATTAGAGGAGAGACAGGCACTTATCCCGTTCCTTCGGGAGAGACGTGTGGTGAAGGTGAAGCTTGCGAACGTGCCCTTGATCTAGTCATCAGAGATGATGAACTGGGGTGAGTGGGTTGTAAAGGAAGCGTCGGAGCATCATGAGTTGGTTCATCTTGAACCACTACAGTCTCTGCTGGAAGAGGAGAAGATGTACCTGCAATATGATCCGTATCCCGATACGCGGAGTCATGAGGAGCTTGCTCAAATTCTCTTAGGACCCCGTGAGCAAACCAGCCGTCTAAAGTATTAATGGGTTTTATCTCACGGATGGGTTCTTCTAGTGATATTTTTCTACAAATTTCTCCACTATGTGACGCGTGACTCTTCTCTGAGATAAAGCCGATCCCGCTCTCTAGCTTGCCTTTCAACCTAGGTGGATGAAGAAAGATAGAAGAATCCACGGGTAAACATTTGGCGACTAGATATAACTGATGATCCCACCATCGCATCCAGCTGTATGAGGTACGAACTATGCGCTCGCAACTAGGAATTATGAAGGATGAATCAACACGGACATTCAAAAGTTGCTTCCATATCATGGCCCAGTTGAAAGGGCCCATACCGTAACAACGCATCTTTTAGGTGACCAGTCCGCAATCTTTTAGTACGGTTTGATCGTAACCAAATTGGCGAGCAAAACGGCTGGGATAATAGGGCTCTCGCCAGAATTCTGTCCCTTCCCGAAGAGGTAGGCTGCAAGAACGAAGAGAAAGAAAGAACACCCTTTCTGTTGAGGTGAGTGTTCCCTGATCCACCATATCTGTAACCTCGATGTAGCGGTGAAGATGAAATTAAAAGAAATCTATCTGGTCAGTGTCCCGGATCTTATTAACAACCCAGTCATAAGCCCTCTTGGCCATAGCCCTTTGCTGAAAGAACCAAAGCGGAAGATGTGCAGGATGAACATATCCTTTTTCAGGCGCTTCGAAAGTCCAGGGGAAGTAGACTCCTAGCCAACCTGTGATATAATGCTAAGAAGTGTATGCTGATGAAGTTCCAAGAGTAGGATCCTTTATGTGGGTGGCTATCTCCCCAAGGGCTCTATAAATGGAACATAATACCGGAGGAGCGTGAGAATATCTGTGGCCTTCTGCCAAGGCACCAGCTACAATAAAAATTGTAGGGCGAAGAGCGTCTGCCCATTTGGAGCTGGGGAGTACAACAAAGCTTATCCAATAAGCTAAGAAAGCCGCAAGTTCCCCAAATGAACTATACTCTGTTCTTTCCTTCATTGCATTACGGAGCCGTGTTAACTCCTTAGAGCGACAATCATGAAATCTACAAAAAGGAGAATATGTATATGTTGAAATTTCTAAAAAGGAAGAAAAGAGAAAAGAGTTCAGTCATGGGTTCATAAATACCTAAGGGATTTGGAGAAATGCGCAAGCCATTGCAAAGGGGAAAGCTTGTGAATATTGGAGAATTTTTTCATCTCCTTGAAAAGCTCAATAGTGGTTTCAGATATGGAAGGCCTGTGATCAGGAGAAGAAACAAAGGCTAGTTCTCTATTAGAGGGGATGAATTCATCATAGAATTTGCCCGTTATGGGAAGACTGGCGATACGATGGAGGTCCCAGAGTGTTGCACTCATTTCACCATATGGAAGGTGGAAAGAGTTGGTAGTTGGTGACCAATATTCGATGAAACCTTTTAATACGTTGGGTTCTTTATAGAAGTGCTTGGATGTGACTTCTATAGCATCGTAAAGACCAATTTTGGCAAGTGTGCCCGCATGCTTCAGCAAGATAGCTTCTGCCCAGTCAGAATAATAACGTTGAGCAATTAATAGACCTCTGGTGCGGAAGTCTTCTAGTGCCCAAAGTTGAGTGCGATCTCGGAAGCGTTGGCGGATGGTCTCATAAAAATGAGAAGGAAAAAGATCATGAGGGTTATGAAAAGGCGCAAGGAAAATCATGGGATAGATTTTTTTGATCTTTTGCCGCAGCTTTTTCATCTGTATTATCCCTTCAAGGATATGCGGTTCTCTCGTTGCCCATGAGTCAGTGTACATCAGTCTTTCGCCTTAAACATGGTCCTTTGGTTCATAGTCGAGCATAGACTGGTGGCGGTAGACGTTGATGGGAATTATTGTCATGCCTTCCGAGTGGGGGTTATCAAACTTCATGATACCCTTGATGACTCGTACCGAGTCCCATGAGTTATGGAGTCTCTTCTTCTTATGTTCAACAATTTTTTCTTCGAATTCTTTCGCCCTGTTTCAGCGAACCTTCTTCGAATGAGAAGCAAGAGGAGTGTCTTCTCGAGGAGGTGGCCTTTGACTGTCGGTGCGGATGTGGGCAGTGGTTTTCAACCATTCGTCCCAATCATATTCTCTGTCATGCCTAGGAGGACATTTAAGGCTTCCCAGTGCTATTGCACGATGGATAGGGGATGGTAGAGATTCAATACGATCAGTAAAGTCGAAAGTGGGTAGAACAGGCTCTTTAAAGTACGAAGGAGTCTTGGCAGTAGTTTTTGTTCGTTTAGCAGGAGGTTGATAAAAGAGGGGGAAGGGCAAAAAGAAGATGGATCAAGAAAGTCAGGATGAGAAGGTTGTTCAGTAGGTGAATCAACACGACGAAAGGTTCGCTTGGTACGAGCCATTATGGAAATAGTGTTTAGAGTCTAGGGGAAATCAGAGAAGGGGTGTAAAGGAAAGGAGGAAGAGGGAAGAAACGGCCACTAAGTGTTTAGAAAGAGTTTGAAAGGGAGAGAGAAATAAGAAATCGCTAAGTAACGGACAGGGTTCTTTGTGCGGAACGGCGTAAAGGATATCCTTTGCAGGGAGCTAAAGGGACTTGGAGAAAAATTTTCGCAGCAACACGGGTTGCGTGGTACCACGCAAAGTATATCGATTGCGCGGAGAGGAATGACTTGGATGAAATTTTACAAGCGCAAAGGAAATTTGAGGAAATAACAAGGTCCTTAGGCTATTTATAGGGTCTCCGGTCGAGTACGGTACGCGGGTCAACCTCAAAAAAGGGGGAATTTCATTGATCCTTTCCTTTGATTTTAAAGAAAACAAAGAATGGATTAAGGGGGCATCTGTTTCGGAGCAAAATAAGAGAAGAATGGAAACAAATGAAGATTAAAAGACTGAGAAAGGGAGTTGGAAGAAGAGTTCATCAAATGCATTATAAAGGACTTTGCGTAGGTCCGTGCAAACGTTATGATTTATGCGGGACAGCACAAACAATGTCCTTTGCGCGGTCCGCCACAAAGGGTATCGCATTTCCTTGGTGAGTATGAATGATTTGGTGATTGTGTCCCACATAGCTAAGGATGGAGTTTTGCATGTGTGAAATGCCTATAAATACTCCTTTCCTTCCTTGATCAAGGGTTAGTTGTTCGAAGATTTCAGAGAACAAGTGAAGTAAGAAGAGAAGACAGAAGGTGAGAGCAGTTGTCTAAAGGGACTTTGCGCTGGGCCGTGCAAAGTATATCCTTTGCGCGGGTCCATGCAAACTGGCTGCTCTGCAGTCTATAAAGCTTAGGAGTCGACATGCTGCCGAAATAATCCGCTGTTCAAGTCCTTTTGTTCAAGTACAAAGGAAAATAATCCGTTGAAACGCACATTCCTCCTAAGTCTTAGGAGATGATCGAAATAGTGCCAGAATGCTGTCGAAATCTTTATTTCCCTAAAGAAGGATTGATTCAATCTGTAATTCCTCCTAAGTCCTTAGAGAAGATTGAAATTCAGGCTGAAATGCTGCCGAATTTGCTATTTGAACTTAATGTTTTAATGTTTATACATATTTAAATGAATGTATCTTAGAATCAAGGGAGATTAGAGGATGTAAATGAACTTGGAATTAATAAAATGTGATGATCATCTTTTCACTTTTCCTCTGTTATGTCTAAATAAGATAATCCCCCGAGAATTGAAACACATTTGTTTTCTTGTTAAAACAGTTAGGTTATAGGTTTTGGTTTTGGTTTAGATTATAGGTTTTGGTTAAGGTTATAGGTTTAGGTTTAGGTTTAGGTTAAGGTTAGGTTTAAGTCATAGGTTTTGGGATTTGGGAATAGGTTTAGGTTATAAGTATAGATTTAGGTTAGGTTATAGGTTTTGGGATTTGAGAATGGGTTTGGGTTTAGGTTATAGGTTTTGGTTTTGGTTTAGGTTATAGGTTTTGGCATTTGGGAATAGTTTTAGGTCATAAGTATAGGTTTAGGTTAGGCTATAGGTTTTAGGATTTAAGAATGGATTTGGGTTTAGGTTATGGGTTTTGGTTTAGGTTATAGGTTTTTAGATTTGACAATGGTTTATGGTTTAGGTTTAGGAAATCGGGTTCAGGTTCAGGATTGGGTTTAAGTTTGGGTTTTTAAGTTTAGGTTAGGGAGTTAAGATTAGGATTAGGTGTAGGTTTTGCTTTAGGGAATTGAGTTTAGATTATAGGTTTTGGAAAAGGTTAGGTTTAGGTTATAGGTTTTGGGATTTGGGAATATTTTTAGGTTATAAGCATAGGTTTAGGTTAGGTTATAGGTTAAGGTTTAGGGATAGGTTATAGGTTTTGGGATTTGAGAATGGGTTCGGGTTTAGGTTATAGGTTTTCGTTTTGGTTTAGGTTATAGGTTAAACGTTTAGGATAAGGTTTAGGTTATAGGTTTTGGGATTTGAGAATGGGTTCGGGTTTAGGTTATAGGTTTTGGTTTAGGTTTAGGTTATAGGTTTTGCGATTTGAGAATAGGTTTGGGTTTAGGTTATAGGTTTTGGTTTTGGTTTTAGGTTTTTGGATTTGAGAATAAGTTATGGTTTAGGTTTAGGAAATCGGGTTTAGGTTCGGGATTGGGTTTAAGTTTGGGTTTTTAAGTTTAGGTTTAGGTTTAGGTTAGGGAGTTGAGATTAGGATTAGTTGTAGGTTTCGTTTTAGGGAATTGAGTTTAGTTTATAGGTTTTGGGAAAGGTTAGGTTTAGGCTATAGGTTTTGGGATTTGAGAATGGGTTCGGGTTTCGGTTATAGGTTTTGGTTTTAGTTTAGGTTATAGATTATAGGTTTAGGATAAGGTTTAGGTTTATGTTTAGGTTATAGGTTTTGGGATTTGAGAATGGATTAGGGTCTAGGTTATAATTTTTGGTTTAGGTTTAGGTTATAGGTTTTGGGATATGAGAATGGGTTCGGGTTTAGGTTATAGATTTTGGTTTTGGTTTTGGTTTAGGTTATAGGTTTTTAGATTTGAGAATGGATTATGGTTTAGGTTTAGGAAATCGGGTTCAAGTTTGGGATTAGGTTTAAGTTTGGGTTTCTAAGTTTAGGTTTAGGTTTAGGTTAAGGAGTTGAGATTAAGATTAGTTGTAGGTTTCGCTTTAGGCAATTGAGTTTAGGTTATAGGTTTTGGAAAAGATTAGATTTAGGTTATAGGTTTTGGGATTTGAGAATGGGTTCGGGTTTAGGTTATAGGTTTTGGTTTTAGTTTAGGTTATAGGTTATAGGTTTAGGATAAGGTTTAGGTTTAGGTTAAGGTTATAGGTTTTGGGATTTGAGAATGGGTTAGGGTCTAGGTTATAATTTTTGGTTTAGGTTTAGGTTATAGGATTTGGGATATGAGAATGGGTTCGGGTTTAGGTTATAGGTTTTGGTTTTGGTTTTGGTTTTGGTTTTGGTTTAGGTTATAGGTGTTTAGATTTGAGAATGGGTTATGGTTTAGGTTTAGAAAATCGAGTTCAGGTTCGGGATTGGGTTTAAGTTTGGGTTTTTAAGTTTAGGTTTAGGTTTAGGTTAGGGAGTTGATATTAGGATTAGTTGTAGGTTTCCCTTTAGGGAATTGAGTTTAGGTTATAGGTTTTGGGAAAGGTTAGGTTTAGGTTATAAGTTTTGGGATTTGAGAATGGGTTCGGGTTTAGGTTATAGGTTTTGGTTTTGGTTTTGGTTTTAGTTATAGGTTATAGGTATAGGATAAGGTTTAGGTTATAGGTTTTGTGTAACGCCCGTGAAAAATCCGTACTTGGGCTCGAGTACCAACTCGACCCGAAATCGCGTAGAATTAAATTCCATGGAAATTAAGCGTAAGTTAGCTAGCGCAACGCTAGAGTAGCTGGGAAATAGTCCCTGATCACTTTAAATACATTCTGCAAGACCCAAATCGAGTAGAACAAACAACTCTACAATACTCTATAACCTCGGATCAAACTCTAAGCGGTTTTGTTCTCTGGACTACATTGAAATTTTGTATTGGATTTAGACCGCGCGTCGAAGGTTCGATACCTCCTATCTTAGACCGTTAGAACCGCCCAGCTGGACTTGACAATCATCTCGAAAATCAAGTCAAACCGATAATCACAGACTATTTCATTGAACCCGGACTGAAGCGACCGCGAATAGGGAAAGAATTGGAATTTCAAATTCAAATCTGGCACACGACTTGACGCGTCAGTATTAAGCATTCTGACAGTCAGAATTCATCCAGATTACACCCTCGGATCAGAAAAAATTTCTATTTATTATCATGAGACTTTCAGCCCTAATCTACGTGCGGTGACCGCTGAACTGAAACTGGTCCGCCACGTGCGATCTGCGAACCCTGCCAGACTGAAAACTTAATACGTGCTACATCTAGTACGCATGAGCTTAAGTCTGATCGCAATCGACCAGGGGACCACCAGAAAGCAACTTTTGGACCGAAACAGCCCCGAAATGGATAGGCACCAAGTAAACTTCGTTCCGGAGCCTATTTCTGGCGTTTTTAAGCTTATAAAAGGGGTTGAAACCCTCATTTCTCTCTCCCATCCGAAAATTGCAAACCCTAGGAAAAGGAGAGAGAGTTTGAAGGAGAGATTGGAAGGGATTTTTCCCGCTTCCGAGCCGCCGATTGCTGCTGCTTCAGCACCTCTTCCCAATCACCTGGCTGGTGATTTCTCCGTTCTTTCAGGTACAAAACAACCCTAGAACTTGCTGATTTAGGGTTTATCCAGATTTAGGGCTTGTTAGCTAACGTATTTCATAAATCAGGTTCTCCTACTGCCGTAGACGAAGCGTACACGCTCCGTTCAAAATCACGCTTCCGTAAGAGACTAGGTGAGGATTTTAGACGCTTTGATTGACGGTTTACAACGCTTTCAATGTCGTTTAATAGTAGATTATCGACGGCATCGCCGTTTGACATGTACAACATGCTCTCCGTTTCCTGTTTCGTAAATTAACGAAGAATATGAGATTTAGGGCATTTTAGTCATTTGTAGGAAGTACGGTCTACATGTATATTTTGCTGACGTGATTGACATGGTTTGTTGCCGCATTAGGGAGTTAGGAATGCTTGCATAATCAGTTTGGTGAAGAGATTCGCCTAGTTGCGCACTTTGGGTCGACATACTATATGTAGACTTAAGTGTGTAGTGTATGTGTTTGTATAAATGCTTGTATTAGTATGTATTGAATTAAATGATGTTATGTAGTAGTTTGAGATTGATTTCTTGATTAATATGCTGACCTAAATGATTTCCTACATGTTGACCTTATGCATGATTGCATTACATGCATGGAAAGTATGCCTTGAAGATTTGCTTAAGTTGAATGTTATAACATGTGTTAACATGCTCACATGCTGTATTTCAATTCCAATACCTTTGCATATAGTGCTAATGTGATTTCATAGGTGTGTGGGACTAGACTTAGTCCAGGCAGTCGGTAACGGAGCGAATTCGTGGCTGACTGGTCATAGCCACGAACGACGCGTCGATGAACGTGATTCGTGTTTAGAGTTGGCGGCAGTGGTTAGGCCACGCGAAGTGTTTTACGCACTTCATGTCATTCGACTTGAGATGCGATCGCGCTAGTCGAGCCCGTCAAGTAACCCGACTGGCCGATGTATGTTCACCTTGTATGAGTCATAACTGCTTGAACCTAGGGTACTGAACTTACCATTGTAAACCCCGTTAACCATGGTACCTTGATCCACTAAGACTCATGAGCCGGGCATGGTGGTATGGGACACCGTGGTCGAGCTGTCGGCCTACGCTGGGGCCACAAACCTCCCCGTAGTGACCAGTGAGCACCTAGACTCGTGAGCAGATTATGGTGGTATGGGACACTATATTCTAGCTGTCGGCCTACACTGATCAGGCGACGAGCCCTTTGTAGTGACCGCGAGCGTATTCTGAGCCCACGGGAGGCGACGACCCTTCCGTTGCAGTAGAGTACTGTAGGCCTGTATTGATAAGGTGATGGGGGAGCGGTGCAACGAGTGCGAGCAACAGCCCTGGCAGCCCTTGCAGTGACCTACGAAACATACATCGTATGAGATTACTAGGAGTGACGACCCTAGACAGGATCTGTGTTGGGATTGATACGAGGGAAGTACCTTAGTTTCCCAATCCTGCTATTTGAATGGACTAATAACAACTTGGAAATCATATCACCATAGCATTGCATGTGCCTGGAAGATGTGGAGCACTCTAGGGAGTGTGGCATGCCGCGGTCGTAAGATGTTGCCGCATGAGGGTGATCGTAGGTGAGGGCATACATCACGTCATATCATCTTGCATTAACAACAGTATTAGGATTGTCTGATTTACTGCTTTACTATTATCGCATGATTGAATTGTGAACATGCTAATCTTTGCTCTATGATTCCACTGAGTTGATCACTCATTCCCACGTTACGGGATGGTGTTTGCAACACCCACCAGACCCTGTTGTAGATGCAGGTGAGGCCGAGATCCAGGAGGTGGAGCCAGAGATCGACGAGGACCAGGATGAGTTCTCGTATATGCAGTATCACGACGGCTTCCCGTAGGCGACCTGGATCGAGGGGACATCAGTGGGACTTTTTTGAACATTATTCTTTTGTTTATGTATATGTATATGAGACTCAGAGATGTAGTCATACTTTGGAGACAGATGAGATTACTTTGTTTTTCCATACAGTGATATATACATTGTTTAGTCTTCCGCTTGCTTTTATCACTAGATCTGAAGTATGAATTGCAGTTTTGGTATACTTTTACTCATGTGAATGCTTTAAATCAGACAACATTGAATCATAACCATTTTTGTTGCATAAGTGACGGTCTGGAACTCGGGAGTTGAGTTTATACACGACCCCCGATTTTCAGGGTGTTACATTTTGGGATTTGAGAATGGGTTCGGGTTGAGGTTATAGGTTTTGGTTTAGGTTTAGGTTATAGGTTTTGGGATTTGAGAATAGGTTCGGGTTTAGGTTATAGGTTTTGGTTTTGGTTTTAGTTTAGGTTATAGGTTTTGGATTTTAAAATGGGTTATGGTTTAGGTTTAGGAAATCAGGTTCAGGTTTGGGATTAGGTTTAAGTTTGGGTTTTTAAGTTTAAGTTTAGGTTTAGGTTAGGGAGTTGAGATTAGGATTAGTTGTAGGTTTCACTTTAGTTAATTGAGTTTAGGTTATAGGTTTTGGGAAAGGTTAGATTTAGGTTATAAGTTTTAGGATTTGAGAATAGGTTCAGGTTTAGGCTATAGGTTTTGGTTTTGGTTTAGGTTATAGGTTATAGGTTTAGGATAAGGTTTAGGTTTAGGTTTAGGGATAAGTTATAGGTTTTGGGATTTGAGAATGGGTTCATGTTTAGGTTATAAGTTTTGGTTTAGGTTTAGGTTATAGGTTTTGGTATTTGAGAATGGGTTCGGGGTTAGGTCATAGGTTTTGGTTTAGGTTATAGGTTTTTGGATTTGAAAATGGGTTATGGTTTAGGTTTAGGAAATCGAGTTCAGGTTCGAGATTGGGTTTAAGTTTGGGTTTTTAAGTTTAGGTTTAGGTTTAGGTTAGGGAGTTGAGATTAGGATTAGTTGTTAGTTTCACTTTAGGGAATTGAGTTTAGGTTATAGGTTTTAGGAAAGGTTAGGTTTAGGTTATAGGTTTTAGTATTTAAGAATAGTTTTAGGTTATAAGTATAGGTTGAAAGTGCACCTACCAGTGCCCTGGTTTGTTAATTACAGTGTAAGTTGAGTCAGTCAAACAACAACGCCTAACAGGAAGATCAATTCAAGTGTCTGCCTCAACTGGATGTGTTGAAGCTCATCATAGGTAAATCATAGCCTCATATCCCATGTCCCAAAACATCAGGTGATTAAAACCCTTAAAACTAAGTAGAACACCTTAGGGTTTTATTGTAAGAAAACTTTTTACCAAATAGGAATCTTCAAGTTTTCTTACCTTGTCGATTGTATCGATTCACATTTTGATATGATCGACCAGCTCTGTCGATGTCCTCGACATCTCGATTGATACAATCGAGTGAGGACAAAAAGTGTCCAACAATCAAACATTCATCTGGACGATTTATCGATATATCAGAATCTCAATCGATATCATCGATATTCGAATATCGATCCCATCGAAAGTGGATCGATAATATCGACAGGCAGTTTTTCAGTGCCGTTGTTTTTCTAAAGAAAACTACTATAAGCTTCGATATATCGATGACTGTCTGATTCAATCTGAATTCAAATATCGATCATATCGGAAGTCATTCGATCATATCGACAGTGGGCACATGTTTCCTCCAGCAAATATTTTAGGGTGTTTAAAACGTTGATTGGGGGGGCTAGTCGAGAAATCGATATTCATATGTCGATCATATCGAGACCTGGTCGATTAGATCGAGACCGGACACAAACTGTACAACAAGCTTATAGGTAAATCTATACGATTTATCGATCCCATCAACACGGACTCTGATATCATCGATATACAAATTTCGATGACATCGGCTGTTTCCCGATCATATCTTTAAAACCTAAAATTCTTCAAGGCTTGTCTCTCTTATTTTCACCTGTCGATAGATCGATCCCTCTATCGATGGAATCGGAGTTCGAAATCCGATAACATCGATGTGTGTCTCGATCCCATTGACCAGTTGGCAAAAGATTTCCAAAAGTGAAAATGACATTTTAGTTTGTATCATCGAGAGATCAGTCGATGCTATCGGGAGTATACACTCGATGATATCGACCTTACTCGATGATATCGAACTCTGTCATAAATGTGACCGTTTTATATCCGTTGGAACCTTTTGCATATATATAGAGAGGTTAGTCTTTATTGCTAGTAGAGAAAGAAGAGAGTGCTTCTGAGTATTTTAAACTTTATATCATTTATCTTATGCTCTTTCTCTCAGGGAGTTCATCCTCCAATCCACCCTCATCATTGATATTCAATATAGTGGATTGGGGAATAAACTTTCGCATTCAAGGATCCTCCAGCTACTACCTTAATGGAAAATCATTAAGCTGGGATGCCTTGAATGCATAGATGATTGGAATCACTCTATCTTCCTAATAGGAAAATCTTTAGAGAGTAGAATTCCATCATAACCTTGACCCGACCAAAGCCGGATATTGGTCCATCTTTTGTGTTGCGGATCAAGGGAGCTGAAGACTCTTCATTAACAAGAAGGAGATCTTCATTACTGCGCTAAAAGGGACTCATCAACTTATCTGTAAGTACCTAGAGTCTAGAGCACACTTGTGATCATTCCTTTCTAGGATTGGGTCTTAAGTGTTGCTCACCCTTTGAAGTCCTCAAAGAAGGCCTCCGATGGGAGTGTACGTCTGGGTGCATTGTGTAGACCCTTGCTCTATGTGGGCATAAACATCTAGGTACGTTGTGTGAACCCTTGCTCTATGTGGGCATAAACATCTGGTTAAGAGTGCGCAAGTAAAACTCCAGGGTTAGAGGTGAACCGAGTAGAAACCTCTATGTAAAGGTTGAAGGTGAACCTGATTTAAAACCTTAGGTTTGAGGTGAACCATGGGAAACCTCCTTAGTAAAATTTGATACACTCAAGGGTTGAGTGTGGCAGCCGGGAGTGGAGTAGACAAGTAGTCGAACCACTATAAAAATGACTATGTCTGTGATTGATTCTTATGCTTGATCATTTGTGTGATTATGTTAATTACATTCATATTTGCTCACATTTCACACACACAGTCACATCCATCATAGACTATAAGTGCTTCATGCTTATTAATTGAATAGTTCTGTGATTGGATCCTCTACTGGGCTTGGAAGCCAGTAGAGTTACATTTGAGTAATCTTGAAAATTGCATACCTGTTAGGATTAGAGTGATAGGATTTTAATATAACTCATAAATCTTTAAAAAGTCCTATTCACCCCCCTCTAGGACATATTTCCATAGTCCTAATTCAAATCAATTGGTCTTCACCACTATTTCATAGGTTTAGGTTAGGTTATAGGTTAAGGTTTAGGGATTGGTTATAGGTTTTGGGATTTGAAAATGGGTTCGGGTTTAGGTTATAGGTTTTGTTTTTAGTTTAGGTTATAGGTTTTGGTTTAGGTTATAGGTTTTTGGATTTGAAAATGGGTTATGGTTTATGTTTAGGAAATCAGGTTCAGGTTTGGGATTGGGTTTAAGTTTGGATTTTTAAGTTTAGGTTTAGGTTTATGTTAGGGAGTTAAGATTAAGATTAGTTGTAGGTTTCACTTTAGGGAATTGAGTTTAGGTTATAGGTTTTGGGAAAGGTTAGGTTTAGGTTATAGGTTTTGAGCTTTGAGAATAGTTTTAGGTTATAAGTATAGGTTTAGGTTAGGTTATAGGTTAAGGTTTATGGATAGGTTATAGGTTTTGGGATTTGAGAATGGGTTCGGGTTTAGGTTATAGGTTTTGGTTTTGATTTAGGTTATAGGTTTTGGGATTTGAGAATGGGTTCGGGTTTATGTTATAGGTTTTGGTTTTGGTTTAGGTTATAGGTTTTTGGATTTGAGAATGGGTTATGGTTTAGGTTTAAGAAATCGGGTTCGGGTTTAGGATTGGATTTGAGTTTGGGTTTTCAAGTTTAGGTTTAGGTTTAGGTTAGGGAGTTGAGATTAGGATTAGGTGTAGGTTTAACTTTAGAGAATTGAGTTTAGGTCATAGGTTTAAGGAAAGGTTAGGTTTTGGGATTTGAGAATAGTTTTAGGTTATAAGTATAGGTTTAGGTTAGGTTATAGGTTTTGGGATTTGAGAATGGGTTCGGGTTTAGGTTATAGGTTTTGGTTTTGGTTTTGGTTATAGGTTTTGGTTAACGTTATAGGTTATAGGTTTAGGTTTAGGTTAAGGTTAGGTTTAGGTTATAGGTTTTGGGATTTGGGAATAGTTTTATGTTATAAGTATAGGTTTAAGTTAGGTTATAGGTTTAGGATAAGGTTTAGGTTTAGGTTTAGGTTTAGGTTATAGGTTTTGGGATTTAAGAATGGGTTCAGGTTTAGGTTATAGGTTTTAGTTTAGGTGTAGGTTATAGGTTTTGGGATTTGAGAATGGGTTCAGGTTTAGGTTATAGGTTTTGGTTTTGGTTTTGGTTATAGGTTTTGGTTAAGGTTATAGGTTATAGGTTTAGGTTTAGGTTTAGGTTAGGTTTAGGTTATAGGTTTTAGGATTTGGGAATAGTTTTAGGTTATAAGTATAGGTTTAGGTTAGGTTATAGGTTTAGGATAAGGTTTAGGTTTAGGTTATAGGTTTTGGGATTTGAGAATGGGTTCTGGTTTAGGTTATAGGTTTTGGTTTAGGTTTAGGTTATAGGTTTTGGGATTTGAGAATGGGTTCTGGTTTAGGTTATAGGTTTTGGTTTAGATTTAGGTTATAGGTTTTGGGATTTGAGAATGGGTTCAGGTTTAGGTTATAAGTTTTGGTTTTGGTTTTAGTTTAGGTTATAGGTTTTTGAATTTGAGAATGGGTTATGGTTTAGGTTTAGGAAATCGAGTTCAGGTTCGGGATTGGGTTTAAGTTTGGGTTTTTAAGTTTAGGTTTAGGTTTAGGTTAGGGAGTTGAGATTAGGATTAGTTGTAGGTTTCGCTTTAGGGAATTGAGTTTAGGTTATAGGTTTTGGGAAAGGTTAGGTTTAGGTTGGTTTTGGGATTTGGGAATAGTTTAGGTTATAAGTATAGGTTTAGGTTAGGTTATAGGTTTTGGGATTTGAGAATGGGTTCAGGTTTAGGTTATAGGTTTTGGTTTAGGTTTAGGTTATAGGTTATAGGTTTAGGTTTAGGTTAAGGTTAGGTTTAAGTTATACATTTTGGGATTTGAGAATGGGTTCGGGTTTAGGTTATAAGTTTTGGTTTTGGTTTAGGTTATAGGTTTTTGGATTTGAGAATCGGTTCAGATTTAGGTTAAGGGTGTGGTCCCTACAAATACAAATATAAACATGGCCGGTCCAAATGGCTAGGCCTTTCCAATGCCATCCATAGGAAATGGACAGCTTCATCATGGTTATAACAGTGGTTCCCACCTTCTAGGGACCCCCTCTCTTCCAGATAGCTCCAACGCACATCCAGGTCTGCTCCATTAATTTTAAGCAAATACATAAACATGGTCTGTCCAAATGGTCAGGCCCTTTCAATGTCGTCCATAGGAAATGGACAGCTTCATCATGGTCATAACAACGATTCCCACCTTTCAGGGACCCCCGCTCTTCCGGATAGCTCCGACGCACATCCGGGTCTGCTCCATTAATTTCGAGCAAATACATAAACACGGTCTGTCTAAATGGACAGGCTCCACCAATCATGTGTATTCTTGAGTCAAGAGACGTACCAGATGCTTGAATCTGAAATATGCATTTACAATGGCATTGGGAATCGCTTCTCAAAACCGCAGACTATTTTCTTTTGAAACTTATTCATCTCACCTGAAAACCTGTCACATAATGAATAACTATAACCACAATGATAACTACACATGTGCATTCTTGATAAGAGACGTACCAGATGCTTGAATCTAAAATATGCAGCTCCAATCCTCCCACATGCAACATCCATATGAAAGAATGCACATAACCGTCATGCTTGAGTAATCAATACAGAAATGTACAAGTAAAACCATAAAATCAGAGATACTCACTGTATTTTTAGGATCTCTTCCATAGTAAACAATCTCATTCTAAAGCCCTTCTCCCTCCTCCTTTACCCGGGCTTGGGACCGACAATGCAAGGAGTTGCATTGGTGGAGTTAAAAAAGGGCTTAGGCTCCATTTGATTTTCAAAAAAAATATTTTCATAAATACTAATGTGATGACCAAATGGAGCCTAAGACTATAAATACATTCAAATATAGAGTACAATATTTATTCAATATTTTTTAAAAAAAAATAAATGCCAAATTAATTCAAAATTAGTTCAAAATGCACACTACACATGTTCAATTATAGAGTACCAACATTGTTCAAATTATAGGATTCTCAAATCCTCTTTCCCCCATTGCACAAATGATGAAAAGTTTTGATTTTGGAGGAATGGAGCCAGAGATTCGATTTTGGTCCAGGAGCAAGATGGAAATTTTTTTTTTTCCCTTCCTTCTGTGCAAGATTCCAGTGTAGATAGTATGATCTAGAAAGCATGGCAAAAGCATCCATATGGGAGTATATACCTTGTCTATTTCAATGTCAAATAGTTGATTTAATCCATATGGGTGCAGAACATGGGATCAATAAATTTTCATAGCATATTATCTGCTAAATACAGATATCTCTTGTCATGTAAAAGCATATAAAAAAAGAAAAAGAAAGAAAGAGAAACGCGGTTCATACCATGTCCAAGAGCTTTTCTTCTAGTCTAGATATGACAAAAAGTAAACAATGATTTTCTGGTAGATGCCAACAGTTAAGGTAGCTGCCAAATTAGAAAAGGTGACAGCAAAAGTCATTACTTGTTCAGTCTACTTTTTATTACCTGTTTCTCCATGTGAGATGTAGTTCTCCTACACAAGCCCTGTTAATGTCAAAGAATCTCAGCTAATGAGGGCCATCTTAAATGTGATTTTAAAGGTTTTTTTTCTCTATTTTTTCAATCTAAGTCCAGTGTACGCCACTGAAAAATCCCCAGGGCTTAAGGCTCCTCACTTGAATAGAATTGCATGCAGCTGCTTCCTGCTTGTTTCAAGAGTTCATGTGAACATTCTGAAGTAGATACCGAGCATTTTTCAATCTGTTCTCTATGTATTTCAAGAAACATGTGTCTACGAATCAGTGGTCATGATTGCTCAACCAATCTGATTTTTGGACAATGACTTTAAGACAATGGGTCACACAATTCAATCCGGTTTTAATTTGAGTTCATGTATGTCTCATGTACATTGTCTGATGAAAGCCCATCCTTGCATTTGGTTTCTCCATTAGAACTAGGTACATGGTCTACACATAAATCAAGTTAATACAAAAAGAAGATGAAAATAAAAATAAACTAAACAAAACTAATCACACTCTTCTCATGCAGTTAGTAGCTTTCATAAATCACGGATGGAATGGACCAAAATTTTCAAGGTGGTAGCTTTTAAAAAAAATCTGTCAGTAGATTAAGCTGAACCCAATGATGATGATGATGATCAGTTTTAGATTCATCAGTGGATTAAACTAAACCTGGTGATGATGATGAAATGGAAATCCACAAGTTCTAATGAAGACTATTAGCAAAACAGAAGTAATAATGATTGGAGGAAAAAAAAGCACACAAGAGTTTTCTTATGTGTGGCTGTAATTCTCTTGGATTTGTAACCCACCACATGAAACAGTAACTCCGCCCCAAACTATACATCAGGCACTAACTATGCCCCAACCAAAAGTCTGACCTAAAGAAAACTAGTGTGAGAGAGTTAAAATGATAGAAGGAAAAGAAGATGAAATGGAAATGCATGGAACAGCTCTAGAGATACCTATTATCATGCTTTTCTAGCACCACAATGACAACTATAAAGCCTTTAGAAGAAACAAAAAAGTTGGCTAGATGAGAAGTTTCAGCCAGTATGTTAAATAGCTTACACTACCTTCAACCTACGTAGCTCATTAAAATAGCTTTAAGTCACATGTAGTAGATACTACACACAAAGTAGCATATGGTACAAACTACATAGCTCACATTTCGTCAATGGACAGGATTAAACAGCAACCCACTAACAAAAAAAAAAGAAAAGATCGGAGGATCATACAATTTCTATGAAGACTTCCAAACCTTCTAGTACTTTACAAATCTAAAATGGTTTTGGAAAATGGACATCTGGGTTGGGCCTAAATATAGGGGGCACCACTGACTTATTTTCCATTGGTGGGGATCTAAATTGCAGCCGCATAACTGTTATAGAGCAAGATCTTGGGCCAAAATGGAAAATGTTGTCGGATCTAAACCTTAGCTGTACCCATCGAGATTGAAAATCGAGGCCTCGGTCCCACCCTCTAGAAACTTAACCAAAAACATTCAAACCCATCCAATGACTGCATGACATTTACCAAGCTAACACCAATAGAAAGAAAACCCGTGATGGCCAGTTAGAAATTGAACTCAAAATCAAATATCCACATATAAAATGTATCAAATCAATCCTTTTTGTAGTGGAGACACATCGAAGGCTCAAGTGGACCACATTACAGATCGATGGTAAGCCCTTAATCTCCACAATTTCCTATGGTCTAGAGCCCATTAGATCAACAGTTTGGATCACTAAGGCATTACTCCTACTTGGATGGAATAGACATATAAGCTCAATACACTATTCTAGCCTACCAAGTTGAAGATCACCTCTCATGGAAGGAATTAAAGCATTTCTTCAAACAATTAGCATGTAGGTTTCTATATAAAAATTGATTAAAAAATTTACAGAACTATAAATGCAACAATATGCATTTAGGAGGTTTGTTAATTCCACATGTGGAGAGTGTTGTCCCTGTCCGTCCATACTCATCCACAATTGTGTGCTTGATCAGATTTTTCCACCAGTTAGGCTACATTATTTGGATTTCTGGCATAAAACAAAAGTCAGGAACTCAATTTCCAAAAATATAATTTTTTATGGATCCCCCCCACATCTTGGACTCCATTTAATAGGAGAAGCAACCAACATTACCAGAAAACATGTTCCTTCAAAAGGCAACACCCCCATCACCTTGTCTATGGCATATATTAATTTTGAAGTCAAATTAAATTAACTAAATTGTGGAACTGACAGTCAATGAGTCACATCCTACAATCAGATTGGTCGAATAATCCTGACCTTTGAAAGTGGATACTTATATGCCATGTATGCAATTTCTAAGTGCCTGCATATCATAGAAAGGAAGCTACGACATCAATGGATGCTAAGAAGAAAAACAGTTAGTCAAAAAGGAAAAATAAAGAATTTAGATGACCATATATGATCCATAACAGAGCCCAATATGCAATTATCATAAACACCACTAGTGGTTCTCCATTTCATGAAACAACCATTTAAAGACATCCAAATGCAGAATTCAAATCACAAATCATAAACTTATAAAACTTAGTTTAAAATAAAGAAATTCACGAGCTGTTCACATATGCCAGTGATGATTTTCTCATTAGATCTCTGCATTTGAGCAGCATTCTCATTGGATTTCTACATTGAGAAAATAAGATTACAACTTATTGTTGCTTGATTTCTATTGATGATTGAGGGAATCAAAAGAACACCTAAAGAAGGTATTGATGAAGACCCAAGAAACTAATATTAATCAAAACCCAAAAAACCATTAGATAGAAATTGAAAGGAAACCCAAAATACAAATCAATAGAAAATGAAAAGAAAACCCAAAATAGATATTGGTGAATTAAAAATCAAGCCTATCAAACCTGTACACATTTTTACACACAAGTTGCCACAAGAATGTATGGCAAACTTGTACAATATCATCATACATGAGCATGGTTTAAAAAATCAAGCCTATCAGACCATCCTAGATACTTAATTAGAACAAGGCCTAAGGACCTACCTTTTTTTCCTCAAATCAAACAGTTAGGACTGTCCAATTGGACTGATCTTTGGTCATGGCCTATCACAGTGTGGATTGTAGAATGGATGTTCCCAATCACATAAAAAAAAATTGCCACATTTCCCACGGGAATTTGTGTGCAGAAAAATGTATAGGAAGTCATGGCATTTAGCATTTATACTATTTATGTAAATACCAATTTGAAACTATAACTAAATTAGCACTATACTCCACTACCGAATGAGGGCAAAGGATTCTACATCGAATGCTTTTCCAAAAGAGAGACATGGTATAGAGCTACAAAATAAAGAGCTTACCAGGTCAACCGACCATAGAAACAGAAATTCTAAAGATAAATTAGAATTTGAAAGACAAATAATGGGATCCATAATTTTTTCTATTCCAATCCGAGAAAAACTCTAAAATTCCAACCATCTAGAGTCATAGATTGCTGGAGTATCAAATAACTCCTTTTATTATTAATGTAAATTAAACGCTAATTGGGGTCTACTAGGGCTGTTTAGAAATAAAACAATGAGAAATCTACAAACTACCACCAAAGATGACAAAAATAAGAGTTGCCACTAAAGATAAACAACAATATCTTTCTGAAACAAAATCAAACAAGTCTCATAAGTGATTCTCAAACATTAGATCCATAGGCATCACTTCGGGGCCTGTTCAGATTGGTGGAGAACAAGATTCACTAGAAAAAAAAATTTGATATCTTCTTATGTAATGGCTCCCCTCGTTTGTGGTAGCCTAAAGCAGTGATGAAATCGGTTTTCATTCCTAAAAGAAGGGACATTTCCTTTTTCTCCCGAAAACCTAAGAAATGGAATCAAATCAATGGATGAGAATCAAATCTCCAAGTCCCTAAACCTCTCTTCATACCATTTTGGCACCAAAACCCCTAAATCCACTTCCAAAAACAACTTTCAACCCTAAAAAATACCGTAAAAATTAGGAAATCCCTAAAAATATGGACCATTTTGCCCTGCGTGGCTTTAAGGGCTGATTCATGGAGTTGGATAAAGTCCAGATCTATCAACGCACTTGAGTAAAGAAGAAATTGTAATCGGACGAAGGTTGCGGCTGGTGGATGAGCCAAGACGGTGACGAGGGTGGGGAAAGGGGTTTCAAAAATCCTGACATAGGGTCTGCTCACAAATCAATGGTGGGTTTACGGCGAGAGATCGAGAGAGGGCGAGGGAAAGGGAGAGGCTAAGTGCATGAGAGAGAGGGTGAGGAAGTGTGAGAGATGGAGAGATTCGAGGGAAAGGAAGAGGCTGAGTGCGTGAGAGAGAGAGAGAGAGGGAGGGAGAGGGTTTGGGTTTTGGGAGTTAGGCACACGCGGGAGGATAATCGTGGATGTTTGGGTTTTTGGCGGTGACGGACGACACCTTCATTTCTTGCTTTTAGCACTCGTGGGGCCCATCGTGATGTATGTTATTTATCCACTATGTTATTTATCCACTCCGTCCATTCATTTTAACAGATCATCTTAATAGTTGATTCAAAAAAGGATTCAGATCGAAGTTGTAAGTGGACCACATAACATATAAATGATAGAAAATTATTTTTAATTATTTCTTATGGTGTGGTCCACTTAGACCTTCAATCTATATAATTTTTGATTTCATCCATTGAAATTATATATCAGAATTGATGGACGGCTTAAATCAAACACAAATATTCCAATGGACCCCATGGAGCCCCTTAAGCACTAGTTATGTTTAATAAAGTTTAGGTGAGGAGGTACGCTTTAGCTACAGATCAATGAGGCTTTAGCTACGAATTAAATCCGTAGCTAAACTACTACGGATTTAATCTGTAGCTAAAAGCTTTCAAAGTCCATAGCCTTTGCTCCATTTTTTGATAGTGCATGCTTTTGCCTTATCATTTAAAGAAAAAGGAAAAAGGCGCAAACGGATCAAATCATCTGAAAAGTTTTGAAACCTAAAGGTAGAGAAAATGTCTAGGAATTCTTTCACATGATGATATGGATCCTCCTTGTCTAGACCATAAAAAGAGGGCAACAATTGTATTACCCTAGGCTTAAGTTTAAAGTGTGCTGCCGTGATGGCTGGCAACACTATGCATGAATGTGCATTAAATTGGATAGGAGCTGAATAATCTCTATGCGCTTTAATTCCATTCTCGTCCGCCATTTCAAATAGGATGTTTCTAAATCTTTTACGAAAGGTTCTTTCTATTTCAGGATTAAAAGGTGCTAGTTCTATGTTTAGAGATCTGCGTCCTAGTATAAACTGAATTACTGTAATGTAGGAAAGAAAATTAAACTAAGATGCAACCTAAGAGAAATAAAATTAGAACTAAAAATTATGAATTCCTAAAAACAAGAGAAAGTTATGTAAACAAGAATTGGAAGAAAGAACCTGGAAAAGGAGATGATGGATTTCTGAAGATTTGGGAGCTCCTCCTTTTGAAGACAATCTTATTTAGCAGCTTCCTTCTTCAATTCATGTAAAAATAAAAATAGAAACAAAAACAAATTAAGTTTCCTAAAATAATGCGAGAAAATTTCTAAAGCTATGAATTATGATAAGAAAGAATCTTAAATCCAATTTAGACCGAAATAGTCCAAGGCAATGGCGCCAAAAACTTGATGTTTTATTTAAACCAACCTGATTTAAACGATTTAAACTCACAAGTATACAAATCAGATGTAGACACGGTATGTATTATAAGATCATTCCCATGATGACTGGTTGTCACAATTCAAAATTTACGATTCTTCTTAACTAATCCAAAAATAGTTTTGCTAACAATTAAGTAAACTAACAAAAATCTATGAAAAGTAACTAAAAGCAATGAGGAAAATTCAATTAAGGAGAGTACTAGGACTTTCGAATCCACCCCTAATTATCCTGACCCATTTTTTACTTGTTGATTCACCCTAATTCAGATTAATATAAATAAATAAAGCACACTCTATGTCCTTGGTCGGGCACACATAATGTATAATCCCTTAAAGTAAGGATCACATCTTTCCATCCATGGTCAGGCATGAAGAGATGTAATTCCTATTTCTTTCTCTATAGAAAACCTATTCATGGTCAGACACAAGCACCTAGATTAAGATTCCAAATAACATCCACATCTAGACTTTGTTTGAGCTCATAGAATGGAGAAGTACAGACTTTTCAGTTAAGCACACTAGAGAGAGAAATAAACTAATCAAATTCAGATAAAATCAATAATAAATAAGAGCCATTCAAATTAGGGGCTTCAACTCAGCCCTAGCTAAGAAATTAACAATCCATAAATTTAAATAGAGAGAAGGAAAAATAAAATTTAAAAGCTAAGAATATCCCCCTTCTTCCTTCCTCTCTCTCTCTTCTCTTTCCTCTCCTCTGGATCTGCTCTCTCCTAATCTGCCCTCCAAAAACTCCTTTTATAGTTGTTAGGGGCGGTGAAGAGCTATCGCAGCAGAAAGCATGCACAGTGAAAGCCTTTTCGTAGAAAACTTCGGTGCCTTCAAACTTGCCAGTTTCCTCGCTCAATTTCTAAAGAAACACCGTCTCTTAAGACTTTTTTGAGTGCTCTACATGATGGATAGTTCAGATCTTCCCTATGATCAAAGATGGTGGGCCACAACCACCTGGAAGTTCAGATTTCACAGACGTATGTAAGCCTACACATGTATAACGCTGCGATGATCGAGGGGCCCTACATGTGTTTTCGGGAAAATTCACCCCATACATTGGATTTAGGACGAAATTTCGTTCAAAGATGGATGGTTTTGAACGTCCATTGACACAGCCTAGAAAAGAAATCACACTAAAATCAACTTGGAATGTTGTAGGGTAGCCTATTCGCGGCCTCTGTACCACACACATGTGTATGCATGGGTGAAAAGTATCAGCATGGTTTTAAAGTTTTCAAGCCCCTCTATAAGATGGACGGATTAGATCATCCGTACAGGCCATGATGGTGGCCCACTAGCATCTGCAAAATGGACGCATTCCATCCGTTTTGAAGGAAGAAGGAAATTTCCTTCTTTCCTTTTTTTTCGGTCAAAGACGGTCAAACCGTCTCTGCATTTGTCATGCACGGCTAGTGCACTTGTGCACTATGCACACTCTGTTCGGGTGGGTTCCACTGCGATGTGCTTGAGAAATCTAATCCATTCATTTAATTGGTATCCCCATTTAAGGTGTTGATTCTGAATTTGAGGCATATCCAAATAGCAGGTGGGCCCCACTTAATGAATTAAGGAGCTGATCTGGCCGTTGGGCCACTTCTTGAGATATACAATGGCTGAAATTTTACATGTACGGTTAATTTATGGCCCCCAGGGCATGTATGAAGTTTCAAGCCAATCGGATGGCGGGAACCATGTGATCCTGCATTCTGCACCGATTTCGGGCCTCTTTAACGTGAACGACTTGATTTTCTTGGATCCATGGTGTGTAAATCTGTCAATCTTAGTCCTTTGGAATCCGTCCCCAGCTCTGAGGACTTCGGAGTATCAAATTCATGCTTTTAATACTCTTTTTCAGTCCACGCTCCTAATTACATCCTGCAACAAAAACACAATTAAAATATGACATTAAGCATTATCATGTACGTGAAATTAGGCAATAACTAGGGTCTGATATGCAATTTCGACCCTCATTACCACCCCAACCGAAATCTTGACCATTGCAAAGGTACATAATAATTAGTTGCGCACCACCAGCTCGAGTGAAAAGTGAATGAATGAATGAATCAAATGTTGAGTACGCAACTGCTACTTAATAAGTCCACATATTGGTATCATACATCTCTGGGATCATCACTAAGGTCTAGTATACTCCAAGCTGGCTACCGCCCTTACTGGCTGGGCAGCCCATCAAGTGGAAAAGACTTCACTACCCGCTTGCCAAAATTGGCCTGACTTGTCGATAATTGACCCATTCATGACCTGGTCAAACTCAGCCTAACTTATAGCCCCCTCACTCAAGCTGATAAGGCCACACCCCCTCCCAACCAATCACAACACAGTGGGAACACTACCAAAAATTTGGGCAAAGGATACAACCCATGATGGATTTTAGCTACGGTTTAAAGTTGTAGCTATATAGCTACGAGTTTAATTCGTATCTAAAATCCATAAAACCGTAGCTAAATCTAAAGCTGCATGGGTCCTTTCTATTTCATTGACGCGGGTCCTTTTTTTTCATTCCCTCCATCTTAAACATCCCTCTAACGCCTCCACCTCTCCCTCACGCCCTAGCCACACCTCCACCTCTCTCTCTCTCTCTTTGAATTGGAAGAAAGTTCCCACACCGTAGCCACACCTCACCTCTCTCTCTCTCTTTGAATTGGAAGAAGGTCCCCATGCCCTATCCGCACCTCCACGCTCTATCTCATGCCTACCATCTTCAATGCCTACAAGAAGCACAAACGGTAGATCAAGGCCTCCATAGAAACCCTAGGTAGGGTTTTTGGGAAAAGGGGTGAGACAATATGCAGGCAGACAGCACAAGTGAGCTCCACTTTCTTCTTCTTAGGGTAGGGTTATCATTTTCGTCATACACTCCTTCACTAATTAGATATTAGCTTCTTGTAAATCATCTCTTTAAAAATGCATTTCCATTTTCTGTCGTGAAAGCTAACACGAGATCTAGGGTGTTTATGATGTTTTGTAGTTCTCTATTCTTGGATGCATTTGGATGCACCAATGAACCAAATTGCTAACCTTGCAGTTTCTTCTTTATGGTTCCTATTATTCACCGTTCATAATGACGATATGTAAAGTGTAAGCAAGGAAAATGCTTTTTTTTTTTTCCCTTCTATCAATTTCATTAGATTTCTAATAGAAATTTAACTTTTAGGCCATCTAAATGGGGTGAGAACAGGAAGTTCTTGTAGGCATAAGATGTGGGTTCCATCATGATGTCCGTGAGAAATCCACTTTGTTTGTTAGTTTTGCAAGCTCGGTATAGGACAAGAGTCCAAAGTGAGGCAGATTAAAAAATGAGGTTCCAGGACCATGGCCGTTTCCTGTCATGTGGAAGCAATAACTTTATGATGGGAAAATTTATGAATCAGGATGATATTTGTGTTTTCAGTTCAGCTAGAAGCAATAACTGTATGATTGATCTGGATGACATATAAATAACAAGGTGGGTTCCAGGACCATGGCCGTTTCCTGTCATGTGGCCCACTTGAGTTTGTATCTACCTCATTTTTGGACTCTTGTCCTATTTTGAGCTTATGAAAGTGATGGATAGATTGGATTTTTCATAGGCATCTCAGTGGGCCTCACACCTTCTTCTTGCAGGAAGTTCCTATTAGAGGGGGCAGGGGCAGAAAGAAAAAAAGGAATGGGCTTGCCCTTGTTGAATTGAAGAAAATCCTGCCTCCCAATATTAGTTAATGTATGTGTTTGTTAGATATTTGCTCATCTACACGTGCCATGGACCGAAAATCACATCAGGTGGGCCAATCATGTATGAGAAAGCAACAATTAAGGAGTGACAATGATCCACATTCAATGTACATACATAGTGGGGCGTACTTCATGACCCAAACAGTATAAGGCTTAAATCTGTACACGAGCAAACTAAGGCACGAGTACTCGCTCGACTCGACTAGGAATACTCGACTCGTACTCGACTAGTGTGATTTTGAGCCAAGTACGAGCAGGTTTATAAGGCTCGTTTAGAAAATGAGTAGAGTACGAGTTGAGAAGTACTCGACTCGGTACTCGACTTGTACTCGACTCGTGTACCTGGTATATATAACTCGCTAAAAAAAATCCTACTCCTGTCATTTTCAAACAGCACCCGTAACGAAAACCCCCTTCTTCCCTCCACCCCCCCTCTCTCTCTCTCCTCCCTCTCCTAGCATTTGTCCAACCATCCCTCTTCTTCCCTCTCTCTCTCTCTCTCTCACTCCCATGTCCCCTCTCTAGTGGTGCTAGACCCTGCTACTCGTCCCTACGGCCTGTCCAGTGCCGGAGCTCGTCCCTACCACTCGTCCGGTGTCACAGCTAGTCTACTCGTGTACAGCTCTAGCCGCAACTCATCCCTGCCACAACAACTCGTCCCTGCCACTTGCCTGGTGCCGTAAAGGGTCCCTGCCACTCGTCCGTTGACTGTCATCCCTGCCCTGCATGCACATGTGAGTCCCTATACATAATTTCTTTTCTTTTTCTTTTTATTATTATATGCCTAATGCGTTGGTTATTCTGAAATTTTTTTTTTTCCCTTTTTTTCCAAGTGGAACCCTTGATTTTTTATTCAAATCTGCCCAAGATGGATGGAGAAATTGGCATCAAATATTCAAATCTATCCAATTTTTTTCCATGAGAAGGGCCCACAATCTTTCCATTTTGGACAGTAAGGATGAAGCCTAAATATGGACCTTGGATGGCCTTAAATCTGTCCAATTTTTAGACTTTTAGACGGCCCATCAATTTATCCAAAATATGGACCTTAGATGGCCTTAAATCTGGTCAATTCTAGAGCATTGGATTGTCCAGAAATCTATCCAAATATGAACCTCTAAATGGTCTAGAAAACTAGCCGAATTTGGACCTTTGGACGATCCATAAATCTGTCCAAATCTAGACCCTTGAACAGCCATATATATGTCCATTAATGAGCCATAAAAATTGTCCAAAATTGATCCACATAATGACCTTTAAATCTGTCCTAATTAGACTATAAATAGGGCATAAGAATATGCCCAAATCAGGACCCCCAAAACACATATTAGTTATATAAGAATCTGCACAAATCAGGACCCTAAACACATATTTCTACTCGTACTCGAACTTGCCTCAAAAACTCAACTCGACTCGACTCATTTTCTACTTATACTAGGCTCGTACTCGGGAGAATAGAGTACTAGCAGGGAGTCCATGCTCGGTGGCCGAGTAGAGCTGAGTACGAGCAGGACTCGGCCGTTAAGAGCCGAGTACGAGTAAGGCGATACTCGACTCGACTTGACTCGTGTACAGCTCTAATCGGGCTACTAGATACATGGTGGGGCCCACCTAATGTGGTAGATTTGGGGAGAATACAATGTAGATGGTTAATCTTTCTACTAGCTGTAGTCAGGCCTTTTGTCACCAAAATCCCAACCATTGAATATGGGGGAATTCTTGTCTCAAGGTGGGATTTTCCGAAACATTAATATCTTCGGAGTCGAATACGTTCATTGCATATCAGATACCTTCAATGAGAAGACTTAAGGAATTCCCATCTTCTACTTCTTATTCAATTCATGGGAAAAGATAACAAATCAATAACCTGAAATTTGTAGCAATACCAAGTATCTAGATTATGGTGTTTGCCACTTCTTTTTGTTCAACTTATTAGTGATTTGACTTTTGTAAGTGCGATGTACGAGATTGAATCCAATCATCAAGTAGGCTATATCTTGGATGGACCATACTCAAAATCAAATAAAAAACCTTGACAATCCTAACCATTCTATTAGAGGGCGCTTGTGTGTGTACCACTTGTACAGAAAGTGAATCACAATAAGTTAAGTGATAGAAACTGACCAACAGTCTAACTTTTCTTGTTCCAAGCACAGTTCATCAATCCTTGTGCATCTAGCATAGAATTTTTTGCAAGCTAAACATGCTATCCTAACATTTATTGATATGATTTTGCTTGATTTTTGCAGCTCCCAACACAATATTACATGGCAATGGTAAGACATCGTATAAACAATTTTATTTTTTTTGACATTTGATTTGATCTCGTAATAAAGGTTTGGTTGAATGCATCCCAATGTATTACAATATGATATGTCAGTGCTTTAGCCTTTTGAATTGAATTTTATCAATAACACAATCCATTTATCAGATAAGGCTTCTCTTGGATGGAGTCCTGAAAAAATCTCTCAGATTGAATGATTCAATCTTTTGATTATAAAAAGGTTATGGAAAGCATCCATTTTCAAAGAAAAAGAGCCGAATTTCGAAGTGTTAAGATAATCCAACTAAAATATTTTTATTATGTTCTATCCATGATACAAAGCAAGACTCATTGTCTAGATGGTTAGGATCACTGGGAGACAACCTAGTTTCAAGGAATAAAGCCCCGGCACACAAACATGCGTAAAAGACATCCTTAAAGGGATAAAAGTAGACCAAATGCACTGCCACACAATATTGCCTTCTATGGTAGTGTGTTCACTGCATCAGTAGTAATACATTAGAATTGCCACAACAAGAATAGTTGGTTGCCGAGAATAGACATCTAGAATCCTATGTGTTTTCTTTTTTCTTTGCATGCACAAGCTCATGCACTTGCACATGCACATGCTATGCATTTGTATTAATTCTTTCATTGCACCTTTTTTTTCCCTTTCCTTTATCAAGAAACATCACAAAGGAAGTTGGACGTGTAAGCATGACTTTCATCATATCAATGTACAATGCTGCAAAGCTTTAGGTGAGTTGGTATTTTGACTATAAAGGAGAATTCTACATGCTTCTTTCTTCATTTTTTTTTTCTTCACCAGATAATCAGTCAAGCTTAATTTTTAGTTCATGACACATCTACACTAGATACCATAAGTTGTGCCAATGCCACGTGCAATATCTAAGTAATTTATAAGTTCTTGTGTTTCACCCATAACACTGCCAGAGTATCCAAGTTTTTCTCATCTTCCATGTTCTTACTTTGGGTCTTTACTTTGTTATGCCATTTTTCCAAAATCATTAGTTTCCTTTTGATAACTGCAGAATTTGTTTAAAGTAAAGTGATATTTTATGAAATCAGGTCCCTCTCTTGTTGAGCATTGTTGTTAGTCATTGTTTTATTTTTTACATTACTTTGTGTTTCTATTTACAATATTTAAAATTGCACCATAGAAAGGCGCATGGGTTATTATTCATCATGAAATGAAACTGGCCACTAATATAAGCATTTTGTCAATCATAGACTTGTTTTGCATGAATTAGGGAAAGAAGAAAGAAGAACAAAAATGGATCGTGATGGTGCACTTTATTGTAACATTAGCAGAAGTTTGTCTTTGACAAAAGGAGCTTTAAAACTTGAATCCTACAAATTCATTTATCATTTTCATTTTTCACCTAATTTCTTCTGTTTATATGCAGTTTGACAAACCTAACCAAGCTAAGTGATTGCTTTCTCTCAATGTTTGTAGATGACTTTGTAAAATGAGCTTCTTGATGTAATTGTATAGTTTGACAAATTTGTCATCAATTAATCCATGTTATAATGTTTCAATTGAATTACTTGTATAACTACACTTTCTATTTCTTATTATCACTAATACATCAATTTGCAGGAAAAATCGAATGCAATGGTTAAGGATACAACTTTCTTTGGGATATTGCTTTCCGATCATCTCAAACCTAACTTCAATCCTCTTATCATCAAGAGCAAGGTAAGTGGTTGTTCATTCATCAGTTAGCTAAAGACTGTTGGATATGGAAATTCGATTCAAATTGCAATAATTAAGCAACCCCCAACTAAAACTAATCTAAAGTTGGATTAGTCCCATCTTGTTTTAAGTGAATTTGACTAATTCCATTTCAAGTTGAATTTGAAGAAGAAGATGATGAAGAAGTGCCATTTATATAGAGAAAAAACTAACATTTCTTGGTGGGAAAATACTGAAATAATCAATCATTAATTTATTGTAGAATGAATGTAGCATATATCTAAACACGGGCCGAGTAGCAAATTAGTTAATATGATTTCCAAAGTAAATTGGTCCATGCACGGATTTACTAAAATATAAAATGCTGAACAGAGGTAAGAACTGGCGTGCTTAGTTATTTAGGCTTAGCCACATGGACTGAAATTGGGTTTTAACTTCTAAGCCTGTTGGCTTGCTCAGGCCTTAACAAATAAATGGGCTAGGTTGGGCAAATACTTTGCAACATTTGTTCAATTGATGCCCTACCTGACTCTGACTCTAGCCCTATTTATAGCTACTATTTGCTGGGTTTGAAACTAATTATCAGGCTAGCTGTCTGTAGTAGGCCAAAATTTCAGGTGTACACCCATAAAACAAAAAAAAAAAAAAAAAAAAAAAAAAAAAAAAAAAAAAAACAAAATAATAGCATTGCCCCTCTCTTCCCATGTCTCTTTTTAACAGTGTAGAGCACTTTGTTACTCAACTACTCCTAGATAAAATGGAATCATTGATGCTTAGAAAGAATTGAAGCCCATAAGAGGTGACTTTTGTCACAAGACTAGTAATTGTTGATTGTCAATAGGTTCTCCTAGTGAAACATACAATTTTTTTTGGATGATTTCCATGGGTTCCTAAGGACCCATTTTATAGCATAAACAATCCATAACCACCATTGTTTTTCCCATTGTGATGATTAGAGAAAGTTTAGTCACCTCCCAATCAATTGACAACCATTGCCTTCACATCTTTGTAACTTAAGACCATTACCATTACAACCTTCCATGCCCATTATGCCAAAAGGTATTGCTTTGGGGAACTTGTCCAAGGTGCTACTTTTTGGGTTGATGTGGTAAGAAGGAAGAACAATGAGCTGTATATCAGATTTTATTTTCTAGCTCTCTCAATAGATTCGATCATCTCTTCATCTTTACCTTTATAGTTTTATATGTTTTTTATTATGATTGTTGTTCTAGGACCATCTATACCATGAGATTAAAGAAGTTTGTGGGGTGAAAAAGATCACAGAGGAACATCTGTCACAATTACATTGGACTACAATAGAGATTCCTTTTTTTTTCATCTCTCTATTATAATTTGGGATTATTTTTTTTTTCCTTCATTTGGTGCATCATTTGCAGATATTGGAAGGACTTCTTAAATTACTAGAGAATAGGGAATGTGCTGACTGCAAAAGCAAGTAGGTATCTTGGTTGAATTGTGACAACGAATGATCTTTTAAGAAGGTACTTGTAACTCTTTTTGCATATACAATGTTTACATCATCAACCCCTTTTTTTTGTTGTCGTTTGTGCCACAACATTAGTTGGGAATGCATGCTCATGATTATATCCTCTACAGCTTACAAGGCACTTGATATAGGAGATGTAGAGCTATTATTATAGCTTGCAAATGTTTCATGTGAATTAATCCTTTTGTTTAGTTCCTGCCCAAACTCCACCTATTAGTTACATGCATGAAACAGGATTTGTAAAGATGCCTCCAAATATCTGGGACAAGGTTACGATGATTCTAATGCTGAAATGGTTCCCACTCAGTTACCATTCTACAATGCCGTTGAAAATGAAATATGAAACATTTTTTTATCATGGTTTTTGGCAATTTTCATGCTATGAATGTTCTTTTAGATTAAGTATATTGAGAATCTACTAGAAGCATGGTTAGATTCTCATCCAAGATGAGCTGCCACTATAGATGTCTCATATTTCATTCTTTAAAAAATTGTCTCATATTTTTAGTCGTACTATGTGCATATGGATGGCTCGCCTGAGATGGTACTACTGCATCTATAATTTTTTTTTGATGTAATGGACGATGGCTTGTGTATTGTTACTCTTAGCCAATACTTAAGAAGTTTTGTTTCACGAGCTACACAGTATGTGCTTTGTGACCAAGATTTTTAATCACAAATTGATCGTCAAGAAGTTCTAAACCTGTGTTGATATATGTATCAGGATACATTCGTTGTGAAAAGCTAGTTCAAGATAGCCTATCCAAAATGCATGGCCTGGACAGTCTGTCCAGAACAGAACTTTGCTTGCAGCCCCTAGGTATTGAAATCGCAAATAGTCTTTTAGCTATTGACCTTGTCGTCTTCCAGTTTAAATTATGCAAAAAAAGAACTATCAATTTACTATTGTCACAAGTGAGGGAATGTCCCATCTAGAGAATATGACTATAGACAATACTCCAACTGTTCAGATTCTGCCAATGAATTCCACAGGGTCCATAAGCCGGTCAATGTATTAAGACTGCCATATGACTAGGATGGCACCCACCATAACTATTTCATCAACCAAAGAGAGTTCATACTTTCATGCAACAAAACTCCATCTGTTTTTCCAGCTTGTGATCAAGTTGTGCATTACAAATCAATCTGTCTGGACCATACCTGGTTCAGTGTAAGCATCAACTCCCATGGGTTTAATGTCAACCATATTTAACTTCCAGACAGGACTTGCCTTTAGAAGAAGTCTTTTTAACCTTTGCTGGGTAAAAGGCTCTCCAAAAAGATGAGATAGCTTACTCAATCTTTAATCTAATTTTCCCTTGATGCTTGTTTGCACCCAAATTATGATACAAAACTAGCATCACCTTCTCTTAATCTGATGAGAAGGGATCCTTCTGATTTCAACATTATAAAAATGAAAATGTGAAAATTAGAATTACTCAAACACCATTGACGATGCGCAAAATGGTGTTTCACTTTTTTGTTTGCAATTATCAACACAGGGGATAATTATAAGGATTGACTTATTTATTTATTCAGACAATCATTGAAACTTTTATTTATTAGAATAAAAGGAGTAGAATTGGATAAGTGGTATAGGTTCACATATAATTATATTGGAGAAGTAATGTTATTTTCTTGAGTAGAAGAAAGAGGGCATAAATGAGGAATCGACACCCCCAAATTTACAACCTTGACCAAACATTCGCAGAACCAATTGAACAATTAGTGAAGGACTTGAGAGATGAGGCCTGGGCCATGACATCCAACTTCACCCTCCTGAACACCTCGTTAGGGAGCTAATGACTATTACAAAAGTTTCTCTAATCATGATCTGCCAAAATGGACCATAAACCTGCTAAAAGAGAGATCCCACAGAGCTCTCCCTTTGTTATGAACTCTTTAACCGTCTGTTGAATTATCTCTCTTTCCCAGTCCCTAATGTTAGACCAACTTACTTCGTAGGTTCCACATCCATCTTTGTTTCCCATGAAATAACATTAGCTAGAGACCCATCCACCATGAGGTGGTTCAACAATTGAGACATTGTCAAAACTTCTGACAAAGCTTTAGCTTCAACTGCACTGGATCTTTAAGTTTGATTGGGATAGGTACCAGAAACAAGCTAGTGATAGTTACATGAACATGAATAAGCAATTATAGAGGGCTCTATTTTATTTTTCAGGGTTTTTCCAATGTGTGTCACTTTGCATAATAGGGTTTCTTGCCATACATGTTGTAGATGAGAGTTGCTAAAGAAAAGGGCTTTGACAATTAAATATCCTGATGTTGCTGCCTTCAGGGTATTTCTATGCGATTTAGGAATGTGTTCCTTCTGTTCCTTCGATGTCTTGTTACCAACTATAGAAAACATAATCTGTTTCTGTGGGATTTCATCAAAGAAAAGGTCAGGGAAGCAAAGAAAGCACAGCGGGAGGTATTTAAACTACAACACAGCCTTTAATTTTGATTGGACAATTTACAAAACTATTCACATTCATAAGTTTTGAATACCAATATGGTTCTTTCCCATAGGTAAGGGAAGTTCTCAAAAAGGCTGTTGAAGAAATGGATGAGGAAACGGAAGCTGCATATGAGAACATGAGGTTTTACTAGTTTTATCCAGTGCAGACACTAGATGCACATGACATATCCCAAGTGAAGGTGAGGCTTCATTACTAGTGTTGTATATCCTTAACTCTGAGGGAAGGTTAAATCATGTGATTGATACTCTCTTGTTCCTGGTGACCAAGGACTCGAGCTCCATGTTAGTTAAAAGTATCCCCGCCATGGCTACGTGAGAGTATGTTCTTGAATCTAATGCCCCCATACATGGCATGTGCACACAAGATCTAGGACATTGACATGGCATGTGCACACAAGATCTACGACATTGATTGGGTGGGTCCTGTGTGTGTGTTGTGGCCTATAAGGCCTATCTAATCAACAAGCCATGTGCGCATCGAATGTGTAATTCCTTCTACCCGTCCATTTTTTGGTATATGGTGTCCATTTGATGGTTGGACCAGCCTGATTTTCATACTGGGGCACATACATGGTGGACCAATTGACAGTGAGGGCCTTTTAAACATGCTAGATTGGAAAGTTGTAGGAGAGGCTTGAGCAAAGTGAAGTATTGTTTATTTAGAAATGTGAATGTATGATGCATTGTATGATTTGATTGCTATTTATTATAAATGCATCATTTTTTTCCTGATTGCATTTTATGTACTATTCCTATCAGCATTAATTGTATTAGCTTAGATGAGTTGATCATTCACAGCAGGTTCTTCCAATGGTAACAGACCATTGTCATAATTTTTTTATTTTGTAAATTAGCCACAGATATAACTTGTAGCTATTGTTCTGAAAATCGTAGCTATTGCAAACTTCAGCATATCGCAATTGATTTCATTGTACTTTTAGCTACTGAAATGGCCAAGCTATATGTCCTCGAGGGGGGGGGGGGGGGGGGGGTGAATAGGACTATGCTAAATTAACATTAAATACAACGAAATTAATTAAATAGATAGCCAAACTAAAATAAATCAATTCGCAATGCAACCTCAAAATTTAAATCTTGAGAGATTGATACAAAAGTTGTTTTAAGGACAACCTTACACCAAAAACCAAAGGTTTATGGTAGGACAACCTGATTTCTAGGAAGATCTTTTTATCAAGAACTCAAACCGAAAGAGGAAAATATAAATTCAAAAAGAATAAATTACAATCTTAAGAATTGATTATTCTAAGGACAACTATGCACCATAAAAATGGCAGGGCAACATAACTATAATTACAGAAATTGAAGCTCAAATTGATAAAGGAATAGTAAGAGATAAATAGCTGAAATAAAACTCTAAACTATTAAATCATTCTCCACACTTGCTTGAAATGTAAATTGTTACAACATTCACATCCACATACATATTTCACAAAACTGAATGATAAAAGATAAAGAATTAAGCAAGCATTCAATCCACAAGACACGGAGTTATAGTGGTTTGCTTGTGTGTTCACCAACTATTAAAAAACAACCACACAGAATGCTATTCTACTCCTAATATCCTCACATAGGAATATTAGTGTTCACTATGAAAATAGGTTTCACAAGTTCACCTAAAACCTTCACAATTGTGTCTTTTTCACTTGGGCTTACACAATAAAAAAAATCCTTCTTTTCTGAGTTTTCTCGCTCTCCTCAGACAACCACACAAATTGAGAATTTTCTGGCGAATCCCAAACAAAAATTAAAATAGAATGAAATTTATAAAATTGTAAAATACCTGAATTTCTGCTCTTGTAGCAGCCTGGAAGAACCAATTGGAGTAGATGTTCGATTATGAAGGTTCAATGTCCAATACTCACTTTACAATGGTTCTAAGTTCTAATTGATTTTAAATTAAATCAGTTTGGGGTAGCTCTATTTGATTTTAATTCCAAGAAGAAGGAAAATAATAATTCCTCTTTTCAAATCAGATTGAAATATAGAATAAAATCAAATAGTAAAAAGCTAACAAAAGGAAATAGAATTATGCACGATATAGCTTAAAAAAAAAACACAAACTTATCTCAAAGTAGAGCTTCAAATTTACTTAAATTTTTGATGAATAACTCTGAAATTCGTGTGCTATTTATAGCTACAGAAATTCATCTTCGATTGGTCCTAGGGTCACCATGACTGGTCGAAGAAGAAATGGATTTTTGAATTTTCGAGCGCGATCGGATAAAACCGTTTCACGACCGGTTGAGACCCCTCTACGACTAGTCGTGCGACACTTGATTTAGTCGCTGGAGTTTGAGTCGTAGCTCCACGACTGGTCGAAGGTCGAGTTGAGACCATCTTACGACTGGTCGAGCAGACTCCAGGACTGGTCGTAGCCGAACAGAAAAAATCTGATAATTCGCAACAAAACTATGACTGGTCTTGGAATTTCTTGGACTGGTCGAACCAGTGCTAGGACTAGTCGAACCAGATCCAGGACTAGTCTTAGGACAGATCAGTATCATGTATAATTATAAAAATTGGATTATGTATTCAAAATGACCTACCCTAAGGTTAAACTAAGGTCTATCAAACCTAGGACACAAAGTATGGATATTGAAACCTTCACTTTTAAGTTGATGTAGCTTGAACACATCACAAACTTCAATATCACTTTAAGTTGTACTTGTCTCACGGTCTATCTTGAGTCTCAAACTTGAACTCTTTATTGTATCTTGAACTAGCTTGAGCTTGAACTAACTTTTACTTAACTAGCTTGAACTTGAAGTGTTGATGAGGTGTCTCGAACACATTTATCAAGAAACAAACACAAAAAACACAAGACATAGAGGTTTTGACACACAAAATTTGACAACCAAAGGAGTATGAGACCATAGCACTTACAGTCTCCCCCTTTTTTAAATTTGTGACAAAACATGCTCTTATAAAAAAAATAGCAAATAGCACTATCAATAATCAGCAAGAGAAGCACAAGCATAAGCTGTTATAAACCAGGTGGAATAAAGAATTATAAACCAGGTGCACCAAAGAATCATGCACAATAAAGAATCATGCACTAGTTGTCATAAGAAGATAAGCAATATATATATACAGCTTCTTAACTCCCCCTGAATTAACTCCCCCTGAGTAGTGTACCCCATCATAATCCATAATGCCATAGAATTCACAAATTCTCCCCCTTTTTATTAAAATATGACAAAGGAAGAAGCAAAGATAAGATATGAGAGACAGTATATAGATATCAAGATAGAAAGTTCAAAGTACATATCATTAGGAGTTAACAAGTTAAGTTAGATAAAGTCTCACACACAAAATATAATAGTTATTATAGACAAAAAAAAAAATTCAATCTGATTCAGAGGAAGGCGCTGGTATGTTAGGATCACTTTGATGAAGGCTTTTCTATAAGCGCCTAAAATACTTGCACATCTTATTAAATTGAGCATTGTGGCTAACATTTATTTGTTCTACCTTCTCCTCTAATGCACTCAGACGTTCATTGAAATCAGATGGTTCAAAGTCTGGATCATTTCCAGAGTCCGAATCAATTTCATTAAAGATATCATCCATGTCTATATCATCTGGCGGCAAATCATCACCCTCGACACCAATTTCAGCTTCAGCAGCAGCTCCACCCGCACCAACATCAACTTGTCCTGGAGCTAATTCCAACTTCATTTTGTTTATGTTGGAGTTGTTGAATGTAAGGTGTTGGATAAGAGCCTCTCCGACGGGCATAACGACTAACATGTGAGTGGCTAACACATTCATCAATACCCAAATGAGATATCATTATGACCAGGATGGATACGGAATTGAATAATAGAGGAACAAATCAAAGAGGGCAAACAGACATTAGCACCAGTAATGATTAAGTGCATAATACGAACCATAAGCAGAGTCAACTCATTTTTGTTTCCAGAGCAGGTATACAGATTAGAGGTAAAGATATGCTGTAAAACTCTGTATCTGAATGCGAGGGCATTCTCATTTTGATTCCATGGTGCATCCATGTTACACAATGCTCTAGTAAAAACATATTTTTCTGATTCAGTTACTTTTTCAGCCAGTGTGCTAGGATGAATACCTTCATCATTTACTGATATGTCCATAAGGCCTAAAATTAAATGTCGATCAATAGGAAAAGGCCCTTCTCTAGTAGTAATAGTAAAAGTCAGTTGCTCAGTAGAAAATTCAGTTGTGCAAGATACCATGTCCTGCGCTATGAACTGGTATGCCAGCCTGCCCCAGCGTAAAATATTTTCCCAACCTACAAATTTAAGGAGAGGAAGAAGACTGAAAGGAGCGATATGGTTTAAATCAACGGCCTTTTCACCTATCACATTGCGCATATGTAAATCATGAACATACAGTGAATCATCTTCGGGAGCCCTAAGATGGCGTCTAGTGATAACATTTGATCTAGAAGAAGAAACACCTCTAGGATTTTTCTTTTTACCTCTAGAGTCCATTTTCTTGAAGAAATACCAGAAATTTTAAGAAAATAGAGATGCGTTTCTCTAGATTTAGTAAGAGAGGAAGAAAACTCCAATATCTAGAAGAAAGATTTGAGATAGAGAGCTACAATCAAGAAATCTAAGAGACAAGACTATGATTCTTCAAGAAAACAAGTAAAAATACTCTAACCTGAAGGAATCGAACAGAGGTTTTTGACGGGTCGTAGCTCAGCTCATTGGAGAAGAGAAATGGAATGAAAAAGATGAGATTTTCCCCTAAATAAAGTAAACAATTTGCTCCACAACTGGTCGGCGGACGTCCTCGACCGGTCGTGACACAACTGGTCGAGCACTTTCACGACTGGTCGTGTACCAGAAAAAAATGCAATTCTCTACAAATTTTGAAATTTAATGTATTAAAGTATTTAATATGTATACACTATGATACAGAGATGCATGATCAATCATATTAAATTGCACATACCAAGATCAAATTTCAATTTATTAAACTTGCTTTTGTTAAGCTGTTTAGTGAATATGTCAGCAAGCTGAGTCTCAGTGGATATGTATTCTAAGGATATTACTTTTTCTTCCACTAATTCATGAATATAATGAAATCTGATGTCAATGTGCTTAGTATATGAATGCTGGATTGGGTTTTTCGAAATATTTATCGCATTGGAATTATCATAGTATAAAAACATTGAATCCTGTGCGATACCATAATCACTCAACATACGTTTCATCCAAACCAGCTGTGTACATGCATTTCCAACTGCAATGTATTCAGCCTCAGCAGTTGAGAGTGATATGAAACTTTGCTTCTTGCTGAACCAAGAAACCAAGCAATTTCCAATGTAAAAATAACCACCACTAGTTGATTTTTTGTCATCGATATTACCAGCCCAATCAGCATCTGAATACCTAGCCAATTGAACACTAGTATCATAAAGATACCAAAGACCTTAATTAACTGAACTTGCAACATATCTAATAATTCTCTTAACGGCAGTTAAGTGAGATTCTTTAGGATTAGACTGATATCTAGCACAAATTTCAACACTTAAAGAAATATCAAGTCTACTAGCAGTTAAGTAAAGAAAACTACCAATCATGCTACGATACAATTTAAGATCTACATCTTTACCTGTAGAGTCTTTTGACAGTCTTAGAGTTGTACTCATAGGTGTATCAAAATTCTTACCATTCTCAAATCCGAACCTCTTAATAAAGTTCAAAGCATACTTGGTTTGAGAAATAAAAATTCCATCAGGTTGTTGTTTTACTTGCAACCCTAGGAAATAATTTAATTCTCCAACCATGCTCATTTCAAATTTAGATTTCATTAACTCTGCAAGCTCAACAATCATGTTAGTACATTTTGATCCATAAATAATATCATCTACATAAATCTGAACCATTAGAATATCATCGTTATGCTTCTTAACAAAGAGCGTCTTATCGACACTACCCATTTGAAAATTGTGACTCAGTAAAAACTTAGTCAATTTTTCGTACCATGCCCTGGGAGCTTGTTTCCGACCATAGAGAGCTTTTTTAAGATGATATACATGATTATTAAACTTAGGGTCTTCAAACCCAGTAGGTTGTTCCACATATACCTCTTCATGTAAATCGCCATTTAAAAAAGTACTCTTCACATCCATTTGAAAAATTTTAAACTTCCTAACACATGCGATGGATATAAAAAGTCTGATAGATTCAAGACGGCCTACAAGGACAAAGGTTTCATCATAGTCAATACTTTCAATCTGTGTGTACCCCTGTACAACTAGTCTTGCTTTATTTCGAACAATATTTTCAAGTTCATCAGACTTATTTTTAAAAATTCATTTTATTCCAATTATGTGTTTATCTTTAGGTCCAGCAACAAGATACCAGACATCATTACGAACAAATTGATAAAGTTCTTCCTGCATCGCAACTATCCAGTTTTCATCAGAAAGTGTTTCTTTTACATTTACCGGTTCAATCTGGGATGTAAAACATACATAATTACACATGTCTTCTAATTGTCTACGAGTGCACACAACAGTAAGAGGGTTTCCAAGAATTTGAGTAGTTAGATAATCTTTAATAGTCCTTAATTCAGAATTGATTTCACTTGATGAAGTATCTGGTTTTTCAATTACAAGGACTTCATCATTATCTAAACTAGGGGCAGGTGTATTCAAGTGATCATCAATGACCACATTAATTGACTCTTGAATCACACCGGTCTTGTTGTTCAATACACGATAAGCACGAATGTTTAAAGAATATTCTAAAAAGGTCCCTTCGTCATTTTTAGTGTCGAACTTTCCCAAGTTTTCACGGTCATGCAAAATGTAGCACTTGCTGCCAAAAATACGAAAGTATTTGACAGTAAGCTTTTTGTCAAACCACATTTCATAAGCCATTTTATTATTAGATTTATAAGTATAAACACGGTTAATAATGTAGTAGGCAGTATTCACTGCTTCAGCCAATAGATTTCTAGGGAGCTTCATGCTATTCAACATAACATTTCCCATTTCTTGAAGCACTCTATTTTTCCTTTCCACAATACCATTTTATTGTGGTGTTTTGGGCGTAGAGAATTCATGCGATATTCCCTGATCGCTACAAAATTTCTTAAAATCACTATTTTCAAATTCGGATCCATGATCACTACGGATCTTATTAACTTGAGAACATTTTTTAATTTGGATCCGTTTAATGACCTTTTTCACTTCATTAAGGGTTTCTAATTTATCTCTTAAGAATGAAACCCAAGTGTATCTCGTATAATCATCTACGATAACCAAGATGTATTTTTTACCACCTTGACTTTCCATTCTAGTTGGTCCTATAAGATCCATATGGAGAAGCTCGAGTGGTCTTGATGTGGCATTGGGTTCACCTTTTTGTGAGAGCTCCTAGTTTGTTTACCGTACTGTACCTTGAACACATCATAAGCTTCAGTATCACTTTAAGTTGCACTTGTCTCCCGGTCTATCTTGAGTCTTGAACTTGAACTCTTTATTGTAGCTTGAACTAGCTTGAGCTTGAACTAACTTGTACTTAACTAGCTTGAACTTGAAGTGTTGATGAGGTGTCTCGAACACAGTTATCAAGAAACAAACACAACAAACACAAGACATAGAGGTTTTTACACACAAAATTTGACAACCAAAGGAGTATGATACCATAACACTTACAGCTACAGATATTATTTGTAGCTGTCTGTACATCTCGCTATAGAAAGCATAAGTACAGATTATATCCATAGCGATTGATATCTATTGCTACATATTTAATCCATAGCTATAGCTTTTTGACATTTAGCTACACACCCAATTACTACGGTCGTGCTACGAACTATGACCGTAGCAATAGTCCTTTAGCTAAGGTTTCTATCTATAGTATTTGCCCCTTTTTCTGGTAGTGGAAGCGCGACCTCCTAATATTTAGCACTCGGCGCTCATGTCTTCTACTCGGTCTGGACGTTGGAGGATACCCTAGCTACGAGAGTTTAGGGACTTTCACCCACGGACATCTAAAGTGCCCATATGCTCAAAGCAAACATTTTCAGTGTCCCATCTGGCCATCCACAATATGCCTGTGGAGGCCGCAACCTTGATGTCTCTTGGGCGCCAAATAATCATGTCACAAAATGCGAGATGCATAAGCCATACAATCTAGTCATGCATCAAACCTGCGTGTACCGAGCACTCATGTGGGGCAACTCCGTCTCTCAAGGAGTCCCATAAACAATCAGCTCAATGACACATGCTATGTTTAATCACTCTTCATAACATCATGCAAATGATGCGTATGGGTATGTATCATGAATTATGCTAAGCATGACTATAATCACATACATCATGGTGGGCTTGTATAAGGCGGTCCATGACCCATAATAATGAATGACTAACGTGCACATAATCACATACACATGGTGGGTCTCACACATCACAATTGGGCCTCACACATACAAGGGGCTTCACAAAATCACAATGGGCCTCATATAATCACAATGAGCCTCATATAATCACAATGGGTCTCATATAATCACAATGGGCCTCATACAATCACATAATGGGCCTTATATAATCATGATGGGCCTCACATAGTAACAATGGGCCTCATACAATCAAAGTGTTATGCTAACACATACTCAGTGTGTATACCAATCAAAGTCATAATTGATAATCAACCTATATAGATGTCGGGGCTCATAGAAGGAGAACAGATCTAATCCATAACATGAGGATCAGTCCTCAACAGTGGATATATCAAACCTGATACCACCGATCTTTTCATCTATGGTGACGATGTTCTCTCCTCATATTAAAGATAGGCCTAGATGGCCTACTCCTATCAAGAATGGGGCTAAGAACAAGGAGTGGGCTTCCTTACCTATTCCATCACATAGCAATCTGAGCTTCCTAAGGGCCCAATAAGCACAAGGTGGACCACGTTCCCTATAAAAAACTTGATACGAACATAAGATGGGCTCCAAGGCTTGGGTGGTCCTATAGGGTATGGTGGAAAGCATCACTATCAAATGAGAGCCTAACGGATTGGGATAACCTAATCAAGGGAAAGATGGATAATATAATCATCAATGGGGGCCCAACGGTTTGGGTTAGCCCATTAAGGGGAGATGAGAATGGGCCTAATAACGGGCCCTAGAGAGAGTTACAATGTGGACATCTAACTATCATTGCTCATACAATGTGGACATTAAACTATCATTGCTCCCAAGGCATGACCTGTTTAAAATCAACCAAGAACATGGATGGGCATCATAAACATCATTACATACATCCTGGTAAATCACACATCACAATGGGCCTCATATACATCACCTTGGGCCCCACATAAGGGATTTATATATATCACATTGGGCCTCACTCATGGGCCTCATATAAATCACATTGGGCCTCATACTTGGGCCTCAAATACATCACAATGGGCCACATTACATGTGTCTAATATACATCACAATGGGTCGCATCACATGGGACTCTGCTGAGGGTTAAATATTACATATTAGACCCTAGTTATTGCCTAGATTTACAAACATGATACTGTTTAACGACCTGTTTTAATCATGTTTATGTTGCAAGGTGGATTTATAAGCGTGGACTGAAAAGGGGTGTTGTAACATCCCGAAAATAGGGGGTCGGGTAGAAACCCTACTCTCGAGTTCCAAAATGTTATTTATGCAGCATAGATAATGTTAGATGCATGTTGTCTATAAAAAGGCATTAAATAAGATTGAGATTAATCCAAAACATCATATCATACTCTAGAGATCGTTAAATTAGCAAGCGGAAGACTGTGATAGTATGTATAACCTATATAAACTATTGTATGTCTCCAGAGTGTGAACATGTTACCAGGTTAAATATATACATGTATACTCCAAAAATGATCAAAAGAATATACATGAGTGCTCCAATACTATAAAATGACAAGTATCAAGGCATCTAATCAACCTCCCTAAAATTCCATCGATTAGAACACGCATAAAGGAGGGATCCTCCTCATCATCATCAAGTCCGGCTCCGCTTCACAAGCAGCGCCATCGTCTGCAACTAAATAGGGACTGGTGGGTGTCCGAAAACACCATCCCATAACGTGGGAGTGAGTGATCAACTCAGTGGAATAATAGAGCAGAGATTAGCATGTTATCAAATCAATCATGCGATAATAGTAAAGCAATAAATCAAACATTCCTAAATACTATTGTTAATGTAATATGACATGATATAATGGATGCCCTCACCGACAATCTCCCTCATACGACACCATCTTACGCCCGCAGCATGCTTTCTTCCCACAGTGCTCCACATCTTCCAGGAACACGCAATGTGATGGTGATATGATTACCGAGTTATTATTAGTCCATTCATACAGCAGTATTGGAAAACTAAGGTACCTTACTTATATCAATCCCAACACAGATCCTGTCTAGGGTCGTCACTCCTAGTAATCTCATACGATGTATATTTTGTAGGTCGCTGTAAGGGCTGCCAGGGCTGTTGCTCGCACTCGTTGCACCTCTCCCCCATCACCTTATCAATACAGGCCTAATTATCCTTAAGACTGCATCAGGACTCGTCGCCCCCATGCGGTGTCAGGATAAACTCAAGGTCACTACAAAGGGCTCGTCACCTGAGGTGGCCTCGGTGGTGGAGGCTGTTGTCGCTGCTGCTGTGGGGGTCTCTGCTGCTGCAGTGGAGGTCTCTGCTGCTGTGGACCTCTCTGCTGCTGCTAGGGGCTGGGACACTCCCATGAACGGTGTCCCGTCGCACCGCACCTGAAGCAAGTGCCGGTGAACTGCCTCTGAGGTGGTGGTGGAGGTGCTACTGGTGCTGATGGTGCTTGGAAAGCTGGGCGACCTATGCGCCTCTGCTGCTGTGGTCGACGCTGCTGGGAAGGACTGGAAGAAGCCTGCCTCTTCCGGTCTCTCCTCTGACCGCGATCAGACTGAGAACCGGCCCACTCAGTCTCATAAATCTGAGCTCTCCGCACTACTGCCTGGAAAGTAGGGAGCTCATGCCCAATAACACAACCTCGAAGGCCGTAACGTAAGCCGTGCTCGAAGCGGCGGGCCTTCCGCCCCTCGTCATCAACCATATATGGTGCGAATCTCGATAGAGCCACAAAACGGGCTGGGTACTGCGCCACAGTCATGTCTTCCTGCACCAGAGTCTCGAACTCTAAAGCTCGCTGACGATGAATATGGTCGGGGAAGTACTGCTCCTCGAATCGGTCCACAAAGTCCTCCCATGTCCAGACATAATCGGGTCCGGCAACACGGGTAACAGAGGTCCACCAATGCTCCGCCTCACCGTGAAAGAGAAATACAGCTAACCGGACGTGCTGCTCGGTCGTGTATGACATGGTATCAAAAATCTTCTCCACATCGGAGCGCCATCTCTCTGCTACGGTCGGATCTAGCTCGCCCTGGAAACGTGGGGGATCAAGCCGTCTGAACTCACGAAGTAAGGCGCTCGCGCGCTCCTGCTCTGCCTGAGCTGGTGAAGTAACTGGGCGTCTGCCCTGTCCCTGGAGTGCGGCTGTCACAGCTTGTAACATCTGCTGTAACTGAGAGGCACTCACAGTCACGGTCGGCTCCTCATCGGCCTCAGGTGGAGGAATATCATCCTCAGGGGAAGAAGCAGGGATCTCTGAGGGTGGAACGGGAGATGCAGGTGGTAAAGCTGGAGCCTCCGATGGTGAAGCAGAATCCTCATGTGGTGGTGCGGGAGTCGATCGGGTAACTCTCCCAGGTACCATGTCCTACAGGAAAGAGCGAAGGTGCCTGTCAACTTCAAAACTCTCGAAGGTACACACGTTAACGGTCTGTATTGGAAGGTCGCGAAGCTATCCGAACTTCAAAACTTAGCCATTCTATACTCATAGCAGACATGTAATGTTGTTCTCGGTTATTCTCAAGTTATGCTCTGATACCAACTTCTGTCACGCCCCAAACTCGGAAACTGGGCTCACAAAATTTTCGATCGCCGAATCCGGCACCGACAGCCTCCGTAGAGCCCCATTCTCGGCTCCTAGCTCCCATTCGCCAGGTTCCGATCCTGGGATGCTACGAGGAGGATTTTCAATGTCAGTTTGATTTGTAATAAGCATAACCAAAGGCATAACCCACAAACAACAACCAAGAACTCCATTACATTTCCGCTATGATCAAAAACTTTACAAGTATAATGAGCATAAAGGGAAATACAATGGTAAAGAACAAAAACTCCAAAATGCTCTGCAACATGCTCCTGCCTCAGCGCTGCTGCGAACCAACGTCACCTACATGCAACGGTCGTGCATAAGCTTACGGAAAGCTTAGAGGGTGGTGAAAGTGTGTGCGCAAGGTAGTAATATGAACATGCTATGTCGGAGTAAAGAGGAATATGCAGATGGATCCATAATATCATGAGTCGTACCATGGCTATGCGATGCAAGACATGAATGGTGTTGGCCATCCAAAAGCCATGCTATGTGTAATGCAACTCAAGCATACAGGTCCTCATCTATGTCCACACATTAATACAGCTCAAAATATGAAATATCACCGGGGTCTAATACACTCTAAACCGGATTGCCGCCACATCACGCGCAATAAGGTAAGTGGAAGAGACCTCACTATCCGTCTGCCAATATCGGGCGTGACTCTTCGATAGCGGACCCATTCCCCGAGCTGGTCAAACTCAGCCTAGCATTGCCCCCTACACTCGGGAGGGTAAGGCCGTACCCCCTTCCAACCAACCACGACACAGTGGAGAGCGTAACCGTCTGGTAATCGGCACTCAACGCTCATCTACCCACTCGGTCTAGACATTGGAACAACCTCTTGGTACCATAAGGGTTTAAGGACTTTCACCCAGGGATATCTATAGTACCCCATGTAGAACATGATTTCCAGTATCCAATCCTGCCAACCACGATGCGTCTGTGGAGGCTACGGCCCTGATGTCTCTAGGGCGTACAATAACCATGTCACACAAATGCAAAATGCATGATTCACGCTATCCAGTCATGCAACAATTCATGCGCATATCGTGCGCTCATGTAGGGCAACACCGCCTAACCGAGAGCCCATAAACAATCTACCCGAAGGTAAATGCTATGATCAGACAATTCTCACGTCAAGCATACATATGATGCGTATGATCATGAGTCATGAACTGTACTAAACATGTTATAATGAACTATCTTACAATGCAGATGGACCTGGACGGCCTATACATGATAAGTACGGCCCAGTAATGGGCCCTAAGGAGAGTCGTAATGTGGACATCCAACCAACATTACACTCGCAATGTGGACGTCAAACCAACATTGCTCCCAAGGCACGATCTTGGTAAACCTCAGTACTTAGTCTGTAATGGATTTACACATTGCAATGGACCGTAGGTTGTCCCCATTAGACCTCACATATATATCAAATGGGCCATATCCTATGGGTCTTTTATTCATCAGATGAGCCACATAAATGGGCCACACCAATGGGTCTTATGTGCATTGCAATGGGTCAAAAGCCGTGGGCCTTGGATTGCATCTAATGAGCTTAGTCTCATGAGTCTAATGTATGACCAATGGGTCACACCAATTGGGTCCCACATGTACATCAAATGGACATCAGCCCATAGGCATTATATGAGTTCAATGGGCCTAAACCCCTAGGCCTTATGGTACATTAAATGGGCCTAAACCCGTGGGCCTTGTATGCATATCAAAGTGGACCTAAACCCCTAGGCCTTACTTATATCGAATGGGCCTACATCCATGGGCTTAGGAATGCAACAAATGGGTCCAATTTTAATGGCCTCGGAGTACATCAAAAGGGCCTAGTCCTATGGACTTAGAACATAACAAGTGGACCTAAACCCATAGGCCTTTTACAAAGCAAATGGGCCTAGTCCATAGGCCTTAAATAGTCCAAATGGGCCTAACCCATACGCCTTGCATACATAACAATGTGGGCTTAAACCCCTAGGCCTGATATGAGTCAAATGGGCATACTTCTATGGGCTAAAAAAAAGCATCAATGGGTCTAATCCCATGGGCCACATAATACACCAGATGGCCCCATTGCATGGGCCTAAGATCCACGTCAAAGTGGGCCCCAATGGGTACCCATAAGTGGGTCAACATGGGCCCGATACGCATACCAAAGTGGGCCCACTTGAAGCATAGATCTGGCTCATTTTTAGCCCGATCGAAAGAATAAAATAAATAAATAAATAAATGGATGGGCGGTTAAGATACAAGTCATACATCATAGATGGGCCACTGACCGTCCAGCGGCCCTCAAAGATGGCTGGATGGTGTGGACTTTACAGGGCTCCACCGTCCGTACGGACGATGGATTCATTCACAAACATCACTGTGGGTCCCTTGTGGGGCCCACCCTGTAATATTTACTTGGCATCCAACCCATTCATAAGGTCACTCGGACCTGGATGAAGGGACAACATAAATTTCAGCTTGATTCAAAACTTCTGCAGGCCCCAAAAGCTTTTCAACGGTAGAATTCAATTCACACTATTTCACGTGGCGTGGGCCACCTGAGTTTTGGATCTGTCTCATCTTTGGAGGGGGACCCACCACTGGGGTGGCCCACCTCATGAGTAGGTCGGATGACAAATAAACATTATGGTGGGGCCCACACGCAGGGCCATGGGCCCCCCTTACATCCGTTCGTCCGAGCATGCGCAGGCAGCGCCTGCTGCCTTCAAACGGTGGCAGCGCTGCTGCCACCCTTAGTTTTTTTTTTTGTGCTTTTTAAGAAACACAAATGTGGGGCCCACTGATGGGAAATCCACTCCGCCCACTTGATTCTAGGGCCCAAACAGGCCACACCAACCTCATCTCTGGCACTGATTTGGAGTGTAGAAACCACAAAATGGGCATTACTAGGCTTGGAAGAGTAAAAGTACCATTTTCTCTAGTACGACCCGCCTGATCATTGGATTGAGCTCATTCTTTGGCTCAACGCCTAAAATAAGATGGTGAAAGGGATGGACGGCTTGGATCAAACATATACATCAAGGTGGGGCCTACACCAGGGGCCACCCCAAAAACTTTACTTTTTTTCTCTTTTTTTGTACAGGGACATCCAGCGTCCCAGACACTGGACGATGGGTCTTTTTCTCTTTTTTTTTTTAAAAAAAAGGCATTGCGGTGGGCCTTTTGAAGTGGGCCACCACTGATGGGTGATGGGGGGTACAACACATGGTGGGCCCCACTTGAATAAATCTTGAAAAAAAAATAATGCCAAGGTGGGATCCATTCAAGTGGGCCACACAACCTTATCACATACCATAAAAATAATACAAAATAAAAAGAAATAAAAGAGAGAGAGAGAGAGAGAGAGAGAGAGAGAGAGAGAGAGAGAGAGAGAGAGACATGGAGAGTGGGACACGCTTTGTGATGGAGGGACCCCGACATTATGGGCCCTCCCTTACAATGAATCATACATTAAGTGGGCCTTAAAGCATGTGGGACCACCAAAATTTAAAATCAACGGTGGGGATCCTTTCCCCACAAACATGGATGGTCTAGATGACCTTTGAAAAGAAAATAAACATCATGATGGGGTCCATGGAGAATGGCCCCATCATGGAATGATCATGATGATCCAAGTGGTCCATCGACCACCTTTTAGGATCCCAAGTGAGATCCGCACCATTGATCGGTAGGCCTCACTTGGCACATCATAAAAATAAGAAAAACTAGAATGATCTAGCACCCACCATCCGATCTTCTCGCTCCTAGGGGTTCCTTGGCATCTTGGCTTCAACTTCAATGGTTAAGATGATGAATGGAGGGTTGAGATGGGAGATTTTGGGGTAGGAAGGTGGGCCACTTGGAGCTTAGGAGCTCTTGCAAATTCCATACGTATGGACTCTTTGGCTTTGGGATTTTTGAAATGGGAAAGAGAGAAAGAGAGAGAGAGTTATAAAGGGAGAGAGAGAGTGATGGATGGATGTGGTGAGTGATGTTTGTGTAAGAAAAACTTAACTTTTGAGGCTTTTGTGTAAGAGAGGTATGGGTGGTGAAGACTTTTGTGGCTTTTTGTGTAAGAGAGGAATGGTTTTGGGAGACTTTTGTGGTTGCTTGGGAAAATGGAATAAAGTGATGTGTACTTGACATGTGATGGCTTGATGGATTGATTGATTGATGGGATTGATGTGATTGATGTGACACATCGCAGAGATTCCCTTGGGTTTCGCAACGTGCGGCGTTTTCTCAAACCGAACGTTGGCCCATATCTCTTGACCAGGGTATCGCCTCGGCGCGCGAGTCGCGGCATCGGAACCGCAACGACGGCGCGGTCGCTATGGTATTGGTCTAGGGTTGAGTCAACTTGGGTTGTCGGCACATAAATCAGGGTCGCGCGTCGATATCGTTTAAGGGTCGAAGTTACCAAAATTCGACCGGTAAGACCTTGGAAGTCTACGGAAAGGTACGGACCAAGATACGGGTCTTACATATGTCGACTCAAAGTGCGCGTTTGGGCGAATCTCTTCACCAAACTGATTATGTATGCATTCTTAATATCCTATTTCGAGAAAAATCCATGTCAATCATTTTAGCAAAATATGGATGTTTACAGTATTTCCTACAAATGACTAAAATGTCCTAAATCTCATATTTTTCATATGTTTACGAAATGGAAAACGGACAACATGTTGTACATGTTAAACGGCGTTTTCGTCGATAATCTACTATTAAATGACATTGAAAGCGTTGAAAACAGCCAATCAAAGCGTCTAAAATCCGCACCTTTTACCCTAGACGTGTGTCATTTCGAACGGAGCGTATACACTTCGTCTACGGCGAACAGACAACCTAATACACAAGATTTGTAAGCTACATCGATAAGGAATCGATAGAACCTTAAATCAGCAAGTGTTGAAGGTTTTCCTTACCTAGAAGTACGTTGGAATCGCCGAAAAAGAGATCCGAATGCGGTGCTTCGGTACGTGCAAAAGCTGCTGCAAGTGGCAGGAGAATCTCTCCCACTCTCTCTCACAATCTCTCACTTTTTCTCTCTCCCAATCTAGGGTTTTAACCAAATTCAGAAGGGAGAGAAATGATAGGGTTTGAGGCCCTTATATAGCCCAAAACCTTTCTAAAATAAACTTGGGAACAAGGTTTACTTGGGTTATAACCAAATCGGGGCTATTCTAGTCCAAAAGAGCATTTCTAGAGGTCCCCTGGCCGAACGCGGTCGGACTTAAGCTCAGGCATACTGATCTAGCACACATCACATTTTCAGACCGAAAGAGTTCGCAAATCGCACGTGGCGGTCCAATTTCAGTTCAGCGGCCACCGCACCTAGATCAGGTCTACAAATCTCATGATATGAAAGAGAAATTTTTCTTGATTCGAGGGTGTAATTTGGCTGAATTCTGACGGTCAGAACGCTTAATAATAACGCGCCAAGTCACGTGCCAGATTTTGATTAAAATTTTCAAACTTAACCCTTTTCTCACTCTCTTCACTCCAGGCTCAATGAAATAGGCTCTGAACGTCGGTTGGGCTTGATTTTTGAAACAATTGTCAAGTCCAACAAGGCGGTCCAATGGTCTAAGATTATAGATATTGGACTTTCGACGCGCAGTCTAGATCCAATACAAAGTTTCAAAGGGTTCCCAAGAACAAACCGGTTTAGAGTTTGATCCTAAGTTTCAGGGTATTATAGCACCATTGATTCTACAAGTTTTGGGTCTTGCAGAACGTATTTAAAGCGATCAGGGACAATTTCATAGCTACTCCAGCGTAGCGCTAGCTAACTTATGCTTAATTTCTAAAGGAATTAATCCTAAGTGATTTCTTTGGCTATGGAATTGGGTTCTGAGTAGTTACCAAGGTGTTTTGGTTGACCCATTGCCTAAGGACGTCTAATCCCAGGTTGAAAAATATCCGGGGTGTTACAATCTACCCCCCTTAAAATAAAATTTCATCCCCGAAATTGGCGAAGGGTAAGGAGTATCTAGCAAGACTTCATTATTGACATTCTAAGGAAGGGTCAATCCTATTTAATGACCTAACCGTACATATAACCTAAATCAAATATTTCGATGCTGGGCCAGTGGGGAAGAGGCCAACCACGCTTCTGCTGTGCCACTCTGATCGAACGGTTGCATTGGCTGACCTAACTAGTTGGACTCAATATGTTCTATCCCAGTAACACCCTGAAAATCGGGGGTCGTGTATAAACTCAACTACCGAGTTCCAGACCGTCACTTATGCAACAAAAATGATTATGATTCAATGTTGTCTGATTTAAAGCATTCACATGAGTAAAAGTATACCAAAATTGCAATTCATACTTTAGATCCAGTGATAAAAGCAAGCAAAAGACTAAACAATATATATATCACTGTATGGAAAAAACAAAGTAAATCTCATCTGTCTCTAAAGTATGAATACATCTCTGAGTCTCATATACATATACATGAACAAAAGTAAATGTCCAAAATGGTCCCACTGAAGTCCCATGATCCAGGTCGCCTACGCAAAGCCATCGTGATACTGCATGTACGAGAACTCGTCCTGGTCCTCGTCGAAGTCTGGCTCTGCCTCTTGGATCTCAGCCTCACCTGCATCTACAACAGGGTCTGGTGGGTGTTGCAAACACCATCCCGTAACGTGGGAGTGAGTGATCAACTCAGTGGAATCATAGAGCAAAGATTAGCATGTTCACAATTCAATCATGCGATAATGGTAAATCAGTAAATCAGACAATCCTAATACTGTTGTTAATGCAAGATGACATGACGTGATGTATGCCCTCACCGACGATCTCCCTCATACGGTAACATCTTACGACCACGGCATGCAATCGACCCTCAAGTGCTCCACATCTTCCAAGCACATGCAATGGCATGGTGATATGATTTCTAAGTTGTTATTAGTCCATTCAAACAGCAGGATTGGAAAACTAACGTACTTCCCTTGTATTAATCCCAACACAGATCCTGTCTAGGGTCGTCACTCCTAGTAATCTCATACGATGTATATTTCGTAGGTCACTGCAAGGGCTGCCAGGGCTGTTGCTCGCACTCGTTGCACCGCTCCCCCATCACCTTATCAATACAGGCCTACTATACTCTACTGCAACGGAAGGGTCATCGCCTCCCGTGGACTCAAAATACGCTCGCAGTCACTACAAAGGACTCGTCGCCTGATCAGTGTAGGCCGACAGCTAGAATATAGTGTCCCATACCACCATAATCTGCTCACGAGTCTAGGTGCTCACTGGTCATTACGGGGAGGTTTGTGGCCCCAGCGTAGGCCGACAGCTCGACCACGGTGTCCCATACCACCATGCCCGGCTCATGAGTCTTCGTGGATCAAGGTACCATGGTTAACAGGGTTTACAATGGTAAGTTCAGTACCCTAGGTTCAAGCAGTTATGACTCATACAAGGTGAACATACATCGGCCAGTCGGGTTACTTAACGGGCTCGACTAGCGCGATCGCATCTCAAGTCGAACAACATGAAGTGCGTAAAACACTTCGCGTGGCCTAACCACTGCCGCCAACTTCAAACACGACTCGCGTTCGTCGACGCGTCGCTCGTGGCTAAGACCAGTCAGCCACGAATTCGCTCGGTTACTGACTGCCTGGATTAAGTCTAGTCCCAAACACTTATGGAATCACATCAGCAAATTATGTAAGAGTATTGGAATTGAAATACAGTCATGTGAGCATGTTAACACATGTTATAACATTCAACTTAAGTAAATCTTCAAACACATATATTTCATGCATGCAATGAAATCATGCATAAAGTCAACATGTAGGAAATCATTTAGGTCAGCATATTAATTGAGAAATCCATCTCAAACTAATTCATAACATCATTTAATTCAATACATACTAATACAAGCATTTATACAAACACATACACTACACACTTAAGTCTACATATAGTATGTCGACCCGAAGTGCGCAATTAGGCGAATCTCTTCGCCAAACTAATTATGCACGTATTCCTAACTTCCTAATGCGACAATAAACCATGTCAATCACATCAGCAAAATATGAATGTAAACAGTACTTCCTAGAAATGACTAAAATGCCCTAAATCTCATATTCTTCGTTAATTTACGAAACAGGAAACGGAGAGCATATTGTACATGTCAAACGGCGATGCCGTCAATAATCTATTATTAAATGACATTGAAAGCGTTGTAAACCGTCAATCAAAGCGTCTAAAATCCTCACCTTATGTCTTGTAGACTCGTGAATTGAAACGGAGCGTATACGCTTTGTCTACGGCGAATAGGGAACCTAATACACAATATCCATAAGCTACATCGCTATGGAAACAAACGAACCTCAAATCAGTAACTATTTAGGGTATTTGCTTACATAGAATCGCGGTGTAATCACCGGGAAAGCGATAGAGGTGCGTTGCTTAGCACGTGCAACACGTAGCACAAGTAGTAGGAAGAACTCTCCCACTCCCTCTCACAATCTCTCACCTTTTCTCTCACACAAGCTAGGGTTTCTAGCAAATTTGGATGTGTGAGAGAAGTGAGGGTTTCAACCCCTTTTATAAGCTAAAACATGCCCAAAATAGGCTTGGGAACAATGTTTACTTAGTGCTTAACCAAATCGGGGCCATTTTGGTCCAAAAGAGCATTTCTGAAGGTCCCCGGCCAAATGCGATCGGACTCAAGCTCATGCATACTGGATCTAGCAGACATCCAGTTTTCAGACCGGTAGGGTTTTCAGATCGAACGTGGCGGTCCAGTTTCAGTTTAACGGTCACCGCACCAATATCAGGCCTATAAGTCTCGTGATATGTAATCGAAATTTTTCCTAATCCAAGGGTGTAATTTGGCTGAATTCTGACGGTCAGAATGCTTAATACTGATGCGTCAAATCGTGTGCTAGATTTGAATTTCAAATTCCAATTCTAACCCTATTCTCACTCTCTTCATTCCAGGCTCAATGAAATAGCCTCTGAATGTCAGTTGGACTTGATTTTCGAAACCATTGCCAAGCCCAGCTAAGTGGTCATAACGGTCTAAGATGGTAGGTATCGGACTTTCGACGCGCGATCTAGATCCAATACAAAGTTTCAAGGAGGTCCCGAGCATAAACCGGTTTAGAGTTTGATCTGAGGCTTTAGAGCATTATAGCACCATTGGTTCCACTCGCTTTGGGCCTTGTAGAACGTATTTAAAGTGATCAGGGACCATTTCCCAGCTATTCTAACGTTACACTAGTTAGCTTAGTCATATTTTCTAAAGGAATAAATTCTACACAATTTCGGGTCGAGTTGGTACTCGAGCCCAAGTACAGATTTTTCACGGGCGTTACAATCTACCCCCCTTAACAAATAATTTCATCCTCGAAATTTGTACCTTTTCGTACTCCTCGAGAAGCTGTGGGTAGTTCCTTCTGATCTCGGCTTCTGTCTCCCAGGTAGCCTCCTCCTCAGAGTGATGCGTCCATAATACCTTCACAAGGGGAATCACCTTGCTACGCAATACCTGCTCCTTCCTGTCTAGGATACGTGTCGGTCGCAGGATATAAGTAACATCCTCTCCTAACTATACCTGCTCCCATCTGATGATATGGGAAGGATCAGCCACGTACTTCTTCAGCATAGAAACATGAAATACGTTGTGAACGCTCGCGAGAGGCATGGGTAAAGCTAATCGGTAAGCCACCGCTCCCACACGATCGAGGATTTGGAATGGACCAATGAATCGCGGTGCCAGCTTTCCCTTCTTCCCGAACCGAAGGACTCCCTTCATAGGGAAAACTCACAAAAACACATGATCCCCCAACTGTGAACTCTAGTGGCCTCCGTCTCGTATCGGCGTAGCTCTTCTATCTGCTCTGCGCTGTAAGGAGCCGACGTCGAATAATATCAATCTTCTCTGACGTCTCCTGCACTAACTCTGGTCCGATCAAGCTACGCTCACCGACCTCTAGCCAGCAATGCGGTGCACGACAAGGTCGCCCATATAGCGCCTCATAAGGTGCCATACCGATACTCGCCTGAAAACTGTTGTTGTACGCAAACTCCGCATATGCAAGACAATCATCCCAACTGTCCTTGAAGTCCAATGCGTAAGCTCGCAACATGTCCTCCAAGATCTAGTTCACCAGCTCTGTCTGTCCATCTGTCTGTGGGTGGAAGGCAGTACTAAACTTCAACTTCACACCCATAGCCTCCTGAATGCGAGTCTAGAAAATAGAAGTGAACCGCGTGTCTCTGTCCGACACGATCTTCAGCGGAACCCCATGCAGACGCACAATCTCTCTGATGTACAATCTGGCCAGCTCGTCTGCAGAGTTCGTAACTCTGATCGGTAGGAAGTGCGCCGACTTCGTCAGACGGTCGACGATCACCCAAATGGAATCATGTCCCTTCCTCGTCTTCGGCAACCCGGAAATGAAGTCCATGGAAATGAAATCCCACTTCCACTCTGCGATCGGCATAGGCTGCAAAAGTCCAGGTGGTCGGCGATGCTCTGCCTTCACCTGCTGACAAGTGAGACAACGGGACACGAACTCAGCTATTTGGGTCTTTATACCTTCCCACCAATACGTCCTCTTCACGTCACGATACATCTTTGTGCTGCCTGGATGCATCGCGAGTCTAGTAGAATGCGCAGCCTCGAGAATCTCTCGTCTCAAGTCAGGGACATCTGGGACGCATAGGTGGCCACGATAACGTAAGTCCCCATCCATACCAACTCGCCAGTCATCATCACTGGCCTGCTCTCGAAGCTCAGTAAGATGAGCATCGTCCCTCTGCGCCTCGATGACTCGGTCATCGATCTGAGATCGCACCTGTACATGTGCGATGAACTCAAACGGCTCCTCTACGGTGAGTTTCTGCTCAAAGTCTCGCAAAAACTCAACCATATCCCACTCGGCAACCATCAGAGGAGCCGCAAACTCTATCGCCTTCTTACAGCTCAACGCATCAGTCACAAGGTTCGCCTTCCCAGGATGGTAAGAGACTTCAAACTTGAAGTCCTTCAACGTCTCCATCCATCGCCGCTGCCTCATATTCAAGTCTCGCTGCGTGAATATATACTTGAGGCTCTTGTGGTCGCAAAAGAGCTCGAACTCCTCTCCATAGAGGTAATGTCTCCAGAGTCTCAGTGTGAATATAACGGCTGCCAACTCTAGGTCGTGTGTAGGGTAATTCTCCTCATGCTTCCTTAATTGTCTCGAGGCATACGAAATTACCCTGTCCCTCTGCATAAGGACACAACCCAAACCAACGCTAGACGCGTCAGTGTATATAGTGTATCTAACCCCTTGCTCTGGCAATACTAGCACAGGGGAGGACGTAAGTCTGTCCTTTAGCTCCTGAAAAGCTGACTCTGCCTTGTCATTCTAGGCAAACTTCACGTCCTTCCGTGTCAACTGAGATAAGGGTCTCGCGATCTTCGAGAAGTCCTGAATGAAGCGCCGATAGTAGCCAGCGAGACCCAAGAAACTCCTCACCTTAGTGACAGAACCAGGCTGCTCCCAGTCCTGCACCGCAGCTACCTTAGACAGGTCAACTGCCATGCCATCCTTGGACATCACGTGTCCCAGAAACTTCACCTCCTGCTTCCAGAAGTCGCACTTCTTGTACTGTGCGAACAACTGATGCTGTCTGAGCGTATCCAGGACCAAACGTAAGTGCTCCTCATGCTCCTCTCGACTCCTAGAGTACACCAAAATGTCGTCAATGAATACAACGACGAATCGATAGAGGAAAGGTCGAAATACCCGGTTCATCAGATCCATGAACACGGACGGTGCGTTCGTAAGACCGAACGACATCACGAGGAACTCGTAGTGGCCAAAACTAGTCCTGAATGCTATCTTCTGCACGTCCTCATCCCTGACGCGCAACTGATGATATCCCGACTGAAGATCAATCTTCGAGAAGTACTGCGCTCCTCTCAACTGATCAAACAAGTCATCGATCCTGGGTAAAGGATACTTGTTCTTCACCGTGACCTGGTTCAGCCTGCGATAGTCAATACACAATCGCATCGAACCGTCCTTCTTCCTCACGAATAGGACCGGTGCTCCCCAAGGAGACACACTAGGCCGTATAAGGCCAAGCTCTAGCAGACCATCAATCTGCGTCCTCAATTCCTCCATCTCACATGGTGCCATACGATACGTCGGTAGTGAGACGGGCGTAGAACCAGGAACCAAATTGATAGTGAAATCGATCTCACGTCGGGGCGGAAAACCAGGAATCTTCCTGAACAGATCCCCGAACTCAGAAACGACTGGCACATGCTCGAGTACCTGGGCGCCAGCGTCGCGTAATAAAGTGGCGTAACTAAGTATGCGGAAAGGAAGATTTACCCACACTGAAAATGTGAAGGATGCACCCTCAGGCTCGTACACAGTCACTATACGAGTCTCGCAGTCAATCTCGGCCCTCGCTGCAGTCAACCAATCCATGCTAAGAATGACGTCGAGATAAACAAGAGAGGGGTCGACGACAAGATCAATAGCCATCGTCCAGCCTCCCAAATCAACCAAACACCCCTCACACATCTGGGTGACATCTAAATAATCTCCGTGGGCTGCAAGGACTCGTACCCTATCCATGGTAATGGTCTGTAACCCAAGATGCCTGACTACAGCACGCGATATCAAAGAAATCGTGGAACCAGTGTCCACCATCACAAGAATAGGAGTACCCCCAATATGGGCTGTGACCTCGAAGGCCGAATGCTGAAAAGTCGGTGTCGCAGCTGCCTCATCTGTCAATGCATGAACCCGAGTCTGCTGTGGCCGGTTCGGCCGCTGTGTCATGGGCCGTGGAGGCTGTCTGATCTGCGATACCGGAGGTCTGAAAGAAGGGTGCGCAGGAGCTAACCGTATAGGCGGTGCTCATATCGCCTGTGAACGAGCACGGTCAATCTTCTGCGGCGGTGAGAACCCGCTGTCTCGCATCCGAGAGAAGTAGCTCTGCGCCAAGTGGCCTGACCTCCCACAGTATGTGCACGATAACTCGGGGCGCAGAAACAATGGTGCTGGCGCTATGGCCCGAGTAGGAGGGTCGATGCGAGGCCTCTTGCCCGCGAAGGGCCTGTCCTGCATGTCTGGTCGCGGCCTAGAAGCAACAGGGCCACTAGATCGCGCAAGTCGATCCACATCCTGCTCTGCCCGCATGGACATGTGAATCAACTCCGCATATGAAGGAATGGTCACACAGCACATCTTCGACCGAATGTCCGGTCGCAAACCCTCCAAAAAGTGTCGTATGCACATCTGCTCATCAGCCAAAATCGTCGGGACGTATCTGCCCAACTCCGTGAACCGATGCTCATACTCTGTAACTGTCATGGCTGCCTGTCTGAGGCGGAGAAACTCATTCTCCCTGTCGTGCCTGTAAGTCTGGGGATAATACTTCTCATGGAAGCGGAACTCAAACGCTGCCCACGTCCATACAAAGTCGGCGGCAACGGTCCGCAGTACGCTATCCCACCACAGGCTAGCCTCTCGCTCAAATAGAAATGTAACCAGCTCTACCTGCTCGCCCTCTGTGCAATGAAGCATCCGTAAAATCTTCGACACACAGTCGAGCCAGTACTCAGCCTCCTCGGGTCTGTGAGAACCCGTGAAAGTGGGAGGCCGTAAGCGCTGAAATCGCTCTAATAGGCCCCGTGTATCGGCGGGATTCCCCGCAGGGTAAGCAGGCAGCGCAGGATGAGCCATGCCCTCATCCTGGACGTATGTATAAGCATCCTCAGCTGGATGTGCAGGTGGAGCCACACCCCCACCCTGTGCTAATGTCCCCACGATGGTAGTCAGAAGCTGCTGCTGCTGCTGCATCATAGCCAACATCTGCTCAAATCTGTCAGGAGGTGGAGCAGGCAGTGGCGGATGCTGTGTGGAAGTAGATGCACGATGAGGCTCTCTGACTGACGGTGTGAATGGCGGTGGTCCAACTGTAGGACCAGCAGCAGGCTGAGATGCATGAACAGTCTCAGGAATCGGACCCACAGTAGGGTCCACATGGGTGCCAGACTGCGAAGGAGTCTGATCCATATGCTCAGTCAGTGTTAGCCGAACCGTGCTTCGCGTAGCCTTAGGCGGCATTCCCTATATTCAAAATAGGGCGCAACCTTGTCAGTCTCAATAGCACAAATTCACCGTAATCATTCACAATGAGTCAAAAGCATTCCATGCATTTCATTTAATCAAAATTGTCACAATACAGGGGATATATCCTTACAAGCATCATGATGAGAAATACATGGGAACTAAGACAGTTAAAAATTGCAATAGCAACATAAGCAAAGCACTAGCCCTAACAGGCTTACACACATAAAGTAGGAAATGACTAACTACTGGCAACTACATCAAAGGTCGCATCGCTAGTCTAAGTCTGGGGACGGAGGAGGAGCACCCTTATCCTGCAAGCAACACAGGATCGCCTTCAAGGTGCGAGTCACCTTGCCTAATTTCTTCTTTGTAACAGCCTTGGCATCCTCGACTTCAGCGCGAAGTTCTTGAACTTCCCTTCGCAAAGTGATCTGACTCTCCTCCATCCGAGCAATGCGATCATCGCTAGTAGCCTGTGCAGAAGGAGGAGGGCTCTCATCTGTATCCTGAGCCTCCTCTTCTGCCTCTTCCTGAACTTCTTCCTGAACCTCTTCCTGAACCTCTGCTCCAGGTTCTTCTTCGCTTTGATCTTCCTCATCATCAAAGTCATCCTTGCTGTCCTCCTCAAGCTGATTTTCACGGTACTGTGACCCAATCTTCATCTTGACCATAGTCGACTCATCAATGGTATGAATCGAAACTGGCAATTCCGGCCCAAGTCTGTAGGCAAACTCAAGCGCAATCTTGCAAATCAGTCAGCCAAAAGGAAGCGATTCGGATGTTCTTCTTGACTTGGCTATGAGGATTATTTGTCGTAAGATGAAAGTAGCCATGCATACGTTCTCACCCCGGGCCACCAGATACAGGAAATCAACCATAAGGCGTGTACATTCAATGCGATTCGTCGACCTGGGATAACATTGAACGTGCAGATATGGTGCAGCAGGTACAAATCATCAGACATATACGTCATCTTAAGGCTATTATTAGGCTGCCATGGAACTAACTTACCGCACAGAAACCTGGTGCGGCGATCTCGTTCACGCCTACTCCTCAGGTTCTTCTCACTAGGATGAACATCACCAAGAGGTACGTTCAGAAGTCACGCAATCAGTCGCACATCAATTGTAGCCATCCGATCTCTATCAAAAGGGATTTTAAACTGCAATGGCTCCAAGGTAGGATTCTGGATACTAGCGTAGAAGGCACGAACGGTGCTCACATTAGCACGAGCGCGAGCTTCAAAGATCGGACCCCAATGCACAGCTTCAATGCGCTCGAACAACAAAAATTCACCGAACAGTCACCCTTCCACATCCGCCTCAAATAACACTTTACGATCAGTGTATTGGCCATGAGGCATCTCTGATAGAATTACTCGCCCAAGGTGAGCATGGGGATCCAAATCCCGCTTTGTACGGAACTCTAGGGCTGCAGCTGGACCTGCGGTGGTGCTTGAACTTACGGCACCATCCCGCGGTCTTCTCGATTGAGCAGGGCAGCTTGGCCCAGCCTCGTCTGTTGTGATTTTTCTTTTACCCATCAAAGATATGATGGATGAGAGTGATAAAAGGCCTAAAATGGCTTCCACGAAGGCCATGGAAAATGGAGAAAATGCGGAGAAGTGGCTGTCCAATCTGGAAAAAGGAGATCTAGGCATCATAGAGGGATGCTTCAAGCTTCCCAAGGATGTATTTTCAAGGAGAAATGGAAATGGAAAAGTGGAATGGAGCACCTCACGATTTCAGCTCGATTTGGGGGTTTTTTAGAGCTCCAAATGATAAAATCTTCAAGAGGAAGGGCTGCCAACTCCAAAGAAGTGATGGATGATGGTCGTTTTTGGCCAAGGAGGGATCTAGAGGCGATTTGGAACCATGAAATTTGGGGATGGTTGCTGAAAAATGAAAATAGGGCTATGGGGAGGGCTGTTTGTGAAGGAGGGGTATGATTTGGGAGTTTTCATTGGACGGGACTTATATGGGGAGGGTACACATGAGATTTAAGGGCGTGCGCCCAAAAATCACAGCAAACGGGCCCACCTGTACGGCGATGCATCGCCGACCGGTGATACATCCGGTCGGTGGGGCCGGATGGGTTCGGTCCTCCATGGTCCAAGGACCCCAGATATGTACGGTTTGCCCCCTGGTTCATTGTATTTTGGCCTATGTGAGCCCAAACATGTGTTCGGGGCTTTTCGGGACCATTCCGTAATCCCAAATACCAAACCTTATGATGCAGCATATGAATTTGGGGTATAAGGAGCTAGTACATCCATCTAGACTCTTTTTAGCTAAAGAAAGTGAAGTTAGAATGGCCTTATGGCCATTTTCATAAAATTTTACTATTCACTGTAAAATTTTGTGAAAGTATTATTTTGTGTTATTTTCACATTAGGTTTGATGCATAACATGAATTGGATAAGAAATAAATGAAGATTGGAGTGGTGAGAGGAAGATTTTTGAAGATTTTTGGTGAAACGGGGTTTTTAAGCCCTGACGATTGATTACAGGAGTCGTGGTCATCCCACGGCCCAAGAATTTACTTTTACGGGTTTAAAATCATTCATAGGACATCTCGACCCGACTTCCTACGGCTTAGGAGCTATTCGGGTTGATTTACGCGACCCGAGATGCGTTACAGACTCGATCGTGCGATCGATTCGAATTGACTTCGCCTATTGGCGAATCCGCGATCCTAGAAGTGTTTCTAGACCCTTCTCGCACCCACCTAAGTCAAAGGAAGCGACAGTGTACGTCGTGAGACCATAACCCAGGCCCAGTATACTTTTATTCACGCTCTGATACCAACTTGTAACACCCTGAAAATCGGCGGTCGTGTATAAACTCAACTCCCGAGTTCCAGACCGTCACTTATGCAACAAAAATGATTATGATTCAATGTTGTCTGATTTAAAGCATTCACATGAGTAAAAGTATACCAAAACTGCAATTCATACTTCAGATCCAGTGATAAAAGCAAGCAGAAGACTAAACAATATATATATCACTGTATGGAAAAAACAAAGTAAATCTCATCTGTCTCTAAAGTATGAATAGATCTCTGAGTCTCATATACATATACATGAAAAAAAGTAAATGTCCAAAATGGTCCCACTGAAGTCCCATCGATCCAGGTCGCCTACGCAAAGCCATCGTAATACTGCATGTACGAGAACTCGTCCTGGTCCTCGTCGAAGTCTGGCTCTACCTCCTGGATCTCAGCCTCACCTGAATCTACAACAGGGTCTGGTGGGTGTTGCAAACACCATCCCGTAACGTGGGAGTGAGTGATCAACTCAGTGGAATCATAGAGCAAAGATTAGCATGTTCACAATTCAATCATGCGATAATAGTAAAGCAGTAAATCAGACAATCCTAATACTGTTGTTAATGCAAGATGACATGACGTGATGTATGCCCTCACCGACGATCTCCCTCATACGGCAACATCTTAAGACCGCGGCATGCAATCGACCCTCAAGTGCTCCACATCTTCTAGGCACATGCAATGGCATGGTGATATGATTTCCAAGTTGTTATTGGTCCATTCAAACAGCAGGATTGGGAAACTAAGGTACTTCCCTTATATCAATCCCAACACAGATCCTGTCTAGGTTCGTCACTCCTAGTAATCTCATATGATGTATATTTCGTAGGTCACTGCAAGGGCTGCCAGGGCTGTTGCTCGCACTCGTTGCACCGTTCCCCCATCACCTTATCAATACAGGCCTACTGTACTCTACTGCAACGGAAGGGTCGTCGACTCCCGTGGACTCAGAATACGCTCGCGGTCACTACAAAGGACTCGTCGCCTGATCAGTGTAGGCCGACAGCTAGAATATAGTGTCCCATACCACCATAATCTGCTCACGAGTCTAGGTGCTCACTGGTCACTACGGGGAGGTTTGTGGCCCCAGCGTAGGCCGACAGCTCGACCACGGTGTCCCATACCACCATGCCCGGATCATGAGTCTTCGTGGATCAAGGTACCATGATTAACAAGGTTTACAATGGTAAGTTCAGTACCCTAGGTTCAAGCAGTTATGACTCATACAAGGTGAACATACATCGGCCAATAGGGTTACTTGACGGGCTCGACTAGCGCGATCGCATCTCAAGTCGAACGAAATGAAGTGCGTAAAACACTTCGCATGGCCTAACCACTGCCCCCAACTTCAAACACGACTCGCGTTCGTCGACGCGTCGCTCGTGGCTAAGACCAGTCAGCCACGAATTCGCTTGGTTACCGACTGCCTGGACTAAGTGTAGTCCCAAACACTTATGGAATCACATCAGCAAATTATGTAAGAGTATTGGAATTGAAATATAGTCATGTGAGCATGTTAACACATGTTATAACATTCAACTTAAGTAAATCTTCAAACACATATATTTCATGCATGCAACGAAATCATGCATAAAGTCAACATGTAGGAAATCATTTAGGTCAGCATATTAATTGAGAAATCCATCTCAAACTAATTCATAACATCATTTAATTCAATACATACTAATACAAGCATTTATACAAACACATACACTACACACTTAAGTCTACATATAGTATGTCGACCCGAAGTGCGCAATTAGGCGAATCTCTTGGCCAAACTAATTATGCACGTATTCCTAACTTCCTAATGCGACAACAAACCATGTCAATCACATCAGCAAAATATGAATGTAAACAGTACTTCCTACAAATGACTAAAATATCCTAAATCTCATATTCTTCGTTAATTTACGAAACAGGAAACGGAGAGCATATTGTACATGTCAAATGGCGATGCCGTTAATAATCTACTATTAAACGACATTGAAAGCATTGTAAACCGTCAATCAAAGCGTCTAAAATCCTCACCTTATGTCTTGTAGACTCGTGAATTGAAACGGAGCGTATACGCTTTGTCTACGGCGAATAGGGAACCTAATACACAAGATCCATAAGCTACATCGCTATGGAAATAAAGGAACCTCAAATCAGCAACTATTTAGCGTATTTGCTTACCTAGAATCGTGGTGTAATCGCCGGGAAAGCGATAGAGGTGCGTTGCTTAGCACGTGCAACACGTAGCACAAGTAGCAGGAAGAACTCTCCCACTCTCTCTCACAATCTCTCACCTTTTCTCTCACACAAGCTAGGGTTTCTAGTAAATTCGGATGTGTGAGAGAAGTGAGGGTTTCAACCCCTTTTATAAGCTAAAACATGCCCAAAATAGGCTTGGGAACAATGTTTACTTGGTGCCTAACCAAATCGGGGCCGTTTCGGTCCAAAAGAGCATTTCTGAAGGTCCCCTGGCCAAATGCGGTCGGACTCAAGCTCATGCATACTGAATCTAGCACACATCCAGTTTTCAGACCGATAGGGTTCCTAGATCGCATGTGGCGGTCCAGTTTCAGTTTAACAGTCACCGCACCAAGATCAGGCCTATAAGTCTCGTGATATGTAATAGAAATTTTTCCTGATCCAAGGGTGTAATTGGCCTGAATTCTGACGGTCAGAACGCTTAATACCGATGCATCAAATCGTGTGCCAGATTTGAATTTCAAATTCCAATTCTAACCCTATTCTCACTCTCTTCACTCCAGGCTCAATGAAATAGCCTCTGAATGTCAGTTAGACTTGATTTTTGAAACGATTGCCAAGCCCAGTTAAGTGGTCATAACGGTTTAAGATGGTAGGTATCGTACTTTCGACGTGCGGTTTAGATCCAATACAAAGTTTCAAGGAGGTCCTGAGAATAAACCAGTTTAGAGTTTGATCCGAGGCTTTAAAGCATTATAGCACCATTGGTTCCACTCGTTTTGGGCCTTGTAGAACGTATTTAAAGTAATCAGGGACCATTTCCCAGCTATTCTAACGTTGCACTAGCTAGCTTAGTCATATTTTTTAAAGGAATAAATTCTACAAATTTCGGGTCGAGTTGGTACTCGAGCCCAAGTACGGATTTTTCACGGGCGTTACAACCCCTCTAAAAACTTAGTTCTACTTAAAGTTCAAGAATCTATGCATCGCTCTGTATATCGGAACGAGGTGCAACTTAGGGGCTATCCTTGACATGAATTGGGAAACAACCTCTCATTACAGTGGTTTTCCTTTGCTAATGATGCGTTCTATGCCATTGGTATCTATGGTGATAGAGATGAGCCTAAACTCTATTGTGGTTGAGTTCAGGGGCAGGTATGAGTTGGTGGCAAGATGTCTAATTCTCTACTGGCTTTAAGTCCTCGCCATTTTCCAAAGATAATGTGAACACGTTTGGTTGTAGGTGGTTGGGCCATCACAGAAGAAAGGTTGTGTAGTGGGTCTGAGCCCAATACATTGACCTTCTGTCTAATCAGGACAGAAAATGCATTATATCAGTTCTTAATCCGTGTTGATGCCGATCTTCTGCTTGATCAGAGCATTGGATTTATTGGTAACCACTAGGATTTAGAAGTCGATTCAAATCGCGAATACATCGCTTACATGCAGTTCCTTTACTCTGCGTTCCCGAATGCAATAAGCCCTTGGGAAAAGCAAGTCAAAGGGACATGCTGGTTTATTCTAAGTTCAATCTGAGGGATTTATAAGTTCTCCCTGAGAGTGAATGATCCTAAATTAAACCAACTTTCCTAAGGGTTATAACAGAAGTCTATGAGTATCACGAGGAGCTATCGAAGGAATGAGGTTCTATTCCTATCAAATCTAGCCTACTATTCTGTAGTATATACAGGCCTTACACTACTTAAGGTAAATAGTAGACTAGTCTGTAATCTACAGCCTAAGCTTATACGCTAAATGGTTTCATACCATTACAAATATAGGGGATTGTTCTATCGCTTAGGGTCACGATCGTCTAATGAAATTGGATTTCCTATGTCGTTAGATCATTCAAATCTAAGAGTACTAACTCTAGGTCCAAACGCCAAGGGCCTATATGGCCAGTAGCCTTAAGTTGTATTAATTGGAATTGCATTCCTAATCCCACGTTGGGATTGGGTGTGGCATGCTTGGTAGGAGGGTGGGTTGGGATAAAAATTAATTTCATAGGTTTAATACCGGAATTTACAACATGGTTGTGGAAGCCATAGGATACACCCGATCTAGGGACAATACCTTACAGCAAATGAAACGGCATGCACTCCATTCAACAAAATTTATCACAATACATAGAATAAAGTTCCACATGGATTATGGCAGGAACGCATTCGGCTATGCTAAGGCCAAACCACTAACACAAACACATTTTCTACCTCTGACTTCACTAAACCTAACAATAATAAAACATAGAAATCTCAAAACGGTAATCAAACAATCTACAAGACAACGGCACAGATGCCTAATTCTACCAAAGGACTCTACCACAGTCCCAACTTACCTTCTTTAACACTGTCGAGTCTAATACTGTCTGTTGCTCACTAGAGCTCTCTCGGCCATATATTTTCAGTATTCCTTAAGCAAAGAAAATGGAGGAATAGGATTGAGAGGGAGGATGGTGGAAAGAGAGAAAAAAGGCTATAACAGCCTTAACAATAACCATGGAAAGCAGAGAAAATGCGGAGAAATGGTTGCCCAAATGGACTGAAACGAATCTAGGCCCTGTAGAGGGATGCATCAAGCTCCCAAAGGCTGGATTTTCAAAGGGAAAAGAGAACTATAAAGGGGAATGGAGCTCCACACGATTTCAGCCTTGCATGAAGGTTGTGGGAGCTTCAAACGACGAGATCGGAGAGGGAGAGGGTTGCTAATCACAATGGAAGGATGGACAGGTGTCATTTTTAGCAATGGAAGGGATTAGGAGGGATTTGGAGCTGCGTTTTGAGATAGAGCAGTAAGAAAAATGGAAATGGGAGGGCGTTGGAGCATTTTTGTGAAGGAAGTATAGGATTTAGGGGGTTTTAAGGGACGGACAACATATGGGAGGGGTGCCCTACCCCAAAAAACACATGCGCCTAGATTTCAGCCCAAACAGGGCCCACCGTACGGCGATGCATCGCCGAATCGGCGATCGCATCGCCGGCCATCTCCCAATCCGGCTGGTGGGACCACATGGGTTGGGTCCCCCCGCCCTAAGGGTCTCAAATAACTATGGGTCCCACCCCAGTTCATTGTAGTTTAGTCTAGGGAGGCCCAACTCTCCATTTGGGGTGTTCCGTGGCCAATCTGTAAACCTGAATAAACTTATAGGCCATGTAACATATGATTTTGGGGTAGGAGGAGCCCATACATCCAAATAACTTATTAGTTATAAAATATTTCAAAGTTGGAATGGCCAAAAGTCTAATTTTCACTTATTTTTACTATTCATTGTAAAATTTTGTCTGAGCATGATTTTATATCATTTTCATATTAATATTAATGTCTAACATAAAAATACTAAAAAAGAATTGAAGAATGGGGTGGTGAGAGGAAGAATTTTGAAGGAATTAGGTGAAACGGGGTTTTTAAGCCCTAATGGTTAAATGTAAGGGTTGTGGTTTCCCCACAGCCCAAGGGTTCGTATTTCTGGGTTTGGAACCTTTCATAGAATGTCTCAACCCGTCTATTTACAACCTAGGAGCTACTTAGGTCGCTTCACGCGACCCTAGATGCGTTACGGACTCGATCGAATGATCGACTTGAGTAGACTTCTCCTGTTGGTGAAACAGAAGTCCTACGTATGTTTCTAGATTCCTTTTGCACCCACCTAAGTTAAAGGAGCGACAACACACGTCGCGTGACCATAACCCAGGCCCGGTTTAATCTCAATAATGCTCTGATACCAACAGTAACATCCCGAAAATCGGGGGTCGGGTAGAAACCCAACTCCCGAGTTCCAAAATATTATTTATGCAACATAGATAATGTTTGATGCATGTTGTCTATAAAAAGGTATTAAACAAGATTAGGATTAATCCAAAATATCATATCATACTCTAGAGATCGTTAAATTAGTAAGCGAAAGACTGTGATAGTATGTATAACCTATATAAACTGTTGTATGTATCCAGAGTGTGAACATGTTACCAGGTTAAATATATACATGTATACTCCAAAAATGATCAAAAGAATATACATGAGTGCTCCAATACTATAAAATCACAAGTATCAAGGCATCTAATCAACCTCCCTGAAATTTCATCGATTAGAACACGCATAAAGGAGGGATCCTCCTCCTCATCATCAAGTCCGGCTCCGCTTCACAAGCAGCGCCATCATCTGCAACTAAAATAGGGACTGGTGGGTGTCCAAAAAACCATCCCGTAACGTAGGAGTGAGTGATCAACTCGGTGGAATAATAGAGCAGAGATTAGCATGTTATCAAATCAATCATGCGATAATAGTAAAGCAATAAATCAAACATTCCTAAATACTATTTTGAATGCAATATGACATGACATGATGGATGCCCTCACCGACGATCTCCCTCATACGGCACCATCTTACGCCCGCGGCATGCTTTCTTCCCACAGTGCTCCACATCTTCCAAGCACATGCAATGTGATGGTGATATGATTACCGAGTTATTATTAGTCCATTCATACAGTAGTATTGGGAAACTAAGGTACCTTACTTATATCAATCCCAACACAGATCCTGTCTAGGGTCGTCACTCCTAGTAATCTCATACGATGTATATTTTGTAGGTCGCTACAAAGGCTGCCAGGGCTGTTGCTCGCACTCGTTGCACCTCTCCCCCATCACCTTATCAATACAGGCCTAATTATCCTTAAGACTGCATCACGACTCGTCGCCCCCATGCGGTGTCAGGATAAACTCAAGGTCACTACAAAGGGCTCGTCACCTGATCAGTGTAGGCTGACAGTAAGAATATAGTGTCCCCATACCACCATAATCTGCTCAGAGTAGGGTGCTCACTGGTCACTACGGGAAGGTTTGTGGGCCCAGCATAGGCCGACAGCTCGACCACGGTGTCCCATACCACCATGCCCGGCTCATGAGTCTTTATGGATCAAGGTACCATGGTTAACAGGGTTTTCAATGGTAAGTTCAGTAACCTAGGTTCAAGCAGTTATGACTCATACATGGTGAACATACAATGGCCAGTCAGGTTACTTGACGAGCTCGACTAGCACGAGCGCATCTCAAGCTGAACGACATGAAGTGCATGAAACACTTCGTGTGGCCTAACCACTGCCGCCAACCCAAAATACGACTCGCGTTCATCGACGCGTCCTTCGTGGCAAATAGAAACTAACCACGAATTAGACCCATTACAGACTTCCTGGACTAGGTCATAGCCCTAAACATTTGTAAACAACGTCAGTAAGCATATGAGAGTAGTAAAAATGAATATAAGCAATACAAGCATGTTGACACGTGTTATAACATACAACTTAAGCAAATAATCCCACACATGCATTTCATATAAACAATGAAATCAATACATATAGCCAACATGATGGAAATCGTTTACATCAGCATATTACTTGAGAATTCCATCTCAAAACTCATACATAACACCATTTACTCAATACATACTAATACAAACATTTAGACAAACACTTAGACTACACACTTTAGTCTATATAGCGTATGTCGACTCAAAGTGCGCATTTGGGCGAATCTCTTCGCCAAACTGATTATGTACGCATTCCTAATATCCTATTGTGAGAAAAAGCCATGTCAATCATTTCAGCAAAATATGGATGTTTACAGTATTTCCTACAAATGACTAAAATGCCCTAAATCTCATATTTTTCATATGTTTACGAAATGGAAAACGGACAGCATGTTGTACATGTCAAACGGCTTTGCCGTCGATAATCTACTATTGAATGACATTGAAAGCATTGAAAATAGCCAATCAAAGTGTCTAAAATCCGCACCTTTTACCCTAGACGTGTATCGTTTCGAACGAAGCGTATACGCTTCGTCTACGGCGAACAGACAGCCTAATACACAAGATTCATAAGCTACATCGCTAAGGAATTGATGGAACCTTAAATCAGCAAGTGTTGAAGGTTTTCCTTACCTAGAAGTGTATTGGAATCGCCGGAAAAGAGATCCGAATGTGGTGCTTCGATACGTACAAAAGCTGCAGCAAGTGGCAGGAGAATCTCTCCGACACTCTCTCACAATCTCTCACTTTTTCTCTCTCCCAATCTAGGGTTTTAACCAAATTCGGATGGGAGAGAAATGAGAGGGTTTAAGGCCCTTATATAGCCCAAAACCTTCCCAAAATAGACTTGGGAACAAGGTTTACTTGGGTTATAACCAAATCGGGGCTGTTCTGGTCCAAAAGAGCATTTCTAGAGGTCCCTTGGCCGAACGCGGTCGGACTTAAGCTCAGGCATACTGGATCTAGCACACATCAAGTTTTCAGACCGAAAGAGTACGTAGATCACACGTGGCGGTCCAATTTCAGTTCAGCAGTCACTGCACCTAGATCAGGTTTACAAGTCTCATGATATGAAAGAGAAATTTTTCCTGATCCGAGGGTGTAATTTGGCTGAATTCTGACGGTCAGAACACTTAATAATAACGTGCCAAGTCACGTGCCAGATTTGGATTAAAATTTTCAAACTTAACCCTTTTCTCACTCTCTTCACTCCAGGCTCAATGAAATAGTCTCTGAACGTCGGTTGGGCTTGATTTTTGAAATGATTATCAAGTCCAACAAGGCGGTCGCAATGGTCTAAGATTGTAGATATTAGACTTTCGACTCGTGGTTTAGATCCAATACAAAGTTTCAAAGGGTTCCCGAGAACAAACCGGTTTAGAGTTTGATCCTAGGTTTCAGGGTATTATAGCACCATTGATTCTACAAGTTTTGGGTCTTGTAGAACGTATTTAAACCGATCAGGGACAATTTCACAGCTACTCTAGCATAGCGCTAGCTAACTTATGCTTAATTTCTAAAGGAATTAATCCTAAGTGATTTCTTTGGCTATGGAATTGGGTTCTGAGCGGTTACTAAGGTGTTTTGGTTGACCTATTGCCTATGGACGTCTAATCCCAGGTTGGCAAAAATCCGGGGTGTTACAGGTGCTTAAAACATGGATTTAATGATCTGATCTTGGAGGCTTGGTTTAGACATGGAGTAGGGAGACAGAGTTTGTTTTGTTTTTTTTTTTTTTTTTCCTTTTCTTTTCTTTTGAGATTTAGTTAATCAAAACTATGGTTGGCTAAACCTCTTAGCTAGGGCTAAGAGGTGAAGCTTGTGGCATGATGGGATTGACCCATTGACTTTGATTTATGCTAGACTGAACTTATGTTGATTTTAGTTTGATTAATAGGAATATTTTCAGTTTTTAATAGTTTGTTGTGACTGAAATTATAATAGATCTGCGATGGCTTTGAGTATTTCTCCTTTTGATGTTTATGACGTCAGGAAGCCCTGTTGTTCACCATTGTCTCCTGGGCATGGTCGGATGACGGTACCCGTCCTAACCTTCACACATTGTTGATTGGTTGGTAATTAATTTAATTCTATTGTTTACTTTGTCTCCTGGGCATGTTTTGGTGATGGAATCCATTTTAATTCATATACCTTTCATCTCTTGAAAACTATATCAAAGGAAGTTTAGTTAATTTTCATGGTTACACCCTTCAACTGGATGAAGATGGGACTCTAAGTCCAATTGAGTTCTTGAAATAGGCATAAGATCTCCCTGATCTCTACAAGTGGATCCTCTGAATCCGTAGTTTCCTTTCCCTGAATTCTTTAAATTTTAGATTAATATTTTTACCATTATTCCCTCATATTCACTTGGTTTAGATTTCATCTTAGTCTAGTTCTAGTTCTACTTAGTTTCGGATTACGTACAGGTTCTAGTCCCTTGGGATTTGACCTCGGTCTCACTGAGTTTATTACTACATCACAACCCTATACTTGGGGAGTGAACAAGTTTTTGACACTGTTGCTGGGGACTGGCGACTACTATTTTCTGAAATTAATTGGTTTTAGAATTAGCTTAAGATTAAGATTTTTACTAACTTTAGTTTTAGGGTTTTTATTCTAATTGATTTTTAGAAACTAACCTGTTTTCCTGCTTTGTAGGATTTTTTATATTTCTTCTAATTTGTTAACTTCATCCTAATTTCTTTACTCTCTCTAATCTTTATATTAGATCTTATCTCTTAGAAACTAACTTTGAGTTGTTTTTTTTTTTTTTGCAGGATCTTGACGTAGGAACTTTTAATTTGGTAACATCCTTCTAACTTCTCCTCTGCTTACCTTCCATATTGCTGTAGGACATTTCTTTTATTTTAGGATTAGACTCAGAATTAGGGTTCTACCATGGAAGCGTGGGTACGCGCATATGTTGAGATGGATAAGAGATATTGGGAAATGCCTAAGGGTTGTGAAATTCAACGTATACCTCAAGATTTTTCTCCATCGAGAATCGACATTGAGAATCGACCAGAACGTTATATTCCATCAGTTAATAGGGCCATATACGATTGTAATTATGGGAATGGGGATTATTATCAACCATCATATTCTCCCATGTATGATCAATATGACTATAACCAGTGAAAACATCAAAATTTAGAAGACGAATCAACAATATGTTATAATGATTATCCTCTTAGATACCCTACCATTGATATCCAACCGGAAACGATCCAAGGGGATTCATTTCAGCATAACTTGACCTGTTTTGCGGAAAGTATAAAAACTTTGGAAGCACATATTTCAAGTGATAATTCTCTTAAATCCTCTACCTGTAAAAATCAACCAAAAATAATCCAAGAGAATTCAATTTAAAATTCCCTCCAAACTCTAAAGCTCAGCTAACAAAATACACTCCAAATATTACATGAACTTATAAAAGATATTCAACAAGGGAGTTCACATGATGTGATTGAGGAGAACTCTGGAATTTGGAATGAGGAGTTGGATTCCATTAATGAGCATACGGTTCAATTTCTCGATGATTCGATCTCGATGACTGTTCAAAAGAATGAAGAAGAGACATGGGTGTCTTTTAAATATAATGATGATGACACACATACTCACAGGATACACTAGATTTCAATGATGAGGAAGAGGTTGGTTTATGTGAACTGTAACCCATTCTAGGTGTAAAATGTGACGAAAGTGATCTCATCCCAAGTGTGCACTGCACTGAATTAGAATATGATGAGGATTGGGATGACGATCATGAATGTGCAGCCATAGTTCCCCTAGAATTAATCTCGAGTTTGGTCCAGGTCAATGATCGAGAAGTACATGAAGTGAACGGTCATAATGAGCTACTCCACTCACATGACATGTCTAATCTAAAAGTGAATGAGCTCCTTACAACTGACCCTTCTATCTCTTGTGAGATATGTTTAGACTACTCCCCTGAATTGAATGATGATATGATTCAGGAGATGGAAGAGTTACTCAATATGACTCTAGAATTTGAAACCATCCAGTTGAGGCCACCATCTGAACTGTTAAATGTTGACGATTCAATTCTTCTTCTAAGTAGTATCAATGAACAGAATCTGCACATTGATGCTTCGTCTACTGACCCTGAATCTGTCTGTGTAGAGATAGAGCAAGAGAGCATACCTTCGTTTACCTTTAAAGATAATGGATTCCTTAGGCAGCGCATCATAAACTTCAATGTGAAGACTGAATCACTCTCAGATGAATCTCCCAACGCTTTGGATGATTGCTTGGCACACTTTGCAGATTCAAACGATCCCATGATAAAAAAAATAATAAATGCCTTGCAAGATAACATCTCAGTAGTCATCACTGACCGAGAGAACCCTTACTCTGAAGCCCCTCCCTCCCTAGATCCTCGTTGTCTACCATTAAGGGAGGAGCTGAAAATTGAACCAAAGTTTAGAACTTCGGAATGTGTTGAGACTACACTTCCTGGAATTTTTTCTCAATTTAATCTACTTGTAGTCTCTGATTCACTATGGGATACTAACTTTGAAACTTTTTCTGACATAGGTGAATCATATATACTTTGGATACCTTAGGTAAATTATCGATAATTTTTTAATGAGGTACATAAGTTTCTTTAGAAAGTCAAGCTCTAGGGCATTCAAGACTATTATAAAAAGGGCTTTTGGATGATCCTGTTGAGGAACTTACTGTGAAACTTATCAAGATATTGGCCAGAAGAGGAACCTTGCGGCATGATCGAGTAGTTTTTTCCTACTTTCATAGGACTAGGGTAGTTTACTTGATGATGTTCTAGGATAGACGGTTTTATGCTATTAGGTTAGTTTTCTTCTTGCGTTATTTTAGGATAGTTTGCTTTCATGTCTCCACTCTCGTGCTGACTGGCTTTCATACTGCTATCTCTTAGAAAGTTTCTCTCTCGATTCGTTATCTAGGTATTATCTTCCCATCATTTCTCATTTACTTTCGTTGTCCTATGTGCATTGCTTGCTCATATATTTTTTACATTGAGGACAATGTAGATTTTCGGTTGAGGGTGGGAGATTAGGTTTCCTAATCAGTGTTTTCTTGTTCTTGAGAGAAATTTGTAAAAAAAATTTTAAAACTTTTTTGAGATTTCTTATGAATTCAAAGTGATTTTTATGAATATCCTTGATTTAGAATTTTAAGATACGTGATGTTGGTAATTTATGACTCTTAGATTCAGTATCTATTAGATTTCACAGTTAAGTTTGAATTGTTAATCCATGATTAGAAATTTTACATAATTGATTGAGTCATGATTTCACATTCGACATCTCGATTACATATGAAGGTTTTAGTTCGATATTAAAGGGTTAACTTGGTAATTACTAAGCACAAACGGAACCAACCTGCAAAGTTCTACCATCATGTTTATAAAGAAGAATTGAAAGGGTTGGGCGAATGGTCTTCATCATAGGTTTGCTCCCTATAGGTGAAGGTTGATTCCCCAAGAATGACAGTCGGAAAGGGCTAGGCGAATGGTTATTGCCATATGTTTGCTCCCTATAGGTGAGGATTTAATTCCCCTACTTAGCATTACTTTTAATATATATAAAAAAAAGTGAGAATTTATGAGGCAGGTTTTGGTTCAGGTTTTGGTTGTCATGAATCCTCTTATTGGCTACCGATGATAACAAGAAATAGAGAAGTAAATCTTAAAGTTGCTAAGCCGAGATTACATTATACACTCATGGATCTTAATGTTTAGAAATTTTCTAATTGGTGGATGAATATTTTGATCTTGACTATAAAGTCTACCGTGTGCTTGAGTATAAGAGAATATAATGCCCAACATTCATGAATCTTAGACTTCTGATATCTAGATTTTTTTTCTTTAAAAAAAAAAAGTAAAATCCCTCGAGTTCATAGAAATTGTGTTATAATTCTCAACTTATTTTTTGCATACTTTTCTTGGGACTAGTAAGATGCTTGTTGGGTTTGTGTTGAGGGTCAAATATAACATATCATACCTCAGTTATTGCTTGGATTTACAAACATGATACTGTTTAGTAACATGTTTTAATCATGTTTATGTTGTAAGGTGGATTTATAAGCGTGGACTGAAAAAGGGTGCTTAAAGCATGGATTTAACGATTTGATCTTAGAGGCTTGGGTTAGACATGGAACAAGGAGACAAATAGAGTTTGTTTTGTTTCTTTTCTTTTTATTTTTTTTTCCTTTTCTTTTCTTTTGAGATTTAGTTAATTAAAACTATGGTTGGCTAAACCTCTTAGGTAGGGCTAAGCGGTGAAGCTTGTGGCGTGATGGGATGGACCCTATGACTTTGATTTATGCTAGACTGAACTTATGTTAATTTTAGTTTGATTAATATGAATACTTTCATTTTTTAATGGTTTGTTGTGACTGAAATTACAATAGATCTGCGATGGCTTTGAGTATTTCTTTCTCCTTTTGATGTTTATGACATTAGGAAGCCCTATTGTTTGGCATTGTCTCCTGGGCATGGTTGGATGATGGTACCCTTCTTAACCTTCATACATTGTTGATTGATTGGTAATTAGTTTAATTCTGTTGTTTACTTTGTCTCCTGTGCATGGCTTGGTGATGGAATCCATTCTAATTCATATATCTTTCATCTCTTGAAAACTATATCAAAGGAAGTTTAGTTAATTTTCATGGTTACACCCTTCAACTGGATGAAGATGGGACTCTAAGTCCAGTTGAGTTCTTAAAACAGGCATAAGACCTCCCTGATCTCTACAAGTGGATCCTTTGAATCCCTAGTTTCCTTTTCCTGAATTCTTTAAATTTTAGATTAATATTTTCACCATTATTCCCTCATATTCACTTAGTTTAGATTTCATCTTAGTCTAGTTCTAGTTCAACTTAGTTTTAGATTATGTACAGGTTCTAGTCCCTTGGGATTCGACTTCGGTCTCACTGAGTTTATTACTACATCACAACCCTATAATTGGGGAGTGAACAAATTCTCATACATTACATTCGGCATCTCATACATCATAATGGGCCTCACCAAATGGACCATATAAATGGGCCTTACTCATGGGCCTCAATTATATCACAATGGACCACATAACTGGATCTCAATTACATCACAATGGGCCTCATACCTGGGTCTCTATTGCATTACATTGGGCCTCACTCAAGGGCCTCATTTACATCACACTGGGTCTCACATAAGGGCCTCATTTACATCACAATGGACCTCACATAAGGTCCTCAAATACATCACATGGGCCTCGTCTCATGACTAAAGGGGACCATGACCCTAAAACAAATAACTGAACAATGTGTGTATAATACACACACCATGGTGGGCATGGGACTTAAAATCAAGTCAATTTTTGGCTTGTGTGGGACACACCATACACAATAGTTGAGAGATTTACCCTCCATTAAAACATTCACAGTCATTTCTGAGGCCCACCAAGTCGTGGTTCACAAATCCAGCCCACCCATTATGTGGGACCCACTTGGTCAAGGGATTAGGCCAAGTTTCAGATGCAATCAAATTTTAAGTGGTCCCAGCAAGTACTTTTTTATGTTTTAGCATGACTTCACATTAATGTAGATAGTGTGCACCACTTGAGCTTTGTGTATGACTGATTTTTGGGGACACCCCGTTTTTAAAGGGGACCCATCAAATGCATGGTATAGATGTTTGACATACATCAAGGTGGGACCAGTTGTGGGGCCCACCGTCCCTGCCAGCCATTTCAAGCAGGAGGACGCTACGCTGGCAGTTACAACATCCTCTATACGCTGGCAGCTACAACATCCAGAGCTGTTGCATAAATATATATTTTTTATTTTTCTAAGGATTTTCATAGGTGAGGCCCACATCAGGACGATCAACTCAGTTTGTCAGATTCTATAGCTCGTGTTGGGTCCAATGAGCTCAATATTTGATATGTTTTGACATATGGAAACATCACAGTGGGCCCTAACAGATTTTAACACTACATATCACTATTTTCTATGATGTGGCCCGCCAGAGATTCAAATTGACTTCATTTTTTATATCAATGCTTAAACTAAGCTAGGAAGTTGGATGGATGGTGTGGATACAATACATCAAGGTGGGGTCCACGTGAGTGTGACCCACCAGCTTAAAGGTCAAGCTGACCTTCTTCCTTTAACGTCCAGGCCTATCCAGGACAGACGATGTGGAAAATACATCAAGGTGGGTCCCTTATATGGATGGTGCATACATCACAGTAGGCCCCACCATACCAAGCATCTGGACGGTGGGTGGAACTCATACATCAGGTGGGTCCACATGTGTGGCCCACCAGGCTTGGATACAAGCTGACATTTGTGTTTTCCCTTCATCAACGACTGTCCTAAATGGTCCAGGTAGCCATGCTGCTAGATGTTAGCAAGGGTGGCCCAATACATGGACGACTAAGTGAAACACATGCATCAAGGTCGGATCCACATGAGTGGGCCACACGGCCCTGGACCAAGGTGAACTTTGTATTTTCCCTTCATTTGGACCCGTGTGGCCGACAGGCCATGTAAGCCCAAAATGGTCTGCAATATGGTCCTATATGTGGGTAGTAATGTGGTCCACCAGATGGATAGTGAGGATAAATCTCATACAATCATGGTGGGCCATAAGATGGAAAAAGTGAGATAGGGAGAGAGAGAGAGAGAGAGAGAGAGAGAGAGAGAGAGAGAGAGAGAGAGAGAGTGGTTGTGATGGAGGGACCCTGCCACTATGGGCCCTCCTATGATCACAATACATACATCAAAATGGGTCCTAAATAAGATCCATACCAATAATCGGTAGGCCCCACTTGGCCCATCATCAAAACATAAATCTAAGCCTATAAAACACCTACCATTGGATCTTCTTGGTCCGATGGAATGCCAAACTCCTAAGCTCTCTCTTTGATGGAGGTTGATGAGGGTTGGATGGCTAAGATGGAAGATTAGGTGGTAGGAAGTGGGCCACAACTAGCTTCTCCTTACTCTCCTTAGAACTTGGACAGTCACCTGCCTTAGATTGCATGGGATGGAGTGAGAAATGACAGAGAGAGGAGTGGTGTAAGGAGAGAGAGAGAGAGAGAGAGAGAGAGAGAGAGAGAGAGAGAGATGGGTGTGATGGGTGATGGGTGTTAAGGAAGGGATGGGTGGAGAGAGAAAGTTGATCTTGGGGATGGGTTGTGTACTTGGGGATGGGATAGAGCGATGGGTTAAATGGGATGTGTACTTGACATGTGATTGATGATTGATGTGATGTTTGGGTAGAGATTCTCTCGTTATTCACAACGGGCGGCATTTTTTTTTAAATATACACCATCCCACAACTCCTAGCCTGGTTATCGCATCGGTGCGCAAGTCGTGACGTTGGAACCACGACAACAGCATGGTCACTAGGGTACAAGTCTCGCCTCGAGTCAACTCTGGTTGACAGAGTGTGACTTAGGGTCACGTACAAATGCTATCTACGCATCACATGTCACTGAAATTTGACAGGGAGGATCATTGGGGTCTATGAAATGGTACGAGCTAGGATACAGGTCTTACAACCACTGTATGTATTACCTTGAGTCATAGATAGTGCACCTAGCGTCATATAATGATGTGACACTAATGCACCCACTTCCTATGGAACTGATGAGGTGAACCACTTAACTCTTAACCGTGAATGAGGATGTTGGTGATAGAACTAGCTTTCGAATAACTATGGATCTTTACATGAGGAATTGAGACATGTTATGGTATGTATGCATCACATGCATGTGTTTGATATACAACTTGCTCTGGTGCCACTGCATGATGTTTCGGCCATGCGATTGGTGCCGAGTGATGGATTGATCCTAGTTGTGCTATTGTATGGTTAGTTCACACTTGTGATGTGGAAGTGTGGACACTCGCATAGCCTCATGATCATGAGGGAGAGTGCACATTATACCACTATTTTTCCATGTTGGTACCATGATAATTTCCTAGTTGTGCTATTGTATGGTTAGTCTTATGATATTTGTGCATATTGCATCTGCACGCACATAGACATGTGCATGCATCATGGATGAGGAGTGCATGGTGTGCATAGTTTGATCATGTGGAGATCATATGCATGTTGTAGAGGATGTTGCGCGAGGTGCACATGATGGAGTATATGGTAGAGGATATTGGTACGGGGTGCACATGATGGAGTATGTGGTAGAGGATGTTGGTGCGGGGTGCACATGATGGAGTATTTACGGATGTTATCTGGTATGAGAGACCGCAGGGTTGGTCCTTGGGTTGAAGTCCCTAAGCGAATATATCGGGCACGATCCCTGGGTTGAAGTCCTTAAAGCTCACTTAATGCTACATTGTAATTTATGTTTATGCCGATGCTGATATTACATGTATATCCTTTCCACAATGAGCATGGATTATATATCAGATGTGGTTGGCAGAGGAGCCCGATTGGTATTAGGGTTGCCTCGTATGCATATGTTGCTTACATGCATAGCATTGCTTGAGTGCAATTATACTATATAGCATGCTTATGGATTATCATTGCATTTTGCATAACATCCTCATGAGATGGATTAAACACTATAGCAACATCGTGGTTATACTGATGAGACCACCATAGCGGCATTGTGGTTGGTATTTATGGACACCGAAAATTTGGGTTTCTTATACTGGGTCCCAAACCCTTGGGTGAAATTTCCTAAACCTTAAGTGGTACCCTCGAGCCTAATCGTCAAGACCAGATGGCTGCCATGGGTCACCTGGTGCCGAAGACCATAGTAGACCTAACTCCTATCGACACTGTCGGTGAGAAGAGGTTCGGCCACACCTAGTTGAAGAGTTGGAGCGAATGTGGTTGGGTTTGATCAACCCCTGAAATGGGTCCGCTACCGGCATGCAAGGTAGGTATTGGCATGGCTATATGCCCCCCACTAATAAGAGGAGTATGCGAGGCCTCTATTCAACAAGTTTCGTACTTGCTTTGGATACTAGGCCCCGGTGATTCCCATTGGTGATAACTATATTATCATGTGGACTTTTAGAGGAGGATTTGCATGCCTGTATACACCTGGTATACTTTTGCATATTATCTCTTACATTGCATCATACCCTCTTGACTTTATGTAGCATTACTTGGTCACTATGCTTAAACTTGTGTACTCTAATATTTGATTGTTATGTATGCTTGTACATTACGAACATACGAGTGTACTTACTAGGCTTTTTACCTGAGCTTCCTATTTCCTATTTTTTTAGGGTAGGAGTAACTTGGAGGACATAGCTTTCTCGATGCATTGTATCTATTTATTCTCTCATGATACCTAAATTTAGTTTCTAAGATTCAAATAACTACATCTAGAAGTTTTAAAGGAGCCTAAAATTTTACGCTTCTATGTTCATAATTTTCACTAATTCTAAGGGAGATCTAAATAAATTCAAATGGCTTTTCTATTTTTTTTAAGGGTAATGTTTGGCTTCTGAGTTCAGACTATTAATAGTTCATAATGGGAATCTAAATTTAATTTCTACGTCCAAACAACTAGACTTGAACTTTCCTACGGGGCTTAAAGTTTTGTATTTCTTTGTTCACAATTTTCATAATTCCTAAGTAATTCCCACCAAGTTTAAATGGCTATCCTAATGATTTCGAGGGAACCTAAGTGTGGGTCTTTATGTTCTCAAAATTCCTCCTAATATAAAGGAGATTCCCTTAAGTTCCAACATTAATTTCTAACATCCTAAGTTAAGACATTCAAGCTCCCTATCAGTTTCTTTCCCCAAAGGCAAGGTTGGTCTAAACTCTCTCTCTGATACCATCTTGTAACACCCTGGTTCTCAAAACCTGAGGATAGTCACTCATTGAGAACCCAAGTATTATGTTATAAAATGGACCATCATACATCTAATTAATAGTAAATTTCATAATCTAAAGTAAAGTAATCACTACATAAGCCAAGGATATCAAAAGTAACAAAAAGGAAGTTTAATACATGTAAATGGAAGCCAAAATGAAATCCCACAGTTGGGGAAATATTATTACAACTCAAACAAGACAAAAAATCTAAGATACGAAATATGTAATTTCTAATATATTAATTGAGCTCTAATGACTCAACCACATCGGCATAAAGGTCCTCATCACCAAACTCCACCTCAGCCATCCTTGTAATCTAGTCATAGGGGTCTCCACCTATCATCATCCTTGTATATATTTGGTGCAACCGCACAATTGGGCGAGTGAAAACTCAGCGGAAAGGATTCATGTATATCAAGTTATTCTAAAGAAAAGTGCCCAAAGTGACCCAAATGCACTAGTTCTATGAATTAAACTAAAGTGTTAGAACTTCAGTAAATTGAACAGAGTGTTGCTTACATTGAGCACTCGAAAAATCCCATATGTCATCCGTGAATGTCATGTACCATGACGCCCATACACATTCCATATGATTAGCAAGATTACTCTTATAAGCATGATCAAGACTTGTGGTCTTTTAATAGAATATCTAGCATTTAAATATGAGCTCAATATAAATACATTTACTTTCTCAAGGTCTAAATGAGGGCCCATAAATGTAACATGTACAATATGATTAATTGTTGGTAAGTTCTGGCTATGTTTCTTATAGAAAATAACATTCCACACATGATCTTCATTGTACAATATGTGAAATATAATGAAATGAAACTTCATGGCTCTTCTCATTACTAATTGGAATATTCATATAATCAAGTAATTTCAAATGTGGCATGAGAAGTATATCACAAAATTCTATAAAAACTAAATTAGAGTAATATGATTTTAAATATCCATTAGTGATTATCAATATCAACTAAACAAAATGGAAGTGAAATTATTATTTACACTATTCCAAACTTCTCTACTCTTTAGGCTTAAAACGAATTGGATTAAAATGAATGAAAGAAGCAATGTGGGACATCCCTCACCTTGGTTGAGTGTTGCTTCTAATCCAGTTGTTCTCACAAGATGAAGTCAAGAGCCCTAAAGATCCAAGTAATGCAAGTTAGATTTATTCATATATGGGCTATTAGTTACATGGATCTTACTAAATATTTATTTATTTTCGATTTGTTTGAAAGAAGAATATTCTTTAAGATAAGCAATTGTAGGTTGTACCTGCACAAGTCGTTACAAGGATTCGGTGAGTCACTACTGCGTCGACTCAGCTAGGAATTCTAGGCAATAGGTTAAATGAATTAGAGTTTAGGAAGACCACTCATTGTAGCCTAAAATTTATTGATTCTATGGTTCTGATGAGGTTTTCCAAGCTCCCCTGAGATGATCTTTAATACCAATTCAAAGATGGTTTTAGTTTCTACCTAATTAGGGGTTTGGATGAGTTAACTCGTAACTAAGTCGAGAGAGGGATTTCAAGTATAAATAGCATAGTTTCAATTTATACCTGGATTGGGACTACTCTATGTTGCTGATGAGGTAGGTTTTCCCTTTCAAGCAGCCAGTTAAAGACACCCCCGGATGAACCATTTCACGTGTCATCACTGAGTTGACTCTATCTAGTTGTTTAAGCATGTAAATAAATGAATAAGAGAGTCCATTGCAATCTGTTATTGGCTTTTTCAACTCGAGAATTTTGTGTTATCACCAGGGCCTGTTTAGCCGATTTCAAACATGGATTTCTAAACGTAATACGTCATTCGACTCGGTCGGGTAGAGTCATCTCGTTAACGAGTTGAGTTTAACGTCATTGCTACGACTAAGATCGGTCTGAGATCCCTGATGGTGCATTTATGGGGATGCAAACCAACCTCCTTCACTAATCTAGATTAGGATTTTTACCCAAATGTGTAGGCATGAGTTATGACAACTTGTGACTGAGTTGTGAGTGAATGTGAAGATTGACGACCAAGTTGGGTATGGTACCTCAGCAAATGAGCGAGACTGATTGCAGTAACTGATCAGGGACCGTTTTGAGATGTTAGAAGAGTCCGGACACAGTGAGCTCTTCTATGAGAATTAGCTGTGACAACGGGTTGGCACGGGCTGACTCAGACGATTTGGGATGAGATAGGCTAGCAGCTGGTTCTACTTCCAAATCTTCTTCTCTCTCTATCTCCCTTCTTCTTTCTCTCTCACTATCTTCTCTCCTTCCTACTCTCTCTCTCTGTGCAGTGAACAACTCGGGCTGAGTCGAGTTGCAATTAGACTTGGTACTCGTTCCAGCAGTGGAAGACACTCTATCTTTCTCTCCTTCTATTTCCTTTTTTTGGTTCTTCTCCTTGGGATTCACCCTAACATGCGGCTACTTATAGCCTTTCTATTTCTGGATGGTTCTATCACTAATCACAAAGATTTACGCATTGGTTAACGCAAAGTAGCAGAGAATGGTTGCCACCAGGGTCTCACCATGCCTCCGATCTTATGCATAGAGCCCTGAACTAAACTTTGATGGATATTAGATGGGGTGGGCACACGATGGACAAGTCGGATGTGCGAGATGATCACTTCCACCGGAGGTGATTTTTCCTGGCCGAACGGGGAAGATGGGCCCCTAATCATGACGCATTTTTAGTGGCTGATTAATCCATTGATCAAGGCTATTAGGACGGTTCAGATGCCTCTTAGAATGCATGTGGGGTCCACCCAACGGTGACTGAAAGTTGGAGCTTGAACGTGATTAGCCACACGGAGGCAGTTTGCGCCGCTCGGCTATCTTCTCAATTTCTCATGATTTTCTCGTCTAGCTATGAGAATTCTATTAACTCTAAAGTCGACGCCTGAGATTAGTTCGACATGTATTTCTAGAAGCCAATGGTTGGCTGGGATGGATGCTTGCTATAAGTAGAAAGATTCTTTCTGCTTTCCAACGAGTAGGGGAGCATTTTTGGAAAACAGTAGGGCCGACAGGTATTTCTGTGTACGTGGCTTCCATTCGACGACTCCCAATGGTCAGATGTGCCAGAGGAGCGGCAGATGTGGATTTACCTTCCCCGTCATGCCATTTTCATACACTGCTTGATTGGTCATTGACAGAGGTGGCACAGTTAGTTTTCAATCATATATCTCAGCATGGTCAGGGTCAGTGGGACCCTACTAATCAGATGGACGGTTTGGATTTTGCTACCGTATTTGAAAGGATGGTTGTTTGTGTTGATGAACGAATGGTCAGGTTTAAACGTGCGTTGGGCGGGAGTCTGCTTTAAAATTTTAAGGTTTTCTATTTTTCATCGGGTCAACACTCGTTTGACCCAATGGTAAGTTTCGTGGATGTGAGGTCCATGGAGTGATTAGCGTTGATCCACGCCGTTCATTATTCTCAGGTGGTCCCTAGAGCACTTACGGTTAACATAGTAAAATGGTGTTTGTTTTAGTTTTGGTACGTTGTTATAGGTAGACCTGAGCAACTGAGCCACACATTTATTTTAGTGTTTAGCTACTTCCTTTAGTGAGAAGATAAACTAGACTTATGGTTTAGGTGGTCCGAAATAGTAAAGGTTAGTGGTGTTCATTATATGATTAGGCTATGTATATATGCACACTATGATGTAGATATTGGTTTACCGATTTTCTTATTTTATAAAGTGGTTGGTGAGTAAGATTTTTCTTAAGCTTCAATGGGCTCTTTGACCTTTGACTTGACTTGATGAGAGTTATGACTAATGAAATTTTCAAGAATTGTTGATGAGTTTTAAATATAGTCTCTTTGTGAATTAACTAATGATGATATCTATATTATGTGTCCCCACATGCCTAAATACTTCCTAAGGTTTAATGGCAATACCCGAGTATGCGAAAGTACGGGGTGTTACATTGTGATTTGGCAATATTGACGTTGTGTACCTTTTGAAAAAGCATTGTACTTGTAATCATTAGGATTTATAATGGAGGTTGTTACTTTATATTGTATTACGGATCATCATGCTCAGGTATTATTATTTAAAAAAATTAGTAAAAAAATCTTCCTTGTGGTGCGCTGAACTCGGGACTTAGTGTATAGAAGTCAAGTGCTAGATTTAGGGCATCACGAAAGTTGTTTGTCCCTGAATTTGGGGCATGACAATCTCCCTATGAAGGATTATACTGAAAGAATAAGAAGATAGTTTTATACTTCCACTGCGAATTCGATAAATGTAATAAGTTCTCATTGAGAGGGCATTTGATTATTCTTTTACTCTGATGAAATAATCAATATAGTCGATTTTATTTTCATGAATGTATCTAGATGTGATCCAAATGAATGAAAAAATAATAATAATAAGATGCGATTTTTAAAAGCATCCAATTTATACATTATTAACACTTGGTTTTCTCGGGCACAAGTACAAACTTTGGCTGTGAAAATTTGAGATGTTACACTACCTCCACCCAAGAGCATACGCGGCATGCGATCCTTCCTAAAACACGCCGGATTTCATAGATGATTCATAAAGGACATTAACAACCTCTCTCGTCCTTCATGTAATCTCCTTCAAAAGGATATACCATACGAGTAGATTGAGTAATGCCAGGAAGCTTTCACGGCTATGTTGACAATTGCTCCTATCATGTAGCCAACTGATTGGAGCATCCCTTTTGAGATCATGTGCAATGTGTCTGACTATGATATTGGGGTGGTGTTAGGCCAGAGAAAAGAGAAGAAGCCCCATGTGATTTATTATGCACGTGGAACTCTAAATTCTGCCCAAATGAACTACTCTACTACAGAGAAGGAGCTCTTAGTCATAGTGTTCACTACCAGAAACTAGGTAAAGGTTATGGAAAAAGTCGTACCTACCTATGGCTACGGTTTTAGTCCGTAGCACGATCGTAGTCATAGGTGTTGTAGCCATATGTCTAAAAGTTATGGCTACGGATTTAATCCGTAGCCATAGAATACAATAGCTACAGATATAATCCGTAGCAATCATAGCTATAGCCAAAAATACCTACAGCTATGGATAATATTTGTAGCTAAAAGTAGGGCCAGATCTATAGCAATATGGTTGTCAGATTACCAGCTACGGTCAATATCCGAAGCTATTGCCTACATTTAAAAAAAATAAAATTATAATGGTTCATTCATTCAATTACAATCATTCATTCATTCAATAATGAATCAATTACAATCCTTCATTCAATCAATTACAATAACAATTACAATTATAATAATGTTGAAAATACAAATCTTGGTAATCTGTGTTTACTCGCATATGGTACCATATTGAATTAATCACCTAGTGAGGATTTCAGTCTATGATCGACTGCTCCTTGAATTTTAGCTTACATGAATATTCTTAATTTCCTTCTATTCGCATGGTACCATAGTGATGACAGTAAAGCATTCCCAGAATAAGGTTATAAATGGAAGTTATGACCTAAAGCAAAAAATAAAAAAGAAATACACGTTTCAGCTTGAACCCTATGAGGAAACAAATGTTACTATTTTCATTCTTGATTTTCATACATTGCTCCACTGAAAAACTTCAACATCATCAAACTCGAGAGTTAAAAGACCAACAGGATCAAGCTAGATTGAATGACCCCAAAATTTGCTTTTAAGATTACTATCTCCCCAAAATTTCCATCCTCTACCTTCACAGTGGCATGCAACAATCATTGGATGATGACTGACCTGTCTCAAAGTAAAATATCCAGTTACCTCCTTGACTCAAACCAAGTCAACTATGTGAAGTCTTATCAGATTCTAAAACTCATCAAACAAATCCATTCCCACATATAAATGGAGCTTACCTGCTTAGCTCGTTTCCCAAATACAAAGAGCATTGCATCTATGACATTGCTTTTACCACTTCCATTCAGACCCACTACCGTTGAAAAGCTTTGCAAATAATAGAAAATTCAAATGAGACAATAAACACATGAGTCAAAATGTAGTGCACAAAGCAAAATTGTGTGAAATTCACACTCAAGTAATCAAAAAGGGACCAGATCCAGTGCCATTGGATGCATGGGAGGTACCATGCCCCATGTCATTGTTGCACATGTGACATGGACATGGATTAGGTGAGGCAGGGGTAACAGCTTAGTGGGTGAGGCCCTAACCGTCAGGCCCACTTGATGTATGTGGTGTATATCCATGTCATCCATCCGTTTCACCATCTCTTTTTAGGGCATGGTCCAAAAATTGAGGCAGATACAAATCCCAAGTGGACCACACAACAGAAAAACAGTGGTGATTGAACACCTACCATTAAAAACTTCCTAGATCCACAATAATGTTTATTTGCTATCTAACCTATTGATAAGTTCACATAGGCTAGGACGAAGGGAAAACATAAATAGCAGCTTGATCCAAACTTTCATGGACCACAAGAAGTTTTTTATGGTGGAAATTCCATCCCTACTTGTGTGGCAAAACAATTGAACAACGTGGATATACAACATATACATTAAGGTGAGTCCCACGGTCAGGGCCTCACCCACTAAGCTGTTAACCTTACACTTAAAAACCAAGAAAGCATCTCATATCCAATTCCAAATAAGAATTTTCATTTTAGAAATGAAGAGAACTGACCTATGTAAAAGAGAGAAGCTTAGAAAGTTTTGGTGGAGACCTGATTTTTGGAAAGAAAATAATACAATCAATAATTCATAAAAATAGATAACTAGACTAACTAATTTATTTTTTTCATGTCTTTCTCCATTAATATCAAATCTCTCATTCTCCACAAGCACATCTTCATATTTCAACAATACAATGTACGGATCTATGGCATGCATACAAGTGGAAATAGAATCAAGCTAGGAAAACTAAATGTACAAATAGATGAACAGATCCAGAAACATACATGCTTCAACAACAAAATAAAAATAAAAATAAAAACTTGAATCAACATGACAAAAAACCTGAATCAACATGACAAAAAACTTAACATTCAAAAACATGTCTTTCTAATGCACAAGAAACAAAGCATCTCCTAAAGAAACTGAGTTCTGTTGATTTGATTTGTCTTAACCTTTATGTCCATCTGAAATGTAGTGATGCCATTATCATTACTATCAACTTGCCATGCTAAAATCACAGGTTATAATTTGCTTGTTTTGTTTACGAAGTTAGACTTTAAGCACTATAATTACATACAATCAATGGCTTACATTTTACAATGAGCTTTAGAGTTAGTCCTAGAACTGTGATCAACAAGAAAGTTCATGGGCCAAACACATCAAGAAAGAGTTTTAGAAGCTATAAATGTCACCTCTTCCCAAGTGCTTGAAGCCAATGGATCAAGTGAAATGATGCTCCTGTCAGTAACATTGCCATTCACTGACTATGGTAGAGTAAGTGAGAGAATAGTCTCGATTTTATCATCCATGTCATCCAAACGGATTGCAACCATATCAGGGAGCAACTTCAAGGACTAATAAAAATAAAAGATAAAGATAATTAAAGATCCTTACTACAAGAAGCAAGAATTCAAACATACATATATTGCATATGCTTTTCTCACTACAGACACTCTCAAAATTAAGCTCGTGGGTTCTCCCCAGTAGCCTTTTGAAATGACCAATGTACTATCATGTTATCTTACAATACCAACATACCCTCATGTTTCTACCTTCTTAATCTTACTCAAAGACCAGGCAAGGGTTTTTTTTCTATAAATAGGCAGAACCTCTGATCACCAATACTATGCCAGTAGGAATTGGGATTACAACAAATAGGGAAGAGGCTCAACTCTCGACAGTTATTTTGCTAATACGATAAGTTGTTAAGTACAACAAAACAATCAATTTTTGTGATTGCTCGGATGTCTTCCTTCCCAGTCCAAACTCTAGGCACTGAGTCAGAATCATGGGTAAACAATGTTGAGAATTTGTAAACATTTTAAATGGTTACTCCCATTGTAAAAAATAGAAATAACTCAGTCTATAAACAATTAAATTAACTGTTACCTTTCCTTCATACGAATCAAGACCCTTGTGGCTTCTTCTCTTCCTTAGCATCTTAATTCCTAGGTACAAAATAGAAACTGCTGTGTACAAACATGAAAGCTGTAGAAGGAGAGAAACAAGGAGAGATAATCGAACAAACATGATGGAAATAGTTATATAAGAAAAAAGGAATTTGCATTTATCAAAGCACTGAAGCTTTGAAATAGATATATAAGAAAAGTTCATGAAGAAGAAAATTTTAGGAATGGATGATGCACAAAAAATAAAAATAAAAAAAATAAAAAATTATACCCTTCGTCCATGAACTCTTCACATAATGACCAAAGCCCAAATCCAAGGCTTCCGATAGCAGCAACAACAACAACAATAGAACTATTGAAATCTTCTGCACTTCTAATAATAAATCCCCCAAATCTTCTTCGAATCTGCACAACCCTCGAAAGAACAAATCATGGGCTTTTTATCTTTTCCCAAATACAACACAAACATTTTCAAAAATCATCAAATATTTTCCAAAACCACTCAATATTTATACAGACAATCGGGTGTAACTATCCAAATGGGTGGGTGTAATCACCAATTCCAATTTTAGAAAAGGAAATTAGGAAGAAGATAAAAATCATGATTACCTGAAGAGAAGCTAGATTTCCTGAAAGACCTATGAATCAAAGTGTTGAGATTATCCTGTTTTGGATTCTGGGTGTCTTAAGAAACTAGCTTAAAATCCCTGTGTATAAGTTCATCAAAGGCCTGGGGTCGTAGAGAGAGAGGGTAGGCAGTGGAGTGAGAGAGAGGGAGAGAGATAGGGCAGGAAATGGGCGCGAACAAATTGTTTTAGGTGTGGCGATAAAGACGGACGGTCCTGTGTTAGGGGCTTCGTGGGGCCCACCGTGATGCATGTGGTTCATCTGCTCCATCCATTCTTTTAAAATTTTTATTTTAGTGCAAGTATACAAAAATGAGATAAATCGAAAGCCCAAGTCGACCACACTAGATATAAACAGTAAATGTTAATTTCCATTGTTTCATACGGTTCAAAGGAGATCAAAGCTACCTGGCCCCAAAATGATATATTTATCATATCTACACCATTCATCAATATGGGGAGATCATTTTATATCCTAATCCTAAAAATGAGTGATTTTCAGGGCTCAAGTAGACCACACCACAACCGGTGGGGACAATAATTCTCACCATTAAAACATTCCTAAGGTCGACTGTAACATTTACTTTCCATATAATCTATTCATAAGGTCATAAAGACCTGGATAGAGATAAAAAAACAAATATCATATTAATCCAAAATTTCTTTGACAGCCAAAAGGGTTTCAATGGAAAGCATTCATCCTCCAATGCTTTTTACAGTGTGTTCCACTTGATTTTTTGATCTGTCGTATTTTTCGGCTTAACCCTTACGATGATCTCTCTAAGTGGACAGATGGTTTGGATATAATTCATACCTCATGATGGGACCCACATAACTTGGTGACATTAACACAGCAGCCACTCAATGGTGTGTGGTACACCAACCAATATGCTTCCACTATTTGTTTAGACGGTCCTGTCACAGCTTCGTGGGGGCCACCATGATGTCTGTGGCTTATCCACTCCATCTATTCATTTTGGCAACTAGGTTTAGGGCATGAAATAAAAAATAAGGTAGATCAAAGGCCCAATTCAACCACACCACTCCTAAAAAACTTTCAATGAGAAGCACATAATTTTTACTATTTACTACTATGTGGTCTAATTGGGCTTTAATTTGTCTCCTTTTTGGGCTTATGCCCTAAAATGAGATATCAAAACATATGGATGACTTAGATAAAACAATACATGATGATGGGCCTCATAAAGACCTTTATGGGACCGTCAATCTATAGCTGTGGGACAATGGGTGGTAGCTTTTAGCTATGGAGTCGTAGCAATATGGCTACAGATTAAAGCCATAGCCATTTATCCATATAATCCGTAGCCTATGATCTTTTTTTGGTTTTGGTTCGCTTTGGACAAATTTAGATCCTACTTGATCATATCCAGGATCATCATTTAAATTGATCATGCGACACTGAAGTACCTTCTTTCAAAGAATGATGTTAAGCCCCGCTTGATAAGATGGATCCTTTTTCTCCAAGAATTTGACCAATCTCTCTAAGCTTGATCTTCCCGATTCCCTTGAGCTAACACCGATAAACGATATGTTCCCTGACGAATAATTGTTTAAACTCTCCCAATTACCTTGGTTTGATGAAATTGCTAATTATCTTGCCACAGGTTTCACGCTGACATATTGGACTACACAAGATAAGGAAAAAAAATTCTTCACCAAGGTACGTAAGTTTGTATGAGATGATCCTTATCTATTTAAATATTTCCCAAACAAAATTCTAAAGAGATGTGTGTCAGAAAATAAACATCAAGGTGTTATCTCCTTTTATCAGGCCTGTGGTGGTCACTTTTCTGCTAAAAAGACTACGATCAAAATGTTGTAGTGCGGCTTTTACTGTCCCACGATGTTCAGAGATATTCATGATTTTTACAAAGCTTGTGAGTATTGTCAGAAATTGGGAGGATTATCCCAACGAATTATGATGCCACTAAACCCAAATCTTATCACTGAAACATTTGACTATTGGGGCATCGATTTCATGGGACCATTCCCTCATTCCTTTGGAAATATTTATATTTTGTTAGCAGTAGACTATGTCACTAAGTGGGTTGAAGTGATCCCGTGCCAAAACAATGATCATCAAACGATCGTTAGATTCTTAAAAGAAAGCATCCTTTTCTGGTTCAAAATTCCTCGAGCCATCATTAGTGATGGAGGGTTACACTTTTGTAATAGGTCAATCGAGAACTTAATGAAGAAATATGGCATCTCTCACAAAGTGAGCACTCCGTATCACTTATAGACAATCGAGCAAGCTGAGATTTTCAACAGGAAAATTAAACAAATTCTAAAAAAGTTAGTTAACCCTAATTGTAAGATTGGTCAATCCGCTTGACCAATGCTTTATGGGCTTACCATACAGCTTTTAAGACTCCCATTGGAATGTCTCCCTTTAGATTATTCTATGAGAAAGCTTATCACTTGCCTGTGGAGTTCGAACATAAAGCCTATTGGGCTATCAAAAATCTAAATTTTAACATGGACAACGCTGGCTCGCTACACAAACTTCAATTGAATGAACTCAAGAAAATCCATAATGATGCATATGAGAACTCAAGAATTTACAAGGACATGATGAAGGTATTTCATGATTAGAACATCCTTCGAAAATTATTCACACCTGGTCAAAAAGTCCTTATGTACCATTCTCAGTTACACCTTTTTCTGGGTAAGCTTCGATCTCGTCGAACCGGTCCCTTCATTGTTACTACTATTTATCCTCATGGGGCCGTTGAGAGAAAGAATCTAACAAATGGTAATATTTTCAAGGTAAACGGACATCGTCTCAACCCATTTGTTGAAAACGTTTGATTCAGAGGATGTGTCCATGCCTCTGATTGATCCTGTGTATCAGGATTGACCTCTTAGCCTGATAGAGATGTAGTTAAGTTTATTACTTTCATAGGATTTACGATTAGGATAGTTTGTTTTTCATAAATTTTAGTCTTCTTGCTAACCCATCTACATGTTGAGAACTTTGGAAAAGCTTCATTTCTCCTTCAAGTACTACCTTTCCATCACTTCTCCTTTCTTTTCATTGCCTTATGTGCATTACATGCTTATATCTTTTACATGGAGGACAATGTAGATTTTAGGTTAAGGGTGTGGATTAGGTAAACTAATCAACATTTTCTTAGTCTTTGAGCAAAAATTTTAAAAAAATTTTATTTTTCAAATTAAAAACCTGTTTGGAAAGCGATAGTTTGTGCACTTAAGAATGTCTTGAGTATAATGATAAGATAGAGATTGAATTTTGAATTGTTGGAGCTTGATCAACTGAGTAGACTATCACTTAAATTCTCTTATTTAATTGATTAAGAAGGAGTTTGAATATCATATTGACCTAAATCACAAGACACGTTCAATTTATTTTCCGTGAATTGTGCTAGAACTTTTTATTGTTAGTATATGAATCATTGATAGATGTTGAGAATTTTATCCATCTTAAAAAGATGAAAAGAACCAGTTAAAAAATATTGAGATCAACAAAAAGGTCATGTATGATGAAAAGACTGGAAAAGAATGAAAAGACTGAAAAGAATGAATGAATAAAAGTGACCATCGAAATAAAATCAAAAACTGAAAAAAGAAGAAAAATGAGATAAATTCGGAATCAGAACTTGATTATTCAATCAATCTTGAGGTGATGAGCATGGCTAACTGTAAGTGCTATGATTTCATATCCCTTTGGTTGTCAAATTTTGTGGTGCCAAAACCTATGTCTATGTCTTGTATATCGTGTGTTTCATGTCTGAGACTTTTCATTGCTTTAAGACATCGTATTTCAAGACAAGAATTTAAATGAAGAAAGTTTCAAGTCATGGATGAAGAATTCAAGAATAGAAGTCTCCAAGTATGCATGTTCAAGATTCAAACAAGTACAAGTATAGAAGAAGACTTTGTCAATTCAAGAAAGGATCAAGCTCGAGAAGGCCTACAATAAGATTCATAAATTCTCAAGCTTCTCTTAAGGGTCATCTGAGTGTACATACTATCAATGTCCATCTCACTTTTAAAGTTTGTTTGACCTTAGATTGACCTTAGGATGGGCTTTACTGTAGGTCATTCTGGATACATAATTTGTATATTTTAATATGCTTGTTCGGGATGTTATAAGACCAGTCCTATGGACTTCAAGACCAGTCCTAGCTCTACTACGATCAGTCTTAAGTTTTTTAGGACCAGTCTTACGTTGTTGAAGATTTTTAAATTTTTCTGGTTGTCCTACGATGAGTCTTGGACATCATTCGACCAGTCCTGTGAGCTGTATGACTTGTCTTTCGACCAGTCTTAGCCCTACGACTCGAACTCCAGCAACTAATCTGGGGGTCCTACGACCAGTCGTAGGTGGCCCACAACCAGTCGTAGGTGGCCAGAACCAGTCATGGAACAGTTAATCCTTATCCCGTGGAAATCTTTAAAAATCTTTGAAGCTACGACCAGTCCTAGGATCCTAAGACCAATCGTAGATGGGATTTTTCAGGCTATAAATAGAACACGAACTTCAGAATTTTTCAATTCAATTTAAGCAATCTTTAGGCTATACTCTGAGATAAGTTCGTGTTTATTTTTAAGCTACTTTCTGCTCATTTAATATTCCTTTTGTTAGCTTATTTTTTATTTGATTTTGATCTACATTCCTATCTTATTAAAAAAGAGGAATTTCTGATATTCCTTCTTCTTGGATTCAAAATCAAATAGAACTAGCCCTTTTGATTTAAAATCAATTAGACTTAGAACCATTCTTAAAGTGAGTATTGGACTTTGAATGTTGAATCAAACTTCTACTCCAATTGGTTCTACCGGGCTACTTCAAAAGGAGATTCAGGTATTTTACATTTGTGTAATTTATATTCTTTGGTTTTTTTTTGAGATTTGCCAGAAAAATCTCATTATTTTGGTTATCTGAGGAGAGCCAGAAAACTCAGATTGTGTGGGTTTTTGAATTGTGTAAGGCCGTGATAAAAAGACACAATTGTGAAGGTTTTAGGTGAACTTGTGAAACCTATTTTGATAGTGCATGCTAATATCCTCTGTGTGAGGATATTAGGAGTGGAGTAGCATTCTGTGGGGCTGTTGGATAACAGTTGGTGTACACACTAGTGAACCACTATATATCGTTGTGTTGTAGATGTGCTTAATTCTTTCATTTCTTTATTCATTCAGTTTTTTGGATGAATATTGTAATCATTTTATTTCAAGCAAGTGTGGGGAATGTTGTAATAACTTAGGATTTATTTCTGCAAGTTATTTTGGTTGCTTTGGTTTTTATTCCTCATTGGTTTGTGATACAAAGGACGTTCTAGAAATAAGGTTGTCCTACCTTAAACCTTTGGTTTTTAGTGTAAGGTTGTCCTTAGAACTGATATAGTATCATTTTCTTAAATTTATTTTATTGAGATTGATTTTTAATTCAGCATTTTACTTTATTTCTTTTATTATTCCCCTGTTATATATTTTATTTGGCATTGCCCTATTCACCCCCCCTCTAGGGCATATAGCTAGGCCCTTTCAAGTGGTATCAGAGCCTAATAGCTCGTGCTTATCGTTTATTTATTGGATTTATTTCCTAAGCTAACGATCTAAGCTATATTAAGATGTCAAATTTTGATAGCCTATCAGTCACTTAGCCACCACCCTTTAATGGCACAAACTATGCCTATTGGAAAGCCAGGATGAGGATCTTCCTCAAATCCATGGATGAAAGTGTGTGGTTGGCCACAGTGAATGAATGGAACCTTCCTATCACTGAAGTAACTGATGACGATGGTTCAAAATCAATGAAAGTAATGGCTTATTCTCTTTGGACCACACTTCAGAAAAGTGAAAGTAGTGCCAATGCAAAAGCACTAAATGAAATTACTTGTGCATTATCACTAAATAAATTTAAAAGAATCATCTCTTGTGAAAATGCAAAACAAGCATGGGATGTATTAGAAATGACACACGAGGGTACATCAATTGTCAAGAAATCTATAGTCCAACTCCTCACAACTAAATTTGAAGAAATTCATATGGAGGAGAATGAGATGTTTATGGACTTCTACACTAGATTGAATGACATTGTGAACTCTATGTGGCGTCTTGGTGATAGAATCCCAGAAAGTAAAGTGTGCGCAAAGATACTACGCTCACTTCCTGAACGGTTCAATTCTAAAGTGACCGCGATTCAGGAACTTCGTGATACATATACCATGAGGGTTGAGGAACTAGTTGGTTCACTACAAACCTATGAATTGTCCTTTAAAGCTCCTAAAGGAAAATCAATTGCTCTCAAATCATCAAATGTTTCACAAGAAAGTACTTCAGACTTAGAAAATTCTGAAGATGATATGGTGCTTTTAGCAAAAAAGTTTTATAAAATTTTCAAAAGCAAGAAAAAAGTTGATTTTCAAAAGTCAAATGATAAGAGACGATCTAAACCTAGATCTTGAAAATCTTTGAAAGATAATCAATGTTACAACTGTCAAGAGTATGGGCACTTAGCTAACAAATGTCCTAAAGAGGACAAATCAAAAAGGAAAATCATGATGTTTACTTGGGATGAAACGTCTGATTTTGAATCCTCTTCTAAATCAGAAGATTCTAAAACCGAGTCGGGCGATGATGTTAAAGCCCTTATGACTCTAGCCAAGATCACTTTTTTAGATAATGATGATATATCTAGTGAAGAAAATCTGAATAGTGATTGCGATAATGAAGATGATTTCAAGATGCTTATAATGCCCTTTATAAGGAGAGTTGTAAAATTTCCGTCAAGCTTAAATTACAAAAAGAAAAATTTTCTAAGCTTAAGGAAGATTATGAGTCTCTCGTTTTAGAAAAGTCTCATATTTTTTATTCTTTTAAAAAGACCAAATGTGATTTAGATTTCAAAACCTCCAAAATTGAAGATTTGAGATCCGAAAATGAGAAACTTAAAAATGAGGCAGCTTCTCTTCTGAGTTTGAAAGACACATGGAGATATGCCCAAGGTGATCCTAAATTGGAAAAATTATTGTCCAGATCAAGAAAATGTGGCGATCGATCTGGGTTGGGCTATGATAAGAATATATCTCCTAAATAAAAGAACATTACTCCTAAATTTGTAAAAGGAGAGTCTTCAACCTCAAAAGAAAAGAATACTTATCAATGCTTTTTTAAAAATTCAAGGACTTTTCAAAAACCTAAAGGTAGCCATGTCAACTTTGACTTTCAAAATTGAAATCCATTGGCTAACAATATAATTGATCTACTCAAGGAGCTATTAGAGTCTAACTCTATAGGTCTCTCCTATAACAACAGACAGAAAAAGACCATCTATACTCCTAAACCCAAAACAGTTCTGAAATGGGTTCCTAAAGTTGCCTACTTGGTTACCCACACTGCTTTCAAAGCTACAAGCCATTCAAAGTGGTACCTATATAGTGGTTGCTCCAGGCATATGACAGGCGACAAGGCTTTATTCACCGATCTAAAAGATATGACTGACGGGTCAATCACATTTGGTGATGGAAGCAATTGCAAGATCATTAGCCAAGGTACGGTTCAGCTTTTTAACCTTTCCTTATTTAAGAATGTTTTATATGTTGAGGGCTTGAAACACAACCTACTAATCATTTCTCAGATATGCAATAACAACCATAGTGTGAAGTTTTCTAATCAAGGTTGTGAGATAGTTAATAAAAAGGGTTCTGTTATATTAACTGGTCGTAGAACTTCTGAAAACTTCTACATCGTTAGTGATGCAAGATCATCTACTCAATCGTGTTACATGGTCCATACTAATGAGATTGAATTATAACATAAACGCCTTGGACATGTACACTACCGAAACTTATTTAGATTGAGAAAAAGAGAACTAAATAGAGGTCTATTCAAATTGCAAAAAGTAGACAAAATATGTGGTGAATGCCAGTTGGGCAAATAGATTAGGAGCTCTCACAAGAAACTGACCTCCAATACCACATCTAGACCACTCGAGCTTCTCCACATGGATCTTATTAGACCAACCAGAACGGAGAGTCAGGAGGCAAAAAATACATCTTGGTTATCATAGATGATTATACCAGATTCACTTGGGTATCTTTCTTAAAAGACATAACTGAAACCCTGTATGAAGTGAAAAGGGTCATTAAACGAATCCAAAATGAGAAAGGTTCTCATGTTAGTAAGATCCGTAGTGATCATGGATTCGAATTTGAAAACAGTAGTTTTAAGAAATTCTGTAGCGATCAGGGAATATCACATGAATTCTCTGCACCCAAAACACCGCAACAAAATGGTATAGTTGAAAGAAAAAACAGAGTGCTTCAGGATATGACTAATGTTATGTTGAATAGCATGAAGCTCACTAGAAATCTTTGGGCTGAAGCAGTTAATACCACATGTTATATTATTAATCGATTTTAGACCAGTAAATTTGATAATAAGACTGCTTATGAATTATGGTTTGAAAAGAAACCTACTGTCAAATACTTTCAGGTTTTTGGCAGCAAGTGTTATATTTTACGTGATCATGAAAATTTAGGAAAGTTTGAAACAAAGAGTGATGAAGGTATTTTTCTTCGATATTCTTTGAACAGCCGAGCTTATAGGGTTCTAAATAAGAGAACTGGTGTAATTCAAGAATCCATCAATGTGGTCATTGATGATCATTTGAATACACCAGCTCCGAGTTCAGATGATGATGAAGTTCTTATTATCGACAATCAAGATACCTCATCAAGTTAAAAGGAATCTGAACCAAGGACTGTCAAAGATCATCCAACCAATCAAATTCTTGAAAACCCTCTCACTGGAGTTCGTACTCGCAAACAACTTGAGAACATATGTAATTATGTTTATTTTGCATCCCAAATAGAACCGGTCAATGTGAAAGAAGCACTTTCTGACAAAAATTGGATAGTTGCTATGCAGGATGAACTTAATCAATTTGTGCGTAATGATGTCTGGTATCTTGTTCCTAGACCTAAAGATAAACACATTATTGAAACAAAATGGATCTTTAAAAATAAGTCTAATGAACTTGGAAATATAATACGAAACAAGGCTAGACTAGTTGTACAAGGGTACACTCAGATTGAAGGCATCGATTACAATGAAACCTTTGCTCCAGTCGCTCGCCTTGAATCAATCAGACTTTTTATTTCCATCGCATGGTTTAGAAAATTTAAGATTTATTAGATGGATGTAAAGAGTGCCTTCTTGAATGGCGATTTACATGAAGAGGTATATGTTGAACAACCTTTAGGGTTTGAAGACCCCAAGTTATCTGACCATGTATTTCGTTTGAAAAAAAGCTCTCTATGGTCTAAAACAAGCACCCAGGGCATGGTATGAAAAATTGACTAAATTCTTACTTAGTCATAGCTTTTAAGTGGGAAGTGTCGATAAGACGCTCTTTGTTAAGAAACATAACAATGATATTTTGATGGTTCAAATTTATGTTGATGATATTATTTATGGATTAACTTGCATTAACATATCTATTAAGTTTGTAGAGTTAATGAAATCAAAGTTCGAAATGAGCATGGATGGTGAACTAAACTATTTCCTAGGGTTGCAAGTAAAATAACAACCTGATGGAATTTTCATTTTCTAGACCAAATATGCTTCAAACTTGGTTAAAAGGTTTGTATTTGAGAATGGTAAGAACTTTGATACTCCTATGAGTACAACGTTAAAACTTTCAAAGGACTCTGCAGGTAAAGATATAGATCCTAAACTATATCGTAGTATGATAGGTAGTTTGTTGTATCTAACTGCAAGTAGACCTGATATCGCGTTTAGTGTTGGTATTTGTGTAAGATATCAGTCTAATCCTAAGGAATCACATTTTACTGTTGTTAAATGGATTATTAAATATGTCGCGAGTACTATAAATCTGGGTCTTTGGTATCATTTTGATACTAGTGTTCAATTAGCCAGGTACTCAGATGCTGATTGGGCCGGTAATATCGATGATAGAAAATCAACCAGTGGTGGTGGTTTTTACATTGGAAATTGCTTAGTTTCTTGGTTCAGCAAGAAGAAAAGCTCAATATCGCTCTCCACTGCTGAGGCTGAGTATATTGCAGCTGGATATGCTTGTACTCAACTAGTTTGGATGAAACGCATGCTAAGCGATTATGGAATTAATCAAGATTCAATGATCTTACATTGTGATAATTCCAAAGCTATAAATATTTTCAAAAATCCAATTTAGCATTCACGTACTAAGCACATTGACATTAAGTATCATTACATTCGTGAGTTGGTTGAAGAAAAAGTTATTTCCTTGGAATATATATCAACCGAATATCAACTTGTTGATATATTTACTAAACCGCTCGACAAAAGCAGGTTTAATAAATTGAAATTTGATCTTGTTATGTGCATTTTACATTGAGTATTCTTGCTTGCATGTATCATAGTGTATTATATTTGGTATTATATGTGTGGAAGTTTTAATTTTTTACATTAAAATATATTTTTTGTTGAAACTCAACCGGTCGTAGCTGTACACGACCAGTCGTGGTACGACCGGTCATGCACCGCACTCGACCGGTCGTGGAGCTCATGAACATGATATATTTTGGGGAAAACCTCCTTCTTCTTCATTTCCACTCCGACCTACGATGAGTCGTGGCTCGACCAATCATAGGATTTCTTGTATTTCTTCAAGGTTAGTCCTATTTCTTCATTTTTCATGAAGATTCATGCTGTCTATGCTTTGATTTGATCATTGGGTAGCTAGATTTCATCTTTTGTTGGTTTTTTTAAGGGTTTCTTCTCAAATTGTTGATCTAGAGAAAACCCATCCTTCTTTTTGTACATTTCTCTTGCTCTTAGTATATCTTGTTAAAGATGGATGCTAGAGGGAAGAAGAAAATATTTTGTGATTCATCCTCATCTAGATCTACACCGATAACAAAATGGCACCTTCGGTCACCCAAAGATGATCCTCAAGATGTACAAGATTTGCGTGTCCATAATGTTATCGTTGAGCATAACGTTGATCTCAATCACATTGATCCATATGGTATTGTCTCTCTCCTTGAATCTGTTGGTTGGGCTAATATTTTACTTTGGGGTGGGCCTACATACCAGTCAATTGCACAATCAATGGTTACATTATCTCTAAATTCTCCCTTGAAAACTTAACTTTTTCAATTGATACTAGAGAAGGAAAATTTGAAGTAGACCATCATTTGATATCAGGTATTATGGATATACCCGTTAATGATGAAGGTATACCGATTCATACTCTATACGACAAACAATCTGAATCGAAAAAACGCATGTTAACAAGATACTTATGCAAAATTAATGTGCAATGGACACACAAAGGGAATGCGCTCCCTTCAAAGTGTCTGTTACCTAAATATAGTGTTACATCATTTTTTCATTTCAAATCTGTATCCTCGGTCCAGTAATAAAAATGAGTTGACTTCTTTCATGGTTCGTGTGTTGCATTCTATTACTTTTGGTACCATGGTCTTCCTTCCTTCTTTGATCTGTCATTTTATCATATAGTTTCGTCTCCATCCGGGTCATAGTGATATTCTGTTTGGTTATCTTATGACTATGTTAGCCACTCACATGCTTGTCGATAAACCTATTAATGAGGCACCAATTCATCATCTTATTTTCAACAATGTCAATCTTAATAAGATGAAGTTGGATTTGCTTCCTGGTCAAGTTGATGAAGGTGGTGTTGGTGGTGATGGTAGTGAAGCCGGAAATGAAGGGGAATCTGGCGATCTTCCTCAACCGGATGTTAATATGGATGAGTTATTTGATTAGTTAGAAACTGATTCGCTAAATGATCCTGATTTCGATCCATCTAGTTATGATGCATGCCTTCGTGCATTTGAGGAGAAGGTTGATAACATGAGTGTAGCCATGATATGCAGTTTAAATATATGTGAAAATATCTTCGTCGCATCAATAGGGGCTTACATCAGATTGATCCTACTATCCCTGTTCCCTCCTCTGGATTTGATTAGGCAAATTATCTTTTGGATTGTATAACATTATCTTATCATTTATTTTGGATATTGTATTAACTTGGTTATGGCTTGATGATTCTGGTTTATATTTTGAAATATGCTATGTCCTTCCATATATCTTTCTCATTATCTGCTTTTTATTATTCTTTATGTTGTTGTGACTTTCCTATTGTGACTTTCCCTTGTCATTTTGTGACAAAAAGAGGGAGTAGTATGGTAAAGGGGAGTAGTATGGAAAGGGGGTGTAATTTGTTTGGATTTTGATTGATTGAGAAGGATATGTGTATTGAGAATATGGAGTCTTGATGTTTACATGTTGTTTATTGTTTACATGAGCAGTACTTGTATTTCTCAGGGGGAGTAGAGTAATTTGTATGATGTTACTCTTATCTGTATGATATGTGTTTGTCACAAATTTGATAAAGAGGGAGATTGTAAGTGCTATGATTTCATATCCCTTTGGTTGTCAAATTTTGTGGTGCCAAAACCTACGTCTATGTCTTGTATAACGTGTGTTTCATGTTTGAGAATTTTCATTGCTTCAAGACATCATATTTCAAGACAAGAACTTAAATGAAGAAAGTTTCAAGTCATGGATGAAGAATTCAATAATAGAAGTCTCCAAGTATGCATGTTCAAGATTCAAACAAGTACAAGTATAGAAGAAGACTTTGTCAAGTCAAGATAGGATCAAGCTCGAGAAGGCCTACAACAAGATTCATAAATTCTCAAGCTTCTCTTAAGGGTCATCTGAGTGTACAGACTATCAATGTCCATCTCACTTTTAAGGTTTGTTTGACCTTAGAATGACCTTAGGATGGGCTTTACTGTAGGTAATTTTGGATATATAATTTGTATATTTTAATATGCTTGTTGGGCTGTTCTAAGACCAGTCATAAGGACTTCAAGACCAGTCCTAGCTCTGCTACGATGTAAGACCCGTATCTTAGTCCGTACCGTTCTATAGACTTCCGCGGTCTTACCGGTCGAATTCTGGCAACCTTCGACCCTTAACCGATATCGACGCGCGACCCTGATTCATGTGCCGACAACCCGAGACCAATACCATAGCGACCGCGCAGTCGTTACGGTTCTGACGCCATGACTCGCGCACCGAGGCGATACCCTGGTCAAGAGATATGGGCCAACGTTCGGTGCAAGAAAATGCCGCGTGTTGCGAAACCCAAGAGAATCTCTACGATGTGTCACATCAATCACATCAATCCCATTAATCAATCAATCAATCCATCAAGCCATCACATGTCAAGTACACATCACTTTATTACATTTTTCCAAGCAACCACAAAAGTCTCCCAAAACCATACCTCTCTTATACAAAAAGCCACAAAAGTCAAGCTTTTCTTATACAACCATCACTCACCACATCCATTCATCACTCTCTCTCTCTCTCCCTTACATCACTCTCTCTCTTTCTCTCTTTCTCATTTCAAACCTCCAAGCAACTTCCAAGCTCCATACGTATGGAGTTTTCCAAACTCTCCTAAGCTCCAAGTGGCCCACCTCTTCATCCCAAAATCTCTCATCTCAACCCTCCATTCTTCATCTCATCCATTGAAGTTGAAGCTAAGGTGCCAAGGAACCCCTAGGAGCAAGAAGATCGGACGGTGGGTGCTAGATCATTCTAGTTTTTCTTATTTTTATGGTGGACTAAGTGAGGCCCACCGATCAATGGTGTGGATCTCACTTGGGACCCTAAAAGGTGGTCGATGAACCACTTGGATCATCATGATCATTCCATGATGGGGCCATTCTCCATGGACCCCATCATGATGTTTATTTTCTTTAGAAAGGTCATCTAGACCATCCATATTAGTGGGGAAAGGATCCCCACCGTTGATCTTCAATTTTGTTGGTCACATGTGCAAAATGACCCACTTGATGTATGATTTCATGAAAGGGAGGGCCCATAATGTCGGGGTCCCTCCATCACAAGGCGTGTCCCACTCTCCATGTCTCTCTCTCTCTATTTTATTTCTTTTATTTTATTTTATTTTATTTTATTTTATTTTTTTAGGATTGTGTGGCCCACTTGAATGGATCCCACCGTGATGTAATTATTTTTATTCAAGTGGGGCCCACCTTAGACGTTGAACCCATGGCACCCATCAGTGGTGGCCCACTCCATCAGGGCCCACACTTAAAAACATAATAATATAAGACCGTCCAGCGTCTGGGACGCTGGAGTTTCAACAGAAAGGAGAAAAAGGAAGAAAGAAAAAGGAAAGGCTTTTGGGTGGTCCCCTTGCACAGGCCCCACCCTGATGTATCGTTCTAATCCAAGCCGTCCATCCCTTTCACCATCTCATTTTAGGCGTTGAGCCAGAAAATGAGATTGAATGGAGCACCTGGTGGGTCATAGCGCCAAATATTGCGTCCTCACCATTTAAATACTATTTTCTCACTTTATTTCACTTCCTAAGCTTATAAAAATTTGAACTTCAGACTCATTTCGATTGTTACGGGCCACAGAACGTAATGGCCGGGGTGGATTACTGTAAAGCGGGCCCCATGTGCGAAAAACCCCAAAAACATGGGTTTTCCTTTTTTTGAAAAACTTCATGCAGAGGCTCTGCCTCTGCCTTTCACGTCAGCGTGCTGCGTGTAGTCGTGCGGGCGGCAGTCGTCCAGCAGGGGCCCACGGCCCTGCGTGTGGGCCCCACAGTAATGTTTGTTTGCCATCCAACCGGCTCATGAGGTGGGCCGCCCCAGTAGCGGGTCCCCCTCCAAAAATGGGACAGATCCAAAACCCTGGTGGCCCACACCATGTGAAACAGTGTGAATGAACGTCTCCTATTGAAAAGTTTTTGGGGCCCACAGAAGTATTGGATCAAGCTGAAATTTATGTTTTTCCCCCAACCAGGTCTGTTTGACCTTACAAATGGGTTGGATGCCATTTATATATTACAAGGTGGGCCCCACATGGGACCCACAATGAAGTATGTGTTAAGTCCACCGTCCAGATGGACGGTGGCACCCACCATGGTGGTACCCACTTCATGCATGCGCTGCCTCCACCGTCCAGCGGACGGTGGGGCCCTTGTGATGTATGTACGTTATCCGCACTGTCCACTGGACAGTGGGACCCACCATGATACATGTGCTGTATTCAGACCGTCCATCCACTTGGTGAGATCATTGTGGCTTGGGTGATGATTGAGTGGGCCACCTACGTTTGGGAAAGGCCCATTCATTCCACTTGAAGGCCTATGGGTTAGGCCCATTTGCATTTCAAAAGGGCTATGGGTTTAGGCCCAATTGTTATGTTCTAAGGCCATGAGACTAGCCCATTCGATATATATGTAAGGCCTAGGGATTTAGGCCCATTTGACTCATAAAAGGCCAATGGGCTAGGCCCATTCGAATTTTAAACGGCCTATGGGCTAGGCCCATTTGGTTTATGAAATGCTTATGGGCTAGGCCCATTGGATTCATTTTAGGTCTAAGAACTTAGGCCCATTTGATGTGTTACAAGTCCATGGGACTAGGCCCATTTGATGTACTTTAAGGCCCAGGTAATTGGACCCTTTTGTTGAAATTTAAAGCCCATGGAAGTAGGCCATTTGATATATGCAAGGCCTACGGGTTTAGGCCCATTTAATGTACCATAAGGCCTAGGGGTTTAAGCCCATTTGAACTCATGATTAGGTCTATGGGTTGAGGCCCACTTGATCTACATATAGGGTCCAATTGGTGTGGCCCATTGGTCAGATATAAGACCCATGAGACTGAGCTCATTTGATGTAATCTAAGGCCCACGGGTTTGACCCATTGCAATGCACATAAGACCCATTGGTGTGGCCCATTTATGTGGCCCATCTGATGAATAAAAGGCCCATAGGATATGGCCCATTTGATATATATGTAAGGTCCAGTGGGGATAACCTACGGTCCATTGCAATGTGTAAATCCATTACAGACTAAGTACTGATGTTTACAAAGATCGTGCCTTAGGAGCAATGTTGGTTTGACGTCCACATTGTGAGTGTAATGTTGGTTGGATGTCCACATTATGACTCTCCTTAGGGCCCATTACTGGGCTGTACTTATCGTGTATAGGCCGTCCAGGTCCATCTGCATTGTAAGATAGTTCATTTTATTATAACATGTTTAGTACAGTTTCATGACTTATGATCATACGCATCATATGTATGCTTAATGTGAGGATTGTCTGATCATAGCATTTGCTTTCGGGGAGGTTGTTTATGGGCTCCCGGTTAGGCGGTGTTGCCCTACATGAGCGCACGATATGCGCAGGATTTGATGCATGACTGGATAGCGTGAATCATGCATATCGCATTTATATGACATAGATATTGTATGCCCTAGCGACATCGGGGTCGTAACTTCCACAGATGTATCGTGGTTGGCAGAATTAGATACCAAAAATCTTGTTCTACATGGGGTACTATAGATATCCCTGGGTGAAAGTCCCTAAACCCTTATGGTACCAAGAGGTTGCTCCAACCTCTAGACCGAGTGGGTAGATGAGCGTTGAGTGCCGATTACTAGACGGTTACGCTATCCACTGTGTTGTGGTCGGTTGGAAGGGGGTGCGGCCTTACCCGCCCGAGAGTAGGGGGTAATACTAGGCTGAGTCTGACCAGCTCGAGAAATGGGTCCGCTATAGACGAGTCGCACCCGATATTAGCAGACGGATAGTGAGGTCTCTTCTACTTATCTTATTGCGTGCAATGTGGTGGCAATCTGGTTTAGAGTGTACTAGACCCCGGTGATATTCCATATTTTGAGCTGTATCGATACGTGGACATAAAGGAGGATCTATATGCCTGAGTTGCATTGCACATCACATGGCCTTGGGATGGCCAATACCATTCATGTCTTGCATCACATAAGCCTTGGTATGGCTCATGATATTATGGTTCCATCTGCATATTCCGCATTACTCTGATATTACATGTTCATATTACTACCTTGCGCACACACTTTCACCACCGTCTAAGCTTTCTGTAAGCTTATGCACGACCGTTGCGTGCAGGTGACGTTGGATCGCAGCAGCGCTGAGGCAGGAGCACGTTGCTGATTATTTTGGAGTTTTTGCTCTTTACCATTGTATTTCCCTTTACGCTCACTGTACTTGTAAAGTTTTTGATCATAGTGGAAATGTAATGGAGTTTTTGGTTGTTGTTTGTGGGTTATGCCTTTGGTTATGCTTAATACGAATCAAACTGACATTGAAAATCCTCCTCGTAGCATCCCAGGATCGAAACCTGGTGAATGGGAGCTAGGAGCCGAGAATGGAGTTCTACGGACGCTGTCGGAGCCGGATTCGGCGATCGGAAATTTTGTGAGCCCGATTTTTGAGTTTGGGGCGTGACATACGACCAGTCTTAAGTTTTTCAGGACCAGTCCTAGGTTGTTGAAGATTTTTAAATTTTTCTGGTTGTCCTACAACAAGTCCTGGACATCCTTCGACCAGTCTTGTGAGCTGTATGACTTGTCCTTCGACCAGTCTTAGCCCTACGACTTGAACTCCAGCAACTAATCTAGGGGTCCTACGACCAGTCGTAGATGGCCCACGACCAGTCGTAGGCTACCCAGGACTAGTCGTGGAACAGCTAATCCTTATCCCGCGGAAATCTTTAAAAATCTTTGAAGTTATGAACAGTCCTAGTATCCTAAGACCAGTCGTAGATGGAATTTTTCAGGCTATAAATAGAGCACGAACTTCAGAGCTTTTCAATTCAATTCAACTCAATTCAAGCAATCTTTAGGCTATCCTCTGAGATAAGTTCGTGTTTGTTTTTAAGCTACTTTGTGCTCATTTAATATTCATTTTGCTAGCTTATTTTTTATTTGATTTTGATCTACATTCCAATCTTATTAGAAAAAGGGAATTTCTGATATTCCTTCTTCTTGGATTCAAAATCAAATAGAACTATCCCTCTTGATTGAAAATCAATTAGACTTAGAACCATTCTTAAAGTGAGTATTGGACTTTGAAAATTGAATCGAACTTCTACTCCAATTGGTTCTACCGGGCTACTTCAAAAGGAGATTTAGGTATTCTACATTTGTGCAATTTACATTCTTTGGTTTTGTTTGAGATTTGTCAGAAAAATCTCATTGTTTTGGTTATCTGAGGAGAGCCAGAAAACTCAGATTGTGTGGGTTTTTGGATTGTGTAAGGCCGTGATAAAAAGACACAATTGTGAAGGTTTTAGGTGAACCTGTGAAACTTATTTTGATAGTGCATGCTAATATCTTCTGTGTGAGGATATTAGAAGTGGAGTAGCATTCTGTGTAGCTGTTGGATAACAGTTGGTGTAGACACAGGCGAACCACTATATATCGTTGTGTTGTGGATATGCTTTATTCTTTTATTTCTTTATTCATTCAGTTTTATGGATTGTATTTGTGGATGAATGTTGTAATCATTTTATTTCAAGAAAGTGTGGGAAATGTTGTAATAACTTAGGATTTATTTCTGTAAGTTATTTTGGTTTCTTTGCTTTTTATTCCTCATTGGTTTGTGATACAAAGGTCGTTCTAGAAATAAGGTTGTCCTTGATCGATAATCAACCTCGATCGATAATCGGCAATCGGTCTTGACAAATCAGAATAGGTAATCAGCCTCAATCGAAAATCGATAATCGGCTATGACAAATCAGAATCGTTAATCGGCCTCAATCGGTAATCGTCAATCGGTCACGACAAATCAGAATCGGTAATCAGCATCAATCGATAATCGACAATCGGCCATCAGAATCGGTAATCGGCCTCGATTGATAATCAGCAATCGGCCACGATAAATCAGAATCGGTAATCGGCCATGGATGGTTTCTTGGAGAGAATGAGGGAGAGGGAGTGAGAGAGAGAGAGATTGAAAGAGAGAGATGGGTGAGTGATGTGGTGGGTGTACTTTGTGTAAGAGAGAGTTTGACTTTGGGGTTGCTTGGGGATGGGGTTGTACTTTGACATGAGATGTGATGTGGTACTTGATTGATGTGATGTGATACTTGATTGATGTGATGTAATGTGATTGATTTAAAAGATTGTCTTGGATTTGCAAATACGTGGTGTTTTCTCGAACTGAACGCGGGCCCACATCTCCTGGCCTGGGTATCGCCTCGGCCCGTGAGACTCGGCATCAGAACCGCGGCGACGGCGCGGTCACTAGGGTACAAGTCTTGGGTTGAGTCGACTCGGGTTAACGACGTGTGAATCAGGGTCGTGCGCAAATGCCAGTTAAGGGTCAAGGTTGATGGGATTCGACCGGGAAGACCGCGGATGTCTACCGAACGATATGGTCTAGGATACGGGTCTTACAGCTCTCCCCTCCTAATAAAAATTTCATCCTCAAAATTTATAGAACAGACTAGGGAAGAGGAAACATCATCAAGTATATGTGTCAAGGCTAAATCATTCTACAAAAGGATGAAGATAGAACGCTCTCTAATATCAACCTCGCTTTCCCAAGACGCATCGCCAGCATTATGATGATCCTACTGAACCTCGGATCTTAGATCAGAAACATTCGAAACTATGCAGCCTCACAATCTCAACGATAGGGAGCTATATCAGAAAATCTCTACGTTATCTGAACTTGGGGATCTAATCATTCTAAGTTCTCAACAATCACAAAGTGCATGGTAGCTATCAACAGATATGTGATGTTATCTTCAGGTATTCCCAAGTTATGCTCTGATACCAACTTCTGTCACGCCCTAAACTAGGAAATCAGATTCACAGGAATCCCGATTGCCGAATCCGGTGCCGACAGCCTCCATAGTACCCCATTCTCGGCTCCTAGCGTTCACATGCCAGATTCTGATCCTGGGATCCTACAAGGAGGATTTTTTTTATTATTATTTTTACATTTAAATCGCAATAAGCATAACCACAAGATTACCCAAATCATAAAAGCAACATCATCATCACATATCCACTAATATAATCATTTGAGTACAATGCTGAAGGGGAAAATACATAAATCGAAAATCAAGCTCCAGAAGACCGTTGCACGCTCCAAGCTCAACACGGCTACAACCTAACATCACCTGCACACATCTATCTTGCATAAGCTTATAGAAAGCTTAGAGGGTGGTGTAAGTGTGTACGTAAAGTAAGTGTCAAGTATTCAATACAATTCCATCATCATACAATACCGAAATTACTGGTAATTCATAAATCGTACATTATCGGAATAAGTAGAAATACTGACAAGTTCATAAATCATACAATGACAGAGTAAGAGAAAGTATGGATAAGTTCATAAGTCAATCAATATCAGAATACGTAATATAAAACAGCTATGCACTAAGGGGTCCTAAGGAGCCAAATATCAGATGCCGAGGATGTAATGCAATATACAAATCCTGCTAAGTCTGTCTAGGCCATATAAGTGCATAAACATAGCAACCTAAAATGCCATATACCTGCGAATGTAATGTAATATGCGATGCGAATGAAATGACCATGCTGGAGTGTGAAGTCGGGATGATAGTATATAGTATCGCAGGCTACGGGGTCCACCACAAGGGACTTCTATCCAAATCAGTCCCATACCTAAATTTGGATAGTCAGACTCAACGTAGTAAGCTCCTGATCTCAGGTTAGTCGCACGTCCAACCGAAATTCTTGCCATAACGAAGGTACACAATAATTAGTTACACACCACCAGTCCGAGTGGATAGTGAATGAATGAATGAGCATGCAACTCCTATCCAATAAGTCCACATATCAGTACGGTTCCTCTCTGGGAAATCACCGGGGTCTATTACACTCCAAACCAGATTACCGCCCTATCGCGCGCAACAAGGTGAGTGGAAGAGACCTCACTATCCCCCTGCTAATATCGGGCCCGGCTCGTCGATAGCGGACTCATTCCTCGAGCTGGTCAAACTCAGCCTGGCATTGCCCCCTACTCTCGGGCGGGTAAGGCCGCACCCCCTTCCAACCGACCATGACAAAGTGGAGAGTGCAACCATCTAGTAATCGACACTCAACACTCATCTACCCACTCGGTCTAGACGTTGGAGCAACCTCTGGAACCAAGAGGGTTTAGGGACTTTCACCCAGGGATATCTATAACACCCCATGTAAAATAGATTTTCGGTGTCCCATCTGGCCGTCCACGATATGCCTGTGGAGGCTACGACCCTGATGTCGCTAGGGCATATAGTAATCACAGCACACAATGGAAGATGCATGAGTCATACAATCCAGTCATGCATCAATCCTGCACATACCGTGCACTCATGTGAGACAATCTCCGCCTATCAGGGAGTCTCATAACAACCAGCACTATGACATATGCAATGGTCAATCATATCTCATAACAGACATGCAGATGATGCGTATGGGCATGGATCATGATGCTATGTAGTCACATACTCATAATCGGTATCAATAACCCGCATCAACAATCGGCCTCGACAATGTGGACATCTAACCAACATTGTCCCAAGGAGTGACCCTCACAGATCCAAACATATAATTGGCCCACGGCCCTACACAAGGGCCTAATATACACCACAATAGGCCTTACTCAAGGGTTACATGTACACAATAGGTGAGCCCTGCTCATGGGCCTAACATACATCACAATGGGCTCCTTTGCCTGACCCTCAAATGAATCATAATGGGCCTCATCACTTAGGCCCCAATATACATTACATTGGGCCTTAGACACTGGCTGAATACACATCACGTCGAGCCTCAAATACGGGTCGCATGTTCACCACATTGGGCCTCGACAATCGGCCATGACAATTCAAAATTGGTAATCGGCCTCAATCGATAATCGGCAATCGGCTACGACAAATCAAAATAGGTAATCGGCCTTAATCGATAATCAGCCTCGATCGATAATTGACAATCGGCCTTGATCGATAATCAGCCTCGATCGATATTGGTAATCGACCATTAGAATCGGTAATCGGCAATCGGCCACGACAAATCAGAATCGGTAATCGGTATCGATCGATAATCGACAATTGGCCATCAGAATCGGTAATCGGCCTCAATTGATAATCAACAATCGGCCACGACAAATCAGAATCGATAATCAGCCTCGATCGATAATCGGCAATCGGCCATGACAAATCAGAATCGGTAATCGACATCGATCGATAATCGACAATCGACCATCAGAATCGGTAATCGACCTTGATCGATAATTAGCCTTGATCGATAATCGGCAATCGGCCTCGACAAATCAGAATCGGTAATCAGCCTCAATCAAAAATCGATAATCGGTCATGACAAATCAGAATCGTTAATCGGCCTCGATCGGTAATCGGCAATCGGCCACGACAAATCAGAATCGGTAATTAGCATCAATCGATAATCGACAATCGGCCATCAGAATCGGTAATCGGCCTCGATTGATAATCGACAATCGGCCACGATAAATCAGAATCGGTAATCGGCCTCGATCGATAATCGACAATCGGCCACGACAAATCAGAATCGTTAATCGGCCATCAGAATCGGTAATCGATAAGAATGGGTCTAACAAGGTTTAAGGAAAGGTCACAATGAGGACTGCTAACCATCATTGCCCATCAATATGGATATCTAACCGACATTGCTCCCAAGGAGTGGCCCACTAGAGCCAAACGTATCATAGGCCCATAACCTCATACAAGGACTTAATACACATCACTATGGGTCTCATTCATGAGCCAAATACTCATCACTGTGGGCCTCGACATATCGGCCATGATTACATCACATCATGCTTGCCCATGGGCTTCGAATACATTACAATGGGCATCGCCCATGGGCCTCGAGTACATCACAATAGGCCATAACCCATGGGCTTCAAATACACAATAGGTGAGCCCTATGCATGGGCCTTATACACAACAAGTGGGCTACATCAATGGCCACACTAACGGGTCGCACCAACGAAACATCAAGTGGGTGCCTACACCAATGGGCCTCATAAACATCAAGTGAGTTGTATCAGCGGGTCACACCAATGGGCCTCATAAACAACATCGGCCGCATCACATGGGCCTCAAACACATTACAATGGGCCTCATCCCTTGGGCCCAATATACATCAAGGTGGGCCTTAATGGATGGGTCACAAATGCCTTAAGGTGGGCCTCGTTCACATGGCCCTCAAATGCTCAATAGGTGGGCCCCGCATAGGCAACAAATGGGCCTGATGGGGCAGCCCATGGTCCAGAAAATCAGGTGGACAATGTGTACACATAACACACACATCACGGTGGGCCGCATAATGCGATGGGTGGTCAACATGAATATACAATATGCATTCAGCAAGGTGGGCCACCACTGGACGGTCAGCCCACTTGCTGTTGGCTCGGTTTGAGTGCCCAAACGGTTGGATAACCTAGATGAAGTACATACCTATGGTGGGCCACAAAATGGATGGCTGGTGAGGATGGAACGTATGCATCACAATTAGCCCACACAACACTGGAAACGGTGGTCCCCACCGTCCAGATGGACGGTGGGAATGGTGAGCCACAGATGATCCATGTTGATAAAACACACGCATCATTGTCAGGGCCCACCGTCTAGTCCCCGCTGGACGGTGCTAGGAAAATACATAAATCATGGTGGGCTCCACCATTTGGACAGCCAGATTGATGGACGGTTTTGGGGTAATGCATCAAGGTGGGCTCCACACAACACCGTCCAGATATGGACGGTGCAGATACAGGATACATACAAAAGGTAGGGGCCCATGGCACTAGCTTACGTCACCACACAGCTTGTATAGCTGGTGTGGGTACTCCAGCCGATCAGCTCCCAGGTGAGTCCACATGTGTGGGACCCACCAGCTGTGGATGGACGGTGCGAACATCAAAGTGGGCCACTGCATGGACGGTGCAGATGCGACATGCATCCTGGTGGGGCTATACATGTCACCGTCTAGATGGATGGTGCATATGAAACATATACATATATGGTGGGTCCCATAGAACTTGCTGACGTCCCACGTAAATTGAATGGATGGTGTGAGATACACCAGCCAATCCCCTTCTCTCAGCAGGTGGGTCCCACATGGGGCCCACCAGATATATATAATATATTATTATTATATATTATTATTATTATTTATATTGCAACTCTGCAATGTCCAGCATCCAGCGATGGACGGCTAGATGAAAATCCATACGTCTGCTGGGTTTCACAAGCACCATCCAGAGGGACGGTGCATATATACAACAAATACATCAACATGGGTCCCACTACCACACGTGTCACGCGTGTGGGGTGGCCCATGATTCAAACAGATGGATGGTGTGATCAAACACATAAATCACCATGAACCACACCGTCCTCACCTGGATGATGTGGTAATACATGCGATGAAGGTGGGTCCCACGTCCTAGCTGGACGTGGAGACTCCATACGTTCAGAGGGTAGATCCCATGCTCCAGGTGGATAGTGTATATACAACATACACATCAGGGTGGGTCCATGAACACGTGGCCCACCCATTTGCATCAAGATAATATTTATATTTTCTCTTCATCCAGATGGACGGTTGGACTACATCAAGCATCAAGGTGGGTCCACGTCAAGGTGGGCCACCATTTTTTTTTTTAATTCAAGCTGATACTTTATTTTCCTTTCATCCAGGGTCTGTCCAAACGGACAGGAAGGTGAAACCCACCCGTTGGACAGACAGCGTGGATAAAACATTGCATCATGTGGGGCTCACGTCCATGGAAGGGCATGAATATACGGCACATGCGTCAGGTGGGCCACACACTCCAATCAGATGGTCGGTGTGGACAATGCATATCATCAAGATGGGTCTCACATGTGGGCCCTTAAATCACAAATCAAATAAATAAAATCACCCAAAAAATAAAAGAAAAGGAGAGAAATAAAGAAAGAAAGAAGCACCCACCTCAAGATCTCTTCTTCCTTCTTCTGCCAATGCGATCTAGAGCTCGAATGGATGGACTTCAAGGGTTGAGATCGGACTTGGAGGGTGGAAATGGAAGGTAGGAAGGTGGGCCACACTAATTTCTCTCCCATGGAAGCCATGGATGGTTGCTTGGAGAGAATGAGGGAGAGGGAGTGAGAGAGAGAGATTGAAAGAGAGAGATGGGTGAGTGATGTGGTGGGTGTACTTTGTGTAAGAGAGAGTTTGACCTTGGGGTTGCTTGGGGATGGGGTTGTAATTTGACATGAGATGTGATGTGGTACTTGATTGATGTGATGTGATACTTGATTGATGTGATGTGATGTGATTGATTTGAAAGATTATCTTGGGTTTGCAAATGCGCGGTGTTTTCTCGAACTGAACGCGGGCGCACATCTCCTGGCCTGGGTATCGCCTCGGCGAGCGAGACGCGGCATCAGAACCGCGGCGACGGCGCTGTCGCTAGGGTACAAGTCTTGGGTTGAGTTGACTCGTGTTAATGGCGTTTGAATCAGGGTCACGCGTAAATGCCGTTTTAGGGTCGAGGTTGCTGGGATTCGACCGGGAAGACCGCGGAAGTCTATCGAACGATACGGTCTAGGATACGGGTCTTACAGATAAAGGCTATAAATATGAGTTCTTTAAAGAGTTTGAAACATGAATTTATTTTTGAGAAGCAAAGCCAAAGGGTGGAGCAGCCTCCTAAGAGTTTTTCTTCCTTCCTAATTTATTTTTAATGCTTCCTTTTAGAGTTTTAGATCCAATCATGTCTATGATTGTCTAAACCTCTTGGTTAGGGCTAAGAGGTGAAGCTTGAAGCATGTTGGAATGATTTTGTTGCTTTAAATCTTATTTTTCTTGAACCTCATTACTCCTAGTTTGATTTTAAAGAATATTTTCAATTTTCAATGATTTATTATGATCAAATTACAATATATGTTGTGATAGCTTTAAATATCTTCTTTTCTTGTTTTGAGATTGTGAGATTGGTAAATCCTGTTGCTCACCATCGTCTCCTGGGCATGGTAGGGTGATGTAATCTCTTCTAATTATCACAATACTCCTTCATTAAGGATTAGATCCATGAAAAGTTTAAAGATTTGATTTAATTACTTTATCTTCCAATTGGATAGGATAGGACTCCAATTCCACTTGTGTCTCTTGAATCAAAGTTATGTTGCATTTTAATAGTTACAAGTGGATCCTTGGCACCCTAGTTGCCACCTGTCAAATGATAGTTTTAATCAACACCAATCACAATTACTCTCTTTTATTCTATATTTAGATTTATATCTTCTTCTAGTTCTATTCCTAATTCTTTTCATAATACGTACAAGTTTAGTCCCTGTGGATTCGACCTCGGTCTCACCAAGTTATTACTAAATCGCGACCTTACACTTGGGGTTGTGAACACGAATCACACGAGCAATCAATCAAATAGGTTCTTTATCAATCACTTAGGAGCATAAGTTCATATATCAAGTTTTTCCAATGTGATTAGTGAATTTCAACTTACTTTCCATAAAAGTACTATCATTTCATAATGTTAGCCATACTCATCACCTCAAGATTGATTGAATAATCAAGTGTTGATTCTGAATTTATCCCCTTTTTCTTCATTTTCTAGTTTTTGATTTTATATCGACGGTCACTTTTATTTATTCATTCTTTTCTAGTCTTTTCATCATACATTACCTTTTTGTCAATCTCTCTGTTTTTAATTGGTTCCTTTAATTTCTTTTTTTAAGGTCGATAAAATTCTCCAAGCCTAATTCTCAACATCTATCAATGAGTCTCATACTAACAATTAGAAATTCTAGCACCATTCACAAAAATAAATCGAATATGTCTTGTGGTTTAGGTCAACATGATATTCAAACTTCCTCTTAATCAATTAAATGAAAGAACTTAGACGATAGTCTACCTGATTGATCAAACTCCAACAATTCAAAACTCAATCTCTATCTTATCATCATACACAAGGCATTCTTAAATACATAAATTATCATATTCCAAATAGATTTTTAATTTGGGAAATTGAAAATTTAAAAAAAGTTTACTCACAGATTAAGGAAACACTGATTAGTTTACCTAATCCACACCCCCAACTTGAAACCTTCATTGTCCTCAATGTAAAATATGTGAGCATACAATGCACATGAGACAACAAAAAGAAAGGAGAAGTGATAGAAAGGTAGTACATGAAGAAGGAGAATTGAAGCTTTTTCAAATTTCTCAAAATCAAATGGGTTAGCATGAAACTAAACAATTGAATAAACAAACTACCCTAATCCTAAATCCTATGAAAGTAATAACCCTACCTACACCTCCATTAGATTAGAAGGTCGAACCTGATACATATGATCAATCAAAGGTATGAACATATGCTCTGGATCAAACTTCTCAATAAATGGCTTTAGACAATGCCTCTTTACCTTGAAAATATTGTCATTTATTAAATTCTTTATCTCGATGGCCCCATGAGTATAAACAGTAGTAACAATGAAAGGACTGGTACAACGACATCGAAGCTTACTGGGAAATGATGTAACTAAGAATTATACAGAAGGATTTTTTGATCAGTTATGAATGATTTTCAAAGGATGTTCCGGTCATGGAACACCTTCATCCTATCCTTGTAAATTCTCGAGTTCTCATAAACATCGTTTCGGATTTTCTTGAGTTCATTTAATTAAAGTTTACGTAGCGAGCCAACATTGTCCAATTTAAAGTTTAGATTTTCGATAGCCCAGTAAGCTCTATGCTCCAGCTCCTTTAATGCCCCAAAAATCAGGGGTCAGGTAGAAACCCAACTCCTGAGTTCCAGAACATCACTTATGTAACATATATGATGATGATGATTGAATCTTGTCTGTTAGTACAGTAAACATGAGTGAGATTAAGCCAAACAACAAATCATACTCCAGAGGCAGTTAAATTATGCAAGTAGAAGACTGTGGTATGTACATAAATTATATAAAAATGATGGTAAGCTCTCAGAGTATGATTATCACCAGATTAAATAATTACATGAAATGTGCAATAAGAAAAAGTAGTGTTTTCTATCCAAACCCTATAGTCCCACCAGCGTAACTCTAGGTCTGCTTAGACCCGCCAGAGAGTTGGACATAGGAGAGCTCCTCATCATCATCGAATAGTCCGGCTCTGCCTCAAAGCATCGTCAATACCTGCAGCTAAGACCGAGTCTGGTTGGTGTGTACAACACTGTCCCGTAACGTGGGAGTGAGTGATTAACTCAGTGGAATCATAGAGCAAAGGTTAACATGTTATCAAATCAATCATGTGATAATGATAAAGCAAGCAATCAAACATTCCTAAATACTATGATTAATGCAAGAATGAAATGACATGATGGATGCCCTCGCTGACATACTCCCTCATGCGACACTATCTTACGTCCGCGGCATGCTTTCTTCCCTCAGTACTCCACATCTTCCAGGCACATGCAGTGCGATATGAATATGATTACCAAGTTGTTATTAGTCCTTTTCATACAGCAGGATTGGAAAACTAGGGTACCTCCCTTATATCATTCCCAAACAAGGATCCTGTTTAGGGTCGTCACTCTTAGTAGTCTCATAGGATGATACATTTCTAGGTCGCTGCAAGGGCTGTCAAGGCTGTTGCACGCACTCGTTGCACCGCTCCCCCATCTCCTTATCAATACAGGCCTAGTTTGTACTCTTGTTGCTACGGAAGGGTCGTCGCCTCACGTAGGCTCAAAGTATGCTCGAGGTCACTACAAAGGGCTGTCAGGGATGTTGCACACACTCGTTGTACCGCTCCCCCATCACCTTATCAGTGTAGGTTGACAGCAAGAATATAGTGTCCCATACCACCATAATCTGGTCACGAGTCTGGGTTGCTCACTGGTCACTACGGGGAGGTTTGTGGCCCCAGCGTAGGTCGACAGCTCGACCACGGTGTCCTAAACTACCATGCTTGGCTCATGAGTCTTAGTGGATCAAGGTACCACGGTTATCAGGGTTATCATTGGTAAGTTTAGTACCCTAGGTTCAAGCAGTTATGACGAATACAAGGTGAACATACAATGGTCAGTCGGGTTACTTGATGAGTCCGACTAGCACAAGCGCACGTTGAATCGACCGACATGAAGTGCACAAGCACTTCGTGTGGCCTAACCACTGCTAAGGACTCTAGTACAACTCGGGTTCATCATACACATCCTTCGTGGTGAATAGAATCCAACCATAAATTCTAAACTGTTACCGACTGCCTGGACTAGAATATAGCCCCAAGCACTTGTAATCTAAATCAATAATCATATGTGAGTGACAGAAATGAAACACAATTAATCCAAGCATGTTAACAACATGTTATAACATACAACATAAGCAATTCAACCAAACACAAGCATTTCATATACATAAGGAAATCAATTCAATATAACAAACATGGAGGGAATCATGTACATCATCATATTAGTTGAGAATCCAATCTCAACGCTAAACTACAACAACATTTACTCAATACTTACTGATACAAAACTTTATACAAACAGTTAATCTATACACATTAGCCTACATAGCGTATGTCGGCCAATAATGTGCATTAGGGAGAATCTCTTTGCCGAACAGATCATACATGCATAACTAGCATAGGTACACGACAAATACACATGGCAATCATATTAATAAAATACATACGTATACAGTATTTCCTACAAATATCTAAAATACCCTAAATCTCATATTCTTCATACGTTTTCGGAATGAAAAATAGACAGCATGTTCTACATGTCAAACAGCATCCTTGTCAACAATCTACCATTAAACGGCATTGAAAGCTTTGAAAATAGGCAATCTAAGCATCTAGAATCCACACCTAAAATCAGAAATTACGAAATGGAGTTGATTCAGACGATAAGTCTTCGTCAACGGCTCAACGGCAATCTATACCATGAAATAGGTTAGCTATATTAACACTACAGCTATATGGATTACCTAAATAGGTTAGGGATAGGATTTCTTACCTAAAAATGATGTTGGAAGCGCTGAAAGAGCAACACAGATGGACGGCTTGGTACATGGAGCAGCAGGAAAGAATCCCAGGAGAAAAGCTCCAAATCTCTCTCTTTCTCTCCCTTTTTTCTCTCTCTTCTCTCTTCTCTCTCCTAGGGCTTAGGAAATTCGTATGGAATGAGAGAGAGGGGTTTTAAGGTCCTTATATAGGCCCAAAATTATCGAAAATAGGCTTGGGGCCAAGGTATACTTATCTTATAACCAAAATGGGCTTGTTCTGATCTAACGGAGCACTTCTGTTAGCCCTTTTTCTACGTGCGGTCTGACTTAAGCTCTCTGACATTGGATCTAGGTCAGGCTGAGTTTTTGATCTGATCGAATTTTCAGATCGACCGTGGAGGACCAGTTTCAGTTCAGCGGTCACCGAAACTTGATCAGGGCCACAAGTGCTATGACATGAGTGGGCCATCATCCTTGATCCGAGGATAAATTTGGATCAGATTCTGACGGTCAGAATGCTTAGAAAATGTCAAGCAAGTGACACATGCCAGATTTCATAAATTTTATTTAATTTCTAACATTTCTCACACTCTTCACTCTGGACTCAAGAAAATCATCGTGGGACATCATCTGGACTTGATTTTTGGGGTGATTGTCAAGTCCAACTAGGCGGTCAGGATTGTCTAAGTTTTGGGTAATTGAACTTCCGATGTGCGGTCCAGATCTGATACGGAGTTTCCGAATGCTCCCATGAGCAACCGAGTTTAGAGTTTGATTCAAGATTTTAAGGTAATGTAGCGTCAACTATTCTATACGTTTTGGCCCTAGCAGATCATATTTAAAGTGATTGGTGACAATTTCACATGTCGTCTAGTTTAGCGCTAGTTAATTTCATCTAATTTCTAAAGGAAGTAGCCCCTAATGATTTTTGCTTAAGGTGAGATTTGAAGGGTAGTGTGAGTGGTATATGAGAATGAACAAGAGAGTGTTTGAAGAAGGATTTTGGGGGAGATTCGAAAGATTTTTTAAGAAACGGAAAGCTTGGAGGGGTGATTTATGAAGTACCAAAATGGAAAAGAAATAGGGGTCGAACCCTGCATCAGTGGGTCCCACTAGGCCCCATATGCGATCGGTCCGAGCAGCCTGCCCGGCCTGGCCCGTTTACCAGCAAGGCCTCATTGACCAATGGAGTGGTTGGTGAGGTCTCACTATTTGGGCGAGGCCCTCCTACCCCCTAGGTCCTAAAAAGGTGTGGGGCCCACCCTGGAACCCCCTAAAAGTTGATCATTTAGGCCCCCTCTCCATTTGAGGCATTTTTAGAGCAATTTGCAAATCAGAATGAGTTTATATGACTTGTAGCATATGATTTTGGGGTAGGAGACACTAATCTATCCAGCTAACCCATTTATTTCATTATATTCCAAAAGGTTAAGGGTCAAAACCCATTTTATCCATTTATTTACTATTTATGATAAGTTTTAGTTTCGATATTATTCTTCCTCATTTATACCCTAGGATTGGTGTGTATTATGAATGTGTTTAAAAATAAATGAAAAATAAAGTGGTGGAGGGTGAGATTTTGAAGGAATTGGATAAAAAGAGGTTTTAGGCTTCGAGATTGAGTATAAGATGTTGGGGTTGACCTACCACCTAAGGACATTCATTTCTAGGTTTATAATGGAATGAAACATAGTCTAAACCCTTCGATTGATGGTCTAGAAGTGATTTGGGGTCGTTGTGTGTGATCAGGAGTGTGCACGGGCTCAATCTCGACGACCGCTTTCAGTGAGTTTTAGTTTAAGTATAGTTCTTCACTATTTAAACTTGAGGATTCATGTCTAATATAAAAGTACTTAGAGAAGTTTAAAAAATGAGGTGGTGAAAGATGAGATTTGAAGGAAATGGGTTGAAAAGAGATTTCTTTGGCTTTGAGATTGAGCTTTGAGGGTGTTATGGTTGACCCATTGCCTAAGGACGTCTAATTTCAGGTTGGCAAAAATCCAGGGTGTTACAATCTACCCTCCTTAAAAAATAATTTCGTCTCCGAAATTAGCTAAGGGTAATGAGTAAAGATTCTATTATTCCGTTCGCCTAAGCTTCATCGATTTCACGTTCCTATGCGTGGTAGGGTGTACACTATTTATGCTCGTCTGGCGCATTTTAGTCTACCCTCCTAAAAACTTACTTCTTTATCCATTTCTTACACCCTGATGGTTTGCTACAATTTATTTCTTTATCTATTTGGAGTCTTGACGACAATTCCCAACTATATAGAGTAAGATGTATGTTTTCAATGGTCGACTAATATGGAGAGACGATTGTAGTGGGCCTGATCCTGATACTTCGATCACCTACCTGACCAGCGTAGAAGGATCATCATATCCCTTCCTAATCCTGGTAGATCCTGGTGTTCTGCTCGGTCAAAGCAGTGAGTCCATTGGTAGTCACCTAGGATTGAGAATTGGGTCAAGCCGCGAATGCTTCGTAGTTGCATAATTCAGTAACTCTGTAGTCCGATCACTATAAAAGCTTAGGGAATACCCATCACTGCAAGGTTCAAATTTCCTATTTGGGTCTTGGTCTAAAGAGTCCTCATCTTAATTTATATCCATGGTGGGAGTTAAGGGTTTTTTTCTTTTCGTCTAACCTGGACCAGTTTCTTTTCATCCTGGGCTAGTGGGGAAGGGGCTAACCATGCTTCCACTACGTCACTTTGATCTAACGGTTGTATTAGCTTACCTAACTAGATTGGACTTATAATGTTCTACCCTCCTTAAAAAATATTTCTACTCTAAAAGGTCAGGGATCTATGTCTTGATTCGTATGTCGGAACGAGACGTAATTTAGGACCTATCATGAGTGTTGTAGTTAATTCCAGGGACGGGTGTGAGTTTGTGGAAAGATACCTATACCCTATTGGCTATATGTTCTTAACACTTTCCAAGGGCGAATTAACAAACTTTTGGTTGTAGGTAGTCGGGCCAACACGGAAGAAAAGTTGCGTAGTGGGTCTGAGCCGGATACATTCATCTTCTGTCTAATTAGGACAGAAAATTCATTGTATAAGTTCTTAATATGAGTCGATGCCGATCTTCTACTTGATCAGAGCATTGGATTTATTGGTAACCACTAGGATTAAGAATTCGATTCAAACCGTGAATACTTCGCTTATATATAGTTTCTCTACTCCGTGTCCCCGGTTGTACTAAGTCCTTGGGAAGATAATTCTAGGGGGCACGTTGGTTTGACCTAACATTAATTCTAAGGGATTTATAAGTGTCCTCTGAGCGTGAGGAGTTTCTAAGTCAAAGAGTTACTAAAGTGGTCTATAAGTATTAAGGAGATTCAACAAAGGAACGAGGTCTCACTCTAACTTAATCAAGCTAACTAAGTCTATTTGCCAATTATCTTAGCATAATTAGTCTTTTATATTCCTAAGTATAACTAGTAGCTTAGTCTTAACTTAGGAGTAGTAGTGATCCACTAGTTGTAACCTAAAACCTATGTTTATATACTAAATGATTTCATACTCTTCTTAATACAAGGAATTTGTTTTATCACTTAGGGTCAAGTTGTCTAGTTGAATTTGAGTTTCCTGGACCTCAATCTAATTGCACTCGAACACTACACATGTGCTCATACCAGCTAAGAAGGTCCTAAGGTTCATGTTATTAATTTATAAAATTTCTTACACCACCAAATCCTTAAAGTCTACGAGCCCAACTTTAAGTCTAAAACTCTAAGTTATTTCAATGGGTTTCGTTGCTAATCCCACAGCAGGATTCGAAATGACATGTTTGGAAGGAGGGTGGGATGGGATTAAAATCGATTCATAGACTTTGGAAAGTGAGTCTTGTGTTGGGAAGTAGGAGATGGGATTTCCAAATCCCAAGATAATGAATTTTTAAGGGTAATATGAAAAGAGAACCCGAAATTTACTTTTAATTGCATACATTCCAACCATGGCATTAGAAACCATGGGATACACCCAATTTAGGGACAATACATTACACATACATTTCTTATTACTTTTACATTTCCATCTGCCCTAATCTTACCTAATGCAGTTGGTCGAACGACCCTAAATGTCCCATCATTTGGAAGTTGTGCAGGTTTTGGGACACAAAAATGTGAGTTTTATGCCCATATGAGAGGGTACAAGGAAGACGAAGAGTTGTAAAGAATAGTGGTGGATGGGTGTGGAATGTAGAAGAAGATGGAAGCTTAAGTGAATAGAAGTGGGGATATGAGATCATTTTACATGGTCTCGGTTACGTATGGGGTGTTCTACGGTAGTTAATCTAGCCAATCGGCGACACTTGGAATTCTAATGTGGTTCCTAGATTCTATCGCCCCCTTCCTAAGTCAGAGTGCGTCAGTGTGCATTGTGTTACCATAATTCAGGTCCGGTTTAATCTAAATCATTCTCTGATACCATCTGTAATGCCCCAAAAATTAGGGGTCGGGTAGAAACCCAACTCCCGAGTTCCAAAACATCACTTATGAAACATGTATGATGATGATGATTGAATGTTGTCTGTTAGTACAGTAAACATGAGTGAGATTAAGCCAAACAGCAAATCATATTCCAGAGGCAATTAAATTATGCAAGTAAAAGACTGTGGTATATACATAAATTATATAAAAATGATGGTAAGCTCTCAGAGTATGATTATCACCAGGTTAAATAATTACATGAAATGTCCAATAAGGAAAAGTAGTGTTTTCTATCCAAACCCTATAGTCCCATTAGCGTAACTCCAGGTCTGCTTAGACCCACCAGAGAGTTAGACATAGGAGAGCTCCTCATCATTGAATAGTTCGGCTCTGCCTCAAAGCATCGCCAACACCTGCAGCTAAGACAAAGTCTGGTTGGTGTGTACAACACCGTCCCGTAACATGGGAGTGAGTGATCAACTTAGTGGAATCATAGAGCAAAGATTAACATGTTATCAAATCAATCGATAATGATAAAGCAAGCAATCAAACATTCCTAAATACTATGATTAATGCAAGAATGAAATGACATGATGGATTCCCTCACCGACATACTCCCTCATGCGACACCATCTTATGTCCGTGACATGCTTTCTTCCCTCAGTGCTCCACATCTTCCAGGCACATGCAGTGCGATATGAATATGATTACTGAGTTGTTATTAGTCCTTTCATACAACAGGATTGGGAAGTTAAGGTACCTCCCTTATATCAATTCCCAACAATGATCCAGTCTAGGGTCGTCACTCCTAGTATTCTCATACGATGATATGGTTCTATGTCACTGCAAGGGCTGTCAGGGCTGTTGGACGCACTCGTTGCACCGCTTTCCCATCACCTTATCAATACAGGCCTAGTTTGTACTCTTGTTGCTATGGAAGGGTTGTCGCCTCCACATAGACTCAGAGTACGATCGAGGTCACTACAAAGGGCTGCCAGGGCTGTCGCATGCACTCGTTGCACCGCTCTCCCATTATCTTATCAGTATAGGCCGACAACTCGAATATAGTGTCCCATACCACCATAATCGGCTCACGAGTCTGTGTTTCTCATTGGTCACTACGGGGAGGCTCGTGGCCGCAGCGTAGGCCGACAGCTCGACCACCGTGTCCCATACCACTATGCCCGGCTCATGAGTCTTAGTGGATCAAGGCACCACGATTATCAGGGTTATCATTGGTAAGTTCAGTACCCTAGGTTCAAGCAGTTATGACAAATACAAGGTGAACATACAATGGTCAGTCGGGTTACTTGATGAGTCCAACTAACATGAGCGCACGTTGAATCGACCAACATGAAGTGCACAAGCACTTCGTGTGGCCTAACTATTGCGGACGACTCTAGTACGACTCGGGTTCGTCATACACATCCTTCGTGGCGAATAGAATCCAACCATGAATTCTAAGCTGTTACCGACTGCCTGGACTAGAATATAGCCCCAAGTACTTATAATCGAAATCAATGATCATATGTGAGTGACAGAAATGAAACATAATTAATCCAAACATGTTAACAACATGTTATAACATACAACATAAGCAATTCAACCAAACACAAGTATTTCATATATATAAGGAAATCAATTCAATATAACAAACATGGAGGGAATCATGTACATCGTCATATTATTTGAGAATCCAATCTCAACGTTAAACTACAGCAACATTTACTCAATACTTATACAAAACTTTCTACAAACAGTTAATCTACACACATTAGCCTACATAGCATATGTCCGCCAATAATGTGCATTAGGGCGAATCTCTTCACCGAAGAGATCATACACGCATAACTAGCATAGGTACATGACAAATACACATGGCAATCATATTAACAAAATACGTACGTATACAGTATTTCCTACAAATACCTAAAATACCATAAATCTCATATTCTTCGTGCGTATTCAGAATGAAAAACAGACAGCATGTTCTACATGTCAAACAGCATCCTTGTCAATAATCTACCATTAGACGGCTTTGAAAGCTTTGAAAACAGGTAATCTAATCATCTAGAATCCGCACCTTAAACCAGAAATTGTGAAACAGAGTTGATTAAGATGATAAGTCTTCATCAACGGTAATCTATACCATGAAATAGGTTAGCTATATTAACACTACAGCTACATGGATTACCTAAACAGGTTAGGGGTAGGATTTCTTACCTAAAAATGATGTTGGAAGTGCTGAAAGAGCAACACAGATGGACGGCTTGGCACATGGAGCAGTAGGGAGGAATCCCAGGAGAAAAGCTCCAAATCCCTCTCTCTTTCTCTCCCTTTTTTCTCTCTCTCTCTTCTCTCTTCTCTCTCCTAGGGCTTAGGAAATTCGTATGGAATGAGAGAGAGGGGTTTTAAGGTCCTTATATAGGCCCAGAATTGTCGAAAATAGAATTAGGGCCAAGGTATACTTATCTTATAACCAAATGGGCTTATTCTGATCCAACGAAGCACTTCTGGCAGCCTCTTTTCAACGTGTGGTCGGACTTAAGCTCTCTGACATTGGATCTAGGTCAGGCTAAGTTTTCAGTCCAATCGGATTTCCAGATCGACCGTGGAGGATCAGTTTCAGTTTAGCGGTCACCGAAACTTGATCAGGGCCACAAGTGCTATGACATGAGTGGGCCATCATCCCTGATTTGAAGGTAAATTTGGATCAGATTCTGACGGTCAGAACGCTTAGAAAATATTCTGCAAGTGACACGTGCCAGATTTCATAAATTTTATTTAATTTCTAACATTTCTCACACTCTTCACTCTGGACTCAAGAAAATCGTCGTGGGACATCATCTGGACTTGATTTTTGGGGTGATTGTCAAGTCCAACTACGCGGTCAGGATTGTCTAAGTTTGGGGTAATTGGACTTTCGATGTGTGGTCCAAATTCGATACGGAGTTTCTGAATGCTCCCGTGTGCAACTGGGTTTAGAGTTTGATTCAGGATTTTAAGGTAATATAGCGTCAACTATTCTACACGTTTTGGCCCTAGCAGATCGTATTTAAAGTGATTGGTGACAATTTCATAGGTCGTCTAGTTTAGCGCTAGTTAATTTCATCTAATTTCTAAAGGAAGTAGCCCCTAATGATTTTTGCTTAAGGTGAGATTTGAAGGGTAGTGTGAGTGGTATATGAGAATGAACAAGGAAGTATTTGAAGAAGGATTTTAGGGGAAATTCGAAAGATTTTTCAAGAAACAGAAAGCTTGGAGGGGTGATTTGTGAAGAAAGTATAAAAATGGGAAAGAAATAGGGGTCGAACCCTGCATTAGTGGGTCCAACTAGGCCCCACATGCGATCGGCCCGAGCGGTCTGCCCCGCCTGACCCGTTTACTGGTGAGGTCCTCGCTGACCACTGGAGTGGTTGGTGAGGTCTCACCATTTGGGCGAGGCCCTCCTACCCCCTAGGTCCCAAAAAGGTGTGGGGCCCACTCTAGAACCCCTGAAAGTTGATCATTTAGGCCCCCTCTCCATTTGACGCATTTTTATGGCCAATTTACAAACTAGAATGAGTTTATATGGCTTGTAGCATATGATTTTGGGGTAGGAGACACTAATCTATCCAACTAACCTATTTATTTCATTAGATTCCAAAAGTTAAGGGTAAAAACCCATTTTATCCATTTATTTAGTATTTATGGTAATTTTTAGTTTTGGTATTGTTCTTCTTCATTTATATGCTAGGATTGGTGTGTATTATGAATGTGTTTAAAAATAAATGAAGAATAAAGTGGTGGAGGGTGAGATTTTGAAGGAATTGGATAAAAAGAGGTTTTAGGCTTCGAGATTGAGTATAAGATGTTGGGGTTGACCTACCACCTAAGGACATTCATTTCTAGGTTTATAATGGAATGAAACATAGTCTAAACCCTTCGATTGATGGTCTATAAGTGATTTGGGATTATTGTGTGTGATCAGGAGTGTGCACGGGCTCAATCTCGACGACCGCTTTCAGTGAGTTTTAGTTTAAGTATAGTTCTTCACTATTTAAACTTGAGGATTCGTGTCTAATATAAAATTACTTGGAGAAGTTTAAAAAATGAGGTGGTGAAAGATGAGATTTGAAGGAAATGGGTTGAAAAGCAATTTCTTTGGCTTTGGGATTGAGCTTTGAGGGTGTTATGGTTGACCCATTGCCCAAGGACGTCTAATTCTAGGTTGGCTAAAATCTAGGGTGTTACAGCTCCACTGGCAAGTGGCAAGCTTTCCCATAGACTAGTCTAAAGGGAGACATTTCAACGGGGGTCTTAAATGTTGTATGGTAAGCCCATAAAGCATCAATCAAGCGAATTGACCAACCTTTATAGTTAGGGTTAACCATTTTTTCAAAATGTGTTTAATTTACCTATTGGAAATCTCAGCTTTCCCGCTTGTTTACGAGTTGTATGGAGTGCTCACCTTATGAGAGATGCCATATTTCAAAAATTAAGTTCTCAAATGACCTATTACAAAAGTGCAACGCTGCATCACTAATAATGACCCTAGGCATTCCGAACCGACGAATGATATTTTCTTTCAAGAATCGAATGACCATTCGATGATCATTGTTTTGGCATGGGATCGCTTCAACCCACTTAGCGACATAGTCTACTGCTAACAAAATATAAATATTTCCAAAGGATTGGGGGAATGGCCCCATGAAATCAATGCCCCATCAATTATATGGTTCAATGATAAGAATTGGGTTTAGTGGCATTATATTTCGATGAGACAATTCTCCCAATTTCTAACAATATGCACAAGTTTTGTAAAACTCATGAGTATCTTTGAACATATTGGGCTAGTAAAAGCTGCACTATAAAATTTTTGTCATGGTCTTTTTAGCAGAGAAGTGACCACTACAGGCCTGAGAGTGACAAAAGGAGATGATACTCTGATGTTCATTGTCTGGCACACATTTTCTTAGAATTTGGTCTGGGCAATATTAAAATAAATAAGAATCATCCCAGAAAAAACTTATGTACCTCGGCAAAATTTTTTTTTCTTATCTTGCGCAATCCAATATGTCGGCGTGAAACCTATAGTAAGATAATTAGCAACATTAACAAACTAAGGTAATTAGGAGAGTTTATCAGTGTTGGTTCAAGGGAATCAAGAAGATTAAGCCTAGAGAGATGGTCAACCACTACGTTCTCTACTCTCTTTTTGTCTCGTATGTCTATGTCGAACCTTGGAGTAGAAGGATCCATCTTATCAAGTGAGGCTTAGCATCATTCTTAGAAAGAAGGTACTTCAGCGCTGCATGATGAGTATAGCGATGATCTTGGATTCGATAAAGTAGAACCTAAGTTTGTCCAAAGTGAACACTACAGGTAAGAGCTCCTTCTCCGTAGTAGAGTAGTTCACTTAGGTAGAATTTAGAGTTCTACTCGCATAGTGAATCACACAAGGCTTCTTCTCTTTTCTCTGGCCTAACACTGCCCCAATAGCATAGTAGGACACATCGCACATAATTTTAAAAGGGATGCTCCAATCGGATGGCTATATGATAGGAGCGATAGTCAACATAGCCTTGAACTTAGTAAAAGCTGTAAGTGCTATGATTTCATATCCCTTTAGTTGTCAAATTTTGTGGTGCCAAAACCTATATCTTTGTCTTGTATATCTTGTATTTTATGTTTGAAGTCTATTAATTGCAATCAAGACATATCAAGACATCGCATTTCAAGACAAGATCTTAAATGAAGAAAGTTTTCAAGTCTTGGATGAAGAAATCAAGAATAGAAGTTTTCAAGGTTGCATGTTCAAGATTTGATCAAGTTTAAGTTTACTAGAAGACTTTGTCAAGTCAAGATCAAGCTCATGAAGGCCTACTACAAGTTTTGAATATTCACAAGCTTTTCTTAAGGGTCATCTGAGTGTACAGACTTTCAATGTCCATCTCACTTTTAAGGTTTGTTTGACCTTAGATTGACCTTAGGATGGGCTTTATTGTAGGTCATTCCAGATACATAACTCATATATTTTAATATGCTTGTTTGGAGTGTTCTAAGACCAGTCCTACAGACTTCAAGACCAGTCCTAGCTTTGCTACGACCAGTCTTAGGTTTTTCAGGACCAGTCCTAGGTAGTTGAAGATTTTTGAATCTTTCTAGCTATCCTATGACCAGTCCTGGCCATCCTACGACCAGTCCTGGAAGTTCTACGACTCATAGTTCGACCGGTCGTAGCCCTACGACTCAAACTCCAGCAACCATTTCTGGGGTCTCACGACCAGTCGTAGGTGACCCGTGACCGGTCGTAGACCACCCAAGACCGGTCGTGGAACTGAAAATCTTATCCCGCGAAAATCTTTTAAAAATTTTTGGAGCTACGACCAGTCCTAGGATCCTAAGACCAGTCGTAGACAGGATTTTTCAGTCTATAAATTGACCGCGAACTTCAGAGTTTTACCACTTCAAATCAATTCTATTCAAGCATTCTTTAGGCTATTCTCTGAAATAAGTTTGTGTTTATTTTAAGCTACATTGGGCTTATTTAATATTCTTTTTGTTAGCTTATTCTTATTTAATTTTGATCTACATTCCAATCTTATTAGAAAAGGGAAATTTCTGATATTCCTTCTTCTTGGATTCAAAATCAAATAGATCTAGTCCGTTTGATCTAAAATCAATTAGACTCAGAACCATTCTTAAAGTGAGTATTGGACTTTGAACGTCGAATCGAACTTCTACTCCGATTAGTTCTACTGGGCTTCTTCAAAAGGTGATTCAGGTATTTTACATGTTTTGTAATTTACTTTCTCTGGTTTTTGTTTGAGATTCACCAGAAAAATCTCATTGTATTGGTTATCTGAGGAGAGCCAGAAAACTCAGATTGTGGGGTTTTTGGATTGTGTAAGCCCGAAATCAAAGACACAATTGTGAAGGTTTTAGGTGAACCTGTGAAACCTATTTTGATAGTGCATGCTAATATCCCCTGTGTGAGGATATTAGGAGTGGAGTAGCAATCTGTGTGGATGTTGGATAACAGTTGGTGTACACACAGGCAAACCACTATATATCGTTGTGTTGTGGATGTGCTTTATTCTTTCATTCCTTTATTCATTCAGTTTAGTGGTTTGTATTTGTGGATGAATGTCGTAATCACTTCAAGTAAGTGTGGATGAATGTTGTAATAACTTAGGATTTATTTTCCACAAGTTATTTTGATTTCATTGCTTATTATTCCTCTTTGGTTTGTGATACAAAGGACGTTCTAGAAATAAGGTTGTCCTACCTTAAACCTCTGGTTTTTGGTGTAAGGTTGCCCTTAGAACTGATAAAGTATCAATCTCTTTATTTTAGGCTATTGTGATTATTTTATATTCAGCATTGTACTTTAAATCTTTTATTATTCCGCTGTTATTAGTTTTATTTGGCATTGCCCTATTCACCCCCCCCCCCTCTAGGGCATATAGCTAGACCCTTTCAAGTGGTGTCAGAGACTAATAGCTCATGCTTATTGTTTATTTATTGGATTTATTTCCTGAGCTAATGATCTAAGCTATATTAAGATGTCAATTTTGATAGCCTATCAGTCACTAGGCCACCACCCTTTAATGGCACAAACTATGGCTATTGGAAAGCCAGGATGAGGATCTTCCTCAAATCCTTGGATGAAAGTGTGTGGCTGGCCACAGTGAATGAATGGAACCCTCCTATCACTGAAGTAACTAATGGCGATGGTTCAAAATCTATGAAAGTAACGGCTTATTCGCTTTGGACCACACTTCAGAAAAGTGAAAGTAGTGCAAATGCAAAAGCACTAAATGCAATTACTTGTGCATTATCACTAGATGAATTCAAAAGAATCATCTCATGTGAAAATGCAAAACAAGCATAGGATATATTAGAAATGACACATGAGGGTACATCTATTGTCAAGAAATCTAAAGTTCAACTCCTCACAACTAAATTTGAAGAAATTCATATGGAGGAGAATGAGATATTTATGGACTTCTACACTAGATTGAATGACATTGTGAACTCTATGTGGGGTCTTGGTGATAGAATCCCTGAAAGTAAAGTGTGCGCAAAAATACTGCATTCACTTCCTGAACGTTTCAATTCTAAAGTGACCGTGATTCAGGAACTTCATGATACAGATACCATGAGGGTTGAGGAATTAGTTGGTTCACTTCAAACCTATGAGTTATCCTTTAAGGTTCCTAAAGAAAAATAAATTGCTCTCAAATCATCTAAAAATGTTTCATAAGAGAGTACTTCGGATTCAGAAAATACCGAAGATGATATGACACTTTTAGCAAAAATGTTTTACAAAATTTTCAAAAATAAGAAAAAGGTTGATTTTTAAAAATCAAATGATAAGAGACGATCTAAACCTAGAACTCGTAAATCCTTGAAAGATAGTCAATGTTACCACTGTCAAAAGTATGGGCACTTATCTAACAAATGTCCTAAAAAGGACAAATCAAAAAGGAAAAGCATGATGGCTACTTGGGATGAATCATCTGATTCTGAATCCTCTTCTAAATCAGAAGATTCTGAAACCGAGTCGGGTGATGGTGTTAAAGTCCTTACGACTCTAGCCAAGATCACCTATTCAGATCATGATGATATATCTAGTGAAGAAAATCTGAATAGTGATTGCGATAATGAAGATGATCTTCAAGATGCTTATAATGCCCTTTATAAAGAGAGTTGTAAAATTGCTGTCAAGCTTAAATTACAAAAAGAAAAATTTTATAAGCTTAAGGAAGATTATGAGTCTCATTTTAGAAAAGTCTCATATTTCTAAGAAAAAACTAAAAATGATTTAGATTTCAAAATCTCTCAAATTGAAGATTTGAAATCTGAAAAAGAGAAACTCAAAAATGAGGTAGCTTCTCTTTTGAGTTTGAAAGGCACATGGAGATATGCCAAAGGTGATCCAAAATTGAAAAAATTATTGTCCGGATCAAGAAAATGTGGCGATCGATCCGGGTTGGGCTATGATAAAAATACATCTCCTAAACAAAAGAACATTGCTCCTAAATTTGTTAAAGGAGAGTCTTCGACCTCAAAAGAAAAGAATACCGATCAAGGTTTTTCCAAAAATTCTAGGTCTTTCCAAAAACCTAAAGGTGGCCATGTCAACTTTAATTTTCAAAACCAAAATCAATTAGCTGAAAAAATTATTGATCTTCTCAAGGAGCTATTAAAGTTGAACTCTATAGGTTGTTCCTACAACAATAGACAGAAAAAGACCATTTATACTCCTAAACCCAAAACAGTTATGAAATGGGTTCCTAAAGTTGCCAGCTTGGTTGCCCACACTGCTTTTAAAGCAACAAGCCATTCAAAGTGGTACCTAGATAGTGGTTACTCCAGGCATATGATAGGTGACAAAGCGTTATTCACCGATCTTAAAGATATGACTGACGGGTCAGTCACATTTGGTGAAGGAAGCAATTGCAAGATTATTGGCCAAGGTACGGTTCAACTTTATAACCTTCCCTTATTTAAGAATGTCTTATATGCTGAGGGTTTAAAACACAACCTATTAAGCATTTCTCAGATATGTGATAACAACCATAGTGTAAAGTTTTCTAATCAAGGTTGTGAGATAGTTAATAAAAGGGGTTCTGTTATATTAGCTGGTCGCAGAACTTCTGAAAACTGCTACATCGTTAGTGATGCTAGCTCATCTACTCAATCATGTTACATGGTCCATACCGATGAGACTGAATTATGGCATAAATGCCTTGGACATGTACACTATCGGAACTTATTTAGATTGAGCAAAACAGAACTAATTAGAGGTCTACCAAAATTGCAAAAAGTAGAAAAAATATGTGGTGAATGCCAGTTGGGTAAACAAATTAGGAGTTCTTATAAGAAAGTGAACTCTAACACCACATCTAGACCACTCGAGCTTCTCCACATGGATCTTATTGGACCTACCAGATCGGAGAATCGAGGAGGTAAAAAATACATCTTGGTTATCGTAGATGACTATACCAGATTCACTTGGGTATCATTCTTAAAAGACAAAACTGAAACCCTGGATGAGGTAAAAAAGGTCATCAAATGAATCCAAAATGAGAAAAGTTCTCATGTTAGCAAGATCCGTAGTGATAATGGATCTGAATTCGAAAATAGTAGTTTTGAGAAATTCTGTAGTGATCAGGAAATATCACATGAATTCTCAGCGCCCAAAACACCGCAAAAAAATGGTATAGTTGAAAGGAAAAACAGAGTGTTCAAGATATGGCTAATGTTATGCTGAATAGCATGAAGCTCTCTAAAAATCTTTGGGCTGAAGTAGTTAATACAGCATGCAATATTATTAATCGGGTTTATACCAGTAAATTTGATAATAAGACTGCTTATGAATTATGGTTCGAAAAGAAACCTGCTGTCAAATACTTTCGGGTTTTTGGCAGCAAGTGTTATATTTTATGAGATCGTGAAAATTTGGGTAAGTTTGATACGAAGAGTGACGAAGGAATTTTTCTTGGTTATTCTCTGAACAGTCGAGCTTATAGGGTTCTAAATAAGAGAACTGGTGTGATTCAAGAGTCCATCAATGTGGTCATTGATGATCATTTGAATACACCAGCCCTAAGTTCAGATGATGAAGAAGCTCTTATTATTGACAATCTAGATATCTCATCAAGTCAAAAATAATCTGAACCAAGGACTGTTAAAGATCATCCAACCAATCAAATACTTGAAAATCCTCTCACTGGAGTTCGTACTCGCAAACAACTTGAGAACGTATGTAATTATGTTTGTTTTACATCCCAAATAGAACCAGTCAACGTAAAAGAAGCACTTTCTGACGAAAATTGGTTAGTTGCTATGCAGGATGAACTTAATCAATTTGTTCGTAATGATTTCTGGTATCTTGTTCCTAGACCTAAAGATAAAAACATTATTGAAACAAAGTGGATCTTTAAAAATAAGTCTGATGAACTCGAAAATATTATACGAAACAAGGCTAGACTGGTTGTACAAGGGTACACTTAGATTGAAGGCATCGATTACGATGAAACCTTTGCTCCAGTCGCTCACCTTGAATCAATCAGAATTTTTATTTCCATCGCATGTTTTAGAAATTTTAAAATCTATCAGATGGAAGTGAAGAGTGCTTTCTTGAATGGCAATTTACATGAAGAAGTGTATGTTGAACAACCTTCAGGGTTTGAAGACCCTAAGTTATCTGACCATGTATTTCATCTCAAAAAGGCTCTCTATGGTCTAAAACAAGCACCGAGGGCATGGTATGAAAAATTGACTAAATTCTTACTTAGTCATAGCTTTCAAGTAGGTAGTGTCGATAAGACGCTTTTTGTTAAAAAGAATAACAATGATATTTTGATGGTTCAAATATATGTTGATGATTATTATTTATAGATCTACTTGTTCTAACATGTCTACCGAGTTTGCAGAGTTAATGAAATCAAGGTTCGAAATGAGCATGGTTGGCAAACTTAACTATTTCCTAGGGTTGCAAGTAAAATAACAACCTAATGGAATTTTCATTTTTCAGACCAAATATGCTTCAAACTTGGTTAAAAGGTTTAGATTTGAGAATGGTAAGAACTTTGATACTCCTATGAGTACAACATTAAGACTCTCAAAAGACTCTTCAGGTAAAGATATAGATCCTAAATTATATCGCAGTATAATTGGTAGTTTGTTATATCTTACTGCTAGTAGACCTGATATCGCATTTAGTGTTGGTATTTGTATAAGATATCAGTCTAATCCTAAGGAATCACATCTTATTGCTGTTAAACGGATTATTAGATATGTCACAAGTTGTATGAATTTGGGACTTTGGTATCCTTTTGATACTAATGTTCAATTAGCCGGGTATTCAGATGCTGATTGGGCCGAAAATATTGATGATAGAAAATCAACCAGTGGTGGTTGTTTTTACCTTGGAAATTTCTTAGTTTCTTGGTTCAGCAAGAAGCAAAGCTCAATATCGCTCTCTACTGCTGAGGCTGAATATATTGCAGCTGGATATGCATGTACTCAACTAGTTTGGATGAAACGCATGCTTAGCAATTATGGAATTAATCAAGATTCAATGATCTTACATTGTGATAATTCCAATGCTATAAACATTTTCAAAAACCCAATCCAGTATTCACGTACTAAACATATTGACATTAGATATCATTACATTCATGAGTTGGTTGAAGAAAAAGTTATTTCATTAGAATATATACCAACCGAAACTCAACTTGCTGATATATTTACTAAACCGCTCGACAAAAGCAGATTTAATAAATTAAAATTTGATCTTAGTATGTGCATCTTACATTGAATATTCTTGCTTGTATGTATCATAGTGTATTATATTTCATATTATAATTGTTTAAATTAAAAAAATTTTCATTAAAAATGCATCTTTGGTTGATGCTCGACCGGTCGTGGTTGTACACGACCAGTCGTGGTTCGATCGGTTGTGAACCACACTCGACCGGTCATGGATCTCGTGAACATCATATAATTTGGGGAAAATCCCCTTCTTCTTCATTTCCACACCCACCTACGACGAGTCGTGGCTCGACCAGTCATAGGATTTCTAATTTTTCTTCAAGATAAGTCCTATTTCATCATTTTTCTTGGAGATTCATGATCTTTATGCTTTGATTTGTTCATAGTACAGCTTGATTTCATCTCTTGTTGAGTTTTTCAAGGGTTTCCTCTCTATTTGCTGATCTAGAGAAACCCATCTTTCATTTGTGCATCTTGCTTGTTCTTTATATATCTTTTTGAATATGGATGCTAGAGGGAAAAAGAAAACATCCCGTGGTCCATCTTTATCCAGATCTGCACCAATAACCAAATGGTACCTTTGGTCACCCGAAGATGATACTCAAGATGTACGGGATTTGCGTGCCCGTAACATTATCGTTGAGCATACCGCTGATCTAAATCACATTGCTCCATATGGTGTCATTCCCCTTCTTGAATCTGTAGGCTGGACTAACATTTTGCTTTGGGGTGGGTCTGCATACCAGTCCATTGCTCAATCAATGGTAGCATGCATTTCAGATTTTTTTCTTGATAATTTAACATTTTCAATTGATACAAGAGAAGGGAAATTTGAAGTAGACCGTCATTTGATATTAGGTATTATGGATATACCTATTAATGATGAAGGAATATCGATTCATACTATATACGACAAACCTTCAGAATCGGAAAAACGCATGTTAACCAGAGATTTATGTAAAATTGATGTGCATTGGACTCACAAAGGGAATGCGCTCCCTGCAAAGTATTTGTTACCCAAATACAGAATATTACATCGTTTCTTCATTTCCAATGTATATCCTCGGTCCGGTAATAAAACCGAGTTGACTTCTTTCATGGTTCGTGTGTTGCATTTTATTGCTTCTGGAACCAAGGTCTGTCTTCCTTCTTTGATTTGTCATTCCATTATACAATTTCGTTTCCATCCAGGTCATAGTGATATTCCATTCGGTTATCTTATGAATGTTTTAGCCACTCACATGCTTGTCGATAAACCTATTAATGAGGCACCAATTCTTCATCTCATTTTCAACAATGCCAATCTTAATAAGATGAAATTGAAACTGCTCCCTAGCCAATTTGATGAAGCTGGTGTTAGTGGTGTTGGTGGTGATGGTGGTGATGCTGGAAACGAAGAGGAAGCTGGCGATCTTCCACAACAAGATGTTAATATGGATGACTTATTTGATGACATAGAAACTGATTCACCTAATGATCCAGATTATGATCCTTCTGTTTTTGATGCACGCCTTCGTGCATTGGACGAAAAACTTGATAATATGAATATAGCCCATGACATGAGATTCAAGTACATGCAAAAATATCTTCGTCGCATAAATAAGGGCTTACACCAGATTGATCCATCTATTCCTGCTCCCACCTCTGGATCAGATTAAGTGAATTATCTTCTGAATAGTATAACATTTCTTTTACTCTAGATATGTATTATGGATTCTGGTTTCATAACATTTTCTTTTGGATATTGTATTTTGGATTATGGATAATGGCTTGATACTTCAGGTTTATTTTATGTCCTTTCATATCACCTTCTCATTATTTACTCTCTATGTTCTCCTTTCTATTGTGCCTTTCCCATGTCATTTTGTGACAAAAAGGGGGAGTAGTAAGGCATTGCTAAAAGGGGAGTAATACGGATAGGGGGAGTAAATTTGTTTGTATTGATTGAGAAGGATATGTGGATTGATGGATATGTGGATTGAAGTCTTGAGGTTTTCATGTTATGTATTGATTATATGAGCAATACTCGTATTACTCAGGGGGAGTAGAGTATTTTGTGATTTCATGACTTATCATTCCTTATTATCTTTGATGCTATGTGTTTTGTCACAAATTTGACGAAGGGTGAGATTGTAAGTGCTATGATTTCATATCCCTTTAGTTGTCAAATTTTGTGGTGCCAAAACCTATATCTTTGTCTTGTATATCTTGTGTTTTATGTTTGAAGTCTATTAATTGCAATCAAGACATATCAAGACATCGCATTTCAAGACAAGATCTTAAATGAAGAAAGTTTTCAAGTCTTGGATGAAGAAATCAAGAATAGAAGTTTTCAAGGTTGCATGTTAAGATTTGATCAAGTTCAAGTTTACTAGAAGACTTTGTTCTTGATCAAGCTCATGAAGGCCTACTACAAGTTTTGAATATTCACAAGCTTTTCTTAAGGGTCATCTAAGTGTACAGACTTTCAATGTCCATCTCACTTTTAAGGTTTGTTTGGCCTTAGATTGACCTTAGGATGGGCTTTATTGTAGGTTATTCCGGATACATAACTCATATATTTTAATATGCTTGTTTGGAGTGTTCTAAGACGAGTCCTACGGACTTCAAGTCCAGTCTTAGCTTTGCTACGACCAGTCTTAGGTTTTTCAGGACCAGTCTTAGGTAGTTGAAGATTTTTGAATCTTTCTAGCTGTCCTACAACCAGTCCTGGCCATCCTACCACCAGTACTGAAAGTTCTACGACTCATACTTCGACCGATCGTAGCCCTACGACTCAAACTCCAGCAACCATTTCTGGGGTCCTACAACCAGTCGTAGGTGTCTCACGACCAGTCGTAAGTGACCCACGACCGGTCGTAGACCACCCAGGCCGGTCGTGGAACTGAAAATCTTATCCCGTGAAAATCTTTCAAAAATCTTTGGAGCTATGACCAGTCCTAGGATCCTAAGACCAGTCGTAGATGGGATTTTTCAGTCTATAAATTGACCACGAACTTCAGAGTTTTAGCACTTCAAATTAATTCTATTCAAGCATTCTTTAGGCTATTCTTTGAGATAAGTTTGTGTTTATTTTAAGCTACATTGTGCTTATTTAATATTCTTTTTGCTAGCTTATTCTTATTTGATTTTGATCTACATTCCAATCTTATTAGAAAAGGGGAATTTCTGATATTCCTTCTTCTTGGATTCAAAATCAAATAGATCTAACCCATTTGATCTAAAATCAATTAGACTCAGAACCATTCTTAAAGTGAGTATTGGACTCTGAACGTCGAATCGAACTTCTACTCCGATTGGTTCTATTGGGCTTCTTCAAAAGGTGATTCAGGTATTTTACATGTTTTGTAATTTACTTTCTCTGGTTTTTGTTTGAGATTCACCAGAAAAATCTCATTGTATTGGTTATCTGAGGAGAGCCAGAAAACTCAGATTGTGGGGTTTTTGGATTGTGTAAGCCCGAAATCAAAGACACAATTGTGAAGGTTTTAGGTGAACCTGTGAAACCTATTTTGATAGTGCATGCTAATATCCCCTGTGTGAGGATATTAGGAGTGGAGTAGCAATCTGTGTGGCTGTTAGATAACAGTTGGTGTACACACAGGCGAACCACTATATATCGTTGTGTTATGGATGTGCTTTATTCTTTCATTCCTTTATTCATTCAGTTTAGTGGTTTGTGTTTGTGGATGAATGTTGTAATCACTTCAAGCAAGTGTGGATGAATGTTGTAATAACTTAGGATTTATTTTCCGTAAGTTATTTTGATTTCATTGCTTATTATTCCTCTTTGGTTTGTGATACAAAGGACGTTCTAGAAATAAGGTTGTCCTACCTTAAACCTCTGGTTTTTGGTGTAAGGTTGTCCTTAGAACTGATAAAGTATCAATCTCTTTATTTTAGGCTATTGTGATTATTTTTATATTCAGCATTGTGCTTTAAATATTTTATTATTCCGCTGTTATTAGTTTTATTTGGCATTGCCCTATTCACCCCCCCTCTAAGGCATATAGTTAGGCCCTTTCAAAAGCTGCTTGGCATTGCTCAGTCCACTCGTATGGTGCATCCTTTCGAATTAGATTATATAAAAGATGAGGGAGATGGCTAAAGTCTGTTATGAATCGTCTATAAAATTCAGCGTGAAAGATAGCATGTCATTTATGCTCTTGGGTGGAGGTAGGTTAGAGATAAGGTCAATTTTAGCCTTGTCTACCTCAATTCCCTTGGATGAAATTATATGTCCAAGCACGATTTCCTTGGGGACCATAAAATGGAATTTCTCTAAATTCAAAACCAAATTCTTTTCCTCACATCGCTTTAGCACACTTTTAAGATTTTCTAAACACTCATTAAAGGATAGACCAAAGACAGAAGTTATCCATGAAGACCTTTAAATATTGACCCACCATGTTAGAAAATATACTCAACATGCATTACTAAAAAGTGGCGGGAGCATTACATAGTCTAAATGACATCCTTCGGTAAACGAAGGTTGTAAAGGGTTATATGATTATTGTCTTTTCTTGATCTTCCAGGGCTATCTCTATCTGATTGTAGCCCGAATACCCATCAAGAAAATAGTAGAAAGAGTGACCAGCTAGCCTTTTCAAAATTTGATCAATGAAGGGCAAAGGAAAGTGGTCCTTTCTTGTGATGGTATTCAATTTCCTATAGATAATGCACATTATCCAACTAGTAATAACTCTAGTTGGCACGAGTTCATTGTCGGCATTGGCTACGATGGTGATTCTAGACTTCTTAGGAACCACCTGAGTTAGACTCACCTATTGACTATCGGATATGGGGTAAATGATACCCACATCCAACAACTTCAGTACCTCAGCCTTAACCACTTCCTTCATGTTTGGATTTAATCGACGTTGTGGTTTCCGGGAGGTTTTCGCATTATCCTCAAGATGAATGCAGTGAGTATAAATTAAAGGCTCAATTCCCTTGAGGTCCACAATCGACCATCCAAGGGCTCCTTTATGCTTAATGAGAGTAGAAATAAGTATACTCACTTATTCTTTCTTAAGGTGGGAAGAAATCACCACCAAGTATGTCTCATCTTGACCTAAGTAGACATATTTAAGATCAGCGGTGTTTCGACCAGAAACAAAAAGTGTTTGATTCAGGAAATTATCTCACTTAATAACAACAAAGAGAGAATGAAGAGAATAATCATCAAATTTATTCATATTGAATTCATTCCAACCTTTTTACCCTTTAATTCCAAGATAGAATCTTTATAACTAAAAGTATAAGTACGGAATAAATTCTAATATGAATTTCATCAGCATTTCAGCTCATATCATTCATGTCTCCATAAGAGATGAGTTATGTGGATCCTCTTCACGCATCATCCTTTATCAATATAATAAAGGAATACAAGAGATCTCTTGAGAAATTTGGAATAAGTTGAGAACTTTTGAGAAACCAACAAAATACTACCTTATAGAGTATCCACGCAACTCCTCCCTAAGTTGTACGGGTCAAGGAGTTGCACAACCTTGCATAACTCATTAAGAGTTGCACGCTTTTGCCTTATCTTCTACGTCTCTTCTTTCTCCAATACTTGTCACAAGTATTAGTCTTCTAGGAATCCAATCCCTCAAATGAGGGGGTAGGGGATATTTATAGGCTTCCGCACGTGTGGGCCCTTGAATCATGTGCTATGGACCCCACTTCACTCCACTTTGCAAGTCCAAACCTAATCATCCCTTTGGAAAGTTACGTGGGTTGGCGCAACTATTATGAGTTACGCGGTCTGGCGCATCTCTCGTTCCAGTGCAACTTATGCTCCTCACAACTCGTACTCCATGCAACTCGTTATCTGTGCAACTTTAAGCCATTTCTTCAATCTTCTATTCTTCAATCTTCTAATCTTTCTTCTTTAATTAATTTTCATGCTCCAACAAGCGGGGATAGGTCAATTTCTCAAATTGTGGCCTTCACCGGTTAACTTCAAGTACTGACATAGGTTCAAGTAAGGCATCCATATCTTTAATCATGTCATCATCTAAATCAGGGGAGTGGGCCAAGAACATCTCTAGAGGGTCAAAGTATAGAGTCAAAAGTACTTTATCTTCCACAAAAGAATCTATTAAGTTAATGTCATGAATATCATCAGCATCCTCTGACTGTTTGCTCATGCTGAAAAAGATATTGAGCTCTAATGTTATATTTCTAAAAGATAAATTCATAATTCCATTCCTAGAATTAATGATTGCATTTGATGTAACAAGGAATGGATGACCAAGAATGATGGAAATTTGAGTGCTCATATCTACGATGGGTTGAGTATCTAAGAAAATAAAGTCTATTAGTTTACATCCTCAATCATCTCTCTCGGTACACGAACTGAGCGATTAAAAAGTTGTAATGTGGTCTGAGTGGGTTTTAATTCACCTAGATCCAATTGTTCATATACCAGGAAGGGAATCAAATTAATGATCACTCCCAAGTCAAGAAATGTATGCTTAATCTGGTGATTCCCAATTATACAGGTGATAGTTGGGCTACCACAATCTTTATATTTTTGTGGCACATCTTGCTTGATGATGGCACTCACTTTTTTCTGTTAAAAAGATTTTCTTTTGTATGTTTTGCAATATTTTGGTAATGCATAGATCTTTCAGAAATTCGACATATGAAAGGATTTGTTTAACGACATCCAGTAGAGGAATCTTGACCTTTTCTTGGTTAAGCACCTCTTGTAAGGCTCGTGTCCTACTACTACATTGTTCCTTAGACTTCCACGATTCTCCCCATCGAATTTCAGTGACCCATGACCTTTAGACAGTTTTGGGGCACGACCTTAAGTTGCATCCTGTAGATCCGAGTCGAATCAACCCAAAACTTATACCATTGCGACCACACTGTCGTCGTGGTTCCAACACCACGTCTCGTGCGCCAATGTGATGCCTAGGCTTGGAGTTATAACCCACGCATAATCCCGGGCATAGACCACACGTTGTGGGACCATAGGATTCCAAGTAGAAAAAGATCTCTACAAGCCATCATTACCATGACATCACCCTACCTAACTTAGCCTACCCTAGACTAGGATGACATTATCCCTAGGCCACTCATGCCTTACAAGTAATCATTGCTAGCATGCCCTCTCTTCTCATGCCTCTTACAAGCCATAATTGCCTCTTAAAACCCATCATTACCTACCTGCACTGCCCCTCTCTCTCCCATTCTCTATTATTCTCCTCCATTGCAACCCAACATCCAAGTAAGGGAAGGAGAGGACCCAACACCCTAGCCCACCTTCCACCCTTGATCTCCCAATCCAACCATTAGAACCTCATCTTCTTCCATTAAAAGTGAAGCTTAGGAGCTTGGGATTGCTAGTAAGCTTATAGGAGAAGAGGTGGGTGTTTCTTAGGGTAGATCTATCCATTTTCATGCATGGGGCAAGTGGCACCCACCAATCAATGGCAGGGATCCCATCTTGGACCATAGGTGTAGCCAATGGCCCACCTTAAGTTGCATGCATGTATCATGATGGGGCCATTCTCCATAGACCCCATCATGATGTTTCCTTGTTGCTCAGCATGTGAGGGTCATCTAAACCCCTGATTGTTTTGGTCGGTATGGTATCCCCACCTTGATTTATTGATTTGAGGGCCCACCCAATCTTGGGACCCATCTTGATGTATGTGTTGTGCAACTGGAGGGGCTCATAGTGGCGGAGCCCCTCCACCACTCATTTCTCTCTCTCTCTCTCTCTCTCTCTCTCTCTCTCTCTCTCTCTCTCTCTCTCTCTCTCTCTCTCTCCTTAACCATTTTCTCTCTCCCCCCAACTATTCTCTCTCTTTTTATGATGATGTGTGACCCACCTGATGTGCTCAACAGATCTAGACCCACCAGATGGAAGTCATGAATACAACACATAAATCAGGGTGGGCCTACTATTGAACTGCAAGTCAAGCAGTGCCCAACCCAACCTGGATGTCTATAAGGGCTTGGATGACTTGAAAAATACATGAGAAAGGTGGGCCCCACCTGGGGACTTCCCACTAGGGGTAAGCCACGTCTTGGTGGCCACAAAATGGAGGACAGGGTGGATACAACACATTATTAAGGTGGGCCACACTAGAGGGTTGGCGGTCAGCCCTCCTGCTGGACGTTGACCCAGTTGAGGCGTTCAATAGGTGGGCTATTGGCCTAGCTATGGTGTCCCATAGATGAATAGCCTGGATACTCCATAAATATCTGAGATGAGTCTTAGTAAGGTGGGCCACAATGGAGTTAAAAAGGGAAAGACTAAACACATGCATCAAGGATAGACAATTGCTGGACAGCAAGTTGCTAAACAAATGTTATTAGCCCTTTTTGATTCTACCTTTGGAATGGGTCCAGGCCTGCCTAATCATGGGGAAATTGGGTGGATGAGGTGCATCCTCAATTGTATAGGAAGGTGGGGTCCACATGAGTGGCCCACCAACCCAAAAACCCAGCTGATATTTCTATTTTCCCTCTAAACTGGACTGCTAGACTGTCCCAACTGCTGGACCATCCAGGCGGGCCCAGCCCAAAGGCATCCCACCTAGGATTGGATGGTGTGGATACATTCATACATCAAGGTGGGGTCCACACACCGATGTTCCACCCCTCTCTCATCAAAATCAGGCTGAGAAATGAAGGTTAAACTCTACTCGTACAGTCGTAACATGGGCCTAAAAATCTAGACGGCAAGATGTTGTTGCTTAGTGTAGCCCATAGGTTGTTGGACAAAAAGAAAATTCATCACATAAATCATGATAGGGCCACCTAGATGGGCCACACTGAAATGGCCAAGCTATATGTCCTAGAGGGAGGGTGAATAAGACTATGCCAAATTTAAAAATAAATACAACGGAATCAAATAAAAAGATAGACAATATAAATAACTAATCTCAAACCCTAATGGAGAATACAATGCAACCTCAAAATTTAAGTCTTGAAAGGTTGATGCAAATTACTTTCTAAGGACAACCTTACACCATAAAAACAGGATTTATGGTAGGACAACCTTATTTCTAGAAAGGTCTTAATATCAAAAACTCAAACTGAAGAGGAATAAATAAACAACAAGGAACTGAAATAAATTGCAAGAATAGAAATCCTAAATTATTACAACATTCACCACAATGCTTGAAATGTAAATATTACAACATTCACATCCTCACGTACATCCCTTAAATGAATAATCAAAGATAGAAAAATAAATCACACAACCACAAAATACAAGGGATTATAGTAGTTCGCTTGTGTGTACACCAACTGTTAATAAACAACCACATAGCTACTCCACTCCTAATATCCTCACATAGTGGATATTAGCGTTCACTATCAAAACAGGTTTTCTAGGTTCACCTAAAACCTTCACAATTGTGTCTTTCTCTGTGGGCTTACACAATTAAAAAAATTCCACTTCTGAGCTTTCCTGGCTCTCCTCAGATAACCAATACAATGATATTTTTCTTACAAATCTCAGAAGAAAACCAAATGAAAGTAAATTATATAAATATAAAATACCTGAATTTCTCCTTCGTTGTAGCAGCCCAGAAGAACCAAGTCAGAGTAAAGATTTAAATGTCCAAGTTCAATGTCCAATACTCACTTTACAATGGTTCTAAGTTCTAATAGATTTTAAATTAAACCAGATGGGCTAGCTTTAATTGATTTTGATTCCAGAAAAAAAGGAAAATAAAACTTCCTCTTTTCAGATTAGATTGGAATACTGTAAGTGCTATGATTTCATATCCCTTTGGTTGTCAAATTTTGTGGTGCCAAAACCTATATCTATGTCTTGTATATCTTGTGTTTCATGTTTGAGACTATTCATTGCTTCAAGTCATCGCATTTCAAGACAAGAACTTAAATGAAGAAAGTTTCAAGTCATGGATGAAGAATTCAAGAATAGAAGTTTTCAAGTATGCATGCTCAAGATACAATCAAGTTCAAGTATAGTAGAAGACTTTGTCAAGTCAAGATCAAGCTCAAGAAGGCCTACAACAAGATTCGTAAATTCTCAAGCTTCTCTTAAGGGTCATCTGAGTGTACAGACTATCAATGTCCATCTCTCTTTTAAGGTTTGTTTGACCTTAGATTAGGTTAGGCTTTACTGTAGTTCATTCTGGATACATAATTTGTATATTTTAATATGCTTGTTCGGGCTGTTCTAAGACCAGTCCTAGGTCTGCTACGACCAGTCTTAAGTTTTTCAGGACCAGTCCTAGGTTGTTGAAGATTTTTGGATCTTTCTGGTTATCCTATGACCAGTCCTGGACATCCTACGACCAGTCCTGTGAGCTGTACAACTCGTCCTTCGACCAGTCTTAGCCCTACGAGTCAAACTCCAGCAACTAAATTGGGGGTCCTATGACCGGTCGTAGGCTACCCAGGACCGGTCGTGGAATAACAAATCCTTATCCCGTGAAAATCTTTGAAAATCTTTGATGCTGTGACCAGTCCTAGGATCCTAAGACCAGTCGTAGATGAGATTTTTCAGGCTTTAAATAGAGCACGAACTTCAGAGTTTTAGCAATTCAATTCAATTCTATTCAAGCATTCTTTAGGCTATACTCTGAGATAAGTTTGTGTTGTTTTTAAGCTACTTTGTGATCATTTAACATTCCTTTCGCTAGCTTATTTTTTATTTGATTTTGATCTACATTCCAATCTTATTTGAAAATGGGAATTTCTGATATTCCTTCTTCTTAGATTCAAAATCAAATAGAACTAGCCCTTTTGATTTAAAATCAATTAGATTTAGAACCATTCTTAAAGTGAGTATTGGACTTTGAACGTTGAATCGAACTTCTACTCCGATTGGTTCTACCGGGTTACTTCAAAAGGAGATTCAGGTATTTTACATTTGTGTAATTTACTTTCTTTGGTTTTGTTTGAGATTTGCCAGAAAAATCTCATTGTATTGGTTATCTGAGGAGAGCTAAAAAACTCAGATTGTGGGGGTTTTTAGATTGTGTAAGCCCGAGATAAAAAGACACAATTGTGAAGGTTTTTGGTGAACCTGTGAAACCTATTTTGATAGTGCATGCTAATATCCCCTATGTGAGGATATTAGGAGAGTGGAGTAGCATTCTGTGTGGCTATTGGATAACAGTTGGTGTATACACAGGTGAACCACTATATATTGCTGTGTTGTGGATGTGCTTTATTCTTTCATTTCTTTATTCATTCAGTTTTGTGATTTGTATTCGTGGATGAATGTTGTAATCTTTTTATTCCAAGCAAGTGTGGGGAATGTTATAGTAACTTAGGATTTATTTCTGCAAGTTATTTTGATTGCTTTGCCTTTTTCATTCCTCATTGGTTTGTGATACAAGGACGTTCTAGAAATAAGGTTGTCCTACCTTAAACGTTTGGTTTTTGGTGTAAGGTTGTCCTTAGAACTGATACAGTATCATTCTCTTTATTTTAGGCTATTGAGATTTCTTTCAATTCAGCATTGTTCTTTATTTCTTATATTATTCCACTGTTTTAGTTTTATTTGGCATTGCCCTATTCACCCCCCCACACCCCCCCCCCCCCCCCCCCCCCCTCTAGGGCATATAGCTAGGCCCCTTTCAAGTGGTATCAGAGACTAATAGCTCGTGCTTATTATTTATTTATTGGATTTATTTCCTGAGATAACGATCTAAGCTATATTAAGATGTCAAATTTTGATAGCCTATCAGTCACTAGGCCACCACCTTTTAATAGCACAAACTATGCCTATTGGAAAACCAGGATGAGGATCTTCCTCAAATCCTTGGATGAAAGTGTGTGCCTGGCCATAGTGAATGAATGGAATCCTCCTATCACTGAAGTAACTAATGTCGATGATTCAAAATCAATGAAAGTAACGACTTATTCTCTTTGGATCACACTTTAGAAAAGTGAGAGTAGTGCCAATGCAAAAGCACTAAATGCAATTACTTGTGCATTATCACCAAATGAATTCAAAAGAATCATCTCTTGTGAAAATGCAAAAAAAGCATGGGATGTATTAAAAATGACACACGAGGGTACATCTATTGTCAAGAAATCCAAAGTCCAACTCCTCACAACTAAATTTGAAGAAATTCATATGGAGGAGAATGAGATGTTTATGGACTTCTACACTAGATTGAATGACATTGTGAACTCTATGTGGGGTCTTTGTGATAGAATCCTAGAAAGTAAAGTGTGCACAAAGATACTACGCTCACTTCCTGAACGGTTCAATTCTAAAGTAACCGCGATTCAGGAACTTCGTGATAAAGATACCATGAGGGTTGAGGAACTAGTTGGTTCGCTTCAAACCTACGAGTTGTCCTTTAAAGCTCCTAAAGGAAAATCTATTACTCTCAAATCATCTAAAAATGTTTCACAAGAGAGCACTTCGGATTTAGAAAATTCTGAAGATGATATGGCGCTTTTAGCAAAAAGGTTTTACAAAATTTTCAAAAGCAAGAAAAAAGTTAATTTTTAAAATCAAATGATAAGAGACGATCTAAACCTAGAACTCGAAAATCTTTGAAAGATAGTCAATGTTACAACTGTCAAGAGTATGGCCACTTAGCTAACAAATGTCCTAAAAAGGACAAATCAAAAAGGAAAAGCATGATGGCTACTTGGGATGAATCGTCTGATTCTGAATCCTCTTCTAAATCAGAAGATTCTGAAACTGAGTCGGGCGATGATGTTAAAGCCCTTATGACTCTAGCCAAGATCACTTTTTCAGATAACGATGATTTATCTAGTGAAGAAAATATGAATAGTGATTGCGATAATGAAGATGATCTTCAGGATGCTTATAATGCCCTTTATAAGGAGAGTTGTAAAATTGCCGTCAAGCTTAAATTACAAAAAGAAAAATTTTCTAAGCTTAAGGAAGATTATGAGTCTCTCGTTTTAGAAAAGTCTCATATTTTCGATTCTTTTGAAAAGACTAAAGGTGATTTAGATTTCAAAACCTCCAAATTTGAAGATTTGAGATCCGAAAATGAGAAACTCAAAAAAGAGGTAGCTTCTCTTCTGAGTTTGAAAGACACATGGAGATATGCCCAAGGTGATCCTAAATTGGAAAAATTATTGTCCGGATCAAGAAAATGTGACGATCGATCCGGTTTGGGCTATGATAAGAATACATCTCCTAAACAAAAGAACATTGCTCCTAAATTTGTAAAAGGAGAGTCTTCAATCTCAAAAGAAAAGAATACTTATCAAGGTTTTTCTAAAATTCAAGAACTTTTCAAAAACCTAAAGGTAGCCATGTCAACTTTGATTTTCAAAACCGAAATCCATTGGCTGAAAAAATAATTGATCTACTCAAGGAGCTATTAAAGTCTAACTCTATAGGTCTCTCCTATAACAACAGACAGAAAAGGACCATCTATACTCCTAAACCCAAAACAGCTCTAAAATGGGTTCCTAAAGTTGCCTGCTTGGTTGCTCACACTACTTTCAAAGCTACAAGCCATTCAAAGTAGTACCTAGATAGTGGTTTCTCCATGCATATGATAGGCGACAAGGCTTTATTCACCGATCTAAAAGATATAACTGATGGGTCATGTCACGCCCCAAACTCAAAAATCGGATTCATAGGAATCCCGATTGCTGAATCTGGTCCCGACAACCTCCATAGTACCCCATTCTCGGCTCCTAGCATTCATATGCCAGATTCCGATCTTAAGATCCTACAAGGAGGATTTTTTTGTACATTTAACTTGTAATAAGCATAACCACAAGATTATCCAATTCACAAGGCAACATCATCATCACATATTCACTAATATAAACATTTGAGTACAATACTGAAAGGGAAAAAAAATAATAAAATAAAATCAAGCTGCAGAAGACCACTGCACGCTCTAAGCTTAACACTGTTGCAACCTAACATCACCTGCACGTATCTATCGTGCATAAGCTTATAGAAAGCTTAGAGTGTGGTGTAAGTGTGTGCACAAGATAAGTATCAAATGTTCAATACAATGCCATCATCATACAATACCAAAATTACTGGTCATCCATAAATCATACAATATCGGAATAAGCAAAAATACTGACAAAATCATGAATTATCAAAGAAAGCAGAAATACTAATAAGATCATAAATCATACGATAACAGAGTAATCGGAAGTACGGACAAGTTCATAAGTAAATCAATAGCAGAATACGCAATATAGAATAGCTATGCAACAAGGAGTCATGAAGAGCCAAATATTAGATGCCGAGGATGCAATGCAATATGCAATGCGAATGAAATGACCATACTGGAGTGATAAGTCGGGATGATAGTATGTAGTATCGCAGCCTATGGAGTCCATCATAAGGGACTACTATCCAAACCAGTCCGATACCTAAATTTGGATAGTTAGACTCAACGTGGTAAACTCTTGATCTCAGATTAGTCGCGTGCCTAATCAAAATCCTTACCATAACAAAGGTACACAACGATTAGTTGCACACCACTAGCCCGAGTGGGTAGTGAATGAATGAATGAGCATGCAACTCCTACTCAATAAGTCCACATATCAGTATGGTTCCTCTCTAGAAAATCACCAGGGTCTATTACACTCCATACCAGATTGTAGCCCCATCGCGCGCAACAAGGTGAGTGGAAGAGACCTCACTATCCGCCTGTCAATATCGGGCCCGACTCTTCAATAGCGGACCCATTCCTCGAGCTGGTCAGACTCAGCCTAGCATTTCCCCCTCCTCTCGGGCAGGTAAGGCCGCACCCCCTTCCAACCGACCACGACACAGTGGAGAGTGCAGCCATCTGGTAATCGACACTCGGCGCTCATCTACCCACTCGGTCTAGACGTTGGAGTAATCTCTGGAACCAAAAGGGTTCTGAAACTTTCACCCAAGGATATCTATAGCACCCCATGTAGAACAGGTTTTTGGTATCCCATCTGACCATCCACGATATGCCTGTGGAGGCTACAGCCCTGATGTCGCTAGGGCGTACAGTGGTCATGTCACACAAATACGAGATGCATGAGTCACACAGTGCAATCATGCATAAATTCTGCGCATACCGTGCGCTCACGTGGGGCAACTCTGCCTATCAGGGAGCCACAGGAATAACCTACCTTATGACATATGCAATGGTCAATCACATCTCATAACAAACATGCAAATGATGCGTATTGACATGTATTATGATACTATGATGTCACGTACTCATAATTGGTATCAATATCTGGCCTCAATAATTGGCATCGACATTCAGCCTCGACAATGTGAACATTTAACCAACATTGCCCTCAAGGGGTGGCCCACATAGTGTCAAAATATAGTGGACCCATGACCTCACGAAGGGCCTGATATACAATACCATGGGCCTCACTCAAGAGCTTAATACACATCACGATAACTTTTCGCATAGGCCTAACATACATTACAATGGGCTCCATCGCCTGGCCCCCAAATGCATCATAATGGGCCTCATCACATTGGTCGCATATACATCACATTGGGCTTCAAACACGGGCCGAATGAACATCACAATGGGCCTCAAATATGGGTCGCATATACGTCGTATAGGTCTCGACAATCGGCCTTGGCAATCGAAATCGGAATCGAAGTAGGCCTCAGTAATCGGAATTGGTCACGACAATCAGAGTCGTCAATCGGCCACGATAATCGAAATTGATCGATAATCGGCCTCAATACTCAGAATCGACAGTTGGTCATGATAATCTGCCTCGATCGGTACTCAATCAATCGGCCATGATAATCAGAGTCGGCAACCGGCCATGACAATCGGAATCGATCGATAATCAGAATCAGAAAATCGGTCACGTCAATAGGAACGGTAATCGGTCATGACAATCAGAATCGGAAATCAGTCGTGATAAACAGAATCGATCGATAATCAGAATCGCTAAATCGGTCACATCAATCGCACCGATAATCAGCAAATAAAGAAAATGAGGTCCATAGATGATCAACCGATCAACTATTGTATAAAGATCAACACTTGCCCGTGGTTATATCAAATCCGATAACACAGAGCCATCCGTCTACGGAGAATGGGGCCCACTTATTTGGGTTAAATCCACTAAGGGAATGATGAGAATGGGCCTAACAAGGCCTAAGGGAAGGTCACAATGTGGACATCTAACCATCATTGCTCATCAATGTGGACATCTAACCAACATTGATCCCAAGGAGTGGCCCGCATAGAGGCAAACGTATCGTAGGCCCATGACCTCATACAAGGACCTAATTCACATCACTATGGGTCTCATTCATGGGCCAAATACTCATCAAAGTGGCCTCGACACATCGGTCATGATTACATCACATCACGCCTTGCCCATGGGTTTCGAATTCGTCAAATGGGCCTCACCCATGGGCCTCGAGTACATCACAATGGGCCACAACCTATAGGATTCAAATACACAATAGGCAAGCCTATGCATGGGCTGTGTACACAACTAGTGGACCGCATTAATAGCCACACCAATGGACCTCAAGTATATCAAAGTGGGCCTTCTCATGTGGACCATATAAACATCAATGTGGGCCTCGCCAAATAGGCCACAAATACATCATGATGGGCCTCAACCCATGGGCCTTAATATATCACAATGGGCCTGAACCCATGGGGCCCAAATACATTATAATGGGCCTCGACCCATGGACCCCAAATATATCATATTGGGCCTTATACAAGGGCCTCATATACATCACATTACGCCTTTCCAAATGGGCCCTAAATACATTCAATGGGCCGTATCTAATGGGTCGCACTGATGGGACTCATAAACATCAAGTGGGCCGCATTAACGGATCGCACCAATGGGCCTCATAAACATTGAGTGGACCATATCCATAGGTCGCACCAATAGACCATGCATGCATTAAATGGGCTATATCATATGGGCCAAATCAAGCAATCAGGTCAAATGGGCCGATCGAATGAGCCGAGTCGAATAAGCCGAGTTAAATGGCCAAGTCAAATAGATCGAGTCAAATAGGTCAAGTTGAATGGGCTGAGTTGAATGGCCGAGTCACATGGCCGAGTTGAAAGGGCTGAGTTGAATAGGCCAAGTTGAATGGGCCGAGTCGCATGGCCAAGTCGAATAGGCCGAGTATACATCTCGATGGGTCACGACCCATGGGCCTCAGTACATCATAATAGGCTGCAACCCATGGGCTTCAAATACATAATAGGTGGGCCCACACGTGGCCTAAATACATCACAGGTGGACCCTGCACATGGGCCTCAAATATACATCATGATGAGCCTCATAGATGGGCCATAAATGAGCTTGGATTACATCTAAAATCAGTTCAATAGTTGAAGGTGTAATATGTGCACCACTGTACACATCATTCCATGGGACATATGGCCCACTAATGATGACCAGCACCGTCCAAACACGGTCTAAGTAAATCAGCACCCTCCAAACATAGTCCGAGTACCTCAGCACCATCTGGACACTGTCAGCTCATCAGCATCGTCCAAATATTTCCTAGCACCATCCAGCATGATCTGGATGGTGTGGATGAAATAAATACATCAAGGAGGTACCCACGTGTTTGGACAACATGGATAAAACACATATCAATGTGGCCCCACCGTCCACCAGTCACTGGACGGTGCAGAAACGCATAGCTTCAAGGTGGCTCCCACGAAAACTCTCTGACGTCAACACATCAGCTATGGCACGTGTGAGGTGCCTCAGCCAAATCCGTCCAGCAGTAGGTGGGTCCCACATGGGCCCACCACGTACACACACACACACACATATATATATATAATATTATATATATATATATATAATATTTTATTACTATTATTATTATTATTATTATTAAGGGGTCCAGCGTCCAGACTCTGGACGCTGGACAGACGGATGAAACACATGCATCATAAGTGGGGCCCATGACCACGCCATGGTTGGACGGTCTGGATAAGCAGACACATCACGATGGGATCCACGTAGGTGGGGCATGGATAAAACAAGGGCATCATGGTGGATCCAAAACTCCTCTAACCCAAAGAGGATTTTAATGGTAAACATTCAATCTCCTACTGTTAGTGGTGTGGACCGGCAGAGTGCCATGAACGGCAGATTTTTGGGGTATTCCTATGCCTAAAGGGGACCCATTATATGTACGGTGTGGATGCTCCAAATGCATCACGGTGGGGGCTGAGGTGGGGCCCACTCTCCTTGCTCCTTTCAGGCATCAGGACGCTGCTCGTTGCAGCGTCCTCTAACGCTAGCAGCAGCAGCGTCTACCATTTTTTTTTAAAAAAAAAAATTTAAATCATGTTTTTCCACGGTTTTTGACACGTGAGGCCCGCATCGAAAGAATCCACCCCGTTCACTACTTTCTACAGTCCATAACAAACCCATCAAGACCTATATTGGGTAGATTTCAGCGTGTAGGAAATATTTAAATGAATTTAAATGGAGAAAAGTACTATTTGCTAAGGTATGGCCCATCATTTAGTCGGATCAACTTCATTTTTCATATAAACAGCTAAAATGATTTGGAGAATTGAATGGATGGCGTGGATTAATAACATGCATCAAGGTGGGGCTTGCATGAGTGGCCCCCCTCCAAAGCTTGGAAATCAAGCTGATACTTTTGTTTTCACACCCAACGTCCAGGGACGCTAGACGTTCTGGCTCAAACGAATGTTCAAGGTGGGCCCTTCTCAGGTGGGCCACCACATGGTTGGGTGGTGTGTAACAACACATATAAAGTGGGCCTCACCTACAAACGACTTGGGTCCAAAACATGCTTCATGGTGAGGTCCATCCAAGTGGGTCCAAAACATGCTTCATGGTGAGGTCCATCCAAGTGGGCCACACACAACCACATAAAATAAATAAATACAAAGAGAGGGAGAGAGAGAGAAAGGAGCACCCACTATGATCCAAAGGTTAAGATCTACACAAAAAGGAAATCACCCACCTTATATCTCTTCGGACTTCTTCTTGCATCAGCGTATCCTAGAGCTCTAAGGGATACATTTGAACGGTGGAGATGGTCTTTGCATGGGGGGATTGAGTGATATGGAGGTGGGCCACACCAAACTTCTCCATGAAAGCCATGGACGATTGCTCCATGGGAGTTGCTTAAAAAAAATGAGAGAGAAATGAGGGAGAGAGAGTGATAGGAGAGAAGTAATGGTGAGTGATGTAAGCATTTACTTTGTTGTAAGAAAATGTTGACTTTTGGGGAGGGGTGGTTGTACTTGGCATTAATTGGTGATGTGTACTTTGATTGATAGGATTGATGAGATGTTTCATAGAGATTCCCTAGATACTTACAACGCGTAGCGTTTTCTTTAAACTGAACGCGGGCCCACATCTCCTGGCCTGGGTACCGCCTCGTAGCGCGAGACGTGGCATCGGAACCGCAGCGACGCCGCAATCGCACTAGTACAAGTCTCAGGTCTAGCTGACTCTAATATATGAGACACGACTCATGATCGCGTGCAAACGCCAATAATTGATCGCGGGTCACCGAAATTCGACCGGAAGGATCGCGGGAGTTGACGTAACAGTACGAACTAGGATATGGTGATGGAAGCAATTGCAAGATCATTGGCTAAGATATGGTTCAGCTTTATAACCTTCCTTTATTTAAGAATGTTTTATATGTTGAGGGCTTGAAACACAACCTTCTAAGAATTTCTCAGATATGCGATAATAACCATAGTGTAAAGTTTTCCAATCAAGGTTGTGAGATATTTAATAAAAAGGGTTCTGTTATATTAACTGGTCGCAGAACTTCTAAAAACTGTTACATCGTTAGTGATGCAAGCTCATCTTCTCAATCGTGCTACATGGTCCATACCGATGAGACTGAATTATGGCATAAATGCCTTGGACATGTACACTATCGAAACTTATTTAGATTGAGCAAAAGAGAACTAATTAGAGGTCTACCCAAATTGTAAAAAGTAGACAAAATATGTGGTGAATGCCAGTTGGGCAAACAGACTAGGAGCTCTTAGAAGAAAGTGAACTCCAATACCACATCTAGACCACTCGAGCTTCTCCATATGGATCTTATTGGACCAACCAGATCGGAGAGTCGAGGAAGCAAAAAATACATCTTGGTTATCGTAGATGACTATACCAGATTCACTTGGGTATCGTTCTTAAAAGACAAAACTGAAACCCTAGATGAAGTGAAAAAGATCATCAAACGAATCCAAAATGAGAAAGGTTCTCATGTTAGTAAGATCCATAGTGATCATGGATCCGAATTCGAAAACAGTAGTTTTGAGAAATTCTGTAGCGATCAGAGAATATCGCATGAATTCTCTGCGCCCAAACAGAGTGCTTCAGGATATGACTAATGTTATGTTGAATAGCATGAAGCTCTCTAGAAATCTTTGGGCTGAAGCAGTTAATACAGCATGTTATATTATTAATCGGGTTTATACTAGTAAATCTGATAATATGACTGCTTATGAATTATGATTTGAAAAGAAACCTACTGTCAAATACTTTCAGATTTTTGGCAGCTAGTGTTATATTTTACGTGATCGTTAAAATTTGGGAAAGTTTGGTACGAAGAGTGATGAAGGTATTTTTCTTGGTTATTCTTCGAACAGTCGAGCTTATAGGGTTATAAATAAGAGAACTGGTGTGATTCAAGAGTCCATCAATGTAGTCATTGATGATCATTTGAATACACTAGCTCCGAGTTCAAATGATGATGAAGCTCCTATTATCGACAAACAAGATACCTCATCAAAATAAAAAGAATCTGAACCAAGGATTGTCAAAGATCATCCAACCGATCAAATTCTTAGAAACCCTCTCACTGGAGTTCGTACTCGCAAACAACTTGAGAATATATGTAATTACGTTTGTTTCACATCCCAAATAGAACCGGTCAACGTGAAAGAAGCACTTTCTGATGAAAATTGGATAGTTGCCAAGCAGGATGAACTTAATCAATTTGTTCATAATGATGTCTGGTATCTTGTTCCTAGACCTAAAGAGAAACACATTATTGGAACAAAATGGATCTTTAAAAATAAGTCTGATGAGCTTGGAAATATAATACGAAATAAGGCTAGACTGGTTGTACAAGGGTACTATAGTTTTAGGGAATTGAGAATAGGTTAAGGTTTAGGTTTAGGTTACGAAATAAGGGTACTATAGTTTTACGAAATAAGGCTAGACTGGTTGGAACGCATGCTTTAGAAAATTTAAGATTTATCAGATGGATGTAAAGAGCACCTTCTTGAATGGCGATTTACATGAAGAAGTGTATGTTGAACAACCTTCAGGATTTGAAGACCCCAAGTTATCTCACCATGTATTTCGTCTCAAAAAGGCTCTCTATGGTCTAAAACAAGCGCACAGGGCATGGTATGAGAAATTGACTAAATTCTTACTTAGTCATAGCTTTCAAGTAGGAAGTGTTGATAAGACGCTCTTTGTTAAGAAGCATAACAATGATATTTTGACTGTTCAAATTTATGTTGATGATATTATTTATGGATCAACTTACTTTAACATGTTTATTGAGTTTGCAGAGTTAATGAAATCAAGGTTCAAAATGAGCATGGTTGGCGAACTAAACTATTTCCTAGGGTTGCAAGTAAAACAACAACCTGATGGAATTTTCATTTCCCAGACCAAATATGCTTCAAACTTGGTTAAAGGGTTTGGATTTGAGAATGGTAAGAACTAAAATATTTTTTTGGTCGATACTCGACCGGTCGTGGTTGTACACGACCAGTCATGGTACGACCGGTCGTGGTACTCGTGAACATGATATATTTGGAGAAAATCCCCTTCTTTATTTTCACTCCGACCTATGACGAGTCATGGCTCAACCAGTCATAGGATTTCTTATTTTTCTTCAAGGTGAGTCCTATTTCATCATTTTTCTTAAAGATTCATGCTCTCTATGCTTTGATTTGATCATTGTATAGCTAAATTTCATCTCTTATTGGATTTTTCAAGGGTTTCTTCTTAATTTGCTGATCTAGAGAAAACCCATCCCTTCTTTTGTGCATTTCGCTTGTTCTTTGTATATCTTCTTGAATATGGATGCTAGAGGGAAAAAGAAAACATCCCGTGGTCCATCTTCATCTACATCTGCACCAATAACTAAACGACACCTTTGGTCACCCGAAGATGATTCTCAAGATGTACGGGATTTACGTGTCCGTAATGTTATCGTTGAGCATACCGCTGATCCCAATCACATTGCTCCATATGGTATTGTCCGTCTCCTTGAATCTGTTGGCTGGACTAACATTTTGCTCTGGGGTGGGCCTGCATACCAGTCTATTGCCCAATCAATAGTTGCATGCATCTCAGAATTTTTTCTTGATAATTTAACTTTTTCAATTGATACTAGAGAAGAAAAATTTAAAGTAGACCATCATTTGATATCGGGTATTATGGATATACCCGTTAATGATGAAGGTATACTGATTCATACTCTATACGACAAACCATCTAAATCAGAAAAATGCATGTTGACAAGAGATTTATGCAAAATTAATGCGCAATGGACACACAAAGGGAATGTGCTCCCTTCAAAGTATCTGTTACCTAGATACAAAGTGTTACATCATTTTTTCATTTCAAATGTGTATCCTCGGTCCGGTAATAAAATCGAGTTGACTTCTTTCATGGTTCGTGTGTTGCATTCTATTGCTTCTGGTACTATGGTCTGCCTGCCTTCTTTGATTTGTCATTTTATCATTCAGTTTCGTCTCCATCCGGGTCATAGTGATATTCCGTTTGGTTATCTTATGATAGTTTTAGCCACTCACATGCTTGTCGATAAACCTATTAATGAGGCACCAATTCATCATCTTATTTTCAACAATTTCAATCTTAATAAGATGAAGCTGGATTTACTTCCTAGCCAAGTAGATGAAGGTGGTGTTGGTGGTGATGGTGGTGAAGCCAGAAATGAAGGGGAAGCGGGCGATCTTCCTCAACAGGATATTAATATGGATGAGATATTTGATGATATTGAAACTGATTTGCCAAATGATCCTGATTACGGTCCATCTAGTCATGATGCACGCCTTCGTGCATTGGAGGAGAAGGTTGACAACATGAGTATAGCCCATTATATGCAGTTTAAATATATGCGAAAATATCTTCGTTGCATCAATTGAGGCTTACACTAGATTGATCCGACTATCCTACTCCCTCTTTTGGATCTGATTAGGCGAATTATCATCTGGATAGTATAATATTATCTTTTATTTTGAATATTGTATTGTCTTTTGGATACTGTATTGTGGATTGATAATGACTTGATGCTTCTGGTTTATATTTTGAAATATGCTATGTCCTTTCATATTTCTTTCTCATTATCTACTTATTGTTACTCTCTATGGTATTGCTCTCTTTCCTATTGTGACTTTCTCTTGTCATTTTATGACAAAAAGGGAGAGTAGTAAGGTAAAAGGGAGTAGTATGGAAAGGGGGAGTAATGTGTTTGGATTGATTGATTGAGAAGGATATGTGGATTGAGAATATGGAGTCTTGATGTTTACATGTTGATTATTGTTTATATGAGCAGTACTCGTATTACTCAGGGGGAGTAGAGTAATTTGTGATTTTATGGCTCATGATTCCTTATTATCTTTTATGTTATGTGTTTTGTCACAAATTTGACAAAGGGAGAGATTGTAAGTGCTATGTTTTAATATCCCTTTGGTTGTCAAATTTTGTGGTGCCAAAACCTATATCTATGTCTTGTATATCTTGTGTTTCATGTTTGAGACTATTCATTGCTTCAAGTCATCGCATTTCAAGGCAAGAACTTAAATGAAGAAAGTTTCAAGTCATGGATGAAGAATTCAAGAATAGAAGTTTTCAAGTATGCATGCTCAAGATACAATCAAGTTCAAGTATAGTAGAAGACTTTGTCAAGTCAAGATCAAGCTCAAGAAGTCCTACAACAAGATTCATAAATTCTCAAGCTTCTCTTAAGGGTCATCTGAGTGTACAAACTATCAATGTTCATCTCTCTTTTAAGGTTTGTTTGACCTTAGATTGACCTTAGGTTAGGCTTTACTGTAGGTCATTTTGGATACATAATTTATATATCTTAATATGCTTGTTCGGGTTGTTCTAAGACCAGTCCTAGGGACTTGAAGACCAGTCCTAGCTCTACTACAACCAGTCTTAAATTTTTCAGGACCAGTCCTAGGTTGTTGAAGATTTTCGGATCTTTCTGGTTGTCCTACAACCAGTCCTGAACATCGTACGACTAGTCTTGTGAGCTGTACGACTCGTCCTTCGACCAGTCTTAGCCCTACGAGTCAAACTCTAGCAACTAAATTGGGGGTCCTACGACCGGTCGTAGGTGACCCACGACTAGTCGTAGGTGGTCCACGACCGGTCGTAGGCTACTCAGGACCGGTCGTGGAATAGTAAATCCTTGTCCTGTGGAAATCTTTGAAAATCTTTGATGCTACGACCAGTCCTATGATCCTAAGACCACTCGTATATGGGATTTTTCAGGCTTTAAATAAAGCACGAACTTCAGATTTTTAGCAATTCAATTCTATTCTATTCGAGCATTCTTTAGGCTATACTCTGAGATAAGTTTGTGTTGTTTTTAAGCTACTTTGTGCTCATTTAATATTCCTTTTGCTAGCTTGTTTATTATTTGATTTTGATCTACATTCCAATCTTATTTGAAAAGAAGAATTTTTGATATTCTTTCTTCTTAGATTCAAAATCAAATAGAACTAGCCCTTTTGATTTAAAATTAATTAGACTTAGAACCATTCTTAAAGTGAGTATTGGACTTTGAACGTTGAATCGAACTTCTACTCTGATTGGTTCTACCGGGTTACTTCAAAAGGAGATTCAAGTATTTTACATTTGTGTAATTTACTTTCTTTGGTTTTGTTTGAGATTTGTCAGAAAAATCTCATTGTATTGGTTATCTGAGGAGAGCTAGAAAACTCAGATTGTGGGGGTTTTTGGATTGTGTAAGTCCGAGATAAAAAGATACAATTGTGAAGGTTTTAGGTGAACCTGTGAAACCTATTTTGATAGTGCATGCTAATATCCCCTGTGTGAGGATATTAGGAGTGGAGTAGCATTCTGTGTGGCTGTTGGATAACAGTTGGTGTACACACAGGCGAACCACTATATATCGTTGTGTTGTGGATGTGCTTTATTCTTTCATTTCTTTATTCATTCAGTTTTGTGATTTGTATTCATGGATGAATGTTGTAATCTTTTTATTCCAAGCAAGTGTGGGAAATGTTGTAATAACTTAGGATTTATTTTTGCAAGTTATTTTGATTGCTTTGCCTTTTTCATTCCTCATTGGTTTGTGATACAAAGACGTTCTAGAAATAAGGTTGTCCTACCTTAAACCTTTGGTTTTTGGTGTAAGGTTGTCCTTAGAACTGATATAGTATCATTCTCTTTATTTTAGGCTATTGAGATTTCTTTTAATTCAGCATTGTTCTTTATTTCTTATATTATTCCGCTGTTTAAGTTTTATTTGGCATTCCCCTATTCACCCCCCCCCCCTCTAGGGCATATAGCTAGGCCCCTTTCAAATACAAGAAACAAAATCAATTTGAAAATCTAAAGAAAAGAATATTAAATATGCACACTTAGCTTAAATGGAGCACAAACTTATTACTCAGAAGGTCGAATTAGATTAGCATGAATTGTGTTAATTATTCTGAGATCCGTGCTCTATTTATAGGTGACCAAATCGCATCTTCAACTGGTCCAAAGAGCTCTATGACCGGTCGTAGGACCAACGGATATTTAAAATTTTGAGCATGATAAGATAACACGGTTTCACGACTGGTCGAAGGTCTCCTTCAATTGGTTGAAGGTCTCACATGACTAGTCGAAGCTAGTCAAATTTTAATGTTGTAGTTCGTAAGTCTACAACTAATCGAAGAAGTAGTCGACACTATTCATACGACAGTTGAACAGTCTCCAGGACTGGTTGAAGCCTAACAAGAATTTTTAAATTTTTACAACAAACTTACGATTGATCCAGGAAATTCTTAGACAGGTCGAAGCAGTGTTAGGACTAGTCGAGCAAGACCCAGGACTAGTCTTAGAATAGACCAAATTCCCATAAATAAAACATATGAATTATGTATCCAAAGTGACCTACTCTGAGGGTCAACCTAAAGTCAATCATAAGTGAAGTAAGGACATTGAAACTTAAAGACGAGTGACCTTAGAGAATAATGAAGCTTGAGATCTTGGTGTAGCTTGAACTTTGAAAGCTTCTTGAGATCTTGATGTCGAAAGCTTCATGAGATCTTGAATTATACTTGTCTGGAACTAAGTCGTACATACTTGCATTCTCGAGTCTTGAATTGTGAATAGTGCTTGTTTATCAAAGTTGATCTTGTGAGACTTTTGTTGTGACTCGGCATGTCTTGAGTAGAGCTTTGTTCTTTACATATGTAAGCTTCATAACAAGATACAAACAGTGTCTTTAGCACCACAAATTTGACAATAAAAAGGGCTAGCAACTATAGCACTTACACACACACACACACACCCAGACCAAGCTTGTGTTTAAATCAAACCTTGCATACAACATAGGACAACAAGGTGGGCCAGGCTGCATCCAGATTTTTGAATAGCAAGACCGTCCCACCCTACTAGATGGTCTGGATATGCTGAGCACATCAGGTGGGCCACGTCCATAAGGGAAAAAGAGAGAGAAGTAGAGAGAGAGAGAGAGAAGAGGAAGATCGGCCTAAGGGAGAGGCTTCGCCACTATGAGCTCCTCAAAAGATGCAAACCATACATCATGATCATCACATGGGCATGGATGGGCCCTACATCAGAAAATCTGATGTGGGGATGCCATCCCCTTCATGAAACCAAAGGTCTAGATGACCCCTTCATGATCTAAATCAAACAATACATCATGATGGAGTCCATGGAGAATGGCCCCATCAAACTAAGGTGGGCCATTGGCCACACCTAGGGGTCAAAATAGGATCCCCACCATTGATTGGTGGGTCCTACATGCTCCGAGCAAGAAAACCAACAGACTAAGTAAGAAAAAAATAAATCAAATCTTAGAAAAGCACCCCACCTATTATCTTCTTCTTCTTCTTCTACCCTTGAGTTCTCTAGCTTTAAAGGAGATGTTTTAATGGTGATGATGAGAATCTAAGGGCTGGATAGGGGGCGCTTAAGCTTGGAAGGTGCCTAGAAATGGAGGCTCTCTTGGACATTTGGAGGTCTCTCTCTCTAGCTATGAAAATGAGAAAGAAGAGAGGGAGGGAGAGAGATAAAAGAAAGAGAATGATTGCATGTAAGACAATGCTTACCATGTAAGAGAAGCTAGGAATGCTTGCCATAATTACTAGCATGCTTGGGGGGTAGAGTAGGGTGATGTCACCCCTAGGCTAGTAGTAGCCTAGGATGACATCATCCTAATGCTGATTCCTAGGGAAAGCACTTCATCTGGAATGCCATGGCCCCGCAACATGTGGTCCACGACCAAGATAATGCGTGGGCCATAACTCTCAATCTAAGCGTCACATTGGTGCACGAGACGCGGCGTTGGAACCACGGCGATGGCACGGTCGCAATGACATAGGTCTCCGGTTAAGCTGACTCGAGTCTACAGTATACGACTTGAGGTCACTCACAAACATTGCATATAGGTCTTGGGTCACCAAAATTCGACAGGAAGGATCGTGGGATCCTAAGGAACGAAATAATACTAGGACACAGGTCTTACAGTGACTCTGGTTATAGTCATCAGGGATTTTACTTCATTTGAAATTTCTTATTTTGAATCATCTGACTCAGAAGAACTTTTAGAGCCGGATGATTCATCCCAAGGAGCAATCATACCCTTTCTTTTTTACTTATCTTTTTTAGGACATTTATTTGCCAAATACCCGTATTCATGACAGTTGAAACATTGACTGTATTTTACAAATTTTCTTTTATCAGATGGTTTTTGAAAATCAGATCTTTTCTTATTTTTGAAAATCCTGTAAAATTTCTTAGCAGGTAAAGCCATGTCATCTTCTGTATCTTTAACATCAGAATTAACACAGTTATCTTTTGCAGTAGATTTGGATGACTTAAGAACAATGAACTTACCTTTAGAAGCTTTAAAATTTAACTCATATGTTTGAAGAGAACCAACTAACTCCTCAACCTTCATTAAATCAATGTCTCTCAATTCCTGAATGGTAGTTACTTTAGAATTAAATCTCTTAGGAAGAGATCGCAGTATTTTAGTACAGACCTTGCTTTCTGGGATTCCGTCTCCTATACCCCACATGGAATTTATTATATCATTTAATTTCATATAGAAGTCTATGAAAGTTTCATTAGAGTTTCTTTCATAGACTTAGTTCCATTACTACCTAGAACTTCAGACAAGGGTGGTTTCCATTTGGTTATAGTGGCTTGCCACATGCTTTCATCTAAGAATTTTAAGAAAATCCTTATTCTTACTTTCTAATAAGTATAATTAGAGCCATCAAAAGGTGGTGGCCTAGTAATAGATAAGCTATCGAAAATTGACATAATGAAAGCTCTAGATCTTTAAACTCAAGGAACTTAATCTAATAAATTAACAACTTTACTCTGATACTACTTGAAAGAGTTGAGCTAACAATCCTAGACGGGGGGGGGGGGGGGCACTATGAAAAAACAGTAAAAAAAGGATGGTCCAAAACCGTCTCAAATGACCAAAAAGGACGGTCATGGACCGTCGCATGGGCCGTCAAATTTTGACATGTCATATTACTTAAAGGATAGTTGAAAACCGTCATTCTTATTGACAAAAAAAGGACGGTCATAGACCATCCTTAAAAAGGACGGTCATGGACCGTCTCTTATGAGCCTTTAAAGAAAGGACGGTCATGGACCGTCCTTAAAAAGGACTGTTATAGACAGTCTCTTAGGAGCCTTCAAAGGACGGCCATGGACCGTCCTTTAAAAGGACGGTTGTGAACCGTCCTTAAAAAGGATTGTCATAGACCGTCTCTTAGGAGCCTTCAAAGGACGGCCATGGACCATCCTTTAAAAGGACGGTGAGGGACCGTCCTTAAAGAGGACTGCTATGAACCGTCTCTTATGAGCCTTCAAAGGACGATCATAAACCGTCCTTAAAAAGGACTGCTATCAGCCGTCTCTTATCACCCTTGAATGGACATTTTCAAATTTGACTTGTTACAATATATTTCATCATATTCTTCCTGATTACACCTGGTATATAATATATTTCATCATATTCACATTTACATCCATCTAAACCCAAACTATCTAAATCCATCCAAACATAAACTATATTCATCCAAACATAAACTACATTCATCCAAACACAAACAATCTTATCCACATGACATTCATCCACGCATGATACATATAAGTTTAACATCATAAATTTTTTTTTAAAAAAAAAAGGAAAAAAATCAGCAACAATTTTCTTTTTATCTTTCATCTAATAAAAAAATATTCAACCAACAAAACATTATAATTCAAAATCATGAAGAATTGCAGAAACTTCTTCCAAAAAAGTGGGCACTTTTTTAAAATAAAACTGATCATTAAAATAAAACATGCAAGCAAATAATGTAAAAAAGTGTTTCAATTAATAGAAATAACAACAAAAATTAAATCTTTGTAAAAAGGGGCATGTGTTAAAAGGGATACATTCTTATTTGTTGCCATGTGATTGGGCTACATTATTACATCAATCGGGTTCGAGTTCGGGAAGGGTTTAGGTTTGGGTTTTCAAGTTTAGGTTTAGGTTTAGGTTAGGGAGTTGAGATTAGGATTAGGTGTAAGTCTAAGTTTAGGGATTTGAGAATACATTTAGGTTTTAGGTTTTAGGTTTAGGTTTTAGGTTTAGGTTATAAGTTTCGGTAATAGGTTAAAGTTTAGGTTATAGGTTATAGGTTATAGGTTTAGTTTTAGGTTTAGGTTAAGGTTTAGGTTATAGGTTTAGGTTAAGTTTAGGTTTAGGTTATAGGTTATAGCTTTAGGGAATTGAGAATAGGTTAAGGTTTAGGTTTAGGAAATTGGGTTTGGGATCGGGTTTAGGTTTGGGTTTTCAAGTTTAGGTTTAAGTTTAGGTTAGGGAGTTGAGATTAGGATTAGGTTTAGGTTTAAGGATTTGAGAATGTATTTCGATTTTAGGTTTAGGTTTAGGTTTAGGTTTTAGGCTTAGGTTTAGGTTATAGGTTTAAGTTTAAGTTAGGTTATAGGTTAAGGTTTAGGTTTAGGAAATCGGGTTCGGGTTCGGGATCGGGTTTAGGTTTGGGTTTTCAAGTTTAGGTTAGGGAGTTGAGATTAGGATTAGGTGTAGGTTTAGGTTTAGAGATTTGAGAATACATTTTGGTTTTAGGTATAGGTTTAGGTTTTAGGTTTTAGGTTAAGGTTTAGGTTAAGGTTAGGTTATAGGTTCTAGGTTAAGGTTTTAGGTCACAGGTTTTGGTTTAGGTTTAGGCTTATGTTATAAGTTATAGGTTTAGGGAATTGAGAATAGGTTAAGGTTTAGGTTTTAGAAATCGGGTTCGGGTTCGGGATCGGGTTTAGGTTTAGGTTAAGGAGTTGAGATTAGGATTATGTGTAGGTTGAGGTTTAGGGATTTGAGAATACATTTTGGTTATAGGTTTAGGTTTAGGTTTAAGTTTTAGGTTTAGGTTAAGGTTAAGGTTAGGTTACAGGTTATAAGTTTAGGTTATAGGTTATAGGTTAAGGTTTTAGGTCATAGGTTTTGGTTTAGGTTAAAGTTATAGGTTAAGGTTATAGGTTAAGGTTTAGGTTTAGGTTTAGGTTTAGGTTTAGGTTATAAGCTACAGGTTTAGGGAATTGAGAATAGGTTAAGGTTTAGGTTTAGGAAATCGGGTTCGGGTTCGGGATCGGGTTTAGGTTTAGGTTTTCAAGTTTAGGTTTAGGTTTAGGTTAGGGAGTTGAGATTAGGATTAGGTGTAAGTTTCAGTTTAGGGATTTGAGAATACATTTAGGTTTTAGGCTTAGGTTTAGGTTTTAAGTTATAGGTTAAGGTTTAGGTTATAGGTTTAGGTTAAGGTTAGGTTTTAGGTTATAAGTTTAGGTTATAGATTATAGGTTATGGTTTTAGGTCATAGGTTTTGGTTTAGGTTAAGGTTATAGGTTTAGGTTTAGGTTTAGGTTAAGGTTTAGGTTTAGGTTATAAGCTATAGGTTTAGGGAATTGAGAATAGGTTAAGGTTTAGGTTTAGGAAATCGGGTTCAGGTTCGGGATCGGGTTTAGGTTTGGGTTTTCAAGTTTAGGTTTAGGTTTAGGTTTAGATTAGGGAGTTGAGATTAGGATTAGGAGTAGGTTTAGGTTTAGGGATTTGAGAATACATTTAGGTTTTGGGTTTAGGTTTAGGTTTTATGTTTAGGTTTAGGTTATAGGTTATAAGTTATTGTTTTAAGTTTAGGTTAAGGTTAGGTTATAGGTTTAAGTTTAGGTTATAGGTTATAAGTTAAGGTTTTAGGTCATAGGTTTTGGTTTAGGTTAAGGTTATATGTTTAGGTTAAGGTTTAGGTTATAAGCTATAGGTTTAGGGAATTGAGAATAGGTTATGGTTTAGGTTTAGGAAATCGGGTTCGGGATAGAGTTTACATTTGGATTTTCAAGTTTAGGTTTAGATTAGGGATTTGAGATTAGGATTAGGTGTAGGTTTAGGTTTAGGGATTTGAGAATACATTTAGAGTTTAGGTTTAGGTTTAGGTTTTAAGCTATAGGTTTAGGTTTAGGTTTAAGCTAAGGTTTAGGTTTAGGTTATAAGCTTTAGGTTTAGGGAATTGAGAATAGGTTAAGGTTTAGGAAATCAGGTTCGGGTTCAGGTTTAGGTTTGGGTTTTCAAGTTTAGGTTTTGGTTAGGGAGTTGTGATTAGGATTAGGTGTAGGTTTAGGTTTAGGGATTTGAGAATACATTTAGGTTTTAGGTTTAGGTTTAGGTTTTAGGTTATAGGTTAGGTTTAGGTTTTAGGTTTAGGTTAAGGTTAAGGTAAAGGTTAGGTTATAGGTTATAAGTTTAGGTTATAGGTTATAGGTTAAGGTTTTAGGTCATAGGTTTTATTTTAGGTTAAGGTTATAGATTAAGGTTTAGGTTTAGGTTATAAGCTATAGTTTTAGGGAATTGAGAATAGGTTAAGGTTTAGGTTTAGGGATTTGAGAATACATTTAGGTTTTAGGTTTTGGGTTACGGTTTTAAGTTTAGGTTAAGGTTAGGTTATAGGTTTAAGTTTAGGTTATAGGTTATAAGTTAAGGTTTTATGTCATAGGTTTTGGTTTAGGTTTAGGTTATAGGTTTAGATTAAGGTTTAGGTTATAAGCTATAGGTTAAGGTTTAGGTTTATGAAATCAAGTTTGGGTTCAGGATCGGGTTTAGGTTTGGGTTTTCATGTTTAGGTTTATGTTTAGGTTAGAGAGTTAAGATTAGGATTAGGTATAGGTTTAGGTTTAGGGATTTGAGAATACATTTAGGTTTTAGGTTTAGGTTTAGGTTTAGGTTTTAGGTTATAGGTTTAGGTTTAGGTTTAAGTTAAGGTTTAGGTTTAGATTTAGGTTTAGGTTATAAGTTATAAGTTTAGGGAATTGAGAATAGGTTAAGGTTTAGGTTTAGGAGATCGGGTTCGGGTTTAGGTTTGGGTTTAGGTTTAGGTTAAGGAGTTGAGATTAGGATTAGGTGTAGGTTTAGGTTTAGGGATTTGAGAATACATTTAGTTTTTAGGTTTAGGTTTAGGTTTTAGGTTATAGGTTATGGTTTTAGGTTTAGGTTAAGGTTAGGTTATAGGTTTAAGTTTAGGTTATAGGTTATAGGTTAAGGTTTTAGGTCATAGATTTTGGTTTAGGTTAAGGTTATAGGTTTAAGTTAAGGTTTAGGTTTAGGTTTAGGTTTAGGTTATAAGCTATAGGTTTAGCGAATTGAGAATAGGTTAAGATTTAGGTTTAGGAAATCGGGTTCGGGTTCGGTATCGGGTTTAGGTTTGGGTTTTCAAGTTTAGGTTTAGGTTTAGGCTAGGGAGTTGAGATTAGGATTATGTGTAGGTTTAGGTTTAGGGATTTGAGAATACATTCAGGTTTTAGCTTTTGGTTTAGGTTATAGGTTATAGGTTACGGTTTTAAGTTTATGTTAAGGTTAGGTTATAGGTTTAAGTTTAGGTTTTAGGTTATAGGTTAAGGTTTTAGGTCATAGGTTTTGGTTTAGGTTAAGGTTATAGGTTTAGGTTAAGGTTTAGGTTTAGGTTATAAATATAGCTTTTGGGATTTGAGAATAGGTTTAGGTTTAGGTTATAGGTTATAAGTTTAGGTAATTGAGAATACGTTTAGGTTATAGGTTTAGGGTGTGGTCCATGCAAATACAGATATAAACACGACCTGTCCAAATGTCCAGGCCCTTCCAATGTTATTTATAGGAAATGGACAGCTTCACCATGGTCATAACAACGGTTCCCACCTTTCAGGGACCCTCGCTCATCTGGATAGCTCCGACGCACATCCGGGTCTACTTCATTAATTTCGAGCAAATATATAAACACGGCTTGTCCAAATGGCGAGGCCCCTTCAATGTTGTCCATAGGAAATGGACAGCTTCATCGTGTCATAACAGCGGTTCTCACCTTCCAGGGACCCCCGCTCATCCGGATAGCTCCGACGCATATCTAGGTCTGCTCCATCAATTTCAAGCTAATACATTTAAAAACAACATAAATATATCTAAAAGCATCTAAATACCTGGGGAAGGCCTCCCATATTTGTATTGTTGGTTACTCATCCCTTTGTCTACAAGCCACAATCGACCAATAATTTCTATCGCTTCCTGTACTCTGAAACCAACACAAATATAACTGGGAAACAATATAAGGAATAAGAAAAAATAAATTACCTGTACACATCATTAAATGTTTCCCTATAAGGCGGTGATATTATATCTTTGATAGTCACAACCTATATGACAAAGAAAAATGCAACCGATACAGTCTGTTACAATTCAAAGGAGAAAAAAGATTTATGGGTGCACCAATATTCTAGTATATTACGACCGGCTGCCTACATACCCAAAAAGTCAGATTGAAATCAAGGCACTACGTAGTTCTTTTTAAATAAGTCACCGATATTTCCCCACTCTCACGTCTCCGTCTCTCTCTTAAAGCAAAAATGAAGAAAAAAAAAATCTCTTTTATGTTTTTTCAATCTATCTTCCATTTTCTTCTTAACAAGACAATCCATATTTACTAATATTCCCATTTTTTTATTTTTTAAAAGAATGATTTCGAACTCAGAAAGCATCGACTCCAGCACGTACTTTCAGCCCAAACCCTAACCAAGGACTCCAAAATTACCAAGTACTCATAAACATTCATTGCAAGCATTTTGTCTATGTGCATGATGACCATACTGTTAAGATCAATCCTCTTATTTTCATTTACAGAAACTACTGGATGACAAATTATGTGTAACATACAGAGATGGTTTAGCCACTCATGTAATTAGGGAAGGTTCAAAAGGACATACATATTTGAAAGATGGATTTTGGGTGCGGTAATGGCGGCGGTGTTCCAATTTGAGGCTTTTGGGGTGCGGTTTCAATGCCACTTTTCTTCATTGTCGAGCCCCAATCACAAACTTCTGGATTTAGCCGATAAAATATATGAAAAGATTCAACCCCACAAAAGAAGATGAAAAACAAGCCATGAATGATAGAGCAATGCAATTGCCTAATCGCGAGTGCAACTATTCAGGTTGACCTAGTTCTTCAGTGGGCCATGCACGTATGCATATGTCAATGGTTCATGATCAAACTATCCTGATAATACACGATCGACAAAGATACCCATAACGGCCCACTCGAAGATTAGCCTAGATGTCACTCATGTGCTACTTTGATGTTGACGGTTTGTAGTCATTAAAAAATAGTAAACTTGAAGAAACAGAACAGAGCAAAGCCTCAAATTTGAAAGAAGGATTTGTTACTAAGGATTTGTTTCGATGGGTTCTTCATCTAATATCATTATTCTACTCTTTAATGTCTTTAATAGACTATTTCAGGCATAATATACATCTATGTTATATATAAGAGAGCAACTCTAGGAATTGAAATTTGTAACTAGCCCACCATTTGTTAATTCCATTTCTAATGCAGGTCAGCCCAAGCAACATCTTCTTGCAACTGGATGGAGTGTGTAAGTGTAAAGAGGCTTGTTACAAGTGATTCGATCCATTTTCATTTGGTATGCTCATTCAGATCCTCATGCTACCTATCTTTTGCAAGCAGCATTTCAACCTGTCATGTCGTATATAATTTGCATCTAACACTAAAATATATTGGTTTCATCATTAGGAATGAAAGAATCAGTTAATCCTGAGAATCTGACATGCTAATCAGCCACAAACAGTCATGCCTTTGTCACTATATATATATTAACTTCTTGAATTGTCTTTTATAAAAAGAAAAAAGAAAAAAGAAAGAAATAATTATTGACCATATGCACTGGTGGATTTCATGCATGAGGGTTTGTATGTGGATTTCATAGGGTTTGTACTCTCAAGGCAAGGAGTGATGATGTACTCTCCTCCATCTCTTTGAGTGTCCTTAACAGTTGCATCACAATCAAATTTTCACTGGTACAATTTCGAATGTACAAAATAATGGAAAGTAAATTACTGAATCACAATTTCATATAAAATCTTTCTGCCAGCTGCAGATTCCTGAGGTATTTCAAATCTACCCTATGAGTAGAAGCTAGATTTTAAGCAAAGAACATTATCGAATCAGGTCACAATGTGCACAATGAAAATAACTTAGAAAAGGATAAAGCTTGTGGAGAAAGTTTTTGCAGCTCTAGCAAACCCATTTGTAAGTATTAGATCATTCAAGTGTAAAATATTAAGAAAGTTTTTTAGTGTAGTACATATGAATTAAAACTGCTAATAATAAACTGTTAACTATAAGAGGAACTAAGGCAATGGTAATTAAACGATAAACAAAAAATAATGAAAAAAAAGGATAGATCTTATCTAAATAAGTGTGTTGGCATGTGTGACAAGCAAGCATATTTGGTTGAAACTATATATAAGAGTTTTTGTAACATTGCTAGACAAGTCACCGATTCTAATAAGGTTGCAAGTACAAAGGAACATACTAGCAAAAGAGTAAGATTAAGATATATATTTAAATAAAGTGGGTGGACATAATCATCAACAACATTTAATTCACAAAACCGTCATAGCAAGGTGTCCGGTTCTATGTATTGTAGGACTTTAGTGGTACACTTAAGACCTTTCCCATAGGAAAAATTCAAGAAAGGTGTGAGTTTTAATCATATCAACCCTATGAAAAGGTAAAAATCTCATCAATTTCAAGAAAGGAAGAAAAAAAAAATACGAATCAAAAATAAGGAAATCAGATCAATCCATCTACATAGAGTGGTAAATAGAGGCAAAATTCAGGAAAAAAGATGTGAAATATTATCATTTTAGCATGCAAAAAAAGGAGAAAATTAAATTTATTAAGAATGCCATCTAAAAAATGCCATTATTTTAGTAAGAAAATAAATTTATTTCAGTTTGATAACCATTGACGGTTACTTTGAACAATTTCAAGAAAAAACAAAGCACCTGAGGAAATGTATCTTTTGATGTATAGCCCCTGGCTTTCATTCTTTCTAATAAAATTTTAGTTAGTATCATCTCCAAGAATACAAGAAATGCCCCACCATTTGTCCTCTTTAACAACTGGTTATTCTACTATCAGGTCTTCATTGGTTTATTTTCTACCAAAATGCCCAAAGGTCAACCAAAGATTAGGCTTGATGGCCACCAACATAGCATAAACACACTTTTAAGAATGAAATATGTAGAGAAAGATATGCACAACCCTACCTAATTAGTGGATGCATAAATAATCGTCTATCTTGGTTAAAGGGAGAAATTTGCTTCTGACTCAGGAACTTGACTTCGAATGCAGAAATCTTTTACATGCTGCCTTGTCCTAGAATGCACCCACGAAATCTATGTTCTTGGGAGAGTCCTACAAATTTGATAAGAAGCATGGTAAGGGAATGTCCAAAGAGGAAAAATGAAAAAGACAAGTACAAACATTGACACAAAATTACAAACTAACTAGATCTCACCAAACTAAGGTTGCTTAATTTGAAAAAATGAGTTTAAATGTCTAAATATGTAGAAATGACTGGAATACAATTCTGAACCGACATTTACAAACTTGCAAATACAAACACATGCGCATATCTATAGTTCAAATTATAAATTAGTGTTGTTGGCTCCAATTATACATGATTACTATAATATGAAAGCTAAGTAGGTTGGTAATCCATTCATGTAGCCAAAAGACTGAAAATACTAGAAATTTTCATCTTGAGTCAACTGACAAATAAAACAATGAAAAAAAAAACAATTTTCTTTGGTTGAAATGATAATGCAGCCAATAATTTGATTACAGTCACTAGTTGCAGTCATACAATAATAGTTCCAACTATCAATGACTTCAACCTGAAGATAGCCAGTCAATAACATAGATCCCACTTCTTCGACCTAAAGAAAACTTATGGCTAGCTACAACTGAAATACTTGCTTGTGACACTTGACATACATTTTCAAGCTCAATATTGGCCTTTGTAGCGGCTTGCGCCAAGGCAACAACAACTTCATGAAATTTAAGAGTTTGCATTTGTTCAGAGGTGCTTTGTGCCCCTTTATAAGGAGTCCACTACACTTTTTAGAGGGTTCAGATTCCTTAACACCATTCATCTTAGGTGCAATGTGTACACATTTGATGCTTTAGGACAATGTAAACTACTAGCTGCTGGGGCTGGAATGGCATGCACTGGCATCACAGGAAAAAAAATCACGGAACTCATCATAACATTTTAAATCCTATATTGCAGCAGCTTATAACTCACTAATATTATCAATACAAGAAATCATGGAACTCGTCATAACATTTTAAACATGGGACTGTAACCAAAACAAACATCATCCATAAACATCATCTTTGCCTAAAACTGCAATATCATGAATGCCTAATAAACAGAAACATAAAAAATAATGACAAATTTCGCATAATCCCAATTTCAACATACAGGTGTCCGTGAATCAAAGGTTAGGATTGTTTAACTCATCCCAATCTTAGGACTAAGAGTAAGCAATTGTGCGGTTAATACAGCCAACTACACAATTTTTGAGTTCCCGCATATCAAGCGCCTTAATCCAACCAATGCAATTGGGCCACCATTTCCAAGGAGAAATCACCAACTGATACCTTATATTTAAGGTACCATGTTCTTTTATCTTCCGCTGTCATGTTGCTTTTGTGTAACATCAAAGACATGCACAAGGAGTGCGACATTCATAAATATCACCTGGGATGAAAATGAGTATGGTCCATTTATATGGTGGCATGGTCTTACTCAATTTCTATGCAAATGGTTCTTCCAATCTTAGGATTTTTGGTGCACAGGCCATTGATGGCGAGGCCTGTCAAATAAAATTTCAATCATTGAATCACCAAGCCCACTTTACAAGATGAAAATCTCTAATATTACTGTACAACCTCTCCACCCCAAGCATTTTATCATACCTCTTAGAGAAACTTCGGCAGATCTGATAGAAGGATTGATCACAACATGTACCACTGCTGTAGTAGAAGTGGGTTGTGAGTAGAAAGGCCTAAAAAAATGTCACAGAGGATGACAAAGACAGGGAAATTGAAGCTCAGCAGAATGCAGAGCTTCTCCTAAGGACAACGTTTTCTTGGACATGGTAATAAGAAAATAGAAAGAGACTGGCATGAAAATGCTCATGACATCTTATAGAGCATCTTCCATTTTAATATGCTAACCCAACTAGGATGATCAACTATTTCGCCCATGTGATATTAGTATTACAGCAATGCAAACAACTAATTGCAGGGAAAATTAAGTAGAAACCACTAGAAATTTCAGATGATGCGAGCATAATACACCTACGAGCATATGGAGGGAGCAAATGAAGAGCATTTTTTCCATATACTTTGTGTTGTCTCTTTTTAATGGGTATTCTAATCAAATAAATAGGGAACCTTAGCCCTGTGAAGACAACAAAAAAAAAAAATAATCAAACAAACAAGGAACCTTTCCAATGTGACGGAACAATAAAAAACCAAGCGGCTACATATGCATGCACCAAGAAAACCATATCAATTTCAGCACGCATGACCCTTAACGTGAGTGATGTAGCAAAAGAAGAAAGGCTGTTGTGGATGAGCATGAAATCCAAAGCAGTTTGAATAACAATTTAATTGGTAACCGGACACCTGCTCCTCTCACTGCACTAGTGTTGTCTCCCTTTTACTCCACTGTGTATCCACCAACCTAACACAATTACACCTTCCTATCACTATTTTCACTTCACAACACCATACTTTTTAACTAATTAAAAAAAAAGAAAAAGACCCAACTCAGTTGGGTCTCAGTTCAATTGATGGTGGGAACCATAAGATGGAATCGAGATCCATGTTCCCACATATATGGGATCATGTGTTTGAGATTAGAAAATGCCAGCAATCCAATCTTTTACCTTTTCTCGCTTAGTGTGGACCACTGTCATTTTCATTTCTTTTATGTCATCGAATAGCTAGAAAATTCATCTTAGGTAGTTCTCTAACAAATGTAGGGATCAAAGGAAGTATGGCATCCCCTTCATTCAAAGTTGGTAAATAGAAAATTCATACCTTGGCAAAATAAACAGAGGAATGATGCGATGCACAACCCACATCCTTGGACAATATACAAGGACTTTCAGTTTTGACAAGCATATAATTCCTCCAAACTCACGATCTTTAGTTGTGACTTGGGCTAAGTTCCCCTCTCTCTCTCTCTCTCAAGTTGTTACTTAGCAAAATAAACAGATACATAATACAATGCAGAATCTGCATCTTTGCACAACATACATGGAATTTCAGTTTTGACAAGTAGGGCCTATGGTTTTGTATGGCCCAAACCCTGCTCTATTACATGCCATTGTGAATGGATCATGACCCAAAAGACTTCCAGATTAGAAGATCCCAGTGACTAATCATGAGACTTTTTTTTTTTGTCTTTTTTCAGTTTGAATTGGATGATTGTTACATTTCTCTTCTTAACCATCAATACATATCAAGAAATCAAAAGGTGAAAATGTCCTATTGAGTATATATCTGGTACACAGCTCATCAATGGCAGGTGCAGAAGATAATATTCCGGATTACCAAAAAATGAGTCCCACCTGATAGAAATGGAAACCATGCATCATATAATTCCTCATGAGCAATATCATCCCATTTTCGAATTGACCAAACAACCCCAACAAGCGACTCTCTTATAGTATTGATCACAAAACTCTAACAAATAACACAAACCATCCAGTTTCTGTCAATCAGTCGCAATAAACAAACATTTCCATATTCAGACCCATCTCAACCGAATCAGATTTCGCATGTCAAGTCCTCTTTTGTTCATCCTCTTCCCAATTCAAACGCAACCAGTCCGAGACGAGTCAGATCACCATACCTATTGGGGGCCCACCATTAGTTATAATGATGATCAAAACCCTTGACCAAGTAGGTTCTAGAAATATTTCATCAGTGGGCAAGTTCTGCCCAAACTTCCCTTTTCTAATGGTCCTGATCTCTCCTTTTGAGTGAGAAAGAGAGAGAGATGGTTCCTTTTATTAGAGAAAACATCCATTCTATGAGAAAAATCTAAGGCACACATCATAGTGGGGCCACATAAAAGACATCATGGTGGGTCCAATTAGCGAGGAAAGAGAAGCTCACCTATTTGAAGACGCTGCTCGATGGCGATGGGATGTCGCTGCTTGAAAATGGGAGAAGCTCTTGAGGGCTGGGATGCGCTGCTTGAAAATGGAAAAGAGAAAATGGTGCTTGCGGGATGGGATGCGCTGCTTAAAAATGGAAAGAGAGAAAATGGCGCTTGCAATTCCTCTTCTAAATAAGATAAACCTTTAAAATCTAAAACAGTGTGTGTTTACCATTTTTTCTAATAAACAATCTGTTAACATCCGTATATGCATGAGGGACCATTTTCTGGATGGTTAAGATTGTATTATCTAAGAAAATTATAAATATTAAACATTTACAACTAGAAGGATTATTTGAATGGTCTGGATAACTCTATATCATTGCCACTGTTTTCATTAACTAGTCACCACTGTTTTACATTCTATACAAAACTCACAGTTTTGTACAGAAGAAAAAATGGTAAACATATCGTTGGAAAGGGGAGGGCTCTATGGGCCCCACCATGATGGATATGTTTCATCCAAGCCATCCATCCATTTATCAACATTTGTTTGGGATTGATCTCCAAAAATTAGCCCTAATTAAGTCTCTGGTGGACCACAAAATGAGAAAAATTAGGATGGTTGGACGTCCACCATTCAAAACTGCAGCAATAGCTAAACCTACCTTCAAAACTCAGGACGGCATGGATGAAGCGCATACATTATGGTGGGACCTATAGAGCATCGACCAACATCTACCAACTTTTGTAGGCCCACTATGATGTATTTGTTATATCCACACCGTCCGTCCATTTTGAGATATCATTTTATGTCATGAGCCAAAGAATGAGGCAGATAAAAATCTGTGGTGGACCCCACCACAGAAATCTCAGGTGCACCACACCACATGAAATCAATAGTAATTGGATATCCATCGTTAAAATCCTCCTAATGCTTATTGTACTGTTTATTTTTAGGTTATAAGTATAAACTGAACGTCTACCATTGAAAAATTTTGAAAGGCAGACTTAAAGTTCGAGTGGATCCCATCACAAAAAAATAGTGGGGATTGAATGCCTACCATTAAAACCTTACTTTGGGCTGTAGAAGTTTTCAACCATGATAATATATATGTTTTCCCTTATTCCATGTCTGTATTAACTTATAAACAAGTTGGATCTGAAATAAACATCGCGGCGGGCCCTAAAAAGGTTTCAATAGTGGGCGTCACTATCCCACTCTTTTCTATGGTGAGTCCACTTGAACTTTGGATCTGCCCCGTCAGTTAGATGCATCATTCCATGGTGGGCCACAAGCTTAAAAATAAAATCAATCCATGACTTGGGTGGGCCACACCACATACTATAGTTGAGAGGGTTACCCTCCCATTAAAACATTCATAATCATTTATTGGGCCCACCTAGATGTGGTTCATAGATCTAGGCCATTCATTATGTGTGTCCCACTTGGATGAGGAGTCAAACCAAGTTCCATACACATCCAAAACTCATGCGGGCCCCACCAAATGCTTTTATATGTTTTAGGGATGTCTTCACATAGTTTTAGATGTTATGGCCCACCTGAGTTTCGTATATGATTGATTTTTAGACTTAAAGGGGACACATCAAATGCATAGTGTTGATGTTCTACACACAACATGGTGGGGCGCACACAAATTAACCTCATGGGAAGTTCCCATGTGAAACATCCCGAAAATCAGGGGGTCGAGTAAAAACTCCACTCCCGAGTTCCAGAACATCACTTATGCAACATAAATGTGTATGATTGAATGTTGTCAGTGTTAATGTATTAAACATGAGTGAGATTAAGCCAGAACAGCATATCATACTCCAGAGACAGTTAAATTTACAAGCGGAAGACTGTGATGGTATGTATATCATATATAAACTGTTATATGTCTCCAGAGTCTGAACATGTTACCAAGTTATATACATACATGTATACTCCAAATGTAAATAAAAGAATATACATGAATGCTCTAAAAATATAAAATGACAAGTGTCAAGGCATCTAATCAACCTCCCTGTAATCCCGTCAATCAGAACACGCATAAAGGAGGAATCCTCATCATCATCATCAAGTCCAGCTCCACCCCGCAGGCCGCACCATCATCTGCAATCACAATAGGGACTAGTGGATGTGCGGAAACACCATCCCGTAAAGTGGGAGTGAGTAATCAACTCAGTGGGATAAGAGAGCAGAGATTAGCATGTTATCAAATCAATCATGCGCTAATAGTAAAGCAGTAAATCAAACAATCCTAATACTGTTTTTAATGCAATATGACATGACGTGATGTATGCCCTCACCGACGATCTCCCTCATACGGCACCATCTTACGACCGCGGCATGCAATCGTCCCTCAAGTGCTCCACATCTTCCAGGCACATGCAATGTAATGGTGATATGATTTCTGAGTTGTTATTAATCCATTCAAACAGCAAGATTGGGAAACTAAGGTACTTCCTTTATATCAATCCCAACACAGATCCTGTCTAGGGTCGTCACTCCTAGTAATCTCATACGATGTATATTTTGCAGGTCGCTACAAGGGCTGTCAGGGCTGTTGCACGCACTCGTTGCTCCGCTCCCCCATCACCTTATCAATATAGGCCTACTGTACTCTACTGCTACTGAAGGGTCGTTGCCTCCCGTAGACTTAGAATATGCTCGCGGTCACTACAAAGGACTCGTCGCCTGATCAGTATAAGCCGACAGTAAGAATATAGTGTCCCATACCACCATAATCTGTTCACGAGACTAGGTGCTCACTGGTCACTACGGGGAGGTTTGTGGCCCCAGCGTAGGCCGACAGCTCGACCACGGTGTCCCATACCACCATGCCCGGCTCATGAGTCTTCATGGATCAAGGTACCATGGTTAACAGGGTTTACAATGGTAAGATCAGTACCCTAGGTTCAAGCAGTTATGACTCATACAGGGTGAACATACAACGTCCAGGCGGGTTACTTGACAGGCTCGACTAGCACGAGCGCATCGCAAGTCGAATGACATGAAGTGCGTGAAACACTTCGCGTGGCCTAACCATTGCCGCCAACTCCAAACACGACTCGCGTTCATCGACGCGTCCTTCGTGGCAACTACTAGCCAGCCACGAATTTTCTCTGTTACCGACTGCCTGGACTAAGTATAGTCCCAAATAATTATGAATCCACATCAGCAATCAGGTAAGAGTATTGGAAATGGAATACAAACATGTGAGCATGTTAACACATGTTATAACGTACAACTTAAGTAAATCATCTTACACATGTCTTTCACACATATAATGAAATTATACATATCGCCAACATATAGGAAATCCTCTCCATCAGCATATTAATTGAGAATTCAATCTCAAACTAAATCATATGGAAATCATCAAGCACATGTTATAACATACCACTTAAGTGAAACATCAAGCATATGCATTTCATACATATAATGAAATCGTACATATGGCTAACATGTAGGAAACCATTTACACCAGCATATTAATTGAGAAATCAATCTCAAACTAATTCATAACACCATTTAATTCAATACATACTAATACAAGCATTTATACAAACACTTACACTACACACTTAAGTCTACATATAGTATGTCGACCCGAAGTGCGCATTTAGGCGAATCTCTTCGCCAAACTAATTATGCACATATTCCTAACATTCTAATGCGACAAAAGCCATGTCAATCACATCAACAAATTATGGATGAAAACAGTATTTCCTACAGATGACTAAAATGTCCTAAATCTCATATTCTTCGTTGGTTTACGAAATAGGAAATGGACAGCATATTGTACATGTCAAACGGAGATGCCGTCGATAATCTACTATTAAACGACATTGAAAGCGTTGGAAACAGTCAATCAAAGTGTCTAAAATCCGCACCTTTTCTCTTAGAAGCGTATCGTTTCGAACGGAGCGTATACGCTTCGTCTACGGAGAATAGAGAACCTAATAAACAAGTTCTATCAGGTAACATGCTATGAATCCAAGGGAACCTCAAATCAGCAACTTTCTAGGATATTTTCTTACCTGAAAATGTGGAGAAATCATCGGCCAAGTGATCGAAGCGTGTTGCTAAAGCACGTGCAACAGGTGGCACGACAGCAGGAAAATTCTCTCCTACTCTCTCTCATAAGCTCTCACCTTTTCTCTCTCCCAATCTAGGGTTTTTCTCAAATTTGGATGGGAGAGAGGAGTGAGGGTTTCATTCTCTTTTATAAGCACAAAAATGCCCGGAATAGGCTCAGGAACAAAGTTTACTTGATGTATATCCAATTCGGGGCTGTTTCGGTCCAAAAGGACATTTCTAGAGGTCCCCTGGCCAAATGCAGTCGGACTTAAGCTCATGCATACTGGATCTAGCACACATCAAGTTTTCAGTCCGGCAGGGTTCGCAGATCGCACGTGGCGGTCCAGTTTCAGTTCAGCGGTTACCGCACGTAGATCAGGTCTACAAGTCTCATGATATGAAATAGAAATTTTTCCTGATCCAAGGGTGTAATTTGGCTGAATTCTGATGGTCAGAACGCTTAATACTGACACGTCAAGTCGTGTGCCAGATTTGAATTTTAAATTCTAAATCTGTCCCTATTCTTACTCTCTTTAGTCTAGGCTCAATGAAATAGCCCGTGAATGTCGGTTCGACTTGATTTTCAAAATGATTGTCAATTCCAGCTAGGCGGTTCTAACGGTCTAAGATAGCAGGTATCGGACTTTCGACGCGCGGTCTAGATCCAATACAAAGTTTCAAAGTGGTCCAGAGAACAAACCGGCTTAGAGTTTGATCCGAGGTTTTAGAGTATTATAGCACCATTGATTCTACAAGTTTTGGGTCTTGTAGAATGTATTTAAAGTGGTCAGGGACTATTTCACAGCTACTCCAGCGTAGTGCTAGCTAACTTATGCTTAGTTTCTAAAGGAATTAATCCTAAGTGATTTCTTTGGCTATGGAATTGGGTTCTGAGCGATTTTCCAGGTGTTTTAGTTGACCCATTGCCTAAGGACGTCTAATCCCAGGTTGGCCAAAATTCGGGGTGTTACAATCTACCCCCCTTAAAACACAATTTCATCCCCAAAATTGGCGAAGGGTAAGGAGTACTTTTTCTAAGGAAGGTTCAAATCCTATTTAATGACCTAACCGTATGTATAACCTAAATCAAATGTTTCGATCCTGGGCCAGTGGGGAAGAGGCTAACCATGCTTCCGCTGCACCACTCCGATCGAATGGTAGCGTTGACTAACCTAACTGGATTGGACTTAATACGTTCTACCCCCCTTAAAACTTGGTTCTACTTAAAGTTCAAGAATCTTTGCATCGATTCATACATCAGAACGAGGTGCAACTTAAGACCTATCCTTAACATGAATTGGGAAACAACCTCTCATTACGGTCGTTTTCCTTTGCTAATGATGCGTTCTATGGCATTGGTATCTATGGTGATAGAGATATGCCTAATCTCTATTGTGGTTGAGTTCAGGGGCAGGTATGAGTTGGTGGCAAGATGTATAATTCTCTACTGGCTTTAAGTCCTCGCCATTTCCCAAAGACAATGTGATCACGTTTGGTTGTAGGTGGTTGGGCCATCACAGAAGAAAGGTTATGTAGTGGGTCTGAGCCGGATACATTGACCTTCTGCTGAGACTCTGACAGAAAATTCTTCGTATCAGTTCTTAATCCTAGCCGATGCCGACCCTCTGCTTGATCAGAGCATTGGATTTATTGGTAACTACCAGGATTAAGAGGTCAAGTCAAACCGCGAATACTTCGCTGATAATTGCATTTCCTTTATTCTGCGTTCCCGAATGCAATAAGCCCTTGGGGAAGGCAATTCTAAGGGGCGTGCTAGTACATTCTAAGTTCAATCTGAGGGATCTATAAATGTTCCCTGAGAGTGAATGGTTCCTTCCTATGGGCAACAACAGTAGTCTATAAGTCAGAAGGGGATCTATCGAAGGAATAAGGTTCTACTTCAACCAAACCTAACCTACAATTCCTTAGCATATACAGGCTTTACATTACTTAATGTAACTAGTAGGCTAGTCTATAACTCAGTAGCTATAATCCAAAGCCTAAGATTATACATTAAATGGTTCCATACCATTTCTACTACAAGAAATTGTTCTATCGCTTAGGGTCAAGATTGTCTAAATGGAATTGGATTTCTTATGTCGTCAGACCCTTCAAATCTAGAAGTGCTAACTCTAGGTCCAAAACTCCAAGGGCCTATGTGGCCAGTAGCGTTTAGTTGTATTAAATGGAACTGTATTCCTAGTTCCATGGCGGGATTGGAAGTGGCATGCTTGGTGGGAGGGTGGGTTGGGATAAAAATTAATTTGTAGGCTGAATCCCGGGAGTTACAATACTCCCAACCTAGGGACAATACCTTACAGCGAACGGAATGGCATGCATTCCATCTAACCAAATTCGGCTTTATTAAGACCAAACCACAACACAAACATTCACATAACAAGCTGAAAAATGCCATGTATTTCATTAAATCAAAATTGCCACAATACAAGGGATATCTCCTTACAGGCATCATGACAAGAAGTACATGGGAACTAAGACAATTAAAGGTACAACAACAACATAAACAAACTACTAGCCTTATCAGGCTTACATACAAAAAGAAGAAAATGACTAACTACTAACAACAACATCATAGATCTCATCGCTAGTCTGAGTCGGGTGACGGAGGAGGAGCACCCTTATCCTACAAGCAGCATAGATCGCCTTCAAGGTGTGAGTCACCTTACCGAATTTCCTCTTCGTAACGGCCTTGGCATCCTCGACCTCAGCTCGAAGCTCCTGAACTTCCCTTCGCAAGGTGACCTGGCTCTCCTCAATTCGGGCAATACGATCATCGCCAGTAGCCTGAGCAGAAGGAGTAGGGCTCTCATCTGTATCCTGAGCCTCCTCTTCTACCTCTTCCTAGACTTCTTCCTCAACTTCTGCTCCAGGTTCTCCTTCACTTGGATCCTCTTCATCATCAAAGTCGTCCTCGCTATCCTCCTCAAGCTGAGTCTCACGGTACTGAGACCCGATCTTCATCTTGACCATGGTAGACTCATCAATACTATGAATCGGAACTGGCAATTTTGGCCCAAGTCTGTAAGCAAACTCAAGCGCGATCTTGCATATAAGTCGGCCAAAAGGAAGCGACTCGGACGTTCTTCTTGATTTCGCTATGAGGATTATCTGTCGCAAGATGAAAGTGGCCATACACACATTCTTTCCCTGGGCCACCAGATACAAGAAATCAACTATAAGGCGTGTACATTCAATGCGATTTGTCGACTTGGGATACATGTTGAACGTGCAAATGTGGTGCAGCAGGCACAAATCATCAGACATATGAGATGCCTTGAGGCTATTATTAGGCTGCCATGGAACCAGTTTACCACATAGAAACCTGGTACAGCGATCTCGTTCACGTCTACTCCTCAAATTCTTCGCACTAGGATGAACATCACCAAGAGGCACGTTCAGAAGTCGCACAATCAACCGAACATCGATCGTAGCCATCCGGTCTCTACCAAAAGGAATCTTGAACTGCAATGGCTCTAGTGTAGGATTCTGGATACGAGCGTAGAAGGCACGAACGGTGCTCACATTAGCACGAGCATGAGCTTCAAAGAGCGGACCCCAATGTACAGCTTCAATGCGCTCGAATAACAGAAATTCACCGAATAGTCGTCCTTTCCATGTCCGCCTCAAACAACACCTTACGGTCAGTGTATTGGCCGTGAGGCATCTCTGCCAAAATTACTCGCCCAAGTTGAGTATGGGGATCCAAATCCCGCTTTGTATGGAACTCTCGGGCTGTGCTTGGACTTGCGGCGGCGCTTGAGCTAGCGGCACCACCCCGCGGTCTTCTTGATTGAGCAGGGCGACTAGGCCCAGCCTCATCCGCTGCGGTCTTTCTCTTACCCATCAAAGAGAGGATGGTGGAGAGTGACAAAAGACCCAAAATGGCTTCAACAAAAGCCATGAAAAATGGAAAAAATGCAAAGAAATGGCTGTCCAAACTGGAAAAGGGAAATCTAGGCATTGTAGAGGGATGTTTTAAGCTCCCCTAGGATGGATTTTTAGAAAGAAAAGAGAATGGAAAAGGGGAATGGAGCACCTCACGATTTCAGCTCGTTTTGGGGGTTGTAAGAGCTCCAAACGATGAGATTTACAAGAGGGAGGGCTGCAAATCACTTTGGAGTAATGGAGTGTGGTTGTTTTTAGCCAAGAATGGATTTAGGAACGATTTGGAATCACGATTTTGGGTTAGGGCAGCAAGAAAATGAAAATGGGGTAGGGAAGGGGACTTTTGTGAAGGAAGTACCTCTATTTGAGGTTTTCTATGGACGAACCCTATATGAGGAGGGTGTATTACCCAAAATACCCCCAGATCCCAAACTTCAGATCAAATGGGCCACAGTGGACGGTGATGCATCGCCGGATCGGCGATGGCATCGCCGACCGTCCGATGATCTGATCGGTGGGACCACATGGGTCTGGTCCCCCATGGTCCAGGGACCCCAAATAACTATGGGTCCCACTTTAGTTCATTGTATATTGCTCTATATAGGTCCAAACATGTGTTTGGGTCTTTCTGGGGTCAATTTGTAAACCCGAATACAATCCCCTATCATGCAGCATATGATTTTGGGGTAAAAAGAGCTAATACATCCATTTAGCCTATTATTTGCTAAAGAAAGCAAAGTTAGAATGGCCTTATGGACAGTTTTCATGAAATTTTACTATTCACTATAAAATTTTGTCGAAGTATGATTTTATATCATTTTCACATTAGGATTGATGCCTAACATGAAACTGATAAGAAAGAATTGAATATTGGAGTGGTGAGAGGAAGAATTTTGAAGATTTTAGGTGAAACGGGGTTTTTAAGCCCTGACAATTGAATGCTGGGGTTGTGGCTGTCCCACAGCCCAAGTATTCACAGTTATGGGTCTAAAATCGTTTGAAGAATGTCTCAAACTACTTACCTACAACCTAGGAGCTACTTAGGTCGCTTCAAGCGACCCTCGATGCGTTATGGACTCGATCGCGCGATCGATACGAATAGACTTCGCCTATTCGTGAATCTGCGATCCTACAAGTGTTTTTAGACCCTTCTCGCACCCACCTAAGTCAAAGGAAGCGACAGCGTACGTCACGTGTCCATAACCCAGGCCCGGTTTAATCCATATCATGCTCTGATACCATCTGTAACATCCCAAAAATCAGGGGGTCGAGTAAAAACTCCACTCCCGAGTTCCAAAACATCACTTATGCAACATAAATGTGTATGATTGAATGTTTTCAGTGTTAATGTATTAAAAATGAGTGAGATTAAGCCAGAACAGCATATCATACTGCAGAGACAGTTAAATTTACAAGCGAAAGACTGTGATGGTATGTATATCATATATAAACTGTTATATGTCTCCAGAGTGTGAACATGTTACCAAGTTATATACATACATGTATATTCCAAACGTAAATAAAAGAATATACATGAGTGCTCTAAAAATATAAAATGACAAGTGTCAAGGCATCTAATCAACCTCCCTATAATCCCTTCAATCAAAACATGCATAAAGAAGGAATCCTCCTCATCATCATCAAGTCCAGCTCTGCCCCGCAGGCCGCGCCATCATCTGCAATCACAATAGGGACTGGTGGGTGTCTGAAAAAACCATCCCATAACGTGGGAGTGAGTGATCAACTCAGTGGGATAAGAGAGCAGAGATTAGCATGTTATCAAATCAATCATGCGCTAATAGTAAAGCAGTAAATCAAACAATCCTAATACTGTTATTAATGCAATATGACATGACGTGATGTATGTCCTCACCCACGATCTCCCTCATACGGCATCATCTTACGACCGCGGGATGCAATCGTCCCTCAAGTGCTCCACATCTTCCAGGCACATGCAATGTAATGGTGATATGATTTTCGAGTTGTTATTAATCCATTCAAACAGCAGGATTGGGAAACTAAGGTACTTCCCTTATATCAATCCCAACACAGATCCTGTCTAGGGTCGTCACTCCTAGTAATCTCATACGATATATATTTTGTAGGTCGCTGCAAGGGCTACCAGGGCTGTTGCACGCACTCGTTGCTCCGCTCCCCCATCACCTTATCAATACAGGCCTACTGTACTCTACTGGTACTGAAGAGTCGTCGCCTCCCGTAGACTCAGAATACGCTCGCGGTCACTACAAAGGACTCGTCTCCTGATCAGTGTAGGCCAACAGCAAGAATATAGTGTCCCATACCACCATAATCTGCTCACGAGACTAGGTGCTCACTGGTCACTACGGGGAGGTTTGTGGCCCCAGCTTAGGCCGACAGCTCGACCACAGTGTCCCATACCACCATGCCCGGCTCATGAGTCTTCGTGGATCAAGATACCATGGTTAACAGGGTTTACAATGGTAAGTTCAGTACCCTAGGTTCAAGAAGTTATGACTCATACAGGGTCAACATACAACGTCCAGTCGGGTTACTTGACGGGCTCGACTAGCACGAGCGCATCGCAAGTCGAACGACATGAAGTGCGTGAAACACTTCGCGTGGCCTAACCACTGCCGCCAACTCCAAACACGACTCGCGTTCATCGACGCGTCCTTCGTGGCAACTACCAGCCAGCCACGAATTTTCTCTGTTACCGACTGCCTGGACTAAGTATAGTTCAAACAATTATGAATCCACATCAGCAATCAGGTAAGAGTATTGGAAATGGAATACAAACATGTGAGCATGTTAACACATGTTATAACGTACAACTTAAGTAAATCATCTTACACATGTCTTTCACACATATAATGAAATTATGCATATCGCCAACATATAGGAAATCCTCTCCATCAGCATATTAATTGAGAATTCAATCTCAAACTAAATCATATGGAAATCATCAAGCACATGTTATAACATACCACTTAAGTGAACATCAAGCATATGCATTTCATACATATAATGAAATCGTACATATGGCTAACATGTAGGAAACCATTTACACCAGCATATTAATTGAGAAATCAATCTTAAACTAATTCATAACACCATTTAATTCAATACATACTAATACAAGCATTTATACAAACACTTACACTACACACTTAAGTTTACATATAGTATGTCGACCCAAAGTGCGCATTTAGGCGAATCTCTTCGCCAAACTAATTATGCACGTATTTCTAACATTCTAATGCAACAATAATCCATGTCAATCACATCAGCAAATTATGGATGAAAACAGTATTTCCTACAAATAACTAAAATGCCCTGAATCTCATATTCTTCGTCGGTTTACGAAATAGGAAACGGACAGCATATTGTACATGTCAAACGGCGATGCTGTCGATAATCTACTATTAAATGACATTGAAAGCGTTGGAAACAGTCAATCAAAGCGTGTAAAATCTGCACCTTTTCTCTTAGAAGCGTATCGTTTCGAACGGAGCGTACACGCTTCGTCTACGGCGAATAGAGAACCTAATACACAAGTTCTATCAGGTAACATGCTATGAATCCAAGGGAACCTCAAATCAGCAACTTTCTAGGATATTTTCTAACCTGAAAATGTGGAGAAATCACCGGCCAAGTGATCGAAGCGTGTTGCTAAAGCACGTGCAACAGGTGGCACGACAGCAGGAAAATCCTCTCCTACTCTCTCTCATAAACTCTCACCTTTTCTCTCTCCCAATCTAGGGTTTTTCTCAAATTCGGATGGGAGAGAGGAGTAAGGGTTTCAATTCCTTTTATAAGCATAAAAATGCCCGAAATAGGCTCGGGAACAAAGTTTACTTGATGTATATCCAATTGGGGGCTGTTTCGGTCCAAAAGGACATTTCTGGAGGTCCCCTGGCCAAATGCGGTCAGACTTAAGCTCATGCATACTGGATCTAGCACACATCAAGTTTTCAGTCCGGCAGGGTTCACAGATTGCACGTGGCGGTCCAGTTTCAGTTCAGCGGTTACCGCACGTAGATCAGGTCTACAAGTCTCATGATATGAAATAGAAATTTTTTCAGATCCAAGGGTGTAATTTGGCTGAATTCTGACGGTTAGAACGCTTAATACTGACACGTCAAGTCGTGTGCCAGATTTAAATTTTAAATACCAAATCTGTCCCTATTCTTACTCTCTTTAGTCCAGGCTCAATGAAATAGCCGGTGAATGTCGGTTGGACTTGATTTTCGAAATGATTGTCAAGTCCAGCTAGGCGGTTCTAACGGTCTAAGATAGCAGGTATTGGACTTTCGACGTGCGGTCTAGATCCAATACAAAGTTTTAAAGTGGTCCAGAGAACAAACTGACTTAGAGTTTGATCCGAGGTTTGAGAGTATTATAGCACCAATGATTCTACAAGTTTTGGGTCTTGTAGAACGTACTTAAAGCGGTCAGGGACTATTTCACAGCTACTCCAGCGTAGCACTAGCTAACTTATGCTTAGTTTCTAAAGGAATTAATCCTAAGTGATTTCTTTGGCTATGGAATTGGGTTCTGAGCGATTTTCCAGGTGTTTTAGTTGACCCATTGCCTAAGGATGTCTAATCCCAGGTTGGCCAAAATCTGTGTTACACCATGAGGTGACCTTATAGTACCATTTCACTATTTAGGTAACTCCTTCATGGGTGTTACTCTAACCGTGTAGGGCCCACCTTCATATATTTTATGTATATCGACACCATCTATATATTTTTTTATCATATTTTATGATATGATTTCAAATCATAAGAACTAAATAATCTTGGGTGGGCTATACCAATCAAAACAATATGATGAATAACCATTAAAAACCTTTTGAAGGCCACAAAAGTTTGGATCAATTTGATCTTTGTAGTTTACCTTCATCTAGATCTTCTTTACATTATCAACAAGTTGGATTGCAAATAAACATTACTAAAACCTTACGATGGGCTCTTTATAATTTTTAATGGCGAGGTAATATATTATCATTCTTTCCAGTGGTGTGGCCCACTTAAGATTTAAATCTACACAATTTTTTTAATATCCGGCCCAAAAATGGGTTGGAGAAACATATAGGTGACAAGGATATATGACACATCATCAAAATCTCACTTTTGTTATCTAACTTTTCAATTTTTCTTGTCAAAATACAAAATCTAGTTTTCATTTTTTTTAAATATTTTTTTTTACAATTTGTCAATTTTTTCACAATTTTGTTTAATTTTTAAAATTTTCTTTTTCAAAATATCATTTTTTTTATCGAAATCTCACTTTTCAATTTTTCTTGTCAAAATACAAAATCTAGTTTTCTTTTTAAAAAAAATATTTTTTTACAATTTGTCAATTTTTTCACAATTTTGTTTAATTTTTTAAATTTTCTTTTTCAAAATATCATTTTTTTTATTCTCACTTTTGTTATATAACTTTTCAAATTTTTTTTATCAAAATACAAAATCTAGTATTCTTTTTTAAAAAATATATTTTTTTTACAATTTGTCAATTTTTTCACAATTTTGTTTAATTTTTTAAATTTTCTTTTTCAAAATATTATTTTTTTATCGAAATCTTGTTATATAACTTTTTATTTTTTTTGGTCGAAATACAAAATCTAGTTTTCTTTTTTAAAATATATATATTTTTACAATTTGTCAATTTTTTCACAATTTTGTTTAATTTTATATATATATATATATATATATATATATATATATATATATATATATATATATATATATATATTCAAAATATCATTTTTTTATCGAAATCTTTTTTTTTTCAAAGTTATCAACATTATTCAAAGTTCTTATTTTTTTTTTCAAAATCTAGATTTTTATAAAATCAGTTTTTTTTTAAACATTGTTAATTATTTTTCTAAGCTTCTTAACTATTTTTTTTTTCGAAATTCATAATTTTTTAGTTCTTAATTATTTTTTCTAAGCTTCTTAACTATTTTTCTAAGCTTCTTAACTATTTTTTGTTTAATTTTTTCTTAATTATTTTCTAGGCTTCTTAACTGTTTTTTGTTTAATTTTTTCTTAATTATTTTCTAAGCTTCTTAACTTTCTTTTTTTTTTAATTTTTTGGTTCTTAATTATTTTCTAAGCTTCTTAATTATTTTTTGTTTAATTTTTTCTAAGCTTCTTAACTTTTTTTGTTTAATTTTTTCTAAGCTTCTTAACTTTTTTTGTCAATTTTTTCACAATTTTGTTTAATTTTTTTGTTCTTAATTATTTTTTCTAAGCTTCTTAACTATTTTTTTTTCAAAATTTATAATTTTTTTGGTTCTTAATTATTATTTTTAAACATTGTTAATTACTTTTTATAAGCTTCTTAATTATTTTTTCTAAGCTTCTTATTCAAAGTTCTTAATTTTTTTTTTCAAAATCCTAATTTTTGTAAAATCAGATTTTTATTTTTTAAACATTGTTAATTCTTCTTAACTTCTTTTTTTTTTTCGAAATTCATAATTTTTTCTAAGCTTCTTAACTATTTTGCTTAGGTATATTTTTCTGAGCATTAGAGACGGTTAAGGACCATCTCTAATGTAGACAGTCTTTGACAGTCTCAAATGACCGCTATAAGACGGCTGTAATGCCTTGGAAAAATCCGTACTGGGACTCGAGTGCTAACTCGACCGAAAATCGCTTAGGATTAATTCCTTTAGAAAATAAGCGTAAGTTAGCTAGCGCAATGCTAGAGTAGCTATGAAATTGTCCCTGAACACTTTAAATACGTTCTACAAGAACCAAAACCTGAAGAATCAATGACGCTATAATATCCTGAAACCTTGGATCAAACTCTAAACCCGTTGGCTCTCAGGAACTCTCTGAAACTTTGTATTGGATCTAGACCGCGCGTCGAAAGTCCGATACCTACAATCTTAGATCGTTATGACCGCTTAACTGGACTTGACAATCATTTCAAAAATCAAGCCCAACCGACGTTCAGAGGCTATTTCATTGAGCCTAGAGTGAAGAGAGTGGGGAAAGAGTTAGATTTAAAAATTTAAATCTAAATCTGGCATGTGACTTAGCGCGTTATTATTAAGCGTTCTGACGGTCAGAATTCAGCCAAATTACACCCTCGGATCAGGAAAAATTTCTCTTTCATATCATGAGACTTGTAGACCTGATCTAGGTACGATGACCGCTGAACTGAAACTGGACCGCCACATGCGATCTACGAACTCTACCGGACTGAAAACTGGGTGTGAGCAACATCCAGTGACCATGAGCTTAAGTCCGATTGCGTTCGACCAGGGGACCTCCCGAAACACTCTTTTGGATTGGAAAAGTCCCATTTTGGTTATAACTTAAGTGTACCTTATTCCCAAGCCTAATTTGGGAAGGTTTTGGCCTATATAAGGGCTTTAAACCCTCACACATCTCACCCATCCGAATTTGCTAGAAACCCTAGCTAGAGAGAGAGAGAAAGTGAGAGATTGTGAGTGAGTGTGGGAGAGATCTTTCTGCCACTTGTACTAGTTCTTGCACGTGGTAAAGCAAGGCGTTCAAATCACTTTCCCGGTGATTCCAACGCACTTCTAGGTAAAGAAAACCCTAACCACTTGCTGATTTGGGGATTTCTTCGATTCAAATAGCAAAATAGCTTATGTACTTGTGCATTAGGTCGTATTGACACAGTTGACGAAGCGTATTCGTTCCGTTCGAAACGATACACATCTAAAGCGAAAGGTGCATATTTTAGATGCTTTGATTGACTGATTTCAAAGCTTTCAATGTCGTTTAATAGTAGATTATCAACGGCAACACCGTTTGACATGTAGAACATGCTGTCCATTTTCTGTTTCGTAAACGTACGGGAAATATGAGATTTAGGGCTTTTAGTCATTTGTAGGAAATATTGTTTACATCCATATTTTGCTGAAATGTTTGCCATGGCTTCTTGTCATGTTAGTATATTAGGAATGCGTGCATGACTGGTTTGGCGAAGAGATTTGCCCTAATGGGCACTTTGGGTCGACATACGCTATGTATGCTAAAGTGTGTAGACTAAGTGTTTGTATAAATGTTTGTACTAGTATGTATTGAGTAAATAGAGTTGTGAATGAGTTTTGATATTGAATTCTCAAGTAATATGCTGATGTATATGATTTTCACCATGTTGGCTACATGTATAGATTTCACTATATGCATGAAATGCATGTGTTGGATGAATTGCTTAAGTTGTATGTTATAACATGTGACAACATGCTTGTATTGTTGTATTGCATTTCTATTACTCTCATATGATTACTGATGCTGATTTACAAATGTTTGAGGCTATGACCTAGTCCAGGCAGTCGGTAAATGATCAAATTCGTGGTTGGCTTCTGTTTGCCACGAAGGATGCATCAATGAACGCCAGTCGTGTTTTGAGTTGGCGGCAATGGTTAGGCCACACGAAGTGTTTCATGCACTTCATGTCATTCGACTTGCGATGCGCTCTTACTAGTCGAGCCCGTCAAGTAACCCGACTGCCCGTTGTATGTTCACCTTATATGAGTCATAACTGAGTACTGAACTTACCATTGGAAACCCTGTTAACCATGGTACCTTAATCCATAAAGACTCATGAGCCGGGCATGGTGGTATGGGACACCGTGGTCGAGCTGTTGGCCTACGCTGGGGCCACAAACCTCCCCGTAGTGACCAGTGAGCACCTATGACTCGTGAGCCGATTGTGATGATATGGGACACTACATTCAAGCTGTTGGCCTACACTGATTGGTGACGAGCCCTTTGTAGTGACCGCGAGCGTATTCTGAGTCTACGGGAGGCGACGATCCTTCCATAGTAATGAGAGTACATTAGGCCTGTATTGATAAGGTGATGGGGGAGCGGTGCAACGAGTGCGAGCAACAACCCTGACAGCCCTTGCAGCGACCTACAAATATAACATCGTATGAGATTTCTAGGAGTGACGACCCTAGACAGGATCTGTGTTGGGATTGATATAAGGGAAGTACCTTAGTTTCCCAATACTGCTATATGAATGGACTAATAACAACTTGGTAATCATATCCACATCGCACTGCATGTGCCTGGAAGATGTGGAGTACTGTGGGAAGAAAGCATGCCGCGGACGCAGATGGTGCCGCATGAGGGAGTATGTCGGTGAGGGCATCCATCATGTCATGTCATGCATACATTAATAACAGTATCTAGGAATGTTTGATTTATTTCTTTACTATTATCGTGTGATTGATTTGAAAACATGCTAATCTTTGCTCTATTATTCCACTGAGTTGATCACTCACTCCCATGTTACGGGATGGTGTTTGTAATACCCACCAGACCCTGTCTTAGATGCAGTTGATGCGGCGATTCAGGATGCAGAGCCAGACTACGACGAGGACCAGGACGAGTTCTCATATATGCAGTTTGCTGACGGCTTTGCATAGGTGGCCTAGATTGGCAGGACTTCATAGCTGGACCTTATGACATTTTAATTTTTATTTTATTACATGTTTATGAGACTCAGAGATGTATTCATACTTTGGAGACAGTTTGAGAGTATTTTGTTTTCTATACAGTGATATATATATTCTTTAGTCTTCCGCTTGCATTTTATCCCTGAATCTGAAGTATGAATTGCAGTTTTGGTATAATCCTACTCATGTGAATGTTCTAACTCAGTCAACCTTGAATCATAATCATATTTGTTGCATAAGTGATGGGCTGGAACTCAGGAGTCAGGTTTATACACGACTCCCGATTTTCAGGGTGTTATAACGGCTAAGGACCTTATCTAATAAAGACGACCATTGACAGTCTCTAATAGAGACAGTCCTTGACAGTCTCTAATAGAGACGGTCTTTGCCAGGGCTATAAGATGGCTAAGGACCGTCTCTAATAGAGACGGTCAATGATCGTCTCAGATGACCATATATAAGACATTCGACCGTCTTAAATGATTTGTGGACATTCAATGTTTTAAGACAATATTAGGGATGGTCAAGAGCCGTCTAAAATTTTAGAGACGGTTTATGGCCGTCTGTAAACCGTCTTCAAACCAAAGAATTTTAGAGACGGTCCACAACCGTCTCAAAATCCATCCTTTTTTTTCATTTTTCACGTAGTGGGGGGGGAGAGGTGAATAGGACTATGCGAAATAAAAATTTTAAGGTACTGAAATAATAAATAAATCAGAATAAATCATTAATCTCAATAACAGTAGTATTGAGAAATTGATTCAAACTTTGTTCATAGGACAACCTTACACCAAAAACAAAGTTTTAGATAGGACAACCTGATTTCATGAACGTAGTAAGGATCAAAATTACAAAATAGGAAAGAGACGAGAGCTATCTATTAAAATCATTCACCACATAAGCATAAACAAATTACAACCATTCACCATAAACACCGGAAGTTATAGTAGTTCGGTGTGTACACCAACTATACTCAAACAGCCACACCTACTCCACTCCCAATAATCACAACCCACATGATATTGGCATTAACTAATAAACAAGGTTTTCACAGGTTCACCTTAAAACCTATACAATTGTGTTTTAGATGGGCTATCACAAACAAAACTCCACGCTGAGATTTTCTGGCTATCTCAGTCAAAACCAATACAAGAGATTTTCTGGATAACTTAAAGAAACCAAAACTAAAAGTATAAAATGATAATTATCTTCTTCTTGAAGATGACCTTGATGTAGCCCGTAGAACTGCTTCCTTTAATGTAGAATGTTCAATGTCCAGTAATACAATCAAGGGTTCTAGGTTCTTGATTTTAAATTGATTCAAACCTCAGTTACTTGTTTGAATCCTTTAGATCTCAAAAGAAGAGTGATTACTCTCTTTATTTAAAAAGTAAGATTCATAAATGAGATATCAAATAATCAAAATAAAAGTCATATAAATAGAAATATAAAATACCATGCAATAGCTTGATGATAGTGGGGACCTCTCTCTTTCTAAATGAAGGTTTTTCTTAGTTAGATTGGTAATTTTGGAATGAGAGAAGGCCTTTATTAATAGGTTAAAATGTTGTTGCTTCGACTCATCTAAGGTCTCCTTCGACTCATCTAAGATCCAACAAAATTTTAAATTTTGGGCGAGATCGAATAAAACCATTCTTCGACTAGTCGAAGGCCTAGCTTGACTGGTCGAGCATAGCCTTCGACTGGTCGAGGGTGCTAAAAATTAGTTGCTAAAATTTGAGTCAAGCACCCTTCGACTGGTCGAGTAGCTTGCTCGACTAGTCGAAAAACCACTAGAAATATCCATTTTTTAAGTTTGAATCTTGGACTGGTCGAAGATATTCTTAGACTGGTCAAACCATAGCTTAGACTAGTCAAACCAAGGCTTAGACTAGTCGACCTAAAGCTTAATAAAAATATATAAACCTGTATAAGTTTAACATTTGAAAACACTTAAGTCTAAGGTCTTTCTAGGGTCATTTATACCTAAGAAAATTGGACATTGAAGTATATAGGATGAATCTTCTATTTGAAGGTGGAGCTTGATCTTCTACTAGAAAAGTAATAGACCTTAAATACTCTTTAGCTTGAATTATCCATGACTTGAACTTGTTCTTGCACTATCCAAACTTCAAGGTTTGTTCTTGAAGGTGAACTTTGCATCTTTCTTGAAGGTGAACTTTCCATCTTTCTTGAAGTTTCATTTGAAGGTGAACTTCCATCACTTAAGATGTTTTATCTCATCAAAATTTGACAAACAAAAGTTTGTACAACATTTACAATCAAACAAAAGTGTTCACAATACTTACAAAAGTCCTATTCACCCCCCTCTAAGACTAATAGTACAGTTCCATACTTCTATTAGAGCGGTGTAAATCGCAATTTCAAAACCCTCCAGCTGACGTGTGGGGAAAAAAATAGGGCAAATGAACCATTTTAGAATGTGAGTTTAAATAGGTTCAGATGCGCAATTTCGGTTGGATCGAAAGGAAATTTTTTTTTACCAAGAATCACCAACTGATGTACAATTGAATATTTTAAGTTAGTATTTTGTAAATCTAAAAGACACAAAATAATCATAAAAAAAATATACATATATTTAAAAAGAATATGAAGCAGCGTACCCTCAAATATGGCAATAAAAGATTCATGGGCACAAGATAGATTATATCACACATATTCCAATAGATTTTTGAAGGTGTCCAAATCTATTGGCTTCTAGTGGTTCAGTTAGAATATCAGCAAGTTATCTCTCGGTAAGCACATGATCCAACACAATGATCTTTTCTTCAACAAGTTCTCGTATGAAGTAGTGTCAAATGTCAATATGTTTTGTTCTTGAATGTTGAATTGGATTTTTGGAAATATTTATGACACTTGTGTTATCACAAAAAAAAGTGCTATTGTGGATTGTTCGATCCCATATTCCAGCAACATTTGCTTCATCCAAAGTACTTGTGCATAACAATTACCATCAACAATGCATTTGGCCTCAATGGTAGATAGAGATGCAGAATTTTGTTTCTTACCTTGCCAGGATACAAGACGGTTGCCAATATAAAAACAACCTCCACTGGTTGTTTTACGATCATCGATATTTCCTGCCCAATCATCATCGGAATATCCGACAATGACAATAGATGTGTTAAACGGATACCACAAGCCGAAATTAGTTGTCCTAGACACATATCTGATAATCCTTTTGACTGCGGATAAATGAGATTCTTTAGGATCAACTTGAAATCCTGCACACGCACCAACGTTAAAAGCGATGTCCGACCGACTCGCAGTTAGGTATAGTAGGCTACCTATCATGCTGCAGTATAAGTGTTGATCCACACTCTTGTTATTTGCATCCTTGGAAAGTTTGAGTGTGGTGCTCATGGGGGTATGTGAGAGCATTCATATTCTAGTCCAAATCTTTTGACTAGATCTTTTACATATTTGGACTGATAGACAAAAAATCCCATTGGGCATTTGTTTCACTTGTAACCCTAGATAGAAGTTTAGCTCACCAACCATGCTCATCTTGAATTCAGATTTCATTAATTCAACAAAATGATGAGCAACATCTTCACAAGTGGATCTAAAGACGATATCATCCACATAAATCTGGGCAATTAGGAAGGTATTCCCTGTCTTTTGCACAAATAGTGTTTTATCAACACTCCCCCTACAAAAATGATGGTTTAACAAAAATTTCGTCAAACGCTCATACCATGCTCGGGGTGCTTGTTTAAGACCATAAATCGCTTTGCTTAATCGGTATACGTGTTGTGGATATTTAGGATCTAAGAATCCTTTTGGTTGTTCAACATATACTTCTTCCTCAAGGACACCATTGAGAAAGACACTTTTTACATCCATTTGAAATAGTTTAAATTGTAAAGCACATGCAATAAACATAAGGATTCTTATAGATTCAAGACATGATACTGGGGCAAATGTTTCATCAAAATCAATCACCTCAATTTGTGAATATCCCTGCACCACAAGTCTTGCCTATTCCTTATAACATTCCTAGATTCATCAGACATGTTCTTGAAGATCCACTTAGTGCCGATGATATTAGTTTCAAGTGGTCTGGGAACCAGCTACCACACCCCATTTCTTTAAAATTTTATAGCTCGTCTTATATAGCAACAATCCAATATTCATCTTAGAGAGCTTTTATAACATTCTTGGGCTCAATCTTAGAGATGAAGCACAGATGACTGTTAATGCCCTCAAGCTGACGTCGAGTTCTTACCCCGTCATTAGGATCACCAATGATTTGATTTAGGGGATGATCCTTAATAACGGGCATGTCACTTATTGACTGAGGTTCAAGAGGAGATGTGGATTTATTATTAGATTTTCTTATAATGCATGACTCCACATCATCCTATATATCAATCAAAGGACCAGATTCGTTATGAGGTTGGTCATCAACAACCACATTAACGGTTTCTTGAATGGTATGTGTCCTTAAATTGTACACTCTATAAGCATAACTATTAGGAGAATATCCTAGAAAAATTCTGTCATCACTTTTAGAGTCAAATTTACCTAGGTGTTCTTGTCTTTAAGGATATAACATTTGCTGCCAAAGACATGAAAGTACTTCACACTAGGCTGTTTACCACACCATAATTCATATGGTGTTTTATTTAATCCTGCTCTAAGTTATACTCTATTAATGTAACACCTCAGTTCATGCAACCCGAGTATACTACTTGTTTTCCAAGAACTCGAGTGTTAACCTTTAAAGATAGTCAATTTCACGTGTATATATATGTATATATATGTGTGTGTGTGTGTGTGTGTGTGTGTGTGTGTGTGTGTGTGTGTGTGTGTGTGTGATTTTATTTTTATTAGAGTTAACAATTTTAGCGAAATAGAGACAAATCAAGTATAAGAGGGAGTCCAAATATACATAACCAAGATTTTAAGTGGTTACCCAAAAACTTATACAACACAGTGTCTTAAGTCTTTAAGATACATGAAAGTATAAACTAAACATGGAGGAAATCTGGAATGAGAGCCACCAGATCATCTAGCTTCTAATACTCCCCATAAGCATCTGTATACGCATCACTTGTGTGTCTTGCACATTGGATATGGTTTGATAACGGCAATGGCTATCCCAGTGAGGTATAACCCCTAAGGTTTAAAAAACATCATGATGGTTAAGCATAGTTGTCAAGAACAGTATGTATCAAATATTTCATAATGATTATCATAATAATCAAATAAGGTTCATCAAATATGCATTCATTAAATAAATTCTACAAAGATAATCTTATTTAAATGCATGGATGCATGTACATGTTCACAGACCTAGGGATGCACATCCAACTAGTAAAAAGTCGCCCAAGGAGAACTGTCACCCAGAAAAGTACTCAAAGGTATGCCCTAGGAGAACTAGTCACTTAGAAAAGACTATGCAACGAGGACACCCAAGGTGGCCTGGCTTCTTGAAAGAGTACCCTATGTACGCATAAGGAAAACTAGACACCCGGAAAAGCCCATGCGAAAAGGATGACCCATGGTAGTTAAATACACGCAACAAAAACTTAGGATCACTAGGTAAAATAATCTACGGTATAGCTCGTAGTGACCCAAGAAAACCCCACGTCTTGTATCAACCACCCGGTAAAGTCCGTATGCCATGAAAATACATGATTAGCCTAACAATTATTATTCCAATTTTAAATAGCCATTTTATGAAAGCTCAAAGGTCACTATGGGGGGTTTGTTACCCAGTATAAGCCGATAGCTCAGGCATGGTGTCCCATTCCACCATCCCTAACTCATAAGACTAACAAAAGGATGTTTAAGGTAACCTACTTAACTAGTGGCCAATACTAATTAAACAAGTGGAACTTGCCATCGTGAGGTTGTATAAAAATCATTCATAAAAGCCATTTAGGGCAATTATTCCATCAAGCTACAAGGGTAAACATATAATTAAAGCCACATAGGGCAATTAGTCCATTTCAGGATACAGTGAGAGAGATTGACCCCAAAAGCCACAAAGGCACAACAATCCATTAGATAATAAGTCCACAACAAATAAATTTCATTTAATCTATTAGAGAGAATGGCCACTAGTTCGAGGACCTCCAAATGCACCATAAAGTAATTGCAAGTGGTCAAACAAGACATCAACAATATCAATGATGCTTACACTTATAAAATATTCATTTTAAAACAAAATAGGGATATTTAAGATCCATATCATGTTCAGATATATGAATTTAAATCCAATTCACCAACTAATCATAAGGAATCAAAACTAATAAGAGTAGTGAACCACATTAAGCAATCAATAAGATACGTGAATAAATAATCAAACTATCATGATGTAGAAAAAGCTTGAAGGTAATCCTCACCTTTCAAGAGTCGGTTCATCTCTCGATGGTGCTAGAGTTAGTTGTACACACCCTAAGATTAAAATCTAACAAAATTAGAATACTCTAACCGGTTAGATTACAACTTTACGAAATTTACACAGGTAGGATAAAAACTTAAGGTTTAGATCATGTAAAATTTTAGGGTTTCATCCTACATCTAAATCTAAGCGTCGATTTTAAAAATTGAACTCTAACCTTTTGCGTAATAAATAAAATAATATTACTAATGATAATATGTGAATTGGTGTTATTATTATTAATATTATTTTTAGCAATATTTAATGTCATTATTATAAAAATAAAGGTTTAGTAAATGCTATCGATAATAATAAAATTAACAATGATAGAATAATTATTAACAATAATTAAATCCCATAATGGAAAAATGACAAACTATTATTAATAATCATAATAATCCCATAATGGAAAAATGACAATATTATCTAATAATGATGCAATAGCTAATGAATCTAGTCATACTAATTCTTCTTCTAATAATAATTATAATAACACAAAAATAATAACAAGAGATGAACATCAACTCACCTTGATGAGAAACTCGATCCTAACTTTGAGTTTCCTCAACCCATTGGTGACACCGACTTCCTAGAAAGGTTTTAGGACTGCTGAATTGGAACAAGCATGAACCAGGTCAGAGTCGACATTTGGACCTGGTGAGTGGCTGAGTTGACTCAGTAGGGCCACTTCCCTTCTCCTTTTTCCTTTTCTTTCCTCTTTTCTACTTTTATTTCTCTTTCTTCCTCCCTGGACCAGAAAGTTTCTGGTCTTGATTAGGTTTGAACTTAGACTAGACTGACTTAGTCCACACTCATTGACTCAGACACGCAATATAGGCGTGTTGAAACGATACGGCGCACCAGCTCACTCTCTCTTCCCTTTCTTCTTCTTCTTTTCTTCTTCTTCTTCTTCCTCTTCTCTCACTTTTGGAACCACTAGGTGAAGCCTTGGACTCAGCCCGATCTTACAGTGACTCGGACTGAGTCAGTGCAACACAGTGAGGCAACAGACGAATGGCGCTCTTCTCTCTCTCTCTCTCTAACTTTTAGGGCTTTGTTTACATCTTTCCTGAATTGGAAAGGAAGATTTTGTAGCTACCCTAAGTAGCTTCCAGAATTTTCAAGTGTAACTAATCCCAAGATTAGTTACAAGTAAACTTAATCAAGAGTGTTACAGGCAACAGCTTAAGATCTGGCTTGCATGGCCAAGATCTAATGATATGGATGATCTTCTGATTGTATGGCCGGTCAAAATGACGTACCTGATCAACAAATACGACACATCCCTTGATGATGGGTTTCTTGCTCAGATAGAGAAGATGAGGGGCCGATCATGACAGTTTCTTGTTTAGAGCCCCTTCTAATGATCCACTGCTTCTAAGTGTATCAAATGGGCCACTTGATCATTGTGGGACCCACCATTAGCACTATCATTAGTTTTTGCCTAATGGGTGAGGGATTAACATGCGGCGGTGTCTCTCTTATTGGGATGGGAACCTTAAAGCTGGCTTGAAGTGTATGGCAGGGATGTGTTGAGGTGGCAAATCGAGTTGATCTCACCTCCTTCATGGTCTTGGTTCTATACAACATTGCGTCTAGTATTAAGCTCTGTCTACCCACTTTAATTCTCCACCAATTAGCCTGTGTCATTTTCACCTCGAGAGCAACTCAGTTACCTTTTTCCTCATATCATCCATGTGCTATGTGATTAAATTGGACTGCCCATGACAAACGATCCTCAGCGTCCAATGTAACATTTCAACAAGGTTAATATATGGAAGATGGATCTCAAGTTTCATCCGTACACAGAAGGATAGGCCGAGGAAGAGATACATGAAGAAGTATAGATGGAAGAAGGAGCAACACCTACTGAAGGAGAACCACAGGACACACGACCTGTTCTGACTACACCTGAATTTTCACCGACGCATCATCATAAATTACATCAGGATCGAGTCGGGACAACGATGAAAGGAATGACACGAATTAAAGATAAGCTTGATAAGCATGGTAAGTGACTTTCAGCCTTGGTAACGATGGTTGCTGGACTGCAACATACAACATAGCAACTCGTCGACCTACTGACCTATTGAAGAGATGACACAGCACCATCCATCTCAGCCCCGTGATTTTATTTTACTCATCACATACACTTGCTTATCACTCATACTGAGGATATGGATATCTTTTTTATTATCCTAAGTACTTATGAGTGTATGTGACGAACTACTGACTTGTATAGTCTGTTAGTTCGTGTGCTTGTCGGTCGTTGGAAGGACCACAATGGTTTACCAACCTAAAATATTTTAAAGTGATAGTCCTCTGGATAAGGAGAATATTTTTTTTGTTAATATGCCCATGGATGGGCTGAATATTTTGTCTTGATACAGTAAATGCTACCACGCTTAAGTAGCTATTTTGGAATGCTTATTGAATGAGTGCTACTATTTTTAAGTTGTTCCTCTGGATTCTTTTAGTTTCAAATGCATATGCACTTGTTCTGTCTCGCATGAATTTCCATATCTCCTTCTATCTATATATGCATTTTAAATACTCACTCACCTTGATTCTCTCATGTTTATGATTGAACTTCAGTAAATTGATAATCTGATATTGTTATATCCTAACCTTTGTCAATGACTGATAAAAAGGTGGAGAACAAATCCCACCATCATGAAGAAAATTGTGTGTATCTATGTATGTATGGTGGTATGGGTGTTAGGGGGAGCAGCTCCAAGAAGCTAGGGGCAGCAGCTACTACTGAATGTTACAATCTTGTGTGTGAACTCAAATAACATATTTGTAAAATTGTGTAAAGTTCTTGTATACACAATTTCAGATGTTGGTCTAGATGTTGTTCTAGGATTTCAGGTGTTTTTTCACGTAATTGACAAAGAGGGAGATTGAAAGTTCACTGGTTTGTCAAATAGCATGAGTGTTGAGCCAGCAAGTCAAGTGAGCCCCATAGGAAGATCATTCAAGCATCTGCCATAACTAGATGTGTGCTTTGAACTTGTCAAAGGTAAACTTAGCCTCACATACCATGTCCCAAAACACCCAGGTATATAAAACCCTTAAAAATGGATAGAATAACATAGGGTTTAAAGTATGAAAACTATTTTGCAAATCAGAAAAATCTCTAAGTTTTCAGCTTTTATCGATATATCAAGATCACCTCGATGAGATCGAGCACCAGTTATCGATGTCCTCAGAATACAATCGATATCATCAAATTAAGGACCACTTGTGTCCAACAACCAACTTGATCTCTAGATAAATTTATCGATGAATCGATAAAACAATTGATATCATCGACATTCAAATTCTGAGATATCGAGATCGCTCGATATAATCGAACTCTGGTCAATTTGTGATCAGTAAGATGTTAAGGAAAATCTTGCATTTATCGATGACTCGAAGGAAGTCTTGATATCCTCAAAATTTAAACTCCGATGATATCGATTGACCTTCGATGTTATCGATTTTGAACCAAAATATTCAGAAGCTTTTTAGGAAAAACCTCTTTAAATGACTCGAGGAATCGAGACTCCTTTGATAATATCAATATTCAAATATCGATCATATCGAATCTAGGTCAATATCATCGAATTAGGACAATGGAGTGTCCAGCGAGCTTATAGGAAAATCTTCTTTAAAAGATCGATGGATCGAACTAAGTATCGATATCATCGACATTTGAAATTCGATGACATCGTGGGAGGATCGATAGTATCGAAGCCGAATATCTCAATTCTTAGCCTGCTTTCCTATTTTTCATTGTCGAGGAATCAAACCATGGTTCAATGAAATCAGAGTTCAAAATTCGATGTCATCAAAGCATGATCGATATGATCGAGCTGTATATGAGATTCAACTGTGATTGTCAGAAGAGTTTGTATCATCGATCTGTCCTTTGATGTCTTCAAAAGTATACATTCAATGATATTGAAGATGGCTCGATGATATCGAACTCTTTAAAAAAATCTGACTATTTTATTACCATTAGATCTCTTTGTTTATTTAAGGAGAGCTTGCTATTGGTTGCTGTAGTGAGAAAAATAAAGAGAGCCTTGAGAGAGTCCTGTAGACTATTTACCCTAGTCCTTTTTCTCATGGGAGTTCATCCTCCAACCCACCCTCATCATTGATATTCAATAGAGTGCATTAGGGAATGAACTTCTATATTCAAGGATCATCCAGCTACTACCTTAATGGAAAAACATTGAGCTGGGATACCTTAAATGCTTAGATGCTTGGAATCACTTTGTCTCTAAGACAGGAAAACATTTATTAGAGTAGGATTCCAACATAACCTTGACCCAACCCGTTGCCTTACATTGGAGCATCATAAGTGTTGCGGATCAAGAGAGCTGAAGATTCTACGTATCATCAAAGGAGGAGATCTTCATCAACGTGCTTATTGGGGCTCATCTACTTATGTGTAAGTCATTAGAGTCCATAGACCCTGCTGATCATTCCTTTGTGCAGGATTGGGTCACAGGTGATTCTCACCCCTTTCAAGTCCTCATAGGAGGCCTCCGATGGGATAATACGTGTGGGTGTTATGTGTTAACCCTTACTCTTAGTAAGCATAAACTTAGGTCCTTAGTGTAGGTCATTGGCCTGTGTGGCCTAAAACTTAGGTGTTGTATTGTTGACCTTTGCTCTTATGTAGGGCATAAATTCTATGTTCCTTGTCTGGATCCTTAGCCTGTGTGGCCTAAAATCCTGGGTTTCTTGTGTGGATCCTTTGCTCTTGTGTAGGGCATAAAACCTAGGTGTTGTATGTTGACTCTTGCTCCTGTGTGGGGCATAAACTTGTGTCTCATAGAAACATGGTAGGTATCTTATGTAGCTCCTAGAGTCAGCCCTGTGTAGGTTATACTAGTTTGAGGTAAACCTGATTTGAAATATTTGTTAGTGAAATCCGGTACAGTCAAGGGTTGAGTGTGTCCGCTGGGAGTGGAGTAGGCATATAATTGAACCACTATAAAATAAATGTGTTTGAGATTGTTATTTGTAAATTCTTTTATTATGTATACTTTGAATGATCACAGGATGCATGATTATTTAGAACTGATAAGTATCACATCTCACACACAGTCACTTTGTCCATCCATCATGGACTAAATTTATGTATTGCTTAGATATTGAATAGTCTTGTGATTGGATCCTCTATTTGGCTTGGAAGCCATTAGAGTTAAGATAAATATATCTTGATAAATTGTTATATTTAATCAAGATAATGATGATAGGATTTTAAACTATCATAGAATTTTATAAAGTCCTATTCACCCCCCTCTTGGACACTTTGACCTATTCCTACTTCCACTAGAGCGGTCATTACCGTAATTTTAGAATCTTCTTTCCTCTATAGTTACTTGAAGAGGACATCTGTTTGGACAGGACAGGGTAGCTGCCAGACTACTAAAAGTGTTTGCCTTCGCATTTTCAAATCGCAGTACATGCTTGATTTCAACATGGTAGAATTGCTCCATTAACTACTTTGTTTTTTGACAATACAATAAGAGCTCTTGCTTTCTTATTTCAAACTTAGTCCTCAGTTGATTTATTATCAACTTGGAATCTCCAAAGATCTGTAGCATTTTTATCTTCATTTCTTGGGCCATTGCCATTCCAATGATGAGAGCTTGATATTCGACTTCATTGTTTGTGAACGCAATATCCAATGCAAAAGAATAGGGTAACAAGTCACCCTGAGGAGTAATGAATATTACTCCTGTGGCTGCCTCTGATGCTCGAGAAGCACCATCAAAGTACAACTGCCACGGGTTTTACAATTCAGCCACCATAATCTGCTCGTAAGGAAAATCATCGCTAATGGTTTCATATTCCATTATGGGATGTGCTGCCAAGAAATCCATCACTGCTTACCCTTTTACTACTTTCACCAGTTCATATGTAGTCATATATTTCGAAAGTAACAACATTCATTTGGCCAATCTTCCTGATAACATCTATCATTAAAAACTTATCGGATTTACCCTTGAGATTAAAATTATATCACGAGAGAGGAAATAATGTCTCAATTTCTGTACAACAAATATCAGCGCCAGACATTCTTTTTCGATTGGGGAATAATTACATTCTGCGCCTATCAGAGTTCAGCTCAAATAATAAAGAGTCATTTCTTTTCCATCTTCATTTACCTATGCTAACAAAGCTCCCAGTGAATTCTCGGCTGTAGATATGTATAAGATAAGTGGCTGACCCTTTATAGGAGTTGTCAATACTAGAGGTTGTCTCAGCAGTTCCTTTATTGAATCAAATGTGTTCTGATAGGCTTTGTCCCATACAACTTCATTTCTTTCTTCATCAAATGAGAAAATGGCTAATATCTCCCTGCCATATTTGAAATAAAATGGTGAATATACGCCAGTTTTCCTTGCAAGCTTTTCAATTCCTTCAATATTTTTGGAGGCGGCATATCTTGGATGTCATTGACTTTCCTTAGACCAATATCGATACCCCTATGCCTGATGACAAAGCCAAAAAATTTTCTTGACAACACTCTGAAAGCACATTTAGCTGGATTCATTTTTAGCTACTTCTTTATGAACCGTCGGAAGACTGATGCCAAATGCTCGCGATGTTCTTGATGATTACCTGACCTGACCACCAGATCATCTATATAACACTCAACATGCTTGTGCATCATGTCTTGAAAGATATTTTACATTTCTCTTTGGTACGTTGCCCCAACATTCTTGAGACCGAAGGCATAACCTTATATCAGTAAATTCTTAGTGAAGTTCTGAATACTGTTGCTTTTTCATCTTCAGGAGTCATTCTAATCTGATTATAACCAGCATAGCCATCCATGAAGGACATGACAATATATTATGTCGTACTGTCAATCAGCAATTATGTTATTAGGTGTAACACCCTGAAAATCAGCAATTCTTAGTGAACCATCCTTCTTCCTTACGAACAGGACTGGTGCTCCCCAAGGAGACACACTAGGTCGAATAAGGCCAAGCTCCAACAGACCATCAATCTGCGTCCTCAACTCCTCCATCTCACACGGTGCCATGCGATACGTCGGCAGTGAGATGGGCGTGGAACAAGGCACCAGATCGATAGTGAAATCAATCTCTCGTCGAGGTGGCAAACCAAGTATCTTCCTGAACAGATCCCCAAAATCACAAACGACTGGCGTATGCTCAAGCATCTGGGCACCAGCATCCCGTAGTAAAGTAGCGTAGCTAAATATGCGGAAGGGGAGATTTACCCGCACTAAGAATGTAAAGGATGCGCCCTCTGGCTTGTAGGCAGTCACTATACGAGTCTCACAGTCAATCTCGGCCCTCGCTGCAGTCAACCAGTCCATGCCAAGAATGACGTCGAGATAAACAAGAGAGGGGTCGACGACAAGATCAAGAGCCATCGTCCTGCCCCCTAGATCCACCAAACAGCCCTCACACATCAGGGTGGCATCTGTAAAGGACCCGTGAGCTGTATAAACTCGCACTCCATCCATCCTAATAGTCGGCAGCCCAATGCGCCTGAGTATGGCATGTGATATCAATGAAATCGTGGATCCTGTATCCACCATCACAAGAATAGGAATACCTCCGATGTGGGCGGTGACCTCAAAGGCCAAATGCTGAGAAGTCTCTGTCGCAGCTGCCTCAGCTGTCAAGGCATGCATCTGCGCCTACTGTGGCCGGTTCGGCGGCTGTGCTGTGGGCCGTAGAGGTGGCCTAAACTGAGATACCAGAGGTCTGAAGGAAGGGTGCGCAGGAGCCAACTGTAAAGGCAGTGCTGATATAGCCTGTGGGCGTGTACGGTCGATCTTCTGCTGCGGTGAGAACCCACTGTCCCTCATCCGCGCGAAACAACTCTGTGCCGAATGGCCCGATCTCGCACAAAAAGTATATGATAAATTGGGACGCCGCATTGGGGGTACTGACACTGTAGCCCTAGAAGGAGGGTCGGCACGAGGCCTCTTGCCCGAAAAGGGCCTGTCCTGCAACTCTGGTCGTGGCCTAGGAGCAATAGGGCCACGAGATCGCGTAAGTCGATCCACATCCTTCTTGCCCGCATGGACATGTGAATCAGTTCTGCCTAGGAGGGAATGCTCACGCAACACATCTTGGACCGAATATCCGGTTGTAAACCCTTAGAAAAGCACCGTATGCGCATCTGCTCATCTGCTAGTATAGTCGGGACGTATCTTCCCAACTCAGTGAACCTGTGCTCATACTCAGTCACTGTCATGCTTCCCTGTCTGAGGCGCAGAAACTCATTCTCCCGATCATGCCTATACGTCTGGGGATAGTATTTCTCGTGGAAGCGGAACTTGAACGCTGCCCAGGTCCATATGTAGTCAGCGACAACGGTCCACAATACACTTTCCCACCATAAGCTGGCTTCCCGCTCGAACAAGAACGTAGCCAACTCGACCTGCTCAGTCTCTGAACAATGCAGCATCTGTAGTATCTTTGACACACGGTCGAGCCAATACTCGGCCTCCTCGGGTCTATGAGAACCCGTAAAAGTGGGAGACCGTAAGTGCTGAAATCGCTCTAATAAGCTCCGTGTGTCAGCGGCATTCCCCGCAGGGTAAGCAGGTGGTATAGGATGAGCCATGCCCTCATCCTGAGCATATGTATCGGCATCCTCAGCTGGATGCGCAGGTGGTGCAGGTGGAGGCACACTCCCACCCTGGGCTAGAGCCCCCACTATAGTAGTCAGGAGCTGCTGCTGCTGCTGCATCATGTCCATCGTCTGCTCAAATCTATCTGGAGGTGGAGCAGGCTGTGGCATGTACTGCGTCGAAGAAGATGCACGGTACTGCTCTCTGACGGGCGGTGTGAAAGGCGGTGGTCCAACTGCAGGACCAGTAATAGGCTGAGATGCACGTGCTGTCTCAGGAATCGGGCCCATGGCAGGGTTCGCATGAGCATCAGACTAAAAAGGAACCTGATCCATAGGCTCACCCAATGTAAGCCGAGCTGTGCTCCGTGTAGCCTTCGGCGGCATTCCCTATATTCAAAATAGGGCGCAACTTTGTTAGTCTCAATAGCACAAACACACCGCAATCATTTACATAAAGAGTCAAAGGCATTCCATGCATTTCATTTAATCAAAATTATCACAATACAAGGGATATCTCCTTACAGGCATCATGACAGGAAGTACATGGGAACTAAGACAGTTAAAGCTACAACAGCAACACAAGTAAACTACTAGCCTTAACAGGCTTGCACAACATAAAGCGGGAAACGACTAACTGCTACCAACAACATCTAAGATCTCATCGCTAGTCTGAGTCGGGAGACGGAGGAGCACCCTTATCCTGGGAGCAGCACAGGATCGCCTTCAAGGTGCGAGTCACCTTGCCAAATTTCCCCTTCATAATGGCCTTGGTATCCTCGACCTCAGCCCAAAGTTCCTGAACTTTCCTTCACAAGGCGATCTGGCTCTCCTCAATTCGGGTAATGCGATCATCACCAGTAGCCTGAGCAGAAGGAGGAGGGCTCTCATCTGTATCCTGAGCCTCCTCTTCTACCTCTTCCTGGACTTCTTCCTCAACTTCTGCTCCAGGTTCTCCCTCACTTGGATCCTCTTCATCATCAAAATCATCCTCGCTATCCTCCTCAAGCTGAGTCTCATGGTACTGAGACCTGATCTTCATCTTGACCATGGTAGACTCATCAATGCAGTGAATCGGAACTGGCAACTCCGGCCCAAGTCTGTAAGCAAACTCAAGCGCGATCTTGCATATAAGTCGGCCAAAAGGAAGCGACTCAGACGTTCTTCTTGATTTTGCTATGAGGATAATCTGTCGCAACACGAAAGTGGCCATACACACATTTTCTCCCTGGGCCATCCGATACAAGAAATCAACCATAAGGCGCGTACACTCAATGCGATTTGTCGACCTGGGATACACGTTGAACGTGCAAATGTGGTGCAGCAGGCACAAATCATCAGACATATGAGATGCCTTGAGGCTATTGTTAGGCTGCCTTGGAACCAGACTAGTGCATAGGAACCTGGTACGGCGATCTCGCTCACGCCTACTCCTCAAATTCTTTGCACTGGGATGAACATCACCAAGGGGCACGTTCAGAAGTCGCGCTATCAACCGGACATTGATCATAGCCATCCGATCTCTACCAAAAGGAATCTTGAATTGCAATGGTTCCAATGTAGGATTCTGGATATGAGCGTAGAAGGCACGAACGGTGCTCACATTAGCACGAGAATGAGCTTCAAATAGCGGACCCCAATGTGCAGCTTCAATGCGCTCGAACAATAGGAATTCGTCGAAGAGTTGCCCTTCCACGTCTGCCTCAAACAACACCTTATGGTCAGTATATTCACCGTGAGGCATCTCTGCTAAATCACTTGCCCAAGTTGAGCATGGGGATCCAAATCCTGCTTTGTATGGAACTCTTGGGCTGTGCTTGGACTTGCGACAGTGCTTGAGCTAACGGCGCCACCCCTCAGTCTTCTGGATTGCGCAGGGCGACTAGGCCCAGCCTCATCCGCTGCGGTCTTTCTCTTTCCCATTAAAGAGAGGATGGTGGAGAGAGAGAAAAAACCTAAAATGGCTTCAACAAAAGCCATGAAAAATGTGAGAAATGTAGAGAAATGGCTGCCCAAACAGAAAAAAAGAGATCTAGGTGTTGTAGAGGGATTCTTCAAGCTCCCCTAGGGTGAATTTTTAAAAAGAAAAGAGAAGGAAAAAGGGGAATGGAGCTCCACACGATTTCAGCACGTTTTGGGGGTTGTAGGAGCTCCAACGGACGAGTTTTGAAAGAGGAGTAGAAAATCACGTTGGAGGTATGGGATAGGGTCGTTTTTAGCAATGAGATGATTTAGGAGTGATTTGGGGTCACGGTTTTGAGATGGACAGCAAGAAAAATGAAAATGGAGGCTTGGGAGGGGTTGTTTGTGAAGGAAGTACCCCATTTAGGAGTTTTCTACAGACGGAACGCATGTGGTAGGGGTGCCCTACTCCAAAAACCACACGTGCCCAAATTTTACAGTAAGTGGGGCCCACCAGACGGTGATGCATCGTCGGCCATCTCACAATCTGGCCGGTGGGACCACATGGGTTGGGTCCCCCCTACCTCAGGGACCCCAAATATGTATGGGCCCCACCTTCGTTCATTGTAGATTGGCCTAGGGAGGCCCAAACATCCATTCAGGGCTTTCCGGGGCCAATCTATAAATCAGAATACAATCCCCTATCATGCAGCATATGATTTTGGGGTATAAGGAGCTAATACATCTATCTAGCCCATTAGTTGCTAAATATTTCAAACTTAGAATGGCCCAATGGCCAGTTTTCATGAAATTTTACTATTCACTGTAAAATTTTATCGAAGTATGATTTTATATCATTTTTACATTAGTATCAAAGCCTAACATGAAAATAATAAGAAAGAATTGAAGAATAGAGTGGTGAGAGGAAGAATTTTGAAGAAATTAGGTGAAACGGGGTTTTTAAGCCCTAGCGATTGAATGTAAGGGTTGTGGTTGTCCCACAGCCCAAGGATTCACATTTACGAGTTTAGAACCATTCAAAGAACGTCTCAACCCACCTACTTATAACCTAGGAGCTACTTAGGTCGCTTCACGCGACCCTAGATGCGTTACGGACTCGATCGCGCGATCGATACGAATAGACTTCGCCTATTGGCGAATCTGCGATCCTATAAGTGTTTCTAGACCTTTCTCTCACCCACCTAAGTCAAAGGAAGCGACAGCGTACGTCGCATGATCATAACCCATGCCCGGTATAATCTCATTCATGCTCTGATACCAACTTATAACACCCTGAAAATCGGGGGTCGTGTATAAACCCAACTCCCGAGTTCCAGACCGTCACTTATGCAACAAAAATGATTATGATTCAATGTTGTCTGAGTTAAAGCATTCACATGAGTAAAATTATACCAACACTGCAATTCATACTCCAGATTCAGTGATAAAGGCAAGCGGAAGACTAAAGAATATATATATCACTGTATGAAAAACAAAGTAGATCTCGACTGTCTCCAAAGTATGAATACATCTCTGAGTCTCATATACATGTAAATAAACAGAAATCAAATGCCAAAGTGAGGTCTTTATATTTCTTACTTGGTCTATATGATGGGCAATATAAGTCATTCATATAAAGGGAAATATCCAACTATGACTACTCTCGATGTTTCTTCATTTGATGGACACCAAAATCAACGGTTAAGGGGCTGATTTGTTAATTGGGTCACTTCCACAATGATCTAAGAGCTGAATTTTGACGTGTATGGTTAATTTATGATAATAAGTATGGTATAAACTTTCACATTAAATGGATACTAGGAACCATGTGATTTAGAATTCAGGGTCTAGGTTAGTGGCATTTTCATAAGAATTGTTTATCCATGAGTTTTGTGAAATTTAATGGTTCTACATGGTTGTAGACACATTTCTAAGTAATTTTTATAAAATAACTTATGTCAAACTCATTATGGATAGGGATTTGTTCATCAATTCATTTAAGGGGACACATATATGTTTAATCATGTGATGGAGAGTCTTATTTTGAAATTTACGATCAGATGGCTTGATCTATGAATGGAGATCATTCTCAACGATTAAATTCTTATTGAGGAATGGATGTAAGGTTAAGATAACTCACATGTAAATATTATGTTACTTTTCACGGTAACGCTCGAGAACTTTCAATACTCGGTATTGAAAAGTTCAGGGCGTTACATCTTGACCTGCTCTTTTTCTTCTGGCAACTGTTTACAAGAGGCTCACAATGTTTTCCATCTATTTATGAATTTCTCCAAAGGTTCCCCTTCTCTCTACCGTACAAAAGCCAACTCCGCAATGCTAATGTCGCATTTTGATGAGAAGAAATTTGACATGATAGTGACTTAAATTTGTTCCCAAGTGTGTATCGATCCCAGAGCCAAACTAGAATACCATCGGAACGCCTTACTTGGCAAAGAATATCCGAACAATCGTAAGTAATATTGTGGCATCGAGGAGAAATTTCTCATGCTGGTAATGAAATGCATCACATATTCCTCTGGCTATCCATCCCCATTAAACTTCTGGAAGGCTGGATGCTTGAAGTTAATTGGAAAGGGGTCATCTTCTACTTCCCTCAGATATGGTGTTCGATATCTGAATCGGCCGACATTCTCACATTCCCTTTCTGTTCTGACAGCTTCCTCAACAACTTGTCATACTTCCTCTTGAGTTATGGTTCTCACTGCCAGAGCAGATCCGAATGATCCTGCCCACGATGGCGGAAAGCCTTCAACTTGGTGTTCTTGTGAGTTCATCGTGCCCATCATTGGAGGAGTCTCCATCTGGGCCACGTTGTGCACAAGAGTTGTCAAAGCCTCTCTGAGATTTCTACATTCTTCCATTAGTGTCCTCCATGTGTAAGACCTCGTCCATTCCGTACCACTTTCTATGCCTATGTACACGATGATCGACGCCCTTAGCCAAACTTGGACTAGCTGTGCATAGTGCACACCTGACTGACCGGAACCCCAAGGCTTCAAAACCGATATCATATCAATCGTCCCCATCACCACTATTGTGTAGGTACCACCCATGCATCTGTACGATGCTCCCTTAGTGAGATACGCTGTGAAGAATCGTTGGTGGATCATGTGCGCATGTCGTCATATGCTCCATTTCACACATGTGCAAACACATGCCATGCACACATGTACATGCCATACATGGGTGAGAGAATCTCTACCCATGTGTGTGATGTTACCCTCCCATGTCATCCCTCTCTCACGTGCTCCCCAAATCAACTTCTCTCCATAACATACCCTATACATGACATCATCACACCATGTCATCCCATGCCCCTTTAATCCACCATTAATTCTTAATCATGCACAAATTCTCATACGTATTTAATCCACATCGTCTATTCAATTCCCCAACTCATTTTAGGCATTGAGCCGAAAAATGAAGCCAATCTGAATCTCTAGCGAGCCACATTATAGAAAATAGTGGTAATAATGATTTTGACTATTGAAAATCTATTAGGGCCTGCTGTGATGTTTTTGTGCGTCTAAACGTATCAAATATTGGGCTCATTGGACCCATCATGAGCCAGAGAACCTGACAGATGGAATGGATCGTCCCAACATGGGCCCCACATATTGAAAACCTCAGAAAAACTAGAAAATAAAAAAATAAAAATAAAAAAGGCAGCAACAATAGTTGTTGTAAGTGTCCAGAGGATGTTGTAGATAGCAGCGTCCTGCTGTGTGTATGCCGGGACAGTGGGCCCCACCACAGGCCCCACCCTGATGTACATTGTACATCCACACCGTGCATTTGATGGGTCCCCTTTGGAAACTAGGATACCCCAAAAATCAGTCGTACACGGAACTCAGGTGGCCCATACTATCTAAATCATATGAAGATGAATCAGCGAGTTCTATGGGTCTAATCATGAGGTATACTTTATATCCAAATCGTCCATCCATTTGGCGAGCTAGTCAAAAGGCTTGAGAAGAAAAATAAGACAGATCTAACTATCAAGTGGTCCACACTACAAAAAGCAGCAGGGGATTGAACGTCTACCATTAAAACCCTTTTGTGTCAAAGAAGTTTTGGACCAATGTGAAATTTTTTTTCCTCTTAATTCAGCTCTTTGTGACCTTATGAACAGATTGGGTGGAAAATAAATGTTATGGTGGGCCCTGTAAATGATTTAACAGTGAAAATCATTATCTCCACTACTATTTGTGGTATGGTCCAAATAAAATTTGGATATGATTCAATTTTTATTTTTTTTGATATTGCTCTAAAATGATCTCTAAACATAAATGAACAGTGTAGATATAGTAAATACATCACTTTGGGACCCATGTAACTTTGATCTCCTTGAATCGTTCATACAAGTCGAAGCTCAAGGATATAAAAATACTTATTAGGGTCCACCTAAAATTTGGATTCATCTGAAACTTGGACTGACCCTCTTAACCAAGTGGGACACACATAATGGATGGGTTAGATTCATGAACCACAACTCTGAGGGCCCAACAACTAATTATGAATGTTTTAATGGAGGGTAACCCTCTCAACTTTTATGTGTGTGGCCCACAGAAGCCACAGATTGACTTGATTTTAAGCCAAGAGGCCCACCTGATGTCTACATCAGATCTACATCGTACATTATTTTGATAAACCATTCTTATACATGAGTCTAAAATATAAATTTGATCCAAATTTTAAGTAGACTACACCACGCGAACAGTATAAATTGAACATTTACCATTAAAGATTCTCTATGAGTCTGCCACGTTGTATCTGATTTATTAAGTCCGTACATCATCCTTGACTAGCCGGTATGGTTTAAAAATAAATCAAGCTGATCCAAAGTCCACTTAGACCATACCTCCTGAAATAGTAAGGAACAAACTCCTATAACTAAAATTTTCCAGGGCCGACGTTAATGATGCAATGTATATACATACCATCCATCGAATTTATCAGATTTTTGGAATGGATCCTAACCTGAGGTGAGTCACACACAACTCAACCTCATGGAAAATCCCATGGACTCCACCGCATAGGACCCATTGTGAATTCCATTAGTGTGAGGGGCCAAGAATGTTAAGGCACATTTTGAGTGAATGTCATGTGGGCCCATTAGTGGTAGCCTTGCTTGGGCTAACAATTGGGCCTCTTCGGCAAGAGTTTGTAATCTCCATGTGTTGAATGTATGACAAACTAGTATTGTAATTTTTGAAGTAATGATGATGAATCCCTTTAATGGGCTGATTGTGGACAACCCTTGACCACTTGGCACTTTGGTTAGAGTGCGGTCTCAAGTAATAAGATCATGTGACTTGTGATTAAACCCTTAAACATGTTCAATTATAACAGATATGTAGACTCTAGTGGTGTGAGGGTGTGATATACCTGTTTGGCCCATTAATCATGTGGGTATTTAATATATGTCCGGCCACCTAATCATAGGAAATGGTGAAGTATATGTAGTCATCTAACTATATGAATGTGAAATACGCACAAGGCCACCTAACCGTATGAAATCAAGTGGCATTGATGATCATTCAACAACGTAGGTTTATGCTTATTGATATAGACACCGCCACTTGAATCATGTATGACCAAGTTGTACATTAGACTGAGTGTGATGTAGGGTTATGTTACCTAAGCTAATGCTATCAAGGTACTGGATTCTATGCGATGTGATCTCTAAACTGTAAATGGTACAATGAAATGTGGTCCTTGGCCCTTAACCATGTGACAGCGAATATAAGTCTTTAATTATGTGACGTGTGAAGTGGTTATAGTATAAGACTATCATAATTAGTGTGACCATGTATTTGTATGTAGAATTATAATTACTCAATTATGTTTGGATATTTTGAAATGTGGACACTAGATCATGATAGTAATCATATACATATTAAAGTATGTGAAATTGTGGTACTTACCACCTGACCATGTGAAAGTTTAGTAAAGCAGTTGTCCCATTACGTGAGTTATGAGGTAGTGAAAGTACATAATCATCAAACCTTAAGTCCTTTATTATGGCAAGTAGAATGACATTTGTGTGGCCACTCAACCATATAAACTTCTGATAATGGAGTGACACTAAGACCATGTGGGCATATGAGAATTGTGTGATTACTCAGACTTGAGGACTATATTAATGGTGTAACCTCTTGGGTATGTGAACTTAAGATGTGTATCAGATTGATTAAGGACCCTACCTTGATGTAAATATTGCATATTTCACTATTTATCCATTAGGCTAGCTAATTTTAGAACATGATTCTAAATGACTTAGATCCAATTCCTAAATAAGTCAAACGAAATGAAATAGTGTTAATTGAATGTATAAATTTTGAACACTTGTGAACCCACTCAATGTACGTATTTTATTCGCAATGTTCAATTGTTTTTGCCAACCAAACAGTTTGATCATGGAGCCCGTTGACGTGTGCCGTGTGCATCTGAACTGTTCTTACTTATACTACCTTAATTTATGTGAGTTACCTATACTATTTACTTGTTGGGACCCACCATATTGAACTTAGGGCTCACTGTATCTTATGAGGTTTACTTGTACCTTCCAAACCATTGTAGAACTACTATGATAATTATTTGCAATCCAACCTACTAACATCCCACTTGAAGGTGAAGCCCACTACATTATATGAGTTTCACCAACACCATCCATCCTGTGACTCATTTACTATATGTTATATCGATGCCTTTCATCTCATAATCACTTGGTGCATGTACTTTGCGTCATCACCGCTCATTAACCATAAGGCCCAGTTAGGGTATAACTATGTGGTCCCAATAGAAGAAAATGATGTTAGGCCAAATGATCGAAATACCGCAGTCGTACCGTATAACATGAGTTGGATCTTGACGATGAAATGTGCATCTATGATGATGACTTAGGTTATCCCTGAAAAGGGACGGGACATCGAAAGTGTGGAATAGTAGGAGACGATGTGCCTCTTGGGTTCAAAGTCCCTAAATCCTGATGCTAGCTAGGGATACCTCACCGTCGGGCCTAGTGGATACATGGGTCATGGTTTTGACTCCCACTGACGAGGTCGGGTTGAGAAGAGGTGGGTCCAACCTGCTTAAGGGCTGAGGTGCAAACAGGGACCGGTCTAACCTGCCGGTGAGGAGAAGCGAAAATGAGGTCTGCTACAAGTGTACCAAATGGAGGTTGTAACCCTATTAGTGGGTAGCGAGGTCGATTACTGGTGTCTAATGCATGGGTGTCAACCACGGTATTTTTCCGATATATACAATTATGACATGGCATGACAATATGATGATGATGATGATGATGTGATTACGGACGCGTGTAATACGGTTATGGATGTGGTATAGGAGAAATGAAAATATGACTTGGTGATGTTGGTAGCATTGAGTCGGAGTATTATTATGATGCATATGCATTGCATTGGCATTGACATCATACCTTACGTCCTACACACCTTTCACCATACATGATTTCTTTGTGGCATATTTATCTTGCTTGCATGTAAGACACACTGCACACACGTGTACTCACTAGGCTTTTTGCCTAAGCTTCCTATTTCTCATTTTTTAGGGCAGGAGTAGCTTGGAAGACTTAGCTTTCTCGATGCATTGTATCTATTTTTCAATTTAGCAATGTTGACATTGTGTACATTTTGGAAAGTATTGTACTTATAACTATCAGGATTTATAATGGATAGGGTTGCTTGGTATTATGATCATGAATCTTCATGCTCGGTATTATTATATTTATACATACATACATACATATATATATATATATATATATATATATATATATATATATAATATAAATTCAGTCAAAAATAGAAGTTGAGTGTCGGATTTGGGGCAACACGAAAGTTGTTCGTCCCCGGATTTGTGGTGCGCCGAACTCAAAACTTGGTGTATCGAAGTCGAGTGTCGGATTTGGGGCAACACGGAAGTTGTTCGTCCCCGGATTTGGGACGTGATAGAAGATGGTATAAGAGCATAAGATTTGGGATCACTTACGAGAAAAGTCAGTAACTAAAAAACATAGAAGAACTTATACTAGGTCTCCCACAACAATTAATCAAAAACCAAGATGCTATTAGTACCCCTGATTTGTATAAATCTAGAGACATGAATCTAGGATTCCGGGTTTGAGAACTTAGTCAAAGCAGGATTCCCTAGTTGAGAATGTAGAGACTATACTTAGCACCCAGGCATGAGGGAGATAGCTGCGAGCAATACCCTCACTTGCGATAGATGACTGTATTGTATATGGTGATATGTATGTTTGACTTTCCATGTTATGAGTTTGATAATGTATTTGTGATTAGAATTTTTGAGGACTGAATTTTTATTAGGAAGGTAGATTGTAAGACCCTGTCCATTCCGTACCACTTTTTATGCGTATGTGCAAGATGATCGACGCCCTTAGTTGTGCATAGTGTACACCCGACTAACTGGAACCCCAAGGCTTCAAAACCGATTTCATATCGACCGCCCCGTCACCGTGATCGTATTGGTACCACCCATGCGTTTGTACCACGCTCCATTAGTGAGATACGCTGTGAATAATCGTTGGTGTATCATGTGCACATGTCGCCATATGCTCCATTTCACACATGTGCACAACACATGCCATGCACACATGTATAGGCCACACATGGGTGAGAGAATCTCTACCCATGTGTGTGATGTCATCCCTCTCTCATGTGCTCCCCAAATCAACTTCTCTCCATACCATACCCTATACATGACATCATCACACCATGTCATCCCATGCCCCTTTAATCCACCATTAATTCTTAATCATGCACAAATTCTCATAATCCTAGCCTAAGCTAACATTAATCACATTAGCCAAACCAAACCAATTGTTTATCCATTTCTCTACAAGCATTTTCACCATTTTCTACAATAAGGAGAGAGAGAGAGAGAGAGAGAGAGAGAGAGAGAGGAGTGATCATGGTGGACCATCAACTCCATTAATCCCAACCCTTCCATCCACCTAATTCATTAAGGTGAGTACACCCTCACTCATTCTTATTTTATTTTCCTTGTGTTTATATATGGTGGAGATGTTGTTGATGATAATGATATGATTAATGGTGTGGATGCATAGGAGAAGACATAAATTAAAATTTTTTTATAGACCTCATGTGGACCTATTGATGGTGGGCCCATTCCAATGTTTGTATGCCATCCAAACCATCCAAGTGTGGCCCATTAGGCTGGCCACACACACACACCCATGCATACATGTGCACACATCACATTCAAAAATAATAATAATAATAAATGGGAGGATGCTGCTGCCAGCGTCCAGAGGACGCTGCTCAGCTTCTTAAAAGAGGGGGGAGTGTGGGACCCACAACAGACCCTACCCATTATGTATGTATTTAATCCACGTCATCTATTCAATTTCCCAACTCATTTTAGGCATTGAGCCGAAAAATGATGCCAATCTGAATCTCTGGCCAGCCACATTATAAAAAATAGTGGTAATAATGATTTTGACTATTGAAAATCTGTTAGGGCCTACTGTGATGTTTCTGTGTGTCAAAACATATCAAATATTGGGCTCATTGGACCCATCATGAGCCAGGGAACCCGACAGATGGAATGGATCGTCCTGACGTGGGCCACACATATTGAAAACCTTAAAAAAACTAGAAAACATATATATATATATATATATATATATATATATATATAAATAAAAAAGGCACAACAACAGTTGTTGTAAGCGTACAAAGGATGCTATAGAAAGCAGCATCCTGCTGCATGTACGCAGGGACGGTGGGCCCCACCACAGGCCCCACCCTGATGTATGTTGTACATCCACACCGTGCATTTGTGTAACGCCCGTGAAAAATCCATCCTTGGGCTCGAGTACCAACTCGACCCGAATTTGCGTAGAATTCATTCCTTTGGAAAATTTGACTAGGTTAGCTAGTGCAACGTTAGAATAGCTGGGAAATGGTCCCTGATCACTTTAAATACGTTCTACAAGGCCCGAAGCGAGTGGAACTAAGGGTGCTATAATGCTCTAAAGCCTCGGATCAAACTCTAAGCCGGTTTGTTCTCTGGACCACTTTGAATCTTTGTATTGGATCTAGACCGCACGTTGAAAGTCCGATACCTCCTATCTTAGACCGTTAGGACCGTCTAGCTGGGCTTGACACTCATTCCAAAAATCAAGTCAAACCGATGATTACAGGCTATTTCATTGAGCCCGGACCGAAGAGAGTGTGAATAGGGACATAGTTGGAATTTCAAATTCAAATCTGGCACACAAATTTGACGCATCAGTATTAAGCATTCTGACCGTCAGAATACAGCCAAATCACACCCTTGGATCAGGAAAAATATCTATTATATATCACGAGACTTATAGGCCTGATCTTGGTGCGGTGACCGTTAAACTGAAACTGGGCCGCCACGTGCGATCTGGGAACCCAACCGGTCTGAAAACTGGATGTGTGCTAGATCCAGTATGCATGAGCTTAAGTCCGACCGCATTTGGCCTGGGGACCTCCAGAAATGCCCTTTTGGACCGAAACGGCCCCGATTTGGTTAGGCACCAAGTAAACATTGTTCCCAAGCCTATTTTGGGAATGTTTTAGGCTATAAAAGGGGTTGAAACCCTCACTCCTCTCTCCCATCCGAATTTGAGAGAAGCCCTAGCTTGGGAGAGAGAAAAAGAGTGAGAGATTGTGAGAGAGTGGGAGAGTTCTTCCCGCCACTTGTGCTACGTGTTGCACATGCTTAAGCGACACTTCTCTACCGCTTTCCCGGCGATTCCACCGCAATCCTAGGTAAGTAAAAAACCCTAAATAGTTGGTGATTTGAGTTTTTCTTGTTTCCATGGCGATGTAGCTTATGGATCTTATGTATTAGGCTCCTTACTCGCCGTAGACGAAGCATATACACTCCGCTTCAATTCCCGAGTCTACAAGACACTAGGTGAGGATTTTAGACGCTTGGGTTGACGGTTCCCAATGCTTTCAATGTCGTTTAATAGTAGATTCTTGACGGCATCGCCGTTTGACATGTACAAAATGCTCTCCGTTTCCCGTTTCGTAAGCTAACGAAGAATATGAGATTTAGGGCATTTTAGTCATTTGTAGGAAGTACTGTTTGCATTCATATTTTGCTGATGTGATTGACATGGTTTGTTGTCGCATTAGGAAGTTAGGAATGCGTGCATAATTAGTTTGGCGAAGAGATTCGCCTAGTTGCACACTTTGGGTCGACATGCTATATGTAGACCTAAGTGTGTAGTGCATGTGTTTGTATAAATGCTTGTATTAGTATGTATTGAACTAAATGATGTTATTTGCTACTTTGTGATCGATTTTTCAATTATTATGCCGACCTAAATGATTTTCTACATGTTGACAAAATGCATGATTTCATTACATGCATGGAATGTATGTGCTTGAGGATTTGCTTAAGTTGAATATGCATGGGAAGTATGCCTGGACGATTTGCTTAAGTTGAATGTTATAACAAGTGCTAACATGCTCACATGATGTATTTCAATTCCAATACCTTTTATAGTGATTCCATAGATGTGTGGGACTTGACTTAGTCCAGGCAGTCGGTAACCGAGCAAATTCGTGGCTGACTGGTCATAGCCACGAATGACGCGTCGATGAATGTGATTCGTGTTGAGAGTTGGCGGCAGTGGTTAGGCCACGAGAAGTGTTTTACGCACTTCATGTCGTTCAATTCGATATGCGATCGCGCTAGTCGAGCCCGTCAAGTAACCCGACTGGCCGATGTTTGTTCACCTTGTATGTAACATAACTGCTTGAACCTAGGGTACTGAACTTACCATTGTAAACCCTATTAACCGTGGTACCTTGATCCACGAAGACTCATGAGCCGGGCATGGTGGTATGGGACACCGTGGTCGAGCTGTCGGCCTACGCTGGGGCCACAAACCTCCCCGTAGTGACCAGTGAGCACCTAGACTCGTGAGCAGATTATGGTGGTATGGGACACTATATTCTAGCTGTCGGCCTACACTGATCAGGCGACGAGCCCTTTGTAGTGACCGCGAGCGTATTCTGAGTTCACGGGAGGCGACGACCCTTCCGTGCAGTAGAGTACAGTAGGCCTGTATTGATAAGGTGATGGGGGAGCGGTGCAACGAGTGCGAGCAACAGCCCTGGCAGCCCTTGCAGTGACCTACGAAATGTACATCGTATGAGATTACTAGGAGTGACGACCCTAGACAGGATCCGTGTTGGGATTGATACAAGGGAGGTACCTTAGTTTCCCAATCCTGCTGTTTGAATGGACTAATAACAACTTGGTAATCATATCACCATAGCATTGCATGTGCCTGGAAGATGTGGAGCACTCTAGGGAGTGTGGCATGCCGCGGTCGTAAGATGTTGCCGTATGAGGGTGATCGTCGGTGAGGGCATACATCACGTCATATCATCTTGCATTAACAACAGTTTTAGGACTTGTCTGATTTACTGCTTTACTATTATCGCGTGATTGAATTGTGAACATGCTAATCTTTGCTCTATGATTCCACTGAGTTGATCACTCATTCCCACGTTACGGGATGGTGTTTGCAACACCCACCAGACCCTGTTGTAGTTGCAGGTGACGATGAGATCCAGGAGGTGGAGCTAGATGATGACGAGGACCAGGATGAGTTCTCGTATATGCAGTATCATGACGGCTTCCCGTAGGTGACCTGGATCGAGGGGACATCAGTGGGACTTTTCTTTTTGAACATTATTCTTTTGTTATGTACATGTATATGAGACTCAGAGATGTAGTCATACTTTGGAGACAGTTGAGATTACTTTGTTTTTCCATACAGTGATATATATCTTGTTTAGTCTTCCGCTTGCTTTTATCACTGGATCTGAAGTATGAATTGCAGTTTTGGTATACTTTTACTCATGTGAATGCTTTAAATCAGACAACATTGAATCATGACCATTTTTGTTGCATAAGTGACGGTCTGGAACTCGGGAGTTGAGTTTATACACGACCCCCGATTTTCAGGGTGTTACAAGTTGGTATCAGAGCATGAATGAGAGTATACTGGGCCTGGGTTATGGTCTTGCGACGTACGCTGTCGCTTCCTATGACTTAGGTGGGTGCGAGAAGGGTCTAGAAACACATCTAGGATCACAGATTCGCCGATAGGCGAAGTCTATAAGGATCGATCGCAAGATCGAGTCTGTAACGCATCTCGGGTCGCGTAAAGCGACCCGAATCACTTTTAAGCTGTAGGAAGTCGGGTGGAGACGTCCTATGAGCGGTTTTAAACCGCAAAAGTGAATCTTTGGGCCGTGGAATGACCACGACTCCAGTAATCAATCGCCAGGGCTTAAAAACCCCGTTTTGCCAAAAAATTCTCAAAATTCCTTCTCTAAACACTTCAACCTTCAGTTCTTTCTTATCCATTTCATGTTAGGCATCAAACCTAATGTGAAAATAACACAAATTAGTACATTCACCAAATTTTACAGTGAATAGTAAAATTTCATGAAAAATGGCCATAAGGCCATTCTAACTTCACTTTCTTTAGCAACTAAGGAGCTAGAAAGATGTACTGGATCCTTCTACCCCAAATTCATATGCTGCATCATATGGTTTGGTATTCGGGATTGCGATGTGGACCCGGAAAGCCCCAAAAACATGTTTGGGCCCATAGGGACCAAAATACTATGAACTAAGGGGTGGGACTAGACTTTTTGGGACCCTGGGACCATGGGGGACCAGACCCATGGGGTCCCGCTGGCCAACCTGGAGGTTGGCCGGCGATGCCATCGCCGGCCGGGCGATGCATCGCCGGCCGGCCACCTCGGACGGTGCTGCCCTTTGGGCGCACCCACTTAAATACACCCCCCATCACCCCTATGCACCTCCCACCTCACGAAAATCCCCAAATCCCACCTCTCCTTCACAAACAGCCCTCTACATAACCCTATCTTCGATTTTCAGCGCTCCATTCCAAACCCCGGCGACCCAAACCCCTCCTAATCCCTTCCTTGGCCAAAACCGACCACCACCCGTCGATTATTGGGTGTTGGCAGCCCCTTTCCTTGAAGATTTTCCCATTTGGAGCTCCAAAATCCCCCAAATAGTGCTGAAATCGTGAGCAGCTCCATTCCACCTTTTTGTTCTTATTTTTCCCTGAAACTACAGCCTTGGGAAGCTTGAAGCATCCCTCTACGACGCCTAGATTTCCTTTTGTCAGATTGGGCAGCCATTTCTCCGCATTTTCGGCGTTTTCCATGGCTTTCGTGGAAGCTATTTTGGGTCTTTTGTCACTCTCATCCATCCTGTCTTTGATGGGTAAGAGGAAAACTGCAACAGACGAGGCTGGGCCGAGCCGCCCTGCTCGATTGAGAAGACCGCGGGGTGGTGCCGCAAGTTCAAGCGCTGCCGCAGGTCCAGCTGCAGTCCTGGAGTGCCGTACGAAGCGGGATTTGGATCCCCATGCACACCTTGGACGAACCATCCTATCAGAGATGCCTCATGTTGAATACACTGATCGTAGAGTGTTATTTGAGGCGGACGTAGATGGGCGATTGTTCGGCGAATATCTGTTGTTCGAACGCATTGAAGCTGCGCACTGGGGACCGATCTTTGAAGCTCGCGCTCGTGCTAATGTGAGCACTGTTCGTGCCTTCTATGCTAGCATCCAGAGTCCTACCTTGGAGCCCTTGCAGTTCAAAATCCCTTTTGGTAGAGATCGGATGGCTACGATCGACGTCCAGTTGGTTGCGCGACTTCTCAACGTGCCTCTAGGTGATGTACATCTAAGTGAGAAAAATTTGAGGACTAGACGTGAACGAGATCGCCGCACCAGGTTTCTGTGCGGTAAGTTGGTTCCATGGCAGCCTAATAATAGCCTCAAGGCGACGTACATGTCTGAGGATTTGCGTCTGCTGCATCACATCTGCACGTTCAATGTTTATCCTAGGTCGACGAACCGCATTGAATGTACACGTCTTATGGTCGATTTCTTATTTCTGGTGGCTCAGGGAGAGAACGTATGTATGGCCACTTTCATCTTACGGCAGATAGTTCTCATAGCCAGGTCGAGAAGAACATCCGAATCCCTTCCCTTTGGCCGACTCATTTGCAGAATTGCGCTTGAGTTTGCCTATAGACTTGGACCCGAGTTGCCGGTATCGATTCACACCATCGATGAGTCGACGATGGTTAAGATGAAGATCGGGTCGCAATATCGTGAAAATCAACTTGAAAGGGATAGTGGGGACGACTTTGATGAAGAGGAAGATCAAAGCGAAGGAGAACCTAGTGCAGAAGCTCAGGAAGAAGCAGAAGAGGAGGCTCAGGATACTGATGAGAGTCCTCCTCCTTCTGCGCAGACTACTATTGACGATCGCATTGCCCGGATGGAGGAGAGTCAGACCGCTTTGCGAAGGGAAGTCCAAGAACTTCGAGCAGAGGTCGCTGATGCCAAGGCCGTTACGAAGAAGAAATTTGGCAAGGTGACTCGCACCTTGAAGGCAATCCTGTGTTGCTTACAGGATAAGGGTGCTCCTCCTCCGTCGCCAGACTCCGACTAGCGACGCGATCTTTGATGTTGTTATGAGTAGATAGCCATTTTCCGTTTTATGTGTGTAAAGCCTATTAGGGCTAGTGCTTTGCTTTTGTCGCTGTTGCTTAACTGTCTTAATTTCCATGTCATTCTAGTCATGATGCTTGTAAGGATATATCCCTTGTATTGTGACAATTTTGATTAATTGAAATGCATGGAATGCCTTTGACCCTTTAGTGAATGATTGTGGTGTATTTGTGCAATTGAGACTGACAAGGTTGCGCCCTATTTTGAATATAGGGAATGCCACCTAAGACTACGAGGAGCGCGGTTCGGCTTTCATTGTTAGAGCAGATGGATCAGGCTCCTTCTCAGTCTGGCACTCGTCCGGACCCTGCTGTGGGCCCGATTCCTGAGACTGTTCGATCGTCTCAGCCTGCTACTGGTCCTACAGATGGACCACCGCCATTTACACCATCAGTTAGAGAGCCACAGCGCGCATCTACTTCCGCACCTCATCCGCCACAGCCTGCTCCACCACCTGATAGATTCGAGCAGATGATGGCTATGATGCTACAGCAGCAGCAGCTATTGACTACTATAGTCGGGACCTTAGCCCAGGGTGGGGGTGCGACTGCATCTACTCCGCCTGCACCACCTGCGCATCCAGCTGAGGATGCCTATGCTTACGCCCAGGATGAGGGCATAGCACTTCCTGCGCAGCCTGCTTTCCCTGCGGGGAACCCTGCCGACACACGGGGCCTTCTGGAGCGATTTCAGCGCTTGCGGCCTCCTACTTTCACGGGTTCTCACAGACCCGAGGAGGCTGAGTTTTGGCTCGACCGAGTGTCGAAGATTCTGCGCATGTTGCACTGTACTGAGGCAGAGCAGGTAGAGCTGGCTACCTTCCAGTTTGAGAGAGAGGCCAGTATGTGGTGGGATAGTGTATTGCGGACTGTTACCGCAGACTTCGTATGGACATGGGCAGCATTCGAGTTTCGCTTCCATGAGAAGTATTATCCTCAGACCTACAGACACGAGAGGGAGAATGAGTTTCTCCGTCTCAGGCAGGCAGCGATGACGGTCACCGAGTATGAGCATCGGTTCACAGAGTTGGGCAGGTACGTCCCGACGATTTTAGCTGATGAGCAGATGCGCATACGGCGCTTTTTGGAGGGCTTGCGACCGGATATTCGGTCGAAGATGTGCTGCATCAGTTTCTCCTCCTATGCGGAGTTGGTTCACATGTCCATGCGGGCAGAGCAGGACGTGGATCGACTTGCGCGATCACGAGGCCCGACTACTTTTAGGCCGCGACCGGAGTTGCCAGATAGGCCCTTCGCGGGCAAGAGGCCTCGCATTGATCCTCCTACCAGGACCACGGCGCCAGTAGGACCATTTCGGCGCCCTGATCTATCATGCACATACTGTGGGAGGACGGGCCACCTAGCGCCGAGTTGCTTTGCGAGGATGCGGGACAGTGGGTTCTCGCCGCCGCAGAAGATTGATCGTGTACGTCCACAGGCGATATCAGCACCGCCTATACGGTCAGCTCCTGCGCAGTCCTCTTTCAGACCCACAGTATCGCAGATTCGACAGCCCCCACGGCCCTTGACACAGCGGCCGAACCGGCCACAGCAGGCTCGAGTTCATGCACTGACCGCTGAGGCAGCTACGACGCCGACTTTCCAGCATTCAGCCTTCGAGGTCACGGGCCATATCGGAGGTACTCCCGTTCTTGTCATGGTGGACACTGGTTCCACGATTTCTTTGATATCGCGTGCCGTAGTCAGACGTCTTGGGTTGCAGACTATTACTATGGATAGCGTGCGGGTCCTTGCAGCTCATGGAGATTATTCGGATGTCACCCAGATGTGTGAGGGTTGTTTACTTGATCTGGGAGGCAGGACGATGACTCTTGATTTGGTCGTCGATCCCTCGCTCGTATATCTCGACGTCATTCTTGGCATGGACTGGTTGACTGCAGCGAGAGCCGAGATTGACTGCGAGGCTCGTGTGGTGACGGTGTACGAGCCTGAGGGCACGCCTTTCACATTTTCAGTGCGGGTAAATCTTCCTTTCCGCATTCTTAGCTACGCCACCCTGTTGCACGACGCTGGTGCCCAGGTACTTGAGCAGACGCCAGTTGTTTCTGAGTTCGGGGATCTGTTCAGGAAGATCCCTGGTTTGCCACCCCGACGTGAGATCGATTTCACTATCGATCTGATTCCTGGTTCTACACCCGTCTCACTGCCGACGTATCGCATGGCACCATGTGAGATGGAGGAGTTGAGGACACAGATTGATGGTCTACTAGAGCTTGGCCTTATACGGCCTAGCGTATCTCCTTGGGGAGCACCGGTCTTGTTCGTGAAGAAGAAGGATGGTTCGCTGCGATTGTGTATTGATTATCGCAGGCTGAACCAACTCACAGTGAAGAACAAGTACCCTTTGCCCAGGATCGATGACTTATTTGATCAGTTGAGAGGAGCGCAGTACTTCTCGAAGATTGATCTTCAGTCAGGATATCATCAGCTGCGCGTCAGAGATGAGGACGTGCAGAAGACAGCGTTCAGGACCAGTTTTGGTCATTACGAGTTCCTTGTGATGTCGTTCGGTCTCACGAACGCACCGGCCGTGTTCATGGATCTGATGAACCGGGTATTGCGGCCTTTCCTCTATCGATTCGTCGTTGTCTTCATCGACGACATTTTGGTATACTCTAGGAGTCGAGAGGAGCATGAGGAGCACTTGCGTTTGGTCCTTGATACGCTCAGACAGCATCAGTTGTTCGCACAGTATAAGAAGTGCGACTTCTGGAAGCAGGAGGTGAAGTTTCTGGGACACGTGGTGTCCAAGGATGGCATGGCAGTTGACCTGTCTAAGGTAGCTGCGGTGCAGGACTGGGAGCAGCCTGGTTCTGTCACTGAGGTGAGGAGTTTCTTGGGTCTCGCTGGCTACTATCGGCGCTTCATTCAGGATTTCTCGAAGATCGCGAGACCCTTATCTCAGTTGACACGGAAGGACGTGAAGTTCGCCTGGAATGATAAGGCGGAGTCAGCTTTTCAGGAGCTGAAGGATAGACTCACGTCCGCCCCTGTGCTAGTATTGCCAGAGCAAGGGGTTAAATACACTATATACACTGACGCGTCTAGCGTTGGTTTGGGTTGTGTCCTTATGCAGAGGGACAGGGTAATTTCGTATGCCTCGAGACAATTAAGGAAGCACGAGGAGAATTACCCTACACACGACCTGGAGTTGGCAGCCGTGATATTCGCACTGAGACTCTGGAGACATTACCTCTATGGAGAGGAGTTCGAGCTCTTTTGCGACCACAAGAGCCTCAAGTACATATTCACACAGCGGGACTTGAATATGAGGCAGCGGCGATGGATGGAGACGCTGAAGGACTTCAAGTTTGAAGTCTCTTACCATCCTGGGAAGGCGAACCTTGTGGCTGATGCGTTGAGCCGCAAGAAGGCGATAGAGTTTGCGGCTCCGCTGATGGTTGCCGAGTGGGATATGGTTGAGTTTTTGCGAGACTTTGAGCAGAAACTCACCGTAGAGGAGCCATTTGAGTTCATCGCACATGTTCAGGTGCGATCCCCGATCGATGACCGTGTCATCGAGGCGCAGAGGGACGACGCGCATCTTACTGAGCTTCGAGAGCAGGCCAGTGATGATGATGACGCCGACTGGCGAGTTGGCATGGATGGGGGTTTACGTTACCGTGGCCGCCTATGCGTTCCTGATGTCCCTGACTTGAGACGAGAGATTCTCGAGGCTGCGCATTCTACTAGACTCGCGATGCATCCTGGCAGCACGAAGATGTATCGTGACGTGAAGAGGACGTACTGGTGGGAAGGTATGAAGACCCACATTGCTGAGTTCGTGTCCCGTTGTCTCACTTGTCAACAGGTGAAGGCAGAGCATCGCCGACCACCTGGACTTTTGCAGCCTATGCCGATTGCAGAGTGGAAGTGGGATTTCATTTCCATGGACTTCATTTCTGGGTTGCCGAAGACGAGGAAGGGGCATGATTCTATTTGGGTGATCGTCGACCGATTGACGAAGTCGGCGCACTTCCTACCGATCAGAGTTACGAACTCTGCAGACGAGCTGGCTAGATTGTATATTAGAGAGATCGTGCGTCTGCATGGAGTTCCGTTGGAGATCGTGTCGGACAGAGACACGCGGTTCACTTCTATTTTCTGGACTCGCATTCAGGAGGCTATGGGTGTGAAGTTGAAGTTCAGTACTGCCTTCCACCCACAGACGGACGGACAGACAGAGCGAGTGAACCAGATCCTGGAGGACATGTTGCGAGCTTGCGCATTTGACTTCAAGGACAGTTGGGATGACTGTCTTGCATATGCGGAGTTTGCATACAACAATAGCTTCCAGGCGAGTATCGGCATGGCACCTTATGAGGCGCTGTATGGGCGACCTTGTCGCGCACCGCATTGCTGGTTAGAGGTCGGTGAGCGCAGCTTGATTGGCCCAGAGTTGGTGCAGGCGACGTCAGAGAAGATTGATATTATTCGACGTCGGCTTCTTACAGCGCAGAGCAGACAGAAGAGCTACGCCGATACGAGACGGAGACCACTAGAGTTCACAGTCGGGGATCATGTGTTTTTGCGAGTTTCCCCTATGAAGGGAGTCCTTCGGTTCGGAAAGAAGGGGAAGCTGGCACCGCGATACATTGGTCCATTTCAGATCCTCGATCGTGTGGGAGCAGTGGCTTACCGATTGGCTTTATCCACGCCCCTCGCGAGCGTCCACAACGTATTTCATGTTTCTATGCTGAAGAAGTACGTTGCTGATCCTTCTCATATCATCAGATGGGAGCAGGTGCAGTTAGGAGAGGATGTTACTTATATCCTGCGACCGACACGCATCTTAGACCGGAAGGAGCAGGTACTGCGTAGCAAGGTGATTCCCCTTGTGAAGGTATTATGGACGCATCATACTGAGGAGGAGGCTACTTGGGAGACAGAAGCCGAGATCAGAAAGAACTACCCACAGCTTCTCGAGGAGTACGAAAAGGTACAAAATTTCGAGGACGAAATTATTTGTTAAGGGGGGTAGATTGTAACGCCCGTGAAAAATCCATCCTTGGGCTCGAGTACCAACTCGACCCGAATTTGCGTAGAATTCATTCCTTTGGAAAATTTGACTAGGTTAGCTAGTGCAACGTTAGAATAGCTGGGAAATGGTCCCTGATCACTTTAAATACGTTCTACAAGGCCCGAAGCGAGTGGAACTAAGGGTGCTATAATGCTCTAAAGCCTCGGATCAAACTCTAAGCCGGTTTGTTCTCTGGACCACTTTGAATCTTTGTATTGGATCTAGACCGCACGTTGAAAGTCCGATACCTCCTATCTTAGACCGTTAGGACCGTCTAGCTGGGCTTGACACTCATTCCAAAAATCAAGTCAAACCGATGATTACAGGCTATTTCATTGAGCCCGGACCGAAGAGAGTGTGAATAGGGACATAGTTGGAATTTCAAATTCAAATCTGGCACACAAATTTGACGCATCAGTATTAAGCATTCTGACCGTCAGAATACAGCCAAATCACACCCTTGGATCAGGAAAAATATCTATTATATATCACGAGACTTATAGGCCTGATCTTGGTGCGGTGACCGTTAAACTGAAACTGGGCCGCCACGTGCGATCTGGGAACCCAACCGGTCTGAAAACTGGATGTGTGCTAGATCCAGTATGCATGAGCTTAAGTCCGACCGCATTTGGCCTGGGGACCTCCAGAAATGCCCTTTTGGACCGAAACGGCCCCGATTTGGTTAGGCACCAAGTAAACATTGTTCCCAAGCCTATTTTGGGAATGTTTTAGGCTATAAAAGGGGTTGAAACCCTCACTCCTCTCTCCCATCCGAATTTGAGAGAAGCCCTAGCTTGGGAGAGAGAAAAAGAGTGAGAGATTGTGAGAGAGTGGGAGAGTTCTTCCCGCCACTTGTGCTACGTGTTGCACATGCTTAAGCGACACTTCTCTACCGCTTTCCCGGCGATTCCACCGCAATCCTAGGTAAGTAAAAAACCCTAAATAGTTGGTGATTTGAGTTTTTCTTGTTTCCATGGCGATGTAGCTTATGGATCTTATGTATTAGGCTCCTTACTCGCCGTAGACGAAGCATATACACTCCGCTTCAATTCCCGAGTCTACAAGACACTAGGTGAGGATTTTAGACGCTTGGGTTGACGGTTCCCAATGCTTTCAATGTCGTTTAATAGTAGATTCTTGACGGCATCGCCGTTTGACATGTACAAAATGCTCTCCGTTTCCCGTTTCGTAAGCTAACGAAGAATATGAGATTTAGGGCATTTTAGTCATTTGTAGGAAGTACTGTTTGCATTCATATTTTGCTGATGTGATTGACATGGTTTGTTGTCGCATTAGGAAGTTAGGAATGCGTGCATAATTAGTTTGGCGAAGAGATTCGCCTAGTTGCACACTTTGGGTCGACATGCTATATGTAGACCTAAGTGTGTAGTGCATGTGTTTGTATAAATGCTTGTATTAGTATGTATTGAACTAAATGATGTTATTTGCTACTTTGTGATCGATTTTTCAATTATTATGCCGACCTAAATGATTTTCTACATGTTGACAAAATGCATGATTTCATTACATGCATGGAATGTATGTGCTTGAGGATTTGCTTAAGTTGAATATGCATGGGAAGTATGCCTGGACGATTTGCTTAAGTTGAATGTTATAACAAGTGCTAACATGCTCACATGATGTATTTCAATTCCAATACCTTTTATAGTGATTCCATAGATGTGTGGGACTTGACTTAGTCCAGGCAGTCGGTAACCGAGCAAATTCGTGGCTGACTGGTCATAGCCACGAATGACGCGTCGATGAATGTGATTCGTGTTGAGAGTTGGCGGCAGTGGTTAGGCCACGAGAAGTGTTTTACGCACTTCATGTCGTTCAATTCGATATGCGATCGCGCTAGTCGAGCCCGTCAAGTAACCCGACTGGCCGATGTTTGTTCACCTTATATGTAACATAACTGCTTGAACCTAGGGTACTGAACTTACCATTGTAAACCCTATTAACCGTGGTACCTTGATCCACGAAGACTCATGAGCCGGGCATGGTGGTATGGGACACCGTGGTCGAGCTGTCGGCCTACGCTGGGGCCACAAACCTCCCCGTAGTGACCAGTGAGCACCTAGACTCGTGAGCAGATTATGGTGGTATGGGACACTATATTCTAGCTGTCGGCCTACACTGATCAGGCGACGAGCCCTTTGTAGTGACCGCGAGCGTATTCTGAGTTCACGGGAGGCGACGACCCTTCCGTGCAGTAGAGTACAGTAGGCCTGTATTGATAAGGTGATGGGGGAGCGGTGCAACGAGTGCGAGCAACAGCCCTGGCAGCCCTTGCAGTGACCTACGAAATGTACATCGTATGAGATTACTAGGAGTGACGACCCTAGACAGGATCCGTGTTGGGATTGATACAAGGGAGGTACCTTAGTTTCCCAATCCTGCTGTTTGAATGGACTAATAACAACTTGGTAATCATATCACCATAGCATTGCATGTGCCTGGAAGATGTGGAGCACTCTAGGGAGTGTGGCATGCCGCGGTCGTAAGATGTTGCCGTATGAGGGTGATCGTCGGTGAGGGCATACATCACGTCATATCATCTTGCATTAACAACAGTTTTAGGACTTGTCTGATTTACTGCTTTACTATTATCGCGTGATTGAATTGTGAACATGCTAATCTTTGCTCTATGATTCCACTGAGTTGATCACTCATTCCCACGTTACGGGATGGTGTTTGCAACACCCACCAGACCCTGTTGTAGTTGCAGGTGACGATGAGATCCAGGAGGTGGAGCTAGATGATGACGAGGACCAGGATGAGTTCTCGTATATGCAGTATCATGACGGCTTCCCGTAGGTGACCTGGATCGAGGGGACATCAGTGGGACTTTTCTTTTTGAACATTATTCTTTTGTTATGTACATGTATATGAGACTCAGAGATGTAGTCATACTTTGGAGACAGTTGAGATTACTTTGTTTTTCCATACAGTGATATATATCTTGTTTAGTCTTCCGCTTGCTTTTATCACTGGATCTGAAGTATGAATTGCAGTTTTGGTATACTTTTACTCATGTGAATGCTTTAAATCAGACAACATTGAATCATGACCATTTTTGTTGCATAAGTGACGGTCTGGAACTCGGGAGTTGAGTTTATACACGACCCCCGATTTTCAGGGTGTTACAATTTGATGGGCCCCCTTTGGAAACTGGGATACCCCAAAAATCAGCCGTACACGGAACTCCGGTGGCCCATATCATCTAAATCATATGAAGATGAATTAGGGAGTTATGTGGGTCTGATCATGAGGTATGCTTTATATCCAAATCGTCCATCCATTTGGCGAGCTAGTCTGAAGGCTTGAGAAGAAAAATAGGGCAGATCTAACTATCAACTGGTCCACACTACAAAAGGCAGCAGGGATTGATCATCTACCACTGAAACCCTTATGGGTCACAAAAGTTTTGGACCAATGTGAAATTTATTTTTCCTCTTAATTCAGCTCTTTATGACCTTATGAATAGATTGGGTGCAGAAATAAACGTTAGGCCATGTAAATCGTTTAACGGTGAAAATCATTATCTCCACTGCTATTTATGGTATGGTCCAGATAATCTTTGGATATGATTCCTTTTTTTTTCGATAATGCTCTAAATTGATCTCTAAACATAGATGAATAGTGTAGATATAGTAAATACACCACTTGGGACCCATGTAACGTTGATCTCCTTAAACCGTTCATACAACTCGGAGCTCGAGGATTTAAAACTACTTGTTGGGGTCCACCTAAAATTTAGATTCATCTGATGCTTGGACTGACCCCCTTAACCAAGTGGGACACACATAATGGATGGGCTAGATTCATGAACCACATCTCTGTGGGCCCAACAAATAATTATGAATGCTTTAATGGAGGGTAACCCTCTTAACTTTTTCATGTGGTGTGGCCCACACGAGCCACATATTAACTTGATTTTAAGCCAAGAGGCCCACCTAATGTCTACATCAGATCTGCATCGTACATTATCTTTGATAGACCATTTTAGTACATGAGCCCAAAATATAAAGTTGATCCAAATTTTAGGTAGGTTGCACCACACGAACAGTAGAAATTGAACATTTACCATTAAAGACTCTCTGTCAGTCTACCATGATGTATCTGATTTATTGAGTTCGTACATCATCCTTGACCAGCCCATTGAATGGTATGGTTTTAAAAAATCAGGCTGATCCAAACTCCACCTAGACCGTACCACCTAAAATAGTAAGGAACAAACTCTTATAACTAAAATTTTCCTAAGGCCGACGTTAATGATGCAATATATATCCATACCATCCATGACTTTACCGGATTGTTGGAGCGGATCCTAACCTGAGGTGGGTCACACACAATTCAACCTCATGGAAAATCCCCATGGACTCCACTGCATAGGACCCATAGTGATTTTCATTAGTGTGTGGGCCCAAGAATGTTAAGGCCCATTTTGAGTGAATGTTATGTGGGCCCATTAGTGGTAGCCTTGTTTGGGCCAACTGTTGAGCCTCTTTGGCAAGAGTTTGTAATCTCCATGTGTTGAATGTATGACAAAATAGTATTATAATTTTTGAAGTAATGATGATGAATCCCTTAAATGGGTAGATTGTGGAAAACCCTTGACCACTTAGCATTTTAGTTAGAGTGTGGTCCTAAGTAATAGGATCATGTGACTTGTGTTCAAACCCTTAAACATGTTCAATTATAACAGATATGTAGACTCTAGTGATGTGAGGGTGTGATATACCTGTTTGGCCCATTAATCATATGGGTATTTAATGTATGCATGGCCACCTAATCATAGGCAATGGTGGAGTATATGTAGTCATTTAACTGTATGAATGTGAAATACGCACAAGGCCACCTAACCGTATGAAATCAAGTGGCAATGATGGCCAATCAACAAATTAGGTTTGTGCATATCGATATAGACACCGCCACTTGAATCACGTATGACCAAGTTGTACATTAGACCGAGTGTGATGTAGGGTTATGTTACCCAAGCTAATGCTATCAAGGTCCTAGATTCTATGCAATGTGATCTCTAAACTATAAATGGTAAGATGAAATGTGGCCTTGGCCCTTAACCATGTGACACTGAATATGAGTCATTAACTTTGTGATGTGTGAAGTGGTTGTAGCATATGACTATCATAATTAGTGTAGCCTTGTATTCGTGTGTAGGATTATGATTACTTAATTATGTTTGGATATTTTGAAATGTGGACACTAGATCATGATAGTAATCATATACATACTAAAGTATGTGAAATTGTTGTACTTACCACCTGACCATGTGAAAGTTTAGTAAAGAGATTGCCCCATTATGTGAGCTATGAGGTAGTGAAAGTACATAACCATCAAACCTTAAGTACTTTATTATGGCAAGTAGAGTGACATTTTTCTGGCCACTCAACCATATGGACTTCTAATAATAGAGTGGCCCTAAGACCATGTGGTCATATGAGAATTGTGTGATTACTCAGACTCGTGGACTATACTGATGGTGTAACCTCTTAGGTATGTGAACTCATGACGTGTGTCAAATTGATTATGGACCCTACCTTGATGTAAATATTGCATATTTCACTATTTATACATTAGGCTATCTAATTCTAGAAAATGATTCTAAATGACCTAGGTCCAATTCCTAAATAAGTCAGACGAAATGAAATAGTGTTAATTAAACATATAACTTTCGAACACTTGTGAATCCACTCAATGTACGTATTTTATCCGCACCGTTTAATTGTTTTCTCAACCAAATAGTTCAATCATAGAGGCTGCTGACGTGTGCCTTGTGCATCTGAACTGTTCTTCCTTGTACTACCTTAATGTATGTGAGTTACCTATACTATCTACTTGTTGGGACCCACCGTAATGTTTGTGTGTTGACCCATCTGCTTGTAGTACCACTTAGAAGCTACTACGTTGTATAAGACAAACTCACATCATCCAATAATTACTAACTCTTATGTGTTTATTATATACCCAAGTCGTTGAACTTAGGGCTTAATCTATCTTATGAGGTTTACATGTGCCTTCCAAACCATTGTAGAACTACTATGATAATTATTTGCAATCCAACCTACTAACATCCTACTTGAAGGTGAAGCCTGTCATGCCCCAAACTCGAAAGTCAGGCTCACAAAAAATTTCTGATTGCCAAATCCAATGCTGACAGCCTCCATAGTACCCCATTCTCGGCTCCCAGCACCCACACGCCTCCGATCCTGAGATCCTACATGGAGAATTTTCCAATGTACATTTGTCTCATAAGAAGCATTACCACAAGTTTACCCAAATCACAAAGATAACAACATCATCACATATCTACTAATATAAATATTTGAATACAATACTGAAAGGGAAATACATCTATCGAAAATTAAAGCTCCTGAAAACTGCTACATGCTCCAAGCTCAATGCTACTGCAACCTAACATCACATGTACGCTTCTATCGTGCATAAGCTTATAGAAAGCATAGCGGGTGGTGTAATTGTGTGCATAAGGCAAGTGTCAAGTATTCAATACAATTCCATAATCATACAATATCGAAAATACTAGCAAGATCATGAATCATAGGATATCAGAGTAAGCGAAAATACTGACAAGACATGAGTCATACAATATCAGAGTACACAATATAGATCGGTTATGCAAATGAGGAGTCATAAAGAGTCAAATATCAAATGCCGAGGATACAATGCAATATATAATTCCTGATGAGTTTACGAATACCGTCAGCCGTATCTAGGCCATATAAATGCAGAAACATAGTAACCCAAAATGTCATATGTCGTGGATGTAATGCAATATGTGGTACGAATGGAATGACCATGCTGGAGTGTGAAGTCGAGATGATAGTACGTAGTATCGTAGGTTATGGGGTCCATCACAAGGGACTTCTATCCAAAGTAGTCACATACCTAATTTGGACAGTCAAACTCAATTTGGTAAACTCCTGATCTCAGGTTGGTCCCGTGCCCCAACCAAAATCCTGGCCATTGAGAAGGTACACATCAATTAGTTGCGCACCATCAGCTCAAGTGGATAGGAATGAGTGAATGAATGAATGAGTAAAATGCTGAGTATGTAATTCCTGCTCAATAAGTCTACATATCAGTATTGTACATCTCTGAGATCATCACCAGGGTCTAGTACACTCTATGCCAATTGTCACCCCATCAAGCGCACAACTGGGTAAGTAGAAGAAACCTCACTATCCGCCTGCCAATATCGGGCTCGACTTGTCGATAACAAACCCATTCCTCAAGCTAGTCAGACTCAGCCTGGCTATGCCTACTCCCTCAGGCGTGTAAGGCCACACCCCTTCCAACCGACCCGACACAGTGGGAGATGTGGCCTATTGGTATACAGCCCTCATGCGCTCATATATATATATACATATATATATATATATATATCCACTCGGTCTCGATGTTGGAGCATCCTTTGGTACCAAGAGGGTTTAAGAATTTTCACTTAGGGTCATCTATGGTAGCCCGATGCTAGTAATAGATTTTCGATGTCCCATTTAGCCATCCATGACATGTCTGTGGACGCTATGGCCCTGATGTTGCTAGGGCATACAGTAATCACAATATACAATGTAAGACGCATAAGTCATATAATCCATTCATGCATCAATCTCGCGTATACCATGCGCTCATGTGAGACAATATCTGCCTATCAAGGAGTCTTATAACAATCTATCCAATGACATATATAATAGTCAACCACATCTCATAACAAATATGCAGATGATGCATATGGGTATGTATCATGATGTTATGTTATCACATACTCATAATCGGTATCAACAACTAACACTGATAATCAGCATCAATAATCAGCCTATACAATCGGCCACGATAATTGACCTCGACAATCAAAATTGATCTCAATAATCAGCCTTAACAATCAGAATCAGCCTCGATGATCGGCCGAACAAGGCCTAAGGAAAGGTCACGATGTGGACATTAAACGATCATTGCCCATCAATGTGGCCATTAAACTAACATTGCTCCCAATGAGTGGCCCACATAGAGCCAAACGTATAGTGGGCCCATGGCCTCACACAATGGCCTAATGTACATCATGATAGGCCTCACTCAAGGCCTAATACACATCACAGCGGGCCTCACTCGTGAGCCTAATACACATCACGATGGGCCGAACACACGGACCTAATATACATCACCATGGGCCACGACCCATGGTCCTCAAATACATCATATGGGCCTTAAATACAAGGTAGGTGGGCCATATCACATGGGCCTTAAATATACTTCATAACGGGCCACACCAATGGGCCTCAAGTGAGCTTCGACCATACTAAAAATCATTTCAATAGTTGTAGGTGTAACATGTGTATCACTGTACATTGTCATTCCATGGGGCACATGGCCCACTAATGATGATTGGCACTGTCCAAACATTGTCCAGGTAAATCAGCACCATCCAAACACCAAATCAGCACCATCCAAACATTGGACAACACCATCTAAACACTGTCCAGTACTGTCCAGCACCATCTGGATGGTATGGATGGATAAATACATCATGGTGGGGTCCCACAGAACCTGCTAATGTCAAAACAGGTGGGACCCACAGAACTTACTGACGTACGTACAACAACAATATAGATGGTGTGAGGTACCCCAGCCATTCAGCTCCCACAGTCCATAGATTGTGGATACAACACATCATCTAGTGGGCCCCACGTATCAAAGGTGAGTTCCCATTGTCCAATTCTCTAGATGGTGAGGATGGATGTATGAAATAGATATATCCGGTGGGTCCTACAGGGATGGATGGCTCTGATAAAACACTTACATTGCAGTGGGGCCCTGTACGAATGGGCAGCTAGTATAACATATACCTCATGATCTAGCCACCGATCAAGCTGATTTATTTTTTTTTTACAACAGTAATATCTGCTGGTGTGAGATATACCCACCAATCTAGTTACAGCAAGTGGGTCCCACGTGGGGCCACCATATAATATAATATAATATAATATATCATATTATTAATATTTTAAATATATCTTTTTAAAGGGGCTCCATCCAACGTCCAAGAAGGAATAGACGGCTAGGAGAATAGGTCCCACCGTCCATATTTGGACAGTGGATTGTATGGATGAACACATGCTTCATGATAGGGCCCACCGTCCTAATCATGGTGGGCCACACCAAAATGGATGGACGGTTTGGATTTAAGATACATGCATCATGTAGGACCCCAGAACTTGCTGACACAAAATAAAAGCGTCCAACTTCTGGAGCCCACTATCCTAATCATGGTGGGTTTCCATGGACGGTGTGGATTAAATCCATACATCTGATGGGTCCCACCAAATAAGGACCAAACTGATCTTTATTTTTCCCTCGTGTAGGTCTGTCCATAAGTGAGCAGAAAGGGACTGCATGGATGCAACACGTAAATCACGGTGGGACCCACGTAGGTGGCCCACCCAACCTGGGATCTAGCTGATATTTATGATTCCCTTTTATTTTGGCCTGTCCAGACGGATAGCTCGATGAACCAACTCAGCTGACGGCATGGATAAAATACATACATCACAGTGGGTCCACGATCGGTGTGGATCTAGTGGGCCAGGCCCATCACAAGAGAGAGAGAGAGAGAGAGAGAGAGAGAGAGAGATCGGTGAGAAGGGGAGGGACCCCACCAATATGGGCCCTCCCTATACAATGCATGCATCAAGATGAGTCCCACCATATGTGGGCCCTTAAATCATCATAATCACCCACCTTTGATCTCTTCTTCCTTCTTCCACCTATAGCCTCTAGAGCTTCAAGGGAACGATTTCAACAGTCGAGATGTTCTTTGAATGGTGGAGATGAGAGGTGGGAAGTGGGCCACACAAAGCTCTCCTCTCTTTAGGAAGCCATGGATGATTCTCTCCTTTAGGATTGCTTGAAAATGGAGAGAGAGAATGAGAGAGAGAGAGAGAGAGAGAGAGAGAGGTGATGGGAGAGAAGTGACGAGAGAGAGGGATGGTGAGTGATGGATGGGCATACTTGATGGGTGGAGAGAGAGAGAGAGTTGACTTTAGGGGTTGCTTGGGGATAGGTGTTGTACTTAACATGATGGGATGGAGTACTTGACACTTGATGTGATTGATGGGACATTCTCTTAGGATTACAACATGTAGCGTTTTCCTCAGACTGAATGCCTCGAGGTGCGAGACATGACGTTCAAACCGAGGCAACAACGTGGTCTCTAGGGTACAAGTCTCAGATCGAGCCGACTCTAGAATAAAGGATACGACTCAAGATCATGCATAAATGCCGATTACAGATCGCAGGTCACTGAAATTCGACCGGGAGGACCGCGGAAGCCTATGGAACAGTATGGGATAGGATACAGGTCTTATAAATCCCACTACATTATATGAGTTTTACCAGTACCATCTATCTTGTGTCTCATTTACTATATGTTATATCTATGCCTTTCATCTCATAACTAATTGGTGCATGTACTTTGCATCACCACCACTCATTAACTATAAGGCCCAATTAGGGTATAACCATGAGGTCCCAATAGAAGAAAATGATGTTGGGCCAAAGCCACTAATGGAATATCTATCTTGCGAAGGATATGGTATAACTCTGAATATAATTAATGCTTGTGATTATGATAACTATGTATGTTATTAGTGATGTGAGTAATTATGGTTAATAGAAGCATGTGATTTAATATCTTGATTAATATTGTTCCACTCCCTAGCATACTAAATTCATCCACATAACCATGTTGATATTGATCATACTTATACACCATGGAATGATGGTATGTGCAAGTGTACTTCAATACATTTATTCATGTGTAAGATATGTCCTCTTCAGTTTAGTCAAATGACCATGGATTGATATAGTTGATAGTGGCACATGATGATTATATGTTATTTTTGGCTTAAAGGTTAAGCAGACCCTAAACTCATAGCATTATATGCATACCACATACACTTGAATGTATGCCTTATCATAGTTACTTGAATTCATGCATAATCATGATATACATGTTGATTGAAATATAGCCATGCCGTATAACATGAGTTGGATCTTGACGATGAAATGTACATCTATGATGATGACTTAGGTTATCCTTGAAAAGGGATGGGACACTGGAAGTGTGGAAATAGTAGGGGATGATGTGCCCTTTAGGTTGAAAGTCCCTAAACCTTGATGTTAGCTAGGGATACCTCACCGTCAAGCCGAGTGGATACATGGATCATGGATTTGACTCTCACTGACGAGGTCAGGTTGAGAAGAGGTGAGTCCAACCTGATTAAGGGATGAGGTGCAAACAGGGACCGGTCTGACATGCCGATGAGGAGAGGGGTAAATGAGGTCCGTTACTAGTATACCAAATGGAGGTTGTAACCCCATTGGTGAGTAACGAGGTCGATTGCTGGTTTCTAGAGCATGGGTGTCGACTATGGTATTTTCCTGAGATATATAGTTATGACATGGCATGACAATATGATGACGATGATATGATTATGGATGCATGTAATACAGTTATGGCTATGATATAAGAGAAATGAAAATATGACTTGGTGATGCTGGTAGCATTGACTCAGAGTTTTACTATGATGCATATGCATTGCATTGGCATTAGCATCATACCTTATGTGCTACATGCTTTTCACCACACATGATTTCTTTGTGGCTATTTATCTTACTTGCATGTAGGACACACTGCACACACATGTGTACTCACTAGGCTTTTTACCTAAGCTTCCTATTTCCCATTTTTAAAATGGCAGGAGTAGGTTGGAAGACTTAGCTTTCTCGATGCATTGTATCTATTTTTTGATTTCGCAATGTTGACGTTGTTTACCTTTTGGAAAGCATTGTACTTGTAACCATCAAGATTTATAATGGAGAGTGTTGCTTGGTATTTTGATCATGAATCTTCATGCTCAGGTTTATAATGGAGAGTGTTGCTTGGTATTTTGATCATGAATCTTCATGCTCAGGTATTATTATATTTATATATATTAAAAAATTCAGTCAAAAATCTTCCTTGTGGTGCGCCGAACTTGAGACTTAGTGTATGGAAGTCAAGTACTGGATTCTAGACATCACGGAAGTTGTCCATCCCCAGATTTGGGGCATGACATTGTACTTGGGCCATTTCATTTCTACGGTCTTTTGTAGTTAACATAGTTTCCTGATTTGTTTCGGCCATGTGTATTGAGACTTCCCCACTTGCTAATGAAATTATAGTTGGAGTAGGATAGGAATATATTGATGTGATGCGGCTTACAAAGAGAGGGGTCTCATTCGATTTTCCTGTACTTCTGCTGTAACTGATTGATCGAGGTGATAAAAAAGTAGGTGATCCTAAGAGTAGTACCTTACTTTTTTATTCTTTTGTCCATTGGACACTTAGAGCAATCAGAGCTGGGAAGTCACCCGATGCTAACTATGGAGCTGTTTCCCCAGGATATATTACAGGAGGGGCTAGTTTGAGTTTCTAGTTAGTAGAGTTCTGTGTTATTGGTCCCCTAGCTCTTGGCAAAGGCAGACCTGTTCTAAAGCTTCTTGTATTTCAGGCTCTCGTCCTTCGAGATGTCACGATAATCCAATCCTCATCACCTTCCAGTGCTTGAAATGAAGCAGGCACGACTCCAACTGTTGTTCAGGTTAAGTCATTTTTGCTTACATGGGACTAGGTCTTGCACCTTGGAGGCTAATCTGATGCATATTCTACTATGAATCCAATTGCAATGAAATAAAAGTTCACCTTTCTCATTGAGTTTACCATTGATCATAGTTCATAATTTTATCTTTTTACCTTCAAAATAAAACATGAAATTATAATTATTATTTGAATATTAACGTAATCTATCTGAGAGATGAAGGGGAGGATGTTCCCACTGAGAGTCGCCATTTTGGCGTCAGAAAGATGCCAAACTATAACGAAATTTTTGTAAATTTTTCAATGTTAACATTAAATAAGATAGTCCCCAGCAGAGTCACCATTTTGTTTCGAACAAGAAACAAATTTATTTAATTTGGGAGATTATCTTATTCAAATATAATAGAGAGAGTGTATGAAGAACAATCATCATATTATTAATATTGAGTTCATTTACATCCTCGAATATCCCTTAATTCTGAGATAGATTATTTAATATATAGAAATTGACAAAGTTCGAATGTTGAATCTGAATATCAAATTCGATAACATTTTGACTTATGCTTTGATCATCTCTTTAGGAGAAATATTGTATAGGTTTGATCATCTGATCTCACTGTCTTAAGCTCATATCCTTGTGTAAAAGGAGAACTGGAGACTGTGAAAACCTAGCTTAACGATTTCGGCAGCATATCGGCACCAAACTTTACTGGCTATATAACAGCTTAGTTGCACGGACCTGCGTAAACCCCTTGAGTCCTTCTCCTACCTACAAAATCTTCTGGAGCTCTGATCTTCTTACAAAATCTTTTAACCAACCAAATGAGAGGGGGAGTGGGGTATTTATAGGCCTTCACACATGTGAACCCTCAATCTTTGTGACATGGGGCCCACCTTACATCAGATCTGACCATCTATTCAAAACAACACCTTCATCCCTTTGTGCAACTTGCACAATCAATAGAACTGTCTGCGCGGCTGGCCAATCAATATGGTTCCTGCACTACCCGTGTAACTAACATATTTGATTGCGTGATCTGCGAAATTAATATGTCTTGCACAAACTATGGAATCTTACTTGTTTTCATTCTTTTTGTTCACTCCCTTCTTCTAATTTCCACCTTTCAATCTTTCTACTTCCTTTTCTATACCTCAACACCTACACAAGGTATTTGCCTACACAAGGTAATAACACATGCCTACACAAGGCATTAATAAATGCCTACACAAGGCAATCGATGAAGCTTACACAAGGCTATCACACATACCTACATAAGGTATTGAGTCCTACACAAGGACACTATAGTATTCTCCCATCGGAGGCCTACGAAATGTCTTAGCAAGTTTGTAAAAACAAACTCTGGAACCAACTCCTACACAAGGAAGAGGTTTCAAACTCTCTGGACTCTTATACTTTTTAAGTGGATGAGCCCTTCTTAATGTAGCTTCTAGGTTACTTGATCTCTACTTTGTTGAGCTTCAATCATCTCCCTGATGCTCCCCCAATCTCGATGTTATGGTTGATCAGATGTTTCAACTTCACGATTAGTTTCCTTGCTTATGATGTTCCTTTTTGAGTAAATAAGGTAATGGGAGTGAGTTGAATCACCTATAACTTAATGGCAAATGGATTTCCTACGCGATTCAACTGATGGATGCACTAGAGTATGATTGAGACTAAGAATATACCAATATGTTTGGTCTTAATACTCTAGTGAAGGCTAGAGATCATGTTCTTCATTAATAAGAGTTTTGAATGCTCATTAAGATGATGAATCACAATGAAAAGAACATGAATCTCATATGAATATAGTCTAGGTTGGCTAGGGTAAGCTTGGGATGCACTAGGGACTCTAAGAAGCCCTAATCCATGGTTTCTGCAAAGATTCAGGTGCTATATTTATAGGAAAAAGGTTCCAACGGATCTATAATGGCTATATTTCGGTCCTACCGAGTCCTTTGGTTAGACCGAATTTATGTTCGGTTGGACCGAATTAAGTCCTTAGGTTCCTGGACTTTTTGTTCACTTTTCGGTCAAACTAATGATTCTTTTTTGTTGCATTTGGTTAGACCGAATTTAAGTTCAGTCAAACTCAATTAACTCCAAACCTTGCTATTCAGATTTACTCATTTTCGATCAAACCAAATTAACTCCAAACCTTGCTGTTTAGATTTGCTCATTTTCGATCGAACCGAGAATGCCTTCGGTTGTAGTCGGTTGGACTGAATTAGCTTGGAAACTTGGTGGACTGTCGGTCGGACCAAAGGTATCTTTGGCTGAATCGAAAGTTGTCATTTTTCATTATCTATTTCAGCAGTTTCCAACTTTTTAAAACCAAATTGTAAGGGAAAATGAAATGGAGCTTTTTATGGTTTCGAGGGATGATCTAACTAAGTTTCCTATTTGTTTTAGTATCATCTAAGGGGTATATAGGTCTGTTAAGGATAGGAGCATCTTTTTGTTGACTAATTCTTCACCTTTAGTTGTGTCTTCGATCTTCATTTTCCAAGGGCTCACCAGACTTACTTAACACAACAGGTCATGTGATTGATATATAGGGGTACAGGAATGGGTGTACTTTCAGTGTTGTCACAAACCCACTTGGGCATGAAACACTCTCAGCCCTTAAATAACTAAATAATTAAACCTAAAAAGAAAACTAGAAAAACTAAAATAAATAAGAGATCTATAAAAGATTAGAGAGGGTTGGAACAAATTTATCGGATAAGAGTTACTATGTTAGGATCCTACAAAACATAAAACAATGTTAAATTCTAAAAACAATTTTAGAAAAAATCCTTATCTAAAAGTATAGTAGATAAATAAACCATAATCTTAACCTAATTCTAATACCAATTAATTCTAAAAAAATATATCTATAGTCCCTAGCAACAGTGTCAAAAAGTTGTTAACAACCCCAAGTGTAGCATCATGATGTAGTAATAACTCGGTGAGACTAAGGTCGAATCCACTGGGACAAAACTTGTACATATTCTGAAAATAACTATAACTAGAAGTAGAAAAAGATCTAAATCTAAATCTGGAATAAAAGAGAGTAATTATGAATAATGTTGATTAGAACTATCAATTGAAAGGTGGGAATTAGGGTGCCAAGGATCCACTTGTAGCTACCAGGATACTACCTTACTTTAATTCAAGAGACAATTGAAATTGGTGTCTTATCCTATCCAATTGGAAGATGAAGCAATTAATCCAAATCTAAACTTTTCATTAACCTATCTACACATGAATTAGTATTGTGAATGATTAGAAGGGATTTCATCACCCTACCATGCCCAAGAGATGATGGTGACAACAGGATTTACCAATCTCACAATCTCAAAACAGAAAAAGAATATATTCAAAGCTATCATAGCATCTACTGTAATTTGAGTCATAATAAATCATAGGAAACTAAAAATATTCCTTAAATTCACACTAGAAATCAATGAGATTCAAGAAAAAAAATAATAATCAAAGCAAGAAAATCATCCTAAAATGCTACAAGCTTTACCTCTTAACCCTATCCAAGAGGTTTAGCCAACCTTAAACATGATTGGATCTAAAACTCTAAAAGAAAGCATTAAAAATAAATAAGGAGGAAAAACTCTGGGGAGGCTGCTCCACCCTTTAACACTGCTTCTTAAAACCTAATTCATCTTTAGAACTCCTCAAACAAACCATATTTATAGCATTTGTCAGACCATCTTTGAAAACCACCTCAAATTTACACACTTTGCGTAACGCCTTCGATGTCATCGAACAACATTTGATGTCATTGAGAGTAACTTGAATCTAGAAGTCGTGCCTTTTCGCACTGCATAACTCTTCATGTCATTGAACATACCTTCAATGTCATTGAAAGGTGTTCGAGTAATCGAGAATGTGTCCAGAGTGTTCCAGTGAGTTGCTCCAAAAATCAGCAAAAATCTCGATGTCATCAAGTAGGTCTTCGAGTAATCGAACAGGGCCTTGATGTCATTGAGAACTACATCAAATTTGTCTAGCAACCAACTTGATTTTCCTATAATTCTTCGATGCCATCGACCCGTGATCGATGTCATCAAAGACTAGCTTCGATGTCATCGATCGGGGGTCGATGACATAGATAGTGAAGTTCAGATTCTGTGAATTTATACACTTTGCACTTTCAACTTCCTTCATTCTCCACTTGGCTTCCTTGAATCTTGGGGTCTTGAAATCTTCAATCTTTATCTCCTAAGATCTATCCCTTGCCTTGGTGATTCTTAAGCATCAAATCCATGATTCTAACATTTTTTTCAACCCAAGCTCTTAAACTCACCTCACAATACAAACATGTATAAAATATACCCATTAAGCATTATCATGTTCATAAAACTAAGGTATAAATAGGGAAAAATATACAATATTTAACACTCAACACAAGTCATTTCAGGATCATTGCTTTGGTCTCGCATGCACAAATTCATCCTGGAGTTGTGAAGAGGAATCCCAGTGGCTGGTAGACTACTACAATGGTATGAGATCGGGTGGTGTGGTGGAGGTTGGAGATTTCTTCTTTCCCTTTCGCCATAGTTGATTTTTAATGCATTATGAGAACGGCTTTCGACGTCATTCCCACAAACGGTGCAAAACTATTGGTGCAGTTTTTCAGCTAGCCTTCCCTAGACTTTTGAGTACCTACATAGTGAACGATAAAGGAGACCCTGGCTAGCATAGGGGACCCTTCGATGTCTAAGTCAGGTAGGGAATTTGGGTCTAGTCAAGTAAGGGGTTTTAGGCTAAAGATTGTGCATACTTTTTATCGTTGAAGGGACTCCTATTTATAGGTGAGGAGGGGCGGTGGCGTAGAGGAGATCTCCTTGTTTAGTATGGGGGTGTTGTAGCAAGATTCAAATCTTGTACATGTCGCAAGGATCTCTCGAAATTCTCGGTAAGGATCTCGAGCGGATTCGTATTGCGGTCGATTTCCTAAATCTTCTATTGGGATCTTGGATAGATGTCGTTGGGATCAGGCCAGAACTAGCAGAAGAAGGGTTGTGTCGACCTGGGATTATGTGGACCTGACTCCTTTGGCGATAGTAGTTGAGTTTTCTTTGGCTTAGGGCTGACCTACTGATGAGAGACCGAGCTCGACTTTGTCTCTGGTCTTCCGACCCACTGATGAGAGACTAAGCTTAACCTTGTCTTTGGTCTTCTGACCTACTGACGAGAGACCGAGCTCAACCTCGTCTCTTACTCGGTCTAGGGCCAGGGTTCGAATCTTTACTCGTATCTATCGTTGTTCGACCTGGCGAAGTATAAAAAGTCCTGACCTGACCTTATCTTTTTTTTCAATCCATTTCTCCCACAACACATATCAAACAAACCAAACAAAATCAAATTTATCTTTCAATTATCTTTTGCTCCTTTGTATTATTAATCATTTACATTCCTTTTGATCCTTAGCATTATCAGTCATTTACATTTCTTAATGTAATCTTAGTGATTTACATTCCTTAGTGTACTCGATAGAAGTAATCAAGTAGTTGTTAACTTCAGCTGTAATTCGAGTTTACGTTCATACGTTGGATTCAGTTAGAGTATTAAACAAGTTCTCCATTCAAAAATGCACTCCATAGTTGTTCTCTATGGTAATTGTAAGAATTTCTTTTTAATTTTATCTATATTTGAAAGTTTGAGCAATAGATGTCCTAGAGTGGGGTTGAATAGGTTTGGGATCCAGGTATTTAATAACACTGCTCGCGAACACGTGTCCTGATCCGCACTGTTGATAGACCATACACCACACACCCAGCAACACCACCCAAGTGATTTGCTCCAAATGATCTTGAGACCTCTATTATGTGGACTGTGTCGTCGTTGTGGTCGCAATGGTGAAAATTATGCGTTAATCCGACACTCCGTTAGTGAGATATGACCCATCGAATGTATGGCCCACATTACGTATCCTATAACCCAAACAACCTTTATTGTGTTAGGTCCATTGGACTTAGGCCCATGTAAGCCTAAAGCCCACTTTTAAAACATGAAAATTATCATAAGATAAGACAATCACTACATGACAAATAAGTATTGAGCACATATAAGACAAGCACTATAAGATAAAAATTGGGTTTTACCCCAAAATCCATCATTAACCCTCTCCCCATATCTTAAAACCTAATCATGGCCCATGTCCACCTCATCCTACACATGCATCCTATGCATGTCGTGATTTGTGTCACATCACTTCAAATAACTAATTGTAACACTCCACTTCATCATTCACCATGCATCACCTATAACCCATAACCTTTATTCATCCATTAACCAATGCATGCCTAAATTTCTTCCACCTTGGCCAATGCATGCTTAGAACCATCCACCTCATTCATCCACTACCTATACCATACACCACCTTCCACCTCACTTTTAGCACCAATAAGACCCCATAAACTTGCCACCTCAACCCTCAATTCCCTATATAAGAGTAGGAGCTCTCTTACACTCATTTCTTTGTTATACTTAGAAAATTCTAAGATTTTAAAAGAGAGTGAGAGTGAGTGGGACCTAGGTGTGGCCCACCATCAATCCTAGATGGAGTGTACCACACATCATCATCAACCATCCATCCATTTGAGGTGAGTTTACAACCTCTTCTTCCATCCTCCTCTTTCTTAATTTCATATTTTTAATGCATGTGGACCCACTGGTGTGAATCCCCATAGTTTTATATATTATTGGCCATGGTGGTCAGTAAGTGGCCCATGTCAGTATAGCCCACTATGATGAACATTATATCCACACCCTTCGCTTGTAATCCCATTTTTTATATTTGGACAGCAACTTCAAAAAATCGTATAAAATCAATCATGCTAAGATCAGAGTTAAAACTTAAGAAGTACCAGTGCCCGGGTTTCGAATTTGGGGCTGACAATAGGACAATACAAAATATTTCAATATAATGTGGAATAATAAAACAAGTACTCGTAATTGATTAGAGTACTGAAATCTTGATTTCAAATAGTTCATAGGACAACCTTCACCTAAAAGATTTAGGCAAGAAAACCTTATTTCACGATGTCTTTGAGATCAACATATCAAACTTAGTAAGAGAATCAATCATAAGGAAAGCATATAAAGAATTAAACAATCACCACAATTCATAAAGAGTTATAGTGGTTCGGTGATTAAACTTCATGCCTACTTCACTCTCAAAATTACTACCCTTGTAATTCTGGCTTTCACTATTTCGTGGTTTTCACAGGGTCACCTTAACAACCTGATACATTTTTTATAATTTTCATGGGCTATCACAGCAAAACCCTCATGAGGATGCCAAAAGCCTAAGTTAGTCATGGTAAAAATATATCTTATTATTATTTTAACCACAAACAAACGAGATTCTTTATGGTTAGACTGATATCTATCACATATGTCTACTCTGAAGGAAATATCAGGTTTGCTGGCAGTTAAATACAATAGACTACCAATCATGCTACAGTAAAGACGAGGGTTAACACTTTTACCTGAATCATCTTTAGAAAGTTTGAGTGTTGTACCCATGGGTGTCTGAAAGTTTTTACCATTCTCAAAACCAAATCTTTTTACTATATTCATAACTGAAAAGGAGAGCTTACGATATCCTATAAGGGGGTGAATAAGACAATGCCAAATAATTGAAACAAGTGTTGAATATGTAAATAAAATAAACATCTCAATTACTAGAGTATTAAAACCTTGATTCCAAATAATTCATAGGGCAACCTTATTTCATGAATTTTTTTAAAATCAAAACCTCAAACTTGCAAGAGTAAACTAAAGAATTACAACATTCACCACACAAATGAAATTAAATACATCCAATCAACCATAAATAATAATATAACATTTACCACATGGCACAAAGAATTATAGTAGTTCAGTGCTTTAAAAACAGCCATACCTACTCCACTCCCAAAATTACTTTCCTTGTACTTTTGACTTTCACTATAAAAAGGTTTTCACAGGGTCACCTTAAAAACCCGATACAATTCCTTGTGATTTTCATGGGCAATCACAATAAAAATCCAAACTGAGATTTTACCAAGCTATCTCAGACAAAACTTCAAAACTCAGATTTTCTCAGGAAATCTCAAAAAAACGTAAAAAGAAGTTATAAAAGGTATACTTATCCTCATCGTAGAAGATATAGCAGAAGGACCTCTTTCTTAAATGTAAGAAATGAATGCGGTTTGATAGGGGAAATCTTATTCAATAATTAACAAAGAAAATAGAAGAACATTCATCATCATAGATTTCATTAATTCCGAGTTTCAATTACATCCTCATGTTTTCCTTGATTCTGAAACAAAGTACAATGAATCTATGCAGTGAAAGAAATGATAATTAATTCTATAGCGATTTCGGCAGCATTTTTGAGTATTCTATGTCCGTCAGAGTGACAGAGGGGTTGCGCTGGTCAAAGATCCTTTGCTTTGAGCCGACACTTAAAAGGTATATGCATCAAAAAAATTGAACTACGAAGGGAACCTGTGGGATCCCAGTCTTTTGTAAAATCACTCGTGTGCACACGTGTCCCAACTCGCACCATTGATAGACTATACACGACACCCTAGTGCACCTAAAAACTCACTAAAGTAATTTTTCTGGATGACCTTGAGACTTCTATCATGTGGACAGCGCCATCGGTGTGGTCACAATGGTGAAAACCATGTGTCAATTCGACGCTCCGTTAGTGAGATATGACACATCGAATGTACGGCCCAAATTATGTATCCAATAACACAAGCAACCTTTATTATGTTAGGCCCATTGGACTTAAGCCCATGTGGGCCTAAAGCCCACTTTTAGAACATAAAAATTACCAATAAATAGGATAATTACTACATGACAAAATAAGAACCTAGCATATATAAGACAAGCACTATGAGACAAAATTGGATTCTATCCCAAAACTCATCATTAACTCTCTCCCCATGCCCTAGAAACTAATCATAGCTCATGTCCACCGCATTCTATACATGCATCCAATGCATGTCTTGATTTATACTACATCACTTCAAACAACCAATTCCAACACTCCACTTCATCATCCATCATGCATCACCTACAACCCATAACCCTTATCCATCCATTAGCCATTGCATGTCTAGATTTCTTCCACCTTGGCCAATGCATGCTTAGCACCATCCACCTCATCCATCCACTACCCATACCATACATCATATTCCACATCACTTTAGCACCAATGAGATCCCATGAACTTGCCAAATTATTTTTCAACTACAACCCCTAATTCCCTATATAAGAGTAAGAGCTCTCTTGCACTCATTCTTTTCCTATACTTAAAAAAATTCTAGGATCTTAAGAGAGAGTGAAGAGAGTGAAGCTAAGGTGTGGCCCAACATTGATCAAGAGGAAGTGGACCACACGTCATCATCTAACCATTCATCCATTGAGGTGAGTCTACACCCTTCCTTCCATCTTCCTCATCCTCCTCTTTCTTCCCCTTTTTATTTTCTTGATATATGTGGGCCCCACTAGTCTAGAGTTCTTATGTGCATGTATTTATATCTATGGTGGTCAGTAAAGTGGCCCATGTCAGTATGGTCCACCATGATGAACATCATATCTACACCCTTCATTTGCAAAAATGTTTTTGTTTTTGGACAGCAAGTTCTAAAAATCATATAAAATCAAACATGCTAGGATCAGATTTCAAACTTAATGATATTATGAATCAATATATGAACTAACTATAGACTAGATTTTGTAGCCATCCAACGGTCCAATCATCCGTAAGATCAAGTTTACTTGGCTGTTGTCCAGCATCACATGCAGGATTCCGATTTACCTAAATGAACCCAATTTTAACTCTTTTAGTGAATGTATTAAAAATATATGTTTCATTGAATTTGTAGAAAATTGAATTAACTTTCCAACGGTATATAATATGCCTCAATCGAATTTCAGATGGCTAAGATCTTGGCCTTATACGAAAGATGTATTTGAGAGCTTATTATGACCATTCTTGTTTGGGCAATATCCGTGATTCCAATGGTTAGATTTATTTGATATTTGCTCTTAACTTACTTGAGATGGTTAATAATCATATGTATGGTCCTTATGGTCAGATTCTTTTATGATAAATTTAAAATTTTTTAGACTAATAGATACTTCTGTAAGGACAAATCTTGAATTTCTGTGTGGTCCAGATGGATCCAAGGCTTTATATGGTTGGAAACCTATAAACGGCTTGAATGACTTGTTCCCAAACCATCCATTGGATCAGATCTTTGAACAGAGAATTTGATCATAGAGATTTCATCAATATATATTTCATGTGTTACTTGATGAATATGTTGGATCTATATTATACATAATAATTATCCTTTCATTGACCCACTTGGGTGTAGGATCGCTTCTGATTTATGCATTTTATTAGTTCATCCAATCTGGGAACCCATGTATATTTTTGTATCTCTTATCTATGGTTTGCTAGTATGTGGTCTCCACTTGCCATTGGATCTATTTCATTCCTTTACACTTTCTGTTTGCTGAAAATTTTCCTAGTACTTAACTGTATTACATGTAGACCTCTTTAAAACCTTGTAGTGGGCCCCACACTTTGTAGTTAAGAGTCCCACTTTGGGGGATGTTTAATCCTTATATAAGTGAACTGGGGTGTCCTACCTTTTTGTTAGGAATGATCCCTAAGTGTTTCGAAATTGGGCCCTAAGTTGTGACAGACCCCATTTTTGAAAACTGTTTGATTATTTGTGTTTTGTACCAATTTGGGCCTCGATAGTCGACCGCACGCTGGAGCTTTGAGTAGGCCACCATTTAAAACCTCTAACCTACACTAATTAATAAATAAATAATATTTTAATTGGGCTAAATCAGACCCTACATGATCAGGGAGTGGATCCCAAAATGTGGTCAGGCATGGTTGTGCAAAAAAATTGTGTAGAAAATCAAACTGCCTATGTTTGGCCCTATACCAAATATTACGTGTGCACAACCAGTTGGTACCAACTTATACTTTTTGAAGTACATATATAGTACAACCAAGGGCACCTAACGGTACGTTGAAATGTGATCCCTTGTGATCATGGGATATACTTAAAATTGGGTTAAAACTAATTTTGCACTATATTTCTTGCACAATTCCTCCAAGTAGCCATGTTTGGGCCATCACCGTAAATTGTACTCACCCAGGCCCATACATAGAGCTACCATGTGGTTATTCTCTTTCACCATATGTAGGCGCCACTTGATCATGAATCTAACTCTAAAATGGCCCAGAACCAACATTACACAAAAATCTGCTTGATGTAAAATTTATGTGGGGCCACGTCGGTGAGCTCCACCACCTTCCCAAATATTTCATACAGTATCTAAACTTTGAAAAATAACTCTCAGGTTTTGTTGGGCTCAAAACCTTAAGTAGCTCATCTGTATGGGCCTTACCTTCTATGTGATAAGGCCCAATGAGATGTATGTGAGGCCCATGTATGATGCCCACTGTGATGTATATGAGGCCCAATGTGATGTATGTGAGGCCCTTGCATGAGGCCCATTGTGATGTATATAAGGCCTACGTGGTGAGGTCCATTGCGATGTATATAAGTCCCCTGTGATGAGACTCATTGTAATGTATATGAGGCCTATGGGATGAAGCCCATTGTGATGTATATAAGGATTATATGATTAGGCCCATTTTGATGTATATAAGGCCTATGGGATGAGGCCTATGTGATGAGACCCATTGTGATGTATGTGAGGCCCATGTAATGAGGCCCATTGTGATATATGAGACTCAAGTGCAAGGCCCAATTATGATGTTGATCTCATTATGATGTATATGATAATGTTTACGATGCCCATCCATTTTTCTAGCTAGTTTAAGGGTCATGGCCCCCATTGTGAGATAGTCTCTATAGCAGGCCGCATTCCATGAGACAATGGTGGTTAATTGTCCACATTGTAAACTCCCTAGGGCTCATTGCTAAGTTCATTCCCCATTGTAAGTTAGAATCTAAGGTGAGCAGCACTTAAGGAACAATGATGGTTAAATGTCCACGTTACAAACTCACTAGAGCCCACTTTAAGCCCATTTCCATTTTCCCCTTATTGGGCCCTCATTGAGAATAATGTCTCCACCATACCCTGTAGTACTACTCAAACCTTGGAACTCATCTTGTGGCCATGATATGTAGGCCTATTGTGATAAGTAGGCCCATTGTGATATGTAGGACCGTTGTGGTAAGTAAGCCCATTGTGATATGTAGGATCGTTGTGATATGTAGGCCCATTGTGTGAGGCCCATTGTGATTGTATAGGGCCCACTATGATTGTATGTGGCCCATTGTGATCGTTTAAGTCTCATTGTGATTGTATGAGGCCCATTATGATTGTAGGAGGCTCATTGTGATGGTATGAGGCCCATTATAATTGTGTGAGGCCCATTGTGAATATATGAGGCCAGTTGTGATTATAGGAGGCTCATTGTAATGGTATAAGGCCCATTGTGATTGTATGAGGCTCATCGTGCAAGGCTCATTGTAATTGTATGAGGCCCATTGTGATTGGATGAGGCTCATTGCGATGTGTGAGGCCCATTGTGATTGTGCAAGGCCGATCATTGTTATGATTGATAATCATGCATGGCATACACCATGATTCATGCCCATATGCATCATTTGCATCATTTTAATGAGGAGTGATTGACCATAACATATGTCATTGGGCTGGTTATTTTTAAGACTCCCTGAGAGACGGAGTTGCCCCATATGAGCACGCGGTATGCATAGGACTGATGCATGACTAGATTGTATGACTCATGCATATTGCATTTGTGTGATATGATTTTTGCTTACCCTAGCGACATTAGAGCTGAGGCCTCCACAGGCATATGATGGCAGGATTGGACACAAAAAATATTTTAGTTCTACATGGGGCATCATAAATATCCCTGGGTGAAAGTTCTTAAACCCTTATAGTACCAAGAAGATGCTCTAACGTCGAGACAGATTGGATGTATGAGCGCCCAGTGCTGAATACCATTAGGCCGCATCTCCCACTATGTTGTGGTTGGTTGGAAGGGGAGTAGCCTTACCCGCCTGAGAGTAGGGGGCAATGCTAGGCTGAGTCTGACCATCCCATAAATGGGTCCACTATCAACTTGCTAGATAGGTATTGGTAGACTATTGGCTAGGCGGATAGTGAGGTCTCTTACGCTTACTTGGACTACATGCATAGGGGAGGGGTAGTGTCATTTAGAGCGTACTAGATCCTGATAATTGTCCAGAGAGGAACTATACTGATATGTGGATTTAGATGAGGACTGACATGACTTGTGATTGCACCTTGCATATGACATTGGCCACGTAGGCCTTGCATCGCATAGCCTTGCTATGGTTGTCAGCATTGTCCTAAACCCCAGTGATGATCCCTGAGATGTACGATACTGATATGTGAACTTACTGAGTAGGAGTTGCGTACTTAGCATTTGACTCATTCATACATTCATTCACTATTCACTTAGGCTAGTGGTGCACAACCAAATCATTATGTGTACCTTAGCAATGGATAGGATTTTGGTTAGGGCACGTGACCAACCTGAGATCAAGAGTTTACCACATTGAGTCAAGCTATCCAAATTTAGATATGAGACTGATTTGGATAGCAGTCTCATGTGATGAACCCCACAGCTTGTGTAAGCCCCGTATCCTAGACCGTACCATTCCGTAGGATTCCGTGATCTTTCCGGTTGAATTTCGTCAACCTTCGACCCTTAACTGGTAATTACGCGTGACCCTGATTCGCACGCCGTCAACTCAAGTTGACTCAACCCAAGACTTGTACCATAATGACCGCGCCGTTACCGCGGTTCCAATGTCGTGACTTGCATGCTGATCCGATACCCTGGTCAGGAGATGTGGGCCAGCGTTCGGTGCTAGGAAAATGCCGTGTGTATAAATTCTAAGAGAATCTCTATGGCTTGTCACATCAATCAATCAATCAATCAATCCCATCATGTCAAGTACATGTCAAGTACACATCACCTTTCACCCATTCCCAAGCAACCACAAGCGTCAAAAAGTTCTTACAAAGCCCATACCTTTCTTACACATTCTACCATAAAAGTTAAAAAAGGTTCTTACACCCATCACTCACCACATCAACACATCCATCACCCATCACTCCACTCTCTTTACAACCCCCTCTCTCATTCTCATTTCCCAAAACTCACTATCTCAAGCAAGAGAGAGAACATCACATGTCCAAGCTCTTCAACTCTCCCAAGTAACAAGTGTGGCCCACCTTTCCTATCCCTTCATCTCTCATCTCAACCATCCAAACCTCATCTCCTCCGTTGGAATCGAAGCTAAGGAGCTAAGGAAGCCAAGGGAGCAAGAAGATCAAATGGTGGGTGCTTCTATAGGCTAGTCTTTCATGTTTTCATGATGGGCCAAGTGAGGCATACCGATCAATGGTTTGGATCTCACTTGGGACCCTAAGATGTGGCCGATGGCCCACTTTGATCATCATGATCATTTCATGATGGGGCCAATCTCCATGGAACCCATCATGATGTTTATTTCCTTGCATTAAATAGGTCATCTAGACCGTCCATATTAGTGGGGAAAGGATCTCTACCATTGATTTTCGGTTTCGATGGACCCTTGTGTAATAGGACCCTCTTGATGTATGATTTCTTGCAAGGGAGGGCTCATAGTGGCGGAGCCCTCCATCACACGCGTCCCACTCTATTTTCTTCTCTCTCTCTCTCTCTCTCTCTCTCTCTCTCTCTCTCTCTCTCTCCCTCCCTCTTCCCCTTTTTGTGATGATATGGTTGTATGGCCCAGTTGGACGAACCCCACCTTGTATATGTGTTATATCTACACCATCTACCATTTGGTGGCCACCTAAGTAGGGCCCACCTCAATGCATGTGTCATGCCCAAACTGTCCAGTGTCTGAACTAGGAAGACAAATATTAGCTTGTTTCCAAGCTTGTGGGGTGACCCACTCATATATGCCTCACCTTGATGTATGTATTCAATCCACGTAGTCCATCCTTTTCCTCAGACCATTTTAAGCGTTGAACCGAAAAAATGGGGCCAATCCAACCTTCTGGGGGGCCATAGCATAGAAAACAATAGTTTTCACCGTTAAAAATTCACATGATATGTCCACACACTAAAATATATTGGATATTGGGCTTGATAAGCTTGTCTTGAGATATGGGAACTAATGGACAGAGTGGATACTTCAGATGTGGGCCACAAACACCAAGAACCTAAAAAAAAATGCAATTTTAAAAGAAAAAAAAAAGAGAGGCAGTAGACGCTACTACTGCCAGAGGCGCGCAGGCAGCACTTGCCACGTGGAAGCAGGTGGACGGCTAGGCAGGGACCCACGGTCCCAGCCGTGGGCCCCACCATGATGTGTATGTGTCATCCAATCCATTTATTTGATGGGCCCCTTCCTGAAGTGGGCCCCCCTCTAAATATCTGCCCGATCTGAAACTCAGATGACCCACATCATAGGAAATAATGGTGATTAAAGGGCCACCATTGGACCCGTTTGGGCGTCCAGAGGTTTTGGGTCAATATGAAATTTGTTCTTATGCTTCATCCATGCCTTTGTGACCGTATGAACAGATTGGACGGCATATAAATGTAGGGTGGGCCCCACGTGGGACCCATAATGATGTACGTGCTATAGTCACACCGTCCACTGCTTGTACGGTGGATCCCACCTAGATGTATGTGTTTTATCAATGTCGTCCAGTTGCTGGATGGCTAGTGAACCCCACCATGATTTATGTGTTTATCCGTACCCTCCACACCTGGATGGTGGACCCCACCCTTGATGCGTGTGTTGCATCCAATCTGTCCATCCATTTTAAAAGCTCATTTTATGGGTTGAGCTAAAAGAATGAGTCAGATCTATAGTTCAAATGGACCCCACTTTGGTATATGTATGGGGCCCATTTTGAGTTATTTGTAGCTGCCCATTGAGACCCCACATTGATATATGTATGAGGCCCATGGATTAAGGCCCATTTGATGTAGTAGGGGCCTATGGGTTAAGGCCCATTGAGATGTATTAGGGCCTATGGGTTGAGGCCCATTTGATATACATATGGGGTCCAATTGGTGTGGCCCATTTGATACACATAAGACCCATGTGATTAGGCCCATCTGATGTATTCAAGACCCAACGGGTTATAGCCCATTGTAATGCACATAAGGCCCATTGGTGCGGCCCATTGATGTGGCCTACTTGATGAATAAAAGGCCCATATGATATTGCTCATTTGATGTATTTAAGGCCCAATGGGATGTACCTAAGGTCCATTGCAATGTGTGATCCCAACATGGTTTATGTAATGATATTCACTACGGGTTATGCCTTGGGAGCAATATTGGTTTGACATCCACATTGCAAGAATAATGTTGGTTAAATGTCCACATTATGATTCTCCCTATGGCTCATTGTTAGGCTTATACTCATAGGTCGTCTAGGCCCATCTTCATTATGAACAACATCCATCACTGTATAACATGTTTAGTATAGTTCCATGATTCATGATCATACGCATCGTATGTATGCTTAATATGAGAAGTGACTGATCATAGCATATGCCTTTGGAAAGATTGTTTAGGGGCTCCTAGTTAAGTGTAGCCCTACATGAGCGCACATATGCACAGGATTTCCGCATGACTGGATAGTGTGATTCATATATTTTGTATTGTGTGACATGGTTACAGTATGCCTTAGCGACATCAGGGAAGTAGCCTCCACAGGCGTATCGTGGTTGACAGGATTGGATACCGAAAATCTTGTTCTACATGGGGTGCTATAGATATCCCTAGGTGAAAGTCCTTAAACCCTTATAGTACCAAGAGGTTGCTCCAACGTCTAGACCGAGTGGATACAGGAGCGTCGAGTGTCGATTACCAGGAGGTCCGCTTTCCACTGTGTCATGGTCGGTTGGAAGGGGATGCCGCCTTAACCACCCGAGAGTAGGGGGCAAAGTTAGGCTGAGTCTGACCAGCTCGAGGAATGGTCCGCTATCGACGAGCCAAGCCCAATATTGGTAGGCAGATAGTGGGATCTCTTCCACTTACCTTATTGCGCGTAATGGGGCGGCAATCTGGTTTAGAGTGTACTAGACCTCAGTGATATCCAAGATTTGAGTTGTATTGATATGTAGACTTAGATGAAGATTCATATGCTTGATTTTCACCTCGCACCACATGGCCTTTATACAGCCGACATCATTCATGCCTTGCATCGCATGGCCTTGGTACGGCTAATAGTATTCATGAATCCATCAGCATATTCTGCATTACTTTGATATTGCATAATCATATTACTACCTTGCGCATACACTTTCACCACACTCTAAGCTTTCTATAAGATTATGCGCGACTATTGCGTGCAGGTGACATTGGGGCGCAACAGCACTGAGGCAGGAGCACTTTGCAGATCATTTTGGAGCTTTTAGTCTATCATCATTGTATTTCCCTTTATGCTCATTGTACTTATAAATTTTTTGATCATAGTGGAAATGTAATGGAGTTTTTGGTTATTATTTGTGGGTTATGCCTTTGGTTATGCTTATCACGAATCAAACTAATGTTAAAAATCCTCCTCGTAGCATCCCAGGATTGGAACCTGACGAATGGGTGCTGGGAGCGAAGAATGGGATTCTACAGAGGCTGTTGGCACCAGATTCGCCGATCGAAAAATTTGTGAGCCCAGTTTCTGAGTTTGGGGTGTGACAGCTTACGATACCATGTGTTATCATCCCAACTACACACTCCAGCCTTGTCATTTCTTTTACATTGCATAGTGCATTACATCCTCTGCATATGACATATTATGACGTCCCCTCACTATAGTCACATGTGGGTAGGCACACGTAGGCAGATGCTGATGTGGGCGAGGCCTAGCAACCCTGAGCGAGTTACTAGTAGTTGGCAGGCTACTGTGCACACAGTGTAGGCAGGACATTATCCCACATATTCATTGATTCATTAGGATTTGTATATTACATTACATCCTTAGCATATGACATCTGGTTTATCATGTCCTTGTGCTCGAACGATTACACGCCAGCCTTGCCATTGCCTCTCCATCGTATGCCATATAATAGAAAATGAAATTTGATTATCTTGTTCATGATGAATGGTTATTTTAATGATTCATGGTCGCTTGTTGAGGACATGCCTATTATTAATGTCATGTTCATGATAACCTATATAGTTATACGACATGCTTGATTGATAACATACTCACCTATGATAACATGATTGGTTGATAACATGCCTATGGTTGTTTTAGATGTCTTTACGGGAGCACCCTGATAAGACGTGTTTTAATCCTGGCATGCAGTAGACTCACGAGCTGTAGTTTGCTCATACGTATGACTTACACTTTTCAGGATGCATACAAGAGCTGTTGGAGTTTGCTATTGTTTCCTTCATTACTATTGAGCTGGTGCACCATATCATGTGTGTCATGTCGAACAGGTTCGTCTCTTCGAAATGTATTGATACCATGTACAAAATGTATGACTGCCTAAACAGATTAATCGTTCAAAAAAAATTCACACTGAAAAATCCTCCTTGTACGATCCCAAGATCGAAATCTGGCATTTGGGTGTCGGGAGCTGAAAATACGATACTACGGAGGTAGTTAGTGCCGGATTCAGTGATTGAGAATTTTATGAGTCCAATTTCTAAGTTTGGGGTGTGACAGAACCCTCAAAACTACAAAGCACAAGGTTGTGGAAGCCTTTTATTGCACGATCGCGCAACAGACCCATCAAATCCATGTAACACTATTCATTGCATAACACTATTCATCATGCAACACTATTCACCAAGTAACACTATTCATTACACAACACTATTCACCACATAAAACTATTCATCACACAACACTATTCACGCACCCCATACCTGCTCCTCTCTCTAGAAGTTCTGATAATGCAAATGAGAGGGGAAGGGTATTTATAAGCTTTCACATGTGTGAGACATCGATTTACATGCCATGGGCCCCATCCCGTGCAACACTATTCACCCACGCAACACTATTCACCCCTCAACATTATTCACCTTGCAACTATTCATCATGTAGCACTATTCACGCATCATAGATTTTTCAGAGAGAGGGATGATAGAGAGGGCCGCACAACTGGGAGAATGTTGTGCAATGGGAGATCCAGGGAGAGAGAGAGGGTCACGAAATGAGTGGGCTACCTATCTTGGATCCTTGATGCGCAACAACCCAAAATCTTATGGACTCATGAATTTTTTATACCCTAACAGATGCCCTCTCAATCTTTCTTTGATTGATTTATGAAATCAAATTGAGGATAGATCTTCCTTCTACACAAAAATCCTTTCACGTCGAAAAAGTATTCTTCATGAAAATAGAGTTGGTGGCATAACGGAGAAGGATTGCTTAAACAGAGAACTGAAGAGTCGAGCTCAAAAGAATCAAGCTTAGAAGAATCGTGTTCGAATGGATTACTGTCAAATGAATCATGGTCGAAGAAATTAAGCTCGAATGAATTGCAGTGCAAGATGACAAAATGATTGTGCTCGATCGGAAGACTGAATAATCACGCTTGAACGGAAGATTGAATCATCACACTTGACGAAAGACTGAATTACCCTAGTCAGAAGTACCAAGCGAATGCTTCAATTGGGAGGATAATGGAAGTAACAAAAGCACTTTTTCTTCATAGCAATCAATCGGATGGAACACTTTTCTATTAACAAGGCCGCAATTGCATCCTCTGCAGTTTTAACTCCCTTATTCGCGTAATACTCTTTTCATCGAAACCTTCTGCTGTAACAGTTGTGGCGACGTCATCTTTGAGTAAGTTGATCAGAGAATTGTCCTTCAATGCTGCTCTTGCTACAACAATCTCTTCGATCAGCTCCAACAACTCTTTCTTTAAACTCCGTGGCTAGGGAATTATTCTTTATTTTTGTTCCTGCTGTAACAATCTTTGAAAATGTCTCATTTATTCATGGCCTGCATAATCTAGGATTTCTAGTGATAATATTTTTCGCCAAATTAATCAGAATTAGTATCTCAAAATATTCGCAATTTCATAATTCAGTTTCATGATATATTGGTAATTTCAAAATATATTGAAGGCTTTGGAATAATTGTAATATATTAACATTTCTGAAATAATCACAATGTATTGATGACTTCAGATGAATTATTGTATAACGATTTGAACTACATGTTCCATTTACTTACAATGTTCTTTTTTATTTGCAATGTTTATTTTTATTTGCAATGTGTAATATGACAATGATTTGGTCATTTCATTTTTTATTCTTGTCAGCGTGTTTTGCATTGCATTTGTTGCATTCTTTGTTTTAGAATTTAGTTATGTCAATTTCAGGCCATAGTTTAAGTTCTTAAGGTGTTGGAGCGAATATGACTTTGACTAGACTTGACTTTGACTTGAGCGGACCAGACTTGACTTGACTGGGCTCAAAGAGTAATTATAGTTTACCGTCGATTTCGGGCATTCACAGTTTAGGCTCTTAAGTTATTGTGGCATTCACAGTTTAGGCTCTTATGTTATTGGAACATTCACAGTTTAGGCTCTTAAGTTATTGAAACATTCATAGTTTAGGCTCTTAAGTTATTGGAGCATTTGATATAGGTCTCCTGTGTAGGTCTCATGCATGGTTTCCCTGCTCGGGTGCTCACTGCTGTCGTATATAAATGAATCGTCATTGCTAATAATATAGGGCTTATGCATGGTTGGCCTTCTTGGGTGCTCACTTTGTCGTATATAAATGAATTATCATTGCTGATAATATAGGGCTTATAATATAGGGCTTATGCATGGTTGGCCTTCTTCAGCGCTCACTGTTGCTATATAATAATCAACGTTGTGTAGTCCGCGATGATCGATAGTCCGTAATATCATTAACGCGAATACAATCTTTGTTATGTTGATAATAAGTGATGACATTTGATGGTGCTCGATGATAATAATAGCTCATTGATAAATTATAACATCATTTTGTCAAGGTGATAATATCAGCTTGGTAGCAATCATGGCAATATCAATGATGATTTGTAATAATATTCTACAATAGAGGATGTCCTAGCGATCATCGATGCTTTGTAATAATTTTCATAACCAATGATCATTGGCGATATTAGCAATTACCAACAAAATTTTGATAATCGGCAATGCTTTGTAATGTATATAAGGCGATAGTTCTTTTATAAGAATGATTCTACCAAATGACCGATAGTTCTTTGTAAGGTGATAGTTCTTTTATAGTGTATATAAGGCGATAATTCTTTTGTAAGAATGATTCTGCCAAATGATTGATATAATATTTTGTCATGAAGAATGATACAAGGTGGATATCTTCTTGTTGCCAATAATCGTCGCTTGCTGAAGATATAATATAGGCGCGACTCTGATAAATATTCAAGTGATAGTATGCTTATTGCAGCTATTGTATATCTGTTGCCTGATCTGCCCCCTTTTGATTAGATGAGATTTTCTCTAAGAATCTTTATAATCAAAACTTATTTACCTTTCGAGAACAATAATTTTAATAGGATGAATATCCACAGGCATTCCGATGCTTTATTCATTCTGATCTCTGGCTTGATAAGTTCTGTTCATATAATCTTCAATGATAATATATTGATTATCTCATTTAGGATTTAAATTTGGCCCTAATCTTGTAAGTGACCTTTAATAAATCCCAATATATCATCTTTCTTGAAGAATATATGTTGAATCTCTGTGTGTCTTAATTGGTATTTTAAGCCTGATAATTGTCAATAATCTAGATATAATTGTCGCTTCATAAATCTTGTAGATAAATGGTCAGGGTTGAGAAATAGTTTTGAGATGACTTCCCTTTTTTAGAATATTTATAATTTTGGACCCACTTTTATTGGTCGTAGCAATAATCCAATCACAATAATAATCATGGGTTTCAACGTTAATATATAATAATTCTGCAGTGGTAATGATTATTGCCCCAATGTTGATCTGTAAAAATTGATATCGAAAATTATCATTTCATGAAATCAACAATTATCTTTTTTGGGATTAGGTGGATTGAGAATTTCGTCTTGTTACTTAAAAAGTATATGAATAGATTTTTAAAAATTATCTTTTTTTGACTCTTTCATTTACTAATCATTTTTCATTTTTTCTTCGTTGAGGCATGAAAGCCCATAAAGATATATGACTGAAGATTACTCTATATCAAGATTATTTGTATATTATGTTGTTACATAGCTCTTTTTCTTTTCTTCTTGCGTATAAACATGATTAACCATACCATCACTAGAATCTTATTCCCTTTCTCAAAATATTAATAATATTTTGGACTCGTCATTCTACTCTTTCTATCATGCTCTTCCATCACAATTTCTCCCTTATTGATCATATTTTGTAGCTTTTTTCTGAAGGAATTACAACTTTCTGTATGATGTCCAAATGTATGGTAATGATGACAATAATCCTTTCCTCTTGTTGTTTTAACTTCTCCAATATGTTTTAATCGAAGTGATTCGATACTCTTTATGGCAAACAATTGATTCATCATAGGAAGCACGTCTTTTCTTATGAATGTATACTTCATATGGTCCTTATATTGTCTATACCTTTTATATGTCATCATAATTGCATGAAAGTTTCTATCTTCTTCATCTCTATTTCTTTCGTCATCCTGATAATCTTCGTTCTTTTCTTCTTTGTTAGTGATGTTGGCCGATATTTCATAAAGATTATGATATAATAACTTTATGTAAAAGTAGCCACTTTTTCAACCATCTTTTCAAGAGCATAAGCCTTTGTAGCAAGATCACGAAAGACATGTATATCTGTACTAATCAGGTTTCTTGCCACTTCTGGCTTATACCTCATAAAAATAGCTTAACCTATTCTAATTCTCCCGAAAGATATCGACATAATGCTTTCGACATAAAAGTATCTTGCATCTGTTCCCAAGTATGAATAGACCCTGGATCCAAAAGTAAATACCATCTAAAGGCTTTTCCTGTCAAAGATGACCCGAATATTTGCAAACCATATTGAGGAATTTTAGAGAAATTTTCCATCATTGTTATGAAGTGCATCATATGTTCTTCTGGTGACCCATTCCCATTAAATTTCTGAAAGTCTGGATGTTTAAAATCAACGGGAAATGACATTTCTTCTATTCCAGGGGGATACTGTCAGACCCGTATCATAGACCGTACCATTCTATAGACTCTCGTGGTCCTCCCTATCAAATTTTAACTACCATGATCTATAATCAGCATTTGCACGCAACCCTAAGTAGCACCCTGTCATTTCGAGTCGACTCGACTCAAGACTTGTACCCTTGCAACCGGGCCTTCACCGCGGTTCCAACGCCACATCTCGCACACCGATGCGATACCCAGGCTAGGAGTTGTGGGCCCGCGTTTATTTTGAGGAAAATTCCGCGCAAGAGAATCTCTGTCAAATGTCAAATCAATCCCATCAATCAATCAAAGTACACAACCCATCAAGTCGAGTACTCTATCCCATCCCCAAGTACACAACCCATCCCCAAAGTCAACTCTCTCTCTCTACCCATCCCTTCCTTACACCCATCACCCATCACTCCACCCATCATCCATCACTCCTTTCTCTCATTTCTCACTCTCCCAAGCAACTCCCAAGGAGAGGAAACATCCAAGCTCTCCATGAGAAGGGCCATGTGTGGCCCACTCCCTACCACCCTATCTCCCATCTCCACCCTTGGATTTTCATCTCCACCAATGAAGGAGTACTTTTGGAGCTTGGAAGGCTAGGGAGGAAGAAGAAGGATAGGTAGGTGATCTACTGTTGATTTTCAATTTGATGGCCAACTTGTGATGAGACCCAATTTAATGCATGTGTTATAATCATATGAGGGGCCCATACTGGCGGGGTCCCTCCCCTCCATCATGATCTCTCTCTCTCTCTCTCTCTCACTCTCTCTCTCTTATAACGGGTGTGGCCCACTTGATCCACGCAGTACAAAGCCGGTGGGCCACATGTATATGGACCCCACCATGATGGATGTATTCTAAATCCATACCGTTCATCCAACATCCAGGTCTGGACGCTGGACCCTTATAACGTCCTGGAAAATCCGTACAAAGACCCGAGTACCACCTTTAGCAGAAATCCTTTAGAACCAAAACCTTTAGAAATGTAACCTGACTTATCTAGCCCTAAACTAGATTACCTGTGAAATTATCACCAATAACTTTAAATATAAATTGTAAGACCCAAAACCTATAGAATTTTTAACGCTACATTACCCTGAAATCTAGGATCCAACTCTAAACCCAGTTGCTCTCGGGAGCATTCAAAAACTTCGTACCAGACCTGGACCGCACATCGAAAGTCCGATAGCGATGAACTTAAACAATTATGACTGCCTAGTTGGACTTGACTATCACCTCAAAAATCAAGACCAAACGATGTCCTGAGACGATTTGCTTGAGTCCAGAGTAAAGAGTGTGAGAAAGTGAAGATTTTTATGAAATTAAATATAGATTTAAGTAATCTGAGTCGTGTCGCTTGCATGCCATTTGTAAGCGTTCTAATCGTTGGTTTTTTACCCAAATTCACCCTCGGATTAGGGAAGATGGCCGACACATGACTAAGTACTTGTGGCCCTGATCGAGTTTCGGTGACCGCTGAATTGAAATTGGTCCACCACGGTCGATCTGGAAACCCGATCAGACTGAAAACTTTACTTACTTAAGATCCAATATTAAGTCCGACCGCATTTAGTAAAAGGACCTCCAGAAACATTCCATTGGATCAGAATAAGCCCAATTTAGTTATAACCTAAGTACACCATGGCCCTGGGACTATTTTCATCAATTTTGTGCCTATATAAGGTCCTTAAATCCTCTCTCACATATTCCATACGAATTCTAAACCATAGCTAAGATAAGAGAGAAAAGAGAGAGAAAGTGAGAGAGAAGTTGGTGTTTTATCTTGAGATTCTTCCCAGTTTCTCTACGCACCAAATCCACCTATCTGATTCGTTATTCTGACGATTCTGATTCCATATTTGGGTAAGTCAATCAAACCCTAACCTATTTTAAGCTTAGATTAGCCTAAGTGTTGATGTAGCTAACCTATTTCATGCCTTAGGTTGTCTATCCGCTGTAGACAAAGACTTATCCTCTAAATCATATCCGTTATGCATTTTCTGGTTTAAGGTGCGGACTATATATGTTTAGGTTATGGTTTTCAAGACTTTCAATGTCTTATAATGATTTATTATTGATGTGGACGCTATTACACATGTCAAATGCGTTATCTATTTTATTTTACGTATATATATAACCTATGTTATAAATAGAGTATTTCATATGTTTGTTAAAATGTCTATATGCATATGAAATCTAATGTTGTGCTTTTCATGATTAACTGTCATTATTACATGATTGTTATGTATGCGATAACTCCTAGGTATGCTCCCTTGCTTCCGGGTGATCAGCCATTGGGTATGCGAAATTTTTCGAAGATGTGTTATGCGAACATCTCTTCTTATGCTGAGTTGGTGAGCATGTCCCTGTGAGCTGAGTAGGATGGGGACAGATTGTCCCGTATGCGTGCACCTATGGCTCCTAGGCTGCGACCTAATTTTTCGAGTAGGCCTTTCCTTGGCAAGAGGCCTCAGGTAGATTCACCGTCGGGATTCTTGGCATCTCCTGCCCATGTGAGGTGACCTAATGTGTGGTATAACTACTGGAAAAAGTCAGGCCACGCTGAGGTGACTTGTTTCTCCAAGATGTGAGATAGTGGGTTCTCGCCGCCTCAGAGGATCAACCGTCAGATGCCTCAGGCTACTTCTACACCACCCCTTCGATTAACACCAGCTCATCCTTCTTTCAAACCACCCGCACCTCATTTCAGGCCACCACAACGGCCCATGGTACTTCGACCGCATCGTCCACATTAGGCTCGAGTTCATGCACTTACAGCTAAGGCACCCGAGGTAAATTCAACACCGACATCTTTCAAGGTTCCTGCTCATATCCAAGTATGCCTGTCTTCTTATTGGTGGACACTGGGTCCACTATTTTGATCATCTCTTACGCTGCGGTCAAGCAGCTAGGTTTGGTTACGACTCCTATGAAGGGAGTGAGACTCACGACAGCTGCAGGTACTTTTTCTGACATTACAGGGACCTGTGAGACTTGCTCAGTAGATTTGGGTAGCAAGACAGTGGTCGTCGACCTGATTGTCACCCCACTGTGTCACTATGATGTCATTTTCAGGATGGATTGACTCACGAAGATGAGGGCAGAGATTGATTGCGAGGCCAGAGTCGTGACAGCTTATGGACCTGAGGGCACGGTCTTTACATTTCCAGTTCAGGTCAGTTGGTCTTGTCGTGCTAGCAGCTACACTTCTTTGTTAGAGACTTTTAATGATCCGACGTCGGGAGTTATGCCAGTGGGTCAAGATTTTCCCGTTGTGTTTGAAAAGATCCCGGGACTTTCTCCTCGATGCGAGATTGACTTTACTATCGATCTTGTGCCCAGTGCGACACCTATTTCCTTGTCAACGTATCATATGCCTCCATGTGAGATGGAGGAATTGAGGAGACAAATTGATGTATTATTAGAGGCAGGTTTTATTCGACCGAGTGTGTCACCTTAGAGAGCGCCTGTATTGTTTGGGAAGAAGAAAGACGGTTCCCTGCGATTATGCATTGATTATCGTAGGTTGAATCAGGTGACGGTGAAGAACAAGTATCCCTTGCCCAGGATTAATGATCTGTTTGATCAGTTGAAGGGGGCACGTTATTTTTCAAAGATAGATTTGTAGTCTAAGTATCATCAGTTACACGTCAGGAATGAGGACATGCAGAAGACTACATTCAGGACGAGCTTTGGTCATTACGAGTTCCTTGTGATGTCGTTTGGACTCACAAATGCTCTGACCATGTTCATGGATCTGATTAACAGTGTTTCACCGTTTCTATTCCAATTCGTTATCATCTTTATCGATGACATTTTGATATACTCCACAAGTCGAGAAAAGCACGAGGAGCACCTGAGAGTGATATTGAATACTCTCAGGGAGAATCAGCTTTTTGCGCAGTATAAGAAATGTAATTTCTGGAAGAAAGAAGTCAAGTTCCTGGGACATGTGGTGTCCAAGGAAGGTATAGTAGTTGACCTTGCCAAAGTAGCCGCGGTTCAGGATTGAAAGCAGCCCAGTTCAGTTACTGAGGTGAGGAGTTTTCTGGGTCTGACAGGTTACTATCGACGATTCATTTGAGACTTTTCCAAAATTGTCAGACCGTTATCTCAGTTGACACGGAAGGATTTGAAGTTTGCATGGAATGAGAAGGCCGAAGTAGCTTTTCAGGAGCTGAAGGACAAATTGACGTCCACCCCTATGCTAGTATTGCCAGAGCAAGGGGTTAAGTATACTATATATACCAACGCGTCTCGGGTTGGTCTAGGTTGTGTCCTTATGTAGAAGGATAGGGTGATTACTTATGCCTCGAGACATTTGAGGAAACACGAGGAGAATTACCCTATGCACGACCTGGAGTTGGCAGCTGTCATTTTCACATTAAAGCTCTGGAGACATTACCTCTACAAAGAGGAGTTCGAGCTCTTTTTCGACCACAAGAGCTTAGATACATATTCTCACAGCGAAACTTAAATATGAGGCAGCGCCAATGGATGGAAACCTTGAAGGACTTTAAGTTTGATGTCTCTTACCATCCAGGTAAGGTAAACCTTGTGGCAGACGCGTTGAGCAATAAGAAGACTACAGAGTTTGTGGCTCCATTTATGATTACAGAATGGGATATAGTGGAGTTTGTGTGAGACTTTGAGCAGAAACTAACGGCAGAGGAACCGTATGAAGTCGTCTCACATGTTCGCGTACAACCCCTCATTGATGGCAGGATTATCGAGGCTCAGGCAGACGATGAGTTGTTGGTGAAGATGAGAGAGTGGGTTGCTACAGATAAGGACTCAAAGTGGAGTGTTAGTAAGGATGGGGGCTTACGTTATCAAGGTTGTCTATGCGTCCCAGACGTTCCTGACTTGAGGTGAGAGGTTCTCGAGTCAGCCCACAATTCGAGGCTTGCGATACATCCAGGTAGCATGAAGATGTATCAAAATATGAAAAGGTCGTACTGGTGGGATAATATGAAGGTCCACATTACAAAGTTTGTGTCCCGTTGTCTCACATGCCAGCAGGTTAAGGCAGAGCATCGCCGACCTCCTGGATTGCTTCAACCCATGCCCATAGCTGAATGGAAGTGGGACTTCATTTCTATGAATTTTATTTTAGGACTACCTAAGATGAGGAAGGGACATGACTCTATTTGGGTGATCATTGATAGGCCGACAAAATCAGCTCATTTTCTACCGATCAGAGTCACAAAATTCTGTAGACAAGTTGGCCAGGTTGTACATCAAGGAGATTGTACGTCTGCATGGAGTTCCTTTGAAGATTGTGGCAGATCGAGACATGCGATTCACATTATCTTCTGGACTCGTATCCAGGAAGCAATGAGTGTGAAGTTGAAGTTCAGTACTGCGTTCCATCTACAAACAGACGGGCGGACGGAGCTTGTAAATCAAGTGCTAGAAGATATGTTGCGAGCTTGTGTGTTGGGTTTCAAGAACAGTTGGGATGACTGTCTTCCTTATGTAGAGTTCGCATATAATAACAGCTTTTAGGTGAGTATTGGCATGGCTTCCTATGAGGCACTATATGGTTGCCGGTGTAGAGCACCGCATTACTGGACAGAAGTGGGTGAGAAGACTCTAATTGGCCCAGAGTTGGTTCAGGCAACCTCAGAGAAAATCGACATTATTAGGCGACGACTGCTATCAGCACAGAGCAGGCAGAAGAGCTATGCCAATACGAGACGGCGATCACTTGAGTTTGAAGTTGGGGACCATGTATTCCTTAAGGTTTCCCCAATGAAGGGAGTTCTTTGATTTGGTAAGAAAGGGAAGCCTACGACAAGATTCATTGGCCCATTTCAGATACTTAATAGAGTGAGGGCAGTAGCATATCGTCATGCTTTGCCCACACCACTCACAGGCGTGCATAACATGTTCCATGTGTCCATGTTGAAGAAATACGTTCCTGATCCTTAGCATATTATCAGTTGGGAGCAGGTGCAGTTGAGCGAGGATGCCACATATGAACTGCGACCGATGCGTATTTTGGATAGGAAGGAGCAAGTATTGCGTAGCAAGGTAATCCTACTTGTTAAGGTACTGTGGACGCATCATAGCGAAGAAGAGGCTACTTGGGAAACTGAAGCTGAGGTCAGAAAGAACTACCCTCAGATCCTCGAGGAGTATGAGAAGGTATAAATTTCAAGGATAAAATTTCTCTTTAAGGGGGGTAGATTGTAACGTCCTAGAAAATTCCGTATAAAGACCCGAGTACCACCTTTAACAGAAATCCTTTAGAACCAAATCCTTCAGAAATGTAATATGACTTATCTAGCCCTAAACTAGATTACCTGTGAAATTATCACCAATAACTTTAAATACGTTCTATAAGACTCAAAACCTATAGAATTGTTAACGCTACATTACCCTGAAATCTAGGATCGAACTCTAAACCCAGTTGCTCTCGGGAGCATTCGAAAACTTCGTACCGGACCTAGACCGCACATCGAAAGTCCGATGGCGATGAACTTAAACAATTATGACTGCCTAGTTGGACTTGACTATCACCTCAAAAATCAAGACCAAACGATGTCCTGAAACGATTTGCTTGAATCCGGAGTGAAGAATGTGAGAAAGTGAAGATTTTTTTGAAATTAAATATGGATTTAAGTAATTTGAGTCGTGTCGCTTGCGCTCCATTTGTAAGGGTTTTGATGGTTGGTTTTTGACCCAAATTCACCCTTGGATCAGGGAAGATGGCCCACACATGCATAAGTACTTGTGGCCCTGATTGAGTTTTGGTGACCGCTGAATTGAAATTGGTCCGCCACGGTCGATCTGGATTCTAAACCCTAGCTAAGATAAGAGAGAGAAAAGAGAGAGAAAGTGAGAGAGAAGTTGGTGTTTCATCTTGAGATTCTTCCCAGTTTCTCTACGCACCAAATCCACCTATCTGAATCGTTATTCCAACGATTCTGATTCCATATTTGGGTAAGTCAATCAAACCCTAACCTGTTTTGAAGCTTAGATTAGCCTAAGTGTTGATGTAGCTAACCTATTTCATGCCTTAGGTTGCCTATCCGTTGTAAACGAAGACTTATCCTCTAAATCATATCCGTTACACGTTTTCTGGTTTAAGGTGCGGACTATATACATTTAGATTATGGTTTTCAAGACTTTCAATGTCTGATAATGATTTATTATTGACGTGGACGCTATTACATATGCCAAATTCGCTATCTGTTTTGTTTTACGTATATGTACAACGTATGTTGTAAATAGAGTATTTCATATGTTTGTTAAAATGTCTGTATGCATATGAAATCTGATGTTGTGCTTGACATGATTAACTGTCACTATTACATGATTGTTATGTATGCAACAACTCCTTGGCAAAAGGATTTGCCCTAAAATGTTATATGGTTGACATACACGATGTATGTTGAATAATGTAGTCTAAGTGTTTATATAAATGTCTAAATGAGTTAGTATTTAGTAAAGTGTGATTTATAAGGGTGTTGAGATATGAATCTTAATTACCTTATTTAAGTGTATGATTTCCTCCATGAACTGTTTATTTAAGTGTATGATTTCCTCCATGTACTGTATCCATGTTTAAGTTATATTTCACAACATGTTCATATAAATGTAGGAATTGATTTAATTGTCTATTATTGAGATTATACGTAGTTGGGACTGTATTACAGTCCAGGTAATTGGTAACAGTTCTCGATCTGGTGGCTATGATTGCTTTCACCATGCAGGATGTGTTCGACGAATGCGAGTCCTTCTCGGGATGTTCGATAGTGGTTAGGCCACACGGAGTGCTTATGCATTTTATGTCAATCGACTCAACGTGCACTTGTCCTAGTTGAGCTCGTCAACTAACCCGATTGACCAATGTAAGTTTACCATGTTTGGACGCTACTGTTTAAATCTAAGGTATCGAACTCACTAGTGAAATCCCGTTAACCTTGGTACCGCGATCCGCTAAGACTCATGAGCTGGACATAGTTGTATGGGACACCGTGGTCGAGTTGTGGCACTACGCTGGGGCGACGAGCCTCCCCATAGTGACCAGTGAGGAACATAGATGCGTGAGCCAATTATGGTGGTATGAGACACTATATTCGTTCTGTCAGCCTACACTAATTAGTGATAAGCCCTCTGTAGTGACCTCGAGAATACCTTGACACTGCAGACAGGCGACGAGCCTTTTTGTAGTAACTAAGGTATACGAGGCCTGTATTGATTAGTGACGAGCCCTTTACAGTGACCTAGAATAGTAATATCGTATGAGATTGCCTAAGACTGACGACCCTAGAATGAATCATTGTTTGGGTATTGATATAAGAGAGGTACCTTAGCTTCCTAATCCTGCTGTATGAAAGGGACTAATAAGAACTTGGTAATCATGTTCATAACATTGCACTGCATCTGTCGTTGGCATTGGTGTAGAGCACAGTGGTAGTGATTTATGTCACGATATTAGATGATGTCGCAAGAAGGAGTTTGTGGTGAGGGCATGCATCATTTCTACATATCATTCTTGCATTAGCAAGAGTATTAGGACATGTTTGATTGTACTGCTTTATCATTACCGCTTGATTGAATTGATAACATGTTAACCTTTGCTGTATAGTTCCACTGAGTTGATCACTCACTCCCACGTTCTGGGATGATGCTTAAACACCAACTAGACTCTAACTTAGCTGCAGGTGATGGTGATACCTGTGAGGCAGAGCTGGAGTTTGATGAGGACGAGGATGCATTCTCATTCATGCAATTTTCAGGCAGATTCGCATGAGCCGAGTCCGGATCGCCGGGGCTTCATGATTTACACTTGTTAGAAGACTTATACATTTTGTTGGACTAATACATTTGGTTATTTGTAATTTGAAACAAGACGTGTACTTTTGACCTGGCAGGGCACTCATATTCTAGGGACTTGTACTAGCTCATATACATATTTTAGACTTTTGCTTGCATTTTCAGAATGTCCCTGGACTATGATTTGCTGATTTGGCTTAATCTATTTCATGTTTACTGCACTAATACAGACAACATTCATCTATCACCAAAAATGTTGCACAAGTGATGTTTTGGAACTCGAGAGCTGAGTTATGCTCGACCCCCAAATTTCAGGGCATTACAACCCTTTTCAAACAAAAAATAAAATATAATAAAATAAATAAACATATAATATTATATCATATATATACACACACACACATAAGTCGTGGGTCCCATGTGGACTGGCTAGTGTACAACAGCTATATTGTCACGCCCTAAACCTGAAAATCAGACTTATAAAATTCTCAATTGTCGAATCCGGTGCTAACGGCCTCTATAGTACCCCATTCTTGGCTGTCAAAGCCTATACACCAGGTTCTGATCCTGGGATCCTACAAGGAGGATTTTCCAACGTACATTTGTTTCATAACTAGTATAACCACAAGTTTACCCAAATTACAAAGGTAACATCATCATCACATATCCACTAATGTAAACATTTGAATACAATGCTGAAAGGAAAATACATATGTTGAAATCAAAGCTTCAGAAGACCGTTACACACTCCATACTCAACGGTGTTGCAACCTAATGCCACCTGCATACATTTATCGTGCATTAGCTTATAGAAACTTAAAGAGTGGTGAAAGTGTGTGCACAAGGTAAGTGTCAAGTATATAATACAAGTCCATAAATTATACGATATCAAAAATACAGGCAAGATCATGAATCATACGATACCAGAGTAAGCGAAAATAATGACAAGTCCATGAATCATACAATATCAGAGTACGCAATACAGATCAGTTAACAAATGAGTCATAGAGAGCCAAATATCAGATGTCAAAGATACAATGTAATATGCAAATCCTGCTAAGTCCGTCTAGGCCATATAAGTGCAGAAACATAACAACCCAAAATGCAATATGCCTATGAATGTAATACAATACGCAATGTAAATGAAATGACCAAGCTGGAGTGTGAGCTCGGGATGATAGTACGTAGTATCATAGATTAGGGACTTATATTTAAACCACTCACAAGGGACTTCTATTTAAACCACTCTTATACCTAAGTTTGGATAGCCAGACTCAATGTGGTAGACTCCTGATCTCAGGTTAGTCGCGCGCCTAACCGAAATACTGGCCATTGCGAAGGTATACATATCAATTTAGTTGCGCACCACCACCCGAGTGGATAGTGAGTGAATGAATGAATGACTAAGATGATGAGTATACAACTCCTTCATAAATCACTACTGTACATCTCTGGGATCATCACCAGGGTCTAGTACACTCTACACCACCTGCCGCCCCATCAAGCGCACAACTGGGTAAGTGAAAGAGACCTCACTATCCGCCTGCCAATATTGGGCCCGGATCATCAATAGTGGATCCATTTCTCAAGCTGATCAGACTCAGCCAGCATTGCCTACTCCCTCAGGCGAGTAAGGCCACACCCCCTCCCAACTGACCACGACACAGTGGAAGATGCAGCCTACTAGTATATGACCCTAATGCGTTCATATATATCTACTCGGCCTCGACATTGGGGCATCCTCTAGTACCAAGAGGGTTTAGGGATTTTCACCTAGGGCTATCTATGGCGGCCTGATGCTAGTAATAGATTTCTGATGTCCCATCTAGCCAACCACGACATGTCTGTGGAGGCTACAGCCCTGAAGTCGCTAGGGCGTACAGTAATCACAATGTAAGATACATGAGTCATACAATCCAGTCATGCATCAATCCTATGCATATCGTGCGCTCATGTGAGATAACATTCACTTATCAGGGAGTTTCATAACAATCTACCCAATGACATATGCAATGGTCAACCACATCTCATAATAAACATGAAGATGATACGTATGGGCATGTATCATAATACTATACTCATAATCGGTATTGACAACTGGCACTGATAATCAACATCAATAATCAGGCTATACAATCAACCTCGACAATCGGAATCAACCTCGATAATCAACTTCGATAATTAGAATCGGCCTCAATAATTAGAATCGACCTCGACAATCAAATTTGGTCTCGATAATCAAAATCGGCCTCGATAATCAGAATCAACCTCGATAATCAGAATCGGCCTCGATAATCGGAATCAGCCTCGATAATTAACCTTGACAATTGGAATCGACATCCGATTCGGCCTTGACAATCAGAATCGACCTCGATGATCGATATCGATAATCGGCCTAACAAAGGGCCTAAGGGAAGGTCACAATGTGGACATTTAACCGTCATTGTCCATCAATGTGGACATTAAACCAACATTGCTCCCAAGGAGTGGCCTACATAGAGTCAAACGTATAGTAGGCACATGGCCTCACACAATGACCTAATGTACATCACAATGGGCCTCATACAAGGGCTATAAAAATATCAGAATGGCCACGCCATATGGGCCAGAAATACAACTCATTTGGACCTTACCAAATGGGACAGAAATACATCAAAATGGGTCATGACATAGGGGCTTAAAATACATCTCAATGGGCCACAACCCATGGGCCTCAGTACATCATGATGGGCCACAACCCATGGGCCTCAAATACATCAAGTGGGCCACATCAATGGACTGCACCAATGGGCCTCATATACACAACAGGTAGGCCCTGCACATGGGTCTCATATGCATCAAATGGGCTATGTATCTAGGCCTCGAATACATCAAATGGGCCATGCGTCATGGGCCTAATATATATCTCAATGGGACGAAACCAACACATCATTCATCTATTGTTAAAGATCATTTTAGAGCATTATTAAAAAATGACTTGTATCCAAAGGATCATTTGGACCATACCACACTTAACAGTGGTGATAATAATTCCCACTATTAAAATTCCAATGGGCCCACCATAGGGTTTATTTCCCATCCGGTCTGTTCATAATGTCACAAAGACTTGGATTTAGAGGAAAAACAAATATCATATTGGTTCAAAACTTTTTAACCCAAGGGGTTTCAATGGTTGATGTTCAAACCCACTATTTTCTACAACGTGATCCACCTGATAACTAGATCTGTCTTATTTTTGTCTCAAGCCTTGAGATGATCTTGCCAAAAGGATGGACGGTTTAGATGGAACACATACACCAACGGGGTCCACATACGTGGCCCTTCACCACAATTGGATGGACGGTTTAAATGGAACACATACACTAGCGGTGAGTCCCGCCGTCCAAACCTCTGGATGGTGAGGATCTATCCTCATGTCAGTGGTATCTGACATTGATATAACTGTTGTAGGAACAATGGGTCCCACGTGGGAGTGGCCCACCTTAACATCTTGTAACACCCCAAATTTTTGTCTACCTGGAAATAGATGTCCTTAGGCAATGGGTCAACCATAACACCTTGGTAACCTCTTAGGAATCAATTCCAAAGCAAAAGGAATCATTTAGAACCTAATTCTTTAAAAATTTAACGTGAATTAACCAGCACGACACTAGGTTTCCTACAAAATTAGCACCAATAACTTTAAATACGATCTGTAAGACCCAAAACCTCTAAAATTGTTACCGCTACGTTACCCTAAAATCTAGGATCAATCTCTAAGCCCAGTTGACCTCGGGACCATTTGAAAACTTTGTATCAGACCTGGACCACGCCTCGAAAGTCCGATAGCGATGAACTTAGACCATTATGACCGCTAAGTTGGACTTGACTATCACTTCGAAAATCAAGCCCAAACGATGCTCTGGGGTGATTTCCTTGAGTTCGGAGTGAAGAGAGTGAGGAAAGAAAAATATTTAGAAAATTAATTCAATTTTTAATAAATCTGGCATGTGTCACTTGTGTGACATTTTTAAGCGTTCTAATCGTTAGAATTTGACCAAATTTCACCCTCGGATCAGGAAAGTTGGCCCTTACATGTCATAGCACTTATGACCCTGATCGAGTTTCGGTGACCGCTGAACTGAAACTGGTCCACCACGGACGATTTGGAAATTCGATTGGACCGAAAACATAACTGACTAAAGATCTGATGTTAGTGAGCTTAAGTTCGACCGCATTTGATAACAGGACCTCTAGAAATGCTCCGTTGGATCGAAACAGACCCACTTTGGTTATAACCTAAGTATACCTTGACTTGAAGTCCGTTTTCATTATGTTTGGGCTTATAAAAGGGCCTTAAACCCTTAGCTTTCTAACTCATACGAATTTCCCAAACCTTAGAGAGTGAGAGAGAGAAAAGAGAGAGAAAGTGTGAGAGAGAGTTGGTGTTCGATCCAAGGCTTCTTCCCTACCATTTCACGTGCTCAACTATCACGTCTGCATCATTTTTTCAGCAATTTCAGCTCCGTTCTTAGGTAAGAAAACCTAATCCTAATCAATTCTAGAGGTTTGAATAGCGTAGGTGATGAAATAGCAAATCTATTTCATGCTACAGGTCACCTTTATGCCGTAGACAAAGACTTAGAGTCTCTGTCGAGTTCGTTGTGATTCTACGGCGTAAGGTGTGGATTTTAGACACTTAGGTTACTATTTTTCAAAGCTTTCAATGTCGTTTAATGGTAGATTGTTGACAAGGATGTTGTTTGACATGTAGAACATGCTGTCTGTTTTTCATTTCGAATACGTACGAAGAATATAAGATTTAAGGTATTTTAGGTATTTGTAGGAAATACTGTATACGTACATATTTTGCTGATATGATTGCCATGAGTATTTGTCCTGTACCTATGCTAGTTATGCGTGTATGATCTGTTTGGTAAAGAAATTCTTCCTAATGCACATTGGCCGACATATGCTATGTAGACTAATGTATGTAGACTAAGTGTTTGTATAAATGTATGTATTAGTAAGTATTGAGTAAATGGTGTTGTAGATTAGCTCAACTAATTTGATGATGTACATGATTACCTCCATGGTTATTGTATTTGAATTGATTACCTTATGTTTAAAATACTCGTGTATGGTTAACTGCTTATGATGTATGTTATAACATGCTGATAATATGCTAGAATTACCTGTATTTCAACTTTTCCTCTCTCATATGATTATTGATTTAGATTACAAGTGTTTGGGGCTATACTCTAGTCCAGGCAGTCGGTAACAGATTTGAATTCTTGGTTGGATTCTATTCACCAGGAAGGACGCATTGACGAACCCGAGTCGAGCTTTGGTTGACGGCAGTGGTTAGGCCACACGAGATGTTTATACACTTCATGTCGTTCAGCTTAAGGTGCGCTCGTACTAGTCAATCTCGTCAAGTAACCCATCTGACTATTGTATGTTCACCTTGTATTAGTCATAACTGTTTGAACCTAGGGTACTAAACTTACCAGTGATAACCCTGATAATCATGGTACCTTGATCCACTAAGACTCATGAGCCGGGCATGGTGGTATGGGACATCGTGGTGGAGCTGTCGGCCTACGCTGGGGCCACGAGCCTCCCCGTAATGACCAATGAGCAACCCAGACTCGTGAGCGGATTATGGTGGTATGGGACACTATATTCGAGCTGTCGGCCTACACGGATAAGGTGATGGGGGAGCGGTGCAACGAGTGCGTGCAACAGCCCTGGCAGCCCTTTGTAGTGACCTCGAGCGTACTCTGAGTCTACGTGAGGGACGACCCTTCCGTAGCAATAAGAGTACAACTAGGCCTGTATTGATAAGGTGATGGGGGAGCGGAGTAACGAGTGCGTGCAACAGCCCTAGCAGCCCTTGCAGTGACCTAGAAATATATCATCATATGAGACTACTAGGAATGACGACCCTAGACAGGATCCTTGTTCGGAATGATATAAGGAAAGTACCCTAGTTTCCCAATCCAGCTGTATAAAAAGGACTAATAACAACTCGGTAATCATATTCTTATTGCACTGCATGTGCCTGGAAGATGTGGAGCACTGAGGGAAGAAAGCATGTCGTGGACGTAAGATGGTGTCGCATGAGGGAGTATGTTGGCGAGGGCATCCATCATGTCATTTCATTCTTGCATTAATTACAGTATTTAGGAATGTTTGATTTTCTTGCTTTATCATTATCGCTTGATTGATTTGATAAAATGTTAACCTTTGCTCTATTATTCCACTAAGTTGGCCACTCACTCCCACATTATGGGACGGTGTTGTACACACCAAACATTCCCTATTTTAGTTTTAGATGATGGCGATGCTTGCGAAGCAGAGCCGAACTTTATGATGATGAGGAGGATTCCTCCTATATGTAGGTTCTGATCGACGGGTTTACAGGGTTATTGATTTGATGCCAATACACTTGGTATTTTGCCTTTTATTTACACACTCATGTATATTCTTTCTTTCTATTTTGGAGTATACATGTATTTAGTTAACCTGTAACATCATCACACTTTGGAGACTTACAATCATTTATACATTTTATATATTTATCACAATCTTCTGCTTGAGAAACTTAATTATCTCTAGAGTATGATATGTTATTTTGGCTTAATTCACCTCATGTTTTATGTACTATTACCACCAACATTCATCCATCATTGAAAATGTTGCATAAGTGATGTTCTGAAAATTGGGAGTGGAGTTTATGCTCGACCCCCTATTTTCGAGATGTTACAGATGGTATCAGAGCATGATTTGGACTAAACTGGGCTTGGGTTATGGTAACACGACGCAATCTGACGCACTCTAAATTAGGAAAGGGGCGATAAAACTTAGAAACCGCATTAGAATCCCAAGTTTCGCCAACAGGTGAGACTATACGGTAATTTAGGCCATAACATATCTTCGATCGCGTGAAGCGACCTAAGTCGCCTCTAGGTCATCAGTCGACTGGTTTGAGTCGTTCCCTGAAGAATTCCAAACCTAGAAATGAATGTCCTTGGGTTGTGGGTCAACCACAACCCTTACACTCAATCTCAAGGCCTAAAACCCTTTTTTATCTAATTTCTTCCAAACCTCTCCTTTCACCACCTCATTTTTTAACTTTTTCTAAGTCCTTTCATACTAGACATAAATCCTAACATATAAATGATGGAGAATAATACTTAAATAAAAATTTACTATAAATAGTAACTATATGTATAAAATAGAATTTTAACCATTCAAATTATGGAATCTCATGGAATAAATGAATTAGTTGGATAGATTAGTGTCTCCTACCCCAAAATAATATGTTACATGTCATACAAACTCATTCCAGTTTGCACATTGGCCCCGAAAATGCCTCAAATGGAGTTGGGGGCCAAACGGAGCACTTACATGGGGACTCAGGGTGGGACCCACATCATTTTGGACCCAAGGGGGGGGAGGACCTAGCTACAATGGTGAGCCCTAGCCAAACAGGTCAGAGGTCGGCGAGGGCCTCACCAGTCGACAGGTCAGGCTGGGTCCCGACTTTAGGCCGACCGAGTTTGGGGCCTAATGGGACCCAATGGTCCAGGGTTCGACCCCTCGTTCATTCCAAATCCCATACTTCCTTCACAAATTGGCCCTCCAAGCTCTCCCTTCCCTCTAAAGTTGTTATTTTCTCTCTCCAACCTCTCTTCCAATCGTTCTTTCCTTCATTTTCTGTTATTTTTCTCATCCCTCTACTGTTCTCACCCCTACCCAGCACCTACACTCCATTTTCTACGGTTGGAGCTCCTAAGCTCTCCTTTGAGGCTCAAAATCGTGTGAGCTTTCAACTCATCACATTTCTTCCTTTTCCCTTCTTTAATCCCTGCCTTTTGGACCTATTTCCCTCCTCTCTTAGACCTAGATCCGTGGGAAGACATTAGGTTAGCCTTTTCTTCCCTTTCATCAATATTCCATGGCTCTTTTTGAGTTCATTTTAGCCATTTTCTCGATCTCTCCTCTTTTACCCACAGATGAGACCGAATGCAGTAGCTTAGTACATAAACAGTGACCATATAGTGCTAGGACATCTAGAGTTTTGGACCTAGAGTTAGTACTCCTAAATTTGAAAGATCTGACGATATAGGAAATCTAATTTCAATTAGATAATCTTGACTCTAAGCGATAGAACAATCCCTTGTAGTAGAAATGGTATGAAACCATTTAGCGTATAAGCTTAGGCTTTGGATTATAGCTAGTGAGTTACATACTAGTCTACTAGTTATATTAAGTAGTGTAAAGCCTGTATATGCTAAAGAATAGTAGGTTAGATTTTGTTGGAGTAGAACCTCATTCCTTCGATAGATCCCCTTAATACTTATAAACTTCTGTTATAACCCTTAGAAAAGTTATTTTAACTTAGAACCATTCACTCTCAGGAAAAACTTATAAATCCCTCAGATTGAACTTAGAATAAACCAGCACATCCCTTAGAATTCCCCTTAGAATTGCCTTCCCAAGGACTTCTTACAATCGGGAACGCGAAGTAAGGGAACTGTATGTAAGCGATGTATTCGCGGTTTGAATCGACTTCTTAATCCTAGTAGTTACCAATGAATCCAATGCTTTGATCAAGCAGAAGATCGGCATCGACTTGGATTAAGAATTGTTACAACAAATTTTCTGTCCTAGCTAGACAGAAAGTTTATGTATCCAGCTCAGACCCACTACACATCTTTTCTTCCATGTTGGCCCAACCATCTACAACCAAAAGTTATTGCTTTGCCTTTGGAAAATGTTGAGGACATATAGCCAATAGAGATTAGACATCTTGCCGCAAGCTCACACCTACCCTTGAACTCAATCACAATAGAGATTAGGCTCCTTTCTACAACCATAGGTACCAATGCCATAGAACGCATCATTAGCAAAGGAAGACCAATGTAACGAGAGGTTGTTTCCCATTTCATGTCAAGGATAGGTCCTAAGTTACACCTCGTTCTGATATACGGATCGAGACATAGATTCTTGAGTCTTAAGTAGAACTATGTTTTAAGGAGGGTAGAACGTATTGAGCCCAATCTACTTAGGATTATCTAATACAACCATTGGATCAGAGTAGCACAACAGAAGTGTGGTTAGCCCTTTCCCCATTGGCCCAGGATCGAAGAAAATTCAGGGAAACAATTAAGGCTTAAGTGTTAAACCCATTCATATTAAATCATAGGCCTAGCAATGTGAGCAGGCGAAGGTCGGTGTATCCATAAACCTACTCGTTAAATACGAGCATAATAGAAGCCTTGGCTGATTCTGTACGATTAGGAATCCTTAGGATGATCTATTAAAGTGTTTATTAATCCCTACCTTGGACATAGATTCAGGCGAGAACTCTCCTATATCAAGATTCAAAGCACAACCCTATAAATAGGACTTTTGAACCTTTTAGTGATTGACATTCCCTAAGCTTTTAGAGTGATTGGACTACGGAGTTACTGAAATGAACAAATGCGAAACATTCGCAGCTTGACACAAATTCTCTATCCTAGACAACTACCAATGGACTCACTGCTTAGTCGAGCAGAAGACCAGGATCCACCAGGATTAGGAAGGGATACAACGTTGTCTACCCTGGACAGGCGGACATTCGACGTATCGGGATCAAGCCCACTACAACCGTCTCTCTATACTGGTCAACCACTGAAAATATATATCTTACTCTAAGTAGATGGGAATTGTCGTCAAGACTCCAAATAGGTAAAGAAATAAATTGTAGCAAACCGTCAGGGTGTAAGTAATGCATAAAGAAGTAAGTTTTAAGGGGGGTAGACCAAAAGGAACTAGACTTATATACATCATATATACCTTACCACGTATAGAAATATGAAATCAACAAAACATAGGTAAAGGAAATGATTAATCTTTTCTTATTACCCTTACGCAAATTTCGAGGATAAAATTTTATTTTAAGGGACGTAGATTGTAACACCCTAGATTTTTGCCTACTTGAAAATAGACGTCCATAGGCAATGGGTCAACCATAACACCTTGGTAACCTCTTAGGAATCAATTCCAAAGCAAAAGGAATCATTTAGAACCTAATTCTTTAAAAATTTAACATGAATTAACCAGCGCTACACTAGGTTTCCTACAAAATTAGCACTAATAACTTTAAATACGATCTGTAAGACCCAAAACCTCTAAAATTTTTACCGCTACGTTACCCTAAAATCTAGGATCAATCTCTAAGCCCAGTTGACCTCGGGACCATTTGAAAACTTTGTATCAGACCTGGACCACGCGTCGAAAGTCCGATAGCGATGAACTTAAACCATTATAACCGCTAAGTTGGACTTGACTATCACTTCGAAAATCAAGCCTAAACGATGCTCTGGGGCGATTTCCTTGAGTCCGGAGTGAAGAGAGTGAGGAAAGAAAAATATTTAGAAAATTAATTCAATTTTTAATAAATCTGGCATGTGTCGCTTGCGCGACATTTTTAAGCATTCTGACCGTTAGAATTCGACCAAATTTCACCCTCAGATCAGGAAAGTTGGCCCTTACATGTCATAGCACTTATAGCCCTGATCGAGTTTCGGTGACCGCTGAACTGAAACTGGTCCGCCACGAACGATCTGGAAATTCGATTGGACTGAAAACTTAATTGACTAAAGATCCGATGTTAGTGAGCTTAAGTCCGACCGCATTTGATAACAGGACCTCCAGAAATGCTCCATTGGATTGAAACAGACCCACTTTGGTTATAACCTAAGTATACCTTGACTTGGAGTCCATTTTCGTTATGTTTGGGCTTCTAAAAGGGCCTTAAACTCTTAGCTTTTTAACTCATACGAATTTCCCAAACCCTAGAGAATGAGAGAGATAAGAGAGAGAAAGTGTGAGAAAGAGTTGGTGTTCGATCCAGGGCTTCTCCCCTGCCATTCCACGTACTCAACTATCACGTCTGCATCATTTTTCCGACAATTTTGACTCCGTTCTTAGGTAAGAAAACCTAACCACCTTTGTGCCGTAGACAAAGACTTAGAGTCTCTGTCGATTTCGTTGCGATTCTACAGCATAAGGTGCGGATTTTAGATGTTTAGGTTACCATTTTTCAAAGCTTTCAATGTCGTTTACTGGTAGATTGTTGACAAGGATGCTGTTTGACATGTAGAACATGTTGTCTGTTTTTCATTTCAAATACGTACGAAGAATATGAGATTTAGGATATTTTAGGTATTTGTAGGAAATACTGCATACGTACGTATTTTACTGATATGATTGTCATGAGTATTTGTCGTGTACCTATGCTAGTTATGCGTGTATGATCTGTTTGGCGAAGAAATTGGCCCTAATGCACATTATTGCCCGACATATGCTATGTAGACTAATGTGTGTAGACTAAGTGTTTGTATAAATGTATGTATTAGTAAGTATTGAGTAAATGGTGTCGTAGATTAGCGTTGAGATTGGATTCTCAACTAATTTGATGATGTACATGATTACCTCCATGCTTGTTGTATTTGAATTGATTACCTTATGTTTGAAATACTCGTGTATGGTTAACTTCTTATGATGTATGTTATAACATGCTGATAACATGCTGGAATTACTTGTATTTTAACTTTGTCTCTCTCATATGATTATTGATTTAGATTACAAGTGTTTGGGGCTATACTCTAGTCCAGGCAGTCGGTAACAGATTTGAATTCGTAGTTGGATTCTATTCGCCACGAAGGACGCGTTGACGAACCCGAGTCGTGCTTTGGTTGACGGCAGTGGTTAGGCCACACGAGGTGTTTATACACTTCATGTCGTTCAGCTTGAGGTGCGCTCGCACTAGTCGAGCTCGTCAAGTAACCCGATTGACCATTGTATGTTCACCTTGTATTAGTCATAACTGTTTGAACCTAGGGTACTGAACTTACCAGTGATAACCCTGATAACCGTGGTATCTTGATCCACTAAGACTCATGAGCCGGGCATGGTGGTATGGGACACCGTGGTCGAGCTGTCGGCCTACGCTGGGGCCACGAGCCTCCCCGTAGTGACCAATGAGTAACCCAGACTTGTGAGCCGATTATGGTGGTATGGGACACTATATTCAAACTGTCATCCTACACTGATAAGGTGATGGGGGAGCGGTGCAACGAGTGCGTGCAATAGCCCTGGCAGCCATTTGTAGTGACCTCGAGCGTACTCTGAGTCTACGTGAGGAACGACCCTTCCGTAGCAACAAGAGTACAACTAGACCTGTATTGATAAGGTGATGGCGGAGCGGAGTAACGAGTGCGTGCTACAGCCCTGGCAGCCCTTACAGCGACCTAGAAATATATCATCGTATGAGACTACTAGGAGTGACGACCCTAGACAGGATCCTTGTTCGGAATTATATAAGGAAAGTACCCTAGTTTCCCAATTCGGCTGTATGAAAAGGACTAATAACAATTCGGTAATCATATTCATATCGCACTGCATGTGCCTAGAAGATGTGGAGCACTGAGGGAAGAAAGCATGCCGCGGACGTAAGATGGTGTCGCATGAGGGAGTATGTTGGCGAGGGCATCCATCATCTCATTTCATTCTTGCATTAATTACAGTATTTAGAAATATTTGATTTGCTTGCTTTATCATTATCACTTGATTGATTTGATAACATGTTAACCTTTGCTCTATTATTCCACTAAGTTTTCCACTCACTCCCACGTTATGGGACGGTGTTGTACACACCAAACAGTCCCTGTTTTAGTTTCGGATGATGGAGATGCTTATGAAGCAGAGCCAGACTTTATGATGATGAGGAGGATTCCTCTTATATGCAGGTTCTGATCGACGGGTTTATAGGATTATTGATTAGATGTCAATACACTTGGTATTTTGCCTTTTATTTACACACCCATGTATATTCTTTCTTTCTATTTTGGAGTATACATGTATTTAGTTAACCTGGTAACATGTTCACACTCTGGAGACTTACAATCATTTATACATTTTATATATTTATCACAGTCTTCCGCTTGAGAAACTTAACTGTCTTTGGAGTATGATATGCCGTTTTGGCTTAATCCACCTCATGTTTTATGTACTATTACCGCCGACATTCATCCATCATTGAAAATGTTGCATAAGTGATGTGCTGGAAATCGGGAATGGAGTTTATGCTTAACCCCCGATTTTTGAGATATTACATGTCTATTGCTAATATATTATATTATATTATATTATATTATATATCATATATATATATATATATATATATATATATATATATATATATATATATATATATATATATATATATATATATATATATATACGTGTGTGTGTGTGTGTGTGAAAGAGTGAGAGTTGTCAACATACAGCGTCCAGAGATGCTGGATGGATGGCCTGGATGAAAGAAACACATTCATCATGGTAGGCCCCACATGAATGGACAGTATGGATGAAAAACCCATCCATCATTATAGGCCCCACATGAATGGACGACATGAATAATACACATTCCATGGTGGGAATCCACCGTCCCAACTAGGGACAGTGTGGATGAAACCATACATCACGGTGTTTGTAACACCGTTCAGACATAACACATCAAGTGGGTCCCACCCACACGTGATGGGTGGGCCATGCCCTGGATGGCAGTATGGATATAATATACACCAAGGTGGACTCCATGTATGTGTGGGCCACACTAGGATCAAGGTGGGTCCATGCTCCACATCAAGCTGCATTTGTATTTTTTTTCCTTCATCCATATTTTTTCTAGCAATGAGGTGGGCCCCACGGATGGGATGGCATGGATCATACATAACAGTGGAGTCCAAAATATATGGAGTGATAGAAAGAAAAACATGAAAGGGGAGGGACCCTGCCACTAATGGTCCCTCCCTTATACAATGCACACATCATGTGGGTCCCACAATAAGTAGGCCCTAAAGCTCAAAATTGACGGTGGATCACCCACATTTAGCCTCCTTCTTTAGCTCCTTGGACTCTTATGCTCCTTGGCATTGATCTTAATGGAGGTTGATGAAGAATGGAGGGTTGAGATGGGAGATGAGAGGATAGGAAAGTGGGTCACACTTGGCTTTAGGAGAGCTTGGGGAGTTTGGATGTTGGAAGTGAAATAGCGGTGAAGACCGTTTGAGTTGATGTAGGAATATGTCAATATGTCCTAGAGGGGGGTGAATAGGACTTCTTCAAAGTTTAACAATTATTAAAAAATCCTATTACACTAATCCTATCAAATAGACAATTATCAGGATTACTCAAATGTAACTCTACCGGCTTCCAAGCCTAATAGAGGGTCCAATCACAAACCATTCAAAAGATAGCAATATATAACTTAGTTCATGCTGGATATGACTGTGTATGTGTGTGAGGTGTCATCTCAGATATTCAAATATTGAAATAATGAAGCAAGTCACACAAGCAAAGGAATAGCAATGACAAACACAGTCATTTTTATAATGGTTCGACTACTTGTCTACTCCACTCCCGGCTGCCGCACTCAACTCTTGAGTGTACCGGATTTCACTAAGGAGGTTTCTCAAGGTTCACCTCAAACCTAAGATTTTAAATTAGGTTCACCTTCAACCTTTACGTGGAGGTTTCTACTCGGTTCACCTCTAACCCTGGAGTTTTACTGGTGCACTCCTAACTAGATGTTTATGCCCACACAGAGCAAGGGTCCACACAGCGCATCCGGATGTTTATGCCCACACAGAGCAAGGATCCACATAATGCACCCAGATGTTTATGCCCACACAGAGTAAGGGTCCACACAATGTACCCAGAGGTTTTTACTCAGTTCACCCCTAACCCTGGAGTTTTACTGGTTCACTCCTAACCAGATGTTTATGCCCACATAGAGTAAGGGTCCACACAATGCACTCGCTACATACACTCCTGCCGGAGGCCTCCTATGAGGACTTCAAAGGGTGAGCTACACATAAGCCCAATCCTAGAAAGGAATGATCACAAGTGTCCTCTGGACTCTAGATACTTACAGATAAGTTAATGAGTCCCATTCAGCGCAATGATGAAGATCTCCTCCTTATTGTTGAAGAATCTTCAGCTCCCTTGATCAGTAACACATAAGATGTACCAGTACTTGGCTTCGGGTTGGGTTAAGGTTAGGACGGAAATCCACTCTCTTAAAATTTTTCTATAAGGAAGATAGAGTGATTCCCGTCATCTATTCATTCAAGGCATCCTAGCTTAATGATATGCTGTTAAGATAGTTGCTGAAGGATCCTTGAATGCTGTTCATTTCTTAATCCACTTTATTGAATGTCAATGAATGGTAGTGGATTGGAAGATGAACTTCCGCGAGAGAAAGGGCTTTGGGTATATGATCTAAACGTAAAACACACAAAAGCACTCTCTTCTTTCTCTACCAGTAATATGGACAACTCTCTCTTTATATAGGTAAAAGATTCCAACGGATATAAAATGGTCATATTTATGACAAAGTTCGATATCATCGAGCAGGGTCGATATCATTGTGCGTATACTCTCGATGGGATCGACTGTCCGCTCGATAACACAAACTCAAATGTCATACGCTTTTAAAACCTTTTGTCAGCTGGTTGATAGGATCGATACTGGTGTCGATGTTATCGAATTTCAAACTCCAATACCATCGATACTGGAATCGATCTATCGACATTTGAAAAATGAGAGAGACTATCTGAAATATTTCAGGTTTTATAGGATATGATCGAGGGTCAACCGATGTCCTCGAAAATTGAATATCGATGATATCGAGATCGCGTCGATGGATCGATAAATCGTAACCTATAATCACACTAGACAATTTGTGGCCAGTGTCGATCCAATCGACCAGGACTCGATAGCATCGACATAAGAATATCGATTTCCTCGAGTGGCCCCCGATCAAGGTTAAGAACATCCTGAAATATTTTGCTGGAAGAAATGCGCACCTACTATTGATATGATCAATGGACTTCCGATATGATCGATATTTGAATTCAGATTGAATCGGAACAGTCATTGATATATCGATGCTCACAGTATTTTTCTTTAGAAAAATAGGGGCGCCAGAAATCTGCCTATCGATATTATCAACCCACTTCCGATGGGCTCGATTTTTGAATATCAATGATATCGATGGTTGTATCGATATATCGATAAATCCGTCCAGATGAGTATGCGGTTGCTGGACACTTTTAGTCCTCTTATCGATAGTATCGATCAAGAGTTGAGGACATCGACAGTGCAGATCGATCATATCGAAATATGTATCGATACAATCGACAGGGCAAGCAAACTTAGAGATTTTCTTATGTTTGAAAACGTTTACTTACCTAAAAACCCTCATATGTTTTACATTATTTTTAAGGGTTTTAATCACCTGGTGTTTTGGAACATGGGATGTGAGGCTATGATTTACCTATGATGAGCTTCTACACATCCAGTTGAGGCAGACGCTTGAATTGTTCTTCCTGTGAGGCTCTCAATCCGATTGATTCAATGCACACTCTAATTGACAAACCAGGGCACTAGTAGGTGCACTTTCAGGAAGCTCTCTTAGGAGTTGGGAGATTGCTTAGAGAATGAGAGGAGATGGGATGATAATGGATGGGTGGAATGGGTGTTGTAAGGAATGGGATGGAGAGGTATGGGTTTGTTTGAAATTTGAGTAAAAGAGGGATGGGTGGGGAGAGAGAGTTGACTTGTGAGGGGGTGAGGTGGCATGGGGTATGGGTGATGTGCTTGAGATAGGGTGTGTACTTGATTGATTGATTGATGGGATAGGACGTAGAGATTCCCTCCGAATTTATAACACGTGGCGTTTCTTCAGAATGTACGCGGGCCCACATCTTCTGGCCTGGGTATTGGATCGGTGCGCGAGTTGCAGCATTAGAACTGCAGTGACGGCGTGGTCACTAGGATATAAGTTTTGAATCGAGTCATCCCTGATATGTAGGACTTGACTTAGGATCTCGTGAAACATCAGATACAGTCGAGAGTTGCCGAAATTCGATCGGGAGGACCACAGAAGCCTACAGAATGGTACGGTCTAGGATACAGGCCTTACATGTATAGCTGTTGTACTAACGTAAGTAAGTTCTGTGAGTCTGACCGTGATGATCCACACTGTCTAGATGTTGGATGGTGGGACCCACGTCATGATGTATCTGTTGTATCCACGCTGTCCACCAGAATGTGGGACCCACCCATTGTATATGTGATCCACACCGTCCAACTCTTTTGTAGAGACCGTCATCAGCAACAGCAATAAGAGAACGAGGTAGATCTAAATCTCACAGGGACCCACCTTGTTGTTGCATCCACTCCACTGGATGTGGACCCTATCACGATGCAAGTATTTCATCTGTGCTGGCCTAGGGTCCACCTTGATGTATGTATCGTCCATCTTGACGTGAGCCCCATACCTTGGACGTGTGCATCTAGACCGTCCATGCATGGGGCCAGGACGTGATGCTTATGTTTGGTCCACACCGTCCAGATGGCTGGAGGTAGACCACACCATGAGGTATGTTAATATCCAATCGTCCATCCAAGCTAACATGGACCCCACCCAATGTATGCATTATATATAAGTGTCGTCCATCTGCCATGTGGGGCCCTACCTTGATGAAAGTAAATCCAGACCATCCGTTGGATAGACGTCCAACCATCTGGATGCTGGATGATTAAAAAAAAGATATAATAATATAATATTATATGATATATATGTATGTGGTGGGCCCCATGTAGGACCCACCTATCTGGGATGCGGATTGGCTAGAGTACCCACACCAGCTAAATACCTTATGTGGTGACATCAGCAAGTTCCATGGGACCCACCTTGATATATATTTTATATCTACACTGTCCGTCTGGATGATGTTGTGCGGCATACACCATGATGAATGTGTACATGGGACCCACCACTGATGTATATGTTATATCCACACTGTCTATTATGTGGGCCACGTTGCAAATCAGTGGTGGGTTAAATGTTCACCATTGCATCCTTTAGGGATCACAGAAGTTCTGGATCAATGTGATATTTGTTTTTTTCCTCTTTATTCAGGCCTTTGTGACCTTATGAACATATTGGATGGAAAATAAAAGTGATGGTGGGCCCTGTGCAATTTAAACAGTGGAAATCATTATCTCCACTGTTATTTGTGGTATAATCCAAATGATCTTCCGATGTGATTCATTTGGGTAATGCTCTAAAATAACCTCTTAAAATAGATGAATGGTGTAGATGGAGCGGCCTATTGTGAGGTATATTAGGCCCATGTGAGTGGCCCATTGTGATGTGTATTAAGCCCATGAGATGCTGCCCATTGCGATGTGTAAGGCCCATGTGATGAGGGCCATTTTGATGTATTTTGAGGCCTAGATATCAAGCCCAATGTAATGTATGTGAGGCCCGTATGGTGAGGCCTAATGTGATGTATATGTGGCCCTTAAGTGAGGCCCATTGTGATATATGTTAGGCCCTTGTGTGTGGCCATGGGCCCACTATATGTTTGGCCCTATGAGGGTCACTCCATGGGAGCAATGTTGGTTGAATGTCCACATTGATGGGCAATAATGGTTAAATGTCCACATTATGACCTTCCCTTAGGCCTCGTTAGGCCGATTATCGATGTTGATTATGAGTATGTGATAGAATAACATCATAATACATGCCCATGCGCATCATCTGCATGCTTGATATGAGATGTAGTTGATCATTGCATATACCATTAGGGCAGGTTGTTTATAGGACTCCTTGATTGGCGGAGTTATCCCACATGAGTGCACGATATGCACAGGATTGATGTATGATTGGACTATGTGACTCATGCATCTCACATTTTAGGATGTGACTACTGTACGCCTTAACGACATCAGGGTCGTGGCCTCTACAGGCATATCGTGGATGGCCAGATGGGAAACCGGAAATCTTTTTCTACATGGGGTGTCATAGATATCCTTAGGTGAAATTCCTTAAATTTTCATGGCTAGGAGACACTCCATCGTCTAAACCGAGTGGATACATGAGCGCCTGAGTGCTGAATACTAGTAAGTCGCGTCTCCCACTGTGTCGTGGTCGGTTGTAAAGGGGTGTGGCCTTATCTGTCCAAGGGTAGGGGCATAGATAGGATGAGTTTGACTAGCTCATAAATGGATCTGCTATCGACATTCCGGGTAGATATTGGTTAATAACTAGCCATGTGAATAGTGAGGTTTCTTCCACTTATATCGTTAAGCGTCCAGTGGGCGGCGATCTCATGCAGAGTATACTAAATGTAACACCCTGAATTTTTGCCAACCTGGGATTAGACGTCCTTAGGCAATGGGTCAACCATAACACGCTCAAAGATCAATCCCAAGGCCAAAGAAATCGTTCTTCAACCCATTTTCCTTCAAAACTCACCTTTCACCACCTCATTCTTCAAATTTCTCCAAGTACTTTCATATTAGACATGAATCCTCAAGTTTAAATAGTAAAGAACACCAATCCTAGGGTATTAATGATGAAGAACAATACAGAAGCTAAAAATTACTCTGAATAGTAAATAAATGGGTAAAATGGGTTTCAACCCTTAAACTTTTGGAATCTAACAAAATTTATAGGTTAGTTGGATGGATTAGAGTCTCATACCCCAAAATCATATGCTACATGATGTATAAACTCATTATAGTTTACAAATTGGCCCCGAAACACTTCGAACAGAGTCATGGGCCTATCCAAGCTAAAAGACAATGAACCAAGGTGGGCCCCACATATTTTTGGGACCTAGGGGGAAGGGGGAACCCAGCCCATATGGCCGGACTCGCCGAAAATGATTTTCATCGGCGATGGCATCACCGATTCTGCGATGCATTGCCGGTCAAAATCCTCAGTTGGGTCCGGGCTTCGAGCTGGAGGTGTTTGGGGGCTAGGGTAGCCCTCTGGTATGTGGGTCATTCGTTAAAAACACCTCAATCAAATACTTCCTTCACAAAGTGACCCTCCAAGCTCTCCTTTTGCTCCAAACATCCGATTTTTGGTAAAAACTACCCCTCTAAACTCTTCCTTCTTTCATTTCCAAATACCCTCACTCCACCCTTCGAATTTCATCTCAAACAAAGATCATTATAGGCTACTTCCTTTAGAAATCTAATGAGAATCACCTAGCGCTGCACTAGACGACCTGTGAAATTTGCATCAATCACTTTCGATACGATCTGCTAGAGCCAAAATGTATAGGATAGGTGACACTATAATACCGTAAAGCCTGGGATCAAACTCTATTCCCGATTGCTCTCTGGAGCACCTTGGAAACTTTGTATCGGCTCTGGACCGCACATCGGAAGTCCGATTACTTAGAACTTAGACAATCCTGACCGCCTAGTTGGACTTGACGTTCATCTCAAAAATCAAGTCCAACCGATGTCCTGACGCTATTTTACTGGGTTTAGAGTGAAGAGTGTGAGAAATAAATATAATTTATGAAATCTGGCACGTCCGCTTGCTCGCTTTTTCTAAGCATTCTGACTGTCAGAATCTGATCCAAATACACCCTCAGATCAGGGAATATTTCCCACTCAGGTCAGTATACTTGGAATCCCTGATCGAGTTTTCGTAACCGTTGAACTGAAACTGGTCCGCCACGGGAGATCTGGAAATTCGATTGGACTGAAAACTCTGTCTGACCTAGATCCAATGTCAGGGAGCTTAAGTCCGACCGCATTCAATCACAAGACCTCCAGAAATGCTCCGTTGGATCAGAACAAGCCCTCTTTGGTTACAAAATAAGTATACCTTGGCCCCAAGTCTATTTTGGTCATGTTTGAGCTTATAAAAAGGGCTTAAACCCTTGCTCTTTCATTCCATACAAATTTGGGGAGAGAAGAGAGAAAAGAGAGAGAAAGGGAGGGAGATTTGGAGCTCTCTCCTGGGAGTCTTCCCTGCTGCTCCATTTTCTATAGCCGCCTCTTCTACACCGCCATTCCGGTGTTTTCAGCTCCACTTCTAGGTAAGAAAACCCTAAGCACTTGCTGTTTTAGGGATTCCTTCGATTCAAATGGCAAAGTAGCTTATGTACTTGTGCATCAGGTCGCATTTATGCCGTTGACGAAGCATTGACGTTCTATTCGAAACGATACACGTCTAGGGCAAAAGGTGCGGATCTTAGACGCTTTGATTGACTGATTTCAAAGCTTTCGCTATCGTTTAATAGTAGATTATCGACGACAACACCATTTGACATGTACAATGTGCTGTCCGTTTTCCGTTTCGTAAACGTACGGTAAATATAAGATTTAGGGTATTTTAGGCATTTATAGAAAATACCGTATACGTCAGTATTTTGCTAAAATGCTTGACATGTAAATTCATTGTATTATGATATTATGTATGCATATATAATCTATTTGGCGAAGAGATTCGCCCTAATGCGCACTATGGGTCGACATACGCTATGTAGACTAAAGTGTGTAGACTAAGTGTTTGTATAAATGTTTGTATTAGTATGTATTGAGTAAATGGTGTTGTAAATTAGTTTTGAGAATGAATTCTCAATCCACATGATGTTGTATATGATTTTCTACATGTTTGCTATATGAATTGATTTCCTTATATGTATGGAATACATGTGTTGGTTGATTGCTTACATTGTATGTTATAACATGTGTTAACATACTCGTATAGTTTATATTCATTTTTGTTACTCTCATATGCGTACTGATGTTGATATGCAAATTCTTGGGGCTATGACCTAGTCTAGGCAGTCAGTAATGGATTGAATTCGTGGTTGGCTTCTCTTTGCCATGAAGGAGCGTCGATGAACGTGAGTCATGTTTTGGGTTGGCGACAGTGGTTAGGCCACACGAAGTGTTTTATGCACTTCATATCGCTCAGCTTGAGATGCGCTCTGTAAGCAATCAGGACTCATCACCCCCATGCAGTGAAAGCCCTGTTAACCATGGTACCTTGATCCATAAAGACTCATGAGCCGGGCATGGTGGTATGGGACACCATGGTCGAGCTGTCAGCCTACGCTGGGGCCACAAACCTCCCCATAGTGACCAGTGAGCACCCTACTCTGAGCAGATTATGGTGGTATGGGACACTATATTCTTATTGTTGGCCTACACTGATTAGTGATGAGCCCTCTGTAGTGACCTTGAGTTTATCCTGACACCGCATGGGGGTGATGAGTCCTGATGCAGTCTTAAGGATATAACTAGGCATGCATTGATAAGGTGATGGGGGAGAGAAGCAACGAATGCGTGCAACAGCCCTGACAGCCCTTGCAATGACTTAGAAATATATCATCGTATGAGAATACTAGGAGTGACGACCCTAGATAGGATCATTATTTGGGTATTGATATAAGGAAGGTACCTTAGTTTTTCAATCCTGCTGTATGAAAAGGACTAATAACAACTTGGTAATCATTTTTCATATCGCATTGCATGTGCCTGGAAGATGTGGAGCACTGCGGGAAGAAAGCATGTCGCAGAAGCAGATGGTGCCGCATAAGGGAGTATGTCGGTAAGGGCATCCATCATGTCATTTCATGCATGCATTAACCACAGTATCTAGGAATGGTTGATTGTTTGCTTTACTATTAACGCGAGATTTTTTTGATAACATGCTAATCTTTGCTCTATTATTCCACTGAGTTAGCTACTCACTCCCACGTTACGGGATGGTATTTCTAGACACCCACCAGACCCGGTTGTAATTGCAGATGATGACGCTGCTTGTGAAGCGGAGCTGGACTGGTATGATGATGTGGAGGACTTCTCCTCCGTGTTTTGATCGACAGGATTACAGGGAGGTTAATTAGATGCCTTGACACTTGTCATTTTATATTTTTAGAGCACTGATGTATATTCTTTCTTTCCATTTTTGGAGTATACATGTATTTAATTAACCTGGTAACATGTTCACACTCTGGAGACTTACAATCAATTATATATTTTATGTATTTATCACAGTCTTCCGCTTGCTAATTTAACTGTCTCTGGAGTATGATATACTGTTTTGGCTTAGTCTCAATCTTGTTTAATGCCATTCTACAGACAACATGGATTTATCATTATCTATGTTGCATAAGTGACGTTCTGGAACTCGGGAGTTGGGTTTCTACCCGACCCCCAATTTTCGGGGTGTTACACTAAACCTCGGTGATAATCCCAGAGATGTATAGTACTGATATCTAGACTTATTAACCAAGAGTCGCATACTCAGCATTTTACTCATTCATTCATTCATTCACTATCCACTCAAGCTGGTGGTACGTAACTAATTTATATATGTACCTTCGCAATGGCCCCTATTTTTCTAAAGAAAACCATTATGAGCTTCGATATATCGATGACTGTCCGATTCAATCTGAACTTAAATATCAATCATATCGGAAGTCAATCGATCACATCGATAGTGGGTGCATGTTTCCTCCAGCATAAATTTCAGGATGCTTTAATCAGTGATCGGGGTGTCAGTTGAGAAATCGATATTCATATGTCAATCTTATCGAGAACTAGTCGATTGGATCGATACTGGACACAAACCGTCCAGCAAGCTTATAGGTAAATCTATACGATTTATCGATCCCATCAACACGGTCTCCGACATCATCGACAAACAAATTCTGATGACATCGACTGTTCCCCAATCATATCGTTAGAACCTGAAAATTTTCAAGGCTTATCTTTCTTGTTTTTCACCTGTCGATAGATCGATTCATCTATAGATGGAATCGGAGTTCGAAATCTGATAACATCGATGTGTGTCTCAATCCCATCGACCAGTTGGCAAAAGGTTTCCAAAAGAGAAAATGACATTTGATTTTGTATCATCGAGAGGACAATCGAGAGTATGCGCTCGATCATATCGACACTTGCTCGATGATATCGAACTCTGTCATAAATGTGACTGTTTTATATCCGTTGGAACCTTTTGCCTATATATAGAGAAGCTTGAGAGTGCTTTTAAGTATTTTAACCTTCTTATCATTTACCTTAAGCCCTTTCTCTCAGAAAGTTCATCCTCCAATCCACCCTCATCATTGATATTCAATAGAGTGGATTGGGGAATGAACTTCTGCATTCAAGGATCCTTCAGCTACTACCTTATTGGCAAATCATTAAGCTAGGATGCCTTTAATGCATAGATGATCGGAACCACTCTATCTTCCTAATAGAAAAATCCTTAGAGAGTGAAATTCCATCACAACCTTGACCCAACCTAAAGCCTCGAATAGGTATATCTTTTGTATTGCGGATCAAGGGAGCTGAAGACTCTTCATCAACAAGAAGGAGATCTTCAACATTGTACTGAATGGGACTCATCAACTTATTTATAAGTATCTAGAGTCCAAACGACACTTGTGATCATTCCTTTCTAGGATTGGGCCTTAAGCATTTCTCACCCTTTGAAGTCCTCAAAGGAGGCCTCCAATGGGAGTGTACGTGCGGGGTGCGTTGTGTGGACTCTTGCTCTGTGGAGAGCATAAACATCCGGGTGCATTGTGTGGACCCTTTCTCTTTGTGAACATAAACATCTGGTTAGGAGTGCTCCAGTAAAACTTCAGGGTTAGAGGTGAATCGAGTAGAAACCTCCGTGTAAAGGTTGAAGGTGTACCTGATTTAAAACCTTAGGTTTGAGGTGAACCATGAGAAACCTCCTTAGTGAAATTTGGTCACTCAAGGGTTGAGTGTGGAAGTCGGGAGTGGAGTAGACAAGTAGTCAAACCACTATAAAATGATTGTGTTTGAGATTGGAATTGTCTTTCATTTATGTGATTTCCTTATATGCCTTTATATTTAATCATCTGAAATCACATCTTATACACACAGTCATATCCATCACAATCTTATATACAAATTGTTTATCATTTAAATAGTTCTGTGATTGGATCCTCTACCAGGCTTGAAAGCCAGTAGAGTTAATTTTTGAGTAATCCTAATTTGTACTCTGTGATAGGATTTGTGTGATAGGATCTTTAATAATTCATAAAAACTTTAAAAAATCCTATTCACCCCCCTCTAGGACATATTGGCATAATCCTACTTCAAATCAAGCGGTCTTCATCACTATTTCACCTGGCCTCTTCCAAGCGCTCGAACAACAAGTATTCGCCAAAGAGTCGTCCATCCACATGCACTTCAAAAAGAACCCTACGGCCCTCATAAACACCATGGGATAGCTCTGCCAACAAAGCTCTTCCAACGAGAGCCTGGGAACCAAGACCCCGCTTAGTCTGCAACTCCCTCCTAGCACTTGGACTAGAGGCGGTTCCTCTTGGTCTCCTCGAGCGAGCGGGGCGACTAGGCCCAGCTTCATCCACAGGAGCTCGTTTCTTTCCCACAAGAGAAAGAATGGTGGAAATCCAGAATAGAGCCGCGACAAGCTCCATGAAAGCCATGAAAAAGTGAAGAAAATGAGGGAAAGGGATGAGATCTTTGGGTTTTCATGGATTTGGGCCTTATATGGGAATGTAAAGGCTCAAATGAAAGAGAATAAAGAGGAAAGATAGCAAAATAAGATGGGTTGAAGGGTTTACACGAATTTGAGATTCAAAAGGGGGATTTGAGAGCTCAAATCAAAGGAAATGAGAGGGTTAGGTGATGGGTATGGCTGAGCACGGTGGAAGGATGTATGGCTTAAATAAAAATGTAAAAAAGAGTAATTGGAAGGACGATTAGAGAGAGAAAGGAGCTGTTTTGAAGGAAAGAGAAAGCTTGGAGGTGGGTTTTGTGAAGGAAGTAGTCATTTGGGGAGGGTTTAAATGACGAACCGTGGACCATTGGGTCCCACAAGACCCCACATGTCATCGACCTGACAGCCCAGCCCGGCCCAGCCTGCCGGTCAGTGAGGCCACGCCGAACCGGCGAGGTCCTCGCCGGTCGCTGACCAAGCAGGCGAGGGCTCGACATTTGGGCGAGGTCCTCCCCACCCCCTGGGTTCAGAAAAACATGGGTCCCACCTTGGGTCCCCCCGGAAGTGGCCCATTTGGCCCCTCGCTTCCGATTCGAGTCGTTTTGGGTCATTTTGAAACAAATCTGATGTACATCCACATTTACCAATTTTAACGGCTGGAATGGGATGAAACATGGTCTTTACCCATCAATTGATGGTCTAAACTTAATTTGGAGTCGTTGTGTGTGATCAGGAGTGTGCACGGACTCGATCTCGGTGATCGTTTTCAATAAACTTTTGCCAACAAACAAAACTGGGAGTCCTAAACCTGTTTCTAAATTGTTTTCGCACCCACCTACACTAAAGTGGCATCAGCGTACGTCGTGTGACCATAACCCAAGTCTGGTTTAATCCAAATCATGCTCTGATACCGACTTGTAACGCCCTAAAATTTCTGGCCGAGTTCCAATGCATCACTTATGCAACATAGATAATGATGATTGAATGTTGTTCATATTAGTGCATTAAACATGAGTGAGATTATACCAAAACAGTAAGTCATACTCCAAATCAGTTTATATAATACAAGCGGAAGACTGAAAGATGTATATAAACGAATATGAATCCAAAAGATCGTTGTCAATCACCAGAGTATGAATACATCACTAAGTCACCATATACATGTAATAGTTCAAAAGCAAAATGTCAAAAGAATAGTTCAACTACAATGATAAGCCCTGTAGCCCCGTCAATCAGAACGGCCTAAACGAAACCATCAGAGAACTGCATATATGAGAACTCGTCCTGATCATCGTAGTTATCAGGCTTCGCCTCCTGAGTCGCATCGTCATCTACAACTAAGACGGAGTCTGGTGGGTGTTCAGAACACCGTCCCAAAACATAGGAGTGAGTGATCAACTCAGTGGAATCATAGAGTAAAGATTAACATGTTATTAATTCAGTCAAGCAGTAATGATAAAGCAGACATATCAAACATTCCTAGATACTCTTGTTAATGCAAGGATGGAATCTTTTCATGATGCATGCCCTCGCCTACACTCCCTCGTGCGACATCATCTTATGTCGGCGGCATGCTTTCTTCCCTCTGTGCTCTTCAACCCGGGGCACATGCAGTGTAATGTTATGAACATGATTACCGAGTTATTATTAGTCCTTTTCATACAGCAGTATTGGGAAGCTAAGGTACCTTCCTTATATCATTACCCAAACGATGATCTATTCTAGGGTCATCAGTCCTAGACAATCTCATATGAAATTATAGTTCTAGATCGTTGAAAAGGGCTCATCACCAATCAATACAAGTCTAGTTATATCCTACAGACTACAATAAGGCTCGTCGCCCCAATGCAGTATCAGGATATACTCGAGGTCACTACGAAGGGCTCTTCACCAATCAATGTAGGCCAACAGCATGAATATAGTGTCCCATACCACCATAATTGGCTCACAAGTCTGGGTTGCTCACTGGTCACTATGGGGAGGCTCGTCGCCCCAGCGTAAGCCGACAAATCGACCACGGTGTCTCATACCACCATGTCCAACTCATGAGTCTTAGCAGATTGAGGTACCAAGGTTGATGAGATTTCACTGGTAAGTTTAGTATCCTAGGTTCAAACAAGAGCATCCATACATGGTGAACAAACATAGGATCAATCGGGTTACTTGACAAGCTCGACTAGCATGATCGCACGTTGAGTTGATCGACATGGAATGCATAAGCACTCCGTGTGGCCAAACCACTGCCGATAACTTTAGTACGGCTCGGATTCGTTAAACACGTCTTACGTGGCAAAGAAGTCTCAGCCACGAACTCAAAGCCTATTACCGATTGCCTGGACTGTAATATAGTCTCAATCATGTACAATTTCAATAATAGACATTTAATTCAAATTCCACATTCATATGAGCCTGGTATGAATTATAACTTAAACATGAATATGGTACATGGAGAAAATCATACACACAGTTAGCATGAATAAAATAAGCTAAATATAACATGGAGGAAATCATACACACCAATAAGGTGATTGAGATTCATATCTCCATACCCTTGAAAATCATACTTTACCTATTTCTAATCCATTCAGGCATTTACGCAAACACTTAGACTACACTATTCAACATACATCACTTATGTTGGCATATTGCATATTTGGGCAAATCCTTTTGCTAAGGAGTTGTCGCATACATAACAAGCATGTACTAACAATGATTTATCATGGTAATCACAACATCAGATTTCATATGCATACAAACATTTTAATAAACACATGGAATACTCTATTTACAACATAAACTATACATAATCGTAAAACAGAATAGATAACGCATTTGGCATGTGTAATAGCATCCACGTCAGTAATAAATCATTATCTGACATTGAAAACTTTGAAAATCATAACCTATACATCCATAATCCGCACCTTACACCGATAAACGGGTAACGAACTCAGTTCATTCACTCACGCTTCGTCTATGGCCCAACGGTAACCTATTACATGAAATAGGTTAGCTATTACATCACTTTAACTAATTGAAACCCTAGAACTGATTAGGGTTAGGTTTTCTTACCCATTAGTGTATTTGAAATCATTGAAATAGTGATTCGGTAATGATGTGTAAGCACAAGAAGTACTGAGAATCGAATCCCAGGAGTAGCTCCCACTTCTCTCTCACTTTCTCTCTCTTTTCTCTTAGGGTTGTAGGAAATTCGTATGGTGAGAGAGGGTGAGGGTTTCAAGCCCTTATATAGGCCCAAAACTCACTAAAATAGTCTCATGGCCAAGGTATACTTAGGTTATATCCAAATCGGCCTTGTTCCGATCCAACGGAGCAGTTCTAGAGGTCCTTTTACTTAATGCGGTCAGACTTAAGCTCACAACTATTGGATCTTGAGTACATTAAGTTTTCAGTCCGATCGGATTTCCAGATCAACCATGGCAGACCAGTTTCAGTTTAACAGTCTCCGAAACTCGATCAGGGCCACAAGTACTTTTACATGTATGGGCCATCTTCCCTGATCCGAGGGTGAATTTGGGTCAAAAACTAACGGTCAGAATGCTTATAAATGGCGCGCAAGCTACATGACTCAGATTTCTTAAATTCATATTTAATTTCTTAAAAATCTTCACTTTTTCACACTTTTCACTCCAGACTCAAGGAAACAGTCTCAGGACATTGTTTGAATGTGATTTTCGAGGTGATAGTCAAGTCCATCTAGGCGGTCAATATCGATTAAGTTCATTGCTATCGGACTTTTGACGTGCAGTCCAGGTCCGATACAAAGTTTCAAAGTGCTCCCAAGGGTAACTGGGTTTAGAGTTGGATTCTATATTTTAGAGTAATATAGCGTTAACGATTCTACAGGTTTTAGGTCTTGCAGATCCTATTTAAAGTGATTGGTGCTAATTTCACAGGTGATCTAGGTTAACACGTAATTAATTCTCATCTAGTTTCTAAAGAATTTAGTCCTGAGGGATTTCTGCCTGAGTTAATACTCGGGTCTTTGTATGGATTTTTTTGAGTCGTTACAATCTATCCTCCTTAAAGAAAAATTTCATCCTAGAAATTAGTACCTTCTCGTACTCCTCGAGAATCTGAGGGTAGTTCTTTCTGACCTCAGCTTCTGTTTCCCAAGTAGCTTCCTCCTCTGTATGATGTGTCCATAATACCTTCACAAGTGGTATCACCTTACTGCGCAACACTTACTCCTTCCTGTCGAGGATACGTGTATGATGCAATACATATGTGGCATCCTTGCTCAACTGTACCTGCTCCCATTTGATGATGTGTAAGGATCAGGAACGTATTTCTTCAGCATAGATACATGAAATACGTTGTGTATGCCTGCAAGTGGTGTGGGTAAAGCTAGGCGATACGCTACTGCCCCCACTCGATCTAGATTTTGGAATGGACCAATAAACCTTTGTGTGAGCTTCCCCTTCTTGCCAAACCATAGGACTCCCTTCATAGATGAAACTCGGAGGAAGACATGGTCTCCAACCTCAAACTCCAATGGTCGTCGCCTCGTATCAGCATAACTCTTCTATCTGCTTTGGGCTGTCAGAAGTCGACGTCTGATAATATGGATCTTCTCTGAGGTCGCCTATACTAACTCTAGGCCAAACAAACTGTGCTCGCCAACCTCTGCCTAGCAATACGGTGATCGGCAAGGGCACCCATACAAGGCTTTGTAAGGAGCCATGCCAATACTCGCCTGGAAACTGTTATTGTATGCAAACTCTACATACAAGAGACAGTCATCCCAACTATCTTTGAAGTCTAAAACATAAGCCCGTAGCATATCCTCCAAAATCTGATTCACCCGCTCCGTCTACCCTTCGGTCTGGGGGTGAAACATGGTACTGAACTTTAACTTCACACCCATTACTTCCTAGATACAAGTCCAAAAGATAGATGTGAATCGCGTGTCTCTGTCCGACACGATCTCTAGAGGAACTCCATGCAGATGTACTATCTCTTTGATGTACAGCCTGGCCAACTCATCTGCAGAGTTCGTGACTTTGATCAGGAGGAAGTGAGCGGACTTCGTCAATCTATCGACGATCACCCAGATAGAATCATCTCCCTTCCTCGTCTTCGGCAGTCATGATATAAAGTTTATAGAGATGAAGTTCTACTTCCATTCAGCTATGGGCCTGGGCTGAAGTAGTCCAGGAGGCCGACGATGCTCTGCCTTGACCTGCTGGCAAGTGAGATAACGAGATACGAACTCAGCAATATGAACCTTCATGTTATGTCACGCCCCAAACCCGAAAATCGGATTCACAGGAATCCCAATCGCTGAATCCGGTGCCGACAGCCTCCGTAGTACCCCATTCTCGGCTCCTAGCATTCATATGCCAGATTTTCGATCCTAGGATCTTACAAGAAGAATTTTTTTTATACATTTAACTAGTAATAAGAATAACCACAAATTTACCCAAATCATAAAGGTAACATCATCATCATATATCCACTAATATAATCATTTGAATACAATGCTGAAAGGGAAATATATATGTCAAAATCAAAGCTCCAGAAAACAGCTGCACGCTCCAAGCTCAATGCTGCTGCAACCTAACATCACCTGCACGCATCTATCGTGCATAAGCTTATAGAAAGCTTAGAGGGTGGTGTAAGTGTGTGCACGAGATAAGTGTCAAGTATTCAATACAATATCATAATCATACAATACTGGAAAGCTATTAATCCATAAACCATACAATGACTAAATAAGCAGAAACACTGATAAGAGCAGGAATTATCAGCGTAAACAGAAATACTGACAAGATTATAATTATGCAATAATAGAATAAGCGGAAGTATGAACAAGTCCATAAGTTAATCAATATCAGAATACGCAATATATGACAGCTATGCAAATGATGAGCCATAGATAATCAAATGTCGAATGACAAGGATATAATGTAATACACAATTCGAAAGAGCTAACAAATATCATCACTCTCATCTAAGTCACAGGAATACAGAAACATAACAACCCACAATACCACATGCCGAAGATGTAATGAAATATGCAGTATATGGTGCTAATGGAATGACCATGCTGGAGTGTGAAGTCGGGATGATAGTACGTAGTATCGCAGGCAATGGAGTCCGCCACAATGGACTTCTATCCAAACCATACTTAAATTTGGATAGTCAGACTCAACGTGGTAAACCCCTAATCTCAGGTTAGTCGCGCACCCAACCAAAATCTTTGCCATAACGAAGGTACACAACAATTAGTTGTGCACCACCAGCCTGAGTGGATAGTGAATGAATGAATGAATGAACATGCACTCCTACCCAATAAGTTCACATATTAGTACAGTTCCTCTCTGAAAAATCACCGGGGTCTATTACATTCCATACCAGATTGCCGCCCCATCACGCACAACAAGGTGAGTGAAAGAGACCTCACTATCCGTCTGCCAATATCAGGCCTGGCTCGTCAATAGCGGACCCATTCCTCGAGCTGGTCAGACTCAGCCTAGCATTGCCCCCTCCTCTCGGGCAGGTAAGGCCGCACCCCCTTCCAACCGACCATGACACAGTAGAGAGCGCAGCCATTTGGTAATCGGCACTTGGTACTCGGTGCTCATCTACCCACTCGGTCTAGACGTTGAAGCAACCTCTGGAACCAAGAGGGTTTAGGGACTTTCACCCAGAGATATCTATAGCACCCCATGTAGAACATATTTTCGGTGTCCCATCTGGCCATCCACGATATGCCTGTGGAGGCTACGACCCTGGTTTCGCTAGGGCATACAGTAATCACAACACATAATGCAAGATGCATGAGTCATACAATCCAGTCATGCATCAATCCTGCGCAAACCGTGTGCTCATGTGAGACAATCTCTACCTATCAGGGAGTCTCATAATAACCAGCACTATGACATATGCAATGGTCAATCATATCTCCTAACAGATATGCAAATGATGCGAATGGGCATGTATCATGATGTTATGATGTCATATACTGATAAACGGTATCAATAACCGGCGTCGACAATGTGGACTTTTAACCAACATTGCCCCCAAGGAATGGCCCACATAGAATCAAATATATAATGGGCACATGGCCTCACACAAGGGCCAAATATACGAAATAGGTGGGCCCTGGTCATGGGCCTAACACATTTCACAATGGGTCTTGCCCATAGGCCTCAAATACATCTGGATGGGTCACACCCATGGGCCTCAGATATATCACAATGGGCCTCAAATATACTTCGTAGGTGAGTCACATACCTGGGTCTAATACACATCAGTATGGGCTACATCACATAGGCCTAATATACATCACTATGGCCACAACCCATGGGCTTTAAATACATAATAGGTGGGCCCTACACATGGGCCTCAAATATATACCACGGGTGAGCCTCAATGGACGGGTCACCAATACAACAGGATGGGCCTAATGACATGGACCTCATAAATATATCGAATAGGCCGCACCAATTGGGCCTTACATACATTGCAATGGGCCATGACCCATGGGCCTTGCAAACATCATAATGGGCTTGCAACATGAGCCTCATACATATTTAAGGTGGGCCTCAACAACGGGCGTCATACACATCAAGGTGGGCTTCAACAACGGGCCTTATACACATCAAGGTGGGCCTCAACAACAGGCCTCATACACATCAAGGTGGGCCTCAACAACGGGCCTCATACACATCAAGTTGGGCCTCAACAACGGGCCTCATACACATCAAGGTGGGCCTCAACAACGGGCCTCATACACATCAAGGTGGGCCTCAACAACGGGCCTCATACACATCAAGGTGGGCCTTAACAACGAGCCTCATACACATTAAGGTGGACCTCAACAACGGGCCTCATACACATCAAGGTGGGCCTCAACAACAGGCCTCATACACATCAAGGTGGGCCTCAACAACGGGCCTCATACACATCAAGGTGGGCCTCAATAATGGGTCTCATACACATCAAGGTGGGCCTCAACAACGGGCCTCATACACATAAAGGTGGGCCTCAACAACGGACTTCATACACATCAAGGTGGGCCTCAACAACGGGCCTCATACACATCAAGGTGGGCCTCAACAACGAGCCTCATACACATCAAGGTGGGCCTCAACAACGGGCCTCATACACATCAAGGTGGGCCTCAACAACGAGCCTCATACACATCAAGGTGGGCCTCAACAACGGGCCTCATACACATCAAGGTGGGCCTCAACAACAGGCCACATACACATCAAGGTGCAACAACAAGCCTCATACACATAAAGTGGGCCTCAATAACGGGCCTCACACACATCAAGGTGGGGCCTCAACAACAGGCCTCATATATGGCCTTAGCAATAGGCCACAAATATATCAAGATGGGCCAATCAATCATATGGGCTAAATCAATCAAATGCCCGATACGAGCAGGCCGATCAAATGGACCGATACAAATGGGTTGTGCATCATGGAGTTATACTAAGCATGTTATAAAGTAATGCCCTAGCCTTACAACGCAGCTGGCCTAGACGGCTTACATACAACAAGTACGGGCCTACCAATGGGCCCTAGGGAGAGTCGCAATGCGGGCATTTAACCAACATTATACTTGCAATGTGGACGTCAAAACAACATTGCTCCCAAGGTGTAGCCCGTGGTGAATAACATTATGTAAACCAGGTTGGGATCACACATTGCAATGGACCTTAGGTACACCCCATTGGGCCTTAAATACATCAAATGGGCCATGTCATATGGGCCTTTTACTCATCAATTGGGCCACATCAATGGGCCGCACCAATGGGCCTTATGTGCATTGCAATGGGTCATAACCCGTGGGCCTTAGATTGCATCAAATGGTTCTCGACCCATGGGCCTTATACATATCAAATGGACCTAATCCCATGGGCTTTAAAATACATCAAATGGGTCTAATCCCATGGACCTTGGAACACATCAAATGGGTCCACTCTATGAGCCTTAAATTACATCAAATGGGCCTAAGCCCATTTGCCTTGGAACACATCAAATGGGTCCACTCTATGGGCCTTAAATAGTTCAACAACTAGCTACATTCATGGACCCAATTAAATTCGACTGTGGTGGGCCTCAAAAGTGCATTCATTAAGCCCAACATTTAAGAAACTAAAGGTATAAATCATTTCCTCTAAGATCTTTATAATATGGTGGGCCCCACTCCTCAAAATTTCAGCCCAAGGCCAACATAATTATAACATGTTGTTGTCCTAAATTTGGACACTCCATTGGAGTGGGTCCAGGGCCTGTAAAACTCTGAAAATTGAGGTCCAAGGTCCCTCATCATGTATACAATGAGAGGAAACCCAAAAAGGTGGCCCACCATCAGAAGAAATATTTTTGAAATATGATTTTTTTTATCAAGGCATATTGCTGGAATGCACAGCAGAAAAATTCTGGGAGTCCAACCATCTTGGCCCATTCTTTTGGATACCCAAACGGGCTCACTTGAGGCTGAAATTTCACAGAGTGATACTTCCATAGGTAGGACACACCTCCGTAAAATTTTATAATTTTTAAATATCTCAAAGTATTTTAATTAATTTAAACAATACAGACTGTCCAGAAAAATCAGACAGACCTAGACATCCCAACGTGGTGGGCCAGTCCGGCCCTCACCACGGTGTGTACAGGGGTCCATTGGCCCTGAAATTTTGTAAGTGGGTTCTAACATAAGTAGACCACACTTTTAAAAAATTTTATAATTTTTAGACATTTTTAAATATTTTAATTCATTTACATAAATCAATCTGTCCTGAAAATCGGACTGATCTGGACACCATATTATAATGGGCCGGTCCCGCCATCACCATGGTGTGTACAGGCGTCCATTGGCCCCAAAATTTTGTAAGTGGGTCCTACCATAAGTAGGACAATTCCCTAAAAATTTTAATAATTTTTAAACACCCATAGGTATTTTAATAAATTTTAAAAATCCAACTGTCCATGGTGGAATGTTGCTGGAACAGTGCAAAAAAAATTCATACTGTCCACCTCAATTGGACCACACCTTTGGGACCTCAATGAAGGTCATTTGGGGCTGAAATTTGGGGGATATCAAGATGAGATCCCCACCTTTCAGAAAAGTATATTTAATAGATATGAATAGTCCCCCAAACAGTCCCAAAATCTGGTCCAAAAATAACTAGAAACTGTTCAGAAAATTATGGACAGCAACATGTACTTAGATAAATTTTTTTATATAAGTTAAATAAAATGAAAAATACATTAATGGGCCACACATATCAGGAAATAAAATGAGGGAAAAGAGAGATAGAAGGACAATCCAGCCATAGGGAAAGGGGCTCCGCCACTATTGAGCCCTCCCAAGATCAATCACACCCGCACATCATACCTAGATTTACATTTACAACATGGATCTTGCACATGCATGACCTATAATTAAAATGCATGGTGAGGATGTCATCCCCACCATGGTTATAAGGTCTAGATGACCCAAACACAATATGATATGAAATAAAACTACCATGATGGGGCCCATAGAGAAAGGCCCCATGCATAGATCATGCATGCATAAGGTAGGCCATTAGGCCACAACCATGGGATTGTGTGGGATCTCCACCATTGATTGGTGGGTCCTACACTTCCCTCATGAAAGAAGAAAAGAAAAAAACATCTAGGCTATAAAAAATTGGATTTTTTACATCTAGAGGAGCACCCACCGTTCGATCTTCTTGCTTCTATGAGTTCCTTAGCACCTTAGCTTGGATTTCAATGGAGGAGATGAGAAATGGAGGGTTAAGATGGTAGATGGTGGGGTAGGAAAGTGGGCCACCTTGGAGTTTTTTTGAAAGGGAGGGAGAGCTCATACGTATGGAATTTTTCTTGGAGAATGAGATGAGAAAATGAGAAAGAGAGAGAGTATTGTAAAGAGAGATGGGTGATGGATGGATGTGGTGAATGATGGATGTGTAAGAAAACATTAACTTTTGTGACCATTTGTGTAAGAAATGCATGGGAGGTGTAAGAGATTCTTGACTTTTGAGGCTTTTTGTGTAAGAGAGGTATGGGCTTGTAAGAAAATCTTGACTTTTGTGGTTGCTTGGGAATGGGTGAAAGGTGATGTGTACTTGACATGTGATGGATTGATGGATTGATGGATTGATGAGATTGATGTGACACCTCGTAGAGATTCTCTTGAGTTTCACAACGCACAACGTTTTCTTCGCACCGAACGTTGGCCCACATCTCTTGACCAGGGTATCGCCTCGGCGCGCAAGTCGCGGTATCGGAACCGCAGCGATGGCGCGGTCGTTATGGTAATAGTCTTGGGTTGACTCGATACGGGTTGACAGCATATGAATCAGGGTCACGCATAAATATCGGCTAAGGGTCGAAGGTTGCTGGAATTCAACTGGTAAGACTGCAAAAGTCTATGGAATGGTACAGTCTAGGATATGGGGCTTACATGTTATCCCACCTGTACGATCTCTTCATTTTTTGATACATCTTCGTGCTACCTGGATGCATCGCAAGCCTCGAACTATGGGCTAACTCGAGAACCTCTCGTCTTAAGTCAAGAATGTCTGGGATGCATAAGCGACCACGATAACGTAAGCCCCCATCTGTACCAACACTCCACTCAGAGTCCTCATCTGTACTAACCTGCTATCTCATCTTCGCCAATAGCTCATCGTTTTCCTGAGTCGTGATAATCGTATCATCAATGAGGGGCTATACACGAACCTGTGCGATGACTTCAAAGGTTCCTCCACAGTGAGCTTCTGCTCGAAGTCCCGCATGAACTCTACCATATCCCATTCTGCAATCATAAGCGGAGCCTCAAACTCTATAGTCTTCTTGTTGCTTAATGCGTCTGCCACAAGGTTGGCCTTGCCCGAATGGTATGAGACCTCGAACTTGAAGTCCTTCAATGTTTCTATCCATCGGCACTGCCTCATATTCAAGTCCTGTTGACTGAATATATACTTAAGGCTCTTATGGTAATAAAAGAGGTCGAACTCCTCTCCGTAGAGGTAATGTCTCCAGAGCTTCAGTGCGAAAATTACGGCTGCCAACTCCAGGTCATGTGTAGGGTAATTCTTCTCATGTTTCCTCAACTGTCTCGAGGCATAAGCAATCACCCTGTCCTTCTGCATAAGGAAACAACCTAGACCAACGCGAGACACGTCAGTATATATCGTATACTTGACCCCTTGCTCTGGCGATACTAGCACAGGGGCGGACGTCAGTCTGTCCTTCAGCTCCTGAAAAGCTGTTTCCACTTTTTCATTCCAGGTGAACTTTAGGTCCTTCCGAGTCAACTGAGAAAAGGTCTGGCTATCTTTGAGAAGTCTTGAATGAATCGTTGATAATAGCCAGTAAGTCCCAAAAAACTCCTCACCTCGGTGACCAAACCAGGTTGTTCCCAGTCCTGAACTGCAGCTACCTTAGTGAGGTCCACCGCTATCCCTTCCTCGAACAACACATGTCCCAGGAACTTAACATTTTCCCTCCATAAGTTGCATGTCTTGTACTGTGCGAACAACTGGTTCTTCCTGAGAGTATCCAAAACCGCTCTCAGGTGCTCCTCATGATCTTCCCGACTCATGGAGTATATCAGGATGTCGTCTATAAACACGATGACGAATCAAAAAAGAAAAGGCCGAAACACCCTGTTCATCAAGTCCATGAACACGGCCGGTGCGTTCGTAAAACCGAACGACATCACGAGAAACTCATAGTGCCCAAAACAGGTCCTGAACATCGTCTTCTGCATGTCCTCATCCCTGACATGCAACTGATGATACCTTGACTGTAGATCAATCTTTGAAAAATACTTAGCCTCCTTCAACTGATCAAAAAGGTCATCTATCCTGGGCAAAGGATACTTGTTCTTCACCGTCACATGGTTCAACTTGCGGTAGTCAATACACAATCGCATGGACCCGTCCTTCTTCTTCACGAACAGCACCGGCGCTCCCTAAGGAGACACACTCGGCATATGAAGCCTGCCTCTAACAACTCATCGATCTGTCTCCTAAGTTCTTCCATCTCACATGGAGGTATACGATAAGTTGGCAGCAAAATAGGCGTCATCCCAGGCACAAGATCAATGGTAAAGTCAATCTCGCGCCGAGGGGGTAGTCCCGAGATCTTCTTGAATACATCTGTGAAGTCTTGGACCACAGGCATCTCTCCCAACGTCGGAACATCAGTACCCTCTAATAGTGAAGCGTAATAACTTAAAAGGGAAGGGTGGCTAACCTGAACAGGGAAGGTAAATGCCACACCCTCTGGTCCATAAGCTGTCACGACTCTGGCCTCGCAATCAATCTCTGTTCGCATCTCGGTGAGCCAGTCCATATCGAGAATAACGTCGTGATGATATAAGGGAACGACGATCAGATCAACAAGCATCGTTTTGGCCCCTAAGTCTATCGAGCAACTCTCACAAATTCGGGTAATGTCAATAAAAGTCCCGGTGGCGGTGAGGACCCTCACTCCTTTCATAGGAGTAGTATTTAGCCCCAGTCGTTTGACGGTCGCGCATGATATAATAGAGGTAGTAGAACCTGCATCTACCAATAAGAGGACTGGAGTACCTTGGAAATGAGTTGTGCCCTCAAATGCCTCGGTACAAGATCTACTATCTCAGAAGCCTCAGCTATAAGTGCATGTACCCGAGCCTGTTGCGAGCGGTTCGACAGAAGTACCATGGGCCGTTGTGGTGGCCTAAATCAGGATGTCGGTGGTCTAAACGACGGATGTGCAGGTGCAGTCCGTAGGGGTGGAGCCGATAGAGCCTGAGGGTGAGGGTGGTCGATTCTCTACGGTGGCGTAAACCAGCTATCTCTCATACGCGTAAAACAGCTCTCCACAACGTGACCTGGTCTTTCACAATACGTACATGTCACACCAGGTCGCCTCATCCGAACTAGTGGCGCCGCGATCTTAGAAGGAGAGGCGGTACGGGTCCTCTTACCGAGGAATGGCCTGCTCGGCATATCTGGTCGTGGCCTAGGGATCATAGGCCCACGAGAACGTGACAATCGATCCTCATCCTCCTTTGCACGCATAAATATATGAACTAGCTCAGCATAGGAAGGTATGCTAGCATTGCACATCTTTGAGCAAATGTCAGGTCGCAGGCCCTCAGAAAAATGTCGCATCCGCATCTGCGCGTCAACAAGAATAGTAGGGACGTATCTGTCCAACTCCGTAAACCGATGATCATACTCTGACACTGACATGCCTCCCTGTTTGAGGCATAAAAATTCATTCTCCTTCCGTGCCGGTATGCAAGGGGATAATACTTCTCATGGAAGTGGGTCTCAAATGCTGCCCATGTCCAAATATAGTCAACTGCAACAATCCACAGGACACTATCCCACCACATGCTGGCCTCCTTCTCCAACATAAAGGTAGCCAGCTCGACCTGCTCCGGCTCCGTACATTTTAGCATCCTCAGCATCTTGGAGATGTGGTCAAGCCAATATTCGACCTCCTCGGGTCTGTGAGAACCCGTAAATGTAGGGGGCCGCAAGCGTTGGAATCGTTCTAGGAGGCTATTGGTACCCGAATTCCCCGTAGGGTATATAGTAGGTGTAGGCAATGCCACACCCTCATCCTGAGCGGAAGGCCCTACAGCCTCAGCAGGCCGTACTGATGGTGAAGGTGGAGTCGTACTCCCACCCTAAGCTAGGGCTCCTGTAATGGTGGCCAAGAACTGTTGCTGCTACTGCTGGTGTGACATCTGCTGCTCCTGCTACTGGTGCATCATCGTCAACAATAGTTTCAACCTACTATATGTGGAGCTGATGGTGGCACATGCTGCTTTGAAGAAGACGCACGGTTCTACTCACGAACCGGTGGTGTGTAAGGTGGCGGCCCAACTGTAGGACCAAGCGAAGGCTGAGACTCAGGCATAGTCTCACGAACCAGGCCCAAATTAGGGTCTGCACGACCATCACTCTGAGAAGGTGCATGGTCTATCGAATCACTCAATGCGAGGCGTGCCGTGCTCCGCGTGAACTTAGGTGGCATTTCCTACACAACATAGGGTGCAACCCAGATCAGATTCAACATAACCACAAACCTATTTACGCTGCATTTACACGTAAATTTAAGGTAACTTCATGCATTTCAATACCAAAATTATCATAATACATGAGACATAGTATTACATGGATCATGACAAAAGATGCATGTGAGCCAATATAACTAAGCTTCAAGCATTATGTTTTAACATTAAAATAACTATCAAACTATGAAGCCTATAGAGGCTACACACAAACATAAATAACTAACAACAAATAATGATGACTTAAGGGACTATTCATCAGAATCTGGCGATGGAGGAGGGGCACCCTTATCCTGCAGACAGCACAGGATAGCCCTTAAAGTGCGGGTCACTTTCTTGAACTTGTGTTTCACGAGGCCCCAAAGATCCATAATGTCCTATCATAGGACAGCCTGGCCCTCCTCAAGCCGAGCTATACGGGCATCCCTAGCGGCCTGATCAGTGTCCTGCTCTGGTGCCGCAGGAGGACTCTCATCAGTATCCTGAGCCTCCTCTTCCTCTTTGTCCTACTCTTCTTCCTCTTTTATCTTTGCTCCACCTTCTTCATTGCTCTCCTCTTCTTTTTCGCTTTAAGACTCATCCTCACTTTCTTCAAGTTGGGCTTGTCGTTGCCGTGGCCCGATCTTCATCTAGTTGAGAGTGGTCTCGTTAATGTAATGGACCGACACTGGAAATTCTACCCCAAGTCTGTAGCCAAACTTGAGTGCAATCTTGCATATGAGTCGGCTGAAGGGGAGCGACTCAGTCGTTCTTCTTGATCACAAGATAAGGATGATCTGTCACAGTACAAACGTAGGCACATACAACTTCGCTCCTTGCCCCACTTAGTACAAGAAATCCACCATGAGACACGTGCACTCGCTGCGATTGCTCCACGTGGGGTAGACATTAAATGTGCAGATGTGGTGAAGCAGACAGAATCGCCCCACATACGGGTCGCTAAGAGGCTTCTGTTAGGCTGTCATTCAACCAGACGACCAGAAAGAAACCTGGTGCGACGATCCCTTTCATGTACACTATTCATACTTCTCTCACTAACATGTACCTCGCCAAGTGGCACATTCAAGAGCCGAGTTATCAACCCAACGTTGATTGTAGCTTCCCGGTCTCTGCCAAAGGGGATCTTGAACTACAAGGGCTTTAGCGTAGGCTCTTGAAAGTGGGCATAGAAGGCTTAGACAATGCTCACGTTTGCACGAGACTCACCTTCAAATAGCGGACCCCACTTGGTGAAAGTACACCTACTAGTGCCCTGGTTTATCAATTACGATGTAAGTTGAGTCAGTCGGACAACAGTGCCTAACAGGAAGATCAACTCAAGTGTCTGCCTCAACTGGATGTGTGGAAGCTCACCATAGGTAAATCATAGCCTCACATCCCATGTCCCAAAACACCAGGTGATTAAAACTCTTAAAAATAAGTAGAACATCTTAGGATTTTTGTGTAAGAAAACTTTTTACCAAAAAGAAAAATCTTTAAGTTTTTCTTACACTATCAATTATATCGATTCATATCTCGATATGATCGACCTACTCTGTTGATTTCCTCAGCATCTCAATCGATACAATCGAGTGAGGACAAAAAGCATCCAGCAATCAAACATTCATCTGGACGATTTTTTGATATTCGACGGATCAGTCAATATCATCGATATTCGAATATCAATCCTATCGAAAGTAGATCGATATAATCGATAGACAGTTTTTCGGTGCCCCTATTTTTTTAAAGAAAACCACTATGAGATTCGATATATCGATGACAGTCCGATTCAATCTGAACTCAAATATCGATCATATCGGAAGTCAGTCAATCACATCGATAGTGGGCGCATGTTTCCTCCAGCATAAATTTCAGGATGTTTTAATCAGTGATCGGGGTTCCAGTCGAGAAATCGATATTCATATGTCGATCTTATCGAGAATCGGTCGATTGGATCGATACCGGACACAAATCGTCCAGCAAGCTTATAGGTAAATCTATATGATTTATCGATCCTATTGACAAAGTCTCTGATATCATCGACATACAAATTTCCATGACATCGACTGTTCCCTAATCATATCGTTAAAACCTGAAATTTTTCAAGGCTTGTCCTTCTTATTTTTAACCTATCTATAGATCGATTCATCTATCGATGGAATCGGAGTTCGAAATCCGATAACATCTATGTGTGTCTGGATCCCATCGACCAGTTGGCAAAAGGTTTTCAAAAGCAAAAATGACATTTGAGTTTGTATCAACGAGAGGACAATCGATACAATCGAGAGTATACGCTCGATCATATCGACACTTGCTCGATGATATCGATCTCTGTCATAAATGTGACCGTTTAATATTCATTAAAACCTTTTGCCTATATATAGAGAAGCTTGCCTTTATTGTTGGTAGAGAAAGAAGAGAGTGCTTTTGAGTGTTTTAACCTTCCTATCATTTACCTTAAGCCCTTTCCCTCAAGAAATTCATCCTCCAATCCACCCTCCTCATTGATATTCAATAGAGTGGATTGGGGAATGAACTTCCACATTCAAGGATCCTTCAGCTACTACCTTATTGGCAAATCATTAAGCTGGGATGCCTTGAATGCATAGATGATCAGAACCACTCTATCTTCCTCATAGGAAAATCCTTAAAGAGTGGAATTCCATAACAACCTTGACCCAACCTAAAGCCTCAAATAGGTATATCTTCTGTGTTGCGGATCAAGGGAGTCGAAGACTCTTCATCAACAAGAAGGAGATCTTCAACATTGCGTTGAATGGGACTCATCAACTTATTTGTAAGTATCTAGAGTCTAAAAGATACTTGTGATCATTCCTTTCTATGATTGGGTCTTAAGTGTTGCTTACCATTTGAAGTCCTCAAAGGAGGCCTCCGACGAGAGTATACGTGCGAGGTGTGTTGTGTGGACCCTTGCTCTGTGGAGAGCATAAATATCCAGGTGCGTTGTGTAGACCCTTACTCTGTGTGGGCATAAACATCTGGTTAGGAGTGTGCCAGCAAAACTCCAGGGTTAAAGGTGAATTGAGTAGAAACCTTTGTGTAAAGGTTGAAGGTGTACCTGATTTAAAACCTTAGGTTTGAGGTGAACCATGGGAAACCTCCTTAATGAAATCTGGTCACTCAAGGGTTAAGTGTGGAAGCCAGAAGTGGAGTAGACAAGTAGTCGAACTATTATAAAATGACTTTGTTTGAGATTAGAATTATCTTTCATTTATGTGATTTCCTTATTTACCTTTATATCTGATCGTCTGAAATCACATCTTATACACACACACATTCATATCTATCACAATCTTATATACAAATTGTTTATCATTTAAATAGTTCTGTGATTGGATCCTCTACCAGGCTTGGAAACTAGTAGAGTTAATTTTTGAGTAATCCTAATCTGTACTCTATGATAGGATTTGTGTGATAGGATCTTTAATAATTCATAAAAACTTTAAAAAATCCTATTCACCCCCTTCTCGGACACGTTGGCATATTCCTACTTCAAATCAAGCGGTCTTCACTGCTATTTTAATTTGGTATCAAAGCGGGTCTCTCTTTAAGGCCTTCATCGCCAAGAGAGTGATCTTGACTGAAGTTGAAATATGGCCAAAGGAGAGGGCTCATCAACACTAAACCTCTAGTATTTGATGGTTCAAATTATGCTTACTGGAAGGCTAGAATGCATTACTTCCTGAGATCTTTGGATCATGAAGTTTGGGATGTAGTTGAAAAGGGATATGTGGTACCATCTGAACAAATTGTACTTGAAAATGAAACCACAATCACTAAACCCAAACCTAATGAAAAGTGGACGGCGTTTGACAAAGAACAGTGAAACGCTGAAGCAAAAGCAATGAACGCCATCTACTGTGTCGTGTCTCAAGATATTTTTAATCAGATAAGTATGTGTGGGACCTCTAAAGAAGCATGGGACCTATTGGAAACAACCCATGAAGTCACAAGCACTGTGAAGAGATCTAAACTACAACTTTTAACTTCACAGTTCAAAAATCTAAGGATGGAAGAGCATGAGACATTTATGGAGTTTTTCACCAAATGGAATATCATTTGTAACTCCATGGGTGGATTGGGAGAGAAGGTTTCAGCACCTAAAATATGTAGAAAACTCTTAAGATCCATACCGGAACGGTTTAATCCCAAGGTAACAATAATTGAGGAGTGTAGGAATATTGATGAGATGAAAGTAGAAGAACTAGTAAGTTCCCTACAAACTTTTGAACTACACTTCACACAACCCCAAAAATCTAAAAACACTGTCCTAAAAACTTTTAAGAAATCAAAACATGAGGACAGTGAGAGTGAAAAGGAAAATGAAGATGAGAAAATGGCTTTGCTAGCACAAAGATTCAGAAGATTCTTTCAAAAGAATCGCGGCCGTCCTTTTAGAGGTAGAAAGGTGGATGACAAACCTCCTACAGGCAAATTTGGGAAAAGAACCAAAGAACCACAATGCTAAGCCTGTCATGAGTATGGACACCTATCTACCGAATGCCCAAACAGAAAAACTGAGGACAAGGCAATGACCGCCACATGGGATGATACAGAAGAGTCAAACTCAGAAAATAATGACTCAGAAAGTGATGGAGATCAGAAATCATTGAAAATACTTATGATCTCCACTGCTTCAATCATTCCAACTGAATCTGAGGAAGAATAACAAGCCACTAAATCATTTCCATCTGACTATGAGGAATTAGAGTCTGAAAAAGAAGAGGAAGAAATTGAAAAGGATAAATTGCAAGATGCTTATAATTAGTTGTACATTCATAGCATCCATATCCTTAAAAAACTCGGCATGTCTGAAAATAAGAAGAAATTGTTGCAGAAAGACTTGGATAAAACCTTGGAAATAAACATACATTTAGCCAATGATTTGCAACAATATCACACAGACAATGATAAATTAGAAAGAGAAAACCTATCCCTGAAAGTAGAATTATCAAAACTTATGAACCAGGCTGAATTGCTAAGAGATGATAATGCACAACTCAAAAATGAGAACTACTCACTTTGTATTAATTTAGAAAAATTCAGGAAATTTGTCGAGATAAACTACAAATTTTCTTAGAGTGGTGAGAAATTGGAAAATTTGTTAGGGATGGGAAGACTAGGAAGAGACAAGAGTGGACTAGGATATGAGAAAAGTAAAAAGAAATCTGGAAATAAAGCTCAAACAAAACTGATTGCCTGTAGTAGTAATATGGAAATTTCTCCTGTCTGTAATTTATGTGGTGATGTTAGTCATTATAAATTTGAATGTTTAGCACCTGGAAGGACTCTATATAACTCTGATCAAAATTACATTGGAAAATTCAAACCAATCAGAGAAACTCAGAATGTTAAAAGTCCATCTAGGAGAAGCACTAATCCATCACCACTTAAAGAAAAGAACAGAATGAAGAAATCTGTCTCAAAATGGGTAGTTAAAGGAAAACTGAACTGTTTGATGATTAAATCTCATATACCCTGATATATCAAGCAGAAAAAGGAACAAATCCAGATTATGCATATAGATCTGGATATTTGCTGAAATGATGTAATTTTGTTGAGCCTTCAATATAACATCTAAGGTTAGAGACCTTGAATTTTTGTATATAAACATTATCATGTTTATAATTGTATAGAATTGGTACAAATTTTTTTTGTGACATATATTGATCAAGCCAAGAAATACCCGATGGTGCGTCGAAATTATGAAAATTCTGAATATTATCTACCTTCGATACAAGTGTCGACCTCTTTTCGATTTTAACAACTGAGGGTTGATACAATCGACGGCTCTTCAGAATATGAAAAGTCGTATGATCGTAGATAGCATCGTGGGCAGTCTCATAGCATCGATTGACAACTTCTCGATACAATTGATAAGTTGGCTGATATGATCAACAGATGGCGCCCGATAAAAGTCAGCAGGATGAAAAAAAAAGGGTATTTTTAAAAGGCGTTTTGGTCATCTTCTCTGTCTGATCCTCTTGACCAATCATCAGAAGCCAAGTTAGACTAGCCACATCCCTCCACAAACCAGGTAATATTCTTCCAACATCATTAGAACCTTCTTTTCTTGGTTTATCGGGCATTTTTGTCATTTTTCCCAAATACTTCATACAGCCTTTTCATCCACATGGGAAGCGATAAAAACGTAGCATCTAGTTCAGGGGAGTCTTTGAGAGATACCAGAATAAAAAGTCCTTGCCTCAAGGGAAAGATCAAGGATCTCGGATAGTAGGACCCCCACACAACAAAGATCACAATGCAGTGGGTCCCAAACCGAAGTTCTTGCACCGTCTCAACCAGTGCCTCCTCCTCCGGCTGTCCAACGGCCACCAAAATACACCAATAGGAAGTTAATTTTTGAGAGAGAAATACACAGAGAGTGTTTAGCACCCTACAAATTAGAACCCCTGTTTGCTGCAATTGGTTGGCTGCTCATCCTGGCTTTTGGTGGACCATGCCAACTGGAAAGGACACCCAACTTCCTTGATGCATGTCATTCTCCCGTGGCTGACCCTCCTTCCTTCATGGTATCCTTGGATGGTGATGATGCATTTATCACCCCCGCCACTGTAGCCCACATTCTCAATCTACAGTTGGCTCCAGAAGGCCTTCCAAACTGGGATCTCGATCTTTCAGACGTGCGCTCCAAGATAACCAAATACCTATGTCAAAATAGAGATATTCCATGGCATCAAGGGGACGCCCTGAAAGCTAGGTATATGGAGCCCTGGTTGAGAGTCATGCATGGGATATTTACCACTAATTTGTATCTAAGAAGTACAAATCGATCAGATCTAACAAGTCTCATGGTCATGATAGTCTACTCCGTTGCAACCAGGACAAATATCTTCCTTCCAACTTTGATTGTCAATCAATTTGTCAATGCCATACATACTTCCAGAGATTTGCATCTTCCATATCCCTGGATTATAAGCAGAATTTGTCAAAGCATTGGCTTTCCATCTACAACTGATCCGGTATTCCCTCTCAAAGTTTTCAATAAGAAGAATATTTGAAAAATGGATCTGATATTTCATGAGTACAAGGAGGAAACCGAGAAAGACATTCATGTAGAAGGGGAAGGAGGAGAAGGTGGTGATCCCATGGAAGGATATGCAATGGCTGACGATGCACCTTATGGACCTGATTTCGCTCCGTCTACGTCAACCGCTTGGTATGGCAAAAGGCTCAAACTGGACAGGATTGGGGCCATTCAGAAGGACATGCACTCAGTTAAGGAACGACTTACTGTCCTGGAAAGGATGGTTCAAGGAGTGCAGAGCACGGTCCAACAATTGGTGGATCTGCTAACGTGCCGACGGGATGACCATGAAGCCGGGTTCATGCATGCTATCATACACACCTTACACTTATCTTGCGGATGAACATCAGTATCTTTTTGGATATTCTACGCTCTCAGTGGTGTGTATGACAACCTTTTCACCATGAATAGTTTTTTTTTTCTCTTTGGTTGAATATGCCCACGGTTGGGCTAAAATACTGGTTTTGATGTTTAGGTGCCCTCATATGGGCATTTTTTTTGGGTTAAATTACTGCTGTCTGGGGCAGCATTGGATGTTTCTGCCAATCTTGGGCAGTTTATTTTACATATGGTTAAATCTAGTTCTTATATTCCTGCCATTTAAATTTCTGTCTCCTTGGTTTAATGAAGTTTTGGGGTATGTTTTGCATGTTTATGCCTTAAGTGTTTTATTAAATCTATACTGTCTACTCATGATGTATTCTTTACACTACTATCATTTATATACATCTATCTGACTATGGTTCTCCCATATGCTTCACGTATTCAGTCAATATCACTTGTTATATCTTTGTCAATGACTGACAAAAAGGGGAGAGAAAAATTACAAACACCCCTGTGGAAAATTGGATATCTGTGATCTTATATGTTGTAGGTGTTAGGGGGAGCAGCCGTAAAAAGAAAGGGAGAATTTTTGAAGTAAGGGGGAGTAATTACTAGGTGTGTACATGGGTGATTAGAATTTGTAAATTGTGTTAATGCATGTACACATAATTTAGGATGTATCTGTCTAGATATTTTTCTAAGGTGTTTTTGGGTATTTTGTCACGTAATTGACAAAGGGGGAGATTGAAAGTGCACCTACTAGTGCCCTGGTTTGTCAATTACGGTGTAAGTTGAGTGAGTCGGACAATAGCGTCTAACAGGAAGATCAACTCAAGTGTCTACCTCAACTGGATGTGTGGAAGCTCGTCATAGGTAAATCATAGCCTCACATCCCATGTCCCAAAACACTATGTGATTAAAACACTTTAAAATAAGTAGAAATCTTAGGGTTTTTGTGTAAGAAAACTTTTTACGAAATAGGAAAATCTTTAAGTTTTTCTTACACTATCGATTATATCGATTCATATCTCGATATGATCGACCTGCTCTGTCGATGTCCTCGGCATCTCAATCGATACAATCGAGTGAGGACAAAAAGCGTCCAGCAATCAAACATTCATCTAGATGATTTTTCGATATATCGACGAATCAGTCGTTATCATTGATATTCGAATATTGATCCTATCGAAAGCAGATCGATATAATCCCAGAGATGTATAGTACTGATATCTAGACTTATTAACCAAGAGTCGCATACTCAGCATTTTACCCATTCATTCATTCATTCACTATCCACTCAAGATGGTGGTACGCAACTAATTTATATGTGTACCTTCGCAATGGCCCCTATTTTTTAAAAGAAAACCATTATGAGCTTCGATATATCGATGACTGTCCGATTTAATCTGAACTCAAATATCAATCATATCGGAAGTCAATCGATCACATCGATAGTGGGTGCATGTTTCTTCCAGCGTAAATTTCAGGATGTTTTAATCAGTGATCGGGGTGCCAGTTGAGAAATCGATATTCATATGTCAATCTTTTCGAGAACTAGTCGATTGGATTGATACTGGACACAAACCGTCCAACAAGCTTATAGGTAAATCTATACGATTTATCGATCCCATCGACACGGTCTCCGACATCATCAACATACAAATTCTGATGAAATCGACTGTTCTCCAATCATATCGTTAGAACCTGAAAATTTTCAAGGCTTATCTTTCTTATTTTTCACCTGTCGATAGATCGATTCATCTATAGATGGAATCGGAGTTCAAAATCTGATAACATCGATGTGTGTCTCGATCCCATCGACCAGTTGGCAAAAGGTTTCCAAAAGTAAAAATGACATTTGAGTTCGTATCATCGAGAGGACAATCGAGAGTATGCGCTCGATCATATCGACACTTGCTCAATGATATCGAACTCTGTCATAAATGTGACTGTTTTATATCCGTTGGAACCTTTTGCCTATATATAGAGAAGCTTGCCTTTATTACTGGTAGAGAAAGAAGAGAGTGCTTTTAAGTGTTTTAACCTTCCTATCATTTACCTTAAGCCCTTTCTCTCAGGAAGTTCATCCTCTCTCATCATTGATATTCAATAGAGTGGATTGGAGAATGAACTTTCGCATTCAAGGATCCTTCAGCTACTACCTTATTGGCAAATCATTAAGCTGGGATGCCTTGAATGCATCGATGATCAGAACCACTCTATCTTCCTAATAGGAAAATCCTTAGAGAGTGAAATTCCATCACAACCTTGACCCAACCTAAAGCCTCAAATAGGTATATCTTTTGTGTTGCAAATCAAGGGAGCTGAAGACTCTTCATCGACAAGAAGGAGATCTTCAACATTGCGCTGAATGGGACTCATCAACTTATTTGTAAGTATCTAGAGTCCCGAGGACACTTGTGATCATTCCTTTCTAGGATTGGGTCTTAAGTGTTACTTACCCTTTGAAGTCCTCAAAGGAGGCCTCCAACGGGAGTGTACGTACAGGGTGCGTTGTGTGGACTCTTACTCTGTGGAGAGCATAAACATCCGGGTGCATTGTGTGGACCCTTGCTCTTTGTGAACATAAACATCTGGTTAGGAGTGCGCCAGTAAAACTCCAGGGTTAGAGGTGAATCGAGTAGAAACCTCCGTGTAAAGGTTGAAGGTGTACCTGATTTAAAACCTTAGGTTTGAGGTGAACCATGGGAAACCTCCTTAGTGAAATTCGGTCACTCAAGGGTTGAGTGTGGAAGTCGGGAGTGGAGTAGACAAGTAGTCAAACCACTATAAAATGACTGTGTTTGAGATTGGAATTGTCTTTCATTTATGTGATTTCCTTATATGTCTTTATATTTAATCATCTGAAATCACATCTTATACACACAGTCATATCCATCACAATCTTATATACAAATTGTTTATCATTTAAATAGTTCTGTGATTGGATCCTCTACCAGGCTTGGAAGCCAGTAGAGCTAATTTTTGAGTAATCCTAATTTGTACTCTGTGATAGGATTTGTGTGATAGGATCTTTAATAATTCATAAAAACTTTAAAAAATCCTATTCACCCCCCTCTAGGACATATTGGCATAATCCTACTTCAAATCAAGCGGTCTTCATCACTATTTCACCGGGCCTCTTCCAAGCGCTCGAACAACAAGTATTCGCCAAAGAGTCGTCCATCCACATGCACTTCAAAAAGAACCCTACGGCCCTCATAAACACCATGGGATAGCTCTGCCAACAAAGCTCTTCCAACGAGAGCCTGGGAATCAAGACCCCGCTTAGTCTGCAACTCCCTCCTAGCACTTGGACTAGAGGCGGTTCCTCTTGGTCTCCTCGAGCGAGAGGGGCGACTAGGCCCAGCTTCATCCACAGGAGCTTGTTTCTTTCCCATAAGAGAAAGAATGGTGGAAATCCAGAATAGAGCCATGACAAGCTCCATGAAAGCCATGGAAAAGTGAAGAAAATGAGGGAAAGGGATGAGATCTTTGGGTTTCCATGGATTTGGGCCTTATATGGGAATGTAAAGGCTCAAATGAAAGGGAATAAAGAGGAAAGATAGAAAAATAAGATGGATTTACACGAATTTGAGACTCAAATGGGGGATTTGAGAGCTCAAATCAAAGAAAATGAGAGGGTTAGGTGATGGGTATGGCTGAGCATGGTGGAAGGATGTATGGCTTAAAGAAAAATGAAAAAAAGAGTGATTGGAAGGACGATTAGAGAGAGAAAGGAGCTGTTTTGAAGGAAAGGGAAAGCTTGGAGGTGGGTTTTGTGAAGGAAGTAGTCGTTTTGGGAGATTTTAAATGATAAACTGTGGACCATTGGGTCCCACAAGACCCCACATGTCATCGGCCTGATAGCCCAGCCCGGCCGAGCCAACCGGTTGGCGAGGTCCTCGCCGGTCGCTGAGCAAGTCAGCGAGGGCTCACCATTTGGGCAAGGTCCTCCCCACCCCCTGGGTCTAGAAAAACATGGGTCCCACCTTGGGTACCCCCGGAAGTGGCCCTGTAACACCCCAGATTTTTGCCAACCTGGGATTAGACATCCTTAAGCAATGGGTCAACCATAACACCTTCGTAACCTCTCAGAACCCAATTTCAGGGCCAAGAAATCGTTTAGAATGAAATTCTTTAAAAATTTAACGTGAATTAGCTAGCGCTACGTTAGATTAGCTGTGAAATTAGCACTGATCGCTTTAAATATGATCTGTAAGACCCAAAACCTCTAGAATTGTAATCGCTATGTTACCCTAAAATCTAGGATCAAATTCTAAACCCGTTTGCCCTCAGGAACCCTTTGAAACTTTGTATTGGATCTAGACCGCGCGTCGAAAGTCCGATAGCGATAATCTTAGACAATTACGACCGCCTTATTGGACTTGACAATCTTTTCAAAAATCAAGCCCAACTGATGTTTTGAAGCTATTTCATTGAGCCTGGAGCAGGGAGGTGAGAAAGAGTGAAATTCATTAAAAATTAAATGTCATTTAAATAAATCTGTCACGTTTCGCTTGCGGGTTAAGTATAAGCATTCAGACCGTTGAAATCTGACCCAAATACACCCTCGGATCAGGAAACATTTCTCACTCAGGTCAGTGTACTTGGAATCCTCGATCGAGTCTCCGTGACCGCTGAACTGAAACTGGTCCTCCACGTGCGATCTGGGAACTCTACCGGACTAAAAATTTGGTGTGAGCAGGATCCAATATCCATGAGCTTAAGTATGACCGCGTTCGGCCAGGGGACCTCCCGAAATGCTCTTTTGGATCAGAAAAGACCCGATTTGGCTATAACCCAAGTATACCTTGACTTAAGGTCTGTTTTGGTTATGTTTGGGTTTATAAAAGGAGCTTAAACCCTTAGCCTTCTAACCCATACGAATTTGGGGAAAATCCTATGAGAGAGGAGAGAAAAGAGAGAGAAAGTGAGGGAGAAGCTGGTGATTTCTCCTGAAATTCTTCTCTGCTGCTCCACGTGCCAAAGCCACCCACCTGCATCATTCTTCCAGCGATTCTGATTTTGTTCTAGGTAAGAAAACCCTAAACTTAGCCTGTTTTAGGAATTCTATCAATGCAAGTAACGAAGTAGCTGATGTATCTTATGAATTAGGTCGTCATATCGACGTTGACGAAGCGTAGAGTTTCTATTCGATTCATTACGCTTATACAACGAAAGGTGCGGATCTTAGATGCTTAGATTACCTATTTTCAAAGCTTTCAATGCCGTTTAATGGTAGATTGCTGATGAGGATGCTATTTGACATGTACAACATGCTGTCCATTTTTCATTCCGTATACATACGAAGAATATGAGATTTAGGGTATTTTAAGTATTTGTAGGAAATACTGTATACGTACATATTTTACCGATGTGATTGCCATGAGTATTTGTCGTGTACCTATACTAGCTATACGTGTATGATCTGTTTGGCAAAGAGATTCGCCCTAATGCACATATTGGCCGACATATGCTATGTAGACTAATGTGTGTGGACTAAGTGTTTGTTGAAATGCCTAAATTAATATGATTTATGCCTGCCATATGTTTTGAATGTAAGAACATGATTGTTGTGTGTTAGACAACTCCTTGATATAAGGATCTGTCATATTATACGTTGAAATCAACATACGTCAAGTACGTTGGAGTTGAGTAGTCTAAGTGTTTGTATAAATGTATGTATTAGTAGGTATTAAGTAAATGGTGTTGTAGATTAGCGTTGAGACTGGATTCTCAACTACTTGATGATGCACATGATTTCCTCTATGCTTGTTGTATTTGAATTGACTACCTTAGGTGTGAAACACTCGTGTATGGTTAACTGCTTATGATGTACGTTATAACATGTTGATAACATACTGGAATTACTTGCACTTCAATTTTATTTATTTCATATGATTACTGATTCACACTACATGTGCTTGGGGCTATACTCTAGTCCAGGCAGTCGGTAATAGTTTAGAATTCGTGGTTGGATTCTATTTGCTATGAAAGATAAGTTTGGCGAACCCGAGTCGTAATAGAGTCGTCGGCAGTGGTTAGGCCACACGAAGTGCTTGTGCACTTCATGTCGGTCGATTTAACGTGCGCTTTTGCTAGTCGGACTCATCAAGTAACCCGACTGACCATTGTATGTTCACCTTATATTCGTCATAACTGCTTGAACCTAGGGTACTGAGCTTACCATTGAAAACCCTATTAACCATGGTACCTTGATCCATAAAGACTCATGAGCTGGGCATGGCAGTATAGGACACCGTGGTCGAGCTGTTGGCCTGCGCTGGGGCCACAAACCTCCCCGTAATGACCAGTGAGCACCCTACTCTGAGCAGATTATGGAGGTATGAGACACTATATTCTTGCTGTCGGCCTACATTGATAAGGTGATAGGAGAGTGGAGCAATGAGTGCGAGCAACAGCCCTGGAAGACCTTTGTAGTGACCTTAAGTTTATCCTGACACCGCATGGGGGCGCCGAGTCCTGATGCAGTCTTAAGGATATAAACTAGGCCTGTATTGATAAGGTGATGGGGGAGCGGTGCAACGAGTGCGTGCAATAGCCCTGGCAGCCCTTGCAGCGACATAGAAATATATCATCGTATGAGATCACTAGGAGTGACGACCCTAGACAGGATCATTGTTTGGGTATTGATATAAGGGAGTGTAACACCCTGAAAATTGGAGGTCGTGTATAAACTCAACTCCCGAGTTCCAGACCGTCACTTATGCAACAAAAATGATTATGATTCAATTTTGTCTGAGTTAAAGCATTCACATGATTAAAAGTATACGAAAACAGTAATTCATACTCCAGATCCAATGATAAAAGCAAGCGGAAGACTAAAAGAATATATATATCACTGTATGGAAAACAAAGTAGATCTCGACTGTCACTAAAGTATGAACTGAGTCTCATATACATGTAAAGAAACAAAATTAAATGTCCAAAATAGTCCCACTGAGGAGTCACGTCAACCCAGGTCACCTAAGCAAAGCCGTCGTGGTACTGCATGTATGAGAACTCGTCCTGATCCTCATCATAGTCCGACTCTGCCTCCTGGATCTCTGCATCACCTGCATCTAAGACAGGGACTGGTGGGTGTTGCAAACACCATCCCGTAACGTGGGAGTGAGTGATCAACTCAGTGGAATCATAAAGCAAAGATTAGCATGTTCTCAAATCAATCATGCGATAATAGTAAAGCAGTAAATCAAACAATCCTAATACTGTTGTTAATGCAATATGACATGACATGATTGATGCCCTCACCGACTTTCTCCCTCATACGGCACCATCTTACGCCCGCGTCATGCTTGCATCCCGCTCAGTGCTCCACATCTTCCAGGCACATGCAATGTAATAGTGATATGATTGCCTAGTTATTATTAGTCCATTCAAACAGCAGGATTAGGAAACTAAGGTACTTCCCTTATATCAATCCCAACACAGATCCTGTCTAGGGTCGTCACTCCTAGTAATCTCATACGATGTATATTTTGTAGGTCGCTGCAAGGGCTGCCAGGGCTGTTGCCCGCACTCGTTGCACCGCTCCCCCATCACCTTATCAATACAGGCCTACTGTACTCTCACTACTACTGAAGGGTCGTCGCCTCTCGTAGACTCAGAATACGCTCGCGGTCACTACAAAGGACTCGTCGCCTGATCAGTGTAGGCCGACAGCAAGAATATAGTGTCTCATACCACCATAATCTGCTCACGAGACTTAGGTGCTCACTGGTCACTACGGAGAGGTTTGTGGCCCCAGCGTAGGCCGACAGCTCGACCACGGTGTCCCATACCACCATGCCCGGCTCATGAGTCTTCGGGGATCAAGTTACCGTGGTTGACAGGGTTTACAATGGTAAGTTCAGTACCCTTGGTTCAAGCAGTTATGACTCATACAGGGTGAACATACAACGGCCAGTCGGGTTACTTGACGGGCTCGACTAGCACGATCGCATCTCAAGTCGAACGACATGAAGTGCGTAAAACACTTCGTGTGGCCTAACCATTGCCGCCAACTCCAAAACACGGTTCGTGTTCATCGACGCGTCGTTCGTGGCAAAGATAAGCCAACCACGAAATTTCTCAGTTACCGACTGCCTGGACTAAGTATAGTCCCAAACAATTATGGAATTACATCAGCAATCATATGAGAGTATTGGAAATGAAATACAACCATGTGAGCATGTTAACACATGTTATAACATACAACTTAAGTAAATCTTCAAGCACATGCATTTCATACATATAATGAAATCATGCATATAGCTAACATGTAGGAAATCATTTACATCAGCATATTAATTGAGAAATCAATCACAAACTAATTCATAACACCATTTAATTCAATACATACTAATACAAGCATTTATACAAACACTTACACTACACACTTAAGTATACATATAGTATGTCGACCCGAAGTGCGCATTTAGGCGAATCTCTTCGCCAAACTAATTATGCACGTATTCCTAACATTCTAATGCGACAATAAGCCATGTCAATCACATAAGCAAATTATGGATGAAAACAGTATTTCCTACAAATGACTAAAATGCCCTAAATCTCATATTCTTCGTCGGTTTACGAAACAGGAAATGGACAGCATGTTGTACATGTCAAACAGCGTTGCCGTCGATAATCTACTATTAAACGACATTGAAAGCGTTGGAAACAGTCAATCAAATCTCATATTCTTCATCGGTTTACGAAACAGGAAACGGACAGCATGTTGTACATGTCCCTTCCTTGTCTTCGGCAGCCCAGAAATGAAGTCCATGGAAATGAAATCCCACTTCCACTCTGCAATCGGCATAGGCTGCAAGAGTCCAGGTGGTCGGCGATGCTCTGCCTTCACCTGCTGACAAGTGAGACAACGGGACACGAACTCTACTATGTGGGTCTTCATACCTTCCCACCAATCAGTATTCTTCATGTCACGATACATCTTCGTACTGCCTGGATGCATCGCGAGTCTGGTACAATGTACAGCCTCGAGAATCTCTCGTCTCAAGTCAGGGACATCTGGGATGCATAGGCGGCCACGATAACGTAAGCCCCCATCCATGTCAACTCGCCACTCGGCGTCTGCACCATCACTGGCCTGCTCTCGAAACTCAGTCAGATGCGCATCATCCCTCTACGCCTCGATGACCCGGTCATCGATCTGAGATCGCACCTGCACATGTGCGATGAACTCATACGACTCCTCTACGGTGAGTTTCTGCTCAAAGTCTCACAAAAACTCAACCATATCCCACTCAGCAACCATCAGCGGAGCCGCAAACTCTATCGCCTTCTTGCGGCTCAACGCGTCAGCCACAAGGTTTGCCTTCCCAGGATGGTAAGAGAATTCAAACTTGAAGTCCTTCAAAGTCTCCATCCATCACCGCTGCCTCATATTCAAGTCTCGCTGCGTGAATATGTACTTGAGGCTCTTGTGGTCGCAAAAGAGCTCGAACTCCTCTCCATAGAGGTCATGTCTCCAGAGTCTCAGTGCGAATATGACGGCTGCCAACTCTAGGTCGTGTGTAGGGTAATTCTCCTCATGCTTTCTTAATTGTCTCGAGGCATACGAAATTACCCTGTCCCTCTACATAAGGACACAACCCAGACCAACACTAGACGCGTCAGTGTATATAGTATACCTAACCCCTTGCTCTGGCAATACTAGCACAGGGGCGGACGTAAGTCTGTCTTTCAGCTCCTGAAAAGCTGACTCCGCCTTGTCATTCCAGGCGAACTTCACGTCCATCCGTGTCAACTGAGATAGAGGTCTCACGATCTTCGAGAAATCCTGAATGAAGCGCCGATAATAGCCAGCGAGACCCAAGAAACTCCTCACCTCAGTAACAGAACCAGGCTGCTCCCAGTCCTAAACTGCAGCTACCTTAGACAGGTCAACTGCCATGCCATCCTTGGACACCACGTGTCCCAGGAACTTCACTTTCTGCTTCCATAAGTCACACTTCTTGTACTGTGCGAACAACTGAAGCTATCTGAGCGTATCCAGGACCAAGCGCAAGTGCTCCTCATGCTCCTCTCGACTCCTGGAGTATACCAAAATGTCGTCAATGAACACAACGACGAATCGATAGAGGAAAGGCCACAATACCCGGTTCATCAGATCAATTAACACGGCTGGTGCGTTCATGAGATCGAACGACATCATAAGGAACTCGTAGTGGCCAAAACTGGTCCTGAATGCTGTCTTCTGCACGTCCTCATCCCTAACGCATAACTGATGATATCCTGACTGAAGATCAATCTTCGAGAAGTACTGCGCTCCTCTCAACTGATCAAACAAGTCATCGATCCTTGGTAAAGGGTACTTGTTCTTCACCGTGATCTGGTTCAGCCTGCGATAATCAATACACAATCGCATGGAACCATCCTTCTTCCTGATAAAAAAAACTGGTGCTCCCCAAGGAGACACACTAGGCCGTATAAGGCCAAGCTCCAGCAGACCATCAATCTGCGTCCTCAACTCCTCCATCTCACACGGTGCCATGCGATATGTCGGCAGTGAGACAGGCGTGGAACCAGGCACCAGATCGATAGTGAAATCAATCTCTCGTCTAGGTGGCAAATCAGGGATCTTCCTGAACAGATCCCCAAAATTGCAAACGACTGGCGTATGCTCAAGTATCTGGACAAACCAGGGATCGATAGAGAACCCACTGTCTCGCATCCGAGTAAAATAACTCTATGCTGAATGGCCCGATCTTCCACAATATGTACATGATAACTCGGGGCACCGAAATGGTGGTACTGGCGCTGTAGCCCGAGTAGGAGGGTCGGCGTGAGGCCTCTTGCCCGCAAAGGGCCTGTCCTACATCTCTGGTCGTGGCCTAGGAGCAACAGGGCCATGAGATCGGGTAAGTCGATCCACATCCTACTCTGCCAGCATAGACATGTGAATCAGCTCTGCATAAGAGGGAATGCTCACGCAGCACATCTTCGACCGAATATCCGGTCGTAAACCCTCTGAAAAGCGCCGTATGCGCATCTGCTCATCTGCCAAAATAGTCGGGACGTATCTGCCCAACTCCGTGAACTGATGCTCATACTCAGTGACGGTCATGCCTCCCTGTCTGAGGCGCAGAAACTCATTCTCTCGATCATGCTTGTACGTCTGGGGAGAATATTTCTCGTGGAAGCGGAACTCGAACGCTGCCCAAGTCCATATATAATCGGCGGCAACGGTTCGCAATACACTGTCCCACCACAAGCTGGCCTCTCGCTCGAACAGGAATGTAGCCAACTCGACCTGCTCAGCCTCTGAACAATGTAACATCCACAGTATCTTCGACACATGGTCGAGCCAATACTCAGCCTCCTCGGGTCTATGAGAACCCATAAAAGTGAGAGGCCGTAAGCGCTGGAATCGCTCTAACAAGCCCCGTGTATCTGTGGCATTCCTCGCAGGGTAAGCAGGTGGTACATGATGAGCCATGCTCTCATCCTGGGCATATGTATCAGCATCCTCAGCTGGATGCGCAGGTGGTGCAGGTGGAGGCACACTCCCACCTTGGGCTAGAGTCCCCACAATCGTAGTCAGGAGCTGTTGCTGCTGCTGCATCATGGCCATCATCTGCTCAAATCTATCTGGAGGTGGAGCAGGCTGTGGCATGTACTGCGTCGAAGAAGACGAGTGGTACGGCTCTCTGACAGGTGGTGTGAAAGGCGATGGTCCAACTATAGGACCAGCAGTAGGCTGAGATGCACGTACTGTCTCAGGAATCGGGCCCACAGCAGGGTCTGCATGTGCATCAGACTGCGAAGGAGCCTGATCCATTGCTCACTCAATGTAAGTCGAGTTGTGCTCCGTGTAGCCTTCGGCGGCATTCCCTATATTAAAAATAGGGCACAACCTTGTCAGTCTCAATAGCACAAACACACCGTAATCATTCACATAAGAGTCAAAGGCATTCCATGCATTTCATTTAATCAAAATTGTCACAATACAAGGGATATCTCCTTACAAGCATCATGACAGAAAGTACATGGGAACTAAGACAGTTAAAGTTACAACAGCAACATAAGTAAAGCACTAGCCCTATTAGGCTTACGCAACATAAAGCAGGAAACGACTAACTGCTAACAACAACATCAAAGATCTCATCGCTAGTATGAGTCGGGTGACGGAGGAGGAGCACCCTTATCCTGCAAGCAACACAGGATCGCCTTCAAGGTGCGAGTCACCTTGTCGAATTTCCTCTTTATAACGGCCTTGGTATCCTCGACTTCAGCTCGAAGTTCCTGAACTTCCCTTCGTAAGGTGACCTGGCTCTCCTCAATTCGGGCAATGCGATCATCGTCAGTAGCCTGAGCAGAAGGAGGAGGGCTCTCATCTGTATCATGAGCTCTTCTTCTACCTCTTCCCGGACTTCTTCCTCAACTTCTGCCCCAGGTTCTCCTTCACTTGGATCCTCTTCATCATCAAAGTCGTCCTCACTATCTTCCTCAAGCTGAGTCTCATGGTACTGAGACCCGATCTTCATCTTGACCATGGTAGACTCATCAATGCTATGAATCGGAACTGGCAACTCTGGCCCAAGTTTGTAAGTAAACTCGAGCGCGATCTTGCATATAAGTCGGCCAAAAGGAAGCGACTCAGACGTTCTTCTTGATTTTGCTATGAGGATAATTTGTCGCAAGATAAAAGTGGCCATACACACATTCTCTCCCTGGGCCACCAGATATAAGAAATCAACCATAAGGCGCGTACACTCAATGCGATTTGTCGACCTGGGATACACGTTGAACGTGCAAATGTGGTGCAACAGGCACAAATCATCAGACATATGAGACGCCTTAGGCTATTGTTAGGCTACCATGGAACCAGTTTACCACATAGAAACTTGATACGGCGATCTCGTTCATGCCTACTCCTCAAATTCTTCGCACTAGGATGAACATCACCAAGAGGCACGTTCAGAAGTCACGCAATCAACCGAACATCGATCGTAGCCATCCGGTCTCTACCAAAAGGAATTTTGAACTACAATGGCTCCAGTGTAGGATTCTGGATACGAGCGTAGAAGGCACGAACGGTGCTCACATTAGCACGAGCACGAGCTTTAAATAGCGGACCCCAATGTGCAGCTTCAATGCGCTCGAACAACAGGAATTCGCCAAAGAGTCGTCCTTCCACGTCCACTTCAAACAACACCTTACGGTCAGTGTATTGGCCGTGAGGCATCTCTGCTAAAATCACTCGCCCAAGTTGAGTATGGGGATCCAAATCCCGCTTTGAATGGAACTCTCGGGCTGTGCTTAGACTTGCGGCTGCGCTTGAGCTAACGGCGCCACCCCTCGGTCTTCTTGATTGAGCAGGGCGACTAGGCCCAGCCTCATCCGCTGCGGTCTTTCTCTTACCCATCAAAGAGAGGATGGCGGAGAGAGATAAAAGACCCAAAATGACTTCAACAAAAGCTATGAAAAATGGGGAAAATGCAAAGAAATGGCTGTCCAAACTGAAAAAGGGAGATCTAGGCGTTGTAGAGGGATGCTTCAAGCTCCCCTAGGATGTATTTTCAGAGAGAAAAGAGAATGAAAAAGGGAAATGGAGCACCTCACGATTTCAGCTCATTTTGGGGGTTGTAAGAGCTCCAAACAATGAGATTTGCAAGAGGGAGGGCTGCAAACAGCAATGGAGTGAAGGAGTGTGGTCATTTTCAACAGAGAATGGGTTTGGGAGTGATTTGAAATCACGATTTTGGGTTAGGGTAGCAAGAAAATGAAAATGGGGCTAGGGAAGGGGCTGTTTGTAAAGGAAGTACCCCTTTTTGGGGTTTTCTATGGTCGAACACTACATGGGGTGTGTACACTACCCAAAATAGGGCGTGCGCCCAGTTTTCACATCAAGTGGACCCCACCGCATTGCCGACCACCTCTCTAGTTTGTCAGTGGGACCACATGGGTCTGGTCCCCCATGGTCCAGGGACTCCAAAAAACTATGGGCCCCACCTTAGTTCATTGTATATTGACCTATAGAGGCCCAAACATGCATTCGGAGCTTTCCGGGGCCAATCTGAAAACCCGAATACAATCCCCCATCATGCAGCATATGATTTTGGGGTATAAGGAGCTAATACATCCATCTAGCCCATTAGTTGCTAAAGAAAGTAAACTTAGATTGGCCTAATGGCCAGTTTTCATGAAATTTTACTATTCACTATAAAATTTTGTCGAAGTATGATTTTGTTTCATTTTCACATTAGGATCAATGCCTAACATGAAAAGAATATGAAAGGATTAAAGAATGGAGTGGTGAGAGGAAGAATTTTGAAGAATTTCGGTGAAACGGGGTTTTTAAGCCCTAGCGATTGAATGCAGGGGTTGTGGTTATCCCATAGCCCAAGGATTCACATTTATGGGTTTAGAATCATTCAAAGCGTTCGGCCAGGGGACCTCCCGAAATGCTCTTTTGGATCGAAAAAGACCCGATTTGGCTATAACCCAAGTATACCTTGACTTAAGGTCTGTTTTGGTTATGTTTGGGCTTATAAAAGGAGCTTAAACCCTTAGCCTTCTAATCCATACGAATTTGGGGAAAACCATAGGAGAGAGGAGAGAAAAGAGAGAGAAAGTGAGGGAGAAGCTGGTGATTTCTCCTGGGATTCCTCCCTGCTACTCCACGTGCCAAAGCCACCCACCTGCATCATTCTTCTAGCGATTCTGTATGTATTAGTAAGTAGCCCGTGAATGTCGATTGGACTTGATTTTTGAGATGATTGTCAAGTCCAGCTAGGCGGTTCTAATGGTCTAAGATTGTAGGTATCAGACTTTCAACGCGCGGTCTAGATCCAATACAAATTTTCAAAGAGGTCCAGAGAACAAACCTGCTTAGAGTTTGATCCAAGGTTTTAGAGTATTATAGCACCATTGGTTCTACTTGATTTGGGTCTTGTAGAACATATTTAAAGTGATCAGGGACTATTTCCCAGCTACTCTAGCGTTACGCTAGCTAACTTACACTTATTTTCTAAAGGAATTAATCCTACTCAATTTCTGGTCGAATTGATACTCGAGTCCATGTACAGATTTTTCCAGGGCGTTACACGGAGGTACCTTAGTTTCCCAATCCTGCTATATGAAATGGACTAATAACAACTCGGTAATCATATCCACGTCGTACTGCATGTGCTTGGAAGATGTGGAGCACTATGGGAAGAAAGCATGCCGCGGACGCAGATGGTGCCGCATGAGGAAGTATGTCGGTGAGGGCATCCATCATGTCATTTCATCCATGCATTAATCACAGTATTTAGGAAAGTTTGTTTTGTTTACTTTATCATTATCGCGTGATGGATTTGATAACATGTTAATCTTTGTTCTATGATTCCACTGAGTTAGTTACTCACTCCCACGTTACGGGATGGTGTTCCGGACACCCACCAGTCCCTATTTTAGTTTCAGATGATGACACTGCTTGTGGAGCGGAGCTGGACTTGTATGATGCTGAGGAGGACTTCTCCTCCATGTTTTGATCGATGGGATTACAGGGAGGTTGATTAGATGCCATGAGACTTGTCATTTTATATTTTTGGAGCACTCATGTATATTCTTTTCTTTCTATTTTGGAGTATACATGTATTTAGTTAACCTAGTAACATGTTCACACTCTGGAGACTTACAATCATTTATATATTTTATGTATCATCACATTCTTCCGCTTGCTAATTTAACTGTCTTTGGAGTATGATATGTTGTTTTGGCTTAGTATCATCTTGTTTAATGTCATTCTACAGACAACATGCATTTATCATTATTTATGTTGCATAAGTGATGTTCCGGAACTCGGGAGTTGGGTTTCTACCAGACTCCCGATTTTTGGAGTGTCACTGATGGTATCAGAGCATGATTTGGATTAAACTGGACCTGGGTTATGGTAACACAACGTACACTGACGCACTCTAACTTAGGAAGGGGGCGATGGAAACCTAGAAACTATATCAGATCCCAAGTTTCGTCGACAGGTGAGACTATACAGTAACTTAGACCGTAATATACCTTCGGTCTCGTGAAGCAACCTAAGTCGCCTCTAGGTCATTAGTTGACGGGTTGGAGATGTTCTCTGAAGACTTCCAAACCTAAAAGTGAATGTCTTTGGGTTGTGGGCCAACCACAACCTTTACACTCAATCTCAAGGACTAAAACCCCTTTTATCCAATTCCTTCAAAATCTCTCCTTCCACCACCCCATTCTTCAACTTTTTCTAAGTCCTTTCATCATAGACATAAATCCTAACATATAAATAATGGAGAATCATACTTAAATAAAAATTTACTATAAATAGTAAATATATGTATGAATTGGACTTTTGACCATTCCAATTATGGAATCTCATGGAATCAATGGATTATTTTGATAGATTAGTGTCTCCTACCCCAAAATCATATATTATACATCATATAAACTCATTTCTGTTTGCATATTGGCCCTAAAATGCCTCAAACGGAGTCGTGGGCCCACCCAAGCTAATCCAACATGATCTGGGGTGGGACCCATACCAATTTTGGGCCTACAGGATAAGGGGACCACGCCCCATAGGCCAGGCCTCGCTGGAATTGAGTTTGGCCGGCGAGGACCTCGTCGGTTCGGTGAGGCCTCGCCGTACAGTGGGCCCCACTCGAGCCGGGCGTCGGGCCGACGTTGTTTGGTGGTTAGGGGAGAGCCCTTAGATGTGGGCCGTCCCTTAAAACACCCCCAAAGACCTATCTCCTTCATAAAATGCACTCCCTAGCTCTCCCTTCTTCACATTTTTGCTGCCTCCCTCTCCAATCCCATTTTCAAACCACTCTCATTCCCATTCTCTGGCTCAACCGACGCCACTCCATCACTCACAGCCATAACAACTTCCCTCTCTCTCCATTCTCGTCATTTGGAGCTCTCTCATCCTCTATTGGAGGCTAAAATTCGTGTGAGCCTCCATCCCAACCTATTTCACTCTTTTCCCTTTGAAATCCTAGCGTTTGAGGGCCTGATTCACTCCTCTATAGGGCCTAGATTCATTTTATTCCTTTAGGGCTGCCATTTCTCTTCATTTCCTTCATTTTTCATGGCTTTGTAGAGGCTATTTTAGCCTTTTTCTCCACTTTCTTCGCTTGAGGAGTATTGAGAATACATGGCCGATAGAGCTCTAATGGGCAATAGATAGTATTAAGCTAGACAGTATTGAAGAAGGTAAGTCGGGACCGTGGTAGAAGTCCTTTGGTAGAATTAGGCATCTATGCCATTGTCCTGTAGATTTTTTTAATACCGTTTTAAATATTTTTATGTTTGGTTGTTGATGGGTCTAGTGATGTCATAGGTAGAAAATGTGTTGTGCTTAGTGGTTTGGGCTTAGTGTAGCCGCAGTCGTCTCTATCATAATGCATGTAAAATTTTATTCCATGTAATATGGTAAATTTTGTTAAATGAAGTGCATGCCGTTTCGATCGCTATAAGGTATTGTCCCTAGATTGGGTATATCCTATGGTTTCCACTACCATGATTGGAATGTATACAATTAAAAGTAAATCCCAGGATTAAGCTTACAAATTAATTTTTATCCCACCCCACCCTCCTACCAAGCATTCCACTCCCAATCCCGACATGGGATTAGTAATGCGGTCCCAGTTAACACAACTTGAGACCACTGACAACATATAGGCCCTTGGAGTTTTAGACTTAGAGTTAGTACTCCTAGATTTGAAGGATCTGACGATGTAGGGAATCCAACTTCAATTAGACAATCCTGACCCTAAGCGATAGAACAATCCCCTATAATAAAAATGGTATGAAACCATTTAGCGTATAGGTTTAGGTTTTGGATTACAGCTAGTGAGATACAGACCAGTCTACTAGTTACCTTAAGTAGTGTAAAGCCTGTATATGCTAAGGAATAGTAGGTTAGATTTGGTTGGAGTAGAACCTTATTCCTTCGATAGATCCCCTTAATACTTTTAGACTTCTGTTATAACACTTAGAACCATTCACTCTCAGGGAAAACTTATAAATCCCTTAGATTGAACTTAGAATAAACTAGCACGCCCCTTAGAATTGCCTTCCCAAGGACTTATTGGATTTGGGAACATAGAGTAAAGGAACTGTGTATGTAAGAGAAGTATTCGCGGTTTGAATTGACTTCTTAATCCTAGTGGTTACCAATAAATCTAATGCTCTGATCAAGCAGAAGATCGGCATCGACTCGGATTAAGAACTGATACAATGAGTTTTCTGTCCTGATTAGACAGAAGGTTCAATGTATCCGGCTCAGACCCACTACATAACTTTTCTTCCATGTTGACCCGACCACCTACAACCAAAAGTTATTGCTTTGCCTTTGGAAAATGTTGAGGACATACGGACAATAGAGATTAGACCTCTTGCCACAAACTCACATCCATCCTTGAAATCACCACAACACCCATCACTTTAGCTTTTGTCTACAACCATAGGTACCAATGCCATAGAACGCATCGTTAGCAAAGGAAGACCAATGTAGTGAGAGGTTGTTTCCCATTTCATGTTAAAGATAGGCCCTAAGTTACACCTCGTTTCGATATACGGATCGAGACATAGATTCTTGAGCCTTAAGTAGAACTAAGTTTTAAGGGGGGTAGAACGTATTGAGCCTAATCTACTTAGGATTATCTAATACAACCGTTGGATCAGAATAGCATAGCGGAAGCGTGGTTGGCCTCTTCCCCACTGGCCCAGGATCAAAATAGTTGGTTTAAGTTATACGTAAGGTTAGGTCATTAAATAGAATTTGAACCTTCCTTAGAATTTCAATACGAAAGTCTCTTTAAGTATTCATTACCCTTAGCCAATTTCGGGGATGGAATTTTGTTTTGAAGGGGGGAAGATTGTAACACCCTAGATTTTTTCCAACCTAGGATTAGACGTCCTTAGGCAACGGGTCAACCATAACACCTTGGTAACCTCTCAGAACCCAATTCCAAAGCCAAGAAATCGTTTAGAATGAAATTCTTTAGAAATTTAACGTGAATTAGGCAGCGCTACGATAGATTAGATGTGAAATTAGCACTGATCGCTTTAAATATGATATGTAAGACCCAAAACCTCTAGAATTGTTACCGCTACATTACCCTAAAATCTAGGATCAAACTCTAAACCTGTTTGCCCTCAAGAACCCTTTGAAACTTTGTATTAGATCTAGACTGCGCGTTGAAAGTCAGATAGCGATAATCTTAGACAATTATGACCGCCTTGTTGGACTTGACAATCGTTTCGAAAATCAAGCCCAACTGATGTTTTGAGGCTATTTCATTGAGCCTGGAGCAGGGAGTGTGAGAAAGAGTGAAATTCATTAAAAATTAAATGTCATTTAAATAAATCTGGTATGTTTTGCTTGTGGGTTAAGTATAAGCATTCAGACCGTCGAAATCTGACCCAAATACACCCTCGGATCAGGAAACATTTCTCACTCAGGTCAGTGTACTTGGAATCCTCGATCGAGTCTCCGTGACCGCTGAACTGAAACTGGTCCGCCACGTGCGATCTGGGAAGCCTACCAGACTGAAAACTTGGTGTGAGCAGGATCCAATATCCATGAGCTTAAGTCCGACCGCGTTCAGCCAGGGGACCTCCCGAAGTGCTCTTTTGGATCGAAAAAGACCCGATTTGGCTATAACCCAAGTATACCTTGACTTAAGGTCTGTTTTGGTTATGTTTGGGCTTATAAAAGAAGCTTAAACCCTTAGCCTTCTAACCCATATGAATTTGAGGAAAACCCTAGGAGAGAGGAGAGAAAAGAGGAGAAAGTGAGGGAGAAGCTGGTGATTTCTACTGGGATTCTTTCCTGCGGCTCCACGTGCCAAAGCCACCCACCTGCATCGTTCTTCCAGCGATTCTGCTTTCGTTCTAGGTAAGAAAACCCTAACCTTAGCCTGTTTTAGGAATTCTATCGATGCAAGTAGCGAAGTAGCTGATGTATCTTGTGAATTAGGTCGTCATATCGACGTTGACGAAGCGTAGAATTTCTATTTGATTCGTTATGCTTCTACGGTGAAAGGTGCAGATCTTAGATGCTTAGATTACCTTTTTTCAAAGCTTTCAATGCCGTTTAATGGTAGATTATTGATGAGGATGCTATTTGACATGTACAACATGCTATCCATTTTTCTTTCCATATACGTACGAAGAATATGAGATTTGGGGTATTTTAGGTATTTATAGGAAATACTGTATACGTACATATTTTGCCGATGTGATTTTCATGAGTATTTGTCGTGTACCTATACCAGCTATACGTGTATGATCTGTTTGGCGAAGAGATTCGCCCTAATGCACATATTGGCCGACATATGCTATGTAGACTAATGTGTGTGGACTAAGTGTTTGTTGAAATGCCTAAATCAATATGATTTATGCCTGCCATATGTTTTGAATGTAAGAACATGATTGTTGTGTGTTAGAAAACTCCTTGATATAAGGATCTGTCATATTATACGTCGAAATCAACATACGTCAAGTACGTTGGAGTTGAGTAGTCTAAGTGTTTGTATAAATGTATGTATTAGTAAGTATTAAGTAAATGGTGTTGTAGATTAGCGTTGAGACTGGATTCTCAACTACTTGATGATGCACATGATTTCCTCTATGCTTGTTGTATTTGAATTGACTACCTTAGGTGTGAAACACTCGTGTATGGTTAACTGCTTATGATGTACGTTATAACATATTGATAACATGCTGAAATTACTTGCACTTCAATTTCATTTATTTCATATGATTACTGATTCACACTACATGTGCTTGGGGCTATACTCTAGTCCAGGCAGTCGGTAACAGTTTAGAATTCGTGGTTGGATTCTATTTGCAACGAAGGATGTGTTTGACGAACCCGAGTCGTACTAGAGTCGTCGACAGTGGTTAGGCCACACGAAGTGCTTGTGCACTTCATGTCAGTCGATTCAACGTGCGCTTATGCTAGTCGGACTCATCAAGTAACCCGACTGACCATTGTATGTTCACCTTGTATTCGTCATAACTGCTTGAACCTAGGGTACTGAGCTTACCATTGAAAATCCTGTTAACCATGGTACCTTGATCCATAAAGACTCATGAGCCGGGCATGGCAGTATGGGACACCGTGGTCGAGCTGTCGGCCTACGCTGGGGCCACAAACCTCCCCATAGTGACCAGTGAGGACCCTACTCTGAGCAGATTATAGTGGTATGGGACATTATATTCTTGCTGTCGGCCTACATTGATAAGGTGATGGGGGAGTGGAGTAACGAGTGCGAGCAATAGCCTTGGCAGCCCTTCGTAGTGACCTTGAGTTTATCCTGACACCGCATGGGGGCGACGAGTCCTGATGCAATCTTAAGGATATAAACTACGCCTGTATTGATAAGGTGATGGGGGAGCGGTGCAACGAGTGCGTACAACAGCCCTGGCAGCCCTTGCAGCGACCTAGAAATATATTATCGTATGAAATTAGTAGGAGTGACGACCCTAGACAGGATCATTGTTTGGGTATTGATATAAGGGAGGTACCTTAGTTTTCCAATCCTGCTATATGAAATGGACTAATAACAACTCGATAATCATATCCACGTCGCACTGCATGTGCCTGAAAGATGTGGAGCACTATGGGAAGAAAGCATACCGCGGACGTAGATGGTGCCGCATGAGGGAGTATGTCGGTGAGGACATCCATCATGTCATTTCATCCATGCATTAATCACAGTATTTAGGAAAGTTTGTTTTGTTTACTTTATCATTATCGCGTGATGGATTTGATAACATGTTAATCTTTGTTCTATGATTCCACTGAGCTAGCTACTCACTCCCACGTTACGGGATGGTGTTCCGGACACCCACCAGTCCCTATTTTAGTTTCAGATGATGACACTGCTTGTGGAGCGGAGCTGGACTTGTATGATGCTGAGGAGGACTTCTCCTCCATGTTTTGATCGACGGGATTACAGGGAGGTTGATTAGATGCCATGAGACTTGTCATTTTATATTTTTGGAGCACTCATGTATATTCTTTTCTTTCTATTTTGGAGTATACATGTATTTAGTTAACCTAGTAACATGTTCACACTCTGGAGACTTACAATCACTTATATATTTTATATATCTATCACATTCTTCCGCTTGCTAATTTAACTGTCTCTGGAGTATGATATGTTGTTTTGGCTTAATCTCAATCTTATTTAATGTCATTCTACAGACAATATGCATTTATCATTATTTATGTTGCATAAGTGATGTTCCGAAACTCGGGAGTTGGGTTTCTACACGACCCCTGATTTTCGGGGCGTTACAGGCCCGTTTGGCCCCCCCCTTCCGATTCGAGTCGTTTCGGGTTCGAAACAAATCTGATGTACATCCACATTTACCGATTTTAACGGCTGGAATGGGATGAAACATGGTCTTTACCCATCAATTAACGGTCTAAAGTTAATTTGGAGTCGTTGTGTGTGATCAGGAGTGTGCACAGACTCGATCTCGGTGATCATTTTCAATAAACTTTTGCCAACAAACAAAACTGGGAGTCCTAAACCTGTTTCTAAATTGCTCTCGCACGCACCTATGCTAAAGTGGCATCAGCGTACGTTGTGTGACCATAACCCAGGTCCGGTTTAATCCAAATCATCCTCTGATACCGACTTGTAACGACCTGAAATTTCTGCCCGAGTTTCAATGTATCACTTATGCAACATTGATAATGATGATTAAATGTTGTTCATATTAGTGCATTAAACATGAGTGGGATTATACTAAAATAGTAAGTCATACTCCAAATCAGTTTATATAACACAAGTGGAAGACTGAAAGATATACTATAAACGAATATGAATCCAAAAGATCGTTGTCGATCGCCAGAGTATGAATACATCACTAAGTCACCATATACATGTAATAGTTCAAAAGGAAAATATCAAAAGAATAGTTCAACTACAATGATAAGCCCTATAGCCCCGTCAATCAGAACGGCCAAAGCAAAACCATTAGAGAACTGTATATATGAGAACTTGTCCTGATCGTCATAGTAATCAGGCTCCACCTCTTGAGTCGCATCGTCATCTACAACTAAGACAGAGTCTGGTGGGTGTTCAGAACACCGTCCCAGAACTTAGGAGTGAGTGATCAACTCAGTGAAATCATAGAGTAAAGATTAACATGTTATTAATTCAGTCAAGTAGTAATGATAAAGCAGACATATCAGACATTCCTAGATACTCTTGTTAATGCAAGGATGGAATGTTTTCATGATGCATGCCCTCGCCTACACTCCCTCATGCGACATCATCTTACGTCCGCGGCATGTTTTCTTCCCTTTGTGCTCCTCAACCCGGGGCACATACAGTGCGATGTTATGAACATGATTACCGAGTTATTATTAGTCCTTTTCATACAGCAGTATTGGGAAGCTAAGGTACCTTCCTTATATCATTACCCAAACGATGATCCATTCTAGGGTCGTCAGTCCTAAACAATCTCATATGACATTATAGTTCTATATCGTTGAAAAGGGCTCGTCACCAATCAATATAAGTCTAATTATATCATATAGACTATAATAAGGCTTGTCGCCCCAATGCAATATCAGGATATACTCAAGGTCACTACGAAGGGCTCGTCACCAATCAATGTAGGCCGACAGCACGAATATAGTGTCCCATACCACCATAATTGGCTCACGAGTCTAGGTTGCTCACTGGTCACTATGGGGAGGCTCGTCACCCCAGCTTAGGCTGACAGATCGACCACGGTGTCCCATACCACCATGTTCAGCTCATGAGCTTAGCAGATTGAGGTACCAAGGTTGACGGGATTTCACTGGTAAGTTTGGTACCCTAGGTTCAAATAGGAGCATCCATACATAGTGAACAAACATAGGATCAATTGAGTTACTTGACGACCTCGACTAGCACGATTGCACATTGAGTTGATCAACATGGAATGCATAAGCACTCCGTGTGGCCAAACCACTGCCGATAACTTTAGTACGGCTCAGATTCTTTAAACACGTCTTACGTGGCAAAGAAGTCTCAGCCACGAACTCAAAGCCTGTTACCGATTGCCTGGACTGTAATATAGTCCCAATCATGTACAATTTCAATAATAGACATTTAATTCAAATTCCACATTCATATGAGCCTGGTATGAAATATAACTTAAACATGAATACGGTACATGGAGGAAATTATACACACAGTTAGCATGAATAGAATAGGTTAAATATAACATGGAGGAAATCATACACACCAGTAAGGTGATTGAGATTCATATCTTCATACCCTTTAAAATCATACTTTACCTATTTCTAATCCATTCAGGCATTTACGCAAACACTTAGACTACACTATTCAACATACATCACTTATGTTGGCATATTGCATATTTGGGCAAATCCTTTTGCTAAGGAGTTATTACATACATAACAAGCATGTACTAACAATGATTTATCATGACAATCATAACATCAGATTTCATATGCATATAAACATTTTAATAAACACATGGAATACTCTATTTACAACATAAACTATACATAATCATAAAACAGAACAGATAGCGCATTTGGCATGTGTAATAGCATTCACGTCAGTAATAAATCATTATCTGACATTGAAAGCTTTGAAAACCATAACCTATACATCCATAATCTGCACCTTACACCGATAAATGCATAACGAACTCAGTTCATTCACTCACGCTTCGTCTACGGCCCAACGGCAACCTATTACATGAAATAGGTTAGCTATTACATCACTTTAACTAGTTGAAACCCTAAAACTGATTAGGGTTAGGTTTTCTTACCCAATAGTGTATTTGAAATCACCAGAATAGTGATTGAGTAATAATGTGTAAGCACAAGGAGTAATGAGAATCGAATCCCAGGAGTAGCTCCCACTTCTCTCTCACTTTCTCTCTCTTTTCTCTTAGGGTTGTAGGAAATTCGTATGGTGAGAGAGGGTGAGGGTTTCAAGCCCTTATATAGGACTAAAACTCATTGAAATAGTCTCATGGCCATGGTATACTTAGGTTATATCCAAATCGGCCTTGTTCCGATCCAACAGAACAGTTCTGGAGGTCCTTTTGCTGAATGTGGTCGGACTTAAGCTCACAACTATTGGTTCTTGAGTACATTAAGTTTTCAGTCCGATCAAATTTCTAGATCGACCATGGTGGTCCAGTTTCAGTTCAGTGGTCTCCGAAACTCGATCAGGGTCACAAGTACTTTGACATGTAGGGGCCATCTTCCCTGATCTGAGAGTGAATTTGGGTCAAAAACTAACGGTTAGAATGCTTATAATTGGAACGCAAGCGATGCGACTCAGATTTCTTAAATTCATATTTAATTTCTTAAAAATCTTCAGTTTTTCACACTCTTCACTCCTTACTCAAGGAAACAGTCTCAGGACATCGTTTGGACGTGATTTTTGAGGTGATAGTCAAGTCCATCTAGGCGGTCAATATCGTTTAAGTTCATTGCTATCGGACTTTCGACGTACGGTCCAGGTCCGATACAAAGTTTTAAAGTGCTCCCAAGAGCAACTGGGTTTAGAGTTGGATTCTAGATTTTAGGCTAACGTAGCGTTAATGATTCTACAGGTTTTGGGTCTTATAGATCGTATTTAAAGTGATTAGTATTAATTTCACAGGTGATCTAGGTTAACACTTAGTTAATTCTCGTCTAGTTTCTTAAGGATTTAATCCTGAGGGATTTCTGCCGGAGTTAATACTCAGGTCTTTGTATGGATTTTTTAGAGTTGTTACACGGTGGGTCCCACAGGTGTGGCAAATCCCAAACATCACAGTGGCCCCACGTCCACACACAGATGGGTGGTAGGGATACAACATACGCATCATGGTGGGGGTCATACCAGGCACGCCAGACCCGCCATAATATTATTTAATATAAATTATATTATATTAAATAACATATATCATATATATATATACACACACACGTGTGTGTGTGAGGGTCGGAGTGTCAGCACTGTCAATACCCAACGTCCCTGGATGGCCTGATGGTAGGCCCCACATGTATGGACGGTTTAGATGGAAAACATCCATCATGATGGGGCCGCTGATGGTACCGTACATATGGACGGTGCAGATGAAGCATGTTTAGAGATGGTGGGTGCCAGCAGGAAGATGGACGGTGTGGATTCAAAACATATATATCATGGTAGTGGGCCACGAAACCGTAAGAGTGAGGATTTCCCACCGTCCAGATGGACGGTGGGTTGAAACACATACAGTGGGTCCCGTAGAATCTGGTTACGTCCCACCTATACAGCTAGTGTGAGATGCACCAGCCTTTCTGCTTCCAACAGGTGGGTTCCACGTGGAAGTGGCCCACCAGCTTAAGGTAATATATTATATTATATTATATTATATTATATAACCATAGACAATATATATTATATTTATATATGTGCACATGTGTGTGTGAGAGGGAGAGAGGCCAGCGCTGTCAACGCCCAATGTCCAGAGGTGCTGGACGGACGGCCTGATGGTAGGCCCTACATGTATGGACAGTTTTGAAGTGTGGGGCCCACATATATCAGCTTGTGGCTATTGGGATGGTGGGACCCACAGTTCTTACTCACGTCAATTTAGCAGATGATTAGCTGACGTGAGGTACACCATCCAATCGTCTCCCACTGTCCATGGATTTGAAAGTGTGGATACAACACATAAGATCAAGGTGGGGTCCATTCGGGTGGGTCACATGGCTTCACCATCACCTCAAGAAAATGAAAGAGAGAGAGAGAGGGGGAGAGAGAGTGTAACGCCCTGGAAAAATCCGTACTTAGACTCGAGTACCAACTCAACCAGAAATCGGGTAGGATTAATTCCTTTAGAAAATAAGTGTAAGTTAGCTAGCGCAACGCTAAAGTAGCTGGGAAATAGTCCCTGATCACTTTAAATACATTCTACAAGACCCAAAGCGAGTAGAACCAATGACGCTATAATACTCTAAAACCTCGGATCAAACTCTAAACCGGTTTGTTCTCTGGACCTCTTTGAAACTTTGTATTGGATCTAGACCGCGCGTCGAAAGTCCTATACCTACAATCTTAGACCGTTAGAACCGCCTAGCTGGACTTGACGATCATTTCGAAAATCAAGTCCAACCAACATTCACAGGCTATTTCATTGAGCCTGGACTGAAGAGAGTAAGAATAGGGCTAGATTTGGAATTTGAAATTCAAATCTGGCACACGACTTGACGCGTCAGTATTAAGCGTTCTGACCATCAGAATTCAGCCAAATTACACCCTCGGATCAGGAAAAATTTATATTTCATATCATGAGACTTGCAGACCTGATCTACGTGCGGTGACCGCTGAACTGAAACTGGACTACCACGTGCGATCTACGAACACTACTGGTCTGAAAATGGGATGAGATCGACATCCGACATGTATGAACTTAAGTCCGATCGCGTTCGGCCAGGGGACCACCAGAAATATCCTTTTAGACCGAAACAGCCCCGATTTGGATATACCTTAAGTATACCTTGACCTGAAGCCTGTTTTGGGCATGTTTGGGCTTATAAAAGGGCTTGAAACACTCACTCCTCTCTCCCATCCGAATTTGGAAAAAGCCCTAGGTTGAGAGAGAGAAAAGGTGAGAGATTGTGAGAGAGAGAGGAAGGGAATTTCCTGCCGCTTGTACTACCTGTTGCACGTGATTAAGCAACACGCTCCATCTAATCACTTTGCCGGTGATTTCTCCGCATTGTTAGGTAAGAAAATACCCTAAACTCTTACTGATTTGCTGATCCTTAGTTTCCATAGTGAAATAGCTGATGCATCTTGTAAATTAGGTTGCCTATTCGCCGTAGACGAAGCGTATACGCTCCGTTCGAATTAATACACCTGTAGGAGAAAAGGTGCGGATTTTAGAGGCTTTGATTGACTGTTTCCAACGCTTTCAATGTTGTTTAATAGTAGATTATCAACGGCAACGCCGTTTGACATGTACAACATGCTGTCCGTTTCCTGTTTCATAAGTAGACGAAAAATATGAGATTTAGGGCATTTTAGTCATTTGTAGGACATACTGTTTTCACCCATAATTTGCTGATGTGATTGACATGGCTTCTTGTCGCATTAGGATATTAGGAATGCGTGCATAATTAGTTTGGTGAAGAGATTCGCCTAAATGCGCACTCTGAGTCAACATACTATATGTAGACTTAAGTGTGTAGTGTAAGTGTTTGTATAAATGCTTGTATTAGTATGTATTGAATTAAATGGTGTTATGAATTAGTTTGAGATTGATTTCTCAATTAATATGCTGATGTAAATGATTTCCTACATGTTAGCTATATGCATAATTTCATTATATGTATGAAATGCATGTGCTTGGAAGATTTACTTAAGTTGTATGTTATAACATGTGTTAACATGCTCACATGGTTGTATTTCATTTCCAATACTCTCACATGATTACTGATGTGGATTCATAATTGTTTGGGACTATACCTAGTCCAGTCAGTTGGCAACCGAGCAAGTTCGTGGTTGGCTCATTTTTGCCACGAACGACGCGTCGATGAACGCAAGCCGTGTTTTGGAGTTGACGGCAGTGGTTAGGCCACACGAGGTGTTTTACGCACTTCATGTCGTTCGACTTGAGATGCGCTCGTGCTAGTCGAGCCCGTCAAGTAACCCGACTGGCCTTTGTATGTTCACCCTGTATGAGTCATAACTGCTTGAACCTAGGGTACGGAACTTACCATTGTAAACCCTGTCAACCATGGTACCTTGATCCATAAAGACTCATGAGCCGGGCATGGTGGTATGGGACATCGTGATCGAGCTGTCGGCCTACGCTGGGGCCACAAACCTCTCCGTAGTGACCAGTGAGCACCTATGTCTTGTGAGCAGATTATGGTGGTATGGGACACTATATTCTTGCTGTCAGCCTACACTGATCAGGCGACGAGTCCTTTGCAGTGACCGCGAGTGTATTCTGAGTCTACGGGAGGTGACACCCTTCTGTAGCAGTGAGAGTACAGTAGGCCTGTATTGATAAGGTGATGGGGGAGCAGTGCAACGAGTGCGACAACAGCCCTGGCAACCCTTGCACCAACCTACAAAATATACATCGTATGAGATTACTAGGAGTGACGACCCTAGACAGGATCTGTGTTGGGATTGATATAAGGGAAGTACCTTAGTTTCCCAATCCTGCTGTTTGAATGGACTAATAATAACTCGGCAATCATATCACCATCACATTGCATGTACCTGGAAGATGTGGAGCACTGAGCGGTACGCAAGCATGCCGCGGGCGTAAGATGGTGCCGTATGAGGGAGAACGTCGGTGAGGGCATCCATCATGTCATGTCATATTGCATTAACAATAGTATTAGGATTGTTTGATTTACTGTTTTACTATTATCGCATGATTGATTTGAGAACATGTTAATCCTTGCTCTATTATTCCACTGAGTTAACTACTCACTCCCACGTTATAGGATGGTGTTTGCAACACCCACCAGACCCTGTCTTAGATGCAGGTGAGGCGATGATTCAGGACGTAGAGCCAGACTATGATGAGGACCAGGACGAGTTCTCATACATGCAGTACCACGACGGCTTTGCTTAGGTGACCTGGATTGGAGGGACTTCTTAGTGGGACTATTTTGACATTTGATTTCTGTTATTTACATATATATAAGACTCAGAGATGTATTCATACTTTAGAGACAGTTGAGATCTACTTTGTTTTTCCATACAGTGATATATATATGCTTTAGTCTTCCGCTTGCTTTTATCACTGGATCTGGAGTATGAATTGCAGTTTTGGTATACTTTTGCTCATGTGAATGCTTTAACTCAGACAACATTGAATCATAATCATTTTTGTTGCATAAGCGACGGTCTGAAACTCGGGAGTTGAGTTTATACACAACCCCCGATTTTCAGGGTGTTACAAGTTGGTATCAGAGCATGAATAAGATTATACCGGGCCTGGGTTATGGTCATGCAACGTACGCTGTCGCTTCCTTTGACTTAGGTGGGTGCGAGAAGGGTCTAGAAACACTTATAGGATCGCAGATTCGCCAATAGGCAAAGTCTATTCGTATCGATCGCGCGATCAAGTCCGTAACGCATCTAGGATCGTGTGAAGCGACCTGAGTAGCTTCTAAGTTGTAAGTAGGTGGGTTGAGACATTCTTTAAATGATTCTAAACCCGTAAATGTAAATCCTTGTGCTGTGGGGCAACCACAACCCTTACATTCAATCGCTAGGGCTTAAAAACCCCGTTTCACCTAAATTCTTCAAAATTCTTCTTCTCACCACTCCATTCTTCAATTCTTTCTTATTCTTTTCATGTTAGGCAGTGATCATAATGTGAAAATGATATAAAATCATACTTCAACAAAATTTTATAGTGAATAGTAAAATTTTATGAAAAACGGCCATCAGGCCATTCTAAGTTTGCAATCTTTAGCAACTAATGGACTAGATAGATGTATTAGCTCCTTCTACCCCAAAATTATATGCTGCATAATAGGGGATTGCATTCAGGTTTATAGATTGGCCCTGAAAATCCTCGAATGCATGTTTGGGCCTCCATAGGGCAATCTAGAATGAACTAAGGTGGGGCCCACATATTTTTAGGGTCCCTGGACTAGGGGGAACCCAACCCATGTAGTCCCACCGACCACCGTACGAGATGGTCAGCGATGCCATCACCGATCCGGCAATGCATCGCCGTTCGATGGGGCCCACTTACAATGAATTTTGGCCGCACGTGTTATTTTGGGTAGTACACCCCCCCCCCCCCCCCCCCATGTATGGTCCGTCCATAAAAAACTCCTAAATGGGGTACTTCCTTCACAACAGCCCCCTTCCCTAGCTCCATTTCACGTTTTCTGCTGCCCTCTCTCAAAACCGTCATTCCAAATCCTTCCCAAACCCATTCCTTACTGAAAACAACCCCACTCCATCACTCCATTGTAGTTTACAACTCTCCCTCTTGCAAATCTCATCCGTTGGAGCTCCTACAACCCCCAAAATGAGCTGAAATCGTGAGGAGCTCCATTCCCCCTTTTCATTCTCTTTTCTTTTTGAAAATCCATCCTAGGGGAGCTTGAAGCATCCCTCTACAACACCTAGATCTCCTTTTTTCAGTTTGGACAGCCATTTCCTAACATATTCCCCATTTTTCATGGCTTTTGTTGAAGCCATTTTGGGTCTTTTATCTCTCTCCACCATCCTCTCTTTGATGGGAAAGAGAAAGACCGTAGCGGATGAGACTGGGCCTAGTCACCCAGCTCAATCAAGAAGACCGAGGAGTGGCGCCGCTAGCTCAAGCGCCGCCGCAAGTCCAAGCACAGCCCGAGAGTTCCATACAAAGTGAGATTTGGATCCCCATACTCAACTTAGGCGAGTGATATTAGCAGAGATGCCTCATGGTGAATACACTGACCGTAAGGTGTTGTTTGAGGTGGACGTGGAATGGCGACTCTTCGGTGAATTCCTGTTGTTCGAGCGCATTGAAGCGGCATATTGGGGTCCACTATTTGAAGCTCGTGCTCATGCTAATGTGAGCACCGTTCGTGCCTTCTACGCTCGTATCCAGAGTCCTACTTTGGAGCCATTGCAGTTCAAGATTCCTTTTAGTAGAGACCGGATGACTACGATCGATGTTCGGTTTATAGCGCGACTTCTGAACGTGCCCCTTGGTGATGTTCATCCCAGTGCGAAGAATTTGAGGAGTAGGCGTGAGCAAGATCACCGTACCAGGTTTCTATGTGGTAGACTGGTTCCATGGCAGCCTAATAATAGCCTCAAGGTGTCTCATATGTCTGATGATTTGCGCCTGCTGCACCACATTTGCACGTTCAACGTGTACCCCAGGTCAACAAATCGCATTGAGTGTACGCGCCGTATGTTTGATTTCTTATATCAGGTGGCCCAGGAAAAAAATGTGTGTATGGCCACTCTCATCTTGCGATAGATTGTCCTCATAACGAAATCAAGAAGAACGTCTGAGTCGCTTCCTTTTGGCCAACTGATATGCAAGATCGCGCTTGAGTTTGCTTACAGACTTGGGCCGAAATTGTCAGTTCTGATTCACTGCATTGATGAGTCTACCATGGTCAAGATGAAGATTGGGTCTCAGTACCGTGAGACTCAGCTTGAGGAGGATAGCGAGGACGATTTTGATGATGAAGAGGATCCAAGTGAGGGAGAACCTGGAGCTGAAGTTGAGGAAGAAGTCTAGGAACAGGTAGAAAAGGAGGCTCAGGATACAGATGAGAGCCCTCCTCCTTTTGCTCAGGCTACTGGCAATGATCGCATTGTTCGAATTGAGGAGAGCCAGGTCGCCTTGCGAAGGGAAGTTCAGGAACTTCAGGCTGAGGTCAAGGATACCAAGGCCGTTATGAAGAGGAAATTCGGTAAGGTGACTCGCACCTTGAAGGCGATCCTGTGCTGCTTGCAGGATAAGGGTGCTCCTCCTCCGTCACCCGACTCAGACTAGCAATGAGATCTTTGATGTTGTTGTTAGTAGTTTGTAGTCTCCTGCTTTAAGTTGTGTAAGCCTGTTAAAGCTAGTAGTTTACTTATGTTGCTGTTATAACTTTAACTGCTTAGTTTCCATGTACTTCTTATCATGATGCTTGTAAGGAGATATCCCTTATATTGTGACAATTTTGATTAAATGAAATACATGGAATGCCTTTGACTCTTTATGTGAATGATTGTGGTGTGTTTGTACTATTGAGACTGACAAGGTTGCGCCCTATTTTGAATATAGGGAATGTCGTCGAAGGCTACACGGAGCGCAGCTCGGCCTACATTGGGTGAGCCTATGGATCAGGCTCCTTCTCAGTCTGATGCTCATGCGGACCCTGCTGTGAGCCCGATTCCTGAGACAGCACGTGCGTCTCAGCTTACTACTAGTCCTGCAGTTGGAGTTGGCGGCAGTGGTTAGGCCACACGAGGTGTTTTACGCACTTCATGTCGTTCGACTTGAGATGCGCTCGTGCTATTCGAGCCCGTCAAGTAACCCGACTGGCCTTTGTATGTTCACACTGTATGAGTCATAACTGCTTGAACCTAGGGTACGGAACTTACCATTGTAAACCCTGTCAACCATGGTACCTTGATCCATAAAGACTCATGAGCCGGGCATGGTGGTATGGGACATCGTGATCGAGCTGTCGGCCTACGCTGGGGCCACAAACCTCTCCGTAGTGACCAGTGAGCACCTATGTCTTGTGAGCAGATTATGGTGGTATGGGACACTATATTCTTGCTGTCAGCCTACACTGATCAGGCGACGAGTCCTTTGCAGTGACCGCGAGTGTATTCTGAGTCTACGGGAGGCGACACCCTTCTGTAGCAGTGAGAGTACAGTAGGCCTGTATTGATAAGGTGATGGGGGAGCAGTGCAACGAGTGCGACAACAGCCCTGGCAACCCTTGCACCAACCTACAAAATATACATCGTATGAGATTACTAGGAGTGACGACCCTAGACAGGATCTGTGTTGGGATTGATATAAGGGAAGTACCTTAGTTTCCCAATCCTGCTGTTTGAATGGACTAATAATAACTCGGCAATCATATCACCATCACATTGCATGTGCGTGGAAGATGTGGAGCACTGAGCGGTACGCAAGCATGCCGCGGGCGTAAGATGGTGCCGTATGAGGGAGAACGTCGGTGAGGGCATCAATCATGTCATGTCATATTGCATTAACAACAGTATTAGGATTGTTTGATTTACTACTTTACTATTATCGCATGATTGATTTAAAACCATGTTAATCCTTGCTCTATTATTCCACTGAGTTAGCTACTCACTCTCACGTTACGGGATGGTGTTTGCAACACCCACCAGACCCTGTCTTAGATGCAGGTGAGGCGATGATTCAGGACGTAGAGCCAGACTATGATGAGGACCAGGACGAGTTCTCATACATGCAGTACCACGACGGCTTTCCGATCCCGGGATCCTACAAGGAGGATTTTTTTTTATACAATTAACTCGTAATAAGCATAACCACAAGATTACCCAATTCACAAAGGTAACATCATCATCACATATCCACTAATATAATCATTTGAGTACAATACCGAAAGGGAAATACATATATCAAAATCAAGCTTCGAAAGACCACTGCACGCTCTAAGCTCGACGCTGCTGCAACCTAACTTTACGTACACGCATCTATCATGCATAAGCTTATAGAAAGCTGAGAGGGTGGTGTAAGTGTGTGCATAAGATAAGTGTCAAGTATTCAATACAGTGCCTTAATCATACAATACCGGAAACACTGATAATCCATAAATCATACAATGTCGGAAAAAGAAGAAATCTAACAAGAGCAGAAATTATCAGAGTAAACCGAAATACAGACAAGATCATAAATCATACGATAACAGAGTAAGCAGAAATACGGACATGTCCATGAGTCAATCAATATTAGAATACGCAATATACGACAGCTATGCAAATGATGAGTCATAAATAATCAAATATCGGATGATAAGGATATAATGCAATATACAATTCGGAAGAGCTAACAAATATCATCACTCTCATCTAAGTCATAGGAATACAGAAATATAACAACCTAAAATGCCATATGCCGAGGATATAATGCAATATGCAATATGTGGTGCTAATGGAATGATCATGCTGGAGTGTGAAGTCGGGATGATAGTACGCAGTATCGCAGGCTACGGGATCCACCATAAGGAACTTCTATCCAAACCAGTCCCATACCTAAATTTGGATAGTCAGACTCAATGTGGTAAACTCCTGATCTCAGGTTAGTCGCGCTCCCCAACCGAAATCATGGCCATTGCGAAGGCACACATGACAAATAGTTACGTACCACCAATCCGAGTGAATAGTGAATGAATGAGCATGCAACTCCTACTCACTAAATCCACATATCAATACAGTTCATCTCGGGGATCATCACCGGGTCTATTACACTGTATGCCAGCTTGCCGCCCCTATCCAAGCGCACAACTGGGTAAGTGGAAGAGACCTCACTATCCACCTGTCAATATCAGGCTCGGCTCATCAATAGCGGACCCATTCCTCAAGCTGGTCAAACTCAACCTAGACATTGCCCCCTCACTCAGGCGGGTAAGGTCACACCCCTTTCCAACCGACCACGACACAGTGGGAGACGCGGCCTCCTGGTATTCGGCCCTCATGCACTCATATATCCACTCAGTCTCGACGTTGGAGTCATCTCCTGGCCATAGAGGTTTAGAGATTTTCACCCAGGGACATCTATGGCGCCCGTATGCTAGAACCAAACATTTTCGATGTCCCATCTAGCCATCCACGATATGTCTTTGGAGGCTACGACCCTGATGTCACTAGGGCGTATAACACACAATGTAAGATGCATGAGTCAAACAATCCAGTCATGCATCAATCCTGCGCATGTCGTGCGCTCATGTGAGGTAACCTCTGCCTATCAGGGAGTCTCATATCAACATATTCAATGACATATGCAATGATCAACCACATCTCATAACAAACATGCAGATGAAGCGTATGGGCATGTATCATGATGCTATGCTGTCACATACTCATAGTCAATATCAACAATCGCCCTCGACAATGTGGACATTTAACTAATATTGCCCAAGGAATGGCCCACATAGAGCCTAACATATAGTGGACTCATGGCCTCATACAAGGGCCAAATATACAACACCATGGGTCCTACTTAAGAGCTTAATACACACTACGATGGGTCTCTCACATGGGCCTCATATAAGAGTTACATATACATTATGACAGGCCTCACTATACAGGCTACAAATACATCACTATGGGCCTTATCAACTGGGCCGCAAATACATCACTATGGGCCGTTCACATGGGCGTAATATATATTTCATAGGTGGGCCCTGCGCATGGGCCTCATTCACATCAAGTGGGCTGCATCAATGGGTCGCACTAATATATCAAGATGGGCCATAAAAATATCATATTGGCCCTAACCACGGGCTAGATACACATCACGACGGGCCTCATACAAGGTCTAATATAAATCATCATAGGTCATAATTACATCACATTGGGCCTCACTCGTGGGCTGCATATACATCGCCATGGGTCTTGGCACAAGGGCCGTAAATGCATCTCATTGGGCTACTTCCACAGGCCTTAAATACAAAATAGGCGGGCCCTGTACATGGGCCTAATATACATAATAGGTGGGCTTTGTTCAAAATGAAGATGGGCCTAAACGGCCTGTAGACTACAATATGGGCCTATCAGTGGTCCGTAGGGAGAGTGACAATGCGGACTTTGAACCAACATCATCCTTACAATGTGGACATCTAACCATCATTGTTCCCAAGGCATTACTTGTTATAAATGTCATTATATGCCATGGAGGGATCACACATTGCAATAGACCTAGTTGTACTCAATTGAGCCTTAAGTACATCAATTGGGCCGTATCATATGGGCCTTACATTCATCAAATGGATCACCTTAATGAGCCTCACCAATGGGCCTTAGGTCCTTTGCAATGGGTCATAACCCATGGGCCTTAGAATTCATTTTAAAAATGAGCCCAATCACACGAGCTTTATGTGCACCAAATGAGCCTAATCACATAGGCCTTATATATACCAAAGTGGGCCTCAACAATGGGCCACAAATACATCAAATGGGCCTACACATATGGGCCCATAAATAACAAAGTGGGCCTAGTGGCAGGCCACAAATACATTAAGATGGGCCTCTACAATGGCCTTAAGATGATCTCAAAATGGTTGGACGGTTTGGATGAAACTCATGCATCATGGTAGGCTCCCATGTGGGCCCACTATAACATTTATTTTCCATCCAATCCTGGGCCCACTGAAATGCTATTTTGCCACCCAACCTGTTGTTAAGGCCGTGTGGCAAGGGGCCCACCAAAAGTTTATTTTACATCCCACCTGTGGATGTCATGGCACAAAGTCATGCCAAAAAATTTTATTTTATTTTTTATCCTAGGTGGGACCCACATTAACCAGATCTACCCCGTCCATTGCATGTGTCCCACAAAAATAGGGGTCCAAAACAAGTTTGAGGTGGGTCCAAGCTTCTGGTGGACCCCAGCAATCATTTTTCCAAGTTTTAAAGGAAAATACTAGTATTCTTAATGCCACGGCCCGCCAGATAATTGGATCGGTCTCATTTTTCGGCTCAACACCTAAAATGATCCCGAGAATATAATGGATGGCTTGGATTAAATATATACATCAAGGTGGGGCCATGTTGGAGCAGCCCACCATTTCCTTTCCCTTTTTTTTTTCTCCTTTTTAAAAAAAAAAATATGGGGCCCACAATAAGATGATCCAAATCGTCTAATATGTGTGTCCCATGTGTTGGACCGTTCAGTCTAAGTTTAAGATGCATCCAAATTTCAGGTAGGCCCCACCAAGTACTTTTATATGTTCAGGCATGTCTTTACATGATTTTAGATGGTATGGCCCACCTAAGAATCGGATTGGTCCCAAATTTTGGCTCAACGTCCAAAATAGTCTGAGGAAGGTGGTGGACGGCTTGGATTGAATACATGCATCAAGTTGGGAACTACATGAGTGGCCCATTCCAAAACACTAAAAGGAATCTTTTTTTTTTCTTCTTTTTTTTCCCCTCTAAGTACACGCCCCATGTTAGCCATGCCCACGTCCAGCATCCAGAGACGCTGGACGGTCATGGATGAACACATGCACTGTGTGGGTCCCACAGTCACGTGGCCCACACATCAAGGTAGGTCCCACATGATTGTGGCCCACCAAATATATATATATATATAATAAATATCATTTTATCTAATATGTAGTGGGTCACACCATTTGATGGATGGAGTAGATTTATCATGAATCGGTGGGGCTCACTTCATTTTAGGGGAAGGATAAGGAGAAAGAGAGAGAGAGAAAGAGAGAGAGAGAGAGAGAGAGAGAGAGAGAGAGAGAGAGAATAAGAGACGGTGATGGTGGGGCCCCGCCACTATGGACCCCACATAATGCAAATCATACATAAAAAATGGGTCCCACCAACAAGTGGTTCCTAAAAAGAATTCAATGGTGGATCACCCACCTCTTGCCTTCCTTCTTGCTCCCTTAGCCTCCTTAGCTCCTTGCCTTTGCTTTGGATGGTGGATGATGGACCTTTGATTGTGAGGATGAGAGATAAGAGAGTGGGCCACACTTGTGATTTGGGAGAGAGTTGGGAGGCTTGGACGTATGAAAATTTTTTTACTTGGGAGATTTTGAGAAATGAGAGAGAATAATAAAAGATATAGTTAGAGTGATGGGTGTAATTAATGAAGTATAGGTTGGTTTGAAAAATGGGTAAAAAAGGGATGGTTATGGTTGAAATTTTTATAAAGTGAGATGGTGAGGTAGAAAGAGAGTTGAGTTGAGGGAAAAAGGAGGGATGGGGCTTGTACTTGAGATATGGTTGTACTTTGACATTGATTGATAGGACATCTCGTAGAGATTCCCTCGTAATTCATAACGCGTGGTGTTTCTTCGAAATAAACGTAGACCGTCATCTTCCAGCCTGGGTATCGGTTCGGTGCGCGAGTCGCGGCGTTAGAACCGCTGCAACGGCGCGGTCGCTAAGGTATAGGTTTCAATTTTTAGCCATCTTTGGCATACAAGTCCCAGCTTAGGATCGCGGGTAAACATTAGAAAGTGGTCGAGGATTGCCGAATTCGCCCGGAAGGATCGCAGGAGTTGACGGAACAGTACAAACTAGGATACGGGTCTTAAAAAATCAGAGACAACATATAAGATACAATATATAATCAATCACCACAAAGATGGGGATAGCGCTCTTGAATCTCAGCCTCGCACTCCAAAGACGCCTCATCAACAGAATGGTGACCCCACTGAACCTTCATCAAGGGAATGACCTTTGTCCAGAGGACCTGTTCCTTCTGATTAAGGATACAAACTGGCTGCTCAATGTAAGAAGTGTCCTCACGAAGTTTCAATTGCAACCAATCAATAACAGGATCTATGTCTGATCCACACTTCCTTAACATAGAAACATGAAAAACATTGTGGATGCTAGACAATGGAGATGGCAAGGCAGGCCGATAGGCCAGAGCGCCAATGCGTCCTTTAATCTCAAAAGGTCCTATGAATCTCAGGGTAAGCTTATCCTTCGCTCCGAATTGAACCACGCCCTTTATTGGCAAGACCTTGAAATACACTCCATCCCCTACTGCAAACTCCAAGGGATGACACCGACGGTCAACAAAATTCTTCTGCCAGTTTTGAGCTATACGCATCCTCTGCTTAATGATATCGATAGCCTCTGACATCTACTGCACAAGCTTGGGACCTAGGAGACGTCACTCTCTGACCTCAATCCAACAACTCAGAGATCTGCATGATGTACCATACAATGCCTCAAAAGGAGTCATGTTAATGGTTGCCTGATGGTTGTTGTTATATGAGAACTCAGCCAATCACAGATGGTCATCCCAACTACCCCTGAAGACAATCGCGTAGGCCCGAAGCATATCCTCAAGGATCTGGTTAACCCTCTCGGTCTAGCCATCGGTCTGCTGATGATACAGGGTACTGAGCTGCAAATCAGTGCCCATCGCTCTCTGAAAGTTCCCTCAAAACTGAGACGTGAACTTTGGGTCTCGGTTTGAAATGATCAAGACAGGAACACCGTGCAGTCTCACGATCTCATCAACAAACAGCCTGGCGAATGGTCCGAATGCCAAGTCTTATGAATCATAAGAAAATGTGTCAAATTCGTCAGACAGTTCACGACAACCCAGATGGAGTCATGACTGTGCTGAGTCCTTAGCAAACCCATAATAAAATCTGTCGATGTGTGCTCCCACTTACACATCGGGATGCTCAATGCTGCAATGGACCAGGGGATCTCTGATGATCAGCCTTGACACGCTGGCATGTATCATAGTCAACCATAAAACTGACAATCTGGCACTTCATTCCCACCTAAAAATACTGCATCTTCATATCACGATACATCTTCGTCAAGCCAGGGTGGATAGAAAACTGCGATCGATGTGCCGTAGTCATAAGATCTCTGTGCAACTCAAGAATATCTAGGACACACAATCAGCCTCTAAAGTGAATTCCACCATTAGAACTAATCTGTCAATCTGTCTGACTCTCAGATGTTGCCTCTATTAGGTAATCATGTAATGACTCGTCTATCTGCTGAGCCTTGATCACCCTCGCGACAAGAGAGGGTTGAATCGACAGGCTCAATAGTTGAACAATAGAAGACTGTAAACCAAACTCAAAGTCATATTTCGCTATATCCTCAAGCATCCTCTACTCCTGAATCATCATGTGTGCCACTAGGCCTCGTGGTTGATGGCTGAGGGCATGCGCCACCATGTTTTCCTTGCCTGGGTGGTACTGGAGATCAAAGTCATAGTCCTCCAGAAGCTCCATTCAGCGTCTCTGCCTCACGTGGTCACGCCCTAAACTCGAAAATCGAGCTCACCAAATTCTCGATTACCAAATCTGGCACAGATAACCTCCGTAGTACCCCATTCTCAGCTCCTGGCACCCATTCACCAGGTTCTGATCCTGGGATCCTACAGGAGGATTTCAAACATGATTTTGTTTCAGTATAAGCATATCCCACGAACAATAACTACAAGAACTCCATCACAAAATTCATTATGATAAAAAAATTTTAGTACAGTGCGTATGAAGGGAAATACAAGATAATGATAATAACAGAAACTCCAAAAGCTCAACTGCATGCTCCAACTGTAACGAGGCTACGACTGCGTCCTGGCATCACCTGCACACATCAATCATGCTTAAGCTTATAGAAAGCTTAGAGGGTGGTGTAAGTGTGTGCGTAGTATGAACGTGCTCAGAATGTAATGCAGAGTAATGCGAACTCATGCTGATGGGTACATGAATGTAATTAGACGTATCAAGGCTATGTGGTGCAAGATATAAATGTTATTGGCCATATCAAAACCATGCGATGCGAGATGCAACTCAAGCATGTCAAACCTCATCCAAATCCTCATATAGGTCATCAATATCAGTACAGTTCTCATTCTGAATAATCACCGGTGTAGTACACTCTACGCCAGATTGTCACCCCTATCCGGATGCACAACTGGGAGAGTGGAAGAGACCATACTATCCGCCTGCTAATAGCGGACCCATTCTACAAGCTGGTCAAACTCAACCTAGAAATTGCCCCCTCACTCAGGTGGGAAAGGTCACACTCATTTCCAACCTACTACGTCACACTGGGAGATATGGAATACTGGTATACGGCCCTCACGTGCTCATGTATCCACTCGGTCACGATGTTGGAGTCATCCTCTGGTACCATTGGGTATGGAATTTTCACACAGGGACATCTATGGTGCCCTGATACTAGAAACAGTATTTTCGGTATTCAATCCAGCCATCCACGATGTGTCTGTGGAGGATATGGCCCTAATGTCTCTAGGGCATACAATAATCACAATCACACAAATGCAAGTGCATGAATCACTCTACCAGACATGCAACAATCCTACGCGTACTGCGCCCTTATGAAGGGCAACTCCGCCTATCAGGGAGCCCATAAACAATCTACCCGAAGACATATGTTATGATCAGTCACTCCTCATATCAAGCATACATATGATGCGTATGAGTATGAATCATGGATCTACATGTTATATGATAATGGACTCTATTCATAACGAAGATAGGCCTAGATTGCCTACACTCTACAAGTATGGGCCTATCAATGGGCCCTAGGGATAGTGACAATGCGGACATTTAACCAACATCATCCTTACAATGTGGGCATCAAACCATCATTGCTCCCAAAGCACAGCCTGCCTTGAACATCATTACATAAATCATGGTGGAATCGCACATTGCAATGCGCCTTATGTACATACCATTGGGCCTCGACCCAAGGGCTCCAAATACATCAAATGGGCCGCATCACGTGGGCCTCATATATATCAAAGTGGGCCTCAACAACAGCCTCATATATCACATCAGACCTAGTCAAATGGGCTGAAACAATGGGCCAAATCAACTGGGCCAAGTCGAATGAGCCAAGTTGAATGGGCCTAGTCGAATGGGCTGAGTTCAAATACGTCGAACCTAACTCATCTATTTTTTTTTAGAAATCAATATATATAAAATGAATCATGTCAAAAGATCAACTGGACCATACAATAACTAGCAATGGAGATAATGATCTTCCACCGTTAAATTCCAATGGGGCCCATCATAGGGTTTATTTCCCATCCAGCCTATTCATGAGGTCACAAAAGCCTGGATTTAGAGGGAAAACAAATATCATTTAGGTCCAAACCAGGTAGACCAAGGGTTTAAATGGTGGACGTTCAAACCCACTGTTTCTACAGTGTGGTCCACGTGATCCTTGACCTGTCTTATTTTTAGTCCTAAGCCTTAAGACGGGCTTACCAATAAGATGGATGGTTAGGATACAGCACATGTTACCAAGGTGGGCTCCATATAACCTGCCACATCAACAACTATAGGGCTGATGTGGTACACTAGCCAAACCAACCCCATCACAGGTGGGTCCTAGTGAGGGCCCACCATAATGTTTATTTCCAATAAATCTGTAGATACAGTCACACAGACGTAAATATGTATAAAAATAAAAAAAAATTATATATCTCCAAAATGTCTAGAATAGTGGAGTTCCTATGGCAGACATTCAATTCATCACTGTTCCCTGTGATGTGGGCCACCTGAGTTCCAAGTACGCTTGATTCTTGGGGTGGCCCACAGCCAGAAGGGGGCCCTTAAAAATGCATGGTGTGGATGTTTCACACACATCACGGTGGAACCCGTAGTGGGGCCCCTCGTCCAAACGTCCAAGCAGCGAACGCTGACAGCAACAACGTCCCTATTTGCTTATATTTTATTCTTATTTTTTAAAAAATCTGATTTTCTGAGGAATTTCCTAGGTGGGGCCCCCATCAGGCAGATCCACTTCAGCCATTGGATCCTACAGCTCATTACAAGTAAAATGAGCCCAATATCCAAGGTATTTTGGCATATAGAAGACTTTAAAGTGCATTTTAACGGTAAGAACCACTATTTTCTATACCATGGCCCGTCAGGTAATCGGATTGACTTCATTTTTCGACTCAACGCGTAAAATGAGCTGGGGAATGGGATGGATGGCATGGATCAGCCTCATACATCAAGGTGGGGCCTACATGGGTAGCCCACCCCAAAAACTCAAACATATCTTTTTATATTATGTTTTTTTAATCCTGTCAATACACACCCATGTCAGTACACGCACTCCATATTAGCCTACCTTCACGTCCAACATCCAGGGATGCTGGACAGCATGGATATAATATAAGCATCACGGTGCATCCCACATGTATGTGGCCCGCCTGGTTGGATCACTTGATACTTATGCTTTTCCTTCCGTCTGGGCCCACTAATGGCTAGATGGTGTAGATCTAACACATCCAAATGACAGGTCCCACATGAAGGTAAATGGATTAAAAATATATATACTCCATGGTGGGACACACACACTAGATGGGCCACACACCCCTTCATCATCATCATCATATAAAGAGAGAGAGAGAGAGAGAGAGAGAGAGAGATTCACATGAAGGGGAGGGACCTCACCACTATTGGGCCCTCCCAAATACGATTCATACATCAAGTGGGTCCCACAATAAGTGGGACCTAAAAATGGAATTCAACGGTCGATCACCCATCTCTTTGCACTCCTCCTTGATCCCTTAGCCTCCTTAGCTCCTTGTCTTCACTTTTGATGGAGGTTGATGAGGTTTTGATGATGGGGATGAGAGATGAGAGTGTGGAAGGTGGGCCACACTTGGCTTTGGGAGAGAGGGGGTTTGGACGTGGGATGTTGTTGTTTGGGAGTGAAGAAAGTGAATGAGAGAGAGAGGGAAGTGATGGGGTGATATGGGATGGGTGTGATGGGCGATGGGTGGAGTGATGGATGAAGCGATGTAAGAGTTGACTTTGGTTAGCTTGTATAAGAGAGAGGTAAGGGTAGGGTATGGGTTACTTGTACTTGACTTGATGTGTGATGTGTACTTGATTGATGAGATTGATTGATTGATTGATAAGACACATTATATAGATTCTCTTGAAGTTCGCAATGCGCAGCTTTTTCCTCGAAATGAACGCGGGTTCACATCTTTTAACCTGAGTATCAGATCGGTACGTGAGTCGCGGTGTTAGAACCACGATGATGGTGCGGTCGCCAAAATACAAGTTTCAGTTTGAGTCAAGTTAGGTATGTAGGACTCAACTTAGGATCGTGCGTAAATGTTGGATGTAGGTTGAAGGTTGCCAAAATTCGACCGGAAGGACCGCAGAAGTTTATGGAATGGTACGATCTAGGATATGGGTCTTATAACTCTTCCCTCCAAATAAAAATTTCATCCTCAAAATTTACATAATTATCAAAAACAGACATAACTCAAAAAGAAGAAGAAATATAGCATCATCATATAAAATCGAAGACAGCATACAAGATACAACATATCATCAATCATCAAAGAGATGGGGATAGTGCTCTCGAATTAAGCCTCACGCTCCCAAGACGCCTCATCAACAAAATGGTGACCCCACTGAACTTTCACCAAGAGAATGACCCTGGTCTAAAGGACCTGCTCCTTTTGATCAAGGATGTGTACTGGCTGCTCAATGTAAGAAGCGTCCTCACGAACCTCTAGCGGCTTCCAATCAATAATGAAAACAATGTCTGACCCAATGTAACACCCTGAAAATCGGGGGTCGTGTATAAACTCAACTCCCGAGTTCCAGACCGTCACTTATGTAACAAAAATGGTTATGATTCATTGTTGTCTGATTTAAAGCATTCACATGAGTAAAAGTATACCAAAACTGCAATTCATACTTCAGATCCAGTGATAAAAGCAAGCGGAAAACTAAACAATGTATATATCACTGTATGGAAAAACAAAGTAATCTCATCTGTCTCCAAAGTATGACTACATCTCTGAGTCTCATTTACATATACATAACAAAAGAATAATGTTCAAAAGAAAGTCCCACTGATGTCCCCTTGATCCAGGTCGCCTACGGGAAGCCGTCGTGGTACTGCATATACGAGAACTCATCCTGGTCCTCGTCAATCTCTGGCTCCACCTCCTGGATCTTGTCCTCACCTGCATCTACAACAGGGTCTGGTGGGTGTTGCAAACACCATCCCGTAACGTGGGAATGAGTGATCAACTCAGTGGAATCATAGAGCAAAGATTAGCATGTTCACAATTCAATCACACGATAATAGTAAAGCAGTAAATCAGACAATCCTAATACTGTTGTTAATGCAAGATGATATGACGTGATGTATGCCCTCACCGACGATCACCCTCATGCGGCAACATCTTACAACCGCGGCATGCCACACTCCCTAGAGTGCTCCACATCTTCCAGGCACATGCAATGCTATGGTGATATGATTTCCAAGTTGTTATTAGTCCATTCAAACAGCAGGATTGGGAAACTAAGGTACTTCCCTTGTATCAATCCCAACACAGATCCTGTCTAGGGTCGTCACTCCTAGTAATCTCATACGATGTATATTTCGTAGGTCACTGCAAGGGCTGTCAGGGCTGTTGCTCGCACTCGTTGTACCGCTCCCCCATCACCTTATCAATACAGGCCTACCGTACTCTACTGCAACGGAAGGGTCGTCGCCTCCCGTGGACTCAGAATACGCTCGCGGTCACTACAAAGGGCTCGTCGCCTGATCAGTGTAGGCCGACAACTAGAATATAGTGTCCCATACCACCATAATCTGCTCACGAGTCAAGGTGCTCACTGGTCACTACGGGGAGGTTTGTGGCCCCAGCGTAGGCCGACAGCTCGACCACGGTGTCCCATACTACCATGCCCAGCTCATGAGTCTTCGTGGATCAAGGTACCACGGTTAATAGGGTTTACAATGGTAAGTTCAGTACCCTAGGTTCAAGCAGTTATGACACATACAAGGTGAACATACATCGGCCAGTCGGGTTACTTGACGGGCTCGACTAGCGCGATCGCATCTCAAGTTGAACGACATGAAGTGCGTAAAACACTTCGCGTGGCCTAACCACTGCCGCCAACTCTCAACACGAATCACGTTCATCAACGCGTCGTTCGTGGCTATGACCAGTCAGCCACGAATTCGTTCGGTTACCGACTGCCTGGACTAAGTCTAGTCCCACACATCTATGGAATCATATTAACACGATATGCAAAGGTATTGGAATTGAAATACATCATGTGAGCATGTTAACACATGTTATAACATTCAACTTAAGCAAATCTTCAAGGCATACTTTCTATGCATGTAATGCAATCATGCATAAGGTCAACTTGTAGGAAATCATTTAGGTCAGCATATTAGTCAAGAAATCAATCTCAAACTACTACATAACATCATTTAATTCAATACATACTAATACAAGCATTTATACAAACACATACACTACACACTTAAGTCCACATATAGTATGTCGACCCAAAGTGCGCAACTTGGCGAATCTCTTCGCCAAACTGATTATGCAAGCATTCCTAACTCCCTAATGCGGCGACAAACCATGTCAATCACGTCAGCAAAATATGCATGTAGACCGTACTTCCTACAAATGACTAAAATGCCCTAAATCTCATATTCTTCGTTAATTTACGAAATAAGAAACGGAGAGCATGTTGTACATGTCAAACGGCGATGCTGTCGATAATCTACTATTAAACGACATTGAAAGCGTTGTAAACCGTCAATCAAAGCGTCTAAAATCCTCACCTAGTCTCTTACGGTTGCGGGATTTTGAACGGAGCGTGTACGCTTCGTCTACGGCAGTAGGAGAGCCTGATTTATGGAATACGTTAGCTAACATGTTATGCATCTAAGTAAACCCTAAATCAGCAAGTTTTTGGGGTTATTTTATACCTGAAAAAGTGGAGAAATCACCAGCCAGGTGATTGGAAAGAAGTGCTGAAGCAGCAACTGTCAGGGGCTCGGAAGCGGGAAAATTCTCTTCTTCTCTTTCTCTCAAACTCTCTCTCTTTTTCTCCTAGGGTTGCAATTTTCGGATGGAAGGGTGAAATGAGGATTTTAACCCCTTTTATAAGCTTAAAATCGTCGAAAATAGGCTCCGGGACGAAGTTTACTTGGTGCCTATCCATTTCGGGGCTGTTTCGGTCCAAAAACTGCTTTCTGGTGGTCCCCTGGTCGATTGCGATCAGACTTAAGCTCATGTGTACCAGATGTACCTCGTATTAAGTTTTCAGTCTGGCAGGGTTCGCAGATCGCACGTGGCAGACCAGTTTCAGTTCAGCGATCACCGCACGTAGATCAGGGCTGAAAGTCTCATGATAATAAATAGAAATTTTTCCTGATCCGAGGGTGTAATCTGGATGAATTCTGATGATCAGAACGCTTAATACTGACGCGTCAAGTCGTGTGCCAGATTTGAATTTGAAATTTCAAATCCGTCCCTATTCGCGGTCGCTTCAGTCCGGGTTCAACGAAATCGTCTGTGATTATCGGTTTGACTTGATTTTCGAGATGATTGTCAAGTCCAGCTGGGCGGTTCTAACGGTCTAAGATAGGAGGTATCGGACCTTCGACGCGCGGTCTAAATCCAATACAAAAGTTCAACGTGGTCCAGAGGACAAACCCGCTTAGAGTTTGATCCGAGGTTATAGAATATTGTAGAGTTGTTTGTTCTACTCGATTTGGGTCTTGCAGAACGTATTTAAAGTGATCAGGGACTATTTCCCAGCTATTCTAGCGTTGCGCTAGCTAACTTACGCTTAATTTCCATGGAAATTATTTCTACGCGATTTCGGGTCGAATCGGTACTACAACCCAAGTACGGATTTTTCACGGGCGTTACAATCTACCCCCCTTAACAAATAATTTCGTCCTCAAAATTTGTACCTTTTCGTACTCCTCGAGAAGCTGTGGGTAGTTCTTTCTGATCTCGGCTTCTGTCTCCCAAGTAGCCTCCTCCTCAGAGTGATGCGTCCATAGTACCTTCACAAGGGGAATCACCTTTCTACGCAGTACCTGCTCCTTCCTGTCTAAGATGCCTGTCGGTCGCAGGATATAAGTAACATCCTCTCCTAACTGCACCTGCTCCCATCTGATGATATGGGAAGGATCAGCAACGTACTTCTTCAGCATAGAAACATGAAATACATTGTGGACGCTCGCGAGGGGCGTGGGTAAAGCCAATCGGTAAGCCACTGCTCCCACACGATCGAGGATCTGGAATGGACCAATGAATCGCAGTGCCAGCTTCCCCTTCTTCCCAAACCGAAGGACTCCCTTCATAGGGAAAACTCGCAAAAACACGTGATCCCCGACTGTGAACTCTAGTGGCCGTCGTCTCGTATCGGCGTAGCTCTTCTGTCTGCTCTGCGCTGTAAGAAGCCGACGTCGAATAATATCGATCTTCTCTAACGTCGCCTGCACCAACTCTGGGCCAATCAAGCTACGATCACCGACCTCTAACCAACAATGCGGTGCGCGATAAGGTCGCCCATACAGCGCCTCATAAGGTGCCATGCCGATACTCGCCTGGAAGCTATTATTGTACACAAACTCCGCATATGCAAGACGGTCATCCCAACTGTCCTTGAAGTCCAATGCGCAAGCTCGCAACATGTCCTCCAGGATCTGGTTCACTCGCTCCGTCTGTCCGTCCGTCTGTGGGTGGAAGGCAGTACTGAACTTCAACTTCACACCCATAGCCTCCTGAATGCGAGTCCAGAAATTAGAAGTGAACCGCGTGTCTCTGTCCGACACGATCTCCAACGGAACTCCATGCAGACGCACAATCTCTCGGATGTACAATCTAGCCAGCTCGTCTGCAGAGTTCGTAACTCTGATCGGTAGGAAGTGCGCCGACTTCGTCAATCGGTCGACGATCACCCAAATGGAATCATGCCCCTTCCTCGTCTTCGGCAACCCAGAAATGAAGTCCATGGAAATGAAATCCCACTTCCACTCTGCAATCGGCATAGGCTGCAAAAGTCCAGGTGGTCGGCGATGCTCTGCCTTCACCTGCTGACAAGTGAGACAACGGGACACGAACTCAGCTATGTGGGTCTTCATACCTTCCCACCAATACGTCCTCTTCACGTCACGATACATCTTCGTACTGCCTGGATGCATCGCGAGTCTAGTAGAATGCGCAGCCTCGAGAATCTCTCGTCTCAAGTCAGGGACATCTGGGACGCATAGGCGGCCACGATAACGTAAGCCCCCATCCATACCAACTCGCCAGTCGGCGTCAGCATCATCACTGGCCTGCTCTCGAAGCTCAGTAAGATGCGCGTCGTCCCTCTACGCCTCGATGACACGGTCATCGATCTGGGATCGCACCTGTACGTGTGCGATGAACTCAAATGGCTCCTCTACGGTGAGTTTCTGCTCAAAGTCTCGTAAAAACTCCACCATATCCCACTCGGCAACCATCAGCGGAGCCGCAAACTCTATCGCCTTCTTGCGGCTCAACGCATCAGCCACAAGGTTTGCCTTCCCAGGATGGTAAGAGACTTCAAACTTAAAGTCCTTCAGCGTCTCCATCCATCGCCGCTGCCTCATATTCAAGTCTCGCTACGTGAATATGTACTTGAGGCTCTTGTGGTCGCAAAAGAGCTCGAACTCCTCTCCGTAGAGGTAATGTCTCCAGAGTCTCAGTGCGAATATAACGGCTGCCAACTCTAGGTCGTGTGTAGGGTAATTCTCCGCGTGCTTCCTTAATTGTCTCGAGGCATACGAAATTACCCTGTCCCTCTGCATGAGGACACAACCCAAACCAACGCTAGACACGTCAGTGTATATAGTGTATCTAACCCCTTGCTCTGGCAATACTAGCACAAGGGCGGACGTAAGTCTGTCCTTCAGCTCCTGAAAAGCTGACTCCGCCTTATCATTCCAGGCGAACTTCACGTCCTTCCGTGTCAACTGAGATAAGGGTCTCGCGATCTTCGAGAAGTCCTGAATGAAGCGCCGATAGTAACCAGCGAGACCCAAGAAACTCCTCACCTCAGTGACAGAACCAGGCTGCTCCCAGTCCTGCACCGCAGCTACCTTAGACAGGTCAACTGCCATGCCATCCTTGGACACCACGTGTCCCAGAAACTTCACCTCCTGCTTCCAGAAGTCGCACTTCTTGTACTGTGCGAACAACTGATGTCGTCTAAGCGTATCAAGGACCAAACGCAAGTGCTCCTCATGCTCCTCTCGACTCCTAGAGTACACCAAAATGTCGTCAATGAAGACAACGACGAATCGATAGAGGAAAGGCCGAAATACCCGATTCATCAGATCTATGAACACGGCCGGTGCGTTCGTGAGACCGAACGACATCACGAGGAACTCGTAGTGGCCAAAACTGGTCCTGAATGCTGTCTTCTACACGTCCTCATCCCTGACGCGCAACTGATGATATCCTGACTGAAGATCAATCTTCGAGAAGTACTGCGCTCCTCTCAACTGATCAAACAAGTCATCGATCCTGGGCAAAGGGTACTTGTTCTTCACCGTGAGCTGGTTCAGCCTGCGATAATCAATACACAATCGCAGCGAACCATCCTTCTTCTTCACGAATAAGACCGGTGCTCCCCAAGGAGACACGCTAGGCCGTATAAAGCCAAGCTCTAGCAGGCCATCAATCTACGTCCTCAACTCCTCCATCTCACATGGCGCCATGCGATACGTCGGCAGTGAGACGGGTGTAGAACCAGGAACCAGATCGATAGTGAAATCGATCTCACATCGGGGCGACAAACCAGGGATCTTCCTGAACAGATCTCCGAACTCAGAAACAACTGGCGTCTGCTCAAGTACCTGGGCACCAGCGTCGCGCAATAGAGTGGCGTAGCTAAGAATGCGGAAAGGAAGATTTACCCACACTGGAAATGTGAAGGATGCACCCTCAGGCTCCTACGCTGTGACTATACGAGTCTCGCAGTCAATCTCGGCTCTCGCTGCAGTCAACCAATCCATGCCAAGAATGACGTCGAGGTAAACGAGCGAGGGATCGACGACCAGATCAAGAGTCATCGTCCTGCCTCCCAGATTAACCAAACAACCCTCACACATCTGGGTGACATCCGAATAATCTCCATGAGCTGCAAAGACTCGCATGCTATCCATAGTGATAGTCTGTAACCCAAGACGCCTGACTACGGCACGCGATATCAAAGAAATCGTGGAACCAGTGTCCACCATGACAAGAACGGGGGTACCTCCGATATGGGCCGTGACCTCAAAGGCTGAATGCTAAAAAGTCGGCGTCGTAGCTGCCTCAGCGGTCAATGCATGAACTCGAGCCTGCTGTGGCCGGTTCGGCCGCTGTGTCAAGGACCGTGGAGGCTGTCGAATCTGCGATACCGTAGGTCTGAAAGAAGGATGCGCAGGAGCTGACCGTATAGGCGGTGCTGATATCGCCTGTGGATGTACACGATCAATCTTCTGCGGCGGCGAGAACCCACTGTCCCGCATCCTCGAAAAGCAACTCTGCGCTAAGTGGCCCGTCCTCCCACAGTATGTACATGACAAATCAGGGCGCCAAAATGGTGGTACAGGCGTCGTGGTCCTGGTAGGAGGATCAAAGCGAGGCCTCTTGCCCACGAAGGGCCTGTCTGGCAAATCCGGTCGCGGCCTAGAAGTAGCCGGGCCTCAAGATCGCGCAAGTCGATCCACGTCTTGCTCTGCCCGCATGGACATGTGAACCAACTCCACATAGGAGGGAAAACTGACACAGCACATCTTCAACCGAATATCCGGTCGCAAGCCCTCCAAAAAGCGCCGTATGCGCATCTGCTCATCAGCTAGAATCGTCGGGACGTACCTGCCCAACTCTGTGAACCGATGCTCATACTCGATAACTATCATCGCTACCTGCCTGAGACGGAGAAACTCATTCTCCCTCTCGTGCCTGTAGGTCTGGGGATAATACTTCTCATGGAAGCGAAACTCAAATGCTGCCCACGTCCATACGAAATCTGCGGCAACAGTCCGCAATACGCTATCCCACCACATACTGGCCTCTCTCTCAAACAGGAAGGTAGCCAGCTCTACCTGCTCAGCCTCGGTGCAGTGCAACATCCGTAGAATCTTCGACACTCGGTCGAGCCAGAACTCAGCCTCCTCGGGTCTGTGAGAACCCGTGAAAGTAGGAGGCCGCAAGCGCTGAAATCGCTCCAAAAGGCCCCGTGTGTCAGCAGGATTCCCCGCAGGGAAAGCAGGCTGCGCAGGATGGGCCATGCCCTCATCCTGGGCGTAAGTATAGGCATCCTCAGCTGGATGCGCAGGTGGTGCAGGTGGAGTAGATGTAGTCGCACCCCCACCCTGGGCTAAAGTCCCCACTATGGTGGTCAGAAGCTGCTGCTGCTGTAGCATCATAGCCATCATCTGCTCGAATCTGTCAGGGGGTGGAGCAGGCTGTGGCGGATGCGATGTGGAAGTAGATGCGCGATGTGGCTCTCTAACTGATGGTGTAAATGGCGGTGTTCCATCTGTAGGACCAACAGCAGGCTGAGACGATCGAACCGCCTCAGGAATCGGGCCCACAGCAGGGTCCGAACGAGTGCCAGACTGAGAGGGAGTCTGATCCATATGGTCTGACAATGCAAGCCGAATCGCGCTCCTCGTAGTCTTAGGTGGCATTCCCTATATTCAAAATAGGGTGCAACCTTGTCAGTCTCAATTGCACAAATACACCACAATCATTCACTTAAAGAGTTAAAGGCATTCCATGCATTTCAATTAATCAAAATTGTCACAATACAAGGGATATATCCTTACAAGCATCATGACTAGAATTACATGGAAGTTAAGACAGTTAAGCAACAGCAACATAAGTAAAGCACTAGCCCTAACAGGCTTACACACATAAAACAGGAAATGGCTAACTACTAATAACAACATCAAAGATCGCATCGCTAGTCGGAGTCTGGTGACGGAGGAGGAGCACCCTTATCCTATAAGCAACACAGGATTGCCTTCAAGGTGCGAGTCACCTTGCCAAATTTCTTCTTTGTAACGGCCTTGGCATCAGCGACTTCTGCTCAAAGTTCTTGGACTTCCCTTTCCAAAGCGGTCTGACTCTCCTCCATCCGAGCAATGCGGTCGTCGATAGTAGCCTGCGCAGAAGGAGGAGGGCTCTCATCAGTATCCTGAGCCTCCTCTTCTGCTTCTTCCTGAACTTCTTCCTGAACCTCTGCTCTAAGTTCTTCTTCGCTTTGATCTTCCTCTTCATCAAAGTCATCCCCACTATCCCTTTCAAGTTGATTTTCACGGTATTGTGACCCAATCTTCATCTTAACCATTGTCGACTCATCGATGGTGTGAATCGATACCGGCAATTCGGGCCCAAGTCTATAGGCAAACTCAAGTGCAATCTTGCAAATAAGTCGGCCAAAGGGAAGCGATTCGGATGTTCTTCTCGACCTGACTATGAGAACTATCTACCGTAAGATGAAAGTGGTCATACATACGTTCTCTCCCTGGGCCACCAGAAATAAGAAATCGACCATAAGACATGTACATTCAATGCGGTTCGTCGACCTGGGATAAACATTGAACGTGCAGATATGGTGCAGCAGGCGCAAATCCTCAGACATATACGTCGCCTTGAGGCTATTATTAGGCTGCCATGGAGCCAACTTACCCCACAGAAACCTGGTGCGGCGATCTCGTTCACGTCTAGTCTTCAAATTTTTCTCACTAGGATGCACATCACCTAGAGGCACGTTGAGAAGTCGCGCAATCAACCGAACGTCGATCGTAGCCATCCGATCTCTACCAAAAGGGATTTTGAATTGTAAAGGCTCCAAGGTAGGATTCTGGATGCTAGCATAGAAGGCACGAACGGTGCTCACATTAGCACGAGCGCGAGCTTCAAAGATCGGACCCCAGTGCGCAGCTTCAATGCGTTCGAACAACAGATATTCACCGAACAATCGTCCATCTACGTCCGCCTCAAATAACACTTTGCGATCAGTGTATTGGCCATGAGGCATCTCCGAAAGAATTGTTCGTCCAAGGTGTGCATGGGGATCCAAATCCCGCTTTGTACGGCACTCCAGGACTGGAGCTGGACTTGCGGCGGTGCTTGAACTCGCGGCACCACCCCGTGGTCTTCTCGATCGAGCAGGGTGGCTCGGCCCAGCCTCATCTGTCGCAGTTTTCCTCTTACCCATCAAAGATATGATGGATGAGAGTGACAAAAGGCCCAAAATGGCTTCCACAAAAGCCATGGAAAACACCGAAAATGCGGAGAAATGGCTGCCCAATCTGAGAAAAGGAAATCTAGGCGTCGTAGAGGGATGCTTCAAGCTTCCCAAGGCTGTAGTTTCAAAGAGAAATACAAACAAAAAGATGGGATGGAGCACCTCACGATTTCAGCTATATTTGGGAGATTTTGGAGCTCCAAATGGTGAGATCTTCAAGGAAAGAGGCTTCCAACACCCAATAAGTGATGGGTGGTGGTCGGTTTTGGCCAAAGAGGGTCCTAGAAGTGGTTTGGGACGCCGGAGTTTGGAGTGGGTTGCTGAAAATCAAAAATAAGGCTATGGAGAGGGCTGTTTGTGAAGGAGGGGTAAGATTTGGGGGTTTTCGTGAGGTGGGAGGTACCTAGGGATGATGTGCATCCCATTTAAGGGCGTGCGCCCGAAAAGCAGCTCATTTGGACACCGCCGGTCGGCGATGAATCGCTCGACCGGCGATGGCATCGCCGGTCAACTTTCACGTTGGCCGGTGGGACCCCATGGGTCTGGTCCCCCATGGTCCCAGGGTCCCAAAAAGTCACGTCCCACCCCCTAGTTCATAGTAATTTGGTCTGTATGAGCCCAAACATGTGTTCGGGGATTTCTGGGTCCACATCGCAATCCCGAATACCAAACTATATGATGCAGCATATGAATTTGGGGTAGAAGGAGCCAGTACATCTATCTAAATCCTTATTTGCTAAATAAAGTGAAGTTAGAATGGCCTTATGGCTATTTTTCATGAAATTTTACTATTCACTGTAAAATTTTGTGAAAGTACTAATTTGTGTTATTTTCACATTATTTTTGATGCCTAATATGAAATGGATAAGAAAGAACTGAAGGTCGGAGTGTTTAGAGGAGGAATTTTGAGAATTTTTGGCGAAACGAGATTTTTAAGCCCTGGCGATTGATTACAGGAGTCGTGGTCATCCCACGGCCTAAGGATTCACTTTTGTGGTTTAAAACCACTCATAGGACGTCCCCACCAGACTTCCTACAGCTTAGAAGTGATTCGGGTTGCTTTACGCGACCCGAGATACGTTACAGACTCGATCTTGCGATCGATCCTAATAGACTTCGCCTATCGACGAATCTGCGATCTTAGACGTGTTTCTAGACCCTTCTTGCACGCACCTACGTCAAAGGAAGCGACATCGTAAGTCGCAAGACCATAACTCAGGCCCAGTATACTCTTGTTCAGGCTCTGATACCAACTTGTAACACCCTGAAAATCGGGGGTCGTGTATAAACTCAACTCCCGAGTTCCAGACCGTCACTTAAGCAACAAAAATGGTTATGATTCATTGTTGTCTGATTTAAAGCATTCACATGAGTAAAAGTATACCAAAACTGCAATTCATACTTCATATCCAGTGATAAAAGCAAGCGAAAAACTAAACAATGTATATATCACTGTATGGAAAAACAAAGTAATCTCATCTGTCTCCAAAGTATGACTACATCTCTGAGTCTCATTTACATATACATAACAAAAGAATAATGTTCAAAAGAAAGTCCCACTGATGTCCCCTCGATCTAGGTCGCCTACGGGAAGCCGTCGTGGTACTGCATATACGAGAACTCATCCTGATCCTCGTCAATCTCTGGCTCCACCTCCTGGATCTTGTCCTCACCTGCATCTACAACAGGGTCTGGTGGGTGTTGCAAACACCATCCCTTAACGTGGGAATGAGTGATCAACTCAGTGGAATCATAGATCAAAGATTAGCATGTTCACAATTCAATCACGCGATAATAGTAAAGCAGTAAATCAGACAATCCTAATACTGTTGTTAATGCAAGATGATATGACGTGATGTATGCCCTCACCGACGATCACCCTCATGCGGCAACATCTTACGACCGCGGCATGCCACACTCCCTAGAGTGCTCCACATCTTCCAGGCACATGCAATGCTATGGTGATATGATTTCCAAGTTGTTATTAGTCCATTCAAACAGCAGGATTGGGAAACTAAGGTACTTCCCTTGTATCAATCCCAACACAGATCCTGTCTAGGGTCGTCACTCCTAGTAATCTCATACGATGTATATTTCGTAGGTCACTGCAAGGGCTGTCAGGGCTGTTGCTCGCACTCGTTGTACCGCTCCCCCATCACCTTATCAATACAGGCCTACCGTACTCTACTGCAACGGAAGGGTCGTCGCCTCCCGTGGACTCAGAATACGCTCGCGGTCACTACAAAGGGCTCGTCGCCTGATCAGTGTAGGCCGACAACTAGAATATAGTGTCCCATACCACCATAATCTGCTCACGAGTCAAGGTGCTCACTGGTCACTACGGGGAGGTTTGTGGCCCCAGCGTAGGCCGACAGCTCGACCACGGTGTCCCATACCACCATGCCCGGCTCATGAGTCTTCGTGGATCAAGGTACCACGGTTAATAGGGTTTACAATGGTAAGTTCAGTACCCTAGGTTCAAGCAGTTATGACACATACAAGGTGAACATACATCGGCCAGTCGGGTTACTTGACGGGCTCGACTAGCGCGATCGCATCTCAAGTTGAACGACATGAAGTGCGTAAAACACTTCGCGTGGCCTAACCACTGCCGCCAACTCTCAACACGAATCACGTTCATCGACGCGTCGTTCGTGGCTATGACCAGTCAGCCACGAATTCGCTCGGTTACCGACTGCCTGGACTAAGTCTAGTCCAACACATCTATGGAATCATATTAACACGATATGCAAAGGTATTGGAATTGAAATACATCATGTGAGCATGTTAACACATGTTATAACATTCAACTTAAGCAAATCTTCAAGGCATACTTTCTATGCATGTAATGCAATCATGCATAAGGTCAACTTGTAGGAAATCATTTAGGTCAGCATATTAGTCAAGAAATCAATCTCAAACTACTACATAACATCATTTAATTCAATACATACTAATACAAGCATTTATACAAACACATACACTACACACTTAAGTCCACATATAGTATGTCGACCCAAAGTGCGCAACTTGGCGAATCTCTTCGCCAAACTGATTATGCAAGCATTCCTAACTCCCTAATGCGGCGATAAACCATGTCAATCACGTCAGCAAAATATGCATGTAGACCGTACTTCCTACAAATGACTAAAATGCCCTAAATCTCATATTCTTCGTTAATTTACGAAACAGGAAACGGAGAGCATGTTGTACATGTCAAACGGCGATGCCGTTGATAATTTACTATTAAACGACATTGAAAGCGTTGTAAACCGTCAATCAAAGCGTCTAAAATCCTCACCTAGTCTCTTACGGTTGCGGGATTTTGAACGGAGCGTGTACGCTTCGTCTACGGCAGTAGGAGAGCCTGATTTATGGAATACATTAGCTAACATGTTATGCATCTAAGTAAACCCTAAATTAGCAAGTTTTTGGGGTTATTTTATACCTGAAAAAGTGGAGAAATCACCAGCCAGGTGATTGGAAAGAAGTGCTGAAGCAGCAACTGTCAGGGGCTCGGAAGCGGGAAAATTCTCTTCTTCTCTTTCTTCCAAACTCTCTCTCTTTTTCTCCTAGGGTTGCAATTTTCAGATGGAAGGGTGAAATGAGGGTTTCAACCCCTTTTATAAGCTTAAAATCGTCGGAAATAGGCTCCGGGACGAAGTTTACTTGGTGCCTATCCATTTCGGGGCTGTTTCGGTCCAAAAACTGCTTTCTGGTGGTCCCCTGGTCGATTGCGATCAGACTTAAGCTCATGTGTACCAGATGTACCTCGTATTAAGTTTTCAGTCTGGCAGGGTTCGCAGATCGCACGTGGCGGACCAGTTTCAGTTCAGCGGTCACCGCACGTAGATCAGGGCTGAAAGTCTCATGATAATAAATAGAAATTTTTCCTGATCCGAGGGTGTAATCTGGATGAATTCTGACGGTCAGAACGCTTAATACTGACGCGTCAAGTCGTGTGCCAGATTTGAATTTGAAATTCCAAATCCGTCCCTATTCGCGGTCGCTTCAGTCCGGGTTCAACGAAATCGTCTGTGATTATCGGTTTGACTTGATTTTCGAGATGATTGTCAAGTCCAGCTGGGCGGTTCTAACGGTCTAAGATAGGAGGTATCGGACCTTCGACGCGCGGTCTAAATCCAATACAAAAGTTCAACGTGGTCCAGAGGACAAACCCGCTTAGAGTTTGATCCGAGGTTATAGAGTATTGTAGAGTTGTTTGTTCTACTCGATTTGGGTCTTGCAGAACGTATTTAAAGTGATCAGGGACTATTTCCCAGCTATTCTAGCGTTGCGCTAGCTAACTTACGCTTAATTTCCATGGAAATTATTTCTACGCGATTTCGGGTCGAATCGATACTCGAACCCAAGTACGGATTTTTCACGGGCGTTACACCCAAACTTCCTTAGCATAAAGACGTGGAAAATGTTGTGGACGCCAGACAACTGAGATGGTAATACAAGCCGATAGGCCACGACTTTAATGAGCTCAGTGATCTCAAAAGGTCCTATGAATCTCAGGGCAAGCTTGCCCTTTGCTCTAAATCTAACTACGTCCTTCATGGGCGAGACCTTGAGATACACTCTGTCCCCTACTGCAAACTCCAAGGGACGACATTGACGATCAGCAAAACTCTTTTGCTGGCTCTAAGCTGTCTGCATCCTCTGACTGATGATATCAATAGCCTTTATCATTTGCTGCAGAGGCTTGGGACTTAGGAGATGTTGCTCTCCGATCTCGGTCCAACAACTCAGAGATCTGCATGGTCTGCCATATAATGCCTCAAAAGGAGTCATGCTAATGGTCGCTTGATAGTTGTTGTTATATTCGAACTCAACCAATTGCAGATGCTCATCCCAGCTACCCCCAAAATCAATCACATAGGCCCGAAGCATGTCCTCATGGATCTGATTGACCCTCTCGATCTAGCCATCAGTCTGCGGATGGTACGCAGTGCTGAGCTGCAAAATAGACCCCATCACTCTCTGAAAGCTCCTCCAAAACTGAGACGTGAACCTCATGTCTTAGTCAGAAATGATGGAGAATGGAACGCCATGCAGTCTCACAATCTCCTCAATGAATAACCTCGCAAGCCGATCCAAAGGCCAAGTCGCACGAATCGTAAGAAAATGTGCCGACTTCATCAAACGGTCCACGACAATCCAAATGGTGTCATGACCGCGCTGAGTCCTCGGCAAACTCATAATGAAATCTGTAAATACGTTCTCTCACTTCCACATCAAGATGCTCAATGGCTGTAGTAGACCATGGGGTCTCTGATGATCAGCCTTAACACGTTGTCATGTGTCACACCCGGCTACAAAACTGGTGATCTGGCGCTTCATCCCCGTCAAAAAATATTTTCACCTCGTGTCGCGATAATCTTCGTCGAGACAGGGTGGATAGAAAACCGTGATCGATGTGTCTCGGTCATAAGATCTCTAAGAAACTCAAGAATATTCTGGATATATAATCTACCTCTGAAGCGAAGTCCACCATCAGAACCAATCTGCCAATCTGTCTGACACTTAGATGCTGCCTCTGCTCGATAATCCTGCAATGACTCATCTATCTGCAGAGCCTCGATCACCCTAGCGACAAGAGAGGGTTGAATCGACAAGCTCAATAGCTGAACGATAGAAGACTGCAAACCAAAATCGAAGTCATACTCTGCGATATCCTCGAGCATCCTCCACTCCTAAATCATAATGTGTGCCACCAGGCCTCATGGCTGACGGCTGAGAGCATCTACCACCACATTCATCTTACCTGGGTGGTACTGGAAATTAAAATCATAATCCTTCAGGAGCTCCATCCAATGCCTCTGCCTCATATTCAGCTCAGACTGAGAGAATAAGTACTTCAAGCTCTTGTGGTTAGAGAAGAGCTAGAACCAAACCCCATAGAGATAATGCCTCCACACCTTTAATGCGAAGACGACTGCTGTCAGTTCTAAATCATGCCTGGGGTAGCTCAACTCATGTACCTTGAGCTGACGAGATGCATAAGCCACTGGTTTCACGTGCAGCATCAGGATAGCACCCAATCTAATATACGAAGCATCAGTAAATACAACAAATCTATCACTCCCAGAGGGAAGAGTGAGGACAGGAGCAGACGTGAGGTAGTCCTTCAGCTCCATAAATGCTCGTTCACAGGCGTCGCTCCAAATAAATGTTGCGCCCTTCCGAGTCAACCTGGTCAATGGGTCTGTAATACGGGAGAAGCCCTCAATGAATCACAAATAATATCCCGCTAAACCAAGGAAACTGTGAATCTCGAACATAGTCGTGGGCTGGCTCCACTGACGTACTGCCTCAACCTTCGAGGGGTCCACTGCGACACCCTCCCTCGTCACCACGTGATCAAAGAACTTCACCTCCTCCTACCAAAACTCATACTTCTCCAGCTTCACATATAGCTGGTGAGCACGGAGGGTCTGCAATGCGATCTCTAAATGCTGCATATGCTCCTCAAGGCTCCTTAAATATATCAGGATGTCATCGATGAATACCACAACAAACTGATCGAGATATGGACTAAAGACCTCGTTCATCAACTACATGAAGACCGCGGGTGCATTGGTCAGTCCGAAGGACATGACCTGAAACTCAAAATGACCATAACGCGTCCTGAAAGTCATCTTCAGGATGTCCTCCTCTCTGACCCGAATCTGATGATAACCAGAACGCAGGTCAATCTTCGAAAAGAACTGTGCACCTTGCAGCTGGTCAAACAAATCATCTATCCTCAGGAGCAGGTACTTGTTCTTAATCGTGACCCGGTTGAGCTCGTGGTAATTTACGCAGAGCCTCAACGAACCATCCTTCATCCTGACGAAGAGTATTGGCCTTCCCAAGGTGAACTACTCGAACGAATGAATCCCAACTCACAAAACTCATCCAACTGTCACTGCAACTCACACAACTCTATCGGTGCCATAAGATAAGGGGCCTTCGAAATAGGCGCAGTACCGGGCACAAGATTGATCTGAAACTCAAAATGGCGACACGGCGGCAATCCTGAAATCTCCAGGAATACGTCGGGGAAATCATAGACAATCGGCCACTCATCAATACAAGCGGCAACAGACTCCTCAACGGCGCAAGACATCAAGCAAGACAACGGCTCTCCTCGGAGCTCTGCAACGAACTGAAACTATGGCAAGCCTGGTATGTAGAATGTGATTGTCCTCACGAAATAGTCCAAGATGGCGTAGTACTCATCAAGCCAATCCATGCCTAGGATTAAGTTAAAATCTGACATCGACAGCACGTACAAGTCGGCGGGCAAGAAGATCTTTCACACTAACATGTGACAAGATGAAGAGAAACGACCCAATACTGTGGTCTTCCCCAAGGGCATCGATACGGTCAATCCCTCACTAGCCGACTCTATCGGCAATCTAATTGATTGGTAAAAATCCTCAGACATGAATAAGTACGAAGCACCAGAATCAAACAGTACATGTGCGATACATGAAGAGACTGGAAGTATACCCTCAACGACTCCTCTAGAGGTCTGTAGGTCCTACTAAGCCACATAGAATCTAGCTTGAGCTAGCTAGGGAGGTGCCTATCCCCTTGGAGGGTGTTGTTGCTGCTGATGTCGCTGAGGCGCTCGAAACTGCTGCCTCGACTGTTGAGGTCTTGGAGGCTGGTGCTGATGCTGCTACTAAGGGGGCCTCGGTGGTGGGATCTGCTGTCGCTGCTGTTGTGGAGGTTGTTGCGATGCTCTCACCTACTGTTGGGGAGGCTGTTGTGGCTCTCTCAACTGCTGCTGCTATGGTCGGGGACACTCCCACCTACGGTGTCCTATCCCATCGCATCCATAGCAGGTATCAGAAAGCTGCCTCTGAAGTGGTGCTGTTGGAAGTGCCGATGGTGTTGCTGGTACTCTAGCAGATGGTTGGCTCCTTTATCTCTGAGGTCGTTGATGCTGCTAGGAACTACTAGAGGGGGCCTGCCTCTTTCGACCTCTCCTTTGATTTCGATCGCTCTGTGTGTTAGCCCACTCTATCTCATAAATCTGAGCCCTACGTACAACAACCTAAAAGGTCGAGAGCTCATGCCCAAAAATACGGCCTCAAAGATTGTAACCTAAGCCGTTCTCGAAATAGCGGGCCTTCTGCCCCTTGTCATCTACCAGATGTGGCACAAACCTCGATAGCACCACAAAATGAGCCGAGTACTGTGCCACGGACATGTCTCCCTATACCAGAGTCTCAAACTTTAACGCTCTCTGATGACAAATATGGTCAGGGAAGTACTACTCCTCGAATCGGTCTATAAAATCATCCCATGTTCAGACAAAGTCAGGCCCTCTAACATGGGTAATAGAGGTCCACCAGTGCTTGGCCTCACCCTGAAGAAGAAACACTGCCAATCGGACTCACTGCTCGGTAGTACATGCTAAAGTATCAAAAATCTTCTCCACATCAAAGCGCCACCTCTAGGTTGCAATCGGATCTGGCTCACCCTGGATGCACGGAGGATCGAGCTGGCGAAACTCTCGTAGAAGGGTGCTCGTGCGCTCCTGCTCTACATGTGCTAGCGAAACAACTGGGCGCCTGCCCTGCCCCTGAAGCGTAGCCGTCAAAGCCTGCAACATCTATTGTATCTGGGAGGCGCTCATAGGTACGGTCAGATCCACACTGGTCATGGGTGAAGGAAAAACATCCTCAAGCTGGGGAGCAGAGATCTCTGGGGGTGGAACGAGAGTCACAGATGGTAAACCTGGAGCCTCAAGTGGTGGAGCGAGAGTCGATCGGGTCACTCTCCTGCGCGGCATGTCCTATAGGAAGAATAAGGACGTCAATCAACCCTGGGAATCGCAAGTTAGGGAACTCAATCGGAAGGTTATGCACTCGAAACCTAATCATCCTAAACCCATAGAAAATGTGTGATGTTGTTCCTGGTTATTCCCAAGTTATGCTCACATACCAACTTCTTTCACGCCCCAAACTCAAAAACTGGGCTCACAAAATTCTCGATCGCCGAATTTGGCATCGACAGCCTCCATAGCACCCCATTCTCAGCTCCCGGTACCCATTCACCAAGTTTCGATCCTAGGATCCTACAAGTAGGATTTCAAACATGATTTTTTTTTAGTATAAGCATAACCATAAGCATAACCCATGAACAATAACCACAAGAACACCATCACAAAATTCACTATGATCAAAAACTTTGAGTACAGTGTGAATGAAGGGAAATATAAGATAATGATAATAACAAAAAATCCAAAAGCTCGGCTACACACTCCAACTGTGATGAGGCTACGGCTGCATCCTAGCATCAGCTACACACATCAATCGTGCATAAGCTTATAGAAAGCTTAGAGGGTGGTGTAAGTGAGTGCAAGTGTAACACCCTAAAATTTGGGGGTCGAGCATAACTCCGCTCCTGAGTTCCAAAACATCACTTATGCACATAATGGATGATGCTTGTATGTTGTCTGTGTTAGTGCATAAAACATGAAATAAATCAAGCTAGATCAGCAGACATAACTCAGGGATATTGAGGAAATGCAATCGGAAAACTTAAATACATATATAATTCAAAAATAATCCCCAAAATATGCATGCTCTTCCCAGGGCAATATATACAACTGTGTCTCAAAATACATGGATCAACTATGAAAAATCATCATATACATATCCCAAAAATCCCCACTAATCAGGACAGGGCTCACATGAACCCTCCTGAGAACTGCATAAATGAGAACGCCTCCTCGTCCTCATCAAAGTCTAGCTCTGCCTCACCAACATCGCCGTCACCTACAACTACATCAGAGTCTGGTTGGTGTTTAAGCACCGTCCCAGAACATGGGAGTGAGTGATTAACTCAGTGGTACTATATCGTAAAGGTTAACATGTTATCAATCCAATCAAGCAGTAATGATAAAGCAGTACAATCAAACATGTCCTAAATACTCTTGTTAATGCATGAATGTTATGAAGGAATATGCATGCCCTCACCACAAACTCCCTCTGCGATCTTCATCTTATTATCGCGCATGCCAGTCACTTCCTCAGTGCTCTTACACCAACACCGATAGCACATGCAATGCGATGATATGAGCATGCTTACCAAGTTCTTATTAGTCCTTTTCATACAGCAGGATTGAGAAGCTAAGACACCTCCCTTGTATTAATTTCCAACATTGATCCATTCTATGGTCGTCAGTCCTAGGGATTCTCATACGATGGTATATTTTTAGGTCGTTGCAAGGGCTATCAAGGCTGTTGCGCGCAATCGTTACACCACTCCCCCATCATTAAATCAATACAGGCCTAGTTATATCCTCGATACTGCAATAGGACTCGTCGCCCTTATATAGTGTCAGGATATACTTGAGGTCACTACAGAGGGCTCATCACCAATCAATGTAGGCCGACGGTAAGAATATAGTGTCCCATACCACCATAATCTGCTCACAAGAATAAAGTACTCACTGGTCACTACGGAGAGGTTTGTAGCCCCAGCGTAGGCCGACAGCTTGACCACAGTGTCCCATACCACCATGTCCGGCTCAAGAGTCTTAGGGGATCACGGTACCACGGTTAACGGGAGTTTCACTGGTAAGTTCAGTGCCTTATATTCAAACAGTAGCGACCAAACATAGTGAACAAACATTGGTCAATCGGGTTAGTTAATAAGCTCAACTAGGCCAAGCTCACATTGAGTTGAATGATATGGAATGCATAAGCACTCCATGTGGCCTAAGCACTGTCAAACATCCCAAGCACGACTCAGATTCGTTAGACTCATCCTGTGTGGCAAAAATGACCTCAACCACCATTTGGAGTATGATTACCGATTGCCTGGACTGTAGCACAGCCCCACTCACATACAAGCTCAATAACTAGCATGATTCATATCCTACATTCAAATGAACATTCATAACATATAACTGAAACTTAAATAAAGTACATAGAGGAAATCATACACACATGTAACATGGATAATCTAAGTTACATGACTCATGGAGGAAATCATACACTCAAGTGTTGTGATTGAGATTCATATCTCAACAACCTTAGCAATCACACTTTACTAACTTCTAACTCATTTAGGCATTCATACAAACACTTAGATTACACTATTCAACATATATCACGTATGTCGACTTCATTGCATATTAGGGCAAGTCCTTTCGCCAAGGAGTTGCCGCATTCATATCAAGCTTATAGCAACGACAATTAATCATGGCAATCAAAACTGCAGATTTCATACGCATACTGGTATTCTAACATATACATGAAATATGCTATTTACAATATAAAGTATACGTATACGAAAATCGAAACGGATAGCGCATTTGGCATGTGTAATGACAATCACAACATGAATAAATCATTAGCTAACATTGAAAGTCTTGAAAACCATAACCTAAACGTAAATAGCCCACACCTTAAACCAGAAAATACGTATTTGATATAATTCAGATAATGTGTCTTCGTCAATGGCGGATACGCTACCTATGGCATGAAACAGGTTAGCTATAACGTCATTTAAACTATTCTAGGTTTAAAAATAGGTTAGGGTTAGCTTCACTTACCCAAAAACAGAATCAGAATTGCCGGAAGAACGATTCAAATATGCAGATTCGATGAATAGATGGACTAGGAAGAATCCTATGGAGATTCGACAGATTCTCTCACACTTTCTCTCTCTTTTCTCTCTCTTAAGCAACTAGAGTTTAGGAAATTCGTATGGGATTTGGAACTAAGGGTTTAAGGCCTTTTTATAAGCCTAAACTCAACGAAAACAGACTTAAGGTCAAGGTATACTTAAATTATAACCAAATCGGGCTCTTTCCGATCCAACGGAGCACTTCTGGAGGTCCTCTAATCAAATGGGATCGGACGTAAGCTCACTAGCATCGGATCTTTAGTAAGTTAAGTTTTCAGTCTGATCGGGTTTCCAGATCGTCCATGGTGGACCAGCTTCAATTCAACGGTTACCGAACTTAAATCAGGGCTACAAGTTCTATGATATGAAAGGGTCACTTATCTTGATCCGAGGGTGAATTTGGGTCAAATTCTAACGGTCAGAATGCTTAAAAATAATGCGTAAGTGAAACGTTCTAGATTACTTAAAAAATATATTTAATTTTCTAAAAATCTTCATTTTCCTACTCTCTTTACTCCGGGCACAATAAAATGGTATCAGGACATTGTTTAGGCTTGATTTTCTAGGTGATTGTCAAGTCCAACTAGGCGGTCGTAATGGTCTAAGTTCATAGCTATCAGGCTTTTGATGTGCAGTCTAAATCCAATATAAAATTACAAAACATTCTTAGGAGAAACTGGGTTTAGAGTTGGATCCTAAATTTCAGGGTAAGATAGCGTCAATGATTCTCTAGGTTTTGGGTCTTACAAATTGCATTGAAAGTTATTGGTACTAATTCAATAAGTAATCTAGTTTAGCGATGGCTAAAACACATTAAATTTCTAAAGAATTTGATTCTAAATGATTTCTGCTAAAGGTGGTACTCGGGTCTAAGTACGGATTTTTCTAGGTCGTTACAATCTACACCCCTAAGAAAAAAAATTTCATCCTCGAAATTCATACCTTCTCATACTCCTCGAGGATCTGGGGGTTATTCTTCCTAACCTCAGCTTCCATCTCACAGGTAGCTTCTTCTTCTTTATGGTGCGTCCACAGTACCTTCACAAGTGGGATAACCTTGCTACGCAATACCTGCTCCTTCCTATCCAAAATGTACGACGGGTGCTGTTCATAAGTGGCATCCTCACTCAACTGCAACTGCTCCCATCTGATAATATGCGAAGGATCAGGAACATACTTCTTCAGCATGGACACGTGGAAAACATTATCCACCCCTGCGAGTGGTGTGGGCAAAGCAAGGCGATACGCTACTGCCCCCACTCGATCAAGTATCTGGAATGGGCCAATAAATTCGGCGTGAGCTTCCCCTTTTTACCAAACTTAAGAACTCCTCGCATAGGGAAAACTTTCAGGAACACATGGTCCCCAACATTGAACTCAAGCGGTCGTCGTCTCATACCAGCGTAACTCTTTTGCCTGGTTTATGCTGAGAGCAGTCGACGCCGAATAATGTCGATCTTCTCTGAAGTCGCCTGAACCAACTCTGGGCCAATCAGAGACTTCTCGCCCACTTCTGCCCAATAATGTGGCGCTCTACATGGACGACCATACAATGGCTCATAGGGAGCCATACCAATACTCGCCTGGAAGCTATTGTTGTACGCGAACTCTGCATAAGGAAGACAATCATCCCAACTGTCCTTGAAGTCCAACGCATAAGCTCATAACATATCCTCCAAAATCTGATTCACACGCTCCATCTACCCGTCTGTCTGCGAATGGAACGTGGTACGAAACTTCAACTTCACACCCATCGCTTCCTGGATATCAGTCCAGAAGATAGATGTGAACCGGGTGTCTCTATCTGACAGAATCTCCAACGAAACTCCATAAAGGCGTACAATCTCCCTGATATACAATCTAGTCAACTCGTCTGCAGAATTTGTGACTCTGATCGGTAGGAAATGAGCTGACTTCGTCAACCTATTAACGATCACCCAAATAGAGTCATGTCCCTTCCTCATCTTCGGTAGACCAAAAATAAAGTCCATAGAAATAAAGTCCCACTTCCATTCAGCTATGGGCATGGGCTGAAGTAGTCCGGGAGGTCGGAAATGCTCTACCTTAACTTGCTGGCATGTGAGACAACCGGATACGAACTCAGCAATGTAGACGTTCATATTGTCTCACTAGTATGATTTCTTCACATTTTGATACATCTTCATGCTACCTGGATGCATCGCAAGCCTCGAACTGTGGGCTGACTCAGGAATCTCTCGTCTCAAGTCAGGTATGTTTGGAACGCATAGACGGCCCCGATATCGCAAGCCTCCATCTGTACCAATAGTCCACTCAGAGTCCCCATCGGTACCAACCTGCTCCTTCATCTTCTTCAGAAATTCATCACCTGCCTGAGCCTCAATGATCCGCTATCTACGAGCGGTTGTACACGAATATGTGCGACAACTTCATACGGCTCTTCCAGTATGAGCTTCTGCCCAAAGTCTCTCACGAATTCCACCATAGCCCATTCTGACACCATAAGCGGAGCCATAAATTCTATAGCCTTCTTGCGGCTCAACGCATCTGCCACAAGATTTGCCTTGCCCGAATGGTAGGAAACCTCGAACTTAAAATCTTTTAAGGTCTCCATCCATCGGCGCTGTCTCATATTCAAATCTCGCTATGAGAATATATATTTAAGGCTCTTATGGTCGCAAAAGAGCTTGAACTCTTCTCCTAAGAGGTAATGTCTCCAGAGCTTTAATGCGAAGATGAAAGCTGCCAACTCTAGGTCGTGCGTAGGGTAATTCTCCTCGTGCTTCCTTAATTGTCTCGAGGCATACGTAATCACCCTGTCCTTCTGCATAAGGACACAACTCAGACCAACGCGAGACACGTCAGTATATATCATATACTTAACCCCTTACTCTGGCAATACTAGCACAGGGGCGGACGTCAACTTGTCCTTCAGCTCCTGAAATCCTTCTTCAGCCTTCTCATTCTAAGAAAACTTCAAGTCCTTCCTTGTCAACTGAGACAATGGTCTGAAAATCTTAGAAAAATCCTGAATGAAGCGTCGATAATAACCTGCCAGACCCAGAAAACTTCTCACCTTGGTAACTGAACCGGGTTGCTTCCAATCCTGAACTGCAGCTACCTTAGCGAGGTCAACTGCAATGCCTTCCTTGAACACCACCTGTCCCAAGAACTTCACTTCTTCCTTCCAGAAGTCGCATTTCTTATACTGTGCAAACAACTGGTTCTCCCTGAGAGTATTCAATACCGCTCTCAGGTGCTCCTCGTGCTCTTCTCGACTTGGGGAGTATATCAAAATGTCATCGATAAAGACAATGACGAACCTGAATAGAAATGGCTGAAACACTCTGTTCATCAGATCCATGAACACGGTCGGAGCATTCATGAGTCCAAAGGACATCACGAGAAACTCATAATGACCAAAACTGGTCCTGAACGCAGTCTTTTGCATGTCCTCATCTCTGACGTGCAACTGATGATATGCAGACTGTAAATCTATCTTTGAGAAATAACGTGCCCCCTTCAACTGATCAAACAGATCATCAATCCTGGGCAAAGGATACTTGTTCTTCACTGTCACCAGATTCAGCCTGCGATAATCACTACACAACCGCAGGGAACCATCCTTCTTCTTCACAAACAAGATGGGTGCTCCCCAAGGTGACACACTCGGCCGAATAAATACTGCTTCAAGCAAGCCATCAATCTAACTCCTCAACTCCTCCATCTCACATGGAGGCATACGATACGTCGGTAGGGAAATCAATGTCGCACCGGGCACAAGATCAATGGTAAAGTCAATCTCGTGCCGAGAAGGAAGCCCTGGAATCTTCTCAAACACATCAGAGAAATCGTGAATTACTGGTATATCTTCTAACATCGGAACATCAGAACTCTCTAACATAGAAGCGTAACTGCTAACACGACAGGACCAACTGACCCGAACTGGAAAAGAGAAGACCGTGCCCTCAGGTCCATAGGCTGTCACAACTCTGGCCTCGCAATTAATCTCTGCTCTCATCCTCGCGAGCCAGTCCATCCCAAAAATAACTTCATAATGACACAGTGGGACGACAATCAAGTCGACGACCACTGTCCTGCAACCCAAATCTATCGAGCAAGACTCACAGGTCCGAGTAATATCTGACGTAGTCCTTGTAGCTGTCGTGAGTCTCACTCCCTTCGCAGGAGCCGTAACCAACACTAGCCGCTTAACCACAGCACAAGAAATGATCAAAACAGTGGACCCAGTGTCCACCAACAGGAAGATAGGTGTACCTAGAATGTGTGCAAGAACCTCAAATGACGTCGATGCTGAATCTACCTCGGGCGCCTCAGCTGTGAGCACATGAACCCGAGCCTGCTGTGGTCGATGCGGTGGAGGAACCATGGGCCATTGTGGTGGCCTAAAACGAGGTACTAGAGGTCTAGGTGCTGGAGGTCTGAAGGATGGATGAGCTGGTGCTGATCGAAGGGGAGGCACTGAAATAGCCTGAGGCATCGGAAAACCGATCCTCTGAGGCAGTGAGAACCCACTGTCTCGCATCCTGAAAAAACATGATATCTCAACGTGGCCAGGCTTCTTGCAGTAGCTGCACCACATGTCAGGATGCCTCACAAGAGCATGAGATGCAGAAGACCCCTATGGGGAATCAAAACGAGGCCTCTTACCAAGGAAAGGCCCACTCACAAACTCAAGTCACGGCCTAGGAACCACAGGTGCTCGTGTGTGGGACAGCCTCTCTTCGTCCTGCTCTGCTCGCAAGGACATGCTCACTAGCTCCGCATAAGAAGAAATGCTCGCACAGCACATCTTCGATCTAATCTCGGGCCGCAAACCCTCAGAAAAATGCTGCATCCTCGACGGCTGATCACCTAAAATCAACGGAGCATACCTACCAAGCTCCATAAACCTGTTCTTATACTCCATCACCGACATGCCTCCCTAGCGAAGGCAAAGGAACTCACTCTCCTTCTCGTGCCGGTACGTGACAAGAAAATACTTCTCATGGAAGCGAGCCTCGAATGCTGCCCACGTCCACTCAATCCCTCCGTAACTGTGTGGGGAATACTGTCCCACCATAAGCTAGCCTCCTTCTCAAACATGAAGGTGGCCAGCTCAACCTGCTCCACCTCGGAACAATGCAGCGGTCTAAGCATCTTAGAGATGGGGTCTATCCAATACTCAGCCTCCTTGGGTCTGTGAGTACCCAAAAATATAGGAGGCCTCAAGCGCTGAAACTGCTCGAATGTACCGCTCACACTAGTATTCCCAACAGGGTGTAGAGGCGAGACAGGTGGAGTCACCGCCATTGACTGAGCAAAGATGTTAGCCATGGAGGACAAGAACTGTTGCTGCTGCTGCTGCTGCTGTATCTATTGCTGCTGCATCAACAGCATCATCTGCTCTAGCCTATCAACAGGCGGAGCGGACTGTGATGTCGAAGTGTCGATGCAGACACATGGTTCTGCACGAGAACCGCAGGTGTGACAGGAGACACCACAGAAGGTGTCACAGGGGGTGGCCCAGCAGCAGGACTAGAAGCTGGCTGAGAACTCGGCATGAGATCTGAACGAGATGGGCCCAAATGGGGGTTCATATGAGTATCGTATAGGGTAAGGGCCCCGTCGAGCGAATCTCCTAGAGAAAGACGGGCCAAAGATCTCGAACCCTTAGGTGGCATACCCTACACAAAACAAAGGGTAGCAACCAATGAGATTAGGCATTCACACAGTCCATTCACAACATTAACTTCACAAGCCAAGGGAACAACATGCATTTCATTAACAAAATTGTCACAATACATGATTTGCAGCATTACATGAATCACAACTGAGAAAGCATGTGAACAAAACATCTGAGCTTCAAACACTAAGCTTCAAACACTGAACAACTACCAACTGTCAAACAACTAATAAACCACACATAAACATAAAAACAAGCAATAAACAAGAAAACAACAACTACATAAAGCCTATTCATCAAAATCTGGCAATGGAGAAGGGGCACCCTTATCCTTCAGGCAGCACAGGATGGTCTTCAGCGTGCGGGTCACTTTCTTGAACTTACTCTTTACGAGGTCCCACAAATCCCCAATATCCTGTCGAAGAGCAGCCTGACCCTCCTCGAGTCACACTATATGGGCATCCCTATCAGCCTGAGTTGCAGGAGGAGGACTCTCATCAGTATCCTGAGCTTCCTCTTCCTCTTCTTCTTAGACTTCTTCCTCTATCTCTGCCCCACCTTCCTCTTCACTTCCTTCTTCTTCACTATCATACTCTTCCTCGCTCTCATCATCAAGTTGGGCCTCATGCTGCCGAGGCCCCATCTTCATCTGGTCAAGAGTAGCTTCACTGATATAATGGAGCGGCACTGGAAACTCCACCCCAAGTCTGTAGGTAAACTTGAGCGCAATCTTACATATGAGTCGGCCGGAGGGAAGCGACTCAGTCCTTCTCTTTGATCACGCGATAAGGATGATCTGTCGCAGGATAAACATAGGCACACACACCTTCTCTTCCTGCCCTACTTGATACAGAAATCTACTATGAGATGCGTGCATTCACTATGATTACTCCACCTGGGATAAACATTGAACGTGCAGATGTGGTGAAGTAGATGAAAATCGTCTAACATATGGGTCGCTAAGAGGCTCTTGTTACGCCGCCACGTAACCATACGACCACATAGAAACCTGGTGCAGCGATCTCTCTCAGTAACACTATTCAGATTCTTAGCACTTGGATGTACCTCACCAAGTGGTATGTTCAGAAGTCCAGCTATCAACCAAGCATTGATTGTGGCTTCCCGACCTCTGCCGAACGGGATCTTGAACTACAACGGCTCCAGCATAGGATCCCGAATATGAGCATAGAAGGCGTGAACAGTACTCACATTTGCACGAGACTCACCCTCAAATAACGGACCCCACCCGGCAGCTTCCATACGCTCGAATAACAAATACTCGCCAAAGAGTCACCCATCCACATGTGCTTCAAAGAGAACCCTACGGTCCTCATAAACGACATGAGCCAACTCTGCCAACAATGCCCTTCCAAAAGGTGCTTGGGGATCCAAATCCCACTTCGAATGTAACTCTCTCCGAACACTAGAATTAGCCATAGATCCTCTAGGCCGCCTCGAACGAGCGGGACGACTAGGCCCAGCCTCGTCCGCAGGGGCACGCTTCTTGCCCATCAACGGAAGGATGGTGGAAATGGAGAAAAAGGCTACAATAGCCTTCATGAAAGCCATGGAAGAGTGAGGGAAAGGAAGAAAAGGGCTGACCTAATGGGTTTCCACGGATCTAGGTCTGAAAGAGGAGTGCAATGGGTCAAGGAAAGGAAAAATAAAAGAAAGAAAAGATCAAGATAAGAGAGGTTGGGGGCTGGCACATTTTAGAACTCAAATGAGCGCTTTGGAAGCTCCAATCGCAGAAAATGGAAGAAGTATATGCTGGATATGGCTGAGAACAGTAGAGGGATGAAGGAAATAACGAAAAATGAAGGAAGGAGTGATTGAAAGGGAGGTTTGAGAGAGAAAACAGCAACTTTGTAGGAAAAGGAGATCTTGGGGGGTCACTTTGTGAAGGAAGTGAGGGTTTAGAGGGGTTTTAATTAACGGCCCACACATCGGGCGGTTACCCTAGCCCCCAAACACGATCGGCCCGGACGGCCCAGCCTGCAGGGCCCGCTGACCGGCAAGGGCTCACCGATTAGGTGACGTCCTCACCACTCCCTGGGTCCAAAAAAGTTAGGGTCCCACCCTAGAACTTCATCGGGTCATTTCGGAACTAATCCGATCTATTTTCAGTTTTACTGATTTCTAACGGCTGGAAAGGGGTGGGATGCGGTCTATACTCGTCAATTGATGGTCTAGACTTGATTTGGGGTCGACGTGTGTGATTAGGAGTGTGCACGGACTCGATCTCGGCCACCGTTTTCAGTAAACTTTTGCCAAAAGATAAACTGGGAGTCCTAGTTCTGTTTCTAGATTGTTCTCGCACCCTCCTACATTATAATGGCGTCAACATGCGGTGTGTGACCCTAACCCAGGTCTAGGTTAATCCAGAATGCCCAGGTCTAAGTTAATCCAAATCATACTCTGATACCAACTTGTAACGCCCTGAAATACGGGGGTCGAGTATAACTCAACTCTCGAGTTCCAAAACATCACTTATGCAACATAATGGATGATGCTTGTATGTTGTCTGTGTTAGTGCATAAAACATGAAATAGATCAAGATAGATCAGCAGACATAACTCAGGGATATTGAGAAAATGCAAGCGAAAAACTTAAATACATATATAATTCAAAAATAATCCCTAAAATATGCTTGCTCTGCCCAGGACAATATATACAATTGTGTCTCAAAATACATGGATCAACTATGCAAAATCGTCATATACATATCCCAAAAATCTTCGCTAATCAGGACAGGGCTCACATGAACCTGCCTGAGAACTACATAAATGAGAACGCCTACTCATCCTCATCAAAGTCCGGCTCTGCCTCGCCAGCATCGCCGTCACCTACAACTACATCAGAGTCTAGTTGGTGTTTAAGCACCATCCCAGAACATGGGAGTGAGTGATCAAATCAGTGGTACTATATCGCAAAGGTTAACATGTTATCAATCCAATCAAGCAGTAATGATAAAGCAGTACAATCAAACATGTCCTAGATACTCTTGTTAATGTACGAATGTTATGAAGGAATGATGCATGCCCTCACCATAAACTCCCTTTGCGATCTTCATCTTATTATTGCGCATGTCAGTCACTTCCTCAGTGCACTTACACCAACACTGATAGCATATGCAATGTGATGATATGAGCATGCTTACCAGGTTCTTATTAGTCCTTTTCATACAGCAAGATTGGGAAGCTAAGACACCTCCCTTATATCAATTCCCAACATTAATCCATTCTAGGGTCGCCAGTCCTAGGGATTCTCATACGATGGTAAGTTTCTAGGTTACTGCAAGGACTACCAGGGCTGTTGCGCTAATCGTTACACCACTCTCCCATCACCAAATCAATACAGGCCTAGTTATATCCTCGATACTGCAATAGGACTTGTCGCCCTTATACAGTGCCAAGATATACTTGAGGTCACTACAGAGGGCTCGTCACCAATCAATGTAGGTCGACGGTAAGAATACAGTGTCTCATACTACCATAATCTGCTCACGAGAATAAAGTGCTCACTGGTCACTACGCGTAGGTTTGTAGCCCCAACGTGAAAGTGCACCTATTACGTGCCCTGGTTTGTCAATTTCGTTGTATGTTGAGTCAGTCGAACGACAGCACCTAATAAGAAGATCAAGTCAACCGTCTGCCTCATCCGGATGTGTGGAAGCTCACCAAAAGGTAAATCATAGCCTCACATCCCATGTCCCAAAATACCAGGTGATTAAACCCTTAAAAAGAACTAGAACATCTTAGGGTTTATGTGTAAGAAAACTTTTTATCAAAAAGTAAATCTTCTAAGTTTTTCTTACACTGTCGATTATATCGATTCCCCTTTCGATGTGATCGACTAGCTCTGTCGATGTCCTCGGCATATTAATCGATACAATGAGTGAGGACAAAAAGCGTCCAGCAATCAAACAATCTTCTAGACGATTTATCGATATATCGACCTTCGAGTCGATATCATCGATATTCGAAATCGATCATATCTGAAGTGGATCGATCATATCGACAGACTGCTTTCCGGCGCCCCTATTTTTCTAAAGAAAACTAACATATGCTTCGATATATCGATGACTGTCCGATTCAATCTGAACTCAAATATCGATCATATCGGGAGTCAGTCCATCATATCGACTGTGGGGCGCATGTTCTCTCTAGCATGAATTTCAGGTTGCTTTTAATGTTGAACAGGGTGCCTGTCGATAAATCGATATTCATATATCGATCATATAGAGACCAAGTCGATTGGATCGAGTCAGGACATAATTCGTCCAGCAAGCTTACATGTAAAATCTATACGATTTATCGATCCCATCGAAAAGGTCGCCGATATGATCGATGTATAAATTTCAATGAAATCGACTGTTTCCCCGATCATATCTGTGATCCTGAAATTCTTCAAGGCTTCTCTCTTATTTTTCACCTGTCGATAGATCGAACCATCACTCGATGGAATCGGAGTTCGAAATCCGATGTCATCGATGTGTGTCTCGATCTCATCGACCAGTTGGCAGAAGGTTTCCAAAAGTGAAATGACAATTGAGTTCGTATCATCAAGAGGTCGGCCGATACAATCGAGAGTATACGCTCGATCATATCGACAACTGATCGATGATATCGAACTCTGTCATAAATATGACCGTTTATATCCGTTGGAACCTTTTGCCTATAAATAGAGAGAGTTGTCTTCATTGCTGGTAGAGAAAGTAGAGAGTGCTTTTGAGAGTTTTAACCTTCCTATCATTTACCTTAAGCCCTTTATCTTAGGAAGTTCATCCTCCAATCCACCCTCATCATTGATATCTCATAGAGTGGATTGGGGAATGAACTTTCGCATTCAAGGATCCTTCAGCTACTACCTTAATGACATATCATTAAGCTGGGATGCCTTGAATGCATAGATGATGGGAACCGCTCTATCTTCCTTATAGAAAAACCTTTAGAGAGTTGTAGCCCATCATAACCTTGACCCAACCTAAGCCTAGCATATCTACATCTTCATGTTGCGGATCAAGGGAGCTGAAGACTCTTCATCAACAAGTAGAAGGTCTTCATCACTGTGCTGAAAGGGACTCATCAACTTATCTGTAAGTACTAAGAGTCCAGAGGACACTTGCGATCATTCCTTTTTAGGATTGGGTTTTAAGTGTTGCTCACCATTTGAAGTCCTCGAAGGAGGCCTCCGACGGGAGTGTACGTGCGGGGTGCGTTGTGTGGACCCTTGCTCTGTGGAGAGCATAAACATCTGGTTAGGAGTACGCCAGTAAAACTCCAGGGTTAGAGGTGAACCGAGTAGAAACCTCAGGGTGCGTTGTGTGGACCCTTATCCCGTGTGAGCATAAACATCTGGTTAGGAGTACGCCAGTAAAACTCCAGGGTTTGAGGTGAACCGAGTAGAAACCTCTGTAAAGGTTGAAGGTGAACCTGATTTAAAACCTTAGGTTTGAGGTGAACCATGGGAAACCTCCTTAGTGAAATCCGATCACTCAAGGGTTGAGTGTGGAAGCCGGGAGTGGAGTAGACAAGTCGTCAAACCACTGTAAAATGAGTGTGTTTGAGTTTGATATTGTCTCTCATTTATGTGATTGCCTTGCATGTCTTTATATATGATCACATTCTATGCACACACAGTCATATCCATCACAATCTCATCTACATTGTTTGTCTTTTAAATAGTTTGTGATTGGATCCTCTATTAGGCTTGAAAGCCAATAGAGTTAATTCTTGAGTAATCCTAATTTATACTCTGTGATGGGATTAGTAGGATAGGACTAAAAATTAATGTATAAATCTTTAAAAAGTCCTATTCACCCCCCTCTAGGATATACTGACGTATTTCTACTTCAACTAAAGCGGTCTTCACTGCAATTTTAATTGGTATCAGAGCGGGTCTCTCTTTAAGGCCTTCACCGCCTAGAGAGTGATCTTGACTGAAGTAGAAATATGGCCAAAGAAGAGGGCTCATCTGTCACTAGACCTCCAGTATTTGATGGATCAAACTATGCTTACTGGAAGGCTAGAATGCACTACTTCCTGAGATCTTCAGATCATGAAGTTTGGGATGTAGTTGAAAAAGGATATGTGGTGCCATCGGAACAAATTGTACTTGAAAATGAAACCACAGTCAGTAAACCCAAACCGAATGAGAAGTGAACGGCGTTTGACAAAGAACAACGAAATGCTGAAGCAAAAGCAATGAACGCCATCTACCGTTCCATGTCCCAAGACATTTTCAATCAGATAAGTATGTGTGGGACCTCTAAAGAAGTATGGGACTTATTGAAAACAACCCATGAAGGCACAAGCACTGTGAAGAGATCTAAACTACAACTCTTAACTTCACAGTTTGAAAATCTCAGGATGGAAGAGCATGAGACATTTATGGAGTTTTTCACAAAATTAAACATCATTTGTAACTCCATGGGTGGATTGAGAGAGAAGGTTCTAGCACCTAAAATATGTAAAAAAATCTTAAGATCCTTACCGGAACGCTTCAATCCCAAGGTAACAACAATTAAGGAGTGTAGGAATATTGATGAGATGAAAGTATAAGAACCGGTAGGTTCCCTACAAACTTTTGAACTACACTTCACACAACCCCAAAAATCCAAAAACACTGTCCTAAAAACTTCTAAGAAATCAAAACATGAGGACAGTGAGAGCGAAAAAGAAGATGATGATGAGGAAGTGGCCTTGCTAGCATAAAAATTCAGAAGATTCTTTCAGAAGAATCGCGGCCATCCTTCTAGAGGTAGAAAGGTGAACTACAAACCTTCTGCAGGCAAATTTGGTAAACAGACCAAAGAACCACAATGCTATGCCTGTCATGAATATGGTCACCTATCTACCGAATGCCCAAACAGAAAAACCAAGGGCAAGGCGTTGGCCGCCACATGGGATGATACGGAGGAGTCAAATTCAGAAAACAATGACTCAGGAAGTGATGGAGATCAGAAATCTTTGAAAATTCTTATGATCTCCACCACTCCAATTATTCCCATGGAATCTGAAAGAGAAGAAGAACAACAAGTCACTGAATCATTTTCATCTGACAATGAGGAAATTAAAGAAGAAGAAGATAAAGAGCAGAATGAATTACAGGATGCTTATAATCAACTATACGATCATAGCATCCACATCCTTAAGAAAATTAGCATGACTGAAAACAAAAAGAAATTATTGCAGAAAGACTTGGACAGAACCTTAGAAATAAACATACATTTATCCAATGATTTGCAACAATATCTTACAAATAATGATCAATTGGAAAAAGAAAACCTATCCCTAAAAGAAGAATTATCAGAACTTATGAATAAAGCTGAACTGCTAAGAGATGATAATGCAAAACTTAAAAATGAGAACCACTCACTTTGCATTGATTTAGAAAAATCCAGAAAATTTGCCGAGATAAACTATAAGTTTTCTCAAAGTGGTGAAAAACTTGAAAGAATGTTAGGGATAGGAAGGCCTGGAAAAACTAAGAGTGGCCTAGGGTATGAGAAAATTAAAATGAAAATTGGAAAATCTGCTGCTTCAGGTAGCAATACAAGAACGTCTCCAGTTTGTCATTTGTGTGGTGATATGGGACATTACAAGTTTGAATGCTTAAAAATAACTTCTTGTAACTCTGGTCAAAATGACACTGATAAAGTTAATCAGACCAGAGTAATGCAAAATATCCTTTTATCACCCAAAATGGAAGACAGAACGAAGAAACCACTAGATCGAGTTGGTAAGATAACAAAAGTCACCACAACAAAAACTTCTGTCTCAAGGTGGAGAGTGAAGGAAAAACTGAACTCTGTACCCTAAATTCCTGAGTATATAAGAACACATTCAGATTTTGCATCGAAATCTGGATAATTGGTGAAATGATGTAAATTTTGCTAAATCCTCAATGTTATATCTAAGGTTGGAGACCTCTAATTTTTGTATATAAACATTATCATGTTTATATTTGTATAGAATTTTTTTTATAAACTGATTAAGTTAGAAATTATACAATAGCATCAGGAAAAATTCTGAATAGCACAAACTTTCAAAGCAAGTAACGGTCTTCTTCGATTTTATCGAATAATGATTGATACAATCGACAACTGTTCAGAATGTGAAAAGTCGTGTGTCCTTGGATAACATCGAAGGTGGTCTCGATAGAATCGATCGACAACTTCTCGATACAATCGATGGGTTGGTCGATATGATCGACAAATGGCGCCCGATAAAAGCGAGCGAAATAAAAAAAAAAGGTTTCTCAAAGGGCGATTCGACTGTCTTCCCTGTCCGATCCTCTCGACAAATCATCCTAAGCCAGGTAGGACCAGCCAAATCTCACTCCAAACCAGGTAATATTCTTCCATCATCAGAATCTCTTTCTCTTGGTTTGTCGGGATCTCTTTTTATCATTTTCCCAATATTTCAAATAGCCTTTTCTTCCACATGGGAAAGGACAAAAACATGGCATCCGGTCCAGGTGACTCATCAAGAGGTACTCGACAAAAGGTCCTTGCCTCAAGGGAGAGAGCAAGGATCCCGGATAGAGGGACCCCCACACGGCAAAGATCACGACGCGGTAGGTCCCAAACTGAAATTCCTGAACCAACTCAACCAGTGCCTCCTCCTTCTACTGTCCAACGGCCACCAAAATATGCCAATTGGAAGTTAATTTTTGAGAAAAAAGTAAACAGAGATTTTTTTAACATCTTACAACTTAGAACCTCTGTTTGCTGTAATTGGTTGGTTGCCCATCCTGAATTTTGGTGGACCATGCCAACTGGAAAAAACACGTAACTTCTTTGCTGCATGTCATTCCCCGGTGGCTGATCCTCCTTCCTTCATGGTTTCCATGGATGGTGATGATGTATTCATCACTCCTGCCACCATAGCACAGATTCTCAACCTACAAATGGTTCTAGGAGGCCTTCCAAACTGGGATCTTGACTTTCCAGATGTACGCTCCAAGATAACCAAATACCTATGCAATAATCGAGATATCCCATAGCATCAAGGGAATGCCCTGAAAGCTAGGTATATGGAGCCCCGATTCAGAGTCATGCATGGAATCTTCACCACCAATCTGTACCCGAGAAGCACTAACAGATCAGATCTAACAAGCCTTATGGTGATGATAATCTACTCTGTCGCGACTAGGACGAATATCTGCCTTCCAACCTTAATTGTAAATCAGTTTGTCAATGCAATACACACGTCCAGAGATTTGCATCTTTCATATCCCTAGATCATTAGCAGAATCTGTCAGAGCATTGGCTTTCCTTCTACAATTGATCCGATTTTTCCCCTCAAAGTTTTCAACAAGAAAAATCTTTGGAAGATGGATCTGAGGTTTCATGAATACAAGGAGGAAATTGAGGAAGAAATTCATGCTGAAGCGGAAGGAGGAGAAGGTGGAGATCCCATGGAAGGAGATGCAATGGCTGATGATGCACCTCTTAGACCAGATGTTGCGCCGTCCACATCAACCGCCGGGTATGGAAAAAGGCTTCAACTGGATAGGATTGGGGCCATACAGAAGGATGTGCACTCAATGAAGGAGCGCCTCACTATTTTAAAACGACTGGTTCAAGGAATCCAGAGCACGGTCCAACAGCTGACGGATTTACTAACATGCCAACGCGACGACACGATGCCATCTCACTCTGCTCCCTGATACCAATTTCATACAAGATTTCATGCACCCTTACTCTTATTTCTGAGTATGAACATCAGTATCTTTTTGGATGTTATACGCTTTCAATGGTGCATGACTAGTTTCTTTTTCTTCCTTTCTGGTTTCTGTTTGGATGAGTTTTCCCACAGTTGGACTAAAATACTTTTTATTATTGTTGGTTTATATTGCTGCTGTCTAGGACAGCATTGAATATTTCTGCCAATCTTGGGCAGCTTAAATTTGGCTTAATCTAGTTCGTTTACTTCTGCTATCTGAATTTCTCCCTGGTTTATTGCAGTCTTAAGGTTATCGTCTAAATGCTTATCTATTAACTTCAAACTGACTGCTTCATTGATGCTTGCTTTACATTGTTCTCATTCATATGCATCTATCTCTGGGGTTCTCCCATATGCTTTAATCTTCAGTCAATATCATGTCTTATACCTTTGCCAATGACTGACAAAAAAGGGGGAGAACAATTCAAAACACCCCGAGTGAAAATTGAATATCTTTGTTGCAGGTGTTAGGGGGAGCAGCCGCAACAAGAAAGGGGGAGTTTTTGAATTAAGGGGGAGAATTTTGTTTGTCGTGTACATGGGTGTTTAGAATTTATAAAATTGTGTTAATACATGTACACACAATTTAGGATATATCTGTCTAGATATGTTCCTAGGGTATTTTGGAGATTTTATCACGTAATTGACAAAGGGGGAGATTGAAAGTGCACCTATTACGTGCCCTGGTTTGTCAATTTCATTGTATTTTGAGTCAGTCGGATGATAGCACCTAACAAGAAGATCAAGTCAAGCGTCTGCCTCATCTGGATGTGTGAAAGCTCACCAAAAGGTAAATCATAGCCTCACATCCCATGTTCCAAAACACCAGGTGATTAAACCCTTAAAAAGAACTAGAACATCTTAGGGTTTATGTGTAAGAAAACTTTTTATCAAAAAGTAAATCTTCTAAATTTTTCTTACATTGTCGATTATATCGATTCCCCTTTCGATATGATCGACCAGCTCTGTCGATGTCCTCGGCATATCAATCGATACAATCGAGTGAGGACAAAAAGCGTCCAGCAATCAAATAATCTTCTGGACGATTTATCGATATATCGACCTTCGAGTCGATATCATCGATATTCGAAAATCGATCATATCTGAAGTGGATCGATCATATCGACAGACTGCTTTTCGGTGCCCCTATTTTTTTAAAGAAAACTAACATATGCTTCGATATATCGATGACTGTCCGATTCAATCTGAACTCAAATATTGATCATATCGGGAGTCAGTCCATCATATCGACTGTGGGGCGCATGTTCTCTCCAGCATGAATTTCAGGTTGCTTTTAATGTTGAACGGGGTGCCTGTCGATAAATCGATATTCATATATCGATCATATCGAGACCAAGTCGATTGGATCGAGTCAGGACATAATTCGTCCAGCAAGCTTACATGTAAAATCTATACGATTTATCGATCCCATCGAAAAGGTCGCCGATATGATCGATGTACAAATTTCGATGAAATCGACTGTTTCCCCGATCATATCTGTGATCCTGAAATTCTTCAAGGCTTCTCTCTTATTTTTCACCTGTCAATAGATCGAACCATCACTCGATGGAATCGGAGTTCGAAATCCGATGTCATCGATGTGTGTCTCGATCTCATCAACCAGTTGGCAGAAGGTTTCCAAAAGTGAAATGACAATTGAGTTCGTATCATCAAGAGGTCGGCCGATACAATCGAGAGTATACGCTCGATCATATCGACGACTGATCGATGATATCGAACTCTGTCATAAATATGACCGTTTATATCCGTTGGAACCTTTTGCCTATAAATAGAGAGAGTTGTCTTCATTGCTGGTAGAGAAATTAGAGAGTGCTTTTGAGAGTTTTAACCTTCCTATCATTTACCTTAAGCCCTTTCTCTCAGGAAGTTCATCCTTCAATCCACCCTCATCATTGATATCTCATAGAGTAGATTGGGGAATGAACTTTCGCATTCAAGGATCCTTCAGCTACTACCTTAATGACACATCATTAAGCTGGGATGCCTTGAATGCGTAGATGATGGGAACCTCTCTATCTTCCTTATAAAAAAACCTTTAGAGAGTGGTAGCCCATCATAACCTTGACCCAACCTAAGCCTAGCATATCTACATCTTCATGTTGCGGATCAAGGGAGCTGAAGACTCTTCATCAACAAGTAGAAGGTCTTCATCACTATGCTGAAAGGGACTCATCAACTTATCTGTAAGTACTAAGAGTCCAGAGGACACTTGCGATCATTCCTTTTTAGGATTGGGTTTTAAGTGTTGCTCACCATTTGAAGTCCTCGAAGGAGGCCTCCGACGGGAGTGTACGTGCCGGGTGCGTTGTGTAGACCCTTGCTCTTTGAAGAGCATAAACATCTGGTTAGGAGTACGCCAGTAAAACTCCAGGGATAGAGGTGAACCGAGTAGAAACCTCAGGGTGCGTTGTGTGGACCCTTGTCCCGTGTGGGCATAAACATCTGGTTAGGAATACGCGAGTAAAACTCCAGGGTTTGAGGTGAACCGAGTAGAAACCTCTGTAAAGGTTGAAGGTGAACTTGATTTAAAACCTTAGGTTTGAGGTGAGCCATGGGAAACCTCCTTAGTGAAATCCGGTCACTCAAGGGTTGAGTGTAGAAGCCGGAAGTGGAGTAGACAAGTCGTCGAACCACTGTAAAATGAGTGTGTTTGAGTTTGATATTGTCTCTCATTTATGTGATTGCCTTGCATGTCGTTATATTTGATCACATTCTATGCACACACAGTCATATCCATCACAATCTCATCTACATTGTTTATCTTTTAAATAGTTTGTGATTGGATCCTCTATTAGGCTTGGAAGCCAATAGAGTTAATTCTTGAGTAATCCTAATTTATACTCTGTAATAGGATTAGTAGGATAGGACTAAAAATTAACGTATAAATCTTTAAAAAGTCCTATTCACCCCCCTCTAGGATATACTGACCTATTTCTACTTCAACTAAAGCGATCTTCACCGTAATTTCACAACGTAGGCTGACAGCTCGACCACAGTGTCCCATACCACCATGTCAGGCTCAGGAGTCTTAGGGGATCACGGTACCACGGTTAACGAGAGTTTTACTGATAAGTTCAGTGCCTTAGATTCAAACAGTAGTAACCAAACATGGTAAACAAACATTGGTCATCGGGTTAGTTGAAAAGCTCAACTAGGCCAAGCGCACGTTGAGTTGAACGACATGGAATGCATAAGCACTCCGTGTGGCCTAACACTGTCGAACATCTCAAGCACAACTCAGATTCGTTAGACTCATCCTGTGTGGTGAAAATGACCTCAACCACCATTTGGAGCATGATTACCGATTACCTGGACTGTAGCACAGCTCCACTCACATACAAGCTCAATAACTAGCATGATTCATATCCTACATTCAAATAAACATTCATAACATATAACTGAAACTTAAATACAGTACATGGAGGAAATCATATACACATATAACATGGATAATCTAAGTTACATGATTCGTAGAGGAAATCATACACTCAAGTGTTGTGATTGAGATTCATATCTCAACAACCTTAGCAATCACACTTTACTAACTTCTAACTCATTTAGGCATTCATACTAACACTTAGATTACACTATTCAACATATATCACGTATGTCGACTCCATTGCATATTAGGGCAAGTCCTTTTGCCAAGGAGTTGCCGCATTCATATCAAGCTTATAGCAACGACAATTAATCATGGCAATCAAAACAGCAGATTCCATACGCATACTGGTATTCTAACATATGCATGAAATATGTTATTTACAATATAAAGTATATGTATACGAAAATCGAAACGGATAGTGCATTTGGCATGTGTAATGACAATCACAACATGAATAAATCATTAGCTAACATTGAAAGTCTTGAAAATCATAACCTAAACGTATATAGTCCGCACCTTAAACCAGAAAATACGTATTCGATATAATTCAGATGATGTGTCTTCGTCAACGGCGGATACGCTACCTATGGCATGAAACAGGTTAGCTATAACGTCATTTAAACTATTCTAGGTTTAAAAACAGGTTAGGGTTAGGTTCACTTATCCAAAAATAGAATCAGAATTTCTGGAAGAATGATTCAAATATGCAGATTCGATGAATAGATGGACTAGGAAGAATCCTATGGAGATTCGACAGATTCTCTCACACTTTCTCTCACTTTTCTCTCTCTTAAGAAACTAGGGTTTAGGAAATTCGTATAAGATTTGGAACTAAGGGTTTAAAGCCTTTTTATAAGCCTAAACTCAACGAAAACAGACTTAAGGTCAAGGTATACTTAGGTTATAACCAAATCAGACTCTTTTCGATCCAGCGGAGCACTTCTGGAGGTCCTCGTATCAAATGCAATCGGACTTAAGCTTACTAGCATCGGATCTTTAGTAAGTTAAGTTTTCAGTCCGATCGGGTTTCCAGATCGTCCGTGGTGGACCAGCTTCAATTCAACAGTTACCGAACTTAAATCAGGGCTACAAGTTCTATGATATGAAAGGGCCACTTATCCTGATCCGAGGGTGAATTTGGGTCAAATTCTAACAGTCAGAATGCTTAAAAATAACGTGCAAGTGAAACGTTCCAGATTACTTAAAAAATATATTAATTTTCTAAAAATCTTTATTTTCCTACTCTCTTTACTCCGGGCTCAATAAAATGGTATCAGGACATCGTTTGGGCTTTATTTTTTAGGTGATTGTCAAGTCCAACTAGGCTGTCGTAATGATCTAAGTTCATAGCTATCAGGCTTTCGATGTGCGGTCTAAATCCAATATAAAATTACAAAGCATTCTTAGGAGAAACTGGGTTTAGAGTTGGATCCTAGATTTCAGGGTAAGATAGCGTCAATAATTCTCTAGGTTTTGGGTCTTATAGATCGCATTGAAAGTTATTGGTACTAATTCCATAAGTAATCTAGTTTAGCGATGGCTAAAACACATTAAATTTCTAAAGGATTTAGTTCTAAATGATTTCTGCTAAAGGTGGTAATCGGGTCTAAGTACGGATTTTTCTAGGTCGTTACAGCAAGTATGAACATGCTCAGAATGTAATGTAGAGTAATGCGGAATCATGCTGATAGGTACATGAATGTAATTAGTCGTATCAAGGCTATGTGGTGCAAGATATGAATGCTATCAGCCATATCAGGACCATGCGATGCGAGATGCAACTCTAACATGTCAAACCTCATTCAAATCCTCATACAGGTCATCAATATCAGTACAGTTCTTATTCTAGATAATCATCGGGGTCTAGTATACTATATGTCAGCTTGCGGCCCCTATCCGGACGCATAACTGGGAGAGTGGAAGAGACCTCACTATCTGCATGACAATATCAGGCCCAGCTCGTCGATAGCTGACCCATTCCTTAAGTAAGTCTAACTCAACCTACAAATTTACCCCTCACTCATGCAGGTAAGGTCACACCCCTTTCCAACCGACCACAATGCAGTGGGAGACGTGGCCTACTGGTATACGGCCCTCGCACGCTCATGTATCCACTTGGTCTCGACGTTGGAGTCATCCTCTGGTACCATCAGGTTTAGAAATTTTCACCCAGGGACATCTATGGCACCCCAATGCTAGAAACAGTATTTTCATTATTCAATCCAGTGATCCACGATGTGTCTGTGGAGGATATGGCCTTAGTGTCATTAGAGCATACAATAATTACAATCACACAAATACAAGTGTATGAATCACTCTACCAAACATGCAACAATCTTGCGCGTACTGTGAGCTCATGAACGGAAACTCCACCTATCATGTCAAGCATACATATGATGCGTATGAGTATGAATCATGGATCTACATGTTATATGATAATGAACTCTATTCATAACGAAGATGGGCCTAGACGGCCTACACACTACAAGTATGGGCCTATCAATGGGCCCTAAGGAGAGTGACAATGTGGACATTTAACCAACATCATCCTTACAATGAGGGCATCAAACCATCATTGCTTCCAAAGTATGGCCTGCCTTGAACATCATTACCTAAATCATGGTGGAATCAAACATCGTAATGGCCCTTATGTACATCCCATTAGGCCTCAACCCAAGGGCTCCAGATACATCAAGTAGGCCGCATCACATGGGCCTCATATATATCAAAGTGAGCCTCACTAAAGCATCATATATCACATCGGATCTAGTCAAATGGGCCGAAACAATGGGCCGAATAAACTGGGCCAAGTTGAATGGGCCTTGTCGAATGGGCCGAGTTCAAATAGGCCGAACCCAACTCATCTATTCAATATATATAAAATAAATCATGTCAAAAGATCAACTGGACCATACAATAACTAGCAATGGAGATAATGATCTTCCACGGTTAAATTCCAATGGGGCCCATCATAGGATTTATTTCCCATCCAACCTATTCATGAGGTCACAAAAGCCTGGATTTAGAGGGAAAACAAATATCATTTAGGTCCAAACTAGGTAGACCAAGGGTTTAAATGGTGGACGTTCAAACCCACTATTTCTGCAGTGTGGTCCACGTGATCCTTGACCTGTCTTATTTTTAGTCCTAAGCCTTAAGACGGACTGGCCAATAGGATGGATGGTTAGGATACAACACATACATCAAGGAGGGTCCCACACATTGGGTGCATATGTTTCCAAGGTGGGCTCCACATGACCTGCCACGTCAACAACTATAGGGTTGATGTGTGGTACACTAGCCAAACCAACCCCATCATGGGTGGGTCCCAGTGAGGGCCCACCATAACGTTTATTTCCCATACATTTGTAGATACTGTCACACAGACGTAAATATGTATAAAAAAATAAATTTTATATTTCTCCAAAACATCTGGAACAGTGGAGTTCCTATGGCAGACATTCAATTCATCACTGTTCCCTGTGATGTGGGCCACCTGAGTTTTAGGTACAGTTGATTCTTGGGGTGGACCACAACCAGAAGGGGGCCCTTAAACGCATGGTGTGGATGTTTCACACACATCACGGTGGAACCCGTAATGGGGCCCCCGGTCCAAACTTCCAAGCAGCGGACGCTGCTTGCTGTAGCGTCCTTGGACACTGACAGCAATAGCGTCCCTGTTTGCTTATATTTTAAAAAAAAAAAAAAAAAATCTAATTTTCTGAGGAATTTCCTAAGTGGGGCCTCCATTAAGCAGTTCCACTCCAGCCATTGGATCCTACGGATCATTATAGGCTAAACAAGCCCAATATCCAAGGTATTTTGGCGTATAGAAGACTTCAAAATGCATTTTAACGATAAGAACCACTATTTTCTATATTATGGCCCACTAGGTAATCGGATTGGTTCATTTTTCGGCTCAACGCCTAAAATGAGCTAGGGAAAGGGATGGACGACGTGGATCAGCCCCATACATCAAGGTGGGGCCTATATGGGCAGCCCACCCCAAAAACTAAAATATATCATTTTATATTATGTTTTTTTTTGTTAGCTTGTCAGTACACACCCATGTCAGTACACTCACTCCATATTAGCCTGCCTTCACGTCCAGCGTCGAGGGACGTTGGATGGCATGGATATAACATAAGCATCACTGTGGGTCCCACATGTACCTGGCCCACCTATTTGGATCACCTAATACTTGTGTTTTTCCTTCCGTCTGGGCCCACTAATGGCTGGATGGTGTAGATCCAACACATCCAAATGACAGGTCCCACTTGAACGTAAATGAATTAAAAATATATATACTCTATGGTTGGACACACACACTAGATGGGCCACACACCCCTTCATCATCATCATCATATAAAGAGAGAGAGAGAGAGAGAAATTCACGTGAAGGGGAGGGACCTTGCCACTATTGGGCCCTCCCAAATACGATGCATACATCAAGTGAGTCCCACAATAAGTGGGACCTAAAAATGGAATTCAACGATCGATCACCCACCTCTTTACACTCCTCCTTGATCCCTTAGCCTCCTTAGCTCCTTGTCTTCACTTTTGATGGAGGTTGATGAGGTTTTGATGATGGGGATGAGAGATAAGAGTGTAGAAGGTGGGCCCCACTTGGCTTTGGGAGAGAGGGGGTTTGGACATGGGATGTTGTTGTTTGGGAGTGAAGAAAGTGAATGAGAGAGAGAGGGAAGTGATGGGTGATAGGTGGAGTGATGGATGAAGTGATGTAAGAGTTGACTTTGGGTAGCTTGTGTAAGAGAGAGGTAAGGGTAGGGTATGGGTTACTTGTACTTCACTTGATGTGTGATGTGTACTTGATTGATGAGATTGATTGATTGATTGATAAGACACGTTGTATAGATTCCCTCGAAGTTCGCAATGCGCAGCTTTTTCATCGAAATGAACGCAGGTCCACATCTTTTAACCTGGGTATCGGATCGGTGCGCGAGTCGTGGTGTTAGAACAGGCTTAGGATATGTGGGTTGAGTCGAGTCAGATATGCAGGACTCGGCTTAGGATCATGCGCAAACATCGGATACAGGTCGAAGGTTGCTGAAATTCGACCGGAAGGACCGTAAAAGCTTACGAAACGGTACAATCTAGGATACGGGTCTTACACATGTTTAGCTTAGACTGAGATAATAGATACTTCAAGCTCTTGTGGTTAGAAAAGTGCTCAAATCTAACCCCATAGAGGTAGTGCCTCCACACCTTCAGTGCGAAGACGACTGCTGTAAGCTCCAAATCGTGCATAAGGTAGTTCAGTTCATGCACCTTAAGCTAGCAAGATGCTAAGGCTACAAGCATCCCGTGCTGCATCAGGACAACACCTAAACTAATATTTGAGGCATCAGTAAATATAACAAATCTATCACTCTATGAGGGAAGAGTGAGGACAGGATCGAACGTCAGACGGTCCTTCGGCTCCACGAATGCCTGCTCACATGCGTCACTCCAAACAAAATTTATGCCCTTTCAAGTCAACCTATTCAACGGGGCTGCAAAACGGGAGAAGCCCTCAATGAAACGCTGATGATATCCTGCCAAACCAAGAAAATTTCGAATCTCGGACACAGTCGTGGGTTGGCCCCACTGACGCACTCTCTCAACCTTCGATGGGTCCACTGCGACACCCTCCCTCGTCACCACATGATCGAGAAACTTCACATCCTCTTGCCAAAACTCATACTTCTCCAGCTTCGCATACAGTTAAGGTCTGTAATGTAATTTTCAAATATTGCTCATACTCTTCATGGGTCCTCAAAATAATCAGAATGTCGTCAATGAATACTACAACAAAATGATCGAGATACGGATAGAAGACCTCGTTCATCAACTACATGAAGACCGCAGATGCATTAGTCAGTCCGAAAGATATGACCTGAAACTCAAAATGACCATAATGTGTCCTAAAATCTGTCTTCGGGATGTCCTCCTCTTAGACCCGAATCTGATGATAACCAGAACGTAGGTCAATCTTCGAAAAGAACTGTGCACCCTGTAATTGATCAAAAAATTTACCTATCCTTGAAAGCAGGTAGTTGTTCTTAATCATGACCCGATTGAGTTTGCAGTAATCCACGTAGAGCCTCAATGAGCCATCCTTCTTCCTGAAGAAGAGTACCTGTAACACCCTGAAAATCGGGGGTCGTGTATAAACTCAACTCCCGAGTTCCAGACCGTCACTTATGCAACAAAAATGGTTATGATTCAATGTTGTCTGATTTAAAGCATTCACATGAGTAAAAGTATACCAAAACTGCAATTCATACTTCAGATCCAGTGATAAAAGCAAGCGGTCTTCTCGATCGAGCAGGGCGGCTCGGCCCAGCCTCGTCTGTCGCGGTTTTCCTCTTACCCATCAAAGACATGATGGATGAGAGTGACAAAAGACCCAAAATGGCTTCCACAAAAGCCATGGAAAATGTCAAAAATGCGGAGAAATGGCTGCCCAATCTGAGAAAAGAAAATCTAGGCGTCGTAGAGGGATGCTTCAAGCTTCCCAAGGCTGTAGTTTCAAAGAGAAATACAAACAAAAAGATGGGATGGAGCACCTCACGATTTCAGCTATATTTGGGGGATTTTGGAGCTCCAAATGGTGAGATCTTCAAGGAAAGAGGCTTCCAACACCCAATAAGTGATAGGTGGTGGTCGGTTTTGGCCAAGGAGGGTCCTAGAAGTATTTTGGGACGCCGGAGTTTGGAGTGGGTTGCTGAAAATCGAAAATAAGGCTATGGAGAGGGCTGTTTGTGAAGGAGGGGTAAGATTTGGGGGTTTTCGTGAGGTGGGAGCTACATAGGGAGGGTGCACGTGCCATTTAAGGGCGTGCGCCCAAAAATCAGCCCCAATGGACACCACCGGTCGGCGATGCATCGCCCGACCGGCGATGGCATCGCCAACCAACTTTCACGTTGGCCGGTGGGACCACTTGGATCTGGTCCCCCATGGTCCCAGGGTCCCAAAAAGTCACGTCCCACCCCCTAGTTCATAGTAATTTGGTCTGTATGAGCCCAAACATATGTTCGGGGCTTTCCGGGTCCACATCGCAATTCCGAATACCAAACCATATGATGCAGCATATGAATTTGGGGTATAAGGAGCCAGTACATCTATCTAAATCCTTATTTGCTAAAGAAAGTGAAGTTAGAATGGCCTTATGGCCATTTTTCATGAAATTTGACTATTCACTGTAAAATTTGGTGAATGTACTAATTTGTGTTATTTTCACATTAGGTTTGATGCCTAACATGAAATGGATAAGAAAGAACTGAAGGTCAGAGTGTTTAGAGGAGGAATTTTGAGAATTTTTTGGCGAAACGGGGTTTTTAAGCCCTGGCGATTGATTACTGGAGTCGTGGTCATCCCACGGACCAAGAATTCACTTTTTCGGTTTAAAACCGCTCATAGGACGTCTCCACCCGACTTCCTACAGCTTAGAAGTGATTCGGGTTGCTTTACGCGACCCGAGATACGTTACAGACTCGATCTTGCGATCGATCCTAATAGACTTCGCCAATCGGCGAATCTGCGATCCTAGAAGTGTTTCTAGACACTTCTCGCACCCACCTAAGTCAAAGGAAGCGACAGCGTACGTCGCAAGACCATAACCCAGGCCCAGTATACTCTTATTCATGCTCTGATACCAACTTGTAACACCCTGAAAATCGGGGGTCGTGTATAAACTCAACTCCCGAGTTCCAGACCATCACTTATGCAACAAAAATGGTTATGATTCAATGTTGTCTGATTTAAAGCATTCACATGAGTAAAAGTATACCAAAACTGCAATTCATACTTCAGATCCAGTGATAAAAGCAAGCGGAAGACTAAACAATGTATATATCACTGTATGGAAAACAAAGTAATCTCATCTGTCTCCAAAGTATGACTACATCTCTGAGTCTCATATATATATACATAACAAAAGAATAGTGTTCAAAAAGGAAAGTCCCACTGATGTCCCCTCGATCCAGGTCGCCTACGGGAAGCCGTCATGATACTGCATATACGAGAACTCATCCTGGTCCTCGTCGATCTCTGGCTCCACCTCCTGGATCTCGTCCTCACCTGCATCTACAACAGGGTCTGGTGGGTGTTGCAAACACCATCCCGTAACGTGGGAATGAGTGATCAACTCAGTGGAATCATAGAGCAAAGATTAGCATGTTCACAATTCAATCACGCGATAATAGTAAAGCAGTAAATCAGACAATCCTAATACTGTTGTTAATGCAAGATGATATGACGTGATGTATGCCCTCACCAACGATCACCCTCATGCGGCAACATCTTACGACCGCGGCATGCCACACTCCCTAGAGTGCTCCACATCTTCCAGGCACATGCAATGCTATGGTGATATGATTTCCAAGTTGTTATTAGTCCATTCAAACAGCAGGATTGGGAAACTAAGGTACTTCTCTTGTATCAATCCCAACACAGATCCTGTCTAGGGTCGTCACTCCTAGAAATCTCATACGATGTATATTTCGTAGGTCACTGCAAGGGCTGCCAGGGCTGTTGCTCACACTCGTTGCACCGCTCCCCCATCACCTTATCAATACAGGCCTACCGTACTCTACTGCAACGGAAGGGTCGTCGCCTCCCGTGGACTCAGAATACGCTCGCGGTCACTACAAAGGGCTCGTCGCCTGATCAGTGTAGGCCGACAGCTAGAATATAGTGTCCCATACCACCATAATCTGCTCACGAGTTTAGGTGCTCACTGGTCACTACGGGGAGGTTTGTGGCCCCAGCGTAGGCCGACAGCTCGACCACGGTGTCCCATACCACCATGCCCAGCTCATGAGTCTTCGTGGATCAAGGTACCACGGTTAACAGGGTTTACAATGGTAAGTTCAGTACCCTAGGTTCAAGCAGTTATGATACATACAAGGTGAACATACATCGGCCAGTCGGGTTACTTGACGTGCTCGACTAGCGCGATCGCAACTCAAGTCGAACGACATGAAGTGCGTAAAACACTTCGCGTGGCCTAACCACTGCCGCCAACTCTCAACACGAATCACGTTCATCGACGCGTCGTTCGTGGCTATGACCAGTCAGCCACGAATTCGCTCGGTTACTGACTGCCTGGACTAGGTCAAGTCCCACACATCTATGGAATCATATTAGCATTACAGGTTAAAGTATTGGAATTGAAATACATCATGTGAGCATGTTAACACATGTTATAACATTCAACTTAAGCAAATCTTCAAGGCATACTTTCCATGCATGTAATGCAATCATGCATAAGGTAAACATGTAGGAAATCATTTAGGTCAGCATATTAGTCAAGAAATCAATCTCAAACTACTACATAACATCATTTAATTCAATACATACTAATACAAGCATTTATACAAACACATACACTACACACTTAAGTCCACATATAGTATGTCGACCCAAAGTGCGCAACTTGGCGAATCTCTTCGCCAAACTGATTATGCAAGCATTCCTAACTCCCTAATGCGGCGACAAACCATGTCAATCACGTCAGCAAAATATGCATGTAGACCGTACTTCCTACAAATGACTAAAATGCCCTAAATCTCATATTCTTCGTTAATTTACGAAACAGGAAACGGAGAGCATGTTGTACATGTCAAACGGCGATGCCGTCGATAATCTACAATTAAATGACATTGAAAGCGTTGTAAACCGTCAATCAAAGCGTCTAAAATCCTCACCTAGTCTCTTACGGTTGCGGGATTTTGAACGGAGCGTGTACGCTTCGTCTACGGCAGTAGGAGAGCCTGATTTATGGAATACGTTAGCTAACATGCTATGAATCTAGGTAAACCCTAAATCAGCAAGTTTTGGGGTTATTTTATACCTGAAAAAGGGGAGAAATCACCAGCCAGGTGATTGGAAAGAAGTGCTGAAGCACTAGCAGTCGGCGGCTCGGAAGCGGGAAAATTCCCTTCCTCTCTTTCTCTCAAACTCTCTCTCTTTTTCTCCTAGGGTTTGTGATTTTCGGATGGAAGGGAGAAATGAGGGTTTCAACCCCTTTTATAAGCTTAAAATTGCCGAAAATAGGCTCCGGGACGAAGTTTACTTGGTGTCTATCCATTTCGGGGCTGTTTCGGTCCAAAAACTGCTTTCTGGTGGTCCCCTGGTCGATTGCGATCAGACTTAAGCTCATGTGTACCAGATGTAGCTCGTATTAAGTTTTCAGTCCGGCAGGGTTCGCAGATCGCACGTGGCGGACCAGTTTCAGTTCAGCGGTCACCGCACATAGATCAGGGCTGAAAGTCTCATGATAATAAATAGAAATTTTCCTGATCCGAGGGTGTAATCTGGATGAATTCTGACGGTCAGAACGCTTAATACTGACGCGTCAAGTCGTGTGCCAGATTTGAATTTGAAATTCCAAATCCGTCCCTATTCGCGGTCGCTTCAGTCCGGGTTCAACGAAATAGTCTGTGATTATCGGTTTGACTTGATTTTCGAGATGATTGTCAAGTCCAGCTGGGCGGTCCTAACGGTCTAAGATAGGAGGTATCGGACCTTCGACGCGCGGTCTACATCCAATTCAAGAATTCACTGTGGTCCAGAGAACAAACCTGCTTAGAGTTTGATCCGAGGTTATAGAGTGTTGTAGAGTTGTTTGTTCTACTCGATTTGGGTCTTGCAGAACGTATTTAAAGTGATCAGGGACTATTTCCCAGCTACTCTAGCGTTGCGCTAGCTAACTTACACTTAATTTCCATGGAAATTATTTCTATGCGATTTCGGGTCGAATCGGTACTCGAACCCAAGTACGGTTTTTTCACGGGCGTTACAATCTACCCCCCTTAACAAATAATTTCGTCCTCGAAATTTGTACCTTTTCGTACTCCTCGAGAAGCTGTGGGTAGTTCTTTCTGATCTCGGCTTCTGTCTCCCAAGTAGCCTCTTCCTCAGAGTGATGCGTCCATAGTACCTTCACAAGGGGAATCACCTTGCTACGCAGTACCTGCTCCTTCCTGTCTAAGATGCGTGTCGGTCGCAGGATATAAGTAACATCCTCTCCTAACTGCACCTGCTCCCATCTGATGATATGGGAAGGATCAGCAACGTACTTCTTCAGCATAGAAACATGAAATACGTTGTGGACGCTTGCGAGGGGCGTGGGTAAAGCCAATCGGTAAGCCACTGCTCCCACACGATCGAGGATCTGGAATGGACCAATGAATCGCGGTGCCAGCTTCCCCTTCTTCCCGAACCAAAGGACTCCCTTCATAGGGGAAACTCGCAAAAACACGTGATCCCCGACTGTGAACTCTAGTGGCCGTCGTCTCGTATCGGCGTAGCTCTTCTATCGGCTCTGCGCTGTAAGAAGCCGACGTCGAATAATATCGATCTTCTCTGACGTCGCCTGCACCAACTCTGGGCCAATCAAGCTACGCTCACCGACCTCTAACCAGCAATGCGGTGCGCGACAAGGTCGCCCATACAGCGCCTCATAAGGTGCCATGCCGATACTCGCCTGGAAGCTATTATTGTACGCAAACTCCGCATATGCAAGACAGTCATCCCAACTGTCCTTGAAGTCCAATGCGCAAGCTCGCAACATGTCCTCCAGGATCTGGTTCACTCGCTCCATCTGTCCGTCCGTCTGTGGGTGGAAGGCAGTACTGAACTTCAACTTCACACCCATAGCCTCCTGAATGCGAGTCCAGAAATTAGAAGTGAACCGCGTGTCTCTGTCCGACACGATCTCCAAGCAGACGCACAATCTCTCGGATGTACAATCTACCCAGCTCGTCTGCAGAGTTCGTAACTCTGATCGGTAGGAAGTGCGCCGACTTCGTCAATCGGTCGACGATCACCCAAATGGAATCATGCCCCTTCCTCGTCTTCGGCAACCCAGAAATGAAGTCCATGGAAATGAAATCCCACTTCCACTCTGCAATCGGCATAGGCTGCAAAAGTCCAGGTGGTCGGCGATGCTCTGCCTTCACCTGCTGACAAGTGAGACAACGGGACACGAACTCAGCTATGTGGGTCTTCATACCTTCCCACCAATACGTCCTCTTCACATCACGATACATCTTCGTGCTGCCTGGATGCATCGCGAGTCTAGTGGAATGCGCAGCCTCGAGAATCTCTCGTCTCAAGTCAGGGACATCTGGGACGCATAGGCGGCCACGGTAACGTAAGCCCCCATCTATACCAACTCGCCAGTCGGCGTCAGCATCATCACTGGCCTGCTCTCGAAGCTCAGTAAGATGCGCGTCGTCCCTCTACGCCTCGATGACGCGGTCATCGATCTGAGATCGCACCTGTACGTGTGCGATGAACTCAAATGGCTCCTCTACGGTGAGTTTCTGCTCAAAGTCTCGCAAAAACTCAACCATATCCCACTCGGCAACCATCAGCGGAGCCGCAAACTCTATCGCCTTCTTGCGACTCAACGCATCAGCCACAAGGTTCGCCTTCCCAGGATGGTAAGAGACTTCAAACTTGAAGTCCTTCAGCGTCTCCATCCATCGCCGCTGCCTCATATTCAAGTCTCGCTGCGTGAATATGTACTTGAGGCTCTTGTGGTCGCAAAAGAGCTCGAACTCCTCTCCGTAGAGGTAATGTCTCCAGAGTCTCAGTGCGAATATAACGGCTGCCAACTCTAGGTCGTGTGTAGGGTAATTCTCCTCGTGCTTCCTTAAGTGTCTCGAGGCATACGAAATTACCCTGTCCCTCTGCATGAGGACACAACCCAAACCAACGCTAGACGCGTCAGTGTATATAGTGTATCTAACCCCTTGCTCTGGCAATACTAGCACAGGGGCGGACGTAAGTCTGTCCTTCAGCTCCTGAAAAGCTGACTCCGCCTTATCATTCCAGGCGAACTTCACGTCCTTCCGTGTCAACTGAGATAAGGATCTCGCGATCTTCGAGAAGTCCTGAATGAAGCGCCGATAGTAACCAGCGAGACCCAAGAAACTCCTCACCTCAGTGACAGAACCAGGCTGCTCCCAGTCCTGCACCGCAGCTACCTTAGACAGGTCAACTGTCATGCCATCCTTGGACACCACGTGTCCCAGAAACTTCACCTCCTGCTTCCAGAAGTCGCACTTCTTGTACTGTGCGAACAACTGATGTCGTCTGAGCGTATCAAGGACCAAATGCAAGTGCTCCTCATGCTCCTCTCGACTCCTAGAGTACACCAAAATGTCGTCAATGAAGACAACGACGAATCGATAGAGGAAAGGCCGAAATACCCTGTTCATCAGATCCATGAACACGGCCGGTGCGTTCGTGAGACCGAACGACATCACGAGGAACTCGTAGTGGCCAAAACTGGTCCTGAATGCTGTCTTCTGCACGTCCTCATCCCTGACGCGCAACTAATGATATCCTGACTGAAGATCAATCTTCGAGAAGTACTGCGCTCCTCTCAACTGATCAAACAAGTCATCGATCCTGGGCAAAGGGTACTTGTTCTTCACCGTGAGCTGGTTCAGCCTGCGATAATTAATACACAATCGCAGCGAACCATCCTTCTTCTTCACGAACAAGACCGGTGCTCCCCAAGGAGACACGCTAGGTCGTATAAAACCAAGCTCTAGCAGACCATCAATCTGCGTCCTCAACTCCTCCATCTCAGATGGGGCCATGCGATACGTCGACAGTGAGACGGGTGTAGAACCAGGAACCAGATCGATAGTGAAATCGATCTCACGTCGGGGCGGCAAACCAGGGATCTTCCTGAACAGATCCCCGAACTCAGAAACAACTGGCGTCTGCTCAAGTACCTGGGCACCAGCGTCGCGCAATAGAGTGGCGTAGCTAAGAATGCGGAAAGGAAGATTTACCCGCACTGAAAATGTGAAGGATGCACCCTCAGGCTCGTACGCTGTGACTATACGAGTCTCGCAGTCAATCTCGGCTCTCGCTGCAGTCAACCAATCCATGCCAAGAATGACGTCGAGATAAACGAGCGAGGGATCGACGACCAGATCAAGAGTCATCGTCCTGCCTCCCAGATCAACCAAACAACCCTCACACATCTGGGTGACATCCGAATAATCTCCATGAGCTGCAAAGACTCGCACGCTATCCATAGTGATAGTCTGTAACCCAAGACGCCTGACTACGGCACGCGATATCAAAGAAATCGTGGAACCAGTGTCCACCATGACAAGAACGGGGGTACCTCCGATATGGGCCGTGACCTCAAAGGCTGAATGCTGGAAAGTCGGCGTCGTAGCTACCTCAGCGGTCATTGCATGAACTCGAGCCTGCTGTGGCCGGTTCGGCCGCTGTGTCAAGGGCCGTGGAGGCTGTCGAATATGCGATACTGTAGGTCTGAAAGAAGGATACGCAGGAGCTGACCGTATAGGCGGTGCTGATATCGCCTGTGGACGTACACGATCAATCTTCTGTTGCGGCGAGAACCCACTGTCCCGCATCCTCGAAAAGCAACTCTGCGCTAAGTGGCCCGTCCTCCCACAGTATGTACATGACAAATCAGGGCGCCGAAACGGTGGTACAGGCGCCGTGGTCCTAGTAGGAGGATCAAAACGAGGCCTCTTGCCCGCGAAGGGCCTGTCTGGTAAATCCGGTCGCGGCCTAGAAGTTGCCGGGCCTCGAGATCGCGCAAGTCGATCCACGTCCTGCTCTGCCCGCATGGTCATGTGAACCAACTCCGCATAGGAAGGAAAACTGACAAAGCACATCTTCGACCGAATATCCGGTCGCAAGCCTTCCAAAAAGCGCCGTATGCGCATCTGCTCATCAGCTAGAATCGTCGGGACGTACCTGCCCAACTCTGTGAACCGATGCTCATACTCGGTAACTGTCATTGCTGCCTGTCTGAGACGGAGAAACTCATTCTCCCTCTCGTGCCTGTAGGTCTGGGGGTAATACTTCTCATGGAAGCGGAATTCAAATGCTGCCCACGTCCATATGAAATCTGCGGTAACAGTCCGCAATACGCTATCCCACCACATACTGGCCTCTCTCTCAAACAGGAAGGTAGCCAGCTCTACCTGCTCAGCCTCAGTGTAGTGCAACATCCGTAGAATCTTCGACACTCGGTCGAGCCAGAACTCAGCCTCCTCGGGTCTGTGAGAACCCGTGAAAGTAGGAGGCCGCAAGCGCTGAAATCGCTCCAGTAGGCCCCGTGTGTCGGCAGGATTCCCCGCAGGGAAAGCAGGCTGCGCAGGATGGGCCATGCCCTCATCCTGGGCGTAAGTATAGGCATCCTCAGCTGGATGCGCAGGTGGTGCAGGTGGAGTAGATGTAGTCGCACCCCCACCCTAGGCTAAAGTCCCCACTATGGTGGTCAGAAGCTGCTGCTGCTGTAGCATCATAGCCATCATCTGCTCGAATCTGTTAGGGGGTGGAGCAGGCTGTGGCGGATGCGATGTGGAAGTAGATGCGCGATGTGGCTCTCTAACTGATGGTGTAAATGGCGGCGGTCCATCTGTAGGACCAACAGCAGGCTGAGACGATCGAACCGCCTCAGGAATCGGGCCCACAGAGGGTCCGAACGAGTGCCAGACTGAGAGGGAGTCTGATCCATATGGTCTGACAATGCAAGCCGAACCGCGCTCCTCGTAGTCTTAGGTGGCATTCCCTATATTCAAAATAGGGCGCAACCTTGTCAGTCTCAATTGCACAAATACACCACAATCATTCACTAAAGAGTCAAAGGCATTCCATGCATTTCAATTAATCAAAATTGTCACAATACAAGGGATATATCCTTACAAGCATCATGACTAGAATTACATGGAAATTAAGACAGTTAAGCAACAGCAACATAAGCAAAGCACTAGCCCTAACAGGCTTACACACATAAAACAGAAATGGCTAACTACTAATAACAACATCAAAGATCGCATCGCTAGTCGAAGTCTGGTGACGGAGGAGGAGCACCCTTATCCTGTAAGCAACACAGGATTGCCTTCAAGGTGCGAGGCACCTTGCCAAACTTCTTCTTTGTAACGGCCTTGGCATCAGCGACCTCTGCTCGAAGTTCTTGTACTTCCCTACGCAAAGCGGTCTGGCTCTCCTCCATCCGAGCAATGCGATCGTCGATAGTAGTCTGCGCAGAAGGAGGAGGGCTCTCATCAGTATCCTGAGCCTCCTCTTCTGCTTCTTCCTGAACCTCTTCCTGAACCTCTGCTCTAGGTTCTTCTTCTCTTTGATCTTCCTCTTCATCAAAGTCATCCCCACTATCCCTTTCAAGTTGATTTTCACGGTATTGTGACCCAATCTTCATCTTAACCATTGTTGACTCATCGATGGTGTGAATCGATACCGGCAATTCGGGCCCAAGTCTATAGGCAAACTCAAGCGCAATCTTGCAAATAAGTCGACCAAAGGGAAGCGATTCGGATGTTCTTCTCGATCTGGCTATGAGAACTATCTGCAGTAAGATGAAAGTGGCCATACATACGTTCTCTCCCTGGGCCACCAGAAATAAGAAGTCGACCATAAGACGTGTACATTCAATGCGGTTCGTCGACCTGGGATAGACATTGAACGTGCAGATATGGTGCAGCAGGCGCAAATCCTCAGACATATAGGTCGCCTTGAGGCTATTATTAGGCTGCCATGGAGCCAACTTACCGCACAGAAACCTGGTGCGGCGATCTCGCTCACGTCTAGTCTTCAAATTCTTCTCACTAGGATGCACATCACCTAGAGGCACGTTGAGAAGTCGCGCAATCAACCGGACGTCGATCGTAGCCATCCGATCTCTACCAAAAGGGATTTTGAACTGCAAAGGCTCCAAGGTAGGATTCTGGATGCTAGCATAGAAGGCACGAACGGTGCTCACATTAGCACGAGCGCGAGCTTCAAAGATCGGTCCCCAGTGCGCAGCTTCAATGCGTTCGAACAACAGATATTCGCCGAACAATCGTCCATCTACGTCCGCCTCAAATAACACTCTACGATCAGTGTATTCGCCATGAGGCATCTCTGATAAAATTGTTCGTCCAAGGTGTGCATGGGGATCCAAATCCCGCTTTGTACGGCACTCCAGGACTACAGCTGGACCTGCGGCGGTGCTTGAACTTGCGGCACCACGCCGCGGTCTTCTCGATCGAGCAGGGCGGCTCGGCCCAGCCTCGTCTGTCGCGGTTTTCCTCTTACCCATCAAAGACATGATGGATGAGAGTGACAAAAGACCCAAAATGGCTTCCACAAAAGCCATGGAAAATGCTGAAAATGCGGAGAAATGGCTACCCAATCTGAGAAAAGAAAATCTAGGCGTCGTAGAGGGATGCTTCAAGCTTCCCAAGGCTATAGTTTCAAAGAGAAATACAAATAAAAAGATGGGATGGAGCACCTCACGATTTTAGCTATATTTGGGGGATTTTGGAGCTCCAAATGGTGAGATCTTCAAGGAAAGAGGCTTCCAACACCCAATAAGTGATAGGTGGTGGTCGGTTTTGGCCAAGGAGGGTCCTAGAAGTGTTTTGGGACGCCGGAGTTTGGAGTGGGTTGCTGAAAATCGAAAATAAGGCTATGGAGAGGGCTGTTTGTGAAGGAGGGGTAAGATTTGGGGGTTTTCGTGAGGTGGGAGCTACATAGGGAGGGTGCACGTGCCATTTAAGGGCGTGCGCCCAAAAATCAGCCCCAATGGACACCACCGGTCGGCGATGCATCGCCCGACCGGCGATGGCATCGCCGACCAACTTTCACGTTGGCTGGTGGGACTACTTGGATCTGATCCCCCATGGTCCCAGGGTCCCAAAAAGTCACGTCCCACCCCCTAGTTCATAGTAATTTGGTCTGTATGAGCCCAAACATGTGTTCGGGGCTTCCGGGTCCACATCGCAATTTCGAATACCAAACCATATGATGCAGCATATGAATTTGGGGTAGAAGGAGCCAGTACATCTATCTAAACCCTTAGTTGCTAAAGAAAATGAATTTAGAATGGCCTTATGGCCATTTTTCATGAAATTTGACTATTCACTGTAAAATTTGGAGAATGTACTAATTTGTGTTATTTTCACATTAGGTTTGATGCCTAACATGAAATGGATAAGAAATAACTGAAGGTCAGAGTGTTTAGAGGAGGAATTTTAAGAATTTTTTGGCGAAACGGGGTTTTTAAGCCCTGGCGATTGATTACTGGAGTCGTGGTCATCCCACGGACCAAGAATTCACTTTTGCGGTTTAAAACTGCTCATAGGACGTCTCCACCCGACTTCCTACAGCTTAGAAGTGATTCGGGTTGCTTTACGCGACCCGAGATACGTTACAGACTCGATCTTGCGATCGATCCTAATAGACTTCGCCTATCGGCGAATCTGCGATCCTAGAAGTGTTTCTAGACACTTCTCGCACCCACCTAAGTCAAAGGAAGCGACAGCGTACGTCGCAAGACCATAACCCAGGCCCAGTATACTCTTATTCATGCTCTGATACCAACTTGTAACACCCTGAAAATCGGGGGTCGTGTATAAACTCAACTCCCGAGTTCCAGACCGTCACTTATGCAACAAAAATGGTTATGATTCAATGTTGTCTGATTTAAAGCATTCACATGAGTAAAAGTATACCAAAACTGCAATTCATACTTCAGATCCAGTGATAAAAGCAAGCGGAAGACTAAACAATGTATATATCACTGTATGGAAAACAAAGTAATCTCATCTGTCTCCAAAGTATGACTACATCTCTGAGTCTCATATACATATACATAACAAAAGAATAATGTTCAAAAAGGAAAGTCCCACTGATGTTCCCTCGATCCAGGTCGCCTACGGGAAGCCATCATGATACTGCATATACGAGAACTCATCCTGGTCCTCGTCGATCTCTGGCTCTACCTCCTGGATCTCGTCCTCACCTACATCTACAACAGGGTCTGGTGGGTGTTGCAAACACCATCCTGTAACGTGGGAATGAGTGATCAACTCAGTGGAATCATAGAGCAAAGATTAGCATGTTCACAATTCAATCACGCGATAATAGTAAAGCAGTAAATCAGACAATCCTAATACTGTTGTTAATGCAAGATGATATGACGTGATGTATGCCCTCACCAACGATCACCCTCATGCGGCAACATCTTACGACCGCGGCATGCCACACTCCCTAGAGTGCTCCACATCTTCCAGGCACATGCAATGCTATGGTGATATGATTTCCAAGTTGTTATTAGTCCATTCAAACAGCAGGATTGGGAAACTAAGGTACTTCTCTTGTATCAATCCCAACACAGATCCTGTCTAGGGTCGTCACTCCTAGAAATCTCATACGATGTATATTTCGTAGGTCACTGCAAGGGCTGCCAGGGCTGTTGCTCACACTCGTTGCACCGCTCCCCCATCACCTTATCAATACAGGCCTACCGTACTCTACTGCAACGGAAGGGTCGTCGCCTCCCGTGGACTCAGAATACGCTCGCGGTCACTACAAAGGGCTCGTCGCCTGATCAGTGTAGGCCGACAGCTAGAATATAGTGTCCCATACCACCATAATCTGCTCACGAGTTTAGGTGCTCACTGGTCACTACGGGGAGGTTTGTGGCCCCAGCGTAGGCCGACAGCTCGACCACGGTGTCCCATACCACCATGCCCAGCTCATGAGTCTTCGTGGATCAAGGTACCACGGTTAACAGGGTTTACAATGGTAAGTTCAGTACCCTAGGTTCAAGCAGTTATGATACATACAAGGTGAACATACATCGGCCAGTCGGGTTACTTGACGTGCTCGACTAGCGCGATCGCAACTCAAGTCGAACGACATGAAGTGCGTAAAACACTTCGCGTGGCCTAACCACTGCCGCCAACTCTCAACACGAATCACGTTCATCGACGCGTCGTTCGTGGCTATGACCAGTCAGCCACGAATTCGCTCGGTTACTGACTGCCTGGACTAGGTCAAGTCCCACACATCTATGGAATCATATTAGCATTACAGGTTAAAGTATTGGAATTGAAATACATCATGTGAGCATGTTAACACATGTTATAACATTCAACTTAAGCAAATCTTCAAGGCATACTTTCCATGCATGTAATGCAATCATGCATAAGGTAAACATGTAGGAAATCATTTAGGTCAGCATATTAGTCAAGAAATCAATCTCAAACTACTACATAACATCATTTAATTCAATACATACTAATACAAGCATTTATACAAACACATACACTACACACTTAAGTCCACATATAGTATGTCGACCCAAAGTGCGCAACTTGGCGAATCTCTTCGCCAAACTGATTATGCAAGCATTCCTAACTCCCTAATGCGGCGACAAACCATGTCAATCACGTCAGCAAAATATGCATGTAGACCGTACTTCCTACAAATGACTAAAATGCCCTAAATCTCATATTCTTCGTTAATTTACGAAACAGGAAACGGAGAGCATGTTGTACATGTCAAACGGCGATGCCGTCGATAATCTACTATTAAATGACATTGAAATCTTTGTAAACCGTCAATCAAAGCGTCCAAAATCCTCACCTAGTCTCTTACGGTTGCGGGATTTTGAACGGAGCGTGTACGCTTCGTCTACGGCAGTAGGAGAGCCTGATTTATGGAATAGTTAGCTAACATGCTATGAATCTAGGTAAACCCTAAATCAGCAAGTTTTGGGGTTATTTTATACCTGAAAAAGGGGAGAAATCACCAGCCAGGTGATTGGAAAGAAGTGCTGAAGCACTAGCAGTCGGCGGCTCGGAAGTGGGAAAATTCCCTTCCTCTCTTTCTCTCAAACTCTCTCTCTTTTTCTCCTAGGGTTTGTGATTTTCGGATGGAAGGGAGAAATGAGGGTTTCAACCCCTTTTATAAGCTTAAAATTGCCGAAAATAGGCTCCGGGACGAAGTTTACTTGGTGCCTATCCATTTCGGGGCTGTTTCGGTCCAAAAACTGCTTTCTGGTGGTCCCCTGGTCGATTGCGATCAGACTTAAGCTCATGTGTACCAGATGTAGCTCGTATTAAGTTTTCAGTCTGGCAGGGTTCGCAGATCGCACGTGGCGGACCAGTTTCAGTTCAGCGGCCACCGCACATAGATCAGGGCTGAAAGTCTCATGATAATAAATAGAAATTTTTCCTGATCCGAGGGTGTAATCTGGATGAATTCTGACAGTCAGAACGCTTAATACTGACGCGTCAAGTCGTGTGCCAGATTTGAATTTGAAATTCCAAATCCGTCCCTATTCGCGGTCGCTTCAGTCCGGGTTCAACGAAATAGTCTGTGATTATCGGTTTGACTTGATTTTCGAGATGATTGTCAAGTCCAGTTGGGCGGTCCTAACGGTCTAAGATAGGAGGTATCGGACCTTCGACGCGCGGTCTACATCCAATTTAAGAATTCAATGTGGTCCAGAGAACAAACCTGCTTAGAGTTTGATCCGAGGTTATAGAGTGTTGTAGAGTTGTTTATTCTACTCGAGTTGGGTCTTGCAGAACGTATTTAAAGTGATCAGGGACTATTTCCCAGCTACTCTAGCGTTGCGCTAGCTAACTTACACTTAATTTTCATGGAAATTATTTCTACCCAAGTACAGATTTTTCACGGGCGTTACAGTACCGGCACTCCCCAAGGTGAACTGCTCGGATGAATAAATCCCAACTCACGCAACTCGTCCAACTGTCGCTACAACTCTCTCAACTTTATCGATGTCATATAATATGGGGCCTTCGAGATAGGCACAGTACCGAGCATAAGATCGATCTGAAACTTAATATGATGGCATGGCGGCAATCCTAGAATCTCCTGAAACACGTCGTGGAAATCACAAACAACCAGAAACTGGTCGATACACAAGGCAACGAGCTCCTCAACGGCGCAGGACATCAAACAAGACAACAACTCTCCTTTAGGCTCAGCAATGAAATAAAACTGTGGCAAGCCTGGTATGCAAAACGTGACAATCCTCACGAAATAGTCCAAGATGGCGTAGTACTCGGCAAGTCAATCCATGTCCAAGATAACATCAAAATCTGACATCGGTAGCATGTACAAGTCGACGGGCAAGAAAATCTCTCCTACTAACATGGAATAAGACGAACAGAAGAGGCCTAATACTGTAGTCTTCCCCAAGGGCATCGATATATTCAATCCCTCACTAGTAGACTCTGTCGGCAATCCAGTCGATCAGCAAATATCCTCATACATGAATGGGTGCGAAGCACCGAAATCAAATAACACTCAGGCGATACATACAGAGACTGGAATATACCCTCAGCGACTCCTCCAGATGTCTGCGAGTTCTACTGAGCAGCGTAGAACCTAGCCTGAGCTGACTGGGGAGGTGCATGTCCCCTCTAAGGTCACTGGTGCTGCTACTACCTCTGCGGCACCCTGTACTACTGTCTCTATTGCTGCTGGGGCCTCAATGGCTGAGGTGGCTGCGGTTGCTACTGATAAGGTCGTTGCTACTACGCTAGAGGCTGTTGCTACGGTTGCTGCTGCGTTAAAGGTTGTTATTACGGTCTGGGACACTCCCACCTATGGTGTTCTATCCCACCGCACCCATAACAGGCACCGGGAAGCTGCCTTTGAGGTAGTATCGCTAGTGCTGCTGGTGCTCTGGCTAATGGATGGCCTATGCACCTCTGCTGCTAACGACGTTGCTACTGATGGGAGCTGCCGAAGGGGGCCTACCTCTTCTGATCACTCCTCTGATCACAGTCACTCTGTGTGTTGGCCCACTCAGTCTCATAAATCTGCGCCCTCCACACTACCACCTAAAAAGTCAGGAGCTCATGCTGAATAACACGGCCTCAAGAACCGTAACGCAAGTCATTCTCGAAACAACAGGCCTTCCGTCCCTCATCATCAACCAAATATGGTGCAAACCTCGATAGCACCATGAAACGAGTCGTGTACTGTACCATAGACATGTCTTCCTGCACTAGAGTCTCGAACTCTAATGCTCGCTATCGACGAATGTGGTCAGGGAAGTACTGCTGCTTAAATTGATTTATAAAATCATCGCATGTCCAAATGAAGTCGGGCCCTACAACATGGGTAACAGAGGTCTACCAGTGCTCGACCTCACCCTGGAGAAGAAATACTGCCAACCGAACTCGCTGTTGGGTCGTGCACGTCATGGTATCAAAAATCTTCTCCACATCGGAGCATCATCTCTCTGTTGCAGTCAGATCTGGCTTACACTGGAAACGCGGAGGATCGAGCTGTCTAAACTCTCGAAGAAGGGTGCTTGCATGCACCTGCTCTACATGGGCTGGCAAAACAGTGTGTCTACCCCGTCCTTGAAGCGAAGTCGTTACAGCCTACAACATCTGCCGTAACTGGGAGACACTCACAGGTACAGTCGGAGCAGGGATCTCTTGGGGTGGAGCGAGAGTCACAGGTGGTAAAGCGGGTGTCTCAGGTGATGGAGCGGGAATCACTCATGTCACTCTCCTGGGCAGCATGTCGTATAGAAAAGAACAAAGGTACCTGTCAATCTTTGAAAACTCTCGAAAGAATGTTAAGGGACTAAAATGGAAGGTTACAGACTCGAAACCTAATTGACCTAAACTCATACTAAATATGTGATGTTGCTTTATGTTGTTCCCAAGTTATTCCTTGATACCAACTTTTATCATGCCCTAAACTTTAAATCAGGCTCATAAAATTTTCGATCGCCGAATCCAGTGCCAACAGCCACCGTAGTACCCCATTCTCGGTTCCCAGCACCCATACACCAAGTTCCGATCCTAGGATTCTATAAGGAGAATTTCTAACATGATTTTGATTCGGTATAAGCATAACCATAAGCATAACCCACGAAAAATAATCATAAGAATACCATCACACAATCCACTATGATCAAAAAATTTAAGGTACAATGTATACGAAGGGAAATACAAGATAATGATAATAATGGAAACTCCTGAAGCTCGACTATACACTCCTACTGAGGCGAAGCTACGGCTATGACCTGGTGTCACCCACACGCATCAATCGTGCATAAGCTTATAGAAAGCTTAGAGGGCGGTGTAAGTGTGTGCACAATATGAACGTGCTTAGAATGTAATGTCAGAGTAATGCAGAATCATGCTAAGGAGTACACGAATTCGATCAGTCGTACCAAGGCTATGCGGTGCAAATATGAATGTTTCGGCCATATCGAGGCCATGTGATGCGAGATGCAACTCAAGCATGCCAATCCTCATCCAAATTCACATATTAATGCAGCTCATCAAATATCAGTATAACTCCCATTCTGAATAATCATCAGGGTCTAGTATACTCTATACCATATTGCCGCCTCTATCCGAGCGCACAACTAGGTAGGTAGAAGAGACCTCACTATCTGCATGCCAATATCGAACCTAGCTTGTCGATAGCGGACCTATTCGTCAAGCTGGTCAAACTCAACCTAGAAATTAATCCCTCACTCAGGTGGGTAAGGTCACACCCCTTTCCAACCGACTACGACATAGTGCAAGACGCGGCCTACTGGTATACGGTCCTCGTGCGCTCATGTATCCACTCAGTCTCTACGTTGGAGTCATCCTCTGGTACCATCAGGTTTAGAAATTTTCACCCAGAGACATCTATGGCGCTCCGATGCTAGAAACAGTATTTTCGGTATCCAATCCGACCACTGTAAGACCCGTATCTTGGTCCGTACCATTCCGTAGACTTCTACGGTCTTACCGATCGAATTCCGGCAACCTTCGACCCTTAACCGATATTCACGCGCGAGCTTGATCCATATGCCGTCAACTTGTATTGACTCAACCCAAGACCTTTACCATAGCGACCACGCCATCGCTGCGATTCCGATGCCGCGACTTACGCACCAAGGCGATACCCTAGTCAAGAGATGTGGGCCAACGTTCGGTGCGAGAAAAACGCCGCGCGTTGTGAAACCCAAGAGAATCTCTATGAGATGTCACATCAATCCCATCAATCAATCCATCACATGTCAAGTACATGTCAAGTACACATCGCCTTTCACCTTTTCCCAAATAAGCCATAAAAGTCAAAAAGGTCTTACAAACCCATACCTTTCTTACATAAAAGGCCACCAAAGTCAAAAAGTTCTTACATCCATCTCTCTCCCATCCATCACTCCATCACCCATCACTCTCTCTCTCTCCCTCCCTTTACAACTCCTTCTCTCTTTCTCATTTTCAAAAAAATCCAAGCAAGAACCCTCCATACGTATGAGAATTTCTCCAAGCATTCCCAAGCTCCAAGTGTGGCCCACTTTCCTACCCCATCATCTCCCATCCTAGCCATCCATTCCTCATCTCATCCATTGAAGTCGAAGCTAAGGTGTTAAGGAACCCATAGGAGCAAGAAGATCGGACGGTGGGTGCTAGTTAATAGTAGTTTTTCATGCTTTTAAGATGGGCCAAGTGAGGCCAACCGATCAATGGTTTGGATCTCACTTGGGACCCTAAGATGTGGCCGATGGCCCACTAGGATCATCATGATCATTCCATGATGGGGCCATTCTCCATGGACCCCATCATGATGTTTATTTCATTGCATTAGGGAGGTCATCTAGACCGTCCATATTGGTGGAGAAAGGATCTCCACCGTTGGATTCGATTTTGTTAGTTCCATGTGTAAAGGGACCCATTTTTGTGTATGATCTCTTGCAAGGGAGGGCACATAGTGGCAGAGCCCTTCATCACAAGCGTGCCCCATTCTCCATCTCTCTCTATCCCTTTTATTTCTTTATTATTATTATTATTATTTATTTTATGAGATTACAATATGGTTATGTGACCCACTTGGATGGACCCCACTAGGATGTATGTATTGGATCCAATCCATTTATAGATGGGGCCCACCTTGTATGTGTATGGGTCCATGTGATGGCCCACCTAAGCAGGGCCCACCTTAACTTAATTCCTAGACCCAAACAAAAAAAAAAGGAACCAGTCTAGAGACGCTGTCTCTGGACGTAGCTGTGAAAACACAATATTTACTTTTTTTAAAGCATTGGAGGTGGACCACTTGTATAGGACCCACCTTAATGTTTGTATCCAATCCATACCGTCCATCCTATTCCTTGGATCATTTTAGCCGTTAAGCCAAGAGATGGGGTTGATTGAAAGATCTAGTGGGCCATAGCGACGAAGATTACATCATCACCATTCAAAGATCATTTTCCTATTTTATGTTATTTTCTAAACAAAAAAAAAAATATCCTATATTAGACTCATTGGGACGGTCTTGAGCCACTGAAACCAATGGGCGGGATGGATCTGCTAGATGTGGGCCCCAAATACAAAAAACCTAAAAAAAAAGGGTTTTTTATATTTTTTAAAAAAATTGCAAAGAGGCAGAGCCTCTCTCTGACGCTGCAGCAACAGCTGCAGCAGGCGGCCAGCCAGCTACCCACAACTGCTGTCGTGGGCCCCACCATGATGTATATGTTAAATCCACGCCGTTCATGTGGTGGGCCCCCTCGTCAGGTGGGCCCCCTCCAAGTTTCAACCGGATCCAAAACTCAGGTGGCCCACACGACACGAAACAGTGGGATTGAACCTCTACCATTGAAACTCTCTTTTGGGCCCACGGAAGTGTTGGATCAAGATGAAATTTGTGTTTTCTCTTCATCCAGGTCTGAGTGACCTTATGAACGGTTTGGATGGCGTTTAAACATTGAGGTGGGCCCACATGGGACCCACAGTGATGTACGTGTCTTATATCCACTGTCCAGGCGGACGGTGGAAGCCACCATGATATTTTTTTGTTTCACTCTCACCGTCCAGCAGACGGTGGAGTTGGAGCCCACTGGTTGTGCGTGCGTGCGTGTGGGTGTGCATGCGTGTGTGTGTGCAGCGTGAGCGTGTGCTGCGTGTGGGTGTGTGTATATATATATATATACACATATATTTTATATTGTATTTTATATATATATATATATATATATATATATATATATATATATATATATATATATATATATATTATTGTGTATATATATAATATTGTATATATATTATATATGTTGTTTATATATTATACAATATATAACATTCACGATGGTGGGCCTTCATGTGGGCCCCAACCATTGATGCAGGTGCTGCATCTAATTTGTCCATACATTTTAAAGATCATTTTATGGAATGAGTCAAAGAATGAGCTAGATCCATAGTCCAAGTGGACCCCATCTTAGCATGATTTGAGGTTCATCTTAATGTATTTGTAACAGTTTATTAGGGCCCACTTTAATGTGGATGTAAGGCCCATGGGATTGGACTATTTGATATATCCCAAGGCCCTAGGGACCAGACCCATTTGATTTATATAAGGCCTAGGGGTTTAGGCCCATTTGATTTATATAAGGCCTAGGGGTTTAGGCACATTTGATTTATATAAGGCCTAGGGGTTTAGGCCCATTTGATTTATATAAGGCCTACAGGATTAGGCCCATTTGATATGTATATGGCTCATGAGATTAGGCCCATTTGACGCAATCTAAGGCCCACGGGTTATGACCCATTGCAATGCACATAAGGCCCATTGGTGTGGTCCATTTATGTGGCTCATTTGATGAGTAAAAGGCCCATATGATGTGGCTCATTTGATGTATTTAAGGCCCAATGGGATGTACCTAAGGTCCATTGCAATGTGTGAGCCCAACACAGTTTATGTAACGATGTTTGCGACGATCGTACCTTGGGAGCAATGTTGGTTTGACGTCCACATTACAAGTGTAATGTTGGTTGGATGTCCACATTACGACTCTCCCTAGGGGCCCTTTGATAGGAAGTACTTGTTGTGTATAGGTTGTCCAGGCCCATCTGCATTGTAAGGATAGTTCATTTCATTATAACATGTTTAGTATAGTTCCATGACTCATAATCATATGCATCATATGTATGCTTGATATGAGGAGTGATTGATCATAGCATATGCCTTTGGGAAGATTGTTTATGGGACCCCGATTAGGCAGTGTTGCCTTGCATGAGCGCACGATACGCGCAGGATTTACTGCATGATTGGATAGCGTGATTCATGCATTTCGCATTGTGTGATATGGTCACTATACGCCCTAGCGACATCAGGGCCGTAGCTTCCACAGACGTATCTTGGTTGGTAGGATTGGATACCAAAAATCTTATTCTACATGGGGTGCTATAGATATCCTTGGGTGAAAGTCCCTAAACCCTTATGGTACCAAGAGGTTGCTCCAACGTCTAGACCGAGTGGATAGATGAGCGTTGAGTGCCGATTACCAGACGGTTGCGCTCTCCACTGTGTCATGGTCGGTTGGAAGGGGGTGCGGCCTTACCCGCCCGAGTGTAGGGGGCAATGCTAGGCTGAGTTTGACCAGCTCGAGGAATGAGTCCGCTATCTACGAGTCGAGCCCGATATTGGTAAACGGATAGTGAGGTCTCTTCCACTTACCTTATTGCGTGCGATGTGGTGGCGATCTGGTTTAGAATGTACTAGACCTCGGTGATATCCCAGAATTGAGCTGTATTGACATGTGGACTTAGATGAGGATTGTATGTTTGACTTACATCTTGCATCGCATAGCCTTGGTATGGCTCATGATATTTATGGATCCATCTGCATATTCCGCATTACTCTGATATTGCATGTACATATTACTACCTTGCGCACACACTTTCACAACCCTCTAAGCTTTCTATAAGCTTATGCACGACCATTGCGTGCAGGTGACGTTGGGGCGCAGCAGCGCTGAGGCAGGAGCGCTTTGCAGATCATTTGGAGTTTTTATTCTTCATCATTGTATTTTCCTTTATGCTCATTGTACTTGTAAAGTTTTTGATCATAGTGGAAATGTAATGGAGTTCTTGGTTGTTGTTGTGGGTTATGCCTTTGGTTATGCTTATTACGAATCAAACTGACATTGAAAATCCTCCTCGTAGCATCCCAGGATCGGAACCTGGCGAATGGGCGCTAGGAGCCGAGAATGGGGTTCTACGAAGGCTGTCGGCGCCGGATTCGGCGATTGAGAATTTTGTGAGCCCGGTTTTCGAGTTTGGGGTGTGACAACCACCCACGATGTGTCTATGGTGGCCATGGCCCTGATGTCGCTAAGGCATATAATAATTACAATCACATAAATGCAAAGTGCATGAGTCACGCAGTCTAATCATGCACCAATCCTGCGCATATCGTGCGCTCATATGGGATGACTCAGCCTATCAGGGAGTCACATAAACCACCTGCACTATGGCATATGAAATGGCCAATCACATCTTATAACGAACACATAGATGATGCGTATAAGCATGTATCATGATGTTATACTGTCACAAACTTATAATCGGCAGCGGTAGCCGGTATCGACAATCGGCACCAATAATCGGTATCGATAATCGACCTCGACGCAAGGTGAGGTCCATAGATGAACGGCCGATAATGGATCAAGCAATATCAATGGGGCCCAATCATTTGGGTTAACTCACTAGAGAATGATGAGAATGGGCCTAACAAGGCATAAGAGAAGGTCACAAAATGGACGTCCAATCTTTATTGCCCATAAATATGGACCTTTAACAAACATTGCTCCCAAGGAATGACACTCATAGGGCCAATCGTGTAATGGGCCCACAGCCTCGTACAAGGGCCTAATATACATCATCATGTGCCTTGCTTATGGGGCATATACACATCATAATGTGCTTCACTCATGGGCCAATATATATATATATATATATATATATATATATATATATATATATATATATATATATATATATATATATATATATATATATATATATATATATATCACATCGAGCCGCATCAAATGGGTCTATCAAATGGGCCGAATCAAATAGTTCGAATCAAGTGGGCTGAGTCAAGTTGTGTGAGTCAAATGGGCCGAGTCAAATTAGCCAAATCAAATGGGCCGAGTTAAATGGGTTGAGTAAACAACACAATGGGCCTCTACCCATGGACTCTAAATACATCACAATGGGCCTCAGCCCATGGGGCCCGAATACGTCATATTGGGCCTCTCAAATACAACAAGTAGGCCCCACCATTCATCCATCTATAAAGATCATTTTAGAGCATTATCGAGCATTATCCAAACAATGAATCAGATCAAAAGATCATCTGGACCATACCACAAATAACAGTGGTGATAATGATTTCCACTGTTAAAATTTAGAGGGCCCCACCATAGCGTTTATTTTCCATCCAGTCCGTTCATAAGGTCACAAAGACCTGGACAGGGGGAAGAAACAAATATCATATTAATCCAAAACTTTTGTAACCTAAAATGGGGTCTCAATGACAGACGTTCAATACCACTGTTGTCTGTAGTATGGTCCATTTGATAACTGGATCTGTCTCATCTCCAGTCTCAAACCTGAGACAAGCTAGACAAATGGATGGATGGCTAGATGTAGTACATCCATAGAGCAGTGGGTCCCACGGGTGTGGCAGAACCCAAACATCACGATGGCCCCACATCCACACACAGATGGACGATAGGGATACAACATACGCATCATGGTGGGGGCCGTACCAGGCACGTCACTCCCACCATGATTATTTAATATAAATTATATTATATAACATATGCCATATATATATATATATATACACACACACACACACACATGCGTGAGGGTTGGAGTGTCAGTGTTGTCAACGCCCAGTGTCCCTGGACAGCCTGATGGTAGGCCCCACATGTATGGACGGTTTGGATGGAAAACATCCATCATGATGGGGCCGCTGATGGTACTGTACGTATGGACAGTGCAGATGAAGCATGTCCAGCAATGGTGGGTGTCACCAGGTAGATGGACGATGTGGATTCAAAACACATATATCATGGTAGTGGCCCACGGAACTGTAGGTGTGTGGATTTCCCACCATGGATTTCCCCTCGTCCAGATGGATGGTGGGTTGAAACACATACAGTGGGTCCCATAGGATCTGGTGATGTCCCACCTATACAGCTGGTGTGAGATGCACCAGCCTTTCTGCTTCCAACAGGTGGGTTCCACGTGGAAGTGGCCCACCAACTTAAGGTAATATAATATATTATATTATATTATATAACAATATACAATATATATTATATTTATATACGTGCACGTGTGTGTGTGTGTGAGAGAGAGGGAGAGAGGCCAACGTTGTCAACGCCCAACGTCCAGAGACGCTAAATGGACAGCTTGATGGTAGGCCCCACATGTATGGATATTTTTTATGTGTGGGGCCAACATTGATAAGTTCGTGGCTATAGGGATGGTGGGACCCACAGTTCTTACTCACATCAATATAGTAGATGATTAGCTAATGTGAGGTAAACCATCCAATCCTCTCCCACCGTCCATGGATTGGACGGTGTGGATACAACACATAAGATCAAGGTGGGGTCCATTAGCATGGGTCATATAGCTTGATCATCACCCCAAGAAAATGAAAGAGAGAGAGAGAGGGAGGGAGAGAGTGAGAGACGAAATAGAGGGACCTCACCGCTATAGGCCCCTCAAGATTACAACACACACACACACACCCAAATGGGTCCCATCATAAGTGGGCCTTTAAACCAAAATCAATGGTGGATCACCAACCTATCGGCCTCCTTCTTTAGCTGCTTGGAAAGGTAGTCGCCTTAGCTTCGATCTCAATGAAAGATGATGATGTTTTGATGGTTGAGATGGGAGGTGAGAGAGAGAAAATGGGCCGCACTTGGGAGAGAGAGCTTGGATGTTGGAAGCTCTCATGGAAGTTGGAAGAATAAGAAGAAAAAGAGGTGATGGATTGATATAGGATGGGTGTTGTAAGGAAGGGGATGGAGAGGTATGGTTTTGTTGGAAATTATGGTAAACGATGGATGGGTAGGGAGAGAGAGAGAGAGTTGACTTAGGAAAAAGGAGGGATGGGTGTTAGTACTTGGGACAGGATGAGGTGGCATTGAGGTATGGTGTACTTGACTTGATTTGATGTGACATGTTGCAGAGATTCTCTTGAAATTTGTAACACATGGTGTTTCTTCAAAATGAACGCAGGCCCATATCTCCTGGCCCGAATATCGGATCAGTGTGCGAGCCACGGTGTTGAAACTATGGCGACGGCAGGGTCACTAGGGTACAGGTTTTGAGTCGAGCCGACTTTGGTATGCAGAAATCGGCTTAAGATCGTATGCAAACGTCAAATATGGGTCGAAGGTTGCCAGAATTCGACCAGGAGGACCGCAGAAGCATAAGGATTGGTATGGTCTAGGATACGGGCCTTACATGATTCCTTACTCATGGTCGCTACTTGTTTTTCTTGTTTAGATCCTTTACTTGAGTTGTTAAAAGACAAGTGCAAAGTCCTAATGATAAGTATGCAAGATAAATTAACATGAAAGACATAATGAAAGAACTGCCAAAAGTAATAATCTATACACAGCGATGTCTTAATGAATGATGGAGGGTAATCATGTGTGAGATGCATAAAATAATTGTATGCTAGCCGTAAAAACATCTCACAATGGTGCCCTAATTCAGGGGCATTTTCACACCATGCTCGAGTGGAGTAGCTCGTGGGATGCAAGGACACACTCAGGGTGGGTGACACATGTGATTTGGGGCCTAAGGAGGAGATCTCATGTTAGAGACTCCTCACCAGAGGTGATTAATGCACATTTCAAACGGGGCTCACACGGGGCTTGAGTGGGGTAGCCCGTGGGATGCGAGGACAAATGCAGGATGGAAAACCCATGTGATTTGGGGCTCACGAGGGGGGTTCGGCCAAGGCCTTAACCCATGCAATGTAGGGCCTGAGCTATGAGATAAAGGGATTAATTCACCATGTTGTAACAGTTCAAGCTTTTAGAGCAAGTGGTTAATTATCCTTCAAATTAGTATCAGAGCAGGAGGTCTCATGTTCGAGACTCTTCACCGGGGATGTGAGACCCGTATCCTAGCCTGTATCGTTCCGTAGGCTTCTACAGTCCTACCGATCGAATTTCGATGACCCGCGACCTGTAATCGGCGTTTACACGCGATCTTGAGTCGTATCCTATATTCCAAGGTCGGCTTAACCTGAGACTTGTACCCTTAAGACTGCACTATCGCCATGGTTCCGACACCACGTCTCGCATACTGAGGTAATACCCGGGCCAGGAGATGTGGGCCCGCATTCAGTTCGAGGAAAAATGCCGCATAGTTATAAAACCTAAGAGAGAGCTTTCAAATTAATCTCATCAATCACATCTCATGTCAAGTACACATCACCTCACACCTCATCCCCAAGTAACCCCAAAGTCAACTCTCTCTCTCTTACAACCCATCCCGTATAAAGTACATCCATCACTCACCCATCACTCACATCTCTCATCTCTCTCATTCTCCTAAGCAACCAAATGTCCCAAACTCCATGAAGAGCTTGGTGTGGCCCACCTTCCTACCACCCAATCTCATCATCCAATGTCCATCTCAACCATTAAAATCCACCCCTTAAAGCTTTAGATCGTGTTGGAATAAGAAAGGAGAGGAGATCGTCGGTGGGTAATCTTTATTTTACTAGTTTCTGTGATTTAAGGGCCTATATATGGTGGGACCCATCTTAATGTATGCAATGTATAGGGAGGGCCCATAGTGGTGGGGTCCCTCCCCTCTCACGTTCATCTCTCTCTCTTTCCCTCTCTCTCTTGATGTCGTGCGGCCCACCTGATGTGTGTGGTGTATCCATGCCATTCATCACAGTAGAGCCCACTTGATGTATGTGGTGCATCCGCATCGTCCAGTAACTTGGACAGTGGGTCCCCACCATGGCTTGTGTGTTTCATCCATCACTGTGGAGCCCCCCATGATCCACGTGATATACAAGCCATCAAGATGGTGGGACCCATCTGCTAACTAACGTCAGCAAGTTCTATGGGGCCCATGTGATGTATATGTAATATCCAAGCTGTCCAGATGGTGGGACCCATGCTGGACTGACGTTAGCAAGTTCTATGGGTCCCACGTGTTATATGTGTTGGATCCAAACCGTCCATCACCATAGGGCCCACATGATGTATTTATTTCATCCACACCATCCAGACAGTGCTGGATGGCGCTGGACAATGGTTGGATGGTGCTGATTTACATAGACAATGTTTGGATGGTGTTGATTTACATGGGAAATGTTTAGATGGTGCAGATTTACATGGAAAATGTTTGGATGGTGCTGATTTACCTGGAAAATGTTTGGACAGTGCTATCCAATATTTGGACGGTACTGATTTACATGGACAGTGTTTGGATGGTGCTGTCCAATGTTTGAACAGTGCTAATTTACCTGGACAATATTTGGACGGTATTGTCCAATGTTTGGATGGTTCTGATTTACATGGACATTGTTTAGATGGTATTGTCCAATGTTTGGACAGTGCTAATTTATATAGACAATGTTTGGTAGTGCTGATCATCATCAGTGAGCCATGTGCCCCATAGAATGATAGTGTACAATGATACACATGTTGCACATGCAACTATTGAAATGATTTTTAATTGTAATCCAAGCTCCCACTTGAGGCTTACTTTGATGTATTTTGTGGCCCATTCGAGAGGTCCACTTTGATATACTAATGGCCCATCTGTGAGGCCCACTTTGATGTATTTTGTGGCCCATTCGAGAGGCCCACTTTGATATACTTATGACCCATCTGTGAGGCCCACTTTGATGTATTTTGTGCCCCATCCGTCAGGCCCACTTTGATGTATTTTGTCACCCATCCGTCAGGCCCACTTTGATGTATTTTGTGGCCCATCCGTCAAGCCCACTTTGATGTATTTTGTGGCCCATTCGAGAGGCCCACTTTAATGTATCTTGTGGCCCATCAGTGAGGCCCACCTTGATATATTTGTAGCCCATCTATGAGGCCCATTAGTGCGGCCCATTGATGAAGCCCACTTGATGTGTATGAGGCCCATTAGTGCGGCCCATAGATGTAACCCACTTGATGTGTATGAGGCCCATTAGTACGGCCCATTAATGCAGCCCACTTGATGTGTATGAGGCCCATTATTGCGGCCCGTTGATGCAACCCACTTGATGTGTATGAGGCCCATTAGTGCGGCCCATTGATGCAGCCCACTTCATGTGTATGAGGCCCATGTACAGGGCCCACCTGTGATGTATATTAAGCCCATGTGTAAGGCCCACCTATTGTGTATTTAAAGCCCGCGGGTTGTGGCCCATTGTGATGTATTCGAGGCCTATGGGCAAGGCCATGTGATGTGTTTATGGCCTATATGATGAGGCCCATTGAGATGTATTTTCGGCCCATGTGATGCGGCCCATAATAATGTGTGTTAGGCACATGTGATGCGGCCCACTTGATGTATGAGGCCCTTGTGTGAGGCCACGAGCCCACTATATGTTTGGCTCTACGTGGGTCATTCTTTGAGAGCAATGTTGGTTAAATGTCCACATTGATGAGCGATGATGGTTAAATGTCTACATTGTGACCTTCCCTTAGGTCAATTGTCAAGGCCGATTGTATAGGTCGATTATCGATGCTAATTATCGATGTCGATTAACGATACTGATTATGAGTATATGACAACATAGCATCATGATACATACCCATACACATCATCTGCATGTTTGTTATGAGATGTAATTGACTATTGCATATGTCATTGGGTAGGTTGTTATGAGACTCCCTGATGGGTGGAGGTTATCCCACATGAGCGCACGGCATGTGTAGGATTGATGCGTGACTGGATTGCATGACTCATGTATCTTGCATTATGTGTTGTGATTACTGTACGCCCTAGTGACCTTAGGGCCCTAGCCTCCACGGTCATGTCGTGGATGGTCAGATCGGACACTAAAAATTAGTTACTAGCATTGAGCCACCATAGATGGCCATGGGTGAAAATTCCTAAACCCTCTTGGTGTCAGAGAATGCCCCAACATCGAGACCAAGTGGATACATGACCGTCCGATTGCCTAATACTAGGAGGCCGAGTCTCCCACTGTGTCATGGTCGGTTGGGAAGGGTGGTGGCCTTACCCGCCCGAGGGTAGTGGGCATATCTAAGCTAAGTTTGACTAGATTGTGAATGGGTCCGCTATCAACACGTCAGGTAGATATTGGCTGACTACTGGCTAAGCGAATAGTGTGGTCTCTTCCACTTACATGGTCGCGCGTCCAGTGGGCGACGATTACATATAGAGTGTACTAGACCCCGGTGATGATCCCAGAGATGTACAGTACTAATATGTGGACTTATTGAGCAGGAGTTGTATACTCAGCATCTTACTCATTCATTCATTCATTCACTATCCACTTGGGCTAGTGGTGTGCAACTAATTTGATATGTATAACTTCGCAATGGTCAGGATTTTGGTTAAGTACACGACTAACCTGAGATTAGAAGTCTACCACATTGAGTTTGGCTATCCAAATTTAGGTATAGGACTGGTTTGGATAGAAGTCCCTTGTGATGGACCCCATAGTCTGCAATACTATGTACTATTATCCCGACCTCACACTTCAGTTTAGTCATTTCATTCGCATCGCATATTGCATTACATCCGCAAGCATATGACATTTTGAGTTGTTATGTTTCTATACTTATTTGGCCTAGACGGACGTAGCAGGATTTACATATTGCATTGTATCCTCGGCATCTGATATTTGGCTCTCTGTGACTCCTCATTTACATAGCTGATCTGTATTACGTACTTTTATATTGTTGATTCATGATCTTGTCAGTATTTTCGCTTATTTCGATGTTGTATGATTTATGGCATTGTATTGTATACTTGGCACTTGCCTTATGCATACACTTTCACCACCCTCTAAGCTTTCTATAAGCCTATGCATTATAGATGCGTGTAGGTGGCGTTAGGTCGCAACAGCGTTGAGCTTGGAGCATGCGACGGACTTTTGGAGCTTAGATTTTTAACATATGTATTTCCCTTTCAGCATTATATTTAAATGTTTATATTAGTGGATATGTGATGATGATGTTGCTTTTATGACTTAGGTAAACTTTGGTTATGCTTCTTATGAGACAAATGTACGTTAGAAAATCCTCCTTATAGGATCCCAGGATCGGAATCTAGCGTATGAGTGTTGGAAGACGAGAATGGGGTACTACAGAGGCTGTTGGCACCAAATTTGGCAATCAAAAATTTTGTGAGCCCAGTTTCCGAGTTTGGGACGTAACAGGGGGTAATTAATACAGGGGCATTTTCACACCAAGCTCGAGTGGGGTAGCCCATGGGATGCAGGGACACACTCGGGGTGGGTGACCCATGTGATTTGGGACCCACGGGGGAGGTCTCGTGTTCGAGACTCCTCACTGAGGGTGATTAATGCGTATTTCACACGGGGCTCGAGTGGGTTAGCTCGTGGGATGCAGGGACACACTCGAGGTGGGAGGCCCATGTGATCTGGGGCCCACGAGGGGGGTTCGTCTGAGGTCTTAACTCATGACATGTGGGACCTAGGCTATGAGATAAAAGGATTAATTCGTCATACTCTAACAATTCGAGCTTTTAGAGCAAGTGGTTATTGTCCTGCATCAAATTGGTATCAAAGCGGGAGGTCTCGAGTTCGAGACTCCTCACCGTGGGTGATTAATGCAGGGACATCTTCACATCAGGCTCGAGTGGAGTAGCCTGTGGGATACGGGGACACACTCGGGGTGGGTGACCCATGTGATTTAGGGCCCACGGGGGACATCTCATGTTCAAGACTCCTCACTAAGGGTGCTTAATGCACATTTCACACTGAGCTCAAGTGAGGTAGCCCATGGGATGGGGGGACACGCTCGGGGTGGGTGGCCCATGTGATTTGGGGCCCACAAGGGGGGTTCGGCCAAGGTCCTAACCCATGCGATGTGGGGCCTGGGCTATGAGATAAAGAGATTAATTTGCCATGCTTTAACAGTTCGAGCTTTTAGAGCAAGTGGTTAATTGTCCTACATCACCATCCCATCATGGACTTGACCGCACTACTCCTGAACATCATCATCCCAATTATGATCAATATACTGTTGGGACTTAGGATCCACCAGGGTCGATGCCCATGCACCAAACACTGGCAATCAACCTCGCTACCCATTAGTAGGGTTACAACCTCCATTGTGTACACTAGTAGCAGACCTCGTTCGTGCTTCTCCTTGCTGGCGGGTCAAACCTGTCCCCGTTTGCCACCTCAGCCCTAATCCCTTACTATTTTCATATTTCTGGTGTTCCATGATTCAAGATCATCATCCTTATCACAATTTGACGGTACATTACATAATACGGTCAATTTGTGGTGTCCTAAAGAATTAAGATCCTACATCATGCCATGGAATGCATGGCAATGCTACATGATGAACACTCAAAGATAACTAGAACTCAAGATATACCGTTGTGCAGGGTGCAAGATTACTAAAGAGTCGCATACCTGTGTAGCCAATCCCTAGGTGGTATTATCAACTTGAGGCCTTATAGCTTGGTACTTTCAACTAGGAAGTACTTTTCCCTCCTTGCTTGATTACGGCTAATCAAATTGTAGTCCTTGTAATTCCTAAGTTAGGATACTTGATTGCGATTTTAGTTATTACTCATTTCTATCAACCAACCTCCCTTCTTATGTATGAATGCCCTACTAACAATCTAATTGCATACTGCATGATTTGATCACTACATGGTACTGTGAGGTTTAGGTGCCTAGTCTGACTATTCAAGATATCCATGGTGTTGGGCCTCAAATTCCAGTAATGTGGGGTGGCCTTAAGTCTAATACACACCGAAGTACTCATGGTGGACTTATATGGATTTTGGATTGGGCTTTGATGAGAAAATCATATAGTTATTGAGAGGCCCAAAATTTAGTTCCAATATATATAAAAGGAAAAGGTTCTATGTGGTCGAGTTGTGTGGGCCCACCGTGTTACCAGACTGTGATGCGTGTCGAACATCTACCCCATCAGTCAGATGCACCATACCATGATGGGCCTAGAGCTAAAAATCAAGTCAATCAATGACTTGTGTCGGACACACCACATACAAATGTTGAGAGGGGTCACCCTCCTTTAAAACATTCATAATCATTTGTTGGGCCCACTAAGAACTGGTTCACAAATCTAGCCCATCCATTATGTGTGTCCCAATTAGATGAGGGGTCAGACCCAGTTTCAGATGCATCCAAGTTTCAAGTGGGCCCCACCAAATGCTTTTATATATTTTAGCCATGTCTTCACATGATTTTATATGGTATGGGTCACCAGAGTTCCGTATATGGCTGATTTTTGGGATATCCGATTATTTAAAGGGGAACCATCCAATGCACGGTGTTGATGTTCGACATACATCTTGGTAGGGCCTATACTAGGTCCCATCCTCCCAACCATTCCCTAATCCAATAGCAGCAGGACGCTGCTTGCTATAACGGTCTTTTGGACGCTGACAGCAGCAGCGTCCAACAAATTTTTATTTTATTTTTTTTATTTTTCATAATGGGGCCCACATTAGGACGATCCACTCCATCCATTGGATTCTCCAAGTCATGCGGACTCAATCGACCCAATATTTATTAAGTTTAGGTTTATAGAAATGTTGCGGTGGGCCCTAAAAGGTTTCGATAGTAAACATCATTATTACTACTATTTTCTATGATGTGGCCCACAAGAGATTTGGATTGGCTTCATTTTTCAGCCCAAGACCTAAAATGATCTGAAAAATCTGATGGACAGTGTAGATCATATACATACATCATGGTGGGACCTATTCTGGGTCCCACAAATCCTGCCTTCCAAAAAGCAACAGGACGCCGCTTGCTGCAGCATCCTTTGAACGCTGGCAGCAATAGCGTCCAGCCTCTATATTTTTCTGTTCTTTTCTTTTTTATGTGTGCACGTGTGTGCATGGGTGTGCATGTATGAGTGTAGGGACCGGCCAGCTCAGTGGGCCCATCAATTTGATGTCATGGATTCTTTATAAACATCCAAGTGGGCCACAATTCTCGGATCAATATGGTATTTATGTGCTCCCTTCATCCAGGTACTTTTGACCTCCTGAGTATGATGGCCAATAAACATCATAGTGGGGCCAAGATCAGTGGATCCCACCCAAGCCTTGAATTGAGGCCGATTGTAGTGTTTTTCGGTTCATCCAAACCATTGGGCTATTAAGATGGCATATAAACATTAAATGGGGCCTTCATCAATGGGTTCCACACTTATAACATTAAGGGCGTGTTTGATTTTCCAATTCCTTAGGAAATGCCCCGTGAATGGTAATAAATATTTCCCTCCTTAGTTGCTGCACTCTTCCCCATAATTGATTTGATGGCTTACTTTTTAGGTGTAAAAACGGCAAATATTGTGAAATATTTGTGGGTCCCATTGTGATGCATATCATATATCTACACCGTTCATCCATTATGTCAGATGAATTTATAATATAAGCCAAAAAATGAAACATATCCAAAGCTCAAGTGGACCACGCCATAGAAAAATGTGAATCAAATACTTACCATTAAAAACTTCCTGAGGCCATTGTTTCTTTTGGTATGAGCCAGGTGAGTGTTGGATCACCCTCATTTTTCTTCTTATATCTTAAAATGTTATGATAAAATGGATGGACAGAACAGATATGTCATATACATCAAGATGGGGTCCTAAAATGGCCGCTACTACTTTTGAACCGGTTTCCAAGAATGAAATTCTCGTGAATATCCAAACAGGTGAAACGGTAATAATTAGCCATTTCCAGGGTATTTACCGTTTCCGATGAAACAATAAAAATCAAATAGGCCCTAAGAGAATGAAATTAACATAAAATAAGGATTGCAAATGAGATGAAGGGGAGAACACTCGCCTTGATAAAGGGATGATCTTCCTAGGATGGTTGGATGGCCTTAATTGTAAGAGGCGTTTTGACTTATACTTAGGGGTTAATTGGAGTTATTTGGAGAGTGTTTTAAAAACTTAAGGAGGGATGGAAAATAGCTAAGTGATGTAGGAAGTTTGAGCACTCAGTGCTCAAAGTTTCATCCATGCCTACTTTATATAGACAAGTGCTTAATCATTTTGCTTAATCTTATCATCTATGAGGTGTATGGCCCTCCTTAAATCATAGAAGATTGTCCCATGATAACCCCATAATTAGGGACTTTTTAGCTCATCATAAATGGTCTCCATACCTTTTCTAGAAATATCCTAGCCTATGTACACATTTCCTTAATTTAAGGAATTGTGTTGTTGACTTTCTTCATGTATGCTTTATTAATTCAATTATTAACCACATATATCTTATTAGGACTTGATTAGGGGGTCTTAATGACCTTCTAGATGGGGTTAGGGAATTCTATAACTAGGTGAGGTGGCATTTCTCCTTGAATCAAGGAAAACTTTTGACTTTTAGGGTCCTCACTTTATTAATGGCTAATTAAGCTAGTTTTATCTTTCTTAAGTAGGTTTCATGTAGTATTATACTAAGTATTTATTTAATCAAAACATGTTAGGTGTCATGGCTCTCTTGATTTAAGGAAGAGCCTTGACTTTTAGCTAATAAAGTTACTTACCTCATTAAATTGACTTTTATGAGGCATGAAGTAGGTTAGCTTACACTTAAATCTATATTTAATTTAAACTAATCTTAATGGAATAATTTCAAATATGACCTCATCATTACCTCATGATGGTGTCATTCATATATAATTTCATGAATATTTGCAGATAAAAAGTGTCGGTTCTTCACACCATAGCATACATTCGGAGTCAGTGCTCACGAGCGGAAGTTATCATTGGATTCATCTCGACGGGGTAGTTATCATGGTATCAGTTTCGATTATCTACGGTTGCATTACGAGGGGTGTACCTTGTAGGTACTATTAGGTATTCTCTCGATTATTTGAATTGTGCATGCAAGCATTACCCGATTTTATTTCAAAAGGTGAGTCTCGTTTACTAACCAATCAGTCACACTTATAGGTTGAGTCAGGTATTACACGATGCTTCTTATGAGAGGAGATCGAACCCATCGTCTTTTAGATGTCACCACTATCCATCCTTCATTATCCTGTTGTATTGTCGATGAAGTGGAAACCATTCCGGACATCACCTGACATTATCTATCCTTGATCGCAACTGATTTAACCTTCTCTGGTATTTTTTGTAGTAGTGATCGCATGTTGTCGATGTAATCCATAGCGAATCCATTAGGTGTGAAGTAAACAATTACATCAGTCGGGAGAAAAGTCATTACAGTTGTGTAAAGACAGAATACCTGTTGTTTGAAATAGAGCATTAGTTACTTTAATGAAATAAAATTGTTCTTTGTTTTAGAGATAAAGGGGAAGATGTTCCCATTGAGAGTCGTCATTTTGCACCATTACAGCGTCGATTGATGATAACTGTTCTTCAAATAATTTCTAAGTTAATATTGAATGAGTTGTTATCCCCAGCAAAGTCGTCATTTTTTTCAACAATAAACGAATGCAATTTGATATGGGAAATCTCATTCAATAATCAACAAAGAAAATAGAATAATATTTATCATCATAGATTTCATTAATTCTGAGTTTCAATTACATCGTCGTGTTTCCCTTGATTCTGAAACAAAGTACAATGAATCTGTGCAATGAAATAAATGATAATCAATTCAATAGCGATTTCGGCATATTTGATATCCATTAGAGTGATAGAGGAGTTGTTTGGGTCCAAGATCCTTTACTTCGAGTCAACACTTGAGATGTATATGCATTGAAAATCGAACTGCAAAGGGAACCCTCAAAACTGCAAAGCACAGGGTTGTGGAAGCCTTTTATTGCATGACCGTGCAATTTTGAGTATGAAATATTACATATTTATCCTTATTTATACCTTGTTTTTATAAACATGATAGTGCTTAATCGATTTAACTATACATGTTTTCATGTGCGATATGATTTCAAGAACTTAAAGGTGAAATTGATGTCAAAAGAAATATTTATGCTTAAAAGATTTTATTAAATGAAGATTTGGAGATTTAGAAGTCATTAATGAAAAATTCACATGCCAAAGATCCAAGAAAATCAATGAGGAATGAAGAGAATCAAAGATTTGAAGCAAAAAAAAAAAATGAATCCTAAAATTATCCTGAAAATAAACATATTCCTGAAATTGTCCTTAAAAAGCATATTCTGAAACTCTAAGTTTATTTTTAAAAACTACGCAGAGTGCGTAAATTTGAGGTGGTCTAAACTCTGAGCATATTTTGAAAAACTGCGCAGAATGCATAAATTTAAGGTAGTTTCTAGATTTCTTCAACTTGGTGCGAAAGTTAAAGTTCCACAACTATAAATAGGACTCCCTAAGATACTCCAAAGCATCTTCTAAGATTTGAAAAAGTCTCAAGGAGCATATACAAGGGTAAAGAGCCGCCAAAGAGTTTTTATTCTTTCCTAGTTTATTTTTCATTCTTTGGTTATGTGATTTAGTTTCAATCATGTCTATGGTTGGCTAAAACCTCTTACCTAGGGCTAAGAGGTGGAGCTTGTAGTGTGTTTGGATGTTTTTTTTGCTTTGATTCTTGTTCTTATTGAACTTCATTGATTTTTAGTTTGATATTAAGGGAATATTTTCAGTTTTCTATGATTTATTATGACTCAAATTACAATAGATGTTGTGATGGCTTTGGATATCTTCTTTTCCTGTTTTGAGATAATGAGATTGGTAAATCTCGTTGTTCACCATCGTCTCTTAGGCATGATAGGGTAATGGAATACCTTCCAATCATCACAATTCTCTTCCATTGAGAATTAGGTCAATGAAAATTTTAAATTTGATTTAATTATTTTATCTTCCAATTGAATAGGATAGGACTCTAATTCCAATTATGTTCCTTGAATTAAGGTCTACAAGTGGATCATTGACACCCTAGTTCCCATCTTTAATTAATAGTTTAAACATTATTCTCAATTACTCTCTTTTATTCTAGAATTCAGATTTAGATTTTCTTCTAGTTCTAATTTTTTTCAAAATACGTACAAGTTTAGTCACTGTAGATTTGACCTCGTTCTCACGAGTTATTACTACATCGCGACCCTACACTTAGGGTTGTGAACACGTAACAGACCCATCAAATCCATGCAACACTGTTCGCCGCACAACACTATTCACGGCGCAACACTATTCACCATGCAACACTATTCATTGTGCAACAATATTCATTAGCAACAATATTCACGCGCCTCATACCTGCTCCTCTCAGGAACTTTCGATGATGCAAATGAGTGGGGAAGGGGGTATTTATATGCTTTTACATGTGTGAGGCATCAATTTACGTGTCATGGACCCCATTCCACACAACACTATTCACCGTGCAACTATTCACCATGCAACTATTCACCACGCAACACTATTCACCGCAAAACACTATTTACCCTGCAACTATTCATTACGCATCACTATTCATGAGCAACACTATTCACGTGCAATAAATTTTTCAGAAAGAGGCTCGCGCAAATGGGAGAATGTTGTGCAATGGGAGATCTAGGGAGATAGAGAGAAGGCCGCGAAATGGCCAATGCTACCTATCCTGGATCCTTGATACGCAACAACCCAAACTCTTATCGACTTGTGCATTTTTTGTGCCCCAACAGTGTTCAGTCAGATAAAAAGGGTCTAGGGTTCTATTTATTTTAATTTTGTTAAACCCAAAAAGCTACTTAATTCAATTCTCTTAGATCTCAAAAAGGAGTATAGTTTACTCTCTTAGATTTAAACTTGAAAGATCTGAAATTAAAGGGAATTGAAAAAGCTATTTAAATAAATTATAAATATCGTCTAATAGCTTGCTAATAACAAGCTCTCTCTCTCTCTCTCTCTCTCTCTCTCTCTCTCTCTCTCTCTCTCTCTCTCTCTCTCTCTTGCAGAAGAATTTTGATAATTAACTTGTGTAATTCAGAATGAGAGAAGAACTCAATTTATAAGCAAAGAAGTTAGAACTTCAACTAGCCCGAGATAGGCTTCAACTAGCTTAAGTTCAACAGATTCGGTTCAATGAATTTCGAATTACGCGGGATAAGGATTATCCAAAATTCAGCTAGCCCAAGGTCAACTTCCGCTGGACGAACAACACAATTCGGCTAACCAAATTCCTTCGAATTCCAAAAGTAGATGTTGCTGGAATTTGACAGGAACTTTCTTAGGCTGGCTAAATTTCAAGCTCGGGCTATCCGAACCAAAACTCGGGTTAGCCGAATCTACAACAAAAGTTATTATTCACTTCGAGCTTGAAGTTGGGTTGGCTGAGGAAGCTTAGGCGGGCCGAATTCTAAGCAAAACAAGTATAAAAACCCATAATGAAACAATTTTGAAAGCACCTAATCCTAAGGTCTTTCTAGAGTTTTATACCACCTGAGATATATCAAATATCTGATTCAAATTAGCTTGATCTTTGTCCCAAACTTCATCTTAAATTTGAGCTCGATCTTTTCTTGAACATTAGTCGATCTTGAGTTTAATCAATTTCAAGCTAAGGTGAGTCGAGCTTTTCCGACTTGAATCGAGCAAGCTAACTCGACTTGTGTACAACTCTATGGAGGATTTCTATCATTTACCAATGCATCAAACTCTCCATCCACAATTATCCATCAGATCTTGCCATTATTTGTAACACTCAGAAATTTTGCGACTTGAGTACATACTCGTGCCCGAGAATTCCAGATGTTAGTGAAATGAATGAATGAATACTTTCATAATTTCACCTTTTTTTAGATCACATTAATGAAGGTACACATTCATGAGAATAAAACCAACCATACTATAATTCTTATTTCATTTAAACATAATTGTTTAACTAATTATTTAATGCTCACTCATGTTTGAGCTTATTACAAATATCCATATTCATATCATGAAACATAAATAAAGTTAAACTAAAATGAAAGCATCAACAACATAATCTCACGTCATTCGTAATCTTTCATAGGGAGATCATGCATCACCCATATCTTTAATATATGCATCACTTGCATCATCTATATGGTTGGAGAGGGTCAATGCCCAACACATAATGATGATTATCCTCCAAGATGAACACAATTCAAGTAATTCATCAAAGTAAGACAATATAAAGGTTCATATACTTTTTTAACTCCACTACTACGAATGGTATCGATATTTGCAACCAATCTACATGAATGCATGCTTAGCATAGTGTGCATAGCTCATCATACATAATGACCACCACATTGTGCAATATAATGACCTCGAGCACCGACATGGGTAGACACGTAGTGTATGAGCAAGATCTAAGGAGATCGGTCACCCATTCGATCACTCGGTCAATGTATAAATGAAATGAGAAAGAAATCCTTACAGTTGGCCATTGTAAACTGTTGAAGGACACCTCTCCAATGATTGAATGAAGTTTAGTGCGAGAGCGTAAACTCCAATTACAACTAAAAATTAGATTATTGTTATGAATTATGCTAAGAAATGTAAATCAGCGAGCTGAAAAGTAAAAGATTATACTAATAAATGTAATTTACTCAATAGGAAAAGTAAAGGACACTATGGAATGTAAATTGACTGATAAATTGAAAGGATAATGGAAGATAAGTTTGGTTTGTTCGGGTTTGGTATCAGATGATTTATTCTGTTGAATTCCTATGTTATTTATAACTTTAATCTAGCCGTTCGAGATCCTTCCCATGTTCCAACGATTATCACAACCATTCTCCACTACTTGGCTTGTGAATGCTTCCCACGTTCTGCTTTCTTTGTCTCTCATTTTGCCACTTGTCACGCAATCGTGTGAACTCGATCGCTCTTCCTTTTGTCACATAACCATCGAAGAGACTGTCAAAGAGGTATCTTCCGTAGAAGACGATAATGAAGAGTCATTCACCAATAGTGACCCTTTAAAGGAAAATAGCTCTTACGAAGACATGCATTCAGACAAGAGGAGAGGAGACATAGACATTATTGGAGAAACTTAAATCAAGATTGGAACTATAGCGGTCACCAAGGAATTGACATAGAACATATTCGTCTTGATCAGTCAACGACCGTTGCTTTATCGATTCCCTTTGACGCTTTATCGATTCCCTTTGAGATGAGAGCCCCACATACCTTTCCTGTGGCAGGTATATTTCTCCTTTAAATATTATATATAGTATTCTTTTTACAAAAAACATTACCTCCTTTATATTCTTATTTCTTACATCATTTTCTTTCTTTTTCTTATAGATGTCTCATCTTCAAGTCAGTCGACAAGTTTTGATTATTTGGTTGTGGTATCGAATATGCTTTCATCAGAGAAGATCCATTTATATTGACTGAAAACAGTCAAGAGTGCTTTATCAACTATGGCCTGCATGTTTCAGGATCAAGAACAATGGCCTCTTCTCAGTGATGCCTTGGCGGTTTTAGATAACTTTGCAAAGCTGGCTAAAATCTTTGCAAAGCTGGCTAAAATCGATATCATTCCATTGCATAATTCTCTGATCCATTTTTGTGCTTCTCTACAACGACTCAAATTGATTCGCACTATGGTCATTGCACCAGACATCCTCAATCATTAAAAAGAACTACTACTCCTTAAAGATAAGATTTCTCGAATTTCAGCCATCATATCTAGTTGCGATAAGGGATGTGATGCCCTTTGAGAACAATTGAAGATTTCCAAGCAGATTGTAGCAGCTATTGATGAGCAGATAGCTGGTCTTAATGCTTGAAGACAAGAAGTAAAGAAGATAAATAAGATCAAAGGTGATATTGCGAGATCATCCGTATATATGATCTCGAAAAATTAGAACTTTTTGAAAAATAGAACATATGTCGTTTCTATTGAACAAGAGTTGGCTAATGTCATTTCTATTGAACATGCCATGAACTCGATAAGATTTACGCATAAGGTTGGTGTTCACAACCCCAAGTGTAGGGTCGCGATGTAGTAATAACTCGTGAGAACGAGGTCGAATCCACAAGGACTAAACATGTAAGTATTCTGAAAATAACTAGAATTAGAACTAGAAGATCTAAATCTGAATTTTAGAATAAAAGAGAGTAATTGTGAATAATGTTTAAATTATCAATTAAAGGTGGGAACTAGGGTGTCAAGGATCCACTTATAGCTATTAAGATGCTACCTTGCTTGATTCAATAAACACAATTGGAATTGGAGTCTTATCATATCCAATTGAAAGATAAAGCAATTTAAATCAAATCTGAACTTTTCATTGACCTAATTCTCAATGGAGGAGAATTGTGAAGATTGGAAGGGATTTCATCACCCTACGCTGCCCAGTAGACGATGGTGAACAATGGAATTTATCAATTTCACTATCTCAAAACATGAAAAGAAGATATCTAAAGTTATCACAGCATCTATTGTAATTTGAGTCACAATAAATCATAAAAAACTGAAAATATTTCTTTAAGATCAAACTACAAATCAATAAAGTTCAATAAAAATAAGAATCAAAGAAAAAAAAATATCCCAACATGCTACAAGCTTCACCTCTTAGCCCTAGCTAAGAGGTTTAGCCAACCATAGACATGATTGACACCAAATTTCTTAAACAAAGCATAAAAAATAAACTAGAAAAGAAAAAAACTCTTTCGCAGCTACTTCACCCCTTTGTTATGCTCCTTGAGACCTTTCAAACCCTAGAAAATGTTTTGAAGCATCCTAAGGGGTCTTATTTATAATTGTGGAACTCCAACTTTCGTACCTAGTTGGAAAAATCTAGAAACCACCTAAAATTTATGCACACTCCGCAGTTTGCTAAATTAAACTTCACTCTGCGTAATTTCTCAAAATATACTTCACTTTGCACAGCTAAAATATACTCCGAGTTTCAGAATATGCTTTTTCAGGACTATTTCAGGAATATGTTTGTTTTCAGGACAATTTCAAGATTCTTTTTCTTCACTTCAAATCTTTGAGTCTCTTCATTCCTCACTTGGTTTTCTTGGATCTTTGGCATGTGAATTCTTCATTAATGACTTCCAAATCTCCAAATCTTTATCGAATAATCGTTTGAGCATAAATCTTCCTTTTAACATCAATTTCACCTTAAGCTCTCGAAATCACCTCACACATGAAAACATGCATAATTAAATTGATTAATCACTATCATGTTTATAAAACCAAGTCATAAATAAGGAGAAATATACAATATTTCATACTTAACAGTTGGCCTCAGTAACTCTCCAGAGTTCGCGAGGCTCATCGATGAGGGGGGAGCTCATTTAGAGGTCGACCCTGCCCCATGAGTTTCTTTTGAAATCAAGCCAAGAACCTGGGGCTCTTATGCATAGTTGGCCTATCTATGGATGAACCAAAGAGCTCACATTGCGGCCCACTTTTTCTTCACCTACATAACCCATCCGGCAAGAAGAAAACATAGTTGGCCTATCTATGGATGAACCTGGGGGGTCTTATGCATAGTTGGCCTATCTATGGGTGGTCTTATTCCAATCGAGTTATCTTTGAATTGAGTAGATTGAATATTGAGATTGTTATAAGTGGATTCCTGGATCCTTAATCTTTTTATCTTTATTTATTTCAAAATATTTTTCTTCGTCGATGGATTAAAAACCTAGATAAAACACTGGATGTAGATTAGTTCTAGGCCGTGTACCTCATTCCATGTGGATTTAACTTCAGTCTGACCAAGCTACTACTACATCACAACCTTTCACTTGAGGTTGAACAAGTTTTTGGCACCATTGTCGGGGAGTGACATTAAGACGATTAGGTTTACGTTTTCTAGGTTTAATTTTTATTTATGTTAGATTTTTCTAGTTTTTCTGAATTTTTCTAACCTAGGGTTTTTAGAATATTTTAATTTCAGAATTTTTTAGGGTTTATCTTATTTTCTTTCTTTTTTAAAACATAACTAACATTGTTGCTTGCTTTGTGTGTAGTCTAGATCTTGTTCCTCTCTTTTGGTAACATCTTCTCTCATTCGCTTTCCTTATTGTTGTAGGATTTTTTTTGTAGGAATTTATTTTAGGATTAGATTCAAATTTAGGGTTTCATTATATTCATGCAAGAGTGGACACGTGAATATTCTAATATACTTCTAAAAGACGAGAGATACGTTGAAGGGTTGTCAAATAATTATGTTAGGAAACAACATGTCTCGAAAATTAACTGAAACTATGATTGAGAGCTGACCGGGAAATGATATTTCATTGGTTAAGAAGTCCATACGCGATCATATAAGGGAGAACAATTACACTTCACTGATTAAGAAATCATTACATGATTATTGGAGTGAGAATAATTATCACTCATTCAGCAAGAAGAAAACAATGAGTGATTATATTATGGGTGATAATGCGTACCAACAACCATCAAACTCTCCCTCATATGACCCGTATGACTATAATTAGTGGAAACATCAAAGTTTGGATTGGAGAAGCACACCAACCATGGATTCTACTGACTATTCTTTTAGATTCCCTACCTCTGAGATCTTACCAAAAACAATCCAAGAGGATTCACTTTAGAAATACGTGGAAGCTCAAGAACAATTAAACCAATTCGTCGTAGTCATTCGTAAACATTAGAAAATCATTATAAGCAATTAAATCCTCCATTCAAAAATTTGAGTCACGCCTCAATGAGGAGAAAGATGCTAGTTTATTCGAGCTAAACTTAATCTAGAAACATAACGCGAGGAGAGTGATTCCAACTCGCTAGTGGAGTATATTGAATTTGAGACTGAGGAGGAGTTAGATTCTGATCATGAGTATATAGTTCAGTTTTTTGAAGAGTCAATCTCAATGACAGTCCAGGTTAATAATTAAGAAGCATGGGTACTTTTCAAACATAGTAATGATGATCTACTTCACCTACATGACATGCTTGATTCCAACGTAGAGAATGAGTACCTTTCAACTGAATGGCTCGACTCTTTAGAAGTTTTCTTAGCACACTTTGAGGATTCTAATAATAACATGATAAAAGACATAGTGAATGTCTTGCAAGACAATACCTCAATAGATGTTACTAACCAAGGGAATCATTATTCTGAAGCACATCCTTCCACAGATTTAGAATGTCTACCATTAAAGGAGGAGTTGAAAATTGAATCAAAGTTTGAAACTTCAGAATGTGTTGAGATTACACTGCTTGATGAGATTTCTTTTCTGAGTTTTACCTACTTGTAGTCTATGATTCACCATGGTGTACTAACATTAAAAAAATTTTTGTCAATGGTTAATATTATCCAGTTTGGATACCTTACAGGATTAAAAGAAATTTTGTTGCTGAGGTTCATAAATTTCTTTAGACATTCATGCTTCAGGGCATCCAAGCCTACTATAAAAATGGCTTTTAGATGATCTTGTTAAGAAATCTACTAAAAAATTTATCAAGATACTAGATGGAGAAGAAACCTTGCTACATGATTGAGTAATTTTTCATTGCTTTCTTAGTTTAGGATTAGAATTTATTGCATTCTTAGGATTAGTTTTCTTTTCATAGTTTAGTTTCTTTACTAGAACCACATTTAATCAGAAGATTGTTTTTGCTTCACAGGTACTCTTCATCATCTACTTCCTTTTATTTTCATTGCTCTGAATTTTTCTTTCATTTCATATGTTTATACATTGAGGACAATGTAGATTTTAGATTGGGAGTAGGTTTCCCTTGAAAATTCTTCATATTTGAGCAAAATTGTTAAAATTTTGAGGTATAAATTTTTTTTCAAAATTTTTAGAAATTTCTGTGAAATTAAGTGATTTTAAAGATAATTTATATATTAGAATGATAAGATATTAATTGTTGAAGATTGTTGAACCTGAATTGTAGTTATTTGATATATTTTAAGGTTAAGTTTGAGTTATTAATTCATAATTATAAGTTTTAAATATTGATTAAGTCAAGATTTCACATATCACCTCTAGTTTACACATTAAAGTTTAAGTTTGATATTGAATTACTAACTTTATGCTTATGGAAAATAATAGGAACGAAACTTGGGGAATTTGTCCATAATGTTCAATGAAAATAATTGAAGAAAAGAAATAAAACGTATTCAAGAGACCTTTTTTTATAAAAAAATGGGTCATTAATGATTAAATGGATTCAATTATGTCAAACTAAACATGGAAAGTGGTAGACTTACCTCCAGGATCTAAGCCTATAGGGTGTAAGTGAGTATTTAAGAAATATCACATTAATATTACTATATAAATCTTTAAGGCAAGTTTAGTAGCTAAGAGTTTTTGACAGAAAGAAAGAATTAATTATTTTGACACATATTCACTAGTTGATAGAATAACATCAATTAGGATTTTATTCACTTTAGCATCCATACATTACCTTCATATCCATCAAATGGATGTGAAGACAGCATTCCTAAATGGTGACCTCGATGATGAAGTATATATGGAGCAACCGGAAGGGTTTGTTCTACTGGGAAATGAAAGAAAAGTATATGGACCCATTAAGTCTCTGTATGGATTAAAATAATCACCCAAACAGTAGCATTATAAGTTTGATTCTAAGTTACTATCTTATTGTTTTGTATATAACATTGTTGATAAATGCATATACTCAAAAGTCTGTAATAATTATATTGTAATCATATGTTTATATATAGATGACATGTTAATTATCAACAATAAAATGGAAGGTGTAGCTGAAAAAAAGAGGTTTCTTTTCTTCGTTTTCAAAATGAAGAATCTTGGGCAAGTAGATACTATATTAAGTATCAAAATTAAAAAACATAGTGGGGATTATGCATTGTGTCAGTGTTTTTATATTGAGAAGATATTAAATAAGTTTAACTTTTTAAAAATCATAGAGGAAAAAACCCCATTTGATCTAAGTATTAATTAAAATAAAAATATATTTAAAAAAAAAAAAAAAAAACCAATGAAAGAACAGTTGCACAACTAGAGTATGCTAGTGTTATAGGTGGTCTTATGTATGATATGTAATGCACAAGACTGAATACAGCATACACTGTTAGTAAACTAAGTAAGTTTACTAGTAATCCTAGTGTAAAACATTGAAAAAATGTAAGTAGGGTCCTAGGTTTATCTAAAAGAAACCAATGAACTGGGGCTATTCTACTCAGAATTTTCAGCCGTATTGGAAGGATATACAAATGTAAATTGGATATCGAGTACAGATGGCAACAAGGCCACAACAGGATAAATATTCACCTTAAGAGGTGTAGTTGTATCTCGAGAATCTAATAAACAAACATGCATAACGCACTCAACAATGGAGTCAGTTCATAGCATTGGCTTCAACTGGTAAAGAGGTTGAGTGGTTAAGGGATCTTGTATTATAAATCTCATTCTATGCGAAGCCTATACCGGTCATTTGTTTCACTTCATTGTGATGGTGAACCACTCTAACGAGAGCCTACAGCAATACATATAATGAGAAGTCCATACACATAAGTTTGAGACATGATTATACAAGGCAATTGATTCAATATAGAATCATTCTGATCTCATTTGTGAAGTCAAGTAATAATTTGGTTGATTCTTTTATTAAACCTCCAACAAGAGAATTAGTAAGGACAATATTTAGAAGAATGGGGTTGAAACGCTTGAATCAAAGTTCTACCAGTGATAAAAACCCAACCCAAAGTTAGAAAATCTCTAAAGTTTGGGTTTAATGGGTAAAAACAAATCACAGATATGTGGAAAGCTTCAGCATTAAATTTATAAATAACTTCATCCAAGATGAAGAGTGCCCGTTACAACTAGAGGGCTGAGTCTTGAAACTCTTAATGAAATCCAGTCAACAAGCCAAGTGTTTTAAGTAATGAAAATACTAGAAAGATTTCACCTATATGAACGTAAAAGTAGTACCACTTTTCATGAGAGTTAGAGTTCTCTTGGGATCGTTCATAAAACAAGATAAGCACATGGCTATTAAAAGTATTAAGCAAGTCATGTAAAGGAACTCACATAACGCAGATACTATTATATGTGTGGTATCTTCAGTTGTGTTATTTACGAATAACTAGTTTAAAGATGTGGCTATCAAGGATTTTGACAAAACTTTAAATTGCTTCTAGTAAGAAAATATTCAAATACTAAGATATCTTTCTCTACGCATAAGAGACGTCTTTTATCTCTGACATAATTTTCTACCATTTATTTTAAAATCTAAGTGGGGATTTGTTGAAATTTTGGGTTTTAAAATAAATAAAATATTTTTAAAATTTTCATTTTTCCTCCAAAGATGATTTTGAAATTTTCAAATGAAAAGTTATGTTTCCTTTAATTCCACGTCGAAAAGAGTGTGAGAAAAGGTGTGGTTTATAAGTAATTGAATGGGTAGTATTCTTAATTGGAGAAATGGAGGATGAGATGATGGGTTTGCGTGTTCCAGTACTTATGCATTGTTGAGTGTCAAATATTATATATTTTTTTCTATTTATATCTTGGTTTTATAAACATGATACTGCTTAATGGTATATTTTATACATGTTTGTGTTGCAAATTGAATCTAAGAGCTTAAATTGAAAAGAATGTTAAAAGCATGGATTTGATACTCAAGAATCATCAAAGCAAAGGATGGATCTTAGGAGACCAAGATTGAAGAATTCACATGCCAAATATCTAAGGAAACCAAGTGATTCTCGACTAGCCTAAGCCCTACTTCAACCAGCCTAAGCTCTACCTCGACTAGTCGAAGAAACTTCAGCTCGAAGTCTAGCAACATTATCTTTAAAATTCTCGCGATCCTCGTCAAAGATTGCCTTCAACTCGTCTAAGGTTACGCAGATTTTGCACGGACTGCGTAAATTTGACACGGTTTCTGAATTTTTCCAACTCAGTGCGAAAGTTGAAGTTCCTCAACTATAAATAGGTGTTCCCATGATGTTCCTAGGCATCTTATAGGGTTCAAGGAGTGGCGCAAAAGGGTGGAGCCGCCGCTTGAGAGTTTTTCTTCCTTAGTTGATTTTTATGTTTTGTTTGAGAGTTCTTAATTCAATCATGTCTATGGTTGGCTAAACCTCTTAGCTAGGGCTAAGAGGTGAAGCTTGTAGCTTGATTGGGATGTTTGCTTTACTTTGATTCGATTCATGTTTTTATTGAACATTATGGATTCTAGTTCTTTATTAAGGAATATTTTTAGTTTTTAGTGATTTGCTGTGACAAATTACAATAGATCTGTAATTGCTTTGAATATCTTCATTCCTTATTTGAGATTGTGAAATTAGTAAGTCTCGTTGTTCACCATTGTTCCTTGGGCATGGTTAGATGATGGAATCCTTCATAATCTTCACAATTCTCGTATGATTAGTTGTGGGATTGGAATATCATGTTGTTTGTCATTGTCTCCTAGGCTTGATTGGGTGATAAAATCACTTCAAATCCTCACGACTCTCATCTGTTAAGACTAAGTTCATGAGAAGTTTGGAGATCTAACCGTCTCTTCTTTCTCTAACTAGATAAAATAGGACTCAGATTCCAGTTGAATCTCTTGAATCATGCAAGGTGGCTTCCCAATAGCTACAAGTGGATCCTTGGCACCCTAGTTCTCACCTTTAAATTCACAAGTTTCAATTACCTTATTCAAAATCACTCTTTCCAATTATTCAGATTTAGATTTACATCTTCTTATAGTTCTAATTCTAGTTACTTTAAAAAACGTATGAGTTAATCCTCCTTGTGGATTCGACCTCGGTCTTACCAAGATTATTTCTACATCGTGACCCTATACTTAGGGTTATGAACATGCATGCGCACGCGCATTCGAGCATGGTCATGGGCATGAACAGCGTGGCTAGACAACATATAAATGGTCTCCGTTGGATAATTTCATCCCTTTAGTAATTTGTTCATTCGCTTTGAATATGGAACCTTTGCAAAACCCAGGGGTTGAAATAATAATCGATCAGTCTAGCCTTTCAGGAATCCCCTCGGGAGGCACATAAACGCTTATCATTGAAAAAGGTCCAAATCTAACAGCTAGAATCTTCCCGCATCTTATTGCAATATATAGGGATGTATTACAATTTTCGAACAAACCTCTCTTACAGGGCAAGCGAGATTCTACAGTAGTTTTGGAACTTCAAAACTTAAGAAGGGTATTTCAGGCATGCAAAATTTCTGAAACAATAAGCTATGTTTGCTATTTAATATACAAGTACGGATATACAGTCTTATTGCTCGTTGGAAACCGGTTGCAATACAATTCTTAACACAAATTACACACAATCTGAGTTAATTTCAATTTAAATTCCCAATACAAAATTTATTTCATGTTCTGAATGACAGAGCAATGGCATCGGTGGTTCTGCAAGCCCACGCTCACCTCTCTACATGTGGCTGCGGAGGATCCAAGACATGCACCAGGGGTGGGTCCCACAGTAGCTGGCCATGGTGCAGAAGTCAGGCCGTCCATCTCGTTAGGTGAGCCACACATGTACGATGGCAACAGGTTATTTTAAAAAGAATTTTCCCACTGTTCACATCAATGAAGTACCCTAATGGTCTACAGAGATTTATTTTTATTTTTCTCCTAGGTCATCTCAATGGTGGGGCCTACCTCATTCACAACTCAGATGTGCCACATATCCACGTTCTTTGGCATATGCCACTGTGCATGTGGGCTTTAGCAGAACTATAAATGGGTGCATGTGGGCTTTAGCAGAACTGTAAATGGTCCTGACAACAGTATCCCCATCACAATGTGTTCGAAAAACCACCAAATCATACACAAACGCTGTGCTTGGATGCATGAGCAAATTGAATTCTGAACAGTTAGTTAAATGAGGAAATAAAGGAAATCAATGATGTTTCCTAGTATTCATAACAGGAAGTAGCCTTCAATTTGCAGTTGCATTTCCTTTCACATCCCACATAAGTACTAATTGAATTCTCGAGCAATGATCCCCAAATATAAATGCTAGAGCGGTTCATGATTTGAACATTTTTTAACCCACTTTATTAGACTAACAATTGCAATTCAAAATGAGAGTGCATCCAAACAAACCCAATAACTTCTAAATATGAACAATGTAATATCATCTAAGCAGGAGGATATAGCATTTGCTTGTGTTTTCACAATCCAAAGGAGAATGAGCATACATACAGAGTTCTGCTAGAACGATCACAATATTTGAGTGAAATTAACTATCTACTTAGTGATACAATTCGAAACTTACTAAGATGTAGACAAGAGCTGTCCCCCATCCATGCCTCAACCTTAACTCTCGCTGATGGGTGATCCGAACCCAATTGAGAAATCGAAGGTGATGCAAGTCATTTGGTTCCCGTTCCCACCCAACAACTTCATCTTAAGTGTGTACTTGCCCTGTACACAGTATCATGGAAAAGGTAGACAACATGACTTATTCCAAAAAACAAGGTCAGTACATCATTAGTGCTTCTCTAATGATGCCAAGAAAAAAGATAAGCAATGACAGCATGTTTTGTTGGAGGACAGAGAAATTACAGGAACCCCAGACTGAGGATAGGCATAGTATCCTGAGTTTGAACAAGAGAGACCTGTGGCTCAGTGATCCAGAACACTTGGTTTAACAGGCCCCACAAGCCCCCAGATTAGAAGATTGTATCCAATTACTTTTTCCTCTCACTGAACGTGGACAGTTGCTATATATTTTATTATTTCATCACAGATCCGCAGTGGCCCTATTTGCAGGGGACTGACCAAATGTTATCTTATCTGGGAGATCATTAATAGAATATATCCACGAGCCCACTAGATTAACAGTTTGGGAAATGAAACTTGGGCCCCATGTGCACAAACTCAAGTTAGGGATAGTATGCATATCATCCAGCTGAGGATAATGATTCCTCCAACAAAATAAGGCCAAAAGAAAAACAACATACAGGTGGCGTGATTCCTGGCAAAGTTTGGGTGTGAGAGATCACAAAATCGCCTGTTGAGATTGGGCAAGATGTCTCCTCACAGAGGTTGTGGCTCTCGCTGTGAATGTAGAATCCAAAATATGAAACATCAATCTGCAACTTACCTCCCGTGATAGTTTTATCTGCATCACAATATCAGGAGACTTCAATTAGAGTTTACCTAGGAGGTGCTATTTACAGCCCCACTTTTTTCTTTCTTTTTTCCCTTTTCTATTCATGCAGTATTTTTCTACTTGTGTACTAGATTACTCCAGTGATAGCTTTATCTGCATCACAATATCAGGAGACTTCCATTAGAGTTCTACCTAGGAGCTGCTATTTACAGCCCCACTTTTTTCTTTTTCTTTTTCTTTTTTTCCTTTTCTATTCATGCACTATTTTATACTCGTGCACTAGATTAGTACTTCTTGACACCATTCAAGCACCAAAAGCTAAAAAATATAAAAGTATAAAACAATATATATATATATATATATATATATATATATATATATATATATTGTGAGCATAAAACAAGGGGTATAAAAGATACTTTCCCTTCTATCTCAGGAGAATTTCACTTTATTATTGTTAAATCTGTAAAAACATTTGGGTATATTGTTTTTATTTGTAGTGGGCCTGTTAGTTGGGTTTTAATAGAATTTGAGCTACTCCTTTTAAGTCATTGCTCAAGTAAAAGGGGTTGCTCAAGTAAAAGGGGTATTTATGTAATTTCCAGCATATTGCTGGAAGCCCTAATAAAATAAGAGGCTGGAACATGTGGGGGCTAAAGTCCAGCGGTTCTCTCTCTCTCTCTCTCTCTCTCTCTCTCTCTCTCTCTCTCTCTCTCTCTCTCATTACTTCTTTTTTCTCTATTTTCTCTTTTATATTTCTGTTCAATACCACTTTACATTGTACCAGAGCATACCTAGGAGTGATTCAGGCCTCACAGCCTTCTTCTTTTCAACACTAGTTGCTGGATCAAGTATTAGGGATCTTATAAAACTGTAGAGAACTGATCAGACCTTAAGGAAATCTGTCTCGTCGTTTCTTTGTGCAGAAAACAACACGCTTTCTGCATAGTTTGTTGAGTAGAAGGAATCGCTTGCAAAAGGAAGCTTAGGAGCCTTGGCAGAAAATGGAGGCTTGCTGATTTTTGTCATAAGGTGATGTTTAAAATTGATTTTGTATTTGTCACGCCATGTAGAAGCAATTTTTTAGGAGACCTTTTCCATCCGTAAGGTTATGTGTGATGTGTGAATGATATTGATGCAGATTCTAGTAATGATGGGCCAGATGTTTTATGCAGTACCGTTCTGGATTTGTAGTTGATTGTGGTTCTCATAATTAAGTCAGCGTCTTTTTTTGTAATATAAATTAAAGTTGATAGTGGGGTAACTATGGAACCCAAAGTTGTGATTATTGGACAGTCATGTGGACTAAGTCAATTGAGGTGTTTCTCTGAGCCAGTGAAAAGGATCAATTTCTCACAGAACCAAGCTTGAGGAATTTGATTCTAAATATAGACAATGGATGTCTGACGATGCTCAGATTCGATCGTGGTTGTGGAATAGCATGTGCTTGAGGTGAGTTCCAATTTGGTGTTCTTAAATATCGTAAAGAATATTTGGGATATTGTGAGGAAGATGTACTCTTTAAAACAAAATATTTCTCGAGTATATCAGCTACACGAGGAGATCTTTTCGTTACAAAAGGGTGATAAGTCCATTGATGAATATTTTGCAAAATTGACTGGAATGTGGGAAGAGCTTTCCATATATCAACCCATTACCTCTAATGTCATTCTTATGAAAAAAGCAAATGGGAAGATACGGAAGTCATGAAACTCTTGTCTGAATTTACCAAAAGAATACCAATCAATAAAAGATTAGATTTTTGGAGGCGTATCCATTCCTTCAGTGGTTGAACAGTGCTTGCAATATGTAAGTGCTATGATGTTAAGCACGCATAGATTGTCGAATTTCGTGAGACAAAAGCGCTTCAAGGTAAAACCTGAAGATCAACTCAAGATCGGCTTATGGTCAAGGCAAGATCGGCACATCTTCTCAAAGAAATCATCACCAGTATTCAAGACAAAGTCCAAGACATAGTTCGGGACAAAGTTCAAGACAGTCCAAGTCAAAGTTCAAAGACAAAGTATAAGTCAAAATGACTTAGATATTTGATAACCCTAAAAAGATCTTAGGATTAGGTGCTTTCAAAAATTATTTATCATGGGTTTTTATAAGTGTTTTTGCTTTGAAATTCGGCTAGCCTAATTTCTGGTTCGGCTAGCCCAACTTCAAGCCCGAGCAAAATAACAACTTCTGTAGAAAATTCAGCTAGCTCGATTTTTGGTTCGTCTAGCCCAAGCTTGAAATTCGGCCAGTCCAAGAAAGTTCAGATGAAATTCCAGCAACACAAACTTTTAGAATTCGTGGGAATTCGGCCAACCGAATGGCAAATTCAGCTAGCTGAATTGTGATGTTCGGCCAGCCGAATTTTGGATAATTCTTATCCTACGTGATGCAAAATCCATTGAACAAAATCCGGTGAACTCGGGCTAGTTGAAGCCTATCTTAAGCTAACCGAAGTTCTAACTTCTTTGCCTATAAATTGAGTCTTTCTCTCATTCCAAATTACAACGAAACTTACAATCATTCTTCTGCAAGAGAGAGAGAAGCTTAAGTCCTCGGCAAGCTATTTGTTAGTATTTATAAATTTTATTTTAATAACTTATTCAATTCCATTTTTCTCAAGATCATTTTAGTCTTAATCTAGAGTAAACTATACTCCTCTTTGAGATCTAAGAGAATTAAATCAAGTAGCATTTGGGTTTTCCATTTTTAAAAAATCTATAAAACCCTAGACTATTTCTATTTGATTGAACACTGCACCATCTACGTTTAAGAAAGAAGTCCTTCTGCTATAAGTTTTTGCTACGTCTTCTACATTTGAAGATAAGTATATCTTCTGAAAGTCTTTTTAGGTTTTTCTGAGATATCCTATGAAAATCTCAGTTGAGGTTTTGTCTGAGATAACCTATGAAAATCTCAATAGGATTTTTATTGTGATAGCCCGTGAAAATCACAAGGAACTGTATCAGGTTATTAGGGTGATCTTGTGAAAACCTTTTTATAGTGATAGCCAAAATTACGAGGGTAGTAATTTTGGGAGTGGAGTAGGTGTGGTTGTTTTAAGAACCGAACCACTATAACTCCTTGTGTCATTTGATAAATGCTTTATTATTTTTGGTGATCGGATGTTATTTATTATTTCATTCTTGTAGTGACTATTGTAATCTTTTTATATACTCTTAATAGTTTGAAAGTTTGATTTTAAAGACATTCGTGAAATAAGGTTGTCCTGCCTAATATTTTAGTTGAAGGTGGTCTTACGAATTATTTGGAATAAAGGTTTCAATACTCAAGCGATTTAGATTTTTATAATCTTTTCATATTTCGCATTTATTTCAATTATTTGGCATTATCTTATTCAACCCCCACCCCCCCAAGGGACTTTGCTAGCTCTCCATTTCACAATATCAATAATATCGACTGATATTATGGATATCACATGTCAGTAATAAGAAATCGATGGGTAATAAAAGGCCCAGATTCCTAAATATTGGCAATGATATTGCAAGATATTACAAAGTATCGATATGTATCAACAATATCGCAAGATATTGTGCGATATCAACGTTTTTTGTGAAGGTTTTTACAATGTATCAACGATATATGTCTATATCAACAAATATCATCGATACTTCACAACAAACGGACGTTGCCCTTCCCAAAACCCCAAAAAACGATTATTATTATTTTTTTTCCCCCCATTTTTCTTCAAATTTCTCTCTTCTAACCTAATAGTGGGTGAATTTTGTTCCATTCTTTGCTTGGACTTGGGAGGAAAACACACATTAGAAATTGGAATAAAGATTTTTCTTGCATTTGGGGTCATTTCTCATTCGGCCAATAATTTTTCGTGTTGATCCTTTTTTTTAATCTTAAATCGTATAAAATAAGTCTGAAAACATAAAACACCCTTGATTCTTCAAATTTTTTCATAAAAAATCAAGGATTTTAACCTTCGATTTCGAGATTCGAGTGTAGGTGGCCCAATTTGGAAAAAATTTTGAGGAAAATTCAAATTTTCCCCAATTTCTCCCAAATTGCTTGTAATATTGCACTCCAAACATGAAATCAAGCAGGGGGCCTGATCTACTAATTTGTTAATTTTTTTCAAAATTCAAAAAATAAAAATTATCTTTAAATTAAAAATTATTTTTTGTAACTTGCCTCCAACCAACAATCAATTGAGTCCAATTCGAAACTATTTAAAAGTGTTTGATGAAATGATCATCACATATACTTTAATTTCCAAATTGAGTGTAGGTGGCCCGATTTGGAGGGAAATTTGAAATTTCTCCAATTTCTCCCAAATTGCTTGCAATGTTGCACTCCAAACATGAAATCAAGCATGTATGATCTACTAATTTGTTAGGTGCTTGTTTGTTAGAGCACAAAAATCAATTGCGCACTCACACAACAAGGCTATGTTGCGTGACCACGCAACTAAAGAAAGAAGGCAAAGTTCTATAGTAGTGAAGAAAGGAAGCAGGGCAAGATTGGGAGGCCAATGGCACGGTCGCACATCGACCATCTCGCGACACATAGATGTGTTGCGCGACCATGCAACAAAGAAGGATATTGCAACCTCGCAGCATGCTCTATTGAGCATGTTTGGGGTTTCACAAATGCGAATGCCAATAAATACCCCATTACCCTTCTCATTTGGACATTAAGAACATTCAAGAGCTCTAAGAGTCAAAGAGCTACAGAATTCAGGCATCTAGGAAGGAGAAAGGAAGAAGGAAGGAGTCTGATGGGGACATCATGCGCACAAGCATGGCCCCCACCCTACGCACGTACTCAAGGAGGAGGAAGGCCCCACTATCGATCTGCATCGACGACGACGCCTATGGAGGACCCCATAGTTAGGAGGTTGTGTTATGGATCATTAGAGTGGACCAAATCATCATGTGGATCCCACCATTGGATCTCATGATCGTGGCCCACTATCCTAGATGATTTACGACTTTAAGTTTTGGTTATTATCATTATTAGAAAAATCTTAAATGGTTTTGATTGCGTTAATTAGTTGTTATTGTTGTTACTTCGTCTCTAAGTATTAGTATGTGCACATGATGCGGCTTTTGATGTTTAGGGTTTTTTTATAAATATGCAACCCCATGTAGGTTTTTTCTCATTGAAGCTTATGAATAAAATTCTGCATTTTTTCTTCCTTATCCCTCTGAGTTGTAGAAGCTAATTGGATGCAAAACCCTCCCTTCCTCGAAGGGCTAACCACCGTGGTGCAAAGCCACAACTATCCTAATCATCCCCATCTTCCCCACCCCACATCCATCATCTCTCACAGCCATCCCATCTTCAGATTTATCCTTTTTTGGCACTCAAGTTCTCTTCTAAAGCAGATTTCCAGATTCTGGCCCACCAGGGGGCTGAAACGTCAACGAAGCACCACGCACTCACCGTACATCGGATCGGCTTGAAATTTGGCGTGAGAGAGGACCTTCCCTGGTTGACCAGACCCTAGCTGAACGTTTCCAATTTCGTGGGCCCCACACACGTGCCGACAAAGGTCCACGCACGTGCGTCTGGGTTGGGCCAAGCCACTGTCCGCACGCGCGGATTGTCTAAAGTTCTAAATTTTTCTATCTTCTCTCCCTTTTCGCCTTAAATTCCAAACCTTAATCATAGATAATCCCAAACCCCAAGTTTTTTCCACTTTTGCAAACCCTAGGCTTTTCCCGAATTGAAACATGGTGAATCTCTCAAATTGGAAAACAATCCTTTGCAAGAGTGGATGAATCTTACACTCCTTTGGGCATTATTTGGTTTATAATTTTACTTGATCCAGCCCTAAACGTGTGTAGGCTTGGATCCCCATAGATTCCCCTTTTTGAATGTTTGAACATATGTGGGACGTGGAATATTGTGATTGTTTAAGATTGGTATGATTTAAGGCTTGAAATCTTGCATATCGTATTTAATTTTCATGTCCTGCATCAAATTTGGTATCAAAGCTTAGGTTATTTTTAGGGGAATGCATTGCATGTTTAGGGTTCAGTTTATTTATGTCCATTATGCATCAAGTCTCCTCATATAGGGCTGTCTATGACCCATAATTCACAATATGGGCTGCTGAATTTTCTGTTGTCAGAAAATTCCTAAATTTCATGGCTGAATTTTCTGTTAACAAATTATTTGGGTAGTTATGTTGCTAGAATTTTTGTAGCATTGTATAGTTTCCCTCATATAGAGTCCTATAAGATCATTTAGTCATATTTAGACGCATATAGTTACATTAGAGGCTCTGAGTTGAGTGGTTGTATGTCCACACGTACTAGTCGTGGTTTTGGTTTGCACCCCACGCTAAACATGGAGCAATTACAAGAGTCAATGGACAACATAACCCGACAGTTTGAGTCTTTGGATAAGGGCTTGAAACAACGTATTGACCAAGGCTTGGATCAGATCAATGAGCGCGTTACCCAACTAGAGACCTCCGCCAGAGCAAACCTCACCATGAGGGAAGATGCCCAATCTCAGGCAGGTGGTCAGGAGGACAGGCAAAAGAATGGGGGTGGCCAAAGGAATGGTCATGGGCGGGCACCCGTGCACCCACACCACGAGGGGCATCATGATCATTATGACCCGGATGCGCAACTCCTCAAGGGAGTTAGAGTAGAGGCCCCTACGTTTGATGGCCACTTGGACCCTAAAGCTTTTCTAGTTTGGTTGGCGGATATGGACTATTATTTTGAGTGGTATGACATGTCGGATGCTCGTCAAGTCCGATTTACCAAGATGAAGCATTGTCAAATTTCATTAAAAATAAAAAAATAAATAATTATTACGAGCCACCGTGAACAATATGGTCTAGGCCACAAGCCCACAACCAATCACATCATTCATAGGTATATTTCTCAATTTCTACTTCTTTTACTTTTGAATGAATTGGTGTGTTTTCATACATGTCTTCTTAGATCTATAAATATTATGAATTCAATTTGAACATAGTTGCATTAGTTCAGTCAAACAATTGATAGCTTAGGACCCTATACAAAGAAAACTTTGTTTGAGATGTTATGACCTAAAAGTGTGTATTAAGGTCTTTTTTAACAATCCTTGAAGTTTCATTGAAAAATTCAACCAATTTCCAATGTTTCCCATTGTTTCCCAAAAATTGCGATGAATTACCCGATACAAACAATGTATCTCATGTGATAACCTATATGTATTTGTATCCCAAGGCTACGATATGTAGCGTGATACCGATATTACGTTGAAGTTTATACGAGGCTTTAAAGAGTCTCTTGCAAATGACTCTAACAATACTGGTGTTAATGCCCCTAATAAAATTGTTGTGTCCACTACTTCTAGCGATTCTGGTTTACATGGAGGTCGTTGGTGGTCGCATTGGGCATGGTTCTTAGAGGCAGTAGATTTTCAAGGAGAGGTAGTGATGGAGGCCTTAAAGTCTACAAAAGGAGAATCAAGGCTGGGGTGGGGCCCACAAGTCTTCTCCAGGCTCCTTAGGCCAGGCCAGCCGACCACTCTAGCAAGCCAAAATAGGTGGTGCAGTTGGCCCCCCTTGCCCAACAAGTGCATGTGTGCTTTTTGTTAAGAAAAGTCTTTAGCAAGGGTATTTCCATAATGAGACTTTTGTAGGGGTGTTTTGTAATCTCTTACAAGCCAGGTAGCCTTTATTTAAGGTCTTCTTGGGGGTAAAGGGGCATATTGTAACTTGGTTTGAAGAAAGAAAACGAAAGAGGTGTCGACTCCTCTTTCTTGTCTTGATGTTGGGTCAAAGACCCTCAGTGCGGATTCCAGGTAACATCTATCCATTTCCCCTCTTAATCTCCTAGAATCTTCTTCTCTTCTAATCCTCACATCTTCTCTTTAAAACCTTTGAATCTCCATTCTATCTCTTTATTTCTTTGTTCTTGTTGCCTGTCCTCTTAACAATTTGGTATCAAAGACCTAGGTTTGTTGATGTCGACTTGCACCGACAAATCCTACCGTGGGAGATTTATGGATGTGCAACAGGATAACATGCTTACATGCATGGCGGATCAAATCGACTACTTGGTGTGTCACATGGATTCATTGGAGATGCGAGTGGAGCAACAAGAGTCAAGGAATGAAAGAAATCGTGCACCCGCAAACCCTCCACATGACACGAGATGGCGAGACTTCAGGACAATAGGTGGCAGAGGGGAGAGGGAGAAGGCGAGGTCGATGACCTTCCATGAGAGCATCCAGTGGCACCTGTTAATGTAACCGTTGATAGGACTACTCGAGAGCAATTTATTCGTATGCTCATGGAGACTGTACCAAGGTATTTTAAAGGAGACCAACCTGAACATAACTATGCAGCTGATGATATCACGAAGAAGGTGAGAATAGATGTACCTGATTTCATTGGCAAGCTAGAGCATAATCAATTTCTTGATTGGTTGATAATGTTGGAGAATTACTTCGAATGGTACGACATGGATGATGATCGCCAGGCCCGGTTTGCAAAGATGAAGCTTGAGGGACATGCTCGTGTTTGGTGGAAAAGTGTGGAAGATCGTGTGTATCGACTTAGTCAGCCCCCTATTGTTCATTGGGAAGAGATGAAATTGAAGCTAAAAGAGTACCTTCCTCTTGATTACAAGGATATGTTTTATGAATGGTTGGTCAAACTTCGGCAAGAGAGCATGGTAGTGGAAGAATACATGGAGCGTTTTAACAAACTCATGGTCCGTTGTCAAATCAATGAAGAGGAACGTCATACCCTCTCTCGTTTCAAGTTAGGCCTTAGATCTGAAATTCAAAGGGAGATGATTACTATGACTTTAGGGGATAGATGATACCTTCCAATTAGCTCTGAAAATTGAGCAATTTAAACAATCCATTGGGAGAAGATTTGGCACAGTTGCTGGGGATTTGATGACTCGTAGAGCTGCTGAAATTAGTCAGACAGCAAGGGCTCTTGATAATGTAGCTACCAGCAAGCCTGCAAATTCAAAGCCACCTCGTTTGGCAGAGAATCAAGGCAAGGCTCTTGTAGGGATTGATTCACGTGCAAGGATATGAAAGACGTGGATTGCTATAGTTGTGGTGGAAAGGGGTATTATGCATCACGTTGCCCTCAGAAGGTCAATGCTATTGTGAGGAAGAAGAGGATAATGAATCCAAGGGGGGGAAAAGACCTAGGTGAGACGGATGGACGACAAGAAGACACCTATGAATGTGGCCTAGAAAATGGAATATTAGTCATGATTCAAAGAGTACTTGTAGCCCCTAAGAAGGATGAGACCAAAGATTGGCGACAAACTACTCTTTTCAAAACCAGAGTTAGGTGTGGTGATAAGGTATGCAACCTAATATTTGTTGAGGGAAGTTGTTCAAATGTGGTGTCGCAAGAGCTAGTTGGGAAGATGCAACTACAAGATTGCATGGGTCAATGACACGACCATTCTAGTATAAAGAGGTGCATGGTAAACTTTAAGATAGGCCACTATGAAGATTCCATTTGGTGCAATGTACTTCTCATATACTTCTTGGGAGGCCTTAGCTTTATGAACGAAAGGTCCGAAGGTGTTTAGTGACAGAAAGGCCAACACATTTACCTTCAAATTCAATGGCAATAAGATTCTCCTTACACCTATGAAAGCAAGTGAATGAGTGAAAGGGAAGGTTGAGCCAAAGAAGTCATCCAATGCTTTTATCTATGAAACAATTCAAAGAAGGGAGCAAAGAGGGAGGTGTTGTATAGGCTCTAGTGACGCGGGAGGTTAAAGACAAGGTCTCGAGAAATAGGCAAGTGACGAATCCGGGGGTAGAAAGGTTAGTGTCTGAATTTTCGGATTTGGTACTTGACGAGTTGTCGGATGAATTACCACCTATGAGGGATGTTCAGCATGTTATCAAGCTTGCCCTGGGATCTATGCTTCTTGATCTACCAGCCTACAGGATGAATCCGACCAAGTATGCTGAGTTAAAGAAGGAGGTTAATGAATAGTTGAAGAAAGGCTTTATCAAAGAAAGCCTTAGTATGTGTGTTGTCCTGGCCTGTTGACGCCAAAGTAGGACAAGAGTTGGCAAATGTGTGTGGACAATCGTGACATAAATAAAATAACTGTCAATTACCGCTTCTCAATACTACAACTTGATGATATGCTCAGCATGTTGGCCGACTCTAAAGTCTTTTCAAAGATCAACTTGAGAAGCGGCTACCACCGGATATGGATCAAACGAGTGAACGAGTGGAAAACAACATTCAAAACAATGGATGGGCTCTACAAATGGTTGGTTATGCCTTTCGGACTGACCAATGCTCCTAGCACCTTCATGTGAGTCATGACTTAATACTACATCCCTTTATCGCCCGCTTCGTTGTTGCCTATTTTGATGATATACTTGTGTATAGCAAAGAGACCGCTGAATACATGAATCACCTTTGACAAGATATGAGAGTTCTCAGAAAAGAAAAACTCTACACTAACTTGAAGAAGTGCACTTTTATGAGTGCCAGCATGATCTTTCTTGGATTTATGGCCTCTTCACGTGGTGCAGAAGTTGACTTAGATAAAGTAAAAGCAATATTGGACTGGCCTATTCCTACTAATGCACATGAAGCGTGAAGTTTCCATGGGATGGCTACCTTCTACAAGAGAGTTGTCAGAAATTTCAATACCACTATGGCACCGATTACTGTGTTTGAAAAAGAAGCAGTTCATGTGGACCAAGGAAACTACTACAGCTTTTAAAGATGTAAAAGCTCAAATGACCGCAGCCTCAATTATTCAATTGTAGGACTTCAATAAGGTCTTCAAAGTTGCTTGTGATGCTCCTCATGTTGGTATAGGAGTATTTTGTCAAAATGAACACCCGGTGACCTACTTCATTAAAAAGTTGAATGAAGCCAAACAGAAGCACTCCGCATATGACGTGGAATTTTACGCAGTGGTGCAGGCACTGAAGCATTGGTGGCATTACCTCATCGGCAAAGAGTTTGTTCTTTACTCTGACCATGAAGCACTCAAGTACCTCAATTCCCAAAAGAAGTCTAAGTCATCAGCATGCTAAATTGAGCGCTTATCTCCAGGAATTCAACTTTGTGCTAAAACATAGGTCAGGAGTTGAGAAAATAGTAGCCGACGCATTCAGTATATGAGCCCACTTATTGACAAAAATGTCAGCTGAAGTGATTGGCTTCGACTAGATAAAGCGTGACTATGGGGGGGTGATGATTTTGGGCAAATTTACGCAGATTTCCATACCGGGTAGCAAGCAAATCACCCAAGGTTCAGTGTGCATGATGGGTATCTCTTCTTTGGGACTCGTCTATGTATATCGGGCACTTCTCTGCGGGAACATGTGATGCGAGAATTACACGCGAGTGGCCTCGGTGGTCATTTTGGGCATGATAAGATGGTTGCCAAATGAGAGATTTTATTGGTCTTCCTTGAAGCGAGACATGGCGAGATGGGTGCAGCAATGCCGAATTTGCCAGCTTGCCAAAGGACAGAAGCAAAATACGGGCTTATCCACACTGCTGCCCATACCTCAAGAACCATGGCAGGACATTAGTATGGATTTTGTTTTGGGTTTGTCGAAGACTATACAAGGTAATGATTCAATCTTTGTCGTAATACATATGGCTCATTTTATTTCTTACTCTAAGACCTAGGATGCTCTGAAGATAACCGCCATGTTCTTCCGAGAGGTAGTTCGCCTACACAGTGTACCAAAATCCATTATATCCGATAGGGATGTGAAGTTTATGAGCTACTTCTGGAAAACATTGTTGAAGATTATGAGCAACAAGCTTGAGTTGTCGGCTACGTATCATCCTCAAACAGATGGTCAGATAGAGGTAGTTGACAGAAGTTTGGAAAATCTACTATGGTGCTTAGTTGGCGACCATGTTTCGAGGTAGGACCAGATTTTGTTGATGAATGAATTTTCTTACAACAGCCCGGCTAATCGGTCAACTGGACTGTGACCATTTGAGGTAGTATTGGGAATGAAACCAAGACACCCCACTGATTTGTTTGCCTTGCCCTTGGATGCGCAACTGAGCGAGGATGCTGATACTTTTGCCCGAGATATGTGTGACATGCATGGAGGAAGATAACAAGCGGCAATGAAATATATAAAGCGCAAGCTGACTTGCATCGGAGCATCATGAAATTCAAGGAGGGTGACCAAGTGATGGTACGTCTCCGACCAGGAAGATTTCTTAAAAGGAAGTATCAAAAGCTTCACTCCGAGAGCATCGGTCCTTTCAAAATATTGAAGAAAATCAACACTAATGGTTGTCTTGGAATTGCGAAGATTTACACATCAGCTCAACATTCAATGTTGAAGACTTGATTAGTTATCATGGACATCACGAAGATGAAGAATGTGAAGAGCAAGGCATGAGGTTGCCTCCCGTATCTCCTGTAAGCAAAGAGATTGAAGACGTGTACTAATAATTGCTTAATATTGCATGATTATCCTCAATTTTGCATCCTTTTCCCATGCATATCAATGGTAAATTGGTCCTCGTTATATGAATTTTAAATTGTGCAGAAGATTGATAGAAGTCCAAGATGATATGAGCCATTCATGAAGATCAGAGCTCAAAAGAGATCAAGCTCAGGAGCATTTGAAGTTTGAAGAAGTGAAGTTTTGATTATCAAAAGACTTAGACACTTTCCATGGAAGAAATCATCGATCGTGCGCATTTAAGCGCATTTAATTCAAGAAAATACACAGAAATTTCAATTCAATCGATAAGATGATTGTTTCAATCGATAGTCCAATTAGTGTCGATTGCATCGATCCGATCAAGAAAATTCTGAAATTCCGAAGTTTGTCATAAACATATTTTAGCACATTTGATTCGATCGACCAGAAAGGTTCAATCGACGATTCACACGAAAGTGCGTGAGTGCAGGATTTGTTTTAAAGTCAATTGCGGAACTCTATTTAAAGGTAGGGGTGTACACGAACTGAGCTAGCTCGGTCAACTCACTCAACTCAGCTTGAAAAGCTCGAATCGGCTCATTTTAAAGCTGAGTTCGATCCAAGTCGAGCTGGTTTTTAGAGCTCGAAAATGAGTTCGAGCTGACCCCAGCTCGACTCGACTTAGTTCGATATATAGCTCGAACCTAGCTCGACTCGGTTAGGTCGTATAAGTAAAAGAACAGAAAAGGAAGAAGAAATGGGTATTCACTGATGTTTCAACAGGAATTCCAGAAATGAATCTGTGTAATTTAAGTAAATGCAAAACAAAAAACAAAGCAATGGGTATTCTATAATGTTGCTCACCAAGTGTTTGATGAAATGACTCAACGAAGTGTCGACTGGTGGCAAGGAAGGTATGTTTCATCAAACAAATTCCCTTTTTTCTTGATTTTGATGTTGCTTACAAGGTATTTGATGAAATACCTGTAAAATAGCTGCTGGTGTTTTACTTTCAATGAGAATTTGAAGGTGCAGTCCATGTGTTTGTGAAAATGTTGCATAGGCGAACTTGGCTCAATCTTGGCTCGAACTGGCCCGAGCTACTGACCGAACCAAGCTGAGTTGGCCAGTCGGTCTCGAGCACCGAGCCGAGCCGAGTTCGAGCTAAGATCAGCTAGTGGCTGAGCTAAGTCAAGTTGAGGCCGGCTCGACAGTTCGACTTGATGTACACCCCTATTTAAAGGCCTCCAAAGCACATTTAGGGCATCAACCAGACAAAGGGAGAGAGTGAGAGGCGGAGAATCTTCATCTTCTTTTAGTTTTTTTTCTTCCTCTTCTTTTCTAGTTCTAGTTTTTCTATGTTTTCTTCTTTGAGATTAGTTTTTCTTAACACTATATAGTTGGTTAATCTCTTAACTAAGGGTAAAGGGTGAACCTTTTAATGAATTCTTAGTGTTTAATTCAATATTCATGATTTGATTGATGAATTCTAAATGATGTGATTGAATTTCTAGTTTGGTGAAAGTATTGATCTATAAAATCCCTTGATCTATTGTTAACTCCAGGTACAGTAGATGCTTGGAATTCCCTACAATTAATTACTTAGTTCTTCATGTTTAGATCAATCAATTAAGATTCATATCTTTGTCGGGAATTATTAATTGATTTAACTATTTCATCTTCCGATTGGAACAAATCATTATTCGATTCCAATTAAGTTATAAGTTTGAATTGATGAATTAGCATTGAGGATTGATTAAAAGTGGATCCCTAGTGCCTTAGTTATCTTTTATTGACCTGTTTCTATGCAACTTCAAATTTATCTTTTATTGACTTGTTTCTATGCAACTTCAAATTTGCCCTAATGGGAAAAACTCATAATTCTTCTAGTTCTAGTAATGTTTTTACCCTCTAGTCCCTGTGGATCGACCTCAGACCCACCGGGTACTTCACTACCTGCACTTGGGTATAGAATATCACAGTTGTAGCAAGTTTCTGATGCCATTGTTGGGGAGAGCAATTTTAAGAACTCTTTAAGATAGGTTTTTCTATAGTTTCTGTTTTTAGGCTAGTTTTTATTTCTGATTAGTTAATTTATACTAACATCTTTTGTTTGTTTGTTTTTTAGGATTGTCATCAGTTGTGAGTCGTCGTCTCGGATAACCTCTTTCCTCATCCGTCTTTTATTTGCTTTCTTAGATAATCTTTCCTACTTTTCTGTTAGGATTTAGTTTTTTTTTTTTTTTTTCTAGGTTTTTTGTGTGTTCATGCCCAAGTGGACACATGATCACATAAAGCGTCTTCTAAGTGAAGGAATTTTAGTTAAAGGGTTTGTCCAATCACCATGTTAGAAAATGCCCTAACACTTGTGAATTAACCGGAACCATGGTTGAGAACGAACCTAATCAAGATGAGAATGAAGTGCATAATGTGCCACCAGTTAGGACTTGGGACGTTACGTGACTACTTACAACCAACAAGAACAACCACTACTTGTATGGTTTTTCCAACCGATGTGAGCAACATTAATTTTAAAATTGGAGTAATTCAAGTGCTTCCAAAGTTCCATGGACTTGATTATGAAAGTCCATACTTGCATCTTAAGGAATTTGATGAGATAGTAACTATTTTGCATTACAACAATGTCTCTGAAAATGTATTTAGAGTGAAATTATTTCCCTTTTCTTTGAAGGAGAGAACCAAATCGTGGTTACACTCCCTAGGACCATTGGGATGTGGCAAGAGATGACCAGGGAATTTCTTAAAAAGCTTTTCCTTGTTCACAAGACCAACACCCTAAGATGTAATATCATGAATTTCTCCCAAAAGGATAATGAAACCTTCTTCTAGCATTGGGAACATTTCAAGGAACTCTTGCTCGCCTACCCACATCATGGCTACAAAATGTGGGTCAAGCGCATCTTGCTTATTCAACCTAGCATCATCAGGTCCAGGCTGCAAGCGGCTCCCCCTTTTTATCTCTCCCTTTCGCCTCCTATCTTCTCATGAGGTAGCTCTCTATTTATAGGCTGAACTAGTGTTAGGTGACCTGGTGTTAGGTTTTCATGTTCCATCTTCATGGCCCAGGGTGTGGGCTCTTTATGATGTGGGCTCATTTATATTTCGTTGGCCCAAGGTGCGGGCTTTCCTTGGTTTTTCTTTTCTTTTACTTGGCCGAGGTTCTACCTTGCATGTGGTTTCCTAATCCAGGCTATGGGCTTTTTTTCCCTGTCTCCTCTGTAGTTTTATTGGGCATTAGCCTGCTTGGTCGGTAACAAAATTTCTGCTTCCTTCAAAAAAATATTTGATATCTGGGCTCCACAATGACAATGTGCCCAGAGTAATATTACATAATTTTATACCATTGGCCATTAGGGATTGATGAAGCACCAACAATCAGAGTTTTTATCTCTTCAAAAGAGAATACACACAGCAATCATTTTGCATATACTTGTGGGCAATGCAAAACATTTTGGTGGCATGCAGCTCCTTATCTGAATCCAATGTCTCAATTTTCAAGATCCAGGTGTGGAGCTCATGTCATGGCAAAAAGGATCAGATATCTGCTTTTAGCCAAAGAAATATCCTGTTTATCACCAAGGGCCTGCTTGCATTGACAAAATCTAGATGGATTTACCAAGTCCATGTCAGAACACAGGCTGTAATTTTGCAGAAAAGGCGCCAAATAAATAGAATGAGTCACAAACTGTTGGTGATTAAAGCCAATCCAGATTTTGTCAATGCAAACACGAAGAAAAGGTATAATAAACACAAGAAACTCAGATTCGAACAAAATGTGTCAAAAACCAAGAGTTGTAAAAAGCACAGAAAATGCAAATGTACCTGTGGATGCAGAGAGGCTGAAAGTAGTTGGCGTGCTTCTCACCACCGGATAAGGAGAAATTTCAACTCCTGAGACCTTAACATCATAATCACTTTTCCTATCTGCAACCATTATAAACACCCTAGAAGAAATCAGACATGCATCCAACATTCTACCAACTAATCACAGAAACTAGTCAAAATTAACCTCATTAATTTATGCCAAACACAATTCTTTTGAGGGCTAACCCCATATGTTAGTCATGCACAACTTAAAAAATAGTGGTGACTCTTCACCCGCACACATGGGCCAGTCCCATGGCAATCCAGATTATCCAAATTGCTGAATCAGCTATTGATGGAGCATGACCTAAAAATTGAACAAAGAAGCTATATTATCTATTTTTTCCCTTCAAATTTGGACTATCCACTATTTTACTCTTAACCATCAATTTGATCACCATTAATTGGATGGTGATCAATGTCATTTTAGATGTATTCTCCATCCAGAATGGGACCCACAACTTGGGGATCTGGATAACTGCACACCCTTGCCACATGTGAGGAGGACGAGTCACTACCACTATTTAAATTGTGGAAAGCTAAAATAGGAGTCTGCACTTCTTTGGATTGTAAATTTGAAAAAATAAAAAAATAAAAAATATCTCTCAGACTCTATGAAAGAAAGCAACCTCCTAACCGGAAACTTTCAAAACATTGACATATAAAGTGGTACATAAAAATTCTCAGCAGCAAATACCCTCCAATATATCATGAATTCAATTTCAAACAGAAGCAAACCAATTGTTACAAGATATAAACATCACAGTGTTGATGTAGGTTCAAGGCCCACAATTGGACACACCAGGTGCTGAATATTTTGGACCATTTGTATCTGATTTTGGAGCGGAACTTCTGTCAGTTCAATTTTTATTTTTTTTGGAAGATAGTTTTTTATTTCACTGATTTTCTAATGATTATGGGGGCAGATTTTCTGCATTTGCACGTGTTAATGCTTTTCTTTTATCTTTGGCTTCTTTAGCTTCTTCCACCTCATATCCCCATCTCTTGCTGCTGAATTACAGTAAAATAGAAAAAGAATAGGTCATTGGTCACCCGAAAACCACCAGATACATCATCCACCAATGTGATTCAAGGCATATACAGAGCTACAGGCTCCGACTCTGCTCGCATCAACAACATCAGCAAAGGGGATTCAGCAGCAATGACAGATTCATTATGCATTCAGGAACCGAAGAGATTTCAATTAATTCTCAGCCCTTTCAGATCTGGCAACTCGGATGTAGATGACCTTGCAATTATGGTAGTGATGCTATTACATCTGCCCTAAGTTGACATTAGACTCCAGCCGCCTTGGTAGAGAGGACTCAACCACCCTGTTCAACATGAGTGTCCTTGCTTGGAACAATAGATGGCTGGATATGGCCACCTTGCAGACAGAAATACGAGCTAAGATCTCCTCCCTCAATCTCCCTCATATGTCTAATTAAAACTTGCACACAGTAGTAATTTTGGTGTAGGACAGCCTAATCCCCTAAATGAATGTGATATTTTAAAGTGGCAAATTTATGCAAAAATAATAATAATAATAATAATAAAATGATGCTATTTGAAAGGGGCAGATTTATGCAAGTATTGACAGTAAAATTCGGCATTATACATCATAAACCAAGGAGGAAATAAGGAACATTAAGCAATGATCATGGCCATCCATCACAAAAATGTTGTATTGAACCTTAAAATCTGAATTTAGTCAAATCCAGCGAAAGATAGAACTTTTGTCTTGCAATGGGTCCGTCTAATGATCCAAGTGGATTTTCTAATCTAGAAAATAAGAATTTTCTAATCTAGGAAATAAGAATTTTCTAAATTGGGAAATCTAAAAAATTAATGATTATTCAAATCTAAAACCCTTGGGTGATGGGATTTGAATAAGATCAAAATATGTAAATGTGGGGCTAAAAATCTTCCAAGATTTGGATTGAGAAGAAAAAAAATCGACTTCTAGATCTAGAGAATTTAGAAGAAAATGAAGAAAATGCGTTTAAAGAAGAAAATACCTTGAGAAAAGAGAGAATGAGAGAGAAGGAGAAGATGAAAAATCACTTCCCTGGGCCTCATGCCTTCTTCCATTCACTGGAGTCGAAGACGGAATCGTCCGATCTTGAATAAGCAAAAGCTCTCTTTTTTTCCATAAACATAACATAGCATTCTTAGGTTTAGGGCAAACACCCTTATAAATTCGTAATTACACTAAATGACCAAAATACTCCTACTAAAATAAGTTTTTAAAAAAAAACAAAAAAATTTGCACGAAAAATTGTACGCACAGTCTCAAAACTCAAATAAATAAAATATTCATAAGATAAACTCAAATCCAAGATGCCCAATGGACCCCAATGATAGCGTAATGAAAGTGGGCTACGACCAAGATGTTCCGTAACGGTAACAGTGGCCGTAATGGCCACCACCATTACCTTTAAGATATGGGGCATAACGGCTGTTACAGCCTCGTAACGGCCGTTACGGTTTCTTTTTCTATATATTTTTATTTATTGAAAAACCCCCCGAAAAACCTATATTTGCTCGGTGACGTTGATTAAAAAGTATGAAAAACCTATATATGTCCCGTAATAGACCATTACGGGGCTATTATGACCTTTATAAGGGATGTAACGTGCCGTTAACGGCAATTACAGGTCATTTTTTTTTCCATAACGGTTGTTACGGCTGTTACGACCCCGTAACGTGTAACGGTTGCCACCGTTACCTTTACGTAACGGCCTTTACGACCCCATAACGGCCTTTACGACACACCATAGCTACGACAATCCAATGGTCCGATCACACCATCGTCACAATCCAACGGTCCAAATATCTCATTCAAGCAATTTACACATGTCACAAACACATGCAAGATCTTCAACTTCTAGAAACCTAACCCATACCCATCATCTAACCACATTAACACGGGTAACGCACGCCTCCTACGTTAATATACTTTAAATGGTCTAGTGTCCGCATCAACTCCCCTCGGCTGAGAAGAGCTAGACTCCGGCAAGATAAAACTCTCATGCCTTTCTAACAAATCTGGATCCAGCCTCTACAACTCCGCTTCCGTCAACCATGTACAGTCGAATGATGGTCTGTTCTTCCACTTCACCAAGTACCTCTGAAATCCATCATCTCGACTGGAAACAATTTGCTCATCCACAATTCCTTCAATTTCTTCTTTTTTCTTATATATGGTAGGCATAGGTGTGGTGTAGGTTGGGAAGAAAATTCAAAAATTGGTCAATGGTTTGGAACAAAAATAGGGTCTATGGGATGGGTTGAAAAAGGCATTAGATCCTCTACACTAAATGTTGAACTAATCCCCATGCGAAGTGGAAGATCTATTACATACACATTGGATCCAATTTTTTTCAAAATCTTAAATGGTCCAGCACTGCGTGCTTGTAACTTCTTAACGGTACCTTGTGGGAACCGTTCTGGCCGCATCCTAACCATTACATAATCCACCCTCATTAAACTCTTGAATTCTACGATGTAAGTCAACTGAAATTTTGTATTGTTCATTACTAGCATTTATCCACCACCTAATCTCTGTATGCAACTCATGAATGTGATGGGAAAATGCATCGGCGGACTATGAGGGTCTCTGGGTGACTGACATAAGTAACAAATCTATGGACAATCTAGGTTTGTAACCACTAACAATTTCAAATGGACTCATACCCGTATACCTATTAACTGAAATGTTATATGCAAACTCGGCGGCAGGCAGGACTAAGTCCCATGTTTTAATGTGTTCACCCACTAAACATCGTAGTAAATTTCTAAGACTTTGATTCACAACCTCAGTTTGGCCATCAGTTTGAGGATGGTAGGCAAAGGGAAACTGGAGTCTTGTGCCCATCATGTGCCATAATGTCTTCCAAAAATAACTAGTAAACTGGACATTCCTGTCAGACATTATGGTCTTAGGCAAACCATGTAATCGAACCACCCCCTCGAAGAAAATCTTGGCTATGTTGGATGCATAAGACGTTTTTAAACACGGGAGAAAGTGGGCCATTTTTTAGAAACGGTACATGACCACAAAAATGGAATCGTGCTTTTTAATTGTATTGGGAAGTCCGAGCACGAAATCCATACCGGTGTCTTGCCACGGTGCATGGGGCACTGGCAATGGCTTCTACAATTTAGTATTCTGCTTCTTCTATTATGCCAGATAACATGTTCGACATTGCCCTAAAATTTTGGCTACATCTCGCTTGAGACTTGGCCAATAAAATCAATCCTCCACTAGGGCGATGGTCTTATCTCGACCAAAATGGTCAGCTATACCACCAGCATGAAGCTCCCAAACAAGGAAATCCCAAAGGGAGGTGAAGGAAATACGAAGTCGATCTCCTTTAAAAAGGAAGCCCCATCTTTGAGCATGAACTCACCCAAACTATGCTGGTCACCTAAAAGTGATGTGTATGTTCCCCTAAAATCCGGACACATGAGATACTCGTCTTTCAATTGCTCAAACCCGACAACCTCTACGCTCAAGGAGTTTGAGCAATGTCACTCTCCTACTAAAGGCAAGGGCTGGTTTGTTCTCGATCCCGACTTTATGTTTTAAGACAAATTAATATTCCTGAAGAAACACTACCCACTTGGCATGCCTTGGGTTGAGCTTCTTTTGGGAATTTAAATATCTCAAAGCCTTGTGATTAGAAAATAAGACAAATTCTTGCGGTAGAAAATAATGATGCTAATGACGTAGCAACTGCACTACCGCATAAAATTCTTTGTCATAGGTGGAATACCTTTGTTTTGCCTCATTCAGTTTCTCACTGAAATAGGCAATTGGATGACCCTCTTGGCTTAGTACTCCTCATATACCTACACATGAAGCATCACACGCTACTTCAAAGACTTTATAAAAACCTAGATGACGCATGACGGGAGCCTCCATCATCTTGCCCTTAATATGTTTGAACACCTTAGTTGCAGCCTTAGACCATATATACTCTCCTTTTTTAATGCAATCAGTAATGGGAGCCATAATAGTGCTAAATCCTCGAATGAACTGATGATAAAATGTGGCTAAGCCATGAAAGCTTCTCGCATCATGTATGTTCCGCCATTCAGGCCAGTCAACTATAACCTTAACTTTTTCTAGATCCACTCGATTCCCTACAGATGACACTATGAACCCTAAGAAGACACCCCTATCAGACATGAACGAACATTTCTTAAGATTCGCACATAACCTCTCCGCCCTAAGGACACTACAGACCTACCTCAAGTGGTCGAGACGCAGTTCTTTAGTGGTACTATATATGAGTATGTCATCAAAATAAACCACTAAAAACTTCCCCATAAAGGGTCTCAAAACCTTTGTCATCACACGCATAAAAATAATGTGTGTATTAGTCAAGCCAAAAGGCATGACCAACCACTCGTACAACTCATCCTTCGTCTTGAAGGTTGTCTTCCACTCATCTCTTGGGTGTATGCATATCTAGTGATACTCGCTCTTGAGGTATATCTTGGAAAAAATGGTAGACCTGGCCATCATGTCTAACATATCATCAAGCCTCTGTATCGAAAACCGATTCTTGATCGTGATTTTATTAATGGCCCTACTGTCCACACACATTTGCCACATACCATCTTTCTTGGGTGTTAATAGTGCTGGTACGACACACGGACTCATGCTCTCCCAGATGAAACCCTTTCGCAGGAGCTCATCTACCTGCCTTTTCAACTTTACATGCTCTACAGGGTTCATCCTGTAATGAGGAAGGTTCGGTAAAGTAGACCTCAGGACGAGATCAATGGCATGCTAGATGTCCCACATTGGTGGAAGCTCATCCTGTAAATCCTCAAGAAATACATCATTGTACTCCTCTAGAACTAAGGTCACCTCAGGGGATAACTCTACATGAACCTCGGGTGTAACTTCTCTAGCAATTCCGGCATATACCGTCGAATCATCCTCCGTCTATTTCTCAAACTCTTTTACATTTATGATATGTAGAGACTTCGGATTGGATTCCCTCTCTTCTTTCCTTAACTCACTCATTTTCACATCCCTAGCCTTGTCCATGGGGCTCTTGGGTGGCAACATATTAATCTTGATTTTCTTGCCCTCATGCGTGAATGTACATACATTCGAGCAACCAAAAATCATGACGTCTAAATCATATAACCAAGGCCTCTCGAGAATGATATGGCCTACATCCATAGGCAATATATCACACCACAACATGTATCTTGTTTCGAACAGAAACAAATGCGTTTGATTTGGGAAGTCATCTTATTTAAATATCAACAAAAAGAGTATTTTGGAACAATCATCATATTTCATTTATACTAAGTTCATTTACATCCTCGTTACATCCCTTGATTCTAAGATAGATCATTTTGAGAAAGTAAAGCATTAAATCTAGAATTCGACAGCCTTTCGGCAGCTATTTTGATCATCTCCTAAGACTTAGGAGGAATGTCGATTTGATTGACTTGGCTTCACTTTTGAGCTCATCCTTTAGGCAGAGGAGAAAGTTTGAAGTGATGAAGAATGAACTTGAATGCTTCCAGTAGATCCGGCAGCATTCTATCCCCCCTTCAAGACAAGTCATTCAGAGCTTCTGCGTACACACGCAACCTACAGATAGGTTGCGCGGCCCCACGCAATGGAGCAGTGCCAACGCGTCCCCGCGTAAAGGAACAATGGACAGCACGACCCCACGCAATGAAGATTCCTAATGCGCGTCCCCGCGTAATCAGGAACTTGTCCTGCGCGTCATCTCGCAAAGGCAGAATGACGACGCGCAACGGAGACCACGCGCAACGGAGGCCTTGCTCCTCACCTTTCGATGCTCTGCTCTTTCCAAAATCTTCAATCCGTCCAAATGGAGTGAGGGGGTATTTATAGGGTCACCACACGTGCCAAACCTCGAATTTCGTGCCATGGCCCACCCTCGCATCTGATCTAGACCATTCATTTCAACCACCTAGTTCTGACTGTACAAGAACCCTTTGCGCATATACGCGCAATGCAGGATTCCGTTACGCGTATACGCGGAATGTAAATCTCATCCTGTCGTCCCAGTGCAACCAAAAGTTGTCTGCGCAGGCGACATGCGCAACACTCTGGCGTTGCGCAACCACGCGCAATAAGAATCCGTTGCGCGTACACACGCAGCCAACATCTTGCTTTATACTTTGATGATATTTTTATGCTTCAACAGATGCCCCCTTGATCCGTTCTTTGTTCTCATGAATCAAAGAGCCAGGATCAATCCTCACTAGGTTGAGCGGCTACGCACAACTGGTCTACCTGCGCGGCCACGCGCAATGCACTTTCATCGCTACCACGCGCAACGTCTCATTCGCCCTATAAATACTCAGAACGACCTCATTTATCCACTTCTCTCTGTTGCAGCGGAGCTCTAGCGATTTTTTTCTCCGAGTAAGTCTTTGCGCGACCACGCGCAACGCGTAAGGGAAAAATCCCTTGTGCATGCCCGCGCAACCAATATTTTTTTCACACAGTCCGCCCTGTTGCGCGTACACGCGCAAGGAAAACTAGGTTGTGCGTACCCGCGCAACGTCCTTGTCTGCGCATTGTACCCGACCAACACTTGTCTTTTTTCAGACTCGACTTTGCTCACTCTGGACTGACTTTCCCAACTTCTTTCTTCTTCAGGTTCTGATCTTCTCCAATTATGGCTCGCACTAAGAGAACTTTCATTGTTGTCGATCCTCCTACCGATCAGCCTTCTCATCAAGACCTCCCCAATGCTGATTCCTTTGTCACGCCTCAAGCCACGGAATCTCCATCGTCTCCGGCTCAACCCTTATGCAATCACTTCAAGACAACTGTCAAGCGCCCTGCCTTCATAAAGGAGCCAGTGTTGCCAACCTTTGACTTCTCCCCCCGCATCAAGGATTTACCATCTCCCATTCAAAGGGCCATCATCATGGGAGACCTTGAAAGGCTGCCAACGCACGGCCGAGACTATGATTGGGACAAGTGGCTAAAGACGACGGCACATTACCATACAAGCAGCGAAAGGCCACCTGTTAGAGAAGATACTCCTCCCTCCAGATTGAAGAAGGTTCGCAGAAACAGAGCGAAGGAATTCCAGGAGAAAAACAAAGAACAAAACAGGAAGAAGCTCAACAATTCCTGGGAATCAGCCCACTCGATCCAAAACACCATAGAATTTGACAACCCTTATAGACGGGGCATCGTCTCAATCCCCATCAAAATCCACTGTCACCATTCTATGTTAATCTGCGAGCCCAGAGACTTCCTCACCTCAGAGAGACTGTCTTACTCAGAGTCTTGGTCATTCAGAGAACCGAAAATACTGGAAGGCATCTTACGACCCCAAAAACTAAGGCAACGGATTGGCAATGTGCATCCCATGATCTTCCTTGTGCCTTCTTACGACCTTCACAGCCTGTACCCCTCCTTTTATGAAACACTCCAACAGCGTTTCAATTATCGCCGACTTATTTGGCTCCCGGAAGAGTTCAGAACGAGAGGCTCTCTGACCCCTCGAAATTACTACCCGGAGTGGGCTGCTGCAGTCATGAAGAAACATGCAGACACTTTGTTGAAGATCGATGTTTTTTCCGCCATGGAAGTAACGTCGCAACATTTTTACAGGGAACCTTCTATTCTGAAGGCTTTCCTTAACTATTGGTGTCCTTCCACCAACTCTTTTCACTTTCCCGAAGGCGAAATGAGCATCACTCTTTGGGACATTCACAGAATCACCAGTTTACCAATAATAGGGAAAATCTTCGACGAATTCGTCCCTACTAATGAGGAATCTCTTCACCCAACCATATACCTTCGATTTCAGAATCGACCACAGAACTTTTCAAGGAAATGTCTAAATTCCCGAATATTCATAAAATTCATCCCATGCAATGGCTGGCGCATTTCAGCTGAGGTTTCAAGTAATTCTCTTTCTCCCCTTAACTCCTTTTTCATGCCGCGGTTTATTATATATATAATCTTGATTTCACTTACTCATTTTCAGATTCTAGGGCAATCATTCTCAAGAACTTGAACGCCTTCGGAAAGGTATTAAAGGTCGTGCCGAATATTCTGTCTATGGAGAACTCGCGGCATTTTTGGCCTACTGGCTGAGCATAGTAGTTTTCCCAAGTTCGAAGTCAGCAGATGCCATTCGCCCTTCCTTGTTTGTGACAATAGGTGCCATGGCTGAGGGAGTCAGGTATTCTCTCGCACCCCCCGTCCTCTGCTCAATCTACAGAGGCTTTGGAGAAATGCTTCTCATGTGAAGAGCCCTTCCGTTGGTTCTATCTCGACTTTCATGCCATGGCATTATTTCTTCGGCTGGCTCGGCGTTTATTTCCCATGGACTTACGATGTGCCAGAAAAAGCTTATATTCATCCTTCGAAACTTCCCCTCAGCTTTTTTCAAAAGAGATCTATGGCAAAGAGATCTTACGACTGGGCAAAAGACGCTATTTCCTCGGACGACAAGATAAATTACTTTCAATTCGGCCTGCCATGTTATATCGAAGATGCAGAGAAGACGGGCACATCTCCACTTACTGTAGAGGGAAGGGGATTCTTTATATCTATCAAATCGTGCAGTCTCCCGTCGAGGGAAGGGACAGAATTCTGGCAAGAACCATATTACCCAAGCCGCTTTGCCCGTCAATTTGGCTTTGACCAAGCAGTACCAGAAGACTGCATGCTAGTTACCAGGAGAATGCGAAGTTATGGCACTGGTCCATTTAACTGGGCCATGGTTTGGAAGCAACTGCTATGCCGAGCAGATTCTGCCTTCATTATTCCAAGTTGCGATCGCACCCCTAGAGCATCATACAATCACATGAGGTGGTGGGTACACCAAGCCCACTTGGCCAGGAAAAGCCAACCAGTGGATAAACCTGTGTGGCTTCCTCCTCCCGAGCTTAAGGGTCGCGTCATTGAATCAGGAGTTGGTTTCATTCCGGAAACTAGCCATGCCCCCTCTACGGGTCATCACTGTGTCAAGATATCCATAGACGAACCTATTCGCGAGATAAAACCTGACAACACCCTGGAAGGTTAGGTAGCATATGGCGAGACTCGCGAATTTGAACCAGTTTCTCTTCATCAAAGAGGAAGGGTTACAGCAGACATTCCCCTTCATCCAGAGGATGCTACTAATCCCCAAGATGAACCGTCTCCACCCACTCCTCTCCAGCAACAGCCGACCACCTCTCCTACTTCTGGGATTGCTCAATCTCCACAGCAACCAATTTCTTCCCCCGTTTCTAAGACCGCTCAACATCATCAGCAACCAACTTCTTCTCCCGTTACCAGATCTCGAGCACGTGCCCAAGCTTCCCCCCAAGAAAGGACTACCGATATCACTTCTCCGGCGGTGACTATCGCAACTACCCAACCAGAAGGCCAGCAACCTCCTTTCAAAGGAAAGCAAGTTGTTGTCGAAGAATCGAGCGAAGAAGATCTGAGTAGTGTAAGCTCAACTTCTTCATCTAGTGATACTGTCTCTGATGAAGACGACACGGAGAGGGAAAGCCAGGATAGTGATTACGAAGAGGGGGAAGTTAACATTAGTAGTGGAGATGAGATAGCTGCAGAAGATATTCCTGCGGCTGAGGGAGACATACTCCCCTCTTCTGAGGTTATTCCCTCAAAAGTTTCATCTGCAAGAGAAGGGAAGGACCCTTAGTCCACAGAGGATGCAGATATTCGCCTCGTAAGAAAATTTTACCATCGTCATTTGTTCTTTTTCCTTTCCTTTTTCTTCTCTTACACGTTCTATTTCAGGTGATCAAACCTCCCCCCAGGATTTACCCCTTGTTGCCCCAACAACCTCACCGAGATTTTCGATGCCCCCGAAGGCAGCAGCGCGGAAAATTCCTTTTCCAGCAGAGCCAATTGTTTTGCCTGCTCATAATATTGTTGTTCCGAGTGTTGAACACGAAATGGCTTCTCCGGCAGAGCCGACTGATTTGCCTACCCCCACTACCGTTACCTTGAGTACTGAGAATAGGGCCCCGTCTCTTGCAGAGATGGTGGAACCTACTCCTCCTCTTGCCAGGGAGACAACTGTTCACTGTTTCAGTGCCAGCGAGAGGTGATTCCTTCCCTTTGTTCACACTTTTTATGTTACCTGTTCATAAAACTTTTATTATAACTTTTTATTTCTTAAAAGGGGATTTACCTCAAAATGGTGCAGCGAGTTCTGGCTCTATTGGTACTCCATTGAATGCGCTATCATTTGAGAAGGTTTCCGCACACAGATTAGCCTTAATCAAGAATTCTATACTGGCTGTTGTCGAAATCTTCAAAGACCCTGATCAATGGTCTGATTTAGCTATTGCTTTGACTGTCCTGGATGGTGCTTCTCAGATGCTAAAGTTGATGTTTCATTTGTGCGCAATGCTCTCTTAAGATTTCATAATTCAATAACCGCCTTGTCCTCAGCTGAAACTGTGACTTTTCCTCCTGAAATCCTGGAGAACAGGAAACAACTTGTGTATTCAAAGGAGAGAGTTTCTCAAATCTCTTCCATTATCTCTCGCCATGATCAGGAACAATCGTCCTTGCAAGAGCAATTGAAAACCTTTGTTGACGAGAAGAAATCTATCGAGGATCATATTGTCCTCCTGAAGCAAGAGATCACTCAGTTAGAGCAACAAAGTTCAGAAGCAAGTTTAAACATTGAAAGGGTCCAAGAAAAGATAGTGTAGCTGTCATTCTGTGGATCCTGAAAGATCCGAATTAGCGAAAAATGAGGAATTGATCGTTTCCTTAGAGGAAAAATTAGCCGATACTCCGGATCCTGCTAGAATTATTTCAAATGCCAAATTAGAACATGTTGCAGCTCAAGTTAATCTTCAAGACAATTTGCAGCAGTATTTAGCAGCATTAGGTATCACAGGAGAGCTATGAAATGTATAATTTTGATGTATTTTTGCTGCTATACATGCTTTCACATTTGCAAGTTGTACTAGTGACTTGTGATATTTCAAATGACATTTTGATTGGCATATTATGGTGCAATAGACTTTCTTTTACTTCATTTTTATCATACTGTATCTTTTTATACACATATATATATATACGTTGTTAGTAAGGGTCTCCTAAATGATCTTCGTCTTAATTGGCGGTACTATATTTCGGTTTAGTTAGTCACACACAGTTTAGGCTCTTGAGTAGTGGAGCATACTCAGTTTAAGCTCTTGAGTAGTGGAGCTGGGTCTCACGTGATGACCTCTGTAACTCTTAGGAGTTCACTGGACTTCTCACTGCCTAGGGAGTTCACAAACCGCGATCCATCAGAGGGGCCCAGTGAAGCTACTGGGACGGTGAACTCGGTTGGTTTTACGCACAGGGTTGGCCGCAGTAACTCTCTAGAGTTCACAGAGCTCGCAAGGCTACCTTTGGGGTACCAAATCCATGGTTGTCAGTCCATCAATGAGTAGGTTTAAACCCTTTCTCATGAGTTAATACCGAAATTAAACCACAAATCTAGGGGGTCTTATGCACGGTTGGCCTATCTAAAGCTCGCACTGCAACCCTCATTTTCTTCGTCTGCAAGGTCGAGCCCATTCACGGGAGGGCACTTTCCTCTGTTCCCCGTGACGCTGCCAGAAAGTTGTACATACGGCATGGGGGTTGCGTGATTGGCCGTTGGGGACTTTGTCACTGGCTCCGTCAACTGCCCGCATGGGTATGCATACGATGGCCTTCACGGGCTTTTTAGGGCCACTGACTTCTCGCTGCTGCCCGAATGGCGATCTTGATAGGTCTTATGCATGGCTGGCCCTTCTAGAGCTTGATCCTTTTGGTCCTTTCAAGCTTGATCCTTTTTTTTAGAGCTCCTGGCTCTTTTAGAGCCTGATCTTTTTAGTTTTTAGCTCTTTTCTTTTTAGGATTTTGCTTTTCTTTAGGATTTGGACCCTTTTAAGGATTTGGATAGACTGCCTTGAAATGTCTTGATAGATAATAGAGGGTAGTAGGTGCAATCGTTGTCGTCGCGAGAATAATAGCCATCTCTGAGTGCGATCATTGTCGTCGCGAGAATAACAGCCATCTCTGAGTGCGATCATTGCCGTCGCGAGAATAACAGCCTCCTCTGACTGAAATTGATACATCATCACCTTTGCTAACATCTTCAAAAATATCCATTTGTGCTTGTTAGTAATGTATCAGCTTGGTGATGATATCGATTTCGGCAGAGTTCTGCAGAGCTCGCTTGATGATGACGATTTCTTTGCAATACTGATAAAATATAGTCTCGATATGCTCGCAAATTTCTTCTTTTATTCATTCAACGATACATAGACATGGTCTTGTCCACTCTTGCCCCCTTTTGATGTAGAATCATTATGCCGATAATATTCTGGATCAAAATCAACAATGTCGCTAGGGACGATATCTTTTGATGAAGCGAGCATTGACCGGTACATTGATACCTTGTCCATCTTGGTTTACTACCCTGTATGCCCCATTGGAGTATACTTCGCTTATTATATATGGCTCATCCCATTTGGGCTCGAACTTGCCCCCTGTTCTACGGGTGATCACTATCGGTCTTTTCAACATAAGCATCATGTCCCCCTTTTTAAAAGAACGGTATTTAACCCGTTTATCAAAAGCGGCTAATGTCCTTACCTGGTATAATTGCAACCGCTGCTGCGCGGCTAGACGTTTCTCATCGAGCAAGTCTAGCTCTTTCAACCTTATTTTTGCATTCTCATCCTCCGTTAGGGACTGATGCACTGCCACCCTGAGCGATGCTACTTGTATTTCAATCGGGATGACTGCCTCAAAGCCATAAACCAGTGAATACGGTGTTGTTCTTGCTGTTGTGCGATCAGTAGTTCTGTATGCCCATAATGCTTCTTGCAATTTGTCATCCCAATCGCGCTTGTTTCCTGTCACTGTTTTTTTCAGTATTTTGACTATCGTTTTATTAAACGCCTCTGCTAATCCGTTGGCCGATGAATAGTAAGGAGATGAAAACGAATGCCAAATGCTGAATTTCTGACATAACTTTTCCATGCCTTTGTTTTTGAAGGGAGTGCCATTATCCTTAACGATTTTCTTTGGAATACCATGCCGGTATATTATGGCGTGGCGAATGAAATTAACCACATCCTTTTCCTTAACATTACGCAAAGCAACTGCTTCAGCCCATTTGGAGAAGTAATCGGTCGCCGCCAAAATATACTGCTTTCCTTTGGATGAAGGCGGGTTTATAGGACCAATTACGTTAAGTCCCCAAGCAGAGAAGGGCCATGAAGTAACGGACTGGTGCAAGTCTTCAGGGGCATGTGTATAACATCTCCATGAATTTGGCATTCATAACACCGCTTCGCATAATCTATTGCATCTTTGAACATGGTGGGCCAATAATAACCCATTCGATGTATTCTGTGGAATAGATTTCTGCCCGCTTGATGTGCTCCGCATTCACCAAAGTGCGCTTCCCACAATATTTGATCTGCTTCTTGTTTATCTAAGCAACGTAAGAACATCCCATTATACGATTTTCTATACAACACTTCGCTGCATATAATGAACCTATTCGATCACTGCTTGATCTGCTGTTTCTGCACCTGATCTTCCGACAAGATATTGTACTTAAGGTAATCAACGAAAGGTTGACGCCAATCATCTGTTGTTATTTCTAAACATGACACCGGAAGTGTCTCAATGACTTCTTCAATGACCTCTGAAGACGGTAAAAATCTTCTTTCTTCTATAGTTACCTGGAGAGGGCTCCGATTAGGGCAGAACGGAGCTTCTGCCAAACTAGCTAATGCATCTGCTTTTGCGTTTTCAAACCGCGGGATGTGTTTGATTTCTACATGACCGAACTGTTCTAGCAGCTGCTGTGCTTTCCTGCAATAGGGTAAGAGTTCCTGCTTTCTCACCTCGAATTCTGTTGTCAACTGATTTATAATTAATTTGGATCCCCGAAGATATGCAAAAGTTTTATCCCCATCTGTTGAGCCATTTCCATCCCAATAATGAGGGCTCTGTATTCAGCCTTATTATTCGTGCACACGGTGCCTAACGTGAAAGAGTATGGTAACAAGTCTTCTTGAGGAGTAATGAATATCACCCCTGCCCCTGCTCCTGATGCTCGCGCGGCACCGTCGAAATACATTTGCCATGAACCTTGCAACTCGGCCAACATAACCTGTTCATATGGAAAATCGTCAATGATAGTCTCACATTCTGCAACGGGGTGCGCTGCGAGAAAATCTGCCACTGCTTGTCCCTTCACGGCTTTGGCTGGTTCATAAGTAATAGTGTATTCCGAAAGCAACGGCATCCATTTGGCTAGTCTCCCTGATAATATCGGCCTTGTCATTAAAAACTTGATCGGATCTGCTCTTGAGATCAAGGTTATATCATGGGAGAGACAATAATGTCTCAGTTTTTAGACTTTGAAGACTAGCGCTAGACATTCCTTCTCAATCAGAGAATAATTGCATTCAGTCCCCATCAATGTTCGACTAAGATAATAGAGAGCGGCCTCTTTCCCGGCTTAATTAACTTGAGCCAACAAAGCACCTAAGGATTTCTCCGCTGCGGATATGTATAAAATAAGCGGCTTCCCTCTTATCGGAGCTGTGAATACCGGTGGCCGCTTCAACAATTCCTTTATCAAGTCAAATGCATTCTGACAAGCTTGGTCCCATACAAACTTTGCATCTTTCTTCATCAAACGAGAGAACGGCTGGCATCTTCCTGTTATGTTTGAGATGAAACGGCGGATATACGCCAATTTTCCTTGCAAACTTTTCAATTCTTTTATCGTTGTCGGCGGTGGCATATTTTGAATGGCTTTGACTTTCTCAGGATCGATTTCGATACCCGTGTTGTATAACAAAACCAAGAAATTTGCCTGAGGATACTCCAAAAGCGCATTTGGCTGGATTCATCTTCAACTGCTTCTTTCTTAATCGACGGAAAACTGATGGCAAATGTTCACAATGCTCCTGATGGTCCCCTGATTTGACCACCAAGTCATCAACGTAGCACTCAACATGTTTGTGCATCATGTCTTGGAAGATATGCTGCATTGCTCTGATATGTTGCCCCGACATTTTTGAGACCGAACGGCATGACTTTATAGCAATAAATTCCAAGCGGCGTTCTAAATGCCGTCGCTTCTTCATCTTCAGGTGTCATTCTAATCTGTTGTATCTTGCGTAGCCGTCCATAAAGGACATAACAGCATACTGAGTCGTGCTATCAATCAACAATTCTGTTATAGGGAGAGGAAAATCATCTTTTGGACAAGCCTCGTTCAAATCTCTGAAGTCAATGCACACTCTGACTTGTCCTTTTTCTTTTTCACAGGGACAATGTTCGATATCCACCTGGGATACTTGACTTCTTTGATAAACCCCACTTTAATCAGCTTGCTGACTTCTTCCTCGATCAATGGGATTAAGTCCGGGTGAAATCGCCTCTGTGCCTGTTTAACCGGCCTTCTCTCCTTGGAAACATTTAATCGGTGCATCGCCACAGAAGGTTCTAAACTCGGCATCTCGGCATACGTCCAGGCGAAGACATCTTTGTTTTCTTCAAGCAACTGGAAATATTTCTCAGATTCTTGTTCAGAGAGACCGCTACTAACAAATGTATTCCTGGGTTCTTCTTTTGTACCCAAGTTTATCTTTCGCAAACTGTCTATCGTTGGCTGGCCCCCGTCTTCCATATGCTTCGGAGCTGCTTCAGGATATTTGACCATCTCAGAATCTTCTTCCGATGCTTGCGCTGCCGTAATCATATTTACCGACGATTCTGCCCCCAATCCTTGGAATTTTCTTCGCTTTTCCTGACCAACCCCAAGAGGTATCTGAATACCCTTCCCATGATTTAGTCTCATGGGTTCTTCGCAGTCAAAACCCATGCTTCTCATGATTTTCTTGCTCACTGAGCTGTATCTTTCTAGACTTTTTGGAGTCAACTTACCGCAGTGTACGTTACTTTCAATTTCCTACTTTACCCTTGCTTCCACTGCGGTATAGAATTCTATCAGCTCGGGGTGTTTTGCACTAGCCTTGACTTGAAACCTTCCCGGGGCTATTGAGAACGGCTTACACCTTTCAATGCTAGGCAGCGGTACTGTATAATTAGACTGCAAAATTTTTAATTGCTCTGGTGACAACAAAGTTAGCGGCGGCTGTCTTGGTTGCCTCAAACGCTTCGGTACAAAATAGAATTTCTTCTTTGTGTCTGCAATTTTGGAGGATTCAGCCCTTTCTCCCCTGACATCGTTCGCTTGAACGTCTTTCAACGCTATATTCTCTTTATTATTTCCCACTTCTTCGGCGAACCCCTTATAATAACTAGCGTCCGCAAAGAAAGACTCTGCTTCCGTATATGGCCTCGCATCAGCGATTACTTTGTACTGTCTCCCGTCCTTACAGTATTTGAAGCATTGATGCAAGGTGGAAGGTACGATGTTGTACTAATGTATCCATGGCCTTCCCAAGAGAAGGTTGTACGTTGTCACGGCGTTTATAACGTGGCATACCACATCAGTAATTAATTCTCCTATTTCAAGTACCAGTGTAATCTTTCCAAGCGCCCGTTGCCCGTCTTGATTAAAGCCTTGTATCATCATGCTGCTAGGATGCAGATCGGAGCGATGATAGCCCAGCTTACATAACATTGAAAGTGGTAAAAGATTCACTGCAGATCCGTTATCTATCATAATCCGCTTAACCTTCTTCCCACCAATATGGCCTTCTATCATTAGTGGCCTATTATGCTCCATTTCGCAGATCAAATCCTCATCGGAGAATGAGATGACTGGCAGGTTATTTGCTTGTTTGTTGTGCTCTTCGCATCTCATTTCTGTTAGCAAAGTTTTTCTAACATCATGGTCAGACAGTGCTTGGACCAAACTCTGCCGAAATTCTTCCGACAACTTGAGCGCATCATAGATGCTTAATCGCGTCGGTATACCTTTCAAATGATTGACCACATCGTAAGTTACCCTTGCTGTTTCACCTCTCCTCATTTCTATCACCACTGACCTGTCTTTCAGCAACTTCTTTTCTCACAAGCTCTACCTTCTGCTTCACAGGGCTTGTCGTCTTCTTTCCCGATCATAAAGTAATTACTACTACCTTCTTTGTCACCTTTCGGTCTTCCTTTCCTTTTGCCTTTTGGGCCCCTTCCTGGGCGGTGAGCATGTTCACTGCGGCCCCCGTGTTCTTTTCTTTCGTCTCGCCGGTTACTATCTCACCCTTGTCTATCAGTCGTTGTATTATACATTTTAATGTATAACAATTCTCTGTCGAATGTCCCACCAAGCGATGGTAACGGCAAAAATCTCTTTCTCTGGTCTTTGTCACATCTTCGAGACGCTTGGGTTCTGGTAATTCTATTGTACCGGCTTTTAGCAGCTGTTTCATCATATGAACAACATCTTCTTTATCGAAATCGAACCCTTCATGTGAATTAAGCATTCGAGGTCTTTTCCCATTATATCTATTCCTTGACCGGCTCCATCCTTCACTCCGTTCCGATCTCCTCTCCTTTGAATCCCTCGCATTTTTACTCCTGCTATCACGATCAACAGTATTCACGCTCATCCTGTCGAGCGCCTTTCTGGCTATCTCGTGGCGAAATGCTGGCGCTTTGCGAGTCATTAATTCCAAGGCATGGGCTTTAGTAGCTAGATCACGGAACGTCCTGATATCAGCACTGGTCAATCCGAACGCGATTCCCGTTTCCATGGAATTCAGACACATTCTGACCTGTTCTTTTTCCTCTGGCAGCTGTCTACACGAGGCTCCCAATATTTTCCATCTATGAACTTCGCTACTGGCCAATTCTGTAATACTAACATCACGTTCTGATGAGAAGAAGTTCGACATAAAGGCGTCCTGCATTTGCTCCCAAGTTCTTATCGACACCGGTGCCAGGTTAGAATACCACTGAAATGCTTTGTGCATCAGCGATGATCCAAACAACCTAAGGCAATACTGCGGAATCGTAGAGAAATTTCCCATGCTGGTAATGAAGTACATCAGATGTTCTTCCGGTGATCCTTCTCCATTAAACTTCTGAAAATCTGGATGTTTAAAGTTGGCCGGGAACGGGACATCCTCTACCTCCCTCGAGTATGGTGTTCGGTATTGGAAGCGGCCAATACTTTCACGTTCTCTCTCTACTCTCACTGCTTCTTCAATGACTTGTCTTATATCATCTTGTGTTATGGTTCTCGTGGCTGGAATAGACCCTCGCGATCCTACCCCTAGCGAATGAGAGCCTTCAGGCTGGTTTCCTTGTCCATTCGTCGTGCCCATCATTGGCGGGGGTACCATCTGAGCTACGTTGTGTGCAACGGCTGCCAGGGCCTCCCTAAGGTGTCTGCATTCTTCCATCAGTACTCTTTGGGATGCTGCCATCTCGTTGATACGATCTTTCGTGGTTGGCATATTGTTCTAGTTTGTCTCAGTCACGTGTACCGCGGCTTCCCCACTCTTAGACGAGACCGTAACGGGAGTGAGGCGAGAATATGGCGGTGTAACAGGACTCATGGAGAGAGGGGAAGATGGAGTCCCGTTCGACTTGGCCACGCTTCTAGTGCTATCGATCAATTGGGGCGGTGCGGACGCCGACGAATTTATATGTGGGGACACGAATACCGGTGAACTTGCCATTACAGCTTTGCCTTTCTGTTCTTTCGTCCATCTAGTCCCCGGGGCGACTAAAGCTGGAAAGTCGCGCAAGGCCAACTGCAGAACCGTTCAACCGGGGTATATCTCGGGAGGAGCAAGTTCGGGATACTTTCTAGTTGCATTGCGAATAATCGACCCTCTAACCTTTGGCGAAGTTAGATTTATCCGAGAGTTTCTTGCATTTCGCACCCTCGTCTTGTGGGACACCACAACAGTCCAGCCATTATCGCCGTCCATCGATTGGGGCGAAGCAGACACAACCCCAGCCGTTGTTTGGGTCATATCATTCTTGCTCACAGGAAGTTGAGTCGTACGCACGGTGGCTTGGTTCGGCACATACTCTATCAGAAATCCAGTTGAAGTGAAACGGAAGCTCACCTCTCTTGCGGGAATCGCCATTTAATTGGAACTTGCAATTGAATCCGAATACCTCGACATAAAACAAATTTAGGATTAGTATTTGAAGAATAAGGTGATCTACTTTAGAGATGAAGCGGAGGATGTTCCCACTGAGAGTCGCCATTTTGGCGTCAGAAAGATGCCAAACTATGACGAAGGTTCCATAACTATCTCAATGTTAATATTAAATAAGATATCCCCAGCAAAGTCGCCATTTTGTTTCGAACAGAAACAAATGCGTTTGATTTGGGAAGTTATCTTATTTAAATATCAACAGAAAGAGTATTTTGGAACAATCATCATATTTCATTTATACCGAGTTTATTTACATCCTCGTTACATCCCTTGATTCTAAGATAGATCATTTTAAGAAAGTAAAGCATTAAATCTAGAATTCGACAGCCTTTCGGCAGCTATTTTGATCATCTCCTAAGACTTAGGAGGAATGTCGATTTGATCGACTTGGCTTCACTTTTGAGCTCATCCTTTAGGCAGAGGAGAAAGTTTGAAGTGATGAAGAATGAACTTGAATGCTTCCAGTAGATCCAGCAGCATTCTATCCCCCCTTCAAGACAAGTCATTCAGAGCTTTTGCATACACGCACAACCTACAGATAGGTTGCGCGGCCCCGCGCAATGGAGCAGTGGCAACGCGTCCCCGCGCAAAGGAACAATGGGCAGCACGACCCCGCGCAATGAAGATTCCTGTTGCACGTCCCTGCGCAATCAGGAACTTGTCCTACACGTCCCCGCGCAAAGGCAGAATGACGACGCGCAACGGAGGCCTTGCTCCTCACCTTTCGATGCTCTGCTCTTTCCAAAATCTTCAATCCGTCCAAATGAAGGGAGTGAGGGGGTATTTATAGGGTCACCACACATGCCAAACCTTGAATTTCGTGCCATGGCCCACCCTCGCATTTGATCTAGACCGTTCATTTCAACCACCTAGTTCTGAATGTACAAGAACCCTTTGCGCGTATACGCGCAATGCAGGATTCCGTTACGCGTATATGCGCAATGCAAATCTCGTCCTGTCGTCCCCGCGCAACCAAAAGTTGTCTGCGCGACCACGCGCAACACTCTAGCGTTGCGCGACCACGCGCAATAAGAATCCATTGCGCGTACACACGCAGCCAACATCTTGCTTTATACTTTGATGATAATTTTATGCTTCAACATCTCTATATGAACCGATTGGATAGGGACTAAACATTGTTGGGACACGGGCATAGAAGATGTGTCAACCCAAGAAACCTTGTACGGTTGAGGGTATGGGATAAGCTTCAAACCCAAACGAGTGACTATGCTAGTTGAGACCACGTTGGTGCAACTACCACTATTCACGATGACTTTGCAATTCTTGTCACCACTCTTGATAAACGTGTAGAAAATTATGCTTCTGCACCAATCATCACTCCTTGGCCTGCGTTAAAGTATATCTAACTATGGCTAGTGGTGCAAACTCTGGTTCTTCTTCATAATCACGAGCACCTATCTCTGGGTCTCTGGGTGATATTCCTCAACTTCATAATCACCCACGTCATCTACATTTTCATTTGACTCGTCTATGACTAAGGCTTTCCCGCGAGTCTTTGTCGTGCACTAGTATGCGAAATAACCTATACCTCCATACTCATAACATCTCAAGTGACTACCAATGCCGGGATTGGCACTAAGGACACCTTTGCCCTTATCATCCTTAGGCTTAGGTGGTGCACTAGCATGCTCCCTAGGCTGACTTCCAACATTAGGTTTGGTTGCTTGAAAACCAGATCTAACATCAGAGTCTCGAGACTCAAAGCGTCTCGTGTCAGAAGACTTTAGGTAATGCTCTAACTCCTGGTCAACTTGGTATGCATAATCCAAGTCACCCACTGTATGATAAGCTCACGCTGCAGATCCATGCGAAGACCCACCTTGAAACGCGCCAGCGTTACTAAGGGATCCTCCTGAATATCACACCGCATCATGTACTCCTCAAATTTTGCAATGTAATCTACGACCGACATAGATTCTTGGTGTAATGCTTGCAACTGATCTAGGAGCTTTTGACGGTAAGAGAGAGGAAGATATTTTTCCTTTAATAGCCTCCATATCTACCCATTGCGCGACTGGAACACCTCTTGATCTCTCGATCCCACGCTCCGTATTTGTCCAAAACAATTTAGCATGACCCACAAGCTTATCTTTACAAACCACACTTGTCAGTTCTCAACCATCTCATACCATTCGAAATAATGGTCCATGTTCGCTAACCAATCAAAGAATGTCTTTTGGGTCAAGGTGCCCATCAAAACTAGGAGCATATACTTTAACACTCTTTAAGATCTTCTCATCGGCATCATAACGGTCTTGATACTCGATTGCGGGCTGCGGATTTTACACTCCTCCACGGCCTACCCCTCGGCCACTTGCTCCACCACCTCTACCACAATTTCCTACCCATTCCTCGACTACTCCCCCTACTTGAGACTATTCATCCCCTCCAATGTCGGAAATTTCTCTCAAGGACGCTTCTATCTGATCCATACAGGTATTCGTGTTCCTAGATTGCGCCTCAATGGCGGCTAAACGTTGGTTGATCGTGTTAATCATCTCAATCAATTGATTCATGTTCAAGACTAAGTGTAAACCAAACCCTCTACTAGTCTGAGTGGGCATACACTATAAGACTCAACTTAAGTTTCCTAAAACACGACTTTAGGAGTGTTTTGACACAAGACTATGGACACCGATGATCCTAACCTTTAAAATGATGCAAATGTGGAAATTTTCAGATCTAGACTTTTAGTATGATGCAATTATGAAAATTTTATATCTAAATCTATAAGCTATGCATGAAATCTTAGAAAATAAAAATATAGATCCTTGATAACTCGATATAAGACGACCCAACAAGATCCTAGTCTCTGATACCAAAAATTGTAGGACAACCTAATCCAACCCTAAATGAATGTGATACTTGAAAGTGGCAAATTTATGCAAATAAAATAAAAATGAAGGTGATATTTGAAAGGGACAGATTTATGCAAGCAATGACAATAAAATTCGACATTATACATCATAAACCAAGAAGGAAATAAGGAACATTACGCAATGATCATGGCCATCCATCACAAAAATGTTATATTGAACCTTAAAATCTGAATTTAGCTGGATCCAGCAAAAGATAGGATTTGATGGTTCTTCAAATCTAAGGCCTTGGGTAATGGGATTTGAAGAAGATCAAAATATGTAAATGTGGGGCTGAAAATCTTCCAAGATTTGGATTGAGAAGAAAAATGATCGGCTTCTAGATCTAGAGAATTTAGAAAAAAATGAAAAAAATAGGTTTAAAGAAGAGAATACCTTAAGAAAACAAAGGAGGAAGAAGGAGAAGAGAAGTTACTTCCCTGAGCCTCACGCCCTCTTCCAATCACTAGAAGTCGAAGACGGAATCGTCTGGTCTTGAAAAAGCAAAAACTCTCTTTCTTTTCATAAAGATGACATAGCATTCTTAGATTTCGAGCAAAACACCCTTATAAATTCGTAATTACACTAAATGACTAGAATACCCCTATTAAAAAATAAGTTTCAAAAAAGAAATTTGCATAAAAAAATTATGCACATACTGTCTCAAAACTCAAATAAATAAAATATTCATAAGATAAACTCAAATCCAAGATGCCCAATGGGCCCCAATGATAGCGCAATGAAAGTGAACTGCGACGATCCAATTTTGTGTCCCGACGCATGGTAGGGCCAGTGGCTTATGGCTTTTATGGGTTGAAGCTATAATGAAATTGGACATTCTTTATTCTGATCCTCAGATGGTCACTGCTGGTCCAATCACACCATTGTCGCAATCCATCATTTCAATCACACCATCATCACAATCCAACGGTGCAAATATCTCCTTCAAGCAATTTACACATGTCACCAACACGTGTAAGGTCTTCAACCTCTAGGACCTAACCCATACCCATCATTCAACCACATTGACAAGGGTAACGCACGCCTCCTACATTGATATACTTTGAATGGTCTGGCGTCCGCATCAAATTTCTATATAGTTAAACATGATACTAGTTTTCCTTCATCTTGGTATCATTACTCTGACATAGATTTGTTTTCCTTCATCTTGGTATCATTACTCTGACGTAGATCTTTCGTCTCATGCTAAGATCTTGTTATCCTAGGATCCAAATACAACAGTCACACTTTTAAAGGCCCATAAGCAAATCATTCACAGACAGACCTAGGCCTCTCCAACCATGCCCTACCCTTATGAAGGTCAGTGCAGAATGCACCACTTGTAAAGCTCCTTCTCTACTTCCATCTCTAGAGCAAATTACCGGGTCTTGTTATGAAGCATGGAATACTCAAATCAAGGAATGCCTATGTACATAGCATGGCATATCCTTTTGTTATTATTCTAGTTGATCCCTCTCGTGCTAAACTGAATAGCATTCAAGAGATTATGAATCTTGACCAGTCGGATAGCATCGTTAAGCAAGAAAGATTCGCCAGAGCCGAATTAGAGTTGTTGCTTTCCATGGAAGAAAATGTGTTAAGCTGAAGGCTAGATTCCTGAACCTCAACTTGAAAGACTCAAATTTGAAGTTCTTTTATGTTGCAATTAAAGAAAAGACATACTAAGTAGGGGTGCACATTTAACCGTTGGATCCGTGGAACCGGACCGGAACCGTTGGATCGGTCCGGTTTGGTCCAATTCCAGGGTGCTAACGATCCAGTTCCGGTTCCCAAATTTTCTGAACCGTTGATTATGAATCGGTTCCGGTTTAAGGTCCTCTAGAACCGAACCGAACCGTTAACCAAACTATTGATCTGAACCGTAAATCCAAACCATGACAGCAACCATGGTCCGTGGATCTGAACCGTCGATCCAACTTAATAAAAGGGACTTTAGGATGGCAATTCCACTTTTTATTTTTATTTTTATTTTTAATTTGATGATCCATTCCTGTTCAGCCCATAATTAGCAATTCGGCATACAGCAAAAGTTCAAGAATTATTCAATATAGAAATTATGTGGGTCCGCCAAGTGATACAGGGACTAAAAAATTTAAGCCATTCTAATCATTAGGTGGGCCATACCATAGAAGGCAACGAAAAACCACCAAAAGCCTCTAAAATTCATGTGGTGGCCATGGCCCACATGATGGTTGTATCAGCCTAATTTTTGAGAATCCAACTTTCATATGCTGATGTGCGGCTATGATGGATGGATTGGATATCATACACATACTAACGTGGGCCCAATAGACATCATGTGTAGAACAGGCATGTAGAGGAAGAAACTTTAATAAATAAAAACAAAACTTATAGCAAGTATTTGTTTGGCCTCCATATCCAACAGGGTTATGCCATTGGGTCACACTCACATGCTAAGATATGCTATGATTTGAATCTTTCGTATTTTCAAAATACGATCGTTAGTGATTTATTTTCCTATGACCACACTTCAGTGATGATCCTAACCTTTCATTTTCCACTGAAAATTCATTTTAGTTCTAAATTTATCTAAATATTGTCAGAGTTTGAAAATATGTTTGGCGTAATTTTCTTAAGGTGTCTCATACAGAAAAGATTCAATATTATGGATGGTTTAGATCATCAAACAACTCAACATGTGGGCCTTGTTGGCTGTGACACACGCTGGATACTATGTCGCAATGGAGGAAAAACAAACTCCTTTGCCAGCAGGAGTCCTTTTGGTTGAGAAAAAACCTAATGATATATACTTTAAAACGAAAAAAAAGCCCTGTTTGAGCGCCCTATTTGAGCGCCCAAAAAAAAAAAAAAAAAAAACCCTTTTTGAGTGCCCTCTCTCTCTCTCTCTCTCGTCGTCCCAGTCTGACGGTCCCAGCACCCTCCCCCCTCTCTCTCTCTCGTTGTCCCGGTCCCAGCGCGGCAGCACCCTCCCTCTCTATATCTCTCTCTGTCGCCGTCCCCGGTCGCAGCGCCCTCTCTCTCGTCGTATCAAGGTGCTGCTGCGGCACCTGCCACCTACAAACCGTGTATTGCTCTCCTCTTTGACACTGAGAAGGACGGCCATCGCATTTCCTTCAATGGCAGCTGAGGTACTATTATTGGTTTTTTTTTTCTTTTTCTTTTTCTATTGAAATGGGTTTTCATTTTTATTGGTTTTTTTTTCATTTCTTTGCTTTCGCCGGTTCCGATTCGGTTCTAGTTCCATTCCGTTTTCATGGTCCGGTTCCGGTTCCAGTTCTAGAGGGCTAACGGTCCGGTTCTGGTTCCAAAAAGTGTAGAACCAGTTCCGGTTTCACCCCAGAACCGGACCAAACCGACCCGTGTGCACCCCTAATACTAAGAACCACATTTGGAGTATCTATGATGTAGCAGGAAGTCTAGTAGTTCTCAAGAGGATATTTGGCAAACTTGTGTTCAGTATTTCCAGCATACTTTGGCACCCCCAAATCAGCAACGTAATGTGGACCTCAGACACATTAATGTGCGTGCCCTAATCAGGTGCAAGGTAACAATATTTGCAAGCACATCTCTAAGAGAAATTGAAAGAATTATCAAAGCCCCTGGGCCAAATGGATTCAATATGCATTTTAATATGTATGCTGTCCAATTATTGGTGGGGATGTGTGTGCTGCTATCAAGGGCTTCTTCAGAAATGCCAAGATGCTCAGTCAAGTGAAATCCGCAAACGGTGCTCTTATTCCCAAGAGAAAACATGCAAAAAGCCCCATTGATTTAGGCCTATTTTGTTAACAAATAAGATTTATAAAATCATAGGTGGAATCATTGTCCAAAGATTAAAGAACAATATGTCATCCATCATCAGCAAGAACCGATCTGATTTTGTTTCGGGTCCTCTAACAATATCCTACTTAGCCTTGATCTCATCCGTGACATCCAATAAATATTGGCCCACTTAGGATGTGTATTAAGGTGGATTTAAGGAAGGCTTTTGACATAGTGAATTTAGACCCGCTATTTGTTGCATTAACAGCCTTCATTTTTTCAGAAAAGTGTATAAGCTGGGTTAAAGCTTGCATCCTTCAATGTGATGATATTCTCACCAACGTGACTTCATCCCTTTGCTTATAGGATATTATTGGCAAGCTTGACATGTATGGCCTAAATGCACAAGCTTGAGAGGGAGTGTTAGGGTTCCCAATCATTGGTGTACCTGAGATGCAAACTACATTATTAATCGGTGCTTCTCTTGTAATCTAAGATTGTCTTTCAGAGCACCATAACTTAGGAGATCGTCCATCCTTTTAGATTACATCATAGTTAATCGGTGCTTGTCTTGTAATCTAAGATTTATAAATAAAGCATTCCTATCATGGTTATAAATGTCGGTGTTGGTCGGCATATCGACCCAATGGAAAATTGATACGGTACGGCATCACGTATTGATATCGGGGCCATATCGGCTTGTATTGATCAGATTTTTTTAAGCTATAACATATGAAAAATTATTAGAAAAATGGGGGGGGGAGATATATCCAAGAATCTATCTTTTTTTGTGTTTAGACCATGTATTTGATGGTGTATTAGACCATTCTTTGATGAGAATGTTGCCCATCAATTTGTGTTGTTGAAAGTCAATTCAATGGGCCTTAATTGAACACAAATCAAGCATGATTTGGTAAACTAGGGCCTATTACATTGAAATACAACAAAAAGAAAATGAAAATATAAAAAGAAAGTGAAGGTTTAACCTTCTTTCCGATTTTTCCCACAATGGTCCACTTCGCTTCAATTTGTTGAATTCCATTCAAATCATTTATTTTGATCCCAAAATAGGTCTAGATCTAGCCTACAATGAGTTTTTAAGATTTTTCCATAGTTTAAATGAAAAAAGAATAGGAAATATGAGTGAAATTTTGAAAAAAAAAAAAATCAAAATTGGGCGTTTATGGGCATATTGGCCTCGTATTAGTGCCGATGTGCCCCGTATCGGCCGATATGGGTTAATTTTTTCGTATCGGGCATATCATGTATTGTCTCGTGCCAATACGGAAATGATACAACCATATTGGCCAATACGATACCGATATTCATATCCATGATTCTTAGAGGAGGATTATCAAATCCTCTCCCTTTGTCCTTCCTCACATGTTTCTACTCTCTTTCAATTTGCTCCTTTCATCAACAGTTTCTAGTGGATTCGAGCTAAATTCCTCAAAAAAAAAAAAAAAAACTCCATATGGGACGTGAAGACCTCTCCTGACATTTCAAGGGTCATGCGCATCATTTTGAGTCGGCCATATCGTCAAGCATCACATTAGAAATCTTATTAGGAACAACAGCTTCAAAACAAAGTTATGGAGTTGAATCCTTGGTTTCCAAATGGAAGATTGATCAGACATCTTTGGTGAAAAAAGCTTCTTATGATCTAGAGTGGAGGAAGACCTTATAGTCAGTACTTCCATTAGAAATAATAAATGGCACTTACCTATTGCTATCTCCAATGACCTCATAAATACCCAGAATTAGATTTCCCAGATTCCATTAATTGGTGTTGATGAAAGAAATAGTAAAAAAAATTTGGGTTGCCAAACCCCTAACGAGAAAATCCTTAAAGGCATATTAGAGGAAATTAGGTATCGAGCCCTATTCATCTTTAGGGCCTGTTTGATTTTTGGGCTCAAGTGTAATTACCATGTAAATGGGTAATAATTATTTGCCTAGGTAATTACCACATCTTTCCCAATGCAGATATGACAACTTACTTTTTTAACACTTAAATCGAGAAATTTACAACATCAATGTGGGGCCCATCGAGATGTATGTTACTTATCCACACCGCTCATTTGTTATGCCAGCCGAATTTATGGCATGAGCAAAAAATTGAGGTGGATTTAAAGCTCAAGTGGACCACACCACAGGAAACAACAGGAATCGAACACCTACCATTAAAAACTTCTTGGGGCCCTTAAAATTTTTGGATCGAGCTGATATTTGTGTTTTCCCCTTATCCATGTCTGTATGACCCTATGAACGGGTTAGATGATGAAAAAACCTCAATGTGAGCCCAGTGAAGAAAATAAGTTTTAATGGTGGACGAATTAAGGCCACTTTTTCCTTTCGTGTGGGCCATTTAAGTGTCGGATCTGCCTCGTTTTTCGATTCATGCTCCAAAATGTTCTAACAAAATAGATGGACAGTGCGGATATATCATATACATTACAGTCGGGTCCACATATTTATGTCAACACTTTTGTCTCGATTTTCAAGGTGGAATTACTTTCATGTTTTTAAACAAGGTGAAAAAGTAATAATTACTTATTTACCATGATTTACATAGTAAAAAATGAAGATAAAATAGCAAAAAACATATAGAAATGATCTAGAAAAAAATATGTTTGATTTTCAAGTAATAGAACATTCAAAACAAGTCTCTCCACAAGACATTGTCATCTAGGTCCCAACATGGGATGCCAATACATTGACTGTTAAGCGTGTTGATTGCAATGGTCCATAATCGATATTTGTGATTAGCAGCAGGTGAATGGTTCTCATGAGCACGGGATAACCACTGCACAATGGGAATGTTCTACACAACACTGCTGACACTTGGAAGAGCAGCAATGTCATTGACTGTAAGGGCCTGTTTGATTTTCCATTATACCATATTTTCCTATTATTTTAATTAAAAAGTAGAAGATGCATGTAGCTTATGCAACACACAACATAGCTTATGCCATATGCTTAAGAGAAGTGAACGCTATTCACTATTTAAAACAGTGGGTAGAAGACAAAATCTTCTGATTTTTACAAGTTCTTTAGATTCTTGTAACAAAACAATGATTTCAATTAACCCTCTCTACTCTAATATACTCATGTGATGTATTTTCTCCACCTTTTACTGATTCAGCCAACTGATTCTCATTAATCTGATAAATGAATTGCAATTGGTATTAGAGTAGGTGATCTTGGTGGATTTTTTTTTAAGGTAACTCGATTTATTCCAAAACAAAAGAACAACAACAACAACAAACCAAAAGGAAGAAGAGAATAAATTCAAGGTGATGATGAGACATGCCTGTTTTCGTTTGGATGCCTGTAAGTTCTTTAAGTTGTAAGTGACTTACAGGTAAGTCGCTTACATGTGAAAGTCACTTACAGGCAATCTGTTTGGATGTAGGTTGTAAGTCACTCACAGGTAAGTTGGTTTTTTTCGGGTAACCTTCAAGTTACTTACAGGTAAGAAGTTTTATATTCACATCAAACCAAGTTTAGCGTAGGGAATCATTCCAATATGTTATGATTACATTAAAAAAAACCTTGGCACCAAATATACAATTTTCTCAAGCCCATCTAGATAAATATTTAAGCCAATTCTTAAGCTAAAATAATCATCAAGTTAGCCAAAAAAGTGGGCCCACTTATTCAAAATGCCTATAATATAGAGCAATAACTTAATATAAGAATTGGTAGGAAACTATGGGAAAATTTTAATTGGGCTCATTAAGAAATCTTTTTGTTGTAGCTAGATGATTGGGTTCTTCGCCGGATTTACAACAAGAAGAATTACTATAAGAAAATAGTGCAACATACTAAAGAAACATCCCACAAAGAGACTATGGATTCTTTCGAGGCCATTGAAGAGATTAGTTAGCTAGAACTCCAAAAGCAGATGTTGATAACGACTCATTTATAGAATTGGATCGTATATGATTCAAATTGTTGGAAGCAACTCGGCTTTCTCACTCAATACCAATCTTGAAAGCCTTAATAGAGACTAATCATTGTATAACTTATGGGACCATACACGAGATGGTTTAATAAAATAAAAATGGTCCATCTTAACAGGCAATAGCTAAATAATAAAAATTAAAAATATAAGGCTTGATGTATGTTTCATCAGTTCATTACCATGGTGGACTGGACCATGGGCCCGCCTTGATGTATGTTTCATCAGTTCATTATGAGGCATGGCCCCCAAAAAAAAAATTCCAAATCTTAGATGAGCCACACCAAAAGAAACAACGGTAATTAAATGCCCACCAATAGAATTTTTTCTGGGCCGCAAAAGAGTTGGATCAAGCTTATATTTATGTTTTCCCTTATCCACGTATGTGTGACCATATCAACAAGTTGGATGGCAAATAAACATAACGATTGGCCCTACGTAGTCTTTAATGGTGGACATCCAATCATCACTGTTTCCTGTGATGTGACCCACCTAAGATTTGTATTTGCCTCATTTTTTGGCGCAAGCCTTAAAACGAGATTGCAAAACTAATGGGCGGTGTGGATATGTCAATACATAAGGTGGGCCCCACTATCACAGCCTCACTGAATCGGGCGGATTCAAAAAAAAAAAAAAAAAAACTTGTAACCCTAGCAACCGAAGAGAGGCGCACGGCAATTGTGGAGAAAGAGAGAGACAATTGCAGAGATGGAGAAAAAGAGACGTCTACAAAGACGGAGAGAGAGAGAGAGAGAGAGAGAGAGAGAGAGATTGGAGTTGATTAGTCACTTACAGGGAAGTGACTTCTCACCCCCAGCCCCCTGCAGTTTCCTAGAAGATTTGTCTATAAGTGACTTACAGGTGAATTTCCTCCCCCAAACACCACATGTAAGTGACTTCCCCATAAGTCACTTACATTTTACCCAACTTACAGGCATCCAAGCAAAAGCAACCTCAAACCCAAAAACCAATAAAGACATATTAGGTTTCACCCTGCATAAGAAATCCCATGATAACGGGAAATAAGGGTGAGAAATCCCTTATAATTCAAGAAGATGCATAGCCCACTCCAAGATCACCAATTAAATCTTCCTTTTAAGAGCACCAATAGGAACTCCCTTATCTTTAAAATTTTATAGTTCATCTCTTCCATCAACCAGTCCATCACACTTATCTTCAAAACCCAGTGATGGTTCATGATCAAAATCTCACTCAGAAGGGTCCCAGGACGATCATCAATCTAGATGTTTGAAGCTTAGTCTAATTGATCCAATTGTCAAGAACATTAAATGGAATGGATCGCTGAGGAGTGAAACAATGAAAATGGATGGACCTTGCATATGAGCATTGAATATTTGCTATTATTAGAATCAAGGAGAAGAAATATATTCTCGGATGTCTGCAAAAATAAAGAAATGGATTTTGACGGAGAAGTGTTGAGAATCTAAGCAAACAATCTATTGAAGAAAAAAATATAAATCAGATTTTTATGAGAATGGGGGTGACGAAAAGAAACCTGTTTAGGTCTGCTCGGAAACAGGATGTCCTGTTGCTAGCCGTGATTGTGAATCAACGCAAATCGGGGGTGACGAAGCCTCTAAAACCTTTCCCTTGAGATGTATGGTTTTTCCCTTCTTTCGGATTTCTCTCCAAGCATCTCAAGGGGAGGGAAGGCCAACAGAATGATTGTCGGGAGGACTAGGCACCCGTTTTTTAGTCCAATTTTATGAACTCGGATGATTATTGATGAGAGGCTTAGATCTCTCACAGGCAATGGACATCTTCAAAATTGATGGAATTCCATGGAAAGAAAAGTGGTTTCGAGGAGACAGTGGAAGGGTTTAAGGGAAGAAGAGCTTACCGCAGTACTGTATTTTCTTGCCATAGATCGAAGGAAAGAGCAGAGGAGCCGCGAACAGGAGAAGAGAGAGGACTTTGAAGAGATGGACAGCCATAATTCCAAGGAGATGATCTGGCAAGGCGATACGGCAAGAGAGTGAATTTTATAGACTTTCTGTCCTTCGCTTGTGGTTTGGGTGGATCCGGGGATCCACCGACGTCGGTGGATCCCTAACTGTAGAGCCCACTGTGATGTACGTTACTTACATCTACACCGTCCATCCATATTTAAAGCTCATTTTAGTGCATGATTTCAAAAATGAAGGAGATACAAATCTTAGGTGGACCATACCACGGGAAAGAATCGTAACTGAATCTTCACCATTAAAAACATCATAGGAGGCACCGAATTGTTTATTTCCCACCCAACCAGTTGATATGGCTACAAAGACCTGAATGAAAAGACCACACAAATTTCAGCTTCATATAAAACTTTCGGGCCCATGGTAAGGTTGTAATGGTAGACCGTATTATAGTTCACCTGATATTTGGATCTACTTATTTTTTTTTTTGGATAATACTGTAAATAAATTTTCAAAAGGCATGGACGGCGTGGATATAACATACATCACCGTGGCCCCACAGTCAGGCATCCCACCTAACTTGTGGATCCGGAGATAAAACGAAGCCGTGCCTCTGAAAATGATGCAGCAAGATTTGCAAGTTGCTCGGAGGGGAAGCATGCGACGATTGATCCGAGTCACTCGTGAATTCCACACAAGTCGTACATCCACTCAAAATAAAACGTCCAAAATATTTTTTTAAGGCATGATTGGTAGACATTTAACTGACCCTTGAAATAGATAAATGTCCATTAATGAGATTTTAGGATCGCTCAATCGTTGTGATTCTTGTCGAAATGTCCATATAGAACGGATCCACCGGTTTGAAAGGATTGATTTAAGTTAATTGTACTTAGCATGCCCAAGTTATATTAACCTTTCCCTTTTGCAAGAGCATATTATGTTAGAAAATTCGTCAGTAGATAAAATTCCAAAACAGCAAATAAAAATATTAAAAAATAAGTAAAGAAAAAATTGACTTAAAGTTTTGAATGGAGGTATGACTTAGTCCCTCCAATTGAAACCAAATTTATCCTTCTTGGATTGCTCCCAAGTGTAATATGAATTTCGTGCAGCTGGCTTCCAAAATACAAAGATTATGACTCAGTTCCAATGATGCACTCATTGTACACAGCCTCAAACCGGCATGTAGAACTTAGAACCAATGTGAGTTAACTCAACAACGAACATAGTTTACAAAGACCCCAGAGACAATTCAAAGAAGTAGAGAGAAGATGAATTTTGAATTACAGAGACGGATCTCCAGAAGAACACCCCATGCATTTTATTACAACCATGGGTAATTTTTCGAGAGTTCCACAATATTATTTGCGACTATTTAGGTCATCCCTAATGGGAAAAGCATTTCGATGATACTCCAACCTAACACCAAAATCTATACGTACTTGGGAGCAAATACAAAATACTTTCATGGAAAATTTCTTCTCGTCTAATCGAGATATTAGCATCACTAAATTAGCTTCCGTATGACAAAGAGAAAATGAACCAGTAGAAAAATTCATCGACCGGTGAAAGACCTTGGGGGCATCACGTAAGCAGCGCAAAGAAAAAGAACGGGTGAAAATGTATCTAAATTCAGTAGAGACAAGGATTGCATTCGGCTTGACAAACGCTGACATACGGACTTTTCATGACCTTGCCATGAAAGCCCATGCGCTTGAGATAATGATTAAAAGAATGTCAGCCTTTCAGAACAAGACAGGCTGAAGGGGACTAAGCTGATAAATAGCAAATGTTGTTGACTGAAAGAAGAAGAGAGAAGACCCTGTAATAGACGAAGAATAGAAAGAAGGGAAGATATAGATCGCTATAAAAGTTGAGTAAATGACAAGCAGCCTAGACTATACGATTCTTATGAAGGATACGTGTTTGAAAAGGAAGATGTCGTTCATATGATGAAACAATTATTAACTACTAAAACAATCGAATTTCCTCAGTCTAAATGTCCCGAAGAAGCTGAAATGATGAAATAAAAGAATTGTTGTCATTACCATCGCCTATTAGGACATCCGACAGAGAACTGCTTCATATTAAAGAACATATTGCAAAGAATGATAAATAGGGGTGAAATCGTAATCGAAAAAGAAAGGAAGATGAACAAGAAAGCAGCTACGAACACATTGTCATCTTGAAATATAACATGTGAAGAAATAGGATGCGGAAAGGCCAAACGGGAACATCATAAATTGCATCCGTACAACGAAAGGAAGAGAAGAGAAAGTTACAATATGGTTATCGCCAAATCTTCTGACGAACCTGCTGACTTATCCTCGAAGGATACGCATAAAGCGGCTATAATCACATTGCATTCGGGGAAGAAAATAGCAAGTTCTTCTAAAAAACAAGAATCTGAAGTAATGTAAAGTGAGACACCCTCAAGCATTATCCGATGATGAAAAAGATGAAAGAAATAAAACTGAAAAAGTGACTTATGATATTGTGACTCATTTGAAAGGCATTCCCGCCCACTTGAGCATATACAATGTGCTACGATTGTCAAAGGACTTTCGTCATATGCTAATCTAAGCTTTATCAAATGATAGCGTTAAGAAAGCATTGCTCGTTGAAATGGAAAACACAGAATCAAAGTTAGAAGATTGTCTTGCATGACTTGATACACCTTAAGTAACAAAAGTAAACGATTGCATGTCCATTATTACTTTCTCTGACAAAGATTTAATCAGTTACAAGGAACATAACAAGTCATTAATGATTATTGGACACATTTGTGATAAACAAGTTAAGCAAAAAATGCTAGACAATTGTTCAGCAGTGAATCTATTGCTGATGAATATGCTAAACAAGCCAGGGTATCGTCGTTTGCATCTATATCCTAGTGGGATGGTGATTCAAGGGTTCAATTAGACGATCAGTGCGCAATGGAAAAGATCATGTTAATACTTGAAATAGGCGAGTTAACTATAAGTGTTGTGTGCAGTAACGACCCATCACTCTGATGCCCTTACAAGCACATGTATGAGACTTTCTATGTAGAATTTGTAATCCGATACAACATGAATCATACACCTTTCATTACTTTCCACGAGACGCCCAACATTTTTGGTAAAACTTGAACCGAGCAAGTAAGCATGCACCCAAATAAACAAAACTCTGATAGCCCGAAATCTATGTCACTACGACCGCACCGTTGCTACGAATCCAATGGTACCCCTCACGCATCGAGGCATACACTCGAACCCAAGTTATTGCGAAAAAACAATAACGTTCATGTGCACAAGGAGCATTGAAAATGACTTAATAGTGTCACAAATTACACATTTTTCTAGGAAATCCGTGAGCTCATTAAGCCCTTTAATCAAGTTTTAATGGTGTTAAAATATAGCCATAAACTAGATTAACCCATCATTATTAAATTCTAATAAATGTATGTAATACTTTTCCATAAAGTCAAAGAATCCCCATGATTTAAGGGCCTGTTTGGTTTTCTATAATCTAGGTAAATCGCTGTAAAGAAGTAATTATTACATTTTTTCACTTATTTGGAAATGAGTGAGTAATTTCACTTAGAAAACTAGTCCAAAAATGCTGAGTTAATTCCATGGGCCCCACCATAATGTATATAATATATTAGTGTCGTTCATCTGTTTTATTAGAATATTTTGAGGCTTGATCCGAAAAAATTAGGAATATCTAACGTTCAATTGGCCCACATGAAAGGAAACAGTGGACATAATTTGTCCACCGTTGAAAGTTGATTCTTTTACTGGGCCCACATTGAGGTTTATTACCATCTAACCCATTCATAGGGTCATATGGACATGGATAAGTGAAAAATATAAATATAAGCCTGATCTAAAATTTCTAAGGGTCTCAACAAGTTTTTAATGGTAGGCATTCAATTCTCATAATTTCGTGTGGTGTGGTCCACTTGACCTTTGGATTTGCCTAATTTTTGGACTCATGCCTTAAGTTCATTTGGTATAATGAATAGGCGGTGTGGATAAGCCACACACATTATGGTGGGCTCCATATTTATTTTACAAATTTCGCGATTTAAGTACTTAAAAAGTAACTGGTCAAGTCAGCATTGGGAAAGATGCAGGTAATTACCTTGGTAAATAATGATTACTCATTTACAAGGTAATTACATTTGAACCAGAAAACCAAACAGGCCCTAAGGAGAGGAGGTCACCTCATATGTTCTAGATAATGATTAAGTTTTAATTAATAAGGCTTGAGGACCATAGTCAATAGGTTAAATGTAGTAAAGATTACTTATTTAACCTAATAAAGTGACATTAACTAAAAGTCAACAAAATCCCTTATTTTAAACGATGTTTGCCAACATATCATTTTATAGAAACCATTTAGATTAATTCAAGAATGATTAATGCCATATAAGTATATTTAATAAAGCTAAAACAATGATTATATTAAAGTTGATAAAGTGCATGAATCAAAAGTTAAGATTCTCCCTTGAATCAAGGGGAACCAAGTATATTGTCCCCCACTTTTCTAGAAAGGAACCTTGTGCTTGATTAGGAAGTGATTAAGTCCCTTAATCCATAATTAGTTGGAACAAATGATGTAACACCCCGTACTTTTCAGTACTCGAGTGTTACCATGAGAACATATTGTAGTATAAATGCAAACCTAATTTATCAGAACATTCACACACTCTAACTTAAATCTAACCGTTATGGGTAATCTTCACCCGTAAATTGAACCATCCAACTATTGTCTTTCAAGATGGACCATCCTGCCATAGAATTTTAAGTTAGACCATTACATCACCTAGAGAAGCACATTGAACCTCATGAGGCTTAATTCTAGGAATCTAATTGGGGTAAAACCTCGAACGACATCCTGTTAGATTGATTAAGCTATGAAAACTTGGTTTCAAGATAAGTTAAGTCACTAGATTCACCATTCCTTAGACTTACAACCAATATTTGGGCGATCCATCCCTATAAATGACCTCAATAGACAGATTAAACCATCTATTGTCAATATCAAACTCCAGAGATCACTGATGGTTAGGTTTAGAATTGATCAGACCATTGGATGGATGGAAATCATAGTTTGAACCCAAAAACAAATGTTGTGTGACCCATCTGGTTAAAAATAACATCAGTTTAAAATAAATAGTGGCCCTGGGTGGCTCACTAGTTAGATGAACGGTTCTGATCATGGGACTAGACTACATACCACCTCAAATTAATGATAACGAGCAGTCAATGGCCATGCTCCTGCTGATATGGTCCACCTAAGTCATAGATATGCCTCATCTTTGGACTGGGCATTAATGTGAGCTGACAAAATAGATGAACGGAGTAGATTGAATCATAAACATCATGGTGGGCCCCACACAAGAGTGCGTGTACACGGTTGGAGCACACCCGAGGTGCACCGGATCGGGGAGCCTAGTCAAACGGGGTCTGACCCAACGAAAATGGGAATGAAGGTGGGAACTTTCTCCCTACCTCCCGCCTTCAACACCTTTAAATGGATAACGTCTATTTGGACGTGATGAGGCCCACCATGAGAATCCAAATGATGGATCCAAACCATCCATCTTGTAGAGGACTTGAAGAAGGCCAGAACCATGGTGACCCACTCGTTGGATCACACACATGTGCTCACAAACGCCAGCCCAAGAAGGCTGTGCGTGTGGCCGTTTTTCCAAAAACAGAATGTTTTTTCTCTCCTTTCCATGCTGGCAATCTGCATGGGGTGGCCTTCTGGGATCTTAGCCCTCCACTTGGAGCCATCGGAGCCATCCAAACTAGGGCTTTCCTAACTAAGGCTCAAGTTTTCTCCACCGCCATTGCCGCACGTTGCACCTAAACCTATTAAGAAAAGCACTAATGATCATCCAGGTGGTGGGCCCTACTGTGTCTAGTAGTTCAATCCAAGCCATCCGCACACCTCAGATCACAGGCTTAACCATCCAATGGCAATCTGCCATTGACAACGAGTCATCTTCTCCGTCTGATCAAAGAACCAATCAGCAGGTGGTAAGGCCCATTTGCCAATCTAAGACGTCCATCAGGTGGACCATTTTGCCAAAAATCCATCCGTATGGATGCCTTATAACCATGCATAAGGGATTCCACATGGTCAGCATTTCTCAAGGCGTTTAATTTGAGTGAAAACGTAAACTATAGTTAATTCGATGACTAACATTCTAAACCTTAAAAGGTTGTTAATGTGGCTTATAAAAGCCACCCTTTTAGGGCAACCATCCGAAAGGAAAGAAAATCACGAAGGAGAGAGGAGTGTCGTTTTCCTCCTTATTATCAGCATGCTGCTGCACCGAGTTTCACAGTGACTAGCTGAGTGCAAGTTAGCTGGCTTTGCGGAGGAAAGGAGAGATAGATAGGGAAAGAAAAAAAGAGAAGTCAAGAGAAGAGAAACGGGAAAGCGAGAGAGAGAATGTTTGTAAGACCCGTATCTACTATCGATATTTGCACGCGATCCTGAGTCATATCCCGTATTCCAGAGTCAGCTCAACTCGAGACTTATACCCTGACGATCGCACCGTCACCGCGGTTCCGATGCCGCGTCTCATGCACTGATGCGATACCCGGGCCAAGAGATGTGGGCCCGTGTTCAGTTTAAGAAAAACACTGTGTGTTGTAATCCCTAGAGAATCTCTACGACACATCATATCAATTAATCAAAGTACAACCCATCACTCCATCCCATCCCCAAGTACAACTACCCTTCCTAAAAGTTAACACTCTTCTTACACAAGTACACATCTATCACTCACCCATCACACCCCATCACTCACCCATCCCTCTCTCTCTCTTACACCTCTCTCTCTTATCTCTCTTTTCTCTCTCATTTCTCCCAAGCTCCATGGGAGCAACTCACGTCCATGGCTTTCATGGGAGAGTGTAGTGTGGCCCACCTTTCTATCACCTGATCCCACCATCCTAAGCCCATCTCAACCATTGAAATTGTCCCTTTGAGACACTATCATGCATTGGCAAAAGAAGGAATGAGAGATCTCGAGGTAGGTGATTTCATTTATTTGATTTGTGATTTAAGGGCCCACATATGTGGGACCCATCTTGAAGTTTTTATTGTATCAAAGAGGGACCCATTGTAGCGGGGTCCCTCCACCAACCGATATCTCTCTCTCTTGATCGTGTGGCCCACCCATATGATCTGCACCATGAGCTGGTGTGGGCCAGCAAGTCTGGATGGTCCAGTTGCTGGTACCGTCCAACTGGTCCTTGTGAATGGAAAAATATAAATATCTACTTGGTCCCTGGGACCCACCATACTGTGTGCGTGACAATCCTCATCGTCCAGCTGGACTAGACACGGGACCCACCTTGATGACGTTAGATCCACACCGTCCGTCAGTTTCCAGGACGTGGGACGTGTGGACCCCACTGCAATGTATGAGTTTTATACGGACCGTCCTTGTGGGACCCATGGTGGATGTGTCTCACATCCAGAATGCCGGTGTTCCTCATATTAAATAAAATAATATTAATTATATAAAGAGAGGAAAGTGGGATGGCCCACCAATGTGGGACCCATCGACCATGAAAGTGGATTGGATGGTCCACAACCACACCAACTATATAGCTAGTGTACAAGCATCAGCAGTCCTGTGGGACTGATATCCAAGACGTCATCTGGTTTGTCATCGTGGCCCCACACATGTGGGGGTGGGTCCCACCTTGTCGTATGTATCATGCACCCTCACCGTCCACGTGTACATGGGACGGTATGGCCCACTGTGATATACGTGCCTTACCTCCACCGTTCAGTGATCTGAACGGTGTACACTGCCATGATGTATGTGTGCATCCAGCGTCCAAACCTGGATAGACGTTGGATGTTGTTTTTGCAAAGAAATTAAAATAATAAAATAAATATAAATATATATATAATAACAATATTTACATACCTATATGTATACCAGGTGTGGGCCACGTGTGTGGAGCCCCACCATGATATGTGTTTAACTAGTGTTGTCTTGTCCACGTGTGTGGACCCCACCTGATGCATACATTACATCCAGGCCATCCATCCTTGCTGGACGTGGGCCACCTTATTGCATGTATTTTATCTGCACCATCCACCATGTGGACCACCTCGACGTGCATGTACATCCAGCCATCCATCTATTGGTTGGCCCAGCAATCCAGCAGCTGGATGTTGCTGCTATGGGTATTGACGCCACTAAGCTCTGTGGGTCCCACTGACGTCAGGAAGTGGTTGCGGGTCCCATCACCTACGCCGTCCATTTATTTTGAGGATGGGCCAACAGCTGCTGTACGTGCAGCAGCACTTTGTGGGTCACCGTGATGTATGTGGAAATCCACTCCATCCGTTTGTTTGGGCAGCAGTAGCTGCAGTTTGATCGTGGGGTGCTGTGACAATCCAGACCGTCCATCCAACCCCCCCCCCCCCGGACGTTGGATGATGGGGAACAAGAATATTAGCTTGATCATAGGATTCTGGTGAGCCACACTCGCGTGGACCCCCACCAGATGCATGCCGTTCATCCAGATTAGGTGGGACCCACCTTTCATGTATGTGTTATATACACGCCGTCCGTGGATCCCATCCACGTGGTCCACCCTTACATGATGTGTGGGTTTAATCCACACCGTCCTCCCCTTTTTTTTTGCATGTGGGGGCCACCCCACACATGTTGCACATGTGGGGGTGGGGCCCACCTTGTGCATGCGTTAAATCTATACCATCCAGCCATTGTAGAGACCGTTTTATGGCATTGAGAATAAGATGGATCTAAGTCTCAAGTAGGTTCCACCACGTGTACGTGGGGCCTACCATGATGTGTTCTATCCACCGCCCACCATGTGGGCCCACTTGATGTACCTCCATCCACACCGTTCAGGACTAGAATGGTGGGTGGGGCCAGCTCTGACGTGTGTATTGTATGCACACCGCCCATCTGTGGGGCCCATGTGGGATGTATCTGATTGTCCACGCTGGTCATCCAGTAGGGACGTAAGTCCCACATGATATATGTGTTTTATCTATCTCATCTATCCACGGGACGTGGACCCTGCCTGATGTACTTGTTGTGCTTACCATCCATATTCCTAGGTGGTGGGGTCCACTGTGATATATGTATAATACCCACTTGTTATGTGTGAGGCGCCAGCCATGATATATGTGCTTTATATTTGCACCGTCTAGTGGCCTGGACAGTGGGGACCACCACGATGTATGTGCTTTATAACCATGTCGTTTACCCATTTTTAGGCTCACCTGCGGTATGCAGGGCCCATCGTGATGTATTCGAGGCCCATGGGCGTGGCCCATTGTGATTCGTTGGAGGCCCTTGTATGAAGCCCAACGCGATATATGAGAGGCCCATAAAGGGGCCCAACGTGATGTTTGTGTGGCCAATACATTGTGTATGAATCCCTGATGTGGGCCACTCCTTGGGAGCAATGTTAGTTAAATGTCCACATTGATGGACAATGATGGTTGGATGTCCACATTGTGACCTTCCCTTAGGCCTTGTTAGGCCCATTCTTATCATTCTCTTAGTGGATTAACCCAGATATGTGGGCCCTATTCGCCATAGATGGATGATTTCACGCTACTGAATTTGATATAACCACAGCTAAGGGCCGATCTTTATATTATGGTTGATCGGTTGTTCATCTATGGATCCCGCATTGTTTATATGCTGAATATCGGTGCCGATTATCGATGCTGATTATCGGTGATGATTATCGTGGCCGATTATCTATTGATTCCGATTGTTGTGGTCAATTGCTGATTTTGATTATCGTGGCCGATTGCCGATTTGAGATCGAGGCCGATTATCATGACCGATTACCAATTTCTGATTGACGTGACCGATTTGATGATTCTGATTATTGATCAATTCTGATCATTAGGACCGATTGCTGATTTCTGATTTACGTGACTGATTTACCGATTTCGATTATCGATCGATTTCGATCATCATAACCGATTGCGGATTTTTGATTGACATGATCGAATTACCAATTCCAATTATCGACCAATTTCAATTGTCGTGGCTGATTGCCCATTAGCGATCGAGGCCATTTATCATGATTGATTGCCGATTCCGATTGACATGACTGATTTGCCGATTCCGATTATCGCTCGGTTCCGATTGTCGTGGTTAATTACCGAATCTGATTGACTTGGTTGATTTGCCGATTTCGATTGTCAAGGTCAATTATCGATGTCGATACCAATTGTCAATTTTGACTCCAATTACCGAGGCCGATTTCGATTGTCCAAGCCGATTGACGAGACATATATGATGTACATGCGACCCATAGTTGAGGCCCATTGTGACTTCTATTAAGCCATGATGCATGACCCATTTGATGTATTCAAGATCCATGTGTAGGGCCCACCTGTCATGTATTTGAGGCCCATGGGCAAGGCCCATTGTGATATGTATTAGGCCCATGAGCAGGGTCCACCTGCTGTGTATATGTGGCCCTTGAGTAAGGCCCATTGTGTTATATATTAGGCCTTTGTGTGAGGCCGTAGGCCCATTATATGTTTAGCTCTATGTGACCATTTCTTGGGGGCAATGTCGGTTAAATGTCCACATTGTTGAGGCCGATTGTTGATGCTGGTTATTAATACCGATTATGAGTATGTGATAACATAGCATCATAATACATGCCCATACACATCATTGCATGTTTGTTATGAGATGTGATTGACCATTGCATATGCCATAGGGCAGGTTGTTCATGGGGCTCCCTGATAGGCGGAGTTACCCCACATGAGAGCATGACATGTGTAAGATTGATGCATGATTGGACTGTGTGACTCATGCATCTCGTATTTATGTGATATGATAATCATACGCCCTAGCGACATCAGGGTCGTAGCCTCCACAGGTATTTCGTGGATGGCCAGATGGGACACCGAAAATCTATTCTACATGGGGTGCTATAGATATCCCTAGGTGAAAGTCCCTAAATCCTCTTAGTTTCAGAGGTTACTCCAACGTCTAGACCCAGTGAATGTATGAGCGCATGAGGGCCGTATACTATTAGGCCGCGTCTCCCACTATGTAGCGGTTAGTTGGAAGGGGGTAGGCCTTACCTGCCCGAGAGGAAGGGGCAATGCTAGGCTAAGTCTGACTAGCTCGAGAAATGGGTCCGCTATCGATGAGTCAAGCCCGATATTGGCAGGCGGATAGTGAAGTCTCTTTCACTCACCTTATTGCGCGCTATGGGGTGGCAATTTGGTTTGGAGTGTAATAGACCCCGGTGATTTTTTCAAAGAGGAACCATACTAATATGTAGACTTATTGAGTATGAGTTGCATATTCATTCATTCATTCATTCACTATCCACTCGGGCTGGTGGTGCGTAACTAATTGTTGTGTACTTTCGTTATGGTAAGGAATTCAGTTGGACACGCGACTAACTTGAGATCAGGAGTTTACCACATCGAGTCCAACTATCCAAATTTAGATATGAGACTGGTTTGGATAGAAGTATCTTATGATGGACCCCATAATTTGCGATACTAAATACTATCATCCCGACTTCACGCTTCAGCATAGTCATTCCATTCTCACCGCATATTGCATTGCATCATCGACATCTGATATTTGACTCTTTATGACTTCTCATTTTCATAGCTGTTCTATATTGCGTATTCCGATATTAATTGACTCATGGACTTGTCTGCATTTCTGCTTACTCGGTTATCATAAGGCTTATGATCTTGTCAGTATTCCTGCTTACTCTGATATTTCATAATCTTGTCAGTATTTCTGCTTATTCTGATATTGTATGATTTATGAATTTTCAGTAATTCTGGTACTGCATGATGATAGCATTGTATTAAATATTTGACACTTTCCTTGTGCACACACTTACACTACCCTCTAAGCTTTCTATAAGCTTATGCACGATAGATGCGTGCAGGTAATGTTAGGTTGTAGCGGTGTTGAGCATGGAGTGTGCAGCGGTCTTCTAGAGCTTGATTTTTGATTTATGTATTTTCCTTTCAGCATTGTACTCAAATGATTATATTAGTGGATATGTGATGATGATGTTGCTTGTGTGAATTGGGTAATCTTGTGGTTATTCTTATTATGAGTTAAATGTATAAAAAAATCCTCCTTGTAGGATCCCAGGATCGAAATTTGGCTTATGAATGCTAGGAGCCGAGAATGGAGTACTACGGAGGCTGTCGGTACCGGATTCGGCGATCGGGATTCCTGTGGATTCGATTTCTAAGTTTGGGGCATGACAATGTTGTCCTCCTCCTTACTGCCACTGCTGCACCAGCTCGGGTTAGGCCGAGTTGGGTCCAAACACTGCTGGAAGCAATAGAGGGAGAGTGAAAGAAGAAAGGAAGAAGGGAGAGAGGAAGAGAAAAGAGAGGAGAAAGGGAGCTCGGGTGTGGCTACTACCCCAACCCGACCCAGTGGAGTCGAGCACGACTCAAGTGTTAGCTAGTCCAATAATCTTACTGGACGGTGCAGAGGAAAGAGAGAGAGAGAGAGAGAGAGAGAGAGAGAGAGAAGAAGAAGAAGAAGAAGAAGAAGAAGAAGAAGAAGAGGGAGATAGAGAGTAGAGAGGAAGGAGAGATAGGTAGGGATAGGGAGAGGGAGAAAGAATGAGAAGGAAAGAGTGGGTTTGAGAACGAGTCAACTCATTGCCTTTGTGGCTGTAGAGTCAGGGTTGTGTTAGGCCAGTCCAACTGGATTTCTAGTAGGAAGAGAGAAGAAGAGAGTAAGAAAGAGAAGGAAGGAAGAAGAAAAGATCTCGGGTGCGATTACTACCGAGTCGAGTTCAAGTCCACTTGTTGATTGACTCAACTACTTGAGTCAACTTAGTAAAGTTGCGTTAAGCTTCCATCATTGTTGGAGTGTTGGTGGTGGTCGGCTTGTCCAACAACATATTTGTTGGATTAGGCCGATTTGAGTCCCTAACCAGCTATGTCAATCGGATTGATCCAATTGGGTAAGTTCAACTTAGTTATTTAAATTATAAATTTATTGGTAATATTTAATCATATATATTTGGAAAATTTTATAACATAGGATTGAACCTAATTTAAGCTGCTTCACACCCACAAACCCTATGGTGATGTAAACTCATATCCTAAGGTGAGGACTCATCCTTTGAGCTTCCCACTTAATTTCATCAATCTAGATATAGATGATGATATGATTTCTCTCATCGAGTTACTTACCTCACTATTGAATATGCTAATTTATTGTGCAATTATTTCATGTATTTAATTATAGCAAGCATAAATGATTTGATGATAACATGCTATCTTTAATTGTACATTTGTTAATTAACTGTATGTTGCCACTTGTGCTTAAGTGATGGAATGAATGAAACTTATCATGGACTTACCATCTTACAGTCTATATTTGACTTACACGGATTGTGTAAGGCCTATATCCTAGTCCGTGTCATTCCATAGGCTTTCGTGGTCCTCCCGGTCAAATTTCGGTAACCCTCGACATGTATCTAACATTTGCATGTGATCCTAAGACGAGGCCTGCATACCGAAGTAACTCGACCTGAAACTTGAACCTTAGGGACCGTGCCGTCGCTGCGGTTCCAACGCCATGACTCGCGCACCGATCCGATACACAGGCTAGAAGATGTGGGCCCGCATTCATTTCGAGGAAAACGCAATGCTTTGCAAATTTCGAGGGAATCTCTACAACATGTCCCATCAATCAATCAATCAATCAATACACCCCATACCTCAAGTACAAGCTCTATCCCTCCTTTTTCCACAAGTCAACTCTCTCTCTCCCCTACCCATCCCTCTTTTACAAAATTTCAAACACCCCCATGCTTCCCCATCTCCTTTCCTTACAACCACCACTCCACCCATCTCTTCATCCATTATTTTTATCTCTCCCTCTCATTCTCTAGCAATTTCTCAAAATCTTATGAGAGCTCCAACATCCAAGCTCTCTCCCAAATAGTAAGTGTGGCCCACCTTCTCATCTCCCATCTCAGCCTTCCAATACCCATCAACCTCCATCAAAAGTCAAGACAAGGAGCTAAGGAGGCTGAGGGATCAAGGAGGAGTGCAATAGGTGGGTGATCCATCGTTGATTTTCTATTAAAGGGCTCACTTGTGGTGAGACCCACTTTGATGTATGAGTTGTAATCAAGAGGGGCCCATAGTGGCGAAGTCCCTCCATCTCGTCTCTCTCTCTATCTCTTTTCCCATCTTGTGGACCACCATGATGTATTTTTTTATGCATGCCGTCCACCACGTGGGCCACACCACTGTCCAAAGTGGGGCCCATCTCGCTGCCATGTTCAGCTGGCCCACCTTACCATCCATTTTTGGGCTGGCATAGACGATGGAAAACACAAATATCAGCTTCATGTAATGCTGAGGTGGGCCACACGTGTGGACCCACCGTGGTATATGCGTTAGAGCCATCGTCCAGAATGTCCAAGGGTTTGGACAGTGGGCCCCTTTAACTTGTATTATATTAATGTATATTATATTATGTTATATTATATTATATTATATTCATATATAATATATATAATATATAATATAGTATATGTGGTGGGCCCCATGTGTGACCCACCGACGTGGAACAGATTGGTTGGAGTGCCACACACCAGCTTCATAGCTGGTGTGCATGATGTCACCATGGTAGGTGCGGTGGGGATGATTGTTCATCTGGTGTGGGGCCACATGATGAAAGTGTTGTATCCTCAACATCCAGAAGACGTGGGACCCACTCCTGATGCAAGTGTTTCTTAACACCGTCCATCCCAATTGGCGAGCTTATCCATAGGCTTTAAAAAAATAAAAAAATAAAAAAAGAAAGAAAATATGATATATGTTAATAATATACACACACACACACACATATGAGAGGTGGGTCACACGTGTGGACCCACCACGTCTTATGCATCAGATATGCACCATCTAGGACATCAGAGAGTCTGGATAGTGGCCCTTTAAGTTTATATATATTATATTATATTACAACATAATATATTAGATTATATTATATTATAGTACTTAAATATCTAACCTCTAGAGGTGCTACATGTGTGGGACCCACCTTATCTTTAACAGCTAGGCAGCAGGCGTTTTTAACGTCAGTCGCTGCTGACATGGGGAGTGTCCTCACCGTTTAGGACTCACCGTGATGTGTGGTCTCATCCATACCATCCCTAATTGGGACGGTGGATTCCCATCCTGATGCATGGGTTATCTCCCTACCGTCCATTTATTATGTGGGACCCACCGTGTGATGGATGTGCCACATCCAGCTATTCATCCATTTAGCTAGCTTGTCTTAAGCTTGGGAACGAAAATAAGATAGATCCAGTTATCAGGTGGACCACACCACAACAAACAATGGGTTTGAGCGCCTACCATTAAAACCCCCTTTTGGGATTATATAAGTTTTGAATCAACTTCTGGATGTGAAGTAAAACTATGGTGGGGCCCACTGGGATTTTAACAGTGGGAACCCTTATCATCACTGTTAGGTGTGGCATGGTCCAAATGATCCTTGGCATATGATTCATTTTGTGATAATGCTCTAAAATGATCTCTAGCTATAGATGAATGGTGTGATTAGTTTGGGCCCATTTGACTCGGCCCATTGGACTCGGCCCATTGGACTCGGCCTATTCGACTCAGTCTATTCGACTTGGATATTTGACTCGACCTATTCGACTCAGCCTATTCAATTCGGTCCATTTGAATCGGTCTATTTGATTCGGCCCATTGACTTGGCCTATTTGATTTAGCCCATTTGTATCGGCCCATTTGAATTAACCCATTTGAATGGGACCATTTGATTTGGCCCATTTATATCGGTTCATTTGACTCGGCCCATTTGATCGACCCAATTGACTTGGCCCATTTGATTCGGCCCATTGAGTCGGCCTAATTGATTTGACCCATTTGTACTGGCCCATTTGATTCGACCCGATGATATGGCCCAATGTTATATACATTGACCCATGAGTAAGGCCCAATGTGATGCGTATATGCCCCATAAGCGAGGCCCATGATAATGTGTATTAGACCATTGTATGAGACAATGGACCCATTATATGATTGACCCTATGAGCATCACTCCTTGGGAGCAATGTTGGTTAAATGCCCACATTGATGGGTAATGATGGTTGAATGTCCACATTGTGACCTTCCATTAATCCTTGTTAGGCCCATTCTTACCGATTCCGATTATCAAGGCCAATTATCGATTGATTCTGATTATCATGACCAATTGCCGATTAACGATCGAGGCTGATTATCGTGACCAATTGTCGATTCATGATCGAGGCCGATTATCATGAACGATTGCCGATTAACGATCGAGGCCGATAGTCATGATCGATTACTGATTAGAGATCGATGTGGTCGATTTGCCAATTCTAATTATCGAGGTCGACTCTGATTATCGAGACTAGATATCGAGGCCGATTACTGAGGCCCATTGTGATGTATATGCGGCCCGTATTTGAGGCCCATTCTGATGAGCATTCGGCCTCGGCTTAATTCATTTGAGGCCTATGTAATGTATGTGAGGCCTATATGATGAGGCTCATTGTGTTGCATTTAAGGGTCAGGCGATGGAACCTGTTGTGTTGTATATTAGGCCCATATGAGAGGCCCATCGTGATATATATTAAACTCTTGAGTGAGACCCATGGCGTTGTATATTAGGCCCTTGTGTGAGGCCATGGGTCCACTATATGTTAGGCTCTATGCAGACCATTCCTTGGAGGCAATGTTGGTTAAATGTCCACATCGTCGAGGCCGATTGAAGATGTCGGTTATTGATACCGATTATTGGTATGTGACAACATAACATCATGATACATGCCCATACGCATCATCTGCATGATTGTTATGAGATGTGGTTGACCATTGCATATATCAATAGGCAGGTTGTTGTCAGACTCCCTGATAGGTAAAGATTGTCTCACATGAGCGCATGGTATGCGCACGATTGATACAAGACTTGATTGTATGACTCATGCATTTGGCATTATGTGTTGTGATTATTATACGCCCTAGTAACATCAGGGCCGTAGCCTCCACATGCATATCGTGGATGGTCAAATGGGATACCAAAAATATGTTATTAGCATCGGGTTGCCATAGATGGCCCTGGGTGAAAATTTCTAAACCCTCTTGGTACCAGAAGATGCCCCAACAACGAGATCGAGTGGATATATATGAGCGCATGGGGTCGTATACCAGTAGGCCGCGTCTCATACTGTGTCGTAGTCGGTTGGGAGGGGATGTGACCTTATTCGCCTGAGGGAGTAGGCATAGCTAGGCTGAGTTTAACCAGCTCGTGAATGGGTCCGCTATTGACGTGCCGGGTAGATATTGGTTGACTAATGGCCAGGCAGATAGTGAGGTCTTTTTCACTTACTCAGTTGTATGCTTGATGGGGCGGCAAGCTGGTGTAGAGTGTATTATACTCCGGTGATGATCCCAGAGATGAACAATACTAATATGTGGACTTATTGGGCAAGAGTTATATATTCATTCATTCACTATCCACTCGAGTTGGTGGTGCGCAACATTTGTTACGTGTGCCTTCGCAAAGGTAAGGATTTCAGTTAGGGTGCATGACTAACCTGAGATCAGGAGTTTGCCACATTGAGTCTGACTATCCAAATTTAGGTATGGGACTGGTTTGGATAGACGTCCCTTGTTATGGACCCCGTAGCCTGCGATATTACATACTATCATCCCGACTTCACACTCAGCATGGTCATTTCATTTACACCATATATTGCATATTGCATTTTGGATTGCTATGTTTCTGTATTCATATGACTTAGATGAGACTGATGGTATTCATTAACTCTTCTGAATTGTATATTGCATTATATCCTCGGCATCTGATATTTGATTCTTTATAACTCCTCATTTGCATAGCTGATCTGTATTACGTATTTTGATATTGATTGACTTCTGGACTTGTCAGTATGTTCACTTACTCTGATATGATATGATTCGTGTTCTTACTAGTATTTTTGATATTGTATGATTATGACATTATATTGGATACTTGACACTTACCTTGTGCATATACTTACACCACCTTCTAAGCTTTCTATAAGCTTATGCATGATAGATGCACGTAGGAAATGTTAGGTTGCAGCAGCATGGAGCTTGGAGCATGTACTGGACTTCTGGAGCTTTGATTTTAATATATGTATTTTCCTTTCGGCATTGTACTCAAATGTTTATATTAGTGGATATATGATGATGATGTTACCTTTGTGATTTGGGTATACTTGTGGTTATGCTTATTACGAGATAAATGTATGTTGAATAATCCTCCTTGTAGGATCCCAAGATCGGAACCTGGCATATGAGCGCTAGGAGCCGAGAATGGGGTACTACAGAGGCTGTTGGCACCGGATTCGGTGATCAGGGTTCCTGTGAATCTGATTTCTGAGTTTGGGGCGTGACAACTTGGATCGCACATCTGTATTACATGGATTGTATTGCACATTGCCTTACATAACTTGGATCGCTTATTTGCCCTTTGTGACTTTTATGGATATTGGTGCCCTTTGTGGCTTGTTGGTTATATTTGCATGGCTTGTCGATTTTTGGGTCATTATGCGAAGTTCGTTATGATATCCGGGTAGAGCTAAAGTTCATTGTCGATTTTCTATCCATCTTGCGGAGTTCATGCAATTTTCGAATGACACCGGAGTTCTTATGTGGATTCTCTCTCATCTTACAGTATTCAATCGTATGGTGATTTTCAGGTGGAGTAGGAGTTCGCTTATCAAATTTCTAGTCATCTTGCGGTATTTACATACGATATGATTTCCGAGTGAAGTAGAGGTTTGCATTTGATTTTCTAGCCATCTGTAACACCCCAGATTTTGAGGATCAAGCAAAGCTCAACTCCCTAGACCCAACGCATCACTTATACAACATAAATAATGATGTTTAAATGTTATCCATATTAGTGCATTTAACATGAGAGAGATTGTACTAAATCAGCATATCATACTCCAGGTGTAATTAAATTAAGCAAGCGGAAGACTTAAGTACATGTATTAAAACGTGAAAGTGTTTCACGAACCAGAGTATGCATATGTACTAGGCTGAATATATATAAGTGTTGTTTCAAAATATGCAAAATGTCAAAATATAAATGTTCAACTAATCCATGTATCCCTGTAATCCCATCGAGGCAGCATGAGGTCTACATAGACCTGATAGAGAGTTGAACATAGGAGAACTCTTCCTCCTCGTCTATGAAGTCCAACTCCGCTGCATATACATCCACATCACCTGCATCTATAATAGAGTCTGGTTGGTATTTTAAAATATCGTCCCGGAGTGTGAGTGAGTGATTAACTTAGTGGTACTATAAGACAAAGGTTAACATGTTATCAATTCAGTCAAGCAGTAATGATAAAGCAATATAACAAACACTTCCTAAATACTCTGGTTAATGTAAGAATGGAGTGCAGTAATGATGCAAGCACTCTTACAAAGCTCCCTCACAAGCGACAACATTTGTCATTCGTGCATAACAAACTCTTTCATCATGCCCTTCATCTACAAAGGCACATGTAATGCGGTGCATGGTTGTGATAGCTGGGTTCTTAATTAGGCTCATTCATACAGCAGATTTGGGAAGCTAAGGTACCTCCCTTTAAATCATTTACCCAAATAAAGGATCCATCTAGGTAAGTTGTAGGGCATCACCCCTTAATGAAAAGCAGTGGTAGGTAAATTTGAGAGTTTATACTTGAGGTCACCACGGAGAGACTCGTCACCTCAGCACAGGCTGACAGCTCGAATACAGTGTCCCATACCACCGTATTTGACTCACAAGTTTGGGTTATTCACTGGTCACTACGGGGAGGTTCTTCACCCCAACGTAGGCCGATAACTAGACCACGGTGTCCCATACCGCCATGCTTGGCTCATGAGTATTAGTGGATCAAGGTACTATGGTTGAAACGGGTGTTTACATTGGTAAGTGGTACCTTATATTCAAGCAGGGATGTCCATACATGATAAACACATAATAGGCCAATCGATTTTGCTGGATAAGTATGACTGGTACGAGTGTACGCTGAATTAATCGACATGGAGCGCATAAGTACTCCACATGGCCTAACCACTGTTGACAATCGTCGTACGACCCAGATTCACCGAACGTATTAAATGTGGTGAGACTAATTTCACCACTCAATGAAAATTGTTACCGATTACTCAAGTGCAATAGGCAGAACACAAGTGATAATTATAACCTCATTTAACAAGCAATTCAAATACAATTCTCATTTGAACATTTTGTCAAACACATTGAACATGTTACCCAATATTCGCATTTCATCCATAAATTGTGTAATCGAAATTATGATTACATGACGGAAGCTATACATATAGATTAGGTAGTTGAGAATCCTATCTTAATATCCTTAATAAATACAATCCATCAAAAAATTCTCATTCAGACATTGTATCAAATACTTAAACTACACCTTAGTAAATACATAGACTAAATTAGTTACGACATGTACCATAGCAATTCATTACACAACATTGGTCATAAAGCATGTAACATACATGGATCTTAAATTAGAAATCATGTCAAGCACAAATCAGGGTTTCACACTCATTCAAACATTTCAACAAACACATGGAATGCATTTTATATTCAACATAGTTCACACATGTATAATTTATCGAAAACGTCATAATTAAGATCATATGGCAGCAATCAAGTCAGATATAAACCATTAACTAACATTAAGAGCCTTGAAAACCATAACTTAAATGTTTATAGTCCGCACCTTTCGTCGGAATACTCGATTCGGACATGGTTCAAATGCTACGTTCTTGAAAACAGAATGTCGGGAACTTAAACAATGAAATAGGTCAGCTATCTCATCAATTACTCTATTTAGATCTCTAAATCAAGATTAGGGTTAGGATTTCTTATCCAAATCGTAGTTGAAACGAATCGATTAGCTAGATGCAAAGGCAATTCAGTGTGTGGAGTAGCAGGAAGGAATCACTGCAACAAACTCCAAGAATCCTTCTTCCTTTCCTCCCTTTTTCTCTCCTTTTCTCTCTTCTCTCTCCAAGGGTTTGGAGAAATTCGTATGGGAGAGAGATAGGGTGGTTTAAGAGCTTTATACAGGCCCAAAAGTGATGTCAATGGCCCCAGGGCCATGGTATACTTAGGTTATAACCAAAGGGTGCCTGTTTTTGACAAATAGGGCCCTTAGGAAGGTCCATTTCTCACCTAAGTCATAGGGCAAGTTCCTTGACCATGGATCTAAGCCAAGTTATGATTTCGGTGCGATCAGGTTAGCGGACCGACCATGAAGAACCAGTATCAGATCAACAGTTGTTTTTACTTGATCGGGGCCACAGTTATATGGACGTGTAGTGAAAATTTTCTGATCCATGGGTGAAGTTCAGACAAAATTTGACGGTCCGAAGTCTTCAATTTCGCTGGCAAGCCAATGACCCAATTCACTTAAGTTTCCTTTCGTTTTCTAAGGATATTCAAGTTTCTCACACACTTTACTCAAGGCTCAAGTTGTGCGTTTCTGGATATTATTTGGGCTCGATTCCCGTGATGATTTTCAAGCCCAATAAGGCGGTCATAACCCTATAGTTTTGTAGTCATCAGACTTTCGATGTGCAGTGAAGGTCCGATATGGAGTTTCAATGTGCTCCCGAGAGCAACCGGTCGTTAGGATTCCTCCTAGGTTATTAAGTAGTGTTGAGTCATTGCTTTTGAGAGTTTCGAGTCTTGCCATTTGTATAAATAGTGGTTTAAGCTAAATCCACTGATTATTTAGTTCAGTACTTAATTAATTTTCGTCTAATTCCTACAAAATACAGTTTATAGCGATTTTTGCCTGAGGTGGTACTTAGGTCTTGGTATGGATTTTTTTGAGACGTTACACCATCTTGCAGTGTTCAGTCATACCATGATTTTCGGGTGGAGCGAAAATTCATTTATCAATTTTCTATCCATCTTGTGGATTTCACGTACAATATGATTTTCGAGTGGCCTAGAGTTTGCATGTTGATTTTGTACAACCCCATCCATTTCGTACATTTTATGTGCCTATGTGCATGATGATTGACGCCCTTGGCCAGACCTAGACTAGCTGTGTAGAGTGCACACTTGACTGACCTTAACCCCATGACCTTGAAACCCTCATCATATTGACTGCCCTGTCACCGCGGTCATGGATGTCCCACCCGTGCATCCGTGCGACACTCCATTAGTGAGATACGTCACGAAGAATCATTAGTGTATCATATGCACATGGCGCTGTAAGTTTCATCTCACACATATGTGTAACACATGCTCCCACACATGCACCTACCACACATGGGTGAGAGAATCTCACCCATTTATGTGATGCCACCCTCCTATACCACCCCTCTCTCATGTGTACCCCAAAGTTAACTCTTCTCCATACTATATCCTATGCATGACCTCATCACACCATAACATCCCATATCCCTTTAATGTACCATTAAGTCCTATCATGTACTAATTTTCATAATCCTTGTCTAAGCTAACCATAATCATATTAATCTAACCTAACTATATTTTCAACCATTTCTCTACAAATACCCCTCCATCCTTTAACATTTTCACCATTTTCTACAATAAGAGGAGAGAGAGAGAGAGAGAGGGTGGAGTGATGGTAGGCCATCAACTCCATCAATCCATCTCAACCATCTATCTTGATCATCAAGGTGAGTACACCCCCCCCCCCCCCCACTTGTCTTTTGGTGTATTTTCTTTAGTTTATTAGATGATGATGATGATTGAGGGACCCACTTGTAATGGGCCCCACTATGATGTTCATATGCCATCTACCCATTTCAACAGTTCAATCTTTGGCATGGGTCTAAAAATCAGGCTGATCTAAATTTTGGCGGGCCACATCATACGGAATAGTGAAAATTGAACAACTGCCCTTGAAAACTTCTTATGGCCTATCATCGTATACATGCTTTATCTAGGCCATCCATCTATTTCCTTATATCATTTTAGGGCTAGGCCCAAGAAATGAGACAAATCCAAGGCCTTGGTGGGCCAACCAGTGTAATCTAGGAGGATTAGATCCCTACCATTGAATTCATCCCAAGGCCACCGTGACTATTAAGTGCATACAGCGTCACCAAAAAAACTAGGGGGGGGGGGGGGGGGGGGGGTTGTGTGTAAAATTTAAACAATAAATAAATAAGTAAGAAGGAAAAAAAATAAAAATAAAATAAAAACAACATGAAAATCGGGATGTGTTGTCCCTAGAGCCACTTAATGTATATGGGTTCTATCCACACTGCCATCTAATATGTGGACCCACATGATGCATATGCTTCCTCCATGCCATCTACCCATTCTTCTAAATCATCTTAGTCCATACTGCTAAACCTGAGGCCGAACTAAGATCGGGGTGGGCCATACAGTATAGATCAGTGAGAGTAATGCTGCCCATTGTTGAACCCTTCTCAGACCCACCTCGATGTCACTTACCATCCAATCTGTTGATAGGATGTAACACCCTAAAAATCGGGGGTCGTGTCTAAACTCAACTCCCGAGTTCCAGACCGTCACTTATGCAACAAAAGTGATCATGATTCAATGTTTTCTGAGTTAAAGCATTCACATGAGTAAAAGTATACCAAAACTGCAATTCATACTCCAGATCCAGTGATAAAAGCAAGCGGAAGACTAAAGAATATATATATCACTGTATGGAAAAATAAAGTAGATCTCAACCGTCACTAAAGTATGAATACATCACTGAGTCTCATATACATGTAAATAACAAAAATAAATGTCCAAAAGAGTCCCGCTATGAAGTCTCGTCAACCCAGGTCACCTAAGTAAAGCCATCATGGTACTACATGTATGAGAACTCGTCTTGGTCCTCATCAAAGTCCGGCTCTACCTCCTGGATCTCTACATCACCTGCATCTAAAACAGGGTCTAGTGGGTGTTGCAAACACCATCCCGTAACATGGGAATGAGTGATTAACTCAGTGAAATCATAGAGCAAAGATTAGCATGTTCACAAATCAATCATGCGATAATAGTAAAGCAGTAAATCAGATAATCCTAATACTATTGTTAATGCAATATGACATGATATGATGGATGCCCTCACCGACATTCTCCCTCATACGGCACCATCTTCGTCCACGGCATGCGTGCATCCCGCTCAGTGCTCCACATCTTCCATGCACATGCAATGTAATGGTGATATGATTGCGAGTTGTTATTAGTCTATTCAAACAGCAGGATTGGGAAACTAAGGTACTTCCCTTATATCAATCCCAACACAGATCCTGTCTAGGGTCGTCACTCCTAGTAATCTCATACGATGTATATTTTTGTAGGTCACTGCAAGGGCTGCCAGGGCTGTTGCACGCACTCGTTGCACCACTCCCCCATCACCTTATCAATACAGGCCTACTGTACTCTACTGCTACTGAAGGGTCGTCGCCTCCCGTAGACTCAGAATACGCTCGCGGTCACTACAAAGGACTCGTCACCTGATCAGTGTAGGCCGACAACAAGAATATAGTGTCCCATACCACCATAATCTGCTCACGAGACTAGGTGCTCACTGGTCACTACGGGGAGGTTTATGGCCCTAGCGTAGGCCGACAGCTCGACCACGGTGTCCCATACCACCATGCCCGGCTCATGAGTCTTTGTGGATTAAGGTACCATGGTTAACAGTGTTTACAATAGTAAGTTCAGTATCCTAGGTTCAAGCAGTTATGACTCATGCAGGGTGAACATGCAATGGACAGTCGGGTTACTTGACGGGCTCGACTAGCACGATCGCACCTCAAGTCGAACGATATGAAGTGCGTAAAACACTTTGCGTGGCGTAACCACTGCCGCCAACTCCAAAACACGGCTTGCGTTCATTGACTCGTCGTTCGTGGCCAAGATAAGCCAACCACAAATTCGCTCGGTTACCGACTGCCTGGACTAAGTATAGTCCCAAACAATTATGGAATCACATCAGCAATCATATTAGAGTATTGGAAATAAAATACAACCATGTGAGCATGTTAACACATGTTATAACATACAACTTAAGCAAATCTTCAAGCACATGCATTTCATAAATATAATGAAATCATGCATTTAGCTAACATGTAGGAAATCATTTACATCAGCATATTAATTGAGAAAACAATCTCAAACTGATTCATAACACCATTTAATTCAATACATACTAATACAAGCATTTATGCAAACACTTACACTACACACTCAAGTCTACATATAGTATGTCGACCCAAAGTACGCATTTAGGCGAATCTCTTCACTAAACTAATTATGCACGTATTTCTAACATTCTAATGCGACAATAAACCATGTCAATCACATCAGCAAAATATAAACGAAATCAGTACTTCCTACAAATGACTAAAATGCCCTAAATCTCATATTCTTCGCCGGTTTACGAAACAGGAAACGGACAGCATGTTGTACATGTCAAACGGCGATGCCATCGATAATCTACTATTAAACGACATTGAAAGCATTCGAAACAGTCAATTAAAGTGTCTAAAATCCGCACCTTATCTCTTATAAACGTGTGAATTCGAACGGAGCGTATACGCTTCGTTTACAGCGAATAAAGAACCTAATTTACGAGTTCTATCAGTTTACATGCTATGGAACGGAAAGAATCCCAAATCAGCAACTTATTAGGGTTATTTCTTACTTGAAAACGCAGAGGAATCACTGGCCAGGTGATCGAAGTGTGTTGCTTAGGCACTTGCAACAGGTGGTGCAACGGCAGGTAAATTCTCTCCTAATCTCTCTCACAAACTCTCACCTTTTCTCTCTCCCAATCTAGGGTTTTTCTCAAATTCGGATGGGAGAGAGGAGTGAGGGTTTCAACCCCTTTTATAAGCATAAAAATACCCAAAATAGGCTCGGGAACAAAGTTCACTTGATGCTTATCCAAAGCGGGGCTGTTTCGGTCCAAAAGATGATTTCTGGTGGTCCCCTGGCCGAACGCGATCGGACTTAAGTTCATGCTTATAGGATCTAGCACGCATCAAGTTTTCAGTCCAGCAGGGTTCGCAGATCGCAAGTAGCGGTCCAGTTTCAGTTCAGCGGTCACCGCACGTAGATCAGGGCTGCAATTCTCATGATATGAAATAGAAATTTTTCCTGATTCGAGGGTGTAATTTGGCTGAATTCTGATGGTCAGAACGCGTAATACTGACACGTCAAGTCATGTGCCAAATTTGAATTTCAAATTCCAAATCTGTCCCTATTCGCACTCTCTTCAGTCCGGGCTCAATGAAATAGCCTTTGATTATCGGTTGGACTTGATTTTTGAAATGATTGTCAAGTCCAGCTAGGCGGTTCTAACAGTCTAAGATAGTAGGTATCGGACTTTCAACGCGCGGTCTAGATCCAATACAAAGTTTCAAAGTGGTCCAGAGAACAAACCTGCTTAGAGTTTGATCCGAGGTTTTAGAGTTTTATAGAGTCATTGGTTCTACTCGATTTGGGTCTTGTAGAACGTATTTAAAGTGATCAGGGGCTATTTCCCAGCTACTCTAGCGTCGCGCTAGCTAACTTACTCTTATTTTCTAAAGGAATTAATCCTACGCGATTTCGGGTCGAGTTGGTACTCGAGTCCAAGTATGGATTTTTCGCAGGCATTACATAGGATCCCACAAATTTGATTGTAGGGAGAACCCAACTGTGCCACATGCTTGAAAATGGTGGCCAAACCTCAACCGTTGAAACCGACTCATATGCCACTATAATGTATGTAGTTGATCCACACCATCCATCTGTCCATCTGGTGGTGGCCCACAGAGATGCTCATGATGAATCCACGCTGTTCATCTATTTTAGCAGACCTCAATATGATAAGATTCCAAAATTCATCTAGATCTGAATCATGGGGGGGCACAAATGGACAGTGGAGACAGAAATGTTACCATTGAAGCTTGTGCAAGATCCTTCATCTATAAAAAAAAAAAGAGAGAGAAGGAAATAAAGAAAGACACACATAAAGGAAACAAGCAAAGTGGATTGAATGCTTTCCATCAAAAACTTCCTTGGACACACCGTGGTGCATGTGTAGCCCACTTAGGTGTACGTGTTGCATATCTACACCGCTCATCCATTTTACAGCCATTTGGGAAGTGGACCCCACCATTTCAGTGGACCCAACCTTTCATGTTAACTCAAAATAAATTAGATGCAAATCTCAGTATACCATGTCCACAGGACAATAGCAGTAACTGATCATATTTATCTTTAAAAGACATTATCAAGTCCACTGTATTGCTTATGTGTTATTAAAATTGTTTAGATCATGGGTCCGCTATAGATTCCATGCGAGGCATGTGCTTCATATCAATGTCGTTCATCCACATGTCTGCTTGTTTTAAAGTATGGTACAAAACTTAAAGGAGGTCCAAAGCTAGTAAGCCCGCACTGTCTAGCGGGTGGGCCTGCAATGATGGTTATTTGTCTTTCAACTTGTTCGTAAGGTGACGTAACTTGGATGGATGGGATATCAAAACTATTGTGGCCCTGAATTATGGGATTTGGTAATTTGATGTGGTCAACCTTGCATGTGTAAACTTGGGATTGTATGTGGCCCAAACTACATGATCATATGATGATTAGGCAACTGCTAAGCTATGTGAATTTGTGGTGCATGAGTCATCCCTGATCCATGTGAAATTTGTGGCATGTGAGATCTATACTACGTGATCATGTGATGCACGATCGACTATTTATTGTGCAGGATCGAGTTACAACACTTAATTAAGAAAATTTTATGATGTGTGGTTAACTCTTGACCCCATAAATGTGCACATGGTCGTGTAGCTGCATGAAATCAAGTAGCATTGATGGCCATCCAAATGACTCAACCACATGCTTATGAGCATAGGCATGGCCACCCAAATCATGTACAATCAAATTGTGCATGTGGATTTTCTAAGTCATGCGAATTATGACGTACAATTGATTGTAGAGTGGACCTCAATTTGGTATAGCGTGACATAATTATGGGCCTTATATTATGCTCATTAATAAGGTGGAAGTGGGGACCACTAAACTATTTGTGATGTGATTAAATGCGGCCCTTGGCTCCTTCATCATGTGATGTTGAACCGGATCATTAGCTGTATGAAGTGTGTGGCGGTTGTTACCTAAGACTTAATGTAATGTAGTGTAGCCTTGTATTTATGTGTAGGATTTTGATTTTTAACTAAGCTTGGATGTTTTGAATGTGGACGCTAGACCATGACAGTAATCATATATACACTAAACCATGTGAAATTGTGGTACTGGCTGCCTGACCATGTGAAAGTTTAATAAAGTGGTTGCCCCATTATGCGAGCTATGGTGTACTAAAAATAAGTAACCATCTGACCTTTACTCCTTTATTATGGCAAGAAGAGTGACATTTTTGTGGCCACTCAACCATATGGACTTTTGATAATGGAGTGGCCGCAGGACCATGTGAGCATGTGATAATTGTGTGGTCACTCAAACCCGTGGTCTATGCTGATTGTATAACCCCTTGGGTGTGTGAACTTAGGATGTGTGTCAGATTAATTGTTTGACCCATCTTGTTAATAATATTGAGCTTAAATTGCAGAATCCACTGATGTATTCACAAGGGCATTAGATTGGTGGGCCCATTAGCCTTGTAGCCCACCTTTAGTGGATGCCTTGTGGGCCCATTAGTGGTAGACCTATCAAGTCCATAACCAGGCCTTTCTTTGTCGAGTCCTTAAAACTCCATGAGATGTGTATATTGTAAGTGCTATGTTGCATATCAAGCACCCTGTATTGTCAAATTTTGTAGTGATAAACCACTTTAGAATGATGGACTTGTTTATAATGGAAAATTCACCTTCAAGTGACTTTTGAGTGATGGAAAGTTCACCTTCACACGAAGATGTGTTATAATCCATGAAGACTGTTCTATGTACATCAACTTTATGTCCTACGTCTACTTCAAGTTCAAACATTAAATGATACTTCAACTTCAAGGGCAAGTTTTACTTCAAGTCAAAATGCATGTTCAATTACAAGTTCAAGTACTAGAACAAGTACAAGTTCTACTTCAAATGCAAGATCAAGTCCAAGTGCATTACATGGTCAAGTTCAAGATCTAGTTTCAAGTATACAAGATCAACCTTCAAGTACTTCAAGTGTACTATCTACCGAAGCTATCGAAGCTACAAGTTCAATGTTTAATATTTCAGGTACAAATGACCCTAGAAAGACCTTAGGTTTAGGTCATTTATATTAAACATTTAATTTGGGTCACTATGCTTATTATATGCTTTTCTTCGACTAGTCCTAGTTAATGTTCGACTAGTTTAGAGTTTTTCTCGACCAGTCCAGATTTAAATTTAAATTTTTAGATTTTTCTAGTAGGTCCTCAACCGATCTTGGAGATTGGCTCGACCAATTGAGCTGGTCTCGACTCAAAGTCTAGCAACCATTTTGAGCTCGTCAGTCATGTGTCAGATTAATTTGTTTCAATTTCTTCTTGTATTAGTTTGAGTTTTTTTTATCCTGAGTTCAAGAAATTAGGTTGTCCTACCATAAACTTTGGTTTTTGGTGTAAGGTTGTCCTTTGAACAACGTTTGTATCAAGCTCTCAATACTATTGCAATTGAGGTTGTTATTTGTTTTAGCTATCTGCATTTATATTCCGTATTTTTTTTTATCATAGTCCTATTCACCCCCCTATAGGACTGAGAGCTCGCCCTTTTCAAGTAGTTTCAGATCTAAGTGGCTCATTTTATTGGATTTATTTCCTAAGCTTATCGATCTAGAGCTTTCAGTATGTTAAATTTTGATAGCCTATCTATTACTAGGCCACCACTGTTTGATGGCTCCAACTATGCTTATTGGAAGCCAAGATGGGGATATTTCTGAAATCCATTGATGAAAGCGTGTAACAAGCCACAATGACTAGATGGAATCCACCAACGTCTGAAGTTCTAGGCAGTGATGGAACCAAGTCCCTAAAAGAAACACCATATTATATGTGGACTACTCTTCAGAAAAATGAGAGCAGTGTGAATGCTAAGGCTTTAAATGCAATCACTTGTGCACTATCACCTAATGAATTCAAAAGAATTATTTCTTGTGATACTGCTAAACAAGCTTGGGACATTCTTGAAATGACACACGAGGGTACCTCAATTGTAAAAAAGTCTAAAGTTCAGATCCTCACCACTAGGTTTGAGGAAATTCGTATGGAAGAAAATGTGTCTTTCATGGACTTCTATACGAAACTAAATGACATAGTCAACTCTATGTGGGGTCTTGACAATGGTATCCCAGAAAGCGAAGTCTGTGCAAAAATACCGCGATCACTTCCTGAGAGATTTAATTCCAAGGTGACTGCCATTTAGGAACTTAGAGACATAGATCACATGAAGGTTGAGGAACTTGTTGGTTCACTTCAAACATACGAGTTAAATTTCAAAGCTCCAAAAGGTAAGTCTATAGCTCTTAAGTCATCCAAATCTATTTCTCAAGATAGTTTTAATTGTGAAAACTCGGAGGATGATATGGCTTTACTTGCGAAAAGTTTTATAAGATTTTTAAAAGTAAGAAAGAGTTGATTTTCAAAAACCCTCTAAGAAGAAAAAGGGTAAATCTAAATCATGGAAATCTCTAAAAGATAGTCAGTGTTTCAACTGCCATGAATATGGGCATTTGGCAAATAAGTGTCCAAAGAAGGACAAACTAAAGGAAAAAGGCATGTTAGCCACATTAGATGAATCATCAACTCTGAAGCTTCTTCTGAGTCAGATGAATCTGAACCCGAAACTTCAAATGAAGTTAAGGCCTTAATGACTCTAGCCAGAGTCACTTGCACAAATAGTTGCAATTCAACCGAATATGAAAATCTGAGAAGTGACCCTGATAATGATAATGAAGATGATCTTCAAGATGCCTATAATGCCCTATACAGGGAAAGTTGTAAAATTGCCGTTAAGCTAAAACTTCAAAAAGAAAAATTTTTAAAATTAAAAGAGGAATTTGAAAATTCTGTTTTGAAAAAATCTCATATCTCTGTTTGTTTTGAAAAAGAAAAATGTGTTTTGAATATCAAAACATCTGAACTTGAAAAATTAAGATCAGAAAATGAGAAACTAAAATGTGAAGTGTCTTCCCTATTGAGTTCAAAGGATACATGGAGGTATGCCCAGGGAAACCCTAAACTTGAAAAGTTACTAACCACATCTAGAACATGTGGAGATAGATTGGGTCTCGGCTATGACAAATACTTGCCTCTGAAAAATAAGAGTGTATCTCCTACATTTGTCAAAGGAGAATCCTCTAACTTAAAAGGAAAGGGCTTGAAATACAATAATCAAAACAACTCTAAAAATGTAAAAACTTTTCAAGCTTCTAAAGTCAATAATAATAATAATGTTAGCTTTAGAAAATAATGTTATAAACCTTTAGCTAAAAAAATTATGGACTTACTCAAGGAGCTTCTTAAATTTAACTCTAATATGAGAGTCAATAATAATTTCAAGAGAAGGAAAACCAATAGTGCTCTAAAATCTAAAACTACAATGAAATAGGTTCCTAAGGTTACTTGTTTGGTTGCCCACACCGCCTTCAAGGCTTTAAGTCAATCAAAGTGGTACCTAGGCAGTGGTTCCTGTAAGTGCACCTACTAGTGCTCTTGTTTGTCAATTACAGTGTGAGTTGAGTCAGTCGAACAACAACGCCTAACAAGAAGAATAATTCAAGTGTCTACCTCAACTGGATGTGTGGAAGCTCATCATAGGTAAATCATAGCCTCACATCATATATCCCAAAACACCAGGTGATTAAAACCCTTAAAATTAAGTAGAACATCTTAGGATTTTATTATAAGAAAACTTTTTACCAAATAGAAAAATCTTCAAGTTTTCTTACCCTGTCGATTGTATCAATTCACATTTCGATATGATCGACCTGCTCTGTCAATGTCCTCGGCATCTCAATCGATACAATCGAGTGAGGACAAAAAGCATCTAGCAACCGCACATTCATCTGGACGATTTATCGATATATCGAAGTTTAATCAATATCATCGATATTCGAATATCGATCCCATCAAAAGTGGATCGATAATATTGACAGGCAGTTTTACGGCGCCCCTATTTTTCTAAAGAAAACACTATAAGCTTCGATATATCGATGACTGTTCCGATTCAATCTGAATTCGAATATCTATCATATCGGCAGTCATTCGATTATATCAATAGTGGGTACATATTTCCTCCAGCAAATATTTCAGGGTGTTTTAAACGTTGATCAGGGGCCATTCGAGAAAATCGATATTCTTATGTCGATACCATCGAGTCCTGGTCGATTGAATCAAGTCTGGTACAAATTGACCAGCGTGCTTATAGGTAAATCTATATGATTTATCGATCCTATCGACAAGGTCTCGATATTATCGACATCCAAATTCTGATGACATTAGCTGTTCCCCGATCATATCTTTAGAACCTAAAATTTTTCAAGGCTTGTCTCTCTTATTTTCACTTGTCGATAGATCGATCCCTCTCTCAATGGAATCAGAGTTAACATCAATGTGTGTCTTGATTCCATCGACCAGTTGGTAAAAGGCTTCCAATAGTGAAAATGACATTTGAGTTTGTATCATCGAGCGGTCAGTCGATGCTATCGGGAGTATATGCTCGATAATATTGACCCTGCTTGATGATATCGAACTTTGTCATAAATGTGACCATTTTATATCCGTTGGAACCTTTTGCCTATATATAGAGAGGTTAGTCTTTATTGCTGGTAGAGAAAGAAGAGAGTGCTTTTATGTGTCTTATCCTCAGATCATATACCCAAAGCCCTTTCTCTCACGGGAGTTCATCTTCCAATCCACTCTTACCATTGATATTCAATAGAGTGGATTAGGAAATGAACTCCTGCATTCAAGGATCCTTCAGCAACTATCTTAATAACATATCATTAAACCGGGATACCTTGAATGAATATATGACGGGAATCTCTCTATGTTCCTTATAGAAAAATTTCAAGAGAGTGGATTTCCGTCCTAACCTTGACCCGACCTGAATCCTAGTACTGGTACATCTTTTGTGTTGAGGATCAAGGGAGCTGAAGATTCTTCATCAATAAGAAGGAGATCTTCATCACTGCGCTAAAAGGGACTTATCAACTTATCTATAAGTACCTAGAGTCCAGAGAACACTTATGATCATTCCTTTCTAGGTTTAGGTCTTAAGTGTTGCTCACCATTTGAAGTCCTCAAAGGAGGCCTCCGGCGGGAGTGTATGCTATGGGTGCATTGTGTGGACCCTTGCTCTGTGGAGAGCATAAACATTTGGGTGCGTTGTGTGGACCCTTGCTCTGTGTGGGCATAAACATCTAGTTAGGAGTGCACCAGTAAAACTCCAGGGTTAGAGGTGAACCAAGTAGAAACCTCCGTGTAAAGGTTGAAGGTGAACCTGATTTAAAACCTTAAGTTTGAGGTGAACCCTGGAAAACCTCCTTAGTGAAATCCGGTACACTCAAGGGTTGAGTGCGGTAGCTGAGAGTGGAGTAGACATGTAGTCGAACCACTATAAAAATGACTGTGTTTGCGATTGCCTAGTTTGTGTGATTTGCTTTACTATTTTAATATCTGAATGTTTGAGATCACACCTCACACACATATACAATTATATCTAGCATGAACTAAGTTCTATATTGCTATCTTTTGAATAGTTTGTGTTTGGACCCTCTACTAAGCTTGGAAGCCAGTAGAGTTACATTTGAGTAATCCTGATAATTGTATATCTGATAGGATTAGTGTAATAGGATTTTTAAATACATTGTAAAATTTTAAATAATCCTATTCACCCCCCTCTAGGATATATTGGCATATTCCTACTTCAACTCAAGCGGTCTTCAATGCTATTTCAGTTGCTTAAGACACATTACAGGTGATAGAGATTTGTTTACCAACTACAAAGAAATGACTGATGGTTCAGTCACTTTTAGTGATGGAAGCAACCACAAGATAATTGGCCAAGGTACGGTTCATATTTCTAACCTTCCTCCTTTTGAAAATATTTTATTTATAGGACTTAAGAAGAATCTTTTGAGCATATCTCAAATCCGTGATAACAAGCATAATGTTAAATTTACAAATCAAGGATACGAGATCTCAAATGAGAAAGGTTGTGTGATATTAAATGGTCGTAGAACATCTGAGAATTGCTATATCGTGAATGAATCTTGCTTATCTAAATTATCTTATTACATGGTCCAAATCAATGATAATGAATTGTGTCACAATTACCTTGGACATGTTAACTATTGAAATCTGTATAGATTATGCAAAGTCGATCTTATTAGAGGTCTTACCAAATTGAGAAAAATGGATAAAATATGTGGCGCATGTCAGATTGAAAAACAAATAAGGAGTAGTCACAAGAAAGTGAGCTCCTTTACCACATCCAAATCTCTTGAACTTCTTCACATGGATCTTGTTGGACCAATCAGAACAAAGAGTAAAGTTGTTAATAAGTATTTCTTGGTAATTGTGGATGACTTTACCAGATTTAATTTGGTTGCGTTCATGAGAAAAAAAATCTGAAATTCTCGATGAAGCCAAAAGAATACTCAAGCATATTCAGACTGAAAAAGAAATGAATGTTGTTAAGATCCAAAGCAATCATGGATCGAAATTCAAAAATAGCAATTTTGAGAAGTTATGTAGCGATCATGGTATATCGCATGAGTTTTCTACTCCTAAGACACCTCAATAAAATGGGGTTGTTGAAAGGAAAAATAGAGTGCTACAAGAGATGGCCAATGTAATGTTAAATAACATGAAGTTACCTAAAAATTTATGGGCTAAAGCTGTTAATACTGCATGTTATATCATAAACTATGTTTACATTAGAAAATATAAAGATAAAATGACTTATGAATTGTAGTTTAATAAGAAACCTACAGTTAAATACTTTTGAATTTTTGAAAGTAAGTGTTACATTTTACGAGACTGAATAAATTTAGGAAAGTTCGATACTAAGAGTGATGAAGGGATATTCTTAGGTTATGTTCTGAATAGTCGAGCATACCGTGTTCTTAATAAGAGAATTGGTGTTATTTAGGAATCTATAAATGTTGCTATTAATGATCACCTGAGCACACTAACATCTAGTTCAGAAGATGATGAAGTTATCGTAATTGATAAAGCTGACTCCTCATCTTGTCAAATCAATAATGAACTACAATCATTTAAAGACCATCCTACTGATCAAATACTAGGTAACCCTTTCACTGGTCTGTGTACTCGAAAACAACTGAAAAATATATGTAATTATGTGTGTTTTACTTTCTAAATCGAACTAGCCAACGTAAAAGAAGCACTCATTGATGAAAGTTGGATAGTTTCCATGCAAGATAAACTAAAGCAATTTATTAGGAATGATGTAAGGTATTTAGTTCCAAGACCATCTGATAAACATATAATTGGAACAAAGTGGATTTTCAAAAATAAATCTGATGAGTTAGGGAATATAATAAGAAACAAGGCTAGACTAATTGTACAAGGGTACACTCAGATAGAAGGAGTCGATTATGATGAAACCTTTTCCACAATAGCTTACCTTGAATCCATCAGATTATTCATATCCATTACATATTTCAAAAGGTTTAAGATTTATCAAATGGATGTTAAAAGTGCATTTCTAAATGGTGATCTACATGAAGAGGTTTATGTTGAATAAACTAAGGGTTTTGAGGACCCTAAACACTCTACTCATGTGTATCGCCTTAAAAAGGCACTTTATGGTTTGAAACAAGCTCGTAGGGCATGGTATGAGAAATTGACTAAGTTCTTACTAAGTCATAATTTTGTTATGGGGAGTGTTGATAAAACTCTTTTTGTTAAAAAATTCAATGAACACATACGAATAGTACAAATTTATGTTGATGATATTATTTATGGTTCTACTTGCTCTAACCTCTCTATGAAGCTTATAGAGTTAATAAAATCCAAGTTCAAAATGAGTATGGTAGGAGAATTGAACTACTTTCTAGGTTTACAAGTTAAACAATTAGAAGATGATATCTTCATTTCTCAAACCAAGTATGCTTTAAACCTTGTTAAGAAATTTAGATTTGAGAATGACAAAAAATTCAATACTCTTATGAGTACGACTCTTAAGCTTTCAAAGGATACAATAGGTAAAAGTGTAGATCCATGGTTATATCATAGTATGATTGGTAGTTTTCTATACTTAACTGCGAGCTGACTTGATATAGTATTCAGTGTAGGCATCTGTGCTAGATATCAATCAGATCCTAAGGAATCTCATCTTATTACTGTCAAGCGTATTATTAAATATGTTGTAAGTATGGTTAATGTTGGCCTCTGGTATCGACATGATATTAATGTTCAATTAGCTGGATATACAGATGCTATGGGTTGGGAACATAAATGATAGAAAATCTACCATTGGTGAATGTTTTTTTGTTGGGAATTGTTTAGTTTCCTGACACAACAAGAAATAGAGTTTTGTATCATTATCCACAGCTGAGGCTAGAAATGCTTGTACCCAGCTTGTGTGGATGAAAAGAATGCTCAATGATTATGGTATTGCATAAGATACAATGATATTGTATTGCGATAACTCTAGCGCAATTAATATTTCTAATAAAATCCCATCCAACATTCCCATACCAAACACATTAACATTCGGTATCATTATATTCAGGAATTAGTAGAAGATAAAATCATTTCATTGGAATACGTTCAAATGGAAAATCAGCTTGTGGACATATTTACTAAACCACTCGACGGGAATAGGTTTTCTAAGTTGAAAATGGATATCGGTATGTGTAATTCTAACTGAGTTTATCATGTTTGTATGTTTTATTTTTATATATTTTTATGCAAATAATTTTAAATAAAATTGAATAAAATTTGAATTTTTAGTGCTTGCACGACCGGTCGAGCACATATTCGACCAGTCGTGGCTCAACGGGACGAGCATGTACTCAACCGGTCGAGTTGCACGGTTAGAAGCCTTTATAAGTGAGAAAATCACTTTTTCCCTCATTTTTCGATTCTTCCTCATTCGGCCCTCTTCTGACCTGTCGAACTCACCTTCGATTTGTGCTTCGTAAGTGCTCCATTTTTTATTTCATTCCATATTTGGGTTCCTATTTGTATACATTGCTAGATTCTTAAGTTGATTTGAGTTTTTTTTTCGATTTTTAAGGGGTTTTTTTGCTCAAAATCTATTCTAATTGAAACCCTACTTTCCATTGTTGTTTTTCTTAATTTGTATATTGCAATGGAAGGTCATACTAAGAAGAAAGCTACTCGAGCTTCCTCTTCTCGATCTACACCTCTTAGGGTGAGAACCCTACATCCTCCGCAGGAAGATCCCAAGTACATGCATGATTTTTATACTCGAGAGATCATTGTTGAGCGTACGGTTGATTCGAATCATTTAGCTCAGTTTCAGCTTCTTCCCATCCTAGTGAGGAAAACATTTGGAATTGGGGTTGATTGGCATATCTCTCCATTGTGCAAGGGATGTTTACTTGCATGAGCGACGTATCACTTGAAAACTTAACTTTCTCAATTAGTTTTAGAGAAGGTACTTTTCAAGTTGATCAGCACTTAATTTCAGGTTTGCTAGATATAAATGTAAATGATGATGGTATTCCAATACCAACTTTAGCTGAACAGTTGAATGAATTGGAAAGACATATGCTAACCTGTAAATTATGTAACATAGACTCGGAATGGAGTGCAGGAAATGCGATCTGGGCCAATCAAATGTTGCCTAAATACAGGGTATTGCATTATATTTTTATTTCAAATGTCTATCCTTGATCTGGCAAGAAAGCTGAACTTACTCCTTTCATGGTTCGTATATTGCGTTCCTTTATGTCAGGTATTCCCATCTGTCTTCCATCCTTAATATGTTATATGATTATTCAATTTCGTCCTCACTCGGGCCATAACTATATCCTATTTGCTTACTTAATGACCATCTTAGCTTTGCATTATAATGTGGTCATGCCTCCTGGTGAATCCCCTATTGTGCTTCTTCTGTTCAATAATTTAAATATAAACAAAATGAACCTGAAGCTCAATCCTAGTCATAGGGATGAGGAATCAGAGGAAGTTGAAGAAGACGATGCACTACCAACCGACACCATGATGGAAGATATATTTAATGAGTTAGATTCAGATGATTTTGAGGTTGATCCTGATTATCAGCCACCTGAGTATAATGAGCGCCTTCGTGCTTTAGAGGAGAAGGTGGATGCATTGAAAATATCCTAAGATAATCAAATGAAATATATGCGTAAGTATTTTCTACGCATAACCAAGGGACTGCATCAGATTGATCCATCTGTTCCACCTCCTTCTTCCTCTGGATCAGATAGTTCTGTTTCTTTCTATTTTGAGCATGTATAGCTTTCACTATTACTTTATCTTTACCTGGATTTGTATGACTTTATGACATTCTGGTAATGCCTATCTTCGTAATGTTAGCATTCTGCTTGCTTTAAAATTTTACTTTAACTCTTATTCTACTATTCTCTACTGTTATCATATTCACAATTATGTTTGATCTTTCTATCTAATTCTTCCTTTGTCAAGTTGTAACAAAAAGAGGGAGAGATTTGTGGTTATGTTAGTTTGAGTTTGATTGGTGTATGGTGTAGAATGGTGCATGTGCATGTGTTTTTATGTATTCAAGTACTCTAGAAGTCACCAAGCTCAAATTTAGGGGGTGTAGATTGAGGGGGAGTATTCTGAAAGAATGTTATGTTATGAATTGGAATTGTGAAAGTTTGTGAATTTGTGAATTGTGTATAGGTTGATCTTCCAAGTTGGTTTTGTCACAAATTTGACAAAGGGGGACATTTTAAGTGCTATGTTGTATATTAAGCACCCTGTATTGTCAAATTTTGTAGTGACAAACCACTTTAGAATGATGGACTTGTTTATGATGTAAAGTTCACCTTCACATGAAGATGTGTTACAAGCCATGAAGATTGTTCTATGTACATCAACTTTATGTCCTACGTCTACTTCAAGTTCAAACATCAAATGATACTTCAACTTCAAGTGCAAGTTTTACTTCCAGTCAAAGTGCATGTTCAATTACAAGTTCAAGTATTAGAACAAGTGCAAGTGCTACTTCAAATGCAAGATCAAGTCCAAGTGCATTACATGGTCAAGATCAAGATCTAGTTTCAAGTATACAAGATCAAGCTTCAAGTACTTCAAGTATACTATCTACCGAAGCTATCAAAGCTATAAGTTCAATGTTCAACATTTAAGGTATTAATGACCCTAGAAAGTCCTTAGGTTTAGGTCATTCATATTGCACATTTAATTTGGGTCATTATGCATATTATAGGCTTTGCTTCGACTAGTCCTAGTCAATGTTCGACTAGTCCCAGCTCTGGCACAACTAGTCCAGGGTTTTTCTCTACCAGTCTAGATTTAAATTCAAATTTCAGATTTTTCTAGTAGATCCTCGACCAGTCGAACACCTTGCTCAATCGATCGTGGCAACTAGCTCGACTTAAAGTCTAGCAACCATTTTAAGCCCCACTCGACCAATCGAGCAGGCCACTCGACTAGACGAGGGTCAGTTTTATTCGATCGCACTATAAATTTTGAAATTTAGTTGCTCCTAGGACCAGTTGAGGCTAACCTTAGACCAGTCGAGGGAATCATTTTTCAACCTATAAATAAAGGACTTTTCTCACTTTTATTCATTCATTCCAAGCTAATTCAAGCCACCACTTGGAGAGATAAGTCCCCGTGATTATCAAGCTATTGTTCGGTAATTTTAGATTCATTTATAGCTTATTTGATTGTGTAATTTCTTTTTCTCTTGACTTTCAATCTAACTTTATAAAAGGGAGTTCTACTCTACCTTTTTGAGATCCAAGGAATTCAATCAAGTAGCCTAGGTCTGAGTTTAATTAAAATTCATTTAGAACTTAGAACCCTTCTATATGTGAATTGGACAATGAACATCTACATCTATAAGTGAAGTGGTTCTACAGGGTTACATTAAGCAGAATCTATAGATAAATATATTGTTTATTGCTTTTTAGTTTTAGCGATAGCCAGAAAATCTCTTGTGGTTGTGACTAAGATAAGCCAGAAAATCTCAGCGTGGGGTTTTAATTGTGATAGCCCATTGAAAATGCAATTGTAAAGGTTTTAAGGTGAACCTTGAAAAGCCTTCTTTCATAGTGAAAGCCAATATCACTTGGGTTGTGATTTTTGGGAGTGGAGTAGGTGTGGCTGTTTAAGAATAGTTGGTGTACACACCGAACCACTATAATTCTTGGAGTTTGGATGATGATGATGATAATGTATGTGATGTATGAGTGATGAATGCTTGTATTTATTTCATGTACTTGTGGTGAATGTTGTAATAACTAGATTTGTTTCAATTGCTTCTTGTATTAGTTTGAGTTTTTGATCCTTACTAAGTTCAAGAAATCAGGTTGTCTTACCATAAACTTTGGTTTTTGGTGTAAGGTTGTCCTTTGAACAACGTTTGTATCGACTTTTCAATACTATTGCAATTGAGGTTGTTATTTTTTTCAGCTATCCACATTTGTTTTTTATGTAGCATAGTCTTATTTACCCCACTCTAGGACTGAGAGCTTGCCCTTTTCATATATTAGCCCTATGTTTGGGCCTTTTGGTAAGTGCATGAGACACTTCTTCTAATGTGTGTATGCTAAGTTGCATTTGGACCTCATGAATGAATTATGATTGAAATCTTGGATGGACTGATAGTGGAGATTAAATGGGTCACCCAACAAGCCAAAAGTTTAGAATGTAGCGACCCACTGATCGGCCCATTTGAGTGTGGCAATGAACTGGGCCTTAGTCCACTTGAGATGATAGCTAAACATGTTGAGGTGTTGGATTGAAATTGAACTGTGCATGTGATGATGGCATATGTGCGATGATTGTGTTATTTAATACATGTGGTTATGCAGATGTATGTGTGTGGTTGGATGCAATGATTGTGTGTGCATGGTAATGCTAGCTTGTGTTCACATGCTTGGATGGTGATTTAGTAGACCTAAGGACTAAGTGGATCATCGTATGTATTGCCTTGAGTCATAGAAAGCGCACTTAGCGCCGTATACTGGTGCGAAACTTGTACACCCACTTACAATAGGAATGATGAGGCAAACCAGTTAACCCTTAACCATGAACGAATATATTAGTGATTTGGTCTACCTTTCGAGTAGCTATGGATCTTTACACGCGAATTTGTTACACGTTATAGTGTGTGCATATCCTTTGTGCATGTTTGATGTATAGCTTATTGTGGTGACATTGTATGTGGTTCTGACCATGCGATTGGTGTCAAATGATGGATTGATCCTAGTTGTGCTATTGTGTGCACACTTGTGATGTGGAAGGTGTTGACATTCGCTTAGCCCCGTGATCATGAGGTAGAGTGCACATCAGACCATTGTTTTGCCATGTTGGTACCCTAATCATTTTTTACTGGTCTTATGATATTTGTGTATATTACATCTGCACACGCGTATACATGTACATGCGTCATGGATGAGGAGTGCATGGCGTGATCATGCGAAGATCATATGCATGTGGTAGAGGATGTTGGTGCAGGGTGCTCGTGATGGAGTATGTGTGGATGTTATCTGCTCCAACAGACCACGTGCTTCATCCCTGGGTTAAAGTCCCTAAAGAGAATATATCAGGCTTGGTCCGTGGATTAAAGTCCCTAAACCTCTCTTGATATTGCATTGTAATTTATATTTAAGTTGATATTGATATTACATGTATATCATTTCCACGATGAGTGTGGATTGTGGCTAGATGTGGTTGGCAGAGGAGCCCGATTGGTATTATGGTTGCCTCGTATGTATATATGGCTTACATGTATAGCATTGCTTCAGTGCAATTATACTATATATTGTGCTTGCCAATTATTATTACATAGCATCCTTGTGTGATGGATTGAACACCACAGCAACACCGTGGTTATATTGAGGAGACCACCATAGTAGCATCGTAGTTGGTATTTGTGGACACCAAAAATTTGAGTTTCTTATATTGGGTCCCAGACCCTTAGGTGAAACTCCTTAAACCTCGAGTGGTACCCTCGAGCCTCATTATCAATATTAGGCAGATACCATGGGTCACTGGTATCGAAGACCATAGTAGGCCTGACTCCCACTGACGCGGTCCGGTGAGAAGAGGTTCGACCATGCCTAGTGAAGAGTTTGAGTGAATGTGGTTGGGTTTGACCAGCCCCTGAAATGGGCCCACTACCGGGGTGCCGGGTGGGTATTGGCATGACTATAGGCACTCCATTGACAAGGTGAGTATGCGAGGCCTCTATTCAAAAAGTTTCGGACTTGGTCTGGATATCAGGCCCCGAGGATTCCTAATGATGATAATTATATTATGATGTGGACTTTTAGAGGAGGACTTGCATGCCTGCATACACTCGGCATACTTTTGCATATCTTCTTTTACATTGAATCCTGTCCTCTTGGCTTTATATAGCATTACTTGGTCACCATGCTTCGGTTTTTGTACTCTGATATTTTGATTGTTACTGCATGCTTGTACACTACGCACATACGAGTGTACTCATTGGGCTTTTAGCCTAAGCCTTTCCTTTTTCTATTTTTTTCAGGGTAGGAGTAGCTTAGAGGACTTAGCTTTTCAATGCATTGTATCTATTTTCTAATTTGGCAATATTGACATCGTGTACCTTTTGAAAAGTATTATACTTGTAACCATCAGGATTTATAATGGAGACTGTTGCTTGGTATTGAGATCATGGATCATTATGCTCAGGTATTATTTTAAAAAAATCACTTCAAGAAAATTTTAGTAAAAAAAACTTTCTTGTGGTGCGCCGAACTCGAGACTTGGTGTTTAAAAGTCAAGTGCTGGATTTGAGGCCTTACGGAGCTATCTTTTTTCGAATTTAGGGTATGACAGATTTTCTCTTCATCTTATGGTGTTCATTTGTACCATGATTTTCGGGTGGAGTGGGAGTTCTCTTATCAATTTTCTATCCATCTTGCGGAGTTCACATACGATATGATTTTCTGGTGAAGTAGATGTTTGTATGTTGGTTTTATCTTCATCTTTCAGTGTTCAGTCATACCATGATTTCTGGGTGGAGTAGGAGTTCACTTATCAATTTTCTATCCATCTTGCGGAGCTCACATACGATATGATTTTCGGGTCAAATAGAGGTTTAAAAGTTGATTTTCTATTCACCTTGCAGAGTTCACTTGTATTATGATTTTTGGGTGGTTTGATCAATTTTCTACCATCTTGCGGAGTTCACATACAATGTGATTTTCAGGTGCAATAGAAAGTTTTATGATTGATTACTGGTTTATCTGTACATATTCCCTTGCATTACGATTGCTATTATATTTTTCTTATGATGAGATTGTGCTGATTGGCTTAATTTTTTATTATATGATTATGAATTGTGCTGTTTAATACATCCATTCTCATGACTTGCAATCTATCCTGGATTATGAATGATGAGTTACTACGTGAAAAAGGGAAAAATAAGATAAATTTTGAGATGGTTGTGGACCGTCTGCAAATTCCCTTGGTTTAAAGACACCTAGGAACCGTCTCTAAAATTTTAGACGGATCTTAACCATCTTTAATATGAAGAAAAATCGTCTTATAAATGTTGAACATCTACAAATTAATTAAGACGGTCAGAGTCTGTTGGTAACTATGGAGAAAAGATAGTTATCGAATGTCTGAATAAAAGATGGTCCTTAGCTATCTTATAAGAAGTCATCTGAGATGGTCAGAGACTGTCCGCATTAGAGATGGTCCTTAGCTGTCTTATAGGCAGTCATCTAAGATGGTCAGAGACGGTCCTTAGCCATCTTATAGTGGTTATCTAAGATGGTTAGAGACCGTCTGCATTAAAGACGGTCCTTTAGTGGTCATCTGAGACAGTCAGAGACCATCTGCATTAGAGACGGTCCTTAGCCGTCTGATATTGGTCATTTGAGATAGAGATCGTTTACATTAGAGATGGTTTAAACCTCTTACCCTCCACTTCCACGACTCCCTCACATAAAGTGGAGCATGCCTTAACGTGGGGTTACTGTGGGGGCCGCCTTGATGTATGTATTAAGTATTAAGGCCATCTATTAGTTCTTTCAAACAAATATTAGGCATTATCCTAAAAAATGAAATAGATCCAATTACCAAGTGGACCATACCATTTGAAAGTGGTGATTGACTTTCCCTACCATCAATTTTCCATTGCGTTTTATGAAATGAGACCAAAAGTTAAACAAATACAAGGCTCAAGTGGACCACACCATAAGAAACAACGATGATAATAATACTCACTATTTTAACTTTCCCAAGGGTCACCATGATGTATATTTATATCTAACTGATTCATAAAGTTGTGTACATCTGGATGAAAGTAAAACACAAATATTATGAAGACCCATAGCTATATAAATCATGGTGGACCCCACAAAGTTTACTCAATACTGATGTAACACCCCGAATTTTGGCCAATCTGGGGTTTGACGTCTGTAACGCCCGTGAAAAATCCATACTTGGGCTCGAGTACCAACTCGACCCGAATTTGCGTAGAATTCATTCCTTTGGAAAATTTGACTAGGTTAGCTAGTGCAACGTTAGAATAGCTGGGAAATGGTCCCTGATCACTTTAAATACGTTCTACAAGGCCCGAAGCGAGTGGAACTAAGGGTGCTATAATGCTCTAAAGCCTCGGATCAAACTCTAAGCCGGTTTGTTCTCTGGACCACTTTGAATCTTTGTATTGGATCTAGACCGCACGTTGAAAGTCCGATACCTCCTATCTTAGACCGTTAGGACCGTCTAGCTGGGCTTGACACTCATTCCAAAAATCAAGTCAAACCGATGATCACAGGCTATTTCATTGAGCCCGGACCGAAGAGAGTGTGAATAGGGACATAGTTGGAATTTCAAATTCAAATCTGGCACACAAAATTGACGCATCAGTATTAGGCATTCTGACCGTCAGAATACAGCCAAATTACACCCTTGGATCAGGAAAAATATCTATTATATATCACGGGACTTATAGGCCTGATCTTGATGCGGTGACCGTTAAACTGAAACTGGGCCGCCACGTGCGATCTGGGAACCCAACCGGTCTGAAAACTGGATGTATGCTAGATCTAGTATGCATGAGCTTAAGTCCGACCGCACTTGGCCTGGGGACCTCCAGAAATGCCCTTTTGGACCGAAACGGCCCCGATTTGGTTAGGCACCAAGTAAACATTGTTCCCAAGCCTATTTTGGGAATGTTTTAGGCTATAAAAGGGGTTGAAACCCTCACTCCTCTCTCCCATCCGAATTTGAGAGAAGCCCTAGCTTGGGAGAGAGAAAAAGAGTGAGAGATTGTGAGAGAGTGGGAGAGTTCTTCCCGCCACTTGTGCTACGTGTTGCACATGCTTAAGCGACACTCCTCTACCGCTTTCCCGGCGATTCCACCGCAATCCTAGGTAAGTAAAAACCCTTAATAGTTGGTGATTTGAGTTTTTTCTTGTTTCCATGGCGATGTAGCTTATGGATCTTATGTATTAGGCTCCTTACTCGCCGTAGACGAAGCATATACACTCCGCTTCAATTCCCGAGTCTACAAGACACTAGGTGAGGATTTTAGACGCTTGGATTGACGGTTCCCAATGCTTTCAATGTCGTTTAATAGTAGATTCTTGACGGCATCGCCGTTTGACATGTACAAAATGCTCTCCGTTTCCCGTTTCGTAAGCTAACGAAGAATATGAGATTTAGGGCATTTTAGTCATTTGTAGGAAGTACTGTTTGCATTCATATTTTGCTGATGTGATTGACATGGTTTGTTGTCGCATTAGGGAGTTAGGAATGCGTGCATAATTAGTTTGGCGAAGAGATTCGCCTAGTTGCACACTTTGGGTCGACATGCTATATGTAGACCTAAGTGTGTAGTGCATGTGTTTGTATAAATGCTTGTATTAGTATGTATTGAATTAAATGATGTTATTTGATACTTTGTGATTGATTTTTCAATTATTATGCCAACCTAAATGATTTTCTACATGTTGACAAAATGCATGATTTCATTACATGCATGGAATGTATGTGCTTGAGGATTTGCTTAAGTTGAATATGCATGGGAAGTATGCCTTGAAGATTTGCTTAAGTTGAATGTTATAACATGTGCTAACATGCTCACATGATGTATTTCAATTCCAATACTTTTATAGTGATTCCATAGATGTGTGGGACTTGACTTAGTCCAGGCAGTCGGTAACCGAGCGAATTCGTGGCTGACTGGTCATAGTCACGAACGACGCGTCGATGAATGTGATTCGTGTTGAGAGTTGGCGGCAGTGGTTAGGCCACGCGAAGTGTTTTACGCACTTCATGTCGTTCAATTCGATATGCGATCGCGCTAGTCGAGCCCGTCAAGTAACCCGACTGGCCGATGTTTGTTCACCATGTATGTATCATAACTGCTTGAACCTAGGGTACTGAACTTACCATTGTAAACCCTATTAACCGTGGTACCTTGATCCACGAAGACTCATGAGCCGGGCATGGTGGTATGGGACACCGTGGTCGAGCTGTCGGCCTACGCTGGGGCCACAAACCTCCCCGTAGTGACCAGTGAGCACCTAGACTCGTGAGCAGATTATGGTGGTATGGGACACTATATTCTAGCTGTCGGCCTACACTGATCAGGCGACGAGCCCTTTGTAGTGACCGCGAGCGTATTCTGAGTTCACGGGAGGCGACGACCCTTCCGTGCAGTAGAGTACAGTAGGCCTGCATTGATAAGGTGATGGGGGAGCGGTGCAACGAGTGCGAGCAACAGCCCTGGCAGCCCTTGCAGTGACCTACGAAATGTACATCGTATGAGATTACTAGGAGTGACGACCCTAGACAGGATCCGTGTTGGGATTGATACAAGGGAGGTACCTTAGTTTCCCAATCCTGCTGTTTGAATGGACTAATAACAACTTGGTAATCATATCACCATAGCATTGCATGTGCCTGGAAGATGTGGAGCACTCTAGGGAGTGTGGCATGCCGCGGTCGTAAGATGTTGCCGTATGAGGGTGATCGTCGGTGAGGGCATACATCACGTCATATCATCTTGCATTAACAACAGTTTTAGGACTTGTCTGATTTACTGCTTTACTATTATCGCGTGATTGAATTGTGAACATGCTAATCTTTGCTCTATGATTCCACTGAGTTGATCACTCATTCCCACGTTACGGGATGGTGTTTGCAACACCCACCAGACCCTGTTGTAGTTGCAGGTGACGATGAGATCCAGGAGGTGGAGCTAGATGATGACGAGGACCAGGATGAGTTCTCGTATATGCAGTATCATGACGGCTTCCCGTAGGTGACCTGGATCGAGGGGACATCAGTGGGACTTTTCTTTTTGAACATTATTCTTTTGTTATGTACATGTATATGAGACTCAGAGATGCAGTCATACTTTGGAGACAGTTGAGATTACTTTGTTTTTTTCATACAGTGATATATATCTTGTTTAGTCTTCCGCTTGCTTTTATCACTGGATCTGAAGTATGAATTGCAGTTTTGGTATACTTTTACTCATGTGAATGCTTTAAATCAGACAACATTGAATCATAACCATTTTTTGTTGCATAAGTGACGGTCTGGAACTCGGGAGTTGAGTTTATACACGACCCCCGATTTTCAGGGTGTTACAAGTTGGTATCAGAGCATGAATGAGAGTATACTGGGCCTGGGTTATGGTCTTGCGACGTACGCTGTCGCTTCCTTTGACTTAGGTGGGTGCGAGAAGGGTCTAGAAACACTTCTAGGATCACAGATTCGCCGATAGGCGAAGTTTATAAGGATCGATCGCAAGATCGAGTCTGTAACGCATCTCGGGTCGCGTAAAGCGACCCGAATCACTTCTAAGCTGTAGGAAATCGGGTGGAGACGTCCTATGAGCGGTTTTAAACCGCAAAAGTGAATCTTTGGGCCGTGGAATGACCACGACTCCAGTAATCAATCGCCAGGGCTTAAAAACCCCGTTTTGCCAAAAATTCTCAAAATTCCTTCTCTAAACACTTCAACCTTCAGTTCTTTTGTATCCATTTCATGTTAGGCATCAAACCTAATGTGAAAATAACACAAATTAGTACATTCACCAAATTTTACAGTGAATAGTAAAATTTCATGAAAAATGGCCATAAGGCCATTCTAACTTCACTTTCTTTAGCAACTAAGGAGCTAGAAAGATGTACTGGATCCTTCTACCCCAAATTCATATGCTGCATCATATGGTTTGGTATTCGGGATTGCGATGTGGACCCGGAAAGCCCCAAAAACATGTTTGGGCCCATAGGGACCAAAATACTATGAACTAAGGGGTGGGACTAGACTTTTTGGGACCCTGGGACCATGGGGGACCAGACCCATGGGGTCCCGCTGGCCAACCTGGAGGTTGGCCGGCGATGCCATCGCCGGCCGGGCGATGCATCGCCGGCCGGCCACCTCGGACGGTGCTGCCCTTTGGGCGCACCCACTTATATGTCTCCCACAACACCCCTAGGTACCTCCCATCCCACGAAAACCCCTAAAACACCCCTCTCCTTCACAAACAGCCCCCTTGCATGCCCTAGATTTGAGTTTCAGCGCTCCATTCCAAATCCCGGCGACCCAAACCCATCCTAATCCCTTCCTTGGCCAAAACCGACCACCACCCATTGATTATTGGGTGTTGGCAGCCCCTTTCCTTGAAGATTTTCCCATTTGGAGCTCCAAAATCCCCCAAATAGTGCTGAAATCGTGAGCAGCTCCATTCCACCTTTTTGTTTTTATTTTTCCCTGAAACTACAGCCTTGGGAAGCTTGAAGCATCCCTCTACGACGCCTAGATTTCCTTTTGTCAGATTGGGCAGCCATTTCTCCGCATTTTCGGCGTTTTCCATGGCTTTCGTGGAAGCTATTTTGGGTCTTTTGTCACTCTCATCCATCCTGTCTTTGATGGGTAAGAGGAAAACTGCAACAGACGAGGCTGGGCCGAGCCGCCCTGCTCGATTGAGAAGACCGCGGGGTGGTGCCGCAAGTTCAAGCGCCGCCGCAGGTCCAGCTGCAGTCCTGGAGTGCCGTACGAAGCGGGATTTGGATCCCCATGCACACCTTGGACGAACCATCCTATCAGAGATGCCTCATGGTGAATACACTGATCGTAGAGTGTTATTTGAGGCGGACGTAGATGGGCGATTGTTCGGCGAATATCTGTTGTTCGAACGCATTGAAGCTGCGCACTGGGGACCGATCTTTGAAGCTCGCGCTCGTGCTAATGTGAGCACTGTTCGTGCCTTCTATGCTAGCATCCAGAGTCCTACCTTGGAGCCCTTGCAGTTCAAAATCCCTTTTGGTAGAGATCGGATGGCTACGATCGACGTCCAGTTGGTTGCGCGACTTCTCAACGTGCCTCTAGGTGATGTACATCCAAGTGAGAAAAATTTGAGGACTAGACGTGAACGAGATCGCCGCACCAGGTTTCTGTGCGGTAAGTTGGTTCCATGGCAGCCTAATAATAGCCTCAAGGCGACGTACATGTCTGAGGATTTGCGTCTGCTGCATCACATCTGCACGTTCAATGTTTATCCTAGGTCGACGAACCGCATTGAATGTACACGTCTTATGGTCGATTTCTTATTTCTGGTGGCTCAGGGAGAGAACGTATGTATGGCCACTTTCATCTTACGGCAGATAGTTCTCATAGCCAGGTCGAGAAGAACATCCGAATCCCTTCCCTTTGGCCGACTCATTTGCAGAATTGCGCTTGAGTTTGCCTATAGACTGGGACCCGAGTTGCCGGTATCGATTCACACCATCGATGAGTCGACGATGGTTAAGATGAAGATTGGGTCGCAATATCGTGAAAATCAACTTGAAAGGGATAGTGGGGACGACTTTGATGAAGAGGAAGATCAAAGCGAAGGAGAACCTAGTGCAGAAGTTCAGGAAGAGACTCAGGAAGAAGCAGAAGAGGAGGCTCCGGATACTGATGAGAGTCCTCCTCCTTCTGCGCAGACTACTATTGACGATCGCATTGCTCGGATGGAGGAGAGTCAGACCGCTTTGCGAAGGGAAGTCCAAGAACTTCGAGCAGAGGTCGCTGATGCCAAGGCCGTTACGAAGAAGAAATTTGGCAAGGTGACTCGCACCTTGAAGGCAATCCTGTGTTGCTTACAGGATAAGGGTGCTCCTCCTCCGTCGCCAGACTCCGACTAGCAACGCGATCTTTGTTGTTGTTATGAGTAGTTAGCTATTTTCTGTTTCATGTGTGTAAAGCCTATTAGGGCTAGTGCTTTGCTTTTGTCGCTGTTGCTTAACTGTCTTAATTTCCATGTCATTCTAGTCATGATGCTTGTAAGGATATATCCCTTGTATTGTGACAATTTTGATTAATTGAAGTGCATGGAATGCCTTGACTCTTTAGTGAATGATTGTGGTGTATTTGTGCAATTGAGACTGACAAGGTTGCGCCCTATTTTGAATATAGGGAATGCCACCTAAGACTACGAGGAGCGCGGTTCGGCTTTCATTGTTAGAGCAGATGGATCAGGCTCCTTCTCAGTCTGGCACTCGTCCGGACCCTGCTGTGGGCCCGATTCCTGAGACTGTTCGATCGTCTCAGCCTGCTACTGGTCCTACAGATGGACCACCGCCATTTACACCATCAGTTAGAGAGCCACAGCGCGCATCTACTTCCGCACCTCATCCGCCACAGCCTGCTCCACCACCTGATAGATTCGAGCAGATGATGGCTATGATGCTACAGCAGCAGCAGCTATTGACTACTATAGTCGGGACTTTAGCCCAGGGTGGGGGTGCGACTGCATCTACTCCGCCTGCACCACCTGCGCATCCAGCTGAGGATGCCTATGCTTACGCCCAGGATGAGGGCATAGCACTTCCTGCGCAGCCTGCTTTCCCTGCGGGGAACCCTGCCGACACTCGGGGCCTTCTGGAGCGATTTCAGCGCTTGCGGCCTCCTACTTTCACGGGTTCTCACAGACCCGAGGAGGCTGAGTTTTGGCTCGACCGAGTGTCGAAGATTCTGCGCATGTTGCACTGCACTGAGGCAGAGCAGGTAGAGCTGGCTACCTTCCAGTTTGAGAGAGAGGCCAGTATGTGGTGGGATAGTGTATTGCGGACTGTTACCGCAGACTTCGTGTGGACATGGGCAGCATTCGAGTTTCGCTTCCATGAGAAGTATTATCCTCAGACCTACAGACACGAGAGGGAGAATGAGTTTCTCCGTCTCAGGCAGGCAGCGATGACGGTCACCGAGTATGAGCATCGGTTCACAGAGTTGGGCAGGTACGTCCCGACGATTTTAGCTGATGAGCAGATGCGCATACGGCGCTTTTTGGAGGGCTTGCGACCGGATATTCGGTCGAAGATGTGCTGCATCAGTTTCTCCTCCTATGCGGAGTTGGTTCACATGTCCATGCGGGCAGAGCAGGACGTGGATCGACTTGCGCGATCACGAGGCCCGACTACTTCTAGGCCGCGACCGGAGTTGCCAGATAGGCCCTTCGCGGGCAAGAGGCCTCGCATTGATCCTCCTACCAGGACCACGGCGCCAGTAGGACCGTTTCGGCGCCCTGATCTATCATGCACATACTGTGGGAGGACGGGCCACCTAGCGCCGAGTTGCTTTGCGAGGATGCGGGACAGTGGGTTCTCGCCGCCGCAGAAGATTGATCGTGTACGTCCACAGGCGATATCAGCACCGCCTATACGGTCAGCTCCTGCGCAGTCCTCTTTCAGACCCACAGTATCGCAGATTCGACAGCCCCCACGGCCCTTGACACAGCGGCCGAACCGGCCACAGCAGGCTCGAGTTCATGCACTGACCGCTGAGGCAGCTACGACGCCGACTTTCCAGCATTCAGCCTTCGAGGTCACGGGCCATATCGGAGGTACTCCCGTTCTTGTCATGGTGGACACTGGTTCCACGATTTCCTTGATATCGCGTGCCGTAGTCAGACGTCTTGGGTTGCAGACTATCACTATGGATAGCGTGCGAGTCCTTGCAGCTCATGGAGATTATTCGGATGTCACCCAGATGTGTGAGGGTTGTTTACTTGATCTGGGAGGCAGGACGATGACTCTTGATTTGGTCGTCGATCCCTCGCTCGTATATCTCGACGTCATTCTTGGCATGGACTGGTTGACTGCAGCGAGAGCCGAGATTGACTGCGAGGCTCGTGTGGTGACGGTGTACGAGCCTGAGGGCACGCCTTTCACATTTTCAGTGCGGGTAAATCTTCCTTTCCGCATTCTTAGCTACGCCACCCTGTTGCACGACGCTGGTGCCCAGGTACTTGAGCAGACGCCGGTTGTTTCTGAGTTCGGGGATCTGTTCAGGAAGATCCCTGGTTTGCCGCCCCGACGTGAGATCGATTTCACTATCGATCTGATTCCTGGTTCTACACCCGTCTCACTGCCGACGTATCGCATGGCACCATGTGAGATGGAGGAGTTGAGGACACAGATTGATGGTCTACTAGAGCTTGGCCTTATACGGCCTAGCGTATCTCCTTGGGGAGCACCGGTCTTGTTCGTGAAGAAGAAGGATGGTTCGCTGCGATTGTGTATTGATTATCGCAGGCTGAACCAACTCACAGTGAAGAACAAGTACCCTTTGCCCAGGATCGATGACTTATTTGATCAGTTGAGAGGAGCGCAGTACTTCTCGAAGATTGATCTTCAGTCAGGATATCATCAGCTGCGCGTCAGAGATGAGGACGTGCAGAAGACAGCGTTCAGGACCAGTTTTGGTCATTACGAGTTCCTTGTGATGTCGTTCGGTCTCACGAACGCACCGGCTGTGTTCATGGATCTGATGAACCGGGTACTACGGCCTTTCCTCTATCGATTCGTCGTTGTCTTCATCGACGACATTTTGGTATACTCTAGGAGTCGAGAGGAGCATGAGGAGCACTTGCGTTTGGTCCTTGATACGCTCAGACAGCATCAGTTGTTCGCACAGTATAAGAAGTGCGACTTCTGGAAGCAGGAGGTGAAGTTTCTGGGACACGTGGTGTCCAAGGATGGCATGGCAGTTGACCTGTCTAAGGTAGCTGCGGTGCAGGACTGGGAGCAGCCTGGTTCTGTCACTGAGGTGAGGAGTTTCTTGGGTCTCGCTGGCTACTATCGGCGCTTCATTCAGGATTTCTCGAAGATCGCGAGACCCTTATCTCAGTTGACACGGAAGGACGTGAAGTTCGCCTGGAATGATAAGGCGGAGTCAGCTTTTCAGGAGCTGAAGGACAGACTTACGTCCGCCCCTGTGCTAGTATTGCCAGAGCAAGGGGTTAAATACACTATATACACTGACGCGTCTAGCGTTGGTTTGGGTTGTGTCCTTATGCAGAGGGACAGGGTAATTTCGTATGCCTCGAGACAATTAAGGAAGCACGAGGAGAATTACCCTACACACGACCTGGAGTTGGCAGCCGTGATATTCGCACTGAGACTCTGGAGACATTACCTCTATGGAGAGGAGTTCGAGCTCTTTTGCGACCACAAGAGCCTCAAGTACATATTCACACAGCGGGACTTGAATATGAGGCAGCGGCGATGGATGGAGACGCTGAAGGACTTCAAGTTTGAAGTCTCTTACCATCCTGGGAAGGCGAACCTTGTGGCTGATGCGTTGAGCCGCAAGAAGGCGATAGAGTTTGCGGCTCCGCTGATGGTTGCCGAGTGGGATATGGTTGAGTTTTTGCGAGACTTTGAGCAGAAACTCACCGTAGAGGAGCCATTCGAGTTCATCGCACATGTTCAGGTGCGATCTCCGATCGATGACCGTGTCATCGAGGCGCAGAGGGACGACGCGCATCTTACTGAGCTTCGAGAGCAGGCCAGTGATGATGATGACGCCGACTGGCGAGTTGGCATGGATGGGGGTTTACGTTACCGTGGCCGCCTATGCGTTCCTGATGTCCCTGACTTGAGACGAGAGATTCTCGAGGCTGCGCATTCTACTAGACTCGCGATGCATCCTGGCAGCACGAAGATGTATCGTGACGTGAAGAGGACGTACTGGTGGGAAGGTATGAAGACCCACATTGCTGAGTTCGTGTCCCGTTGTCTCACTTGTCAACAGGTGAAGGCAGAGCATCGCCGACCACCTGGACTTTTGCAGCCTATGCCGATTGCAGAGTGGAAGTGGGATTTCATTTCCATGGACTTCATTTCTGGGTTGCCGAAGACGAGGAAGGGGCATGATTCTATTTGGGTGATCGTCGACCGATTGACGAAGTCGGCGCACTTCCTACCGATCAGAGTTACGAACTCTGCAGACGAGCTGGCTAGATTGTATATTAGAGAGATCGTGCGTCTGCATGGAGTTCCGTTGGAGATCGTGTCGGACAGAGACACGCGGTTCACTTCTATTTTCTGGACTCGCATTCAGGAGGCTATGGGTGTGAAGTTGAAGTTCAGTACTGCCTTCCACCCACAGACGGACGGACAGACAGAGCGAGTGAACCAGATCCTGGAGGACATGTTGCGAGCTTGCGCATTGGACTTCAAGGACAGTTGGGATGACTGTCTTGCATATGCGGAGTTTGCATACAACAATAGCTTCCAGGCGAGTATCGGCATGGCACCTTATGAGGCGCTGTATGGGCGACCTTGTCGCGCACCGCATTGCTGGTTAGAGGTCGGTGAGCGCAGCTTGATTGGCCCAGAGTTGGTGCAGGCGACGTCAGAGAAGATTGATATTATTCGACGTCGGCTTCTTACAGCGCAGAGCAGACAGAAGAGCTACGCCGATACGAGACGGAGACCACTAGAGTTCACAGTCGGGGATCATGTGTTTTTGCGAGTTTCCCCTATGAAGGGAGTCCTTCGGTTCGGGAAGAAGGGGAAGCTGGCACCGCGATACATTGGTCCATTTCAGATCCTCGATCGTGTGGGAGCAGTGGCTTACCGATTGGCTTTACCCACGCCCCTCGCGAGCGTCCACAACGTATTTCATGTTTCTATGCTGAAGAAGTACGTTGCTGATCCTTCTCATATCATCAGATGGGAGCAGGTGCAGTTAGGAGAGGATGTTACTTATATCCTGCGACCGACACGCATCTTAGACCGGAAGGAGCAGGTACTGCGTAGCAAGGTGATTCCCCTTGTGAAGGTACTATGGACGCATCATACTGAGGAGGAGGCTACTTGGGAGACAGAAGCCGAGATCAGAAAGAACTACCCACAGCTTCTCGAGGAGTACGAAAAGGTACAAAATTTCGAGGACGAAATTATTTGTTAAGGGGGGTAGATTGTAACGCCCGTGAAAAATCCATACTTGGGCTCGAGTACCAACTCGACCCGAATTTGCGTAGAATTCATTCCTTTGGAAAATTTGACTAGGTTAGCTAGTGCAACGTTAGAATAGCTGGGAAATGGTCCCTGATCACTTTAAATACGTTCTACAAGGCCCGAAGCGAGTGGAACTAAGGGTGCTATAATGCTCTAAAGCCTCGGATCAAACTCTAAGCCGGTTTGTTCTCTGGACCACTTTGAATCTTTGTATTGGATCTAGACCGCACGTTGAAAGTCCGATACCTCCTATCTTAGACCGTTAGGACCGTCTAGCTGGGCTTGACACTCATTCCAAAAATCAAGTCAAACCGATGATCACAGGCTATTTCATTGAGCCCGGACCGAAGAGAGTGTGAATAGGGACATAGTTGGAATTTCAAATTCAAATCTGGCACACAAAATTGACGCATCAGTATTAGGCATTCTGACCGTCAGAATACAGCCAAATTACACCCTTGGATCAGGAAAAATATCTATTATATATCACGGGACTTATAGGCCTGATCTTGATGCGGTGACCGTTAAACTGAAACTGGGCCGCCACGTGCGATCTGGGAACCCAACCGGTCTGAAAACTGGATGTATGCTAGATCTAGTATGCATGAGCTTAAGTCCGACCGCACTTGGCCTGGGGACCTCCAGAAATGCCCTTTTGGACCGAAACGGCCCCGATTTGGTTAGGCACCAAGTAAACATTGTTCCCAAGCCTATTTTGGGAATGTTTTAGGCTATAAAAGGGGTTGAAACCCTCACTCCTCTCTCCCATCCGAATTTGAGAGAAGCCCTAGCTTGGGAGAGAGAAAAAGAGTGAGAGATTGTGAGAGAGTGGGAGAGTTCTTCCCGCCACTTGTGCTACGTGTTGCACATGCTTAAGCGACACTCCTCTACCGCTTTCCCGGCGATTCCACCGCAATCCTAGGTAAGTAAAAACCCTTAATAGTTGGTGATTTGAGTTTTTTCTTGTTTCCATGGCGATGTAGCTTATGGATCTTATGTATTAGGCTCCTTACTCGCCGTAGACGAAGCATATACACTCCGCTTCAATTCCCGAGTCTACAAGACACTAGGTGAGGATTTTAGACGCTTGGATTGACGGTTCCCAATGCTTTCAATGTCGTTTAATAGTAGATTCTTGACGGCATCGCCGTTTGACATGTACAAAATGCTCTCCGTTTCCCGTTTCGTAAGCTAACGAAGAATATGAGATTTAGGGCATTTTAGTCATTTGTAGGAAGTACTGTTTGCATTCATATTTTGCTGATGTGATTGACATGGTTTGTTGTCGCATTAGGGAGTTAGGAATGCGTGCATAATTAGTTTGGCGAAGAGATTCGCCTAGTTGCACACTTTGGGTCGACATGCTATATGTAGACCTAAGTGTGTAGTGCATGTGTTTGTATAAATGCTTGTATTAGTATGTATTGAATTAAATGATGTTATTTGATACTTTGTGATTGATTTTTCAATTATTATGCCAACCTAAATGATTTTCTACATGTTGACAAAATGCATGATTTCATTACATGCATGGAATGTATGTGCTTGAGGATTTGCTTAAGTTGAATATGCATGGGAAGTATGCCTTGAAGATTTGCTTAAGTTGAATGTTATAACATGTGCTAACATGCTCACATGATGTATTTCAATTCCAATACTTTTATAGTGATTCCATAGATGTGTGGGACTTGACTTAGTCCAGGCAGTCGGTAACCGAGCGAATTCGTGGCTGACTGGTCATAGTCACGAACGACGCGTCGATGAATGTGATTCGTGTTGAGAGTTGGCGGCAGTGGTTAGGCCACGCGAAGTGTTTTACGCACTTCATGTCGTTCAATTCGATATGCGATCGCGCTAGTCGAGCCCGTCAAGTAACCCGACTGGCCGATGTTTGTTCACCATGTATGTATCATAACTGCTTGAACCTAGGGTACTGAACTTACCATTGTAAACCCTATTAACCGTGGTACCTTGATCCACGAAGACTCATGAGCCGGGCATGGTGGTATGGGACACCGTGGTCGAGCTGTCGGCCTACGCTGGGGCCACAAACCTCCCCGTAGTGACCAGTGAGCACCTAGACTCGTGAGCAGATTATGGTGGTATGGGACACTATATTCTAGCTGTCGGCCTACACTGATCAGGCGACGAGCCCTTTGTAGTGACCGCGAGCGTATTCTGAGTTCACGGGAGGCGACGACCCTTCCGTGCAGTAGAGTACAGTAGGCCTGCATTGATAAGGTGATGGGGGAGCGGTGCAACGAGTGCGAGCAACAGCCCTGGCAGCCCTTGCAGTGACCTACGAAATGTACATCGTATGAGATTACTAGGAGTGACGACCCTAGACAGGATCCGTGTTGGGATTGATACAAGGGAGGTACCTTAGTTTCCCAATCCTGCTGTTTGAATGGACTAATAACAACTTGGTAATCATATCACCATAGCATTGCATGTGCCTGGAAGATGTGGAGCACTCTAGGGAGTGTGGCATGCCGCGGTCGTAAGATGTTGCCGTATGAGGGTGATCGTCGGTGAGGGCATACATCACGTCATATCATCTTGCATTAACAACAGTTTTAGGACTTGTCTGATTTACTGCTTTACTATTATCGCGTGATTGAATTGTGAACATGCTAATCTTTGCTCTATGATTCCACTGAGTTGATCACTCATTCCCACGTTACGGGATGGTGTTTGCAACACCCACCAGACCCTGTTGTAGTTGCAGGTGACGATGAGATCCAGGAGGTGGAGCTAGATGATGACGAGGACCAGGATGAGTTCTCGTATATGCAGTATCATGACGGCTTCCCGTAGGTGACCTGGATCGAGGGGACATCAGTGGGACTTTTCTTTTTGAACATTATTCTTTTGTTATGTACATGTATATGAGACTCAGAGATGCAGTCATACTTTGGAGACAGTTGAGATTACTTTGTTTTTTTCATACAGTGATATATATCTTGTTTAGTCTTCCGCTTGCTTTTATCACTGGATCTGAAGTATGAATTGCAGTTTTGGTATACTTTTACTCATGTGAATGCTTTAAATCAGACAACATTGAATCATAACCATTTTTTGTTGCATAAGTGACGGTCTGGAACTCGGGAGTTGAGTTTATACACGACCCCCGATTTTCAGGGTGTTACAACGTCCTTAGGCAGTGGGTCAATTAAAACACCTGAAAAATTGCTTAGAACCCAATTCCATAGCCAAAGAAACCACTTAGGATTAATTCCTTTAGAAAATAAGAGTAAGTTAGCTAGCGCAATGCTAGATTAGCTGGGAAATAGTCCCTGATCACTTTAAATGCGTTCTACAAGACCCAAATCGAGTACAACGAATGAAGCTATAATACTCTAAAACCTCGGATCAAACTCTAAGCCGGTTTGTTCTCTGGATCACTTTGAAACTTTGTATTGGATCTAGACCGCACGTCGAAAGTCCGATACCTACTATCTTAGACCATTAGGACTGCCTAGATGGACTTGACAATCATTTCGAAAATCAAGTCCAACCGATAATCACAGGCTATTTCATTAAGCCCGGACTGAAGAGAGTGCGAATAGGGACAGATTTGGAATTTGAAATTTAAATCTGGCACACGACTTGACGCATCAGTATTGAGCATTTTGACAGTCAGAATTCAGCCAAATTACACCCTCGGATTAGAAAAAATTTCTATTTCATATCATGAGACTTGCAAACCTGATCTACATGCGGTGACCGCTGAACTGAAACTGGACCGCCACGTGCGATCTGCGAACCCTGCCGGACTGAAAACTTGATGTATGCTAGATCCAGTATGCATGAGCTTAAGTCCGATCGCGTTCAGCCAGGGGACCACCAGAAATCATTTTTTGGACCGAAACAGCCCCGAATTGGATATACATCAAGTATATATTGTACCCGAACCTATTTTAGACACATTTGAGCTTATAAAAGGGGTTGAAACCCTCACTCCTCTCTCCCATCCGAATTTGTAAAAAGCCCTAGATTGGGAGAGAGAAAAGGTGAGAGTTTGTGAGAGAAGGTGGGAGGGAATTCCCTGCTGCTTGTACCACGTGCTGCAAGTGGTTAAGCCACGCAACTGAATCACTTTGCCGGTGATTTCTCCACTTTTTTAGGTAAGAAAATACCCTATATAGTTGCTAATTTGGTGTTCTTCCATTTCCATAGCATGTTAGCTGATGTATGTTGTAAATCAGGTTATCTAGTCGCCGTAGACGAAGCGTATACGCTCCGTTCGAAATGACACGTTTATAAGAGACAAGGTGCAAATTTTAGACGCTTTGATTGACTGTTTCCAAAGCTTTCAATATCGTTTAATAGTAGATTATCGACGGCATCGCCGTTTGACATGTACAACATGCTGTCCGTTTCTTGTTTCGTAAACCGACGGAGAATATGAGATTTAGGGCATTTTAGTCATTTGTAGGAAGTACTGTTTTCATGCGTATTTTGCTGATGTGATTGACATGGTTTATTGTTGCATTAGAATGTTAGGAATACGTGCATAATTAGTTTGGCGAAGAGATTCGCCTAAATGCGCACTTCGGATCGACATACTATATGTAGACTTAAGTGTGTAGGGTAAGTGTTTGTATAAATGCTTGTATTAGTATGTATTGAATTAAATGGTGTTATGAATTACTTTGAGATTGATTTCTCAATTAAAATGCTGATGTAAATGATTTCCTACATGTTAGCCATATGTACGAATTCATTATATGAATGAAATGCATGTGCTTGATGATTCACTTAAGTTGTATGTTATAACATGTGCTTGATGATTTCATTATGATTTAGTTTGAGATTGAATTCTCAATTAATATGTTGATGGAACTGATTTCCTATATGTTGGTGATATGCATAATTTCATTATATGTATGAAAGGCATGTGTCAGATGATTTACTTAAGTTGTACGATATAACATGTGTTAACGTGCTCACATTGTTGTATTTCATTTCCAATACTCTCACATGATTTGCTGATGTGATTCCATATGTTTGGGACTATACCTAGTCCAGGCAGTCGGTAACAGAGAAAGTTCGTGGCTAGCTGGTATTTGCCACGAAGGACGCGTCGATGAACGCGAGTCGTGTTTGGAGTTGGCGGCAGTGGTTAGGCCACACGAAGTGTTTTACGCACTTCATGTCGTTCAACTTGAGATGCGATCGTGCTAGTCGAGCCCGTCAAGTAACCCGACTGGCCATTGTATGTTCACCCTGCATGAGTCATAACTGCTTGAACTTAGGGTACTGAACTTACCATTATAAATCCTGTTAACCATGGTACCTTGATCCACGAAGACTCATGAGCCGGGTATGGTGGTATGGGACACCGTGGTCGAGCTGTCGGCCTACGCTGGGGCCACAAACCTCCCCGTAGTGACCAGTGAGCACCTAGTCTCGTGAGCAGATTATGGTGGTATGGGACACTATATTCTTGCTGTCGGCCTACACTGATCAGGCGACGAGTCCTTTGTAGTGACCGCGAGCGTATTCTGAGTCTACGGGAGGCGACGACCCTTCAGTAGCAGTAGAGTACAGTAGGCCTGTATTGATAAGGTGATGGGGGAGCGGAGCAACGAGTGCGTGCAACAGCCCTGGCAGCCCTTGCAGCGACCTACAAAATATACATCGTATGAGATTACTAGGAGTGACGACCCTAGACAGGATCTGTGTTGGGATTGATATAAGGGAAGTACCTTAGTTTTCTAATCCTGCTATTTGAATGGACTAATAATAACTCGAAAATCATATCACCATAACATTGCATGTGCCTGGAAGATGTGGAGCACTTGAGGGACGATTGTATGCCGCGGTCGTAAGATGATGCCGTATGAGGGAGATCGTCGGTGAGGGCATACATCACGTCATGTCATATTGCATTAATAACAGTATTAGGATTGTCTGATTTACTGCTTTACTATTATCGCATGATTGATTTGAGAACATGTTAATCTTTGCTCTCTTATCCTACTGAGTTGATCACTCACTCCCACATTACGGGACGGTGTTCTTGGACACCCACCAGACCCTTTTGTGATTGCAGATGATGGCACGACTTGCGAGGCAGAGCCGGACTTGATGATGATGATGAGGAGGAGGATCCCTCCTTTATGCGTGTTCTGATCGACGGGATTACAGGGAGGTTGATTAGATACCTTAACACTTGTCGTTTTATATTTTTTAAGCGCACTCATGTGTATTCGTTTTGTTTATTTTTGGAGTATACATGAATGTATATAACCTGGTAACATATTCACACTCTGGAGACATACAACACTTTATATATGTTATACCTACTATCACAGTCTTCCGCTTGTTAATTTAACTGTCTATGGAGTATGATATGCTGTTCTAGCTTAATCTCACTCATGTTTAATACATTATCACAGACAACATTCAATCATACATATCTATGTTGCATAAATAACATTTTGAAACTCGGGAGTTGGGTTTTTGCTCGACCCCCCGATTTTCGGGATGTTACAACTGAGTTACTATGCAATAACGCAATCCGCACCAGGCAATCCATTTTTGAATTTCCTGCCAAAGCCTTTCGCATGAGGATCCTTAGCTAGAACCTATGCGGAGTCCACTGTGATGTTTGTGAGAAATTCACCCCATCCATCCATTTTTTGAGATCATGTTTGGACATGGGGCAAAAAATGAGCTGGATCAAATACTCAAGTGTGCCGATGGTTGGTGTTCAATTCTCTGTGGGCCCTATCATGATGTAAGTGTTTCATCCATGTTGTCCATTTATTTTTCTAGATATTTTTATGGTATGAGCACAAAAATGAGGTATATCCTAATCTCAAGTGGACCACATTACAAGAAACAGTGTTGATTGAACATAGACCATTAAAAACTTTTTGGGGGCCATAAAAGATTTGGATCAAGCTGATCTTTATTTTTTTTCCCTTCATCTAGGTCTGTATGACCTAATCAATAGATTGTATGTCGAATAAACAATACAGTGGGCCTTAGTAGGATTTTAATGGCGGACATCCTATCACTATTGTTTTCATGTGGTGTGGTCCACTTGAGATTTATATCCATCTCATTTTTGGTTTTAAGCCCTAAAATGATTTGCAAAAATGGATGAACGACATGGATAAAAGACATGCTTCATAGTGAGGCCCACATGGCTAGTGACAGGGGGAGTAGCTAATCTGTTTCTGCTCTCATCGTATTGAGTAAACTCAACTGGGCCCATAGTGAATGTATTTGGTTTATCCAAACGTCGATCTGTTTTTCTAGATCATTTTAGTGGTTGAGCCCAAAATTGAAGCATATCCAAAGCTCAAGTGGACCATATCACAGGAAATAGTGGGAATAATAATTTCCACCATTGAAATCTTCCTATGGCCCACAGTGATGTTTATTTATCATCCAACCTGTTCATAAGATACAAATACATTGATGAAGGGAAAACTAAAATATTGACTTGATCTAAAAATTCTGTGGCCTCCTAGAATTTTTCAATTGTAGACGTTTAATTCATACTGTTTCCTATGATGTGGTCCACTTTAAATTTTTATAGGCTTCATTTTTGAGCACATGGAATAAAATTATATGCTAAAATGGATGGACAGAGTGGCTAAAATAAATAAATCATGGTGGGCCCCAAAGGATTTACTCAGTACGCAATCCGCTTCCAATCCAGATGCAGACGTGGTTTGGCTAGTTACGCTGCCACTAGCCAGGTGGCTAGTGTTCGGTGCTATGTGGACCCCCACCATGATGTATGCGTTTTATTCACACTGTTCATCCATTTCGAAAGATAATTTTATGCTTTGATCCCAAAAATTAGGTAGAACTAAATCTCAGGTGGACCACACCATGGAAAAAAATTTGATTGAATGTTCACCATTAAAAACCTCTTAGGGTCCACTGTAATGGTTATTTAACATCTAACCCATAGATTAGGTCATACAAACTTGGATGAAGTGAAAAATATATATTAGCTTAATCCAAAACTTTTGTGGCCCTCAAGAAGTTTTTAATGGTGGGTGTTCAATCAACACTTTGTTGTCTACTTGAGATTTGGATCAAGCTCATTTTTGGGCTCATACCATAAAATGATTGGTAAGAATGGGTGGACAACATGAATTAAACACATACATCATGGTGGGGCCCATAAAGCATCGAAAAATAGCAATTGGCTAGTGGTAGGGTGAGAAGGAAATCAGATTGCGTACTGAGTTACTCAGTACTCTCTTATCGTACTGAGTAAACTCTGTTGAGCCCATTGTGAACTTATATGGTTCATCCACATCGTCCATCCGTTTTTCCAGATAATTTTAGGGGTTGAGCCCAAAAATAAAGTATATCAAAATCTCAAGTAGACCATAGCAAAGGAAATAGTGAAAATATTGATTTCCACCATTGAAATATTTCTAAGGCCTGCTCTGATGTTTATTTGTCATCCAAACTGTTCACAAGATCACAAAGACATGGATGAATGGAAAACACAAATATAATCTTGATCTAAAACTTTTGTGGGCCCCGAAGAACTTTTCAATGGTAGACTTCAATTCACACTGTTTCGGGTGGTGTGGTCCACTTGAGCTTTGGATATGATTAATTTTTCATTTAAGGCACTAAAATTATATGATAAAACAGATGGATGGATTTGATAAAATGCATGAATGACAGTGGGCCCCACAGAGTTTACTCAGTACGCAATCCACTTCCTGTGAGAAGCCGATCCGTTTCCCTGTTTCTCCTTTCATTTTCCCTCTTCCCTCCTCTCAATTTCCCTCTAGATTTTCCTCTCCCGCTCTCGATCAAAATTGGTTTGTCTCCTCCAATGATCTTCCTCTCTCACTCTCTTTATCACTCTCCTGTGAAGCACTCTGGGATGCCATTGCAGCCCTTTGCAACCCAGATCTAGCGAGACGATAGCTGGCGATGAAGCTAGCCTTCGAAATTTTTGATTTGTGCATATCTATCCATCTTCTATTTGTAATTTTTTTTTTGGGCTTCTTTTGTGGGTTTTTAGAGATTAGAGATGGTTTCCAACAAATGCACAACCCTTATCAAGTAAGGGTTTCCAGAGATTGGAGATGGTGGGTTGGAGATGCAGTGGCAAGGGTTTTGGATTTGTGGCTGGAGGTGCATTTGGAGCATGCGACTAGAGGTGAGTTTGGAGATTAAAAAAATCCTCATTAACATGCATTTCAGATGCATATTTAAATGCTTTAATGAAAAAGAGATAATTTAGTATCCTCTCTTTGATAAATTTATATTTGTATTTTTTTTTACTGTTTTTTCTTAAATGATATTAACTATTTATTTTTTGTGTTTTTGTTTATATATACATATATATATATATATATATATATATATATATATATATATATATATATATATATATACATATATATATATATATATCTATATATGTACATATATATATATATATATATATATATGTACATATATATATATATATATATATATATATATATGTATATATATATATATATATATATATATATATATATATATATATATATATATATATATATATATCCTCATCTGTAGATCTAGATACGAATTTTTTTTTCATATATTTTGGATTTTTTTTTTCTATTTGGGTTTAGGATTGGTTTATATGTGGATGCCCTAAATCTCTCAATGAATGGTATCATATGCAAATCCATTTTTTAATCCTTGGTTTTTGTTGTTATATCTGTTTTAATGCCTTTTGTTTGATTGGTAAGGCAATGGAAAATACAATGTGGACATGCATGCCCCTTGTTTGATGGTTGGTGTAGGAGAGAAATGTGGGGACCAAGAAGGAGAGAGGGAATTCATCCATCTATGCAAAACACAATATTTCAACTAGTTAAATGTAGCAGTTTCATAGTAGACATCTAATTCATCTTCTTCCAAATAATTGCACATTCCAGCCAACTTAAGCCACAGATCTGTTATCAACTTCCCAAGCTTTTCTTGCTTCTTTTTTTTTTTTTTTTGATCTATCAAAAATGATTAAATGAAGGTTCACATTGATGCAAGGACACATCAAGTATTTATGAAATGGGTGTGGAGGTGGTATGATTCCCATTGATTGGTACATGAATCTTACATGTTGATCTGCTTCTTATCCCACAATAGGTGCTATAAAAGAAAGATCCTTCCAATCTTCTATTTATTTATTTATTTTTGTGTGCAACTAGCAAGAAGATCTAACATTACATATTTGTTCATCTCGACCTTTGTTCTCATGCTTTGCTTGTAGGTGGACCAGTTTTAGGTGGTCTACTCCACTCCAAAAACCATGATTTCCATTAGAAGCAAGGGGTCCAGTTGCCTTGTTGGGCCTTAGTTAATGCTATAACCCATTTAGTATCTAGGCTTTACCATCCCTACACATGCCGATGCAGGGTGGTTCATCAGATGGAACCACCTTACACGTTCTGTGGCCTGAAAAACTAGGCAGGCTTCATCACTGGGTGGAGCACATATCCAATGTCGACTAATGGTAAATCCTTTTTAATTGACCAGATGATTAAACTGGCCTGAATTACTTGTAATGGAACGTATGTGGTGGGGTCCACCATTCCAATGGCTTAATTGTAGTCACATTCATGCCACATGTACTTAGAGAAAAGAAAAGAACAAAAAATCCATGAACTAGATAAATTGATTGATTTGGAATAGATTTGGATTTGGTAAATTCCAAGTCCACTTGAGAACCCAATTACAAATCCAGCATTTGCTGAAAAGAATTACCAATTTTTTTTAAAATATTTACTATAATATTCCTGAGGAATTTATATTTTACAAAATAATATCTCTATGAGGTGCTTTTGAGGGATGAAATTATAGAAATGCTCTCATTTTTTTTTTCCTTTATCAAGTAATGAAACTTGAGACTTGAGTGGTCCATGTAGTATGAATATAACATTCAATCTGTCAAATGTATGCACTACACCATGGTGATAACATGGTTAAAATATTGGGTCAATCAGATCATCAGATGGGCTACACATTAATTGCAATATTTTGAAGGGTGTACATTACTTTCTATGGATTTGCCCACCTTATGATTGGATTCACCATATTTTCAGTTTTGACGCGTAATAATGGTGGCATGCATCTATTAAATGGGTTGAATGTGAGATACATACCATGTGGCCCTACAACTATTGCTCTTGAATCGTGTGATTAAACATGCTTGAGTGAGCTTTTTGTTTGCCCTATACAAGGTGGTCATTATATATATATATATATATATATATATATATATATATATATATATATATATATATATATATATATATATATATATATATATATATATATATATATATCATTTTTAACCATGCATACAGATAGCTCGCTTGTTACAAGGTCATTCCTCACTAGAATGAACTGAAAACACAAATACTAGCCTGGTTCAAAATTTAGATCTCACACCCGTGTGCCATATTGGCACGTATGTTTACATCTGGGTGAGTTGGGCTCTCTTCCCTTGTTTTCTATGTATGAATCTTTTTGACAGGTTTGCTACGAATTGTTACAAGTTTGTAAGAATGTGGAATGCCAGAGATATTCCAAGTGGTTAAACAAGAGACATTTCCAGGTGGTATCGACTTGAGGCATTTTCGGGTAATTCCGTTTTCCATTGCTTGAAATGTTTGTTCCAGTTGATACCCTGGCTATTGTTTAAACTGGGTTGAATTGGACCATTATTCTTGATTTGGCATCAAGAAAATGAATGCCTCTTTAGTTTTCCAATCTTAGGAAATTGAAGGCATGAATTCCATGTTAAATAATAAGTTTGGATTTTCAAACTATTAAATTTGACAATGATATTGTGTGAGCTAGTGGGCTCATTCGTTAAATTACAGGATGTGCTTTTGTTGGCAATGGAAGTGAAGAAAAGAAATCTTTTGTTGCAAATTGCAGGTTGGCTTTCTATAGTTTATGGGAGAATCTCAAGTTGCCCCACATCATCATCATTAACAATAGACAAATCCTTGAGGTCATTACATGTTCTCAATATAAGGTATTGAGCTGTTGATTCTTTCTTTGGTTTTTATCCATGCATGCATGCTTTTGCGAATAGTCTTTGACTAGGTTTGTAGGTCCAATCTCGGTTTTTGTAGTCACCAGAGTCATTATCTGATGGTAACTGATCCAGTTTTAGCGTGCTCGTTGTATACATGTATTAAATGATCTTGCCCTAGCACTTGTTCCTAGCAATGCATGTAGAGTTTTTCACCATTTCCAGTTAGTTTGCATCTGGTATGAGCTGAATGTGTAGCATGTGTGTAGACAATATCTCTACCAGTTTCTTTATCTTTTCTGCATGGAAGGGCTGCTTCTTTAGTAGTATAAGTCCTCTTTTCCTTCCATAGCTTTTCTGCATTGATTTGAGCAGGAATAAGTTATCAGGACAAGTACCCCAATCTTTGGGTCAGTTGTGTCAACTCCGAACAATGCACTTGAGTAATTATAGATTTATGGAATGTTAGATTGAAGAAGTTTGATGGAAATCTAGATCATGTGTAATGAATGAGTTTAATGCTAAAAACATTAGTATGTCATCCAGGTTCTATATATGTAGAGGTGATTTTTTATGCATACAACTCTGTATATAGTTATACATAGGTTTATTATGTATAATTCAATTCCACATCTCAATGAATAAAATACACAACATTTATGCTAATCTGTTCTAACAGTGCACAATCTTTGGAATTAATCTTGATTACCACTTCAGTACATGCAAGTGAAATAATGTATGAATCTGTTTAGGCTTTAAGGTAATGGGTTTTCCATTCTTTTATTTTTATAATACTCATTTAATCCATCCTATCATGTGCTCTTTTCAGTCCCTCTAGGACCCCAATCCGAACTCCCCTGCAAATTTTAAGGCTGCTCCATGATCTGCGAGAACAAATGGGAGCACAACCGAAGAGTGTGTGAGATAGTGGAGCAGAGATGGACAACAGACTAATAGGTGTAATCCCCATCCATCCATCTTTTATTTTCTCTGCTAAAAAAAAATGGTAGAAGACAATGGAGGGATTTGGAGTGGAGGGATTCTATTTACCAATTCTAATGGATATGATGTGTATGAATTGTTGTTGGAGGATTTGGTACTTTGTTTCTTCCCGAAGTTAGTGCTCATGTAATATTATATGCCATGTATCTCTTACTTTGTTTGGTGTGAATAAAAAGGGACTAGCTATTAGCATGCAGGAACTTCAAACACAGATTCTGTTTAAGAATAATTAGTGTAATTTTTAGATATTTGTCATGTTTCATCATTATTGTTGTCATTGTTGTTGTTGTACTTTGAAAAGTGTCTTGAGTTGGACAGTTCGATGTCGAATGCCCAGAAGTTGAAGAAAATCCTTTCTGAATCCTTAAAAAGGATAGGCGATAATGTTTAAGGTAATTTTTTCTCATGTCTAGTTGCATTGGGGTTGATCTTAGCATGTGTTGTTGATTTTACCGTTATCTATTCATTGGTTTCTTTTATTGTTGAATTATTTAAGGCTATTATCGAATCTTGAATATTTAGATGAGTTGATCTATCAGGGCATGTACTCGCAGTGGTAAGAGACCATTATTAATTCTTTAAAACAAAAAAAAAATGCTTATGGACATTGGCCGTATCCCTAGATATTGAAAATCGTAGTCATTTCTAACTTCGACCTATCACTACGGATCTATTACTACTTTTTGCTCCAAATATTATTCATAACCATTGCTTTTGAAGTAATGGAAAAGCAATGGCTATGGTATCAATGACTATGGTCACTCTATGGATTAAATCCATAGCCTTTGAACCATTTTATGCCATCATCTAAAATCAAAGACGGTCCATAACCGTCCTTTTTAAAGATGGTTCATATTTCTTAAAGACGGTCTATAACCGTCTAACTAATATGACACAACAAAATATGACAGCCCATGAGATGGTTCAAAACCATCATTAATTGAGATTTGAGATGGTTTTCAAGTGTCCGTTTTTCACTGTTTTGGCGTAGTGAGTGTGTAATCTTAGAGGGTACTCACGACAATAGCCATTGACGTTATCAAACCATATCAGTTGATGCAAGTGTAGAGAGAGTTGTTGTTGTTCACTTGGTTGCTAGAGCAAATCATGTAGCTGAGGAGCTAGATGGGGTCCTTGCGACCCATATAGAGCTCCATCCTTAGATGATAGATTTCTATTTTTATTTAATGAACTTTGTTATTTAGGATTGTATAAGTCTTATATGGGCGCTACATTTAGAATTTTATCACGATTGGAATGTTTTTATACAATGATTGGTTTACTCCACCTATGTTTGTTGCTAAATCTGATTAATTGTAAGATGGTTTAAATTCAGACTGAATTTTAAAGGCTAACACTCAAAGTTTTGAAAACTGGGACATTACAAATGACCCTTGAAATAAGGAAGAACTTCCACATGCACCCTAACCTAAAAAACTCATATTAATTACCCTCTTGTGTATAAACAGACATTCTCAGACCTTAGTGCTTGAATTCTATCCCCTCCTTAGAAAGAGAGAGAGAGAGAGAGAGAGAGAGAGAGAGAGAGAGAGAGAGAGAGAGAGAGAGAGAGAGAGAGAGAGAGTTGGGCCACACATCAAGGTCATCCATCATGTTCAACCTACTCATTCAAGGTGATCAACACCCTTAATCTAAGTGAGTACACCCCTTCCACTAAGCCTTTTGTGTTTTATGATGTAGATAATGATGATCATCATGTTAATGTGATGATGATGACAATGACGTGGGACCCATTGACCATGGCCCCACGATTGTGTTTGAAAGCAATCCAAACCCTCCATAGGGTTATACATACATTGAAGGAAGGATGTAAAATCGGTTTAAACCAGAATTCTGGGTGGGACCATATGATCGTGGGCCCACCATGATGTTAATTAGCCATCCAACTAGCCCATAGGGTCACCAGGGAGGGGATAAAGGGACCGCACGAACCCAGCAGGGTCTGAGTCAAGGACCCACCGTGATTATTATATGCAAGGCTCGTATCCTAGTACCGTACCATTCCACCAACTCCCACGATCCTCTCTAATGAATTCTGGCAACCTGTAGACAGTAAATGCGTGTGACCCTAAGTTGCATCCTGAAGACCTGAGTCAATTCAACCCAAAACTTATACCCTTGTGACCGCACTGTCGCCGTAATTCCAACGCTACGTCTTGCGCACCAATGCGAGACCCAGGCTAGGAGTAGTGGGCCTGTGTATATTTTGAGGAAACATCGGGTGTTGCGAATCTTGAGAGAGGAATCTCTACCCAACCTATCACATCACTAGTCAAGTACAACCCATACTTAGTCCATCTCTCTCTTACCAACAAGGCATGACAACCCATTCCCAAAGTCAACTCTCATGTCACTCCTCTTACACCACCATGCCTTTCACCTCATCCTTTCTTACACACCCATCCCTTTCTTCTTACACCTCCCATCTTTCACTCATTCCATCTCATTTATCTACTCAATTCCCTAGCAACCAAGAGAAGAAAATCCTAAGGAGAGAAAAGAAGACCTAAGCAAGACCCATCTCCCCATCTCCCAATCTCACCATCCAACCATCCAATCTCATCGTCACCATTAAAGTGGAAGCTTAGGATCTAAGGATTCCAAGGAGCTAAGAAGATAAGCTATAGGTGAGTGTTTATAGGATTAGATTGTAAATTTTGATGATGGGCCAAGTGGGGCCTACCGGTTAATGGTATGGATCCTATTTAAGACCCAAAGTGTGGCCAATGACCCACCATGATTCGTATATGTAATCCATGATGGGGCCATTCTCCATGGACCCCACCATGATGTTTATTTGATAATCAATATGTAGAGGGTCATCTAAACCTTGATTTCATGGTGGGAATGGTATCCCCACCTTGATTTGTTGTTTTGAGGGTCCACATGTTTTGGGACCCACCATGATGTATGTAATATAGCTCAAGGGAGCTCATAGTGGTGGAGCTCCCTTCCACCATGCGTCTCTCTCCCTCTATCTCTCTCTTTCCCTGTTGATGGTCCACCATCATGATGCATGAATTTTATCCACGCTGTCCACAATGGTCCCACCTTGCTGCTAGGTTTGTGGCTTGCATGACCGGTCAGTTACATAGGCCCAAACGAAGGGAAAACACATATTAGTTTGATTTGGATGGGGTGGCCCACTCACGTGGACCCCACCTTGATAATGTGCTATATCCACATCGTCCAGCAGGTGGGACGGTGGGACCTATCATGATGTGTATTATCCACACCGTCCAGCACGTGGGACTGTGGGACTCACCTGATGTATGTTGTATCCACACCGTCTATCACGTGGGATGGTGGGACCCACCATGATGTTTTTTCCACACCGTCCATTTGGGCCAGACTTACGCTGTTGGATAGCAGTGGGATGACTCCCACTATTGAAATCTTCTGTGCCCACTGTGATGATTGTGGGAGGCCCAGCAGCCAGCCCATCTCCACGTGTGGGCTTTATCTAGGCCGTCCATCAATGGGTCGCCTAGCAAGCCCAACCGCTGGTGGGCTGGCCATTCACCAGACGGCCCATTGTAATGTATGTAAGCCCATTATAATGTATGCCGACCCATTGTAATGAATGTAGGCCCATTATAATGTATGTCAGCCCATTGTAATGTATGTAGGCCCACTTTGATGCATGCAGCCCACTGTGATGCATGTGGCCTACTTGTTGTATATATGAGGCCCACTGTGATGCATGCAGCCCACTGTGATGCATGCAGTCCACTTGTTGTATGTATGAGGCCTATTGTGATGAGGCTTATTGTGATGTGTGAGGTCCACCATGATGTGTGTGTTGTATGCACACTATCCATTCATTTATACAGACCATGGGCTGCCTTATGCAGGCCCACCATGATGTATGAATTATACGCCCAATAAGGGGCTGCCTTAAGAGGCCCACCATGATATGTGTGTAGTACAACAACTATCCATCTATCCTTTTAGAAATTTTAAGGGCTAAGGGCCCCATTGTGATTCCGATTTCAAACTCGGCGAGCCAATCTATGCCCAGGATAACATCAAACTCGGACATAAGCAACACAAACAAATCTGCAGGAAGAAAGATATCCCTAATCAGAATGGGGCAAGATGAACAAAATCAGCCCAATACTGCAATCTTCCCTAAGGGAATCGATACCGACAAAGCCTCATGAGTGGAGTCCAATGGTAGACCAGTCGATTGGTAAAATTCCTCGGTCACAAAAGAATGAGATGCTCCAAAATCAAATAACACACATGCAATGCAAGTGGAAACAAGAAGAATAACCTCGAATACCCATCCTGATGAGCAACATAAAATTTTTCCTGGGTTAGCGGGGGAGGTGCCTGTCCCCTCCGCGGTCTCTAATGCTACTACTGCCATTGCGGTAGCCTAATTTGCTGCCTGTACTGATACGAGGGAGGCCTTGCAGGCTGGTTCTGTGGTCATTGCTGCTGTGGAGGTTGATGTGAGGGCTGTTGTGGTGCCCTCGCTGCTGCTATTGTTGAGGATGGGGACACTCGTGACTACGGTGTCCCGTCCTACCACAACCAAAGCAAACACCTGTGAATGGTTTCGAAGATGATGCTAGATGTGCTACTGGTGCTCGAAATCCTGGACGAGCCGTACGTCGACAGTACTGCTATGACAGGAGCTACCGGAGGGCGCCTTCCTCTTACGGTCACCTCTCTGGTCACAGGTCCTCTGCAAGGTGGCCCAATCATCCTCATAGACTTAGGCCCTTTGTACAACCTGATCGAATGTCCTAAGCAGTGTTTGACCACATGACTCCTGAGGGCGGGACACAAGCCATTCATAAAACGGCAGGCCTTCTACCTCTCATCATCCACAAGATAAGTCATAAATCTGGACAATGCGACGAAACGTGCCTCATACTGTGACACGGTCATGTCCTCTTAGACAAAGTCTCGAACTCTAATGCATGTTGCTACTGAACATGCTCGGGGAAGAACTTCTGGTCTAACTGGTTCATGAAGTCCTCCCAAGTCCACAGAAAATCTAGTCGAACCACTCGGGAAATGGATGCCCACCAATGCTGAGCCTCTTCTTGAAGAAGGAATACCACCAACGGGACTTGCTGCTGAGTCGTGCATCGCATGGTGTCAAAAATCTTCTCCACCTAGGAGCGCCATAAGTTAGCTGTTACAGGGTTTGGCTCACCCCGGAAACACGGGGGATCATGATGACGGAAGTCTCGTAGAAGGGCGCTCGCACGCACCTGCTTTGTCTACTCTTGAGTCTTTATTGGATGTCTCCCCTTCCCCTAGAGGGTGATTGTGACAGCATGCAACATTTGCTGCAACTGCTCTACTCCAACGGGTATGGTAGGGAAGGTAGAGGCTGCACTAGCCTCAAGCAGAGGCGCAAGAACTACGGGGGCCTCTAGCATAGGTACAGCAGGCTCAGGCGAGGGAATGAGAGTAACTAGAGGTGGAATCAGAACCTTGGGAATAGGATCCTCAAGAGGTGAAGCGGGATGCACTCGGGTTGCTCGGGTACCACGGGTGCCTCTTGTGCCTCATCTAGGTGGCATGGTCTACAAAAAGAATAAAGACGTCCATCAACCTTGAGAACAGAACCCTCGAAGGCTTAGACGTTAGAGAACCAAATCAAAAGAGTATGCACTTGGGACACTACTTGTCCTAAGATTGAAGCAGATATGTGATTTGTCCTGAGTTATTCTTGGGTTATGCTCTGATACCAACTCCTATCACGCTCTAAACTTATAAATTGGGCTCACAAAATTTTCGATCTCCGAATCCGGCGCCAACAGCCTTCGTAGTACCCCATTCTCAGCTCCTACCACCCATATACCAGGTTCTGATCCTAGGATCCTATGAGGATGATTTCTATAACATAAGTCTGTTTCATAATCAGCATAACTAAGATCATAACCCACAAATAATAACCACATGAACATCATCACAAAATCCTCTAAGAATAAAAACTTTTACAATACAAGGCTATTGAGGCACAAAAATATTCCATCTCATGGTGTGTCCATTGCATTGGTAAGAGAATTTCATGGCGCAGATCCTTCCCAAGGTTGTGCACTCCTTATTTTGATAAAAAAAATGAGTGAATGAGGGTATTTTGGTAAAAATGAGTGAATGTGGGTATTTTGGTAAAAATGAGTGAATGGGGGTATTTTGGTAAAAAGGAGTGAACGAGGGTACTTTGGTAAAAAGGAGCAGATAGGGATATTTTGGTTAAAAAGGAATGAATGGACACTGCTTTGTATTAAGGAAGAAGTGAGTGGACACCACTATTTAAGGAAGAAGTTGGTGAACAATATTACTTAAGAAAGGAGGTTGGTTATTTGCCTTAAGGAGAAGTGGTGGTGATCACCACTGTTTAAGGAGGGGAGGAGCCTGGGAGGCTTATAAATACCCCCCTCCCATTCCTCATTTGGATAAGAAACAAGAGGGAGACAAGTAAGGAGAAGGGGGTGGAGAAATTTGTCCATCCAAAGTACTATGCGTTGGAGGGGGTGTGCGGCGCACAACGCATGTTCCATACAATGCTTGTATGGGATTTATGCACAATACCCACTTCCACATTCAAAATGTGGTGCGCCACTTCTAATGGGAGGTTGTCCACATTCAAAGCCTTTGTGCGCCACTTCTTGTGGCCATATGTCATAAAGAACTTCATTGTACGCCACTTATTGTGGCCTTATGTCTTGAAGAACTTCATTGTGCGTCACTTCTTATGGCTTCATGTCTTGAACATAGCCTTTGCGCTCACCCACTTCCAATTGAAGTTCCGCACACCCCCTTTCCAAGGAGCATGTTTCGCACACCACTTCCAAAGGGATTTGCACACACCCACTTCTCAAGGGATTTGCCCACACCCACTTCTCAATGGACTTGTGCACATTACCTTTTAAGAAACCTGTGCACACAAACTTTTAAGAGGTCTTGCACACACCACGCCGTATGGACTTGCGCATATTCTCATCCAAAGTTGGCTTTGTTCCATGTGCCACTTTTCCCTCTCCCCATGTCCAAACGCCAGGCTTTTGAATAGCCTATGTGCCACTTGGTGTGAAGGATGTTCGAATGTCAGGCTTTTCATGTCTTGACGATACTCCATGCGCCACTTCTCTCTCCCCTTATCTTAAGGAGAGGCTTTTCATGTCTTGATGGATACTTCATGTGCCACTTCTCTCTCCCCTCGTCCTGAGGAGAGGTTTTTCATTTCTTGACGGATACTCCATGCGCCACTCCATGTGAAACAATGTCCAGACAAGAGGTTTTTGTTGTCTTAACAGATGCTCCATACGCGACCTCATAAAAAAGAAACATGTTTTCTCCACATTTCAAGGGATGTTTGCTCCACATTTCAAGGGTTGTTCGCTCCACATTTCAAGGGTCGTGCACTTCACATTTCAAGGAAAATGAAGGAAATGAGAAGTACAGAAAGAGAATTGCAAAGGAGATGAATGGAAAGATGATCAAGGCTTGTCATACAACTAAATCATGGGCTTTAAGTCCACACACCCAATCTGCCTTTGCAACGAACATCAAAAGTGTCGAAATGCTGCTGAAATCGCCATTGGGTTATCTTCTCCTATGCTCATTGTGTTGCATTTATTGTACTCTATTTTCAGAATCAAAGGAATCCGAGGATGTAAATGAATTCAGAATGAATAAATATCTTATGATCATTGTTCTCTCATTCTTTCTTTGTTATCGTTGAATAAATCCCCCAAATCGAATGTATTTGTTTCTTATTCGAAACAAAATGGTGGCTCCATTGGGGATTTCTTTTCAATGATATCTTAGAAAATATTTAGACAAACATTTATCACTTTTTGGCATCGCATAAACACCAAAATGGTGACTCTCAGTGGGAACATTCTCCCCTTCATCTCTAAAGATAAGTGGGAACATTCTCCCCTTCATCTCTAAAGATAAAGTACAATTTTATTTAATAAAAATAACTAACACTCTGTTCTAAACGACAGGTATACCGTAATGACTTTTCTCTGGGCTAACTTAACAGGAATTAACACTCTGTTTAGAAGATTCCTAGACTACTACTACAGAAAACACCATAAAAGGTCAAATCAGTGGTGATCAAGGACCGACAATGTCAGGTAATGTTTGGAATGATTTCTGCTTCACCAGTAGCACAACAAGATGATAAAGGATGGATGATGGTAACATTGAAAAGATGAAGGGTTTGGATAACAAGTTGATCATGCGGAATACTACGAGGAGCAGTTTTACTTCACTCACTCAGTTTATCCTCCTTGACGGCATCATCAATACAGTTTTCACTTTCTCCTTTGATATCAGAACATTAAAAGTGTGTAGGAAAATAGGAAATCAGTACATTCGAAGTCTTCACCAAAAGAGCATGTTGGTAAAGAAATCCTTAACTTTCCAACAATGACTACCATGAACAACAGTAAACTTTAAGGAAAGTCTTCAAATGAGAAGTTAGTGCGACTAAATTGGCGCTGCTTACCAATGAGAAGATGAATTAATTAGCAAATTTATCAGCCAATGGAGAACCATGGGGGCATTGTGTTCCCAATCCGACAAAGAAGAAGAATATTTCAAGATTTGATTATAAAAATTGCAATTTGAAAGGAGTCAAAGTGAAACTATTCAACTCTCATATGGATCAACTATTTCAAAGTCTTAAGAGAACAACAATAGATGATAGAGGCCATTCACAATTTAACAGAGTAGAAGAGCAAGTCAAGTTATGAACATAATGCATAAAACTAGACATTACATTAGAATTCAGTGATCCGAATACACGAATCTTTCAAGATTTAATTATAAAAGTTGGCAATTTAGAAAGAATGAAAGTAAAGCTGTTCAACTCTCATATGAATTAGCTATTTAAAAATATTAAGAGAGTGGCAACAAATATTGCCAAGAAAGAAAAGCAAGATGAAGAATTGTCAAAATGAACGAGAAGAAATTACAGAGAGAGAGAGAGAGAGAGAGAGAGAGAGAGAGAGAGAGAGAGAGAGAGAGAGAGAGAGAACATGGGTGGTTCTACCATTGAGAAAGTAAAGAAAGGGCTCGAAAAATTCAAGGACTATGGGAAATATAGGGTTGAAGAAAAGGATATACTTTGTACAATGAATCAATTGCTAGCTGTAAAGAAAATCGAATTGCCATGGATAAAACATTCGAAGGAAAGGAAGTAAAGAAGGAAATATATGTATTCTACAGAAGATGACTGACGATAGTAAAATTGTCACGAAGAAGATATATGAAATAAGAGAGAAAGTAATGACATATGATCCCGATTGAAGATATTCACTCTATAGAAGAATGGACGAGAAGAAAGCAAGACAAACATATTCATCATGAGGGCAAATTCTCATCAATATACTTGCCAGTTCAGTAAAATATATCATCCCTAAATACTAAGAAGATTCACGACATTTTGACTCAGAAGGTTCATGGTGTAATTATTCAGGGGGCAGGTAAAAGCATACCAAATATGTTATCCTCAAAGATAATTACGGTTTTGATTTCAAAGATTATTAGTATAATACTTCAAAATCAAAAGGGGGCAAGATAAGAAGAATACCAAGAAGACCAAAGTTTCGCAAGGCCAAAGTCTCAGAATGCCAAAGTCTCAAAATGCCAATGCCTTATACTTCTTTTAGTACATGAATAAAAGGTAGACTTTCAGGCATACCAAGCAGATGAAAATAGACTTTCAAGCATATTAAGTAGATGATAAGCAGGTGAAAACAAACTTTTAAGTAAGCATATCAAGCAGATGAGCAGTAGCTATTTTGCCATCACCATATCGCTGATGCAAGAGACTTCCATTATCAAATTATCAAAATTGCTATCGTTGCCAAGCTGATACATTAGTTTAAACATGATATGGATGTTCTTAAAATAACAACAGCAGGGGCGATATATCAATCATTGGTCTGTTATCTTCAGTTATCAATTTGTTATCATCAACAAAGCCTGTATGATCAACCATCATGTCAGCGATAATAGTTTATCATTTAAGGCAGCCTAGCCAAGCCCTATATAGCCAACTACGCATAAGACCTATATTATTCAGGACAACAGTGTGGAGCCAGCAGCCCTAAAAATCCCATATAGGCCACATCACATGTATACACATGCGGCTAACAGATGGAGCCAGCGACCAAAAGCCCTAAAGGCCAAAAAGTCATAAAATGACCAGTCACGCGTGAGACCAATGTCGTTTGTGAGCTCTCTGATAGCATTATGGACGAGGATGAAAATACCCTCCCATGAATGGGTCCAAACTCACAGACAAAGAAAAATGGAAAATAGAATAAGACCCCCCAGATCCCTATTTTGATTTTGATATTAACTCATGAGGAAGGGCTTAAACCTACTCATTGATGGACTGACGACCTTGGATTTGGTACCAAAGGTAGCCTTTCACACCCCGCGAACTCTATAGAGTTACTGTGGTCAACCTTGTGCGTAAATCCCACTGAGTTCACGGCTCCGGTAGCTTCACTGGGCCCCTATGATGGACTGCGGTTTATGAACTCCCTAGCCGTGATAAGTCCACAGAACTCACGAGAGTTAGAGAGACCATTCGCACAAGACCTGACTTCAATTACATATGAGTCTAAAAAATTGTGATTTACTCCACTACTCAAGAGCCTAAACTGTGTGAAGTGTCCAGTCCAGTCAAGTTAAGTCAAGTCCAGTCAGTAAAGTTAAGTCAGTAAAGTCATGTCTAGTCAAAGTATGGTCAATCAAAAGCATGCTAGCTCCACTGCTCAAAATTATAAACTATGTGTGCATTAAAATACTGCAGATGTATTTATTTCACTTTAGATATGCTCAAATATCCAATCACTTGATGAAAATCTCAAATATTGATTAAACAATATACAAAAATGCATTTCTCTTGGATTAGGTTCAAATTACAGTAACAAAAAATGTCTTCAAAATAGTAGCATTCTCTATTCGAAAGTTCAAATCTTCAGGATACACTACTAATCTTCAACTACAATATATCTATTCTTATGACAAGAGCTGCGAGGTCTTTTTGCCTTCTTGATAATAAAGAAATATTATCTCATAAAATTCTCAAAGGCAGTAGAGAATAAAGTTAGTGAAGAATTATCATTCTCTTCTGGACCATCTAAAGATTCAAATATATTCTTTGGACTTGCTGAAGAAGTAGTAAGGGTTATCCTTCTTTTAAGAGTACCGGCAGATTTTATTTCATGAATATTATCTTTCAAAGAAATATTTATACAAAGATTGGCCTAGAGAGGGGGCATGATCTGATTCTTCAAAGTAATATATGCCTTGGTCTTTCTGATAATTTCTTATGCATGGCAGAGGGATTCATATATTATAATCAACTGAGCAATAATCATGCGTTAAGTAGTATTGATGATCTCATCCACACATCCAACTATAAGAAGCATGAGTTGAATAATTATAGACGGGATGGATGAAGCATGACCTAGTGTAAACATTCAAGAGTTGCTTCTATATCAAGGCCTGGTTATATGGTCTGATGGCATAACTTCTTACTGTTCTAATAACGACATGACAAGTCTTTGAGTACTGAACCAGATGAAGACAAAGAAAAATGATGATCAAAAGAGACGGAATCATTATTTCTATGGCTTTCGAAAAGCTATTAAATGGGTTTGGAAAGAAGTTTTATCTATTTTGCTAAATCAGCAAGTGACCAAGAAAAATACACTCCTAGCCAGTTTATAAAGAAATGCCAAGGAGTACAAACTAGAAAAGACTCAGTGATTGAACCTCTAGAGTCGAAAATGACATCACCAAAAACATGATATAATATAATGTGAAGCACAATGACAAGCACAAAGAGAAGACAACTAAATCATTATCAATTTACAAATATTAAAAATATTCTCAAAAGTTTTTCACAATATACTTCATGAAGCTAAATTGGAAGTTATGATATATGGAGATACTAATTCCACTTAATTTGGTAGGAAAGATTATCATTCAAAAACTTAGGTTATACAGATCATGAATAAAGGAAACAATCGAAGAGATTGTTGTAGTAGGAATAACATTAAAGAACAACTCCCTATACACGGAGTTTAAAGAAAGAATCGCTGAAGTTGATCAAAAAGGCCATTGTAGCAGCAGTAGTATTAAGAGATAGTTCTCTGGTCAAGTTACTTAAAGATGAAGTTGCCTCAGCTGTTACAGTGATGAGCTTCAATGGAAAGAGAATTTTATCCTCGCTAGTGAAGCATCCACTCGATACTACTGGCAGAGGGCATTCAAGTCTTCCGATCGAACGCGATCATTCACTCTTCCGTTTGAGTACGATCAATCAGTCTTCCATGCAAGCATGATCATCCAGTCATTCTTCAATTACAAGACATTCGGTTCTTCGGGTAAAAAACTCTTCTCCACTAATGTTTCATTGAGAATCCTTCTCTGAAGTGAAAATATTTTTGTGTGGAAGAAGATCGATCCTCATTTGATTTCATAAATCAATCAAAGAAGGATCGAGGGGGCATCTGTTGAGGCACAAAAATATTCCATCTCAAGGCATGTCCATTGCATTGGTAAGAGAATTTCATGGCTGTGCACTCCTTATTTTGGTAAAAATTGAGTGAATGAGGATATTTTGGTAAAAATGAGTGAATGAGGGTATTTTGGTAAAAATGAGTGAGTGAGGGTATTTTGGTAAAAAGGAGTGAATGAGGGTACCTAGTAAAAAGGAGCGGATAGGGTTATTTTGAGTAAAAAGGAATGGATGGACACTGCTTTATATTAAGGAAGAAGTGAGTGGACACCACTATTTAAGGAAGAAGTTGGTGAATACCATTGCTTAAGAAAGGAAGTTGGTTATTGCCTTAAGGAGAAAAAGTGGTGATCATCACTATTTAAGGAGGAGAGGAGCATGGGAGGCCTATAAATATGCCCTCCCATTCCTCATTTTGACAAGAGACGAGGGAGACAAGTAGAAAGAAGGAGGCGGAGAAATTCGTCCATCCAAAGTGTTGTGCGCTGGAGGGGGTGTGCGGCGCACAACTCATGTTCCGCACAATGCTTGTATGGGATTTGCGCACAGTGCCCACTTCCACATTCAAAATGTGGTGCACCACTTCTTATGGGAGGTTGTCCACATTTAAAGCCTTTGTGCGCCACTTCTTATGGCCTTATGTCTTGAAGAACTTCATTGTGCGCCACTTATTGTGGCCTTATGTCGTGAAGAACTTCATTGCACGCCACTTCTTGTGGCTTCATGTCTTGAAGATAGCCTTTGCGCACACCCACTTCCAAGGAGCATGTTCTGCACACCACTTCCAAATGGATTGGTGCACACCTACTTCTCAAGGGATTTACGCACACCCACTTCTCAATGGACTTGCACACACTACCTTTAAAGAAACCTGTGCACACCACCTTTCAAGAAGACCTGCTCACACCACGCCGTATGGACTTGCGCACATTCATGTCCAAAGCTAGCTTTGTTCCATGCACCACTTTTCCCTCTCCCAATGTCCAAACGCCAGGCTTTTGAATAGCCCATGCGCCACTTGGTGTGGAGGATGTTAGGCTTTTCATGTCTTGACGATACTCCATGCGCCACTTCTCTCTCCCCTCATTCTGAGGAGAGGCTTTTCATGTCTTGACGGATACTCCATGTGCCACTCCATGTGGAACAATGTCCAAACAAGAGATTTTTGTTGTCTTAACGGATGCTCTATATGCCACCTCATGAAAAAGAAACATGTTCACTCCATAATTCAAGGAATGTTCGCTCCACAATTCAAGGGATGTTCGCTCCACATTTTAAGGGATATTCGCTCCACATTTCGAGGGATGTTCGCTCCACAATTCAAGGGTCGTGCACTTCACATTTCAAGGAAAATGAAGGAAATGAGAAGTACAGAAAGAGAATTGTAAAAGTGATGAATGGAAAGACGATCAAGGCCTTTCATACAACCAAATCAAGGGATTTAAGTCCACACAACTAATCCGCCTTTGCGATGAACATCAAAAGCATTGAAATGCTGCTGAAATCGCCATTGGGCTATCTTCTCCTTTTCTCATTGTATTACATTAATTGTACTCTATTTTCAGAATAAAGAGAATCCGAGGATGTAAATGAACTCAGAATGAATAAGTATCTTGTAATCATTGTTCTCTCATTCTTTCTTTGTTATTATTGAATAAATCCCCAAATCGAATGCATTTGTCTCTTATTCGAAACAAAGGTGCATAAAGGGAAAGATATAATGGCTATAATAAAACTTCAAAAGCTCCACGACATGCTCCTACTCCTGCTCAGCTACTGCCTAGCGTCACCTGAACGCATCAATCGTGCATAAGCTTATAAAAAGCTTAGAGGGTGGTGTAAGTGTGTACAGGACAGCTGCCAAGTATGTAATATTAAAGTATGTGGAATATGCTGGCAAGACCATGAATACCATCAACCGTAACAAGGCTATGTAATACAAGGCAGGAGTGCCATCAGCCATCCCAAGGCTATGCTACACCAAGCATGAATGCTATCAGCCGTACCAGGGCTATGCAATGCTAGGCTTATATGGCTAAATACCATATGCAATATGCAATGCGATCATGCCAATCCTCGTATCAAGTCCACATATCAGTACAGTTCCTCTCTGAAAAATCACTGGGGTCTAGTACACTCTACACTGACTATCGCCTCCCTAGTCGCACAGCCCAGTGAATAGAAGAGACATCAGTATCTGCTAGTAGTCTGCTAATACCTACCCGGCTCGTTGATAGCGGACCCATTTACGAGCTGGTCAAACTCAGACTAGCTTACAGCCCCCTCAGTCGGGCAGATAAGGCCACACCCCCTTCTAACTAACCATGATACAGTGGGAGATGCGGCCTAATGTTATTTGGCACCCGCACTCATGTTTCCACTTGGTCTACATGTTGGAGCATCTCCTGGGTACTAAAAAGGTTCTGGGACTTTGACCTAAAGACATCCTATGTGCCCACAGTTCTAGAACTAAGCATTTTTGGTATTTAAATATGGTCATCCAAGATGTGCCTATGGAGGCTAAGACCCTGATGATGCTAGGGTGAATAATAATCATGCCATGCAAATGCGAGATGCATGAATCATACCAATCAACCATGCATCAGTCCTGCGTATACAACGTGCTCATGTGCGAAAACTCCATCACTCAGGGAGTCCCATAAATAACCTGCCCAATGGCACATATCATAATCAATCACTCCTCAACCAAGCAAACATATGATGCACATGGGAATGAAATCATGAAGAGAACTGGACGTCCAATCCATCTGAGCCTGCTGGACGTCCAAAAATCTAGACTATCTTGGTCCTTAAACAATCAGCCAAAGGCGGGCCTCACAAAGCACTAATGAGGTTTAATAATCACAGGAAAATATCTACATAGAATGAGTACACATCACCCTCAATCTGGTGGGCCTCACAACATCACAGCTTCCAGCTACATACAATTTTTTTGGGCCTTTGTTGGACATCCAGCCCACCCAACTTCCCAGGCCTGTTGGGGTCTATCAGATGGTAATTCTGAGTGAACATAAACTGCATGATGGCTCGTAATTATCACAGTGGGCTCCACTAGATGGAATGTGAGAATATAACACATAAATCAAAGTGGGCCTGCTGCTGGACAGTAAGTCCAACAACACCCCAAATGGTCTGGACGTTCCAATGGGGCTGGACGGCTGGCCCTACAAATACCTAAGGTGGGCCCTACTTGTGGACGTCCCACCAGGGGGTGGACCATGTTCAAGTGGGCCACACAAAGGGAAGGACGGCATGAACAATACACATAATCAAGGTGGGCCACATGGGGGGAACGACCAGCCCCTGCTGGACGTCAGCCTAGCTGGAACGTCCTGCAGGTGGGCTACTGGCCTTGCTACAGTAACCTCCAAAAATGGGCGGTCCGAATGGTCCACATAACCTAAGGTGGGTTTGAGCAAGGTGGGCCATAAGGAAGGTAAGGGGAGAAGCTATAAATACATACAAATAGGAATTAAAAATCTAGACAACAAGTTTTTTTTAAAAAAATAAAATCTGCTGCTGGAATGTTGTTGTCCCCATCTTGTACACCCAATGGAGTGGGCTCAGGCCTGCCCAAGCAAGGAGAAAATGGGTGGATTACATGCACCCATGGATGAACAACAAGTGGGGTCCACATGAGTGGCCCACCATCCTAAAAACCCAACTGATATTTGTGTTTTCCCAACATATAGGGTTGCTAGACGGCCCAGATTTCTAGATTGTCCAAGCCCACTTAGGCCCGATCCATGGGGCTCCAATCAAGGGTGGGGTCCACACCTCAGAAGAATACTCAAAAATTCAGGGAGAAAAAGAGCTATAAACAGGGCTTAAACTCCATACAAAATCATACAACAATGGGCCAAAAATCTGGACAACAACATGTCGTTGTCCATTCCAGCCCATAATGTGGTTGATTGGGGGATTTATCTCAGATTATCAAGGTGGGGTCCACCTAGATAGGTCACACATACTCCAAACCCAAGCCCCATTCAAAACGACCATACAATCAGGCCTAATGGCTATCCAAACCATGCAAACTAAATTGGACAACAATGATGGGCTGTACATCCAGCAGCTTGGGCCTGGACGTCCCTACAGCTAGATGGTCTGGATGTATGAACACATCAGGTGGGCCACACACATCAGAAAACTAGATAAAGGAGAGAGAGAGAAGGAGAGAGAAGGAGAGAGAGGAGATCTTGGCCATAGGAAGGGCTCCGCCACTATGAGTCCTCAAGCAATCACAACCATACGATCAAATACACATGGGTCTCATGCATGCATGGGCCCTATAATAAAAAATCTGAGGTGGGGATACCATCCCCACCATGGATCTAGGGTCTAGATGACCCAACAAACTATAGATCAAAGGAAAAACATCATGATGGGGTCCACAGAGAATGGCCCCATCATGGTAGCATGCATGCACAAAGTGGGTCATTGGCGACACTCATGGAGTCATGTAGGATCTCCACCATTGATTGGTGGGTCCTACACACTCCCATGAAGGAAAGATGAAGATCTAAGAAAGAAAAAAATAGAAAATCTACCCTAGGAGAACACCCACCTTAAGGATCTTCTTCTTTCTTCAACAGTATGCTCCTCTAACTCTAAGGAAGAAGGATCTATGGTTGAGATGGGATTACAAGGGCTGGATTAGGTGGGATTCTAGAGAATAGAGGGCTGGAAAATGGAGGGAGTTGAGATGTTTTCTCCTCTCTAGCAAAGGAGGAAGAGAAATGAAATGAAGGAGAAAGGAGAGAAAGAGAGAGTTGTAGAAGTGAAATGATGAGGGTGCAAGGCCATTATGATTTTTGGTAAGAGAACCCATCATATACATGGGGTAGAGAATCCAATGATGGCTTTGGGAGGAAAACTCATAATGAGATTGCTAGGCTAGGGCTATAGGTAATAGGCTAGGTAGCTATCATAGGTAGGTTAGGTAGGTATATGTAATGATGAAACTAGGGTGAGGTCACCCATATAGGAAAATGTGCACAAGCAACAAGGTGGGTCCCACATCATGATCAATGGTCCAAATATTGTACGGGGTACATCTTTTAATCTACACCTCGGATTGGCACACGAGATGCAGCATTGGAACCGCGGTGACAATGCAGTCGCAAAGGCATTAGTTTTGGGTCGAATCAGTTCAGGTTTACAGGGCAGAAGTTAGGGGTGATCGCAAATGCTACCTACAGTTCGTGGGTCGCTGGAATTTGACCAGAAGGACCACGGGACCTAACCAAATGGAATGGATACTCGGTTATGGGTTTGACAACTAGACCCCGGTGATATCCCGGAGATGAACTGTATTGACATATGGACTTAATGAGGACTAACATGCATGTGTTGCATCTTGCATATGACATTGGCTACGTAGGCCTTGCATCATAGCCTAGGTATGGTTGATAGCATTCATGGACTTGCCAGTATTTTCGCTTACTCTGATATTTCATGCTTGACACATGCATTGCGCACACACGCACATACCCTCTAAGCTTCATTATAAGTTTATGCATGACCATTGCGTGTAGGTGATGTTAGGTCATAGCAGCATTGAAGTAGGAGTGCGCGATAGATCTTCTTGGAGCTTTTGGTTATACTCATATTTCCCTTTTCGCATTGTACTCAAATGATTTATTATAGTGGATATATGGTGATGTTATTTTATAACTTGGTTATGCTTGTGGTTGTGCTCTCGTACAAAAACATTCAGACTGAAAATCCTCCTTGTAGGATCTCAGGATTGGAATCTGGCATCGGGTACCGGGAGTCGAGAATGGCATACTACGAAGGCTGTCGGCATCAGATTCGGTGATCGGGAATTCTGTGAGCCCTGTTTCTGAGTTTGAGGTGTGACATTATATATTATCTAAAGTATCCCCTCCTCTATGGATGTTGGAATGTCCAGAGAGGGACACCCTTCTCAACTTCTACATACAAGGGGTTGTGGGGCCCACAGAAGCCCCCCCATGATCTAGGTGTTTAATCCATTCAATCCATTCACTTTACTAGATGATTTTAAGGCATGGGCTAAAATATGAGGTAGAGATGAGTCTCGAGTGGGTCGTACTAAGGGAAATAATGCCCATCTATTAAAACCTTCTAGGGCTATGGAGTCCCTGTTCATCCAAATCAAAGTCTATTGGACCCCACTCGAGCTAGCTAAGATGGTGGATGGAGTAGACTATTGACTTAGGGGTCACCATGATAGTGTATCTAAAATATAATAATAATAATTATAGCCATGCATGGTGTGAGCGGTAACCCATTCCTGGCTAATTATGGGTCTCATAGGTGGGACCTATCTTGATGTATATATTCAATTTGAGATGTCCACCAACTTCTTCATATCATTTTAGGCCATGGGATAAAATATGATGCAAATTCGAGACTCGAGTGGACCACACGGTGGGAAACAATATCTTGCTATTGAAACCTTTCAAGGCCTGGTGTGGGGTCCTTGTTTATCCAAACTAGTCCTAGTTAGGCCGATTGGGCTTTGCTCGAGCTAGCCTATGCAGTGAATGGAGTATATCATCCTTGTGCGGGCCACTTTGATGGTATGGTGTGACCAAAACCAAAGTGGGAAGACACCCACTCGGGGTGTGGAGTGGGGCCACACATGGGATCCCTTATGTTGTATGTGTTTCATCCATATGCCCATCTAGTAGCCAAAAATGTGACAGATCTAAATTCTGGGTGGGCTAAACCCCTAGAATCAGTGGGGACAATGATACCCACCATTTCAACTTTTATGTGGCCTATCATATGGATTGTATTCCATTTAATGGTGGCATGGGAACACATGACCTGTACTCTAGCCAAGTGTAGCCGGGATGAAGGAAAGACACAACTTTCAGCTTGATTCAAGGCATTTAGGAGCCACACAATGGGACCCTCTGCACACACTGTCTAGCAGGGCCACCTCATGGGGCAACCCCGATGTATCTGTTTGATCCATGCCGCCCATCTATCCCTCCAGTTCATTTTAGGATAGGGCCAAAAAATGAGGCCAATCCATATCTCAGGTGGGTCACCGCGTTGCCCAAATGGCAGTAGGACCCACCATGATTGTTTGTGGAGTCTACAATTGTTGCCCCGTTTGGATGTCGATAGTTAAATGTTTTGGCTACTTAGGTGTGGGCTTGATGATTAGGCCCATTAGCTTGAAAGACCACTTAAGTATAGCCCTATGGGCCTCGATAAACTTGGTTTCAAAGTAAGCTTCAATCATTACAAATGATAAATTTCCCTTAGCACGTGTTCCTTGATAATTAATGTAATATTACCTTATTGATTATGGTTAATAGAAGTATGTGATTTAATGTCTTGATTAACGTTGCTCTACTTTCTAGCATGCTAAATTCATATACTTAATCATGTTGATATTAATCATACTCATGCACCATGGAATATAGGTATTGTAACACACTGTACTTTTTCAGTACTTGGGTTTTATTATGGAAACCCAACTTAGTGTAAACATAGATCTAGCCTACTTAAACATTTAACTTCATGCTAACCTGAATCCAACCTTCAAGTATACTCGTCATCCTTAAATTGAACTATCCATCCATTGAATTGCAAATAGGACCATCACATCATATAGAAAATTAATTTCTAGGATCTCGATCTCCTTGCTAGGTAGAATGAACCGTCCATTGTCATTAAGAAACCACATATCATCGAACTTACTGTTCATCAGGCCACGATAACTAAAAATTATAATCCAACACTAACCGCCATAATCAGGTTATTTGACCATTAAACCCATAACTTATTACCCTTTAAACAAGTCTCAAAAACCTTATACTTCTGTGTGAATCAGACTTAAAATAAATTTAACCATTGGAAGGCACTCGAATCACTTAGTGTGGCCCAACTGAGCCTTGGAGCTGCCTGATCTTTCATTAGAGGCCCTAATTAAGACCTCTAAAGGGAATGGATGGAGTGGATTTCACTGAGAAGTGCATGGACCCCACTTTTAGACTCGTGCATGTACATAGATTGTGCACACCCATGGTGTACTGGATTGCGCAGATCGATCAAGCAAGGTTGACCCAATAAAAATAAAAATGGGAGACTTCTCTCCTTCCCACTCGAGCCGGATTCAAACGGAACACATTCGTTGGCATCGTTTGAGGCCCACCATCATGATCCACATGGATGATCCAAACAGTCCATTGTGTCGGGCAGGCCAAGCAAACTCGACCCACACTACACGATGAAATGCTTGTGCATGCACACGAACTCCTGTACAAATAGGTATGCGCATGGTGCATTTCTTAAAATAGAAACAACACTCCATTTTAGCTTTCAGGCTAGCGATGCATGTGCCCTCCCATCTTTAAATCTCTACCCTCCATTCCAGTGCATCTCAACACCTAATTCATTTTGTTTTAGTGCTTCATAGCTGTAAAATGAAAGGGAGGAAGGAATCCCGCCGTTTCAAATGCTGGCTCAATCCCAGACACACAACCACTTTAAAAAAATCCTGGAGCATCCTATACATCAGTTGTAGGGCACCTCATAGCCTCCTTCACAATAGAAAAGAGATCTCGTAGGAGATCCTTCAAGCTTCAGATTTTTTCCCACAGCCAAAAATATCGAGGCCCACTAATATGTGGGGATAATTGAATGGATAGTGGGTCCCACAGTGATCATCAGGGGACCCATCTGACCCATCCAAAAGCCATGGATCGAAGGATGAGGCCATGGATCAAAAACCACCACGATCAGACCCATCATCTCCTCTATTCATCCGTGAAACTTGTCAACTGGTGACGGGGCCCCTTTTTTTTATCAGAGCCGTCCATCCAATGGACCATGGTGCTAGAAGATCATCCATTACCTCCAATTACAACCATGCAAGCTAAATTTGGTGATATCGTCATTAAAGCTTAACATATTTCACCACAAAAATCATAACTAATCCTACAATTTGTTGAGTTTGAATCATCTAGAAAAGGATTAATAAAACCTATAAAAGGCCACCCAATGAGGGCAACCTTTACCAAAAAAGGAAAGATAGAAAAAAGGAAAAGAAAAAGCACCATTTTCGGAGCCACACCACGTTAAGTCCACTCATTCGAGTTTGTGTGAGACCGGGTGAGTTGCATCGAGTCCAGTTGCTGCACAATGACGACAAAAAAAGGAAGAAGCTGAAGAAGAAGAGTAGAAGAGATGGATGAAGAAGAGGAAGCAGAGAATAAAAGAGAAAACGAGAGGAGATTGAGAGGGAGACCGAATGCCCAAGCGACTCATTGCATTCGGACGAGTTGACCCGTGTTGGTCCAAGTCTACTCGTCTAAGTTGAGTCCAAATAGTGATAGATTTGGTCGATGAGAAGGAAGAGGAGAAGGCAATGAGAGAGAGAGAGAGAGAGAGAGAGAGAGAGAGAGAGAGCTCAACTCAAGTAGTGCTGCATTGAGTTAACTCAGTTCGACAGAGTTGATTTGCTGATCTATCCAGATTTGTTGCAGGAGATATCCTAAGTCTAAAAAAGATAGAAGGAAGGTGAGAAAGAGAAAAGAGAAAAAAGTATAAAATAAATAAGAAGGAGAAAGACTGGTTGACTCACCTGAGCCGACGCGCTGAGTCAGTCAGGAATCGCGTCTCTGATTTGTTTGTCATAATTGGTTCTGTAAGATCCCTATATCTACCCATTAATCTCTGTTCAATCCATGGAATGAACCCAGTTAGCACCAAGCTTAACTAGTAGTGTGACCTTTTTTCAGCTGGATGTGCATCCCCAGGTCTGTGAGCATGTGCATGCATCCATACGTTTAAACAAGAATATCTTGGTGGAGTTTATTCAATATATGCATATCTGATGAACTTTGTCTTATTATTATGATGATCGTTATGAAATATTCATTGTAGACTGTTCTTGATAACTATGCTTAATTATCTTGATGATACGATAAATCTTGGGGGTTATACTTCACTGCGATAGCCATTGACACTATCAAACCATAATCAGTATGCAGGAGATGCAGAGGATGTGCATGCTGGTCTTCATGTAGAATAGTAGGAGCCAGATGATCTTGTGACTCTCTATTCCTAATTTCATTTATATTTAATTTATACTATTATGTATTGTAAAAACTTAAGACATTGATTTGTATAAGTTTTCGGGCAACCACCCGAATATTTGGTTATGTATATTTGGACTTCCTCTTATACTTAATTTGTTTATATTCTGCCAGATTACTAATTCTGATAAAGAAAAAAAAGTATGTGAAAATTGGGCTACCTTTAAAGGTTAACACTCGGGTTTTTGAAAAACGAGTAGTGTACTCGGGTTTCGGGAACCGGGGTTTTATAGGTACGTACAAGTGTACCTTAATACATTTGTTCACAGGCAAGATATGTCCTTTACAGTTTAATCACATGATTGTGGATTGTTATTGTTGATACTGGCACATATGATTATATGTGATTTTTCTAGCCTAAGGGTTAAGTGGACCCTAAACTCATGACATTACATGCATACCACATGCACTTGAATGTATGCCTTAACATAATTGCTTGAATGCATGATTATGACATACATGATGATAGAAATACCACACTCGTGTTGCATAACATGAGTTAGACCTTAATAGCAAAATGTGAATCTATAATGGTGACTTGGGTTACCCTTAAAAGGGACAAGACACTGAAAGTGCGAAATAGTAGGGGTATATAGAAATTCCTTGGGTTGTAAATCCCTAAACCCTGATGCTAGATAGGGATGCCTCACTGTCAAGTTGAGTGGATACATGGGTCATGGATTTGACTCCCACCGATGAGGTTAGGTTGAAAAGAGGTGGGTCCAACTTGCTTAAGGGATGAGGTGTAAACAGGGACCAGTCTAACCTATCGGCAGGGAGAAGTGCAGATGAGGTCCGCTACTGATGTGCCAGGTGGAAGTCCACTATAGGGCGAGTATGCAAGGTCGATTACTGGTGCCCAGTGTGTGTCATGCGCCAAATTCGGGAACCAGGTTCACAAAATTCCTAGCCACATAATCTGGTGCTAATAGCCTCCGTAGTACCCCATTCTTAGCTCCCAGCTCCCATGCACCAGGTTCCGATCCTGGGTGCAAGTGCTGTGATGTATAAAGCACTCTTATTTGTCAAAATTTTGATGGGACAAAACAACTTATGATGTGGTTCACACAAGTGATGGAAAGTTTACCTTCAAGTGAATTAAGATGGAAAGTTCACCTTTAAGATCATCGTATGAAGTTGGAAAGTGCAAGTTTAAGAACAAGAGATGAAGATGGTTACTTTAAGTTCAATGTATTCAATCTCTACTTTACTTCAAGTTCAATTTCAAGCTATAACTACAAGTTTACTTCAAGTAGAAGATCCATTGAACGCTATTGAAAATTCAAGTAGAAGTTTTAAGGTATATACTTCAATGTCCAATAATTTTAGGTTTAAGTGACCCTAGAGAGACATTACACTTAACTTCTTTCATATGCTAAACATATATAGGTTTTTATACTTTGGTTAGGCTTTAGTTAGACTAGTTTAAGCCTTATTTCGACTAGTTCAAGCTTTGGTTCAACCATTCTAGGGAAAGTATTGACTAGTCCAAGATTTGAACTAAAAAATAGATTTTTTCTGTTGCTTCCTCGACCAGTCAAGTAGGGTGCTTGACCAGTCGAAGGCACACCCTCGACCAGTCGAAGGGTGCTTGACTCAAAGTCCAGCAACCATTTCAAGGCACCCTCGATCAGTCGAAGGTTGTGCTCAACCAATCAAATTGTAACATCCCGAAAATCGGGGGGTCGAGCAAAAACCCAACTCCCGAGTTCCAAAATGTTATTTACGCAACATAGATATGTATGATTGAATGTTGTCTGTGATAACGCATTAAACATGAGTGAGATTAAGCTAGAACATCATATCATACTCCAGAGACGGTTAAATTAACAAGCGGAAGACTGTGATAATATGTATAACATATATAAACTGTTGTATGCCTCCAGAGTATGGATATGTTACCAGGTTATATACATACATGTATACTCCAAAAGTAGACAAAACGAATATACATGAGTGAGCTAAAAATATAAAATGACAAGTGTCAAAGTATCTAATCAACCTCCCTGTAATCCCGTCAATCAGAACACGCATAAAGGAGGGATCCTCCTCATCATCATCAAGTCCAGCTCCGCCTCATAGGCCGCGCCATCATCTGCAATCACAAAAGGGTCTGGTGGGTGTCCAGGAACACCGTCCCGTAACGTGGGAGTGAGTAGCTAACTCAGTGGAATAATAGAGCAAAGATTAGCATGTTCACAATTCAATCACGCGATAATAGTAAAGCAGTAAATCAGACAAATCCTAATACTGTTGTTAATGCAAGATGATATGACGTGATGTATGCCCTCACCGACGATCACCCTCATACGGCAACATCTTACGACCGCGGCATGCCACACTCCCTAGAGTGCTCCACATCTTCCAGGCACATGCAATGCTATGGTGATATGATTACCAAGTTGTTATTAATCCATTCAAACAGCAGGATTGGGAAACTAAGGTACTTCCCTTGTATCAATCCCAACACGGATCCTGTCTAGGGTCGTCACTCCTAGTAATCTCATACGATGTACATTTCATAGGTCACTGCAAGGGCTGTCAGGGCTGTTGCTCGCACTCGTTGCACCGCTCCCCCATCACCTTATCAATACAGGCCTACTGTACTCTACTGCACGGAAGGGTCGTCACCTCCCGTGAACTCAGAATACGCTCGCGGTCACTACAAAGGGCTCGTCGCCTGATCAGTGTAGGCCGACAGCTAGAATATAGTGTCCCATACCACCATAATCTGCTCACGAGTCAAGGTGCTCATTGGTCACTACGGGGAGGTTTGTGGCCCCAGCGTAGGCCGACAGCTCGACCACGGTGTCCCATACCACCATGCCCGGCTCATGAGTCTTCGTGGATCAAGGTACCACGGTTAATAGGGTTTACAATGGTAAGTTCAGTACCCTAGGTTCAAGCAGTTATGATACATACAAGGTGAACAAACATCGGCCAGTCGGGTTACTTGACGGGCTCGACTAGCGCGATCGCATCTCGAATTAAACGACATGAAGTGCGTAAAACACTTCGCGTGGCCTAACCACTGCCGCCAACTCTCAACACGAATCACATTCATTGACGCGTCGTTTGTGGCTATGACCAGTCAGCCACGAATTCGCTCGGTTACCGACTGCCTGGACTAAGTCAAGTCCCACACATCTATGGAATTACATTAACACTATAAAAAGGTATTGGAATTGAAATACATCATGTGAGCATGTTAGCACATGTTATAACATTCAACTTAAGCAAATCTTCAAGGCATACTTCCCATGCATATTCAACTTAAGCAAATCCTCAAGCACATACATTCCATGCATGTAATGAAATCATGCATTTTGTCAACATGTAGAAAACCATTTAGGTCAGCATAATAATCGAAAAATCAATCACAAACTATCAAATAACATCATTTAATTCAATACATACTAATACAAGCATTTATACAAACACATACACTACACACTTAAGTCTACAAATAGTATGTCGACCCAAAGTGCGCAACTAGGCGAATCTCTTCGCCAAACTAATTATGCACGCATTCCTAACTTCCTAATGCGACAACAAACCATGTCAATCACATCAGCAAAATATGAATGTAAACAGTACTTCCTACAAATGACTAAAATGCCCTAAATCTCATATTCTTCGTTAGCTTACGAAACGGGAAACGGAGAGCATTTTGTACATGCCAAACGGCGATTCCGTCAAGAATCTACTATTAAACGACATTGAAAGCGTTGGGAACCGTCAATCAAAGCGTCTAAAATCCTCACCTTATGTCTTGTAGACTCGGGAATTGAAGCGGAGCGTATATGCTTCGTCTACGGCGAGTAAGGAGCCTAATACATAAGATCCATAAGCTACATCGCTATGGAAACAAGGAAAACTCAAATCAACAACTATTTAGGGTTTTTACTTACCTAAGATCGCGGTGGAATCGCCGGGAAAGCGGTAGAGGAGTGTTGCTTAAGCACGTGCAACACGTAGCACAAGTGGCAGGAAGAACTCTCCCACTCTCTCACAATCTCTCACTCTTTTTCTCTCTCCTAAGCTAGGGCTTCTCTCAAATTCGGATGGGAGAGAGGAGTGAGGGTTTCAACCCCTTTTATAGCCTAAAACATGCCCAAAATAGGCTTGGGAACAATGTTTACTTGGTGCCTAACCAAATCGGGGCCGTTTCGGTCCAAAAGGGCATTTCTGGAGGTCCCCAGGCCAAATGCGGTCGGACTTAAGCTCATGCATACTGGATCTAGCACACATCCAGTTTTCAGACCGGTTGGGTTCCCAGATCGCACGTGGCGGCCCAGTTTCAGTTTAACGGTCACCGCACCAAGATCAGGCCTATAAGTCTCGTGATATATAATAGATATTTTTCCTGATCCAAGGGTGTAATTTGGCTGTATTCTGACGGTCAGAACGCTCAATACTGATGCGTCAAATTGTGTGCCAGATTTGAATTTCAAATTCCAATTCTAACCCTATTCTCACTCTCTTCGGTCCGGGCTCAATGAAATAGCCTGTGATTATCGGTTTGACTTGATTTTTGGAATGAGTGTCAAGTCCAGCTAGACGGTTCTAACGGTCTAAGATAGGAGGTATCGGACTTTCGACGTGCGGTCTAGATCCAATACAAAGATTCAAAGTGGTCCAGAGAACAAACCTGCTTAGAGTTTGGTCCGAGGTTTTAGAGCATTATAGCACCATTGGTTCCACTCGCTTTGGGCCTTGTAGAACGTATTTAAAGTAATCAGCGACTGTTTCCCAGCCACTCCAACGTTGCGCTAGCTAACTTATGCTTAGTTTCTAAAGAAATTTATCCTAAGTGGTTTCTTTGGCTATGGAATTGGGTTCTGAACGATTTTTCAGGTGTTTTAATTGACCCACTGTCTAAGGACATCAAATCCCAGATTGGCCAAAATCCGGGGTGTTACACAAATACGGCCCTCGACTAGTCGAGCAGGGCCTTCGACCAGTCAAAGAATGGTTTTATCCGATCACGCATAAAATTTGAAGTTTGGTTGATTCTTAGACAAGTCGAAGGAGACCTTAAACCAGTCGAAGCAACAACTTTTCATCCTATAAATAGAGGCCTTTTCTCATTCCGAAATTACTCATTCAAGCCATGAAAAGCCTTCACTTTGAGAGAAAAAAGTCCCCATCTTCTTCAAGCTATTGCACTGTATTTTAAATCCTTTTTAATATAACTTTTTATTTTTGTAATTCCTTGATCTCTTTTATTAATCTTATGTTATAAAGGGAGTTTATACTCATCTTTGTGAGATCTAAGGAATTTAAACAAGTAGTGTAAGGTTTAAATTAATTTAAAATCAATTTAGAACTTAAAACCCTTAATTGTGTTATTGGACATTGAACATTTCTACATCAAGTAAAGCGGTTCTACGGGCTACATTAAATAGTGTCTTCAGAAGAAGATAAGTATTATTCTTTATTCATTTTTGGTTTATTCGAGATATCTAGGAATTCTCATTTATTGGTTTTAATTGAGATATCTAGAAAATCTCAGCATGGGGTTTTGATTGTGATAAGACTTTTAAAATCACAACTGTATAGGTTTTAAGGTGAACCTAAGAAAACCTTGATTATTAGTGAATGCCAATATCACGTGGGTTGTGATTTTGGGAGTGGATTAGGTGTGGCTGTTTAAGAACAGTTGGTGTACACACCGAACCACTATAACTCCTAGTGTTTTGTGGTGAATGATGTATGTGATGTATATGTGGTGATTGGTTGTAATTCTTTTATGTACATGTGGTGAATGCTTATAATAGATAGCTTTCTTTCCTTTTTCTCTTGTTTTAGTTTGTGATCTTGATCCTTACTAAATTCATGAAATCATGTTGTCCTACCTAAACCCTTAGTTTTTGGTGTAAGGTGGTCCTATGAACAAAGTTTGAATCAATTTCTCAATACCATTACAGTTGACATCTCTGATTAGTTTTGATTTATTTAATCTTTTAGTTCTTTAATTTTTTAATTGGCATAGTTGTATTCAACTCCCCCCCTCCCCTCAAGACTAGTAGCTCGCCTCTTACAATGGGATCCTATAAGGAAGATTTTTAGGGTGATTTTTTTTCTTTTTATAAAGGAGCATAAATACATGTGTACCCAAGTCACAAAACATCATCACCACATATCCACTAATATAATCTTTAAGTATAATGATGAAAGGAAAATACATAATATAATAAAAATCCAAAAGATCAGGCACATACTCCTGCCTCAATGCAGCTACGGTCTAGCATAACCTGCACATAACGAACATGCATAACTTACTACGAAGCTTAGAGAGTGCGTGCGTATGTGTGTAATGCATTTGCTACAAATGTCACAGTAAGCAGAATGATGGAAGCCAGACTGGTAAGTTCATAAATTCCTTCATCCCTATCCAAGCTATGCGATGCAAAGACATACTGGGTCAAATGTCATATGCTGAGAGCACAATGCAATATGTAAATCCTTGCAAGTCCATAAAAACCATCAGCCTTGTATAGGCTATATGATGCAAAGACATGTTGGGTCAAATGTCCAATGCTGAGGATGCAATATAATATGTAAATCCTGGCAAGTTCATAAATACCATCTGTAAGACCCGTCTATTCCGTACTACTTTCTTCTTATGTACATGATGATCGACGCCCTTAGCTAGATCTAGATTGACAGTTCATAGTACACACCCCACTAACCAGAACCCCAAGACCTCAAAACCTATCTCATATCGACCGCCCCGTCACTGCGATCATGGAGGTACAACTCGTGCATCTATATGATAGTCCATTTGTGAGATACGTTGTGAAGAATAATTAGTGAATTATGTGTGCAAGGCGCTATGTACTCCACTCCACACATGTGCACAACACATGTCATACGCACATGCACATGCCACACATAGGTGAGAGAATCTCTACCCATGTGTGTGATGTCACACACCCATACCTCCCATCTTTCATGTACACCCCAAGTCAACTCTTCTCCATGCCACACCTCATGTGTGGCATCATCACACCATGCCGTCCCATGCTCCTTTAACCCACCATTAATTACAAATCATAAATTAATTTCATAATCCTAGCCTAAGCTAATATTAATTACATTAGCCTAACTTAACCAAATTTTTATGAATTTCTCTACAAATACCCCTCCATCCCTTTGCATTTCACCATTTTTCTACACGAGAGAGAGAAAGAGGAGTGATCTTGGTGGGCCATCAACTCCATCAATCCCATCCCTTCCTTCCATCTCAACCATTGCATCTAATCCATCAAGGTGAGTACACCCACCCTACTCATTCTTATTTTATTTTTGTTGTGTTTTTGTATGGTGGAGATGATGTTGATGATAATGATGTGATCAATGGTGTGAATATGTAGGAGAGTACATATAAAAAGATGATCAATAATGGTAATGATATGATGAAAATGATGTGTTTAATGATGTGGATTCATGGGAAAATATATAAAAAGATTAATAATAAAAATAATTTAATAAAAACTTTGTGAGACCCATTGATAGTGGGCACCACTAGAATTTTGTAGGCCATCCAAACTGCCCAAAGTGAGGCCATTGGGCTGGCCAAACACATACATGCACACACATGCATACACACCACAGATACAAAAAAAAAAAAGAAGGCTGGACACTGCTTGCTGCAGCGTCCAGACGCTCTGCCACCGTTTGAAAGAAAAAGAAGGGAAGAGGTGTGGGTCCACAATGGGCCCCACCCATGATGCATGTATTCAATCCACGTCGTCCATTCAATTTCTTAGCTCATTTTAGCCATGGAGCTGAAAAATGAAGCCAATCTGAATTTTTGGCGGGCCACATTGTAGAAAACAGTGATATTAGGTGATATTAACTGTTAGGGCCTACCGTGATGTTCTATACACTGAAATATATTGAATATTGGACTTGATAGATTTGTCCCAGCCCATTAAACCTAGTGGCTAGAGTAGATCGTTATGATGTGGACCCCACCTATGAAAAACCACGGTAAAATAAATAAATAAATAAATATATATATATATATATATATATATATATATATATATATATATATATATATATATATATATATATATATATATATATAGAAAAGGGCGTCAGCCCCTTGCTGACGTCCAGCATCCAGAGGACGCTGCTACTTGGAATGGGCAGGGAAGTGGGCCCCACCATAGGCCCCACCTTGATGCTTGTCGAGCATCTACACCATGCATTTGATGGGTCCCCTTTAAAAACGGGTCACCCCCAAAAATCAGCCGTACATGGAATTCAGGTGACCCACACCATAATATATATATATATATATATATATATATATATATGTATATATATATATATATATATATATATATATATATATATATATATATATATATATATATATATATAAAATTAAAAAAAAGGAAGTTACATCAATCCGATCATGAGGTATGTGTTATATCCAAACCATCCATCCATTTGGTGAGCTTGCCTTAAGGCTTGAGAAGAAACATAAGATAGATCTAACTATCAAGTGAGCCACACTACAAAGCAGCAGGGATCGAACGTCTACTATTGGAACCCTTTTTGGGTCAGAAGTTTTAGACCAATATGAAATTTTGTTTTCCCCTTAATTCAGGTCTTTGTGACCTTATGAACAGATTGGATGGAAAATAAACATTATGGTGGGCCTTGTGAATGGTTTAATGGTGAAATCATTATCCCCACTGCTAATTGAGGTGAGGTCTAGATAATCTTTGGTTATGATTCATTTTTGGATAATTTTCTAAAATGATATCTAAAAATAGATGAACGGTGTAGGTATAATAAATACATCACTTTAGGACCCATGTAACTTTGATCTCCTTGAACCATTCGTACAAGTTGAAGCTCGAACATGTAAAATCACTTGTTAGGTCCACCTGAAATTTGGATGTATCTGAAACTTGGTCTGACCCCTCAACTAAGTGGGAGACACATAATGGATGGGCTGAATTTGTGAACCACATCTCTATGGGCCCAACAAATGATTATGAATATTTAATGGAGGATAAACCTCTAACTTGTGTATGATATGACCCACTTTGATGTTGGTGTTATGCCACTTAATCCACCATAGTTATGACATGATATATATTTAAGATCCTCAACGTTTATCTATTTTATCAACCCTTTTGATGATATGTTACCAAGACTCAGGCTCATCTAATGATTAGATAACCGTACATTATGAAATAATGTAAATTGAACTTTCATTACTAAAAATTTGTTATGGGCCATCCTGATGATGAATTAGATATTCAACCTGTCTAGCCCATGTATCGGGTCCCCTTTAGGGCATTGTCTCAAAGATCAGTTAATCTAACCTGAATTGGACCATACAATACAAGGCTATGAGAATAAGTACCTAACTATTGAATCCAACATAAGACCACCATAGTGTATCTATTTAATCCATGCGGGCCATCCACTTCCTCATATCATTTTAGGATTTGTACTAAAATCAAAGCAGACCTAAGTCTTAAGTGGGTTACACACAACTTAACCTTATGGGAAATCCCCATGGACTCCACCACATAGGACCCATGTGAATTCCATTAATGTGCGGGCCCAAGAATGTTAAGGCCCATTTTAAGTGAATGCCATGTGGGCCCATCAATGGCAGCCTTGTTTGGGCCAACCATTGGGCCTCTTCGACAAGAGTTTGTAATCTCCATATGTTGAATGTTTGATGAACTGGTATTGTAATTTTTGAAGTAATGATGATTAATCCCTTAAATGGACTGATTATGGACAGCCCTTGATCACTTGATACTTAGGTTAGAGTGCGACCCCAAGTAAAAGCATCATGTGATTTGTGTTTAAACCCTTAAACGTGTTCAATTATAACAAATATGTAGACTTTAGTGGTGTGAGGATGTGATGTACGTGTTTGGCCCCTTAATCATGTGGACATGTGACGTATGTAAGGTCACCTAATCATATGCAATTGTGGAGTATATGTAGTCGTCTAACCGAATAATTGTGAAATACACATAAGGCCAACTAATTACATTAAATCAGGTAGCATTGGTGACCACTCAATGACATGACCACGCGCTTATGGGCATAGCCATAGTCACCCAAACAATGAACAATCGGGTTGTACGTGCAGGTTCTCTTAATCAAGAGAATTATGATATAGGCTGGATTATACAACTTGATAAGGGAGCGGCCTTCAATTCGGTGTCATGTGACATAAGTACAACCTTTACATTATGTTTATAGGTGAGGAAGATGTGGGGACCACTAAACTATATCTGATGCAATGGAAACTAGTTTTTGGCCTCTTGATCATGTGACATTGAATCTAAGTCATTCTTCATATGAAGTATTTAGCGGTTACAGTTTAAGAGTTAGTTTAACCGAGAATAGTGGGTATGCTTGTGATTGTGCCTTGGACGCTTTGAGATGCGGTCACTAGTCCATGATACTAATTATATTTCCACCAAACCAAGTGAAATTATGGCATTAGTAACCTGACCATGTGGGAGCTTAATAAAGTGGTTGCCCATAGATGTATGAGTTATGATAAGTAACTATGTGACCTTAAATCATTTATTAATGGTAAGTAGAGTGACATTTGTGTGACCACTCAACCATATGGACTTCTGATGATGGAGTGGCCATAAGATCATATGGGCATGTGAGAAATGTGTGATTACTTAGACTTGTGAACTATGCTGATGGTGTAACCTCTTGGGTATGTGAATTTAGGATGTGTGCTAGATTGATTATGGATCCTACCTTGATGTAAGTATGGCATATTTCACCATTTATCCATTAGGTTAGCTAATTCTGGAACATGATTTCAAAATGACTGTAACACCTCAAATTTTTGCCAACCTGGGGTTAGACGTCCTTAGGCAATGGGTCAACTAAAACACCTGGAAAATCGCTCAGAACCCAATTCCATAGCCAAAGAAATCACTTAGGATTAATTCCTTTAGAAACTGAGCATAAGTTAGCTAACGCTATGCTGGAGTAGCTGTGAAATAGTCCCTGACCGCTTTAAATACGTTCTACAAGACTCAAAACTTGTAGAATCAATGGTGCTATAATACTCTAAAACCTCAGATCAAACTCTAAACCGGTTTGTTCTCTAGACCTCTTTGGAACTTTGTATTGGATCTAGACCGCGCGTCGAAAGTCCGATACCTACAATCTTAGACCGTTAGAACCGTCTAACTGGACTTGACAACCATTTCAAAAATCAAGTCCAACCGACATTCACAGGCTATTTCATTGAGCCTGGAGTGAAGAGTGTGAGAATAGGGTTAGATTTGGAATTTAAAATTTAAATCTGGCACACGACTTGACGCGTCAGTATTAAGCGTTCTGACCGTTAGAATTCAGCCAAATTACACCCACGGATCAGGAAAAATTTCTATTTCATATCATGAGACTTATAGACCTGATCTACGTGCGGTGACCGCTGAACTGAAACTGGACCGCCACGTGCGTATACGAACACTGATGGTCTGAAAATGGGATGTGATCGACATCCGACGTGCACGAACTTAAGTCCGATCGCGTTCGGCTAGGGGACCACCAGAAATGGTCTTTTGGTTCGGAACAGTCCCGATTTAGATATAACTTAAGTATACCTTGACCTGAAGCCTGTTTTGGGCATGTTTGGGGTTATAAAAGGGCTTGAAACCCTCTCATATCTCTCCCATCCGAATTTGGAAAAAGCCCTAGGTTGAGAGAGAGAAAAGGTGAGAGATTGTGAGAGAGAGGAAGGGAATTTCCTGCCGCTTGTGCAACCTGTTGCACGTGATTAAGCAACACACTCCAATCACCGGCCTGTTGCACGTGATTAAGCAACACACTCCAATCACTTGGCCGGTGCCGCTTGTGCTACCTGTTGCACGTGATTAAGCAACACACTCCAATCACTTGGCCGGTAAGAAAATACCCTAAATAGTTACTGATTTAGTGTTCTTTCATTTTCATAGCATGTTAGCTGATGCATCTTGTAAATTAGGTTGCCTATTCGCCGTAGACGAAGCGTATACGCTCCGTTCGAATTGATACGCTTCTAGGAGATAAAGTGCAGATTTTAGTCGCTTTGATTGACTGTTTCCAATGCTTTCAATGTCGTTTAATAGTAGATTATCGACGGCAACGCCGTTTGACACGTACAACATGCTGTCCGTTTCCTGTTTCGTAAGCAGACAAAAAATATGAGATTTAGGGCATTTTAATCATTTGTAGGAATTACTGTTTTCATCCATATTTTGCTGATGTGATTGACATGGCTTCTTGTCGCATTAGGATATTAGGAATACGTGCATAATTAGTTGGCGAAGAGATTCGTCTAAATGCGCACTTTGAGTCGACATACTATATGTAGACTTAAGTGTGTAGTTTAAGTGTTTGTATAAATGCTTGTATTAGTATGTATTGAATTAAATGGTGTTATGAATTATTTTGAGAATGATTTCTCAATTAATATGCTGATGTAAATGATTTCCTACATGTTAGCTATATGCATGATTTCATTATATGTATGAAATGCATGCGTTGGAAGATTTACTTAAGTTGTATGTTATAACATGTGTTAACATGCTCACATGGTTGTATTTCATTTTCATTACTCTTACATGATTGCTGATGTGTATTCATAATTGTTTGGGACTATACCTAGTCCAGGCAGTCGGCAACCGAGCAAATTCGTGGTTGGCTTATTTTTGCCACAAACGACGCGTCGATGAACGCGAGCCATGTTTTGGAGTTGGCGGCAGTGGTTAGGCCACACGAGGTGTTTTACACACTTCATGTCGTTCAACTTGAGATGCGCTCGTGCTAGTCGAGCCCGTCAAGTAACCCGACTGGCCGTTGTATGTTCACCCTGTATGAGTCATAACTGCTTGAACCTAGGGTACTGAACTTACCATTGTAAACCCTGTCAACCATGGTACCTTGATCCATAAAGACTCATGAGCCGGGCATGGTGGTATGGGACACTGTGGTCAAGCTGTCGGCCTACGGTGGGGCCACAAACCTCCCCGTAGTGACCAGTGAGCACCTGTCTCGTGAGCAGATTATGGTGGTATGGGACACTATATTCTCACTGTCGGCCTACACTGATCAGGCGATGAGTCCTTTGTAGTAACCGCGAGCGTATTCTGAGTCTACGGGAAGCGACGACCCTTTCGTAGCAGTGAGAGTATAGTAGGCTTGTATTGATAAGGTGATGGGGGAGCGGTGCAACGAGTGCGAGCAACAGCCCTGACAGCCCTTGTAGCGACCTACAAAATATACATCGTATGAGATTACTAGGAGTGACGACCCTAGACAGGATCTGTGTTGGGATTGATACAAGGGAAGTATCTTAGTTTCCCAATCCTGCTGTTTGAATGGACTAATAACAACTTGGAAATCATATCACCATTACATTGCATGTGCCTGAAAGATGTGGAGCACTGTGGGATGATTGCATGCCGCGGTCGTAAGATGGTGCCATATGAGGGAGATCATTGGTGAGGGCATCCATCATGTCATGTCATATTGCATTAACAACAGTATTAGGATTGTTTGATTTACTGCTTTACTATTATCGCATGATTGATTTGAGAACATGTTAATCCTTGCTCTATTATTCCACTGAGTTAGCTACTCACTCCCACGTTACGGGATGGTGTTTCCGGACACCCACCAGTCCCTATTTTGGCTGCAGATGATGGCGCTGCTTGAGAAGCAGAGCTGGACTTGATGATGAGGAGGAGGATCCCTCCTTTATGCGTGTTCTGATTGACGGGATTATAGGGAGGTTGATTAGATACCTTGACACTTGTCATTTTATATTTTAAAGCACTCATGTATATTCTTTTATTTACTTTTGAAATATACATGTATGTATATAACCTGGTAACATGTTCACACTCAGGAGACATACAACAGTTTGTATATATTATACATACTATCACAGTCTTCCGCTTGTAAATTTAACTGTCTCTGGAGTATGATATGCTGTTCTGGCGTAATCCCACTCATGTTTAATACATTAACACAGATAACATTCAATCATACATATCTATGTTGCATAAATAATATTTTGGAATTCGGGAGTTAGGTTTTTACTCGACCCCCGATTTTTGGGATGTTACAATGACCTAGATGCAAATCCTAAATAAGTCAGCCGACATGAAATAGTTTTAATTGAACATATAACTTTCGAACACTTGTGAACCCATCTGCTTACAGTACCACTTGGAAGTTAGACCCACTATGTTGTACGAGACAAACCCACATTATCCATCCATGACTAACTCTTATGTATATATTATATACCCTAACTGTTCAACTTAGAGCTCACTGTATCTTTTAAGGTTTACTTGTTCCTTTCAAACCATTATAGAATTGTTACGATAACTATTTGCAAATTCAACCTACTAACAACCCACATGAAGATGAAGTTCACTACATTATATGTGTTTCGCCAACACTATTTATCCTGTGGCTCATTTACTATATGTTATGTCTAAGCCTTTCATCTCATAACCACTTGGTGCATGTACTTTGCGTCACCACCACTCATTAACCATAAGGCCCAGTTAAGGTATAACCATGTGGTCCCAATAGAAAAAAATCATATCGGACCAAATCCACTAATGGAATATCTATCTTGTAAAGGATGTGGTGTAACTCTTATTACAATTAATGTTTGTGAGTATAATAGTTATGGATAATATTAGTGATGTCAGTAATTGTAGTTAATAGAAGCATGTGATTTAATACTTGATTATGTTGTTCCACTCCCTATCATACTAAATTCATCTACGTAACCATGTTGATCTTGATCATACTCATGTATAATGGAATGATAGTATGTGCAAGTGTACTTCAATACATTTGTTCATGTGTAAGACATGTCCTCTTTAGTTTAGTCACATGATCATGGATTGATATAGTTGATAGTAGCATATGATGATTATACGTCATTTTTGCCTTGAAGGTTAAGCAGACCCTAAACTCATGACATTATATGTATACCACATGCACTTGAACATATGCCTTATCATGAATGCTTGAATTCATGTATAATCATGACATACATGATGATCGAAATACCACAGTTGTGCCATATAACATGAGTTGGATCTTGACGATGAAATGTACATCTATGATGATGACTTTGGTTATCTTTGAAAATGAACGGGACATCGAAAGTGTGGAAATAGTAGGGGATGATGTGCCCCTTGGGTTGAAAGTCCCTAAACCCCGATGCTAGCTAGGGTTGCCTCACCGTCGGGCCGAGTGGATATATGGGTCATGAATTTGACTTGCACTGACGAGGTCAGGTTGAGAAGAGGTGGGTCCAACCTGCTTAAGGGCTGAGGTGCAAACAGGGACTGGTCTGACTCGTCGGCGAGGAGAAGCGTGAATGAAGTCCGCTACTGGCATGCAAGGTGGAAGTCCACCGTAAGGCGGGTATGTGAGGTCGATTACTTGTGTTTGGTGCATTAGTTTCGACCACGGTTTTTTTCATGATATATAGTTGGTGGAAGTCCACCAAAGGACGGATATGCGAGGTCGATTACTAGTGTCTGGTGCATGGTATCGACCACAGTGCTTCCCGAGATATACAATTATGATATGGTATGACAATATGATAATGATGATGTGATTACGGATGCGTGTAATATGGTTATGGCTCTAGTATAGGAGAAATGAAAATATGACTTGGTGATGCTGGTAGTATTGACTCGGAGTATTACTATGATGCATATGCATTGCATTGACATTGACATCATACCTTACGTGCTACACGCCTTTCGCATATATGATTTCCTTGTAGCACATTTATCTTGCTTGCATGTAGGACACACTATACAAATGTGTGTACTCACTAGGCTTTTTGCCTAAGCTTTCTACTTTCCATTTTTTTCAGGGTAGGAGTAGCTTGGAAGACTTAGCTTTCTCAATGCATTGTATCTATTTTTCAATTTGGTAATGTTGACGTTGTGTACCTTTTGGAAAGCATTACACTTATAACCATCAGGATTTATAATAGAGAGTGTTGCTTGGTATTTTGATCTTGGATCTTCATGCTCAGGTATTGTAAGCCCCGTATCTTAGATCGTACTGTTCTGTAGACTTCTGCGATCTTTCCGATCAAATTTCGGCAACCTTCGACCCTTAACCGGCATTTGCGCACGACCTTAATTCACACACCGTCAACCCAAGCTGACTCAACCTGAGACTTGTACCCTAGCGACTGCGTTATAGCCGCGGTTTCGATGCAGTGACTCGTGCGCCGATCCGATACTCTGACCAGGAGATGTGGGCCAACGTTCGGTGCGAGGAAAATGCCACGCATGCGAATTCTGAAAGAATCTCTACAACTTGTCACATCAATCCATTAGTCAATCATCCCATCATGTCAAGTACATGTCAAGTACACATCACCTTTCACCCATCCCCAAGTAACCTCCCAAAGTCAAAAAGTTTCTTATAAGCCCATACTTTCTTAAGCCAAAAATCACAAAAGTCAAAAAGTCTCTTACACCCATCACTCACCATATCCATAACTCCATCACCCATCACTCTCTCTATCCCTTTACAACTCTCTCTCTCGTTCATTTTTAAAATCACTTTCCTAAGGTAGAGAAAAACCACACGTCCAAGCCCTTCCTAGCCTTCCAAGCAACAAGTGTGGCCCATTTCTCTACCCTCTCATCTCCCATCTCAACCATCCAAACTCCATCTCCTCCGTTGGAATCGAAGCTAAGGAGTAAGAAAAGCTAAGGGAGTAAGAAGATCAAGCGGTGGGTGCTTTGATAGGGTAGTTTTCATGTTTTTAAGATGGGCCAAGTGAGACCTACCGATCAATGGTATGGATCTCACTTGGGACCCTAAGATGTGGCCGATGGCCCACTTTGATCATTTTGATCATTCCATGATGGGGCCAATCTCCATGGACCCCATCATGATATTTATTTTCTTGCACAAATAGGGTCATCTAGACCTTGTATTTCGGTGGAGAAGGAATCTCCACAATTGATCTTTCATTTAATGGGCCCACATGTAATGGGACCCGCTTAATGTATGATTGGATGTATGGAAGGGAGGGCTCATAGTGGTGGAGCCCTCCATGCACGTGTGTCCCTCGATCTTTCTCTCTCTCTCCCCATCTTTTTCATGTTATCATGTGATGATTTGGCCGTGTGGCCGACCCGGATGGACCTTACCATAAGGCATGTATTTGATCCAAGTCATCTATTGGTGGGGCCCACGTTATAAGCAATATATCCACACCACCCATCATTTGGTGGCCCACGTGTACAGCCCTCTTGAAATGCACAACCATCCAGCGTCCCTGGACGCTGGACGTTGAAATGGAAACACAAATATGAGCTTGTTTCAAAGCTTATTGGGTGGGCCACTCATGCAGGCCCCACCTCAATGTATGGACTTAATCCACGCTGTCCATTCCTTTCCCCACTTTATTTTAGGCATTGAGTCAAAAAATGAGGTTGATCCAAGTATCTGGTGGGTCATACCATTAAAAATGGTGATTTTCAACTTTCAAATTTGCTTAAAATTTCTTACGCGCCAAGACATGTCCTATATTGGGCTTGATGGACTTATCATAGTTTGTAGAGACCAATGGCTGGGGTGGATTTACCTAATGTGGGCCCCATATATGAAAACCCAAATAAAAATAAAAATAATACATTAGGGGGTAGCGCATGCTGCCTCTGACAACAGCAACAGCACGCTGTTGCGTATGGGCGGATGGGCCAGGGACCACGGCCCTACATGTGGGCCCCACCATGATGTATATTTTACATCCACACCGTTCACAAGGCGGGCCACTCCCAGAAGTGGGCCCCCTCCAAATTTTAGCTCCATCCACAACTCAGGTGGCCTACACTGCGGGAAACAGTGGGATTGAACCTTTGCCATTAAAACCCTTTTATGGGCCACAGAAGTTTTGGATCAAGATGAAATTTGTGTTTTTCCTTTCCTTGTGGTGTGCTGAACTCGGGACTTGTGTATGGAAGTCGAGTGCTGGATTCGGGACGTCACGAAAGCTGTTCGTCCCCGGATTTGGGGCGTGACACCATCAACCATATCCAAACTATACGATGCGAAGACATACTAGGCCAAATGTCATATGATAAGGATACAATGCAATATGCAAATCCTTGCAAGTTCATAAATACCATCAGCTATATCCAGGCTAAACGATGCAAAGACATATTAGGGCAAATTTCATATGCTGGGGATGCAATGCAATATGTAAATCTTGATGTCTAATCCACATATTAGTATGGTTCTCATTTAGAATCATCAGGGTCTAGTACAATCTAACACTGGCTTGCCACCTGATCGTGCGTATGATACAATGAGTAGAAGAAACCTCACTATCCACCTCATCAGTGGTATGTCAATCTCCGCCCGGCTTGCCAAGAGTGGACCCATTTCATGATCTGGTCAAACTCAACCTAGCATATAGCCCCCTTCACCCGGGCGGGTAAGTTCACACCCTTTTTCTACCGACCACGACATAGTGGGAGATGCGACCTACTGGTATTTGGCGCTCAAGCACTTATTTTATCCACTTGGTCTCGATGTTGGAGTATCATGTTGGGCCACATGGTTTAAGGACTTTTACCCAGGGACATCTTACGTGCCTAGTATATAACGAGTTATTATCTGAATTATGTGGTTCGTTGCAGCATGTGGCGGCTCCTCACTAGTATCCCTTAATCAAAATTAAGGCATCAACAAGGTACGGGTCATCACCCAATACCGAGTATGAATAATAAATTTAGAGGTGCAAGCTTGTCACTCAAAACTAAATCATACAAAGGAAAGGGCTCATCACCCAATTCTATTCACGCTCAGGCATTCGAACGATACTCTAGCACTGAACCATGGTCGAGTAATTTGATGGGGGCCGTTTAAACAATATATTATCATCTCTATCAGTGCTTAATGGTCACTATGGGGAAGCACATCACCCCAGCATAGGTCGACAGGTTGAACACGATGTCCCATGCCACCATGTCCAATTTATGAGTTTTTGGGGATTGTAACACAATAATGTGTTGAATGTAAAATATTGTAAAATTTTTCCTATTTATACCTTGATTTTATAAACATGATAGTGCTTAATTAATTTAATTATGCATGTTTTCATGTGCGATGTGATTTTGAGAGGTTTAGGTGAAATTGATGCCAAAAGGAAGATTTATGCTTGAAAGATTACTAAATGAATATTTAGAGATTTAGAAGTCATTAATGAAGAATTCACATGCCAAAGATCTAAGAAAATCAAGTGAGGAATGAAGAGAATCAAAGATTTAAAGCGAAGAAAAGGAATCCTGAAATTGTCATGAAAACAAACATATTTATGAAATTATCTTGAAAAAGCATATTCTGAAACTCTGAGTCTATTTTGAAAAACTGCGTAAAGTACATAAATTTGAGGCGGTTTCTATATTTTTCTAAATTAGTGCGAAAGTTGGAGTTTCACAACTATAAATAGGACTCCTTAGGATGCTCCATAGCATCTTCTAGGGTTTGGAAAGGTCTCAAGGAGCACACATAAGGGTGGAGCAGCCGCTAAAGAGTTTTTCTTCTTTCCTAGTTTATTTTTCATACTTTTTTTAAAAGATTTTGTTTCAATCATGTCTATGGTTGGCTAAACCTCTTAGTTAGGGCTAAGAAATGAAGCTTGTAGCATGTTTAGATGTTTATTTTGCTTTGATTCTTATTCTTATTGAACTTTATTGACTTCTAATTTGAATTTAAGAAATATTTTCAATTTTTTATGATTTGTTGTAACTCAAATTACAATAGATGCGATGATAGCTTTGAGTATTTTCTTTTCCATTATAAGATTATGAGATTGGTAAATTCTGTTGTTCACCATCATCTCCTAGGCATGGTAGGATGATGAGATCCCTTCCACTCATCACCATTCTCTTCCATTGAGTAGGATAGGGAAAATTCAGATTTAATTTAATTGCTTTATCTTACAATTGGATAGGATAGGACTCCAATTCCAATTGTTTTCTTTGAATCATGCAAGGTAACATCTTGATAGGTACAAGTGGATCCTTAGCACCCAGTTCTCATGTTTAAATTAAAATTTTTTAATAACTTTATTCATAATTACTCTCCTTTATTCCAGATTTCAGATTTAGATGTTCTTTTAGTTCTAGTTTTAGTTATTTCATAATATATACAAGTTTAGTCCCTGTGGATTCGACCTTGGTCTTACCGAGTTATTAGTACATCGTGACCCTACGCTTGGGGTTATGAACAAGTTTTTGGTGCCGTTGTTGAGGACTATGATTACATTTTTTAGAATTAATTGGTATTAGAATTAGGTTAAGATTAGGGTTTATTTTTCTGCTATGTTTTTAGGTTAGAATTTTTTTCTGAAATTATTTTTAGAAACTAACATTGTTTTCAGTTTTGTAGGATCCTAACAAGGCAACTCTTATTCGATAATCTTGTTCCAACCCTCTCTCTTATCTTTTTTAAATCTCTTATTTGTTTTAGTTTTTCTACTTTTCTTTTTAGGCTTAGTTGTTTAGCTACTTGAGGGTTGAGTGTAAGACCCCATCCATTCCGTACCATTTTCTATGCCTATGTGCATGATGATTGATGCTCTTAACCAAACCTAGACTAGCCGTGTATAGTGCACACCCGACTGACCAGAACCCCAAGGCTTTGAAACCGATTTCATATCGACCACCCCATCGTCGCGATCGCGTAGGTACCACCTGTGTGTATGTACGATGCTCCTTTAGTGAGATACGCCACGAGAATCGTTGGTGTATCATGTGCACATGTTGTCATATACTCCATTTCACACATGTGCACAACACATGCCACGCACACATGTATATGCCACACATGGGTGAGAGAATCTCTACCCATGTGTGTGATGTCACCCTCCCATGTCATCCCTCTCTCATGTGCTCCCCAAAGTCAACTTCTCTCCATACTATACCCTATACATGACATCATCACACCATGCCATCCCATGCCCCTTTAATCTACCATTAATTCCTAATCATGCATAAATTTTCATAATCCTATCCCAAGCTAACATCATTTACATTAGCCTAACCTAACCAAAAGTTTATCCATTTCTCTACAAATACCCGTCCATCTCTTAGCATTTTTACCATTTTCTACAATAAGAGAGAGAGAGAGAGGTGATCTTAGTGGGCCATCAACTCCATCAATCCCATCCCTTCCATCCATCTCAACCATCCATCTAATCTATCAAGGTTAGTACACTCTCTTCACTCTTATGGTTTGTTTTCTTTTTGATTATTTGGATGATTAATAGTGGTGATGATTTGATGATAATGATGTGATCAATGGTGTGGATGCATAGGAGAATACATATAAAAAGATTTTAATAGTGGTGATGATATGATGATAATGATTAATGGTGTGGATGTATAGGAGAAAATATATATAAAAAACTTGCTATAGACTTCATGTGGGACCCAATGATAGTGAGTCCTACCAGAATTTTGTACGTCATCCAAGCCGTCCAAAGTGTGGCCCATTGGGCTAGCCAAACTCACACACACACACCCATGCACACACGTGCACACAACACCAAAAAAAAATAAAAATAAATAGGGGGAGTGGATGTTGCTGCCAGTGTCCAGAGGACGCTGTAGCAAACAGCGTCCCTGCTACTTGAGTCCAAAGGGGCAGGGGCTGTGGGTCCACAACGGGCCCCACCCATAATGTATATATTTAATCCATGCCATCCATCTGATTTCCTAGCTCATTTTAGGCATTGAGCCGAAAAATGAAGCCAATCCAAATCTCTGGTAGGCCACACCATAAAAAAGATCATATTAGTGGTAATAAACAATTAGGGCCCGCTGTGATGTTTCTGTGTGCCAAAAAATGCTGAATATTGGGCTTGTTGGGTCTGTCACTAGTCATAGAATCTAACAGATGGGGTGAATCTTCCTAATGTGGGCCCCCCCATGAAAAACTACACTAAAACAAATATATATATATATATATATATAGTTAAGGGGTTGACGCCCCTAGCTACTGACGTCCAGTGTCCATAGGACGTTGTAGCTCATACTACTTGGAATGGGCAGGGATGGTGGGCCCCACCGTTGGTCCCATCATGATGTATGTTGGACATCTACACCGTGTATGTGATAGGTCCCCTTAGAAAAGTGGGATACCCCAAAAATCAGCCGTAGACAAAACTCAGGTGGCCCACACCATTTAGAATCTTATGAAATAAGCAAGATTTGTAGGTCTGATCATGAGGTATGTCTTATATTCAAACCGTCCATCCATTCAGCAAGCTTTTCTTAAGGCCTGAGAAGAAAAACAAAACTGATCTAACTATCAAGTGGTCCACACTACAAAAAGCAGTGGGGGATTGAACGTCTGCATTGAAACCCCTTTTGGGTCATAGAAGTTTTGGACCAATATGAAATTTGTTTTTCCTCTTAATTCAGGTCCTTGTGACCTTATGAATAGATCGGATGGATAATAAACATTATGGTGGGCCCTATAAATTGTTTAACGGTGAAATCATTATCTCCACTACTATTTGTGGTGTAGTCCAGATAATCTTTGGATATGATTCTTTTTTTTCTTTTTTTTGGATAATACTCTAAAATGATCTCTAAATAGATGAATGGTGTAGATATAATAAATACATCACTTTGGGACCCATGTAACTTTGATCTCCCTGACCCCTCAACCAAGTGGGGTACACATAAGGGATGGGCTGGATTCATGAACCACATCTCTCTGGGCCCAACAAATGATTATGAATATTTAATGGAGGGTAACCCTCTTAACTTGTGTGTGGTATGGCCTACTTTGATGTAGGTGTTATGCCACTTAATCTACCATAGCTATGACATGATGTATATTTAAGATCCCCACCGTTTATCTATTTTATCAACCCTTTTGATGGTATGTTACCAAGAAGCAGGCCCATCCAATGATTAAATGGGCGTACATTCTGAAATAATACAAATTGAACTCTCCTCACTGAAAAATTGTTATGGGCCATCTTAATGATGTATTAGATATTCAACCCATCCAACCCATGTATTAGGTCTCCTTTAGGCCATTGTCCCAAAGATCAATCAATCTAACCTGAGATGGGCCATACAATACAAGGCTGTGAGAATGAATGCCTAACCATTGAATCCAACCTAAGACCACCATGGTGTGTCTATTTAATCCATGCAGACCATCCACTTCCTCATATCACTTTAGGATTTGGACTAAAATCAAAGCAGACCTAAGTCTTAAGTGGGTTACACACAACTGAACCTCATGAGAAAGCCTTATGAACTCCACCGCATAGAACCCATTGTAAATTCCATTGATGTGTAGGCCTAAGAATGTTAAGGCCCATTTTGAGTGAATGCCATGTGGGCCCATCAGTGGTAGCCTTTGTTGGGCCAACCATTGGCCCTCTTCGGTAAGAGTTTGTGATCTCCATGTGTTAAATGTATGCTATCTTGAATCATGTGAAATTGTATTGTGTGTCACCACTTGGCATGTGATATAGGTTGTATTGTGTTCCTGCCTTAGATTACCTAATTATATAATGAGTGCACAACCCTTCACCACTTGGCACTTTGGTCAGAGTGTGGCCCTAAGCAGTAGGATCATATGACATGTGTTTAAACCTATAAACATGTTTAATTATTACAAATATGTGGACTCTAGTGGTGTGAAGATGTGATATACATGTTTGGTCCCTTAATCATGTGGGCATGTGACGTATGTATGGTCACCTAATCGTATGCAATTGTAGAGTATATGTAGTCATCTAACCATATGATTGCAAAATGCATGCAAGGTCAACCAACTACATGAAGTTAGGTGGCATTGCTGACCACCCAATGATATGACCACGTGCTTATGGGCATAACCATGGTCACCTAAATCATGAACAATTGGGTTGTACGTGCAGATTTTCTTAGTCATGAGAATTATGATATAGGTTGGATTATACAACTTGATAATGGAGTAGCCCTCAATTCGGTGTCATGCGACATAAATACAAGCCTTACATTATGCTTATAGGTGAGGTAGATGTGGAGACTACTAAACTATCTCTGATATGATGGAAGCTAGTTCTTGGCCTCTTGATCATGTGACACCGAATCTGAGTCATTCTACGTATGAAGTATAGGGCGGTCATAGTTTAAGAGTTAGTGTAACCGGGTATGGTGGGTATGCTTGTGATTGTGCCTTGAATGCTTTGAGATGCAGTCACTAGACCATGATACTAATTATATGTCCACTCAACCAAGTGAAATTATGGCATCGACAACCTAACCACATGGGAGCTTAATAAAGTGGTTTCCCATAGATGTATGAGTTATGGTGTAGTAAAAATAAGTAACCATGTGACCTTAATTCCTTTATTGTGGCAAGTAGAGTGACATTTGTGTAGCCACTCAACCATATGGATTCCTGATAATGGAGTGGCTATAAGACCATCTAGGCATATGAGAATTATGTGATTACTCAGACTCGTGGACTATGCTGATGGTGTAACCTCTTGGGTATATGAACTTAGGACGCGTGTCAGATTGATTATGGACCCTACCTTGATGTAAGCATTGCATATTTCACCATCTATCCATTAGGCTAGCTAATTTTAGAACATAATTCCAAAATGACCTAGATCCAATTCCTAAATAAGTTAGATGATATAAAATAGTGTTAATTGAACGTATAACTTTCAAACACTTGTAAACCCACTCAATGTACATATTTTATCTTCACCGTTCAATTGTTTTTCCAATCAAACAATTCGATCATGGAGCCCGCTAATGTGTGCCTTGTGCATCTAAAATGTGCTTCCTTGTACTACCTTAATGTATGTGAGTTACCTATTCTATCTACTTATTAGGACCCACAGTAATGTTTGTGTGTGGACCCATTTGCTTGTAGGACCACTTGAAAGTAGAACCCACTACGTTGTATGAGACAAACCTACATCTTCCAACTGTGACTAACTTTTATGTGTATATTATATACCCAAGTTATTCAACTAAGGGCTCACTGTATCTTATGAGGTTTACTCGTGCCTTCCAAACCATTGTAAAACTACTATGATATTATTTGCAAATCCAATCTACTAACAACCCACTTAAAGGTGAAGCCCACTGCATTATGTGAGTATCACCAGCACCATCCATCTGTGGCTCATTTACTATCTGTTATATTTATGACTTTCATCTAATAACCACGTGGTGCATGTACTTTACATCACCACCACTCATTAACCATAAGGCCCAGTTAAGGTATAACCATGTGGTCGTAATAGAAGAGAATCATGTCGCCCAAAGCCACTAATGGAATATTTATTTTATGAAGGATAAGGTATAATTCTGAATACAATTAATGCTCGTGATTATGATAGCTATGGATGTTATTAGTGATGTTAGTGATTATGGTTAATAGAAGTATGTGATTTAATATCTTGATTAATGTTGTTCCACTTCCTAACATACTAAATTCATCTACTTAAGCATGTTGATATTGATCATACTCATGCACCATGGAATGATGGTATGTGCAAGTGTACTTCAATACATTTGTTCATGTGTAAGATATGTCTTCTTTAGTTTAGTCACATGACCATGGATTGATATGATTGATAGTGGCACATGATGATTATATGTCATTTTTGGCTTAAAGGTTAAGCAGACCCTAAACTCATGGCATTATATGCATACCACATGCCCTTGAACGTATGCCTTATCATAATTGCTTAAATTCATGCATAATCATGATATACATGATGATCGAAATACCACACTCGTGCTGCATAGCATGAGTTGGATCTTGACGATGAAATGTACATCCATGATGATGACTCGGGTTATCCCTGAAAATGAACGGGACACCGAAAGTGTGGAAATAGTAGGGGATGATGTGCCCCTTGGGTTGAAAGTCCCTAAAACCCAATGCTGAGTGGATACATCGGTCATGGATTTGACTCTCACTGATGAGGTCGGGTTGAGAAGAGGTGAGTCCAACTTACTTAAGGGCTGAGGTCAATGTAACGCCCGTGAAAAATCCATACTTGGGCTCGAGTACCAACTCGACCCGAAATTGCGTAGAATTCATTCCTTTAGAAAATATGACTAGGTTAGCTAGTGCAACGTTAGAATAGCTGGGAAATGGTCCCTGATCACTTTAAATACGTTCTACAAGGCCCAAAGCGAGTGGAACTAATGGTGCCATAATGTTCTAAAACCTCGAACCAAACTCTAAGCAGGTTTGTTCTCTGGACCACTTTGAATCTTTGTATTGGATCTAGACCGCACGTCGAAAGTCCAATACCTCCTATCTTAGACCGTTAGAACCGCCTAGCTGGACTTGACAATCATTCCGAAAATCAAGTCAAACCGATAATCACAGGCTATTTCATTGAGCCCGGACCGAAGAGAGTGAGAATAGGGTTAGAATTGGAATTTGAAATTCAAATCTGGCATACAATTTGACGCATCAGTATTGAGTGTTCTGACTGTCAGAATACAGCCAAATTACATCCTTGGATCAGGAAAAATATCTATTATATATCATGAGACTTATAGGCCTGATCTTGGTGCGATGACCGTTAAACTGAAACTGGACCACCACGTGCGATCTGGGAACCCTACCGGTCTGAAAACTGGATGTGTGCTAGATCCAGTATGCATGAGCTTAAGTCCGACCGCATTTGGCCAGGGGACCTTCAGAAATGCTCATTTGGACCGAAACGACCCCGATTTGGTTAGGCACCAAGTAAACATTGTTCCCAAGCCTATTTTGGGCATGTTTTAGGCTATAAAAGGGGTTGAAACCCTCACTCCTCTCTCCCATCCGAATTTGAGAGAAACCCTAGCTTGGGAGAGAGAAAAAGGTGAGAGATTGTGAGAGAGTGGGAGAGTTCTTCCTGCCACTTGTACTACACGTTGCACGTGCTTGAGCAACACACCTCTACAGCTTTCCCGACGATTTCACCGCGATTCTAGGTAAGTAAATACCCTAAATAGTTGTTGATTTGAGTTTCCCTTATTTCCATAGCGATGTAGCTTATGGATCTCGTGTATTAGGTTCCTTATTCGCCGTAGACGAAGCGTATACACTCCGTTTCAATTCCCGAGTCTACAAGACATAAGGTGAGGATTTTAGACGCTTTGATTGACGGTTCCCAACGCTTTCAATGTCGTTTAATAGTAGATTCTTGACGGTATCGCCGTTTGACATGTACAAAATGCTCTCCGTTTCCCGTTTCGTAAACTAACGAAGAATATGAGATTTAGGGCATTTTAGTCATTTGTAGGAAGTACTGTTTACATTCATATTTTGCTAATGTGATTGACATGGTTTGTTGTCGCATTAGAAAGTTAGGAATGCGTGCGTAATTAGTTTGGCGAAGAGATTCACCTAGTTGCGCACTTTGGGTTGACATACTATATGTAGACTTAAGTGTGTAGTGTACGTGTTTGTATAAATGCTTGTATTAGTATGTATTGAATTAAATGATGTTATGTGATAGTTTTTGATTGATTTCTTAATTAATATGCTGACCTAAATGATTTTCTACATGTTGACCAAATGCATGATTTCATTACATGCATGGAATATATGTGCTTGAAGGTTTGCTTGAGTTGAATGTTATAACATGTGTTAACATGCTCACATGATTGTATTTCAATTCCAATACTTTTACATATATTGCTGATGTGATTCCATAAGTGCTTGGGACTAGACTTAGTCCAGGCAGTCGGTAACCGAGCGAATTCGTGGCTGACTAGTCATAGCCACGAACGACGCGTCGATGAACGTGATTCGTGTTTAGAGTTGGCGGCAGTGGTTAGGCCACGCGAAGTGTTTTACGCACTTCATGTCGTTCGACTTGAGATGCGATCGCGCTAGTCGAGCCCGTCAAGCAACCCGACTGGCCGATGTATATTCACCTTGTATGAGTCATAACTGCTTGAACCTAGGGTACCGAACTTACCATTGTAAACCCTGTTAACCATGGTACCTTGATCCACGAAGACTCATGAGCCGGGCATGGTGGTATGGGACACCGTGGTCGAGCTGTCGGCCTACGCTGGGGCTACAAACCTCCCCGTAGTGACCAGTGAGCACCTAGACTCGTGAGCAAATTATGGTGGTATGGGACACTATATTCTAGCTGTCGGCCTACACTGATTAGGCGACGAGTCCTTTGTAGTGACCGCGAGCATATTCTGAGTCCACGGGAGGCGACGACCCTTCCGTTGCAGTAGAGTACAGTAGGCCTGTATTGATAGGGTGATGGGGGAGCGGTGCAACGAGTGCGAGCAACAGCCCTGACAGCCCTTGCAGTGACCTACGAAATATACATCGTATGATGTCACGCCCCAAACTCGGAAACCGGGCTCACAAAATTCCCGATCGCCGAATCCGGCGCCGACAGCCTCCGTAGAACCCCATTCTCGGCTCCTAGCTCCCATTCGCCAGGTTCCGATCCTGGGATGCTACGAGGAGGATTTTTAACATCAGTCTGATACGTAATAAGCATAACCAAAGGCATAACCCACAAACAACAACCAAGCACTCCATTACATTTCCACTATGATAAAAAATTTTACAAGTACAATGAGCATAAAGGGAAATACAATGGCAAATAACAAAAACTCCAAAATGATCAGCAACGTGCTCCTGCCTCAGCGCTGCTGCAGTCCAACGTCACCTGCACGCAACGGTCGTGCATAAGCTTACAGAAAGCTTAGAGGGTGGTGAAAGTGTGTGCGCAAGGTAGTAATATGAATGCAATGTCAGAGTAATGCGGAATATGCAGATGGAACCAAAACGTCATGAGCCGTACCAAGGCTATGCAATGCAAGACATGAATGGTATCGGCCATCCCAAGGCCATGCAATGTACAATGCAACTCAAGCATACAGATACTCATCAATGTCCACACGTCAATACAGCTCAAAGTATGGAATATCACCGGGGTCTAGTACACTCTAAACCAGATTGCCGCCACATCGCGCGCAATAAGGTAAGTGGAAGAGACCTCACTATCCGTCTGCCAATATCGGGCGCGACTCGTCGATAGCGGACCCATTCCTTGAGCTGGTCAAACTCAGCCTAGCATTGCCCCCTACTCTCGGGCGGGTAAGGCCGCACCCCCTTCCAACCGACCACGACACAGTGGAGAGCGTAACCGTCTGGTAATCGGCACTCAACGCTCATCTACCCACTCGGTCTAGACGTTGGAGCAACCTCTTGGTACCATAAGGGTTTAGGGACTTTCACCCAGGGATATCTATAGTACCCCATGTAAGTCAAGATTTTCGGTATCCAATCCTGCCAACCACGATGCGTCTGTGGAGGCTACGGCCCTGATGTCGCTAGGGCGTACAACAACCATGTCACACTAATGCGGAATGCATGAATCACGCCATCCAGTCATGCAACCAATCCTGCGCATACCGTGCGCTCATGTAGGGCAGCACCGCCTAATCGGGAGCCCATAAACAACCTGCCCGAAGGAAAATGCTATGATCAGTCAATCCTCATAACAAGCATACGTATGATGCGTATGATCATGGGTCATGAACTGTACTAAACGGGTTATAATAAAATGAATTATCTTACAATGCAGATGGGCCTGGACGGCCTATACACGGCAAGTACGACTAGTAATGGGCCCTAAGGAGAGTCGTAATGTGGACATCCAACCAACATTACACTCGCAATGTGGACGTCAAACCAACATTGCATTCCAGGTACAATCTTCTTAAACACCGTTACATAATCGGTATCGGGTTTACACATTGCAATGGACCTTAGGTTCCTCCCATTGGGCCTTACATATGTATCGAATGGGCCACATCTCATGGGCCCTTTATTCATCAGATGGGCCATATCTTATGGGCCTTTTATTCATCAGATGGGCCATATAAATGGGCCAAACCAATGGGCCTTATGTGCATTGCAATGGGTCAAACCCGTGGGCCTTGGATTGCGTCAAATGAACTTAGTCTCGTGAGTCTAAAATATGACCAATGGGCCATACCAATTGGGCCCCACATGTAGATCAAGTGGGCCTCAACCCATAGACCTAACATGAGTCCAATGGACCTAAATCCCTAGGCCTTACATATATCAAATGACCTACTTACATGGGCTTTAAATTTCAACAAAAAGGGGTCCAATCACCTGGGCCTTGAACTACATCAAATGGGCCTAGTCCCATGGACTTGCAACACATCAAATGGGCCTAAGTCCATAGGCCTTATATGAATCAAATGAGCCCAAATTCTTAGGCCTTTCATAGCAAGTGGGCCCAAGCTCATAGGACTCGTACGAATCAAATGGGCTTAACCCATAAGCATTTTATAATTCAATAGGCCTAACCCATAGCCCTTTTGAAATTCAAATGGGCCTAAACCATAGGCCTAAAATGATCTTTTCGAGTGGATGGACGGCCTGGATGCATTGCCTGACAATGGTGGGGCCCACATGAAGGCGTACAATCGTATATATTATATAATATATAAACTACATATATTATAATATAGGTAATATATACAATATTATGTGTAATATAGATATAATATAATAATATATATATGTGGGCCCCATCGTCCAGTGGGGACGGTGAGGGAACAACGCACCTCACAGTGGGCGTCACCGTCCACGGACCGTGGACGGTGTGAATAAAATGCATAAATCAATGTGGGTCCCACGTATATGGCCCACCGTGATGTTTATTTAAAATCCAACCCGTTCATAAGGTCACTCAGACCTGTATGAAGGGACAGTAAAATTTTCAGCTTGATCCAACACTTCTGTGGGCCCCAGAAACCTTTCAACGGTAGAATTAAATTCACACTGTTTTGCATGGTGTGGGCCACCTGAGTTTTGGATCTGACTCATTTTTGGAGGGGGGCCCACCACTGGGGTGGCCCACCTCATAAATAGGTCGGATGACAAATAAACATTATGGTGGGCCCCCTTACGTCCGTCCGTCCAACGTGCGCAGGCAGCGCCTGCTGCCTTCAAAAGGTGGCAGCGCTGCTGCCTTCTTTTGTTTTTTTTTTTTTTGTGTGCTTAAAAAAACACAGGTGGGGTCCACTGATGAGAAATCCTCTCCGCCCACTTGATTCTACGCCCCAAACAGGCCACACAAACCTCATCTCTGGCACTGATTTGGAGTGTAGAAACCACAAAGTGGGCATTAGCAGGCTTGAAAGTGTAAAAGTATCATTATCTCTGGTACGGCCCGCCTGATCATTGGATTGAGATCATCCCTTGGCTCAATGCCTAAAATATCCTAGGAAAAATGGTGGATGGCGTGGATTTAACATAAACATCAGGGTGGGGCCTAAACGAGGGGACCACCCCCAAACACTTCTTTTCTTCCTTTTTTTTTTTTTTTTTTTTTTTCCTACTTCCCTTTACAACGTCCAGCGTCCCAGACGCTGGACGGTTCCTTTTACACATTTTTTTTTTATAGGTGGGCCCTGATGAAGTGGGCCACCACATGATGGGCGGCATGGAAATAACGTCGAAGGTGGGCCCCGCTTGAATAAAATAAATACACCAAGATGTGATCCATTCAAGTGGGCCACACCATCCTATTACAATAAAATAAAATAAAATAAAATAAAATAAAAGAGAGAGAGAGAGAGAGAGAGAGAGAGAGAGACATGGAGAGTGGGACACGGCTTGTGATGGAGCGTCCCCGTCATTATGGGCCCTCCCATACTTGAAATCATACATCCATGGGTCATTTGCACATATGACCATCAAAACTCAAGATCAACGGTGGGAATCCTTTCCCCACCGATATGGATGGTCTAGATGACCCTTCTCAAATGAAAATAAGGATCATGATGGGGTCCATGGAGAATGGCCCCATCATGGAATGATCATGGCGATCCAAGTGGTCCATCGGCCACAAATAAGGGTCCCAAGTGAGATCCATACCATTGATCGGTGGGCCTCACTTGGTCCACCATAAAAACAAGAAAATCTACCCTATAGAAGCACCCACCGTCCGATCTTCTCGCTCCTAGGGGTTCCTTGTCACCTTGTCTTCAACTTCAATGGCTAAGATGAAGAATGGAGGGTTGAGATGGGAGATTTTGGGGTAGGAAGGTGGGCCACTTGGAGCTTAGAAAGGTTGGGAAATTTCCATACGTGGGAGCCCTTGCAATTTTTTGTTGTTTGGAAATTTTAGAATGAGAAAGAGAGAAAGAGAGAGAGTGATGTAAAGGGAGAGAGAGAGAGTGATGGATGGATGGGTGAGTGATGGTTGTGTAAGAAAAGTATGGGTTAGGAAGACTTTTGTGGCTTTTTGTGTAAGAAAGGTATGGGTTTGAGAGACTTTTGTGGTTGCTTGGAAAAATGGGTGAGAGTGATGTGTACTTCACATGTGATGGGTTGATGGGTGATTGATTGATGGGATTGATGTGATTGATGTGACACATCGTTGAGATTCCCTTGGTTTTCGCAACGCGCGGCGTTTTCTCGCACCGAACGTTGGCCCATATCTCTTGATCCGGGTATCGCCTCGGTGTGCGAGTCGCGGTATCGGAACCGCGGCGACGGTGCGGTCGCTATGGTATTGGTCTCGGGTTGAGTCGACTCGAGTTGTCGGTACATGAATCCAGGTCGCGCGTCGATATTGTTTAAGGGTCGAAAGTTGCCGGAATTCGACCGGTAAGACCGCGGAAGTGTACGGAAAGGTACGGACCAAGATACGGGTCTTACAGCTCTCCCCTCATAAAAATTTCATCCTCGAAATTTACACAAGCGTCGCAACTAAGCATAACTCGCGAGGAATAAGAAACATAACGTCATCATATAGAATCAGGGACAGCGTACAAAATACAATACATGATCATCAACCATCAAAGAGATGAGGATATCGCTCTCGAATCTCAGCCTCACGCTCCCAAGAAGCCTCCTCAACAGAATAGTGACCCCACTGCACCTTCACCAGCGGAATGACCTTGGTTCTGAGGACCTGCTCCTTCCGATCAAGGATACGGACTGGCTGCTCAATGTAAGAAGCGTCCTCACGAACCTCCAACGGCTGCCAATCAATAACGGGAACTATGTCTGACCCACACTTTCTCAACATGGAGACGTGAAACACGTTGTGGACGCCAGACAACTGTGATGGTAAGGCAAGCCGATAGGCCACGGCGCCAACGCGCCCAGTGATCTCAAAAGGTCCTATGAATCTCGGGGCAAGCTTGCCCTTCGCTCCAAATCGAACTACGCCCTTCATAGGCGAGACCTTGAGATACACATGGTCCCCTACATCAAACTCCAAGGGACAACGCCGACGATCAGCAGAACTCTTCTGTCGGCTCTGAGCTGTGCGCATCCTCTGCCTGATGATGTCGATAGCCTCTGAAGTCTCCTGCACAAGCTCGGGACCTAGGAGACGGTGCTCTCCAACCTCGGTCCAACAACTCGGTGATCTACATGGTCTGCCATATAGTGCCTCAAAAGGAGCCATGCCGATGGTCGCCTGATAGCTGTTATTGTACGCAAACTCAGCCAATCGCAGATGCTCATCCCAGCTACCCCCGAAGTCAATCGCGCAGGCCCGAAGCATGTCCTCAAGTATCTGATTGACCCTCTCGGTCTGGCCATCGGTCTGCGGATGGTACGCGGTGCTGAGCTGCAAATCAGTCCCCATCACACGCTGGAAGCTCCCCCAAAACTGAGACGTGAACCTCGAGTCTCGATCAGAAATGATCGAGACTGGAACGCCATGCAGTCTCACAATCTCCTCGATAAACAGTCTCACAAGCCGGTCCATAGACCAAGTCGCACGCATCGCAAGGAAATGTGCCGACTTCGTCAGACGATCCACAACAACCCAAATGGAGTCATGACCGCGCTGAGTCCTCGGCAAACCCATAATGAAATCAGTCGACACGTGCTCCCACTTCCACATCGGGACGCTCAATGGCTGCAAAAGACCAGGAGGTCTCTGATGATCGGCCTTGATACGCTGGCACGTGTCACACTCGGCCACAAAACTGGCGATCTGGCGCTTCATCCCCGCCCAAAAATACTGTCGCCTCATGTCACGGTACATCTTCGTCGAGCCCGGGTGGATAGAAAATCACGATCGATGTGCCTCGGTCATAAGATCTCTGCGTAACTCTGGGATATCCGGGACACATAATCGGCCTCTGAAGCGAAGTCCACCGTCTGTACCAATCTGCCAATCTGCCTGACCCTCAGATGCCGCCTCAGCCATATAACTCTGCAACGACTCATCAGCCTGCTGAGCCTCGATCACTCTAGCAACAAGAGAGGGTTGAATCGACAAGCTCGATAACTGTACTATGGAAGACTGCAGGCCGAACTCAAAGTCATACGCAGCAATATCCTCAAGCATCCTCCACTCCTGAATCATCATGTGCGCCACTAGGCCTCGTGGCTGACGGCTGAGGACATCTGCCACCACGTTCGCCTTGCCCGGGTGGTACTGAAGGTCGAAATCATAGTCCTTCAGGAGCTCCATCCAGCGTCTCTGTCTCATATTCAACTCAGACTGCGAGAAGAGGTACTTCAAGCTCTTGTGATCAGAGAAGAGCTCGAACCTAATCCCGTAAAGGTAGTGCCTCCACACCTTCAGTGCGAAGACAACGGCAGCCAGCTCCAGATCATGTGTAGGGTAGTTCAGCTCATGGACCTTGAGCTGACGAGACGCGAAGGCCACTGGTCTCCCGTGCTGCATCAGGACAGCACCTAAACCGATGTGCGAGGCATCAGTGAATACAATGAAGCCGTCACTCCCAGATGGAAGAGTGAGGATAGGAGCAGACGTCAGATGGTCCTTCAACTCCGTAAATGCTCGCTCGCAGGCGTCACTCCAAATAAACTCTGCGCCCTTCCGAGTCAACCTGGTCAGCGGGGCTGCAATACGAGAGAAACCCTCAATGAAACGCCGGTAGTAGCCCGCCAAACTAAGGAAACTACGGATCTCTGTCGCAGTAGTGGGCTGGCCCCACTGACGCACTGCCTCGACCTTCGAGGGGTCCACTGCGACGCCCTCCCTCGTCACCACGTGACCGAGGAACTTCACCTCCTCCTGCCAGAACTCGCACTTCTCCAGCTTTGCATACAGCTGGTGTGCGCGGAGGGTCTGCAAGGTAGTCTCCAAGTGCTGCTCATGCTCCTCACGAGTCCTCGAGTAGATCAGAATGTCGTCGATGAAGACTACAATAAACTGATCTAGATATGGGCGAAAAACCTCGTTCATCAGCTGCATGAAGACCGCGGGTGCATTGGTCAGTCCGAAGGACATGACCTGAAACTCAAAATGACCGTAACGCGTCCTGAATGCCGTCTTCGGAATGTCCTCATCTCGGACCCGAATCTGATGATAACCAGAACGCAGGTCAATCTTCGAGAAGAACTGTGCACCCTGCAACTGGTCAAACAAATCATCAATCCTAGGGAGCGGGTACTTGTTCTTGATCGTGACTTTGTTGAGCTCGCGATAGTCAACGCAGAGCCTCAACGAACCATCCTTCTTCTTCACGAAGAGTACCGGTGCTCCCCACGGAGAACTGCTCGGACGGATAAAGCTCAGCTCACGCAACTCGTCCAACTGCTTCTGCAGTTCCCGTAACTCCAACGGTGCCATACGATACGGGGCCTTCTAAATAGGCGCGGTACCGGGCACAAGATCGATCTGGAACTCGGTGAGTCGACGAGGCGGTAATCCCGGAATCTCCTGGAACACATCGGGAAAATCGCAAACTATCGACAAATGGTCGATGCCAACGGCGACATGCTCCTCTATGGCGCACGACATCAAACAAGATAACTGCTCTCCTCTGACCTCTGCAACGAACTGGAACTGTGGCACGCCGGGTATATAAAACGTGACGGTCCTCGCGGCGCAGTCCAAAATGGCATAGTACTCGGCGAGCCAATCCATGCCCAAGATAACGTCGAACTCGGACATCGACAAAACAAACAAATCAGCAGGAAGGAAGGTATCCCCAACTAGAACGGGGCATGACAAGCAAAATCGTCCTAACGCTGCAGTCCTCCCCAAGGGAGTAGATACTGATAGGCTCTCACCAGCAGACTCCAACGGTAAGCCAGCCGATCGACAGAAGCTCTCGGCCACAAAAGAATGCGATGCACCAGAATCAAACAATACACGTGCAATGCATGCAGAAACTGGCAATATATCCTCAACGACTCCTCCGGATGACTGTGGATCCTGCTGAGCCGCATAAAATCTAGCCTGAGCTGGCTGGGGAGGTGTCTGTCCCCTCTGAACGTGCTGCTGCTGCTGCTGAGGTCGCTGAGGCGGTCGAAACTGCTGCCTCTGCTGCTGCGGCCTCTGAGGCTGATGCTGATGCTGATGCTGCTGCTGAGGTGGCCTCGGTGGTAGAGGCTGCTGTCGCTGCTGCTGTGGGGGTCTCTACTGCTGCGGTGGAGGTCTCTGCTGCTGTGGACCTCTCTGCTGCTGCTGGGGACTGGGACACTCCCATGAACGGTGTCCCGTCGCACCGCACCTGAAGCAAGTGCCGGTGAACTGTCTCTGAGGTGGTGGTGGAGGTGCTGATGGTGCTGATGGTGCACGAAAATCTGGGCGACCAGTGCGCCTCTGCTGCTGTGGTCGACCCTGCTGGGAATGACTGGAAGAAGCCTGTCTCTTCCGGTCTCCCCTCTGACCACGATCAGACTGAGAACCGGCCCACTCAGTCTCGTATATCTGAGCCTTCCGCACTACTGCCTGGAAGGTAGGAAGCTCATGCCCAATAACGCGACCTCGAAGGCCGTAACGTAAGCCGTGCTCGAAACGGCGGGCCTTCCGCCCCTCATCATCAACCATGTACGGCGCAAATCTCGATAGTGCCATGAAACGGGCCGCGTACTGTGCCACGGTCATATCTCCCTGCACTAGAGTCTCGAACTCTAAGGCTCGCTGACGACGGATGTGGTCAGGGAAGTACTGCTCCTCGAATCGGTCCACAAAGTCCTCCCATGTCCAGACATAATCAGGTCCAGCGACACGGGCGACAGAGGTCCACCAATGCTCGGCCTCACCGTGGAAGAGAAATACTGCTAACCGGATGCGTTGCTCGGTCGTGCACAACATGGTATCGAATATCTTCTCCACATCGGAGCGCCATCTCTCGGCTGCAGTCGGATCTGGCTCGCCCTGCAAACGTGGGGGATCATGTCGTCTAAACTCACGAAGTACGGCGCTCGCGCGCTCTTGCTTCGCCTAAGCTGGTGAAACAGCTGGGCGTCTACCCTGTCCCTGGAGTGCGGCGGTCACAGCCTATAACATCTGCTGTAACTGAGAGGCACTCACAGTCACCGTCGGCTCCTCATCGGTCTCAGGTGGAGGAATGTCATCCTCATGGGAAGAAGCAGGAATCTCTGAGGGTGGAATGGGAGATGCAGGTGGTAGAGCTGGAGTCTCCGATGGTGAAGTAGAATCCTCAGGTGGTGGTGCGAGAGTCGATCGAGTAACAGGCGTCATACCCTACAGGAAAGAGCGAAAGCGCCTATCAACTTCAAAACTCTCGAATGTACGCACGTTAACAGTCTGAATCAGAAGGTCGTGAAGTTATCCGAACTTCAGAACTTAGTCATTCTTCACTCATAGCAAACATGTAATGTTGTTCTCGGTTATTCCCAAGTTATGCTCTGATACCAACTTCTGTCACGCCCCAAACTCAGAAACCAGGCTCACAAAATTCCCGATCGCCGAATCCGGCGCCGACAGCCTCCGTAGAACCCCATTCTCGGCTCCTAGCTCCCATTCGCCAGGTTCCGATCCTGGGATGCTACGAGGAGGATTTTTAACATCAGTCTGATACGTAATAAGCATAACCAAAGGCATAACCCACAAACAACAACCAAGCACTCCATTACATTTCCACTGTGATAAAAAATTTTACAAGTACAATGAGCATAAAGGGAAATACAATGGCAAATAACAAAAACTCCAAAATGATCAGCAACGTGCTCCTGCCTCAGTGCTGCTGCAGTCCAACGTCACCTGCACGCAACGGTCGTGCATAAGCTTACAGAAAGCTTAGAGGGTGGTGAAAGTGTGTGCGCAAGGTAGTAATATGAATGCAATGTCAGAGTAATGCGGAATATGCAGATGGAACCAAAACGTCATGAGCCGTACCAAGGCTATGCAATGCAAGACATGAATGGTATCGGCCATCCCAAGGCCATGCAATGTACAATGCAACTCAAGCATACAGATACTCATCAATGTCCACACGTCAATACAGCTCAAAGTATGGAATATCACCGGGGTCTAGTACACTCTAAACCAGATTGCCGCCACATCGCGCGCAATAAGGTAAGTGGAAGAGACCTCACTATCCGTCTGCCAATATCGGGCGCGACTCGTCGATAGCGGACCCATTCCTTGAGCTGGTCAAACTCAGCCTAGCATTGCCCCCTACTCTCGGGCGGGTAAGGCCGCACCCCCTTCCAACCGACCACGACACAGTGGAGAGCGTAACCGTCTGGTAATCGGCACTCAACGCTCATCTACCCACTCGGTCTAGACGTTGGAGCAACCTCTTGGTACCATAAGGGTTTAGGGACTTTCACCCAGGGATATCTATAGTACCCCATGTAAGTCAAGATTTTTGGTATCCAATCCTGCCAACCACGATGCGTCTGTGGAGGCTACGGCCCTGATGTCGCTAGGGCGTACAACAACCATGTCACACTAATGCGGAATGCATGAATCACGCCATCCAGTCATGCAACCAATCCTGCGCATACCGTGCGCTCATGTAGGGCAGCACCGCCTAATCGGAAGCCCATAAACAACCTGCCCGAAGGAAAATGCTATGATCAGTCAATCCTCATAACAAGCATACGTATGATGCGTATGATCATGGGTCATGAACTGTACTAAACGGGTTATAATAAAATAAATTATCTTACAATGCAGATGGGCCTGGATGGCCTATACACGGCAAGTACGGCTAGTAATGGGCCCTAAGGAGAGTCGTAATGTGGACATCCAACCAACATTACACTCGCAATGTGGACGTCAAACCAACATTGCATTCCAGGTACAATCTTCTTAAACACCGTTACATAATCGGTATCAGGTTTACACATTGCAATGGACCTTAGGTTCCTCCCATTGGGCCTTACATATGTATCTGTAATGCCCGTGAAAAATCCGTACTTGGGCTCGAGTACCAACTCGACCCGAAATCGCGTAGAAATAAATTCCATGGAAATTAAGCGTAAGTTAGCTAGCGCAACGCTAGGTAGCTGGGAAATAGTCCCTGATCACTTTAAATACGTTCTGCAAGACCCAAATCGAGTAGAACAAACAACTCTACAACACTCTATAACCTCGGATCAAACTCTAAGCAGGTTTGTTCTCTGGACCACATTGAATTCTTGAATTGGATCTAGACCGCGCGTCGAAGGTCCGATACCTCCTATCTTAGACCGTTAGAACCGCCCAGCTGGACTTGACAATCATCTCGAAAATCAAGTCAAACCGATAATCACAGACGATTTCGTTGAACCCAGACTGAAGCGACCGCGAATAGGGACGGATTTGGAATTTTAAATTCAAATCTGGCACACGACTTGACGCGTCAGTATTAAGCGTTCTGACCGTCAGAATTTATCCAGATTACACCCTCGGATCAGGAAAAATTTCTATTTATTATCATGAGACTTTCAGCCCTGATCTACGTGCGGTGACCGCTGAACTGAAACTGGTCCGCCACGTGCGATCTGCGAACCCTGCCAGACTGAAAACTTAATACGAGGTACATCTGGTACACATGAACTTAAGTCTGATCGCAATCGACCAGGGGACCACCAGAAAGCAGTTTTTGGACCGAAACAGCCCCGAAATGGATAGGCATCAAGTAAACTTCGTCCCGGAGCCTATTTTCGACGATTTTAAGCTTATAAAAGGGGTTGAAACCCTCATTTCTCCCTTCCATCCGAAAATCACAAACCCTAGGAGAAAAAGAGAGAGAGTTTGAGAGAAAGAGAAGAAGAGAATTTTCCCGCTTCCGAGCCCCTGACAGTTGCTGCTTCAGCACTTCTTTCCAATCACCTGGCTGGTGATTTCTCCACTTTTTTAGGTATAAAATAACTCCAAAAACTTACTGATTTAGGGTTTACTTAGATGCATAATATGTTAGCTAACGTATTCCATAAATCAGGCTCTCCTACTACCGTAGACGAAGCGTACACGCTCCGTTCAAAATCCTGCAACCGTAAGAGACTAGGTGAGGATTTTAGACGCTTTGATTGACGGTTTACAACGCTTTCAATGTCGTTTAATAGTAGATTATCGACGGCATCGCCGTTTGACATGTACAACATGCTCTCCGTTTCCTGTTTCGTAAATTAACGAAGAATATGAGATTTAGGGCATTTTAGTCATTTGTAGGAAGTACGGTCTACATGCATATTTTGCTGACGTGATTGACATGGTTTGTCACCGCATTAGGGAGTTAGGAATGCTTGCATAATCAGTTTGGCGAAGAGATTCGCCAAGTTGCACACTTTGGGTCGACATACTATATGTGGACTTAAGTGTGTAGTGTATGTGTTTGTATAAATGCTTGTAATAGTATGTATTGAATTGAATGATGTTATGTAGTAGTTTGAGATTGATTTCATGATTAAAATGCTGACCTAATTGATTTCCTACATGTTTACCTTATGCATAATTGCATTACATGCATAGAAAGTATGCCTTGAAGATTTGCTTAAGTTGAACGTTATAACATGTGTTAACATGCTCACATGATGTATTTCAATTCCAATACCTTTGCGTATAGTGCTGATAGGATTCCATAGATGTGTGGGACTAGACTTAGTCCAGGCAGTCGGCAACCGAGCGAATTCGTGGCTGACTGGTCATAGCCACGAACGACACGTCGATGAATGTGATTCGTGTTTAGAGTTGGCGGCAGTGGTTAGGCCACGCGAAGTGTTTTACGCACTTCATGTCGCTCGACTTGAGATGCGATCGCGCTAGTCGAGCACGTCAAGTAACCCGACTGGCCGATGTATGTTCACCTTGTATGTGTCATAACTGCTTGAACCTAGGGTACTGAACTTACCATTGTAAACCCCGTTAACCGTGGTACCTTGATCCAGGAAGACTCATGAGCCGGGCATGGTGGTATGGGACACCGTGGTCGAGCTGTCGGCCTACGCTGGGGCCACAAACCTCCCCGTAGTGACCAGTGAGCACCTAAACTCATGAGCAGATTATGGTGGTATGGGACACTATATTCTAGCTGTCGGCCTACACCGATCAGGCGACGAGCCCTTTGTAGTGACCGCGAGGGTATTCTGAGTCCACGGGAGGCGACGACCCTTCCGTTGCAGTAGAGTACGGTAGGCCTGTATTGATAAGGTGATGGGGGAGCGGTGCAATGAGTGCGAGCAACAGCCCTGGCAGCCCTTGCAGCAACCTACGAAATATACATCGTATGAGATTACTAGGAGTGACGACCCTAGACAGGATCTGTGTTGGGATTGATACAAGGGAAGTACCTTAGTTTCCCAATCCTGCTGTTTGAATGGACTAATAACAACTTGGAAATCATATCACCATAGCATTGCATGTGCCTGGAAGATGTGGAGCACTCTAGGGAGTGTGGCATGCCGCGGTCGTAAGATGTTGCCGCATGAGGGTGATCGTCGGTGAGGGCATACATCACGTCATATCATCTTGCATTAACAACAGTATTAGGATTGTCTAATTTACTGCTTTACTATTATCGCGTGATTGAATTGTGAACATGCTAATCTTTGCTCTATGATTCCACTGAGTTGATCACTCATTCCCACGTTACGGGATGGTGTTTGCAACACCCACCAGACCCTGTTGTAGCTGCAGGTGAGGACGAGATCCAGGAGGTGGAGCCAGAGATCGACGAGGACCAGGATGAGTTCTCGTATATGCAGTATCATGACGGCTTCCCGTAGGTGACCTGGATCGAGGGGACATCAGTGGGACTTTCCTTTTTGAACATTATTCTTTTGTTATGTATATGTACATGAGACTCAGAGATGTAGTCATACTTTGGAGACAGATGAGATTACTTTGTTTTTTCCATACAGTAATATATACATTGTTTAGTCTTCCGCTTGCTTTTATCACTGGATCTGAAGTATGAATTGCAGTTTTGGTATACTTTTACTCATGTGAATGCTTTAAATCAGACAACATTGAATCATAACCATTTTTGTTGCATAAGTGACGGTCTGGAACTCGGGAGTTGAGTTTATACACGACCCCCGATTTTCAGGGTGTTACAAGTTGGTATCAGAGCATGATAAGAGTATACTAGGCCTGGGTTATGGTCTTGCGATGTACGCTGTCGCTTCCTTTGACTTAGGTGGGTGCGAGAAGGGTCTAGAAACACTTCTAGGATCGCAGATTCGCCGATAGGCGAAGTCTATTAGGATCGATCGCAAGATCGAGTCTGGAACATATCTCGGGTCGCGTAAAGCAACCCGAATCACTTCTAAGCTATAGGGAGTCAGGTTGAGACGTCCTATGAGCGGTTTTAAACCGCAAAAGTGAATCCTTGGGCCGTGGGATGACCACGACTCCTGTAATTAATCGCCAGGGCTTAAAAACCCCGTTTCACCAAAAATCTTCAAAATTCCTCCTCTAAACACTCCAATCTTTATTTCTTTCTTATAAATTTCATGTTAGGCATCAAACCTAATGTGAAAATAACACAAATTAGTACGTTCACAAAATTTTACAGTGAATAGTAAAATTTTATGAAAAATGGCCATAAGGCCATTCTAACTTCACTTTCTTTTACAAATAAGGGTTTAGATAGATGTACTGGCTCCTTCTACCCCAAATTCATATGCTGTATCATATGGTTTGGTATTCTGGATTGCGATGTGGACCCAGAAAGCTCTGAACACACATTTGGGCTCATACAGACCAAAGTACAATGAACTAGGGGGTGGGACTTAACTTTTTGGGACCCTGGGACCATGGGGGACCAGACCCATGGGGTCCCACCGGCCAACGTGGAAGTTGGCCGGCGATGCCATCGCCGGTCGGGCGATGCATCGCCGACCGGCGGGGCCCATTGGAGCTGTCCTTCGGGCGCACGCCCTTAAATGGGGTCCACACCCTCCCTATATAACTCCCACCTCACGAAAACCCCCAAATATTACCCCTCCTTCACAAACAGCCCTCTACATAGCCTTATTTTCGAATTTCAGCAACCCACTCCAAACCTCAGCGTCCCAAAACACTTCTAGAACCCTCCTTGGCCAAAACCGACCACCACCCATCACTTATTGGGTGTTGGCAGCCTCTTTCCTTGAAGATCTCACCATTTGGAGCTCCAAAATCTCCCAAATATAGCTGAAATCGTGAGGTGCTCCATCCCATCTTTTTGTTTGTATTTCTCTTTGAAACTATAGCCTTGGGAAGCTTGAAGCATCCCTCTACGATGCCTAGATTTCCTTTTCTCAGATTGGGCAGCCATTTCTCCGCATTTTCGGCGTTTTCCATGGCTTTCGTGGAAGCCATTTTGGGCCTTCTGTCACTCTCATCCATCATATCTTTGATGGGTAAGAGGAAAATCGCGACAGATGAGGCTGGGCCGAGTCGCCCTGCTCGATCGAGAAGACCGCGGGGTGGTGCTGCAAGTTCAAGCACCGCCACAGGTCCAGCTGTAGTCCTGGAGTGCCGCACAAAGCGGGATTTGGATCCCCATGCACACCTTGGACGAACCATTTTATCAGAGATGCCTCATGGCGAATACACTGATCGTAGAGTGTTATTTGAGGTGGACATAGATGGACGATTGTTCGGCTAGTATCTGTTGTTCGAACGCATTGAAGCTGCGCACTGGGGTCCAATCTTTGAAGCTCGCGCTCGTGCTAATGTGAGCACCGTTCGTGCCTTCTATGCTAGCATCCAGAGTCCTACCTTGGAGCCTTTGCAGTTCAAAATCCCTTTTGGTAGAGATCGGATGGCTACGATCGACGTTCGGTTGATTGCGCGACTTCTCAACGTGCCTCTAGGTGATGTGCATCCTAGTGAGAAGAATTTGAGGACTAGACGTGAACGAGATCGCCGTACCAGGTTTTTGTGCGGTAAGTTGGTTCCATGGAAGCCTAATAATAGCCTCAAGGCGACGTACATGTCTGAGGATTTGCGCCTGCTGCATCATATCTGCACGTTCAATGTTTATCCCAGGTCGACGAACCGCATTGAATGTACACGTCTTATGGTCGATTTCTTATTTCTGGTGGCCCAGGGAGAGAACGTATGTATGGCCACTTTCATCTTACGGCAGATAGTTCTCATAGCCAGATCGAGAAGAACATCCAAATCGCTTCCCTTTGGCCGACTTATTTGTAAGATTACACTTGAGTTTACCTATAGACTTGGGCCCGAATTACCGGTATCGATTCACACCATCGATGAGTCGACAATGGTCAAGATGAAGATTGGGTCGCAATACCGTGAAAATCAACTTGAAAGGGATAGTGGGGATGACTTTGATGAAGAGGAAGATCAAAGCGAAGAAGAACCTAGAGCAGAGGTTCAGGAAGAGGTTCAGGAAGAAGCAGAAGAGGAGGCTCAGGATACTGATGAGAGCCCTCCTCCTGCGCAGACTACTATCGACGATCGCATTGCTCGGATGGAGGAGAGTCAGACCGCTTTGCGAAGGAAAGTCCAAGAACTTCGAGCAGAGGTCGCTGATGCCAAGGCCGTTACAAAGAAGAAGTTTGGCAAGGTGACTCGCACCTTGAAGGCAATCCTGTGTTGCTTACAGGATAAGGGTGCTCCTCCTCCGTCACCAGACTCCGACTAGCGATGTGATCTTTGATGTTGTTATTAGTAGTTAGCCATTTCCTGTTTTATGTGTGTAAGCCTGTTAGGGCTAGTGCTTTGCTTATGTTGCTGTTGCTTAACTGTCTTAATTTCCATGTAATTCTAGTCATGATGCTTGTAAGGATATATCCCTTGTATTGCGACAATTTTGATTAATTGAAATGCATAGAATGCCTTTGACTCTTTAGTGAATGATTGTGGTGTATTTGTGCAATTGAGACTGACAAGGTTGCGCCCTATTTTGAATATAGGGAATGCTACCTAAGACTACGAGGAGCGCGGTTCGGCTTGCATTGTCAGACCATATGGATCAGACTCCCTCTCAGTCTGGCACTCGTTCGGACCCTGCTGTGGGCCCGATTCCTGAGGCAGTTCGATCGTCTCAGCCTGCTGTTGGTCCTACAGATGGACCACCGCCATTTACACCATCAGTTAGAGAGCCACATCGCGCGTCTACTTCCACACCGCATCCGCCACAGCCTGCTCCACCCCCTGACAGATTCGAGCAGATGATGGCTATGATGCTACAGCAGCAGCAGCTCTTGACCACCATAGTGGGGACTTTAGCCCAGGGTGGGGGTGCGACTACATCTACTCCACCTGCACCACCTGCGCATCCAGCTGAGGATGCCTATACTTACGCCCAGGATGAGGGCATGGCCCATCCTGCGCAGCCTGCTTTCCCTGCGGGGAATCCTGCCGACACACGGGGCCTTCTAGAGCGATTTCAGCGCTTGCGGTCTCCTACTTTCACGGGTTCTCACAGACCCGAGGAGGCTGAGTTCTGGCTCGACCGAGTGTCGAAGATTCTACGGATGTTGTACTGCACCGAGGCTGAGCAGGTAGAGCTGGCTACCTTCCTGTTTGAGAGAGAGGCCAGTATGTGGTGGGATAGCGTATTGCGGACTGTTGCCGCAGATTTCGTATGGACGTGGGCAGCATTTGAGTTCCGCTTCCATGAGAAGTATTATCCCCAGACCTACAGGCACGAGAGGGAGAATGAGTTTCTCCGTCTCAGGCAGGCAGCGATGACAGTTACCGAGTATGAGCATCGGTTCACAGAGTTGGGCAGGTACGTCCCGACGATTCTAGCTGATGAGCAGATGTGCATACGGCGCTTTTTGGAGGTCTTACGACCGGATATTCGGTCGAAGATGTGCTGTGTCAGTTTTCCCTCCTATGCGGAGTTGGTTCACATGTCCATGCGGGCAGAGCAGGACGTGGATCGACTTGCACGATCTCGAGGCCCGGCTACTTTTAGGCTGCGACCGGATTTGCCAGACAGGCCCTTCGCGGGCAAGAGGCCTCGCTTTGATCCTCCTACCAGGACCACGGCGCCTGTACCACCGTTTCGGCGCCCTGATTTGTCATGTACATACTGTGGGAGGACGGGCCACTTAGCGCAGAGTTGCTTTTCGAGGATGCGGGACAGTGGGTTCTCGCCGCCGCAAAAGATTGATCGTGTACGTCCCCAGGCGATATCAGCACCGCCTATACGGTCAGCTCCTGCGCATCCTTCTTTCAGACCTACGGTATCGCAGATTCGACAACCTCCACGGCCCTTGACACAGCGGCCGAACCGGCCACAGCAGGCTCGAGTTCATGCATTGACAGCTGAGGCAGCTACGACGCCGACTTTCCAGCATTCAGCCTTTGAGGTCACGACCCATATCAGAGGTACTCCCGTTCTTGTCATGGTGGACACTGGTTCCACGATTTCGTTGATATCGCGTGCCGTAGTCAGACGTCTTGGGTTACAGACTATCACTATGGATAGCGTGCGAGTCCTTGCAGCTCATGGAGATTATTCGGATGTCACCCAGATGTGTGAGGGTTGTTTAGTTGATCTGGGAGGCAGGACGATGACTCTTGATCTGGTCGTCGATCCCTCGCTCGTTTATCTCGACGTCATTCTTAGCATGGACTGGTTGACTGCAGCAAGAGCCGAGATTGACTGCGAGGCTCGTGTGGTGACGGTGTACGAGCCTGAGGGCACGCCTTTCACGTTTTCAGTGCGGGTAAATCTTCCTTTCCGCATACTTAGCTACGCCACTCTATTGCGCGACGCTGGTGCCCAGTTACTTGAGCAGACACCAGTTGTTTCTGAGTTCGGGAATCTGTTCAGGAAGATCCCTGGTTTGTCGCCCCGACGTGAGATCGATTTCACTATCGATCTGATTCCTGGTTCTACACCCGTCTCACTGTCAATGTATCGCATGGCACCATGTGAGATGGAGGAGTTGAGGACGCAGATTGATGGTCTGCTAGAGCTTGGCTTTATACGGCCTAGCGTGTCTCCTTGGGGAGCACCGGTCTTGTTCGTAAAGAAGAAGGATGGTTCGCTGCGATTGTGTATTGATTATCGCAGGCTGAACCAGCTCACGGTGAAGAACAAGTACCCTTTGCCCAGGATCGATGACTTGTTTGATCAGTTGAGAGGAGCGCAGTACTTCTCGAAGATTGATCTTCAGTCAGGTTATCATCAGCTGCGCGTCAGGGATGAGGACGTGTAGAAGACAGCATTCAGGACCAGTTTTGGCCACTACGAGTTCCTCGTGATGTCGTTCGGTCTTACGAACGCGCCGGCCGTGTTCATGGATCTGATGAACCGGATATTTCGGCCTTTCCTTTATCGATTCGTCGTTGTCTTCATTGACGACATTTTGGTGTACTCTAGGAGTCGAGAGGAGCATGAGGAGCACTTGCGTTTGGTCCTTGATACGCTCAGACGGCATCAGTTGTTCGCACAGTACAAGAAGTGCGACTTCTGGAAGCAGGAGGTGAAGTTTCTGGGACACGTGGTGTCCAAGGATGGCATGGCAGTTGACCTGTCTAAGGTAGATGCGGTGCAGGACTGGGAGCGGCCTGGTTCTGTCACTGAGGTGAGGAGTTTCTTGGGTCTCGCTGGTTACTATCGGCGCTTCATTCAGGACTTCTCGAAGATCGCGAGACCCTTATCTCAGTTGACACGGAAGGACGTGAAGTTCGCCTGGAATGATAAGGCGGAGTCAGCTTTTCAGGAGCTGAAGGACAGGCTTACGTCCGCCCCTGTGCTAGTATTGCCAGAGCAAGGGGTTAAATACACTATATACACTGACGCGTCTAGCGTTGGTTTGGGTTGTGTCCTTATGCAGAGGGACAGGGTAATTTCGTATGCCTCGAGACAATTAAGGAAGCACGAGGAGAATTACCCTACACACGACCTAGAGTTGGCAGCCGTTATATTCGCACTGAGACTCTGGAGACATTACCTCTACGGAGAGGAGTTCGAGCTCTTTTGCGACCACAAGAGCCTCAAGTACATATTCACGCAGCGAGACTTGAATATGAGGCAGCGGCGATGGATGGAGACGCTAAAGGACTTCAAGTTTGAAGTCTCTTACCATCCTGGGAAGGCGAACCTTGTGGCTGATGCGTTGAGCCGCAAGAAGGCGATAGAGTTTGCGGCTCCGCTGATGGTTGCCGAGTGGGATATGGTTGAGTTTTTGCGAGACTTTGAGCAGAAACTCACCGTGGAGGAACCATTTGAGTTCATCGCACACGTACAGGTGCGATCCCAGATCGATGACCGAGTCATCGAGGCGCAGAGGGACGACGCGCATCTTACTGAGCTTCGAGAGCAGGCCAGTGATGATGCTGACGCCGACTGGCGAGTTGGTATGGATGGGGGCTTACGTTACCGTGGCCGCCTATGCGTCCCAGATGTCCCTGACTTGAGACGAGAGATTCTCGAGGCTGCGCATTCTACTAGACTCGCGATGCATCCAGGCAGTAGGAAGATGTATCGTGACGTGAAGAGGACATATTGGTGGGAAGGTATGAAGACCCACATAGCTGAGTTCGTGTCCCGTTGTCTCACTTGTCAGCAGGTGAAGGCAGAGCATCGTCGACCACCTGGACTTTTGCAGCCTATGCCGATTGCAGAGTGGAAGTGGGATTTCATTTCCATGGATTTCATTTCTGGGTTGCCGAAGACGAGGAAGGGACATGATTCCATTTGGGTGATCGTCGACCGATTGACGAAGTCGGCGCACTTCCTACCGATCAGAGTTACGAACTCTGCAGACGAGCTGGCTAGATTGTATATCAGAGAGATCGTGCGTCTGCATGGAGTTCCGTTGGAGATCGTGTCGGACAGAGACACGCGGTTCACTTCTATTTTCTGGACTCGCATTCAGGAGGCTATGGGTGTGAAGTTGAAATTCAGTACTGCCTTCCACCCATAGACGGACGGACAGACGGAGCGAGTGAACCAGATCCTGGAGGACATGTTGCGAGCTTGCGCATTGGACTTCAAGGACAGTTGGGATGACTGTCTTGCATATGCGGAGTTTGCGTACAACAATAGCTTCCAGGCGAGTATCGGCATGGCACCTTATGAGGCGCTGTATGGGCGACCTTGTCGCGCACCACATTGCTGGTTAGAGGTCGGTGAGCGTAGCTTGATCGGCCCAGAGTTGGTGCAGGCGACGTCAGAGAAGATCTATATTATTCGACGTCGGCTTCTTACAGCGCAGAGCAGACAGAAGAGCTACGCCGATACGAGACGACGGCCACTTGAGTTCACAGTCGGGGATCACGTGTATTTGCGAGTTTCCCCTATGAAGGGAGTCCTTCGGTTCGGGAAGAAGGGGAAGCTGGCACCGCGATTCATTGGTCCATTCCAGATCCTCGATCGTGTGGGAGCGGTGGCTTACCGATTGGCTTTACCCACGCTCCTCGCAAGCGTCCACAACGTATTTCATGTTTCTATGCTGAAGAAGTACGTTGCTGATCCTTCCCATATCATCAGATGGGAGCAGGTGCAGTTAGGAGAGGATGTTACTTATATCCTGCGACAGACACGCATCTTAGACAGGAAGGAGCAGGTACTGCGTAGCAAGGTGATTTCCCTTGTGAAGGTACTATGGACGCATCACTCTGAGGAGGAGGCTACTTGGGAGACAGAAGCCGAGATCAGAAAGAACTACCCACAGCTTCTCGAGGAGTACGAAAAGGTACAAATTTCGAGGACGAAATTATTTGTTAAGGGGGGTAAATTGTAACGCCCATGAAAAATCCGTACTTGGGCTCGAGTACCAACTCGACCCGAAATCGCGTAGAAATAAATTCCATGGAAATTAAGCGTAAGTTAGCTAGCGCAACGCTAGAGTAGCTGGGAAATAGTCCCTGATCACTTTAAATACGTTCTGCAAGACCCAAATCGAGTAGAACAAACAACTCTACAACACTCTATAACCTCGGATCAAACTCTAAGCAGGTTTGTTCTCTGGACCACATTGAATTCTTGAATTGGATCTAGACCGCGCGTCGAAGGTCCGATACCTCCTGTCTTAGACCGTTAGAACCGCCCAGCTGGACTTGACAATCATCTCGAAAATCAAGTCAAACCGATAATCACAGAGGATTTCGTTGAACCCGGACTGAAGCGACCGCGAATAGGGACGGATTTGGAATTTTAAATTCAAATCTGGCACACGACTTGACGCGTCAGTATTAAGCGTTCTGACCGTCAGAATTCATCCAGATTACACCTTCGGATCAGGAAAAATTTCTATTTATTATCATGAGACTTTCAGCCCTGATCTACGTGCGGTGACCGCTGAACTGAAACTGGTCCGCCACGTGCGATCTGCGAACCCTGCCAGACTGAAAACTTAATACGAGGTACATCTGGTACACATGAGCTTAAGTCTGATCGCAATTGACCAGGGGACCACCAGAAAGCAGTTTTTGGACCGAAACAGCCCCGAAATGGATAGGCATCAAGTAAACTTCGTCCCGGAGCCTATTTTCGGCGATTTTAAGCTTATAAAAGGGGTTGAAACCCTCATTTCTCCCTTCCATCCGAAAATCACAAAACCTAGGAGAAAAAGAGAGAGAGTTTGAGAGAAAGAGAAGAAGAGAATTTTCTCGCTTCCGAGCCCCTGACAGTTGCTGCTTCAGCACTTCTTTCCAATCACCTGGCTGGTGATTTCTCCACTTTTTCAGGTATAAAATAACCCCAAAAACTTGCTGATTTAGGATTTACTTAGATGCATAATATGTTAGCTAACGTATTCCATAAATCAGGCTCTCCTACTGCCGTAGACGAAGCGTACACGCTCCGTTCAAAATCCTGCAACCGTAAGAGACTAGGTGAGGATTTTAGACGCTTTGATTGACGGTTTACAACGCTTTCAATGTCGTTTAATAGTAGATTATCGACGGCATCGCCGTTTGACATGTACAACATGCTCTCCGTTTCCTGTTTCGTAAATTAACGAAGAATATGAGATTTAGGGCATTTTAGTCATTTGTAGGAAGTACGGTCTACATGCATATTTTGCTGACGTGATTGACATGGTTTGTCACCGCATTAGGGAGTTAGGAATGCTTGCATAATCAGTTTGGCAAAGAGATTCGCCAAGTTGCACACTTTGGGTCGACATACTATATGTGGACTTAAGTGTGTAGTGTATGTGTTTGTATAAATGCTTGTAATAGTATGTATTGAATTGAATGATGTTATGTAGTAGTTTGAGATTGATTTCATGATTAAAATGCTGACCTAAATGATTTCCTACATGTTTACCTTATGCATGATTGCATTACATGCATAGAAAGTATGCCTTGAAGATTTGCTTAAGTTGAACGTTATAACATGTGTTAACATGCTCACATGATGTATTTCAATTCCAATACCTTTGCGTATAGTGCTGATAGGATTCCATAGATGTGTGGGACTAGACTTAGTCCAGGCAGTCGGTAACCGAGCGAATTCGTGGCTGACTGGTCATAGCCACGAACGACGCGTCGATGAATGTGATTCGTGTTTAGAGTTGGCGGCAGTGGTTAGGCCACGCGAAGTGTTTTACGCACTTCATGTCGTTCGACTTGAGATGCGATCGCGCTAGTCGAGCACGTCAAGTAACCCGACTGGCCGATGTATGTTCACCTTGTATGTGTCATAACTGCTTGAACCTAGGGTACTGAACTTACCATTGTAAACCCCGTTAACCATGGTACCTTGATCCACGAAGACTCATGAGCCGGGCATGGTGGTATGGGACACCGTGGTCGAGCTGTCGGCCTACGCTGGGGCCACAAACCTCCCCGTAGTGACCAGTGAGCACCTAAACTCGTGAGCAGATTATGGTGGTATGGGACACTATATTCTAGCTGTCGACCTACACTGATCAGGCGACGAGCCCTTTGTAGTGACCGCGAGCGTATTCTAAGTCCACGGGAGGCGACGACCCTTCCGTGGCAGTAGAGTACGGTAGGCCTGTATTGATAAGGTGATGGGGGAGCGGTGCAACGAGTGCGAGCAACAGCCCTGGCAGCCCTTGCAGTGACCTACGAAATATACATCGTATGAGATTACTAGGAGTGACGACCCTAGACAGGATCTGTGTTGGGATTGATACAAAGGAAGTACCTTAGTTTCCCAATCCTGCTATTTGAATGGACTAATAACAACTTGAAAATCATATCACCATAGCATTGCAAGTGCCTGGAAGATGTGGAGCACTCTAGGGAGTGTGGCATGCCGCGGTCGTAAGATGTTGCCGCATGAGGGTGATCGTCGGTGAGGGCATACATCACGTCATATCATCTTGCATTAACAACAGTATTAGGATTGTCTGATTTACTGCTTTACTATTATCGCGTGATTGAATTGTGAACATGCTAATCTTTGCTCTATGATTCCACTGAGTTGATCACTCATTCCCACGTTATGGGATGGTGTTTGCAACACCCACCAGACCCTGTTGTAGCTGCAGGTGAGGACGAGATCCAGGAGGTGGAGCCAGAGATCGACGAGGACCAGGATGAGTTCTCGTATATGCAGTATCATGACGGCTTCCCGTAGGTGACCTGGATCGAGGGGACATCAGTAGGACTTTCCTTTTTGAACATTATTCTTTTGTTATGTATATGTACATGAGACTCAGAGATGTAGTCATACTTTGGAGACAGATGAGATTACTTTGTTTTTTCCATACAGTGATATATACATTGTTTAGTCTTCCGCTTGCTTTTATCACTGGATCTGAAGTATGAATTGCAGTTTTGGTATACTTTTACTCATATGAATGCTTTAAATCAGACAACATTGAATCATAACCATTTTTGTTGCATAAGTGACGGTCTGGAACTCGGGAGTTGAGTTTATACACGACCCCCGATTTTCAGGGTGTTACAGTATCGAATGGGCCACATCTCATGGGCCCTTTATTCATCAGATGGGCCATATCTTATGGGCCTTTTATTCATTAGATGGGCCATATAAATGGGCCAAACCAATGGGCCTTATGTGCATTGCAATGGGTCAAACCCGTGGGCCTTGGATTGCGTCAAATGAACTTAGTCTCGTGAGTCTAAAATATGACCAATGGGCCATACCAATTGGGCCCCACATGTAGATCAAGTGGGCCTCAACCCATAGACCTAACATGAGTCCAATGGACCTAAATCCCTAGGCCTTACATATATCAAATGACCTACTTACATGGGCTTTAAATTTCAACAAAAAGGGGTCCAATCACCTGGGCCTTGAACTACATCAAATGGGCCTAGTCCCATGGACTTGCAACACATCAAATGGGCCTAAGTCCATAGGCCTTATATGAATCAAATGAGCCCAAATTCTTAGGCCTTTCATAGCAAGTGGGCCCAAGCTCATAAGACTCGTACGAATCAAATGGGCTTAACCCATAAGCATTTTATAATTCAATAGGCCTAACCCATAGCCCTTTTGAAATTCAAATGGGCCTAAACCATAGGCCTAAAATGATCTTTTCGAGTGGATGGACGGCCTGGATGCATTGCCTGACAATGGTGGGGCCCACATGAAGGCGTACAATCGTATATATTATATAATATATAAACTACATATATTATAATATAGGTAATATATACAATATTATGTGTAATATAGATATAATATAATAATATATATATGTGGGCCCCATCGTCCAGTGGGGACGGTGAGGGAACAACGCACCTCACAGTGGGCGTCACCGTCCACGGACCGTGGACGGTGTGAATAAAATGCATAAATCAATGTGGGTCCCACGTATATGGCCCACCGTGATGTTTATTTAAAATCCAACCCGTTCATAAGGTCACTCAGACCTGTATGAAGGGACAGTAAAATTTTCAGCTTGATCCAACACTTCTGTGGGCCCCAGAAACCTTTCAACGGTAGAATTAAATTCACACTGTTTTGCATGGTGTGGGCCACCTGAGTTTTGGATCTGACTCATTTTTGGAGGGGGGCCCACCACTGGGGTGGCCCACCTCATAAATAGGTCGGATGACAAATAAACATTATGGTGGGGCCCACACGCAGGGCCTTGGGCCCCCTTACGTCCGTCCGTCCAACGTGCGCAGGCAGCGCCTACTGCCTTCAAAAGGTGGCAGCGCTGCTGCCTTCTTTTGTTTTTTATTTTATTTTTTTTTTGTGTGTGCTTAAAAAAACACAGGTGGGGTCCACTGATGAGAAATCCTCTCCGCCCACTTGATTCTACGCCCCAAACAGGCCACACAAACCTCATCTCTGGCACTGATTTGGAGTGTAGAAACCACAAAGTGGGCATTAGCAGGCTTGAAAGTGTAAAAGTATCATTATCTCTGGTACGGCCCGCCTGATCATTGGATTGAGATCATCCCTTGGCTCAACGCCTAAAATATCCTAGGAAAAATGGTGGATGGCGTGGATTTAACATAAACATCAGGGTGGGGCCTAAACGAGGGGACCACCCCCAAACACTTTTTTTTTTTTTTTTCCTACTTCCCTTTACAACGTCCAGCGTCCCAGACGCTGGACGGTTCCTTTTACACATTTTTTTTTTTATAGGTGGGCCCTGATGAAGTGGGCCACCACATGATGGGCGGCATGGAAATAACGTCGAAGGTGGGCCCCGCTTGAATAAAATAAATACACCAAGATGTGATCCATTCAAGTGGGCTACACCATCCTATTACAATAAAATAAAATAAAAGAGAGAGAGAGAGAGACATGGAGAGTGGGACACGGCTTGTGATGGAGGGTCCCCGTCATTTTGGGCCCTCCCATACTTGAAATCATACATCCATGGGTCATTTGAACATATGACCATCAAAACTCAAGATCAACGGTGGGAATCCTTTCCCCACCGATATGGATGGTCTAGATGACCCTTCTCAAATGAAAATAAGGATCATGATGGGGTCCATGGAGAATGGCCCCATCATGGAATGATCATGGCGATCCAAGTGGTCCATCGGCCACAAATAAGGGTCCCAAGTGAGATCCACACCATTGATCGGTGGGCCTCACTTGGTCCACCATAAAAATAAGAAAATCTACCCTATAGAAGCACCCACCGTTCGATCTTCTCGCTCCTAGGGGTTCCTTGGCACCTTGTCTTCAACTTCAATGGCTAAGATGAAGAATGGAGGGTTGAGATGGGAGATTTTGGGGTAGGAAGGTGGGCCACTTGGAGCTTAGAAAGGTTGGAAAATTTCCATACGTGGGAGCCCTTGCAATTTTTTATTGTTTGGAAATTTTGGAATGAGAAAGAGAGAAAGAGAGAGAGTGATGTAAAGGGAGAGAGAGAGTGATGGATGGATGGATGAGTGATGGTTGTGTAAGAAAAGTATGGGTTAGGAAAACTTTTGTGGCTTTTTGTGTAAGAAAGGTATGGGTTTGGGAGACTTTTGTGGTTGCTTGGGAAAATGGGTGAGAGTGATGTGTACTTGACATGTGATGGGTTGATGGGTGATTGATTGATGGGATTGATGTGATTGATGTGACACATCGTTGAGATTCCCTTGGTTTTCGCAACGCGCGGCGTTTTCTCGCACCGAACGTTGGGCCATATCTCTTGATCCGGGTATCGCCTCGGCGCGCGAGTCGCGGTATCGGAACCGCGGCGACGGTGCGGTCGCTATGGTATTGGTCTCGGGTTGAGTCGACTCGAGTTGTCGGTACATGAATCCAGGTCGCGCGTCGATATTGTTTAAGGGTCGAAAGTTGCCGGAATTCGACCGGTAAGACCGCGGAAGTGTACGGAAAGGTACGGACCAAGATACGGGTCTTACATATGAGATTACTAGGAGTGACGACCCTAGACAGGATCTGTGTTGGGATTGATACAAGGGAAGTACCTTAGTTTTCCAATCCTGCTGTTTGAATGGACTAATAACAACTTGGAAATCATATCACCATAGCATTGCATGTGCCTGGAAGATGTGGAGCACTCTAGGAAGTGTGGCATACCGCGGTCGTAATATGTTGCCGTATGAGGGAGATCGTCGGTGAGGGCATACATCACGTCATGTCATCTTGCATTAACAACAGTATTAGGATTGTCTGATTTACTGCTTTACTATTATCGCATGATTGAATTGTGAACATGCTAATCTTTGCTCTATGATTCCACTGAGTTGATCACTCACTCCCACGTTACGGGATGGTGTTTGCAACACCCACCAGACCTTGTTGTAGATGCAGGTGAGGCTGAGATCCAGGAGGTGGAGCCAGACATCGATGAGAACCAAGACGAGTTCTCGTACATGCAGTATCACGATGGCTTCGCGTAGGCGACCTGGATGGATGGGATTTCAGTGGGACCATTTTGGATATTTATTTTGTTCATGTATATTATATGAGACTCAGAGATGTAGTCATACTTTGGAGACAGATGAGATTTACTTGTTTTTCCATACAGTGATATATATATTGTTTAGTCTTCTGCTTGCTTTTATCACTGGATCTGAAGTATGAATTGCAATTTTGGTATACTTTTACTCATGTGAATGCTTTAAATCAGACAACATTGAATCATAATCATTTTTTTTGCATAAGTGACGGTCTGGAACTCGGGAGTTGAGTTTATACACGACCCCCGATTTTCAGGGTGTTACAGTCAAACAAGAATCGGTCTGACCCGTTGGTGAGGAGAAGCGCAAACAAGGTCCGTTACTAGTATACTAAAGGAGGTTATAACCCAATTGGTGGATAGCGAGGTTGATTGCTGGTGTCTGGTGCATGAGTGTCGACCACGGTATTTTTTCGAGATATACAGTTATGATATGGCATGACAATATGATGGTGATGATGTGATTACGGATGCACATAACACAGTTATGACTGTGGTATAGGAGAAATGAAAATATGACTTGGTGATGCTTGTAGCATTGACTTGGAGTATTACTATGATGCATATGCATTGCATTGGCATTGACATCATACCTTATGTATTATACGCCTTTCACCATTTATGATTTCTTTGTGGTATATTTATCTTGCTGCATGTAGGACACACTACACACACATGTGTACTCACTAGGCTTTTTGACTAAGCTTCTTATTTCTCTTTTTTTTTTCAGGGCAGGAGTAGCTTGGAAGACTTAGCATTCTCGTTGCATTGTATCTATTTTTTAATTTGGCAATGTTGATGTTGTGTATCTTTTGGAAAACATTGTACTTGTAACCATCAGGATTTATAATGGAGAGTGTTGCTTAGTATTTTGATCATGGATCTTCATGCTCAGGTATTATTATGTATATATAAAAAAATAAAAATTTAAGTAAAAAATCTTCCTTGTGGTATGCCGAACTTGGGACTTGGTGTATGGAAGTCGAGTGTCAGATTCGAGGCATCATTGAAGCTGTCCGTCCCAGGATTTGGGGCGTGACATTGAGAGTGTTTCATGCCCAAGTGGGTTCGTGACAACACCCTCAGTCTTTTGAGTGAAGGAGGATTAGTTGAAGGGTTGCCTATCCATCACAGGATTAGACACCACTTGAGATCCTCTGAGTTAATTGAAGTGATGGCTGCAAATCAACCTCTACCTTAACTTTAACCTCCAGTTGAGGAAGTTCAAGATGAAAATGAGGTGCATAATGCACCCCCAACTCGTACTCTATGAGATTATTTACAACCGGCGGGGGTGAGTACACCTTCCTGCATGATGTTTCCATTAAATGCAAGAACTATGGATATTAAACCAGGGATAATTCAACTCCTCTTTAAGTTTTATAGACTAGAAACTGAAAGTCTATACTTGCATATGAAAGAGTTCGATGAGATAATATCTACATTACACTTCCTAAACATGTCCGAGGACATAGTTAGACTGAAATTATTTTCTTTTTCTTTGAAAGAAAAGGCTAAGTCGTGATTATATTCCTTAAGACCAAGGTCCATTGGCACGTGGGCTAAGATGACAAGGAAGTTCCTTAAAAAGTTCTCCCCCTATCATAAAAAAGTACCTTAAGGAAAGAAATCATGAATTTTGCATAAAAAGAGGATGAAACCTTCTTCTAATGTTGGGAGCGATTTAAGGATCTCATAAATTCATGTCCACAACATGACTACAAAATATAGCGTATAACAAGCTTTTTCTATGAGGGATTGGCGTCACCCATGCACCAATTTGTGAAGATGATGTGTAATGGGGAATTCATGAATAAAGAAGCCGATGATGCATGAGATTATTTTGATAAACTTGCTGAAAACGCACAATCATGGGATGCTTCTTCAAGAATTACCACTTCTAAGCCTACTCAATCAAAAAAAATGGGAGGAATATATATTTTAAAAGAGGAAGATGATATAAATGCAAGAGTGGCTAAACTCACAAGAAAGGTCGAGGCCATAGAACTTAAGAAGGTAGAACCCAAAAAGACTGCAGAAGTTGTTTGTGGTATTTGTGCTTGTAACATACATACAATTGAGAATTGCCCAATAATTTCTGCTTTTCAAGAGATATTAAATGGCCAATCAAATGCCGTAAACAACTACCAAAAACCTTTCAGTTGACCCACCTCAAATACATATAACTCAAGCCGGAGGAACCATCCAAACTTTAGTTGGTGGAACGGACAAATGGCTACTCCTCAAGGGATCCTTAACCAATTTCTGAATCAAAGGAAACCTAAGAGGATCTGATCTTAAAACAAATACAAAACCAAGAGCTTTTTAATCAGGGTATGCTACAAGCCTTTCAAGACCTTATAAAGGCCATACAAGCGCTTGAAATAAAAAATTCAATTGGGAAGAAAGGGATTCTTCCGGCTCAACCTCTCCCCAACCCAAAACAGCAATATGAAATAAGTGACCCAAGCTCTTCAAAACAGATTGAGCAGGCTAAGTCTATCACCACTCTTAGGAGTGGGAAGACAATTAACAAATCTATTCCGGTGAGGGCTGAAAACTCGAAGGACCCAGAAATAGATGAGAATGATAGACTTAGCAATGCTCTCCATGGATTAGAATCAGAACCTCAAAGAAAGCTGATTGTGCCATTCCCTCGACAGTTGATTGCACCAAAACCTCTCTTTAACTCTCAGGATATTCTAGAGGTGCTGAAGCAAGTGAAGGTCAACATCCCTCCATTGTGCCGTTAAAAAAATCCCTTCATATGCCAAATTTCTGAAAGATTTATGTACGACCAAAAGATGACAAAACATATAAAAGAAAATCTTTTTGATCGAAAAAGTGAGTGCCATCCTCAAGCAAGATGTGCCATAAAAATATAAAGATCCCGGTAGCCCAACCATCACTTGTGTAATTGGGAATCACCGGATTGAGCACTCACTTCTTGACTTGGGGACGAGCGTAAATATGATCCCTTACTTGGTTTATGAACAATTGGGTTTATGTGAATTAATACTCACCCAGACCACATTACAACTTACCGATCGCCCAATTTGTGTACCGAGAGGGATGATTGAGGATGTGTTGGTCCAAGTTGATAAATTCTACTATCCAGTAGATTTTATTATCCTGGATACTCAACCCATCATAAATGTGAGTACTCAAATATTCATCTTTCTTGGTCGCCCATTCCTTGCTACATCAAATGCTATCATTAATTGTAGGAATGGAATTATGAATTTATCTTTTAAAAATATGACATTGGAGCTCAACATCATTTTTAATATGAACAAACAGCCAGAAGATGATGATGGTACCCACAACATTAACATGATCGATTCTTTCATGGAAGATAAAGCATTCCTGACCTTATACTTTGACACTCTAGAGACGTGCTTGGCCCACTCCCCTGATTTAGATGATGACATGATTAGGGAGATGGATGCCTTGCTTGATGCTATGCCGGTACTTGAAATTAACCGGTGGAGGCTACAATTTGAAAAATTGCCCTAAACCGATGTAGTGCCTCTATCGTGTAACCTTAAAGCACCGAAGCTTTACCTAAAATCTTTGCCTACCGATCTTAAATTTGTCTACTTAGGTCAAGATGAGACATATCCGATGGTGATCTCTTCCCACCTTAAGAAAGAAGAGAGTGTGCTCATTTTCACTCTCATTGAGTATAAAGGAGCTCTTGGATGGTCGATTGTGGACCTCAAGGGAATTGACCCTTTGATTTGTACTCATCGCATCTATCTTGAGGATAATGCAAAAACCACCCGACAACCACAACGTCAACTCAATCCAAATATGAAAGAAGTGGTTAAGGCTGAGGTAATTAAGTTGTTGGATGTGGGTATCATATACCCTATATCCGATAGTCAATGGGTGAACCCAACTCAGGTAGTTTCTAAGAAGTCCGGAATCACCATCGTAGCCAATGCCGACAATAAACTCGTGCCAACTAGAGTTACTACTGCTTAGAGAATGTGCTTGACTATAGGAAGTTGAATACCGTCACAAGGAAGGACCACTTTCCTTTTCCCTTCATTGATAAAATTTTAGAAAGGCTAGTCAGACACTCTTACTATTGGTTTCTTGACGGATATTCGGGCTACAATTAGATAGAGATAGCCCTTGAAGATCAAGAGAAGACAACATTCGAATGTCCCTTTGGCACCTTTGCTTACCAGAGGATGCCATTCGGAATATGTAATGCCCCCGCCACTTTTCAGACATGCATGTTGAGTATTTTTTCTAACATGGTGTGACAATATTTAAAAGTCTTCATGGATGACTTCTCTGTCTTTGGTCCATCCTTCAATAAGTGGTTAGAAAATCTTAAATGTGTGTTGAAGTGATGCGAGGAAAAGAATTTGGTTTTGAATTGGGAGAAATGTCATTTCATGGTTCCCAAGGGAATTGTGCTTGGACACATAATTTCATCCAAGGGAATTGAGGTAGACAAGGTAAAAATTGATCTTATCTCTAACCTACTGTTCACAACCCCAAGTGCAGGGTCGCAATATAGTAATAATCATAGTAAGACTGAGGTTGAATCCACAGGGACTGAAACTTGTACGTTTCTGAAATTAACTAAAAGTAGAACGAGAAGAAGATGTGAAACTAATTTTGAAGTACTTGAAAGAGTAATTGTGAATAGATTAATTAAAACTAAGAATTTAAAGGTGAAAACTAGGGTGCTAAAGATCCACTTGTAGTGATCATGGAGGCCTCTTGCTTGATTTAAGTAACACAATTAGAATTGGAGTCCTATCTTATCCAATTGAAAAATATATTAATAAAATCAACTTTGAACTTCCATTAACGTAATTCTCAATGAAGGAGAACTGATAATTGGCAGGGATTCCATCACCAAACCATGCCCAGGAGACAATGTCAAACAATGGGATTTACCAATCCCATAATTTCAAAGTAGGAGACTTGTGAAGATTAGGAAGAATTTCATCACCCTACCATGTCCAAGGGATAATAGTGAACAATAGGACTTGCTGATTTCACAATCTCAAATCAGGAAAAGAAGATACTCAAAGCTATTACAGATCTCACTACGCCAAAATCGTATATTTGCGACGGACCAAATCCGTCGTAAAACCAAAAAAAGATGGATTTCATCCGTTGCTCGGTCTGTCGCTGTTTACTTGGTCTTTTTTGCTTTCCAACAGATAAAATCCGTCGTTGAATTTTCGACGGATAAGATCCGTCGTATATTACCAACCACTAACATCCGTTGTAAAAAATTTAAAATCCGTCATTGAAATAGGAAAAAACCATCGGAATTAGTTGTCATTTAAAATATTAGTGACGGATAAGGTCCGTTGCTAATATGACGAGAGCAACAGATCAAAACCGGGTCAGTGATGTTCAGACATTAGCGACGGATTTTGTCCGTCGCTAAAATATCTGCGAATTTTAAGAACAATTGTTAGATTTGTTTATATTTTTTTTTGAATCTTACACCTGATAGTCATTCAAAAAATAATTCACATGATAATCAATCAATGATTAAACATGTGCGTGCCTATATCACCCATTTAACATTCATCAAGACAATAATCAGCACAATACTAATAAAAGAGTTGACGTTCTATTTAATGTTTTCAGATTACAAATGCACATGAACGTCCATTTTCCGCGCTACAATTGTTTATAGCAATACAACTTTCCATGCAGCCACATAGCCTAATATAGACAAACAGGCAAAATAAAAAATACATGGTAGAAGACATTTCATATACCTCATCAACACTCAAAAGTGAGAATTTTTTGTCAAGCATGTTGGCTTTAAAATTACGACGACCCAAGAGCCCGCTTATATCAACTATTCTCCAGTCTTCTACAACTTTTGCTACCGTTTGAAGCACAATTTTCTCCAAATCAAGAGCTTCCGCCTGATAGAAGAGTAGAATAACCTTTATGAAATGCATATGACCTTTCAAGTAATAAAAAATGGGATCTACATAACAAATATTCAACCATGGATTAATGTTTTCAAATGGCCTTTGTAGCAAGAACAATTGTTGTTAAATTTGAATGCACGGTGTTTGTTTGTTTGGAAGGAAAGACAATTGATATTAGGCATGTGCCTTTTGGTTGCTAGATAGATGCATATATCCCTTCTAAACTATACATGTATGATGTGCCACTTCAATGAAAGAATGAAAACTTTTAAAGTCACAAGAAAATTCATACATGTAAAACATGACACAGAAGCATCCAACTATTCCCCATATCAACAAAAGAAGTGCACTTTGCAGACATTACCATACATGGTTTTGCTCAAAATATTTTAGTAGGACATGGCATGGTCTCATTCGTAGTTGACATGAAAAAAGTTGCTTTAGTTTCATGGTCTATATAAGCACATGGCATGGTCCCATTCGTAGCTAAGCTATAAATCACAAAAAGCAGTTTTTTTTTTTCTAGTTGAAAGGCTTTAATTTATGCTAGAATTTTATGCAGTTTTTAGTGTTTCCAACATCTACAAATTAGGATAACATGAATTGTAAAGATTTAATCATTTTGACTGAGATTTAACTGTGTTCTTCCATCGGTCTTTTCATTGCAAGCATGGGAAGGCTTCTCTTCAGTAAGGTGTGATTGTCAGTACTCTTTTATAAGCTGCTTATAGTGTTCTCTCTCTCTCTCTCTCTCTCTCTCTCTCTCTCTCTCTCTCTCTCTCTCTTTGTAACAATGTATGAATGACTTTATTTTTTTTTTTTCTTGTAAAGAACTAGAAGTTGACAACTACTTTCTTGTGCATTATTTTCTTTAATGCAGTCAACTGTTCCTTCATTTTCTTCTTCATGGAGAAAATATGCTGGCTTACCTTTTGATAACAAATGTTGCATGTTTAGAACTCACAATAGTAATATGCTTCAACTGCATAAACTACTCAATCATGCGAACCCATCATGTGATTTTAGGCTATTTTTCCCATCTAAACGGTATAAGAATGTTCTCTAAATTAGGAGATGAAATAGGGACTTGGATAAATAGAGATGTAGTAGCTTATGTGAACTCCATGTCTTCCACCTGTTGTTCCACTACAATGGTTGCAAGGGAAAGCCAATAGGCGGCAGACCTCAGATTCCTTACTAGCACAAAAATCTCAGGCCTCCCCTTCTCTTGCATCTCACTCCACTACTCTCCTCTCAGCCGAGCAAGCAATGCCGCCTCACAGAAGGCTTCTGCCACTGGCTTGGTGCTACAGCCACATACAACAGATGCACATGGCACAATATTAAGATGTTTAAACAAGAATAAAAAAATCATTTCCATTAACTCGAGTTCAGAATAAGGAAATCGGAAGGAATGACAGCAGAAGGAAATGCAAACCTTCCACGAACAAATCCTATCTGTGAAATTGCCTGGCCACATGGTCTTCTGGTATCTGCAGCTCCCACTTGCCAAACTGTTGCTGTCTGAAATATGACTTTATAGAGGATTGAGGGATTTTAACCAAGTAAAACCATGAAATGTCTTAACTGGCTGAAAATAATCAACATGGATTTAACCTAAAACCTTGAAATGTTCACTAAGTCTAGCAAACAAGGGCATAAAAACTCTATATATACATACAACAAAATAAAGCTACTTGTAAACCTTTGCAAATTGGTGAGGACAATACCAAGTGAATGCAATTCCAACTTACCTGAAGTTCCACCATTTCGACACTCAGCACATGGTTTCCATGAAGTGGGAGCAGAATATGGACTCTCCCAACAACAAAATGGCATTGATATTGCTAAGCACAATAACAAAAACAACAAGCCAAATCTAGTCGAGTTTTTATATTCTGATTTCTGTAATGCGAAAAAAAACCCAATTCATAAACAAGCAGATTTCGAGAGTTTTCATATTCTTATTTCTGTAATGTGGAAAAAAAACCCCCAATTTATAAACAATCAGATTTTGAGAATTTTCATGTTCTGATTTCTGTAATGTGAAAAAAAAAAAACCAATTCATAAACAATCATATTTTGAGAGAGATCATGAAATTGACAAAAAAAAAAATTTGTCATACTATATCTTTAAAAATAAAAATAAATCTATTGGTTGTTTTCTATGTAATCATTTGTTTTTTCTTGATTTTCCATAAAAGGAGAGTTAGATTTTTCTTTTTAAAAATAAAATACCTGAGATCTGTTGAGATTTGTTGACAAAAGGAATAGTTTTGCATTTCCTTTTGATTGAAAAACCTTTGCATTATAACTTTTTAAGAAAAAAAAAATCCATCTCATTATATCTTTCAAAAAAAAAAAAAAAAATCCGAAAGAAACTGTCCACAAAGTATATTACAAGTTTAAATGTCATGTACAATTCATTTCTATAATTTCATGGATCAGAGGTTATAATTGTTCAACCATTCTGATTTTTAGAATGTAGCTTAGTGACCACTTCACAATTTAATTGATTCAGTTTGAGTTAATAGTTTAAAGGTGTACAATTTCTGAGTACCTATGTTTCAAGAGTCGTACAAAATCTGAATATCAAATAACTACCCTAAATATGATGAGTCGGAATATGGAATGCATTTCAGCATTTCAAAATGGGCTTTCTAAATGGAGTTATGATATTATTTCAACATTTTGAATGGAATTTTCAGTTTGGAACATGAAATGCATTTCAGCATCTTAATCCGCATTGAATGGTTTTATTCCATGTGCACCAAGATGACAATGGCAATGGGTGTGTATTATTATGTATGATCTGTGATACTTCTGCGTCATTTGCAACCAACTTCTTTAATTTGGTTACTATCGCACGCTACTTTCATATTCTCCAACAACAATATACCTGTAAATTGTTCTGTTAGTAGAAGATACATAGATTTCAAAATATAATTGCCATCATCTTTATTAACATGGAAAATGAAATGAACATTAGCATCCTTGTCTTGTGAAGGAAAAGAAAAACTATGGAGATGAACGATTAAAAATTGGACCATACAGTTGGACAATAAGTTTATCATTAAAAAGTTCTCAAGGCCCTCTATAATGTTTATTTATCATCCAATCTGTTGATAAGGTCACAAAAACCTGAATGAAGGGAAAACATGGAATAACATGTTGATTGAAAACTTTTGTGGCCCCCAGAAGCCCCTACTGTGATTCACCTGAGATTTTGTATCTACCTCAATTTTGATATAATGCCCTCAAATGAGCTGAAAAACCAAATGAAAAAATGAATGTACGATGTGCATCTACAACACGTACATCGAGGTGGGCCACACATTCAGGGCCTCACTAAACTGTTAAAACATTACCTTGCCTCACTTAATCCGTGACCCTCAACAACTGTCTTTTGTCAAAGCACACGTCCTTGGAAATCCCATGAAACTACAAACACTATCAGCCCAAAACTGCAAAGCCAACACCTGGCATTTCAAAAGGTCGTAGCCACTAAATAAATCTCATAAAGGAGGTCCTGAGTCTAAAGATTTTAAAAAAGAATAATATAACAATTATCTTCACAGAGTTAAGGTAGATTGTAATTTTACTCAGAAAAGGGTTTGGCTAAAATATAAGAGTTTAGCCAAGTTGCTGGGAGAAATAGCAGATAAACACTCAAGAAATACAAATTACCGAATGTGACTACCACCAATTTTCAACTGCATATAAGATGAACTATGGTTTTGGCAGGCTTTTTTTCTTTTTCTTCTGCTTTTTTTTTTTTTTTGACAATTATAAATGTATTCCAAGTTGAAATAAGGATGCTTGAGTGTCAATCTTACCATGGCTCTGTTCCAAGAATTATTTGCATTAAACTGAGCAAGGACAATATCTCCCTTCTTAGGATTAAAAGCACCAATAACAGGGGCTTCTGGAAGGTTGAACGAAGCACCAATAATAGGGGCTTTTGAATAGCTGCCACTTTCTGGTCACCAACTGTTTGGATGTAGAACTTGCCACCTCCAAGTACTTCAGTTACCACTAACTGAAAGCAAAGGCCAGGAAGATACTTAAATTATATGATTTAAGAAAAGAAATAAGCAATATGACAGATAAACAAATGTGACAAAGCACCTGATGTACTTCCTTCTGTTTGCTTTCAACAACAGATGAACCATTTGTAACTTCCTGTCCTTCAACATTATTCTTCCAAATATGTAGAAAATATCTGTAAGCGGTCCTTTAGAAGAAAAACCAGTCCTGCACCATTTGAATTAATGTTTCTTACTTTCAGTGTTTGTTTTTTAGCAGACTGCTCGGCCTATGCAACGACGGTGTCTTTCATCAAAGCACATGTCCATCCTCAGAAATCCCATGAAACTACAAACACTATCAGCCCAAGACTGCAAAGTGGACACCTGACATTTCAAAAGGCCGTAGCCACTAAATAAAAACTCATAAAGGAGGTCCCGAGTCTAATGTGTTGGATTACATTAACAATCCATCTTGCAAATAACTTTCAAAAACCTAAGATCCAACATGCAAATCAAAAAGTGCATCAAAACAAAGACATTAGCTATAGAGAGTATCTAACACAGTTTCAAAAGGATTGGGTCGAGTTCATTTGACCTAGATCATTCACTTTGCTGTGGACCAACTTAGTTTGGATTGGGCCGAGTTTTCGGTCCCAAGTGTTTTCTAAGGTGAAGAATCTGATAGACAGGTTGGATTGTGTGGATACATCACTTTAGGCCCCAAATAACAACTAAATCAAATTTTCAATTTGTCAATCAGTTCATCTTAATAGATAAGAAAACATGTAAACTTTCGGAAAGAAAAACCAAAGCTCAATACAGGGAATCATTCTCCAATAAATAGTATGGCAAAAATTAAATTTTTTTTAAAAAAAATTGCCCGAGAAGATGCAACAGGTGGATCTATGTCCAGGATAATATAGACGGTTAAAAATTTTGAAAAATGAACCAGATCCTAATGATTGTACTGGCATGACATCACATAAAAGGTTCAAACATCTGATGGATGGCCCGATAATGAAGCAAAACATGCCTCATGGACCAACCGTATTAGATTAGATACACAAGGAAGCCATATGGTTTATGCAATAGTCATAAGTACCAAACTAATTAGCATATAAGCCTATCTAATAGCACTCTATTGGTACAAGTCCCAAAAGACTACCCAGTTGGACTTAACAGCCCCATGTTAATTGTGCGCCATGTTGGATGAAACATTTGGTTCGATCGGTATGCCCATATTCCAATTGGACCATAAATCATGGCCAGATTTGCATCCAAGCATCAGTGGGGTCAACCGTGGACCCCATCTGATGGCTCAAATAGTCTTGCATCATCAGACTTCGCATAAATGTACCATATTGGCATGTTTGAGAGAGTAGGATTCAAAATCCTACTATTGTGAATGGCCATAGAAGGCTGCAAAAAGTAAAAGAACTTTCACTTGTCCAGAAGATGAACTGATTTTGCATCAGAGCAGTATTTAAAGAGTGAGTACCTCAGGGGCAACATAATTTGGAGTTCCACATGTCCCTCTTGAAGAAGTCCAACAACCTGCACATGGAGAGAGAAACAAACGACAATTAGACATGCAGAATAACAAATGGCTGGAGCACCTTCATGGATGCAACAGACTGTCAACTTACTTACTGGGGCAATGTACTAAGGCCAAAATCTGAAATTTTGCCTTAGGAATCAATAAGAAGATTTTCAGGCTAAACAAGGAAGATAAATTCTGTTGCTCCAATCTTTGAGCTCCATAAACAGAGTTGAAATAAAATAAAGTAAGAGCAGATAAGCATCAGCTCATGAAGCACTCATCAAGCAACCCAAATAGCCTAGCCTCCTCCCTCTTCAAACAAAACTGCTCAGAAAAGCCTCATAAGAAACACTAAGTGAATAATACTAGCCATGTCTATGATAAATGAAAACAAGTATTCAATTCTAAATAGATGGTAATTGACATTCCAAGCGATATAGTTGTAGCAAAGAATCAAGGACCATGTATACTGGTTGTTATCATAATTCCCTACAAAGTTTGTTGCTGCAGAAATTTTTGAGAAAACCTGCAATACGAAAAGTTGGCATTTACAGAGGCCCCAACAAAACTAAATATTGTTTGGAGGACGCAAGATTCCAAGAGGGTCTACTGTCAAGTCAGGACGCAACTCATCAACCTTCCCCATAGCCAGATGTTTATTCAACACTTGTGATGTAAATATCGATCACAAAATAAACATGTGATGTGAAGGTGCCAGTGTATTGATTCCTCATACCCTCAGCCTCTGTGGTGTGAGGAGAATGTATGAAACATTATCTAAATGAAGGAGAGGAGCTGTTTGAAATACAACTGGACCCTGTCTACTCCAACAGGCTTACAATAATGCCAAATGTAGAACTATAATATTATCACTGCTAGTTAACATTGACAAGATCCTTATGATGCACCTTCTAAAAGGAAAAGGAATACTGAGCAGTGCTGCCATTGTTACTGCAAAATCAAGATGCAAAAAGTAGAAACAGTGAATGAAATTCACATCCAAAAGATAATAGAAAAATATTCTAATCAAATTTAGTGAATGAATGCGAATCCATGAGATCCACTATCTAGGAAAGAAATCTAGTTCTTCCAAATGCCTGTTGGTCTTAATCACAGCTACATCACATCTATTCCTACGAAAGACAAATTCATTTCATCCTCCCCAAGTTGCATCCATTCCACATTGCCAAATCTCGACATTGTTACAATCAATGCCAACCGGAACCATGGCCCAATGAGAAGAAAAGAGAAAGCAATGACAGATGGAATGGATTTTGGAATAAAAATAGGGATTTTGAGAGAAGCTCACCCACGGCAGGAGAGATATGCCTGAAATCCTTCAAAGATTCGAAGCTCACCCACCGGCAGAAGAAGAAAATGAGAAACCAAGCCGAGCTCGGGCGTCGTTCGAAAGAGGAATTTGGAAATCCCTCTTCTGAAATGAGATATTAGTCTCAAATCCACTAACTGTGAGTTTTCCATAATTAAACACATCAATTACATTAATACCCATTCATTTAAGGGACCGTTTACTGAATGATTAAGTTAGTTTTATATAGGAAAAAGTATAAATATTAACCACTAACAACTAGACCCATTATTTAGATGGTCTGGATAATTCTATAACATTTTCACTATTAATATAAATGAGTCACCACTGTTTTACATCAAACACAAAACTCACATATTGTCTCAGTAAGTATGTAACGTCACTTGCGCTTTCCATCAGATAGTGCTCTACGGGCCCCACCATGATTTATATGTTTTAATCCACGCCGTCCATCCATTTCTCCATATCATTTTAGGGTTAAACCTGAAAAAATGAGATCGATATAAATCTCAAGTGGACCACATCATGAGAAAACAGTCGAGATTGAACGTCCACCATTAAAAGCCATACATTTGGCTACGTCCACCAGAAAAAGGAGCTTCATATACATCTGTCTTATATCCACACCATCCATCAATTTTGAGATATCATTTTAAGTCATAAGCCAAAGAATTAGGCAGATAAAAATCTGTAGTGGACCCACCATAGAAAACAGCGGGGAGAGTGATTCCCACCCTTGAAACTATCCTAAGGCCCATCATAATGTTATTTAAAATCCAACTTGTTCAAATGTTTTTTTTTTTTTTTTTTTTTTTTTTAAAAAAAAAAGACATGAAATAAGGGAAAACACAAATATTAGCTTCATCTAAAACTTCTGTGGCCTTTAGAAGTTTTTAATGGTGGGCGTCACTATCCCAAGGTTTTTCTATGTTAAGGTCCACGGGAGCTTTGAATTTAACTCATTCTTTAGATATTGCCCTAAAATGATCTCTCCAAATGGATGAAAGGTGTGGATACAAAACATACATCATGGTGGGGCCTACGGAACTTGCTGACGTCACTTCTATAGCTAGTCTCACTACTCCCCCTGGCACCAGCCCCGTGGCTGGTGGTCGGTGCTCTGTGGGCCCCACTATGATGTATGTATTTTATTCATTATGTTCATCCATTTTAAAGATCATTTTTGAGATTTATTCTAGAAATGAGAGGTATATAAATCTCAGGTGGACCACACCACATGAAAACAATAGTGATTGGATATCCATCATTAAAATCCTTCTAAGGCCGACTATACTGTTTATTTGACATCCAATCTGTTTATTAGGTCATATAGGCCTAAATGAATGGGGAAAACAAAATTCATCTCGATCCAAAACTTTTCTGAACCCAAATTGTTTTTTAATGGTTGACGCTCATTCAACACTGTTTCCTGTAATGTGGTCCATTTCAAATTGGGATATACCTCATTTTTGATCTCATGCTGTAAGATGATCTTTAAAAATAGATGGACGGCATGGATGAAACACATACAACATGGTGGGACCCACAGAGCATGGTACCAACTACCTGCTATTGGCTGGTGTTAGGGGGAGTAGCCAATCCGTTCTCCTTATTTATGGTGTGGTCCATTTAATCGTTGGATATAATTCATTTTTTGGATAATTCTCTAAAATGATCTCGAAAAATGGATGAACAATGTGCGTTGATCCCAAATTTTCAGTAAATCCAAAATTCAAGTGGACCATGCCACATAAAACAGTGTGGAATAATGATTTCCATCGTTATACCTACCTTGGGCCCACAGTAATGTTTATTTTCCATCCAACCTGTTTATAATATCAAAAAGATATGAATGAAGAAAAAATACAAACATCAGCTTAATCTAAAAGTACTTTTATGGCCTCCAAGAATTTTTCAATGGTAGAGGTTCAGTCACACTATTTCCTGTGGTGTGGTCCACTTGAGCTTTAGATATGCTTCCTTTTTGTTCTTTAGACCTCAAATTATTTGTTAACATGGATGAATGAAGTGGATAAAATAAATAAATAATGGTAGACCCCATAGAGTTTACTCTATATGCTAAGGGTAATTAGTAACTCACCTAAATGGAGTAGAGAGGGATTTCCTTAAAACATTTATAATCATATATTGGGCTAGCCTGAATGTGATTCACATATCCAACCCACTAATTATGTGTGTCCAACTTGGATGAGGGGTCAAACTAAGTTTTAGCCGCATCCAAAACTCGTGTGGGCCCCACCAAGTGCTTTTATATTTTTTAGGATGTCTTCACATAGTTTTAGATGGTATGGCCCACCTGAGTTTCATATACGGATGATTTTTGAGATATTTAATAACCTAAAGGGGACACATCGAATCACGGTGTTGATGTTTGACACACATCATGATGGGCCCCACAAAACTTACTAACATTAATTCTTAGGTTCTCGCGAGGTCAATAAGTTGGGTCACAATTTTGACCAGAATATTGGGCCCATTTTATATGTTTGGTCTATTCAATCTATTTTACTGATCAATACCCTCAATTTCACTAGTTACTTGCCCTGATTAGGCTACATATTTTTTTCACAAATAAATTTTAATTTCCATTTAAAAATAACATTTTTTTTTTCAAAATGTATATTTTTTACGCTTAATTTTTCTTTGAAAAATTTTAACAAAATATCAATTTTATTATAAAATATGAAAAAATAAAATACAAATTCTAAATTTTTATTTTCAAAATCTTAAAAAATTTCTCAAAATTTATTTTTTTCTCAAAAATTCCAAAATGCCGATTCTTTTTCTTCAAAAGCATATCAGTTTGTTTTCAACTTTTTAATTTTCCTTTTTAAAATGATATTTTTTTTTTCAAAATCTCAATGTTTTTATAAATAACTTATTCTTTTAATTTCAAATTTTTAACATTTCAATTATTTTTTAAAATCACAAATTTTTTCAACTTCTTTATTATTTATTTCAAAATGTTTGTTTTTTGTTTAAGTATCGATTGTTTAATATTGTTTAATTTTAAAATTTTCAATTCTTTCTAATACCAATTTTTTATAAAGCATTTATTTTCAAATTTCTCAAATTTATTTTATTTTTCAAAATACGAACTCTCATTTTCTTTTTCAAAATATATTCATTTTTCAACATCGTCAAAATTTTCACATTTTTTGAAATCTTTTTAATTTTCTTTTTCAGGATATTATTATTTTTACTCGAAATCAAATGTTTTTTTTTTTTTTTCAAAAATACATCGCAAATTCACAATTTTTTTCACGGATAAATTTCAATTTCCATTTAAAAATTACATTTTTTTTTTCAAAATGTATATTTTTTCTCTTAATTTTTCTTCGAAAACTTTTAACAAAATTTCATTTTTATTATAAAATATTTCAAAAAATAAATTAAAATACAAATTCTAAATTTTTATTTTCAAAATATCTTAAATTTTCATAATTTTTAATTTTTTTCCCAAAAATTCCAAAATGCCAATTTTTTTCCTTCAAAAGTTTTCAACTTTTCAAATTTTTTTTTTTAAATTATATATATTTTTTCAAAATCTTAGTATTTTCATAAATAACTTTTTCTTTTAATTTTGAATTTTGAACATTTTCAATTATTTTTCAAAATCACAAAAATTTTCAACTTATTTATTTTTCGTTTCAAAATGTTTGTTTTTTGATAAGGTATCATTTTTTTAATATCGTTTTATTTTATAAAATTTCAATTCATTGTCACTTCTCCATTTTTTTAAAAGCATTTTATTCAAACTTGTCAATTTTTATTGAACTTCACAATTTTTTTTTTTCAAATTTCAAACTCTCATTTTCTTTTTTAAAATATTTTCATTTTTCAACATTGTGAAAATTTTCACATTTTTTAAAATATTTTTAATTTTCTTTTTCAGGATATTATTTTTTCTCAAAGTCAAATACTTTTTTTTTTTTCAAATTTATCAACTTTATTAAATATTCTTTTTTGTCCCCTCAAAATAGATTTTTATTAAATCACGATTTTTATTTTTTCAAAATCTAATTTTTTTCTCAAACATTGTTAAATTTTTTAAACTTCTCAATATTCTTTTTCATGTGATATTACAAATCATTTAAATATTAGTTTTAAATTAAAAAATAAAAATAAAAATTCCACTCATTTGATATAAAAACAAAATAAATTTTCTTTTTGCATTCAATCAATTGTTAAAAAGTAATCTTAGATACAAATTTATACAATTAAGCCACTAAAATTCTATTAAAAAATAATTATTAGGCTAAAAAAAACTTAAATTTCCACCATATTCTAGAAAAAAATGAAAAAAAAATAATGTCAAGGCAAAAGTCCTTTTACGACGGATCTGATCCGTCGCAAAAGCAACTGAAAAGCGCGCCATTTGGTACTGGGCAGGAATTTGCAACTGTTCATTTTCCATCGCCAAATCAAAATTTGCGACAGATTTCGTCCGTCGCCTAGTTACGATGGACAAAAGTCCGTCGTAAATACGTCGTAAATTAGATATTAGAGACAGACTTCGGTCCGTCGCTAAATTCTGCAACGTTCGGACCACGGATATTCGAGAAAGGCGAGCTTAGCGACTGACTTTTTCCGTTAGCGATGGATTAAATCCATCGTTAAACTAAGAGTTTTTTGCGATGGACAAAGTTCGTCGTAAAAATACGTTGCAAATTGACCATTTTGGCGTAGTGTCTACTGTAATTTGAGTCACAATAAACCATTAAAACTAAATGTATTCCTTAAATACCAAATTAGAATCCATGGAGTTCAACATAAAAATGAATTAAAGCAATAAAAACATCCCATCATGCTACAAGCTTCACCTCTTAGTCCTAATTAAGAGGTTTAGCCAACCATAGACATGATTGGATCTAAAACCCTAGAAGAAAGCATGAAAATAATTAAAGAAGAAGAAAAACTCTTGACGACGACTTCTCCACCCTTTTGCTCCACTTCTTAAACCCTAGAAGATGCCTAGGAACATCTTAGGGAGTCGTATTTATAGTTGTGGAACTCCAACTTTCGCACCTAGTTGAAAAACTCTAGAAACTGCTTCAAATTTACGCAGTTTGCTAAAATAAATAGACTTCACTTTGCACACTTTTTCAAAATAGACTTCACTCCGCATAATTTTAAAAAATGACCCAGAGTTTTAGAATATGCTTTTTCAGGACGATTTCAGGATTCCTTTTCTTCACTTCAAATCTTTGATTCTCTTTATTCCTCACTTGATTTTCTTGGATCTTTAACATGTGAATTCTTCAATCTTGGTCTCCTAAGATTCATCCCTTGCCTTGTTGATTCTTGAAAATTAAATCCATACTTTTAGCACCCTTTCCAATCCAAGCTCTTAAATTCACCTTGCAACACAAACATGAGTAAAATAAAACATTAAACATTATCATGTTAAAAAAACTAAGATACAAATGGGGGATAATATGCAATATTTTACCCTCAACACAATCCCTAACCAACATTTTGCTAGTCCCGAGCAAAGTATGCAAAAAATATTTTGAGAACTACATGATAATTTTTATAAGCTCAAGTGGTTTTAAAAAAATAATCTAAATAATAGAATTCTAAAATATATTAATGTTGTGCATTACCTTCTCCTAAACTCTAGCACTTGGTAAGTTCCATAATCAAGTGCATTAATCCTCCAATTAGAACAATTCCAAATATTGAGTTCAATGAGTGTATAATGAAGTCTAAACATCACAATCAAAGGTTCAATTCGTCACTTTCTTGATAACATTGATAATTAAAAGAGCATTTAGGACAATCAAAACCAAAAATGAAACTTCACTACCAAAAAAATGAGCAAAGGCTATGGACTATAGAAGTCTATGGCTACGGCTTTAATCCGTAACTAAATAGCCATATTTAATCTGTAGCTAAAACATACCTCCCCATAGGACCTGACAATGCTTAAGGGGCTCCATGTGGCCCATTGCAATATATATTTAATTTATCTAATCGGTTCATCAATTTTGAAATATTATTTCAGTGCATGAGCCCAATAATTAGAAAGATCAAAAGTCTAAGTGGACCACACCATGAGAAAGAATGAAAAAATAAATTTATATCGTTAATGTAACGCCCGTGAAAAATCCGTACTTTGGCTCGAGTACCAACTCGACCCGAAATTGCGTAGAACTCATTCCTTTAGAAAATATGACTAGGTTAGCTAGTGCAATGTTAGAATAGCTGGGAAACGGTCCCTGATCACTTTAAATACGTTCTACAAGGCCCAAAGCGAGTGGAACCAATGGTGCTATAATGCTCTAAAACCTCGGACTAAACTCTAAGCAGGTTTGTTCTCTGGACCACTTTGAATCTTTGTATTGGATCTAGACTGCACGTCGAAAGTCCGATACCTCCTATCTTAGACCGTTAGAACCGCCTAGCTGGACTTGACACTCATTCCGAAAATCAAGTCAAACCGATAATCACAGGCTATTTCATTGAGCCCGGACCGAAGAGAGTGAGAATAGGGTTAGAATTGGAATTTGAAATTCAAATCTGGCACACGATTTGACGCATCAGTATTGAGCGTTCTGACCGTCAGAATACAGCCAAATTACACCCTTGGATCAGGAAAAATATCTATTACATATCACGAGACTTATAGGCCTGATCTTGGTGCGATGACCGTTAAACTGAAACTGGACCGCCACGTGCGATCTGAGAACCCTACCGGTCTGAAAACTGGATGTGTGCTAGATCCAGTATGCATGAGCTTAAGTCCGATCGCATTTGGCCTGGGGACCTTCAAAAATGCTCTTTTGGACCGAAACGGCCCCGATTTGGTTAGGCACCAAGTAAACATTGTTCCCAAGCCTATTTTGGGCATGTTTTAGGCTATAAAAGGGGTTGAAACCCTCACTCCTCTCTCCCATCCGAATTTGAGAGAAACCCTAACTTGGGAGAGAGAAAAAGGTGAGAGATTGTGAGAGAGTGGGAGAGTTCTTCCTGCCACTTGTGCTGCGTGTTGCACGTGCTTAAGCAACACACCTCTACCACTTTCCCGGCGATTTCACCGCGATTCTAGGTAAGTAAATACCCTAAATAGTTGCTGATTTGAGTTTCCTTTGCTTCCATAGCGATGTAGCTTATGGATCTCGTGTATTAGGTTCCCTATTCGCCGTAGACGAAGCGTATACGCTCCGTTTCAATTCACGTGTTTACAAGACATAAGGTGAGGATTTTAGACGCTTTGATTGACGGTTCCCAATGCTTTCAATGTCGTTTAATAGTAGATTCTTGACGGTATCGCCGTTTGACATGTACAAAATGCTCTCCGTTTCCCGTTTCGTAAATTAACGAAGAATATGAGATTTAGGGCATTTTAGTCATTTGTAGGAAGTACTGTTTACATTCATATTTTGCTGATGTGATGGACATGGTTTGTTGTCGCATTAGGAAGTTAGGAATACGTGCATAATTAGTTTGGCGAAGAGATTCGCCTAATTGCGCACTTCGGGTCGACATACTATATGTAGACTTAAGTGTGTAGTGTATGTGTTTGTATAAATGCTTGTATTAGTATGTATTGAATTAAATGTTATGAGATGGTTTGAGATTGATTTCTCAACTAATATGCTGACCTAAATGATTTCCTACATGTTGATTATATGCATGATTTCATTACATGCATGAAATATATGTGCTTGAAGATTTACTTAAGCTGAATGTTATAACATGTGTTAACATGCTCACATGACTGTATTTCAATTCCAATACTCGTACATAATTTGCTGATGTGATTCCATAAGTGTTTGGGACTACATTTAGTCCAGGCAGTCGGTAACCAAGCGAATTCGTGGCTGACTGGTCTTAGCCACGAGCGACGGGTCGATGAACGCGAGTCGTGTTTGAAGTTGGCGGCAGTGGTTAGGCCACGCGAAGTGTTTTACGCACTTCATGTCGTTCGACTTGAGATGCGATCGCGCTAGTCGAGCCCGTCAAGTAACCCGACTGGCCGATGTATGTTCACCTTGTATGAGTCATAACTGCTTGAACCTAGGGTACTGAACTTACCATTGTAAACCCCGTTAACCATGGTACCTTGATCCACGAAGACTCATGAGCCGGGCATGGTGGTATGGGACACCGTGGTCGAGCTGTCGGCTTACGCTGGGGCCACAAACCTCCCCGTAGTGACCAGTGAGCACCTAGTCTCGTGAGCAGATTATGGTGGTATGGGACACTATATTCTAGCTGTCGGCCTACACTGATCAGGCGACGAGTCCTTTGTAGTGACCGCGAGCGTATTCTGAGTCCAGGGGAGGCGACGACCCTTCCGTTGCAGTAGAGTACAGTAGGCCTGTATTGATAAGGTGATGGGGGAGCGGTGCAACGAGTGCGATCAACAGCCCTGACAGCCCTTGCGGTGACCTATGAAATATACATCGTATGAGATTACTAGGAGTGACGACCCTAGACAGGATCTATGTTGGGATTGATACAAGGAAAGTACCTTAGTTTCCCAATCCTGCTGTTTGAATGGACTAATAACAACTTGGAAATCATATCACCATAGCATTGCATGTGCCTGGAAGATGTGGAGCACTCTAGGGAGTGTGGCATGCCGCGGTCGTAAGATGTTGCCGTATGAGGGAGATCGTCGGTGAGGGCATACATCACGTCATGTCATCTTGCATTAACAACAGTATTAGGATTGTCTGATTTACTGCTTTACTATTATCGCGTGATTGAATTGTGAACATGCTAATCTTTGCTCTATGATTCCACTGAGTTGATCACTCACTCCCACGTTACGGGATGGTGTTTGCAACACCCACCAGACCCTGTTATAGATGCAGGTGAGGCTGAGATCCAGGAGGTGGAGCCAGACTTTGACGAGGACCAGGACGAGTTCTCGTACATGCAGTATCACGATGGCTTCGCGTAGGCGACCTGGATCGATGGGACTTCAGTGAGACTATTTTGGACATTTACTTTTGTTCGTGCATATGTATATGAGACTCAGAGATGTATTCATACTTTAGAGACAGATGAGATTTACTTTGTTTTTCCATACAGTGATATATATATTGTTTAGTCTTCCGCTTGCTTTTATCACTGGATTTGAAGTATGAATTGCAGTTTTGGTATACTTTTACTCATGTGAATGCTTTAAATCAGACAACATTGAATCATAATCATTTTTGTTGCATAAGTGACGGTCTGGAACTCGGGAGTTGAGATTATACACGACCCCCGATTTTCAGGGTGTTACAAGTTGGTATCAGAGCATGAATGAGAGTATACTGGGCCTGGGTTATGGTCTCGCGACGTACGCTGTCGCTTCCCTTGACTTAGGTGGGTGCGAGAAGGGTCTAGAAACATTTTTAGGAGCGCAGATTCGCCATTAGGCGAAGTCTATTCGGATCGATCGCACGATCGAGTCTGTAACGCATCTCGGGTCTCGTAAAGCAACCCGAATAGCTTCTAAGCCGTAGGAAGTCAGGTTGAGACGTCCTATGAACGATTGTAAACCCGCAAAGGTAAATTCTTGGGCTGTGGGATGACCACGACTCCTGTAATCAATTACCAGGGCTTGAAAACCCCATTTTACCAAAAATCTTCAAAAATCTTCCTCTAAACACTCCGATCTTCATTTCTTCCTTATCCATTTCATGTTAGGCATCAAACCTAATGTGAAAATAACACAAATTGCTACTTTCACAAAATTATACAGTGAATAGTAAAATTTCATGAAAAATGGCCACAAGGCCATTCTAACTTCACTTTCTTTAGCAACTAAGGGTCTAGATGGATGTACTAGCTCCTTCTACCCCAAATTCAATTGCTGCAACATAGGGTTTGATATTCGGGATTACGGAATGGTCCCGGAAAGCCCCGAACACATGTTTGGACCTATGTAGGTCAAAGTACAATGAACCAAAGGGTGGACCGTACATATTTGGGGTCCTTGGACCATGGGGGACCGAACCCATCTGGCCCCACCGACCAGATGCACCACCAGTCGGCGATGCATCGCCATACAGGTGGGCCGGATGGATCTGATTTTTGGGCGCACGCCCTTAAATGAAGTGCATACCCTCCCCATATAGGTCCCGTCCCACGAAAACCCCTAAAATGTGCATCTCCTTCACAAACAGCCCTCCCCATAGCTCCATTTTTATTTTTCAGCAACCATTTCCAAAGTTTATGGTTCTAAATCGCTTCTAGATCCCCCCTTGGCCAAAACCGACCATCATCCATCGATCCTTGGGAGTTGGCAGCCCTTCCTCTTGAAGATTTCATCATTTGGAGCTCCAAAAACCTCCAAATCGAGCTGAAATCGTGAGGTGCTCCATTCCACTTTTTTGTTTTCATTTCTCCCTGAAAATATAGCCTTGGGAAGCTTGAAGCATCCCTCTACGACGCCTAGATTTCCTTTTTCCAGATTGGACAGCCACTTCTCCGTATTTTCACCGTCTTCCATAGCTTTCGTGGAAGCCATTTTAGGCCTTTTATCACTCTCATCCATCATATCTTTGATGGGTAAAAGGAAAACTGCAACAGACGAGGCTGGGCCAAGCCGTCCTGCTCAATCGAGAAGACCGCGGGGTGGTGCCGCAAGTTCAAGCGCCGCCGCAGGTCCAGCTGCAGTCCTGGAGTGCCGTACAAAGCCGGATTTAGATCCCCATGCACACCTTGGGCGAGTAATTTTATCAGAGATGCCTCATAGCCAATACACTGATCGCAAAGTGTTATTTGAAGCAGACGTGGAAGGGCGACTGTTCGGTGAATTTTTGTTGTTCGAGCGCATTGAAGCTGCGCATTGGGGTCCGATCTTTGAAGCTCACGCTCGTGCTAATGTGAGCACCGTTCGTGCCTTCTACGCTAGTATCCAGAGTCCTACCTTGGAGCCATTGCAGTTTAAAATCCCTTTTGGTAGAGATCGGATGGCTATGATTGATGTACGACTGATTGCACGACTTCTGAACGTATCTCTAGGTGATGTTCATCCTAGTGAGAAGAACCTGAGGACTAGGCGTGAACGAGATCGTCGCACTAGGTTTCTGTGCGGTAAGTTGGTTCCATGGCAGCCTAATAATAGTCTTAAGGCGACGTACATGTCTGATGATTTGCGCTTGCTGCACCATATCTGCACGTTCAATGTTTATCCCAGGTCGACGAATCGCATTGAATGTACACGCCTTATGGTTGATTTCCTGTATCTAGTGGCCCAGGGAGAGAATGTATGCATGGCTACTTTCATCTTACGACAAATAATCCTCATAGCCAGGTCAAGAAGAACATCCGAATCGCTTCCCTTTGGCCGACTGATTTGTAAGATTGCGCTTGAGTTTGCCTATAGACTTGGGCCGAAATTGCCGATATCGATTCATACCATTGATGAGTCGACTATGGTCAAGATGAAGATTGGGTCGCAGTACCGTGAAAACCAGCTCGAGGAGGACAGTGAAGATGACTTTGATGATGAGGAAGATCAAAGCGAAGGAGAACCTGGAGCAGAGGTTCAGGAAGAAGCTCAGGAAGAGGCAGAGGAGGAGGCTCAGGATACAGATGAGAGCCCTCCTTCTGCGCAGGCTACTATCGATGATCGCATTGCTCAGATGGAGGAGAGTTAGACCGCTTTGCGAAGGGAAGTTCAAGAACTTCGCGCAGAAGTCGCGGATGCCAAGGCCGTTACAAAGAAGAAATTAGGCAAGGTGACTCGTACCTTGAAGGCGATCCTGTGTTGCTTACAGGATAAGGGTGCTCCTCCTCCGTCCGCAGACTCAGATTAGCGATGCGACCTTTGATATAGTTGTCAGTAGTTAGTCATTTCCTGCTTTATGTGTGTAAGCCTGTTAGGGCTAGTGCCTTACTTGTGTTGCTGTTGTAATTTTAACGTCTTAGTTCCCATGTATTTCTCGTCATGATGCTTGTAAGGATATATCTCTTGTATTGTGACAATTTTGATTAAATGAAATGCATGGAATGCCTTTGACTCCTTGTGTGAATGATTGCGGTGTATTTGTGCTATTAAGACTGACAAGGTTGCGCCCTATTTTGAATATAGGGAATGCCGCCTAAGGCTATGCGGAGCACGGTTCGGCTTGCACTGACTGAGCATATGGATCAGACTCCTTCACAGTCTGACACTCATGCGGACCCTGCTTTGGGCCCGATTCCTTAGACAGTTCGATCGTCTCAGCCTGCCGCTGGTCCTACAGTTGGACCACCGCCATTTACACCGTCAGTCAGAGAGCCATATCGGGCATCTACTTCGACACAGCATCTGCCACAGCCTGCTCCACCTCCTGACAGATTCGAGCAGATGATGGCTACGATGCTGCAGCAGCAGCAGCTTCTGACTACCATCGTGGGGACATTAGCCCAGGGTGGGGGTGCGGCTCCATCTACTCCACCTGCACCACCTGCGCATCTAGCTGAAGATGCTTATACATACGCCCAGGATGAGGGCATGACTCATCCTGCGCCGCCTGCTTATCCTGCGGGGAATCCCGCCGATACACGGGGCCTATTGGACCGGTTTCAGCGCTTGCGGCCTCCTACTTTCACGGGTTCTCACAGACCCGAGGAGGCTGAGTACTGGCTCGACCGTGTGTCGAAGATTTTATGGATGCTTCATTGCACTGAGGTCGAGCAGGTAGAGCTGGCTACATTCCTATTTGAGAGAGAGGCCAGCCTGTGGTGGGATAGCGTACTGCGGACCGTTGCCGCCGACTTTGTATGGACGTGGGCAGCATTTCAGTTTCGCTTCCATGAGAAGTATTATCCCCAGACTTACAGGCACGACAGGGAGAATGAGTTTCTCCGTCTCAGACAGGCAGCTATGACAGTTACAGAGTATGAGCATCGGTTCACGGAGTTGGGCAGATACGTCCCGACGATTTTGGCTGATGAGCAGATGCGCATACGGTGCTTTCTGGAGGGTTTGCGACCAGATATTCGGTCGAAGATGTGCTGTTTGACCATTCTCTCTTATGCGGAGTTGATTCACATGTCCATGCGGACAGAGCAGGATGTGGATCGGCTTGGGCGATCTCGTGGCCCTGTTGCATTTAGGCCGCGACCAGACATGCAGGACAGGCCCCTTGCGGGCAAGAGGCCTCGCATTGATCCCCCTGCTAGGACTACAGTGCCTGTACCACCGTTTCAGCGCCCTGATTTGACATGTACATACTGTGGGATGACAGGCCACTTGGCGCAGAGCTGTTTTTCTCGGATGCGGGACAGTGGGTTCTCGCCGCTGTAGAAGATCGACCGTGCATGTCCACAGGCATTATCAGCACCGCCTATACGGTCAGCTCCTGCGCATCCTACATTCAGACCTACGGTATCGCAGATCAGACAGCCTCCACGGCCCTTAACACAGCGGCCGAACCGGCCACAGCAGGCTCGGGTTCATGCATTGACAGCTGAGGCAGCTGCGACACCGACTCTTCAGCATTCATCCTTCGAGGTCACAGCCCATATTGGAGGTACTCCCATTCTTGTGATGGTGGACACTGGTTCCATGATTTCTTTGATATCGCGTGCTGTAGTCAGGCGTCTTGGGTTACAGACTATCACTATGGATAACGTGCGAGTCTTTGCAGCTCATGGGGATTATTCGGATGTTACCCAGATGTGTGAGGGTTGTTTAGTTGATCTGGGAGGCAGGACGATGACTCTTGATCTTGTCGTCGATCCCTCGCTCGTTTATCTCGACGTCATTCTTGGCATGGACTGGTTGACTGCAGCGAGAGCCGAGATTGACTGCGAGGCTCGTATGGTGACGGTGTACGAGCCTGAGGGCACGCCTTTCATGTTTTCAGTGCGGGTAAATCTTCCTTTCCGCATACTTAGTTACGCCACTTTATTGCGCGACGCTGGTGCCCAGATACTCGAGCATGTGCCAGTTGTTTTTGAGTTCGGGGATCTATTCAGGAAGATCCCTGGTTTGCCGCCCCGACGAGAGATCGATTTCACTATCGATCTGGTTCCTGGTTCTACGCCCGTCTCACTGCCGACGTATCGCATGGCACCATGTGAGATGGAGGAGTTGAGGACGCAGATTGATGGTCTGCTAGAGCTTGGCCTTATACGGCCTAGTGTGTCTCCTTGGGGAGCACCGGTCTTGTTCGTGAGGAAGAAGGACGGTTCGATGCGATTGTGTATTGATTATCGCATGCTGAACCAGGTTACGGTGAAGAACAAGTATCCTTTACCCAGGATCGATGACTTGTTTGATCAGTTGAGAGGAGCGCAGTACTTCTCGAAGATTGATCTTCAGTCAGGATATCATCAGTTGCGCGTCAGAGATGAGGATGTGAAGAAGACAGCATTCAGGACCAGTTTTGGCCACTACGAGTTCCTCGTGATGTCGTTCGGTCTTACGAACGCTCCGGCCATGTTCATGGATCTGATGAACCGGGTATTTCAACCTTTCCTCTATCGATTCATCGTTGTATTCATTGACGACATTTTGGTGTACTATAGGAGTCGAGAGGAGCATGAGGAGCACTTACGCTTGGTCTTGGATACGCTCAGACAGCATCAGTTGTTCGCACAGTACAAGAAGTGCGACTTCTGGAAGCAGGAGGTGAAGTTCCTGGGACACATGGTGTTCAAGGATGGCATGGCAGTTGACCTGTCTAAGGTAGCTGCGGTGCAGGACTGGGAGCAGCCTGGTTCTGTCACTGAGGTGAGGAGTTTCTTGGGTCTCGCTGGCTACTATCGCCGCTTCATACAGGACTTCTCGAAGATCACGAGACCCTTATCTCAGTTGACACGGAAGGACGTGAAGTTCGCCTGGAATGACAAGGCGGAGTCAGCTTTTCAGGAGCTGAAGGACAGACTTACATCCGCCCCTGTGCTAGTATTGCTAGAGCAAGGGGTTAAATATACTATATACACTGACGCGTCTAGCGTTGGTTTGGATTGTGTCCTTATGCAGAGGGACAGGGTAATTTCGTATGCCTCGAGACAATTAAGGAAGCACGAGGAGAATTACCCTACGCACGACCTAGAGTTGGCAGCCGTTATAGTCGCACTGAGACTCTGGAGACATTACCTCTACGGAGAGGAGTTCGAGCTCTTTTGCGACCACAAGAGCCTCAAGTACATATTCACGCAGCGAGACTTGAATATGAGGCAGCGGCGATGGATGGAGACGTTGAAGGACTTCAAGTTTGAAGTCTCTTACCATCCTGGGAAGGCGATAGAGTTTGCGGCTCCGCTGATGGTTGCCGAGTGGGATATGGTTGAGTTTTTACGAGACTTTGAGCAGAAACTCACCGTAGAGGAGCCGTTTGAGTTCATTGCACATGTACAGGTGCGATCTCAGATCGATGACCGAGTCATTGAGGCGCAGAGGGACGATGCGCATCTTATTGAGCTTCGAGAGCAGGCCAGTGATGATGCTGACGCCGACTGGCGAGTTGGTATGGATGGGGGCTTACATTACCGTGGCCGCTTATGCGTCCCAGATGTCCCTGACTTGAGACGAGAGATTCTCGAGGCTGCGCATTCTACTAGACTCGCGATGCATCCAGGCAGCACAAAGATGTATCGTGACGTGAAGAGGACGTATTGGTGGGAAGGTATGAAGACCCACATAGCTGAGTTCATGTCCAGTTGTCTCACTTGTTAGCAGGTGAAGGCAGAGCATCGCCGACCACCTGGACTTTTGCAGCCTATGCCGATCGCAGAGTGGAAGTGGGATTTCATTTCCATGGACTTCATTTCTGAGTTACCAAAGACGAGGAAGGGACATGATTCCATTTGGGTGATCGTCGACCGTCTGACGAAGTCGGCGCACTTCCTACCGATCAGAGTTATGAACTCTGCAGACGAGCTGGCTAGATTGTACATCAGAGAGATCGTGCGTCTACATGGGGTTCCGCTGGAGATCGTGTCGGACAGAGACACGCGGTTCACTTCCATTTTCTGGACTCGCATTCAGGAGGCTATGGGTGTGAAGTTGAAGTTCAGTACTGCCTTCCACCCACAGACAGACGGACAGACAGCGGGTAAACCAGATCTTGGAGGACATGTTGCGAGCTTGCGCATTGGACTTCAAGGACAGTTGGGATGATTGTCTTGCATATGCGGAGTTTGCGTACAACAACAGTTTTCAGGCGAGTATCGGTATGGCACCTTATGAGGCGCTGTATGGGCGACCTTGTCGCGCACCGCATTGCTGGCTAGAGGTCGGTGAGCGTAGCTTGATCGGCCCAGAGTTAGTGCAGGAAATGTCAGAGAAGATTGATATTATTCGACGTCGGCTCCTTACAGCGCAGAGCAGACAGAAGAGCTACGCCGATACGAGACGGAGGCCACTAGAGTTCACAGTCGGGGATCATGTGTTTTTGCGAGTTTCCCCTATGAAGGGAGTCCTTCGGTTCGGGAAGAAGGGGAAGCTGGCACCGCGATTCATTGGTCCATTTCAAATCCTCGATCGTGTGGGAGCGGTGGCTTACCGATTGGCTTTACCCACGCCTCTCGCGAGCGTTCACAACGTATTTCATGTTTCTATGCTGAAGAAATACATTGCTGATCCTTCCCATATCATCAGATGGGAGCAGGTGCAGTTAGGAGAGGATGTTACTTATATCCTGCGACCGACACGTATCCTAGACAGGAAGGAGCAGGTACTGCGTAGTAAGGTGATTCCCCTTGTGAAGGTATTATGGACGCATCACTCTGAGGAGGAGGCTACCTGGGAGACAGAAATCGAGATCAGAAAGAACTACCCACAGCTTCTTGAGGAGTACGAAAAGGTACAAAATTTTGAGGATGAAATTATTTGTTAAGGGGGGTAGATTGTAACGCCCGTGAAAAATCCGTACTTGGGCTCGAGTACCAACTCGACCCAAAATTGCGTAGAACTCGTTCCTTTAGAAAATATGACTAGGTTAGCTAGTGCAACGTTAGAATAGCTGGAAAATGGTCCCTGATCACTTTAAATACGTTCTACAAGGCCCAAAGCGAGTGGAACCAATGGTGCTATAATGCTCTAAAACTTCGGACAAACTCTAAGCAGGTTTGTTCTCTGGACCACTTTGAATCTTTGTATTGGATCTAGACTGCACGTCGAAAGTCCGATACCTCCTATCTTAGACCGTTAGAACCGCCTAGCTGGACTTGACACTCATTCCAAAAATCAAGTCAAACCGATAATCACAGGCTATTTCATTGAGCCCGGACCGAAGAGAGTGAGAATAACGTTAGAATTGGAATTTGAAATTCAAATCTGGCACACGATTTGATGCATCAGTATTGAGCGTTCTGACCGTCAAAATACAGCCAAATTACACCCTTGGATCAGGAAAAATATCTATTACATATCACGAGACTTATAGGCCTGATCTTGGTGCGATGACCGTTAAACTGAAACTGGACCGCCACGTGCGATCTGGGAAGCCTACCGGTCTGAAAACTGGATGTGTGCTAGATCCAGTATGCATGAGCTTAAGTCCGACCGCATTTGGCCTGGGGACCTTCAGAAATGCTCTTTTGGACCGAAACGGCCCCGATTTGGTTAGGCACCAAGTAAACATTGTTCTCAAGCCTATTTTGGGCATGTTTTAGGCTATAAAAGGGGTTGAAACCCTTACTCCTCTCTCCCATCCGAATTTGAGAGAAACCCTAACTTGGGAGAGAGAAAAAGGTGAGAGATTGTGAGAGAGTGGGAGAGTTCTTCCTGCCACTTGTGCTACGTGTTGCACGTGCTTAAGCAACACACCTCTACCACTTTCCCGGTGATTTCACCGCTATTCTAGGTAAGTAAATACCCTAAATAGTTGCTGATTTGAGTTTCCTTTGCTTCCATAGCGATGTAGCTTATGGATCTCGTGTATTAGGTTCCCTATTTGCCATAGACGAAGCGTATACGCTCCGTTTCAATTCACGTGTTTACAAGACATAAGGTGAGGATTTTAGACGCTTTGATTGACGGTTCCCAATGCTTTCAATGTCGTTTAATAGTAGATTCTTGACGGTATCGCCGTTTGACATGTACAAAATGCTCTCCGTTTCCCGTTTCGTACATTAACGAAGAATATGAGATTTAGGGCATTTTAGTCATTTGTAGGAAGTACTGTTTACATTCATATTTTGCTGATGTGATGGACATGGTTTGTTGTCGCATTAGGAAGTTAGGAATACGTGCATAATTAGTTTGGCGAAGAGATTCGCCTAATTGCGCACTTCGGGTCGACATACTATATGTAGACTTAAGTGTGTAGTGTATGTGTTTGTATAAATGCTTGTATTAGTATGTATTGAATTAAATGATGTTATGAGATGGTTTGAGATTGATTTCTCAACTAATATGCTGACCTAAATGATTTCCTACATGTTGATTATATGCATGATTTCATTACATGCATGAAATATATGTGCTTGAAGATTTACTTAAGCTGAATGTCATAACATGTGTTAACATGCTCACATGACTGTATTTCAATTCCAATACTCGTACATAATTTGCTGATGTGATTCCATAAGTGTTTGGGACTACATTTAGTCCAGGCAGTCGGTAACCAAGCGAATTCGTGGCTGACTGGTCTTAGCTACGAGCGACGCATCGATGAACGCGAGTCGTGTTTGAAGTTGGCGGCAGTGGTTAGGTCACGCGAAGTGTTTTACGCACTTCATGTCGTTCGACTTGAGATGCGATCGCGCTAGTCGAGCCCGTCAAGTAACCCGACTGGCCGATGTATGTTCACCTTGTATGAGTCATAACTGCTTGAACCTAGGGTACTGAACTTACCATTGTAAACCCCGTTAACCATGGTACCTTGATCCACGAAGACTCATGAGCCGGGCATGGTGGTATGGGACACCGTGGTCGAGCTGTCGGCTTACGCTGGGGCCATAAACCTCCCCGTAGTGACCAGTGAGCACCTAGTCTCGTGAGCAGATTATGGTGGTATGGGACACTATATTCTAGCTGTCGGCCTACACTGATCAGGCGACGAGCCCTTTGTAGTGACCGCGAGCGTATTCTGAGTTCACGGGAGACGACGACCCTTCCGTGCAGTAGAGTACAGTAGGCCTGTATTGATAAGGTGATGGGGGAGCGGTGCAACGAGTGCGAGCAACAGCCCTGACAGCCCTTGCGGTGACCTACGAAATATACATCGTATGAGATTACTAGGAGTGACGACCCTAGACAGGATCTGTGTTGGGATTGATACAAGGGAAGTACCTTAGTTTCCCAATCCTGCTGTTTGAATGGACTAATAACAACTTGAAAATCATATCACCATAGCATTGCATGTGCCTGGAAGATGTGGAGCACTCTAGGGAGTGTGGCATGCCGCGGTCGTAAGATGTTGCCGTATGAGGGAGATCGTCGGTGAGGGCATACATCACGTCATGTCATCTTGCATTAACAATAGTATTAGGATTGTCTGATTTACTGCTTTACTATTATCGCGTGATTGAATTGTGAACATGCTAATCTTTGCTCTATGATTTCACTGAGTTGATCACTCACTCCCACGTTACGGGATGGTGTTTGCAACACCCACCAGACCCTGTTGTAGATGCAGGTGAGGCTGAGATCCAGGAGGTGGAGCCAGACTTTGACGAGGACCAGGACGAGTTCTCGTACATGCAGTATCACGATGGCTTCGCGTAGGCGACCTGGATCGATGGGACTTCAGTGGGACTATTTTGGACATTTACTTTTGTTCGTGCATATGTATATGAGACTCAGAGATGTATTCATACTTTAGAGACAGATGAGATTTACTTTGTTTTTCCATACAGTGATATATATATATATTGTTTAGTCTTCCGCTTGCTTTTATCACTGGATCTGAAGTATGAATTGCAGTTTTGGTATACTTTTACTCATGTGAATGCTTTAAATCAGACAACATTGAATCATAATCATTTTTGTTGCATAAGTGACGGTCTGGAACTCGGGAGTTGAGATTATACACGACCCCCAATTTTCAGGGTGTTACAGTTAATGTAGTGTGGTCCACCTAAATCTTAGCTCTAACTCATTTTTTAGATAAAACCTAAAAACGAGCCGTTAAAATGAATGGACGGACTGGATAATTAACATACACAACGGTGGGGCCCACAAGTCCTAAAATAGATAACCCCTGAAATCCCATCCCTGCACCACTCCCGCGCACCCCATTTCACAAAAGTAGTTCCCTCGCGCACCTTATTTCACAAAAGCCTCTCTCTCTCTCGCCCGCTCGCGACTCACCCTGAAAGTGCACCTGCTAGTGCCATAGTTTGTCAACGGTCGAATAACAGCACCTAACAGGAAGATTAATTCAAACGTCTACCTCAACTGGATGTGTGGAAGCCCGCCATAGGTAAATCATAGCCTCACATCCCTTGTCCCAAAACACCAGGTGATTAAAACCCTTAAAAATAACTTAGAACATATGAGGGTTTTTAGGTAAGTGAACTTGTTCAATCAGTAGAAAATCTCTAAGTTTGCTTGTCCTGTCAATTCTATCGATACACCTTTCGATATGATCGACCAACTCTGTCGATGTCCTCGGCATCTCAATTGATACAATCGAGAGAGGACTAAAAGCGTCCAGCAACCACATACTCATCTGGACGATTTATCGATATATCAAAGTATCAATCGATATTCAAATATCGATCCCATCGGAAGTGGGTCAATAATATCGACAGACAGTTTTTTGGCACCCCTGTTTTTCTAAAGAAAACTACTATGAGCCTCGATATATCGATGACTGTTCCGATTCAATCTGAAATCAAATATCGATCATATCGGAAGTCATTCGATCATATCGACGGTGGGCGTGTATTTCTCCCAGCAGATTTTCAGGATGTTCTAAATCTTGATCGAGGGCCACTCGATGACATCGATATTCTTAGGTTGATACTATCGAGTCCTGGTCGATTGGATCGAGTCTGGCACAAACTGACCAGCGTTCTTATAGGTAAATCTATACGATTTATCGATCCTATCGACACTGTCTCGATATCATCGACATTCAAATTTCGATGACATCGGTTGACCCTCGATCATATCCTAAAACCTGAACTATTTCAGCTAGTCCCTCTCATTCTTCAAGTGTCGATAGATCGATCCCAGTATCGATGGAATTGGAGTTCGAAATTCGATAATATTGACACAAGTATCGATCCAATCGATCAGCTGGCAATAGGTTTCAAAAGCGTATAACTTTTAAGTTTATGTTATCGAGCGGACAGTCGATCCCATCGAGAGTATACGCTTGATGATATTGACCATGCTCGATGACATCGAACTCAGTCATAAATATGACCATTTATATCCGTTGAAACCTTTTGCCTATTTAAAGAGAGACTTGCTCATATTGCTGGTAGAGAAAGAAGAGAGTGCTTTTGTGTGTCTAACCTTCAGATCTTATACCCAAAGCCCTTTCTCTCACGGGAGTTCATCTTCCAATCCACTCTCATTCATTGACATTCAATAGAGTGGATTGGGAAATGAACTTCTGCATTCAAGGATCCTTCATCAACTATTTTAACAGAATATCTTTTAACTGGATGCCTTGAATGAATAAATGACGGGAATCACTCTATCTTCCTTATAGAAAAATTTTAAGAGAGTGAATTTCCGTCCTAACCTTGACCTAACCCAAAACTGAATAATGGTATATCTTTTGCGTTACGGATCAAGGGAGCTGAACACTCTTTAACAATAAGAAGGAGATCTTCATCACTGTGCAAAAAGGGACTCATCAACTTATCTGTAAGTACTTAGAGTCTAGATGACACTTGTAATCATTCCTTTCTAGGATTGGGTCTTAAGTGTTGATCACCCTTTAAAGTCCTCAAAGGAGGCCTCCGGTGGGAGTGTACGCTGTGGGTGCGTTGTGTGGACCCTTGCTCTATAGAGAGCATAAACATCCGGGTGCGTTGTGTGGACCCTTGCTCTGTGTGGGCATAAACATCTGGTTAGGAGTGCACCAGTAAAACTCCAGGGTTAGATGTGAACCGAGTAGAAACCTCCGTGTAAAGGTTGAAGGTGAACCTAATTTAAAACCTTAGGTTTGAGGTAAACCCTGAGAAACCTCCTTAGTTAAATTCGATACACTCAAGGGATGGGTGCGACAGCCGGGCGTGGAGTAGACAAGTAGTCGAACCACTATAAAAATGAATGTATTTACGATTGATTTGATTGTGTGATTTGCTTTATTAATTCAATATTTGAATATCTGAGATCACACCCCACACACATACACAGTCATATCCATCATGAACTAAATTCTATATTCTTACCTTTGAGTAGTTTGTGATTGGATCCTCTACTAGGCTCGGAAGCCAGTAGAGTTACATTTGAGTAATCCTAATAATTGCATATCTGATAGGATTAGTGTAATAGTATTTTTAATATTTCATTAAAGTTTTAAAAAGTCCTATTCACCCCTCTCTAGGACATATTGGCATATTCTTACTTCATTTCAAGTGGTCTTCACCGCTAGTGCAATTGGTATCAGAGCGGGTCTCTCTTTAAGGGCTTCACCGCCTAGAGAGTGATTTTGACTGAAGTTGAGAAATATGGCCAAAGGAGAGGGCTCATCAGTGACTAGACCTCCAGTATTTGATGGTTAAAATTATGCATACTGGAAGGCTAGAATGCATTACTTCCTGAGATCTTTGGATCATGATGTTTGGGATGTAATCGAGAAGGGATATGTGGTACCATCTGAACAAATCATACTTGAAGATGAAACTACCATCACTAAGCCCAAACCCAAAGAAAAGTGGACGATGCTTGACAAAGAACAGCGAACTGTTAAAGCAAAAGCAATGAACGCCATCTACTGTGCCGTGTCTCAAGATATATTTAATCAAATAAGTATGTGTGAGACATCCAAGAAAGCATGGGATCTACTGGAAACAACTCATGAAGGCATAAGCACTGTGAAGAGGTCTAAAGTATAACTTTTGACTTCATAGTTCGAAAATCTCAGGATGGAAGAGCATGAGACATTTATGGAGTTTTTCACCAAATTGAATATTATTTGTAACTCCATGGGTGGATTGAGAGAAAAAGTTTCGGTACCAAAAATATGTAGGAAAATCTTAAGATCTCTACCGGAACGATTTAATCCCAAGGTAACAACAATTGAGGAGTGTAGAAATATTGATGAAATGAAAGTAGAAGAACTAGTAGGTTCCCTACAAACTTTTGAACTACACTTCACTCAACCCCAGAAATCCAAAACCACTGTCATAAAAACTTCTAAGAAATCAAAACATGAGGACAGTGAAAGTTAAAAAGAAGATGAAGATGAGGAAGTGGCCTTGTTGGCACAGAGATTCAGAAGATTCTTTCAAAAGAATCGCGACCGTCCCTCTAGAGGTAGAAAAGTGGATGACAAACCTTCTATAGGAAAATTTGGGAAAAGAACCAAAAAATCATAATGCTACACCTGTCGGGAGTATGAACACGTATCTACCGAATGCTTAAACAAAAAAACCAAGGGCAAGGCAATGGCTGCCACGTGGGATGATACAGAGGAGTCAAATTCAGAATCAAATGACTCAGGGAGTGATGGGGACAAAAAATCTTTAAAAATACTTATGATCTCCACAGCTTCGATCATTTCAACTGAATCTGAGGAAGAATAGCAAGCCATTGAATCATTTCCGTCTGACAATGAAGAAGAGGAAGAAAGAGAACAAGATAAATTACAAGATGCTTATAATCAATTATACATCCACAGCATCAAAGTTGTTAAAAGACTTGGTATATCTGAGAATAAAAAGGAATTGCTGCAAAAAGATTTGGAAAAAACTCTAGAAATTAATACTCATCTAATCAATGACTTACAGCAACATCACTCAGATTATGATAAACTTAAGAGAATTAATTCCTTTCTTAAATTCGAATCCAAAAAACTGAACAAACAGGTTAAGCAATTAAAAGATGAAAATATGCTCCTTCAGATAAAAATCACACACTCCTATTTGATTTGGAAGAATCTAGAAGAATTGCCAAGATAAACTGTAAGTTTTCCCAAAGTGGAGAGAATCTAGAAAAACTGTTGGGAATGGGAAAACCTGGGAAGGATAAAAGTGGGCTAGGATATGAAAAATATAAATCAAAAACTGGATGTGCAGCTCCTAGAACTGAAAAATTTGCTGCCTCTATAAGCAAAACCAGAAAAACTCCAGTATGTCATGTGTGTGGTGATGTGGGTCATTATGAGTTTGAATGTTTAACACCTAGACGGACTTTATGGAACTTTGAGAATGCTAAAAGTTCATCTATGAGAAACACTTACCCATCACCATCTAAAGTAAGAGACAGAGCAAAGAAGTCTGCCATAAAATTGGTAATTTAGGAAAAGATAAATTTCCTTTTTACGCATTCAGATCATCTACCAGGCAATGAGGCTAAATGGAACCTTGACAGTGGTTGCTCAAGAAATGTCACAGGCGACAAATCCCTTCTCTCCAACTATAAAAATCTTCATAAAGAGATAGTCACCTACGGAGATGGAGCCACTGCCAATGTATTTGGACAAGGAATGATAAGAGGAATTGATTTGCTCAAAAATGAGAATGTTTTTTGCATAAAAGGACTAGCACATAATCTGCTGAGCATTTCTCAAATTTGTGATAATGGGCATGTGGTCAAGTTTAACAAAGAAGAATGCGATATCCTAGATCAATCAGAAAAATCAGTAATTAAGGGTCATCGCACAAACAACCACTGCTACATTATTAAAGAAGAAGAGCATTAAGAATGAAGGAACATTTTTAGATTATGCATCAAAATCTGGATATTTGCTGAAATGATGTAATTTTGCTGAGCTCTAAATTAAATACCTAAGGTTCCAGACCTCCTTTTGTATATAAACAATCAAATGTTTTTACTTTTGTGTATATATAGAAATTATATATTGTTTTGCTAAGTATATCATTGTTTCTTGGAAATCCTATGAATATGCTTGAAAAATCATCTGAATTATGAAACCAGAGAATCATTTACCTTGGATATAACTTTTTGATTAATCGAACAAGGATCGAAACAATCGACGACCCTTTAGAATGTGAAAAGCCGTATGATCGTTGATGACATCGAAAACAAAATTGATAGAATCGATCGGCAAATTCTCGATAGTTATCGAAACAATGATCGATATGATTGACAGATGGCGTGCAATAAAAGGCTCTTGAGCAAAAATTTTACTTGTTTGAACCAGTTCGGTCTTGCTGCCTTACTTAGTTTCTTTGCTTACTCAGAGCCCTGATGAGAAAATCTCAACATCTAAATGAAGCAAGGAAGATGGATAAAGGAAAAGGTAAAGCTCTCTCTGCAAAATCTTCCAAGACTAAGAAAAGAAAAAATACTAGACCACCTCAAAATCAATCCGATTGGGAACAAGTTACGATCGTTGATCGTACCATTCTCCCTAGTGCTATCAAGCCCTATGGGGTGGATCTTATGATAGAATCTATTGGATGGAAGAATATGCTTTATATGTGCGGCCCATATCAGTTTGAAATGATCCAGCAGTTCTTCAACTGTTGTCATGTTGTCCAAGTTTACCCACCATGTATGCGTCTGGAATTCATGCAACACACCAAGCACATTACTCCAACAGTCCTTGGTCATGTTCTAAACATTGAGGTGACACAAATCCCTGTCACTAGTAGAAATCTAAATGAATTGGGTAGATGGGGAGAAATTACTCGAGCACTGTGCCAAGGCATGACAATTCCTAGAAATGATGATAATATTCTTCTGGTTAAATATCTAGGAATCTTGTTTCGACTCCTTCACAGTATTTTCAGTACGAATGTATACCCATGTGATGCTAATGACACATACCTGAGTCCCCTTGTGCTCAATATCTTGTATGATGTCTATCAAGAGGTTCCTGTATGCCAACCAACTCTCATATTAGACCAGCTAATTAAAGTAGTCAAAAGTGACCATCTTGAAATTCTGCCTTTTCCGTCTCTTATCTGCAAGCTTGCACACTGGGCAGGTCTGCTGGAAATAACTGATAAGGTATATCTTGAAGTATGGTATGACCATGATGCGTCGCAACAAGTGTATGTCCCTGTCTCACCGCGTACTAAGATTCCTCCACCTGTTGAAGATAGTGGTCTCGTGGCTAATGAAGAAACTCTCTGGGGATCCAATCGAACTCTTGAATATAGTCCTGTTTTTGTCACAAATCGTCAGTGTCATGTGCTTGAGCGTCAATTTTTAAACAATCTCATTGGAATTGATGAGCGGCTCCAACACTACGAACAATGACTATCAGGAATCGAAAATAGGATGGAAGTTCTCCAACATTCTGTGCAGCAGATTCTTGAGCTACTAATAACTGGCGGGCCTTCTATGTGTTAGCAGAAGACAGTTTTGGTGGAGTAGTGTGTCTAGTCATAAACACTTAATTTTGCACCCATCTCTGCTTACTTGTTTTGGGGTATCCCTACATGGGGTTGATATCTCTGTCTGATGTTTATACTACTGCTGTCTGGGGCTGTATATATATATATATATTAGTTTGATGTTTCTAGATGATGAAACTTTTTGATGATATGGCTGAATTCAATTCTTATTTCGTTGCCATTCTAATATGCAAGGTTCTATGCTTTTCATATCGTCTTGCTTATGAAATAACTGTGTTGATTACTTCATCTATTTACTTCCTGCCTTAATTGATGTATGCTTGTCACTGTTGAAAATCTGTATACATCTATCTATCTGTACTTCTCCTATATGCTTCAAATCTTCAGTCAATATCACTTGTTATGCCTTTGTCAATGATTGATAAAAAGGGGGAGAAAAGTTAACAACACCCTCTGTGGAAAATTGGATATATGTTCTTAAATATATTGCAGGTGTAAGGGGGAGTAGTTGCACCAAGAAAGGGGTTTTTACAGTAAGGGAAAGTAATTTGTGGTTGTGTACATGAAAGTGTTAGAATTTATAAAATTGTGTAATTACATGTACACACAATTTAGGATGTATCTGTCTAGATATTTTTCTAGGGTGTTTTGGGTATTTTGTCACCTAATTGACAAAGGGAAAGATTGAAAGTGCACTTGCTAATGCCATGGATTGTCAATTACTTTGTGGGTTTAGTCAGTCGAACAATATGTAACACCCCAAATTTTTGCCAACCTAGGATTAGACGTCCTTAGGCAATGGGTTAACCATAACACCTTGGTAACCTCACAGAACCCAATTCCAAAGCCAAAGAAATCGCTTAGGATTAATTCCATTAGAAATTAAGAGTAAGTTAGCTAGCGCTACGCTAGAGTAGCTGTGAAATTGTCCCTGATCGCTTTAAATACGTTCTGCAAGACCCAAAACTTGTAGAATCAATGGCGCTATAATATCCTGAAACCTAGGATCAAACTCTAAACCCGTTTTCTCTCAGGAACCCTTTGAAACTTTGTATTGGATCTAGACCGCGCGTCGGAAGTCCGATACCTACAATCTTAGACCATTACGACCACTTAGCTGGACTTGACAATCATTTCGAAAATCAAGCCCAACCGACGTTCAGAGGCTATTTCATTGAGCCTGGAGTGAAGATAGTGAGAAATGGGTTAGATTTGAAAATTTAAATCCAAATCTGGCACGTGACTTGGCGCGTTATTATTAAGCGTTCTGACCGTTAGAATTCAGCCAAATTACACCCTCGGATCAGGAAAAATTTCTCTTTCATATCATGAGAGTTGTAGACCTGATTTAGGTGCGATGACCGCTGAACTGAAATTGGACCGCCACGTGCGATCTGCGAACTCTTCCGGTCTGAATACTTGACGTGTGCTAGATCCAGTATGCATGAGCTTAAGTCCGACCACGTTCGGCCAGGAGACCTCCTGAAATGCTCTTTTGGATCGAAACAGTCCAGATTTGGTTATACCTCAAGTGAACTTTGTTCCCAAGCCTAATTTGGGAAGGTTTTAGCCTATATAAGGGCTTTAAATCCTCTCACAATCCTCCCATCTGAATTTTCTTGAAACCCTAGGAAAAGAGAGAGAAAAAGTGAGAGATTGTGAGAGAGTGTGGGAGAGATTCTCCTGCCACCTGCACCAGCTTTTACACGTGCCAAAGCACCGCACTCCAATCACTTTTCGGCGATTCCAACGCACTCTTAGTAAGAAAAACCCTAATTACTTGCCATTTTGGGATTCTTTCGATTTAAATATCGAAATAGCTTATGTATCTTGTGCATTAGGTCGCCATAACGTCGTTGACGAAGCGTTGACGTTCGAATCGAAATGATACACGTCTAGGGCAAAAGGTGAGGATTTTAGACGCTTTGATTGACTGATTTCAAAGCTTTCAATGTCGTTTAATAGTAGATTATCGACGGCAACGCCGTTTGACATGTACAACATGTTGTCTGTTTTCCGTTTCGCAAACGTACAGTAAATATGAGATTTAGGGTATTTTAGGCATTTATAGAAAATACTGTATACGTCCGTATTTTACAAAAATGATTGTCATAGTTATTTGTCGTGTTAGGATACTAAGAATGCGTGCATGGTCTGTTTGGGGAAGAGATTCGCCCTAATGCGCACTTTGGGTCAACATACGCTATGTAGACTAAAGTGTGTAGACTAAGTGTTTGTATAAATGTTTGTATTAGTATGTATTGAGTAAATGGTGTTGTGTATGAGTTTTGAAATTGAATTCTCAAGTAATATGCTGATGTAAATGATTTCCATCGTGTTGGCTATATGTATTGATTTCATTGTATACATGAAATGCATGTGTGGGATGATTTGCTTAAGTTGTATGTTATAACATGTGTCAACATGCTTACAATGTTGTATTTCATTTATGTTACTCACATATGCTTACTGATGTTGATGCACAAATGTTTGGGGCTATGACCTAGTCTAGGCAGTCGGTAATGGATCGAATTCGTGGTTGGTTTCTATGTACCACGAAGGACACGTCGATGAACGCGAGTCATGTTTTGGGTTGGCGGCAGTGGTTAGGCCACACGAAGTATTTCATGCACTTCATGTTGTTCAGCTTGAGATACGCTCGTACTAGTCGAGCCCGTCAAGTAACCCGACTGGCCATTGTATGTTCACCATGTATGACTCATACCTGGTGAATCTAGGGTACTGAACTTACCATTGAAAACCTTGCCAACCATGGTACCTTGATCCACAAAGACTCATGAGCCGGGCATGGTAGTATGGGACACCGTGGTCGAGCTGTCGGCCTACGCTGGGGTCACAAACCTCCCCGTAGTGACCAGTGAGCACCCTACTCTGAGTAGATTATGGTGGTATGGGATACTATATTCTTGTTGTCGACCTACACTGATCAGGTGACGAGCCCTTTGTAGTGACCTTGAGTTTATCCTGACACCGCATGGGGGCGACGAGTCCTGATGCAGTCTTAAGGATAATTAGGCCTATATTGATAAGGTGATGGGGGAGAGGTGCAATAAGTGCGAGCAACAGCCCTGACAGCCCTTGCAGCGACCTACAAATATAGCATCGTATGAGATTACTAGGATTGACGACTCTAGATAGGATCTGTGTTGGGATTGATATAAGCAAGGTACCCTAGTTTCCCAATCCTGCTGTATGAAAAGGACTAACAACAACCCGGTAATCATTATCCATATCGCATTGCATGTGCCTGGAAGATGTGGAGCACTACGGGAAGAAAGCATGCCGCGGACGCAGATGGTGCCGCATGAGGGAGTATGTCGGTGAGGGCATCCATCATGTCATTTCATGCTTGCATTAACAACAATATCTAGGAATGTTTAATTGTTTGCTTGACTATTAATGCGTGATTGAATTGATAACATGCTAATCTTTGCTCTATGATTCCACTGAGTTAATTACTCACTCCCACGTTACGGGATGGTGTTCTGGACACCCAAAAGACCCTTTTGTAATTGCAGATGATGGCGCGGCGTGCGAGGTGGAGCCGGACTTGTATGATGTTGAGGAGGACTTCTCCTCCGTGTTTTGATCGACGGGATTACAGGGAGGTTGATTAGATGCCATGACACTTGTCATTTTATATTTTTGGAGTACTCATGTATATTCTTTTCTTTCTATTTTGGAATATACATGTATTTAGTTAACCTGGTAACATGTTCACACTCTGGAGACTTACAATCATTTATATATTTTATATATCTATCACATTCTTCTGCTTGCTAATTTAACTGTCTCTGGAGTATGATATGCTATTTTGGCTTAGTCTCAATCTTGTTTAATGCCATTCTACAGACAACGTGCATTTATCATCATCTATGTTGCATAAGTAATGTTCTGGAACTCGGGAGTTGGGTTTCTACCCGACCCCCAATTTTCGGAGTGTTACACAACAACACCTAACAGGAAGATTAATTCAAACGTCTGCCTCAACTGGATGTGTAGAAGCTCGCCATAGGTAAATCATAGCCTCACATCCCTTATCCCAAAACACCAGGTGATTAAAACCCTTAAAAATAACTTAGAACATATGAGAGTTTTTGGGTAAGTGAACTTATTCAATCAGTAAAAAATCTCTAAGTTTGCTTGCCTTGTCGATTCTATTGATACACCTTTCGATTTGATCGACCTGCTCTGTCGATGTCCTTGGCATATCAATCGATACAATCGAGAGAGGACTAAAAGCGTCCAGCAGCCACATACTCATCTGGACGATTTATCGATATATCGATGTATCAATCAATATCATCGATATTCAAATATCGATCCCATCGGAAGTGGGTCGATAATATCGACAGACAGTTTTCCGGCGCCCCTATTTTTGTAAAGAAAACTACTATGAGCTTCAATATATCGATGACTGTTCCGATTCAATCTGAAATCAAATATCGATCATATCGGAAGTCATTCAATCATATCGACGGTGGGCGTGTATTTGTCCCAGCAGATATTTTAGGATGTTTAAAATCTTGATCGGGGACCACTCGAGGAAATCGATATTCTTATGTCGATGCTATCGAGTCCTGGTTGATTAGATCGAGTCTGGCACAAACTGACCAACGTGCTTATAGGTAAATCTATATGATTTATCGATCCTATCGACACTGTCTCGATATCATTGACATTCAAATTCCGATGACATCGGTTGACCCTCGATCATATCCTAAAATTTGAAATATTTTGGCTAATCCCTCTCATTCTTCAAGTGTCGATAGATCTGTAACGCCCGTGAAAAATCCGTACTTGGGCTCGAGTACCAACTCGACCCGAAATCGCGTAGAATTAAATTCCATGGGAATTAAGCGTAAGTTAGCTAGCGCAACGCTAGAGTAGCTAGGAAATAGTCCCTGATCACTTTAAATACGTTCTACAAGACCCAAATCGAGTAGAACAAACAACTCTACAATACTCTATAACCTCGGATCAAGAAAAATTTCTATTTATTATCATTCAGGACTTCTCGAAGATCGCGAGACCCTTATCTCAGTTGACACGGAAGGACGTGAAGTTCGCCTGGAATGATAAGGCGGAGTCAGCTTTTCAGGAGCTGAAGGACAGACTTACGTCCGCCCCTGTGCTAGTATTGCCAGAGCAAGGGGTTAGATACACTATATACATTGACGCGTCTAGCGTTGGTTTGGGTTGTGTCCTTATGCAGAGGGACAGGGTAATTTCGTATGCCTCGAGACAATTAAGGAAGCACGAGGAGAATTACCCTACACACGACCTAGAGTTGGCAGCCGTTATATTCGCACTGAGACTCTGGAGACATTACCTCTACGGAGAGGAGTTCGAGCTCTTTTGCGACCACAAGAACCTCAAGTACATATTCACGCAGCGAGACTTGAATATGAGGCAGCGACGATGGATGGAGACGTTGAAGGACTTCAAGTTTGAAGTCTCTTACCATCCTGGGAAGGCGAACCTTGTGGCTGATGCGTTGAGCCGCAAGAAGGCGATAGAGTTTGCGGCTCCGCTGATGGTTGTCGAGTGGGATATGGTTGAGTTTTTACGAGACTTTGAGCAGAAACTCACCGTAGAGGAACCATTTGAGTTCATCGCACACGTGCAGGTGCGATCTCACATCGATGACCGAGTCATCGAGGCGCAGAGGGACGATGCGCATCTTACTGAGCTTCGAGAGCAGGCCAGTGATGATGCTGACGTCGACTGGCGAGTTGGCATGGATGGGGGCTTACGTTACCGTGGCCGCCTATGCGTCCCAGATGTCCCTGACTTGAGACGAGAGATTCTCGAGGCTGCGCATTCTACTAGACTCACGATGCATCCAGGCAGTACGAAGATGTATCGTGACGTGAAGAGGACGTATTGGTGGGAAGGTATGAAGACCCACATAGCTGAGTTCGTGTCCCGTTGTCTCACTTGTCAGCAGGTTAAGGCAGAGCATCGCCGACCACCTGGACTTTTGCAGCCTATGCCGATTGCAGAGTGGAAGTGGGATTTCATTTCCATGGACTTCATTTTTGGGTTGCCGAAGACGAGGAAGGGACATGATTCCATTTGGGTGATCGTCGACCGATTGACGAAGTCGACGCACTTCCTACCGATCAGAGTTACGAACTCTGCAGACGAGCTGGCTAGATTATACATCCGAGAGATTATGCGTCTGCATGGAGTTCCGTTGGAGATCGTGTCGGACAAAGACACGCGGTTCACTTCTATTTTCTGGACTCGCATTCAGGAGGCTATGGGTGTGAAGTTGAAGTTCAGTACTGCCTTCCACCCACAGACGGACGGACAGACGGAGCGAGTGAACCAGATCCTGAAGGACATGTTGCGAGCTTGCGCATTGGACTTCAAGGATAGTTGGGATGACTGTCTTGCATATGCGGAGTTTGCGTACAACAATAGCTTCCAGGCGAGTATCGGCATGGCACCTTATGAGGCGCTGTATGGGCGACCTTGTCGCGCACCGCATTGCTGGTTAGAGGTCGGTGAGCGTAGCTTGATTGGCCCAGAGTTGGTGCAGGCGACGTCAGAGAAGATCGATATTATTCGACGTCGGCTTCTTACAGTGCAGAGCAGACAGAAGAGCTACGCCGATACGAGACGGAGGCCACTAGAGTTCACAGTCGGGGATCACGTGTTTTTGCGAGTTTCCCCTATGAAGGGAGTCCTTCGGTTCGGGAAGAAGGGGAAGCTGGCACCACGATTCATTGGTCCATTCCAGATCCTCGATCATGTGGGAGCAGTGGCTTACCGATTGGCTTTACCCACGCCCCTCGCGAGCGTCCACAACGTATTTCATGTTTCTATGCTGAAGAAGTACGTTGCTGATCCTTCCCATATCATCAGATGGGAGCAGGTGCAGTTAGGAGAGGATGTTACTTATATCCTGCGACCGGTACGCATCTTAGACAGGAAGGAGCAGGTACTGCGTAGCAAGGTGATTCCCCTTGTGAAGGTACTATGGACGCATCACTCTGAGGAGGAGGCTACTTGGGAGACAGAAGCCGAGATCAGAAAGAACTACCCACAGCTTCTCGAGGAGTACGAACAGGTACAAATTTCGAGGACAAAATTATTTGTTAAGGGGGGTAGATTGTAACGCCCGTGAAAAATCCGTACTTGGGCTCGAGTACCAACTCGACCCGAAATCGCGTAGAATTAAATTCCATGGGAATTAAGCGTAAGTTAGCTAGCGCAACGCTAGAGTAGCTGGGAAATAGTCCCTGATCACTTTAAATACGTTCTACAAGACCCAAATCGAGTACAACAAACAACTCTACAATACTCTATAACCTCGGATCAAACTCTAAGCGGGTTTGTTCTCTGGACCACATTGAATTTTTGCATTGGATTTAGACCGCGCGTCGAAGGTCCGATACCTCCTATCTTAGACCGTTAGAACCGCCCAGCTGGACTTGACAATCATCTCGAAAATCAAGTCAAACCGATAATCACAGACTATTTCATTGAACCCGGACTGAAGCGACCGCGAATAGGGACAGATTTGGAATTTCAAATTCAAATCTGGCACACGACTTGACGCGTCAGTATTAAGCGTTCTGACCGTCAGAATTCATCCAGTTTACACCCTCGGATCAGGAAAAATTTCTATTTATTATCATGAGACTTTCAGCCCTGATCTACGTGCGGTGACCGCTAAACTGAAACTGGTCCGCCACGTGCGATCTGCGAATCCTGCCAGACTGAAAACTTAATACGAGCTACATCTGGTACACATGAGCTTAAGTCCGATCGCACTCGACCAGGGGACCACCAGAAAGCAGCTTTTGAATCGAAACAGCCCCGAAATGGATAGGCACCAAGTAAACTTCGTTCCGGAGCCTATTTTCGGCGTTTTTAAGCTTATAAAAGGGGTTGAAACCCTCATTTCTCTCTCCCATCCGAAAATTGCAAACCCTAGGAAAAGGAGAGAGAATTTGAGAGAGAGATTGGAAGGGATTTTCCCCGCTTCCGAGCCGCCGATTGCTGCTGCTTCAGCACCTCTTCCCAATCACCTGGCTGGTGATTTCTCCATTCTTTCAGGTACAAAACAACTCTAGAACTTGCTGATTTAGGGTTTATCCCGATTTAGGGTGTGTTAGCTAACGTATTTCATAAATCAGGTTCTCCTACTTCCGTAGACGAAGCGTACACGCTCCGTTCAAAATCACGCTTCCGTAAGAGACTAGGTGAGGATTTTAGACGCTTTGATTGACGGTTTACAACGCTTTCAATGTCGTTTAATAGTAGATTATCGACGGCATCGCCGTTTGACATGTACAACATGCTCTCCGTTTCCCGTTTCGTAAATTAACGAAGAATATGAGATTTAGGGCATTTTAGTCATTTGTAGGAAGTACGGTCTACATGCATATTTTGCTGACGTGATTGACATGGTTTGTTGCCGCATTAGGGAGTTAGGAATGCTTGCATAATCAGTTTGGCGAAGAGATTCGCCTAGTTGCGCACTTTGGGTCGACATACTATATGTAGACTTAAGTGTGTAGTGTATGTGTTTGTATAAATGCTTGTATTAGTATGTATTGAATTAAATGATGTTATGTAGTAGTTTGAGAATGATTTCTTGATTAATATGCTGACCTAAATGATTTCCTACATGTTGACCATATGCATGATTCCATTACATGCATGGAATGTATGTGTTTGAAGATTTGCTTAAGTTGAATGTTATAACATATGTTAACATGCTCACATGATTGTATTTCAATTCCAATACCTTTGCATATATTGTTAATGTGATTTCATAGATGTGTGGGACTAGACTTAGTCCAGGCAGTCGGTAACCGAGCGAATTCGTGGCTGACTGGTCATAGCCACGAACGACGCGTCGATGAACGTGATTCGTGTTTAGAGTTGGCGGCAGTGGTTAGGCCACGCGAAGTGTTTTACTCACTTCATGTCGTTCGACTTGAGATGCGATCGCGCTAGTTGAGCCCGTCAAGTAACCCGACTGGCCGATGTATGTTCACCTTGTATGTGTCATAATTGCTTGAACCTAGGGTACTGAACTTACCATTGTAAACCCTGTTAACCATGGTACTTTGATCCATGAAGACTCATGAGCCGGGCATGGTGGTATGGGACACCGCGGTCGAGCTGTCGGCCTACGCTGGGGCCACAAACCTCCCCGTAGTGACCAGTGAGCACCTAGACTCGTGAGCAGATTATGGTGGTATGGGACACTATATTCTAGCTGTCGGCCTACACTGATCAGGCGACGAGCCCTTTGTAGTGACCGCGAGCGTATTCTGAGTCCACGGGAGGCGACGACCCTTCCGTTACAGTAGAGTACGGTAGGCCTGTATTGATAAGGTGATGGGGGAGCGGTGCAACGAGTGCGAGCAACAGCCCTGGCAGCCCTTGCAGTGACCTACGAAATATACATCGTATGAGATTACTAGGAGTGACGACCCTAGACAGGATCTGTGTTGGGATTGATACAAGGGAAGTACCTTAGTTTCCCAATCCTGCTGTTTGAATGGACTAATAACAACTTGGAAATCATATCACCATAGCATTGCATGTGCCCGGAAGATGTGGAGCACTCTAGGGAGTGTGGCATGCCGCGGTCGTAAGATGTTGCCGCATGAGGGTGATCGTCGGTGAGGGCATACATCACGTCATATCATCTTGCATTAACAATAGTATTAGGATTGTCTGATTTACTGCTTTACTATTATCGCATGATTGAATTGTGAACATGCTAATCTTTGCTCTATGATTCCACTGAGTTGATCACTCATTCCCACGTTACGGGATGGTGTTTGCAACACCCACCAGACCCTGTTGTAGATGCAGGTGAGGCCGAGATCCAGGAGGTGGAGCCAGAGATCGACGAGGACCAGGATGAGTTCTCGTATATGCAGTATCACGACGGCTTCCGGTAGGTGACCTGGATCGAGGGGACATCAGTGAGACTTTTTTGAACATTATTCTTTTGTTTATGTATATGTATATGAGACTCAGAGATGTAGTCATACTTTGGAGACAGATGAGATTACTTTATTTTTCCATACAGTGATATATACATTATTTAGTCTTCCGCTTGCTTTTATCACTGGATCTGAAGTATGAATTGCAGTTTTGGTATACTTTTACTCATGTGAATGCTTTAAATCAGACAACAATGAATCATAACCATTTTTGTTGCATAAGTGACGGTCTGGAACTCGGGAGTTGAGTTTACACACGACCCTCGATTTTCAGGGTGTTACAAGATCGATCCCAGTATCGATGGAATCGGAGTTTGAAATCTGATAACATCGACACAAGTATCGATCCAATGGATCAGCTGACAATAAGTTTCAAAAGCGTATGACTTTTAAGTTTATGTTATCGAGCGGACAGTCGATCCCATCGAGAGTATACGCTTGATGATGTCGACCATGCTCGATGACATTGAACTCAGTCATAAATATGACCATTTTATATCCATTGAAACCTTTTGCCTATTTAAAGAGAGACTTGCTCATATTGCTGGTAGAGAAATAAGAGAGTGCTTTTTTGTTTCTAACCTTCAGATCATATACCCAAAGCCCTTTCTCTCACGGGAGTTCATCTTCTAATCCACTCTCTTTCATTGACATTCAATAGAGTGGATTGGGAAATAAACTTCCGCATTCAAGGATCATTCATCAACTATTTTAACAGAATATCTTTTAGCTAGGATGCCTTGAATGAATAAATGACGGGAATCACTCTATCTTCCTTATAGGAAAATTTTAAGAGAGTGAATTTCTATCCTAACCTTGACCTAACCCAAAATCTAATACTGGTATATCTTTTACGTTGCGTATCAAGGGAGCTGAAAACTCTTCAATAATAAGAAGGAGATCTTCATCACTGTGCAAAAAAGGACTCATCAACTTATCTGTAAGTACTTAGAGTTCAGAGGACACTTGTGATCATTCCTTTCTAGGATTGGGTCTTAAGTGTTGTTCACCCTTTAAAGTCCTCAAAGGAGGCCTCCATCGGGAGTGTACGCTGTGGGTGCATTGTGTGGACCCTTGCTCTATGGAGAGCATAAACATCCGGGTGCGTTGTGTGGACCCTTGCTCTGTGTGAGCATAAACATCTGGTTAGGAGTGCACCAGTAAAGGTTGAAGGTGAACCTGATTTAAAACCTTAGGTTTGAGGTGAACCCTGAAAAACCTCTTTAGTGAAATCCGGTACACTCAAGGGATGGGTGCGACAGCCGGGAGTGGAGTAGACAAGTAGTCGAACCACTATAAAAATGATTGTGTTTGCGATTGATTTGATTGTGTGATTTGCTTTATTAATTCAATATCTGAATATCTGAGATTACACCCCACACACATACACAGTCATATCCAACATGAACTAAATTCTATATTCTTACCTTTGAGTAGTTTGTGATTGGATCCTGTACTAGGCTTGGAAGCCAATAGAGTTACATTTGAGTAATCCTAATAATTGCATATCTGATAGGATTAGTGTAATAGGCTTTTAAATATTTCATAAAAGTTTAAAAAAGTCCTATTCACCCCCCTCTTAGGACATATTGGCATATTCCTACTTCAACTCAAGCGGTGTTCACCACTATTTCACACCCTCCCTCGCCCTATCCTCTCTCTCTCTCTCTCTCTCTCTCTCTCTCTCTCTCTCGCACACAACCCTGATCTCTTGATCTCTCGCACACCTTATTTCATAAAAGCCCCTCTCTCTCTCGCTAGGGTTTTCAAAACTCCCCTTTAGAACTTGTTTGGAAGCTTTGCCTCATGGTAAGTCTTTGGGCGATCTGGAAGGAGTAATAAAATATACAAATATACTTCTTTGGGCGATGGGTTTCAGCGACTAGGTCACCAGATTTAATGGTGTGGCTTGTCGGAATTAATGGTGTTGGGGTCTTACGAGAGAATGGAGCAGAGGCTTCTCACGGCTGGAGACTCTTCATGTAATAGGTATACTTTTCTTTCCTTGATTTATCTTCACCTTGTATTATTCATGGGTTATGGTTATTTTGTATTGATTATTCAGAAATTTTAAGAGGCTTTCAAATGAGTTAACAGAGTGACTTGCAAGGGACTTTTGGGAAGAGATCTCGAATGTAATATGAGAAAAAGATAAAGCATTAGGGTCTGATGATGTCACCATGGATTTCTTCTAAACTTGTTTGGATGTGATTGTAGCAACAGACGTGCATCATGTTCCTTGTTTTTCTGTACAGATTTCATAAGTCATATGGTGTATGGGAACCATTTCTGGTGTTCCAGACTGTTGATATGATGGGCATTCTTGTGGATGGACCATATATGGAAAGCCTTAAAGATTGGTAGAGGTGATTTCCTTATTTCATTGAGTTCTCTTTAATGAGTTCATAGGAATGCCTAGTAGATGTTTGTGGAAATGCCAAGGAGAAGGCCGGTAGCCCTGGGGTGTACCGCCTTGATCAAAATTTCTTCTCTTTGAATTTGGTCAGTTCGGATTCGATTAATTATGTGAATTTGTTGATTTTTTTTTTATTTAGTACGTTGGTCAGTTGATTTTTGTTTCTTGTTGGCTATAGTGGATGTTACTATCATTCTCTGTAAGTTGCTACGATTTGGTCAGCAAATGGGAGTAGTGGGTTGGTTTTAAAGAGTCAGCAAATGGGATTTGTGGGTTGGTTTCTTCACCGTCTTGCTGGTTTTTTTTTTTTTTCTTGATTTAATTTTCAATGGTAAAAAATGATGCAAATTAGTTGCTATCTTTGCTTGTTTCGGATTAGAAAATTATCGTAGTAGTCTGTAGTTTCATTTCCCTTATTATTATTATTATTATTTGTTGAAATATTGTGTGATGAAATCTGTTATAGATATATGATCTTTTGATAATTTTAAAATAAAGATTAATTAGTAGATCGGTTCCACTTTTATGCAAATGAGCTTAATTATGATGTATTCATGGCTTTCAAATCAGAACATGAGCTCACTCTACATGTCATTAGATAAAGGATCATATTACTCCTCTTGGTTTGTTTTCTATCTCATAAAAGATTACTAATTTTTCAAGCTTCTTCCGGCTTACAGAGTCGTTAGGTGCCTTCTAATTGGTAACAGATTTTGTAATTTCTCATCTGGTAGCATTGATTATTTGAATATCTTGCTTCCATATCATGATTTCTCATTTTTCTATTCTCTCTTTTTCTTTTCTTTTTTTCCTTTATGGGAGGCAGAAGAATTAAGAATTGACACATCAATCATGTTTTGTTGGCAAGCATAGGAAAGATCACCAAGAGATACAGTACCCTGCCCTTTTTTTTTTTTTTTCAATAATTCATTTTCAGGCTCATGTACTGGACTAATGAGTCATAACTTACCTCATATTCCATTGTGACACAGAACGTTGATCATCCTAATGTGTTCATTGAAGTTATGTTCTAACGAAATTGTGTGAGTTCACTAATTTGCCTCATATAACATCTTGTAGCCCTTTTTAACCGAGTCAGATGACTATCAGAGAACTGTGATTTCAACATAAATTGTCCAGGTAAGTTTTCTTGAGACTTTCTTCTCTTGTTCCTTTGAGGCAGGCAGTGCATCTCTATCCATAAAGATCTTATATCTGAATTCGTCCTCTCTCAATTGCTAAAACTTCAAATTTTATTTTTATTTTTTAATTTTTTTTCCAGGGCACTAACTTTGAATAGTTCACACATGCATTGGATTACTTCCATATCTTAGTCTAGTCTTGCATCAATATAAAAGGTAAGTGATCCATTTGTTGAATATCTGTATTTGATTATAATTAATATTTTTCTTTTTGGAAATGCTCCAATTGGCTATGTACATGGGAACCTTCCTATACACATAATTGCAATTTGGACACATTAGTAGTTCATATCATTGATCTAAATTGCCCATGTGGTCTAGGTTACTCTTCATTGGCCATCTTGAAAAATCCATTCATCTTAATGGTTCTTACCATCCGATCCATAACATGAAAAATGGATGGCCATGTTCATTTATAATAATAAAAAAATAGGTCAAATTATTAATTTCAATCATCAATTGGTGGTGTCATCCTCTGTTTGAGTTTTTCTTGTGGTTTTGAAACAATTTCTTTGGTTAGGTGATAGTAACCATCTCATCCATTGGTTGGAAAGTCGACGTTTGTATTAATAGGGTTGATGTTATCCAGTTTGTTTGATTTTCTGAAAGGGGCCTAAGAAAGGAGCATTGGATAAAACAGAAGGTCTATATTAATGTTATTAATACCTCATGTCTGACTACAACTATCTATAAGGCCGTTCCCATATGTACAACCCACCCGAGAATTTCTCCATTTGTTTTTTTTTGGTAGCCTTCTGTAGTTTAGTGTATGGGTTTCCAAAGATGTATGTTCCAAGACCATGAATACATTCAACTTCTATATATTTGCTAAGAAGTGATATTATGTACTTTGTCATGACCAGAAACTTAGTTCTTATGCATATTTGAATTGGTTGAAATGTATGGAAAATTCAACTCCCAAAAATTTTCCACAAAGGACTTGTATTGGACTTGCTGTCTATGAACTCTTCATGAAGGTCAGGAAAAAAAATAATATAACCTACCTTTTCCTTATTCTTTATACCTGGTTCTCTCTATATGTTATCAATGTACTTTTATGAAGCTGGTTATATTCTTTACATTAATATATAATTCTATAAAAAACTGATCATCTACAGCCACTTGTATGCAACGACCCTTTCTTCTTCTTCCTCTTACCCTTTCAGTCCCGTATTATAATATGGGAAAGTATCCAATGCTTAATGCTTACATTAAAGTTGGTTGTCAAGTACTCTTATCTTGATACACAACATACATGAACGCCAAGGCATAGGAAAAATAGCAAGCTATAGGAAACAAAGAAAAATAAAAACTACAAAAAATTGCCCCACGGTAGCCAAAACTGGCAAAAACAACATTACGGAGCCCAATCCCAAAACAGAACTAGCACTCTAGAGAACACTCTTGCAGCTGAGACTGAGGAATTCCTAAAGCAGCGATTATTACGCTTTGCCCATATAGCCCAAACGACAGCCACGACAGAGGCTAACATTATTTGTTGCCCTTTCTTTCTTTCTTTCTTTCTTTATTTTATTTATTTATTTATTTATGTTTTCCTTTTTTGGTGGATGAGATACAAATGATCATTGAATGTAGGACAATAGCTTGGAGTCTCATCAACATTTCCTGATATTTGGAGGAGGTTGCAGGTTACGCCTTGGCAAGGAATTGGCTATAGTAGAGATTTGTACATTCCTTCATTACTTTGTGACTAAATACAGGTCAGCTACATGATTCTAATGTTACCCTTTCTAAGTTTCAATATGAAATTAGAGTTTGAAGAGGACCTTCCAAACATTAGGTAGGGCCTATTGTGAACCTTCTTTAGTCCACAAATTAGGATTATCCATAAAAAACTCAACAACATGCCTATTTGAATATCTACATTAACTTTCATTCTAACTGTTTTAATTTCTCACATAAGTACATTCCACTTGGTAATCACAACAACCTCTTTTAGATAAAGACATGATTATGATGGGCCCCGGCTGATGATTGGGCATGTTCTTGCACAAGTCTATGATTGGTACATGTGCATGCATCTAAGTATCATTGCTTGGATCACGTTGGCCTTTCTCTAAGGGACCATTAGGTTTTGATCAATCTTTGATGTGAATATACATATTGGGATTGGAGGACTATTAAAGTGTAATTTGAACAAAATTGATGATAGAACTACATCGACTTAAGAGGATTGATCTTAACAGTGTGGTCGTCATGCACATAGACAGAAAATGCTTGTAATGACTGTTTATGAGTACTAGGTGGCCTATTAATGAAAACGATGTCTCCGTCTATAATACACCCGTTTATGATTTGACCAACTTTCAAATATGTATGACCTTTTGAACCTTCCCTAATTGCACAAGTGGCGGAGCCATCTCTGTATGTTACACATAATTTTTCATCCATTAGTTTCTATAAATGAAAATAAGAGGATTGATCTTAACAGTATGGTTGCCATGCACATAGAAAATGATTGCAATAAATGTTTATGAGTATTAGGTGGCCTATTAATGAAAATAATGTCTCCGTCCATAATACGCTTGTTTATGATTTGACCAACTTTCAAATATGTATGTCCTTTTGAACCTTCCCTAATTGCATAAGTGGCTAAACCATCTCTGTATGTTATACATAATTTGTCATCCACTAGTTTCTGTAAATGATCCATGTTGTATGCCGTGACCTTCTCTTCAAATGTGATCTTTTGAACAATTTCTAATGGTAAACCAATTTCCTGAATCCCTTTATATGCATCCCCAGTAATCACACTACGAGAAGAGAACCTTGATCCCTTCACAATATTTGGTGCAACCAAACATAGCCTAATTTTGAGTTATATTGTCAAGCACCCACAGTTTGGAATTTCCAGGAGATATATGAAAAAAGGGATCACTACCAAAAAACTGGGCAAAGCTGACCGACTGGGGGTGTTTTTAGCCACACCTCCTACACCACCCCATTTTTATAGACCCTAAAAGACAATGCCCATGAAGATATAATGAAGATCTCCCAACTATTGTATTGATTTCAGATCAATCTAGTTTATTTAAGATAATAACAATCTCAAAAGATTTGGCCTAAAATTGAAAAATGCACCAAACATCCCAAAATCTTCAATAATGTTTTCCAACAGCCCATAATTCAGCTAATGGTATGTCAACCTCTCTCTCTCTCTCTCTGTCTCAAGGGGTAGACTGCCTATGATAGTTACCACAATTTTAGAACTATTTCTTACTTTTCGACCATACAAAAATCCAAAACACACGTGGTTATCCAAATTGTGGGTGGAGCATAAACCAATTATACTGAGTAGATGATAGCAACCATCTGATTCATCCCCTACTATTTGGAACAATCAGTACGTTAATTTTAATTTTCCATCTCATGCTCGTTATTTGAATGGTTAGGATGGATTGATCGGTTATTTTTAAGATATGCTCCATCTGCCCGCAATTTTGCTGGTCTTGAACAAAAAACCATGCTCTCTTGGTGAGTGGCCCAGGCATGGGCCAGGGTTCCAATTTGTATAACTACAATTTGCTCTACTTTAGTTCAGTGCTACACATCCTGTCAAAAATCAAATTGCTTAAAAGTATGTCTATAATGAACTTTGTCTTGACAATGATGGTGCAAACTCAATTTATCATTTCAGACTTTCTATTTGATTTGGAACTTACTGTCAAAGGAGAGATCCATTTTCCTTTTGTCACGTTTTGTTGTTTTAGTTGGATTTAGAAATTGTTTGGAAGGAAAATGGCATTTGTAAGTATTGGGCATTACAACTATTGGTGTTTGATTTGGGTAATGGTTTCTGGAGAAGAAAATAACACTACATCCGCCACTGATATGTAGTGATTTGGGCATTACAGTTGATTTTTTGTTGAATGTTGGCCATTAGTTGGAACTTTTTTAACCATCTGTTTGTAATTATTGAAAGTCTTCTAGTGGCTACGATAACCTAACGTTGTGGTTTTCTAAGGTATGACTAAAAGAATGGTCCAGATCTCATGCATGGCATCACATGTTTGGAGAGGTATTGCTAGACAACTGACTATGATGCAAGTGTCGAAACTGGTTCTTTTCTCAACTTGTTCAATGTGAAAGCTTGTTGAGTCTGAAAAGAGCCCTATTTTTTTGTAGTGTTTGGTATGCTTCAGTAGTCATATGTATTAATTTTTAATTTCTCTATGATCCATTTGGTATGGTCATATGCATTTAATTTATTTTTTTCGATGGACATTGCTCTTGTCATGTGACATGTTATTAACATATACTCATAGAGATAGGAATTTCCTAAATAATCGGCCATTCAATATACATTGTGATATGTAGTCATATGATTTGTTGACTTTAAAATGCAGGGAAAAAAAAAACCCCACATGAATTGACTGAATTAATTATCATGTTTATCTTATTATCCAGGTTTTTATTGTAACTTGATGTTATAGATGTGTGTGTATGATTGTAAGTGCCATTGATTTGACAAAGATTTTGGTTTCTTTCTTTACAACTATTATTTATTAATGTTTTCACATACTAATACCTATTTTCTTCAAGATGTAGTGTCATGCACAGCTAGTAACTGTAATCTGAGTGGCCTAGATCTTTGTTAATACAAAGCATGTATTGAATTTATTCTCTGATTCTTTATATGTAGGCTATCCAAAAGGAATGAGTGAGGCCAAATCAGTTTGTGATCTCACTCTATTCTTGATCATTTGGAAATTGTGGATCAAAGAGGTTGCGGAATGGTGCAATGGGAACTTCACTTTGTTGTTAGTGTTTGAAATCATAGAAGATGTCATGTGTTCTACCATACAATTGGTTGCTTCATAGTTGGTTTTCTCCTCCGAATGGGCCTGTGTAGACTATCAATGCAACACTTGCTCATTTGGGCCATGTATCAACGAACTGAACCGTTGGAATACTTCCCAGATACATTCAAATGTTTTATGGATGTGTTAGTGAAAGACATGATTTCTTATTAAGCACAGTAAGCACTGTTACCTTCATCAATTAACTTCTCCTGTCACTGACATGGTCATGGTGCAGTTCCTGTATTGATTACTCAAGCATGATGGTTATGCACATTCTTTCAGGTGGATGTTGCATGTGGGAGGATTGGAGTTGCATATTTCAGATTCAAGCATCTTGTATGTCTCTTGTCAAGAATGCACATGATTGGAGTGGCCTGGCCATTTGGACAGGTTGTATTTATGTATTTGCTCGAAATTGATGAAGCAGACCCGAATGTGCGTCGGAGCTATCTGGAAGAGCAGGGGTCCATGGAAGGTGAGAACCGCTGTTATGACCATGATGAAGCTGTCCATTTCCTATGGACGACATTGGAGGGGCTTGGCCATTTAGACAGGCCGTGTTTATGTATTTGCTTGAAATTAATGGAGCAGACCCGGATGTGCGTCGGAGCTATCCGGATGAGCGGGGGTCCCTGTAAGGTGAAAACTGCTGTTATGACCATGATGAAGTTGTCCATTTCCTATGGATGACATTGGAAGGGCCTGGCTATTTGGACAGGCTGTGTTTATATTTGTATTTGCAGGGACCACACCCTTAACCTAAACCCAAACCCAAAAACCTACAACATAAACCTAAACCTTAACCTAAACCAATAACCTATAACCTAAATCAAAACCAAAACCTAAACCTATAACCTATAACCCAAATCAAAACCTATAACCTAAACCTAAACCTATAACCTATAACCTGAATCAAAACCAAAACCTAAACCTATAAACTATAACCTAAAATAAAACCAAAACCTATAACCTAAACCCGAACCCATTTTCAAATCCTATAACCTATAACCTAAACCTAAACCTAAAACCTATAACCAAAACCAAAACCCATAACCTAAACCAAAACCAAAAACTATAGCCTAAACCTAAACCCATTCTCAAATCCAAAAACCTAAAACCTAAAACCTAAACCTAAACCTTAACCTAAACCGTTAACCTATAACCTAAACCGAAACCTATAACCTAAACCGAAACCTATAACCTAAACCAAAACAAAAACCTATAACCTAAACCCGAACCCATTCTCAAATCCCAAAACCTATAACCTAAACTTAAACCTAAACCTTATCCTAAACCTATAACCTATAACCTAAACCTAAACCTATAACCTATAACCTAGACCAAAACCTATAACGTAAACCAAAACCAAAACCTATAACCTAAACCCAAACCCATTCTCAAATCCCAAAACCTATAACCAAAACTTATAAACTAAACCTGAACCCATTCTCAAATTCCAAAACCTATAACCTAAACCTAAACCCATTCTCAAATCCCAATACTCAAACCCAAACCTAAACCTAAACTTAAAACCTAAACCTAAACCTATAACCTAAACTCAAATCCCTAAACCTAAACCTAAACATAAACCAAAACCAAAACCAAAACCTATAACCTAAACCCGAATCCATTCTCAAATCTCAGAACTTATAACCTAAACTAAAACCTATAACCTAAACCCGAACCGATTCTCAAATCTTAAAACCTATGACCTAACCTAAACCTGTACTTATAACCTAAAACCCAAATCCCAAAACCTATAACCTAAACCTAACCTTAACCTAAACCTAAACCTATAACCTTAACCAAAACCTATAACCTAAACCAAAACCAAAACCTATAACCAAAACCTGAACCCATTCTCAAATCCCAAAACCTATAACCTAAAGCAAAACCAAAACCTAAAACCTAAACCCGAACCCATTCTCAAATCCCAAAACCTATAACCTAAACCTAAACCTAAACCTAAAACATAGACCCGAACCCATTCTCAAATCCCGAAACCTATAACCTAAACCTAAACCTAAACCTTATCCAAAACCTATAACCTATAACAAAAACCAAAACCTATAACATAAATTAAAACCAAAACCTATAACCTAAACCTGAACCTATTATCAAATCCCAAAACCTATAACCTAACCTAAACCTATATTTATAACCTAAAACTATTCCCAAATCCCAAAACCTATAACCTAAACCTAACCTTAACCTAAACCTAAACCTATAACCTTTAACCTTAACCAAAACCTATAACCTAAACCCGAACCCATTCTCAAATCCCAAAACCTATAACTTAAACCAAAACCAAAACCTATAACTTAAACCCGAACCCACTCTCAAATTCCAAAATCTATAACCTAAACCTAAACCTAAACCTAAAACTTAAACCTGAACCCATTCTCAAATCCTAAAACCTATAACCTAAACCTTATCCTAAACCTATAACCAATAACTTAAATCTAAAAATTAAACCTGAACCCATTCTCAAATCCTAAAACCTATAACCTAAACCTAAACCTAAACCTTATCCTAAACCTATAACCAATAACCTAAACCTAAAACTTAAACCTGAACCCATTCTCAAATCCCAAAACCTATAACCTAAACCTAAACCTAAACCTTATCCTAAACCGATAACCAATAACCTAAACTAAAACCTATAACCTAAACCAAAACCAAAACCTATAACCTAAACCTGAACCCATTATCAAATCCCAAAACCTATAACCTAACCTAAACCTATACCTATAACCTAAAACTATTCCCAAATCCCAAAACCTATAACCTAAACCTAACCTTAATCTAAACCTAAACCTATAACCTATAACCTAAACCAAATCATATAACCTAAACCAAAACCAAAACCTATAACCAAAACCCGAACCCATTCTCAAATCCCAAAACCTATAACCTAAACCAAAAACAAAACCTATGACCTAAACCCGAACCCATTCTCAAATCCCAAAACCTATAACCTATCCCTAAACCTTAACCTATAACCCAACCTAAACCTATACTTATAACCTACAACTATTCTCAAATCCCAAAACCTATAACCTAAACCTAACCTTTCCCTAAACCTATGACCTAAACTCAATTCCCTAAAGTTAAACCTACACCTAATCATAATCTCAACTCCCTAACCTAAACCTAAACTTGAAAACCCAAACTCAAACTCAATCCCGAACTTGAACCCGATTTCCTAAACTTAAACCATAACCCATTCTCAAATCCAAAAACCTATAACCAAAACCTAAACCAAAACCTATAACCTAAACCCGAACCCATTCACAAATCCCAAAACGTATAACCTAAACTTAAACCTAAACCTTATCCTAAACTTATAACCTATAACCCAAACCTAAACCTAAACCTTATCCTAAACCTATAACCTATAACCTAAACCAAAACCTATAACATAAACCAAAACCAAAACCTATAACCTAAACAAAAACCAAAACCTATAACCTAAACCCGAACCCATTATCAAATCCTAAAACCAATAACCTAATCTAAACCTATACTTATAACCTAAAACTATTCCCAAATCCAAAAACCTACAACCTAATCCTAACCTTAACCTTAACCTAAACCTATAACCTATAACCTAAACCAAAACCTATAACCTAAACCAAAACCAAAACCTATAACCTAAACCCGAACCCATTCTCAAATCCTAAAACCTATAACCTAAACAAAAACCAAAACCAATGACCTAAACCCGAACCCATACTCAAATCTCAAAACCTATAACCTATCCTTAAACCTTAACCTATAACCTAACCTAAACCTATACTTATAACCTAAAACTATTCCCAAATCCCAAAACATATAACCTAAACCTAACCTTTCCCAAAACCTATAAAATAAACTCAATTCCCTAAAGTGAAACCTACACCTAATCCTAATCTCAACTCCCTAACCTAAACCTAAACCTAAACTTAAAAACCCAAACTTAAACCCAATCTCGAACCTGAACTCGATTTCCTAAACCTAAACCATAACCCATTCTCAAATACCTAAACCTATAACCAAAACCAAAACCAAAACTAAAACCTATAACCTAAACCCAAACTCATTCCCAAATCCCAAAACCTATAACCTAAACCAAAACCCAAACCTATAACATAAACCCGAACCCATTCTCAAATCCCAAAACCTATAACCTAAACCTAAACCAAAAGCTTATCCTAAACCTATAACCTATAACCTAAACCAAAACCAAAACCCGAACCCATTCTCGAATACCAAAACCTATAACCTATCCCTAAATCTTTACCTATAACCTAACCTAAACCTATACTTATGACCTAAAACTATTCCCAAATCCCAAAACCTATAACCTAAACCTAACATTTCCCTAAACCTATGACCTAAACTCAATTCCCTAAAGTTAAACCTACACCTAATCCTAATCTCAACTCCCTAACCTAAACCTAAACCTAAACCTAAACTTGAAAACCCAAACTCAAACCCAATCCCGAACTTAAACCCGATTTCCTAAACCTAAACCATAACCCTTTCTCAAATCAAAAAACCTATAACCAAAACCAAAACTAAAACCAAAACCTATAACCTAAACCCGAACCCATTCTCAAATCCCAAAACTTATAACCTAAACTAAAACCAAAACCTATAACCTAAACCAGAACCCATTCTCAAATCCCAAAACCTATAACCTATCCCTAAACCTTAACCTATAACTTAACCTAAACCTATACTTATAACCTAAAACTATTTCCAAATCCCAAAATCTATAACCTAAACCTAACCTTTCCCAAAGCCTATAAACTAAACTCAATTCCCTAAAGCGAAACCTACACCTAATCCTAATCTCAACTCCCTAAACTAAACCTAAACGTAAACCTAAACTTAAAAACCCAAACTTAAACCCAATCCTGAACCTAAACCCGATTTCCTAAACCTAAACCATAACCCATTCTCAAATCCAAAAACCTATAACCTAAACCAAAACCAAAACCAAAACTTATAACCTAAACCTGAACCCATTCTCAAATCCCAAAACCTATAACCTAAAACAAAACCTAAACCTATAACATAAACCCGAACCTATTCTCAAATCCCAAAACCTATAACCTAAACCTAAACCTAAACCTTATCCTAAACTTATAACCTATAACCTAAACCAAAGCCTATAACCTAAACCAAAACCAAAACATATAACCTAAACCCGAACCCATTCTCGAATACCAAACCTATAACCTATCCATAAACCTTAACCTAAAACCTAACCTAAACCTATACTTATAATCTAAAACTATTCCCAAATTCCAAAACCTATAACCTAAACCTAACCTTTCCTTAAACCTATAACATAAACTCAATTCCCTAAATTGAAACATACACCTAATCCTGAAAAGGCCTAGCTATATGTTCTTTTTTTTTGGGGGGGGGGGGGGGGGGTGAATAGGACTATGCTAAATAAAAATTTATAACAACAGAAATTAAAGAAATATGATAGCCAACTAAGTAAACCACAATTCAAGAATGTAAAGTAACCTCAATATAGATCTTGAGAGGTTGATACAAATGTTGTTCTAAGTACAACCTTACACCAAAAACCAGAGTTTATGATAGGACAACCTGATTTCTAGAAATGTCTTTGTATCAAGTCTCAAACCGAAGATGAATAGAAAAATAAATACAAACTGCACTGAAGTATAAATTATAATCACAAATATGTATTGTTCTAAGGACAACCATGCACCATAAGAATGGTAGGGTAACCTTACTAGAAAAAAATAATATCAAGTTGATAGATAAATAGTAAGAAATAAATTCTAAACTATTATAACATTCTTCACAATGCTTAATGTAAAAGATTACAACATTCACAACCACATGTACATCCCACAAATGAATAAATATAGATATGAAATATAAACCATTCAACCACAACATAAGGGATTATAGTGGTTCGCCTGTGTGTTCACCAACTGTTATACAACAGCCACACAGAATGCTACTCCACTCCTAATATCCTCACACAGGGGATATTAGCATTCACTAACAAAGTAGGTTTTCACAGGTTCACCAAAAACCTTTACAATTGTGTCTTTGTCTGTGGGCTTACACAATTAAAAAACCCCACTTCTGAGTTTTCCTGATTCTCCTCAGATAACCAAAACAACGAGATTTTTCTGGCAAATCTCGAAAGAAACCAAAACAGAAAGAAATTTATACTTAAAAGTAAAATACCTAATTTTCTCCTTCGATGTAGCAGCCCGGAAGAACCAAGTCAGAGTAGATGAATGAATATTCAAGTTCAATGTCCAGTACTCAATTACAAAGGTTCTAGTTCTAATTGATTTTAAAATTAAACCAAAATAGGGCTAGCCTTAATTGATTTTGATTCCAAAGAAAGGGAAATAGCAATTCCTCTTTTCAGATTAGATTGGAATACCGGAAACAAAATCAATTAAATAAAGTTAAAGAAAGAGAATATTAAATAAGCACACTTAGCTTAAAATGCAGCACAGACCAATCTCTTAGAATGCCAGAATAATTAGCTTGAATTTCTTATCATTAATCTGAGATTCGTGCTTTATTTATAGCTGAGCAAAACACGTCTTCGACCGGTCTTAAGACATCTACGACTGGTCGAAAGACCAACAAAATTTTAAATAAATCAGGCCCGATAATATTTTCTGTTGCTCGACCGGTCGTGGATACCCTACGACTGGTCGAAGGTCTCCTTCGACTGGTCGTAGGTTCCATACGAATGGTCGAAGATGCCCAACTTAACGCTGTACTTTGAGTTGAAGCTCCACGACCGGTCGAAGAACCAGTCGACACTGTTCACAGGACTAGTCGAACAGTCTCCAGGACTAGTCGAAGAATAACCAGAAAATCTCAAAAATTCTTAACAACTTAGGACTGGTCGAGAAATTTCTTAGACTGGTCAAACCAGTGCTAGGACTAGTCGAACAAGGTCCAGGACTAGTCTTAGAACAGATCAAAATTACTTATAAAAAATATATGGATTATGTATCCAAAGTGACCAACTCTAAAGGTCCACCTAAGGTCAGTCATATCTCAAAAGAGAAGTAAGGACATTGAAACTTGAACACCAGTGACCTTGAGTATAATGAAGTTTGAGTTCTTGAACTTGAGATTTTCAATAAAAACTTCTGAGAACTTGAACTTTAAAGGCTTCTGAGATCTCCAGCTTGAAAAGCTTCGGAGAACTTGAAAGCTTCTGATATCAACCTAAACCTTCAAGTTCTTCAACTTGAAAAGCTGTGCTTATCTACTTGAAGCCAATCTTGTGTCTTGAATAGATCTTTTGTTCATCACATACACAAGCTTCAAAGAAGTATCTTTGTCACCACAAATTTGACAATCACAAGGGCTATTCACTATAGCACTTACAAATCTTAATCTCAACTCCCTAACCTAAATGTAAACCTAAACTTAAAAACCCAAACTTAAACCCAATCCCGAACCTAAACCTGATTTCCTAAACCTAAACCATAACCCATTCTAAAATCCAAAAACCTATAACCTAAACCTAAACCAAAACCCGAACCCATTCTCAAATCCCAAAACCTATAACCTAAATCGAAACCAAAACTTATTTCTTAAACCCGAACCCATTCTCAAATCCCAAAACCTATAACCTAAACCTAAACCTAAACCTAAACCTGAACCTTAACCTAAACCTATAACCTATAACCTTAACCAAAACCAAAACCTATAACCTAAACCCGGACCCATTCTCAAATCCCAAAACCTATAACTTAAACCAAAACCAAAACCTATGACCTAAACCCGAACCTATTCTTAAATCCCAAAACCTATAACCTATCCCTAAACCTTAATCTATAACCTAACCTAAACCTATACTTATAACCTAAAACTATTCCCAAATCCCAAAACCTATAACCTAAACCTAACCTTTCCCTAAACCTATGGCCTAAACTCAATTCCCTAAAGTTAAACGTACAACTAATCCTAATCTCAACTCCCTAACCTTAACCTAAATCTAAACTTGAAATCCCAAACTCAAACCCAATCCCGAACTTGAACCCGATTTCCTAAACCTAAACCATAACCCATTCTCAAATCTAAAAACCTATAACCTAAACTAAAACTAAAACCCAAACCTATTCTTAAATCCCAAAACCTATAACCTAAACCGAAACTAAAACCTATTTCCTGAACCCGAACCCATTCTCAAATCCCAAAACCTATAACCTAAACCAAAACCTATAACTTAAACCAAAACCAAAACCTATAACCTAAACCCGTACCCATTCTCAAATCCTAAAACCTATAACCTAAACTAAAACCAAAACCTATGACCTAAACCCGAACCTATTCTTAAATCCCAAAACCTATAACTTATCCCTAAACCTTAACCTATAACCTAACCTAAACCTATACTTATAACCTAAAACTATTCTCAAATCCCAAAACCTATAACCTAAACCTAATCTTTCCCTAAACCTATGACCTGAACTCAATTCCCTAAAGTTAAATCTACATCTAATTCTAATCTCAACTCCCTAACTTTAACCTAAATCTAAACTTGAAATCCCAAACTCAAACCCAATCTCGAACCTGAACCCGATTTCCTAAACCTAAACCATAACCCATTCTCAAATCCAAAAACCTATAACCTAAACTAAAACCAAAACCAAAACCTATAACCTAAACCCGAACCCATTCTCAAATCCCAAAACCTATAACCTATCCCTAAACCTTAACCTATAACCTAACATAAACCTATACTTATAACCTAAAACTATTCCCAAATCCCAAAACCTATAACTTAAACCTAACTTTTCCCTAAACCTATAACCTAAACTCAATTCCCTAAAGTTAAACCTACACCTAATCCTAATCTCAACTCCCTAACCTAAACCTAAACCTAAACTTGAAAACCCAAACTCAAACCCAATCCTGAACCTGAACCCGATTTCCTAAACCTAAACCATAACCCATTCTCAAATCCAAAAACCTATAACCTAAACCAAAACCAAAACCTATAACCTAAACCCGAACCCATTCTCAAATCCCAAAACCTATGACCTAAACCAAAACCAAAACCTATAACCTAAACCTGAACCCATTCTCAAATCCCAAAACCTATAACCTATCCCTAAACCTTAACCTATAAATTAACCTAAACCTATACTTATGACCTAAAACTATTCCCAAATCCCAAAACCTATAACCTAAACCTAACCTTTCCCTAAATGTATAACCTAAACTCAATTCTCTAAAGCAAAACCTACACCTAATCCTAATCTCAACTCCCTAACCTAAACCTAAACCTAAACTTAAAAACTCAAACTTAAACCCAATCCCGAACTTGAACTCGATTTTTTAAACCTAAACCATAACCCATTCTCAATTCCCTAAAGTTATAACCTATAACCTATAACCTAAACCTAAACCTATAACCTTTCCCTAAACCTAAACTTAAAACCTAAATATATTCTCAAATCCTTAAACTCAAACCTACGCCTAATCTTAATCTCAACTCCTTAACCTAAACTTAAACTTGAAAACCCAAATCTAAACTCGATCCCGAACCCGATTTCCTAAACCTAAACCTTAACCTATAATCAAGTTCCCAAAAGCTATAACCTATAACCTAAACCTAAACCTATGACCTTAACCTAAACCAAAACTTATAACCTATAACCTAAACTTAATTATAACCTATAGCTTAACCTTAATCTAAACCTTAACATAAACGTATAACCATAACCAAAACCAAAACCTATAATCATATGGTGAGACCATTTCTTTTGTGTCAATTTCATTCCTCTTTGAGTTTTTTTATTATTATTTTTTTATTTTTTAATTCATTAAGAAAAAAAGTTGTTATACATGATGCACTTCTTTCACTTTATCTTTATTTTTCTCAATGGGCATTCTAATTTATGTATGACATGACTGTTTGTAGGATGATGGAATATATGAAGCTGTTGAAATTTCAGGGTGAAGTCAAGCACATTTCTCTAATGAAGCCAAAGATTTGTATTTTCAATATTATTGTAATTATAATTGTAATTGATTGAATGAATTGGATTATAATTGATTATAATTATAATTAATTGAATCAAGGATTGTAATTGAATGAATGAATGAGTGATTGTAATTATAATTGATTGAATCAAGGATTGTAATTGAATGAACAAATGATTATATATAATTTTGTAATGTACAAAATAGCTATGGATATTGACCGTAGCCATTAATCTGATAGGTGTAGCCTTTTTAATTTAGCCATATTGCTACGGACTTTAGCTACAAATAATATTCGTAGCCATTAATCAGACAGGTGTAGCCTTTTCAAATTAGGCATATTGCAACGGACTTTTAGCTACAAATAATATCCGTAACTGTCTGAAGTTTTCGCTACAAATATAATTGCTACGGATTATATCTGTAGCTATTGCACCCTATAGCCACATATTAAATCCGTAGCCATAGGTTCAAGACCTATTATTATGGCACCTACGGCAACTGTCAAGCTATGGACAAAAATCGTAGCCATAGGTCTATGCCTACAGTTTTTCTCCATAGCCTTTGCTAGATTTTTTGGTAGTGCTTGCCTTACAGTTCATCTTTTAGTTCCCTCTTTTATTCCCCTAGCTTTTGATTTTTCCATCGATGGATTTCACTCTATGTTAACCTTTTTAAAGATCTTTAATAGGTAGCTCTTTTCGATGACAACTATTTTTTTAGCTGAGTATTTTCTTTTTCCTTCTTTTCAATTCTTTCCATTGAAAATGATGGACAAATTCCCCAAGTTGGTTCCTTTCATGCTTAATAGTCATCAAGTTAACAATTCAATATCAAACTAACATTTTAATGTGTAAGTTGGATGTGTCATGTGAAATCATGACTCAATTAATGTTTAAAACTTTTAATCGAGGATCAATGACTTAACTTAATTTTGAGATCTCCCAAGTGACTAAAATTGAAGAGACATAAGGCATAAAAATTAAATATCTTGTAATTCTAATTCATGGATTAACTTTGAGATCACTTAAATTTGCAGAAATGTTAAAAAAATTTCTCAAATTTTCACAACTTCATCCAAAGACTAAGAAAACAATTGATTAGCCTACCTAATCCATACCCTCAACCTAAAATCTACATTGTCCTCAATGTAAAAGAGAAACATTCAATGCAAATGAGGCAACTAAAAGAAAAGTGAAGTGGTGGAAAGGTAATACCTAAAGAAGGAATTCTGAGGTTTTTTGAATATTTTAAATATCTCAATGTGAAGATGGGTTAGTACAAGAATTAAACCATCAGAAAATAAACTTTCCTAAACAGTGAAAAATAAACTATCCTAAATGGCGAAAAATAAACTACCCTCAACAGCGAAAAGAAAACTATCCTAATCCTAAATTCTTTAAAAGCAATAAATCTAACTAGGAAAATAAGGGAAAGCTACTTAGTCATGCCACAAGGTTCCTCTTCCGGTTAGTATCTTGATAAATTTCAATAAGTTTCATAATAAGATCATCCAAAAGCCCTTTTTGCAATAAACTTGGATGCCCTGGAGCATGATTTTCGAGAGAAATTTATGGACCTCAGCATAACGTTTCTTTTTAATCTCCTGAGGTGTCCAAAGTACATATGATTCACCTGAGATAGAGAAAGTTTCAGAGTTAGCACAACATGGTAAATCAGAGACTAGAAGTAAATAAAATTCAGAGAAATTCTCCATAGGTGATGTAGTCTCAACATATTCCAAAGTTTCAAACTTCGGTTCAACTTTCAACTCCACCCTTAACGGTAAACATTCAAGATCTATAGAAGGTCGGGCTTCAGAATAAGGGTTCTCTCGGTCAGTAACAACCACCGAGGTCTTGTTTTATAAGACATCCATTATTTCTTTTATCATGAGATCATTTGAATTTGCAAAATATGTTAAGAGATCTTTCAGAGAGTTGAGGTAGTCAGTTGAGAGAGGCTCATTTTCCATATTGAGGTCTGTGATGATGTGCCCAATGATTCCTTCGTCTTCTCTTAGAATAGAGGAAAACATGATCTCTTGCTCTTCACCTTGGTAAGAGTCAATTGTCACCGGATACATCTCGCCCTGCCTTCCATAGACAAGTTGTGGAACAATAGGCTCATTGATGTGAAGATTCTGTTCATTGCTACTACTCAGTAAAGGCACTATATCGTTAAGGGTTGACAAATCAGATGATGGTATTAACTAGGTGGTTTCAAATTCCAGAGTCATATCGAGCGACTCGTCCAACTCCCTAATCATATTATAATCTAAATCAGGGGAGTAATCTACACATGCCTCAAAAGAGCTGGAAGGGTCGATTGAAAGAGGCTTATCCTCCATATTTAAATCAGGTGTGTCAGATGGGTGGAGTAGATCATTATGGTCGACAACTTCATGTTCCTCATGATCACTTTTTTGAACTATACTTGAGATCGATTCCAGGGGAAGTTGGGCTGTAAACTCATGACTGTCATCCCAATACTCACATCTTCTAATTTAGTGTAGTTCACAAGTGGGATGGGATCGCTTTCCTCACATTTTGTTTTTAGGTTGGGTTGAGGCTCGAATAAACTAGCCTCTTCCTCATTGAAGCCAAGTGTATCATGAGACTGAAGTGTGTCAGTATTATTATGTTTGAAAGATACTCATGTCTCTTGATCTTTACTTTGAACAATCACCAAGATAGACTCTCCGAGAAATTGAACCATATGATCATTAACAGAATCTAACTCCTCATTCTTAATTTTAGTATTTTTCATAATCGCATCACCTGAACCTAAATATTGTATATCTTTTATAAGTTCTTATAATATCTTTAGAGTCTGTTTTACTGGATGAGCTCTAGAGTTTGTGTGGAATTCTGAAGTGAATTCTCTTAGATCATTTTTCATTGGATCTCAGAGGTATAAGACCCAAGAAAATTATCACTATGATGCATTGTTGATTCAACTTCCCAATCTTAATGTTTCCACTGATCATAAATAGGGAGTTAGGAATGAAGAATTAGATTGGGTTGAGGCTCGGGTGAACTGGCCTCCATTAGCTTATCGAGGCATGATGCAACCACTTTTATCATCTTTCAAATGCTAGCAAAATCGTCTGTGTAACCCTAAAGTGAATCCTCTTGGATCATTTTTGGTTGGATTTCAAAGGTAGAAGACCCAAGAGAATCATCACAATGATGTATTGCTGGTTCATCTTTCCAATATTGATGTTTCCATTTATTATATTCATCCGGGTCATAGGTGGGAGAATCTGATGGCTGTTGATACGTATTATCACCCATAATATAATCTCTCATTGTTTTCTTTTTATCTAATGGGTGATAATATTTTTCACTCCCATAGTTAAGATAACCCCAACACTCACATACTATTTTCTTAACTCATGGGGTGTAATTATATTCCCGCATATAATTGTGTAAGGAATTCTTCACTGGTGGAGTATTGTATTCCGTTTAGTTCTCGATGATGTTTCTAGAAAAATTTTGAGACGTAAGTTGTTTTCTAACATAAGCATCTGACAGCCCTTCACAATTTCTCTTATTCTTTAAAACTAGCTCAGCATATTGATGTTCCCACTCTTGCATATATATGGTGAAACCCTAATCCTAACATAAAAGAAAAGAAAAGAAAATTAATTCTACAGCAACATGGAAAGTAAGTAGAGAAGTTAGAAAGAATTTACCGGTTTGGAGAGTTTTATGATAGGATCCTACAAAATAGAAAACAATGTTAGTCCCTAAAAAAGATCCAAAAAAATCCTAACCTAAAAGCAAAATAAAAAATTAGTCCTAAAAAGAAATTAGTTTCTAAAAATAAATTTAAAAAATTTCTAAATCTAGAAATAGGAAGTTAGTTTCTAAAACAAATTAAGAAAGTTTCTAAATCTAGAAATAGAAAGTTATTTTTTTAAAAAAATTAAGAATGTTTCTAAATCTAGAAATAGAAAGTTAGTTTCTAAAACAAATTAAGTAAGTTTTTAAATCTAGAAATAGAAAGAAAAGTTAGTTTCTAAATCTAAAAATAGAAAAGAAAAATTAGTTTCTAAAAAAAATTAAGAAAGTTTCTAAATCTAGAAATAGAAAGTTAGTTTCTAAAAAAATTAAGAAAGTTTCTATTTTGGGATCCTGCAGAAGAAAAAGGAAAGTGAATTAGTTTCTAAAAAAGAACTAAGAAATCAACTTAGTTTCTAAAAAAAGGAAAAGGAAAGTTTTTTAAAATAAAAAGTAAGTTTTTAAAAACAGAAAAAGGAAAGGAAATTAGTTTGTAAAAACGGATTAGGAAAGTTTCTAAAAAATAAAAAAAAAATTAGTTTCTAAAAACAAATTAGGAAAGTTTCTATTTTAGAATTAGAAAGCAAATTAATTTCTAAAAATAAAAAAGGAAAGTTTCTAAACCTAAAAATAGAAAGCTAAGTTAGTTTCTAAAATAATTCTGAAAAAACTCTAGCCTAAAAATAGAAAGGAAAAAAAAAAATCCTAATCTTAACCTAATTCCAAAACTAATCAAATCCCAAAAATGCAACCGTCAATCCCTAGCAATGGCGCAAAAACTTGTTCACAACCCCAATTGTAGAGTCATAATGTAGTAATAATCTCAGTAAGATCGAGGTCAAATCCACAGGGATTGAAACTTGTACATTTTTGAAATTAACTAGAAGTATAACTAGAAGAAGATGTGAAATTAATTTTGAAGTATTTGAGAGAGTAATTATGAATAGAGTAATTAAAAATAAGAATTTAAAGGTGGGAACTAGGGTGTCGAGGATCCACTTGTAGTGATCAGGGAGCCCTTTTGCTTGATTCAAGTAACACAATTAGAATTGGAGTCCTATTCTATCCAATTGAAAAATATATTAATAAATCCAAATATGAACTTCTATTGACCTAATTCTCAATGAAGGAGAACTATGATAATTGGCAGGGATTCCATCACCAAACCATGCACATGAGACAATGGTAAACAATAAGAATTACCAATCTCATAATCTCGAAGCGGGAGAATTGTGAAGATTAGGAAGGATTTCATCACCCTATCATGGCCAAGGGATGATGGTGAACAACATGACTTACTAATTTCATAATATCAAATCAGGAAAAAAAGATATTCAAAGCTATTACAGATCTACTGTAATTTGAGTCATAATAAACTATTAAAAACTGAAATTATTCCTTAAATATCAAATTAAAATCCATGGAGTTTAACACAAAAATGAATCAAAGCAAAAAAATAATTCCATCATGCTACAAGCCACACCTCTTAGCCCTAACTAAGAGGTTTACCCAACCATAGACATGATTGGATCTAAAACCCTATAAGAAAGCATGAAAATAACTAAGGAAGAAGAAGAAAAACTCTTGGCGACGACTTCTTCACCCTTTTGCTCCACTCCTTAAACCCTAGAAGATGCCCAGGAACATTGTAGAGAGTCTTATTTATAGTTATGGAACTCCAACTTTCGCACATAGTGGGAAGACTCTAGAAATTACCTCAAATTTATGCAGTTTGCTAAAATAGACTTCAATCTACGTAGTTTCTTAAAATAGACTTCACTCTACGCAATTTCACAAAATGACCTAGAATTTCAGAAATTCTTTTTCAAGACGATTTTAAGATTCCTTTTCTTCACTTCAAATCTTTGATTCTCTTCATTCCTCACTTAGTTTTCTTAGATCTTTGGCATGTGAATTCTTCCTATACGGTGGATTTTTCAACATATATTTATTTCGTAAGAATCATAACCACAAGTTTACCCAAATCAAAAAGGCATCATCATCATCATCATATATCCACTAATATGATCATTTTGAATACAGTGCTGAAAGGAAAATATATATGTTAAAAATCAAAGCTCTAGCGGTCCGCTGCAAGCTCCAAGCTCAATGCTACAACAACATAATGCCACCTACACGCATCTATCGTGCATAAGCTTATAGAAAGCTTAGTGGGTGGTGAAAGTATGTGCATAAGATAAGTGCCAAGTAAGCAATATCAGAGTAATCAAGGTAAGTGAAAATGTTGACAAGATCATGAATCGTATGATATCAGAGTAAGCGGAAATACTGCAACTCATAAATCATACAATATCAGAGTACGTGATACAGATCAGCTATGCAAATGCGGAGTCATAAAGAGAGCCAAATATCAGATGCTAAGGGCAATATGTAAATCTTGCTGAGTCTGTCTAGGCCATATAAGTGCAGAAATAATACCCTATGCCTGTGGATGTAATACAATATGTGATGCGAATGAAATGACCAATGTGAAGTTGGGATGATAGTACATAGTATCGCAAGATATGGGGTCCATCATAAGGGACTTCTATCTAAACCAATCCCATATCTAAATTTGGATAGTTATACTCAATGTGATAAACTCCCTATCTCAGGTTAGTCATGTGTCCCAATCGAAATTCTGGCCATTGCGAAGTACATGTAACAAATAGTTGAGCACCACCAGCCCGAGTGGATAGTGAATGAATGAATGAATGAGTACGCAACTCCTACTCAATAATTCCACATATCAGTACAATTCATCTTTGGGATCATCACCGGGGTCTATAACACTCTATGCCAACTTATCGTCCCTATCCAAGCGCACAATTGGGTAAGTGGAAGAGACTCACTATCTGCCTGCCAATATCGGGCCTAGCTCATCGATCATGGACCCATTCCTCAAGCTGGTCAAACTCAACCTAGATATTGCCCCCTCACTCAGGCGGGTAAGGTCACACCCCCTCCCAACTGACCACGACATAGTGAGAGATGCGACCTACTGATATACAACACTCATACGCTCATATTTCCACTCGGTCTTGACGTTGGGGCGTCTCCTGGCCTCGGAGGTTTAGAGATTTTTCCCAGGGCCATCTATGGCAGCCCGATGCTAGTAACAAATTTTTGATGTCCCATCTGGCGATCCATAATGTGCCTGTGGAGGCCACCGCCCTGATGTCTCTAGGGCGTACAATAATCACAACACATAATGCAAGATGCATGAGTCATACAATCCAGTCATGAATTAATCTTGTGCATACCGTGTGCTTATGTCAGATAACCTCCGCCTATCGGGGAGTCTTATAACAACCTTTCCAATGATATATGCAATGGTCAACCACATCTCATAACAAATATGCAGATGATACGTATGAGCATGTATCATGATGTTATATAGTCACATACTCATAATCAGTATCAATAATTGGCATCGACAATCGACCCCGTCAATGTGGACATTTAACCAACATTACCCCCAAGGAATGACCCACATAAAGCCTAACATATAATAGACCCATAGCCTCACATAAGGGCCAAATATACAACACCATGGGCCTCACTCAAGAGCTTAATACACATCAGGATGGGCCTAACATACATCACAATGAGCTCCATTGCTTGGTCCTCAAATGCATCACAATGGGCCTCATCACATAGGCCTTAAACATGGGTTGAATACACATCACAACGGGCCTCAAATACAGGCTGCATATACATCACATTGGGCCTCGACAATCGAAATCGGTAATCAGCCACGACAACCGGAATCAGTAATCGGCCATGATAATCGGCCTCGATTGCTAATCGGTAATCGACTACGACAATTAGAATCGACAATTGGCTACGATAATCGGAATCGATCAATAATAGGCCTCGATCAATAATCGGTCTCGATAATCAAAATCGACAGTCGGTCACGATAACCGGACTCGATCGCTAATCAACATTTGGCCATGATAATCAGAATTGGTAATCGACCACAACAATCGGAATCAATCAATAAACGGCCTTGATAATCAAAATCGGTGATCGATTATGATAATCGGCCTCGATCACTAATCGACAATTGGCCACGACAATCGAAATTGATTGATAATCGGCCTCGATCGATAATTGACCTCGATAATCGGAATCGATAATCAGCTACGACAATTAGAATCAAACGATAATCGGCCTCGATCGATAATCAACCTCGATAATCGGAATCGGCCTAAGGGAAGGTCACAATGTGGACATTAAACCATCATTGTCCATCAATATAGACATTTAACCAACATTGATCCCAAGGAGTGACCCACATAGGGCCAAACATGTAGTGGGCCCCTGACCTCTCACAAGGGCCTCATACACAACATAATGGGCCTCATCGTATGGGCTAAAAATATATCACAATGGGCCATAAATACATCAAGTCGGACTTCATTTAAGGGTCAAAATATATAGTTTTCAAATAAACAACAGGTGAGCCCTACACATGGTCCATAAATACATCACATCGGGCCTTGCTATGGGCTGAAAATACATCACAATGGGCCACAACCCATGGGCCTTAATACACAATGGGTGGGCCTTACACATGGTCTCGTATGCATCAAATGGGCCACGTATTTGGGTCTTGAATACATCAAATGGGCCACGCATCATGGGCCCAATACACGTCACAATGGGCCGCACGATAAGGGATTAATACACATCATAATGGGCCTCGTGTACATCAAGTCAGGCTTCATCATATCGGCCTCATATACGCCAAGTGGGCCGAATCAATGGGCTGCACCAATGGGCCTCATATATGGTCAAGTGGGCTGCATTAATGGGCCACACTAATGGGCCGTATATACATCACAGGTGGGCCCTCGTAGCAAATGGGCCCCACCAGATGGTCAGCATGGATATAGAATGCATACATCAAGTGGTCACACATCCCATGAATAGAGTGGAGAAAACATGCATCATAGTGGTCCCCTGTCCCTAGACAGTGTGGATGAAATCATATATTAAGGTGGACCACACGTTCATCAAAATGGACAGACAATGCAAATACAACACATCATCAAGGTAGGTCCACCGTCCTGGACAGATGGACGGAGCTGATAAAGTACATAAGTCATGGTGGGCCATGATGGACGGCCTTGATGATCAGATGAATGGTGTGGAGAACACATATACTATACATTAGGGTGGATTTTCACCATCCAGTGATCCTGGACGATGTGAATAAATTACATGCACTGGTGCGTCCCACCGTCCTATCTGTTTGGACTGTGTGGATAAGACCCATACACCACGGTGGCCCCTCCACAGCACTGTCCACCAATGGACGATGCAGATGCAACACATAAAGTCAGGTGGGCTCCACCGTTTGGAAGGTATGAGAACATGGTGTGGTCCACAGCACACCGTCCAAATGAACGGTGTGGATATACAACGAGGTGGGTCCCACATGAATATAATGAGTATACATATATATAAAACATCATTTAATATTATAATAATATAAGTTCAAACGTCCAGCACTGGACGTCCATTCAACGAACGACTGGGATATGAGCTCCATCTGGGACCCACCGTCCTAGCTGCTGGATGGTGGAGTCACACGAGGTGATTAAGGTGGGCCCACACAATCTGGATGGTCCAGATTATCAGATATATTAGGGTGGTCCACTAGCAGATGACGGTGTGGATAACATCATCAAGGATGGTCCCACGTGCTGCACTCAGCACGGACGGCATGGATATAAATCACATGCGTCATGGTGGCAGGGTTCACGCGACTTGTTAGAGTGTAAGGTAGCAATAGCTGCCCGCTGCATGGGACACACTATCCAGATGGACAACCTGGATCTAAACACATCCAAGGTGAGTCCGTAATGGACGAACGGTGTGGATTTTTGCATACATCTCGGTGGTCCCCACCGTCCAGTGTGGATGAAAGACACATGCGTGAAGGTCAGGGGTCCCACGGACCTGCTGATGGACGGTTTGATAAAAACATACCTCATGGTAGGGTCCACTGTCCCAGTCAGTGTATGGCTGGATAAAATACATGCATCAGGTGGTCCACCATCAGATGGACGGCCTGGTGAACAATACGTCAGGTGGGTATCACTGTCCAGATTTGCTGGACGGTGAGGATTTCTCGCATACTTCAAGGTGGGCTCCACCATGATGGATGGTGTGGATTGTAACGCCTCGGAAAAATCCGTACTGAGACTCAAGTACCAACTCGACCAGAAATCACGTAGGATGAATTCCTTTAGAAATTAAGCGTAAGTTAGTTGATGCTACGCTAGAGTAGCTGCGAAATTGTCCCTGATCGCTTTAAATACGTTCTGCAAGACCCAAAACTTGTAGAATCAATGATGCTATAATATCCTGAAACCTTGGATCAAACTCTAAACCCGTTTGCTCTCAGGAACCCTTTGAAACTTTGTATTGGATCTAGACCGCGCGTCGAACGTCCGATACTACAATCTTAAACCGTTATGACCGCTTAGCTGGACTTGACAATCATTTCAAAAATTAAGCCCAACCGACGTTCAGAGGCTATTTCATTGAGCCTGGAGTGAAGAGAGTGAGAAAAGGGTTAGATTTGGAAATTTAAATCCAAATCTGGCACGTGACTTGGCGCGTTATTATTAAGTGTTCTGACCATTAGAATTCAGTCAAATTACACCCTCGGATCAGAAAAAATTTCTCTTTCATATCATGAGACTTGTAGACATGATCTAGGTGCGATGACCGCTGAATTAAAACTGAACCGCCACGTGCGATCTATGAACTCTACCGGACTGAAAACTGGGTGTGAGCAACATCCAGTGACCATGAGCTTAAGTCCGATCGCGTTCGGCCAGGGGACCTCCCGAAATGCTCTTTTAGATCGGAACAGCCCCGGTTTGGTTATACCTCAAGTGAACTTTGTTCCCAAGCCTAATTTGGAAAGGTTTTAGCCTATATAAGGGCTTTAAACCCTCACTTATCTCACCCATCCGAATTTGCTAGAAACCCTAGCTAGAGAGAGAAAAAGTGAGAGATTGTGAGAGAGTGTGGGAGAGATCTTCCCGCCACTTGCTGCTGCTGCTACACGTGCTAAAGCAACGCATCCCAATCACTTTTTTGGTGATTCCGACACATTTCTAGGTAAAGAAAACCCTAACTACTTGCTGATTTAGCATTCCGTCGATTCAAATAGCAAAGTAGCTAATACATCTTGTGCATTAGGTCGCCGTTACGCCGTTGACGAAGCGTATCTGTTCTAATTGAAACGATACACATTTAGGGCAAAAGGTGTAGATTTTAGACGCTTTAATTGACTGATTTCAAAGCTTTCAATGTCGTATAATAGTAGATTATCGACGGCATCGCCGTTTGACATGTACAACATGCTGTCCGTTTCCTGTTTCGTAAGCGTATGGAAAATATGAGATTTAGGGCATTTTAGTCATTTGTAAGAAATACAGTTTACATCCATATTTTGCTGAAATGTTTGCCATGTCTTCTTGTCGTGTTAGTATATTAGGAATGCATGCATGATTGGCTTGGCGAAGAGAATTGCCCTAATGCGTACTTTGAGTCGACATACGCTATGTAGACTAAAGTGTGTAGACTAAGTGTTTGTATAAATGTTTGTATTAGTATGTATTGAGTAAATGATGTTATGAAATAGTTTTGAGATTGAATGCTCAAGTAATATGCTGATGTTAGTCATTTCCATCATGTTGGCTTACGTATTGATTTCATCATATTTAAGTAATGCATGTGTTGGATGAATTGTTTAAGTGGTATGTTATAACATGTTTCAACATGCTTAAATTATTGTATTTCATTTCCATTACTCACATATAATTACTGATGCTGATTTATAAATGTTTGGGACTATGCTTAGTCCAGGCAGTCGGTAATAGAGTAAATTCGTGGTTGGGATATATTTGCCACGAAGGACGCGTCGATGAATACGAGTCGTGTTTTGAGTTGGCGGCAGCGGTTAGGTCACGCGAAGTGTTTCACACACTTCATGTCGTTCGACTTGCGATGCGCTCGTACTAGTCGAGCCCGTCAAGTAACCCGACTGGCCGTTGATTGTTCATCTTGTATGAGTCATAACTGCTTGAACCTAAGGTACTGAACTTACCATTGGAAACCCTATTAACCATGGTACCTTGATCCATAAAGACTCATGAGCCGGGCATGGTGGTATGGGACACCGTGGTCGAGCTGTCGGCCTACGCTGGGGCCACAAACCTCCCTGTAGTGACTAGTGAGCACATTTGACTCGTGAGAAGATTATGGTGGTATGGGTCATTATATTCTTGCTGTCGGCCTACACTGATCAAGTGAAGAGCCCTTTGTAGTGACCGCGAGAGTATTCTGAGTCTATGGGAGGCGACGACCCTTCCGTAGCAACGAGAGTACATTAGGCCTATATTGATAAGGTGATGGAGGAGCGGTGCAACGAGTACGAGCAACAGCCCTGGCAGCCCTTGCAGTGACATACAAATATAACATCGTATGTGATTTCTAGGAGTGACGACCCTAGACAGGATCTGTGTTGGGAATGATATAAGCAAAGTACCTTAGTTTCCCAATACTGCTGTATGAAAAGAAATAATAATAACTTGGTAATCATATCCACATCACATTGCATGTGCCTGGAAGATGTGGAGCACTGAGCAGAACACAAGCATGCCGCGGGTGTAAGATGGTACCGTATGAGAGAGTATGTCTGTGAGGGTATCCATCATGTCATTTCATGCATACATTAACAACAGAATCTAGAGATGCTTGTTTCATTGATTTACTATTATCGCATGATTGATTTGAGAACATGCTAATCTTTGCTCTATTATTCCACTGAGTTGATCACTCACACCCACGTTACGGGATGGTGTTTGCAACACCCACCAGACCCTGTCTTAGATGTAGGTGATGCGGTGATTCAGGAGGCAGAGTCAGATTACGTTGAGGACCAGGACGAGTTCTCATATATGTAGTTTCACGACGGCTTTGCGTAGGTGACCTGGATCGGCGGGACTTCATAGTTAGACCTTATGACATTTTGATTTTTGTTTATTTACATGTATATGAGACTTAGAGATGTATTCATACTTTGGAGACAGTTGAGATTTATTTTGTTTTCCATACAGTAATATATATTCTTCAGTCTTCTGCTTGCATTTTATCAATGAATCTGGAGTATGAAATGCAATTTTGGTATAATCTTGCTCATGTGAATGCACTAACTCATCCAACATTAAATTATAATTATATTGGTTGCATAAGTGATGGTCTGGAATTCAGGAGTCGGGTTTATACACGACCCCCGATTTTCAGGGTGTTACATGGATGCATGCATTAGGTGGGACATCAAACAACAATAATAAAAAAAAGAGAGAGAGGGAGAGAGATGGAGATTAGAGTAGCGGAGGGACCCCGCCACTATGGGTCCCTCTTGATACAACACATACATCAAGATGGGTCCCACATATGTGAGCCCTTAAATCACAATCAAGTAATAAAATCACCCACCTCAAGATCTCCTTTTCCTTCTTTCGCCTATAGCCTCTAAAGCTCCAAGGGAACTTTTTAAGGGTTAAGATGGACTTTGGATGGTGGGATTGGGTGGTAGGAAGGTGGGCCACACTAACTTCTCCACCCATGAAAGCCATGGACGTTGGACACTCATGGGTGTTGTTTGAAAATGGAGAGAGAGAATGAGAGAGAGAGAGGGGTGAAGAGAGAGAGAGAGGGATGGATGGGTGTACTTGTGTAAGGGAGAGAGTTGACTTTTAAGGGTTGCTTTTGTACTTAGGGATGAGATAGAGTAATGAGTGTACTTTGATAAGTGAAGTGATTGATGTGATGGATTCTCTAGGGATTGTAACACTCGGTGTTTTTCCTCAAACTGAACACGGGCCCACATCTCCTGGCCCGGGTATAACCTCGGTGCGTAATACACTGCGTCAGAACTACGGCGTTGGCACGGTCGCAATGGTATAAGTTTCGAGTCGAGTTGACTCTGATAAATGGAACATGACTCAGGATCACGCACAAACACCGCTAATAGATCGCAGGTCGCCGAAATTTGACCAAGAGGACCGCGAAGGCATACGGAACGGTACGGGATAGGATACGGGTTTCACACGACCACCTTTCTTGACTTGACCTCCCTGATTCCCTTGAGCCAACACTGATAAATGATATGTTCTTTGACGAACAATTGTTTAAACTCTCCAACTACCTTGGTTTACTGACATTGCAAACTACCTTGCTACAGGTTTCACGCCAACATATTGAACTACGCAAGATAAGAAAAAATTCTTTACTGAGGTATGTAAGATTTTCTAGGATGATCCTTATTTATTTAAATATTGTCTTGACCAAATTCTAAGGAGATGTGTGCCAGTCAATGAACATCAGTCATTATATGACATGTGGTGTTCACTTTTCTGCTAAAAAGACCACAGCCAGAATTCTGCAATGCGACTTTTACTGGCCCATAATGTTCAGAGATACTCATGAGTTTTGTAAAGCTTGTGAGCGTTGTCAGAAATTGGGAGGGTTGTTTTGTCAAAATATGATGCCTTTGAACCCCGTTCTTATCATTGAAGCATTTGATTGTTGGGGCATCAATTTCATGGGACCATTCCCCCAATCCTTTGGGAATATTTACATTTTGTTAGCAGTAAACTATCTCATTAAGTGGTCGAAGCGATCCTGTGCTAGAATAATGATCATAAAATGGTCATTTGATTCTTAAAAGAAAATATCCTTTCCTAGTTTGAAACGCCTCAGACTATCATTAGTGATGGAGGTTCACACTTTTTTAATAGGCCATTTGAAAACTTAATGAAGAAATATGACATATCTCATAAAGTAGTACTCCATACCACCCACAGATAAGCGGGCAAGCTGAGATTTTCAATAGAGAAATTAAATAAATTTTGGAAAAAACGGTTAACCCTGACTATAAAGATTGGTCAATCTATTTGACCGATGCTTTATGGACTTACTGTTGAAATTGTGGTTTGTACCATTGATACTAAAGAAAGAATCTGAGTTATGGTCCTAAAGGGAGGTGAATAATACTTTTCAAATATTTTTGCTTATTTAAAATCCTACTTGCCTAACTTAAATAATCATTCAATTTAAAGAAAGTAAGATAATATAACTCTAACGGCTTCCAAGCCAGATAGAGGTTCCAATCACAAAGGCTATTAAAGATATGCAGAAACAACAACTAGCCTAGTGTTGTGAGCTTGGGTGTGGAATGTGCTTCCTATTAATTCATAACATTTGTTCAATCATGAATGAGAAGTTAAAACGTTCAAGCATATATAATCTTGATTAAACAGATGCATAAATGACAATTTCAAACACAAGTATTTATAATGGTTTGGCTACGTGCCTACTCTACTCCCGACATCCACACTTAATCCCAGAGTGCACTGGATTTCACTATTAATGGTTTTAAAATAGGTTCACTAATAACTTTTATAGTCCTATACTAAGGACACCAATTTATGCTATCCATAAGAATAAAGGTCCTACACTAAGAACCCACGTTTAGGCTCACTGGCCAAGGTCCCACACTAGGCACCTCTATTTAGGCCCACTAGCTAAGGTCTCACACAAAGCACCTACGTTTAGGCCCACCGGCCAATGTCACGCCCCAAACCCATAAATTGGGTTCACAGGATCCTGATCACCGAATCTGGTGCCAAAAGCCTCCATAGTACCCCATTCTTAGCTCCCAGCGCTTACACAGTAGATTCTGATCCTGAGATCCTACAAGAGAGATTTTCAACATGAATTTGTCTCATAAGAAGCATAACCACAAGTATACCCAAATCATAAGAACAACATCATCACCACTTATTCACTAGTATAATCATTTGAGTATAATACTGAAAAGGAAATATATATGTCAAAATCAAAGCTCCAAAAGTCAGCTACATGCTCCAAGCTCCACGTTGCTGCAACATAACATCACCTACATGCATCTATCGTACGATATCAGAGTAAGCAGAAATACTGACAAGTCCATGAGTCAAACAATATCAGAGTATGCATTATAGATCAACTATGTAAATGAGGAGTCATAAAGAGCTAAATATCAGATGCCGAGGATGCAATGCAATATACAATTCCTGATGACTTCACGAATACCGTCAACCGTATCTAGACCATATAAATGCAGAAACATAGTAACCCAAAGTGTCATATGCCGCAGATGTAATGCAATATGTGGTGCGAATGGAATGACCATGCTGGAGTGTGAAGTTGAGATGATAGTACATAGTATCGCAAGCTATAGGGTCCACCACAAGGACTTCTATCTAAACTAATCTCATACCTAAATTTGGATAGTCAGACTCAATGTGGTAAACTCCTGATCTCAAGTTAGTCACGTGCCCCAATTGAAATCCTAGTCATCACGAAGGTACACGTAATAAATAGCTGCGCACCACCAGCCTAAGTGGATAGTGAATGAATGAATGAGTATGTAACTCCTGCTCCACAAATTAGTACTGTACATATTTGGGATCATCATCGGGGTCTAGTACACTCTACATGCAAATCGCTGTCCATTGACTCGCGACCATGCAAATAGAAGAGACTCACTATCCGTCTGGCCAGTAGTCAGCTAATATCTACCCGACACGTCGATAGCAGACCCATTCACGAGCTGGTCAAACTCAGCCTAGTTATGCTCCCTACTCTGGAGTGGGTAAGGCCACACCCCTTCCCAACCGACCACGACACAGTGGGAGACACGACCTCCTGGTATTCGGTACTTGGGTGCTTATATATCCACTCGGTCTCGATGCTGGGGCGTCTCCTGGCCTCGAAGGTTTAGGGACTTTCACCCACGTACATCTAAATTGCCCAAATGCTTAACCAAACATTTTCGGTGTCCCATCTAGTCATCCACGACATGCCTGTGGAGGTCACAACCCTGATGTCGCTAGGGCACATAGTAATCACTATCACACAATGTAAGATGCATGAGTCATGTAGTCCAATCATATATCGATCTTGCACATACCATGCGCTCATGTGAGATAACTCCCTATCAGGGAGTTCCATAAATCATCTGTACTATAACGTATGCAATGATCAATCACATCTCATAATAAACATGCAGATGATATGCATGGGCATGTATTATGGTGCTATGCTGTTACATACTCATAATCAGTATCAATAACCGGTATCAACAATCGGCCTTGACAATGTGTACGTTTAACCAACATTTCCCCCAAGGAATGGCCCTTATAAAGCCCAACATATAGTGGACCTATGACTTCACACAAGGGTAAAAAATACAACACCATGGGACTCACTCAAGAGCTTAATACACATCACGATGGGCCTTTCAAATGGGCCTAACATACATCACAATGAGCTCCATAGCCTGACCCTCAAATGCACCACAATGGGCCTCATACAATCATAATGGGTCGCGTCATCACATGGGCCTATATACATCAGATGGGCCACGTCCCATGGGGCCCAAATACATCACAATGGGCCATAACTTATGTAACGCCCGTGAAAAATCCATACTTGGGCTCGAGTACCAACTCGACCCGAAATTGCGTAGAATTCATTCCTTTAGAAAATTTGACTAGGTTAGCTAGTGCAACGTTGGAATAGCTGGGAACTGGTCCCTGATCACTTTAAATACGTTCTACAAGGCCCGAAGCGAGTGGAACCAAGGGTGCTATAATGCTCTAAAGCCTCGGATCAAACTCTAAGCCGGTTTGTTCTCGGGACCTCCTTGAAACTTTGTATTGGATCTAGACCGCGCGTCGTAAGTCAGATGCCTACCATCTTAGACCGTTATGACCACTTAGCTGGGCTTGGCAATCGTTTCGAATATCAAGTCCAACTGACGATCACAGGCTATTTCATTGAGCCCGGACCGAAGAGAGTGTGAATAGGGACATAGTTGGAATTTCAAATTCAAATCTGGCACACAAATTTGACGCATCAGTATTAAGCATTCTGACCGTCAGAATACAGCCAAATTACACCCTTGGATCAGGAAAAATATCTATTATATATCACGAGACTTATAGGCCTGATCTTGGTGCGGTGACCGTTAAACTGAAACTGGGCCGCCACGTGCGATCTGGGAACCCAACCGGTCTGAAAACTGGATGTATGCTAGATCTAGTATGCATGAGCTTAAGTCCGACCGCATTTGGCCTGGGGACCTCCAGAAATGCCCTTTTAGACCGAAACGGCCCCGATTTGGTTAGGCACCAAGTAAACATTGTTCCCAAGCCTATTTTGGGAATGTTTTAGGCTATAAAAGGGGTTGAAACCCTCACTCCTCTCTCCCATCCGAATTTGAGAGAAGCCCTAGCTTGGGAGAGAGAAAAAGAGTGAGAGATTGTGAGAGAGTGGGAGAGTTCTTCCCGCCACTTGTGCTACGTGTTGCACATGCTTAAGCAACACTCCTCTACCGCTTTCCCGGCGATTCCACCGCAATCCTAGGTAAGTAAAAACCCTAAATAGTTGGTGATTTGAGTTTTCCTTGTTTCCATAGCGATGTAGCTTATGGATCTTATGTATTAGGCTCCTTACTCGCCGTAGACGAAGCATATACACTCCGCTTCAATTCCCGAGTCTACAAGACACTAGGTGAGGATTTTAGACGCTTTGATTGACGGTTCCCAATGCTTTCAATGTCGTTTAATAGTAGATTCTTGACGGCATCGCCGTTTGACATGTACAAAATGCTCTCCGTTTCCCGTTTCGTAAGCTAACGAAGAATATGAGATTTAGGGCATTTTAGTCATTTGTAGGAAGTACTGTTTACATTCATATTTTGCTGATGTGATTGACATGGTTTGTTGTCGCATTAGGAAGTTAGGAATGCGTGCATAATTAGTTTGGCGAAGAGATTCGCCTAGTTGCGCACTTTGGGTCGACATGCTATATGTAGACTTAAGTGTGTAGTGTATGTGTTTGTATAAATGCTTGTATTAGTATGTATTGAATTAAATGATGTTATCTGATAGTTTGTGATTGATTTTTCAATTATTATGCCAACTTAAATGATGTTCTACATGTTGACAAAATGCATGATTTCATTACATGCATGGAATGTATGTGCTTGAGGATTTGCTTAAGTTGAATATGCATGGGAAGTATGCCTTGAAGATTTGCTTAAGTTGAATGTTATAACATGTGCTAACATGCTCACATGATGTATTTCAATTCCAATACCTTTTATAGTAATTCCATAGATGTGTGGGACTTGACTTAGTCCAGGCAGTCGGTAACCGAGCGAATTCGTGGCTGACTGGTCATAGCCACGAACGACGCGTCGATGAATGTGATTCGTGTTGAGAGTTGGCGGCAGTGGTTAGGCCACGCGAAGTGTTTTACGCACTTCATGTCGTTCAATTCGAGATGCGATCGCGCTAGTCGAGCCCGTCAAGTAACCCGACTAGCCGATGTTTGTTCACCTTGTATGTATCATAACTGCTTGAACCTAGGGTACTGAACTTACCATTGTAAACCCTATTAACCGTGGTACCTTGATCCACGAAGACTCATGAGCCGGGCATGGTGGTATGGGACACCGTGGTCGAGCTGTCGGCCTACGCTGGGGCCACAAACCTCCCCGTAGTGACCAATGAGCACCTTGACTCGTGAGCAGATTATGGTGGTATGGGACACTATATTCTAGCTGTCGGCCTACACTGATCAGGCGACGAGCCCTTTGTAGTGACCGCGAGCGTATTCTGAGTTCACGGGAGGCGACGACCCTTCCGTGCAGTAGAGTACAGTAGGCCTGTATTGATAAGGTGATGGGGGAGCGGTGCAACGAGTGCGAGCAACAGCCCTGGCAGCCCTTGCAGTGACCTACGAAATGTACATCGTATGAGATTACTAGGAGTGACGACCCTAGACAGGATCCGTGTTGGGATTGATACAAGGGAGGTACCTTAGTTTCCCAATCCTGCTGTTTGAATGGACTAATAACAACTTGGTAATCATATCACCATAGCATTGCATGTGCCTGGAAGATGTGGAGCACTCTAGGGAGTGTGGCATGCCGCGGTCGTAAGATGTTGCCGTATGAGGGTGATCGTCGGTGAGGGCATACATCACGTCATATCATCTTGCATTAACAACAGTATTAGGATTTGTCTGATTTACTGCTTTACTATTATCGCGTGATTGAATTGTGAACATGCTAATCTTTGCTCTATGATTCCACTGAGTTGATCACTCATTCCCACGTTACGGGATGGTGTTTGCAACACCCACCAGACCCTGTTGTAGTTGCAGGTGACGACGAGATCCAGGAGGTGGAGCCGGAGATTGACGAGGACCAGGATGAGTTCTCGTATATGCAGTATCACGACGGCTTCCCGTAGGTGACCTGGATCGAGGGGGACTTCAGTGAGACTATTTTGAACTTATTCTTTTGTCTATTTACATGTATATGAGACTCAGAGATGTAGTCATACTTTGGAGACAGTTGAGATTACTTTGTTTTTCCATACAGTGATATATATATTGTTTAGTCTTCCGCTTGCTTTTATCACTGGATCTGAAGTATGAATTGCAGTTTTGGTATACTTTTACTCATGTGAATGCTTTAAATCAGACAACATTGAATCATAACCATTTTTGTTGCATAAGTGACGGTCTGGAACTCGGGAGTTGAGTTTATACACGACCCCCGATTTTCAGGGTGTTACAACTTATGGACCCCAAACACATCACAATGGGCCTCTCACACGAGTCCATTATGCATCGCATCATGGTAGGCCTCAATGGATGACTATAAATACGTCACATTGGGTCTCGATAATCGGCCTTAATAATCGAAATCAATTGATAATTAACCTCGATAATCGAAATTGGCAAGTGGCCACAACAATCGGAATCGATTAATAATCGGCAATTAGAATTGGCCTCGATAATCAGAATCGACAATCGGCCATGACAATCAGATTCGGCAATTGGTCACGATAATCAGCCTCAACACTCGGCAGCGATGAGAATGGGCCTAACAAGGCTTAAGGGAAGGTTAGAATGTGGACATTCAAACATTATTGCCCATCAATGTGGACATTTAACCAACATTGCTCCTAAGGAGTGGCCCACATAAACATCATTACATACATCATGGTAAAATCACACATCCCATCAGGTCTTGAATACATAACAGGTGGGCCCCACACCTCTGCCTTAAACACATTGCATGGGCCTCACCATACGGGTCTCAAATACACAACAGGTGGGCCCTGCACCTGGGTCTCAAATACATCTTAATGGGTCTCAACCCATGGGCCTTGAATGGGCTACAAATAAATCATATTGGGCCTTATACAGCGGCCTCATATGCATCACATCGGGCCCTTCCAAATGGGCCCCAAACCCATCTCAATGGGCCGTATCAAATAGATCGAATTAATTAGGCCGAATCAATGAGTCGAATGGGCCGATTCAAATGGACTGAATCGAATGGGCCTATTCAAATGGGCCAAGAATCAAATGGGCCAAGTTGAATGGGCCGATTCAAATGCGTTGAATCAATGGGCTGTTCCATCTACACCATTCATCTATCTATAAAGATCATTTTAGAGTATTATCTAAATAAATGAATCTTATCAAAAGATCATTTGGACCATGCCACAAATACCGGTGAAGATGATGGTTTTTCCACTGTTAAAACCTCAATGGGCCCACCATAGCATCTATTTCCCATCTAAACTATTCGTAAGGTGATAAAGACCTGAACAGTGAGGCAAAACAAATATCATATTGGTTCAAAACTTCTGTAATCCCAAAAGGGATCTCAATGATAGGCATTCAATTCCACTATTTTGTAGTGTGGTCCACTTGATATTAGATCTGCCTTAGTTTTAGTCTCAAGCCGTGAGACGAGGTGGCCCAAATAAATGGACGGTTTGGATGGATTACACCCATCAAAGGTGAAGCACACATGGTTACGTCAGATGGGTGGATGGTACGGACAGAACACACACTACAAGAAGAAGGAATTTTACTGGCACTTTTAAGCATCGCTAAATAGCACAAAAGCGTCGGTGTTTTCTTTTAGCGACGCTATTCAAGCCCGCTAAATGGGGGTGTCGGTAAAAGATTTAGCAGCGCTAGTTAACTTTAGCGGCGTTTGCTGAGCGCCGCTAATTTTATAACCTTTTGCGACGCTGCAAACGTATGGGTAGCCTTCATCATCCCATGAATTTTCAATTGTTTAATGGTTGTGCAGAGTTGGATGGATCCATCAGCGCATTGTGCACTATGCTAAGTTATTATACATAGATACAAACATGCATAAGCTCATTTTATGAGGAAAATATAGGCTTATCTTGTAAATCATGAGATATATTGTTATAATCACATCATCCACAAATTCAAGGGATATATTTACCTGTAAAGTATTTCTGCAGAGGTAGCTTTCAGGCAACTTTGGCAAGATGTGATGGTTGATGTATGTGGCATACAAGTAACTCAAATTAATCTGTCAGCACCAACTTAGATGCATCATAATCTTTTAAAAGAAATAATCAATGCATCTCTAAGAGATAATCAATCAAAGGGTTGTTAATTCTAAAAGAAACAATGGTATGATATAAATCAAGCTCAGTGCAGGGGACAGTCAACAGACTACAAACCAAATGTTGATTCAGCAGGTTGCTGAGATTTCAAATAGTTGCAGTATGCCACAAGAGTTCCATGTACATGCACATTAGAAAGTCGGTTAGTAGAATAGATGCCCATGGGACAATTTCATACCCATGGGACAAATCTCTTTTCAAAGAATATTAGAACAGATGCCAAAAGCAAGTTACATGCAATTTACCAAAATCAACAGAATTTATTCTATACAATTCTAACTTATAAGTTTGTGAGATTTAGTAGTCTGAAGACCAAAACCCAACAACCAAATTCCTTGTCTAACGAAAAAAGTCCTAGTAAGAAAAGATAACACTGTAATTGAAGATATACTGCAGAAGAGCTATGAATAGAGGGAAAAAAAGCTCAAGACGAATGTTTTACATACCTCAAGAGGCATAAGAGCTGTTGGAATAAATACATTAAAAGAAAGATACTTAAAAGAAACTAATCCCGGAAATCCATAGCCGGTATACCAAAAGCTTTCATGAACAGAACTTTTTTTTTAAAAAAAATTAATAAATAAATTCTATTTTTGAGGGCCTAATTTCTTACCCAAGAACATGGTAGCCTCCATCATAAACAGCTTGGGAGATCAAACCCATCAATCCCACACTCCCTCCCCCATAAACCAAATCTATCGTTCTCTTCACCTGAAGTGCCACACTCAAAATCTACGAGGTCTGTGACCTTTTAGCCATCTTTCACGGTTAATTCACAAACAAGCAAACAAATGAAAAGTAAAGAAAAGAAATCAAAATTACAACTTCAGCAATATCCTGCCAAAATTCAGATTTGAAAATCTAGTAAGTAAGAATCCAAATCCATGCAGCCAAACGATATCTAATAATAAAACAAAAAAAATGAGATAGTCAAGTGTAATTACCAGCTTCCTTTGCTATTGACTTTGCGACGCTCTGTGATTGAATTTCATTGTAGCCTGCACACAAAAATATATGAGTGATGCCAAAAGTGTATGATTATCAAAGCTATGCACTGTCATAGCATGAGCACCCATGAAAGACAACAGTTCTTACATTATGGCAGAGGATTGCAAATCCCATTCCACTTTGATTAGAATTCAAACAAAGAGAACTACACAGTTTGTTGCATTTGGGATCTGTAGATAATCTCAAATCTGCATCCAAAACTACCAGTCACTAGCAATCCACACACCTAGAATTAAAATGAAATGATACATGTGTGGCATCTGTCCACTCGAGTTACACCAGCATCAACAAAGGCAGTAAAATTTTTTACACAGAAAACATGTACTTACAGCTGTAAATGGACAGTGTCTGATGCTTGTACCTAGAATTTTTTTTCATAGAAGCGCCCAATTAGTTTGAAAGTGAATAGCAGTGATGTCAAGCACCAACATTACAACTGACATCTGACAATAGCCTAACCAGGAAAAAAAGAAGAAGAAATTCAATAAGTGAAGCCAGCCTGACAACTGAAACTCCCCTCCAAATGGTAAAATGATCATTTTTTGCATGCCCCACGCTCATTGGAGGATGATGACTCAAAAGAAAAAGCTGAATTGTGAGGATTGTTCATTGATATGAGATGAACCTACCACCCAAATTCCATGTCCCCATAGATGAAAGAACAAACCATATCTTTTGGCATAACATTTCGGAAAAGTCAAAATGAGAAAGATGGAAGCATCACCCTTTGATTCTTCTCATCTGTATCCACATCTGTTGAAGTATCGTCAGTCTTAGGGCTGGTATTTGTCATTGTAGACTCTCCCCACTTATCAAAATGATTGCTAGAAACAGTGTTAGGTTGTTGTCCCTTCTCTTGAGGTAACCTCTGTGATCCAACTCTTGGAGTTATATCAGCGGAAGCAACCGCTTGCTTTTTTTTCAAAAAAAGAAAAGAAAAGAAAAGAAAAGAAAAAGAAGATAGATGAGTAGACCAGCACAATTACTGGGCCAGTGCTTTTAACAAATGGAGTAGATCCGGCATGTGTGCCAGCAAAAAAAAAAGAAGAAAACTCTAATCATCTTCAAGTGGATCACCTTGTGATTACATGTATTTCTAATCATCAACCAAAAAACATCACACTAGATCAGGTCCACTGGCAGAATATGTACAAGCAAAAAAAAATAAATCAGAAAATCAAACTAATAACATTGCTGTCATCATCTCAGGTCCTATTTGGTAGATGCCTAAAAATGAGTTGATCTCATTTTACTTGACGGTAATTATTTATTATAGATCAAGATCTCTAATACATAATTACTGTGAACTAAAATGAGATCTACTCATTTTTAGGTATCTACCAAACAAGGCCTTAGCCCATTCCCAGCAACTTGGGTTTGCTTTTAGAAGGTAGATTGGCAAAAGTTTTATGATTGGCCACCTAGAAAATACCATCAAGAGCTAGTAATAACTGTAAGAATATCACAACAAATTTTATCAACAGCTGACGCATTGTATGCTTAGTATACAGCAGCTCACCAAATCACAAGATTGGATGTACCAAAACAGTACTTATTAGTTACAACAGGAAGTTGGTAACTCATTGTCACCTTTAGAAACCCATACACACTTTGAATTCCACCATACAAAAATGTTTCTTTCGCTTATGGAATGTTTTACACTGAACTCAATGGTAAAGGTAGAATTTTGTGCGCGCTGTAAAAATAATGAATTGATACAACAAACCTCTTGGAGTTTGAATTTGAAACAATGATATATGCCCATGAAGCTAAAGTATCAGGCCACCAAATCCATGAACCTTCATTTTTTTTTCCCTTCCTACATCCACAATCAGTACAAGAAGGAAAGAAGGGGAAATAACTTTAAACATTTTCTGTTTTACAGTTATCATAAGCATGTCTCTGTCCTACCTGCTTGCAATGCACTTAAAATTGGTCACACACACACACACATGGCAGCCACTTGGCAGCTACAATGCATATCAAATTCAATCAAACAAAAAGGCAAGAAGAGAAGAAAGAGATAAATGACTCACCGGGAAGTCCAACTATTTAGGAAGCAGCAAAAAGTTTGCTCTTACTGCCATGAGTTCAGAATATGAGTAGAGCTTCACTTAAGGAAAAGTAAATAAATGACCTTTACCGACGATGTATGCTGGATGCAAATAAAAACCCACCGGCAACATCCATCTTTCTTGTAGTGACGAAAAATAGAAAGAAGTTGTACAAATGGAAAGCAACTGACATGCAAATGGAAAACAAATGTTTTGTAAACATACATGAAAGAAAAAATTTCCTGCAGGGAATTGTTTTCAGTCAGAATTGTCTAATCACCACTCTTCATTTTCTTGAAACTTTTCTCGACAGGTCCTACTGACTTTACAGTTGGCACATTTGTACATCTATTTCAACTTTTTAAACAGTTAGCACATTATAAATTAAATGCAAGTGTACCACTGTTCATATGGAAATGTCTATTAATTATGAAAGCTAAAGATGACTGTAAGACCCATATCCTAATCCGTACTATTCCGTTGCTTCTCACGATCCTTCTCGTCAAATTCTGACAACCCACGACCTGTAGTCGACGTTGCGCATGACCATAAGTCGTATCCTATACATTTGAGTCGGATTAATCTAAGACTTGTATCATTGCGACTGCACAGTCGCCGCGGTTCCAACGCCGCGACTCACGCACCGATCCGATACCCTGACTAAGAGATGTGGGTCGGCGTTTATTTCGAGAAAACGTCGCGCCTTTACATTCCCAAGAGAATCTCTACAAAGTGTCAAATCAATCACATCAATCAATCCCATCAATCACCTCTCATGTTAAGTACAAAGCAACCATGCTTTCTTTCTCCACAAGTCAAGCAACCACCAAAGTCAACTAACACATCACCTCACCCATCACTCACATCCATCAACCATCACCCCATCACTCACCTCACATCTCCTTACAAACTCTCTCTCTCTTTCTCATTTCTCATCTCACTGCTCAAGCAACCAAGAGGGTGCACACGTCCAAGGTTTTCCCATGAGAAATGTGATTTTTGGTGGCCCACTTCCCACTCCAAAACCCATAATCCTAGCCATCCATTTTCCATCTCCACCATCAAAGTGAAGCTCTAGGAGTGTAGCTTTCCAACGGATTGAGAAGATCAAGTGGTGGGTGCCTCCATAGTCTAATTTTCATGTTTTTAAGAAGGGCCAAGTGAGGCCAACCGATCAATGGTTTGGATCTCACTTGGGACCCTAAGATGTGGCCGATGGCCCATCTTGATCATCAAATCATTCCATGATGGGGCCATTCTTCATGGACCCCATCATGATGTTTACTTTTCTTGCATTAAGAGGTCATATAGACCGTTCATTTTGGATGGAGAGGGATCTCCACCGTTGATCTTTTATTTGGAAGGCCCATATGCAATGAGACCCATTGATGTATTATTGGATGGTTGAAACGGAGGGCCCATAGTGCCGGGGTCCCTCCATCATGCGTGTCCCACTCTTTTACTCTCTCTCTCTCTCTCTCTCTCTCTCCCTCTCCTCTTTAATTATTTTTCTTGTATGTTAATGTAGCTATGTGGCCCACTTGAATGAGCCCCACTATGAAATATGTATTTTATCCAAGCCGTCCATGGGTGGGGCCCATCTTAAATGTACATCCATTTGGGGTGGCCCACCTAAACAGGGCCCACCTTGAATGTATTTGATAAAGCCCAAAACAAAACAAAAAAAAAAGAAAAAAGAAAAAAGAAAAAAAAGGTCCAGGCACTGGACGTCACTGGAAGAAAACCCAAAAAAAATGAGGGCCATTAGGGTGGGCCACTTGTACAGGACCCACCTTGATGCATGTATCCAATCCAAGCCGTTCATCCTCTTCCCTGACTCATTTTAGGCGTTGAGCCGAAAAATGAGGTTGATCAAAGTATCTGGTGGGCCATAGCATCAAAAGCTGTGCCATTACCATTGAAATCTATCTAGAATTGTTTTTACATGTTGAAAAGGGGCCGATATTAGTCTTGATAGATCTGTTTTGGTCTTGGGAATACAATGGACGGAGTGGATTTACTTAAGGTGGGCCACACACAGGAAAAACCCCCAAAAAATGGGTTTTCAAGAGAAAAAATAAAATAAAATTTTGAAGTAGAGTGGCCTGCCTCTCTGACGTCTGACGTCCCTGAGCGGACGGACACCGGGGGCCCACGGCTCCTCATGTGGGCCCCACTTTGATGTTTATTTTACGATCCAACCCACTCATATGGTGGATCCCTACCTTAAGTAAGCCCCACCCAAAAATTGGCTTGATCCAGATTTCAGGTGGCCCACACCATATGAAATAGTGTGAAGTGAATCCTATCATTAAAATTTTTTTTGGGGCCTACAGAAGTTCTAGATCAAGCTGAAATTTGTTTTCACCCTTCATTCAGGTCTGCGTGACCTAATGGACGGGTTGGATGTCATGTAAACACTATGGTGGGCCCCACATGGGACCCACTGTGAAGTATGTGCCTTAAATCTCACCGTCCGCCCGGACAGTGAAGCCCACTGCCATACATGTATTGTCCACACCGTCCAGCCACTTTTGGGGCTGCTGGATGGTTAGTGGACCCCCACCCTTAGGCTTGTATTATATCTAAACCGTCCATTCAATTTGGTGGGCCGTTTGTGTGGAACCCACCATGATGCATGTGTTGCATCTAAACCGTTCATTTATTTTAAAATTCATTTTTATGGTTGAGATAAAAATGAGCCAGATCTATGGTTCAAATGGGCCCACTTTGGTATGTATATAGGGCCCATGTTGATCCATTTATGGCTATTCATTGGGGTCACTTTGGTGTACATCTAAGGCCATGGGATTAAGCCCATTTGGCATATGTAATGCCCATGGGTTGGCCCCATTTGACATATTCAATGCCCATGGGATTCGGCCCATTTATTCTATATAAGGCCTATGGGATTCAAGCCCATTTGATATATATTAAAGCCCATGGGATCAAGCCCAATTGATGTGCATGGGGCGCAAATGGAGTGGCCCATTTGACATATTTAAAGCTCATGTGTGTAGGCCCATTTGATGTATTTCAAGGCCCATGGATCATAGACCATTACAATGTACATAAGGCTCATTGGTGAGGTAAGGCTCATTGGTGAGGCCAATTAATGTAGCCCATTTAATGTATTTCAAGGCCCATGGATCATGAACCATTGCAATGTACATAAGGCTCATTGGTGAGGCCGATTAACGCAACCCATTTGATGTATCTAAGGCCTATGGGTCGAGGCCCAACGGATGTCCTTAGGGTCCATTGCAATGCACGTTTCTCATGGTTCATGTAATGATATTTATGGCGGGCCGTGCCTAAGGAACAATGTTGGTTTGATGTCCACATTGTAAGTACAATGTTGGTTAAATGTCCGCATTGTAACTCTCCTTAGGGTCCATTGATAGGCCCATACTCATTACTATTTGTCGCTTTATAACATGCTTAGTATAATCCCATGACTCATGCCCATACGCATCATATGTATGCTTGATTTGAGTAGTGACTGATCATAGCATATGCCATTGGGCAGACCACTTATGGGACCCGTTATGAGACGGAGTGCCCCACATGATCGCGCAGTACGCGCTGGATTTCTGCATGATTTGACGGCATGATTCATGCATCTCGCATATGTGTGACTTGATCACTGCACGCCCTAGCGACATCAGGGTCGTGGCTCCACAGGTACATCGTGGATGGCCGTATTGGATACTGAAAATACTTATTCTAGCACTGTGGGCACTTAGGATGTCCTTGGGTGAAAGTCTCAGAACCTTTATGGTACCAAGAGATGCTCCAACGTCTAGACCGAGTGGATACACGAGCGCCCGAGTGTCAAATACCAGTAGACCGCATCTCCCACTGTGTCGTGGTCAGTTGGAAGGGGGTGTGGCCTTATCTGCCTAAGTGAGGGGGCTATAAGCTAGGTTGAGTTTGACTAGCTCACAAATGAGTCCGCCATCGACGAGCTGGGTAGGTATTGGCAGACTACTGGTCAGGCGAATAGTGAGGTCTATTCCGCTTACTTGACTGTGCAGCTAGGGAGGTGGCAGTCACTGCGAAGTGTATTAGACCCCGGTGATATCCAGAGAAGAACTATACTGATATACGTACTTGATGAGTACCGACTTTCTTGGATTGCATTTCGCATATGACATTCGGCTATGTAGGCCTTGCATTGCATCGGTGTGGCCGATGGCATTCATATCTCGCATCATGCCTTGCATTACATAGCCTTGGTATGGTTGATTATATTCATGGACTTACCACATACTTTCGCACTACTCTGATACTGTACACTTGGCGTTTGCCTTGCGCACACACTTACACCACCCTCTAAACTTTTGTAAGCTTATGCATGATAGTTGCGTGCAGGTAGCGTTGGACAGCAGCAGCGCTGAGGCAGGAGTGTGCATCTGCCTATTTTGGAGCTTTTGATCACCTTGTATTTCCGTTTTCGCATTGTACTTAAAATTTTTGATATAGTGGATATGTGGTGATGTTGTTTTGTGACTTGGTTATGCTTGTGGTTATGCTCCATTACAAAAAAAAAAAATTCATTCTGAAAATTCTCCTTGTAGGATCCTAGGATCGGAATCTAGCAATTGATTGTCAGGAGCCAAGAATGGGGCACTACGGAGGCTGTCGGCACTGGATTCGGCAATTGGGATTCATGTGAATCCGATTTTCAGGTTTGGGGCGTGATAATGACTGCCTATATTCATAGCTCAACCAGTCCAGTGTTATAAAAGGCATGAGGCAAATGGCCCTCTAGTGAGGTGAGGCATACTTAAGGTGTTAGAACAAGCATAAATAGCCAATAAAGTGGTTCACCATTGCATTCTTCACTTGTAAACATGCTGGGCACTTATCTTCACAGAAATCTCATATGACAATGTATGCTACCAGAAAGCAGCACTTACAGTTTCATTAGGAACAATTGCGTATCTTTCTAATGGAGAAACCCAGACTTTCCCTACTTATAAACAATCAGCAATGTAAGTAAAGCTGACAGTCAAAGCATATGATGAGGTAGAAAAGGAGTGAGAAGGAAAAGAGTAAGAACCTGATAGAGCCTTGCCTTTGGAGGATTCCATCTGTTTGCCACTAGATCCATCCGCTCTCAAAGCCTCTACAATCTTGGGAATATTTCTACAGGTTTCCAGGTATGAGAACGGAGTTAGTTCAGACTGTTCAATTGACCATAATAAATAGGTGTCCAATCAATAAGTGAAGCAGATTCTCCATTCTTAGTTATAAGAAAGAAGAAGGAAAAATACTTGCCAATGTATGGCTACAGACTTATGTTATGATACTGCACTGCCATTAATTGGTGTTCAATTATGTTTATTTGACCCTGCTACTCAAGTCTAATGCACCAGGAAAAGGCATTTCAAGTATATAACACACATCAGCCAACATATAGATCTGGCGTAAAATTATATTCGACATGTATTTTAGTAATAAACTCTGCATGGCAGTGATACATAGCAGGTTCCAGTCTCATGCCACAAGAAAGGAGGGTTCATGTCAGATGGGCCACCAGTCGTTGAACTTTTGCCAAGATTTTGTGAGAATTCCTGTTTTGCTTAGCAACAACAATGATATATGCAGTGCAAATCAGTTTTTATTTAGTTGTCCAACTACTTTGTTGTGGGGTCCTGGGAGATGGAACAAAGTGTAAACATCTTATATTAAATGAGAACGTCAGATTTCTCGCAATAATACAAATAGAACCATCAATGTGAATTGATTGCACTTTACTAGATGTAAGAAGCATGAAAATCCATTGTGCGGCAGTTCTTGGTTAAGATCAAATGCATATGTGTGATAACAATAATCCATGTATGGAAAGATTTAAAGATAAAGGAAACTAATTCTTATAGCATGAAGATAATTGAAACTGTAATAACTTGCTGGTTCATGCTTCATATAGGTGGTGCTTGAACCAGCCTTTTCAACCATCCAAAGTAAAGAATTTTCACCAACTAGGCAAGTTCTAAATCATCCTCTGGTTGCCAAAAAATTTAGTTTACGACGTCTTTTATTTCTTGAGATCCTATCAAGTGAACTAGCAATCCGGAGTTCTTAAAAGTTGAAAATCTTGAGAAAACAACAAGTGGATTGGAGAAGTGTTTGTTATGATGCATAGAAATGTTTCACTGTGACATGCTCACAATTTTTAATAACAAATAGGAGAAGTGTCCTTTTTACATTTACATGAATACACAAGCGATGGAGATTAAATATGGATGCTTGATCCAGAATCAATTTTCAGTCCAAAGCTGGAATCAGCCATTTCATGCAAAAACCAAACATGAACGACAAAAATAAGCACACCAATGAAAGTAGATGCAACATAAAAGTGAACCAGACCAGTCAACAATATGGGTAAGACAAAATTACCTTATACCTTTCAAACCTAGCATCTTCAACATCCCCATTGAGAGAAAAGTGACAACTCTTCCCACAGGATACATGACTAGGGAAAGCCATGCAACTAGCCTAACCTAGTGTCATTGCACACAATGGGTCAGATGAATTATAAATAATCACTTCCCCTCACTTAAAGAAATTAGACAAAGTACACATTTGTATAAAATAAAAATGTCTTGTGGCGCCTTCCTGCTTCAAAAGCAAGCACCTGAAAGAGCAGAAATGAGGAAGATGATTGACATAGACCAGCTGAAGACCTCTTGTTTCTATACTTATATTTCAAGTTGTAGATAGTCCAAATAAGTAAAATATGATACAGGAGGATATTTAATTCAAGCACAATAAAATACTGATATGGAAATGAGGAAGATGATAAAAAATATCCCACTATGCACAAAACATGATATTCTAAACAACAAGTGGATTCATATTTCTGACTTCCAACAGATCAAACATTCCGTATTTGTTGACGAACATGCATCATTTATTCTTTTTTCTTTGAAAGACACATCATGTAAGGTACTGTTGGAAATAGAAAAATAAATAAAACGATAGAAATATATGAAAATGATTTCGATAATGATATTTTCTACAAGTAGGGAACAATTAAGACAGCTACAACCTAACTGAAATTGCGCCTTAAAGAACACATTAGAACCCAACTAAATGAAGTTAGCAAAATCAATCAATTCAATCGGTTATGTTGGCAAGTTTGTAATGGTTAGAGGTGACATAATTTACCTGGAAAAGCATCTAGAATAGTCCTGTCTGGTGAACCCCTCATTTGCATCTGCTTCTCACAGTGTCCAAAGGATAACACATCAGTGTAGCAAGGGTCACAGATAACAAACCAGTTGCAAGAGATGACTCAGGCCTCTTTTGATACTTCTCTGGTAGTAAAATAATATGAACAACAGTATTAAATTAGTCAATTGGTATTTTTGTCTTTATATTTACTCTTTAAATCAGTCAATATGCACATCAAAGGTACCTTTAGAAATATAATTTACCAGATCCTATGTAGACACAACTCTGCCCACAACCAAGTGGGATTAACATTTAATGCACTTAGGTGCCAGTGTCACACATGAGTCCTGCTCCCCAGCGATAGAATTCAGCATCTGGTTATATGCTGCAAATAAAGATTTGATTCCTTCTTAAGGAAAACTGCCTTGGGAAGTAGTACTCTCATCCTTTCCTAATATTCCATGCAGCCTTATAAACATCAGGCGACTACAAGTGGAAAGTTGAATGCATTACAAATTCAAGAGAGAGAATAGAGTATGGACAAAAATGTATGATTTGAAGTCAATGTCAATAAACCTCTTTTGCAGTTGTATCTTCAAGGTGGGCAGCTAGAACCCATTCCACTATAAGTTTCTTGCAGCAAGCAATGGAAGCATGCAAAATTTCCTGCAAACATGTATATGGTTCATTTGATTAAAGAGGCATTTAGTAATTATATTGAAGCATTTGATGCATTCTATATCATACATCATACTATGCACCATTCTTTAATGCACACGCCCATTTGCATTAAAAATAAAAATAAATTAAAAGCACACTTAAATCTGACTTCAGATTCACAAAATTCACAGAGCATGTGTGTCCTCTGCTTGGTTACCAGAGCATGTGCGCCATTTAAGAATTTCCTTTGTTACCAGGAGCTTTAAGGAGGGTAAGATTATGATGAAATGCTAACTTTACGCATTTTTACACAGAAGTTTCCACGGGAATGTATGGAAGACTTGTACAAGATCACATACATGAGCATGGTTAAAAAAATCAAGCCTATCAGACCATCCTAAATGCTCAATCAGAACAGGGCCCAAGGACTTGCCTTTTTTCCTCAAATCAAACAGAGCTTGGACTGTCCAATTGGACTGATCTTTGTTCATGGCCCATTACAATGTGGATTGCAGAATGGATGGATCCTGATCACGTAAATCCCCATATGCATTGACAAATCCACCCTAAAATCCCCAAATCCCTATTTTGGACAATCCACCCTAAAATCCCTAAATCCCTAAATCGACATTGAGATTGAGAGAGAGAGAGAGAGAGAGAGAGAGAGAGAGACCTCAACCGAGCTTCAGAGAGAGAGGGCGTGCGTGGTTAGGGCTTCGGCAACAAGAACGTGGGTGGAAAGAGAGAGAGAGAGATCCCTAATTAGGGATTCAACATAGTAAATCCCTAATTAGGGTTTCAACATAGTAAATCCCTAATTAGGAAATCACTAAGGTAGAAATTGATGAAATCTAGACTCTTACCTGTTTCAGATATTCATGTAAGCCTTGAAATTAATGGCAGCTCGTGCGTGAGAGAGAGATTCGGGGGTAGGAAGAAGCTGAGAGTTGGGAGAGAGGGAGAGTCGTCGGGAGAGGGAGAAGGAGAGAGATAGTCGTTGGGTGGGAGAGAGAGAGAGAGAGAGAGAGAGAGAGAGAGAGAGAGTTGGGAGTGAAATGGCAATCGCGTTTTGTTTTTTGTTTTTTGTTTTTATGTATGGAAACATCCGTGGGCCCGCTTCTAAATAGTGCCGGTGGAGGATGCACCCGAAGTGCCGGTTTTAAGCATTTTTGTTCTAGTGACATCTGTTAGGGTGGGGTCCACCCATCGAGTGAGTTGGACGGCATGGAATGAAACTCATATGTCATGGTTGTGTCCTGGACTGAACGGACAGACAGCTTGGATGCTCAGACACATTATGGAGTGGGGTCGACGGGGACGTCAGATGCATGGCCGGTTGGAATATAATACATGCCACATAATGGGGCCCGCATAGATGATGACGTGCAGCACCCTAGCAGTTGTATAGCTGGGGTGTGCGACCAAACCAAACCACCTTCCAGATGGACGGTCTGGATGTACGACACAATGCATATATTACCGTGGTCCCATAGAACCCCCTGACGTCAATGGGGCTGGTGACGCACTTCAGTCATTCCACCAGTACGTGGGTCCCACATGGGGCCCACCATAGCCTTCATTATAATATATATATATATATATATATATATATATATATATATATATATATATATATATATATATATATATATTATATTATATCATACATATCTGATTGCATACGTACATATATCAGAGAACAAGTGGGTCCCCAAGCGTGGGAGTGGCCCACCATAACATTTATTTATTATTATTATGATATATATTACATATATATTATATATAATATATAACACCCATATATAGCCAGCGTCCAGGGATATCCAGCGTCCAGACCTTAGACGCTGGACGGTGTGGATTTTAATACATGCATCATGGTGGGTCCCACATATGTGGCCAGCCAGAACTTGGATCTGCCTCACGTCCAGATGGACGGTGAGGAGAATACATATATCAATGTGGCTGCCACACACGTGGCCCACCAGAGATTTGGATCTGCTTTAATACAGTCTCAAGCCATAGGACGAGTTCACCAAAAGAATGGACGGTTTGGATATAACACTTCCCATCCCTCATGGTGGGGCCCACGTCCAGTCAGTGGACGGCTGGGACAAAATACAAGGGGGCCCACGTGCTGGACAGCACTCAGGTGGGTACCACCATCCAGAGCATCTGGACGGTGTGGATGAAATACATACATCACAGTGGACTCACCATCCAAGTTGTTGGATGGTGTGGATACACCACATTCATCAAAGTGGGCTCCACCATGATGGATGGCGTAGTTATATCACAGGCATCAAGTGGGCCATATGGCATCAAAAGGAGAGAGAGAGAGAGAGAGAGAGAGAGAGAGAGAGGATGTAGCGGAGGGACCCAGCTATTATGGGCCCCTCATGATCACATACATACATCAAAATATGTTCCAACATAAGTGAGCCCTTAAATGAGAATCAATGGTGGATCACCCACCTATCGGCCTCATTCTTTAACTCCTTGGACTCTTATGCTCATTGTCTTTAATTTTGATGGTGGTAGATGATGAATGGATGGTTGAGATGAGTGAGTGGGAAAGTGGGCCACACTTAGATTTAGGAGAGAGGAGCTTGAACGTTGGGTGTTGCTCTTGGAATTGGAAAGTAAAGATAGAAATGAGAGAGAGGAATGATGGATGAAAGGGATGGAGGGAGTGGTTATTGTAAGGAAATGATGGTTAGGGTATGGGTGTATTTGAAATTTTTTAAAAAGAGGGATGGGTTGAAATTGCGGTGAAGACCGCTTTAGTTGAAGTAGGAATAGGTCAGTATATCCTAGAGGGGGGTGAATAGGATTTTTTAATTTTTTTATAAATTATTAAAAATCCTTATTACACTAATCCTATCACAGAGTATTGATTAGGATTACTCAACCTTAACTCTACTGGCTTCCAAGCCTAATAGAGGATCCAATCACAAACTATTTAAAAGACAAACAATGTATAGATGATATTGTGATGGATATGACTGTGTGTGCATAGGATGTGATCATATATAAAGACATGCAAGGTAATCACATAAATGAAAGATAATATCAAACTCAAACACAGTCATTTTATAGTGGTTCGACGACTTGTATACTCCAGTCCCGGCTTCCACACTCAACCCTTGAGTGACCGGATTTCACTAAGGAGGTTTCCCATGGTTCACCTCAAACCTAAGGTTTTAAATTAGGTTCACCTTCAACCTTTACAGAGGTTTCTACTCGGTTCACCTCAAACCCTGGAGTTTTGCTTGCGTAATCCTAACCAGATGTTTATGCCCACACAGGACAAGAGTCCACACAACGCACCCTGAGATTTCTACTCGGTTCACCTCAAACCCTAGAGTTTTGCTGGCGTACTCCTAACCAGATGTTTATGCTCTCCACAGAGCAAGGGTCCACACAACGCACCCCGCACGTACACTCCCATCGGAGGCCTCCTTCGAGGACTTCAAATGGTGAGCAACACTTAAAACCCAATCCTAAAAATGAATGATTGCAAGTGTCCTCTGGACTCTTAGTACTTACAGATAAGTTGATGAGTCCCTTTCAACGCAATGATGAAGATCTCTTTCTTGTTGATGAAGAATCTTCAGCTCCCTTGATCCGCAACACAAAGATGTATATATGCTAGGCTTAGGTTGGGTCAAGGCTATGATGGAATACCACTCTCTGAAGATTTTCTTATAAGGAAGATAGAGATGTTCCCATCATATATGCATTCAAGGCATCCCAACTTAATGATATGTCATTAAGGTAGTAGTTGAAAGATCCTTGAATGCAGAAGTTCATTCTCCAATCCACTCTATGAGATATCAATGATGATGGTGGATTGGAGGATGAACTTCCTGAGAGAAAGGGCTTAGGTAAATGATATGAAGGTTAAAACACTCTAAAACACTCTCTACTTTCTCTACTAGCAATAAAGACTACTCTTTCTATTTATAGGCAAAAGGTTTCAACGGATATAAACGGTCATATTTATGACTAAGTTCGATATTATCGAGCAGTCGTCGATATGATCGAGCGTATACTCTCAATTGTATTGGCCGACCCGTCGATGATACAAACTCAATTGTCATTTCGCTTTTGGAAACCTTCCGCCAACTGGTCGATGGGATCGAGACACACATCGATGTTATCGGATTTCGAACTCCGATTCCATCCAGTGATGGTTCGATCTATCGACATGTGAAAAATAAGAGAGAAGCCTTGAAGAATTTCAAGAACACAGATATGATCGGGGAAACAGTCGATGTCATCGAAATTTGTACATCGATCATATCAGAGACCTTGTCGATGGAATCGATAAATCGTATAGATTTACATGTAAGCTTGCTGGACGATTTATGTCCTGACTCGATCCAATCGACTTGGTCTCGATATAATCGATATATGAATATCGATTTATCGACAGGCACCCCGATCAACATTAAAAGCAACCTAAAATTCATGCTGGTGAGAACATGCGCCTACAATCGATATGATCGACTGACTCCCGATATGATCGATATTTGAGTTCAGATTGAATCGGACAGTCATCGATATATCGAAGCATATGTTAGTTTTCTTTAGAAAAACAGGGGCGCCGGAAAGCAATCTGTCGATATGATCGATCCACTTCAGATATGATCGATTTTCGAATATCGATGATATCGACTCGAAGGTCGATATATCGATAAATCGTCTAGAAGATTGTTTAATTGCTGGACGCTTTTTGTCCTCACTCGATTGTATTGATTGATATGTAGAGGACATCGACAGAGCTGGTCGATCATATCGAAGGGGTAATCGATATAATCGACAGTATAAGAAAAACTTCACTGATTTTCCTTTTTGATAAAAAGCTTTCTTACACAAAAACCCTAAGATGTTCTAGTTCTTTTTAAGGGTTTAATCACTTGGTGTTTTGGGACATGGGATGTGAGGTTATGATTTACCTTTTGGTGAGCTTCCACACATCCAGATGAGGCAGACGCTTGACTTGATCTTCTTATTAAGTGCTGTCGTCCGACAGACTCAACTTACAACGTAATTGACAAACCAGGGCACATAATAGGTGCACTTTCATGGGTAGGGGAGAGAGAGTTGACTTAGGGAAAAAATAGGGATGGGTGTTGGTACTTGTGGTATGGAGTGTACTTGATTTGATTAATTGATTGATTAATGGGACATGTTGTAGAGATTCCCTCGAAATTCACAACGTGCGGCGTTTCTTCACAACGAACGTGGGCTCACATCTCCTGACCTGGGTATTGGATCGGTATACAAGTTACGGTGTTGGAACCGTAGCGACGGTGCGGTTGCTAGGGTACAAGTTTCGAGTCGAGCTGACTCTGATATGCGGGACTGGGTTTAGGATCACGCACAAACATCAGATACTGGTCAAGGGTTGTCGGAATTCAACCAGAAGGACCATGGAAGCATATGAAATGGTACGGTCTAGGATACAGGTCTTATAGCCAAGGTCCCATACAAGACACCTACTTTTAGGCCCATCGGCCAAGGTCCCACACAAGAAGCTTAATCGATTTTGTTGATAGCAAACTCTTAGCCTTAATCCTACACGAGGAAAGAGACTAAACTTTAAACTCTTAATTATGACACTTACTTGTTAGATAGAGTTCTGCTTTATAGCTTGTCTTAGGATGCTTGATCTTTGTGCTCTCGTGCTTGAATTAACTTCCCGGTGCTTCCCCGATCGCGTAGCTTGGATTTACCAATTTGGTTTGGCTTCACAATCAAGAATCTTGCTAAGATGTACCTATAAAGGTGACCAAGGTAATGAGAGTTGGTTGAATCTCCTATATAGGATAATGAGTGGATTTCCTAAAGGATTCAACCTACACTATGCCAAAATTGTGAATTTGTGATGGACTAAATCCATCGTAAAACCAAATAAATGACAGATTTCGTCCATCGCTGTTTACTAGGTCATTTTTTCTTTGCAATGGATAAAATCCATCGTTTAATCTACGATGGATTAGGTCCGTCACAAATTACCGATAGATAAGATTCGTCGTAAAAATAAAAAATCCGTCGCTGAAATTTAGAAAAAACCACTCAAATTTTTCGTCATTAAAAAAATTGGCGACGGATAAGATCTGTCGCTAATATGTAGAGCACATAAAAAAATTAGTGACGGATGTGGTCCGTTGCTAAAATAGCTAGAATTTTAAAAAAATTGTCAGGTTTGTTTGTATTTTTTTGAATCTTACACCTAATAGTCATTTAAAAAATAATTCACATGATTTTTTAATAATATCATAATCAATCAATGATTAAACATGTGCATGCATGTTTCACCCATTTTACATTCATCAAGACAATATAATCAGCGCAATACCAATAAAACAGTTAACGGTCTATTTAATGTTTTCAGACTACAAGTTCACATGAATGTCCATTTTCCATGCTACATATGTTTATAGAAATACAACTTTCCATGCAGCCACATAGCCTAATATAGTCAAACAGGTAAAACCAAAAATAGCATGGTAGAAGACAAGAAAACAACCAAAAATAGCTCACAGTTTCAGAATTAATACAGTATTGGGTATTCTAAATGACTTGATCAAGAAAGGTTATAGCACATGCTATATAAATCTGCTAGTTCCCAAACACAAATTGAATAAGATTGTTAATTTCCTAGTATTGACATAAAATTCATTACATGGAGGCATGATAAGAACATTACATTGAGATCGAATAATAATAAAATTGAATCTTAACATCAACATAGTATTTAGCTAATCAAAACAGGATCGAAAGCTCTCACTTCAAACAACATTAAAAATAATTAAATAAAAAAATCCATCATTTGAAGCAAAATCAAGCAACCAAAATACATATATACCTTGAAACTGTGGCAATTTCCCATTGGTTCGGTCGCAAAACGAGCTCCTGAGATACGAGAAAATCTCCGGTCCAAATACCAAGGTCGGAAGTGTAATGAGAGAGGAAGATGCTGATTCAGATGCATGATTCGAGATTTCATGTTCTTCGAAGAAATTCCAGAGCATCTGCTCTCTTCCCTCTTAGAAGAAGAGGAACCAGATCTAATGTTGAGGCTCTCAACCTGCACATAAAAGAAAAGGTTGTATAAGTATCATAAGGTAGGAATGCCAAGTGAGCCGAACACCCAGTAGGGAATGCCTTCTACAGGTGGAGGTTGTGATTATGGTCAAGCTGAGTCGATTATGGTGAACAATGAGGAAGTTGGTCCAGCCAACACTCCTACAATGAGTGAAGCTGGTGAACACAAAAGGCCTGAAGATGCACGAAATTCAGTTTACATAGAAGAGGAGAAACATGTTGAGCCCACAACCTTAGAAATTGATGTTGGGCACTTTGGAGGCAAGGGACATATCCTGCCATCGAAAAGCATGGATAATGATCTAGAACATGGAGGTTATTTAGGAAATGAGCATCCCATAAAAGACAGAGTTGGTGCCAAACAGATGGATTTGGTTTTATGCGCGAACCATTTCTAATGGCTATTAGGAAACTTAGTTGGGTAAGAATGTCTTGTGAGAAATTGCCACAGAGTAGCAGTATTTCTAAAACAAGGCAAACCAATGCCAGTAATCTAAGCAGTGGGGACTGGAAACAAGTTAATGTTGTAGATACACAATTTGATTCTAGAGCCCATTGTACCTGCTTAGATGAGCCATTGCTTGAGTTTCTTGAAGACAGATTGGAACATAATAGAGGTCATAAATCTCAAGCTCTCTTTTCCCAAGAAATACATGCCCAAAGTAACAGCTGGTCAAAGGAAAACTATAAGAAGAAATAAATAAGTTTGCATAGTCTAACGATGTAAAACCTCACCTCTATTCCAAGGATTTTGTTGACTCCGTACACATGGTGCAAACCACATACTATTGCTCTAATCACTATGTTAAGCCCGGGGCATAGGCCCCCACATGTTACAATGCATGCATGGACTTCATCTGACTCAAAATACACCTGAATAACATCCAAGGACACGTTGGTAATGTTCACATGATATTTACGATTCCCAACTACATGTGTCTGAGTGATCACCTTCTAACGGTGACCTGCACGTCGAAAGCGTATCCCTCTCGGGCTATTTTTATGAACAACAATCTAGAAAATAAGGAAACAAGATAAATAAGCATCAATTCTGGAAGCTAATCATGATGATGTCTTGTAACACCCCAGATTTTTGCCAACCTGGAGTTAGACGTCCTTAGGCAATGGGTCAACCATAACACCTTGGTAACCTCTCAGAACCCAATTCCAAAGCCAAAGAAATCATTTAGAACCTAATTCTTTAGAATTTAACATGAATTAGCCAGCGCTACACTAGATTACTTGTGAAATAAGCACCAACCACTTTAAATACGATCTGTAAGACCCAAAACCTATATAATCGTTGACGCTACATTACCCTAAAACCTAGGATCAAACTCTAAACCTATTTGTTCTCAGGAACCCTTTGAAACTTTGTATTAGATCTAGACCGCACGTCGAATGTCCGATGTCTGTAATCTTAGAAAATTACGATCACCTAGTTGGACTTGACAATCGTTTTGAAAATCAAGCTCAACCGATATCCTGACACCATTTTACTGAGTCCGGAGTGAAGAGAGTGAGAAAGGAAAAATACTTAGAAAATTAAATACATTTTTATGAAATCTGGCACAATTCACTTGCATGTTATTTTTAAGCGTTCTGACCATTGGAATCTGACCCAAATATACCCTTGGATCAGGAAACATTTCCCACTTAGGTTAGTATACTTGGAATCCCTGATCGAGTCTCAGTGACCGCTGAACTGAAACTGGTCCGCCACGTGCGATCTGGAAACCCTATCAAACTGAAAACGTAATGTGATCAGGATCCAACATCCACAAGCTTAAGTCCGACCGCATTCAGTCAAGGGACCTCTAGAAATATTCTTTTGGATTGGAAAAGACCCGATTTGGCTATAACCCAAGTATACCTTGACTTAAAGTCTATTTTGGTTATGTTTGGGCTTATAAAAGGGCCTTAAACCCTTAGCTTTCTAACCCATACGAATTTCAAAAAAACCCTAGGAGAGAGAGGAGAGAAAAGAGAGAGAAAGTGAGAGAGAGTTGGAGTTTCTCCCAGAGATTCTTCCCTGCTGCTCCACGTGCCAAAGCCATCAGCCTGCATCACTATTCTGGCGATTCCAACTTTGTTCTAGGTAAGAAAACCCTAACCCTAACCTATTTTAAGGTTTCTATGGGTACAAGTAGCTAAGCAGCTGACTCACCTTGTGTTGTAGGTTGCCAATCAGTCGTTGACGATGACGTAGAATTCCTATTCGATTCATTACGCTCCTACGACGTAAGGTGCGAATTTTAGATGCTTAGATTACTTGTTTTCAAAGCTTTCAATATCGTTTAATGGTAGATTGTTGACAAGAATACTGTTTGACATGTACAACATGCTGTCTGTTTTTCATTCCGAATACGTACAAAGAATATGAGATTTAGGGTATTTTAGGTATTCATAGGAAATACTGTATACGTATGTATTTTGCTGATATGATTGCCATGAGTATTTACCGTGTACCTATACTAGTTATACGTGTATGATCTGTTTGGCAAAGAGATTCGCCCTAATGCACATATTGGCCGAGATATGCTATGTAGACTAATGTGTGTAGACTAAGTGTTTGTTGAAATGCCTAAATCAATATGATTTATGCCTGTCATATGTTTTGAATGTAAGAACATGATTGTTGTGTATTAGACATTTCCTTGATATAAGGATCTGTCATATTATATGTTTTAATCAACATACGTCAAGTACGTTGGAGTTGAGTAGTCTAAGTGTTTGTATAAATGTATGTATTAGTAAGTATTGAGTATATGGTGTTGTAGATTAGCGTTGAGACTGGATTCTCAACTAATTTGATGATGTATATGATTTCCTCTATGCTTGTTGTATTTCAATTGATTTCCTTATGTGTGAAGTACTCGTGTATGGTTAACTGCTTATGATGTATGTTATAACATGCTGGAATTTCTTGTATTTCAATTTTGTCTCTCTCATATGATTATTGATTTAGATTACATGTGCTTGGGGCTATACTCTAGTCTAGGCAGTCAATAACAGTTTAGAATTTGTGGTTGTATTCTATTCGCCACGAAGGATGTGTAAGATGAACCCGAGTCGTATTAGAGTCGTCGGCAGTGGTTAGGCCACACGAGGTGCTTGTGCACTTCATGTCGGTCGATTCAATGTGCGCTCGTGCTAGTCGGACTCATCAAGTAATCCGACTGACTATTATATGCTCACCTTGTATTGGTCATAAATGCTTGAACCCAGGGTACTGAACTCACTAGTGAAAACCCTGATAACCATGGGAAACTAAGGTACTTCCCTTGTATCAATCCCAACACGGATCCTGTCTAGGGTCGTCACTCCTAGTAATCTCATACGATGTATATTTCGTAGGTCACTGCAAGGGCTGCCAGGGCTGTTGCTCGCACTCGTTGCACCGCTCCCCCATCACCTTATCAATACAGGCCTACTGTACTCTACTGCACGGAAGGGTCGTCGTCTCCCGTGAACTCAGAATACGCTCGCGGTCACTACAAAGGGCTCGTCGCCTGATCAGTGTAGGACGACAGCTAGAATATAGTGTCCCATACCACCATAATCTGCTCACGAGTCAAGGTGCTCACTGGTCACTACGGGGAGGTTTGTGGCCCCAGCGTAGGCCGACAGCTCGACCACGGTGTCCCATACCACCATGCCCGGCTCATGAGTCTTCGTGGATCAAGGTACCACGGTTAATAGGGTTTACAATGGTAAGTTCAGTACCCTAGGTTCAAGCAGTTATGATACATACAAGGTGAACAAACATCGGCCAGTCGGCTTACTTGACGGGCTCGACTAGCGCGATCGCATCTCGAATTGAACGACATGAAGTGCGTAAAACACTTCGCGTGGCCTAACCACTGCCGCCAACTCTCAACACGAATCACATTCATCGACGCGTCATTCGTGGCTATGACCAGTCAGCCACGAATTCGTTCGGTTACCGACTGCCTGGACTAAGTCAAGTCCCACACATCTATGGAATTACGTTAACACTATACAAAGGTATTGGAATTGAAATACATCATGTGAGCATGTTAGCACATGTTATAACATTCAACTTAAGCAAATCTTCAAGGCATACTTCCCATGTATATTCAACTTAAGCAAATCCTCAAGGCATACTTTCTATGCATGTAATGCGATCATGCATAAGGTCAACATGTAGGAAATCATTTAGGTCAGCATATTAATCATGAAATCAATCACAAACTACTACATAACATCATTCAATACAATACATACTAATACAAACATTTATACAAACACATACACTACACACTTAAGTCCACATATAGTATGTCGACCCAAAGTGCGCAACTTGGCGAATCTCTTCGCCAAACTGATTATGCAAGCATTCCTAACTCCCTAACACGGCGACAAACCATGTCAATCACGTCAGCAAAATATGCATGTAGACCTTACTTCCTACAAATGACTAAAATGCCCTAAATCTCATATTCTTCGTTAATTTACGAAATAGGAAACGGAGAGCATGTTGTACATGTCAAACGGCGATGCCGTCGATAATCTACTATTAAACGACATTGAAAGCATTGTAAACTGTCAATCAAAGCGTCTAAAATCCGCACCTAATCTCTTACGGTCGCGAGAATTTGAACGGAGCGTGTACGCTTCGTCTACGGTAGTAGGAGAACCTGATTTGTGGATTTAGTTAGCTAACATATTCAGAATTTACATAAACCCTAAATCAGCAAGTTTTTGGGGTTTTTCTATACCTGAAAAAGTGGAAAAACCACCAGCCAGGTGATTGGAATGAAGTGTTGAAGCAGCAACCGTTGGTGGCTCGGAAGCGGGAAAAATCTCCTCTTCCCTTTCTCTCAAACTCTCTCTCTCTTATGCTAGGGTTTGTGAAATTCGTATGCAAGGAAGGAATGAGGGTTTCAACCCCTTTTATAAGCTTGGAAACGCCGAAAATAGGCTCCGGGACGAAGTTTACTTGCCTATCCATTTCGGGGCTGTTTCGGTCCAAAAACTGATTTCTGGTGGTCCCCTGGTCGATTGCGATCAGACTTAAGCTCATGGGTACCAGATGTACCTCGTATTAAGTTTTCAGTCTGGCAGGGTTCGCAGATCGCACGTGGCGGACCAGTTTCAGTTCAGCGGTCACCGCACATAGATCAGGACTGAAAGTTCCGTGATAATAAATAGATATTTTTCCTGATCCGAGGGTGTAATCTGGATGAATTCTGACGGTCAGAATGCTTAATACTGACGCGTCAAGTCGTGTGCCAGATCTAAATTTGAAATTCCCAATTCATCCCTATTTGCGGTCGCTTCAGTCCGGGTTCAACGAAATACTCTGTGATTATCGGTTTGACTTGATCTTTGAGATGATTGTCAAGTCCAGCTGGGCGGTTCTAACGGTCTAAGATAGGAGGTATCAGACCTTCGACGCGCGGTCTAAATCCAATACAAAAGTTCAATATGGTCCAGAGGACAAACCTGCTTAGAGTTGGATCCAAGGTTATAGAGTATTGTAGAGTTGTCTGTTCTACTCGATTTGGGTCTTGTAGAACGTATTTAAAGTGATCAGGGACTATTTCCCAGCTACTCTAGCGTTGTGCTAGCTAACTTACGTTTAATTTCCATGGAAATTATTTATACGCGATTTCGGGTCAATTCGATACTCGATTCCAAGTACGGATTTTTCACGGGCGTTACAATCTACCCCCCTTAACAAATAATTTCGTCCTCGAAATTTGTACCTGTTCGTACTCCTCGAGAAGGTGTGGGTAGTTCTTTCTGATCTCGGCTTCTGTCTCCCAAGTAGCCTCCTCCTCAGAGTGATGCGTCCATAGTACCTTCACAAGGGGAATCACCTTGCTACGCAGTACCTGCTCCTTCCGGTCTAAGATGCGTGTCGGTCGCAGGATATAAGTAACATCCTCTCCTAACTGCACCTGCTCCCACCTGATGATATGGGAAGGATCAGCAACGTACTTCTTCAGCATAGAAACATGAAATACGTTGTGGACACTCGCGAGGGGCGTGGGTAAAGCCAATCGGTAAGCCACTGCTCCCACACGATCGAGGATCTGAAATGGACCAATGAATCGCGGTGCCAGCTTCCCCTTCCTCCCGAACCGAAGGACTCCCTTCATAGGGGAAACTCGCAAAAACACATGATCCCCGACTGTGAACTCTAGTGGTCTCCGTCTCGTATCGGCGTAGCTCTTCTGTCTGCTCTGCGCTGTAAGAAGCCGACGTCGAATAATATCAATCTTCTCTGACGTCGCCTGCACCAACTCTGGGCTAATCAAGCTGCGCTCACCGACCTCTAACCAGCAATGCGGTGCGCGACAAGGTCGCCCATACAGCGCCTCATAAGGTGCCATGCCGATACTCGTCTGGAAGCTATTATTGTACGCAAACTCCGCATATGCAAGACAGTCATCCCAACTGTCCTTGAAGTCCAATGTGCAAGCCCGCAACATGTCCTCCAGGATCTGGTTCACTCGCTCCGTCTGTTCGTCCGTCTGTGGGTGGAAGGCAGTACTGAACTTCAACTTCACACCCATAGCCTCCTGAATGCGAGTCTAGAAAATAGAAGTGAACCGCGTGTCTCTGTCCGACACGATCTCCAACGGAACTCCATGCAGACGCACAATCTCTCGGATATACAATCTAGCCAGCTCGTCTGCAGAGTTCGTAACTCTGATCGGTAGGAAGTGCGCCGACTTCGTCAATCGGTCGACGATCACCCAAATGGAATCATGCCCCTTCCTCGTCCTCGGCAACCCAGAAATGAAGTCCATGGAAATGAAATCCCATTTCCACTCTGCAATCGGCATAGGCTGCAAAAGTCCAGGTGGTCGGCGATGCTCTGCCTTCACCTGCTGACAAGTGAGACAACGGGACACGAACTTAGCAATGTGGGTCTTCATACCTTCCCACCAGTACGTCCTCTTCACGTCACGATACATCTTCGTGCTGCCAGGATGCATCGCGAGTCTAGTAGAATGCGCAGCCTCGAGAATCTCTCGTCTCAAGTCAGGGACATCTGGGACGCATAGGCGGCCACGGTAACGTAAGCCTCCATCCATACCAACTCGCCAGTCGGCGTCAGCATCATCACTGGCCTGCTCTCGAAGCTCAGTAAGATGCGCGTCGTCCCTCTGCGCCTCGATGACACGGTCATCGATCTGAGATCGCACCTGTACGTGTGCGATGAACTCAAATGGCTCCTCTACGGTGAGTTTCTGCTCAAAGTCTCGCAAAAACTCCACCATATCCCACTCGGCAACCATCAGCGGAGCCGCAAACTCTATCGCCTTCTTGCGGCTCAACGCATCAGCCACAAGGTTCGCCTTCCCAGGATGGTAAGAGACTTCAAACTTGAAGTCCTTCAGCGTCTCCATCCATCGCCGCTGCCTCATATTCAAGTCTCGCTGCGTGAATATGTACTTGAGGCTCTTGTGGTCGCAAAAGAGCTCGAACTCCTCTCCGTAGAGGTAATGTCTCCAGAGTCTCAGTGCGAATATAACGGCTGCCAACTCCAGGTCGTGTGTAGGGTAATTCTCCTCGTGCTTCCTTAATTGTCTCGAGGCATACGAAATTACCCTGTCCCTCTGCATAAGGACACAACCCAAACCAACGCTAGACGCGTCAGTGTATATAGTGTATCTAACCCCCTGCTCTGGCAATACTAGCACAGGGGCGGACGTAAGTCTGTCCTTCAGCTCCTGAAAAGCTGACTCCGCCTTATCATTCCAGGCGAACTTCACGTCCTTCCGTGTCAACTGAGATAAGGGTCTCGCGATCTTCGAGAAGTCCTGAATGAAGCGCCGATAGTAACCAGCGAGACCCAAGAAACTCCTCACCTCAGTGACAGAACTAGGCTGCTCCCAGTCCTGCACCGCAGCTACCTTAGACAGGTCAACTGCCATGCCATCCTTGGACACCACGTGTCCCAGAAACTTCACCTCCTGCTTCCAGAAGTCGCACTTCTTGTACTGTGCGAACAACTGATGTCGTCTGAGCGTATCCAGGACCAAACGCAAATGCTCCTCATGCTCCTCTCGACTCCTAGAGTATACCAAAATGTCGTCGATGAAGACAACGACGAATCGATAGAGGAAAGGCCGAAAAACCCGGTTCATCAGATCCATGAACACGGCCGGTGCGTTCGTGAGACCGAACGACATCACGAGGAACTCGTAGTGACCAAAACTGGTCCTGAATGCTGTCTTCTGCACGTCCTCATCTCTGACGCGCAGCTGATGATATCCTGACTGAAGATCAATCTTCGAGAAGTACTGCGCTCCTCTCAACTGATCAAACAAGTCATCGATCCTGGGCAAAGGGTACTTGTTCTTCACTGTGAGCTGGTTCAGCCTACGATAATCAATACACAATCGCAGTGAACCGTCCTTCTTCTTCACGAACAAGACCGGTGCTCCCCAAGGAGATACGCTAGGCCGTATAAAGCCAAGCTCTAGCAGACCATCAATCTGCGTCCGCAACTCCTCCATCTCACATGGTGCCATGCGATACGTCGGCAGTGAGACGGGTGTAGAACCAGGAATCAGATCGATAGTGAAATCGATCTCACGTCGGGGCGGCAAACCAGGGATCTTCCTGAACAGATCCCCGAACTCAGAAACAACTGGCGTCTGCTCAAGTACCTGGGCACCAGCGTCGCGCAATAGAGTGGCGTAGCTAAGAATGCGGAAAGGAAGATTTACCCGCACTGGAAATGTGAAAGGCGTGCCCTCAGGCTCGTACACCGTCACCACACGAGCCTCGCAGTCAATCTCGGCTCTCGCTGCAGTCAACCAGTCCATGCCAAGAATGACGTCGAGATATACGAGCGAGGGATCGACGACCAGATCAAGAGTCATCGTCCTGCCTCCCAGATCAACTAAACAACCCTCACACATCTGGGTGACATCCGAATAATCTCCATGAGCTGCAAGGACTCGCACGCTATCCATAGTGATAGTCTGCAACCCAAGACGTCTGACTACGGCACGCGATATCAAAGAAATCGTGGAACCAGTGTCCACCATGACAAGAACGGGAGTACCTCCGATATGGCCCGTGACCTCGAAGGCTGAGTGCTGGAAAGTCGGCGTCGTAGCTGCCTCAGCGGTCAGTGCATGAACTCGTGCCTGCTGTGGCCGGTTCGGCCGCTGTGTCAAGGGACGTGGAGGCTGTCGAATCTGCGATACCGTGGGTCTGAACGAAGGATGCGCAGGAGCTGACCGTATAGGCGGTGCTGATATCGCCTGTGGACGCACACGATCAATCTTCTGCGGCGGCGAGAACCCACTGTCCCGCATCCTGGAAAAGCAACTCTGCTCTAAATGGCCCGTCCTCCCACAGTAGGTGCATGATAAATCAGGGCGCCGAAACGGTCGTACAGGCGCTGTGGTCCTGGTAGGAGGATCAATGCGAGGCCTCTTGCCCGCGAAGGGCCTATCTGGCAACTCCGGTCGCGGCCTGGAAGTAGTCGGGCCTCAAGATCGCCCCAGTCGATCCACGTCCTGCTCTGCCCGCATGGACATATGAACCAACTCCGCATAGGAAGGGAAACTGACGCAGCACATCTTCGACCGAATATCCGGTCGCAAGCCCTCCAAAAAGCGCCGTATGCGCATCTGCTCATCAGCCAGAATCGTCGGGACGTACCTGCCCAACTCTGTGAACCGATGCTCATACTCAGTAACCGTCATCGCTGCCTGCCTGAGACGGAGAAACTCATTCTCCCTCTTGTGCCTGTAGGTCTGGGGATAATACTTCTCATGGAAGCGGAACTCGAATGCTGCCCACGTCCATACGAAATCTGCGGCAACAGTCCGCAATATACTATCCCACCACATACTGGCCTCTCTCTCAAATAGGAAGGTAGCCAGCTCTACCTGCTCTGCCTCGGTACAATGTAACATGCGTAGAATCTTCGACACTCGGTCGAGCCAGAACTCTGCCTCCTCAGGTCTGTGAGAACCCGAAAAGGTAGGAGGCCGCAAGCGCTGAAATCGCTCCAGAAGGCCCCGTGTGTCGGCAGGATTCCCCGCAGGGAAAGCAGGCTGCGCAGGATGTGCTATGCCCTCATCCTGGGCGTAAGTATAGGCATCCTCAGCTGGATGCGCAGGTGGTACAGGTGGAGTAGAGGTAGTCGCACCCCCACCCTGGGCTAAAGTCCCAACTATAGTGGTCAATAGCTGCTGCTGCTGTAGCATCATAGCCATCATCTGCTCGAATCTATCAGGGGGTGGAGCAGGCTGTGGCGGATGAGGTGCGGAAGTAGATGCGCGCTGTGGCTCTCGAACTGATGGTGTAAATGGTGGTGGTCCATCTGTAGGACCAACAGCAGGCTGAGACGATCGAACAGTCTCAGGAATCGGGCCCACAGCAGGGTCCGGACGAGTGCCAGACTGAGAAGGAGTCTGATCCATCTGCTTAGACAATGAAAGTCGAACCGCGCTTCTCGTAGTCTTAGGTGGCATTCCCTATATTCAAAATAGGGCGCAACCTTGTCAGTCTCAATTGCACAAATACACCACAATCATTCACTTAAAGAGTAAAAGGCATTCCATGCATTTCAATTAATCAAAATTGTCACAATACAAGGGATATATCCTTACAAGCATCATGACTAGAATGACATGGAAATTAAGACAGTTAAGCAACAGCAACATAAGCAAAGCACTAGCCCTAATAGGCTTTACACACATAAAACAGGAAATAGCTAACTACTAATAATCAACATCAAAGATCGCATCGCTAGTCGGAATCTGGTGACGGAGGAGGAGCACCCTTATCCTGTAAACAACACAGGATTGCCTTCAAGGTGCGAGTCACCTTGCCAAATTTCTTCTTTGTAACAGCCTTGGCATCAGCGACTTCCGCTCGAAGTTCTTGGACTTCCCTTCGCAAAGCGGTCTGGCTCTCCTCTATCCGTGCAATGCGATCGTCGATAGTAGCCTGCGCAGAAGGAGGAGGGCTCTCATCAGTATCCTGAGCCTCTTCTTCTGCTTCTTCCTGAGTCTCTTCCTGAACCTCAGCACTAGGTTCTTCTTCTCTTTGATCTTCCTCTTCATCAAAGTCGTCCCCACTATCCCTTTCGAGTTGATTTTCACGGTATTGCGACCCAATCTTCATCTTAACTATTGTCGACTCATCGATGGTGTGAATCGATACCGGCAATTCGGGTCCAAGTCTATAGGCAAACTCAAGCGCAATCTTGCAAATGAGTCGGCCAAAGGGAAGGGATTCGGATGTTCTCCTCGACCTGGCTATGAGAACTATCTGCCGTAATATGAAAGTGGCCATACATACGTTCTCTCCCTGGGCCACCAGAAATAAGAAATCGACCATAAGACGTGTACATTCAATGCGGTTCGTCGACCTAGGATAAACATTGAACGTGCAGATATGGTGCAGCAGGCGCAGATCCTCAGACATGTACGTCCCTTTGAGGCTATTATTAGGCTGCCATAGAACCAACTTACCGCACAGAAACCTGGTGCGGCGATCCCGTTCACGTCTAGTCCTCAAATTCTTTTCACTTGGATGTACATCACCTAGAGGCACGTTGAGAAGTCGCGCAACCAACCGGACGTCGATCGTAGCCATCCGATCTCTACCAAAAGGGATTTTGAACTGTAAGGGCTCCAAGGTAGGACTCTGGATGTTAGCATAGAAGGTACGAACAGTGCTCACATTAGCACGAGCGCGAGCTTCAAAGATCGGTCCCCAGTGCGCAGCTTCAATGCGTTCGAACAACAAATATTCGCCGAACAACCGTCCATCTACGTCCGCCTCAAATAACACTCTACGATCAGTGTATTCACCATGAGGCATCTCTGATAGGATGGTTCGTCCAAGATGTGCATGGGGATCCAAATCCCGCTTTGTACGGCACTCCAGGACTGCAGCTGGACCTGCGGCGGCGCTTGAACTTGCGGCACCACCCGGCGGTCTTCTCGATCGAGCAGGGCGGCTCGGCCCAGCCTCGTCTGTCGCAGTTTTCCTCTTACCCATCAAAGATATGATGGATGAGAGCGACAAAAGGCCCAAAATGGCTTCCACAAAAGCCATGGAAAACGCCAAAAATGCGGAGAAATGGCTGCCCAATCTGACAAAAGAAAATCTAGGCGTCGTAGAGGGACGCTTCAAGCTTCCCAAGGCTATACTTTCAGGGAAAAATTCAAACAAAAAGATGGAATGGAGCTGCTCACGATTTCAGCACTATTTGGGGGATTTTGGAGCTCCAAATGGGGAAATCGTCAAGGAAAGGGGCTGCCAACACCCAATAATTGATGGGTGGTGGTCGGTTTTGGCCAAGGAAGGGTTTAGGAGGGGTTTGGGTCGCCGGGATTTGGAATGGAGTGCTGAAAATCGAATCTAGGGTATGCAAGGGGGCTGTTTGTGAAGGAGAGGTGGGTTTTAGGGGTTTTCGTGGGATGGGAGGTAGCTAGGGGTGATGTGGAGGGCATTTAAGTGGGTGCGCCCGAAGGGCAGCACCAACGGAGGTCGCCGGCCGGTGATGCATCGCCCGGCCGGCGATGGCATCGCCGGTCAACTCGAAAGTTGACCGGTGGGACCCCATGGGTCTGGTCCCCCATGGTCCCAGGGTCCCAAAAAAGTTGGTCCCACCCCTTGGTTCATAGTATTTTGGTCTCTATGAGCCCAAACATGTGTTCGGGGCTTTCCGGGTACACATCGCAATCCCGAATACCAAACTATATGATGCAGCATATGAATTTTGGGTAGAAGGAGCCAGTACATCTTTCTAGCTCCTTATTTGCTAAAGAAAGTGAAGTTAGAATGGCCTTATGGCCATTTTTCATGAAATTTTACTATTCACTGTAAAATTTGGTGAATGTGCTAATTTGTGTTATTTTCACATTAGGTTTGATGCTTAATATGAAATGGATAATAAATAACTGAAGGTTGAAGTGTTTCGAGAAGGAATTTCGAAGATTTTTGGTGAAACGAGGTTTTTAAGCCCTGGCGATTGATTACTGGAGTCGTGGTCATCCCACGGCCCAAAGATTCACTTTTTCGGTTTAAAACCGCTCATAGGACGTCTCAACCCGACTTCCTACAGCCTAGAAGTGATTCGGGTCGCTTTACGCGACCCGAGATACGTTACAGACTCGATCTTGCGATCGATCCTAATAGACTTCGCCTATCGGCGAATCTGTGATCCTGGAAGTGTTTCTAGACCCTTCTCGCACCCACCTAAGTCAAAGGAAGCGACAGCGTACGTCGTAAGACCATAACCCAGGCCCAGTATACTCTCATCCATGCTCTGATACCAACTTGTAACACCCTGAAAATCGGGGGTCGTGTATAAACTCAACTCCCGAGTTCCAGACCGTCACTTATGCAACAAAAATGGTTATGATTCAATGTTGTCTGACTTAAAGCATTCACATGAGTAAAATTATACCAAAACTGCAATTCATACTTCAGATCCAGTGATAAAAGCAAGCGGAAGACTAAACAATATATATATCACTGTATGGAAAAACAAAGTAATCTCAACTGTCTCCAAAGTATGACTACATCTCTGAGTCTCATATACATGTAAATAGACAAAAGAATAAGTTCAAAATAGTCCCACTGAAGTCCCCCTCGATCCAGGTCACCTACGGGAAGCCGTCGTGATACTGCATATACGAGAACTCATCCTGGTCCTCGTCAATCTCCGGCTCCACCTCCTGGATCTCGTCGTCACCTGCAACTACAACAGGGTCTGGTGGGTGTTGCAAACACCATCCCGTAACGTGGGAATGAGTGATCAACTCAGTGGAATCATAGAGCAAAGATTAGCATGTTCACAATTCAATCACGCGATAATAGTAAAGCAGTAAATCAGACAATCCTAATACTGTTGTTTAATGCAAGATGATATGACGTGATGTATGCCCTCACCGACGATCACCCTCATGCGGCAACATCTTACGACCGCGGCATGCCACACTCCCTAGAGTGCTCCACATCTTCCAGGCACATGCAATGCTATGGTGATATGATTACCAAGTTGTTATTAGTCCATTCAAACAGCAGGATTGGGAAACTAAGGTACTTCCCTTGTATCAATCCCAACACGGATCCTGTCTAGGGTCGTCACTCCTAGTAATCTCATACGATGTATATTTCGTAGGTCACTGCAAGGGCTGCCAGGGCTGTTGCTCGCACTCGTTGCACCGCTCCCCCATCACCTTATCAATACAGGCCTACTGTACTCTACTGCACGGAAGGGTCGTCGTCTCCCGTGAACTCAGAATACGCTCGCGGTCACTACAAAGGGCTCGTCGCCTGATCAGTGTAGGCCGACAGCTAGAATATAGTGTCCCATACCACCATAATCTGCTCACGAGTCAAGGTGCTCACTGGTCACTACGGGGAGGTTTGTGGCCCCAGCGTAGGCCGACAGCTCGACCACGGTGTCCCATACCACCATGCCCGGCTCATGAGTCTTCGTGGACCAAGGTACCACGGTTAATAGGGTTTACAATGGTAAGTTCAGTACCCTAGGTTCAAGCAGTTATGATACATACAAGGTGAACAAACATCGGCCAGTCGGGTTACTTGACGGGCTCGACTAGCGCGATCGCATCTCGAATTGAACGACATGAAGTGCGTAAAACACTTCGCGTGGCCTAACCACTGCCGCCAACTCTCAACACGAATCACATTCATCGACGCGTCATTCGTGGCTATGACCAGTCAGCCACGAATTCGTTCGGTTACCGACTGCCTGGACTAAGTCAAGTCCCACACATCTATGGAATTACGTTAACACTATACAAAGGTATTGGAATTGAAATACATCATGTGAGCATGTTAGCACATGTTATAACATTCAACTTAAGCAAATCTTCAAGGCATACTTCCCATGTATATTCAACTTAAGCAAATCCTCAAGGCATACTTTCTATGCATGTAATGCGATCATGCATAAGGTCAACATGTAGGAAATCATTTAGGTCAGCATATTAATCATGAAATCAATCACAAACTACTACATAACATCATTCAATACAATACATACTAATACAAACATTTATACAAACACATACACTACACACTTAAGTCCACATATAGTATGTCGACCCAAAGTGCGCAACTTGGCGAATCTCTTCGCCAAACTGATTATGCAAGCATTCCTAACTCCCTAACACGGCGACAAACCATGTCAATCACGTCAGCAAAATATGCATGTAGACCTTACTTCCTACAAATGACTAAAATGCCCTAAATCTCATATTCTTCGTTAATTTACGAAATAGGAAATGGAGAGCATGTTGTACATGTCAAACGGCGATGCCGTCGATAATCTACTATTAAACGACATTGAAAGCATTGTAAACTGTCAATCAAAGCGTCTAAAATCCGCACCTAATCTCTTACGGTCGCGAGAATTTGAACGGAGCGTGTACGCTTCGTCTACGGTAGTAGGAGAACCTGATTTGTGGATTTAGTTAGCTAACATATTCAGAATTTACATAAACCCTAAATCAGCAAGTTTTTGGGGTTTTTCTATACCTGAAAAAGTGGAAAAACCACCAGCCAGGTGATTGGAATGAAGTGTTGAAGCAGCAACCGTTGGTGGCTCGGAAGCGGGAAAAATCTCCTCTTCCCTTTCTCTCAAACTCTCTCTCTCTTATGCTAGGGTTTGTGAAATTCGTATGCAAGGAAGGAATGAGGGTTTCAACCCCTTTTATAAGCTTGGAAACGCCGAAAATAGGCTCCGGGACGAAGTTTACTTATTGCCTATCCATTTCGGGGCTGTTTCGGTCCAAAAACTGATTTCTGGTGGTCCCCTGGTCGATTGCGATCAGACTTAAGCTCATGGGTACCAGATGTACCTCGTATTAAGTTTTCAGTCTGGCAGGGTTCGCAGATCGCACGTGGCGGACCAGTTTCAGTTCAGCGGTCACCGCACATAGATCAGGACTGAAAGTTCCGTGATAATAAATAGATATTTTTCCTGATCCGAGGGTGTAATCTGGATGAATTCTGACGGTCAGAATGCTTAATACTGACGCGTCAAGTCGTGTGCCAGATCTAAATTTGAAATTCCCAATTCGTCCCTATTTGCGGTCGCTTCAGTCCGGGTTCAACGAAATACTCTGTGATTATCGGTTTGACTTGATCTTTGAGATGATTGTCAAGTCCAGCTGGGCGGTTCTAACGGTCTAAGATAGGAGGTATCAGACCTTCGACGCGCGGTCTAAATCCAATACAAAAGTTCAATATGGTCCAGAGGACAAACCTGCTTAGAGTTGGATCCAAGGTTATAGAGTATTGTAGAGTTGTCTGTTCTACTCGATTTGGGTCTTGTAGAACGTATTTAAAGTGATCAGGGACTATTTCCCAGCTACTCTAGCGTTGCGCTAGCTAACTTACGTTTAATTTCCATGGAAATTATTTATACGCGATTTCGGGTCAAATCGATACTCGATTCCAAGTACGGATTTTTCACGGGCGTTACAGCGAGCAACAGCCCTGACAGCCCTTTGTAGTGACCTCGAGCGTACTCTGAGTCTACATGAGGCGACGACCCTTCCGTAGCAATAAGAGTACAACTAGGCCTGTATTGATAAGGTGATGGGGGAGTGGAGCAACGAGTGCGTGCAACAGCCCTGACATCCCTTACAGCGACCTAAAAATATATCATCATATGAGACTACTAGGAGTGACGACCCTAGACAGGATCCTTGTTGGGAATGATATAAGGGAAGTACCCTAGTTTCCTAATCCTGTTATATGAAAAGGACTAATAACAACTTGGTAATCATACTCATATCGCACTGCATGTGCCTGGAAGATGTGAAGCACTGAGGGAAGAAAGCATGCTGCGGACGTAAGATGGTATCGCATGAGGGAGTATGTCGGCAGGGCATCCATCATGTCATTTCATTCTTGCATTAATCACAGTGGTAAGGAATGTTTGATTACTTGCTTTACCATTATCGCTTGATTGATTTGATAACATGTAACCTTTGCTGTATGATTCCACTGAGTTAGCTACTCACTCCCACGTTACGGGACGGTGTTCCGAACACCCACCAGTCCCTATTTTAGTCTCAGATGATGGTGATGCTTGCGAAGTAGAGCCGGACTTGATGATGAGGAGGAGGATCCCTCCTATATGCAGGCTCTAATTGACGGGGTTACTGGATTACTGATTAGATGCCAATACACTTGGTATTTTGCCTTTTATTTATACACTCATGTATATTCTTTTCTTTCTATTTTAGAGTATACATGTATATGTTTAACCTGGTAACATGTTCACACTCTGGAGACTTACAACAGTTCATATATTTTATATATCTATCACATTCTTCAGCTTGCTAATTTTACTGTCTCTGGAGTATGATATGCTGTTTTGGTCTAATCTCACTCATGTTTCCTGCACTAATATGAACAACATTCATCCATCATTGAAAATGTTGTATAAGTGATGTTCTGGAACTCGGGAGTGGAGTTTATCCTCGACCCCCCAATTTTCAGGGCGTTACATGTCTTCAAGTGATATATCTTTAACCCACTAAAAATAAACCTTTAAAGTACCTTTTGAGGGACAATATCATCAACATGAACAAAATACTACTTGTAAACAAAAAGTTATTTCAATAAATCATCCATAAGTTTAAATGACTGAGAAGATATACCATAACTGTTGGTAAAATAAATAAATAAAAAAAGTGCAAAGGAAATCAGCTTGAGTAGCAAAGCTAAATTAACTTAATTAACAATTGAATATGCTGCATTATCTTGCAAAGGATTTGAATAAGTCTGCAAAAGACAAATGTGCCAAAGCCCATTAGATAGACTTCTTTCAAAGGTTAATGGAAATATATAGATTCATTCTACAGTTCTAAGATCCAACCATTCAAAGAAAAATAAAATGGAAAATTAAATCTTCCTACCATAATAATCCATAAAACATGAATAGTGAAATTTGACAAAGAAGAACACGCTCATTAAACTCGGTTTCAGCTTTTATGGCTACGTGATGTGCCTTAACCTTTTAATTCACCAAAAGAAGAAACACTGAAAATATCAATTTACCAAATAGAAAGGTATCAAGGCTGGTATTAGGCAAATATTCATAAACAAGCATCATCTCTTCCCCTTCTAAGCAGCAACCAAATAGCCTTACTAGGTTCTTGTGCTGAAGTTTTGCCACCAATCCTACCTCATTTTTTAGCTCTTCTAATCCTTGAGAGGATCTTCTTGAAATCCTTTTCAATGCTATTTCTTGGCTGTCAGATAGCTTTCCCTACAGAAATTAATTTATAGACAACTTAAAAACCATGTTAAGGCAAGTGCATGCTTTATAATATAAGGTCATGCTTTATAATATAAGGTCATGTTTTGATGAACAAGTGAATCAAATCTCAAGTGGAACTACAAATGTTAGTGGTGTATCATAGTAGTCTTCAAACTGCATTTAAATTCCTTTCAAGTCTTACTTGAAAATAACCCAATCAAGATTGTACTATAGACCCTTAACATGTTACAATCTGGTGATGACCACTTTATTAGAATAAAAGTTGTAATTTAATTCAATGATGAATCAAAGCACACCCTGCAAAAACTGGCAGCTGTTAGAGGATAGATAAATGTACAACTGTGTAGAATAAAAATTGTAATTTAATTCAATGATGAATCAAAACACACGCTGCAAAAATGGTAGCTGTTAAGAGGATAAAGACATGTATAACTGTGTAGATTTAGATAGTTTGAATTATTTAGCTGTTAAAATATTGCCTCTCTTTGAAGTTTCTCTCCTTGTACATATAATGGATTGTTCATAATAAAATACACCTAAAGTTTCCAACATTCTCAAATCCATCTCCTCAATTTCCACAAGTTTATTTGCATTAGAGAAGTTATCTCTTACTGCTCTTAGCATATCCAAATCAAATAACAGGGAATTCACATTTGGTATCTCATCATCATCTTGGCTATCTGCGAAATAGCACAATTTATCAACAACATTATATATGAATACCTTTTTAAGAAAAATAAAAAATGAAGGCAGGTCCAATATATAAGTTTCCAAGTTAAGCCGCTTCACATGCAAATTGACATCCAGTGGCCTTTATGCTACTTTAATGACATCCAGTCCATCCATCATGTGTGGCCCCTACTTTAATACCCAACTATCAAATCCACATCAATACATGATTAATCTAAAAAGAAAAAAATAAAAATAAAAAAATCTTTCCTATCTAATTGCTCACTAGCTTGGTGTGCCATAAAGGTAATGGTGGGCATGGGCATTGATATGTACTGGTTCTAGTGATTTATCACAGACAGATTCTACAACCTAATGTCGTCAAGTACAAAAGATCAATAAAAATCTATAAACATATACTGATAGCAGGCTTTTATTTATTTATTTTTATTTTTATTTTTATTTTTATTTTTAAAGATAATAACAGGCTTTGAAACCCACAACATGATGAAGAAAAAAATGTTGAGGAATTCGTGTATTATACACCTTTAAGGAAGGGCATGGTGGAATCTTTCGATAAAAGGGAAGCAAATAGTGGAGCGAAATAATTTCCATAGTAAACAAATGGACCAAATGGCTTTTGCATGGACTGTTGTCCTAAATTTCCATAGTCCAGAAGCCTTTTTCCTTTTAACATGCACAACCACAGCGGGTCTTGTACATGCTTGACAAACTGAGTATGGACAGCAGAAGCATTGAAGCTTTGATCTTTTATGGCAGATAAGGCAGGAATACCAACCTATCACATCAAATTTCTCATGCTAGTAAATGGTACTGTTTCTTCTATCATGTAAAATTTCAGCCTAGTAAATGCCATCCTATTTCTCATGCTAACAAATATATCTTGAAGCTTTTAGCTTTTATGGCAGATAAGACAGGTATACTAACCTATCATGTTAAATTTATAATGCTAGTTAATGGTGTTTTTTTTCATGATATCTTAAATGGAGTAGGCATTAATCATGCTCATTTTTTCATCTATCAAAATTTAAAGTAATTGAATCTATTGAACAAACAGAGATTATATACCCTCAAAAAGCCCATGTTCGAATAAGCTCGAAAAAGAGAGATAAAAACAATATGGGTTTTAGGAGGCAAGTGAAAGAAAATGAGTGCCATGTATGTACAAAATCAAACTTAAAATGAATCCATCTAAAGGAAGCAAGCATATGGAGTAGGAAGAGGCTTACTACAAGTCCATTGATCGCCCATCTCCAAGAATGTGGAATCCTTGCCCACACATTCAGGATGATAAGCTTTAAGACAACATCTGACAAACATTAGCATGATGTTAATTAAACATGGGAATAGTAGATAAGCAACTCCCATGCCAATCATGGGAAGAATAAAAGGTTTTTTTTTTTAGAGAGGTGGAAGTATAAAAGATTTCATTTCATAGAGACTAGACATGCAAAATGAGATATAAAAATAAAACAAAAGGGTTAAATAGGCAAAAAATAAGCATGATTAAGCATTGGCTAATCTCTAATAAATGTCAACAACAAACACATCGAAAGTCACATTAGATCACATTACGATGGCCAGATGCATTGAATTATACATCTGAGAGAAAATAATTATTTAAAAATATTTATAACATTAAAAATACACACAAGTATGAAATAAATAGGCTATGAACTTATGGTCAAAACTATCTAGCATTCCACATCAAATTCAGTCAAGTGCTAACATTTTGAGTCATTTCAATGAAATAACAGATTGTACAAAGCATATAGACTTATCTAGCATTCCACATCTATGAGCTATTTCATTTCCCTCATCCATGAGTCCATCTTAGAGAAACCATCCCCAACAAAAAGGAGACAGAGAGCGGGTATTCCTTCAATCCAATTGGCCATTTTTCCACAAATAGCTTCCTAGAGAAGATATCCCCACAATGGCATTAGTAGAGTCTCTTGTAAGTGAAATCCTAAAAACTTTTTATCAGTTTCTTTTCTTTGTAATTTTCAGCAATTATCCCCAGTTTTTCTTTTTCTTTTTGTAACGTCTTAGAAAAATCCGTACTTAGACCCGAGTACCACCTTTGGCAGAAATCATTTATAACCAAATTCCTTAGAAATTTAACGTGTATTAACTATTGCTAAACTAGATTACCTATGAAATTAGTACCAATCACTTTTAATACAATCTGTAAGACCCAAAACCTATAGAATTGTTAACGCTACATTACCTTGAAATCTAGGATCCAACTTTAAACCCAGTTGCTCTTAGGAGTACTTTGAAACTTCGTATCGAACCTGGACTGCACGTCGAAAGTCTGATAGCGATGAACTTAGACCACTATGACTGCTTAATTGGACTTGACTATTACCTCGAAAATCAAGCCCAAACGATGTCCTGAGACCATTTCCTTGAGTCCGAAGTGAAAAGTGTGAGAAAGTGTAGATTTTTAAAGGAATTAAATATGATTTTAAGTAATTTGAGACATGTCACTTGCGCATTATCTCTAAGCATTCTGACCGTTGGTTTTTATCCCAAATTCACCCTCGGATCAGGGAAGGTGGCCCATTCATGTCAAAGCACTTGTGGCCCTGATTGAGTTTCGGTGACCGTTGAATTAAAACTGGTCCGCCACGGATGATCTGGAAACCCGATCGGACTGAAAACTTAACTTGCTTAAGATCCAATACTAGTAGCTTAAGTTTGACAGCATTTGATAAGAGGACCTCCAGAAGTGTTCCGTTGGATTAGAAAGAGCCTGATTTGGTTATAACCTAAGCATACCTTAGCCTTGGGCTATTTTCGTCGATTTTAGGCTTATAAAAAGGCCTTAAACCCTCATTCCCAAATCCCATACAAATTTCCAACCCTAGCAATTTTAAGAGAGTGAAAAGAGAGAGAAAGTAAGAGAGAACCTGTTGTTTCTCCATGGGATTCTTCCGAGCTCTTCTACGTATTGATTCTACGTATCTGAATCGTTATTCCGGTGATTCTGATTCCGTTCTTGAGTAAGTTAGTTAAAACCTAACCTGTTTTGAAGCTTAGAATAGTTGAAGTGAAGTTATAGCTAACCTGTTTCATGCCTTAGGTAGTGTATCCGCCGTTGACGAAGACTTACCGTCTGAATCATATCCATTTCGCATTTTCTGGTTTAAGGTTCGGATTATATACGTTTAGGTTATGGTTTTCAAGACTTTAAATGTTAGATAATGATTTATTCTTGTTGTGGATGCTAATTCACATGCTAAATGTTCTATCCATTTTGATTTACGTATACGTATAACCTATGTTACAAATCAAGTATTTCATGTATATGTTAGAATACCCGTATATGTATGAAATTTGCTATTATGATTGCCATGATTATTTGTCATAGATATGTGATTGATATATATATATACGGCAACTCTTAGGTGAAAGGATTTACCCTAATATGTATTGTAGTCGACATACGTGATGTATGTTGAATAGTGTAGTCTAAGTGTTTGTGAAAATGCCTGAATGAGTTAGTATTTGGTAAAAGCATGATTTTGAAGGTATTAAGATATGAATCTCAATCACCTTACCTGTGTGTATGATTTCCTCCATGAATTGTTTAGCTTAACTTATTTATGTTAACTGTGTGTATGATTTCCTCCATGTACTGTATTTATGTTCACGTTATATTTCATAAATGTTCATATGAATGTAGGGTATGAATCAAATGTTTGTTATTGAACTTGTATGTGATTGAGACTCTATTACAGTCCAGGTAATCGATAACCATCTCTAAACTGGTGGTTGAGGCTATTATCGCCACGCAGGATGTGCTCAGCGAATTCGAGTCGTGCTTGGGATGTTTGACAATAGTTAGGCCACACGGAGTGCTTATGCATTCCATGGCGATCAACTCAACGTGCGCTTGGCCTAGTTGAGCTTATCAACTAACCCAATTGACAGATGTATGTTCACCATGTTTGGTCGCTACTGTTTGAAGCTAAGGCACCGAACTCACTAGTGAATATCCCGTTAACCTTGGTACCGTGATCCCCTAAGATTCATGAGCTGGACATGGTGGTATAGGACACCGTGGTTGAGCTGTTGTCCTACGCTAGGGCGACGAGCCTCCCCATAGTGACCAGTGAGCACCCTACTCTCTTGAGCCGATTATGGTGGTATGAGACACTATATTCGTGTTGTCGGCCTACATTGATTAGTGACGAGCCCTTTGTAGTGACCTCGAGTATATCCTAACACTGCATATGGGTGACGAGCCTTATTGTAGTATCTAGGATATAACTAGACCTGTATTGATTGGTGACGAGCCCTTTACAACGATCTAGAACAGTACTATCGTATGAATTTCCTAGGACTGACGACCCTAGAATGGATCAGTGTTTGAGAATTGATATAAGGGAGGTGTCTTAGCTTCCTAATCCTGCTGTATGAAAAGGACTAATAAAAACTTGGTAATCATACTCATAACATTACATTGCATGTGCTGTTGGCGTTGGTGTAGAGCATTGAGGAAGTGACTGACATGCGCGACCGTAAGATGAAGATTGCAGAGGGAGATTGCGGTGAGGGCATGCATCATCCCCTCATATCATTCTTGCATTAACAAGAGTATTTAGGTTATGTTTGATATACTGCTTTATCATTACTGCTTGATTAAATTGATAACATGTTAACCTTTACTGTATAATTCCACTGAGTTGATCACTCACTCTCACGTTCTGGGATGGTGCTTAAACACCAACCAGACTCTGACTTAGCTGCAGGTGATGGCGATGCCTGTGAGGCAAAGCTGGAGTTCGACGAGGATGAGGAGGCGTTCTCATTTATGCAGTTCTCAGGTGGGTTCATATGAGCCTTGTCCTGACTGGCGGGGATTGTGGGTTATGATTGTATTGAGTATACTCAGTTTGATACATGTATTTTGAGACACCGATTGTACTTATTGCCCAGACAGAGCACGCATATTTTGAGAATTATTTTTAGTTTATATATGTATTTAAGACTTCTGCTTGTATTATCTCACTATCCCTGATTTATGTTTGCTGATTTGACTTAATCTACTTCATGTTTTATGCACTAATACAGACAACATACATCCATCATTAATTATGTTGCATAAGTGATGTTTTGGAATTTGGGAGCTGAGTTATGCTCGACCCCCGAATTTCAGGGCGTTACACCTTTTCTCCTTATTTTTCTATCTTTTGAGAAGTCATGGGTAGATAAGTATTACTGTCATGGATATTAAATACAGGGAACAGGGAAGGGATGCCAAACATCCATTTATTGCAATCTAGGAAATAGACATGGATACATGTGCATTTGTAATAAAATAGAATCTGATGCAGGACAAAGCATAAAGAAGAAATCATGAAAATATTTTTGAATTGAATGAAGTTAATGCAAAAATCATAGGTAACAGAGAAGTTTCTAAGAAAATATTGAAATCAGACATCGTCTTTCAACATATGAAGCAAGATAGTCTTTCTGGCATTATCAATCCCTATAAATAAGATCTTGGCCTCCTTCTGCCACAAACCAAGTGAGGCGAGAACTCCGTTGATCCAATCGAGAAGAAACATGATCTCCTACAAGGATCCGCCTCCAATCCAAGCAGATCAAATGATTTCCGATATAACTAGGCAGAAATCGGTCAGAAAAGCAACCGGATTCGGCAATCGTAATCCTCTAATGTTGATATCAGAAGATCACCCAAATCTGATGCCCAAACACCTTAATTAAGAGTTTTGAATTTTGAATCCCTAATTAGGGATTTTTAATTTTTTAATCTATAATCCACAATTAGGGAATCGACACTACAAATCCCTAATTAGGGATTCGAAACTCAAAATTTTCCAATACACAAATTATTGCACAATGTTACTTTAAGGATTAAAAATTCTATAAAAATGCCTAAATTGATATGAATAGATAAGGGGAGAGAGAGAGAGAGAGAGAGAGAGAGAGAGAGAGAGAGAGAGAGTTACCTGATGTTGTAGAATGCTCCTTGATGTGCTGAACCAAAGAAAATAAGAAAATAAAAGAGGGAGAGAGAGACAGAGAGAGTGAGGGAGAGGTAGATCGAGAGGGGAGGGTTCGAGAGTGGATAGGGAGAGAGAGATCGAGTGGAGAGGGAGAGGTAGAGGTAGAGGAAGAGGTAGATCGACCGTAAAGGGAGAGGGAGAGGCACAGGGAGAGAGGAGAGATGGAGGGAGAGGTAGAGGTAGAGGAAGAGGTAGATCGACCGTAGAGGGAGAGGGAGAGGCACAGGGAGAGAGGAGAGATGGAGGGAGAGGGAGTGGTTAGGGCCGGCACCCTAACCAACCCTGTTGATATCGGACGCGGATTAGCTACTGACAGGTTGAGTAGCGAGACTCACTACTGAAGTGACGTCACCAAGTTATGCAGGCCCCACCATGATGTATGTTTTGTATCCACATCGTTCATACATTTTTAGAGATCATTTTAGGGTATGGACCAAAGAATGATGCAAATCCAAGGTTGGAGTGGACCCCACCACAAAAAATAGTGAGGAGAGTGATGCCTACCATTGAAGCCTTCCAAAGGTCCATCATGAGTTTTTATGAGATCCAACTTGTTCATGTGTCAGAGAATAAATAGAAGCAGGGAAAACACAAATATCAGCTTGATCTGAAACTTTTGTGGACCTTAGAACTTTTTAATGGTAGGTGTCACTCTCTCCATTGTTTTCTGCGATGGGGTCCACTCAAGATTTTTATCTGACTCGTTCTTTGGATTAACCCCAAATATGATCTCTCCATGTGTATGGATGGTGTGGATACAAAACATACATCATGGTTGGGCCCATAGAACTTAGTGACGTCACTTTAGTAGCAAGTCTCCCGTCGGTAGCTAATCCATGTAGATGGGAATGGGCTGGGTGACGTCAACAAGTTCTGTGGGTCCCATCACGAGGTATGTGTTATATCCAAACCGTCCATCTATATGGAAAGCTCATCGTAAGGCTTAAGACAAAAAATAAGACAAATCTAACTATCAAGTGGACCACACCATCAAAAGCAGTGGGGGATTGGACATCTACTATTGAAAACCTTTTGGGGGTCACATAAGTTTTGGATCAATAAGAAATTTGTTTTTCCTCTTTATCCAGGTCTTCGTGACCTTATGAACTAATTAGATGGAAAATAAATGTCATGGTGGACCCTACGAATTTTTTAACGATGAAAATCATCATCCCTATTGGTATATGCGGTGTGGTCTATTTAATCTTTAGATATGATTCATTGTTTGGATAATTCTCTAAAATGATCTCGAAAAATGAATGAATGGTGTGGGTTGAACCCAAATTTTTTGTAAATCCAAAGCTCAAGTGGACCATGCCACACAAAACAGTGTGGAATAATGATTTCCACCTATGATGCCTTCATTGGGCCCACAATAATGTTTATCTGCCATCCAACCTATTCATAATATCAAAAAGATATGAATGAACAGAAAACACAAACATCAGCTTGATCCAAAACTTCTATGGTCCCCAAGAATTTTCAATGGTAGAGGTTCAATCACACTTTCCTGTGGTGTGGTCCACTTGAGCTTTGGATATGCTTCCTTTTTATTCTTTAAACCTCGAATTATTTGTTATCATGTATGAATGGAGTGGATAAAATAAATAAATAATGGTGAACCCCACAGAGTTTACTCTGGTAAGGGTAATGAGGAACTCACCTAAATGTATTGGAAAGGGTTTTCTTATAACATTCATAATCATATATTGGGCTTACCTAAATGTGATTCACATATCCAACCCACTCATTATGTGTGTCCCACTTGGATGAGGGGTTAGACCAAGTTTCAGCCACATTCAAAAATCACGTGGGCCCCACCAAGTGCTTTTATATTTTTTTAAGATGACTTCACATGGTTTTAGATGGTATGGCCCACCTGAGTTTCATATATGGATGATTTTTTAGATATCTCATAACTTAAAGGGGACACATCGAATGCACGGTGTTGATTTTTGACACACATCATGATGGGGCCCACAAAACTTACTAACATCAATTCTTAGGTTCTCACGAGGTGTCACGCCCCAAACTAGGAGACCGGGCTCACAAAATTTCCGATCGCCGAATCCAGCACCGACAGGCTTCGTAGTACCCCATTCTCTGCTCCCAGCGGCCATGCGCCAGGTTCCGATCCTGGGATATTACGAGGAGGATTTTCAACATTAGTTTGATTCGTAATAAGTATAACCAAAGGCATAACCCACAAACAATAACCAAAAACTCCATTACATTTTCACTATGATAAAAAAATTTACAAGTACGATGAGCATAAAGGGAAATACAATGATGATAAAGAAAAGCTCCTAGCGAATCTGATATGCATTCCTGCCTCAGCGCTACTGCGATCTAACGTCACCTGCACTCAACGGTTGTACATAAGCTTATAGAAAGCTTAGAGGGTAGTGAAAGTGTGTGCACAAGGTAGTAATGCAGTTATGCAGTATTAGAGTAATGTGGAACATGTTGATGAATCCATGAATACCATTAGCCATACCAAGGCTATGCGATACAAGGAATGAATGATGTCGGCCATACGAAGGCTTTGCGATGCAAGATGCAAGTCAAGCATACAAATCTTTATCTAAGTCCACATATCAATACAGCTCAAATCTGGGATATCATCGGGGTCTAGTACACTCTAAACCAGATCGTCGTCTCATCATGCATAATAAGGTGAGTGGAAGAGACCTCACTATCCACCTGCCAATATCAGGCTCGGCTCGTCGATAGCGGACCCATTGTAAGTGCTATGATTTCATATCCCTTTGGTTGTCAAATTTTATGGTGCCAAAACATATATCTATGTCTTGTATATCTTGTGTTTCATGTTTGAGACTATTCATTGCTTCAAGACATCGTATTTCAAGACAAGAACTTAAATGAAGAAAGTTTCAAGTCATGGATGAAGAATTCAAGAATAGAAGTCTCCAAGTATACATGTTCAAGATTCAAACAAGTACAAGTATAGAAGAAGACTTTGTCAAGTCAAGAAAGGATCAAGCTCGAGAAGGCCTACAACAAGATTCGTAAATTCTCAAGCTTCTCTTAAGGGTCATCTGAGTGTACAGACTATCAATGTCCATCTCACTTTTAAGGTTTGTTTGACCTTAGATTGACCTTAGGATGGGCTTTACTCTAGGTCATTCTGGATACATAATTCGTATATTTTAATATGCTTGTTCGGGCTGTTCTAAGACCAGTCCTAGGGACTTCAAGACCAGTCCTAGCTCTGCTACGACTAGTCTTAAGTTTTTCAGGACCAGTCCTAGGTTGTTGAAGATTTTTGAATTTTTCTGGTTATCCTACGACCAGTCTTGGACATCCTTCGACCAGTCCTGTGAGCTGTATGACTTGTCCTTTGACCGGTCTTAGCCCTACGACTCAAACTCCAGCAACTAATCTAGGGGTCCTACGACCAGTGTAGGTGACCCACGACCAGTCGTAGGTGGCCCACGACTGGTTGTAGGCTACCCAGGACCAGTCGTGGAATAGCTAATCCTTATCCCGTGAAAATATTTAAAAATATTTGAAGCTATGATCAGTCCTAGGATCCTAAGACCAGTCGTAGATGAAATTTTTCAAGCTATAAATAGAGCACGAACTTTAGAGTTTTTTAATTCAATTCGACTCAATTCAAGCAATCTTTAGGCTATACTCTGAGATAAGTTCGTGTTTATTTTTAAGCTACTTTGTGCTCATTTAATATTCCTTTAGCTAGCTTGTTTATTATTTGATTTTGATCTACATTCCAATCTTATTTGAAAAGGGAAATTTCTGATATTCCTTCTTCTTGGATTCAAAATCAAATAGAACTAGCCCTTTTAATTTAAAATCAATTAGACTTAGAACCATTCTTAAAGTGAGTATTGGACTTTGAATGTTGAATCGAACTTCTACTCCGATTGGTTCTACCAGGCTACTTCAAAAGGAGATTCAGGTATTTTACATTTATGTAATTTACATTCTTTGGTTTTGTTTGAGATTTGCCAGAAAAATCTCATTATTTTGGTTATTTGAGGAGAGCCAGAAAACTCAGATTATGTGGGTTTTTGGATTGTGTAAGCCTGAGATAAAAAGACGTAATTGTGAAGGTTTTAGGTAAACCTGTGAAACCTATTTTGATAGTGCATGCTAATATCCCCTGTGTGAGGATATTAGGAGTGGAGTAGCATTCTGTGTGGCTGTTGGATAACAGTTGATGTACACACAGGTGAACCACTATATATCGTTATGTTGTGGATGTGCTTTATTCTTTCATTCCTTTATTCATTCAGTTTTGTGGATTGTATTTGTTGATGAATATTATAATCATTTTATTTCAAGCAAGTGTGGGAATGTTGTAATAACTTATGATTTATTTCTGCAAGTTATTTTGGTTTCTTTACTTTTTATTTGTCATTGGTTTATGATACAAAGGACATTCTATAAATAAGGTTGTCCTACCTTAAACCTTTAATTTTTGGTGTAAGGTTATCCTTAGAACTGATATAGTATCATTCTCTTAATTCTAGGTTATTGAGATTACTTTTAATTCAGCACTGTGCTTTATTTATTTTATTATTCCACTGTTTTAAGTTTTATTTAACATTTCCCTATTCACCCCCCCTCTAGGGCATATAGCTAAGCCCTTTCACCCATTCCTCGAGCTGGTCAAACTCAGCCTAGCTTTAGCCCCTCCACTCGGGCTGGTAAGGCCGCACCCCCTTCCAACCAACCACGACACAGTGGAAGAGCGACTATCTAGTAATCGACACTCGACGCTCATGTACCCACTCGGTCTAGATGTTGGAGTAATCTCCTGGTACCATAAGGGTTTAGGGACTTTCACTTAAGAATATTTATAGTACCCCATGTAGAACAAGATTTTTGGTATCCAATATGGTCATCCACGATGTGCCTGTAGAGCTACGACCCTGATGTCGCTAGGGCGTGCAGTGATCAAGTCACACATATGCGAGATGCATGAATCACACCGTACAGTCATGTAACAAATCCTGTGCGTATCGCGCGATAATATGGGGCACTCCATCTCATAATGAGTCTCGTAAATGGTTTGCCCAATGGCATATGCTATGATCAGTCACTACTCATATCAAGCATACATGTGATGCGTATGGTCATGAATCATGGAGTTATACTAAACATGTTATAAAGTAATGAACTATCCTTACAACGTAGGTGGGCCTAGACGGCCTACACACAACAAGTACGGGCCTATTAATGAGCCCTAAGGTGAGTCATAATGTGGACATTTAACCAAAACTATACTTGCAATGTGGACGTTAAACCAACATTGCTCCCAAGGCATAGCTCGTCGTGAAACATCTTTACACAAACCATGGAGGAATCACACATTGTAATTGACCCAAAGGGCATCCCATAGGGCCTCGACCCATAGGCCTCCGATACATCAAATGGGCCGCCTCATATGGGCCTTATATAGATCAAGTGGGTTGCATCAATGGGCCTTATGTACATCGCAATGGGCCATAACAATGGCCATAACCCCATGGGCCTTAGAATACATCAAAATAGGCCACATGGACTTAGGGGCCCATTGTAATGTTTATCTGCCACCCAAACTATTCATAAGGTCACGTGGATCTGGGGTGGGGGTGGGGCCCACTGTAATGTTTATTTCCCATCCAAACTGGCCAGGGGCCCACTATAATGTTTATCTGCCACCCAACTGTTCATGAGGTCACGTGGACCTGGGGTCCATGGTGATGCCTATCTGCCATCCAACCTGTTGACAAGGTCACATGGACCTGAGTGAAAGAAAAAAACACAAATTTCATCTTGATCTAAAACTTCTGTGGCCCATAAAAGGGTTTCAATGGCAGAGGTTCAATCCCACTGTTTCCTGTAGTGTGGGCCACCTGAGCTGTGGATGGAGCTGAATATTTGGAGGGGGCCCACTGCCGGGAGTGGCCCACCTCGTGAACCGTGTGGATGTAAAATATACATCATGGTGGGGCCCACATGTAGGGTCGTGGTCCCTGGCCTGTCAACCCATGCGCAGCAGTGTGCTGCTGCTATTGTCAGGGGCAGCAAGCGCTGCCCCCTTATGTATTATTATTATAATTTTTTTTAGGGGGGGTTTCATATATGGGGCCCGCGTTAGGTAAATCCACCCTAGCCATTGGTCTCTTCAAACTATGACAAGTCCATCAAATCCAATATTGGACATGTCTTGGAGCGTAGAAAATTTTAAGCAAATTTGAAAGGTGAAAATCACTGTTTTTAAAGCAATGGCCCACCAGATACTTGGATCAACCTCATTTTTCGGTCAACACCTAAAATAAAGTGGGGAAAGGAATGGACGGCGTGGATTAAGTCCATACATCAAGGTGGGGCCTGTATGATTGGCCCACCCAATAAGCTTTGAAACAAGCTCATATTTGTGTTTCCATTTCAATCGTCCAATGTCCATGGACGCTGGATGGTTGTGCATTTCAAGTGGGCTGTACACGTGGGCCACCAAATGATGGGTGGTGTGGATACATCACCTATAACATGGGCCCCACCAATAGATGACTTGGATCAAATACATGCCTTATGGTGGGGTCCATCTGGGTGGGCCACACGGCCAAATCATCACATGATAACATGAAAAGATGAGGAGAGAGAGAGATCGAGGGACACACGTGCATAGAGGGCTCCGCCACTATGAGACCTCCCTTCCATACATCCAATCATACATTAAGCAGGTCCCATTACATGTGGGCCCATCAAATGAAAGATCAATGGTGGAGATTCCTTCTCCACCGAAATGCAAGGTCTAGATGACCCTATTTGTGTAAGAAAATAAACATCATGATGGGGTCCATGGAGATTGGCCCCATCATGGAATGATCATGATGATTAAAGTGGGCCATCGGCCACAGTCCCAAGTGAGATCCATACCATTGATTAGTAGATCTCACTTGGCCCATCTTAAAAACATGAAAACTACCCTATCAAAGCACCCACCGCTTGATCTTCTTGCTCCCTTGGCTTTCTTTGCTCCTTAGCTTCGATTCCAATAAAGGAGATGGAGTTTGGATGGTGGAGATGGGTGATGAGAGGGTGGAGAAGTAGGCCACACTTGCTGCTTGGAAGGCTTGGAGGGGCTTGGACTGTGGTTTTTCTCTAACTTGGGAAAGTGATTTTAAAAATAAAGGAGAGAGAGAGTTGTAAAGGGAGAGAGAGTGATGGGTGATGGAGTGATGGATGTGGTGAGTGATGGGTGTAAGAGACTTTTTGACTTTTGTGGTTTTTGGTGTAAGAAAGGTATGGGCTTGTAAGAAACTTTTTGACTTTGGGGGGTTTCTTGGGGATGGGTGAAAGGTGATGTGTACTTGACATATACTTGACATGATGAGATTGATTGATTGATGTGACAAGTCGTAGAGATTCTCTGAAAATTCGCACGTGCGGCGTTTTTCTCGCACCGAACACTGGCCCACATCTCCTGGTCAGAGTATAGGATCGACGAGCGAGTCGCGGCATAGGAACCGCAGCGATAGCACGGTCGCTAGGGTACAAGTCTCGGGTTGAGTTGACTCGGGTTGACGGCGTGTGAATTAAGATCGCGTACAAATGCCGGTTAAGGGTCAAAGTTTGCCAGAATTTGACTGGAAAGACCGCAGAAATCTACATAACGGTACGGTCTAGGATACAGGGCGTACAACTCTCCCCTCCTAAATAAAATTTTCATCCTCGAATTTTATACATTCATCGCAAGTAGGCATAACTCATGAGGAAGAAGAGACATAACATCATCATATAGAATCAGACATAGCATACAAAATATAATACAATAAATCATTAAAGAGGTGGGGATAGCACTCTTGAATCTCGACCTCGCGCCCCAAGAAGCCTCCTCAACAGAATGGTGATCCCACTGAACCTTCACCAACGGAATGACCTTGGTCCTGAGGACCTGTTCCTTCTGATCAAGGATACAAACTGGCTGTTCGATGTAAGAAGCGTCCTCATGAACCTGTAGCGGCTGCCAATCAATAACAGGAACTATGTCAGACCCACACTTTCTCAACATGGAGACATGAAAAATATTGTGGATGCCAGACAACTGAGGTGGCAAGGTAATATGATAGGCCACGACGCCAACACGCCTAGTGATCTCAAAAGGTCTTATGAATCTTGGGATAAGCTTGCCCTTTGCTCCAAATTAAACTACACCCTTCATGGGCGAGACCTTGAGATACAAATGGTCCCCTACATCAAACTCCAAGGGACGATGCCGATGATCAGTAAAACTCTTCTGCCGGCTCTGAGCTGTGTGCATCCTCTGACTGATGATATCAATAGCCTCTGACATCTCCTGCACAAGCTTAGGACCCAGGAGACGGCGGTCTCCAACGTCGGTCTAACAACTCGGTGATCTGCATGGTGTGCCATATAGTGCCTCAAAAGGAGCCATGCCGATGTCGCCTGATAACTGTTGTTGTATGTGAACTCAGCCAATCGCAGATGCTCATCCTAGCTACCCCCGAAATCAATCACGCAGGCTCAAAGCATATCCTCAAGGATCTAGTTGACCCTCTCTGTTTGGCCATCGGTCTGTGGATGGTACGCGGTGCTGATCTGTAAATTAGTCTCCATTGCTCTCTGGAATCTCCCCTAAAACTGAGACGTGAACCTCGAATCTCAGTCAGAAACAATCGAGACTGGAATACCATGCAGTCTCACGATCTCCTCGATGAATAATCTGGCAAGCCGGTCCATAGACCAAGTCACACGCATCGTAAGGAAATGTGTCAACTTCGTCAGACGATCCACAACAACCCAGATGGCGTCATGATCGAGCTGAGTCCTCGGCAAGCCCATAATGAAATCTGTCGACACGTGCTCCCACTTCTACATCGAGACACTCAACTGCTGCAATAGACTAGAGGGTCTCTGATGATCGGCCTTGACACACTGACACGTGTTACACTCGGCCACAAAACTGGCGATTTGGTGCTTCATCCCCGCCCAAAAATACTGTCGCCTCTTGCTACGGTACATCTTCGTCGAGCAAGGGTGGATAGAAAATCGTAATCGATGTGCCTTGGTTATAAGATCCCTGCGCAGCTCAGGAATATCCGGGACACATAATCGGCCTTTGAAGTGAAGTCCACCGTCTTTACCAATTTGCCAATCTGCCTGACTCTCAGATGCAACCTCGGCCATATAACTCTGCAATGACTCATCAGCCTGCTGAGCCTCGATCACTCTTGCGACAAAAAAGGGTTGAATCGACAGGCTCGATAACTGCATGATAGAAGACTGCAGGCCGAACTCAAAATCATACTCTACGATATCCTCAAGCATCCGCTCCTCCTGAATCATCGTATGTACCATTAGGCCTCGTGGCTGACGGCTGAAGGCATCTGCCATCACGTTCACCTTGCCCGGGTGGTACTGAAGATCGAAGTCATAATCCTTCAGGAGCACCATCTAGCACCTTTGCCTCATGTTCAACTCAGACTACGAGAAGAGGTACTTCAAACTCTTGTGGTTAGAGAAGAGCTCGAACCTAACCCTATAAAGATAGTGCCCCACACCTTCAGTGTGAAGACAACTGCCGCCAACTCTAAATCATGTGTGGGATAGTTCAGTTCATTGACCTTGAGCTGACGAGACGCGAAGGCCACTGGTCTCCCATGCTGCATCAGGACAGCACCCAAACCAATATGTGAGGCATCGGTAAATATAATAAATTCGTCACTCCCAGAGGGAAGAGTGAGGACAGGAGCGAACGTCAGACGATCCTTCAACTCTAAAAATGCTCGCTCATAAGTGTCACTCCAAATAAACTCTGTGCCCTTTCGAGTTAACTTGGTCAGCGGGGCTGCAATAGGGGAGAAGCCCTCAATGAAATGTCGGTAATAGCCCTCCAAATCAAGGAAACTCCAGATCTCAGACGTGTTCATGAGCTGACTCCACTGACGCACTTCTTCGACCTTCGAGGGGTCCACTGCGACACCCTCCCTCGTCACCATGTGACCGAAGAACTTCACCTCCTCCTGCTAGAACTCGCACTTCTCCAGCTTCCCATACAGTTAGTGTGCACGAAGGGTCTGCAACGTAACCTCTAGATGCTGCTCGTGCTCCTGAAGACTGTTGATAAAGATATAGGTGGAAGACCTCGTTCATCAACTGCATGAAGACCGCTGGTGCATGGGTCAGTCTAAAGGACATGACCTGGAACTCAAAATGACCATAACGCGTCCTGAATGCCATCTTCGGAATGTCCTCATCTCGAACTTAAATCTGATGATAACTGGAACGTAGATCGATCTTCGAAAAGAACTGTGCACCCTGTAGCTAATCAAACAAATCATCAATCCTCGAGAGCGGGTACCTGTTCTTGATCGTGACTTTGTCGAGCTCGCGATAATCTACGCAGAGCCTCAATGAGCCATCCTTCTTCTTCACAAAGAGTACCGGTGCTCCCCACGGTGAACTGCTCAGATGGATAAAGCCCAACTCCCGCAACTCGTCCAACTGCTTCTGCAGTTCTCGCCGAAATACAAGGTCTAGATGACCCTATTTGTGCAAGAAAATAAATATCATGATGGAGTCCATGGAGATTGGCCCCATCATGGAATAATCATAATGATCAAAGTGGGCCATCGGCCACATCTTAGGGTCCCAAGTGAGATCCATACCATTGATCGGTAGGTCTCACTTGGTCCATCTTAAAAACATGAAAACTACCCTATCAAAGAACCCACCGCTTGATCTTCTTGCTCCCTTGGTTTTCTTTGCTCCTTAGCTTCAATTTCAATGGAGGAGATGGAGTTTGGATGGTTAAGATGGGAGATGAGAGGGTGGAGAAGTGGGCCACACTTGTTGCTTAGAAGGCTTGGAGGGGCTTGGACGTGTGGTTTTTCTCTAGCTTGGGAAAGTGATTTTGAAAATGAAGAAGAGTGAGAGTTGTAAAGGGAGAGAGAGAGGGTGGGTGATGGAGTGATGGATGTGGTGAGTGATGGGTGTAAGAGACTTTTTAACTTTTGTGGTTTTTAGTGTAAGAAAGGTATGAGCTTGTAAGAAATTTTTTGACTTTGGGGGCTTGCTTGGGGATGAGTGAAAGGTGTTGTGTACTTGACATGATGGGATTGATTGATTGATGGATTAATGTGACAAGTTGTAGAGATTCTCTCAGAATTTACACACGCGACATTTTTCTCACACCGAACACTGGCCCACATCTCCTGGTCGGAGTATCGGATCAGCGCGCTAGTCGCGATAATGGAACCGCGGTGACAACGCAGATGCTAGGGTATAAGTCTAGGGTTGAGTCAACTCGGGTTGACGGCATGTGAATTAAGGTCACGCACAAATGCTTGTTAAGGATTGAAGGTTGTCGGAATTCAACCGGAAAGACCGCGGAAGTCTATGGAACGGTACTGTAACATCCCAAAAATCGAGGGTCGAGCATAAACTCCACTCCTGAGTTCCAGAACATCACTTATGAAACATTTTCAATGATGGATGAATGTCGGCTGTAATAGTGCATAAAACATGAAGTGGATTAAGCCAAAACAGCATATCATACTCCAGAGACAATTAAATTAGCAAGCGGAAGAATGTGATAGATATATAAAATATATAAATGATTGTAAGTCTCCAAAGTGTGAACATGTTACCAGGTTAACTAAATACATGTATATTCCAAAATAAAAGGAAAAGAATATACATGGGTGTGTAAATAAAAGGTAAAATACCAAGTGTATTGACATCTAATCAGTAACCCTGTAATCCCGTCGAGCAGAACCTGCATATAGGAGGAATCCTCCTCATCATCACAAAGTCTGGCTATGCCTCGCTGGCCGCGGCATCATTTGAAACTACAACAGGGTCTGGTGGGTGTCCGGAACACCGCCCCGTAATGTGGAAGTGAGTAGCTAACTCAGTGGAATCATAGAGCAAAGGTTAACATGTTATCAAATCAATCACGCGATAATGGTAAAGCAAGCAATCAAACATTCCTAAACACTGTGATTAATGCAAGAATGAAATAACATGATGGATGCCCTCACCGACATACTCCCTCATGCGACACCATCTTACGTCCGCGGCATGCTTTCTTCCCTCAGTGCTCCACAACTTCCAGGCACATGCAGTGCGATATGAATATGATTACCGAGTTGTTATTAGTCCTTTTCATACAACAGGATTGGGAAACTAGGGTACTTTCCTTATATCATTCCCAACAAGGATCCTGTCTAGGGTCGTCACTCCTAGTAGTCTCATACGGTGATATGTTTCTAGGTCACTGCAAGGGCTGTCAGGGCTGCTGCAGGCACTCGTTGCTCCGCTCCCCCATCACCTTATCAATACAAGCCTAGTTGTACTCTTGTTGCTACGGAAGGGTCGTCGCCTCACGTAGACTCAGAGTACACTTGAGGTCATTACAAAGGGCTGCCAAGGCTGTTGCTCGCACTCATTGCACCGCTCCCCCATCACCTTATCAGTGTAGGCCGACAGCTCGAATATAGTGTCCCATACCACCATAATCGGCTCAAGAGTCTAAGGTGCTCACTGGTCACTACGGGGAGGTTTGTGGCCCCAGCGTAGGCTGACAGCTCGACCACGGTGTCCCATACCACCATGCCCGGCTCATGAGTCTTAGTGGATCAAGGTACCACGGTTAACAGGGTTATCACTGGTAAGTTCAGTACCATAGGTTTAAGCAGTTATGACGAATACAAGGTGAACATACAATGGTCAGTCGGGTTACTTGATGAGTCCAACTAGCGCGAGCGCACGTTGAATTGACCGACATGAAGTGCACAAGCACTTCATGTGGCCTAACCACTGCCGATACTTTAGTATGACTCGGGTTCGTCATACACATCCTTTGTGGCGAATAGAATCCAACCATGAATTCTGAGCTGTTACCGACTGCCTGGACTAGAGTATAGCCCCAAGCACATGTAATCTAAATCAATAATCATATGAGAGAGACAGAATTGAAATACAAGTAATTCCAGCGAGTTATCAGCATGTTATAACGTACATCATAAGCAGTTAACCATACAAGAGTATTTCACACATAAGGTAATCAATTCAAATGCAACAAGCATGTAAGAAATCATGTGCATCATTAAATTTGTTGAGAATCCTATCTCAACACTAATCTATAACCTCATTTACGCAATACTTATACAAACATTTATACATACACTTAGTCTATACACTTTAGTCTACATAGCATATGTCGGCCAAAATGTGCATTAGGGCGAATCTCTTCACCAAACAGATCATACACACATAACTAGCATAGGTACACGATAAATACTCATGACAATCATATCAGCAAAATATGTATGTATACAGTATTTTCTACAAATACCTAAAATACCCTAAATTTCATATTCTACATGTTCTACATGTTAAACAGCATCCTTATCAGTAATTTACCATTAAACGGTATTGAAAGCTTTAAAAACAGGTAATCTAAGCGTCTAAAATCCACACCTTACGCCGTAGGAGCATAATGAATTGAATAGGTACTCTATGTCATCGTCAACGACTGATTGGCAACCTATAACACAAGGTGAGTCAGCTACTTAGCTACTTGTACCCATAGGAGCCTTAAAACAGGTTAGGGTAAGGGTTTTTTTACCTGGAACGAAATCAGAAGCGCCGGAATAACGATGCAGGTGGATGACTTTGGCACGTGGAGCAGCAGGGAAGAATCTCAGGAGAAAGCCCCAACTTCTCCCTCACTTTCTCTCTTTTCTCTCTTTTCTCTCCTAGGGTTTTCCCCAAATTCGTATGGGTTATAAAGCAAAGGGTTTAAGGCCCTTTTATAAGCCCAAACATAACCAAAACAGACTCCAAGTCAAGGTATACTTGGGTTAAAGCCAAATCGGGTCTTCTTCGATCCAAAAGAACATTTCTGGAGGTCCCCTGACTGAATGAGGTCGGACTTAAGCTCATGGATGTTGGATCTTGATCACATTAAGTTTTCAGTTCGATCGGGTTTCCAGATCGTCCGTGACGGACCAGTTTCAATTCAACGGTTACCGAACCCAAATCAGGACTATAAGTTCCATGACATGAAAGGGCCAATTTTTCTTGATCCGAGGGTGAAATTTCGTTGAATTCTGATGGTCAGAATGCTTAAAAATAACGTGCAAGTGAACGTGCCAGATTTAGAATTTCTTTTCTAAATCTTTTCCTTTTCTCACCCTCTTTACTCCGGACTCAAGGAAATCGTCCCAGAGCATCGTTTGGACTTGATTTTTAAAATGATTGTCAAGTCCAACTAGGAGGTCATAATGGTCTAAGTTCATCACTATCAGACTTTTGATGTGCGGTCCAGGTCCGATATGGAGTTTCAAGGTACTCCCGAGAGCAATCGGGAATAGAGTTTGATCCCAGGTTTCTAGATAACATAGCGCTAGCGGTCCTACTCATTTTGGGTCTTGTAGTTCATATTTAAAGTGGTTCAAGTTAATTCTGTTGAATATTCAGTTTGGTACTCAACCAAATCCTACCCTAATTATGGCAGAATACGGTCCTTAGGCTATTCTATGCCCCATTTTGAGCACTTCTAGTTATCATATTATTTTAATTATTTTTTTAATGGTTCATCATCAAGTTTACCATATCTCCACCAAATTTTATAAGATTTCGAGTTGTAGAAAAATTCTAAAAATTCTAAAAGTAGCAGCTGTCCAACAAGTAATTTTCGGACAGTTATCACAACGTCCTACTTTAAACTATATTAAATATTTTATTATATTTTTCACATATTTTTTATATAAACTTAGACTCATTTATCTTCAATATGATTTTTAAATTACCTAAATTGGAGTTATAACGAGAGAGATATGATTTTTTAAAGTTGGAAGAAACGTGTACAAAAAAGTGCAAAAACTGGCCTGCCAGATCGCTGTGCGGACAAGGTTGGCAAGGCCTCGCCAAACCGGCGAGGTCCTCACCGGTCACTGACCTATTTGGTGAGGAATCGCCCCAGGGGCGAGGTCCTCACCCCCCTGGGATGCCGGAAACATGTGGGGTTCACCTTGGATCCTCCCGAATTGAGTCGTTTGGGCCCACGAGTCCGTCGAGGCATTTATCGAGTCTCATTTGCAAATTGGAATGAGTTACACAACATAAAATATATGATTTTGGGGTAGAAGAAGCTAATACATCCAAATAACCTACCTACATCATAAAATTCTAAATATTAACTAGTCAAAATCTCATTTTACGCATGTATTTACTATGTATAGTAAGTTTTAGTTTAAGTATAGTTCCTCACCTTTTAAACTTTAGGTTTGTGTCTAATATGAAAGTACTTAGAGAAATTTGAAGAATGGGGTGGTGAAAGGTGAGATTTTGAAGGAAATGGGTTGAAAAGCGATTTCTATACTTTAGGATTGATCTCTAAGAGTGATATGATTGACCCATTGCCTAAGGACATCTAATTCCAGGTTAGTGAAAATCTAGGATGTTACAGGTACAGTCTAGGATACAGGGCTTATACGAGGTCGATAAGTTGTGTCATAATTTTGACCACAATATTTAGCCCCATTTTACATGTCTGGTACATTCACTCTATTTTATTGATCAATACCCTCAATTTGATTAGCTACTCGCCCTGATCAGGCTACATATGAGAAAGATATTGGGCATATAAGATTGATCAATAATTTGAGTGAAATTTGATTTAAACATCTAAAGTTATCTACTCTTCAATCTGGACTAATTAGATTGTCCAAAAATGGTTAAAAGGTTCAATTAGTGGATGTGCCAAATAATTTATTAAAAAATATTTTTTTCACAGATAAATTTCAATTTCCATTTAAAAATAACTTTTTCTTTTCAAAATGTATATTTTTTTACTCTTAATTTTTCTTTCAAAACCTTTAACAAAATATTATTTTTATTATAAAATCTTTTTTTATTTTTTTTAATACAAATTCTGAAATTTTATTTTTAAAATCTCAAAAAATTTCTCAATTTATTATTATTTTTTTTTCCTAAAAATTCCAAAATGCCAATTTTTTTTTCTTCAAAAGCATCATTTTATTTTCATTTTCAACTTTTCAATTTTTGTTTTTAAAATAATATATATTTTTTTCAAAATCTTGATATTTTTCTAAATAATTTTTTCTTTTAATTTCAAACTTTGAATATTTTCAATTATTTTTCAAAATCATGAATTTTTTCAACTTCTTTATTTTTTGTTTCAAAAAATATATATATATTTTTTTGTTAAAGTATCGATTTCTTAATATCATTTTATTTTAAAATTTTCAATTCTTTCTAACTTCTCCATTTTTTTTTAAAGCATTTTTTTTTAAACTTGTCAATTTTTATTGAACTTCTCAATTTTATTTTATTTTTCAAAATAAAAACTCTCATTTTCTTTTTCAAAATATTTTCATTTTTCAACATTGTGAAAATTTTCACATTTTTTAAAATCCTTTTATTTTCATTTTTCAACATTCCTTTTTTTTTTTTCAAAATTATCAACTTTATTCAATATTCTTTTTTTCCCCAACAAAATAGATTTTTATTAAATCACGATTTTTATTTTTTCAACATCTCATTTTTTTCTCTAACATTGTTAAATTTTTTAAACTTCTCAAAATTCTTTTTCATGTGATATTACAAATCAATTAAATATTAGTTTTAAATTAAAAAATAATAATAATTTCCACTCATGTGTTATAAAAATAATATATATATAATTTGCATTCAATCAATTGTTAAAAAATAATCTTATATACAAATATATACAATTAAACCATTGAAATTCTACACCATATTCTAAAAAAATGAAAAAAAATTAATGTTTAAGGAAAAAGTCCTTTTACGATGGACCATGATCTGTCGCAAAAGCAACTGAAAACGGTCTCCAATTAGTATTTTGGGTGAGAATTTGCAGCAAAATCAAATTTTGCGACGGATTTGACATACTTTTTCTGTTAGCGACAAATTAAATCCATCGTTAAACCAAGCAATTTTTGCGACGGTCACAAAAATACGTCGCAAATTCACGATTTTGGCGTAGTGCTATCGATGCTCTAGAGTATCAAAAGGCAAAAGGTTTTCCAATTGGTTTGGCCTTCGTACTCTAGAGAAAGCATGAGTTCATGTTCTTTATTAATAGGAGCTTTGAATGCTCATAGGAGTGAAGGATCACAATGTCTTCATTAATTGGAGCTTTGAATGTTCATAGGAGTGAAGGATCACAATGAAGAGAACATGAAACTCGTATGGATAGAGTCTAAATGGGCTAGGATAGGCTTGGGATACACTAGAGACTCTATGATACCTATTTTTACTAATTTTGTAAGTTTCTGCAAGCTGCTTTTATAGATAGACAGTTCCAACAGATAGAAAATGGCTAGTTTACGGTGCTACAGAAGTCAACTTCGGTATCACCGAACTTGCTTCGGTGGTACCGAATTATCTTTCAGTAGTACCGAATTAATTCCACAAGTTGCTGAATGAAAACAGTTCCTTTCGGTGGCACTAAAATATCTAGTCACTGACACTAATTAATGTTGTAACCTTACTAGACTATTTTGAAACCCTTCAGTAATATCGAAGGTATCTTCGGTGATATAGATGGTGCTATTTGGTGGCACCTTTTGTCATGCCCCAAACTCGAAAACTGGGCTCATAAAATTTTTGATCGTCAAATTTCACGCCGACAGCCTCCATATACTAGGTTCCAATCTTGGGATCCTACAAGGAGGATTTCTATCACATAAGTCTGTTTCATAATCAGCATAACCAAGATCATAACCCACAAATAATAACCACAGGAACATCATCTCAAATTCCACTAAAAATAAAAACTTTTACAATATAAGGCGCATAAAGGGAAAGATACAATGGTTATAACAAAACTCCAAAAGCTCCGTGGCACGCTCTTGATCCTGCTCAGCTATTGCCTAGCGTCACCTGCATGCACCAATTATGCATAAGCTTATAAAAAGCTTCGAGGATGGTGTAAGTGTGTGCAGGATAGATGTCAAGTATGCAATATCAGAGTATGCAGAATATGCTGGCAAGAACATGAATGCCACCAGCTGTAACCAAGCTATGCAATACAAAACAAGAATGTCATCATCCATACCAAGGTTATACAATACAAGGCAGAAGTGCCATCATCCATCCCAAGGTTATGCTACACCAAGTATAAATGCTATTAGCCATACCAGGGTTATGCGATGCGGGGCCTATATAGCTAAATGCTATATGCAATATGCAATGCAATCATGCTAGTCCTCATATCAAGTCCACATATCAGTACAGTTCCTCTCTAGGAAATCACCGGGGTCAAATACACTCCACACTGACTGTCGCGTCCCTAGCCGCGCAGCCTAGTGAGCAATAGATACCTCACTACCTACTTGGCTAGTAGTATGCCAATCTACCCGGCATGTCGATAGCAAACCCATTTGCAAGCTGGTCAAACTCAACCCAACTTACAACCCGCTCACTCAGACGGATAAGGTCACACCCCCTTTCAATTGACCACGACATAGTGGGAGACGTGGCCTAATGGTATTCAACACCGACGCTCATGTTTCCACTAGGTTTAGATGTTGGAGAATCTCCTGGTACCAAAAAGGTCTGTGACTTTCGCCCAAGGACATCCTATGTGCCCACAATGCTAAAACCAAGCATTTGCGGTGTCCAAATCTAGCCATCCACGATGTGCCTGTGGAGGCTACGACCCTGATGATGCTAGGGTGAATAATAATCGTGCCCTGCAAATGTGAGATGCATGAATCATACTAATCAACCATGCATCAGTCCTCCACATATAATGTGCTCATGTGGGGTAACTCCATCACTCAGGGAGTCCTATAAACAACCGGCCCAATGGCACATACCATAATCAATCACTCCTCAACCAAGCATACATATGATGCACATGGGAATGAATCATGATGATAACTAAGCATAACATGCGGTGATGATGTACTCTCCTCTTAGTAAGGTCGGGTCTAGGTACTTAGATGATTCCACATGGCATAGAAGAAGCATAACCAATAGTGGGGGCCCAACTGTTTGGAGTAGCCCACAAAGTCTAGGTAAGGAATACAATGGACCCAATAGATGAGAATGGGCCTAAAAAAGGGCCTAAAGAGGTTCACAATGTGGACATTTAACTACCATTGTTCCCTAGAAGGCAACCCAATAAGGAATCTAGCTAAGACAAGGCCTATGGCCCGGATAAAACTATGAAAAGAAAATGGGCAGCAATCCATAACATCTCATACCATATGATGGGCCTCAAGAAATGGCCCAGAGCCTACATACATCAATGTGGGCTCAATGGGGAAAACCATGGCCAACGAATGCATGCATTATGATGGGCCTCATGGGCAGCCCATATGCCCAAAATACATAGGTAAGGCATATCCAAGATTCACCAAGATAAGCCTTACAATTCAGCCCAAGACTGGGCAAGATAAATGGGCAACAAGGATCCAATTACATGCAACATATCATCCCACAAGGTCCAACACAATAGGTAAGCAGCCCATACAAAAAACTGGGCTCAAGGCTGGACATCAAAAAATATGGACTGATGGTCCCCAATCAATCAGATAAATGGCGAGCCTCACAAGGCACTAATGGGGCCCAATATTCTCAGAAAATACAAGCATGGTGTGTGTGTACACAACACTCTCAATTTGGTGAGCCTCACATCTTCACAACATCCAACTACATGTAGAAATTTCTTTAAGGCCTTGCTGGACATTCAGCCCGCCCAACTTCTTGGGCCTGCTGGAGTCCAGTAGATGGTAAATTTGAATAAAATATATACTCCATGGTGACCTATACATGTCATAGTGGGCCCCACCAGATGGAAGGCATATTTACAACACGAGAACCAAGGTGGGCCTGCTGCTGGACTGCAAGTCCAGCAACATCCAACTACCTGGGGCATCCCAAGGGGCCTAGACGGCTGGCCTATTGAGCTCAAGGCGGGCCCCACTTGTGGACGTCCCACCAGGGGGTGGGCCACGTTTAGGAGGACCACACAAATGGAGGACGGTGTGGGTCATAAACAACATCAAGGTGGGCCTAGAAAAGGGTGGACAGTCAGCCCCTACTGGACGTTGGCCTAACTGGGACGTCCAGTAGGTGGGCTGTGGGCCCAGCTGATGGCGTCCCACAGATGGCCAGCTTGGATTCTCACATGCATCTGAGGTGGGTCTTAGATAAGTGGGCCACAATAGAGATGAAAGGAGAAGCTAAGAACACATACAACATCTAATAAAAATTCTGGACAGTAAGGCATAAAAAATAAAATGTTGTTGGAATTGTTGTTGTCCCTGATTTGTACACCCAATGGAGTGGGCCCAGGCCTGCCTAAACAAGAGGAAAATGGGTGGTTAGCATGCACCCATTAATGTGCAGTAAGGTGGGGTCCACAAAAGTGGCCCACCATTCCAAAAATCAAGCTGATATATATGTTTTCCCTCCATGCAGGACTGCTGGATAGTCCAGAAACTTGGACCGTCCAGCCCTCTTGGGCCTGCCCCATTGGGCGTCCCATCAGGGATGGATGGAGTGGGTTTCATCATACATCAAGGTGGGGTCCACACCTCAGAGAAACACCCCACATCATGAAGAAAATGAGGCTACAAACAAGGCTAAACTCCATACAACAATCAGCAACAAAGGCCTAGAAAAATCTGGACAACAATATGTTGTTGGACATTCCAGCCCATAAGTTACTGGAAAGGGAGAAATAATTTAAATAAAGCATGGTGTGGCCTACCTTAGTGGGCCCCACAAACCCCAAACCAGGACTCCAGTATCAGATCTCTTTGCATGTTAAAAATGGACAGCAAGTGGGACGCCCAACTTCCAGAAAATGGACAGCAAGGACGTCCCACCTTGTTGGATGGCCTGGGCATCCTAGACGCACCAGGTGGGCCACACACAATCAGGAAAAATAAGAGAGAAAGAGAGAGAGAAGATCATGACCATAGGAAAGGCTCCACCACTATGAGCCCTTCTAAACCAATCACAACCATACATCAAGATAATACATGGGTACCATGCATGCATGGGCCCTACAACTAAAAATATAAGGTGGGGATACCATCCCAACCATGGATCTAGGGTCTAGATGACCCATAAAGCTATGGATCAAAGGAAAACATCATGATGGGGTCCATGGAGAATGGCCCCATCATGGTTCATGCATGCACAAAGGTGGGCCATTGGCCACACCTATAGAGTCAAGTAGGATCTCCGCCATTAATTGGTGGGTCCTACATGCTTTCATGAAAGAAAAATAAGTTTCAATGGAAGAAAATAAGAAATCTAGTCCTAGGAGTGCACCCACCTCAAAGCTCTTCCTTCTTTTTCTATCCTTGGGTTCTCTAGCTCCAATGGGGTATTTTCAATGGTGGAGATGGGCGTAGGAGGGTTAGATTGATGGGAATCAAGGGAGAAAGGGGTTGGAGAAATGGGGGAGGGTTGGATGTTCCAACCTCTCTAGCAATGGAGGGAGAGGAGGAAATGAGGGAGAAAGAGAGGGAGGAGTGTTGTAGAATGCCATCATAGCAATGTAAGGTGATAATGAGTTTTGGGAAGAAAAACACTCATTACTTTTTGGGAAGAAAACTAATTATGACTTGTAAGAGAGGGTAGGCTAGGCTAGGTGGCTAGGCTAGGTGGCTAGGATAGGTTAGGGCTATAGGTAATAGGCTAGGTAGCTATCATAAGTAGGCCAGGTAGCTATATGTAATGATGAAACTAGGGTGAGGTCACCCATCTAGGAAAATGTGCATAAACAACAAGGTGGGTCCCACATCATGATCAATGGTCCAAATATTACGCGGGGTACATCTTTTGATCTACACCTCGAATTGGAGAACGAAATGCAACGTTGGAACCGTGGTGACGATGCAGTCGTAATGACATAGGTTTCAGGTTGAATCGGTTCAGGTTTATAGGGCAAAACTTAAGGATGATTGCAAATGCTACTTACATTTCACGGGTCACCGGAATTCGATCAGAAGGACCACGAGACCTAACAGAATGGAATGGGTACTAGGTTATGGGTCTAACACCTTCCTACCGAAAGTGGACAGATTTTCTTATTTATACATTTAATCATTCACCAACTTGGGACTTGCTAAAGGCAAGACTAAATAATAAAAATTATGAACGTAAAATTGGCTTTGAATAGATGACCTAAGTAGGTTTTCATATTTGGGTTAGGATCATTTTTTTGCAAGGTTAAGATCGTAGAAGCAGTCCTTTGTCTTCAATATGGCTTTGATGCTTCTAATTTAGTTGCGTCGCCGGTCTACATTTGTCAAAAACTTATCCAACTATAAGACACAACTAGTCATGTGATTGACAAACAAGTGTGCAACATTTGGTGCACTTACAACTGTATAGCTTTTAAGACCCCCATTGAAATATCTCCCTTTAGACTTGTCTATGTGAAAGCCTGCCACTTACTTGTGAAGCTAGAGCATAGAGCCTATTAGCTATAAAAAATTTGAAGTTTGATATGGACAACACTGACTCGCTGCGCAAGCTCCAACTAAATGAACTTGAGGAAAATTGGAACAACGCTTATGAGAACTCAAGAATTTATAAGGACATGATGAAGGTGTTCTATGACAGGAACATCCTTTGAAAATCATTCATAACCAGTCAAAAAGTCCTCCTGTATAATTCTCGGTTACATATTTTTTTAAAAAAGTTTGATCTCGTTGGACCGACCCTTTCACTATTACTAATGTCTATCCTCATGCGGCCGTTGAGATAAAGAATGTGATAAACGATAATATTTTCAAAGTGAATGGACATAATTTCAAGCCATTTGTTGAGAAGTTTGATTCAGAGGACATGTCCATGCCCTTGATTGATCATGTGTACCAGGATTGACCTCCTAGTCTGATGGAGGTGTAGTTAAGTTTATTACTTTTGAAAGTGCCCTGGTTTGTCAATTAGCGTGTGTATTGAGTCAACTTGACAGAGACGCTCCATAGGAAGATCAATCAACTGTTTGCCTTAACCGGATGTACACCCGAACTCACCACAGGTAAATCTAAGCATCATATTCCATGTTCGAAAACACTAGGTAAATAAAACATTAAAATTTATTAGAATATCATAGGGTTTTTGGGTTAAATTTTTTTTTTTTACAAATTTAGAAAATCTCTAAGTTTTCTACCTCTATCGATTTATCGATAAACTGATCGATAAAATCGTAAAATGCTATGATGTGCTCGATGATCAATCGATACCATTGAAATGAGGACAAAATATGTCCAACAACCACATATTCTTTTGGATGGAATTATCAATGTATCGATACCCCTATTGATTTCATCAAAATTTGAAACTCGAGTTTATCGAAGTTGACTCGATAAAATCGATAGTAGAGAGTTTGTGTCCCTATTTCTTTTTTAAAAATCATGAAGACCTTTGATATATCGAAGTACTCCACGATATCCTCGGAATTGAAAAACCGATGATATTGGTCTTGGACATAGTTTTCCAACAACATTTTTCAAGTAGTTTTTTATCTTGGATCGAGGGTTAATTGATAGAATCGATATTCAAATATCGATGATATCGAGGCCGGATCAATTGCATCGAGAAAGGACATAAATTATCCAGCAAGCTCACTGGTAAAATCTTTAGATTTATCGATGCATCGACATGACTATTGATATCATCGACATTCAAATTCTAATGATATCGAGTGTACCTCGAGCATATCCTTAACTTAAAAAATTTTAAAGGCATTGTCTCTCTCATTTTCAAATGTTGAGGAATCGATCCTTATGTCGATGAAATCGGAGTTCAAAATCTGATGACATCGACACAGGTTTCGATCTCCTCGACCAGCTAGTAAAAAGTTTTAAAAGTGTATAACATTTGAGTTTGTGTCATCGAGCGGCCAGTCGATATAATCGAGAGTATACGCTCAATGATATTGACCCTACTCGATGATATCGAACTCTTTCATAAATGTGACCGTTTTATATCTGTTGGAACTTTTTACCTATATATAGAGAACTTGTCTTTAGTTGCTGGTAGAGAAAGAAGAGAGTGCTTTTGAGTGTTTAACCTTAGATCATTTACCCAAAACCCTTTCTCTCAAGGGAGTTCATCCTTCAATCTACCCTCATCATTGATATTCAATAGAGTGGATTGGGGAATGAACTTCCACATTTAAGGATCCTCCAGCTACCACCTTAATGGTAAATCATTAAGCTAGGATGCCTTGAATGCATAGATGATTGGAATCACTCTATCTCCTTTATTGGAAAATATTTAAGAGTAGGATTCCATCATAACCTTGACTCAAACCGTCGTCATGCATTGGTATATCTTCTGAGTTACGGTTCAAGGAAGCAAAAGATTCTTCATCAACAAAGGAGGAGATCTTCAACAACGAGCTAAAACGGACTCATCTGCTTATCTATAAGTTATCAGAGTCCAGAGGACCCTTGTGATCATTCCTTTGTAGGATTAGGTCTAAGGTGTTACTCACCCCTTGCAAGTCCTCTAGGAGGCCTCCGGCAGGAGTGTACGTGGTGGGTGCATTGTGTTGACCCTTACTCTATAGAGAGCATAAATAGTTAGGGTCTTGTGGAAGATCATTGGCCGGTGTGCCCAAAAGTGGTTGCATTTTGTTGACCCTTACTCGTGAGAGCATAAACAGTCAGCCTAGGTGTAGGTTGTAAAGGTTAAAGGTAAACCTGATGTAAAACCTTAGGTTTGGGGTGAACCGTTTGAAACCTCCTTAGTGAAATCTGGTACACTCAAGGTTTGAGTGGGGTTATCGGGAGTGGAGTAGACAAGTAGTCGAACTACTATACAAATGACTATGTTTGAGATTGTTATTGTTTTTCATTTGTTTATATGATTTCCTTAAATACTTTCATATCTGATTATCTGAGATCACACCTCATACACATGTACAGTCATATCCATCATAAACTAGTTTACATATTATTCATCTCTTAAATAGTTTGTGATTGGATCCTCTACCAGGCTTGGAAGCCAGTAGAGTTGCTCTTGAGTAATCCTAATATTTGCTTATTATATGGATTAGAGTAATAGGATTTTAAATTGTTAAAAAATTATTAAAAAGTCCTATTCACCCTCCTAGGACATATTGGCATATTCCTACTTCGACTAAAGCGTTCTTTACCACAATTTCAATTGGTATTAGAGCGGGTCTCTCTTAAAGGGCTTCACCGCCCAGAGAGTGATCTTGATTGAAGTTGGGAATATGGCCAAAGGAGAGGGCTCATCGGTCACTAGACCTCCAGTATTTGATGGATCAAATTATGCAAAATATAAGACTAGGATGCACTATTTTTTGAGATCTTTGGATCATGATGTTTAAGATATTGTTAAAAGAGGATATGTGCCACCTACTGAACAAGTAGTACTTGAAAATGGCACAGATATCACCAAACTAAAATCCAAAGAAATGTGGACAAAATTCGACAAAGAAAGGCAAACATCTGAAGCTAAAGCTATGAATGTTATCTACTATGCTATGTCCCAAGATATTTTTAATCAAATCAGTATGTGTGGGATAGCCAAAGAAGTATGGGATCTATTGGAAACAACCCATGAAGGAACAAGCACTATGAAGAGATTAAAACTACAACTCCTGACATCACAGTCCGAAAGTCTCAGAATGAAAGAGCATGATACCTTCATGGAGTTTTTAATACAACTAAATATCATTTATAACTCCATGGGTGGATTAGGTGAGAAAGTTTCGGTCCCAAAATTCTATAGGAAAATACTAAGATCCCTATCGAAACGATTCAACCCTTAAGTAACAACCATTGAAGAATGTAGAAACATAGATGAAATGAAAGTAGAAGAACTTATAGGTTCCCTATAAACATTTGAACTACACTTCAAACAAACCCCAAAAATCTAAAAATACTGTCCTTAAAGCTTCAAAGAAAACAACAAATGAGGGCATTGAAAGTGAAATAGAAGATGAAGATGAGGAAGTGGATTTGTTTTCTCAACGATTCAGAAAGTTCTTTCAGAAAAATCATGGTCGTCCATTTAAAGGAAGAAAGGTGGACAACAGACCTTCTACAGGTAAATTTGGTAAAAAGACCAAAGAACCACAATGTTATACCTGTCAGAAGTTTGGACACCTGTTTATTGAATGCCCAAACAGAAAAACTAAGGGCAAGGTAATGGCTGCCACATGGGATGATACAAAAGAGTCAAACTCAGAATCTAACGACTTAGAGAGCGATGGAGACCAGAAATCCTTGAGATTCTTATGGTCTCCACTACTCCAATCATTCCTAGTGAAGATGAGAACGAGAAAGAACCACAAGTCACTGAATCATTTTCATCAGATAATGAGGAAATTGAAAAGGAAGAAGAAGAAGAATAAAATAAACTACAAGATGCTTACAATCAACTTTACATCATAGCATCAACATTGTTAGAAGACTTGAAATATTTGAAAATAAAAAGGAATTGCTACAAAAAGATTTGGATAAAACTTTGAAACTTAATACACATCTAATCAATGATTTGCAACAATATTATTCAGATAATGATAGACTTGAGTGAATCAACACCTTCCTTAAATCCAAGTCTGGAAAACTAAAAAAATAGGTTGAGCAATTAAAAGATAAAAACATGCTCGTACAAAATGAAAATCATACAATCCTATTTGATTTAGAAGAATCCAAAAAAATCGCTAAGCTAAATTATAAGTTTTCCTAGAGTGGTGAGAAATTAGAAAAACTCTTAGGTCTGGGAAGACTTGGTAAGGACAAGAGCAGCTTATGATATGAGAAATTTAAAATAAAGAAAGGAAATGCAGCACCAATAGCATTAAAATCTACTGCCTCGGGAAGTAATACAAAAACTACCCCTGTTTGTCATTTGTGTGGTGATTCTGGTCATTATAAGTTCAAATGCATGTCTCCTAGGAAGACTTAACATAGCTCTGGTCAGAATCATATTGAAAAATTCAAAATAACCAGAGAAGTGCAAAATGTCTGGAGTCAACCTAGGAATATGGATAAAGGAGATTCACATCCACCACCACCTAAAATGACTAACAAAGAGCAATTGAATCAAGTGGTTGAATTAAATAAGAAAACAAAATCTATCACAGTTAAAAATCCTATCACGAAATGGGTAATGAAAGAAAAAAAAATTTGTCTTGTCACTCGTTCAAATTATATAACAGGCAATGAAACTAAGTGGTACCTAGATAGCGGATGTTCAAGACATGTCACAGGTGATAAATCTCTTCTTACAAATTACTCAGATCTTAATAATGGGATAGCCACCTATGGAGACGGAAGCACTGTTAAGGTAATTGGATAGAGAATTATTAAAGGAATAAATTTGCTCAAAAATGAGAATTCCTTTTTCATAAAAAGATTAACACACAATCTTTTAAGAATTTCTCAAATATGTGACAATAAGCATGTGGTTACATTCAATAAGGAAAAATATAAAATCCTGGACCTCTCAAGAAAATCAGTGATGAAGGGTTCTTGCACAAATAACCACTGCTATGTCATAAAAGGTAAAGGAAATGATGATCCCTATGCCTAGAAATACTGAGCATAGAAAAATAAGTCTAGGCCATACATCAAGATCTGGATATTTGCTGAAATGATGCAATATTTGCTAAGCTCCTAATGATACATCTGAGGTCTCCCACCTCAATATTTTTGTATATAAACATTCTAGTGTTTATAATTTTGATTTGTACAATGCTTGCACAAAATTTTACTGTGTATACTGTTAATTCATAGATATACTAAAAGTATACATGAAGGGTTGTCTGAATGCTGAAAATTGAAAACATTCACCTTTGATATGACTGTTGATAAATCATATGGATTTTTGATTAAATCGACCAAGGATCGATGTCATCGACGACCTCTCGAGTAGCTCAAACGTCAGGACAGTTGGTTTTCCCTAGAGCTCTTCATTGAAAATTTAAATCAGGGTATATCGATATCATCGAACCTATGATCGATGATATCGAAGGTTACTACTAAGTAAATATCGGAAGAACAGAAAAAGAGTTTCGGTTGTTGATCTCAACTTGGTTTTTCTATCATTCAGAACGGTTTCTCTTACAGAATCCAAATCTTCTTTCACCCTAGGATGTCTAAAGATAAAGATTTGATTCTTCCACAAAGTACCTTAACTGAGGGTAAGAAAGGTAAGAAAAATGCAACTGCCTCATCTTCATTTTCTGAAGAAGGAGCCGTTCATAGGAAGTGCATTGAACCCTTTAGGATCATCAATCTCTTAGAACTGATTTGGTGGAGTAATATCGTGAATTTTGGAGGAGGATTTCAACATCATCTTGTGCATCAATTTTTGAACCTAATCTATAACGTTGAAAATAATCCTCTACTCATTTCAGTCGCTGCCATAAATCAGATTGAGCACATCACTCCCAAATTGATAAGTCATTTGGTTGGTGTAGAAGTCACTAGGATACCTGTATCAGAACGAAATATGAATGGTCTTGGTGTATGGGGAGAAGTTACTCGAGTGTTGTGTAATAGAGCTATAATTCCCAGAAATGTAAAGAATGTTCTTCATGTCAAGCATCTCAATGTTGCATATAATATCCTTCACAGCATCTTCAACACAAATGTCTATCCTTGTGAAGTTTCTGACAACAAGCTTTCTCCATACTTTCTCAATATTCTGTATGATGTTCATCTAGGTATTCCAGTGTGTTTACCCGCTCTCATCTTACAACAGTTAATCCGTGCATCTACAGAAGAATCCATCACTACACTTCCCTTTCCGTGTCTTATGTCTAAAATTTCACGTTAATTTGGGCTGCCTCCTACTAATGATCTCCTGTCCCCGTGTGCCTGGTTCAATTACAAAGACATCTGCAACATGCATATCATTGACAACGTGTTTCGTGGTGAAAGAATCGATCCATCCTCAGGCAAGGATAATCCTGTGCACAGCCCCGTCTCTGTTAAAATCATTCAGGCTATCACAGAACGAGACATTATACAGGATCTTCTTGATAGACAATCTCACATGATGAAATGGCTGGATGACTGTGAAGTCTAACTTTTGGAGATCAAACACCTACTGGCAACTCTCCAACATGCTACACAACAAATTCTGGATTCCCTACTTACGCAGTAACTTCCTTCTTTCCTTCATCACATACCTAGAGTCTCCTTGAAATGCTTAGGGTATAAATATCTTTTTGAATGCCCTTCGCTCATATATATGTGTGTGATGCATTACTAACTTATAAAGTTTGTAAAGTTTTTTTTGGTGTGATATCCTCTGAGTAAGGAATATACTCTGTTTTTAGATGCTCGTGAATGGGATTTTTTTTTCTTTTTATTGGTATACTGCTGTCAATCCTGTGCAGTATATATGTTTTTGGATATTTTGGATATGGCTGATTATCATTCACTCCTATTTACTGCCATGATTATGTTTTATGATCCCCCGCTTTATCTAGTCTATGATATGTGGAATGCTTGTGATGTTTTTGATCATTATTCTATCACTGCTCTATTTGGTCTGCTATGCATACATAGTTTCTAAAAATGATGTTTGATTATTCACCTGTTTTGATCATTATACATCTATCTTTTATAAATGTATGTTCTCTGGATGATTGGTTCTCTCAAATACTTCAAACTTCAGTCAATATCAATTGTTATACCTTTGCCAATGACTGACAAAAAGGGGGAGAACAAATCTAACACCCTGATGAAAAAATTGTGTATATTTATCTATGAATGGTGATACAGGTGTTAGGGGGAGCAGCTGCACAAGATAGGGGGAGAATGCTGATAGGGGGAGAATGCTGTTAGGGGGAGCAACTAGTGATTTGTGTGTGTGGTTTCACTGGACATTGTAAAATTGTGTAAAATACATGTACACACAATTTAGGATATGTTTGTCTAGATATTGTTCCAGGGTGTTTTGGTATTTTGTCACGTAATTGATAAAGGGGTAGATTGAAAGTGCTCTAGTTTGTCAATTAACGTGTGTTAAGTCAACTAGACAGAGACGCTCCATAGGAAAATCAATCAACTATCTGCCTTAACCAGATGTGTGCCCGCACTGGCCACAGGTAAATCTAAGCCTCACATCCCATGTCTCAAAACACCAGGTAAATAAAACCCTTAACATTGGTTAGAATATCATAGGATTTTTGGGTTAGAAAACTTTTTTACAAATTCAAAAAATCTCTAAGTTTTCTACCTCTGTCAATTTATCAATAGACTGATTAATAAAATCATGAAATGTTGTCGATGTTCTCGATGATCAATCGATACCATCGAAATGAGGACAAAAGATGTCCAACAACCACATATTCTTCTAGACGGAATTATCAATGTATTAATACCCTTATCGATATCTTCAAAATTTGAAACTCAAGTCTATCGAAGTTGACTCGATAAAATCGACAACAGAGAATTCGTATCCCTATTTTTTAAAATGAAAATCATGAAGACCTTTGATATATCGAAGTACTCCACGATATCCTCGGAATTGAAAAATCGATGATATTAGAAAGCCTTCGATGATATTGGTCTTGGACATAGTTTTCCAACAAAAATTTTCAAGTGGTTTTTTTATCTTGGATCGAGGGTCAATTGATAGAATCGATACTCAAATATCGATGATATCGAGGCCGGATCAATTGCATCGAGAAAGGACATAAATTGTCGAGCAAGCTCACTGAAAAACTCTTTAGATTTATCGATGCATCGACATGACTATTGATATCATCGACATTCAAATTCTAATGATATCGAGTGTACCTCGAGCATATCCTTAACCTAAAAAATTTTAAAGGCATTGTCTCTCTCATTTTCAAATGTTGAGGAATCGATCCTTATGTCGATGAAATCGGAGTTCGAAATCTGATGACATCGACACAGGTTTCGATCTCCTCGACCAACTGGTAAAAAGTTTTAAAAGTGTATAACATTTGAGTTTGTCATCGAGCGGCTAGTCGATATAATCGAGAGTATACGCTTAATGATATTGACCCTACTTGATGATATCGAACTCTTTCATAAATGTGACCTTTTTATATCTGTTGGAACTTTTTACCTATATATAGAGAACTTGTCTTTAGTTGCTGGTAGAGAAAGAAGAGAGTGCTTTTGAGTGTTTAACCTTAGATCATTTACCCAAAGCCCTTTCTCTCAAGGGAGTTCATCCTTCAATCTACCCTCATCATTGATATTCAATAGAGTGGATTGGGGAATGAACTTCCACATTTAAGGATCCTCCAGCTACCACCTTAATGGTAAATCATTAAGCTAGGATGCCTTGAATGCATAGATGATTGGAATCACTCTATCTCCTTTATTGGAAAATATTTAAGAGTAGGATTCCATCATAACCTTGACTCAAACCGTCGTCATGCATTGGTATATCTTCTGAGTTACGGTTCAAGGAAGCAAAAGATTCTTCATCAATAAAGAAGGAGATCTTCAACAATGAGCTAAAAAATTCTTATTTGCTTATCTGTAAGTTATCAGAGTCTAGAGGACCCTTATGATCATTCCTTTGTAGGATTGGGTCTAAGGTGTTTCTCACCCCTTGCAAGTCCTCTAGGAGGCCTTCAGTGAGAGTGTACATGGTGGGTGCGTTGTGTTGATCGTTGCTCTATGGAGAGCATAAATAGTTAGGGTCTTGTGGAAGATCCTTGGCCAGTGTGCTTAAAAGTGGGTGCGTTGTGTTGACCCTTGCTCGTGAGAGCATAAAGAGTCAACCTAGGTCTAAGTTGTAAAGGTTAAAGGTGAACTTGATTTAAAACCTTGGGTTTGCGGTGAACCATGTGAAACCTCCTTAGTGAAATCTGATATACTCAAGGGTTAAGTGTGGTTATCGGGAGTGGAGTAGACAAGTAGTCGAACCACTATAAAAATGAATGTGTTTGAGATTGTTATTATCTTTCATTTGTTTATATGATTTTCTTAAATACTTTCATATCTAATTATCTGAGATTACACGTCACACACATGCATAGTCATATCCATCATAAACTAGTTTGCATATTGTTCATCTCTCAAATAGTTTATGATTGGATCCTCTACCGAGCTTGGAAGCCAGTAAAGTTGCTCTTAAGTAATCCTAATATATGCTTGTTATATGGATTAGAGTGATTGAATTTTAAATTGTTATAAAATTATTAAAAACTCCTATTCACCCCCCTTTAGGACATATTGGCATATTCCTACTTTAATTAAAGAGGTCTTTACCACAATTTTAGCTTTCATAGGATTTATGATTAGGAAAGTTTGATTTCAGTTTGTTTAGTCTTCGTGCTAACCCATTTACATGTTAAAAACTTCGAAAAAGCTTCAATTCTCCTTCTTCAGGTATTATCTTCCCATCACTTCTGATTTTGTTTTGTTGTCTCATGTGCATTGCATGCCATATCTTTTACATTGAGGATAATGTAGGTTTTAGGTTGGGGGTGTGTGGATTAGGTAAACTAATGAGTGTTTTCTTAGTTTTGAGCAAAAATTGTGAAAAATTTCAAATTTTCAAGTTAAAAACATGTTTGGGAAATGATAGTTTGTGGAATTAAAAATGCTTTGAGTATGATGATAAGATGGAGATTGAATTTTGAATTGTTAGTGGTTGATCAACCGAGTAGACAATCATCTAAATTCTTGCATTTAATTGATTAAGAGGAAGTTTGAATATCATGTTAATCTAAGTCACAAGCCACATTCAAATTGCTTTTTGTGAATTGTACTAGAATTTCTCATTGTTAGTATGTGTATCATTGATAGATATTGAGAATTAAGTCTGGAGAATTTTATCCATATTAAAAAGATGAAAAGAACTAGTTAAAAAATAGAGAGATCGACAAAAAGGTCATGTATGATGAAAAGACTGGAGGGGAATGAAAAGTCTGAAAAGAATAAATAAATAAAAGGAATCGTCGATATAAAATTAAAAATTGAAAAAAGAAGGAAAAAGTGATAAGTTCGGAATTAGTACTTGATTATTCAATAAAACTTGAGGCGATGAGCATGACTAAAGTTATGAAATAGTAGTATGTTGTGGAAAGTAAATAGAATTCACTAAGCACATTGGAAAATATTAATATATGAACTTATGGTCTTAAATGATTGATAAAGAAACTTTTTGATTGATTGCTCGTGTGATTCAGCTCTAGGTTTTCAAAATTACACTCTTGCTTCTTTAGATTGTACTCATTCATACTTGATTACACAAAAGATTATTTTCTGAAAGTGATTTGAACATTGAAGATTGAATGTCACTTCACGCATGTTTTGCTCGAGACTAGAAAAATGCTAGTTAGGAGGTGTGTTGAGTGTGAAATATTGCATATTTTCCTTACTTATACCTTGATTTTATAAACATGATAGTGCTTAATCGATTTAATTATGTATGTTTTCATGCGCGAGGTGATTTCAAGAGCTTAAGGTGAAATTGATAACAAAAGAAAGATTTATGCTTAAAAGATTACTAAATGAAGATTTAGAAATTTGGAAGTCATTAATAAAGAATTCATGTAAAGCTCTGAAAATCGGGGTCGAGCAGAAGCTCAACTCCCGAGTTCCAACGCATCACATATGCAACATATATAATGATATTTAAATGTTATCTATATTAGTGCATGAAACATTAGTGGGATTATACTAACACAACATATCATACTCTAGAGATAATTACGTTAAGCAAACGAAAGACTGAGATAGGTATAAAATATATAGAAGTATTTCTCAATCCCCAGAGTATGAGTATGTTACTAGGCTGAATATATACATGTATTGATCTAAAATTTACAAAATACAAAATGTGAAAGTCCGACTAGATCATATAATCCCTGTAATGCCATCGATCAGTACGTGGTCTACATCGACTCGCTTGATAACTGAACATAGGAGAATTCTTCCTCCTGGTCTATAAAATCTCAATCAGCAGCATAGACATCGTCGCCACCTACATCTACAACAGAGTCTGGTTGGTGTTTTAAAACACCGTCCTAGAGTGGGAGAGTTATTAACTCAGTGGAGCTATAAGGCAAAGGTTAACATTTTATCAATTCAGTCAAGCAAAAATGATAAAGCAGTATAATAATCATGTCATAAGTACTATTGTTAATGCAGGAATGATATGTTATAATGATGTATGCGCTTACCTGCACTCCCTCAACGACACCATCTCACGGTTGCATATGCTACTCCCACTATGCCTTCATCGCCAAAGCGTATACAATGCGTTGCATGCACGTGTTAGCTGAGTTCTTTATTAAACTGATTCATATAGTAGATTTGGAAAGCTAAGGTACCTCCCTTTATATCATTTACCCAAACAATGATCCATCTAGGTTTATCAATCCTTCTTAGTTAATCACATACGATAGGTAAGTTATAGGGCAACATCACCCTTAATTTGAAAAGTAGTGGATAGGCAAGTTCACGAGTTTTCACTCGAGGTCACTATGGGAGGCTCGTTACCATCCACGTAGGCCTATTTTATACTCGAGGTCACAATGAGAGGCTCATCATCTGATCGTAGGCTGACAACTCGAATACAATGTCCTATACCACCGTATTTGGCTCACGAGTTTAGATTCATCACGGGTCACTACGGGAAGGCTCGTCACCCTTGTGTAGACTGACAGCTCGACCACGATGTCCTATACCATCATGCTCGGCTCATGAGTCTTAGTGGATCATGGTACCAAGGTTAAATGGGCTTTACATTGTAAGTAGTACCTTAGATTGAAGCAGTAGCATTCATACATGGTACACACATATTAGGCCAATTAGGTTACTTAACAAGTTCGATTTGGTATGAGCACACACTAAATTAATCGACATGGAGCACATACAGACTCCTCGTGGCCTAACCACTGTCGATAATCATCGTACGATTCGGATTCACCAAACGTATCCATTGTGGAAACGGTTACCGATTACCTGGACTTCATATTAGTCTCAATCATACTTGAATACAATAGTCATTCATATGTGATAGTCGAAACAACATTTAACAACCAATCCAAATATAAATTTCATTTGAGTATTTTAACAAACACATAGTGAACATATTATCATACATATGTATTTCATCTATAAATCACGTAGTAGCAAGATAGGTTATATGAAGGAAACTGTAACTATAGATAAGGTAATTGAGACTCCTATCTCAACACCCTCATTAAATACATTTCAACAAGAAAATTTCTCATTCAGACATTTTATCAAACACTTAGACTACACATTTCAACATATATGTAATACATTAGTTATAATGTATATTATGGAATAAGGGAGTTGTCATATGTATAAACATGAATTCTAGGTTAATAGTCATGACAAGTAGAAATCATAATTTGCTATTCAATCAAACATTTCAACAAACACATGGAATGCACTTAGTATAGAACTTAGTTTACAAATACATGATATATCAAAAACATCATAACTAAGATCATATGGCAGCAATCAAGTCAGACATAAATCATTGCTGATATTGAAAGCCTGGAAAACTATAACTAAAAAATTTATAGTCCGTACCTTCCGTCGGTACGCTCGTTACAAACTCGGTTCGTACACCAAGTCTTTGTTTAAGCACAAATGTTACCTAAACATTGAAATAGGTTAGATATTTCATCAGTTTCTCTATTTGGATTCCTAAAACAGATTAGGGTTATGATTTCTTACCCAAAAATGGAGTTGAAACGAGTTGAGTAGGTAGACGTAAAGATGATTCGATGCGTGGAGTAGTAGAACAGAAGTACTGCAACAAAATCCAAGGATCTCCCTTCGATCTCCACTCTTTTCTTCTCTTTTCTCTCTTCTCTCTCCTAGGGTTAGAGAAATTTTGTATGGAATGAGAGAGGGGTGGGTTTAGGGAATTATATAGGCCCAGAAGTGATGTCAATGGCCCCATGGCCATGATATACTTAGGGTATAGCCAAAGGGTGGCTGTTTTGGGCCTACGGAGCTCATCCGGAGGTCCATTGCTCACAATGGTCGGGAGAAAGTTTCTTGACAATGGATCTATGCCAGGTTAAGATTTGAATCCGATCGAATTAGTGAATTGATCATGGAGGACCTGTTTTAATTCAACAGTCATCGTTATTTGATCAGGATCATAAGTAACTGACATGCGTAGGGAAATTTTCTTGATCCAAGGGTATAGTTGGGCCAGAATCTGACGGTCTAAAACCTTAAATTTATCCTACAAGAGAACGACCCAATTCACTTAAGTTTGATTTCATTTTCTAAAGATATTCGCATTTCTCACACACTTCGGTCCAAGCTCAAGTTGTGCATTTTTGGATACTACTTAGACTCGATTCTTGCGATGGTTGTTAAGCCCAGTAAGGTGATCATAACCTTATAGTTTCGCAGCCATTGGATTTTCGATGCATGGTCTAAGCTCGATACGAAGTTTTAATGTGTTCTTGAGAGCAACTGGGTTTTGAGATTGATCCTAGGTTTCTAGGTAATATTGGGTTAGCAATTCTAACGGTTTTGGGTCTTATAGTTCATATAGAAAGTGCTTCGAGCAAATTTTCTGATCTATTTAGTTTAGTACTTAATTTTTTTGCCTAATTTCTATAAAATTCGATCCTTAGTGAGTTCTGCCCGAGGTGATACTCGGGTCTTTGTATAGATTTTTTTGAGAAATTATAATTCACATGCAAAAGATATATGAAAACCAAGGAATGAAGAAAATCAAAGATTTAAAGTGAAGAAAAAGAATCTTGAAATTATTTTGAAAACAAACATATTCTTAAAATTATCTTGAAAAAGCATATTTTGAAACTCTAAGTCTATTTTGAAAAACTATGTAGAGTGCGTAAATTTGAGGCCGTTTAAACTATGGATATATTTTGGAAAATTGTACAGAGTGTGTAAATTTGAGGCGTTTTCTACATTTTTCCAAATTAGTGTGAAAGTTGGAGTTCCACAACTATAAATATGACTTTCTAGGATTCTCCATGACATCTTTTAGGGTTTGGAAAGGTCTCGAGAGGCATACACAAGGGTGGAGCAACCGCTAAAGAGTTTTTCTTCTTCCATAGTTTATTTTTCATGCTTTCTTTAAGAGATTTGGTTTCAATTATGTCTATGGTTGGCTAAACCTCTTAGCTAGGGCTAAGAGGTGAAGCTTGTAGCATGTTTGGATGTTTATTATGCGTTGATTCTTGTTCTTATTGAACTTCATTGATTTCTATTTTGAATTTAAGAAATATTTTTAGTTTTCTATAGTTTGTTGTGACTCAAATTACCATAGATGCTGTGATAACTTTGAGTATCTTCTTTTCTATTCTAAGGTTATGAGATTGGTAAATCCTGTTGTTCACCATTATCTCCTAGGCATAGTAGGGTAATGGAATCCCTTCCACTCATCACAATTATCTTCCATTGAGAATTAGGTCAATGAAAGTTCAGATTTGATTTAATTGCTTTATCTTCCAATTGGATAGGATAGGACTCCAATTCCAATTGTGTTCTTTGAATCATGCAAGGTTGCATATTGATAGCTAAAAGTGGATCCTTAGCACTCTAATTCCCACCTTTAAATTTTTCACACCCTAAAACTGGGGACAGACAACTTCCGTGATGCCCCGAATCCGGCACTCGACTTTCATACACCAAGTCCCGAGTTCGGTGCACCACAAGGAAGATTTTGAATGAATTTTTTTTAAATATATTTATTTATATAATAATACCTGAGCATGAAGATCCATGATCAAAATACTAAGCAACACTCTCCATTATAAGTCCTGATGGTTACAAGTACAATGCTTTCCAAAAGGTACATAACATTAACATTTTCAAAATGAAAAATAGATACAATGTATCGAGAAAGCTAAGTCTTCTAAGCAACTCCTGACCTGAAAAAAATGGAAATAGGAAGCTTAGGCAAAAAGCCTAGTGAGTACACACATGTGTGCAGTGTGTCCTACATGCAAGTAAGATAAATATGCCAAAAAAAAAATAATGTATGGAGAAAGGCGTGTAGCATGTAAGTTGTGATGTCAATGTCAATGCAATGCATATGCATCATAGTGATACTCCAAGTTGATGCTACCAGCATCACCAAGTCATATTTTCATTTCTCTCATACTACAGCCATAACCACATTACATGCATCCGTAATCACATCATTATCATCATATCGTCATACCATATCGTAACTGTATATCTCGGAAAGCACTGTGGTTGATACCATACACCACACACTAGTAATCGACCTCGCATATGTCACGCCCCAAACCTGAAAATCAGATTCACAGGAATCGCGATCGCTGAATCCAGTGCCGACAGCCTCTGTAGTACCCCATTCTTAGCTTTCAACATCCATACGCCAGATTCTGATCCTGAAATTCTATAAGGAGGATTTTTTTACATACATTTGTTTCATAACAAGCATAACCACAAGTTTACCTAAATCACAAAGGCAACATTATCATCACATATCCACTAATATAAACATTTGAATACAGTGCTGAAAGTAAAATACTGTTGAGGCATAAAATAATGATGAAGGATTGAAGCAAGAAGAGATAATGAGATAGAAAGAGCACTCGAAAAGAAGAAGAAAGAGACAGTTTTAAATGATTTGCGCGGGACTGCGTAACTAATTTCAGTTGTGCGGAACTGCGTAATAAATATTACATGCGCGGGTCCGCACAATGTAAATATCAGTTGCGCGGGACCCCGAAGCACGCTATAGAAATTATCCTTTGTGGAATGATCTAAAGCACTGAAATATTTATCCTACATCGCTAAGATCAGGATTTTCACACGTGCAAGGGTCTATAAATACCCCTTCCCCTCCTTCATTAAAGGTAATTGAAGGTTTTCAAGAGGAGCAGAAGACCAAAGGTAGGAGAGGAGTCTCCTATTAGTTGCGCAGGATAGCGCAACCGATATTAGTTGCGCGGGTCCGTGCAACCAGACTGCCCTGCAGTCTGTGAAGATAAGGGGCCGTTATGCCGCCGAAATCTCTGTGCAAGGCTTCCTTTCTTTAGGCCTTCTTCTATTGACAAGTTCATAGGAGAAAGATTTGTCGATCGGGTTCCCCTAAGTATTAGGGGATGACTGAAACAGACGCTATCATGATGCTGAAATCTCTATTTCATTGAAGATTCGTTGATCAGATTGACATTCCTCCTAAGTTCTAGGAGATGATCATAACAAGCGTCGAAAGGCTGCCGAAATGAATCTTTGATATTTAAAGCATAAGTCATTTATTTTCAAATGATCTATCTTAGAATCAAGGGATGTAAAGAGGATGTAAATGAACTCAACATCAATGAAATATGATGAATGTTCCCAATACTCTTTCTCTGTTATGTTTGAATAAGATAATTTCCCAAATCAGATGCATTTGTTTCTTTGTCGAAACAAAATGGCGACTCCACTAGGGACCGTTTATTATCTTATTTAAATATTAACAGTGAAATTGTTATGAACTCTCATCATAGTTTGGCATTGATGCCAAAATGGTGACTCTTAGTGGAAAAATCCTTCCCTTCATCTCTAAGATAGATTATTTAATTCTTTAAAATGCTGACTACAACCATGTTTCATATGCAAAGGTTTCTAAATCCAACTACAACCTGTTGCTTATGGCAACTACAGTAAGAAAGCTGAATTTTTTATTCACTCCAACAGGATTCGTGATAGAATATACGCCAGATCAGGTCCCAAATCACCTAACTCAGATTATTGAAACTGGTAAAAGCAACATCCTAGCAACAGTAGGAGTAGTATCTGCTTCGCCTGAACCACTGGAAGGCGATGGGGTATGGACCGTTGTAACGTCTCGTAGGATATGGAAAATTTAGGAAGTATCAGGGTTAATCAGTCCTTGCCAAGAATCAGAGGACTAATAACGCGCAATGCGGTTAAAAAAAACCCTGGGCTCGCTCTACCACTAATATACCCTGGATCAATAGTACCGCAATTCACGGAGTACGATTTTCTGCCTTTGGGTACTTCAAAGGCTAATTGGACGAGAGAGTAGAAAGGAAAGGTGTTGGTGATCGGTTCACCAATGTCCGCGCCACTTCAGGCTAGTATATCAGGGTCAGTATCACCACGATCGATTGATGATGTGGGGTTTACAGGAAAAGCTGACGAAATCCCATCTTCTCCTGTCTTCATAAGTCCCATCATGTTGGCCTATTCTTGCACAACTCCAGTTACTGTTTCATCAAAGAGTAGAAAAGCTACAGTGCATATGGCAGAGACGAATCAAGAACGTGAAGTGACTACAGAAGATCGCATCAATGAAATAACAGAAGCCCAAAATGCATTAATGAAAGAATGCAGAAACCTCAAAGAGGCCTTGGCGGTCTTCATACATAATGTAGCCTGAATAACAGTTGTTGAAAAAGTTGTCCGAATAGAAAGGGAACATGGAACTACTGGTCCTTAAAGGTATCAAACGCCATATCCAAGAGAGATGGACGATATTCCCTTCCCAGCCAGTTTCAAGTGTTCGGACTTTCAAAAATTTAATGGGAAAGGATCTCCAGAGGAACATTTATTGCACTTCATTACCAGTATGGGAGATTTCTTTACAGTACCATAGTATTGCTTACAGTTGTTCGGGGCATCGTTGACGGGTAAGGCATTTCGATGGTATTCAGCGTCGGGATCTATACGCACTTGGGAGCAGATGCGATATGTTTTTGCATCTCATTTTTTCTCTCCAAGTCAAGATGTTAGTATTGTTAAGTTGGCTTCTGTACGATAAGACGAAGGCGAACCAGTAAGGAGGTTTATAGACAGATGGAAGACATTGGGAACTTCATGCAAACAGCTGCTAAAGGAAAGTGAACAAGTCAAGATGTGTCTAAACTCTATGAAAAGGGAGTTTGTAATTGGACTGGTCAGTGCTGACATCAAAACTTTTCATGATTTGGTCACTAAGGCTCATACTTTGGAATCAGATATATCTCAGGGGGCTCGTAGCAGAATAACAGTAAATACTATTGATCGCTATCAGCAACATAATAGTGTAAGAGGTTTAAAGAAAGAAAATACCAAGCAAAAAGAAGAGTTGATTCAATCAAGAAGGTATAAAAAGGTCAGGACGCTCAATTTGCATGAAGGGTTTGCATTCGATAGGGAAGATGTCATTCCAATGATGGACCAGTTGTTGAAAGTTAGCGCGATAGAGTTGCCAGAACCTAAACGCCCTAAGGAGGTGACAAGACTCAGAGAGAAAAATTTTTGTCGCCATCACCGCTTATTGGGACATCTAAAAGAGAATTGTCATACATTGAAGTGTATTATACAACGAATGATAGACAAGAATGAGATAATTATCAAAAATAGAACAAGCAATGAGATCATGAAAAGTATGGGTTTCGATTGCAAAGACTGCATCGGATTATATTATGAGAAAGTAATTCTGATTGGGATCGGCTAGGAAAGGAAAAGAAAATTTAAAGACACGGAGGCAAGGTCGTCAGTAAATATGTTACGACAAAGGAGCCAGCGAAAGAAAATACTGAGATAGTTGAGCGTCTTGAAGCAGCTCCAAAGAAAATGGAGGACGGAGGGCAACCAACGACGGATAGTTTGTTAGAAATAAACTTGGGTACGAAAGAGGAACCACAGAACACATTTATTAGCGCCAACCTTTCTGAATAAGAGTCTACAGAATACGTTCAACTTCTTAGAGAAAATAAAGACATGTTCGCTTGGACGTATGCAGAGATGCCCAGATTGGAACCTTCCATAGCGTTGCACCGACTAAATATTTCTAAGGAGAAAAGGCCGGTTAAACAAGTACAAAGGAGATTTCATCCGGACCTAGTTCCCCTCATTGAAGAAGAAGTTAATAAAGTGATAAAGCTTGGGTTTATTAAGGAGGTCAAATATCCTAAGTGGATATCAAATATTATCCCAGTAAGGAAGAAAAATGGACAGGTCAAGGTATTTTAGAGACCTGAATGAAGCCTACCCAAAGGATGATTTTTTGCTTCCAATAATTGAATTACTGATTGATAGTACAACTCAGTATGCCGTTATGTCCTTTATGAACGATTATGCGGGATATAATTAGATTCGAATGGCCCATGAAGACGAAGAGGCAATGATATTTAGAACTTCACTGGGAATCTTCTGTTATAAAGTTATGTCGTTCGGACTTAAAAATGCTAGGGCAACATATCAGAGAGCAATGCAAAGCATTTTTCAAGACATGATACATAAGCACGTTGAATGTTTTGTTGACGACTTGGTGGTCAGGTTAGGAGACCATCAGGAACATCGTGAACACTTGGCGTCAGTTTTTCAGCGACTCAAAAAGAAACAATTGAAGATGAATACCGCTAAATGCACATTTGGAGTGTCCTCCAGAATGTTTTTAGGTTTTGTTGTCTGGCATAGGGGCATTGAGATTGACCTAGGGAAAGTCAGGGCTATTCAGGATATATTGCCGCTGAAAATATTATAGGAATTAAAGAGTTTGTAAGGAAAATTAACATACATACGTCGGTTCATTTCGAATTTGGCAGAGAGATGTCAGCCATTTTTTCATTTGATGAAAAAGGATACAGAATTTGTATGGAGTCAAGCTTGTTAGAATGTATTTGACTCAATAAAGGAATTGCTGAAAAAGCCACAAGTACTGGCAGCTCCAGTGAAAGGAAAACTGCTTATTTTATACACATCTGTAGCTGAATATTCTTTAAGAGCCCTGTTGGCACAAAAGAATGAGTTTGGAAAAGAAATAACTCTTTATTACTTAAGTCGGACCTTAATGTGTGCAGAATGCAATTATTCCCCGATTAAGAAGGAATGCTTGGCGTTAATATTTATAGTACAGAAATTGAGGCATTATTGTCTGTCACACGACATAACATTGGTTTCAAGGGCTGACCCGATAAAGTTTTTAATGACAAGACCGATGTTGTCTGGAAGGTTAGCTAAATGGATGGTGTTACTTTCAGAGTATGCTATTACATATGAACCGGCAAAAACAGTAAAAGGACGGGCAGTGGCAGATTTCCTAGCAGCGCACCCTGTAGCAGAATCCGAAGCCATCAGTGATGACTTTCCGGATGAGTAAGTCATGCTGACTAAATCGCAGAACCCATGACAGATGTATTTTGATGGCGCTTCTCGAACATCAGGAGCAGGGGTAGGAGTGATATTCATTACTCCCCAAGGTGATTTACTACCTTCACTCCCCAAGGTGATTTACTACCTTACTCTTTTACATTAGGTACTGTGTGTACGAACAATGAGGCTGAGTATAGAGCCCTGATCATTGGGATGGAGATGGCTAAAGAAATGGAGGTAAGAACACTGCATATTTTCTGGGATTCTAAATTGATTATAAATCAATTGACAACTGAATTCGAAATAAGAAAGTAGGAACATTTGCCGTACTGTGGGAAGGCACAATAGTTGTTGGAACAGTTTTTCTATGTTGAAATCAAGCATATAACTCGGTCAGAAAATGCAAAAACAGATGCCTTGGCTAGTTTGTCAGCAACTCTGTCTTGCCCTAATCGAAGCCCTCTTCAAGTAACTATAGAGGATAGGAGATTTTTACCATCAGCAGAGATTTTTGAAGAAGTTACTGAAGCTCTTCCTGTATCATGCTTAGAGATTAAAATAGATGATTGGCGTCAGCCTTTTATAGATTATCTCAAATTTAACATCCTACCAGAAGAATCTACGTAGAGATAGCAAATCAGACAACGGTTAAGTAGATTCATCATATGCAGTGAAGTATTATATAAAAAATCTTACAACGGAGTCTTACTACATTGCTTAGGTGAGCAAGAAGCAGGCCAGGTGTTGTGAGAAGCACACTCTGGAGAATGTGGGGCACATCAATCTGGTCGAAATTTATTTCATCGAGTACATAGAATGAGATATTATTGGCCCACCATGTTCAAAGATACAATAGATTATGCGAAGCGATGTCATGAATGTCAGATTCATGGGGATGTTATATATGTTCCTCCAGAAGACTTACATCAGTCAATTGCCTCTTGGCCTTTCTCAGCATGGGGGCTCGATGTTATTGGTCCTATTAATCCACCCTCATCCAAAGGGAAAAGCAATATATATTGGCAACAACAGATCATATCTCCAAATGAACTGAGCAATTGCTTTACGTAATGTTAAAGAAAAAGATGTGGTTAATTTCATCCGCCACGCTATAATATACCGACATGTCATTCCAAAGAAAATAGTTACGAATAATGGCACTCCCTTAAAAAATAGAGGCATGAAAAAGTTATGTAAAAAATTTAGTATTCGACATTCATTTTCAACTCTTTACTATCCACTGGCCAACGGACTAGCAGAGGCGTTTAATAAAACGATAATCAAAATACTGAAAAAGACAGTGAAAGGGAACAAACATGATTGGGATGAAAGGTTACAGGAAGCATTATGGGCATACAAAACTACTCATCAAACAGCAACAAGGGCAACACCTTATTCGCTAGTCTATGGTGTGGAAGTAGTAATTCCAATTGAAATACTGTAAGTGCTATGATTTCATATCCCTTTAGTTGTCAAATTTTATGGTGTCAAAACCTATATCTATGTCTTGTATATCTTGTGTTTTATGTTTAAAGACAAGTCATTGCAATCAAGACATATCAAGACATCGCATTTCAAGACAAGATCTTAAAAGAAGAAAGTTTTCAGGTCTTGGATGAAGAAATCAAGAATAGAAGTTTTCAAGGTTGCATGTTCAAGATTTGATCACGTGAAAGTTTACTAGAAGACTTTGTCAAGTCAAGATCAAGCTCATGAAGGCCTACTACAAGTTTTGAATATTCACAAGCTTTTCTTAAAGGTCATCTAAGTGTACAGACTTTCAATGTCCATCTCACTTTTAAGGTTTGTTTGACCTTATATTGACCTTAGGATGGGCTTTACTGTAGGTCATTCCGAATACATAACTCATATATTTTTATATGCTTGTTTGGAGTGTTCTAAGACCAGTCCTAGGGATTTTAAGACCAGTCCTAGCTATGCTACGACTAGTCTTAGGTTTTTCAAGACCAGTCCTAGGTAGTTGAAGATTTTTGAATCTTTCTAGCTGTCCTACGACCAGTCCTGGACATCCTACGACCAGTCCTGAAAGTTCTATGACTCATACTTCAACGGGTCGTAGCCCTACGACTCAAACTCCACCAACCATTTTTGGGGTCCTACGACTGGTCGTAGGTGTCTCACGACCAGTCGTAGGTGACCCAGGACCAGTCGTAGACCACCCAGGACCGGTCGTGGAACTGAAAATCTTATTCCGTGAAAATCTTTCAAAAATCTTTGATGCTACGACCAGTCCTAGGATCCTAAGACCAGTCGTAGACGGGATTTTTCAGGCTATAAATAGAGCACGAACTTCAGAGTTTTAGTACTTCAAATCAATTCTATTCAAGCATTCTTTAGGCTATTCTCTGAGATAAGTTTGTATTTATTTTACGCTACATTGTGCTTATTTGATATTCCTTTTGCTAGCTTATTCTTATTTGATTTTGATCTACATTCCAATCTTATTAGAAAAGGGAAATTTCTGATATTCCTTCTTCTTGGATTCAAAATCAAATAGATCTAGCCCGTTTGATCTAAAATCAATTAGACTTAGAACCATTCTTAAAGTGAGTATTGGACTTTGAACGTCGAATCAAACTTCTACTCCGATTGGTTCTACCGGGCTTCTTTAAAAAGTGATTCAGGTATTTTACATGTTTTGTAATTTACTTTCTCTGGTTTTTATTTGAGATTCGTCAGAAAAATCTCATTGTATTGGTTATCTGAGGAGAGCCAGAAAACTCAGATTGAGGGGTTTTTGGATTGTGTAAGCCCGAGATCAAAGACACAATTGTGAAGGTTTTAGGTGAACCTATGAAACCTATTTTGATAGTGCATGCTAATATCCCCTGTGTGAGGATATTAGGAGTGGAGTAGCAATCTGTGTGGCTGTTGGATAATAGTTGGTGTACACATAGGCGAACCACTATATATCGTTGTGTTGTGGATGTGCTTCATTCTTTCATTCCTTTATTCATTCAGTTTTGTGGTTTGTGTTTGTGGATGAATGTTGTAATCACTTCAAGCAAGTGTGGATGAATGTTGTAATAACTTAGGATTTGTTTTTCACAAGTTATTTTGATTTCATTACTTATTATTCCTCTTTGGTTTGTGATACAAGGACGTTCTAGAAATATGGTTGTCCTACCTTAAACCTCTAATTTTTGGTGTAAGGTTGTCCTTAGAACTGATAAAGTATCAATCTCTTTATTTTAGGCTATTGTGATTGTTTTATATTCAGCATTGTGCTTTAAATCTTTTCTTATTCCGTTGTTATTAGTTTTATTTGGCATTGCCCTATTCACCCTCCCTCTAGGGCATATAGCTAAGCCTTTTTAAGTGGTATCAGAGACTAATATCTCATGCTTATTGTTTATTTATTGGATTTATTTCCTGAGCTAACGATCTAAGCTATATTAAGATGTCAAATTTTGATAGCCTATCAGTCACTAGGCCACCACCCTTTAATGGCACAAACTATGCTTATTGGAAAGCCAGGATGAGGATCTTCCTCAAATCCTTAGATGAAAGTGTGTGGCTGGCCACAGTGAATGAATGGAACCCTCCTATCATTGAAGTAACTAATGGAGATGGTTCAAAATCTATGAAAGTAATGGCTTATTCGCTTTAGACCACACTTCAGAAAAGTGAAAGTAGTGCTAATGCAAAAGCATTAAATGCAATTACTTGTGCATTATCACCAGATGAATTTAAAAGAATCATCTCTTGTGAAAATGCAAAATAAGCATGGGATGTATTAGAAATGACACACGAGGGTACATCTATTGTCAAGAAATCTAAAGTCCAACTCCTCACAACTAAATTTGAAGAAATTCATATGGAGGAGAATGAGATGTTTATGGACTTCTACACTAGATTGAATGACATTATGAACTCTATGTGGGGTCTTGGTGATAGAATCCCTGAAAGTAAAGTGTGCGCAAAAATCCTACGCTCACTTCCTGAATGGTTCAATTCTAAAGTGACCGCAATTCAGGAACTTCGTGATACGGATACCATGAGGGTTGAGGAATTGGTTGGTTCACTTCAAACATATGAGTTATCCTTTAAGGCTCCTAAGGAAAAATCAATTGCTCTCAAATCATCTAAAAATGTTTCACAAGAGAGTACTTCGGATTCAGAAAATACCAAAGATGATATGAAACTTTTAGCAAAAAGGTTTTACAAAATTTTCAAAAAGAAGAAAAAGGTTGATTTTCAAAAATCAAATGATAAGAGACGATCTAAACCTAGAACTCGTAAATCCTTGAAAGATAGTTAATGTTACAACTGTCAAGAGTATGGGCACTTATCTAACAAATGTCCTAAAAAGGACAAATCAAAAAGGAAAAGCATGATGGCTACTTGGGATGAATCATTTGATTCTGAATCCTCTTCTAAATCAGAAGATTCTGAAACTGAGTTGGGTGATGGTGTTAAAGCCCTTATGACTCTAGCCAAGATCACCTATTCAGATCATGATGATATATCTAGTGAAGAAAATCTGAATAGTGATTGCGATAATGAAGATGATCTTCAAGATGCTTATAATGCCCTTTATAAAGAGAGTTGTAAAATTGCTGTCAAGCTTAAATTACAAAAAGAAAAATTTTCTAAGCTTAAGGAAGATTATGAGTCTCTTGTCTTAGAAAAGTCTCATATTTCTGATTCTTTTGAAAAAAACCAAAAATGATTTAGATTTCAAAACTTCTCAAATTGAAGATTTGAAATTCGAAAAAGAGAAACTCAAAAATGAGGTAGCTTCTCTTCTGAGTTTGAAAGACACATGGAGATATGCCCAAGGTGATCCGAAATTGGAAAAATTATTGTCCGGATCAAGAAAATGCGGCGATCGATCCGGGTTGGGATATGATAAGAATACATCTCCTAAACAAAAGAACAATGCTCCTAAATTTGTAAAAGGAGAGTCTTCAAACTCAAAAGAAAAGAATACTTTTCAAGGTTTTTCTAAAAATTCAAAAACTTTTCAAAAACCTAAAAGTAGCCATGTTAACTTTAATTTTCAAAACCGAAATCAATTAGCTGAAAAAATTATTGATCTTCTCAAGGAGCTATTAAATTCGAACTCTATAGGTCATTCCTACAACAATAGACAGAAAAGAACCATCTATACTCCTAAACCCAAAACAGTTATGAAATGGGTTCCTAAAGTTGCCAGCTTGGTTGCCCACACTGCTTTCAAAGCAACAAGTCATTCAAAGTGGTACCTAGATAGTGGTTGCTCCAGGAATATGACAGGTGACAAAGCTTTATTCACCGATCTTAAAGATATGACTAACGGGTTAGTCACATTTGGTGATGGAAGAAATTGTAAGATTATTGGCCAAGGTACGGTTCAACTTTATAACCTTCCCTTATTTAAGAATGTCTTATATGTTGAGGGTTTAAAACACAACCTATTAAGAATTTCTCAGATATGTGATAACAACCATAGTGTAAAGTTTTCTAATCAAGGTTGTGAGATAGTTAATAAAAGGGGTTCTGTTTTATTAACTGGTCGCGGAACTTCTGAAAACTGCTACATCGTTAGTGATGCTAGCTCATCTACTCAATCATGTTACATGGTCCATACCGATGAGACTGAATTATGGTATAAACGCCTTGGACATGTACACTATCGGAACTTATTTAGATTGAACAAAAGAGAACTAATTAGAGGTCTACCTAAATTGCAAAAAGTAGACAAAACATGTGGTGAATGCCAGTTGGGCAAACAAATTAGGAGCTCTCACAAGAAAGTGAACTCCAATACCACATCTAGACCACTCGAGCTTCTCCTTATGGATCTTATTGGACCAACCAGATCAGAGAGTCGAGGAGGCAAAAAATACATCTTGGTTATCGTAGATGACTATACAGGATTCACTTGGGTATCATTCTTAAAAGATAAAACTGAAACCCTGGATGAAGTGAAAAAGGTCATCAAACGAATCCAAAATGAGAAAGGTTCTCTTATTAGTAAGATCCGTAGTGATCATGGATCCGAATTCGAAAAAGTAGTTTTGAGAAATTCTGCAGCGATCAGGGAACATCACATGAATTCTCAGCGCCCAAAATACCGCAACAAAATGGTATAGTTGAAAGGAAAAATAGAGTGCTTCAGGATATGGCTAATGTTATGCTGAATAGCATGAAGCTCTCTAAAAATCTTTGGGCTGAAGCATTTAATACCGCATGCTATATTATTAATCGGGTTTATACCAGTAAATCTGATAATAAGACTGCTTATGAATTATGGTTTGAAAAGAAACCTACTATCAAATACTTTCGGGTTTTTGGCAGCAAGTGTTATATTTTACGGGATCGTGAAAATTTAGGTAAGTTTGATACGAAGAGTGACGAAGGAATTTTTCTTGGTTATTCTTTGAACAGTCGAGCTTATAGGGTTCTAAATAAGAGAACTGGTGTGATTCAAGAGTCCATCAATGTGGTCATTGATGATCATTTGAATACACCAGCCCCAAGTTCAGATGATGATGAAGCTCTTATTATTGACAATCTAGATATCTCATCAAGTCAAAAAGAATCTGAACCAAAGACTGTTAAAGATCATCCAACCAATCAAATACTTGAAAATCCTCTCACTAGAGTTCGTACTTGCAAACAACTTGAGAACATATGTAATTATGTTTGTTTTACATCCCAAATAGAACCGATCAACGTAAAAGAAGCACTTTCTGACGAAAATTGGATAGTTGCTATGCAGGATGAACTTAATCAATTTGTTCATAATGATGTTTGGTATCTTGTTCCTAGAACTAAAGATAAAAACATTATTGGAACAAAGTAGATCTTTAAAAATAAGTCTGATGAACTCAGAAATATTATACGAAACAAGGCTAGACTGGTTGTACAAGGGTACATTCAGATTGAAGGCATCGATTACGATGAAACCTTTGCTCCAGTCGCTCGCCTTGAATCAATCAGACTTTTTATTTCCATGCATGTTTTAGAAAATTTAAAATCTATCAGATGGATGTAAAGAGTGCTTTCTTGAATGGCGATTTACATGAAGAAGTTTATGTTGAACAACCTTTAGGGTTTGAAGACCCTAAGTTATCTGACCATATATTTCGTCTCAAAAAGGCTCTGTATGGTCTAAAACAAGCACCCAAGGCATGGTATGAAAAATTGACTAAATTCTTACTTAGTCATAGCTTTCAAGTAGGTAGTGTCGATAAGACACTTTTTGTTAAAAAGAATAATAATGATATTTTGATGGTTCAAATATATGTTGATGATATTATTTATGGATCTACTTGTTCTAACATGTCTACTGAGTTTGCAGAGTTAATGAAATCAAGGTTCGAAATGAGCATGGTTGGCAAACTTAACTATTTCCTAGGGTTGCAAGTAAAATAACAACTTAATGGAATTTTCATTTTCCAGACCAAATATGCTTCAAACTTAGTTAAAAGGTTTGGATTTAAGAATGGTAAGAACTTTGATACTCCTATGAGTACAAAATTAAGACTCTCAAAAGACTCTTCAGGTAAAGATATAGATCCTAAATTATATCGCAGTATGATTGGTAGTTTATTATATCTTAGTGCTTAGTAGACCTGATATCACATTTAATGTTGATATTTGTGCGAGATATCAATCTAATCCTAAGGAATCACATCTTATTGCTGTTAAATGGATTATTAGATATGTCGCAAGTTCTATAAATTTGGGACTTTGGTATCCTTTCGATACTAATATTCAATTAGCCGGGTATTCAGATGTTGATTGGGCCAAAAATATTAATGATAGAAAATCAACCAGTGGTGGTTGTTTTTACATTGGAAATTGCTTAGTTTCTTGGTTCAGCAAGAAACAAAGCTCAATATCGCTCTCTACTGCTGAGGCTGAATATATTGCAGCTGGATATGCATGTACTCAACTAGTTTGGATGAAACACATGCTTAGCGATTATGGAATTAATCAAGATTCAATGATCTTACATTGTAATAATTCCAGTGCTATAAACATTTCCAAAAACCCAATCCAGCATCCACGTACTAAGCATATTGACATTAGGTATCATTACATTCGTGAGTTGGTTGAAGAAAAAGTTATTTCATTGGAATATATACCAATCGAAACTCAACTTGTTGATATATTTACTAAACCGCTTGACAAAAGAAGGTTTAATAAATTGAAATTTGATCCTGGTATGTGCATTTTACATTGAATATTCTTGCTTGCATGTATCATAGTGTATTATATTTCACATTATAATTGTTTAAATTTTAAATTTTTGCATTAAAAATGCATTTTTGGTCGATGCTCGACCGGTCGTGGATGTACACGACCAGTCGTGTTACGACCGGTCGTGAACCACACTCGACCGGTCGTGGATCTCATGAACATCATATAATTTGGAGAAAATTCCCTTCTTCTTCATTTCCACACCCACCTACGATGAGTCGTGGCTCGACTAGTCATACGATTTCTAGTTTTTCTTCAAGGTAAGTCCTATTTCATCATTTTTCTTGAAGATTCATGATCTCTATGCTTTGATTTGTTCATAGTACAGCTTGATTTCATCTCTTGTTGAGTTTTTCAAGGGTTTCCTCTCTATTTGCTGATATAGAGAAAACCCATCTTTCATTTGTGCATCTTGCTTGTTCTTTGTATATATTTTTGAATATGGATGCTAGAGGAAAAAAGAAAACATCCCGTGGTCCATCTTCATCCAGATCTGCACCAATAACCAAATGGCACCTTCGGTCACCCGAAGATGATACTCAAGATGTATGGGATTTGCATGCCCGTAACATTATTGTTGAGCATACCGCTGATCTAAATCACATTTCTCCATATGGTGTCATTCCCCTTCTTGAATCTGTAGGCTGGACTAACATTTTACTTTGGGGTGGGTCTGCATACTAGTCCATTGCTCAATCAATGGTAGCATGCATTTCAGATTTTTTCCTTGATAATTTAACATTTTCAATTAATACTAGAGAAGAAAAATTTGAAGTTGACCGTCATTTGATATAAGGTATTATGGATATACCTGTTAATGATGAAGGAATACCGATTTATACTTTATACGACAAACCTTCAGAATCAGAAAAACGCATGTTAACCAGAGATTTATGCAAAATTGATGTGCATTGGACTCACAAAGGGAATGCGCTCCCTGCAAAGTATTTGTTACCTAGTTACAGAATACTACATCGTTTCTTCATTTCCAATGTATATCCTCGGTCCGGTAATAAAACCGAGTTAACTTCTTTCATGGTTTGTGTGTTGCATTCTATTGCTTCTGGAATCAAGGTCCGTCTTCCTTCTTTGATTTGTCATTCCATTATACAATTTCGTTTCCATCCGGGTCATAGTGATATTCCATTCGGTTATCTTATGAATGTTTTATCCACTCACATGCTTCTCGATAAACCTGTTAATGAGGCACCAATTCTTCATCTCATTTTCAACAATGCCAATCTTAATAAGATGAAATTGGAACTGCTCCCTGGCCAATTTGATGAAGCTGGTGTTAGTGGTGTTGGTGGTGATGATGGTGATGCTGGAAACGAAGAGGAAGCTGGTGATATTCCACAACAAGATGTTAATATGGATGACTTATTTAATAATATTGAAACTGATTCACCTAATGATCCAGATTATGATCCTTCTGGTTTTGATGCACGCCTTCGTGCATTGGAGGAAAAAGTTGATAATATAAATATAGCCCATGATATGAGATTCAAGTACATGCAAAAATATCTTCGTCGCATAAATAAGGGCTTACACCAGATTGATCCATCTATTCCTGCTCCCTCCTCTGGATCAGATTAAGTGAATTATCTTCTGGATAGTTTCACATTTCTTTTACTCTGGATATGTATTATGGATTATGGTTTCATAACATTTTCTTTTGGATTTGTATTTTGGATTATGGATTATGGCTTGAAACTTCAGGTTTATTTTATGTCCTTTCATATCACCTTCTCATTATTTACTCTCTATGTTCTCCTTTCTATTGTTCCTTTTCCTTGTCATTTTGTGACAAAAAGGAGGAGTGGTAAGCATTGCTAAAAGGGGAGTAATACGGATAGGGGGAGTAAATTTGTTTGTATTGATTGAGAAGGATATGTGGATTGATGGATATGTGAATTGAAGTCTTGAGGTTTTCATGTTATGTATTGATTATATGAGCAATACTTGTATTACTCAGGGGGAGTAGAGTATTTTGTGATTTCATGACTTATCATTCCTTATTATCTTTGATGCTATGTGTTTTGTCACAAATTTGACAAAGAGGGAGATTGTAAGTGCTATGATTTCATATCCCTTTAGTTGTCAAATTTTGTGGTGTCAAAATCTACATCTATGTCTTGTATATCTTGTGTTTTATGTTTAAAGACAAGTCATTGCAATCAAGACATATCAAGACATCGTATTTCAAGACAAGATCTTAAAAGAAGAAAGTTTTCAAGTCTTCAATGAAGAAATCAAGAATAGAAGTTTTCAAGGTTGCATGTTCAAGATTTGATCAAGTTCAAGTTTACTAGAAGACTTTGTCAAGTCAAGATCAAGCTCATGAAGGCCTACTTCAAGTTTTGAATATTCACAAGCTTTTCTTAAGGGTCATCTGAGTGTACAGACTTTCAATGTCTATCTCACTTTTAAGGTTTGTTTGTCTTAGATTGACCTTAGGATGGGCTTTACTGTAGGTCATTCCGGATACATAACTCATATATTTTTATATGCCTGTTTGGAGTGTTCTAAGACCAGTCCTAGGGACTTCAAGACCAGTCCTAGCTTTGTTATGACCAGTCTTAGATTTTTCAGGACCAGTCCTAGGTAGTTGAAGATTTTTGAATCTTTCTCGCTGTCCTACGACCAGTCCTGAAAGTTCTACGACTCATACTTCGACCGGTCGTAGCCCTACGACTCAAACTCCAGCAACCATTTTTGGGGTCCTACGACCGGTCGTAGGTGTCTCACAACCAGTCTTAGGTGACCCACGACCGGTCGTAGACCACCCAGGACCAGTCGTACAACTAAAAATCTTATCCCGCGGAAATCTTTCAAAAATCTTTGATGCTACGACCAGTCCTAGGATCCTAAGACCAGTCGTAGACGGTATTTTTCAGGCTATAAATAGAGCACGAACTTCAGAGTTTTAGTACTTCAAATCAATTCTATTCAAGCATTCTTTAGGCTATTCTCTGAGATAAGTTTGTGTTTATTTTAAGCTACATTGTGCTTATTTAATATTCCTTTTGCTAGCTTATTCTTATTTGATTTTGATCTACATTCCAATCTTATTAGAAAAGGGAAATTTCTGATATTCCTTCTTCTTGGATTCAAAATCAAATAGATCTAGCCCGTTTGATCTAAAATCAATTAGACTTAGAACCATTCTTAAAGTGAGTATTGGACTTTGAACGTCAAATCGAACTTCTACTCCGATTGGTTCTACCGAGCTTCTTCAAAAAGTGATTCAGGTATTTTACATGTTTTGTAATTTACTTTCTCTGGTTTTTTTTTGAGATTCGCCAGAAAAATCTCATTGTATTGGTTATCTGAGGAGAGCCAGAAAACTCAGATTAAGGGGTTTTTGGATTGTGTAAGCCCAAGATCAAAGACACAATTGTGAAGGTTTTAGGTGAACCTGTGAAACCTATTTTGATAGTGCATGCTAATATCCCCTGTGTGAGGATATTAGGAGTGGAGTAGCAATCTGTGTGGCTATTAGATAACAGTTGGTGTACACACAGGCGAACCACTATATATCGTTGTGTTGTGGATGTGCTTCATTCTTTCATTCCTTTATTCATTCAGTTTTATGGTTTGTGTTTGTGGATGAATGTTGTAATCACTTCAAGAAAGTGTGGATGAATGTTGTAATAACTTAGGATTTATTTTCCTCAAGTTATTTTGATTTCATTACTTATTATTCTTCTTTGGTTTGTGATACAAGGACGTTCTAGAAATAATGTTGTCCTACCTTAAACCTTTGGTTTTTGGTGTAAGGTTGTCCTTAGAACTGATAAAGTATCAATCTCTTTATTTTAGGCTATTGTGATTGTTTTATATTCAGCATTGTGCTTTAAATCTTTTATTATTCCGCTGTTATTAGTTTTATTTGGCATTGCCCTATTCACCCCCCCTCTAGGGCATATAGCTAGGCCCTTTCAAATACAAGTAGCGTCACTAAGAGTGGTAGTGCACCAATCTATAACTAATGTTGATTATGAAAAAATAAGATTGAAAGAACTAAATTTGCTTGATGAGAAACGTCTGGCTGCATAATAGCGTCTGCAAGCGTATCAGGCGAGAATATCAGCTGCCTTTGACAAGCAAGTCAAGTATCGTTATTTTAAAAAGGGGGATATGGTGTTGATGTTAAAGAGACCTATCATAGTCACCCGTCGAACAGGGGGCAAGTTTGATCCTAAATGGGATGGGCCATATATAATAAGAGAAGTGTACTCCAATGGAGCATATCGAGTTATGGATTAAGATGGGCAAGGAATTAATATACCAGTTAATGCTTGCTTCCTCAAGAGATATCGTCCGTAAATATATTTATTAATTTTGCTCTAAAAAATTATCAGAATAATGATTTTGTATCAAAAGGGGGTAAGATGAATGAAATGAATAAGGAAGAAGTTTGTGAGCATATTAAGATCATATGATAACAAATATTACTATAAAAAAAAGGAAGATGAGGAAGATGAGTGCCATCAAGTGAGCCCTACAAAATTCTTTCCAAAATTGATATCATCATCAAGCTGGTATATTGTGAACAATACAAACAAACGATACAGATAAACAGATGAATATAATTGAAGATATTGGCAGAAGTGGTGGTGTGTCAATTTCAGTCAGAAATACCTATCATCGTCTTCCAAAGCATTTTAAGACAGCATATTAAGTCATCGCCAAATGAAAAGTATTGATAATGGCTAGTAAAGTCATCGCCAAATGAAAAGTATTGATAATGGCTATTAAAGTCAATGCCAAATGAAAATAATTGATAATGGTTGTCAAGCATTGATGATCATCGCCTACGCCAAAGATTTCCATCAGAATCACCAGGTATCAATGATTATAAAAAAAAGAGAGCAACTATCGCTGTCACCGATCAATCACTTATCAAAATTGCCATCATCGCCAAGCTGATACAAACATGATACAAAAGTCCTTATAACATTATCAGCAATATCAAAATATCAATTATTAATTTACCATCTGTTGGCAGTAGAATAAACCATATAGCCAACTACGTATAAAATTGATGATAGTGATGGTTACTTATCATAAAAAAAGGCAGCCCAGTTAAGCCAATGGCCAGCTGTAACGCCCTGGAAAAATCCGTACTTGGACTCGAGTATCAACTCAACCAGAAATCGCGTATGATTAATTCCTTTGGAAATTATGTATGAGTTAGCTAGCGCAATGCTAGAGTAGCTGGAAAATAGTCCTTGATCACTTTAAATACGTTCTACAAGACCTAAAGCGAGTAGAACCAATGATGCAATGATACTCTGAAACTTCAGATCAAACTCTAAACCGGTTTGTTCTCAGGACCTCTTTGAAACTTTGTATTGGATCTAGACCGCGCGTCGAAAGTCCAATACCTACAATCTTAGACCGTTATAACCGCCTAGCTGGACTTGACAATCATTCGAAAATCAAGTCCAACCGACATTCACAGGCTATTTCATTGAGCCTGGAGTGAAGAGAGTGAGAATAGGGTTAGATTTGGAATTTGAAATTCAAATCTGGCACATGACTTGACACGTTATTATTAAGCGTTCTGACCGTCAGAATTCAGCCAAATTACACCCTTTGATCAGGAAAAATTTCTATTTCATATCATGAGACTTGTACACCTGATCTACGTGCGATGACCGCTGAACTGAAACTGGACCGCCACGTGCGATCTACGAACATTACTGGTCTGAAAATGGGATGTGAGCGACATCCGACGTGCATGAACTTAAGTCCGACCGCTTTCGGCTAGGGGACCTCCAGAAATATCTTTTTGGACCGAAATAGCCCCGATTTAGTTAGGCATCAAGTGAACATTGTTCCCAAGCCTGTTTTGGACATGTTTTAGGTTACAAAATGGGCTTAAACCCTCACTTCTCTCACCCATCCGAATTTGCTAGAAACCCTAGCTGGTGTGAGAGAAAAGGTGAGAGATTGTGAGAGAGAGTGGGAAAGAATTTCCTGGTGCTTGCACTACGTGTTGCACGTGCTTAAGCAACGCGCCTCAATCACTTTTCCGGTGATTTCGCCACGATTCTAGGTAAGAAAATACCCCAAATACTTGCTGATTTAAGGTTCCTTTGGTTCCTTAGCATGGTAGCTGATAAATCTTATAAAATAGGTTCCCAGTTCGCCGTAGACGAAGCGTACACGCTCCGTTCGAATCAATACACTTATAGGAGAAAAGGTACGGATTTTAGACGCTTTGATTGACTATTTTCAACGCTTTCAATGTCGTTTAATAGTAGATTATCGACAAAAATACCGTTTGACATGTACAACATGCGGTCTGTTTCTTATTTCGTAAGCAGACGAAGAATATGAGATTTAGGGCATTTTAGTCGTTTGTAGGAAATACTGTTTTCATACATATTTTGCTGATGTGATTGACATGACTTCTTGTCGCATTAGGATATTAGGAATGCGTGCATAATCATTTCGGCGAAGAGATTTGCCCAAATGCGCACTTTGAGTCGACATACTATATGTAGACTTAAGTGTGTAGACTAAGTGTTTATATAAATGTTTGTATTAGTATATATTGAATTTAATGGTGTTATGAATTAGTTTGAGATTGAATTCTCAAATAATATGCTGATGTAAATGATTTCCTACGTGATGGCTATATGCATGATTTCATTATATGTGTGAAATGCATGTGTTAGATGATTTACTTAAGTTGTATGTTATAACATGTGTTAATATGCTCACATTATTATATTTTATTTCCATTACTCTTACATGATTGCTGATGTGAATTCATAAATGTTTGGGACTATACCTAGTCCAGGCAGTCGGTAACCGAGTAAATTCATGGTTGGCTTATCTTTGCCACGAACGACGCGTCGATGAACGCGAGCCGTGTTTTGGAGTTGGTGGCAGTGGTTAGGCCACACGAGGTGTTTTATGCACTTCATGTCGTTCGAATTGAGATGCACTAGTGCTAGTAGAGCCCGTCAAGTAACTCGACTGGCCATTGTATGTTCACCCTGTATGAGTCATAACTGCTTGAACCTAGGGTACTGAACTTACCATTATAAACCCTGTCAACCATGATACCTTGATCCATAAAGACTCATGAGCCGGGCATGGTGGTATGGGACACCGTGGTCGAGCTGTCGGCCTACGCTGGGGCCACAAACCTCCCCGTAGTGACCAGTGAGCACATATGACTCGTGAGCAGATTATGGTGGTATGAGACACTATATTCTTGATGTCGGCATATACTGATCAGGCACGAGTCCTTTGTAGTGACCGCAAGCATATTCTGAGTCTATGGGAGGCGACGACCCTTCCGTAGCAGTGAGAGTACAGTAGGCCTGTATTGATAAGGTGATGGGGGAGCGGTGCAACGAGTGCGAGCAACCGCCCTGGTAGCCCTTGCAGTGACCTACAAAATATACATCGTATGAGATTACTAGGAGTGACGACCCTAGACAGGATCTGTGTTGGGATTGATATAAGGGAAGTACCTTAGTTTTCCAATATTGCTGTATGAAAAGGACTAATAATAACTCGGTAATCATATCACCATCACAATGCATGTGCCTGGAAGATGTGGAGCACTGAGTGGTACGCAAGTATGCCGCGGACGCAGATGGTGCCGTATGAGGGAGAATGTCGGTGAGGGCATCCATCATGTCATCTCATATCGCATTAACAACAGTATTAGGAATGTTTGATTTACTGCTTTACTATTATCGCATGATTGATTTGAGAACATGCTAATCCTTGCTCTATTATTCCACTGAGTTAGCTACTCACTCCCACGTTACGGGATGGTGTTTGCAACACCCACCAAACCCTGTCTTAGATGCAGGTGAGGTGGTGATTCAGGAGGCAGAGCCGGACTATGATGAGGACCAGGGCGAGTTCTCATATATGCAGTACCACGACGGCTTTGTTTAGGTGGCCTGGATTGGCGGGACTTCTTAGTGGGACTATTTTGATATTTGATTTCTGTTTATTTACATGTATATGAGACTCAGAGATGTATTCATACTTTGGAGACAGTTGAGATATATTTTATTTTCCATACAGTGATATGTATATCTTTTAGTCTTCCGCTTGCTTTTATCACTGGATCTGGAGTATGAATTACAGTTTTGGTATACTTTTACTCATGTGAATGCTTTAACTCAGACAACATTGAATCATAATCATTTTTGTTGCATAAGTGACGGTCTGGAACTCGGGAGTTGGGTTTATACACGACCCCCGATTTTCAGGGTGTTACAAGTTGGTATCAGAGCATGAATGAGATTATACCGGGCCTGGGTTATGGTCACGCGACGTACGCTATCACTTCCTTTGACTTAGGTGGGTGCGAGAAAGGTCTAGAAACACTTATAGGATCGCAGATTCACCAATAGGCGAAGTCTATTCGTATAAATCGCGCGATCGAGTCCGTAACGCATCTAGGGTCGCGTGAAGTGACCTAAGTAGCTCGTAGGTTGTAGGTAGGTGGGTTGAGACATTCTTTGAACGGTTCTAAACCCGTAAATGTGAATCCATGGGCTGTGGGACAACCACAACCCTTACATTCAATCGCTAGGGCTTAAAAACCCCGTTTCACCTAATTTCTTCAAAATTCTTTGTCTCACCACTCCATTCTTCAATTATTTCTCTAAATTTTCATGTTAGGCATTGATCCTAATGTGAAAATGATATAAAATTATACTTTGACAAAATTTTATAGTGAATAGTAAAATTTTATGAAAACTGGCCATTAGGCCATTCTAAGTTTGTAATATTTAGAAAATAATAGTCTAGATGGATGTATTAGCTCCTTCTACCCTAAAATCATATGCTGCATGATAAGGGATTGCATTCTGGTTTACAGATTAGCCCCAAAAATCCTCAAATAGATGTTTGGGCCTCCCTAGGCCAATCTAGAATGAACGAAGGTGGGGCCCATACATATTTGGGGTCCCTGAGGTAGGGGGACCCAACCCATGTGGTCCCACCAGCCGGATGGGCGACCGGCCGGCGATGCCATCGCCGATCTGGTGATGCATCGCCGATGAGTGGGGCCCACTTGCTGTGAAATTTGGGTGCACGCCCTTATGTGGCTAGGGCACCCCTCCCATGTGTGGGCCGTCCATCGAAAACCCCTAAAAAGGGTACTTCCTTCACAAATAGCCCCTCCCAAGCTCCCTTGCTCGTTTTCTTGCTACCCATCTCAAAATCGCGACCCCAAATCATTCCCAAATCCTCCCATTACTAAAAATGACCCTATCCCATACCTCCAACGTGATTAGCAACCCTCTCCCTCTCCGATATCATCCGTTGGAGCTCCTACAACCTCCATTTGTGGCTGAAATCATGTGGAGCTCCATTCCCCTTTTTCCTTCTTTTTTTTTTTTTAAAATCCAGCCTAGGGAGCTTGAAGCACCCCTCTACAACACCTAAATTTCCATTTTTCTGTTTGGGCAGACATTTCTCTATATTTCTCACATTTTTCATGGCTTTTGTTGAAGCCATTTTAGGTTTTTTCTCTCTCCACCATCCTCTCTTTGATGGGAAAGAGAAAGACCGCAGCGGATGAGGTTGGGCGTAGTCGCCCTGCGCAAACAAGAAGACCGAGGGGTGGCGCCGCTATCTCAAGCGCCGCCGCAAGTCCAAGCACAGCTCGAGAGTTCCATACAAAGTGGGATTTAGATCCCCATGCTCAACTTGGGCGAGTGATATTAGCAGAGATACCTCACGGTGAATATACTGACCGTAAGGTGTTATTTGAGGTGGATGTGGAAGGGCGACTCTTCGGAGAATTCATATTGTTCGAGCGCATTGAAGCTGCACATTGGGGTCCTCTCTTTGAAGCCCGTTCACGTGCTAATGTGAGCACCGTTCATGCCTTCTGCGCTTGTATCCAAAATCCTATATTGGAGCCATTGCAGTTCAAGATTCCTTTTGGTAGAGACCAGATAGCTACGATCAATTTTTGATTGATAGCGCGACTTCTAAACGTGCCCCTTGGTGATGTTCATCCCAGTGCAAAGAATTTGAGGAGTAGACGTGAGCGAGATCGCCGTACCAGGTTCCTATGCGTTAGTCTGGTTCCATGACAATCTAACAATAGCCTCAAGGTGTCTCATATGTTTGATGATTTGTGCCTGCTGCACCACATTTTCACGTTCAACGTGTATCCCAGGTCCACAAATCGCATTGAGTGTACGCGCCTTATGGTTGATTTCTTGTATCAGGTGGCCCAGGGAGAAAATGTGTGTATGGCCACTTTCGTGTTGCGACAGATTATCCTCATAGCGAAATCAAGGAGAATGGCTGAGTCGCTTCCTTTTGGTCGGCTTATATGCAAGATCGTGCTTGAGTTTGCTTACAGACTTGGGCCGGAGTTGTCAGTTCCGATTCACTGCATTGATGAGTCTACCATGGTCAAGATGAAGATCGGGTCTCAGTACCGTGAGACTCAGCTTGGTCGAGCTGTCGGCCTACGCTGGGGCCACAAATCTCCTTGTAGTGACCAGTGAGCACCTATGACTCGTGAGCAGATTATGGTGGTATGGGACACTATATTCTTGATGTCGGCATACACTGATCAGGCGACGAGTCCTTTATAGTGACCGCGAGCATATTCTAAGTCTATGGGAGGCGACGACCCTTCTGTAACAGTGAGAGTACAGTAGGCCTGTATTGATAAGGTGATGGGGGAGCGGTGCAACGAGTGCGAGCAACAGCCCTGACAGCCCTTGCAGCAACCTACAAAATATACATCGTATGAGATTACTAGGAGTGACGACCCTAGACAGGATCTGTGTTGAGATTGATATAAGGGAAGTACCTTAGTTTCCCAATATTGCTGTATGAAAAGGACTAATAATAACTCAGTAATCATATCACCATCACATTGCATGTGCCTGGAAGATGTGGAGCACTGAGCTGTACGCAAGCATGCTGCGGATGCAGATGGTACAGTATGAGGGAGAATGTCAGTGAGGGCATCCATCATGTCATGTCATATCGCATTAACAACAGTATTAGGAATGTTTGATTTACTGCTTTACTATTATCGCATGATTGATTTGAGAACATGCTAATCCTTGCTCTATTATTCCACTGAGTTAGCTACTCATTCCCACGTTACGGGATGGTGTTTGCAACATCCACCAGACCCTCTCTTAGATGCAGGTGAGGTGGAGATTCAGGCGGTAGAGCCAGACTATGATGAGGACCAGGACGAGGTCTCATATATGCAGTACCACGACGGCTTTGCTTAGGTGGCCTGGATTGGCAGGACTTCTCAGTGGGACTATTTTGACATTTGATTTCTGTTTATTTACATGTATATGAGACTCAGAGATGTATTCATACTTTGGAGATAGTTGAGATATATTTTGTTTTCCATACAGTGATATGTATATCTTTTAGTCTTCCGCTTGCTTTTATCACTGGATCTGGAGTATGAATTGCAGTTTTGGTATACTTTTACTCATGTGAATGCTTTAACTCAGACAACATTGAATCATAATCATTTTTGTTGCATAAGTGACAGTCTGGAACTCGGGAGTTGGGTTTATACACGACCCTCGATTTTCAGGGTGTTACACCAGCTATGCATGAGACCTATCAAGATCACCATTTGGACAGTGGTGAGAAGCCAGTGGCCCTAAAAAGCCCGTGAAGGCCATCGTACGCATACCCATGCGGGTAGCTGACGGAGCCAATAACCAAAAGACTAAGGGCCAAAGTTGACGAAAAGCCTAAGGGCCAAAAGTCCTCAAATGGCTAGTCAGCGTAATCCCCATGCCGTCTGTACAGCTTTCCGACAGTGTCACTGAGAATGGAGGACAATGCCCTCCCTTGAATGGGCTCGACCTTCTAGACGAAGAAAATAAGGGCTACAGTGTGAGCTTTAGATAGGCCAACCATGCATAAGACCCGCCAGATTTATGGTTCAATTTCGGTACTAACTCATGAGGAAGGGCTTAAACCTACTCATTGATGAACTGACAACCATGGATTTGGTACCCCAAAGGTAGCCTTGCGAGCTCTGTGAACTCTAGAGAGTTACTACGGCCAACCCTGTGTGTAAAACTAACAGAGTTCACTGCACCTGTATCTTCACTGGGCCCTTCTGATGGACCGCGGTTTGTGAACTCCCTAGGCAGTGAGAAGTCCAGCAAACTCCTGAGAGTTACAAAGGCCATCACGTGAGACCCGGCTCCACTACTTATGAGTTTAAACTGTGTGTACAATTGACTGAATTGAAACTTAGTGCCGCCAATAAAATATAAATAAAATCATCATATAGGAAATCCCGTACTAACAAGCATAAAATGTTGGTGTTTTATAATTAGTTTTTATTAAATATCATGTTAAACTATGTGCAACATGCAAAGTGCAGCAAATTCATATTTCACTTTATATATATATGCTCAAATATGCAAAGCATAAACTGAGTAACATTTAAAATGTAGCAAATTCATATTTCACTCTAGATATGCTCAAATGTGCAATTGCCTTATGAACATTTTAAATATTAAGTAAACATGATGCAAAAATGTGTTTCTCTTGAATCAAGTTCAAATCAGCAAAGATTATCCATCCTACAAGGATATCAACAGGATTCACTTCGAAAATATTATCTTCTAAAGAAATCTTTATGCGACATTGACTGGGAAAGGGGGGCAGGATTTATATCTTCAAAATAATTTATGCTTTGGTCTTTCTCGTAATCTCTTATGCACGATGGAGAAATTCATACACTGAGAATTATGTCATAAAGACTTTAAGTACCAGATTTGATAAATATAAAGAACAAACGGACTCATTATCACAAAGATCCAAGAAAAAGTTTATGCCAAGGAGCACAAGCTAGAAAAGACTCAGCAAAAGAAGAATCAGTGGTTGAACCTTTGTAGCTAAAGATGAAATCTCCATGAGTGCAATATAAAGAATACAATGCGAAGCATGATGATAAGCGCAAAGATTGCTTAAATCATATGGCAAATATCACACTCAGCCTAAAAAAGAGAAGAAACTCTCAATCTATTTAAAAAATTATCAATACTGGATAAAGCTAAATTGAAAAAAATGAATTGAGATACTAATTCTGTTTAATTTGGCAAGAAAGATCATCATTTGAAAGCTTGGGTTATGCAGATTGTAAGTAAAGGAAACAATTGAAAAAGGTGTTGCGGTAGGAGCAGCATTAAAGAACAACCCCAGATACAGAGTTAAAGGAAAGAACTGCTAGAGTTTATCAAAGAGACCGTTACAGCAGCAACGGTGTTGGAAGAAAGTTCTCTGATCAAATTGCTCAGGGATGAAGTCGTCATAGCTGTTGCAGAGGTGTGCTTCAATGAAAAGAGAATTTTATTCTCTCTAGTGAAACATTTGCTCGACACTGCTGGCTGGGGGCATTCAAGTCTTTCGCTCAAGTGCCATCATTTACGTCTTTTGGTCAAATGCAATTATGCAAGTCTTCCATTCAAAAGCAATCATCCAGTCTTTCATTTGAACGTGATCATTTGATCATCCAGTCTTCCATGCGAGCAACAACATTCAAGCATCCTTCAGTTGTAATTCATTTAAGATTCTTCAGGTGGAAGAAGATCGATCCTTTATTTGATTTCATAAACTAATCAAAGAAGGATCGAGGGGGCATCTGTTGAGGCATAAAAAAATGATGAAGGATTGAAGCAAGAAGAGATAAGGAGATAGAAAGAACACTTGAAAAGAAGAAGAAAGAGATAGTTTTAAATGGTTTATACGGGACTGTGCAACCAATTTCAGTTGTGCGAAACTGCGCAATAAATATTACATGCACGGGTCCGTGCAATATAAATATCAGTTGCGTGGGACCTCGAAGCATGCTGCAGAAATTGTCCTTTGCAGAATGATCTAAAGTACTAAAAGATTTGTCCCACATTGCTAAGATCAGGATTTTCACACGTGCGAGGGTCTATAAATACCCCTTCCCCTCCTTCATTAATGGTAATTGAAGGTTTTCAAGATGAGCAGAAGACCGAAGGTAGGAGAGGAGTCTTCTATCAGTTGTGCAGGACCGCGTAAACAATATCAGTTACACGGGTCCATGCAACCAGACTGCCCTGTAGTCTGTGAAGATAAGGGGCTGTTATGCCACCGAAATCTCTGTGCAAGGCTTCCTTTCTTCAGGCCTTCTTCTATTGACAAGTTCAGAGGAAAAAGATTTGTTGATTAGGTCGACATTTTCCCTAAGTATTAGGGGATGATTGAAACAGGTGTCGTTATGCTACTGAAATCTCTATTTCATTGAAGATTCATCGATCAGATCGACATTCCTCCTAAGTTCTAGGAGATGATCATAACAAGCGTCGAAAGGCTGTCGAAATGAATCTTTGATATTTAAAGCATAAGTCATTTATTTCCAAATGATCTATCTTAGAATCAAGGGATGTAAAGAGGATGTAAATGAACTCAGCATCAATGAAATGTGATGAATGTTCCCAATACTCTTTCTCTGTTATGTTTGAATAAGATAATTTTTCAAATCAGATGCACTTGTTTCTTTGTCGAAACAAATACATATGTCAAAAATCAAAGCTTCAAAAGTTTGTTGTACACTCTAAGCTCAACACTGCTACAACCTGACATCACCTACACGCATCTATCATGCATAAGCTTATAGAAAGCTTAGAGGGTAGTGAAAGTGTATGCACAAGGTAAGTGCCAAGTATGCAATATAATGTCATAAATCATATAATGGAATAAATGGAAATACTAATAAGATATGATATCAGAGTAAGCGAAATTATATTGGTAAGTCCACGAGTCATACAATATCAGAGTACGCAATATAAATCAGCTATACAAATGAGGAGTCAAAGAGAGCCAAATATCAGATGTCGAGGGTAAAATGTAATATGTAAATCCTGCTAAGTCCATCTAGGCCATATAAGTGCAGAAACATAGTAACCCAAAATGCTAAGTACTGCGGATGCAATGTAATATGCAGTACGAATAAAATGACCATGCTGGAGTGTGAAGTTAGGATGATAGTACGTAGTAACGCAAGCTATGGGGTCCACCACAAGGGACTTCTATCCAAACCAGTCCCATACCTAAGTTTGGATAGTTAGACTCAATGTGGTAAACTCCTGATCTTAGGTTAGTTGCGTGCCCAACCAAAATCTTGGCCATGTGAAGGTACACGTAACAAATAGTTACGCACCACCCACCTGATTGGATAGTGAATGAATGAATGAATGAATATGTAATTCCTGCTCAATAAGTCCATATATCAGTACATTTACTCGCTGAGGAATCACCAGGGTCTATTTCACTCCAAACTAGATTGTCGCCCCATCGCGCATAACAAGGTGAGTGGAAGAGACATCACTATTCGTCTACCAATATGGGGCCCAGATCATCGATTGCGGACCTATTTCTTGAGCCGGTCAGACTCATTCTAGCATTGCCCCCTCCTCTCTGGCGAGTAAGGCCATACCCCCTTCCAACCGACCACAACACAGTGGGAGACGCGACCTAATGGTATACGACCCTCATGCGCTTATGCATCCACTCAGTCTAGACATTGGAATAACCTCTGGAACTAAGAGGGTTCTGGGACTTTCACCCAAGGATATCTGTAACACCCATGTAGAATAGATTTTTGGTGTCCCATCTGGCCATCCATAAAATGCCTGTCGAGGCTACGTCCCTGATGTCGCTAGGGCATATGGTGGTCATATCATAAAATGAGAGATGCATGAGTCATGCCATCCAGTCATGCATCAAACCCGCGCATGCCATGTGCTCATGTGGGCAACTCCTCTTATTAAAGAGTCCCATAATAACCTGCCCAGTAGCATGTTCTATGATCAATCATTCCTTGTATCAGGTATACATATGATGCGCATGGGCATGGGTTGTGAACATATACTAACCATGCTATATGATAATAGTGTTTTTTCCTCATATTAAGGATAGGCCTAGACAACCTACTCATAACAAGAATGGGCCTCATAATGGGCCCAAGGGAAGGTCACAATGTAGACATCTAACCATCATTGCCCATCAATGTGGTCATTTAACCAACATCATTCCCAAGTAGTGGCCCACATAAATATCATTACATACATTATAGTGAAATAACACATTACATCTGTTTGCACCTTCATCGTATTGGGCCTCACTCAAGGGCCACATATACACCACATCGGGTCTCACCATACGAGCCACAAATACATCATAATGGGCCGCATGACATAGGTATAATATGCATCGCAATGTGCCAAATGACATGAGCCTAATACACATCATTATTTCCCTCGGCACGTGGGTCATAAATACGTCACATCGAGCCTCAAATATACATCCCAAGTCGGCCTTGTACGTAAAGCAAGTGGGCCCTGAAGACTGATGGACAACAAGGATAAAACATATATCATGATGGTCCCCTGTCCCTGGACGGCGTGGATGAAATCACACATCAAGGTGGATCACACGTCCCACGGACGGTGTGGATAAAACATACTTTGTATGGGGTCCATGTCCCATACGTGGTCAAGATATAAGGCACATACATCACATGTGTCCCACGTGGACAGCAGGGATGAAACACGTACATCATGGTAGGCCCACCATCCCATGCTGGATGGTGTGGCAGATACATCACTTAGGTGGCCCCCAAGGTGTAGATATCATGATGCTATGCTATCACATACTTATAATCGGTATCAATAATCGGCCTATACAATCGACCTCGACAATCAAAATCGGCCTTGACAATTGGCACCAATGATCGGTATCGACAATCGACACCGATAATCTGCATCGATAATCGGCATTGACAATTAGAATCGATAATCGACACCGACAATTAGCACATAAACAGGGCGGGATCCATGGATGAATAGTCGATCAATCATAATATAAAGATCGGCCCTCGATTGTGGTTTTATCAAATTCGGTAGCACGAAGCCATCCGTCCATGGTGAATGGGGCCCACTTATTCGGGTTAACGCACTAAGAGAATGATGAGAATGGGCCTAACATGGCCTAAGGGAAGGTCCTAATGTGGATATTAAACCATCATTACCCAATAATGTGGCCATTTAACCAACATTGCTCCCAAGGAGTGGCCCATACAAGGAATTCATATACAACTGTTTTAATAAGAAAACAAATGTGTTTCCGTTCTCGGGATATCATCTTACTTAATCATGATAGAGGGAAAGTGCAAAGATGATCATCACATTTTATTAATTCCAAGTTCATTTACATCCTTTAATCTCCCTTGATTCTAAGATACGTTCATTTAAATATGTATAAACATTAAAACATAAAGTTCAAATAGAAAAGCCGGCAACATTTCAGCTTAGATCTTGATCTTCTCCAAAGACTTAGGAGGAATTGTAGAATAAATCTATCCTTTTTTAGAGAAATAAGGATTTGGACAGCCTTCCGGCGCCATTTTAATCATCTCCTTAAACTTAGGAGAAATGTGAACTTCAGTGAATTATTCTCCTTTGTACTTGAACAAGAAGACTTGAATAAAGGAACAAGAAGACTTGAATAGAAGATTCTTCCGACAGCATGTCGACTCTTAAGCTTGATAGACTGCAGAGCAGTCTATTTGCACGGGCTCAAAGTCCCCTTGGACAGATGCTCTCACCTTCAGTCTTCTCTTCTGGCTTTACTTACGGTCTTCTTTCCTTGCTCCACTTGTTCTCTGAACTCTTCAAAAACCAACCCCTAACCAAAGAACTAACGGGGTATTTATAGGCGCTCACACGTGCGGAATCTTTCGATCTTAGCGATGTGGGACACAAACAGACTACACTCATCTTGTCAGCATCAATGTAGCGCAAAGTATATGTCTTACGCAGTTCCGCGCAAAGAATATTGGTTGCGCGGTCCCGCACAAAGTATATGTCTTGCGCGGTTCCGCGCAAAGACTGCGTCTCGCGCGAACTTCTTTTACAGATTTTCTTCTTTCAACTCTCTTTTACAACCTCTCAATCTTCATTTGTTCCTTTCTTCCTCATATTTTTACTCCTCAACAGATGCCCCCTTGATCCGTTCTTTGTTTTCTTCAAAATCAAAGGAAAGGATCAATCAAATTCTTGTTCCTTTTTTATCGACCCATGTACCATACTCGGCCAAAGACCCTATAAATAGCCAAAGCAATCCATTTGCTCCAACTTGCTTCCTGCAGCCGTGAATTTTCACCCAAGATATTTCATTCCGCGCAACGCGGTACCGCGCAACCTGCGTGGCTGCGAAGAAATTTTCTCCAAGTCTTTTCCTGTCCGCGTAAAGAATATACTTTGCGCGGTCCCGCGCAAAGCACTCTTTCCGTTACTTTAGCGATTTTCTGACCCTTTCTTCTTGCACCCTTCTCTGATCTTCTTCACTCTTCTTGGAATCATTATTTTCACAATGGCTCGCACCAAGCGAACCTTTCGCCTTGTCAATTCCCCTACTGCACAACCCTCTCATCCTGATTTACCTGATCCATCTGCTTTTCGCCCTTCTCCTTCTTCTGATAAACCTCCTGCTAAACGGTCAAAAACTACCCCCAAGACTCCTTCATACTTTAAGGAGCCCGTTCTGCCCACCTTCGACTTTACTGAGCGGATCGAATCTCTTCCATCCCCTATTCATCGTGCAATAGCGTTGGGGAGTCTTAAATGTCCTCCTAGGCATGACAGAGACTATGATTAGGACGAGTGGTTAAAAACCACTGCCCACATCCGCACTGATAGCCAAAGGCCACCTCCTCGGGAAGACACTCCTCCTGCTTCCCACTCGAAGAAGGCTCACCGTAACAAAGCGAAAGAATTTGAAGAAAAAATTGCTGAACACAAGAAGAAGAGGCTCCATAACTCATGGGACTCGGTACGAGTCATCGAGGCTATCATGAAGTTTGATAACCCCCACTCAGAAGGCATGATGATAATTCTCATCAATGTCTACTGCCACCAATCTATGCTTGACTGTGAACCCAAAGACCACGTTCAAGGCGAAAGACTGATGTACACTGAGTCATGGGCGACGAGAGAACCACGTATCCTTCAAGGGATAATACAGACAGAAAAGTCACGACAAAAGATCAGAAAAATCTACCCCATGATTTTCCTCACGCCTTTCCATAGTCCTCATGACCTTTTTCCTTCTCATTTTTATGAGACCATCCGCCAACGTTTTCGAGATCACATCCAACTCTGGGGACCAGAAGACTTCCGCACCAGAGGTCTATTAACTGCTCGACGATATTATTCTAACTGGGCAGAAGCAATTTTGCTGAAGCATGCGAGTACACTAGCCAAAATTGGTCTTTACGATGTTATAGAAGTCACATCCAAGTATTTCTATAAGGAACCCAACGTGCTAAAAGGTTTCATCAAGTATTGGTCACCAACTACCAACTCTTTACACCTTCCATATGGTGAAATGAGTGTCACACTCTAGGACCTTCATCGAATCGCTGGTCTTCCTATAATAGGTAAATTTTATGATGAATTCATCCCTTCCAACAGAGAACTTGCCTTCATTTCTTCTCCTGATCGTAGACCTTCCATATCTGAAACCTCCATTGAGCTATTCAGGGAAATGGAGAAATTCCCCAATATTCACAAGCTTTTCCCTTTGCAATGGCTTGCGCATTTCTCCAGATCCCTCAGGTATCTATGAACCCATAACTCAACTCTTTTCTCTCTTCTTCATTTTTTTTTGAAGTTTCATCATATACATATTCTCCTTTTTGTAGGTTTCACGATTGCCGCTCTAAGGAGTTAACACGGCTCCGTGATGCAATGAAAGCAAGACCAGAGTATAGTTCATTCGGGGAACTTACGGCTTTCTTGGCTTATTGGATAAGCCTTGTTGTACTCCCTAGCTCCAAATGGGCAGATGTTGTTCGCTCCACGGTCTTTGTTGTAGCTGGTGCCTGGGCAGAAGGCCATAGATATTCTCTTGCTCCTCCAGTGTTATGTTCCACTTATAGAGCTTCTGGGGAGATACCCACCCATATAAAGAATCCTACTCTTAGAACTTCATCAGCATACACTTCTTGGCATTATATTACAGGCTGGCTAGGAGTCTACTTTCCCTGGACTTTCGAAGCACCTGAAAAAGGATACGTTCATCCGGCACATCTCCCGCTTTGGTTCTTTCAGCAAAGAACTATGGCCAAGAGGGCATATGACTGGGTTGCCAATAAAATTTGGGACAACGACTAGATAGATTTCTTTCAATTCCGTCTTCACCGCTGCATCGAGGATACATATATGGTGGATCAAGGAACACTCACTCCAGCAGAAAGGATGTTCTTTCTTTCTCTTCGTTCTTGTAGCCTTCCTTTTCGAGAGGGGACAGAATTCTGATGAGAGGCCTATTATCCCAGCCGTTTTTCTCGCCAATTTGGTAACGATCAGACTATACCAAAAGATTGTAGACTGGTCACCCGAAAGATGCGTTGTTACGGTATGGGTCCTCTCAACTAGGCCATGATATGGAAGCAACTTTTGAATGTCTGTGTCGATTCATCTTTCATAATTCCTAGTTGCGAGCGCATAGTTCGTACCTCATATAGCTGGATGCGATGGTGGGATCATCAATCATATCTAGTCACCAAATGTCTCTTGGTGGACTCTCCCATCTTTCTTCATCCACTTAGATTGAAAGGCAAGCTAGAGAGCAGGATTGACTTTATCTTAGAGAAGAGTCACGCATCACATAACGGAGAAATTTGTACAAAAATACCGCTAGAGGAACCCATCCGTGAGATAAAACCCATTAATACTTTGGATGGGTGGTTCGATCACGGGGTCTTAAGAGAATTTGAGCAAGCTCCTCGTAACTCTACCCATCGAGCTACGGATAGTACTGCAGGTACATCTTCTCCTCTTCCAGCGAAGACCGTAGTGGTTCAAGACGAACCAACTCATGATGCTCTGGTGCCTCCTTTACAACCCACTCGCCTTAGTTCATCATCTCCAATGACCAGATCAAGGGCGCGTTTACAAGCTTCACCTTCCCCTCATGTCTCTCCCGTAGGAACAGGACAAGCGCCTATCTCTCCTTTAATTGAAGATCTCGTGTCAGAGATCGGTCAAGCTGCTTCCTCGAAAGGAAAACAAATTGCTACTGCAGAAATTGATGGGGAACTCCTGGAGGATGAAAGTTCAGCTTCATCATCAGAGAAAACTGCTTCTTCTCAGCATGAAGATGATGAAAATGGTGAAAGCAGTGAAGACACGGATGATGATTTTGAAGAAGGCGAAGTTGATATTGACGGGGAAGAGGAAGTAACTGAAGAAGATATTGAAACGGAACACCTCGCAACTTCTGAACCTGAAGCTCTCCCCAACACAAAAATTCCTGCCAAATCTCCTATAGCTGTATAAGAAGAAGAGGAACTTTTAGATTATGGCGAATATGGATACTCACCAGGTAAAGGGAATTTAACTTTCACATATCTATTTATCTGCTTATTTAATATCAATTATTTATCTAGAGCTATTGTATCTCCCCCCCATTTTTTAGGTGCTCATGTTGCTATTATCGAGGTAGGCGAGATTTCCCCCTCAGATCCCCTTGCGACTGTATCGGCTATTTCACCGAGAATCCCTTTAAGTCCATTAGCTGCGCCTAAAACAGTGGCTCGTGAGATCGTATTTCCAACCGAAACCACAGATCTGCCGACTCCGACCACCAGGGACTCGATTACGGAGGCCAGGGCGCCTTCCCTTGTAGACATGGTGGGGACTAGTCCTCCTGTGATTCAAGGAGCCTCTCTTTCCGCTAATCGTGTCTCGATGACAGGTACGGGCAGAGATGTATACATATTAACTTATTTTGTTCAAAACAATATACATCCTTCTATTGATATCTCTTTATACTTTCTTTTTTTTTTTCTTGTGTGACTCCTCGTAGTGGGGCATCCAGTTCTGACTCGGTAGCCACTACATCTAAACTCTCATCTTTCGCAAAGATCCCTACTCACAAAATGCTCTTCATGAGGAATTCTTTGTCAGCAATAGTCCATATCTTTAAAGATCCTGAACAATGGTCTGACTTGGATCTTGCTATTGAAATCTTGGAGAGTTCTACAAGGATGGCCAGAATCGATATATCCTCTTTGCGAGATTCGCTTCTCGGATTCCGCAATTCAGTAATTTCTTTAGCATCGGTGGAAAGTGTTACAATCCCTCCTGAAATCTTAGAGTATGGGCAGCAATTAGCTTCCTCACAAGAGCAAGCTTCCTTGATTACTTCCTTCATTTCTAAGCTCGAGTAAGAATACTCAATTCTTCAAGGTCAATTAAAGATTTATACTGATGAAAGGGTGATCATTCAAGATCGTATTACTGCTCTTAAAGAAGAAATCTCTCAGCTGGAGTCGAAGAATCATGAGAAGGAATCATCCATCGAGGATATTGAAGAGAAGATGCGAACTAATATTCAATCCGTTGATGCAGAAAAGTTAGTGCTGCTGCAAAATAGAGAAGTGATCACATCTTTGGAGAGTAAGCTAACCGACCTTCCTGATCAGGCAAAGATTATTCTTGAAGAAAAATCAAAGCATGATGCATCTCGAACACAACTAAAAGGAAATTTGTGAAGACATATGGAGTCATTTGGAATGGCAGGGGAACTTTAAACATGTATTTTTTGTTCATATGTGTTGTTTTTTTTTGCAAGTAACTTATTTGGCTTTCAAAAGATGTATTTATGACAGCATTTTGAGATATTTTCCCTTTTTGCTGAAGCATTATCATATCTCATATTATCGCAATCATATTTATTTATTCATACTATCATACCGCATATCGTTACGATTGTATTTATGATGGCCAATTTTAACCTTTTATGCATGTTAGTGCGGGATTTTCTATGTGGGTATTTAAGTTGACGGTATTATATTTCAATTTAGTCAGTCACACACAGTTTAAGCTCATGAGTAGTGGAGCACACACACAGTTTAAGCTCTTGAGTAGTTGGAGCAACTTAGACTCGTGCAAGAGTCGGGTCTCACGTGATGGTCTCTGTAACTCTCATGAGTTCACTGGACTTCTCACCCCCTAGGGAGTTCACAAACCGCGATCCATCAGAGGGGCCCAGTGAAGCTACCGGGGCCGTGAACTCAGTTGGTTTTATGCACAGGGTTGGCCGCGGTAACTCTCTAGAGTTCACAAAGCTCGCAAGGTTACCTTTGGGGTACCAAATCCATGGTTGTCAGTCCATCGATGAGTAGGTTTAAGCCCTTCCTCATGAGTTAGTACTGGAATCGAACCACAAATCTGGAGGGTCTTATACATGGTTGGCATAGTGCTCACACTGCGGCCCTTATTTCCTTCGTCTGCAAGAGCGAGCCCATTCACGGGAGGGCATTTTCCTCCGTTCTCCGTGACGCTGCTAGGAAACTATACAGACGGCATGAGAGTTACGCGTGACTAGCCATTTACTTTTTAGCCGTTTTAGGCATATTAGTCATAGGCTTCATCAGCTGCTCGCATGGGTGGGTACGATAGCCTTCACGGGCTTTTTAGGGCCACTGACTTCTCGTCCGCTTGCCCGAATGGCGCAAATGATAGGACTTATGCGTAGTTAGCCGGCTTTTTAGAGCTTGGTCCTTTTAGAGTTTTGATCCTTTCAGGGCCTGATCCTTTTAGAGCCTTTGACCCTTCTTTTAGAGCATGATGAATCTTGATTTGGCTCTTCTGTGATTTTTCCTTCTCTCCCTTTTTTTTTTAGAATCTTGGCTTTTAGGATTTTGGCCCTTTTAGAATTTTGACCCTTAGAGGATTTAGCTTGGCTAGGCTGCCTTGGATGATTGTAGTTAACCGTATGCTATCCTGTCATGCCTTGTAAGGCGATAATAATTGTAATCATCGTTATCGCCAATATGATAAATGCGTCTGGCAGAGATCATCGTTACTTCTGATAATATCTTCAAGATGATTTTCATGATGATACTCGCCAAACTTTGTCATTTGCAGGACTCATTTGGTGATGACGATGATTGCCTTCATTCAAGATACTTGCTGAATGTAGTCAATATGCTCGTGAATTTCTTCTTTATAGATTTTCTGAACATGTGGACATGTAAACATGATCCCGTTCCTTCTTGCCCCCTTTTGATATAGAATTATTATGTCGACAATATTCTAGATCAAAATCAGTAGTTTCTTCTTAGGGGTAATATCTCTTGATGAAGCGAGCATTGATCGGTATACTGACACCTTTCTTGTCTTGATCGGCAATTCTATACGCTCCATTGGAATAGACTTCATTTACTACATACGACCCATCCCATTTAGGCTCAAATTTGCCCCCATGTTCGGTGAGTGATCACTATAGGTCTTTTCAACATTAACACCATATCGCCTCTTTTAAAAGAGGGTTTTTAACTTGTTTATCGAAGGCAGCCGATATCCTAGCTTGATACGATTGCAGTCGCTGTTGAGCGGCCAGGCGTCCCTCATCAAGCAGATCCAACTCTTTCAGCCTTATTTTTGCATTTTCATCATCTGTTATGGACTGATGTATCGCTACTCTGAGCGATGCCACTTGTATTTCGATCGGGGTGACTGCCTCCACGCCATAGATTAAGGAGTATGGTGTTGCCCCTATTGCTGTGCGTTGAGTAGTCCTGTATGCCCAAATGCTTCTTGCAACTTTTCATCCCAATCCCGCCTGTTGCCAGTAACCGTCTTCTTCAGTATTTTGATGATTGTTTTATTAAACGCCTCTGCTAACTTATTGGCCGGGGGATAATAAGGTGTAGAGAACGAGTGATGAATGCCAAATTTCTGGCATAGTTTCTCCATGCCTCTATTTTTGAAGGGAGTGCCATTATCAGTAACAATCTTCTGTGGAATACCGTGACGGTATATTATGGCGTGCCGGATGAAATTGACCACATCCTTTTCTTTAACGTTACGTAAAGCAACTGCCTCAGTCCATTTAGAGAAATAATCCGTTGCCGCCAGAATATATTGCTTTTCTCTGGATGAAGGCGGGTTTATAGGACCAATTACATCGAGTCCCCAGGCGAAGAAAGGCCAAGAGGCAATAAACTGGTGCAAGTCTTCTGGGGGAACGTGTATGATGTCTCCGTGAATCTGGCATCCGTGGCACCGCCTTGCATAATCGACAGCATCTTTGAACATGATGGGCCAATAATAACCCATCCGATGTATTCTGTGGAATAAATTTTGGCCCGCCTAATGTGCTCCACATTCACCAGAGTGTGCCTCCTGCAATACTTGCCTGGCTTCTTGCTTGTCTAAACAGCGTAACAATATTCCATTGTAAGATTTTCTATATAATACTTCACTGCATATGTGAATCTGACCGACCGCTGTCTGATTTGCAGCTTCGTTGCCTAATCCTCTGGCAGGATATCGAATTTAAGATAATCAATAACAGGTTGACGCTAATCATCTGTCATTATCTCCAGGCATGAGATAGGAAATGTTTCAACTGTTTCTTCTATGATCTCTGGAGATGGCAAGAATCTTCTTTCTTCTATAGTTACTTGAAGAGGACTCCTGTTAGGACATGACAGGGCGGTTGCTAGGCTAGCCAAAGCGTCTGCTTTTGCATTCTCGGATCGCGGTATGTGCTTAATTTCTACATGGCAAAACCATTCTAATAATTTCCGGGCTTTCTAACAATAGGGCAAGAGTTCTTGCTTCCTTACTTCGAACTCGGTCATTAATTGATTTATAATTAATTTGGAGTCTCCAAAGATGTGTAGCCTTTTTATTTTCATCTACTGAGCTATTTTCATCCCAATGACGAGAGCCTTGTATTCAGCCTCATTGTTTGTGCATGCGGTACCGATAGTGAAGGAGTATGGTAACAAGTCACCTTGAAGGGTAATGAATATCACCCTTGCCCCTCCCCCTGCTCCTGATGCCCGCACAACGTTGTCGAAATACATCTGCCATGGGCTCTGTTCTTCGATTAGCATAACGTGCTCATCTGGAAAGTCATCAGTGATAGCTTCGCAATCTTCCACGGGGTGTGCTATAAGGAAATCCGCCACTGCCTGCCCTTTCACTGCTTTAGCCGGTTTATAAGTAATGGTGTATTCTGAAAGCAACAACATCCATTTAGCCAATCTTCCTGACAACATCGGCCTTGTCATTAAAAACTTGATCGGGTCTGCTCTTGAGATTAGAGTTATGTTATGAGAGAGACAATAATGCCTCAGCTTTTGGACTGCAAACATCAATGCCAGACACTCCTTCTCGATCGGAGAATAATTACATTCGGCTCCCATCAATGTTAGGCTTAAGTAATAAAGAGCGGCTTCCTTCCCAGTTTCATTTACTTGAGCCAGCAAAGCACCTAAGGAATTTTCAGCTGCGGATATGTATAAAATAAGCGGTTTCCCTTTCATTGGGGCCGTTAACACCGGTGGTTGCTTTAATAATCTCTTTATCAAGTCGAATGCATTCTGACAAGCTTGATACCATACGAAGTCTGCGTCCTTTTTCATCAGATGTGAGAATGGCTAGCACCTTCCTGCCAGATTTGAAATAAAACGGTGAATGTACGCTAGTTTTTCCTACAAACTTTTTAATTCCTTCAAGGTCGTTGGTGGCGGCATATTTTGAATAGCTTTGACTTTCTCTGGATCGATTTTGATTCCCCTATGCCGTACGATGAAACCAAGAAATTTTTTCGAAGATACCCCAAATGCACATTTGGCTGGATTCATCTTTAATTGTTTCTTTCGTAATCGATAGAAAATCGATTCTAAGTGTTTGCGGTGCTCCTGATGATCTCCTGATCTAACCACCAAGTCGTCGACGTAACACTCGACATGTTTATGCATCATGTCTTGAAATATATTTTGTATTGCTCTTTGGTACGTCGCTCCAGCATGTCATCATGTCTTATGTCATCATGCGTTATTGATCTCGTTAGTGGAACAGACTCTCAAGATCCAATTCCTTGGGGACGAGGACCTTCCTGTTGGCTTCCTTTCCCATTCGTTGCCTCCATCATCGGTGGAGCCTCTATTTGGGCTACATTATGCGCCAAAGTAGCTAAAGCTTCCCTGAGATTTCGACACTCCTCCATTAACGTTCTTTGTGCTTCGGCCATTTGGTTGACGCGATCTTCCGTCGTCAGAATATTCTCTCTATTCGTCTCGGCCATATGCATCGTAGCCTCTTTACTGCTTGTCGAAGCCGTTTCTGGGGTAAAATGAGAGTATGTCGATGTGGCAGGGCTTGTAAAGAGGGGAAAGATCGGAGTCTCATTCGATTTCTGCGTGCTTGCTGTGTTGCTACCTAACCAGGGTGATACAGTCTTTGGTAAGCTTTCCTTGGCTGACACGAGAGTTAGTGAACCAATTAACGGTGCCTTGCCTTTCTGTTCTTTTGTCCACTTGTTCCTTGGAGTGACCAGTGCCGAAAAATCACGTGACGTAAACTGTGGGCCTGTCTGCCCAGGGTATATCGCAGGGGGAGCAAGCTCAGGGTTCTTCCTGACTGTACTGCACGTTATCGGTCCCCTGGTCTTTGGCAAAGATGAGTTCACTTTATGATTCTTCGCATTCCTTGCTCTTGCCTTGCGTGACAGGACCATGGTCCAATCTCCTTCACTTTCCTATAGTTGAGGTGAAGCGGATATGACTCCGGCTGTCATTCGAGTCACTGTACTCTTGCCGGTAGGATGCGGACTCCTACACTTTGGGGTGCCAGTTGGCACGTATTCCACTATAAACCCCGTGGGAGTGAATCAAAAATTCACTTTCCTGGTAAAGCTAGCCTTCAGTTGTATGTTGCAGTTGAACTCAGGTACCTTCAGTAATAAAGCATTCGTGAAATTAGTATATAAAGAGATAATTGTGAACGATCTTAGAGATGACGGGGAGGATGTTCCCACTGAGAGTCGCCATTTTGGCGCCTAGAAGATGCCAAAAGGTGACGATCGCGTCTACACCCTTTTCCATATGCTAAGTAAGATAATAAAGAGATATATCCCCAGTGGAGTCACCATTTTGTTTTAACAAGAAAACAAATGCGTTTCCGTTCTCGGGATATCATCTTACTTAATCATGATAGAGGGAAAGTGCAAAGACGATCATCACATTTTATTAATTCCAAGTTCATTTACATCCTTTAATCTCCCTTGATTCTAAGATACATTCATTTAAATATGTATAAACATTAAAACATAAAGTTCAAATAGAAAAGCCGGCAACATTTCAGCTTAGATCTCGATCTTCTCCAAAGACTTAGGAGGAATTGTAGAATAAATCTATCCTTCTTTAGAGAAATAAGGATTTGGACAGCCTTCCGGCGTCATTTTAATCATCTCCTTAAACTTAGGAGAAATGTGAACTTCAGTGAATTATTCTCCTTTGTACTTGAACAAGAAGACTTGAATAGAAGAACAAGAAGACTTGAATAGAAGATTCTTCCGGCATCATGTTGACTCTTAAGCTTGATAGACTGCAGAGCAGTCTATTTGCACGGGCCCGCGCAAAGGATATGCTTTGTGCAGTCGGGCGCAAAGTCCCCTTGGATAGCTACTCTCACCTTCATTCTTCTCTTCTGGCTTTACTTACGGTCTTCTTTCCTTGCTCCACTTGTTCTCTGAACTCTTCAAAAACCAACCCCTAACCAAAGAACTTACGGGGTATTTATAGGCACTCACACGTACAGAATCTTTCGATCTTAGTGATGTGGGACACAAACAGACTACACTCATCTTGTCAGCATCAATGTAGCGCAAAGTATATGTCTTACGCGGTTCTGCACAAAGAATATTGGTTGCGCGGTCCCGCGCAAAGTATATGTCTTGCGCGGTTCCGCGCAAAGACTGCGTCTCGCGCGAACTTCTTTTACGGCTTTTCTTCTTTCAACTCTCTTTTACAACCTCTCAATCTTCATTTGTTCCTTTCTTCCTCATATTTTTACTCCTCAATAACAACTTAACGACCCATACATATATCACACTGGGCCTCAACCATGGGCCTTGAATACATCACAATAGGCCTTAACCCACGGGCCCTAATACATCACAATGGGCCCTAACCCATGGGCCCCAAATACATCACAATGGGCCTCAACCCACGGGCCTTAATATATCACAATAGGCCTCAACCCATGGGCCCCAAATACATCACAATGCGCCTTACCAAATTGTAACGCTCTGGAAATCGAGGGTCAAGCAGGATCCTAACTCCCCAGTTCCAACACATCACTTATGCAACATAGATAATGATGGTTAAATGTTATCCGTATTAGTACATTAAACATGAGTAAGATTATACCAAAATAGTATATTATACTTTAGAGACAAATAAATTATGTAAGCGGAAGACTGTGATAGTTATTTAAAGCATATAAGTAGTTATGAGTCCCCAGAGTATGAACATGTCACCAGGTCAAATAATTACATATATAATTCCTAAAATAACAAAATAATAAAATGTGATGTCTGCTAATCCATATCCCTGAAGCCTCATCGACACAACTCCAGGTCTACATAGACCCTCAAGAGAGTTGCATGTAGGAGAACTCCTTGTCATCATAAAAAATCCTGCTCTGCTTCACAAGCATTGCCATCATCTGCAATACAACAGGGTCTGGTTGGTGGTTTAAAACACCATCCCAAAACGTGAGAGTGAGTGATCAACTCAGTGGAGCTATGAAGGAAAGGTTAATATGTTATCAATTCAGTCAAGTAGTAATGATAAAGCATAACAACAAGCATTCACACCCCTTCCTCAGTGCTTAACTCCAACGACAAAGGCACATGCAATATGGTGCATGTGTGTGATTAACTAAGTTCTTAATTAGACATATTCATAAAGTAGGATTAGGAAGCTAAGGTACCTCCCGGTATATCATTGACCCAAACATTGATCCATCTAGGGCCATCAATCCTAGTTAATTACATATGAAGAACAGTTTCATGTCGTTACGGAGTGACTTGTCACCTCAGTGCAAGCCTGGTTTATACTCGAGGTCACTACAGAAAGGCTCATCACCTTAGCCTAGTCCTAGTTTATACTCGTAGTCACTACAGGCTCGTCACCTGATCGTAGGCCAACAGCTCAAATATAGTGTCCCATACACCACCATATTCAGCTCATGAGTTTGGGTTGCTCACTGGTCACTACGGGGAGGCTCGTCGCCCCAGTGTAGGCCAATAGCTCGACCACGGTGTCCCATACACCACCATGTCTGGCTCATGAGTCTTAGTGGATCGAGGTACCATGGTTGAACGGGATTTTCATTGGTAAGTTGGTACCTTAGATTCAAGCAGTAGTGTCCATACATGGTGAACATACATTAGGCGAATCGGGTTGCTTGACAAGCTCGATTGGTATGATTATACGTTGAATTAACCGACATGGAGCGCATACACACTCCTCGTAGCCTAACCACTGTCGATAATCTCCGTGCGACTCAGATTCCTCGAACTTATCCGTTGTGGCTAAAATAGCTCGGCCACTGATAGTAAACCATTATCGATTACCTGGACTACATCGTAGCCCCAATTACACTCCAAATAATAACATTCACATGTGATAGTCAAAGACAGCATGTGACAACCAATTTCAGTGTCGAACTCATTTAAGCATTTCAATAAACATGTAGTACACATGTTACCATACATAAGCATTTCATCCGTAAGTCACATAATAGTAGGATAGATTACATGAAGGAAACTGTAACTATAGGTAAGGTAGTTGAGAATCCTATCTCAATGGTCTTATTGAATACATTTCAACAAGCATTTTCCCATTTAGGCATATTATCAAACACTTAGACTACACACATCACATACATGTAATAAATTAGTTATAACATACAGTATAGAAAATCTTTTCGTAAAGGAATTGCCATATGTACAACAATCATACACACACATACAATCAATAATCTGGCAAGAACAAATCCAAATTCCATATTCATTCAAACATTTCAACAAACACATGAAATGCATTATAAATCATCATAGTTTATATATATGCATAATATTTAGAAAACCTCATATCTACGTACATGTGATAGCAATCAAGACAGTTATAAATCATTACTGACATTGAGAGCCTTAAAAATCATAACCTAAACATTTATAGTCCGTACCTTTTGACAGTAGACTCGTAACGAGATCAGTTTGAACTCTATATCTTTGTCTACGACACAATGACAACCTATAGCATGAAATAGGTTAGCTATTTCATCCTCTACTCTATTTTAATCCCGAAAAAGATTAGGGTTAGGATTTTTTACCTAAGTACAGAGTCAAAATCACCATAATAGTGATACAAACAGGCTGATTCAGTACTTGGAGTGATATGATCAAATCCCAGGAACTCTCTCCCGTTTTCTCTCTCACTTTCTCTCTCTTTCCTTCTCTTTTCGTTCTCTTCTCTCTCCCAGGGTTTGTAATTCGTATGGAATGAGAGAGGGGTGAGTAAAAGACCTTATATAGGCCTAGAACTGATGGAAATGGTCCCAGGGCCATGGTATACTTAGGTTATAGCCAAGGAGTGGCCGTTTTGATCCAACGGAGCACATTCGGAGGCCCCTTTTCTGCATACGGTCGGGAGTAAGTTCTCTGACATTGGATCTATACTAGGTTAAATCTTAGTCCAATCAAATTAGTGGATCGACCGTGGGGGACCAGTTTCAGTTCAATGGTCACCAGTACTCTATCAGGGCCACAAGTATACTGACATGTGTTGGAAATTTTTCCTGATCTGAGGGTGTAATTGGGTCAGAATCTGACGGTCTGAATCCTTAGAGTCGGCCTGCAAGCGAATGACTCAATTCACTTAAGTTTCAGTTCATTTCCTAAAGATATTTTCATTTCTCACACACTTCACTCCGGGCTCAAGTTGTGCGTTTCTGGGTGCTATTAGGACTTGATTTCTGAGGTGGTTGTCAAGTCCAACAAGGCAGTCATAACTATATAGTTTTGGGGTAATCGGACCTTCGACGTGCCATCTAAGTCCGATACGGAGTTTCATGATGCTCCCAAGAGCAGCTGGGTTTTGAGATGGACCCTAAGTTTTTAGGTAATGTAGCATTAGCAATTCTGCTAGTTTTGGATTTTGCAGTTTATATTTAAAGTGGTTAGAGCTAATTTCACAGATGATCTAATTTAGCACTTAATTAATTCTTATCTAATTTCTAAAGGATTTGGTCCTTAGTGATTCTGCCTGAGGTAGTACTCGGGTCTTTGTACGAATTTTTTCCAAGATATTACACAAATGGGCCAGAAATATATCACAATGGACCATGTCCCACGGGCCTCAACCCACGGGCCCTAATACATCACAATGTGCCTCAACCCATGGGCCCTAAATACATTACATCGGGCCTCATCAAATGGGCCTTATATATATATATATCAAGGTGGGCCTCATCGGACGGGCCACCAATACATCAAGATAGGCCTCATAAGGCAGCCCATGATTTGGCAAAAATAGTTGGACAATGGGTCAAATACATACATCATGGTCGGTCCCACATGTTATGGCGGACGACATGGGTAGAACATACATCATGAGGGGTCCACAACTGTGGGACAGTGTGGATACATACCACATAAATTAAGGCAGGCCCCATAGACCATGGTAACGTCACTACAACAGTCATACAGCTAGAGTGAGGTCCACCAACCATCCCACCTTCCACACATGGGGATGTAGTCGGTAAAACACTTACATCAGTGGGTCCCACATGGAGCCCACCAAAACATTTATCCGCCATCCAATCTATTGGTAAGGTCACACAGACCAGGATGAAGAGGAAAAATAAATTTTATAATGATCCAAAACTTCTGGATCCAGAAAAGGGTTTCAATGGTAGACGTTCAACACCACTGTTTCTTGCCATGTGGGCCACCCTAAGTGAATAATCTAATCCGTTCACCATCTTATCCACCTCGAATGAGGTCAAATAGACTCTGACTAGGACTGGTTTGGATGACAAGGGACTCCAAAGAGGGCCCTAGAGTGTTTTAACAGATGGGCATTAATACCCTTAGTACGGCCCACTCGAGACTCATATTTGCCTCAAATTTTGGCACATGGCCTAAAATTATAAGGAGGAGATGGTGGACGATTAAACAAATTCAACATGGTGGGGTCCAAGTATTGTGGCAGCCTAGTAAGGTTTCCACCCTCATCGTCACTGGACAATAACGTCCAGGGACTTACTTATTTTTCTTCTTCTCTTTCTTCCTTTATTTTTATTTTATTCTACTATGTGGGGCCCACTAGTGGATAATCCATTCCGTCTATTATATCGGCTAGCTCTTTATGGACCAAAGGAGTCTAATGATGGATAGGTCCACCACTTATACACACAATAGTAGGTATTAGAAAGTTCCAACAATGAGACTTTGTTTCCCTCAGTGTGGCCCACTAAGAACTAAGATTTGTCTCATTTTTTGACTCATAATCTAAAACTAAATGGGGAAGGTGGTGCACGTCATGGATTATACAAATACATCAAGGTGGGGTACATGGTTGGAATGCCCCCACCCCACGTACACATGGTTAACGTGAGGGGTGCTCCCACTACCACCATTGGTTGCGGTGTGGTCCACTTGATGGTTGGATCTATTAGATTTTTGGGCTCCACAACTAAAATGTGCTAGAAAATGGACGTATAGTGTGGATCTAAGAAATACATCAATATGGGTCCCATGAGTGAAAACTCACTCCAAACCTCCCATGCAAAAAGTAAGAAATGCATGGGTATGGCCCACCTGGGATTTGGATTAGCTTCATTTTTAGGCTTAACACCTAAAATGATCTGAGAAATTGGATGGACGGCGTGGATTTAATTTATACATCAAGGTGGGGCCTACATGAGCAGCCCACCCCAAGTTTGAAATCAAGATGATATCTGTTTTTGGTTGCTAGACGACACACCTCACCGTCAGTTCAAACTTCACTATCTAGCCACGGCTAGTGTCCCTGGACGCTGGATGGTTTGGGTAATACATATATATAAGGTGGGCCCCACCTACAGATGTGCTACAGGTGGGCCACCAAATGGCTAGATGGTGCAGATAAGACACACATCAAGGTGGGGTCCATCTGGGTGGGCCACACGGCCACATCTTCACACCAAAAATATGAAAGAGAGCAAGAGAGTGAGAAAGACTAAGTGATGGAGGGACCCCGACACTATGGGCCCTCCATTCCATACATCACAACATATATCAAGTGGGTCCCATTACATGTGGGCCCACCGATCAAAATCAACGGTGGAGATACTTTCTCCACCAAAATGTAAGGTCTAGATGACCCTATTCATATGAGGAAAATAAACATCATGATGGGGTCTATGGAAAATGGCTCCATCATAGAATGATCATGAGGATTAAGGTGGGCCATCGGCCACACCTAAGGTCCAAAGTGAAATCCATACCATCAATCGGTAGGCCTCACTTGGCCCATCATGAAAGCATTAAATCTAGGTATATGAAGAACCCACCTTTGATCTCTTCTTCCTTTTTCCCTCACTAATGCGTTCTAGAGCTCCATGGAATGCATTTCAATAGCCGAGATGAAGCTTGGATGGTAGAGATGGGAGGTAGGAAGGTGGGCCACACTAGCTCTCCTCTCTCTCATGGAAATGTTGGACGTTGGAGTTGCTTGGGGAGAATGGGAGAGATGAGAGAGAGTGTGACGTAAGAGAAGTGATGGGAGAGAGGGATGGTGAGTGATGGATGATGTGTACTTGTAAGTGATGGGTTGCTTTGACTTTGAGGTTGCTTGGGGATGGGGTGTGAAGTGATGTGTACTTGATATGTACTTGACCCTTGATTGATTGATTAATTTATTGATTAATGGGACATGTTGTAGAGATTCTCTTGGGATTACAAACGCGTGGTGTTTTTCTCGAACTGAATACAAACCCACATCTCCTGGCATAGGTATCGCCTTGGTGCACGAGACGTGGCGACGGTGCGGTCGCTAGGGTATAAGTCTCGGGTTGAGCCGACTCTGGAATACAGGACACGACTCAAGGTTATGCACAACTATCGATAATAGATTGCGGGTCACCAAAATTCAATTGAGAGGACCACAGAAGCCTAAGGAACAGTACAGGCTAGGCTATGGGTCTTGCAGCATACCCACCCTTTAGTGGACTTCCACCAACTGTATATCATGGGAAATACCGTGGTCGACACCTATGCACCAGACACTAGCAATTGATCTCACATACCTACCCTGTGGTGGACTTCCACCCGACATGCCAGTAGCGAACTTCGTTCACTCTTCTCCTCACCAGAGAGTCAGACCGGTCCCTGTTTACACCTCAGCCCTTAAGCAGGTTGGACCCACCTCTTCTCAACCCGACCTTATCAGTGGGAGTTAAATCCATGACTCATGTATCTACTCAGCCTAATGGTGAGGCAACCATAGATAGTATAGGGGTTTAAGGACTTTCAACCCAAGGGGCACATCATCCCCTACTATTTCCACACTTCCGGTGTCCCGTTCATTTTCAGGGATAACCCAACATATCATCATAGATGTACATTTCATCGTTAAGATCCAACTCATGTTATGCGTCACGACTATGGTATTTTAATCATCATGTATATCATGATTATACATGAATTCAAGCAATCATGATAAGGCATATGTTCAAGTGCATGTGGTATACATATAATGTTATGAGTTTAGGGTCTACTTAACCTTTAAGGCAAAATTGACATATTAGCTTCATATGCCACTATCAACTATATCAATCCATAGTCATGTGACTAAACTAAAGAGGACATATCTTACACATGAACAAATGTATTGAAGTATACTTGCACATAACATCATTCCATAGTACATGAGAATGATCAATATCAACATGGTTAAGTAGATAAATTTAGTATATTGGGGAGTGGAACAACATTAATCAAGATTAAATCACATGCTTATATTAACCATAATTACTGACATCACTAATATCATCCATAACTATCATAATCACGAGCATTAATTCTAATAAGAATTACACCATATCCTTCGCAAGATAGATATTCCATTAGTGGCTTTGTCCCGATATGATTTTCTTCTATTGGGACCACATGGTTATACCCTAACTGGGCCTTATGGTTAATGAGTGGTGGTGATGCAAAGTACTTGCACCAAGTGGTTATGAGATAAAATGCATACATATAACATATAGTAAATGAGCCACAAGATGAATGGTGTTGGCGAAACTCATATAATGTAGTGGGCTTCACCTTCAAGTGGGTTGTTAGTAGGTTGGATTTGCAAATAATTATCATATTAGTTCTACAATAGTTTGGAAGGCATAAGTAAGCCTCATATGATGCAGTGAGCCCTAAGTTGAACGACTTGGGTATATAATATACACATAAGAGTTAACCACAGTTGGATGACAGTGGGTATGTCTCATATAACGTAGTGGGTCCTACTTCCAAGTGGTACTGCAAGACGATGGGTTCACACAAAAATATTACGATGGCTCCCAATAAGTAGATAGTATAGGTAACTCACATACATTAAGGTAGTACAAGGAAGAACAATTCAAATGTACAAGGCACACGTCAATGGGCTCCATGATCGAACTGTTTGGTTGGAAAAATAATTGAACACTGCGGGTAAAATACGTGCATTGAGTGGGTTCACAAGTGTTCGGAAGTTATACATTCAATAAACACTATTTCATATCGTCTGACTTTTTTAGGAATTGTATGTAGGTCATTTAGTTTTAAAGTTAGCTAGCTTAATGAATAAATGGTAAAATATGCAATACTTATATCAAGGTAGAGTCCATAATTAATTTGACACTCGTCTTAAGTTCACATACCAAAGAGGTTACACCATCAACATAGTCCACAAGTCTGAGTAATCACACAATTCTCATATGCCCACATGGTCTTATGGTCATTCCATTATCAGAAGTTCATATGGTTGAGTAGCCACACAAATGTCACTCTACTAGTCATAATAAGGGACTTAAGGTCACATGGTTACTTATTTTTTTACTACACCATAACTCATATATCTATGTGCAACTACTTTATTAAACTTCCACATGGTAAGGTTGTTGATGCAATAATTTCACTTGGTTGAGTGGACATACAATTAGTATCATAGTCTAGTGACCACATCTCAAAGCATCCTAGGCACAATCACAAGCATACCCAGTATACCCGGTTACACCATGTTATACTAACTCTTAAACTATGATCGCCCTATACTTCATACGGAGAATGACTCAAATTCAGTGTCACACGATCAAGAAGCTAGGAACTAATTTATATCATATCAGATATAATTTAGTGGCCCTCGCATCTACCTCACCTATGAGCAGCATGTTATTAATCAAACAACAAATAAATGAATTTAATTAATCTAAAATGTTGAGTAGAAGCTTGGGGGTATATCTTCAGCTTAGAGTCAAAATCCTTGACTCGAATGTGACCTTAACATTAGGAATTTAGGAAAAATACTCCAAACCTAAATTAAATTATAAGACTATCGTTAATGACCTGAATTTAGTCCAAATTAAATGTTAAACAATGAATTATGTCTTAACTAACTCGATTGGAATGATCCATCAACTCGTTTCGATGAATTGGGACCCGTAATCAGCGCACAACTGAAACCGTAATGGAATGGGGCCCGATTATGGTTTCCTCAAGAGTATAGATGTAATGCCCCAGATTTCAAGGGACGAGCAAAGCTCTACTCCCAAGATCCAACACATCACTTATGCAACATGGATAATGATGTTTAGATATTATCCTTTCCAATGCATTAAACATGAGTCGGATTATACTAAAAAAACATATCATACTACAAATATAATTAAATTGAGCAAGCGGAAGACTGAAACATATATGTATCCGAACAGGTAAATGTTTTACAAACTCTAGAGTATGATTATGTAGTTGGGCTAATACATACATATATTGTTTCAAAATATACAAAATATCAAAATATAAGTGTCTAACGAATCCATGTGTCCTTGTAATCCCATCAAATTAGTATAAGGTCTACGTAGACCCGCTTAATAGCTGAACATAGGAGCATTCCTCCTCCTCGTCTATAAAGTCTATCTCGGCTGCATAGACTTCGTCTGCATTTAAACCAGAGTCTAGTTGGTGTTTTAAAATACCGTCCTAAGGTGGGAGTGAGTGATTAACTTAGTGGTACTAAAAGGAAAATGTTAACATGTTATCAAGTTAATCAAGCAGTAATGATAAAGCAACACAATAATCATTTCCTAACTCCTCTTGTTAATGCAGGGATGGTATGCAGTAATGATGTATGCCCTCACACAAAGCTCCCTCACAAGCGACTTTGACAACCAAGCTCGAGCATGACAACCTCCGTAAAGTGTAACTTCCTCGCTAGAGCACATGCAATGCGGTGCAAGGTCGTGTTCTTAATTAAGCTTATTCATACAACAGGTTCAGGAAGCTAAGGTACCTCTCTTTATATCATTACACCAAACGAATGATCCATCGAAAGTCGTCAATCCCAGTTAACCACATACGATAGGCAAGTTGTAGGGCATCACTCCTAATGAAAAGCAGAGTATCATGCCCCAAATCCAGGGATGGACAACTTCTGTGATGCCCTGAATTTGGTACTCGACTTCCATACACCAAGTCCCGAGTTCGACGACCACAAGGAAGATTTTAGATTGAATTTTTTTGGTTGTTGTATATACATATAATAATACTTAAGCATGAAGATCCATGATCAAAATACAAAGCAACACTCTCCATTATAAATCCTGATGGTTACAAGCATAATTCTTTCCAAAAGGTATACAACATCAACATTGCCAAATCGAAAAATAGATACAATGCATCGAGAAAGCTAAGTCTTCCAAACTACTCCTGCCCTAAAAAAATGGGAAATAGGAAGCTTAGGCAAAAGGCCTGGTGAGTACACATGTGTGTGCAGTGTGTCCTACATGCAAGAAAGACAAATATGCCACAAGGAAATCATGTATGGTGAAAGGCGTGTAGCACGTAAGTTATGATGCCAATGTCAATGCAATGCACATGCATCACAGTAATACTTCGAGTCAATGCTACCAACATCACCAAGTCATATTTTCATTTTTCCTATAACACAACCATAACCACATTACACACATCCGCAATCACATCATCATCATCATCATATTTTTATATCATATCATAACTGTATATCTCGAAAAGCACCATGGTCGACACTCATGCACCAAACACTAGTAATCGACCTCACATAACCGCCCTGTGGTGGACTTTCATCAACTGTATATCATGAGAAATACCGTGGTCGATACCCATGCACTAGACACCAGTAATCAAACTCATATACCTGCCTTGCGGTGGACTTCCACCCGACATGTCAGTAGTGTACTTCATACGTGCTTCTCCTCGCTGGCGAGTCAGACCGGTCTCTATTTGCACCTCAGCCCTTAAGCAGGTTGGACCCACCTCCTCTCAACCCGACCTCATCAGTGGGAGTCAAATCCATGACCCATGTATTCACTCGGCCAAACGGTGAGGTAATCCGAGCTAGCATAGGGGTTTAGGAATTTTTAACCTAAGGGGCACATCATTCCCTACTATTTTCACACTTCCGGTGTCCCGTTCATTTTCAGGGATAACCTGAGTAATCATCATAGAAATGCATTTCATCATCAAGATCCAACTCATGTTATACGGCACGACTGTGGTATCTCGATCATTATGTATGTCATGATTATACATGAATTTAAGCAACCATGATGAGGCAAACGTTCAAGTGCATGTGGTATGCATATAATGTCATGAATTCAGGGTTTGCTAAATCTTTTAGCCAAAAATGACATATAATAATCATATGCCACTATCAACTATATCAATCTATAGTCATGTGACTAAACTGAAGAGGACATATCTTACACAAGAACAAGCGTATTGAAGTACACTTGCACATACCATCATTCCATAGTACATGAGTATGATCAATATCAATATAGTTAAGTAGATGAATTTAGTATGCTAGGAAGTGACACAACATTAATCAAGTATTAAATCACATGCTTCTATTAACCGCAATTACTAACATCACTAATATCATCCATAACTATCATAATCATGAGCATAATTTATAATAAGAGTTTCACCATATCCTTCGCAAGGTGGATATTCCATTAACGGCTTTGGCCCGACATGATTTTCATCTATTGGGACCACATGGTTATACCCTAACTGGGCCATATGGTTAATGAGTGGTGATGACGCAAAGTACATGCATCAAGTGGTTATGAGATGAAAGGCATGATTATAACATATAGTAAATGAGCCACAGGATGGATGGTGCTGGTGAAACTCATATAATGTAGTGGGCTTCACCTTCAAGTGTGTTGTTAGTAGGTTGGATTTGTAAATAATTATCATATTAGTTCTACATTGGTTTGGAAGGCATAAGTAAGACTCATAAGATATAATGAGACCTAAGTTAAACGACTTGGGTATATAATATACACATAAGAGTTAATCACGTTTGGGATGACTGTAACACCCCAGATTTTGGCCAACCTGGGATTAGACGTCCTTAGGAAATGGGTCAACTAAAACACCTGAAAAATCGCTCAGAACCCAATTTCATAGCCAAAGAAATTACTTAGGGTTAATTCCTTTAGAAACTAAGCATAAGTTAGCTAGTGCAACGCTAGAGTAGCTGGGAAATAGTCGCTGATCATTTTAAATATGTTCTACAAGACCCAAAACTTATAAAATTAATGGTGCTATAATACTCTAAAACCTCGGATCAAACTCTAAACCGGTTTGTTCTCTGGACCTCTTTGAAACTTTGTATTGAATCTAGACCGCGCGTCGAAAGTCTGATACCTATAATCTTAGATTGTTATAACCGCCTAGTTGGACCTGACAATCATTTTGAAAATCAAGTCCAACTGACATTCAGAGGCTATTTTATTGAGCCTGGACTGAAGAGAGTGAGAATAGGGTTAGATTTGGAATTTGAAATTCAAATCTGGCACACGACTTGACGCATCAGTATTAAGCGTTCTGAATGTCAGAATTCAGCCAAATTACACCCTTGGATCAGGAAAATTTTCTATTTCATATCTCGAGACTTGTAGACCTAATCTAGGTGCGATGACCGCTGAACTGAAACTGGACCGCCACGTGCGATCTGCGAATCCTGCCGGACTGAAAACTTGATGTGTGCTAGATCCAGCATGCACGAACTTAAGTCCGATCGCGTTCGGTCAGGGGAACACCAGAAATGTCCTTTTGGACCGAAACAGCCCCGATTTGGTTAGGCATCAAGTAAACTTTGTTCCCAAGCCTGTTTTGGGCATGTTTGGGCTTATAAAAGGGCTTGAAACCCTCTCATATCTCTCCCATCCGAATTTAGAAAAATCCCTAGATTGAGTGAGAGAAAAGGTGAGAGATTGTGAGAGAGAGTGGGAGAGAATTTCCTGCTGCTCGTGCCACCTGTTGCACGTGATTAAGCCACGCAATCCAATCACTTTGCCGGTGATTTTGCCACATTTCTAGGTAAGAAAATATCCTAAATAGTTGCTGATTTACTGTTCCCTCATTTTCATAGCGAAGTAGCTGATGGATCTTGTGTATTAGGTTGCCTATTCGCCGTAGACGAAGCGTATATGCTCCGTTCAAATTGATACGCTTATAGGAGAAAAGGTGCGGATATTAGACGCTTTGATTGATTGTTTCCAACGCTTTCAATATCGTTTAATAGTAGATTATCGACGGCAACGCCGTTTGACATGTATAACATGCTGTCCATTTCCTGTTTCGTAAGTAGACGAAGAATATGAGATTTAGGGCATTTTAGTCATTTGTAGGAAATACTGTTTTTATCCATAATTTGCTGATGTGATTGACATGGCTTCTTGTCGCATTAGGATATTAGGAATACGTGCATAATTAGTTTGGCGAAGAGATTCGCCTAAATGCGCACTTTGAGTCGACATACTATATGTAGACTTAAGTGTGTAGTTTAAGTGTTTGTATAAATGCTTGTATTAGTATGTATTGAATTAAATGGTGTTATGAATTAGTTTGAGATTGATTTCTCAATTAATATGCTGATGTGAATGGTTTCCTACATGTTAGCTATATGCATAATTTCATTATGTTTATGAAATGCATGCGTTGGAAGATTTACTTAAGTTGTATGTTATAACATGTGTTAAGATGCTCACAAGGTTGTATTTCATTTCCATTACTCTTACATGATGGCTGATGTGAATTCGTAATTGTTTGGGACTATACCTAGTCCAGGCAGTCGGCAACCGAGCAAGTTCGTGGTTGGCTCATTTTTGCCACGAACGACGCGTCGATGAACGCGAGCCGTGTTTTGGAGTTGGCGACAGTGGTTAGGCCATACGAAGTATTTTACGCACTTCATGTCATTCAAATTGAGATGCGCTCGTACTAGTCGAGCCCGTCAAGTAACCCGACTGGCCTTTATATGTTCACCCTGTATGAGTCATAACTACTTGAACCTAGGGTACTGAACTTACCATTGTAAACCCTGTCAACCATGGTACCTTGATCCATAAAGACTCATGAGCCGGGCATGGTGGTATGGGACACCGTGGTCGAGCTGTCGGCCTACACTGGGGCCACAAACCTCCCCGTAGTGACCAGTGAGCACCTATGTCTCGTGAGCAGATTATAGTGGTATGGGACACTATATTCTCGCTGTCGGCCTACACTGATCAGGCGACGAGTCCTTTGTAGTGACCGCGAGCGTATTCTGAGTATACGGGAGGCGACGACCCTTCCGTAGCAGTGAGAGTACAGTAGGCCTATATTGATAAGGTGATGGGGGAGCGGTGCAACGAGTGCGAGCAACAGCCCTGACAGCCCTTGCAGTGACCTACAAAATATACATCGTATGAGATTACTAGGAGTGACGACCCTAGATAGGATCTGTGTTGGGATTGATATAAGGGAAGTACCTTAGTTTCCCAATCCTGCTGTTTGAATGGACTAATAATAACTCAGCAATCATATCACCATCACATTGCATGTGCCTGGAAGATGTGGAGCACTGAGCGGTACGCAAGCATGCCGCGGACGTAAGATGGTGCCGTATGAGGAAGAACGTCGGTGAGGGCATCCATCATGTCATGTCATATTGCATTAACAACAATATTAGGATTGTTTGATTTACTGCTTTACTATTATCGCATGATTGATTTGATAACATGCTAATCTCTGCTCTCTTATCCCACTGAGTTGATCACTCACTCCCACGTTACGGGATGGTGTTTTCGGACACCTACCAGTCCCTATTGTGATTGCAGATGATGGCGCGGCCTGTGAGGCAGAGCTGGACTTGATGATGATGAGGAGGATCTCTCCTTTATGCGTGTTCTGATTGACGGGATTACAGGGAGGTTGATTAGATGCCTTGACACTTGTCATTTTATATTTTTAGCGCACTCATGTATATTCGTTTTGTCTACTTTTGGAGTATAAATGTATGTATATAACCTGGTAACATGTTCACACTCTGGAGACATACAACAGTTTATATATGTTATACATACTATCACAGTCTTCCGCTTGCTAATTTAACGGTCTCTAGAGTATGGTATGATGTTTTGGATTAATCTCACTCGTGTTTAATGCATTAACACAGACAACATTCAATCATACACATTTATGTTGCATAAGTGATGTTCTGAAACTCGGGAGTGGAGTTTTTACTCGACCCCCCGATTTTCAGGATGTTACAATGACGCGGGTTTGTCTCATGCAACATAGTGGGTCCTACTTCCAAGTGGTCCCGCAAGCAGATTGGTCCACACACAAAAATTACAGTGGGTCCCAATAAGTAGATAGTATAAGTAATTCACATACATTAATGTAGTACAAGGAATAACAGTTCAGATGCACAAGGCACACGTCAGCAGCTCCATGATCGAAATGTTTGGATGGAAAAATAATTGAACAGTGCAGATAAAATATGTACATTGAGTGGGTTCACAAGTGTTCAAAAGTTATACGTTCAATTAACACTTTCATATCATCTGACTTATTTAGAAATTGGATCTAGGTCATTTTAGAATCATGTTCTAGAATTAGCTAGCCTAATGGATAAATGGTGAAATATGTAATGCTTACATCAAGGTAGGGTCCATAATCAATCTAACACGCATCCTAAGTTCACATACCTAAGAGGTTACACCATCAGCATAGTCCATGAGTCTGAGTAATCACACAGTTCTCATATGCCCACATGGTCTTATGGCCACTCCGTTATCAAAAGTCCATATGGTTTAGTGGCCACACAAATTCCACTCTACTTGTCATAATAATTCGAAATATCCAAACCTAGTTGGACAATCACAATCACACCCGCCATACATGGCTACACTACATTATACTAAGTCTTATACTATAACCACTTCACACATCACATTGCTAATGACTCATATTCGGTGTCACATGATTAAGGGCCAAGTACTACCTTCCATCACATTGCATATATGTTAGTGGTCCCCACATCAATCTCACTAATGAGCATAATATAATAATCATATTTATGTCATATTACACTGAATTGAGGGTCATTTTAATATCACGTTGTATAATCCAACCGCACAACACAATTCATATCATGAATAGGTAATATTACAACAACAATGTTTCTTTGGCGCTAACATATATAGATGGTTTGGATGTAGTTTTTACATCACAATGGACCTCGTGGTCTGGTGGGTCCTACATGGATATCAAAAAGAGCTCCTACTCCTACTTATCCGCCTTTATTTATTTATTTATTGTTATCCAAGTCTACATATCCTTATTAGTCGGTTAGATGTCAAGTATAACAATATAGTGGCCCATTGAAATTTTCAATGGGAAACCTATAATCCACTATAATTATGGTGTGATCCACACTGACGCATGTCGACCCTCAACACCATCAGTCAGATGCACCAATCTGTGGTGGGCCTGGGGCTTAAAGTTAAGTTAATCTGTAGCTCATATTGGCCACACCACACACACAACTTGTAAGAGTCACCCTCCATTAAACATTCATAATCATTTGTTTGGCCACGAAGGCGTGGTTCACAAATCCAGCCCATTCATTATGTGTGTCCCACTTGGTTGAGTGGTTAGTCCAAGTTTCAGATGCATCCAAATTTCAGGTGGACCTCGGCAAGTGCTTTTGGTCTCCGAGTTGTACAAATAGTTTAAAGGAGATCAAAGTTATATGGGTCCCATAATGATGTATTTATTATGTCTACACTATTCATCTATTTTTAGAGATTATTTTAAAGCATTATTTAAGGAATGAATCATATCCAAAGATTATTTGAACCATACCACAAATAGCAGTGGGGATAACAATGCATAGGGCCCACATAATGTTTATTGTCCATCCAATTTGTTCATTCGGTCACAAGGACCTAAATTAAGAGGGAAATCAAATTTTATATTGATCCAAACTTCTGTGACCCCCCAAAAGGGTTGCAATGGTGGACGTTCATTCCTCTGTTGCTTTTTGTAGCGTGGACCATCTGATATTTAGATCTGTTTTATTTTTCTTCTTAAGCCTTAGAGCTCACCAAGTGGATGGATGTTTTGGATATCACACACCTTATGATCAGACCCACAGACTTGTTGATATATATTTTTATTATTTTTATTTCTTTAGTTTTCGCATAATTTTAGATGGTGTGGGCCACCTGAGTTCCGTGTACGGTTGAATTTTAGGGTATCCCGATTTTTAAAGGGGACCCATCAAATGCATGGTGTAGATGCTCGACATGCATTAAGGTGGGGCCTGTGGTGGGGCCCACCATTCCTACAGTGTTCAGCAGTAGACGTAGTTTACTGCAGCATCATTTGGACGCTGACAGCAACAGTGTCCTAGTGCTACTATTTAATTTTTTTTTTAAATCATGGTTTTTCATAGGTCGCGCTCACATCTTGATGATCGACTCCACCTACTAGGTTCCCTGACTCGTGACGGGTCTAATGAACCCAATATTCGATATGTTTCAATGTATAGAAACATCACACTGGGCCCTAGCAGTTAATATCACTATTTTCTACAATGTGGCCCACCAAAATTTCAGTTTGGCTTCATTTTTCGGCTCCATGGCTAAAATGAGCTGGGAAATTGAATGGACGGTGTGGATTGCATACATACATCAAGGAGGGGGGTGTTGTGGGTCCACTCCCCCATCCCTCAAGCAAGCTGGATGCTTCTTGCTCCATCGATCCTCTGGACGTTGGCAGCAGTGTCCTCTCTTCTCTCTCTCTCTCTCTCTCTCTCTCTCTCTCTCTCTCTCTCTCTCTCTCTCTCTCTCTCTCTCTCTCTCTCTTTTTAAAAAATTTAAATTAGATATGTGCACGTGTGTGCATGGGTGTGGGTGTGTGGCCAACTCAATGAGCTACACTTGGATGATTTGGATGGCATACAAAATTCTAGTGGGGCCCACTATTGATGGGTCCCGCATGAAGCCCATGACGATTTGTGTTTTGTATATATTCTCCTATACATCCACACCATTAATCACATCATCATCATCAACATCATCTCCACCATACATAAACACAACAAAATAAGAATGAGTAGGGTGGGTGTACTCACCTTGATGGATTAGATGGATGGTTGAGATGGATGGAAAGGATGGGGTTCATGGCCCACCAAGATCACTCTTCTCTCTCTCTCTCCATGTGTAGAAAAATGGTGAAATGTTAAGGAATGAGGGGATATATGTAGAGAAATTTTTAAAATGTGGTTAGATTTAATTAATGTTATCTTGGTTAGCTTAGACTAGGATTATGACAATTAATTCATGATTTGTAATTAATGGTGGATTAAAGGGACATGGGATGACATTGTGTGATGATGTCATACTTGAGGTGTGGCATGAAGAAGAGTTGACTTGGGGTGTACATGAGAGATGGGACGTATGGGTGTGTGACATCACACACATGGGTAGAGATTCTCTCACCCATGTGAGACATGTGCATGTGTGTATGACATGTATTGTGCACATATGTGGAATAGAGTATATGGCACCTTGCGCACAAGATACACTGATGATTCTTCACGGCGTATCTCACTAACGGAGTATCGTACAGACGCACGAGTTGTACCTCCATGATCGCTGCGACTAGACGGTCGATATGAAATAGGTTTCGAGGTCTTGAGGTTCCGATCGGTCGAGTGTATACTATGAATGACCAATCTTAGTCTAGCTAAGGGTGTTGATCATCGTGCACATATGCATAGAAATTGGTGCAGAATGGACAAGGTGTTACAATCTACCCTCCTAATAGGAATTTCATCCTCAAAATTTCTAGTCATAATACATTAACAAACTCATATCATGGAAAGCCAAACATACGTATCATCATACATATACAGTACAATCATCCATTCCACAAGTGAGGGTATTACTCGCGGCTATCTCCCTCATGTCTGGGTGCTAAGTATAATCTCTACGTTCTCAACTAGGGAATCTTGCTTTGACTAGGTTCTCAAACTGGAAATCTTTGATTTATGTCTCTAGATTCATACAAATCAGGGGTACTAATAGCATCTAGGTTCTCGATCAATGATGGTGGGAGACCTAGTTTAAGTTCTTCTATATTTTCCAACTGCTGACTTTGCTCGTAACTGATCCCAAATCTTATGCACTGATACCATCTTCTGTCACATCCCAAATCTGAGGACAGACAGCTTCTGTGATGCCCCGAATCTAGTACTTAGCTTCCATACACTAAGTCCCGAGTTTGGCTCACCAAAAGGAAGATTTTTTATTAAATTTTTTTATTGTTGTATATACATATAATAGTACCTTAGCATGAAGATCCATGATCAAAATACTAAGCAACACTCTCTGTTATAAATCCTGATGGTTACAAGTACAACGCTTTCTAAAAGGCACACGACGTCAACATTGCCAAATTGAAAAATAGATACAATGCATCGAGAAAGCTAAGTCTTCTAAGCTACTCCTGCCCTAAAAAAATGAGAAATAGGAAGCTTAGGCAAAAAGCCTATTGAGTACACATGTGTGTGTAGTGTGTCCTACATGAAAGTAAGATAAATATGCCAATGCAATGCATATGCATCATAATAATATTCTGAGTCAATGCTATTAGCATCACCAAGTCATATTTTCATTTTCCTATACCACAGCCATAACCGTATTACACGCATCCCTAATCACATCATCATCATCACATTGTTATACCATATCATAACTATATATCTCTGGAAGCACCATGATCGGTACCCATGCACCAGACACTAGTAATCGACCTCACATACCCACCCTGTGGTGGACTTCCACCAACTGTATATCATGAGAAACACCGTGGTTGATACCCATGCACCAGACACTGGTAATCAACCTCACATACCTGCCCTGCAGTGAACTTCCACCCGGCAAGCTAGTAGTGGACTTCATTCATGCTTCTCCTCGCCGGCTAGTCAGACCGGTCCCTGTTTGCACCTCAGCCCTTAAGAAAATTGGACCCACCTCTTCTCAACATGACCTCGTTAATGAGAGTCAAATCCATGACCCATGTATCCACTCGGCCCGACGATGAGGCAACCCTAGCTAGCATAGGGGTTTAGGGACTTTCAACCCAAGAGGCATATCATCCCCTACTATTTCCACACTTTCGGTGTCCCGTTCATTTTCAGGGATAACCTGAGTCATCATCATAGATATATATTTCATCATCAAGATCCAACTCATGTTATACGGCATGACTGTGGTATCTCGATCATCATGTATGTCATGATTATATATGAATTCAAGCAACCCTGATATAGCATACGTTCAAGTGCAAGTGGTATGCATATGATGTAATGAATTTAGGGTCTGCTTAACCTTTAAGCCAAAAATGACACACAATCATCATATGCCATTATCAATTATATTAATCTATGGTCATGTGACTAAACTGAAGGGGACATATCTTACACATGAACAAATGTATTGAAGTACACTTGCACACACCATCATTCCATGGTACATGAATTTGATTAATAATAACATGGTTAAGTAGATGAATTTAGTATGCTAGGGAGTGGAACAACATTAATCAAGATATTAAATCGTATGCTTGTATTAACCATAATCACTAACATCACTAATTTCATCCATAGTTATCATAATCATGGGCATTAATTGTATTCATAATTACACCATATCCATCGTAAGATGGATATTCCAATAGCGGCTTTGGCTCGACATGATTTTCTTCTATTAGGACCACATGGTTATACCCTAACTAGGCCTTATAGTTAATGAGTGGTGATGACGCAAAGTACATTCATCAAGTGGTTATGAGATGAAAGGCATGATTATAACATATAATAAATGAGCCACAGGATGGACGGTGCTGGCGAAACTCATATAATGTAGTGGGCTTCACCTTCAAGTGGGTTGTTAGTAAGTTGAATTTACAAATAATTATCATATTAGTTCTACAATAGTTTGGAAGGCATAAGTAAGACTCATAAGATACAGTGAGCCCTAAGTTAAACGACTTGGGTATATAATGTACACATAAGAGTTGATCACGGTTGGGATGATGAGGGTTTGTCTCATGCAGCGTAGTGGGTCCTACTTCCAAGTGGTCTCACAAGCAGATTGGTCCACACATAAACATTACAGTGGGTCCCAATAAGTAGATAGTATAGGTAATTCACATACATTAATGTATTACAAGGAATAACAGTTCAGATGCACAAGGCACACGTCAGTAGGCTCCATGATCGAAATGTTTGGTTGGCAAAATAAGTGAATAGTGCGGATAAAATACGTACATTGAGTGGGTTCACAAGCGTTCAAAAGTTATATGTTCAATTAACAGTATTTCATATCGTCTGACTTATTTAGAAATTAGATCTAGGTCATTTTAGAATTGTTGAGGCATAAAAAATGGTGAAAAAATCGAGCAACGAAAGATAAAGAGATAGGAAGAACTTTCGGAAAGAAGAAGATAGAGATAGCTTTCAAGAGAGTGCGCGGGTCCATACAATCACTATAAGTTGCGTAGTTCCGTGCAATCAATCCCAGTTGCGCAGGTCCGCGCAAACGAAATATTAGTTATGCGGGACCTCAAAATGTACTGCACAAAGGGCTTCGTTCAGAATGATCTAAAGCACTGAAAAATAGTCCCACATCACTAAGATCAGAATTTTCACACGTGCGAGGGTCTATAAATACCCCTTCCCCTCCTTCATTAAGGGTAATTGAAGATTTTCAAGAGGAGCGGAGCGGAGCAGAAGACAAAAGGTAGGAGAGAAGTCTCCTGACAGTTACGTAGGACTGCGTAATCAGTATCGATTGCGCGGGTCCGTGCAACCAGACTGCCCTGTAGTCTGTAAAGCTTAGGGGCCACTATGCTGTAGAATTGCCTGTGTAAGGCTTTTGTTCTTCCAGTACCCTTTCCCCTCCTATTGTCAAGTGCAGAGGAAGAAGATTAGTCGATCGAATCAACATTTTCCCTAAGTATTAGGGATGACTGAAACAGGCGCTGTTATGCTGCCGAAATTTCTATCTCATTGGAAGACTGGCTGATCAAATCAGCAATTCCTCCTAAGTATCTAGGATATGACCGAAATAACGTCGGAATGCTGTCAAAATTTTCATCGAGTTATCTTCTCTTTCATTCAGTACATTGCATTAATTGTACTTTATTTTTAGAATCAAGGGAATCAGAGGATGTAAATGAACTCAGATAAAAGTGATGAATGTTCTCTCATTCATTCTTGGTTATCATTGCATAAATCCCCTGAATCGAAATGCATTTATTTTCTTGTCGAAACAAAATGGTGACTTCACTGGGGACTTTTATTATTTAATGGTAACTTGGAAAATATTAAGAGAACATTTATCACTTTTTAACATCTGTATAGATGCCAAAATGGCGACTATCAGTGGGAACATCCTCCCCTTCATCTCTGAAAATAAGGTACAATTTTATTTAATAAATTAACTAACGCTCTGTTCTGAATGATTAAATAAGTTTCGGTCAAAGACAAATAATGCTAGAACGATGGTAGTTATCGGAGAAAGCTAGCTTCTTGTATTGGTGCAATTCATGTCTAAAGAAGAGGAACAGGCTGCCTTGATCTGATGAAAGACTTCTTCAAAAGTGTTGTGTGGCTCCCACACATAGCCAGTTAATGGATCGAGCAGAGAAAGAGTGGAGCACTTGTGAATCTTCCAAGGCAAGGAAAAGGAAACATCTAGAAGTAGCTATTGATTCAATTATAGCACGTCTAATCAATGAAATATTGGCACAATGCTATCAAAAGAGAATTAAATGATATCGGCCAACGAACAAGGCAGATGCAACTTTCAGGAGATTTCTCTGATTTGTCAGCTTTCAATGACAGATTCACAGCATGTTGATTCAAAAGATTCCTGGCACAATTATTTAGGGGGCAAAGCTAATCTTAAACAAAAGAATGAGATGTGCGGCGTTATTATATTTGTTAAAGGTCGCAACATCGTGATTTTGATTACGAAGATTCCGAGAGCAATGCTTCCTAATCAAAAGGGGGCAAGATAGGATATGAAGAAGTGTTAGAGAAGGCAAAGTCTGTTGCGATCAAGAGTAGTGAATTTTATGCAATGGACGAAACAATCTTTGTTTTGCCAATAGCTCAAGAAGATGAGGAAGGATGGAATATAGCAACATCCAAAAGCCAAAAAGTTCGATCTCCTTCCGCAAGAGGCAACATCTCGCCAAGTACTGGGTCAACTAGGCGAAGTGTCGTGAGACATAGTCCTGCTCCAGTTATACAATCATCTCATTCGAGAAAAACAGAAAGACCCGTCACTTCAAAAGATCTTTCAATACTGTCAATATAAACGTGAAGAAATCTTCCACAAAATCATTGTGGGTTCAGAAAAATAAGGGGAAGGCGACCGTAACCAGTGAATGTCCACTCACAGCACCTCCTGCAAAATATTTCAAGAAAACTCATGTATTAAGAATGCCACGATTTGCGTCAGCTAGTCCTTCGAAGCGACAATACTCTGGTTTCAAATCAAATAATAGTCCATCTTCTTCAACAACGTCAGCAGTGCGACGTTCGCTTCCTCGTTCAATATCACGACAATCAAAGATAAAGGAACAGAAAGTTCATCGACAGATATTAATCAGCCTGATCAGTTTTCACTAAATGAGCATGTGGTTGAGGAAGTCCCTAATATGCTAACAGTGACTGCTGTAAACAACATTGGACCACAACCAGAAAGGTCACAACCACAATCGGTTAGATTTCAAGAGCCAATGCCTAATATTACTCAGAGTATAATGCAGGAAGAAATTCGGCAGATGGTTATTAAATCTATTCATCTAGAGAATGAACGAAGTTAGAATAAAAAATTTTGATATCAGACACCATATCCCCTTGAAATAGAAGAAATGACATTTCCCGCTGACTTCAAACATCCAAATTTCCAGAAATTTAATGGGAATGGATCACCAGAAGAGCATCTGATGCATTTCATAGCAAAGATGAGAATTTTCTCTAGAGTTCCTCAATATTGTTTGCGATTGTTTAGATCTTCTCTGACAAGAAAGGCTTTCAGATGGTATTCAGGTTTAATTCCAGGATCTATTCATACTTAGGAGAAGATGCAGGATACTTTTCTGTCAAACTTTTTCTTGTCAGACCGAGAAGTTGGTTTGACCGAATTGGTCTCTATTAGCCAAGAAGAAAATGAATCAGTTGAAGAATTCATCAGTCGATGGACAAAATTGGCAGCATCATGTCAACACCCTCTGCGGGAATCAGAACAAGTAGAACTATGCTTAGAAGCCATGAGACCAGAGCTGGCATGCCACCTGATTAGTAACGATTGGAAGACTTTTCAAAAATTTTGCTACGAAGGCTTATGCTCTTGAAAAGATGATGGGAAGAGTGCCTGCTTTTCAGTCAAAATCAACTCACATCACTCAGAAAGAAGAAACTAAAGAAGATTATAAGGATGAGGAAAAAGACAACGATGAAGAAGATAGAAATAGTCAGGCGATTATAATGACATATAAAAGGTCTAGGAAAAATAAAGATCATATGAAGTATTCATTTGCAAGAAAAGATATGCTTCCTATACTGAATCAATTGTTGGCTATGAAGAGTATTGAATTACCTCAGTTAAGACACCTTGAAGAAATCAAAAATACAAGAGGGCTGGATTATTGCCATTATCATTGTAAATTTGGACATCATACGGAAGATTGTAATTCCCTCAAGAAAAAGCTACAAAAGATGATCGATAAGGGAGAAATTGCAACGAAAAGAGCATGACAGATAGAGAAAAATGAAGGAAAATGACAGAAACTCGATAAAGAAAATTCTAGGGGCATCCGTGTTAAAAGACGACAACATGCTTTGTATGGTGAATCGTCAGTAATTAACAAGATCGAGTTGTCATTCCCTAAATACTCAAATGAAAAGAAGCGGTGAGGTAAAAGATGTAAAGCCACGATAAAAAAAAAAGCATATTCGTTGCAGATGTGCATTGCAACACCTGCCAGTTCAGGAGATGATCGCTATTTTGATTTCAAAAGATATCAGTATGATACTTTCAAAATCAAAAGGGGGCAAGACAGGTAAGATAGGTGAGTAAAAGCTGTGAAATGAATTTCTCACCATAGAATGTATTTCTTTTGTGTATATGAATAAAATGCAGGCTTTCAAGCATATCAAGTCATCGCTTAACGCGAAGCACCAAGGACAATCGCCAAATGCAAAGCCAAATGAAAAGCCAATCACCGAAATTAGCAACTATCGCTGTCATCATCAACGGCTCATGCAAGCTTATTTTAACAATCACTATCAAGTGTTAAACGATCGCCATCAAGTGTTAGCAATTGTTATCAAGCGTTAAACAATTTCTATCAAGCGTTAAACAATCGCTATCAAGCGTTAAACAATCGCTATCAAGCGTTAACGATCGCCATCAAGCGTTAATGATCGCTATCAAGCATTAACAATCGCTATCAAGCGTTAAACGATCGCCATCAAGCGTTGATGATCGCTACCAAGCATTGATGATTGTTGTCAAGCCACTAAACACTAATGATAGCAGCCAATCATTGACCACCAAAGATTTTCCTCAGAATCATTAGGTATCAATGATTATCAATAAAAAGCAACTATCGCTGTCAACGATCAAACATTTGCCAAAATTGCTATCATCGCCAGGCTGATACATGATTTTAAATATAATACGAAAGTTTTCATAATGTTGCCAGCAGCAGCGAAATATCAATTATTGATCCACCATTGGCAGTGGAATAAACTATATAGTCAACCATGTATAAAGTTAATCACAGCGATGGTTGCTAATCATAAAAAGGAAGCCTAGTCAAACCAATGGCCAGCTACACATGAGACCTATAATCATAAAAAGGTAGCCTAGTCAAGCCAATGGCCAGCTACGCATGAGACCTATAATCATAAAAAGGCAGCCTAGTCAAGACAATGGCCAGCTATGTATAAGACCTCCAAAGCCCGAAATCGGCAGTAAACTATAGAGCCTGAAATCGGTGGTAAACTATCTTGCTCGAAATCGGTGGAAAACTATCTTACTCTTTGAGCCTAGTATCAAGTCCAATTCAGTCAAATTTAGTCATCCAGTTCAGTCAAGTCTGGTCGAGGTCAAGGTCAGTTTTGTCCAGTCAAAGTATGGTCAGTCAAAAGTACATTATCTCCACTACTTAAAAAGCATAAGCTATGTGAAGCATTCAAAATGCTATGAATACATATTCCAATTTAGATATGCTCAAATATGCAATTGCCTGATGAAAATTTCAAACATTGATTAGACAACATGCAAAAATGCATTTCTCTTGAATCAGGTTCAAATTACATCAAAAGTAAATGCCTTCAAGATATTGGCGATTATCTACTTAAAAGCTCAAGTCTCCAAGGTCAATTAATATATTGACAAGAGCTGTGAGGTCTTTTCATCTCTCATCTTCTTTATGAATAGAGGCATATTATTCCACAAGATTCTCATAAGGGGGCAGAGAATAAACTAGCAAAGATATTATCATTCTCTTCCGAACAATATGAAGATCCAGATATATTCTTTGGATTTGTTAAAGGAGCAACAAAGATTATCTATCCTTCAAGGGTATCAGCAGGCTTCACTTCAGAAATATTATCTTCTAAAGAAATCTTTATGCAAAGCTGGAAAGGGGGCAGGATTTAATGTCTTCAAAATAATCTATGCCTCAGTCTTTCTGATAATCTCTTATACATGGCTAAGGAATTCATATGCCAAGTATTATGGATATGGTATTGCAAGACTCCAAGTATAGGATTTAATGGAGAGAAAGAACAAATTGAATCATCATCATCAGTAACTTCTATGACCTTTGGAAAATTATTAAATAAAAATTGAAAAGAAGTCTTGTCTATTTTTTTTAATTTTTCAGAATCAGTAAAGATCCAAGAAAAGTCCATGAAGAAATGTTAAGGAGCACAAACTCGAGAAGACTCAATAAAAGGACTCAGCGGTTGAACCTTTAGAGCTAAAGATGAAATTTTCAAGAGTCCAATATAAAGAATACAATGCGAAGCATGAGGACAAACGCAAAGATTGAATAAACCATATTGCGAATATCACACTCAGCCTAAAAAGAGAAGAAACTCTCAATCTATTTAAAAAATTATCAACATTACATAAAGCTATATTGAAAAATTATAACGAATTGAGATACTAATTCTGAGTAATTTGGCAGGAGAGACCATTATTCAAAAAACTTGGGTTATGCAGATTGTGAATAAAGGAAACAATCGAAAGAGATGTTGCAGAAGGAGCAGCATTAAAGAAAGATACAGAGTTAGAGGAAAGAATTGCTAGAGTTGATCAAAGAGACCGTTACAGCAGCAATGGTGTTGAAAGAAAGTTCTCTGATCAAATCGCTTAAAGATGAAGTCGTCACAGCTATTGCAAAAGCGTGCTTCAATGAAAAGAGAATTTTATCCTCTTTAGTGAAACATCTGCTCGACACTGCTGACTGGGGGCATTCCAGTTTTTTCGTTCGAGCACGAGCATTCAAGTCTTCTGTTCGAGTGCCTTCATTCAAGTCTTCTGGTCGAACGCAATCATGCAAGCCTTCCATTCAAATGCGATCACCCAGTCTTTCGTTTGAAGGCGAGCATTCCAGTATTCCGATCAAACGCGATCGTTTAATCTTCTGGTCAAGAATGATCATCCAGTCTTCCATGCAATCATAATCATCCAGTCATCCTTCAGTTACAATTTGTTCAAGTTCTTCAGGCAGAAGAAGATCTATCCTCCATTTGATTTTGAATCAATCAAAGAAAGATCGAGGGGGCATCTGTTGAGGCATAAAAAATGGCGAAAGAATCGAGTAACGAAAGGTAAAGAGATAGGAAGAACTTTCATAGAGAAGAAGATAGAGATAGCTTTTAAGAGAGTACGCGGGTCCGCGCAACCACTATAAGTTACGCGGTCCTGTGCAATCAATCTCAGTTGCGCAGGTCCGTACAAAGGAAATATTAGTTGCGTGGGACCTCGAAATGTACTGCACAAAGGGCTTCGTTCAGAATAATCTAAAGCACTGAAAAATAGTCCCACATCGCTAAGATCAGGATTTTCACACATGCGAGGGTCTATAAATACCCCTTCCCCTCCTTCATTAAGGGTAATTGAAGATTTTCAAGAGGAGCGGAGCGGAGCAGAGCGGAAGACAGAAGGTAGGAGAGAAGTCTCCTGGCAGTTGCGCAGGACCGCGCAACCAGTATCGGTTGCGTGGGTCTGCGCAACCAGACTGCCCTGCAGTCTGTAAAGCTCAAGGGCTGTTATGCCCACATTGTCTTATGGCCACTCCATTATCAAAACTCCATATGGTTGAGTGGCCACACAAATGCCACTCTACTTGTCATAATAATTCGAAATATCCAAACCTGGTTGAAGTATCACAATTGCACCAGCCATACATGGCTACACTACATTATACTAAGTCTTATACTACAACAACTTCACACGTCACATAGCTAATGACTCATATTCGGTGTCACATGATTAAGGGCCAAGTACTACCTTCCATCACATCGCATATATTTTAGTGGTCCCCACATCAGTCTCACTAATGAGAATCATATAATAATCGTATTTATGTCATATTACACTGAATTGAGGGTCATGTTAATATCACGTTGTATAATCCAACTGCACATCACAATTCATATCATGACTAGGTAATCCAAACATACAATCTGGTTGTACATGATTCGAGTACCATAAAATGTCCATAAGAATGTGGTCACGTTGTTGGGCGGCTACCAATGTGTAACATCCCAAAAATCGGGGGTCGAGCAAAAACCCAACTCCCGAGTTCCAAAATGTTATTTATGCAACATACATATGTATGATTGAATATTGTCTGTGTTAATGTATTAAACATGAATGAGATTAATCCAGAACAACATATCATACTCCCGAGACAGTTAAATTTACAAGCGGAAGACTGTGATAGTATGTATAACATATATAAACTGTTGTATGTCTCCAGAGTGTGAACATGTTGCCAGGTTATATACATACATGTACACTTCAAAAGTAAACAAAGGAATATACATGAGTGCTCTAAAAATATAAAATGACAAGTGTCAAGGTATCTAATCAGCCTCCGTGTAATCCCGTCTATCAGAACACGCATAAAGGAGGGATCCTCCTCACCATCATCAAGTCCGGCTCCGCCTCACAGGCCGCGCCATCATCTGCAATCACAAAAAAGTCTGGTGGGTGTCCAGGAACACCGTCCCGTAACGTGGGAGTGAGTAGCTAACTCAGTGGAATAATAGAGCAAGGATTAATATGTTCTCAAATCAATCATGCGATAAAAGTAAAGCAGTAAATCAAACAATCCTAAAACTGTTGTTAATGCAATATGACATGACGTGATGTATGCCCTCACCGACGATCTCCCTCATACGGCACCATCTTACGACCGTGGCATGCAATCGACCCTCAAGTGCTCCACATCTTCCAGGCACATGCAATGGTATGGTGATATGATTTCCAAGTTATTATTAGTCCATTCAAATAGCAGGATTGAGAAACTAAGGTACCTCCCTTATATCAATCCCAACACAGATCCTGTCTAGGGTCGTCACTCCTAGTAATCTCATACGATGTATATTTTGTAGGTCGCTGCAAGGGCTGTCAGGGCTGTTGCATGCACTCGTTGCTCCACTCCCCCATCACCTTATCAATATAGGCCTACTGTACTCTACTGCTACGGAAGGGTCGTCGCCTCCCGTAGACTCAGAATACGCTCGCGGTCACTACAAAGGGCTGTTGCTCGCACTCGTTGCACCGCTCCCCCATCACCTTATCAATGTAGGCCGACAAGAAGAATATAGTGTCCCATACCACTATAATCTTCTCACGAGTCATAGGTGCTCACTGGTCACTACGGGGAGGTTTGTGGCCCCAGTGTAGGCCGACAGCTCGACCATGGTGTCCCATACCACCATGCCCGGCTGATGAGTCTTCGTGGATCAAGGTACCATGGTTAACAGGGTTTACAATGGTAAGTTCAGTACCCTAGGTTCAAGCAGTTATGACTCATGCAGGGTGAACATACAACGGCCAGTCGGGTTACTTGACGGGCTCGACTAGCACGATCGCATCTCAAGTTGCAGGACATGAAGTGTGTAAAACACTTCGTGTGGCCTAACCACTGCCGCCAACTCTAAAACACGGCTCGCGTTCATCGACGCGTCGTTCGTGGCGAAGATGAGCTAACCACGAATTCGCTCGGTTACCGACTGCCTGGACTAAGTATAGTCCCAAACATGTGGAATCACATCAGCAAAGCATGTGAAAGTATTGGAAATGAAATACAGCCATATGAGCATGTTAACACATGTTGTAACATATAACTTAAGCAAATCACCTGATACATGCCTTTCATACATATAATGAAATTATGCACATCGCCAACATATAGGAAATCATTTCCATCAGTAAATTAATTGAGAATTCAATCTCAAACTAAATCATAATGAAATCATCAAGCACATGTTATAACATACAACTTACGTGAATCATTAAGCACATACATTTCATTCATATAATGAAATCATGCATATGGCTAACATGTAAGAAATCATTCACATCAGCATATCAATTGAGAAACCAATCTCAAACTAATCCATAACATCATTTCATTCAATACATACTAATACAAGCATTAATACAAACACTTACACTACACACTTAAGTCTACATATAGTGTGTCGACCCGAAGTGCGCATTTAGGCGAATCTCTTCACCAAACTAATTATGCATGCATTCCTAACATTCTAATGCGACAATAAATCATGTCAATAACATCAGTAAAATATGAATGAAATCAGTACTTCCTACAAATGACTAAAATGCCCTAAATCTCATATTCTTCGTTGATTTACGAAACAGGAAACGGACAGCATGTTGTACATGTCAAACGGCGTTCCCGTCGATAATCTACTATTAAACGACATTGAAAGCTTTGGAAACAGTCAATCAAAGCATCTAAAATCCGCACCTTGTCTCTTATGGATGTGTAAATTCGAACGGAGCGTATACGCTTCGTCTACAGCGATAAGAGAACCTAATTCACGAGTTACGTCAGCTAACAAGCTATGAATCCTAGTAAACCTCAAATCAGCAACTTTCTATGGTTATTTCATACCTGAAAAAGTGGAGGAATCATCGACCAGGTGATTAGAGCACGTGGCTTAACCACTTACAGCACGTGGCACAAGCAGTAGGGAATTCTCTCCCACCTTCTCTCACAAACTCTCACCTTTTCTCTCTCCCAATCTAGGGATTTTTATAAATTCGGATGGGAGAGAGGAGTGTGGGTTTCAACCCCTTTTATAAGCCCAAACTTACCCGAAATAGGCTCCGGTACAAAGTTCACTAATGCATATCCAAATCGGGGCTGTTTCGGTCCAAAAGATGCTTTCTGGTGGTCCCCTGACCGAATGCGATCGGACTTAAGCTCACGCGTACTAGATCTAGCACATATTAAGTTTTCAGTCCGGCTGGGTCCACAGATCGCACGTGGCGGACCAGTTTCAGTTCAGCGGTCACCGCATGTAGATCAGGGCTGAAAGTCTCATGATATAAAATAGAAATTTCTCCTGATCCGAGGGTGTAATCTGGCTGAATTCTGACGGTCAAAACGCTCAATACTGACGCGTCAAGTCGTGTGCCAGATTTGAATTTGAAATTCCAATTCTGTCCCTATTCGCACTCTCTTCGGTCCGGGCTCAATGAAATGGCCTGTGATTATCGGTTTGACTTGATTTTCGAAATGAGCGTCAAGTCCAGCTAGGCGGTTCTAATGGTCTAAGATAGGAGGTATAGGACTTTCGACGCGCGGTCTAGATCCAATACAAAGATTCAAAGTGGTCTAGAGAACAAACCTGCTTAGAGTTTGGTCCGAGGTTATAGAGTATTATAGAGTCATTGGTTCTACTCGATTTGGGTCTAGTAGAACGTATTTAAAGTGATCAGGGACTATTTCCCAGCTACTCCAGTATTGCGCTAGCTAACTTACGCTTAATTTCTAAAGGAATTAATCCTAAGTGGTTTCTTTGGCTATGGAATTGGGTTCTGAACGATTTTCCTGGTGTTTTAATTGACCCACTGCCTAAGGACGTCAAATCCCAGATTGGCCAAAATCCGGGGTGTTACACAATGCCACTTGATTTTATACTATTAGGTGGCTTGTGCATATTTCACAATCATATGATTAGATGGCTACATATACACCACCTTTTTACAAGATTAGGTGGCCATACTTATACTACATGACCTCATGATCAAGGGTCAGCCCTAACTCACTATATCGCATTGTTCATACCCATCCACTCCATCACAGCCTCACACTAAATTAAGCGATTATTCACACATCTTACAAACATAATATTAAAAGATAAGAACCACCATTTTTGTACCAATAAGTGGGCCATACAAGATCACAAGGTCGCACAGGTAAGTGGGCCACAAAAATCACCAGTTCATTAGTTTAAGTGTGCTAGGAAATTTCAGCTCAAATGATATCTTCGTGTTTTCAGTTAATCTAATGCGAATAACTTTTATATGGTTTAGATGGCATATAAACATAATAGCGGGGGACGCAAGAGCCCCCAACAAACTTGGATGGAAAATAAACTTTATAATGGGTCCTACATGCTGGTGGACCCACTTAGTTTTGGGTGATAAATAAACATTAAAGTGACCGTAAGAAGGTTAGCAATGGTAGAGGGTCACCATCTATGCAACACAAATGGACAGGTTGGATATCTTCTAAACATTATCATGGATCATTAAAGGTTTCAACTATGGGCATTTTAGGCTTGTCTAAGTGGGTGGGTCCCACTAATGTGGTAGGGCCACAGTTATTAGGTCTGCAAAAGCTGATAGATGGTGTGTATCTAACATACATATTATGGTGAAATTCTAGGAGGTTTTAAGGGCGGACATTACAGCATCAATGTTTCTTTGGAGCCAAAATATACAGATGTTATGGATGTAGCTTATACATCACAATAGGCCCCATGGTTTGGTGGGCCCTACATGAGTATCAAAATGAGCTCCTACTCCTACTTATCCCCCTTTATTTATTTATTTATTTATTATTATCCAGGTCTACATATCCTTATTAGTAGGTTAGATGTCAAGTATAACAATATAGTGGCCCATTGAAATTTTCAATGGCAGACCTATAATCCACTACAGTTGTGGTGTGATCCACCTTGACGCATATCCACCCTCAACAACATCAGTTAGATGCACCAATCCATGCACCAATCCATGGTCGTTCGTGGCGAAGATAAGCTAACCACAAATTCGCTCGGTTACCGACTGCCTGGACTAAGTATAGTCCCAAACATGTGGAATCACATCAGCAAAGCATGTGAAAGTCTTGGAAATGAAATACAGCCATATGAGTATGTTAACACATGTTGTAACATATAACTTAAGCAAATCACCGGATACATGCCTTTCATACATATAATGAAATTATGCACATCGCTAACATATAGGAAATCATTTCCATCAGCAAATTAATTGAGGATTCAATCTCAAACTAAATCATAATGAAATCATCAAGCACATGTTATAACATACAACTTACGTGAATCATTAAGCACATACATTTCATTCATATAATGAAATCATGCATATGGCTAACATGTAAGAAATCATTCACATCAGCATATCAATTGAGAAACCAATCTCAAACTAATCCATAACATCATTTCATTCAATACATACTAATCAAAGCATTAATACAAACACTTACACTACACACTTAAGTCTACATATAGTGTGTCGACCCGAAGTGCGCATTTAGCCGAATCTCTTCACCAAACTAATTATGCACGCATTCCTAACATTCTAATGCGATAACAAATCATGTCAATCACATCAGCAAAATATGAATGAAATCAGTACTTCCTACAAATGACTAAAATGCCCTAAATCTCATATTCTTCGTTGATTTACGAAACAGGAAACGGACAGCATGTTGTACATGTCAAATGGCGTTGCCGTCGATAATCTACTATTAAATGACATTGAAAGCTTTGGAAACAGTCAATCAAGGCGTCTAAAATCTACACCTTGTCTCTTATGGATGTGTAAATTCGAACGGAGCGTATACGCTTCGTCTACAGCGATAAGACAACCTAATTCACGAGTTACGTCAGCTAACAAGCTATGAACCTAGTAAACCTCAAATCAGCAACTTTCTAGGGTTATTTCATACCTGAAAAAGTGGAGGAATCATCGGCCAGGTGATTAGAGCACGTGGCTTAACCACTTGCAGCACGTGGCACAAGCAGTAGGGAATTCTCTCCCACCTTCTCTCACAAACTCTCACCTTTTCTCTCTCCCAATCTGGAGATTTTTGCAAATTCGGATGGGAGAGAGGAGTGAGGGTTTCAACCCCTTTTATAAGCCCAAACTTGCCCGAAATAGGCTCCGGTACAAAGTTCACTTAGTGCATATCCAAATCGGGGCTGTTTCGGTCCAAAAGATACTTTCTGGTGGTCCCCTGACCGAATGCGATCGGACTTAAGCTCACGCGTACTAGATCTAGCACGTATTAAGTTTTCAGTCCAGCTGGGTCCGCAGATCGCACGTGGCGGAGCAGTTTCAGTTCAGCGGTCACCGCATGTAGATCAGGGCTGAAAGTCTCATGATATAAAATAGAAATTTCTCCTGATCCGAGGGTGTAATCTGGCTGAATTCTGACAGTCAAAACGCTCAATACTGACGTGTCAAGTCGTGTGCCAGATTTGCATTTGAAATTCCAATTCTGTCCCTATTCGCACTCTCTTCAGTCCAGGCTCAATGAAATGGCCTGTGATTATCGGTTTGACTTGATTTTTGAAATGAGCGTCAAGTCCAGCTAGGCGGTTCTAATGGTCTAAGATAGGAGGTATAGGACTTTCGACGCGCGGTCTAGATCCAATACAAAGATTCAAAGTGGTCCAGAGAACAAACCTGCTTAGAGTTTGGTCTGAGGTTATAGAGTATTATAGAGTCATTGGTTCTACTTGATTTGGGTCTAGTAGAACGTATTTAAAGTGATCAGGGACTATTTCCCAGCTACTGTAGCGCTGCGCTAGCTAACTTACACTTAATTTCTAAAGGAATTAATCCTAAGTGGTTTCTTTGGCTATGGAATTGGGTTCTGAACGATTTTCCAGGTGTTTTATTTGACCCACTGCCTAAGGACGTCAAATCCTAGATTGGCCAAAATCCGGAGTGTTACAATCTATCCCCCTTAAAACACAATTTCGTCCCCTAAATTGGTGAAGGGCAAGGAGTACTTTTTCTAAGGATGGTTCAATTATATTTAATGACCTAACCATACATATAACCTAACTCAAATGTTTCGATCCTGGGCCAGTGGGGAAGAGGCTAACCACGCTTCCGCTGCGCCACTCTGATCGAACGGTAGTGTCGACTAACTTAACTGGATTGGACTCAATACGTTCTACCCCCCTTAAAACTTGGTTTTACTTAAGGTTGAAGAATCTTTGCATCGATCCGTATATCGGAACGAGACGCAACTTAGGGGCTATCCTTAACCTAAAATGGAAACAACCTTTTTCTACATGGTTTTCCTTGCTAATGATGCGTTCTATGGCATTGGTACCTATGATCATAGAGATGAGCCTAATCTCTATTATGGTTAAGTTCAAGGGCAGGTATGAGTTGGTGGCAAGATGTCGAATCCTCTACTGGCTTGAAGTCCTTAACATTTACTAAGGGCAAAGCAATAACTTGTAGTTGTAGGTGGTCGGGCCAACACGGAAGAATAGTTGTGTAATGGGTTTGAGCCGGATACACAAACCTTCTGCCCCACGATGACAGAAAAGTTGTTGTATCAGTCCTCAATCCTAGTCGATGCCGATCTTCTGCTTGATCAGAGCATTGGATTTAGTGGTAACTACTAGGATTAAGAAGTCGATTCAGACAGCGAATACTTCGCTGATAATTGCATTTCCTTTATTCCGCGTTCCCGAATGCAATAAGCCCTTGGGGAAGGCAATTCTAAGGGGCGTGCTAGTACATTCTAAGTTCAATCTGAGGGATTTATAAATGTTCCCTGAGAGTGAATGGTTCCTTCCTATGGGCAACAACAGAAGTCTATAAGTCATAAGGGGATCTATCGAAGGAAGGGAGTCCCATTCCAACCAAATCTAACCTACTATCCCTTAGCATATATAGGCCTTACACTGCCTAAGTCAACTAGTAGCCTAGTCTGTAACTCAGTACTTATAATCCAAAGCCTAAGTTTATACGTTAAATGGTTCCATACCATTTCTACTACAGGGAGTTGTTCTATTGCTTAGGGTCAAGATTATCGAAATAAAATTAGCTTCCCTATATCGTCAGATCCTTCAAATCTAGGATCCCTAACACTAGGTCCAAAACGCCAAGGGTCTATGTGGCCAGTAGCGTTTAGTTGTATTAAATGGAACCGCATTCCTAGTCCCATGGCGGGATTGGAAGTGGCATGCTTGGTAGGAGGGTGGGTTGGGATAAAAATTAATTTGTATGCTGAATCTCGGGTGTTACAATACTCCCAATCTAGGGACAATGCTTAACAAAAAAATGAACGGCATGCACTCCATTCAACAAATTTCAGTTATATTAAGCTCAAACCACAACACAAACATATTTTCTACCTAACAACAACAAAACACAGAAATTTCAAAACAGTAATCAAACAAGCGAAGAACGTGGAGAAATGAGATGGGTAAGCAGGTTTCCACGAGTCTGAGGATCAAATAAAAGGGACTTGAAAGAGAGGACGATGGAAGGGAAAGAAAAGGCTGAAACAGCCTTAACAATAGCCATGGAAAGTGAAGGAAATGCGGAAAAATTGTTGCCCAAATGGACAGAATGAAATCTATGCGTTGTAGAGGGATGCTTCAAGCTCCCCTAGGATGTATTTTCAGGAAGAGAAGAGAATGAAAAAGGGGAATGGAGCACCTCACGATTTCAGCTCAATTTGGGGGTTGTAAGAGCTCCAAACGACGAGATCTATAAGAGGGAAGGCTGCAATCAGCAATGGAGTGATGGAGTGTGGTCGTTTTTGGCCAAGAATGGATTTGGGAGTGGTTAAAACCACGGATTTGAGAGAAGGCAGCTAGAAAACTCAAATGGAGCTAGGGATGGGGCTGTTTGTGAAGGAAGTGCCCCTATTTGGGGTTTTCTACGCAAGAACACTACATGGGGGGTGTACACGACCCAAAATAGGGTGTGCGCCCAAAAATCAGATCAAGTGGGCCCCACTGGACAGCAATGCATCGCCGAACCGGCGATGGCATCGCCGACCATCTTGCATGGTGGCCGGTGGGACCACATGGGTCTGGTCCCCCATGGTTCAGGGACCCCAAAAATGTATGGTCCCCACCTTGGTTCATTGTATATTGCCCTATAGAGGCCCAAACATGCGTTCAGGGCTTTCAAGGGCTAATATGCAATCCTGAATACAAAACCCTATCATGCAGCATATGATTTTGGGGTATAAGGAGCTAGTACATCCATCTAGCCTATTAGTTGCTAAATAAAGCGAAGTTAGAATGGCCTTATGGCCATTTTTTATGAAATTTTACTATTCACTGTAAAATTTTGTGAAAGCATGATTTTATGTTATTTTCACATTAGGATTGATGCCTAACATGAAAAGGATAAGAAAGAATTGAAGATTGGAGTGGTGAGAGGAAGAATTTTGAAGATTTTTGGTGAAACGGGGTTTTTAAGCCCTGACGATTGAACACAAGGGTTGTGGTCGCCCCACAGCCCAATGATTCACATTTATGGGTTTAGAATCATTCAAAGAATATCTCAACCCACTTACCTATAACCTAGGAGCTATTCGGGTTGCTTCACACGACCCTAGATGCGTTACGGACTCAATCGCGCGATCGATATGAATAGTCTTCGTCTATTGGCGAATCTGCGATCCTATAAGTGTTTATAGACCCTTCTCGCACCCACCTAAGTCAAAGGAAGCGACAGCGTATGTCGCGTGACCATAACCCAGGCCCAGTTTAATCCAAATCATGCTCTGATACCAACTGTAACATCCCGAAAATCGGGGGTCGAGCAAAAACCTAACTACCGAGTTCCAAAATGTTATTTATACAACATACATATGTATGATTGAATATTGTCTGTGTTAATGTATTAAACATGAATGAGATTAATCCAGAACAACATATCATACTCCCGAGATAGTTAAATTTACAAGCGGAAGACTGTGATAATATGTATAACATATATAAACTGTTGTATGTCTCCAGAGTGTGAACATGTTGCCAAGTTATATACATACATGTATACTTCAAAAGTAAAAAAAGGAATATACATGAGTGCTCTAAAAATATAAAATGACAAGTGTCAAGGTATCTAATCAGCCTCCGTGTAATCCCGTCTATCAGAACACGCATAAAGGAGGGATCCTCCTCATCATCATCAAGTCCGGCTCCGCCTCACAGGCCGCGCCATCATCTGCAATCACAAAAAAGTCTGGTGGGTGTCCAGGAACACCGTCCCGTAACGTGGGAGTGAGTAGCTAACTCAGTGGAATAATAGAGCAAGGATTAATATGTTCTCAAATCAATCATGCGATAAAAGTAAAGCAGTAAATCAAACAATCCTAAAACTGTTGTTAATGCAATATGACATGACGTGATGTATGCCCTCACCGACGATCTCCCTCATACGGCACCATCTTACGACCGCGGCATGCAATCGACCCTCAAGTGTTCCACATCTTCCAGGCACATGCAATGGTATGGTGATATGATTTCTGAGTTATTATTAGTCCATTCAAACAGCAGGATTGGGAAACTAAGGTACCACCCTTATATCAATCCCAACACAGATCCTGTCTAGGGTCGTCACTCCTAGTAATCTCATACGATGTATATTTTGTAGGTCGCTGCAAGGGCTGTCAGGGCTGTTGCACGCACTCGTTGCTCCACTCCCCCATCACCTTATCAATACAGGCCTACTGTACTCTACTGCTACGGAAGGGTCGTCGCCTCCCGTAGACTCAGAATACGCTCGCGGTCACTACAAAGGGATGTTGCTCGCACTCGTTGCACCGCTCCCCCATCACCTTATCAATGTAGGCCGACAAGAAGAATATAGTGTCCCATACCACTATAATCTTCTCACGAGTCATAGGTGCTCACTGGTCACTACGGGGAGGTTTGTGGCCCCAGTGTAGGCCGACAGCTCGACCATGGTGTCCCATACCACCATGCCCGGCTGATGAGTCTTCGTGGATCAAGGTACCATGGTTAACAGGGTTTACAATGGTAAGTTCAGTATCCTAGGTTCAAGCAGTTATGACTCATGCAGGGTGAACATACAACGGCCAGTCGGGTTACTTGACGGGCTCGACTAGCACGATCGCATCTCAAGTTGTACGACATGAAGTGTGTAAAACACTTCGTGTGGCCTAACCACTGCCGCCAACTCTAAAACACGGCTCGCGTTCATCGACGCGTCGTTCGTGGCGAAGATGAGCTAACCACGAATTCGCTCGGTTACCGACTGCCTGGACTAAGTATAGTCCCAAACATGTGGAATCACATCAGCAAAGCATGTGAAAGTATTGGAAATGAAATACAGCCATATGAGCATGTTAACACATGTTGTAACATATAACTTAAGCAAATCACCTGATACATGCCTTTCATACATATAATGAAATTATGCACATCGCCAACATATAGGAAATCATTTCCATCAGCAAATTAATTGAGAATTCAATCTCAAACTAAATCATAATGAAATCATCAAGCACATGTTATAACATACAACTTACGTGAATCATTAAGCACATGCATTTCATTCATATAATGAAATCATGCATATGGCTAACATGTAAGAAATCATTCACATCAGCATATCAATTGAGAAACCAATCTCAAACTAATCCATAACATCATTTCATTCAATACATACTAATACAAGCATTAATACAAACACTTACACTACACACTTAAGTCTACATATAGTGTGTCGACCCGAAGTGCGCATTTAGGCGAATCTCTTCACCAAACTAATTATGCATGCATTCCTAACATTCTAATGCGACAATAAATCATGTCAATAACATCAGTAAAATATGAATGAAATCAGTACTTCCTACAAATGACTAAAATGCCCTAAATCTCATATTCTTCGTTGATTTACGAAACAGGAAACAGACAGCATGTTGTACATGTCAAACGGCGTTGCCGTCGATAATCTACTATTAAACGACATTGAAAGCTTTGGAAACAGTCAATCAAAGCATCTAAAATCCGCACCTTGTCTCTTATGGATGTGTAAATTCGAACGGAGCGTATACGCTTCGTCTACAGCGATAAGACAACCTAATTCACGAGTTACGTCAGCTAACAAGCTATGAATCCTAGTAAACCTCAAATCAGCAACTTTCTATGGTTATTTCATACCTGAAAAAGTGGAGGAATCATCGACCAGGTGATTAGAGCACGTGGCTTAACCACTTACAGCACGTGGCACAAATAGTAGGGAATTCTCTCCCACCTTCTCTCCCACCTTCTCTCACAAACTCTCACCTTTTCTCTCTCCCAATCTAGGGATTTTTGTAAATTCGGATGGGAGAGAGGAGTGAGGGTTTCAACCCCTTTTATAAGCCCAAACTTGCCCGAAATAGGCTCCGGTACAAAGTTCACTTAGTGCATATCCAAATCGGGGCTGTTTCGGTCCAAAAGATGCTTTCTGGTGGTCCCCTGACCGAATGCGATCGGACTTAAGCTCACGCGTACTAGATCTAGCACGTATTAAGTTTTCAGTCCGGCTGGGTCCACAGATCGCACGTGGCGGACCAGTTTCAGTTCAGCGGTCACCGCATGTAGATCAGGGCTGAAAGTCTCATGATATAAAATAGAAATTTCTCCTGATCCGAGGGTGTAATCTGGCTGAATTCTGACGGTCAAAACGATCAATACTGACGCGTCAAGTCGTGTGCCAGATTTGAATTTGAAATTCCAATTCTGTCCCTATTCGCACTCTCTTCAGTCCGGGCTCAATGAAATGGCCTGTGATTATCGGTTTGACTTGATTTTCGAAATGAGCGTCAAGTCCAGCTAGGCGGTTCTAATGGTCTAAGATAGGAGGTATAGGACTTTCGACGCGCGTTCTAGATCCAATACAAAGATTCAAAGTGGTCTAGAGAACAAACCTGCTTAGAGTTTGGTCCGAGGTTATAGAGTATTATAGAGTCATTGGTTCTACTCGATTTGGGTCTAGTAGAACGTATTTAAAGTGATCAGGGACTATTTCCCAGCTACTCCAGCATTGCGCTAGCTAACTTACGCTTAATTTCTAAAGGAATTAATCCTAAGTGGTTTCTTTGGCTATGGAATTGGGTTCTGAACGATTTTCCTGGTGTTTTAATTGACCCACTGCCTAAGGACGTCAAATCCCAGATTGGCCAAAATCCGGGGTGTTACACAATGCCACTTGATTTTATATTATTAGGTGGCTTGTGCATATTTCACAATCATATGGTTAGATGGCTACATATACACCACCTTTTTACAAGATTAGGTGGCCATACTTATACTACATGACCTCATGATCAAGGGTCAGCCCTAACTCACTATATCGCATTGTTCATACCCATCCACTCCATCACAGCCTCACACTAAATTAAGCGATTATTCACACATCTTACAAACATAATATTAAAAGATAAGAACCACCATTTTTGTACAAATAAGTGGGCCATACAAGATCACAAGGTCGCACAGGTAAGTGGGCCACAAAAATCACCAGTTCATTAGTTTAAGTGTGCTAGGAAATTTCAGCTCAAATGATATCTTCGTGTTTTCAATTAATCTAATGCGAATAACTTTTATATGGTTTAGATGGCATATAAACATAATAGCGGGGGACGCAAGAGCCCCCAACAAACTTGGATGGAAAATAAACTTTATAATGGGTCCTACATGCTGGTGGACCCACTTAGTTTTGGGTGATAAATAAACATTAAAGTGACCGTAAGAAGGTTAGCAATGGTAGAGGGTCACCATCTATGCAACACAAATGGACAGGTTGGATATCTTCTAAACATTATCATGGATCATTAAAGGTTTCAACTATGGGCATTTTAGGCTTGTCTAAGTGGGTGGGTCCCACTAATGTGGTAGGGCCACAGTTATTAGGTCTGCAAAAGCTGATAGATGGTGTGTATCTAACATACATATTATGGTGAAATTCTAGGAGGTTTTAAGGGCGGACATTACAGCATCAATGTTTCTTTGGAGCCAAAATATACAGATGTTATGGATGTAGCTTATACATCACAATAGGCCCCATGGTTTGGTGGGCCCTACATGAGTATCAAAATGAGCTCCTACTCCTACTTATCCCCCTTTATTTATTTATTTATTTATTATTATCCAGGTCTACATATCCTTATTAGTAGGTTAGATGTCAAGTATAACAATATAGTGGCCCATTGAAATTTTCAATGGCAGACCTATAATCCACTACAGTTGTGGTGTGATCCACCTTGACGAATATCCACCCTCAACAACATCAGTTAGGTGCACCAATCCATGGTGGGCCTAGGGCTTAAAGTCAAGTTAATCTGTAGCTCATATGGGCCACACCACACACACAAGTTGTGAGAGTCACCCTCCATTAAACATTCATAATCATTTGTTAGGCCACAGAAGCGTGGTTCACAAATCCAGCCCATTCATTATGTGTGTCCCACTTGGTTAAGTGGTTAGTCCAAGTTTTAGATGCATCCAAATTTCAGGTGGACCCTGACAAGTGCTTTTGGTATTTGAGTTGTACAAATAGTTTAAAGGAGATCAAAGTTACATGGGTCCCATAATGATGTACTTATTATGTCTACATTGTTCATCTTTTTTTAGAGATTATTTTAAACCATTGTTTAAGGAATGAATCATATCCAAAGATTATCTGAACCATACCACAAATAGCAGTGGGAATAACAATGCATAGGGCCCACATAACGTTTATTGTCCATCCAATCTGTTCATTTGGTCACAAGGACCTAAATTAAGAGGGAAATCAAATTTCATATTAATTCAAACTTCTGTGACCCCCAAAAAGGGTTGCAATGGTGGACGTTCAATCCTCTGCTGTTTTTTACAGCGTGGACCACCTGATATTTAGATCTGTCTTATTTTTCTTCTCAAGCCTTAGAGCTCACCAAGTGGATGGACGTTTTAGATATAACACACCTTATGATCAGACCTACAGACTTGTTGATATATATTTTTATTTCTTTAGTTTTTGCATGATTTTAGATGGCGAGAGCCACCTGAGTTCCGTGTACGGCTGAATTTTGGGGTATCCTGTTTCTAAAGGCGACCCATCGAATGCACAGTGTAGATGCTCGACATGGATCAAGGTGGGGCCCATCATTCCTCCAGCGTCCAGCAGTAGACGTTGTATACTACAGCATCATCTGGACGGTGATAGCAACAGCGTCTTGGTGCTACTATTTTTTAAAATATTTTTTTTGAAATCATGGTTTTTCATAGGTGGTGCTCACATCATAACGATCCACTCCACCTACTAGGTTCCTTGACTCGTGACGGGTCTAATGAGCCCAATATTCGATATGTTTCAGTGTATAGAAACATCACAGTGGGCCCTAACAGTTGATATCACTAATATCATTGTTTTCTACAATGTGGCCCGTCAAGAATTCTTATTGGCTTCATTTTTTGACTCCATGGCTAAAATGAGCTGGGAAATTGAATGGACGGTGTGGATTGCATACATACATCAAGGAGGGGGGCGTTGTGGGCCCACTCCCCCTTCCCTCAAGTATGCTGGACACTGCTTGCTCCAACGATACTCTGGACGCTAGTAGCAGCATCCTCTCTTCCCTCTTACTTTTCTTTTCTTTTCTTTTTTTTTTTAAAAAAATTAAATTAGATATGTGCATATGTGTGCATGGTTGTGGGTGTGTGGCCAGCTCAATGAGCTACACTTGGATGGTTTGGATGGCATACAAAATTCTAGTGGGGCCCACTATTGATGGGTCCTACATGAAGCCCATGATAATTTAAGTTTTATATATATTCTCCTATACATCCACACCATTAACCACATCGTTATCATCAACATCATCTCATCATACATAAACACAACAAAATAAGAATGAGTAGGGTGGGTGTACTCAACTTGAGGGATTAGATGGATGGTTGAGATGGATGGAAGGGATGGGGTTGATGGCCCACCAAGATCACTCTTCTCTCTCTCTCTCTCTCTCTCTCTCTCTCTCTCTCTCTCTCTCTCTCTCTCTCTCTCCATCCCTCCATGTGTAGAAAAATGGTGAAATGTTAAGGAATGAGGGGATATATGTAGATAAATTGTTAAAATGTGGCTAGATTTAATTAATGTGAACTTGGTTAGCTTAGACTAGGATTATGACAATTAATTCATGATTTGTAATTAATGGAGGATTAAAGGGACATGGGATGTCATGGTGTGATGATGTTATACTTGAGGTGTGGCATGAAGAAGAGTTAACTTGGGGTGTACATGAGAGATGGGAGGTATGGGTGTGTGACATCACATACATGGGTAGAGATTCTCTCACCCATGTGTGGCATGTGCATGTGTGTATGACATGTGTTGTGCACATGTGTGGAATGGAGTACATGGCAGCTTGCGCACATGATACACTAATGATTCTTCATGGCGTATCCCACTAACGGAGTATCATACAGATGCATGGGTTGTACCTCCATGATCACGGCGACGAGGCGGTCGATATGAAATAGGTTTCGAGGTCTTAATGTTCTGGTCAGTCGGGTGTATATTATGAATGGCCAATCCAGGTCTAGCTAAGGGTGTTGATCATCGTGCGCATATGCATGGAAACTGGTATGGAATGGACAGGGTGTTACCGGATAGAAAAATTCAAAAGTTTATACTCGCGGTCACTACGGGGAGGCTCGTAACCTCAGCATAGGCTGACAACTCGAACATAGTATCCCATACCACCATGCCCGGCTCATGAGTTTAGGTTGCTCACTGGTCACTACAGGGAGGCTCGTCACCCCAGCATAGGCCGACAGCTCGACCATGGTGTCTCATACCACTATGCCCAGCTCATGAGTCTTAGCGGATCATGGTACCATGGTTGAAAGAGGCTTTTACATTGGTAAGTGGTACCTTAGATTTAAGCAGTAATGTCCATACATGGTAATCACACAATAGGTTAATCGGTTTATTTAGTAAGTTTGACTGGTACGAGCACATGTTGACTTGATTGACATGAAGCGCATAAGCACCCCTTGTGGCCTAACCACTGTCGACAATTTCCGTGTGGCTCGAATTCATCGATCGTATCCAATGTGGTGAGACTAGTTTGGCCACTCAACTGAGAATTGTTACCGATTGCTTGGACTACGTTGTAGTCACAATATTACTCAGATGTAGCATGTAAATACATGTGATAATCATATCAGCATTTAACAACAATTCAAGTGAATTCCTCATTTACGCATTTCATTAAACACAATGAACATGGTACTGAGCATGTGCGTTTCATCCATAAATCACGTAGATGAAATTAAGATTTCATGAAGGAAACTTTACATATGGATAGGGTAATTGAGGATCCCATCTCAATACCCTTATTAAATACAGTTCATCAATAATTTCTCATTCAGACATTTTATTAAACACTTTAACTGCACATTACCAAATACATAGACTAGATTAGTTATGACGTATATTATGGGAATTCATTACATAAAAAGGTCATCATGCATATGTGATAATCATGGCAAGCACATATCATGTTTACATGTTCATTCAAACATTTCAACAAACACATAGGATGCATATTTCGTTCTACATAGTTCATACATGTATATTACATCGAAAATGGTGAAACTAAGATCATATGGCAGTAATCAGGTCAGAAATAAATCATTAGCTAACATTGAAAGCATTGAAAGCCATAACCTAAACGTTTATATTCCGTACCTTTCGTCAGAATACTTGATTCGGACTTGGTTCGAATCCTATGTTCCTGAAAATGGATGATGGGTACTTAAATCACGAAATTCGTTAGCTAGGTTTACAAACGACTATTCTAGGTCTTAACAACGACATTAGGGTTTGGATTTCTTACCCAAATCGTAGTTGAAATGGGTTGTGCAGCGAAGTGGGGAGGTGAATCAATATGTGGAGTTGTGGGAAAGAATCCCAACAAATATCTCCAAGAATCTGTCTTCTTTCCTTCCTCTTCTCTCCCTTTCTCTCTTCTCTCTCCTAGGCTTAGAGAAATTCGTATGGAATGGGAATAAGGTGGTTTAAGGGCTTTATATAGGCCTTGAACTGATGCAAATGGCCCCAGGGTCATAGTATACTTAGTTTATATCCAAAGCACGCTTGTTTTGGGCAGACGGGGCTCATTTAGAGGTCCAATACTCACGTCATAGAGTAAGTTTCCTGACAATGGATCTATACTAGGATGTGTTTTCAGTGCAATCGGATAAGCGGATCAACCGTGAAGGACCTATTTCAGATCAATGGTTGTTCTTACTCAATCGGGGCCAGAAGTATACGGATACGCGTAGGGAAATTTCCCTTTGCCATGGGTGAAGTTTGGTCAGAAACTGATGGTCCGAAATCCTCAATTTCACTTGTGAGCGGATGACCCAATTCACTTAAGTTTGAATACATTTTTTAAAGATATTCACGTTTCTTACACACTTTGTTCTGGGCTCAAGTTGTGCATTTTTGGGCACAGTATGGGCTCAATTCCCATGATAGTTTTCAAGCCCAGTAAGATAGTCATAACCCTATAGTTTCACGGTCATCGGACTTTCGACGTGCGATCTAAGTCCGATACGGAGTTTCAATGTGCCCCCGAGATCAACAAGCTTTTAAGATTTTTCCTAAGTTTTAAAGTGGTGTTAAGATAGCTGTATTAATGGTTTTGGGTCTTACCATTTGTGTAAATGGTGGTTCAAGCTAAATCCATTGATTAATTTGGTTTAGTACTTAATTAATCTTCATCTAATTTCTACAGAATATGGTCCTTAGGGATTTCTGCCTGAGGTGGTACTCGGGTCTTTGTACAGATTTTTTTGAGACATTACAATGGACCACTCCAATCAATAATCATGACTCAAAATCCCAACACACTCAACCCTAACATTAGGGTTTGCGAGAATCGATGGAAATGAAAGGGGTTTCTAATTCTAATGGCTCAAAATGTAAGAAATGAAAGAAATGGATGGAAAGATAGGTAGAAAACCTCTTACATAGCAAATGGGTGAAGAATCAGACCCAAAATCATCGGGTTTTGACTGTATAAGAAGTGAAATCAAGCGTAGATGAGAGATCTTGCAAAGTCTGATGAGCATGGGGATCGGATGACATGATCTGAAACCTAACGCTGCCATTTTTCCCTTCCCTCCGTTCCTCTCTTCCTCTTTCTTTCCTTGGCCTAGGGAAAATTCGTATGGGGAGAGGGGGAGTACAAATAAGGCTCTTTTATAGAGCCAAAAATGGTGAAAATAGCCCCAATGGCCCTTTATTCATAATACTAACCCTGAAGGGGGTTGTTTCCAATCAATGGGACCTATCGGGAGGCGTAAAGGTCAATCTAAGTCATGGGATAAGTGTCTCACTAGGCGATCTATGTTTGGACACAACCATTCGATGATCGGACATGCCAATCAACCGGAAAGGCCTTAACCCACTTCGACGGTCACCTATCGACGATCGGGTCTGCAACTATACAGATTTTTATAGGACATTAATCTAAGTTGTTACCTAAATTTGGTCACAATCTAATGGCCTAAAGGCCACAATTTTGGCAAAGACCAGACACAGGCAACAAACTTAAGTTCTGAACTGATTTCATTAATATTCACACATCCCATGCACTTACCTTGTGAGTCCAAATTGAGCGATTCTGGAAACTATCTCGGCTCGACATCCGCGATGGATGTCAAGCTCGGTAAGACAGTTGTTATTCTATAGTTTCTAGTCTAGTGGCCCACTAACATGCAATCTGTATCTAATCCGGTGAATCTGAGCATTTTCGGGATGAGTTGGCAGCGAGATTTCTCATACACGATGATTGGGGTTTGGATTAGTTAAATTCATAGTTTAACCTATTTACAATTAGAAAAAATGGTGATTTGATTCTAACCACCTTAACCAAGAACCTTAATTCAATCATACTAGAAACTACCCGAATTTGTAAAATGTACTAAAAATATAAAATATTAATTTAATCATATGACATAATTTCTAATATGATTAGAAGCAATTCATAAGAATACACTGAGTATAAAAATTCTATAATGAAAAAGATATGCTTAGCACATCGACAAGGTGTAGTTGCAAAAAGTTTTTCAGTTTCAATAGGTCTATTACTTGTAATGTTTTTGATACTTTTAGTAGAAAAGATATTTTTAAAATTTGTATATTTGTTTATAATTAAGTGTAATTTATTCCTGCAAATTTTCATCTCATTTTTATTTCTTGAAAATTTCTAAAAATGCTTGGAGTACCAGCTACCTGAAACCAATGATTTTGGTATAGTTTTCAAAACATCCTAAAATTAACCTACTTTAAGTTATTTATTTATTTATTTTTTAATAAAACTAGACTCATCAAGCTTCAATCTAGTTTTTGAATCACTTCAATCAAAGTTATAGAAAAATAGATATATGAAAATTTGAAGTTAGTTCATTGAAATTGTCAAAATCTGAACATATAGAATATTGCTGAACAGAGTCACTTAGTTGCACTGAGTGGGACTCGGTGCAACTGAACCTGCTGTCCAAATTTGCTTAGTTACTCAATGTTTACTCGGTGCAACCGAGTAATGCTGCCCCAGTTGCCCTAGTTTACTCAATGTAACCAAACCTTATTGTCCTTATTTTTCATAATTCTCAAATTTCACTCGGTTGGACGATTTTAGTGGATCTAAGGATACTCCTTTTGGTCCCAAACTGTAACACCCCAGATTTTTGCCAACCTGGGATTAGATGTCCTTAGGAAATGGGTCAACCATAGCACCTTGGTAATCTCTCAGAACCCAATTCCAAAGCCAAAGAAATCACTTAGGATTAATTCCTTTAGAAATTAAGAGTAAGTTAGCTAGCGCCACGCTAGAGTAAACTAAGTGTTTGTATAAATGTTTGTATTAGTATGTATTGAGTAAATGGTGTTGTGAATTAGCTTTGAGATTGAGTTCTCAATTAATATGCTGACGTATATGGTTTCCACCATGTTGGCTATATGAATTGATTTCATTATATTTATGGAATGTATGAGTTGGTTGATTTGCTTATGTAGTATGTTATAACATGTGTCAACATGCTTGCATTATTTATATTCATTTCTGTTACACTCATATACTTACTGACGTTGGTTTACAAATGCATGGGGCTATGACCTAGTCCATGCAGTCTGTAATGGATTGAATTCATGGTTGGCTTCTATGTACCACGAAGGACACGTCGATGAACTCGAGTCATGTTTTGGGTTGGCGGCAGTGGTTAGGCCACACGAAGTGTTTTATGCACTTCATGTCGTTCAGCTTGAGATGTGCTCGTACTAGTCGAGCCCGTCAAGTAACCCGACTGACTATTGTATGTACACCATGTATGAGTCATAACTGCTTGAACCTAGGGTACTGAACTTACCATTGGAAACCCTGTTAACCATGGTACCTTAATCCATAAAGACTCATGAGCTGGGCATGGTGGTATGGGACACCGTGGTCGAGCTGTCGGCCTACGCTGGAGCCACAAACCTCCCCGTAGTGACCAATGAGCACCCTACTCTGAGCAGATTATGGTGGTATGGGATACTATATTCTTGATGTCGGCCTACATTAATAAGGTGATGGGGGAGTGGAGCAACGAGTGCGAGCAACAGCCCTGGAAGCCCTTTGTAGTGACCTTGAGTTTATCCTGACACCGCATGGGGACGACGAGTCCTGATGCAGTCTTAAGGATAATTAGGCCTGTATTGATAAGGTAATGGGGGAGAGGTGCAACGAGTGCGAGCAACAGCTCTGACAACCCTTGCAGCGACCTACAAATATAACATCGTATGAGATTACTAGGAGTGACGACCCTTGACAGGATCTGTGTTGGGATTGATATAAGAGAAGTACCTTAGTTTCCCAATACTGTTGAATGAAAGGACTAATAACAACCCGGTAATCATTATCCATATCGCATTGCATGTGCCTGGAAGATGTGGAGCACTGCGGGAAGAAAGCATGCCGCGGACGCAGATGGTGCCGCATGAGGGAGTATGTCGGTGAGGGCATCCATCATGTCATTTCATGCTTGCATTAACAACAGTATCTAGGAATGTTTGATTGACTGCTCTACTATTAACGCGTGATTGATTTGATAACATGCTAATCTTTGCTCTATGATTCCACTGAGTTAATTACTCACTCCCACGTTACGGGACGGTGTTCTGGACACTACCAGACCCTTTTGTAATTACAGATGATGGCGCGGCCTGCGAGGCAGAGCCGGACTTGATGATGATAAGGAGGATCGCTCCTTTATGTGTGTTCTGATTGATGGGATTATAGGGAGGTTGAGTAGATGCCTTGACACTTATCATTTTATATTTTTAGAGCACTCATGTATATTTTTTTCTTTCCATTTTTGGAGTATACATGTATTTAATTAACCTGGTAACATGTTCACACTCTAGAGGCTTACAATTAATTATATATTTTATGTATATATCACAGTCTTCCGCTTGCTAATTTAACTGTCTCTGGAGTATGATATGTTGTTTTGGCTTATTCTCAATCTTGTTTAATGCCATTATACAGACAACATGCATTCATCATTATCTATGTAGCATAAGTGACGTTCTGAAAATCGGGAGTTGGGTTTCTACCCGACCCCCGATTTTCGGGATGTTACATAAACATGTGTGAATACACATACGGACATGCACTCAAGTTCAAAAATCAAACGCACTGCCCAAGGACATCCAATTCCCAGCTGGCAAAATTCTAGGGCGTTATAACCTATCCCCCTTAAAAACATTATCGTCCCCAAAATTAGCTAAGGCTTCTATTAGGTTTGTATTCAACGAGTATATTTATGGATACATTGACCACGACTATAGTGATTCAGCTCGTATCCATTGTTGGGCCTATTCTTTAGTGAAACGATTTACATATATGAATTGGTCTAGTTCTTCAACCCAAATTGTTTCCCTTCGATGAGTTCATTATTGACATTCTATGGACGAGTCAGATCCTATTTATTGATCTAACCTTATGTATAACCTGGATCAATTTCCTTCGATCCTGGGATAGTAGGCCATGGGCCGACCATGCTTTCACTGTGCCCACCTTGATTGGATGGGCGTATTTATCAATATATTTGGATTGGATTCTTAATGTTCTACCCTCCTTAAAACATTTTTACCATCAATGCTCTAGAATCTATGCCTCCATTTGTACGTCAGAATGGGTTGTAATTTGGGACCTAACTTTCTAACTATTTGGTGCCTATTAGAAGGACTTCTTTGGGCATAAACCCCTATTGGCTATCCTTAACATTTCCCAAGGGTGAAGTAACAAATTTTTGGTTGTCAGTGGTCGGGCCAATTGAGAAGGCCTACCTTGGGGGGGGGGGGGGGGGGGGGGGGGGGGGGAGAGAGAATAGGACTATGCCAAATTAAAAATAATAATAGCGAAATTAAAGAATGAGATAGCCAAATACAGAAAATCAATTCACAATGTTGAAATGAAAAGCAACCTCGATAAACAAGTATTAAGAGGCTGATACAAATGTTGTTCTAAGGATAACCTTACACCAAAAACCAAGGGTTTATAGTAGGACAACCATATTTCTAGAAAGGTCCTTGTATCAAAAACTCAAACTGAAGAGTAATAAATGAATAGTAAGGAATTGAAATAAATCATAGAAATTAAAACCTAACTTGTTACAACATTCTCCACAATGCTTGAAATGTAAATATTACAACATTCATATCCACATATACATCCCACAATTCTGAATGATAAAAGATAGAAAAATAAAACACGCATCCACAAAACACAAAGAGTTATAGTGGTTCGCTTGTGTGTTCACCAATTGTTAAACAAAAGCCACATAGCTTGCTACTCCACTCCTAATATCCTCACATAGGGGATATTAGCATTCACTATTAAAATAGGTTTCTCAGGTTCACCTAAAACCTTAGCAATTGTGTTTTTCTAATGGGCTTACACAATTAAAAAAAACCCACTTATGAGTTTTCTGGCTCTCCTCAAATAACCAACACAATGAGATTTTTCTAGCTTAATCTCAAATAAAAACCAAAAAGAATGGAATTTACAATAAAGTAAAATACCTGGATTTCTCTTTTTGTAGCAGCCAGGAAGAACCAATCGGAGTAGAAGTTCAAATGTAGAAGTCCAATGTCCAATACTCACTTTAAAATGGTTCTAGGTTCTAGATTGATTTTAAATTAAACCAGTTGGGCTTAGCTCTATTTTATTTTGATTCAAAGAAGGAATATCACAATTCCTTTTTTCAATTAAGATTGGAATGTAGAAACAAAATCAAATCTATAAAGCTAACAAAACAGAATATTAAATGTGCATAATGTAGCTTAAAATAAACACAAACTTATCTCAGAGTGGTCCCTTGATTTTTCTTAAATTGAGTTATCAATTTCTGAAATTCATCGTCTATTTATAGCTACAGAAATCACACCTTCGACTAGTCCTATGGACACTACGACCGATCGTAGGAGAAACAAATTTTTAAATTTTTGAGCGCGATCGAATAAAACCGTTCTACGACAGGTCAAAGGCAGGCTACGACTGGTCATAGGCTGTCCACGACTGGTCGTACACACCTTACGACTAGTCGTGAGGCACCAGATGTAGTTGTTGTACTTTGAGTCGTAGATCCAGGACTGGTCGTAGGACGAGTCGACACTATTCATACGACTGGTCGAACAGTCTCCAAGACTAGTTGTAGCACAACCAAAAATTCTAAAATTTTACAACAAACTTAGGACTGGTCCTGAAATATCTTAGACTGGTTGAGCCAGTGCTAGGACTAGTCGAATAAAGTCCAGGACTAGTCTTAGAACATACTATAACACTTATAAAAAAGAGTAATTAAATTATGTATTCGAAATGACCTAACCTAAGGTCAATCTAAGGTCTTTCATACCTGGGTCATGAAGTATGAACATTGAAACTTCATTTCTTCAGATGATGTATGACCTTTAAAGATTATGAAGCTTGAGATCTCTTCTCTTGATGTAGCTTGAACTTGAGATCTTCTAGAACTTGAGAACTTCATTATGAGTTGTACTCATTCTTGAACTGTACTTGAGTCTTGAGCAACACTTTTCTTTTGTTATAGCTCTTTTGAAAGACTTTGATTAAAGTTTATAGGAGTGAACAACGTACATGACCTTGCAAACCTTGCATGTCTTGAAGTTGAGCTTCATTCTCAACTTGTAACATTGTGATGCAGTGTCTTGAACATGTATATCTCCTCATGCTACACAAGACACAGATTGATGTTTTGGCACCACAAAATTTGACAACCAAAGAAGCATAAAACCATAACACTTACACCAATTCGAAAGGAAGGTTGTGTAGTAGGTTTGAGTAGGATATATCGACCTTCTGCCTGGCCATGGCAGAAAGTTTGTTGTATCATTTCTTAATCCTATGTGATCTAAATCTTCTAAATGATCAGGGCATTGAGTTCATTGATAACTAACAGGATTTAGATCTCAATTCAAACCGTAAATACTTCACTTGCCTATAGTTTCATCACTCCATGTTCCCAATTGTAATAAGTCCTTAGGAAAGTAGTTCTAAGGGGTGTGTTGATTGACCTAACGTTGAATATAAGCGATATATAAGTTTCCACCGATCCTAAATAGTTTCTAAGTTTAAATGGCCATCTTAAGAGTTATTAAAGAAGCCCATAAATATCAAGGGAATTCAACGAAGGGGGTCTCCATCCAACCTAATCAACTAAACCAACTAACTCTATCTTTCAATTATCCTAGCATAATCAGTCACTTACATTCGTTTGCATAACCAATAGCCTATTCCTAACTTAAGAGTAGCGCTAATCCAGTAGCTTAAATCCAAAGTCTACGCTGATATGTTGGATAATTTTATTTTCTAATACAAGCAGTTCTTATGGCGCTTGGGGTCAAAAGTTGCCTGGTTGGAACCACACCATCCAAACTTCAATTTTTGAGCACTTGAACTTGAATTTTCATGTGCTCAAGCACTTCACATGTGACCATACTAGCTAAGGAGGTCCCAAGGTTTATTGTTCCTAATTTATTGGAATTCCTATATTGCTAGATTTTTTGAAATCTACAAGTCCCCCTTTTAGGTCCAAAACTCTGATACCACTTGTAATGCCTCAAAAACCGTCACCCAGAGTACAGAGACCGCGATCCTGAGTTTCTGGGTGTTAACCAAATAAAATGTACGTGTGACCTCGTTCATATTCACACTCGAGCAATCAGAGTAACGCAATTCAAATTAATGGAACCAAAGTGAGGTAGAGATAATAAAAATCAATAAATATAAGGCTAATAATCAATAGTATAATTAAAAAGTGATGTCCGCACAGATGAGAATTATACAAATCATAATAATTACAATAGGAATAGAAGAAAAACTAACAAGCGAGAAGAAGATAGAGATCTACTGGGCACCCCGAGCGCACCACCGAATGGTCCTATTCTTAAGTTATTCGCATATGTCAAATTGGAGGCGTCAAACGCCAACATAGTGAAGAAATATTCCCAAGATTGTTGGTTGGGACATTTTAAGGAATAGAAGGTTAATAACAAATGCATATTCATACATGTAATTATTTCGAACAAGAAACAAAATGCATTTCGATTCGGAGAAATTACTTTATTCAAATATAACAAAGAGATTTCATACAATAATCATGACGCTTATTAATTCCGAGTTTATATACATCCCTTTCAAATCCCTTGATTCCAAGATAGAATACTTTGAAATAAACAAATATTGTAATCAATGAAGCTTGTATGTCAAATCCTAAATTTGACAACATTTCGACAGCAGCTTTGGTCATCTTCCAAGACTTAGGAGGAATGTTGAAGCTATTCAACTCATCTCTCTTTTGAACTCGTCCATTGTGCAAAGGAGAGAGCTTTGAAGCAGTGAAGATTGCACTTCCGTGATTCCGGGAGCATTTCAGCACTTTTTTGCCTTGGTTAATGATGACCTAATTGCACGACCCGAGCGACTGGAACACATGTTGCGCATTTGACGCATCGCAATGCTTGAGGGTAAGAACTGCGCAACCTGTTACGAGGTCAGCGCAACCAAGTACCTTGGTTGCGTGACCCGCGTAACCTGTTACTAGGTCGATGCAACCAAGTACCTTGGATGCGCGACATGCGTAACCAACTTGTCTTCTCACCTTCAATCTATCTTTAGAGCTCCGCCTTCCTCTAGAAAATCTTCCGTCCCAAATGAAGAGGGGAGTGGGGTATTTATATGCCTTCACGCGTGTGGCACCTCGATTTTTATGCCATGGGCCCCACTTAACATCAATCTCAACCATTCATTTTAATCTGTCTCTGCCTTTGGTTGCGCTGCCCGTGCAACGATAGTCTTACCTGTCCTACCCTCGCACCCAGTTACGCAGCCCGCGTTCACCAAAATATTCTTTGTTAACTGCGCAATACTCTGCGCTAGTCAGAGTGAACCATGCTACCCGTGCACCCCTCTACACTACTCAGATCATGTAAATGTTGTTTCTCCAGCGTAACCAGTTGCGTGACCCACGCAACGGGATCCTTTCCTCCTTTTTTTACTATTCACTCATCTTTTAGTTCTTTCCAACTTCTGAATCCTTCTTCATGATTCATGATTTTTTATGCTCCAATAGATGCCCCCTTGATCCGTTGCTTTGTTTCCCTGAATCAAAGAATACGGATCAATCTTCAATTAAAATCTGTCATCAATCATGGCAATTGTGCAACCCGCGCAACAGAAATTCGTGTATTGTACTCGAGCCCGGCCTCTATAAATAGCACGGCATTTGTCATTTCCTCATTTTCCACTTCCAGAGCTAGACTTTGTTTTTTTAAATTTTTTTGCACCTGCGCAACCGTGCTTGGTTGCGCGACCTGCGCAATGATTTTTCATCGCTTAAGGCCTTGAGTTGTTGCACATCCCTAGCAAGCACCTTTCGTTGCGCGATCCGCGCAACCAATTTCTTTCTCACTTGGTTTTTTTCTAACTTTTCCAACTTCACTGAACCATGGCTCATACAAAAAGAACCTTTATTGCCATAGACGCTCCTTCTGAGCAACCTTCCCATCAAGAACTCCCGAATACCGAAGCCTATCATTCGACAACCCCTCAAGCAACTAAATCACCGTCTTCTCCTGCTCAACCCTCTCGTAAACTGTTCAAGACCACACCTAGGCATCCCACCTATATAAAAGAGCCCGTTCTTCTTACTTTTAATTTCTCTTCCAGCATCGAATCGCTTCCATCTCCCATTCGTCAAGCTATAATCATGGGAAATCTCGAGAGGCCTCCCAAGCATGGCCATGAATATGACTGGGAGAAGTGGTTGAAAATAACAGCTCACTATTAGATGAGCAACCAGAGGCCACTTGCTCGAGAGGATACTCCTCCTTCTATACCTAAGAAGCACTGCTGCAACAAGGTCCAAGAATTCTAGGAGAAAATAAAGGAGCACAATAGAAAGAAACTTAAAAACTCCTGGGAATCTATTCGCGAGATTCAGGGTACCATCAGATTCGACAATCCCTATAGACAGGGCATTGTCTCAATCCCAGTAGACATTCATCGCCACCATTCTATGCTAGTCTGCGAGCCTAGAGACCACCTTACCGTAGAAAGGCTAGCGTATTCAGAGTCCTGGTCTTTCAAAGAGCCAAGATTACTGGAGGCATTCCTCAACTACTGGTGTCCATCCACCAATTCCTTCCATCTCCCAGAAGGGGAAATGAGCATTACCCTCTAGGATATCTATAGGATCACTGGATTGCCAATAACAGGAAAATATTTTGATGAATTCATTCCTACCAACGAGGAATTTTCCTTTGTGTCCTCACCCGATCGAGTCCCCTCCATTTTTGAGTCAACCACAGAGCTGTTTAGGGAAATGTCTAAGTTCCCAAACATTCGTAAAATCCATCCCATGCTATGGCTAGCTCATTTCAGTCGGGCTTTCAAGTGAGAATCCTCTTCCTACATCTCTTCTTTTCGCAGCTTGATATGTATATAACCCACCCATTATTTGTTCATCTTTCAGGTTTAACGGTGATCATACGTGGGAGATTGAACGTCTTCGCAAGAATATAAAAGGCCGTGCCGACTATTCAAATTACGGGAAACTTGTGGCATTCATCACTTATTGGTTGAGTGTGGTAGTCTTCCCCAGTTCTAAGTCAGCGGATGCCATCCGCTCATCTCTGTTTGTAATTGCAAGCGCCATGGCTGAAGGAACCAAATTTTCTCTCGCTCCTCCAGTACTCTGTTCGATCTACAAAGGCTTTGGAGAAATCGCATGCCACATAAAAAGCCCTTCCGTCGGTTCTGCCTTAACATATATACCATGGAACTATTTTCTCAATTGGCTTGACATTTACTTCCCTTGGACCTTTGAAGCACCTGAGAAGGCCTACATCGACCCTTCCCGGGTTCCTCTCTATTTTTTTCTAAAAAGGTCCATGGCGAAAAGATCTTACAACTGGGCAAAGGATGTCATTGCCTTAGACGACAAAATCAAATATTTCCATTTCAGCCTGCCTCACTGCACCGTGGATACGGAGAAAACAGATACAGACTCACTCACAGTGGAGGAAAGGATTTTCTTTATATCGATTAAATCATGTAGCCTCCCGTTGAGAGAGGGGACTGAATTCTGGTGTGAGCCATACTATCCAAGCCACTTCGCCCGTCAGTTTCGTTTTGATCAAGGAGTGCCGAAAGATTGTGGACTCGTAACCAGAAGGATACAGAGCTATGACACTGACCCTTTTAACTGGGCAATGATCTGGAAACAACTACTGGGTCAAGCCAATTCTTCTTTCATCATTCCAGGTTGCGATCGTACCCCCACGACATCATATAATCATATGAGATGGTGGGTACACCAATCCTATTTAGTTAGGAAGAGTCAAATAATGAATAAGCCTGTATGGCTTCCTCCTCCTTCACTCAAGGGCCGTACTATTGAAGCGGGGGTCGGTTTCATTACTGAGACAAGTCATGAGCCCTCGGCTGGACATCGGTGCGTATACCCATAGACGAGCCTATCCACAAAATAAAACCTGACAACACTCTCGAGGGTTAGACAGCGTATGGCGACACCTGTGAATTCGAACAAATCCCTCTCCAGTGCCCACGAAGGGGAGTTATAGAAGAAGCCACCCCTGAGCCAGAGAATGTCAAAAATCCTCTAGACCAGCCCTCTTCTTCTGTTCACCCTCAACAACAGTCGATGCCTTCACCTGTTTCTAGGACTCGCTTGTCTCCACAGCAGCCGGCTTCTTCCTCGATGACTAGATCTAGGACCCGTGCCCAATCTTCTCCCCAAGCAGGGACTGTAGCCCAAGTTTCTCCAGTTGTAACCGTTACAGAGAACGTACTAGAAGGCCAGCAATCTCTTCCCTCTAAAGGGAAACAAGTTATTATTGAAGAATCAAGTAAAAAAGATTCCAGGGATGAGAGTTCATCTTCTTCATCCGAACGTACTACCTCAGATGAAAGTGTAACGGAAGAAGAAGATCAAGATGACGATTATGAAGAAGGAGAAGTTGATATTGGTGATAATAATGATATAATTGTGGGGGAGTCTCCAACTGATGAGGGGTATATACCCTCAACTTCTGAAGCCGCACCTGTGAGAATTTCGCCTATCGTAGAGGAGGAAGAAGGCGAACTCCTCTTTTACGGGGAATACATGGACTTACCATGTAATAAAGTTTTATTATCATTATTTTCCTTCGTCCTTTCTTTCTTTCTTGCTTATCTCACACATTTTGTCTTAGGCAATCAAGCCGTAAATATAGGAGTAAACAACGCCTCTCCTTCGAACTTTCCATCTGTCATGCCAAGAGCTCTGCCAAGGTTTTCAATTCCTCCACTCTTAATAGTTCACAGGATTACTTTCCCAACGGAGCCCGCTGATCTTCCCACTTCGGTCATGGTTGCTTCAAGCACCAAACGTGAAATGGCTTCCCCAGTGGAGCCAACGGTGCTGCTTATTTCTACCATTGTTGTTTCAAGCACCGAAGCTATGGCCCCTTCTTTTGCTGAAAAGGTGGCTCCAAGGTCTCCTTTGACTAGAGAGACTGAACCGCTTGCTATTCCCACATCAGAAGAAGGTACTTTCTCCTATCTTCATTCCTTTATATTGCCTGCACATAAAATTTTATTATAATTTCATATTTTTTATGTCTTGATAGGGAATATACCTCAAAGTGGTGTAGCAAGCTCTGGCTCCATAGGAACTTCAGTAAATGCGTTGTCTTTTGAGAAAGTTTCCTCATATAAATTGGCATTGATCAAGAATTTCGTGTTAGCGATCGTCGAAATGTTTAAAGATCCTGATCAATGGCCCAATCTAATTGCCGCTTTGGAAGTACTGGATAGCGCCGCGCGGATGGTCAAAGTCGACGTTACTATTGTGCATAATGCCCTTTTAAGGTTTCATAATTCAATAACTGCTTTGTCTTCGGCTGAAACTCTGACTATTCCACCTGAAATCTCAGAATATAAGAAGCGGCTGACATACTGTCACGGCCCAAACCTGGAAATCGAATTCACAGGAATCTCAATCACCAAATCTGGTGCCGATAGCCTCCGTAGTATCCCATTCTTGGCCCCTAGCATTCATATGCCAGATTTTCGATCCTGGGATTCTACAAGGAGGATTTTTTTTATACATTTAACTAGTAATAAGCATAACCACAAGTTTACCCAAATCATAAAGGCAACATCATCATCACATATCCACTAATATAATCATTTGAATACAATGCTGAAAGGGAAATATATATGTCAAAATCAAAGCTCCAGAAAACAGCTGTACGCTCCAAGCTCAATGCTACTGCAACCTAACATCACCTGCACGTATCTATCGTTCATAAGCTTATAGAAAGCTTAGAGGGTGGTGTAAGTGTGTGCACGAGATAAGTGCTAAGTATTCAATACAATATCATAATCATACAATATCAGAAAGCTATTAATCCATAAACTATACAATGACTGAATAAGCAAAAACACTGATAAGAGAAGAAATTATCAGCGTAAACAGAAATACTGACAAGATTATAATCATACGATAACAGAATAAGTGGAAGTATGAACAAGTCCATAAGTTAATCAATATCAGAATACGCAATATAGGACATCTATGCAAATGATGAGTCATAGATAATCAAATGTCGAATGACAAGGATATAATGTAATACACAATTCGAAAGAGCTAATAAATATCATCACTCTCATCTAAGTCACATGAATACAGAAACATAACAACCCGCAATGCCACACACCGAAGATGTAATGGAATATGCAGTATATGGAGCTAATGGAATGACCATGCTAGAGTGTGATGTCGGGATGATAGTACGTAGTATCGTAGGCTACGGGGTCCACCACAAGGAATCTCTATCCAAACCAGTCCCATACCTAAATTTGGATAGTCTAACTCAACGTGGTAAACTCCTGATCTTAGGTTAGTCGCGCGCCTAACCGAAATCCTTATCATAACGAAGATACACAACAATTAGTTGCACACCACCAGCCCGAGTGGATAGTGAATGGATGAATGAATGAGTATACAACTCCTACTCAGTAGCTTGTCAGCAAAGTAGCCTGCCAACCGCTGGTAGCTTGCCCAGTGTGGTAGCTCGCCCAGGCCTCAGCCTCACCCACATCAGCGTCCGCCCATGTGCGCCCGCCCACATGGACAATAGTGATGGGGTGTCATAATATCATGTCAGTCCTCATATCAGTACGGTTCCTCTCTGGAGAAATCAGCGGGGTCTATTACACTTCACACCACCTGCTGCCCCAATCAAGCGCACAACTGGGTAAGTGAAAAAGACCTCACTATCCGCCTGTCAGTAGTCTGACAATACGTACCCGGCTCACCGATAGCGGACACATTCCTCGAGCTGGTCAAACTCAGCCTAGCCATGCCTACTCCCTCAGGCGGGTAAGGCTGCACCCCCTTCCAACCAACCACGACATAGTGGAGAGCGCAGCCATCTGGTAATCGGCACTCAACGTTCATCTACCCACTCGGTCTAGACGTTGGAGCATCCTCTAGAACCAAGAGGGTGTTTAGGGATTTTCACCCAGGGCCATATATGGCGGCCCGATGCTCGAACAGATTTTCAGTGTCCCATCTGGCCATCCACGATGTGCCTGTAGAGGCTACGGCCTTAATGTCATTAGGGCATACAGTAATCACAACACAATGCAAGATGTATGAGTCATACAATCCAATCATGCATCAATCCTGCGCATGTCATGCGCTCATGTGAGATAATCTCCACCTATCAGGGAGTCTCACATCATCCTGCCCAATGACATATGCAATGGTCAATCACATCTCATAACAAACATGCAGATGATGCGAATGGACATGTATCATGATGTTATGATGTCACATACTCATAAACGGTATCAATAACCGGCGTCGACAATGTGGACTTTTAACCAACATTGCCCCCAAGGAATGGCCCACATAGAATCAAATATATAATGGGCACATGGCCTCACACAAGGGCCAAATATACAAAACAGGTGGGCCCTGGTCATGGGCCTAACACATATCACAATGGGCCTTGCCCATAGACCTCAAATACATCTGAATGGGTCACACCCATGGGCCTTAGATATATCACAATGGGCCTCAAATATACTTCACAGGTGAGTCACATACCTGGGTCTAATATACATCAGTATGGGCTACATCACATAGGCCTAATATACATCACCATGGCCACAACCCATGGGCTTTAAATATACAATAGGTGGGCCCTACACATGGGCCTCAAATATATACTACAGGTGATCCTCAATGGACGGGTCACCAATACAACAGGATGGGCCTAATGACATGGACCCCATAAATATATCGAATAGGCCGCACCAATTGGGCCTTACATACATTGCAATGGGCCATGCCCCATGGGCCTTGCATACATCATAATGGGCCTTGCAACATGGGCCTCATATATATTTAAGGTGGGCCTCAACAACTGGCCTCATACGCATCAAGGTGGGCCTCAACAACGGGCCTCATACACATGAAGGTGGGCCTCAACAACGGGCCTCATACACATCAAGGTGGGCCTCAATAACAGGCCTCATACACATCAAGGTAGACCTCAACAACGGGCGTCATACACATCAAGTTGGGCCTCAACAACGGGCCTCATACACATCAAGGTGGGCCTCAACAACAGGCCTCATACACATCAAGGTGGGCCTCAACAACGGGCCTCATACACATCAAGGTGGGCCTCAACAACGGGCCTCATACACATCAAGGTGGGCCTCAACAATGGGCCTCATACACATCAAGGTGGGCCTCAACAACAGGCCTCATACACATCAAGGTGGGCCTCAACAACTGGCCTCATACACATCAAGGTGGGCCTCAACAATGGGCCTCATATATGGCCTTAGCAACAGGCCACAAATATATCAAGATGGGCCTAATCAATCATATGGGCTAAATTAATCAAATGGCTGATACGAGCAGGCCGATCAAATGGACCGATACAAATGGGTTGTGCGCCATGGAGTTATACTAAGCATGTTATAAAGTAATGCCCTATCCTTACAACGCAGCTGGCCTAGACGGCTTGCATACAATAAGTACGGGCCTACCAATGGGCCCTAGGGAGAGTCGTAATGCGGACATTAACCAAAATTATACTCGCAATGTGGACGTCAAACCAACATTGCTCCCAAGGTGTAGCCCATAGCGAATAATATTACGTAAACCAGGTTAGGATCACACATTGCAATGGACCTTAGGTACACCCCATTGGGCCTTAAATAAATTAAATGGGCCATGTCATATGGGCCTTTTACTCATCAAATGGGCCACATCAATGGGCCGCACCAATGGGCCTTATGTGCATTGCAATGGGTCATAACCCGTGGGCCTTAGATTGCATCAAATGGTTCTCGACCCATGGGCCTTATACATATCAAATGAGCCTAATCCCATGGGATTTAAAATACATCAAATGGGTCTAATCCCATGGACCTTGGAACACATCAAATGGGTCCACTCTATGGGCCTTAAATTACATCAAATGGGCCTAATTCCATGGGCCTTGGAACACATCAAATGGGTCCACTCTATGGGCTTTAAATAGTTCAACAACTAGCTACATTCATGGACCCAATTAAATTCAACTGTGGTGGGCCTCAAAAGTGCATTCATTAAGCCTAACATTTAAGGAACTAAAGATATAAATTATTTGCTCTAAGATCTTTATAATATGGTGGGCCCCACTCCTCAAAATTTTAGCCCAAGGCCAGCATAGTTATAACATGTTGCTGTCCTAAATTTAGGCACTCCATTGGAGTGGGTCTAAGGCCTTTAAAACTCTAAAAATTTAGGGCCAAGGTCCCTCATCATGCATACAATGAGAGGAAACTCAAAAAGGTGGCCTACCATCAGAAGAAATATTTTTGAATTATGGTTTTTTATTAAGGCATATTGCTGGACTGCACAATAGAAAAAAATCTAGGAGTCCAACCATCTTGGTCCATTCTTTTGGATACTCAAAAGGGGTCACTTGAAGTTGAAATTTCACAGAGTGATACTTCCATAGGTAGGCCACATCCTCACAAAATTTCATAATTTTTATATATCTCTAAGTATTTTAATTAATTTAAACAAAATAGACTGTCTAGAAAAATCGGACAGACCTGGACGTCCCAACATGGTGGGCCAGTTCGGCCCTCACCATGGTGTGTACAGGGGTCCATTAGCCCTAAAATTTGGTAGGTGTGTTCTAACATAGGTGGAACATACTCATAAAAAATTTTAGAATTTTTGAACATTTATAAATATTTTAATTCATTTACATAAGTCAATCTGTCCTGAAAATCAGACTGATCTGGACACCATATTATAATGGGTCGGTCCCGCCATCACCATGGTATGTACAGGCATCCTTTGGCCCCAACATTTTGTACGTGGGTCCTACCATAAGTATGTCACCTTCCTGAAAATTTTTATAATTTTTAAACACCCATAGGTATTTCAATAAATTTCAAAAATCCAACTGTCCATGGTGAAATGTTGCTGGAACAGTGCGGAAAATCCAGACTATCCACCTCACTTGGACCACACCTTTGGGACCCCAATGAAGGTCAGTTGGGGCTGAAATTTGGGGGACATCAAGATGAGATCCCCACCTTTTAGAAAATTATATTTAATAAGTATGAATAGTCCCCCAAATAGTCCCAAAATCTGGTCCAGAAACAACCAGAAACTGTCTAGAAAATTCTGGACATCAACATGTACTTAGATAAAATTTATTATATAAGTTAAATAAAAAGGGAAATACATTAATGGGCCACACACATCAGGAAATAAAATGAGGGAAAAGAGAGATAGAAGGACAATTCGGCCATAGGGAAAGGGGCTCCGCCACTATTGAGCCCTCCCAAGATCAATCACACCCGCACATCCTAGATTTACATTTACAACATGGATCTTGCACATGCATGGCCTATAATTAAAATGCATGGTGAGGATGCCATCCCCACCATGGTTATAAGGTCTAGATGACCCAAACATAATATGATATAAAATAAAACTACCATGATGGGGCCCATAGAGAAAGGCCCCATGCATGGATCATGCATACATAAGGTATGCCATTAGGCCACAACCATGGGATTGTGTGGGATCTCCACCATTGATTGGTAGGTCCTACACTTCCCTCATGAAAGAAAGAAAATATTTAGGCTATAGAAATCAGATTTTTTACATCTAGAGGAGCACCCACCGTTCGATCTTCTTGCTCCTATGAGTTCCTTAGCACCTTAGCTTTGATTCTAATGGAGGAGATGGGGAATGGATGGTTAGGATGGGAGATCATGGGGTAGGAAAGTGGGCCACACTTGAAGTTTTGAAAGAGAGGGAGAGGCTTGGAGAATTCTCATACGTATGAGATTTCTCTCCTTAGATTTTTTTGAGTTTGAAAATGAGAAAGAGAGAGAGAGAGTTGTAAAGGGAGAGAGAGAGGGGTGATGGATGTGGTGAGTGATGGGTGTAAGAAAATCTTGAATTTTGTGGCCATTTGTGTAAGAAAAGCATGGGTGGTGTAAGAACTTTTTGACTTTAAGGGCTTTTGGTGTAAGAGAGGTATGGGCTTGTAAGAGATTCTTGACTTTTGTAGTTGCTTGGGAATGAGTGAAAGGTGATGTGTACTTGACATGTACTTGACATGTGATGGATTGATGGATTGATGGGATTGATGTGACACCTCGTAGAGATTCTCTTGGGTTTCACAACGCGCGGCGTTTTCTTCGCACCGAACGTTGGCCCACATCTCTTGACCAGGGTATCGCCTCGGCGCGCAAGTCGCGGCATTCGAACCGCAGCGACAGCGCGGTCGCTATGGTAAAGGTCTTGGGTTGAGTCGATATGGGTTGATGACATACAAATCAGGGTCACACGTAAATATTGGTTAAGGGTCGAAGTTTGCCAAAATTCGACCGGTAAGACCGCGAAAGTTTATAGAATGGTACGGTCTAGGATACGGGGCTTACACATATTCTAAGGAAAAGGTTTCTCAACTTGCTCCGATTGTGTCTCACCACAATCAAGAATAATCGTCTTTGCAAGAGCAACTGAACACCTTCGCTGATAATGAAACAACCATCCAGAATCAGATTTCTCTTTTGAAGCAAAAAATTGCGTAGCTGGAAAAGCAAAGTTTAGAGGAGAGGCTAAATATCAAGAGGGTACAAGAAAAGATAGACTGCAGTTTTCATTCCGTAGACTCCGAAAGGTCTGAATTGATAAAGAATGAAGAACTCATAGTCTCATTGGAAGAGAAATTGGCCGGCCTCCCTGATCCTGTGTGAATGATCTCGACTGCTCATTTGGAACACGCTACTGCCCAAGTTAATTTTCAAGAAAATTTATAACAGTACTTGGCAGCATTAGGCATCACAGGAGAATTGTAAAATGGTTTTATTTTGTTTTGCTATTGTAACTATTTTCATAACTATAAATGACACAAGTTTTCTCATACTATTTTGATAATGATGTAATGATGCTTTTGCTTTATTTACGCAATGCATGCTTTGATTACTTGCTATATTATTGATGCATTATATATACTTTTATATCCTTTTATTCTTTATTAGCAAGGGATTTTCTAGATGATCCTTGTCCTAGTTGGCGGTACTAAATTTTAAATTAGTCAATCACACACAGTTTAAGCTCTTGAGTAGTGGAGCACACACAGTTTAAGCTCTTGAGTAGTTGGAGCAAGCTTATTAGACTCTTGCGAGAGTCGGGTCTTACGTGATGGTCTCTGTAACTCTCATGAGTTCGCTAGACTCCTCACTGCCTAGTGAGTTCATAAACCACGATCCATCAGAGGGGCCTAGTGAAGCTACCGGGGCCGTGAACTCAGGTTGGATTATGCATAGGGTTGGCCGCGGTAACTCTCTAGAGTTCACAGAGCTCACAAGGAGACCTTTGGGGTACCAAATCCAGGGTTGCCAGTCCATTAATGAGTAGGTTTAAGCCCTTCCTCATGACTTACTACTGGAATCGATTCCCTAAACTTAGGGGGTCTTACGCATGGTTGGCCTATCTATGGACATGATCCAAAGAGTGCACACTGTGGCCCACTTTTTCTTCATCTGCAAGGTCAGGCCCATTCACGGGAGGGCATTGACCTATGTTCCCCATGACGCTGTTGGAAAGCTATATAGATGACATTGGACTTACACACGTGACTAGCCTTCACAGACTTTTGGCGTCCTTGGCTTCATCAGCTGCCGCATGGGTATGCGTATGATGGCCTTCATGGGCTTTTTAGGGCCACTGGCTTCTCGCCGCTGCCCGAATGGTAAAAATAATAGGTCTTATGCGTAGCTGGTCCCTTTTAAGATTTGGTCCTTTTAGGACTTGGCCTTTTTAGGTCTTGGAGACTTGGTCCTTTTAGGAATTGGCCTTCTTAGGACTTGGTTAAACTGTCTTGAATGATTATAGGTCTTATGCATAGCTGGCCAAATAGGCTTGGCTTGGCTAGGCTGCCTTAAAATGCCTTATAAAGACAACAATGGGTATGATCCTCATGGTTGCACTATGAGGATGATAAACTTCCCTAACTGAGGGTGATCGTCGTTGCTCTCTGATTGGGAGTGATCATCGCTGTTATGCTGCGAGAATGATAAACTTCCCTGACTGAGGTTGATATGTCACCACTCTCACTAATATTTTCAGGAGAACCCGTCTATGTTGCTTATAATATATCAGCATGGTGACGATACCAAACCTGACAGGATTTTTTAGAGCTCGCTTGCTAATAACAATGGTCACTTTCTTTTTTGGTCATTTTCTTTTCATACTGTTTGTTTGATATCTAGTCTTGATATGCTTGCAAACTTCTTCTTTATTCATTTTCTAGATGACATATAGACATAGCCTTGCTCATTCTTGCCCCCTTTTGATTCAGAATCATTATGCTGGTGATGTTCTGAATCAAAACTAGTAACATCTTCAGGGATGGTAACTCTTTATGAAGCGAACATTGACCGGTATACTGATACCCTGTCCATTTTGATCTACAACTCTGTACGCGCCATTGGAGTATACTTCTTTTATTATATAGGGTCCATCCCATTTAGGCTCGAACTTGCCCCCTGTTTGATGTGTGACCACTATAGGCCTTTTAAGCATCAGTACCATATCCCCTTTCTTGAAGGAATGATATTTAACATGTTTATCGAAGACGGTCGATATTCTGGCTTGATATGATTGCAATCGCTGTTGGGCTACCAGCCATTTTTCATCAAGTAAATCTAATTCTTTCAGCCTCATCTTTGCATTGGCATCATTTGTTATGGACTGGTGTACCGCCACTCTGAGTGATGCTACTTGTATTTCAATTGAGATTACCACTTCCACGCCATATACCAGGGAATACGGCGTCGCATTCGTCGATGTCCAGTGAGTAGTTCGATATGCCCACAAAGCCTCCTGTAATTTATCGTCCCAGTCATATTTATTCTCGATCACCATTTTCTTCAGTATCTTGACTATCGTCTTATTAAACGCCTCTGGTAACCCATTAGCCAGTGGATAGTAAGGTGTTGAAAATGAATGATTAATGATGTATTTTTGACAAAGTTTTTCCATACCCCTATTCTTAAAAGTGGTACCATTATCTGTAACAATCTTCTTTGGGATACCATGGCGGTATATGATCACGTGACGGATGAAATTAATGACATCCCCTTCTTTAACATTGTGTAAAGCAATTGCTTCTGTCCATTTGGAGAAAAATCCGTTGCTACCAATATGTATTGCTTTCCTTTGGATGAGGGTGAATTTATAGGACTAATAATATCTAGTCCCCAAGCCGAGAAGGGCCAAGAGGTGACCGACTGATGCAGATCTTTTGGAGGAACGTGTATGACATCCCCATGAATCTAGCATTCATGACACCACTTTGCATAATCAATCGCGTCTTTGAACATGGAGGGCCAATAATATCTCATTTGATGTACTCTCTGGAACAGATTTTGACCAACTTGATATGCCCTACATTCCCCAGAATGCGCTTCTCGTAATGTTCGATTCGCCTCTTGCTCAGCTAAGCAACGCAACATTGTACCATTATACGATCTTCTGTATGATACTTCACCACATATAATGAACCTTTTTGACCGTTTCTTGATTCGTTGTTTCTCTGCTAATTCTTCTGGTAAGATGTCATATTTGAGATAATCGATGAAAGGTTGGTGCCAATCATTTGTTGTTATCTCCAAATATGATACAGGAAGAATTTCAGAGGCCTCTCCGATGATCTCTGCAGATGGTAAAAACCTTCTCTCTGCTATTATTACTTGAAGAGGATTTTGATTTGAGCAGGACAGGGTTGCGGCTAGGCTAGCTAAAGCATCTGCCTTCACATTTTCAGACCGCGGCACATGTGTAATCTCGATATGATAGAACTGATCTAGTAACTATTGTGCCTTTCAACAGTACTGCAAAAGCTCTTGTTTCCTCACTTCGAATTTAGTTGTTAATTGATTTATAATCAACTTAGAATCTTCGAAGATATACAGTGTTTTTAACTTCATTTCTCGAGTCATTTCCATTCTAATGATGAGGGCTCTATACTCCGCTTCATTATTCGTGCATGTAGTACCCAATGTAAAGGAGTAAGGTAACAAGTCGCCTTGAGGAGTAATATATATCACTCCTACCCCTACTCCTGATACTCGAGCGGTGTCATCAAAATACATCTGCCACGGGCTTTGCGACTCAGCCAACATTATTTGTTCATCTGGGAAGTCCTCATTGATAACTTCATGTTCTGCTGCGGGATGTGCTGCAAGGAAATTTACCACTACTTGACCTTTTACTGCCTTTGCCAGTTCATAAGTAATAATATATTCTGAAAGCAACAGCATCCATTTAGCCAATCTTTCACTTAGCATCGGCCTTGTCATAAAATTTTTTATGGGATCTGCCCTCGATATCAAAGTTATGCCGCGAGAGAGACAATAGTTTCTTAACTTCTGAACTGCTAATATCAATGCTAGACACTACTTCTTAATCGGCGTATAGTTACGTTCCGCACCCATCAGAGTTCTACTTTAATAATAAAGAGTGGTTTCTTTTTCGGCTTCATTCACCTGAGCTAGCAATGCTCCTAAAGAACTTTCAGCCACGGATATGTACAGAATCAGTGGTTTCTCTTTTATCGGAGTAGTCAGTACTGGTGGCCGTTTCAACAAATCTTTAATTGAGTCGAACTCATTTTGGTAGACTTGGTCCCACACAAATTCTGTACCTTTCTTCATCAGGTGGGAAAACGGCTGACATCTCCCTGCTAGATTTGAAATGAAAAGGCAGATATAGGCTAATTTTCCTTACAAACTTTTTAATTCTTTTAATGTCTTCGGTGGTGGCATATTTTGAATAGCTTGGATCTTCCCTGGATCGATCTTAATGCCTCTATGCCGGATAACGAAACCTAGGAACTTGCCTGAAGATACTCCAAATGTACATTTGGCTGGATTCATTTTTAACTGCTTCCTTCTAAGCCGATGAAAAATAGATGCCAAATGTTCACGATGCTCCTGATGATCTCCTGACCTGACCACCAAATCATCAACATAACATTCAACATGCTTGTGCATCATGTCTTGAAAGATATTTTGCATTGCTCTCTGATATGTTGCTCCGGCATTCTTGAGACCGAACGACATAACTTTGTAACAATAGATTCCCAATGACGTTTTGAATGCTGTCGCTTCTTCGTCTTCAGGCACCATTCTAATCTAATTATTCCCTGCATAACCATCCATGAAGGACATGATAGCGTACTGAGTGGTGCTATCAATCAGTAGCTTCGTTATTGGAGGGGGAAAATCATCTTTCGGACAGGCCTCGTTTAGGTCTTTAAAGTCTACACAAACTCTGACTTGCCCATTTTTCTTTTTCACCGGGACAATGTTCGATATCCATTTAGGATATTTGACTTCCCTGATAAACCCAACTTTTATCAACTTGTTCACTTCTTCTTCTATCAAGGGAACCAAGTTCGGATGAAATCGCCTCTGTGCTTGTTTAACCAGCTTCTTTTCTTTGGATATATTTAATCGGTGCATTGCTATAGAGGGTTCCAAGCCTGGCATCTCTGCATATGTCCATGTGAAGACGTCTTTATTTTCCTTGAGAATTCAGACATATTCCTCTGACTCCTGTTTGGAAAGGTTGGCACTGATGAATGTATTTCTTGGCTCCTCTTCCATACCCAGATTTACTTCCTGTAAGCTATCTATTGTCGGCTGCCCCTTGTCTTCTATCTGTTTCGGTGCCATTTTAGGATGTTCTATCGTCTTGAGACTCTCTTTTAACGACTGTCCCACTGTAACCATATTTACTACTCCCAATCCTTGGAACTTTCTTCACTTTTCTTGACCAACGCCGATAGGAATTTGGATCTCTTTCCCATGATTAAAGCCAGTGGGCTCTTCACAATCAAAGCCCATGTTTCTCATCATTTCTCTGCTCTCCGGACTATATTTTTTGAGATCTTGTGGTGTTAACTTGCCGTGATACACATTTTCTTCTTTCTCTTCTTCGGCCCTTGATTCTGCTGCAGCGTAAAATTCTATCGGTTCTTGATGCTTTACGTTGGCTTTGACCTGAAATCTCCCTGGAGCAGTCAAGAATGGCTTATTCTTTTCAACATGCGACAATGGCATTGTGTAATTGGATTATAATATTTTTAACTGCTCGGGTGACACCAGGGTCAGTGGCAATTATCTCGGTTATCTTAAATGCTTCGGCACGAAATAAAATTTCTTCTTTGTTTCAGCAGTTCTGGCCAGTCCTACTTCATTTGTTTCTTCTTTTATTGCACTTATCGAGGTATTGTCTAGGGCTCCGTTTTCATCGTTCTCTCTTTCTTCTTTAGCGAACCCTTTATAATAGCTAGCGTCTGTGAAGAAGGATTCGGCTTCTGTATATGGCTTAACGTCAGCCATTACTTTATACTGTATTCCGCCTTTATAGTATTTGAAACACCGATGTAGTGTGGAGGGTACGATGCTATACTGATGTATCCATGGCCTCCCAAGGAGAAGATTATACATTATTGTGGCATTTATAACATGGCATATGACGTCAGTAGTCACCTCTCCTACTTCTATCGTCATTGTAATCTTGCCAAGTGCGCATTGCCCATCTTGATTGAAACCTTGTATCATCATTCCACTAGGGCGCAGATCTGTCCGGTGGTAACCTAACTTACTGAACATTGACAGTGGCAGGAGATTCACTGTGGATCCATTATCTATCATAATCCGTTTAACGTTCCTCCCATGGATATGTAACACCCCAGATTTTGGCCAATCTGGGATTTGACGTCCTTAGGCAGTGGGTCAACTAAAACACCTGGAAAATCGCTCAGAACCCAATTCCATAGCCAAAGAAACCACTTAGGATTAATTCCTTTAGAAACTAAACATAAGTTAGCTAGCGCAACGTTGGAGTAGCTGGGAAATAGTTCCTGATCACTTTAAATACGTTCTACAAGACCCAAATCGAGTAGAACCAATGACTCTATAATACTCTATAACCTCAGACCAAACTCTAAGCAGGTTTGTTCTCTAGACCACTTTGAAATTTTGTATTGGATCTAGACCGCGCGTCAAAAGTCCGATACCTCCTATCTTAGACCGTTAGAACCGCCTAGCTGGACTTGACACTCATTTCAAAAATCAAGTCAAACCGATAATCACAGGCTATTTCATTGAGCCCGGACCGAAGAGAGTGCGAATAGGGACAGAATTGGAATTTTATATTCAAATCTGGTACACGACTTGACGCGTCAGTATTGAGCGTTCTGACCGTCAGAATTCAGCCAGATTACACCCTCGGATCAGGAGAAATTTCTATTTTATATCATGAGACTTTCAGCCCTGATCTACGTGCGGTGACCGTTGAACTGAAATTGGTCCGCCACGTGCGATCTGCGAACCCTGCCAGACTGAAAACTTAATGCGTGCTAGATCTGGTACGCATGAGCTTAAGTCCGATCGTATTCGACCAGGGGACCACCAGAAATGTCCTTTTGGACCGAAACAGCCCTGATTTGGATATGCACTAAGTGAACTTTGTACCGGAGCCTATTTCGGGCAAGTTTGGGCTTATAAAAGGGGTTGAAACCCTCACTCCTCTCTCCCATCCGAATTTGCAAAAATCCCTAGATTGGGAGAGAGAAAAGGTGAGAGTTTGTGAGAGAAGGTGGGAGAGAATTCCCTGCTGCTTGTGCCACGTGCTGTACGTGCTTAGGCAACGCACTCCGATCACTTTTTCGGCGATTCCTCTGCGTTCTCAGGTAAGAAAATACCCTAGAAGTTGCTGATTTGAGGTTCCTTTCATTTCCTAGCGAAGTAGCAAATAGAACTTGTGTATTAGGTTCTCTAATCGCCGTAGACGAAGCGTATACGCTCCGTTCGAATCACTTCACCTATAAGAGAAAAGGTGAGGATTTTAGACGCTTTGATTGACTGTTTCCAAAGCTTTCAATGTCGTTTAATAGTAGATTCTTGACGGCAACACCATTTGACATGTACAATATGCTGTCCGTTTCCTGTTTCGTAAACCAACGAAGAATATGAGATTTAGGGCATTTTAGTCATTTGTAGGAAGTACTGTTTTTACTCATATTTTTCTGATGTGATTGACATGGTTTATTGTCGCATTAGAATGTTAGGAATACGTGCATAATTAGTTTGGCGAAGAGATTCGCCTAAATGCGCACTTCGGGTCGACATACTATATGTAGACTTAAGTGTGTAGTGTAAGTGTTTGTATAAATGCTTGTATTAGTATGTGTTGAATTAAATGGTGTTATGAATTAGTTCGAGATTAATTTCTCAATTAATATGCTGGTGTAAATGGTTTTCTACATGTTAGTCATATGCATGATTTCATGATATGAATGAAATGCATGTGCTTGACGATTCGCTTAAGCTGTATGTTATAACATGTGCTTGATGATTTCATTTTGATTTAGTTTGAGATTGAATTCTCAATTAATATACTGATGGAAATGATTTCCTATATGTTGGCGATATGCATAAGTTCATTATATGTACGAAAGGCATGTGTTAGATGATTTACTTAAGTTGTACGATATAACATGTGTTAACATGCTCACATGGTTGTGTTTCATTTCCAATACTCTCACATGATCGCTGACGTGGATTCATATGTGTTTGGGACTATACTTAGTCCTGGCAGTCGGTAACCGAGCGAATTCATGGTTGGCTTATATTTGCCACGAACGACATGTCGATGAACGCCAGTCGTGTTGGAGTTGGCGGCAGTGGTTAGGCCACGCGAAGTGTTTTACGCACTTCATGTCGTTCGACTTGCGATGCGATCGTGCTAGTCGAGCTCGTCAAGTAACCCGACTGGCCGTTGTATGTTCACCCTGCATGAGTCATAACTGCTTGAACCTAGGGTACTGAACTTACCATTGTAAACCCTGTTAAGCATGGTACCTTGATCCATAAAGACTCATGAGCCGGGCATGGTGGTATGGGACACCGTGGTCGAGCTGTCGGCCTACGCTGGGGCCACAAACCTCCCCGTAGTGACCAGTGAGCACCTAGACTCGTGAGCAGATTATGGTGGTATGGAACACTATATTCTTGCTGTCGGCCTACATTGATAAAGTGATGGGGGAGCGGTGCAACGAGTGCGAACAACAGCCCTGGCAGCCCTTTGTAGTGACCGCGAGCGTATTCTGAGTCTACGGGAGGCGACGAACCGTCAGTAGCAGTAGAGTACAGTAGGCCTGTATTGGTAAGGTGATGGGGGAGCGGAGCAACGAGTGCGTGCAACAGCCCTGGCAGCCCTTGCAGCGACTTACAAAATATACATCGTATGAGATTACTAGGAGTGACGACCCTAGACAGGATCTGTGTTGGGATTGATATAAGGGAAGTACCTTAGTTTCCCAATCCTGTTGTTTGAATGGACTAATAGCAACTCGGAAATCATATCACCATAATATTGCATGTGCCTGGAAGATGTGGAGCACTCTAGGAAGTGTGACATGCCGCGGTCGTAAGATGTTGCCGTATGAGGGAGATCGTCGGTGAGGGCATACATCACGTCATGTCATAATTGCATTATCAACAGTATTAGGAATGTTTGAATTACTGCTTTACTATTATCGCATGATTGATTTGAGAACATGTTAATCCTTGCTCTATTATTCCACTGAGTTAGCTACTCACTCCCACGTTACGAGACGGTGTTCCTGGACACCCACCAGACCCTTTTGTGATTGCAGATGATGGCGCGGCCTACGAGGAGGAGCCGAACTTGATGATGATGATGAGGAGGAGGATCCCTCCTTTATGCGTGTTCTGATCGACGGGATTATAGGGAGGTTGATTAGATGCTTGACACTTGTCATTTTATGTCTTCAGAGCACTCATGTATATGTTTTCTTTTTATTTTGAGGTATGCATGTATATGTTTAACCTGGTAACATGTTCACACTCAAGAGACACACAACAGTTTATATATGTTATACATACTATCACAGACTTCCGCTGGTTAATTTAACTGTCTCTGGAGTATGATATGTTGTTCTGGCGTAATCCCACTCATGTTTCGTACATTAACACAGACAACATTCAATTATACATATCTATGTTGCATAAATAACATTTTGGAACTCGGGAGTTAGGTTTTTACTCGACCCCCCGATTTTCGAGATGTTACAGGATATGACCTTCTATCATCAACGGTCTGTTATGCTCTACCTCACAAATCAAATCATCATTAGAAAACGAAATGACCAGTAAACAATCTTCTCGCTTATTGTCCTCGGCATGTTCTATCTGTGCCAGCAAAGTCTCTCTGACATTATAGTCAGGAAATGCTTAGACCAGGCTTTGTCAAAATTCTTCTGATAACTTAAGTGCATCATAGACGCTTAAACGGGCCGGGATGCCTTTCAAATGACTCACCACACCATAAGTCACACTCATCATCTCATTCTTCTTTTCATTTTGGTCATCATTGTGCTTTCTTTTAGTGGCTTCTTTTCTTATGCCCCCTACTTTCTATTTTGCAGGACTCATTATCTTCTTTCCTGATCTCAGTGTGATTGTCGCTACCTTCTTTATGGCCTTGTGATCTCTTTTCTCCTTTTCATCTTAGGACCTTTTCTGAATTTTGAGCATATTCACAGTTGTCATGGTACCCTATTCTTTTCCTTCACCGATCACTATTTCGCCGTTGTTTATCATTCGTTGTATTATAAACTTTAGTGTGTAGCAATTCTCCGTCGGGTGCCCTACCAAACAATGATTACGACAGAAATTCCTTTCTCTGGTTCTTGTCACGTCTTCAGGACGTTTGGGTTCTGGTAATGATATTGTGTCGGCTTTCAGCAACTGATTCATCATAGGAATGACATCTTCTTTGTCAAAATTGAACCCTTCGTGAGAGTTAGGCATCCTAACCCTTTTCCTGTCATATCTTTTTCTTGGCTGTTGCCATTCTTCTTTACATTCTTGCCTCTTTTCTCTCGAATCCCTTGCATCTTTCCTTCTTTTATCATGTTCAACGGTATTTGCAGCCATCCTGTTGGGTATTCTTTTACTTGCTTCATGGTGAAAGGATGGCATTTTACGGGTCATCAATTCCAAGGCGTGAGCTTTGGTAGCCAGGTCACGGAAAGTTTGGATGTCAGCGCTGATGAGTCCAAATGTGATGCCTATTTCCATAGAATTCAAGCACATCTTAACTTGTTCCTTTTCTTCTAGCAATTTCCTACACGAAGACCCTAGTTTCTTCCACCTGTCTATGAACTTTTCCACTGGCTCTCCTTCTCTTTGACGGACAGAAGCTAATTCTGTGATGCTAACGTCACGTTCAGAAGAAAAGAAGTTTAACATGAAGGCATCTTGCATCTCTTTCCATGTATGTATAGACCCTGGAGCTAAACTGGAATACCATCGGAATGCCTTGCTCATCAGTGATGACCCAAATAACCGCAAGCAATACTGAGGTATTGTAGAGAAATTTCCCATGCTGGTGATGAAGTGCATTAAGTGTTCTTCCGGTGACCCCTCTCCGTTAAACTTCTGAAAGTTTGGATGCTTGAAGTTGACTGGAAAGGGGATTTCTTCTACTTCCCTTGAGTATGGCATCCGGTACCTGAAATGGCCAGTACTTGCACGCTCTCTTTCTATTCTTACAGCTTCTTCGATGACTTGTCTTACATCATCTTGTGTTACAGTTCTCGTAACTGGGACGGATCCTCTTAATCCTGCCCCTTGTTGATCGGAGCGTTAAGGATGGCTTTCATGTCCGTTCACTGCACTTGTCATTGGTGGAGCTGCAATTTGGGCCACATTATGTGTGAGAGTCGCTAGTGCTTCCCTGAGGCTTCTACATTCATCCATCAGCGCCCTTTGTGCTTTTGCCTTCTCATTAATATGATCTTCAGCGGATGACACATTTTCCTGGTTCGTTTCGACCATATGTACTGTGGCTTCTCTACTTTTTGATGAAGTCGTGCCTTTCGACAAAGTCGTAGCTAGAATAGAGCACAAATATGTTGACATCACAGGGCTCACAAAGAGAGGAGAAGGTGGGGTATCATTCGATTCTTGTGTACTCCCTGTACGATCGGTCGATTAAGGCGATACGGTGATCGGCGACCTTTCTTACAGAGACACGAACATTGGTGAGTCCCTCACTATTGCTTTACCTTTCTGCTCCTTCGTCCATCGAGCCCTCGGAGCAATTAAAGCTGGAAATTCGTGCTCTGTTAACTGTGGAACTGTTCGTTCAGGGTAAATCGCAGGGGGAGCAAGTTCAAGATTTCTTCTAGCGGTGTTGCGCGTCACAAGGCCTCTAACTCTTGGTGAAGACAGGTTCGTTCGGGGGTTCTTCGTGCTTCGTGCTCTCATCCGGCAAGTCATCACTAGGGTCCATTCCTTATCTCCTTTCGAAAGTGGAGGTGAAGCAGATATAACCCCGATTGTAACTTGAGTCAGACTGTTCTTGTTTGTAGGCTGTTGAGTCCCATATTCCTGAGGTGGATCCGGCACGCATTCTATTGCGAACCCCATAGGAGTAAAATAGAATTTCACTTTTCTCGCAGGAGTCACCATTGATCATGATTGGCAGTAGGATTCGAAAGCTTCAATAACAAAGCATGTTTGTAATTAGTATTTATAAAGTAAATATTCTATCTTAGAGATGAAGGGGGGATGTTCCCACTGAGAGTCACCATTTTGGCGTCAGAAGACGCCAAAAATGCCACGAGAATTCTATGATACTCTCAATGCTATTATTGAATTAAAATAAAATCCCCAGCAGAATCGCCATTTTGTTTCGAACAAGAAACAAAATGCATTTCGATTCGGGGAAATTACTTTATTCAAATATAACAAAGAGATTTCATACAATAATCATGATGCTTATTAATTCTGAGTTTATATACATCCCTCTCAAATCCCTTGATTCCAAGATAGAATACTTTGAAATGAACAAATATTGTAATCAATGAAGCTTGAATGTCAAATCTTGAATTCGACAGCATTTCGACAGCAGCTTTGGTCATCTCCCAAGACTTAGGAGGAATGTTGAAGCTATTCAACTCATCTCTCTTTTGAACTCGTCCATTGTGTAAAGGAGAGTTTTGAAGAAGTGAAGATTTCACTTCCGTGATTCCGGCAGCATTTCACCACTTTTTTGCCTTGGTCACATGATGACCTAGTTGCGCGACCCGTACGACTGGAACACATGTTGTGCGGTCGGCGCAACGTAATGCTTGAGGGTAAGAACCGCACAACCTGTTACGAGGTCGACGCAACCAAGTACCTTGGTTGTGCGACCCGCGCAACCTGTTACGAGGTCGATGTAACCAAGTACCTTGGATGCGCGACCCATGCAACCAACTTGTCTTCTCACCTTCAATCTATCTTCAGAGCTCCACCTTCCTCTAAAAAACCTTTCATCCTAAATGAAGAGGGGAGTGGGGTATTTATAGGCCTTCGCATGTGTGACACCTCAATTTTTATGCCATGGGCCCCACTTACATCAATCTCAACCATTCATTTTAATCTGTCTCTACCTTTGGTTGCGCTGCCCGTGCAATGGTAGTCTTACCTGTCCTACCTGCACACCCAGTTACGCGGCCAGAGTTCACCAAAATATTCTTCGTTAACTGTGCAATACTCTGCACGAGTCAGAGTGAACCATGCTACCCGCGCACCCCTCTACGCTACTCAGATCATGTAAATGTTGTTTCTCCAGTGCAACCTGTTGCACGACCCGCGCAACGGGATCCTTTCCTCCTTTTTTTATTATTCACTCATCTTTTTTCTTTCCAACTTGTAAGACTCGTATCCTAGTCCGTATTGTTCCGTCAACTACCGTGATCATTCCCGTCGAATTCCTGTAATCCGCAACCAATAATCGATATTTATACATGACCCTAAGTCGTACCCCATAGATTTGAGTCGGCTTAATCCGAGACTTGCACCATTGCGACTACACAGTCACCGCAATTCCAACACCGCGACTTGCATATCGATTCGATACCCTAACTAAGAGATGTGGGTCAGCGTTTATTTAAAAGAAAACACAGCGTGTTTGCAATCCCAAGAGAATCTTTACAACATGTCCCATCCATCTTATCAATTAATTCCATCAATCACCTCATGTCAAGTACAAAGCAACCCATGCTTTCTCTCTCCAAAGTCAACTCTTTCTTACCCTCTCTCTTACACCACCTTACATGTCAAGTACCACATCTATCACTCACCTCACCCTTTCACCCATCACACCCATCCCTCATCTATCTTACAACTCTCTCTCTCTTTTTCATTTCTCATCTCAACTCCCAACTAAAAAGTGCATCACACGTCCAAGCCCTCCCATATGAGAGAAAAGTGATTTTTGGTGGCCTACCTTTCCATTCCAAAAGCTCTCATCCTAGCCATCCATTTCCCATCTCCACCATCAAAGTGAAGCTCTAGGAGACCGACTTTCCAACGGACCGAGAAGATCAATAGGTGGGTGTTTTAATAGGGTAATTTTTTTATGTTTTTAAGATGGGCCAAGTGAGGCCTACCGATCAATGGTATGGATCTCATTTTGGACCCTAAGATGTGGCCGATGGCCCACCTTGATTATCGATATCATTCCATAATGGGGCCATTCTCCAAGGACCCCATCATGATGTTTAATTCTACTTTGAAAGAGGTCATCTAGACCATTCATTTTGGGTGGAGAAAGGATCTCCACCGTAGATCTTCGATTTGATGGGTCCACATGCCTCTCTCTCCCTCTCCCTCTCTTTTTATATTTTTTTTGGTGATGATGATGAGGTTGTGTGGCCCACTTGAATGGACCCCACCATGAAGTAAGTATTTTACCCAAACCATCTATAAGTGGGGCCCATCTTATATGTATTGTACTCACACCATCCATCATGTGGTGGCCCATCTAAACAGGCCACCGTAAATATGTTTGTTAAGCCCAAAAACGTCCAGCATCTGGACGTTGTTGGAAAGAAAACACAAATATGAGCTTGACTTTCTAAGCATTGGAGAAGGGCCACTCATATAGGCCTCACCTTGATGTTTATTTGCCATCTAACCTGTCCATGAGGTGGTTCACCCCCTGAGGTGGGCCCTCTCCAAAAATGAGGTACATCTAAAGCTCAGGTGGCCCACACTGTAGGAAACAGTGGAATTGGACATATACCATTGAAGCCCTTTCATGGGCCACAAAAGTTTTGAATCAAGCTGAAATTTGTATTTCCTCTTCATCCAGGTTTATATGACCTTATCAACAGATTAGATGGAAAATATATGTTATGGTGGGCCCCACGTGGGAGCCCACAGTGATGTATGTGTTGTAGTCCCACCGTCCAGGTGGACGGTGGAGTCCACAGTGATGTATGTGTTGTAATGCCACCGTCCAGCGGACAGTGGAGCCCACTGTGATGTACACGTGTCCACACTGTCCACTGTTTGGACAGTGGGACCCAGCATGATTTATGTGTTCTATTCACTCTGTCCACACTATGTGTGTGAATGTATATATATGTGTGTGTGTGTGTGTATATATATATATATTATATTATATATAATATTGTATATATTATATATGTATGATGGTGGGCCTTTATGTGGACCCCCACCATGATGCATGTGTTGCATCCAAACCATCCATTTCTTTTATAAGCTCATTTTATGGCTTGAGCTAAAAATGAGTCAGATCTATGGTTCAAGTGGGCCCACCTTGGTATGTGTATAGGGCCCACTTGTTGCATATTTATGGCCCATTGAGCAGGCCCATTAGGATGTATTTGGAGCCCATGGGTTAAGGCCCATTGTGATATATTAGTGCCCATGGATTAAGGCCCATCTTGATTTAATTGTGGCCGTCCGTTGAGGCCCACCTTGGTATGTGTATGAGGCCCATTTTGATTTATTCGGGGCCATTGTTGAGGCCCACCTTGATATGAACGTAAAGACCATTTGATGAGGCCCGATGTAATGTATTTGGGGTCCATGGGTTAAGGCCCATTGTAATATATTTAGGGCCCATGGGTTGAGGCCCATTGTAGTATATTTAGGGCCCATGGGTTGAGGCCCACTGTGATGTATTAGGGCCCATGGGATGAGGCCCATTATGATGTATTCTAAGGCCCATGGATTATAATCCATTGCAATGTACATAAGGCCATTGGTATGGCCCATTGATGTGGCCCACTTGATGAATATAAGGCCCATATGATATGGTCCATTTGATGTATTTAAGGCCCAATCGGATGTACCTAAGGTCCATTGCAATGTGTTATCCCAACTCGGATTATGTAATGATGTTTATGACAGTCGTGCCTTGGGAGTATGATGGTTTGATGTCCACATTGCAAGTTTAAATGTTGGTTAAACGTCCACATTACGACACTCCCTAGGGCCCATTGATAGGCCCATACTTATTGTGTGTAGGCTGTCTAGGCCCATCTTCGTTGTGAGAGTAGTTCATCACCTTATAACATGCTTAATATAACTCCATGATTCATACCCATACACATCATATGTATGCCTGATATGAGAATAGTTTGATCATATCATATGCCATTGGGCAGACTATTTACGGGACTCCTTATGAGACGGAGTACCTACATTATCGCCTCATACATGCAGGACTGCTGCATGACTGTATAGTGTGACTCATGCATTCCACATCTATGTGACTTGATCATTGTATGCCCTAGTGACATCAGGGCCGTGGTCTCCACAGGAACATCGTGGATGGCTAAATGAGACACCGAAAATACTTGATTCTAGTACTGTGGGTACTTAGGATGTCCTTGGGTGAAATTCCTAGAACCTGCGAGGCCAGGAGTAGCCCTAACATCTCGACCAAGTGGAATATGAGTGCCCGAGTGCCGAATACCAGTAGGTCGCGTCTCCCACTATGTCGTGGTTGATTCGGAGGGGGTGTGGCATTATCCTCCTGAGTGAGGGGGCTATAATCTAGGCTGAGTATGATCAGCTCATAAATGGGTCCGCTATCGATGAGCCGGGTAAGTATTGACAGACTACTGGTAAGGTGGATAGTGAGGTCTACTCCACTTACTTGACTGTGCAGCTAGGGAGGAGGCAGTTAGTGCAAAGTGTATTAGACCCTGGTGATTTCTCCAGAGAGCAACCATACTGATATGTGGACTTATTGAGCAGGAATTGCATATCAATTCATTCATTCATTCACTATCCGCTTGGGCTGGTGGTGCGTAACTATTTGTTACGTGTATCATCACATGGCCAGGATTTTGGTTGGGCGTGCAACTAACCTGAGATTAGGAGTTTACCATATTGTGTCTGACTATCCAAATTTAGGTATGGGACTGGTTTGGATAGAAGTCCCTTGTGATGGACCCCATAGCCTGCGATACTTCGTACTATCATCCCGACTTCACATCTCAGCATGGTCATTTCATTCTCACCGCATATTACATTGCATCTACAGTACTTAGCATTTTGGGTTACTATATTTTTACACTTATATGGCCTAGATGAGGTTGGTAGTATTCGTGGCTCGTTAGGATTTGCATATTACATTGCATCCCCAGCATCTATTATTGTCTTATTATGTTTTGCATCGCATAGCCTTGGTACAATTGATAGCACTCATGGACTTACTAGTATATTTCCGCTGACTCTGATATCATATCTTGTCAGTATTTTCATTTATTCCATTATATGATATATGACATTGTATTGCATACTTGGCACTTACCTTGTGCACACATTTGCACCACCCTCTAAGCTTTCTATAAGCGTATGCATGATAGATGCGTGCAGGTGGCGTTAGGTTGTAGCAGCATTAAGCTTGGAGCGTGCAGCTGTTTTCTGGAGCTTTGATTTTGACATATGTATTTCTCTTTCAGTATTGTATTTAAACAATTATATTAGTGGATATGTGATGATGATGTTGCCTTTATGATTTGGGTATACTTGTAGTTATGCTTCTTATGAGACAAATGTATGTCGAAAAATCCTCCTTGTAAGATCTCAGGATCAGAACCTGGCGTATGTACGCTGGGGGCCGAGAATGGGGTCTACGGAGGCTGTTGGCACCGGATTCGAAGATCGAAATTTTTGTGAATCCAATTTCTGGGTTTGGGGCGTGACACAACTTCTGAATCCTTCTTCATGATTCATGATTTTTCATTCTCCAATAGTAATGTATTTAAGCATGTTACATTTAACGCACAAATACTATGTTGTCATACATGTTATCAACACAACCAGCGTAAGTAATGATGGCATAAAAACAAAAAAAATTCTAATCTACATGGTAAGTATATTAGTGTTATGATGAAATGATGCATGCTCCTCACAATCCAACATTCCCTCACAAGCAACTTCCATTCTTATTTCTTAAATGCCAACACTCCCTCATAAGTGACTCCAACACCAAATCACTACCAATCCTAAGATATGCATGATTAGCCAAGTGATTATTAGTCTGAGTTCATACAATAGGTTGGAGAAGCTAGGATGATGTTATTATATTACGATTCATTATTCAGATTACATGGTTCATTGTGGCAAGTGGTGGATCCTTACCAGTGTCCCTTGATCTAAATTAAGGCATCAATAAGGTATGAGTTGTCACCTAATACTAAGTATGAACCATAAATTCAGATGTGTGGGCTTGTCACTCAAAACTAAATCGTTACAAAGGAAATGGCTCGTCACCCAATTCCATTCATGCTTGATCGTTTGAATAGTACTCTGTCAGGGAACCATCGGCTAGGTAATATGATGGGGGCTATTCGAACAAAATATTATCACCTCTATCAGTGCTCAATGGTCACTATAAGGAGGCTCGTCACCCAAGCATAGGCCAACAGCTCGAACTTGGTGTTGAAATTACGGTGAAGACCGCTTTAGTTGAAGTAGGAATAGGTCAGTATATCCTAGAGGGGGGTGAATAAGACTTTTTAAAATTTTTATAAATTATTAAAGACCCTTTTCACACTAATCCTATCACAGAGTATTGATTGGGATTACTCAACCTTAACTCTACTGGCTTCCAAGCCTGATAGAGGATCCAATCAAAAACCATTTAAAAGACAAACAATGTATAGATGAGATTGTGATGGATATGACTGTGTGTGCGTAGGATGTGATCATATATAAAGACATGCAAGGAATCACATAAATGAAAGATAATATCAAACTTAAACACAGTCATTTTATAGCGGTTCGACGACTTGTCTACTCCACCCCGGCTTCCACACTCAACCCTTGAGTGACCGGATTTCACTAAGGAGGTTTTTCATAGTTCACCTCAAACCTAATGTTTTAAATCAGGTTCACCTTCAACCTTTACAGAGGTTTCTACTCGGTTCACCTCAAACCCTGGAGTTTTACTGGCATACTCCTAACCAGATGTTTATGCCCACATAGGACAAGGGTCCACACAACGCACCCTGAGGTTTCTACTCGGTTGACCTCTAATCCTGGAGTTTTACTGGTGTACTCCTAACTAGATGTTTATGCTCTCCACAGAGCAAGGGTCCACACAACGTACCCCGCACGTACACTCCCATCGGAGGCCTCCTTCGAGGACTTCAAATGGTGAGCAACACTTAAAACCCAATCCTAAAAAGGAATGATCGCAAGTGTCCTCTAGACTCTTAGTACTTACAGATAAGTTGATGAGTCCCTTTCAACACAATGATGAAGACCTTCTACTTGTTGATGAAGAGTCTTCAGCTCCCTTGATCCGCAACATGAAGATGTATATATGCTAGGCTTAGGTTAGGTCAAGGTTATGATGGACTATCACTCTCTAAAGGTTTTCCTATAAGGTAGATAGAGAGGTTCCCATCATCTATGCATTCAAGACATCCCAGCTTAATGATATGTCATTAAGGTAGTAGCTGAAGGATCCTTGAATGCGGAAGTTCATTCTCGAATCCACTCTATAAGATATCAATGATGAGGGTGGATTGGAGGATGAACTTCTCGAGAGAAAGGGCTTAGGTAAATGATAGGAAGGTTAAAACACTCTAAAGCACTCTCTTCTTTTTTCTCTCTCAGCAATGAAGACAACTCTCTCTATTTATAAGCAAAAGGTTCCAATGGATATAAACGGTCATATTTATGACAGAGTTCGATATCATCGATCAGTCATCGATATGATCGAGCGTATACTCTCGATTGTATCGGCCGACCTCTCGATGATAAGAACTCAATTGTCATTTCGCTTTTGGAAACCTTCTGCCAACTGGTCGATGGGATTGAGACACACATCGATGATATCGAATTTTGAACTCCAATTCCATCGAGTGATGGTTCGATTCTATCGATAGTTGAAAAATAAGAGAGAAGTCTTGAAGAATTTCAGGATCACAGATATGATCGGGGAACCAGTCGATGTCATCAGAATTTGTACATCGATCATATCGGCGACCATTCGATGGGATCGAAAATCGTATAGATTTTACATGTAAGCTTGCTGGACGAATTATGTCCTGACTCGATCCAATCGACATGGTCTCGATATGATCGATATATGAATATCATTTTATCGACAGGCACCCCGATCAACAAATAAAAGCAACCTGAAATTCATGCTGGAGAGAACATGCGCCCCACAGTCGATATGATCGACTGACTCCCGATATGATCGATATTTGAGTTCAGATTGAATCGGACAGTCATCGATATATCGAAGCAGTTGATAGTTTTCTTTAGAAAAATAGGGGCGCCGGAAAGCAGTCTATCGATACGATCGATCCACTTCAGATATGATCGATTTTCAAATATCGATGATATCGACTCGAAGGTCGATATATCGATAAATCGTCTAGAAGATTGTTTGATTGCTGGACGCTTTTTGTCCTCACTCGATTGTATCGATTGATATGTCGAGGACATCGACAGAGCTAGTCGATCATATCGAAAGGGAAATCGATATAATCGACAGTGTAAGAAAAACTTAAAAAATCTTCTTTTGGATAAAAAGTTTTCTTACATATAAACCCTAAGATGTTCTACTTCTTTTTAAGGGTTTAATCACCTGGTGTTTTGGGACATGGGATGTGAGGATATGATTTACCTTTTGGTGAGCTTCCACACATCCAGATGAGGCAGACGCTTGACATGATCTTCTTGTTAGGTGCTATCGTCCGACTGACTCAACATACAACATAATTGACAAACCTGGGCACGTAATAGGTGCACTTTCAATCTCCCCCTTTATCAATTACGTGACAAAATCCCCAAAACACCCTAGGAACATATCTAGACAGATATATCCTAAATTGTGTGTACATGTATTAACACAATTTTACAAATTCTAAACACCCATGTACACAACAAACAAAATTCTCCCCCATAATTCAAAAACTCTCCCTTTCTTGTTGCGGCTGCTCCCCCTAATACCTGCAACAAAGACATACAATTTCCGCTCGGGGTGTTTAGAATTGTTCTCTCCCTTTTTGTCAGTCATTGGCAAAGGTATAAGACATGATATTGACTGAAGATTGAAGCATATGGGAGAACCAACTAGAGATAGATAGATGCATATGAATGAGAGCAGTGTAAAGCATACATCAAGGAAGAAACAAGCAACATATTTATAGCAATAGCAGTAAGAATGACACTGAAATATGAATTAGAATCAGCCGTATTATGAAAATATATAATGCCACAGACAGCAGTCCCACTATTTGTCCAAAAATAAACAAAAAAAAAATGTATAGGATAGGCAAAGGCCAACTGAATGAACTCTTAATGGTGTCGAGAAACATCACTGGTGATCAAGTTTACCAGGTGTTGAGTAGTTCCATGGAGGATATTGAGCTTTTCTTCAATAAGAGTGAGACGCCTTTCACAATTGTTCAGCCTGTCCTCTATACCAACAAACCCATTGAGCAGGTGATGTTCGAGATGATGAGCTGGGCGATTAGTAATTGAGTCGGGACTGACAATTGGGGGGCGATTTGATCCTCCCTGGGTGGGCCTCATTGTAGGTGGATGATCAGATCTGGATCTAGAAGGGTAGTGCCTTGAGGGAGACAAAGGAAGACAGAATCGTTGTGCTGCTAGTGATGCATCATTATCAAACCAGGCTTCCGGATGCACTTCATCACATATGGTAGGAATTCCAACATGGTGGGCGAGCTTGCATATGAGCACTGAAAAGGGCAGTGACTCAGTATGAGATCCATGGAGAACACGAATGACCTGCGTAAGAAGAAGAGTGGGCAAGCACACACGATTTTCTTGATATATATCATAGAGAATATTGATCACAAATGGAGAAAGATGTTCACCAAGGATATCACATGGATACACATTCGAGCAGAGGATGCTGTGAAGAATCTTGAAAGTAGGTCCAAGATAATTGATATGCAGTAAATTTCCATCAGTTCACGGAACTGTAGTCCCTTGGCACAATGCGCGAGTAACTTCTCCCCATACTCCCAATCCATTGAGATTTCGATTGGTTACTGGAATTTTAGTGACCTCAAGATCGAGAAGTTTTGCCACAGTCACTGGAGTGATAAGCTTTAAATAGTGTGCAAGAGTAATTCGAATGCTGGGGGGATCTTCACAAATGATATGGCTATGTTTGTGGAATTCATGTATCACCCCCAGTTGGTATGATCCCCCAAGATGTTGAATATTTTTCCACCCAATTACTTCGAGAAGAAGATCAACACCAAAAGGCTCAACTGCACTATGGAGCACTAGTCGTTCACTGATGATAGATGGACTATTTTCTTTTGGAGTAGGATGATACCTACGAAAATTTGATTAGATGCTTGTCTCATCTAAAGATTGAAAGTGAGCCTTACCTTTCCTTTGGGTCATGTTTGAGGAGGTGAAATGCTGATAAAGATTGAAAGAAAAGAAAAATATGAGTTCGAGTGTGCCTTTCTCTTTATATAGCAAACTTATCGATCATATCGATCAGTTACTGATTGCATCGCAGAACTTTTTCCCAAAAATTGCTCGGGCGGTTGATTGAAAATAGCAAGACAACCGTCGATTGGATCGATGAACAGTTTCGATGGAATCGATAAAATCGATACTGTGCCGATATCATCGAGATTGTAAGAATTTTAACCATGAGCAACACAGACTTAAAGATTTTCAGTGAGTACCATAAGTCCAGAGATATTATCAATGCGAATAAATGCCAATTGACTTTTGGAGGTCACAGAACCTATTTGTGTCAAGAGGCTTTGTAAGGATATCGGCAAGTTGTTTTTCAGTAGTAACATATTTTAATACAATGGTCTTTTCTTCAACTAATTCTTGGATAAAATGATGACGAATGTCAATATGCTTGGTCCGAGAGTGTTGAACTGGATTCTTTGAGATGTTGATAGCACTGGTATTGTCACAGAAGAGACTCATTGTGGTTTGTGCAATCCCGTAGTCGAATAGCATTTGTTTCATCCAGAGGAGTTGAGCACAACAGTTACCAGTAGCTATATATTCAGCTTCTGCAGTGGATAATGAGATTGAGTTTTGTTTCTTGCTTTGCCAGGAAACTAAACAATTGCCAACATAAAAGCATCCACCACTAGTTGATTTTCAATCATCCAAATTTCCAGCCCAATCAGCATCTGAATATCCTGTAATGATGGTGGAGGTTTCATGCGGATACCATAGTCCAAAGGTAGTTGTCCCTCTAACATACTTGATAATCCTTTTAACTGTTGTTAGGTGAGATTCCTTAGGATCCGCCTGATAACGAGCACATACCCCAACACTCAAGGATATATCTGGACGACTGGCAGTTAGATATAGTAGACTTTCGATCATACTTCGATAAAGATGTTGGTCCACACTTTTGCCATTAGTATCTTTTGAAAGTTTTAGAGTACTACTCATAGGTGTGTGATAAGTGCGACCAGATTCAAGCCCAAATCTTTTCACTAGATCTTTTGTATACTTGGCTTGATTTATGAAGGTTCCATCATCCAGTTGCTTGACCTGCAGCCCTAAGAAGAAATTTAATTCACCAACCATGCTCATTTCAAATTCTGATTTCATGAGGTTGGCGAATTTGAATGTCTCATATTCGCATGTTGATCCAAACACAACATCATCCACATAAATCTACGCTATAAGCAATGAATCCTTTGTTTTATGGGTGAACAGTGTTTTGTCTACACTTCCTCTGTAGAATTCATGGTCTAGAAGAAACTTCGTTAACCGTTCATACCAAGCACGTGGTGCTTGTTTGAGACCATACAGAGCTTTGTCCAACCGATAAACATGATGGGGATGCTTATGGTCTGAAAATCCTTTTGGTTGTTCCACATATACTTCTTCAGCAAGATCCTCATTAAGAAAGGCACTCTTAACATCCATTTGAAATAATTTGAATTTTAGTGCACAGGTAACAGACATGAGAATTCTAATGGATTCTAGACGTGCAACGGGGGCAAAGGTTTCATCAAAATCAATTCCTTCAATTTGTGAGTATCCTTGAGCAACTAACCTTGCTTTGTTTCTAATTACATTTCCTGATTCGTTAGATTTATTTTTGAAGACCCATTTTGTTCCAATGACATTTGTCTCTGTTGGTCTGGGAACTAGTTTCCACACCTCATTTCTCTGAAATTGTTGAAGTTCTTCCTGCATGGAATTTATCCAGTATTCATCTTGAAGAGCTTCTACAATATTTTTGGGTTCAATCTTTGAGGTAAAACAGAAGTGACTAGAGACATTGTCTATTTGTCGTCTAGTTCTTACACCGACATTAGGGTCTCCAATAATTTGTTCTCGAGGGTGATCTTTGATGACAAGTTTGTCTGATGATTGTTGAGGTTCATTCAATAATGAAGATTTGTCATCTAATTTTTCGAGTATGCATGAATCTACATCATCGTCTATATCATTTACAGGAGAATTTATATCTTGAGGATGATCATCTATTACCACATTCGCTGATTCCTGAATAGTAAGGGTTCTTAAGTTGAACACTCTATAAGCACGACTATTCATGGCGTATCCAAGAAAAATGCCTTCATCACTTTTAGATTCGAACTTCCCTAGATGATCTCTATCCTTTAAAATGTAGCATTTACTACCAAAGACCCGAAAGTATTTCACATTTGGCAGTTTCCCATACCATAGTTCATATGGAGTTTTGTTCAGACCTGCTCTAAGATATACTCTATTTATGATGTAGTAGGCGGTATTGACAGCTTCTGTCCAAAAGCTCTTTGCCATGTCCTTTCCATTTACCATGACAGACCCCATTTCTTGCAATACTCATTTTTTCCTCTCAGCAACCCCATTTTCTTGAGGAGTTTTTGGAGCTGAAAATTCATGATGAATTCCTTTATCATTGCAGTATTTTTCAAATTCATAATTTTTGAATTCACCACCATGATCACTTCTGATACATTTTATATCATATCCCTTCTCATTTTGAATTTGTTTTGCCAAGACAACAAATTTTCCAAAAGCATCTGATTTTTCTCGAAGAAATGCAACCCAGGGAAATCTAGTGTAGTCATCTACTATCATCAAAAAGTATCTTTTCTTGCCATGACTTTCCACTTTAGTAGGACCCACTAGATCCATATGCAGTAGATCCAAGGGCTTTGTTGTGGCTATGGTGGTTGTCTTTTTATGTCCGGCTTTTATCTATTTTTCTTTTAGACATTCCACACACACTACTTTTTCTTCTGTTCTAATTCTGGGAAGGCCTCTAACCAAGTTTTTTGAGCTAAGTCTGGCTAAATTTCGGTAATGGACATGTCCCAACCTTTGATGCCATAATCTTGATTCATTCTTTACAGCCATGTTACATTTTGTGGAAAGACCCTTATCGTTGGTACTTTCAATAATATAACGGTTATCACTAGTGCGTGTACCTTTTATGAGAGATTTTCCTGTAAGATCTATTATTTTACACACATCTTTTGAGAAAGTGACCAGATGTTTCTTATCACAGATTTGAGAGATACTAAGGAGATTATGTTTTAGACCTTCAACACAGAGAACATTTTTAATTTTTGAAAGACCTGGTACTCCTATTGTTCCTTGTCTGATAATTCTGGCCCAGCTACCATCTCCGAATGTGACTGATCCACCATTGAAGTTTGAGTATGAACAAAAATGAGTACAATCACCAGTCATGTGTCTAGAACACCCACTATCAAGATACCACTTTGAACAATTACCAGCTTTCAGAGCGGTGTGGATTACAAGGCAATTTTGATCTGTCACATCCTCTGAAACTTTCTTGATCATGATTCCTACTTCAGTCAAGATCACTCTCTAGGTGGTGAAACCCTTAAAGAGAGACCCGTTCTGATACCAATTGAAATTGTGGTGAAGACCGCTTTAGTTGAAGTAGGAATAGGTCAGTATATCCTAGAGGGGGGTGAATAGGACTTTTTAAAATTTTTATAAATTATTAAAGACCCTTTTCACACTAATCCTATCACAAAGTATTGATTAGGATTACTCAACCTTAACTCTACTGGCTTCCAAGCCTGATAGAGGATCCAATCACAAACTATTTAAAAGACAAACAATGTATAGATGAGATTGTGATGGATATGACTGTGTGTGCATAGGATGTGATCATATATAAAGACATGCAAGGAATCACATAAATGAAAGATAATATCAAACTTAAACACAGTCATTTTATAGCGGTTCGACGACTTGTCTACTCCACCCCGGCTTCCACACTCAACCCTTGAGTGACCGGATTTCACTAAGGAGGTTTTCCATAGTTCACCTCAAACCTAAGGTTTTAAATCAGGTTCACCTTCAACCTTTACAGATGTTTCTACTCGGTTCACCTCAAACCCTAGAGTTTTACTGGCATACTCCTAACCAGATGTTTATACCCACATAGGATAAGGGTCCACACAACACACCCTGAGGTTTCTACTCGGTTGACCTCTAACCCTGGAGTTTTACTGGCGTACTCTTAACTAAATGTTTATGCTCTCCATAGAGCAAGGGTCCACACAATGCACCCCGCACGTACACTCCCATCGGAGGCCTCCTTCGAGGACTTCAAATGGTGAGCAACACTTAAAACCCAATCCTAAAAAGGAATGATCGCAAGTGTCCTCTAGACTCTTAGTACTTACAGATAAGTTGATGAGTCCCTTTTAGCACAATGATGAAGACCTTCTACTTGTTGATGAAGAGTCTTCAGCTCCCTTGATCCACAAAATGAAGATGTATATATGCTAGGCTTAGGTTGGGTCAAGGTTATGATGGACTACCACTCTCTAAAGGTTTTCTTATAAGGAAAATAGAGAGGTTCCCATCATCTATGCATTCAAGGCATCCCAGCCTAATGATATATCATTAAGGTAGTAGCTAAAGGATCCTTGAATGTGGAAGTTCATTCCCGAATCCACTCTATAAGATATCAATGATGAGGGTGGATTGGAGGATGAACTTCTCGAGAGAAAGGGCTTAAGTAAATGATAGGAAGGTTAAAACACTCTAAAACGCTCTCTTTTTTTTTTTTTCTCTCTTAGAAATGAAGACAACTCTCTCTATTTATAGGCAAAAGGTTCCAACGGATATAAACAGTCATATTTATGACAGAGTTCGATATCATCGATCAGTCGTTGATATAATCGAGCGTATACTCTCGATTGTATCGGCCGACCTCTTGATGATAAGAACTCAATTGTCATTTCTCTTTTGAAAACCTTCTGCCAACTGGTCGATGGGATTGAGACACACATCGATGATATCGAATTTCGAACTCCTATTCCATCGAGTGATGGTTCGATTATATCGATAGTTGAAAAATAAGAGAGAAGTCTTGAAGAATTTCAGGATCAAAGATATGATCGGGGAACCAGTCGATGTCATCAGAATTTGTACATCGATCATATCGGTGACCATTCGATGGGATCGAAAATCATATAAATTTTACATGTAAGCTTGCTGGACGAATTATGTCCTGACTCGATCCAATCGACATGATCTCGATATGATCGATATATGAATATCGTTTTATCACAGGCACCCCGATCAACATCAAAAGCAATCTGAAATTCATGTTGGAGAGAACATGCGCCCCACAGTCGATATGATCGACTGACTCCCAATATGATCGATATTTGAGTTCAGATTGAATCAGACAGTCATCGATATATCGAAGCAGTTGATAGTTCTCTTTAAGGAAATAGGGGCGCCGGAAAGCAGTCTGTCGATACGATCGATCCACTTCAGATATGATCGATTTTCAAATATCGATGATATCGACTCAAAGGTCGATATATTGATAAATCATCCAGAAGATTATTTGATTGCTGGACACTTTTTGTCCTCACTCGATTGTATCGATTGATATATCGAGGACATCGACAGAGCTAGTCGATCATATCGAAAGGGGAATCGATATAATCGACAGTGTAAGAAAAACTTAGAAAATCTTCTTTTGGATTCTTACACATAAACCCTAAGATGTTCTAGTTCTTTTTAAGGGTTTAATCACCTGGTGTTTTGGGACATGGGATGTGAGGCTATGATTTACCTTTTGGTGAGCTTCCACACATCCAGATGAGGCAAACGCTTGACATGATCTTCTTGTTAGGTGCTGTCGTCCGACTGACTCAACATACAACGTAATTGACAAACCAGGGCACGTAATAGGTGTACTTTCAGGTGTCCCATGCCACCATGCTCGACTCACGAGTCTTTAGGGATCGTAACGCACTAATGGTTATAAGTAGACTAAATCAATGGTAATGGTAGTATCTAAGATTCTATTGAATGTTATAAAATCACCAATCACAAGAATGATTGAGCTTACATTAGGCTGATGCGATCAACTACGGAGGACCCCAGGCAAATCGGCATTGGGTGCAAAGCATACCGCGTAGCTCCAACTACTACCGATCGTCCGTGTTCAACTCCGGTCGACCATATAAGCCTTGGATAGCCTCCCTAAAGTGGTAAAGTGGGCTATCTACATATTTAGATAATTTGCGAAGCTCGATCCACCGCAACAACACAATTCAATCATCCTAGTATTTATAAGTATTCAACATTCAAGAATTTTATAATATTAAGAGTTTTATGCCATTCAAGCATTTCATCAAGCATGTTATCAATCAAACAACAAATAAATAAATTTAATTAATCTAAAATACCGAGTAGAAGCTTAGGGGTAGATCCTCACCTTAGATTCAAAATCCTTGACTCGGATGCGGCCCTAACGTAAGAAATTTGGGAAAAATACTCCAAACCTAAATTAAAGTATAAGACTATCATTAATGACCTAAATTTAGTCCAAATTAAATGTTAAACAATGAATTATGTCTTAACTAACTCGATTGGAATGATCCATCAACTCGGTTCGATGAATCAGGACTCGTAATTAGTGCACAACCGAAATCATAATGGAATGGGCCCCAATTAAAGACTTTAATCTCCATCACTTTCAGAATTGCTAGATTTAGAATTTAATTAATCAGTGTCATCCCATGTGGCTGCCATAGCCTTTCCTTTTATTTTCTTAGCAGGACATTCAGTAGATAAATGCCCATATTTCTGACAATTATAAGATAGAGGTTTTTGGACTTTCTAAAAGATATTCTTATTTGGTGTTTGTTGTCCAAATGTTTCCCTTTATTATAGTATGATTTTTCATGGTTCCTATTAAAGAATTTTTTGAACCATTGAGCCAAGAGAGCCACTTCATCATCAACATCCTCATTTTCACTTTCCTCTTCCTTAATCATGGTTAAGTTTTTTAGAAGCCTTGAGGGCATTACTGTGGATTTTGTGGGTGGTTTGAAGTGTAGTTCAAAGGTTTGTAGGAAACCTACTAGTTCTTCTACTTTCATTTCATCTATGATTCTACATTCTTCAATGGTGGTAACTTTGGAGTTGAAACATTCCGGTAAGGATCTTGAATTTTCCTACAGATTTTAGATACTAGAATTTTCCCTCTCAATCCGCCCAATGGAGTTACATATGATGTTTAGCTTTGTGAAAAACTCCATAAAGGTCTCATGTTCTTTCATCCTGATGTGTTCAAATTATGATGTCAACAGTTGTAACTTTAATCTTTTTACTATGCTAGTTCCTTTATGGGTTGTTTCCAACAGATCCCATGCTTCTTTTAATGTACCACAAATGCTAATTTGATTGAATACTTCTTGAGGGACAGCACAATAAATAGCATTCATAGTTTTGGCCTCATACGTTTTCTTTTCTTTGTCAAAAGTAGTCCACATCTCTTTAGAATTGGGTTTGGTGATACTTGTGCCATTATCAAGTACCACTTGATCAATTGATCGCACATATCCATTTTCAACTATTTCCCAAACGTCATGATCTAGAGATTGCAGAAAATAATGCATCCTAGCTTTTTTAGTATACATAATTTGAACCATTAGAGATAGGAGGTCAAGAAACTAATGATCCCTCTCCTTTGGCTATAATTTTCAACTTCAGTCAAGATCTCTCTCAAGTAATTAAACTCTTAAGAGGAACCCGCTTTGATACCAATTGAAATTGGGGTATAACCGCTATAGTAGAAGTATGAAATTGGTCAAAGTGTCCTAGAGGGGGTGAATAGGACTTTTCTTAAATTTTGATTTTACTATTTTGTAATGTTTACCAATTTAAACTTAGTTCAGTAAGATCATCAGAGAATCATTCACATTCATGTTCTAAGGCATTGAAGAGATCTAAGTTCAACAAAACATAAATACAACACATTTACACATATTAATCAATCAAATCAGATATGCAGTAATCATCACAAACACATCGATATATAGTAGTTCGCCTACTCTACTCCTGGCCAACTCACTCCACCCTAGTGTGTGCTAGATTACACTATGAGATGGTTTAAATCAGGTTAACCATAAACCTTCACAACCTACATAAGGTATTGTCTACACATGACAAATATATCCTATACAAGGAATTGCCTACCCAAGGCAATCATACATGACACAAGACAATCAATCATGCCTACACAAAGCATTATAGATCCTACACAAGGACTCTATACGTATTCTCCCATTTGAGGCCTGTAAAAGGTCTTAGTATGTTTGTGAAATAAAACATGAAAAGCAATCCTACACAAGAAAGGATTTTAAGATTCTATGGACTCTAAAGACTTACTTGTAAGTAGGTGAGCCCCGTTATTAGCACATGATGAAGATGATCTCCCTTAATGACGAAGAATCTTCAGCTCCTTGAATTGCAACAGTTGTAGATGCTCCCAATAGAAGTCATCGGAGTTGGGTCAAGGTATTTAGGGGAATCTACTCTTAAAGTATATTGATCCTTAATGGATAGAGAGATTTCAGGTACCAGGCATTCAAGAGATTCCAACACAATGATTTGTTATTAAGTAAGTTGCTGGAAGATCTTTTCAGGGTGAAGTTCATTCTCCAATCCAATCTATTGAATATTCAATGATTGCATTTAAAAAAGGGTTGAAGGATGAACTCCCATGAGAAAAAGGATTTATGATGGTAGGTAAGCAATTGCCCTCTCAGAGCTCACTCTTTTTCTCAATACAATTTTTGAAAATAATCTTTTAAATATGAAGGCAAAAATCCCAATGGAAATAAAATGAGCTGAATCTTTTTGCATTTGATGTCATCAAGTGACAATTCAATGATGCGGGATTTTTATTGAAAAGTGAATAAAGCTTGCTGGACTTTTTTCTATCTATATTCGATGTCATCGAAAGTTAAATTTTGATGTCATCAAATTGAGTTCGATTCCTCTAAATTTTTAAGCGATTTACCTTAAGAGCTTGTTGGACATTTTCTTGTCATTATTCAATGTCATTGAACGTGATTCAATGTCATCAAAATTTGAATTTTGATGTCATCGAATTCAGTTCAATTCCTCAAATTTTAAGTAGTTTTCCTTCAGAGTTTGCTAGACATAAATTGCTCAATTTTCGATGTCATCGAACAGCTATTCAATTCATTGAATTTTTAGGTGATTTTCAATTTGAGCTTGCTGGACATCCCAACTCACTTATTCGATGTCATTAAGTCACATTTATTGTCATCAAACATGTATGTTCGATGTCATCGAACAGTTGTTTGATTCATTGAATTTTGAGGTGATTTTCAGTTTGAGCTTGCTGGGCATCAACTTACTTATTCGATGTTATCGATAGTGTTCGATGATACGAAGGAAGTAGAAAACTTTGACAATATTTTCATATAATTTTCCAACTTAGTTTTTTATTACCTAATCTATAAAACATATTTTCCTTGTTATTTTTTTAATAAATTAGAGTGTTTTTTAATAGGGATTATATACTTGAGGTGTTTTGGTCATGGGATGTGAGGTTTAATTTACCTTTGAAGAATTGATCCATCCACTTTGTTGAGTCTGCATCTTGTAGTGCTTTCATATGGGGTTCACTGATCTGACTGACTCATCCTTCACATTAATTAACAAACAAGGGCACTTTCAATCTCCCCGTTTGTCAATTACGTGACAAAACACCTAGAACACTTGGAACATCAAACTAAATTGCGTGTACAACTTCATTACACAATTTTACAAGATTGTATTCTAAAACTGAATAAATACACAATTGTATTGCTTGAGCTACTGCTCCCCCTATCATCTTGTGTCACCATTCATTTTAACTATACAACCATAGGAACACAATGGTGGGATTGTTCTCCACATTTTTGTCAGTCATTGGCAAAGGGTTAGTAGACAAGAATACATCATTATATGATTGGAGTTGAAGTAGTTAAAGTGCTTAGGAGAATCAATATAGAGGAAGTTGAGTTATAATGCCAGAACCAGAAAAACATAATATATATCATCATAAAAATAATGCTCAAGCTTGGCATAGACAAAAAAATAGAAAAATCATGATCCACAAGTATTTAGCCCATCCATGGGTATTGGAGTATAAAAATAATGAAGAAAGATTAAAAGGGTAGAAGATTAAAAGAGAATTAGAGAAATGAGAAAGAAAGAAGAAAATAAAATATCATAGTTAGTGGTTGCGCGGGTCGCGCAATCGACTTCCTCCATTGCGCAAGTCGCACAACCAAGATTATAGGTAGTTTATTATGGATGGTTAGATCTAATGCAAGGTGGGCCTCATAACACAAAGATCGAGGGTTCACACGTGTGGAGGCCTATAAATACCCCATCCCCCTCTCATTTGAAGGAAAAGAATTTCAGAAGAAAAGCAGAGCTTTAGGGGAAGATTGGAGGTGAGAGAGAGAGAGCCATGGCAAGTTGGTTGCGCAGCAGGTTGTTATACAGCTAGTAATAAGGGGCCAAGGTGCTGCCAAAATTGCCAAGTTCAATCTTTGTTGCTTCAAGCTCTCCTTTTGCATAAGGGACAAGCTCAAAATAAAAGGAAAGATCGAATGATCAAACCCACACAACATTCCTCCTAAGGAGATGACCGAAGCACAAGTCGAAATGCTGCCAAATTTGAGATTCGACATTCAAACTTTGTTAATTTATGTACTTCAAATTATCTATCTTAGAATCAAGGGATACTAGAGGATGTAAATGAACTCAGCATTATTAATACAATGATTGTTTTATGTATTCTTTCTTTGTTATATTATAATAAGATAATTTCTCAAATTAAATGCATTTGTTTCTTGTTCGAAACAAAATGGCGACTCTGCTGGGGAATTATTTATCTTATTTGATATTAACATTAAGAGTATTATGGAACTTTTGTTGTATTTTGGCATCTTTCAACACCAAAATGACGACTCTCAGTGGAAACATCCTCCCCTTCATCTTTAAGATAGATTATGTAATTCTTCAAATGCTAACTATAATTTAATTCTTTGTTTTATATTAGAAGAGTTTAAACTATAAATTATGACCAATCACAATTTTTGCAAGGAAAGTGAACTTCTATTTCACTACGACTGGATTTATGGTGGAATATGTGCTGAACCAGCCTCTGAAACGCAAGGTTCAGCCTCCTGCAAATAAAAATGACTTAACCCGAGCACTGGTTAGAGTTGTGTTTGCTTCGCCTCAAGCACTGGAAGGTGACAAGGACTGGACTGTTGTAATGTCTCGTAGGATGAGAGCTCAGAATACAAGAAGCCCCAGAATGAATCCACCTTCGCCAAGAGTTAGAGGACTGATAACACGAAACGCTGATAGGAAGAACACCAGACTTGCCCCTCCTACAATATGTCCCGAGCGAACAACTCTGTAGTTAACGACGTGTGACTTCCTAGCTTTAGTTGCCCCAAGAGTCAGATCGATAAAAAAAATAAAAAGGTAAGGCATTACTGGTAGGCTCACCGATGTATGTATCACCCCAATCAATCAGTGGCGATCGGATCACAAAGAAGTTGAATGATAGTCTATCTTCCCCTCTTTTTGTAAGTCCTATTACATTGACATATTCCTATCCCACTCCAACTACAGTTTCATCAGGGAGCGGAGAAGCCACAGTACATATGGTCGGAACAAACCAGGAGAACATTTCGACTACAGAGGATAATATGAATGAAATGGTAAAAGCACAGAGAACACTAATGGAAGAGTGCAGGAATCTCAGAGAAGCCTTAGCGACTCTCGCACATAATGTAGCCTAGATATCGATTCCCCCGATGATGGAAAAAATGAATGGGCAAGAGAACTAACCCGACAGCTTTCAACTACTAGGGACAGGATCACTCGGGTTTATTCCAGTAGCAAGAACTATGAAACAAGAGAAGGTGAGGCAAGTTGTTGAGGAAGCTTTCAGAGTAGAAAGCGAACGTGAGAATGTTGGCCATTTCAGATATCAAACGCCATACACAGGAGAGGTAGAAGACATCCCGTTCCCAGTCAACTTCAAGCATTCAGATTTTTAGAAGTTTAATGGAGAGGGGTCATCAGAGGAGCATTTAATGCACTTTATTACTATGTAACGCCCTGAATTTTGGGGCTCAAGCAAAGCTCTACTCCCGAGATCCAATGCATTACTTATGCAACATGGATAATGATGTTTAGATGTCATCCTAACAATGCATTAAACATGAGTGAGACTACACTAAAACATCATATCATACTCTAGATATAATTAAATTAAGTATGCGGAAGACTGAAACATATATATTTAAATATGTGGGTGTTTTACTAACTTTAGAGTATAAGTATGTAACTAGGTTGAATATATACAAGTATTGTTTCAAAATATACAAAAAGGGGAAATGTAAAGTGTTCAACTAAACCAAAATCCTAGTGTTCCTTGCATATTAACACGAGGTCTACATCGACCTGCCTAATAATTGAAAGTAGAAGAATCCTCATCCATGTAGTCCTACTCTATAGCATAGACTACTTAATACTTACATCTAAACCATAGTCTGATTGGTGTTTTAAAACACCATCCTAGGTGGGAATGAGTAGCTAATTCAGTGAAACTATAAAGCAAAGGTTAACATGTTATCAAGTCAATCAAGCAGTAATGATAAAGCAATACAACAAGCATTTCCTAACTACTCTTATTAATACAGGGGTGATATGTAGTAATGATGCATGCCCTCGCACAAAGCTCCCTCAAAAGTGACTCCATCAACCATTCTCGTATGACAAAATCCCTAAACGTGCACTTCCTCGCCAAAGCACATGCAAATGTGGTGTATGGTCGTGTTAGCTAAGTACTTCATTAGGCTTATTCATACAACAGATTTGGGAAGCTGAGGAGACGAGCCTCCCCTTTATATTATTTACCCAAACCAAAAGATCCATCTAGGGTCGTATCCTAGTTAACCACATATGATAGGCAAGTTGTAGGGCATCACCCTTAATGAAAAGCAGTGGATAGACAAATTCAAGAGTTTATACTCGCGGTCACTATGGGGAGTCTCGTCTCTTCAGCGTAGGCCGAAAGCTCGAATACAGTGTCCCATACCACTGTATTCAGCTCACGAGTTTGGGTTGCTCAGTGGTCACTACGAGGAGGCTTGTCACCGCAGCATAGGCCGACAACTCGACCACGGTGTCCCATACCATCATGCTCGGCTCATGAGTCTTAGCGGATCGTGGTACCATGATTAAAATATGCTTTTATACTATTAGGGGTATCTTAGATTCAAGCAGTGACGTCCATATATTATGAACATACAATAGGCTAATCGGTTTATTAGGGAAGTTCGATTGGTACAGGCACACGCCGATTTAATCGACATGGAGTACATAAGCACCCCGTGTGGCCTAACCATTGCCGTCAATCCTTGTGCGACCCAGATTCATTGAATTTTCTCGATGTGATGCAACTAATTCGGCCACCTAAACAGGGACTGTTACTGATTGCCTGGACTACGTTGTAGCCTCAATCTTACTTAGATGTAGCGAATAAATACATGTGATAATCAACAAAAAATCCAAGTAAATACTTCATTTGATCATTTTATCAAACACTTTAAACATGTTTAGAAACACTTACATTTTATTCATAAATTGCGTAGAGGCAAGTATGATTACATGAAATAAATTATATATACATACAAGGTAATGAAAAATACTATTTAATACTTATAATAAGTATAAGTCATCAACAATTTTCCATTCAGACATTTCATCAAATAATTAGACTCACTATACTAAATACATAGACGAGGTTAGTTACAACACATATTTTAGCGATTTCTTATACGGAGAGGTTAACTTACATATGTGAATGAATAACCCTTGATCAGAAATCATGGAATGCACAAATCATATTCAAATACTCTTTCAAACATTTCAACAAACACATGGAATGCATATTTTTTCCAAAACAGTTTATACACGTATATTATACAGAAATCGGTGTATCTAAGACACTATGGCAGTAATCAAGTCAAACATAAATCATTAGCTGACATTGAAAGCATTGAAAATCATAACCTAAATGTTTATAGTCTGTACCTTTCGTCGGAATACTCGATTTGGACGTGGTTCGAATCTATGTTCCCTAAAACGGAACATCGGGCACCTAAACAATGAAATAGGTTAGCTATTTCATCGATTACTCTATTTGGATCTGTAAATCAAGATTAGGTTTAGGATTTATTACCCAAATCTAGCTGAGATGGATCGTGTAGCGAAACAAGAGAGGTGATTTAGTACGTGGAGTAGAGGGAAAGAATCACAACAACGATCTCCCTATTTCTCTCTTCTCTCCTTACTCTTTTCTCTTCTTTTCTCTCTTCTCTCTCCTAGGGTTAGAGAAATTCGTATGGAATAGAAATAGGGTGGGTTAAGGGCTTTCCCATAACTGATACAAATGGCCCAGGGGCATGATATACTTGTTTTCTATCCAAAGGGCGACCATTTTTTATAAACAAGGCCCATAGGAAGGTCCACAACTCACATATGTTGCAGGGTAAGTTTCTTGACAATGGATCTATGCCATGGTGTGAATTTTGGTACGGTTGGATTAGCTGATCGACCGTGTAGGACCCATGTCAGATCAGTCATACTTACTCGATCGAGGTCACAAGTATACGAATATGTGCAGGGAAATTTTCTTTTCCTATGGGTGAAGTTTGGTCAGAAATAGACGGTCTGAAATCCTCAATTTCGTGCATGAATGAATGGCCCAATTCACTTAAGTTCCAATACATGTTCTAAAGATATTCGCGTTTCTCACACACTTCACTCAGGGCTCAAGTTGTGCATTTTTGGATACCATTTAGGCTCAATTTCCATGATGGTTGTCAAGCCCAATAGGACGAACATAATCCTATATTTTCGTGGTCATTGGACCTTCGACGTGCGGTCTAGGTCCGATACAGAGTTTCAATGTACTCCCGAGAGCGATATGCTCTTGGGATTCCCCTAAGTTTTTAAGGGATGTTGAGTTAATGGTATTAAGGATTTTGGGTCTTACCATTTATGAAAATGGTGATTTGAGTTAAATCCACCAATTATTTAGTTTAGTACTTAACTAAATTCTACCCTAATTATAACAGAATAAGCTCTTAGGGTAGTTTTATGTTATTTTTTGGCACTTTTAGTTAATATATTATTTTAATTATTTTTTAATAGTTCATCACTAAGTCTACTTTATCTCCACCAAATTTCAGTACATTTCGTGTTCTAAAAGAATTCTAAAAACTCTGGAAGTAGCAGATATTCGAACTAATAATTTTTAAATAGTTGTCACACTAACCTAGATTTAACTATATTAAAATTTTTATTTTATTTTTTACTTATTTTTATATGAAACTATACATATCAAACTTTAATTTGGCTTTTAAATCACCTAAATCAGAGTTATATTGAGGGAGATATGACTTTTTGAAGTTGACTTGAAAATGCAGAAATTTCAGCGAGGGTCCACTGAAATTTGGTGCACCGGCGGAGCGCCGCCGACCGGGCGGTGGCGTCACACCCCTTTGGTGTTCTTGGTGGTGATTCTACCACTCAATTCTTGAAACGAGTGTATCTTACAAACCAGAATGAGTTATTCGACATATAATATATGATTTAGGGGTAGGAGAAGCTAAGCTATCCTAATAACCTGATTATTTCCCCAGATTCCATCAGGTTAATGGTATAAAGTCTATTTTATTTTTTACTTTTACTATTTATAGTAAATTTTAGTTTAATTATAGTTTTTCATCCTTTGAGCTTTAGGATTGGTGTTTAATATGGAAGTACTTAGAAACATTTGAAGAATAAGTTGGTGAAAGGTGAGATTTTTGAAAGAAATGGGTTGAAAGGGGGATTTGAGACTTTGAGATTGAGTTTTAAGAAGTCAATAAGGTGTCATGATAGACCCATTGCCTAAGGACATCCATCTCCAAGTTGGTAAAAATTCGGGACGTTACATATTAGCATGAAAAATTTCTTTACGATATCACAGTATTGCCTACGATTGTTTGGATCATCTCTAACAAGCAAAGCATTCCAATGGTATTCTAGTCTGGCCCCAGGATCAATACGCACTTGGGAGCAAATACATGACACCTTCATGTCAAACTTCTTCTCTTCAGAACACGATGTCAGTATTACGGAATTGGCTTTTGTACGGCAGAGAGAGAAGGAACCGGTAGAGAAGTTTATAGATAGATGGAAGATATTTGGAGCCTCGTGTAGACAGTTGCTAGAAGAAAAGGAATAGGTCAAGATGTGTTTGAACTCCATGGAAACTAGGAATCGCATTTGGACTCACTAGTGTTGATATCAGGATTTTTTGTGACCTAGCCACTAAGGCCCATGCTTTAGAGTTGATGACTAGGAAGATGCCAGCGTTTCACTATGAGACAACCAGGAGGGGACCCAACAATATGGCCGCAAATACCGTGGATCATGAAAAGAGAAGTTGTAACACCCTGAAAATCGGGGGTCGTGTATAAACTCAACTCCTGAGTTCCAGACCGTCACTTATGCAACAAAAATGATTATAATTCAATGTTGTCTGATTTAAAGAATTCACATGAGTAAAAGTATACCAAAACTGCAATTCATACTCCAGATCCAGTGATAAAAGTAAGTGGAAGACTAAACAATATATATATCACTGTAAGGAAAAACAAAATAGATCTCATCTGTCTCTAAAGTATGAATACATCTCTGAGTCTCATATACATATACATGAAAAAAATCAAATGTTCAAAATAGTCCCACTGAAGTCCCATCAACCCAGGTTGCCTACGCAAAGCCATCATGATACTGCATGTACGAGAACTCGTCCTGGTCCTCGTCGAAGTCTGGCTCTGCCTCCTGGATCTTAGCCTCACCTGCATCTACAACAGGGTCTGGTGGGTGTTGCAAACACCATCCCGTAACGTGGGAGTGAGTGATCAACTCAGTGGAATCATAGAGCAAAGATTAGCAAGTTCACAAATCAATCATGCGATAATAGTAAAGCAGTAAATCAGACAATCCTAATACTGTTGTTAATGCAAGATGACATGACATGATGTATGCCCTCACCGACAATCTCCCTCATACGACAACATCTTACGCCCGCGGCATGCCACACTCCCTAGAGTGCTCCACATCTTCCAGGCACATGCAATGTTATGGTGATATGGTTTCCGAGTTGTTATTAATCCATTAAAACAGCAGGATTGGGAAACTAAGGTACTTCCCTTGTATCAATCCCAACACAGATCCTGTCTAGGGTCGTCACTCCTAGTAATCTCATACGATGTATATTTTGTAAGTCACTGCAAGGGCTGCCAGGGCTGTTGTTTGCACTCGTTGCACCGCTCTCCCATCACCTTATCAATACAGGCCTACTGTATTCTACTGCTACTGAAGGGTCGTCGCCTCCCGTAGACTCAGAATACGCTCGCGGTCACTACAAAGGACTCGTTGCCTGATCAGTGTAGGCCGACAGCTAGAATATAGTGTCCCATACCACCATAATCTGCTCACGAGACTAGGTGCTCACTGGTCACTATGGGGAGGTTTGTGGCCCCAGCGTAGGCCGACAGCTCGACCACGGTGTCCCATACCACCATGCCCGGCTCATGAGTCTTCGTGGATCAAGGTACCATGGTTAACAGGGTTTACAATGGTAAGTTCAGTACCCTAAATTCAAGCAGTTATGACTCATACAAGGTGAACATACATCGGCCAGTCGGGTTACTTGACGGGCTCAACTAGTGCGATCGCATCTCAAGTCGAACGACATGAAGTGCGTAAAACACTTCGCATGGCCTAACCACTGCTGCCAACTCCAAACACGACTCGCGTTCATCGATGCGTCGTTCGTGGCCAAGACCAGCCAGCCACGAATTCGCTTAGTTATCGACTGCCTGGACTAAGTATAGTCCCAAAAAATTATGGAATCACATCAGCAATTTATGTAGGAGTATTGGAATTGAAATACAATCATGTGAGCATGTTAACACATGTTATAACATACAACTTAAGTAAATCTTCAAGCACATATATTTCATACATGTAATGAAATCATGCATATAGTCAACATATAGGAAATCATTTAGGTCAGCATATTAATTGAGAAATCAATCTCAAACTATTTCATAACATCATTTAATTCAATACATACTAATACAAGCATTTATACAAACACATACACTACACACTTAAGTCTACATATAGTATGTCGACCCGAAGTGCGCAATTAGGCAAATCTCTTCGCCAAACTAATTATGCACGTATTCCTAACTTCCTAATGCGACAACAAACCATGTCAATCACATCAGCAAAATATGAATGTAATCAGTACTTCCTACAAATGACTAAAATGCCCTAAATCTCATATTCTTCGTTGATTTACGAAACAGGAAATGGATAGCATGTTGTACATGTCAAACGGCGATGCCGTCGATAATCTACTATTAAACGATATTGAAAGCGTTGGAAACCGTCAATCAAAGCGTCTAAAATCCTCACCTAGTCTCTTATGGATGCGTAAATTTGAACGGAGCGTATACGCTTCGTCTACGGCGATAAGAGAACCTGTTTTATAAGATCTATTGGTTAAAAAGCTATGGATCCTAGTGAACCTTAAATCAGCAACTTCTAGGGTTGTTTCATACCTGAAAACGCGGAAGAATCACCGGCTTGGTGATCAGGAGGTGTTGCTTAGGCACTAGTAACAGGTGGCACGAAGACGAGAAAAATCCCTTCTACACTCTCTCTCAAACTCTCACCTTTTCTCCCTCCAAATCTAGGGTTTCTCTCAAATTCGGATGGGAGAGAGGAGTGAGGGTTTCAACCCCTTTTATAAGCCCAAAAATGCTGAAAATAGGCTCCGGTACAAAGTTCACTTAGTGCATATTCAATTCGGGGCTGTTTCGGTTCAAAAGATGCTTTCTGGTGTCTCCTGGCCGAATGCGATCGGACTTAAGCTCATGCGTACCAAATCTAGCACGTATTAAGTTTTCAGTCCGGCAGGGTTCGCGGATCGCACGTGACGGACCAGTTTCAGTTCAGCGGTCACCGCACGTGGATCAGGGCTGAAAGTCACATGATATATAATAGAAATTTTTCCTGATCCGAGGGTATAATCTGGCTGAATTCTAAGGGTCAGAATGGTTAATACTGATGCATCAAGTCGTGTGCCAGATTTGAATTTGAAATTCCAATTCTGTCTCTATTCGCACTCTCTTTGGTCCGGGCTCAATGAAATAGCCTGTGATTATCGGTTTGACTTGATTTTCGAAATGATTGTCAAGTCCAGCTAGGCGGTTCTAACGGTCTAAGATAGGAGGTATCGGACTTTCGACGCGCGGTCTAGATCCAATACAAAGATTCAAAGTGGTCCAGAGAACAAACCTGCTTAGAGTTTGGTCCGAGGTTATAGAGTATTATAGAGTCATTGGTTCTACTCGATTTGGGTCTTGTAGAACGTATTTAAAGTGATCAGGGACTATTTCCTAGCTACTCCAGTATTGCGCTAGCTAACTTAGTCATATTTTCTAAAAGAATTAATTCTACGCAATTTCGGGTCGAGTTGGTACTCGAGCCCAAGTATGGATTTTTCACAGGCGTTACAGAAGTCAAGATGCAAGAGATTCGGGAGAAAATAGATTAGAACAGAAAGAAGAATTAAACTGGCTGAGAAATAGATACAGTGGAAAAAGGCCCTGAGTGTTTAATTCTCACGAAGGGTTTGCATTCGATAAGGAAGATGTTGTCCCTATGATGAACCAATTACTAAAAGCCAGTACGATAGAATTACCAGTACCCAAGCACCCTGAAGACGTGACAAGAATGAGAGAAAGAGATTATTCCCGATATCATTGCCTGGTGGGACATCCGACGTAAAATTGTTATACGTTGAAGTGTATAATACAATGAATGATCGCTAGGGCTGAAATAGTGATTGGAAAAGAAAGGGAAAGGGATGCAAAGGAAACAATGAATGTGTTGACAATCCATGAAAAGGCCCAAGAAAGAAAGAGAAGGAATATTGTAAGACAGTAAGAAAGGTGGCAGTGATTACGCTACGGTCCGAAAAAAGGATAGTAAGCCCCGCGAAGTAGAAAACAAAGGTTACGGGAAAAGAAATCATCAAAGGTCAGCATGATGGTGATAAGAGAGAAGAGAAGAGCGAGATGATGAATGCAACTTACGATGTGGTAAGTCACTTGAAAGGCATACCAGCTCAGTTGAGTGTTTATGATGCGCTTAAGTTGTCAGCAAAGTTTGATTCAAGCGCAATCCGATCACGATGTCAGAGAAACGTTGCTTGCAGAGTTGGAAAGCAAAGAATACAAAGAGCAAGAAGATTGCATGCCAATACTCTCCTTCTCTGATGATGATTTAGTTTGTGATACAGAACACAACAGGCCATTGATGATAAAAGGCCACGTCCGTGGTAAGAAAGTTAAATGGATTATGCTTGACAATGGATCCACGGTGAATCTACTACCACTGACAATGTTGAGTAAACTGGGTTATCGTCACTCTAATCTATGCCCTAGTGGAATGATGATACAGGGCTTCAATTAGGATGGGCAATGTGCACTCGGTAAAATAACAGTAACATTGGAAATAGGAGAACTAACTACTGATGTCGTTTGCCATGTCATAATTGTCGTGACGACATATAATCTTCTCTTAGGAAAGCCGTGGATACATAGTACAGTATTGTGCCCTTTACGCTACATCAATGTTTTAAGTAGTGTAAAGGCAGGATATAGTATAAAGTAGTGGCCGACACAAGGCCTTATACGGAAGCTGAAGCCTTCTTTGCGGATGCTAGTTATTATAAAAGGTTCGCTAAAGAAGAAGAGAGAAAGAATGATGAAAGCAAAGCCTAAAGGAGCATTCAAGTGAAGATGATGAAAGAAGAAATAAAAAAGGCAAAATCATCCAGAACTATAGAAATAAAGAAGAAATTCTATTTTGTGTCGAAACATTTGAGACAACCAGGGTAGTCGCCGCTAACTCTGTTATTGCCTGAACAGTTGACAATTTTACAGTCTAATTATACAGTGCCATTGTCGTATGCTGAAAGAAATAAGCCATTTTCGGTTGTTCTAGAAAGGTTTTAGGTCAGGGCCAGCGCAAAGTACCCAGAACCAATAGAATTTTATGCCTTAGCAAAAGCAAAGATAGGGGAAGAGACCAAGAATAATGTGTATAGCGGTAAGTTGATACCGCAAGATCTTAAAAAATATAGCCCGACAAGCAAGAAAATCATGAAAAGCATGGGTTTCGATTACGAAGAACCCACTGGCCTAAATCATGGGAAAGGAATCCAGATTCCTATTGGGGTTGGTAAGGAAAAGTGAAGAAAATTTCAAGGATTGGGGGCAGAATCATTGGTGAACATGGTCACAATTGAGTAGTTATCAAAAGAAGATCCTAAAATAGTCTAGCGTCCTGAAATGGCCCCAAAACAAATGGAAGACGGGGGGCAGCCAACGATATACAGTTTACAAGAAGTAAACTTGAGCACAGAAGAAGAACCAAGGACCACATTCATTAGCACCAGTCTTTCTGAGCAGGAAGCTGAGAAATACGTTAAAATTTTTAAAGAAAATAGAGACATCTTCGCTTGGACATATGCAGAGATGCTGGGTTTGGAGCCATCAGTAACAATGTACAGGTTGAATATTTCTAAGGAGAAAAGGCCGGTTAAATAAGTGCATAGGTAATTTCACCCAGATTAGTTCCCCTGATAGAAGAAGAAGTGACCATGCTGATAAAAGTCAGGTTTATCAGGGAGGTGAAATATCCCAAGTAGATATCAAACAGCGTCCCAATAAAGAAGAAAAATGGGCAAGTCAGAGTGTGTGTCGATTTCAGAGATTTGAACGAAGCTTGCCCAAAAGATGATTTTCCTCTCCCGATAACCGAATTGTTGATTGATACCACAACTCAGTATGTTGTCATGTCCTTCATGGATGGTTATGCGGGTTATAATCAAATTAGAATAACATGAGAAGATGAAGAAGCAACATAGTTTAGAACTTCTCTTGGAATTTATTACTATAAAGTCATATCATTTGGTCTTAAAATGCTGGGGCATCGTATCAAAGGGCGATGCAGAACATCTTTCAAGATATGATGCAAAAGCATATTGAGTGCTATGTGAATGATTTGGTAGTCAGGTCAGGCGATCATCAAGAACATCATGAACATCTGGCATCAGTTTTCCGTAGACTCAGAAAGAAGCAGCTAAAAATGAATCCAACTAAATGCGCTTTTGGTGTGTCATTGGGAAAATTCCTCAGTTTTGTTATTAGGCACAGGGGCATCGAAAGTGATTCAGGGAAAGTTAAAGCCATTCAAGATATGCCACCTCCAAAGACATTAAAGGAACCAAAAAGCCTGCAGGGGAAGTTGTCATATATTCGTCATTTCATTTCAAATCTAGCAAGAAGATGTCAGCCATTCTCTCATTTAATGAAAAAAGGGACAGAGTTCGTATGGGAGAAGGCCTGTCAGAATGCGTTTGATTCGATAAAGGAATTACTGAAATAACCATCGGTATTAAAACCCTTATAAAAGGGAAAACGCTCATTTTGTATATCTTTGAGGCCGAGAATTCGTTAGGAGCCTTGTTGGCATAGGTGAATGAATCTGGGAAAGAGATCGCTCTTTATTATTTAAGCTGAACTCTGATGGGCACAAAATGTAATTATTCCCTGATTGAAAAGGAATGTTTGGCGCTGATATTCACGGTACAGAAGTTGAGGCATTATTGTCTCTCTCATGACATAACCTTGATCTCAAGAGTAGATCTGATAAAGTTTTTAATGAAAAGACCGATCTGTCAGTGCTAAGGTTTCTAGCTCCTATACTGTCAAATTTTGTAGTGCCAAAAGCTCTCCTAGAATCTGTGTTTTGTGTAGCTCATCTACATAATGAAGTCTGTGCGTCTCTCAAGAACAAGGGTCTTATGTTCAAGAACTTTAAAGGCAAGTGTATGAGCTCATGTTTATGAACAACGTTAATAGTGAATTCAAGCTTTCAAGATTCAAGAGTTCAAAGCTTCGTACAAATCAAGACAACATACTCAAGTTCAAGCTTCAATGTTAGTCGATTTCAAGCTCCAATGTTAGTCAGTTTCAAGCTTGAAGTGTCTCAAGTCAAGCTTCATCCTATGACAAGATCTTAAGCTTCGCCAACTTTAAAGAACAACTATCAAATAAAAGAAAAAGAAGCTCAATGTTCATACTTCACTAACAAGGTATAAAAGACCTTAGATTAACCTTAGGGTAGGTCATTTTGAATACATAATTCAATTATATCATTTTATAAGTGAATAGTTTGTTTCTCGACTAGTCCAGGATTCTGTTCAACTAGTCTTAGCACTGGCTTGACCAGTCTAAGAAATTCCATGACCAGTCCTAAGGTTGTTGCAAAATTTTGAAATTTTTTGTTAAGCCATGACCAGTCTTGGAGACTGCTTGACCAATGGTGTGAATAGAGCATGACTCGTTCACTACTAGTCCTGCAGCTATGACTCAAAGTCTAGCAACTATTTCAAGTTCCCCATGACCAATCGTGGACAATTCACGACCAGTCGTGGAGGTCCCTCGACCGGTCGTGAAGGTCCTACAACCACTCTAGAACGGCTTTATCTAATTGCGTTCAAAATTTTAAAAATTCTTTGGTCCTACGACCAGTCGTAGTGTCCACAGGATCAGTCATGAACATGATTTCTTCACCTATAATAGAGCACAATTTTCAGAATTTGGTATTCAATTCAAGTAAAATCAAGACACCACTCTAAGAGATAAGTTTGTAAACTTCTTAAGTTATTTATGCAACATCCCAAAAATCGGTGGTCAGGTAGAAACCCAACTCCAGAGTTCCAAAATGTTATTTATGCAACATAGATAATGTTAAATGCATGTTGTCTATAAACAGGCGTTAGACAAGATTGAGATTAAGACAAAACCGCATATCATACTCCAGAGACAATTAAATTAGCAAGCGGAAGACTGTGATAGTATGTATAACATATCTAATTGTTGTATGTCTCCAGAGTGTGAACATGTTACCAGGTTAAATACATACATGTATACTTCAAAAATGGAAAGAAAAGAATATACACGAGTGCTCTAAAAATAAGAAATGACAAGTGTCAAGGCATCTAATCAACCTCCCTGTAATCCCGTCGATCAGAACACGCATAAAGGAGGGATCCTCCTCATCATCATCAAGTCCGGCTCCGCTTCACAAGCAGCGCCATCATCTATAACTAAAATAGAGACTGGTGGGTGTTCGAAACACCATCTCGTAAAGTAGAAGTGAGTAGCTAACTCAGTGGAATAATAGAGCAAAGATTAACATGTTCTCAAATCAATCACGCGATAATAGTAAAGCAATGAAACAAACATTCCTATATTCTATTGTTAATGTATGCATGAAATGACATGATGGATGCCCTCACCGACATACTCCCTCATACGACACCATCTGTGTCCGCGGCATGGTTTCTTTCCGCAGTGCTCCACATCTTCCAGGCACATGCAATGCGATATGAATAATGATTACCAAGTTGTTATTAGTCATTTTCATACAGCAGGATTGGGAAACTAGGGTACCTTGCTTATATCAATCCCAACACAGATCCTGTCTAGGGTCGTCACTCCTAGTAATCTTATACAATGTTATATTTGTAGGTTGCTGCAAGGGCTGCCGGGGCTGTTGCTCGCACTCGTTGCTCCTCTCCCCCATCATCTTATCAATACAGGCCTATTTATCCTTAAGACTGCATCAGGACTCATCGCCCCCATGCAGTGTCAGGATAAACTCAAGGTCACTACAAAGGGCTCGTCACCTGATCAGTGTAGGCCGACAGCAAGAATATAGTGTCCCATACCACCATAATCTGCTCAGAGTAAGGTACTTACTGTCACTACGGGGAGGTTTGTGGCCCCAGCGTAGGCCGACAGCTCGACCACGGTGTCCCATACCACCATGCCCGGCTCATGAGTCTTTGTGGATCAAGGAACCATGGTTGACAGGATTTTCAATGGTAAGTTCAGTACCCTAGGTTCAAGCAGTTATGACTCATACATGGTGAACATACAATAGTCAGTCGGGTTACTTGATGGGCTCGACTAGTACGAGCGCATCTCAAGATGAATGACATGAAGTGCATGAAACACTTCGTGTGGCTTAACCACTGCCGCCAACTCAAAACACGACTCGCGTTCATCGACGCATCCTTCGTGGTACATAGAAACCAACCATGAATTCGATCCATTACCGACTTCCTGGACTAAGTATAGCCCCAAACATTTGTGAATCCATATTAGCAATCATATAAGAGTAATGGAAATGAAATACAACAATATAAGCATGTTGAAACATGTTATAACATACCACTTAAGCAATTCATCCAACATATACATTTCCTATACATAAAGAAATCAATACATCTAGCCAACATGATGGAGATCATTTACATCAGCATATTATTTGAGAATTCAATCTCAAAACTATTTCACAACACCATATACTCAATACATACTAATACAAACATTTATACAAACACTTAGCCTACACACTTAAGTCTACATAGTGTATGTCGACTCAAAGTGCGCATTTGGGCGAATCTCTTCGCCAAACCAATTATGCACGCATTCCTAATATACTAATGCGATAAATAGCCATGGCAACCATTTTGGAAAAATATGCATGTATACAGTATTTCCTACAAATGACTAAAATGCCCTAAATCTCATATTTTCCGTACATTTACGAAACAGAAAACGGACAGCATGTTGTACATGTCAAACGGCGTTGCCATCGATAATCTACTATTAAATGACATTGAAAGCATTGAAATCATCCAATCAAAGCATCTAAAATCCGCACCTTTTGCCTTAGACGGGTGTCGATTCGATTAGAACAGATACGCTTCGTCAACGGCGTAACGGCGACCTAATGCACAAGATGTATTAGCTAGTTTGCTATTTGAATCGACAGAATGCTAAATCAACAAGTGGTTAGGGTTTTTCTTACCTAGGAGTGTGTTGGAATTGCCGGGAAAGTGATTGGAGTGCGGTGCATTGGCACGTACAAAAGCTGGTGCAGGTGGCAGGAGAATCTCTCCCACACTCTCTCACAATCTCTCACTTTTTCTCTCTCTCTAGCTAGGGTTTCTAGCAAATTCGGATGGGTGAGATAAGTGAGGGTTTAAAGCCCTTTTATAGCCTAAAACCTTTCCAAATTAGGCTTGGGAACAATGTCTACTTGAGGTATAACCAAATCGGGGCTGTTCTGGTCCAAAGAAGCACTTCGGGAGGTCCCCTGGCCGAACACGATCGGACTTAAGCTCATGTTCACTGGATGTTGCTCACACCCAGTTTTCAGTCCGGTAGAGTTCATAGATCGCATATGGCGGTCCAATTTCAGTTCAACGGTCATCACACCTAGATCAGGTCTACAAGTCTCATGATATGAAAGAGAAATTTTTCCTGATCCGAGGGTGTAATTTGGCTAAATTCTGATGGTCAGAATGCTTAATAATAACGCGCCAGGTTACGTGCCAGATTTGAATTAAAATTTCCAAATCTAACCCTTTTCTCACTCTCTTCACTCCACGCTCAATGAAATAGCCCCTGAACGTCGGTTGGCCTTGATTTTCGAAACGATTGTCAAGTCCAGCCAAGCGGTCATAACGGTCTAAGATGGTAGATATCGGACTTTCGACACGCGATCTAGATCCAATAAAAAGTTTTAAAGGGTTTCCGAGAACAAACCGGTTTAGAGTTTGATCCTGAATTTTAGGGTAATGTAGCATCAACGATTCTACAAGTTTTGGGTCTTGCAGAACGTATTTAAAGCGATCAGGGACAATTTCACAGCTACTCCAGCGTAGCGCTAGCTAACTTACGCTTAATCTCTAAAGGAATTAATCCTAAGTGATTTCTTTGGCTTTGGAATTGGGTTCTGAGAGGTTACCAAGGTGTTTTGGTTGACCCATTGCCTAAGGACGTCTAATCCTCGATTGGTAAAAATCCAGGGTGTTACAATCTACCCCCCTTAAAATAAAATTTCATCCCCGAAATTGGCTAAGGGTAATGAGTACCTAGAGAGACCTTCGTATTTATATTCTAAGGAAGGTTCAAATCTTAGTCGATGACCTAACCTTATGTATAACCTAAATCAATTGTTTCGATTCTGGGCCAGTGGGGAAGGGGCTAACCACGCTTCCGCTATGCCACTTTGATCTAACGGTTGCATTGACTGACCTAACTAGATTGGAATAGAAATGTTCTACCCCCCTTAAAACTTAGTTCTACTTAAGGTTCAAGATTTTATGTATCGATCCATATATCGGAACGAGGTGCAACTTAGGGGCTATCCTTGACATAAAATGGGAAACAACCTCTCACTACAATAACTTTTGATTGTATGTGGTCGAGCCAACATGGAAGAAAAGTTGTGTAATGGGTCTGAGCCGGATACGTTGAACCTTCTGTCTAATCAGGACAGAAAACTCATTGTATCAGTTCTTAATCCGAGTCGGTGCTGATCTTCTGCTTGATCAGAGCATTGGATTTATTGGTTACCACTAGGATTTACAAGTCGATTCAAACCGCGAATACATCGCTTATATATACAGTTCCTTTACTCCGCGTTCCCGAATGCAATAAGCCCTTGGGAAAGGCAAGTCAAAGGGACGTGCTGGTTTATTCTAAGTTTAATCTGAGGGATTTATAAGTTCTCCCTGAGAGTGAATGATTCTAAGTTAAACCAACTTTCCTAAGAGTTATAACAGAAGTTTATGAGTATCACGGGGAGCTATCGAAGGAATGAGGTTCTATTCTAACCAAATCTAGCCTACTATTCTCTAGTATATACAGGCCTTACACTACTTAAGGTAACTAGTAGACTAGTCTGTAATCTACAGCCTAAGCTTATATGCTAAATGGTTTCATACCATTATAAATACAGGGGATTATTCTATCGCTTAGGGTCTCGATTGTCTAATGAAATTGGATTTCCTATGCCGTTAGATCATTCAAATCTAGGAGTACTAACTCTAGGTCCAAATCGCCAAGGGCCTATATGGCCAGTAGCATTAAGTTGTATTAAATGGAACTGTATTCCTAATATCCTATGTTGGGATTATGCACTCCATTCAACAAAATTTGTCACAATACATGGAATAAAGTTCCACATGGATTATGACAGGAATGCATTCGGCTATGCTAAGTCCAAACCACTAACACAAACACATTTTCTACCTACGACTTCACTAGACCCAATAACAACAAAACACAAAAATCCCTAACATGGTAATCAAACAATCTACAGGACAACGACCTACATGGGATTTGAGGTTTGTACAATTGAGACCAAAAAGAGTAAAAGCTCAAATAACAGGGACATGAGAGGGAGGATGGTGGAAGGGAGAAAAAGGCTAAAATAGTCTCAACAAAGCCATGGAAAAGGAGGAAAAATGGGGAGAAATGGCTGCCCTAATGGGCTGAAACAAATCTAGGCCCTGTAGAGGGGTGACTCAAGCTCCCAATGGCTAGATTTTCAAAGAGAAAGGAGCAAGATAAGATGGAATAGAGTTCCACACGATTTTCAGCCTCCAATGAAGGATGGGAGAGCTCTAAACGACAAGAATGGAGAGAGGAGGAAGCTTGTATGGTTGTGAGTGATGGAATGACGTCGGTTGAGGCAGAAAATGAGAATGGAGGTGGTTTGAAATGGCATTTGGGAGGGGAGGCAGTAACAAACATGAGAAGGGAGAGCTTAGGAGGCATTTTTATGAAGGAAGTACGTCTTTTGGGGGGTTTCAAGGTACGGCCCGCATACCAGGGGGCCATACAACACCCTAAACACCACCGGCCCGAAGGCCGTCCCGAGTGGGGCCCACCGGTCGGCGATGCATCCCGAGCCAAGTGGCAATCCGGCCACGCTGGCCATATGGGCCGGGTTCCCCTTACCCTAGGGACCCCAAAAAAGTAAGGGCCCCACCCCAGTTCATTGTTGTTTGGCCTAGAGAGGCCCAAAACTCCATTTGGGGTTTTCTGGGGCCAGTCTGTAAACCAGAATGAACTTATACATCATGTAACATATGATTTTGGGGTAAGAGGAGCTAATCCATCCAACGAACCCATCAGTTACAAAAGATTTCAAAATTGGAATGCCAAAAGTCTGATTCTTACGTATTTTTACTTTTCATTATAAAATTTTGTCTAAGTATGATTTTAAATCATTTTCACATTAGGATTAATGCCTAACATGAAAATACTGAGAAAGAATTGAAGAATGGGGTGGTGAGAGGAAGGATTCTGAAGGAATTGAGTGAAACGGGGTTTTTAAGCCCTGAGATCAGGTGTAAGGGTTGTGGTTGCCCCACAACCCAAGGATTTACATTTTAGGATTTAGAATTCTCCTAGGATCATCTCAAACCCACCTACTTACAACATAGGAGCTACTTAGGTCGCTTCACGCGACCCTAGATGCTTTACGAACTCGATCAAACGATCGATACGAGAAGACTTCGCCTATTAGAGAAACTGCGATCCTATAAGTGTTTCTAAGTTCTTTACGCACCCACCTAAGTCAAAGGAGCGACAGCGTACGTCGCGTGTCCATAACCCAGGTCTAGTTTAATCTCAATCATGCTCTGATACCAATAGTAACACCCCAAAAATCAGGGGTCAGGTAGAAACCCAACTCCCGAGTTCCAAAATGTTATTTATGCAACATAGATAATGTTAAATGCATGTTGTCTGTAAATAGGTGTTAGACAAGATTGGGATTAATCCAAAATCGCATATCATAATCCAGAACAATTAAATTAGCAAGCGGAAGACTGTGATAGTATGTATAACATATCTAACTGTTGTATGTCTCCAGAGTGTGAACATGTTACCAGGTTAAATACATACATGTATACTTCAAAAATGGAAAGAAAAGAATATACATGAGTGCTCTAAAAATAGGAAATGACAAGTGTCAAGGCATCTAATCAACCTCCCTGTAATCCCGTCGATCAGAACACGCATAAAGGAGGGATCCTCCTCATCATCATCAAGTTCAGCTCCGCTTTACAAGCAGCGCCATCATCTGCAACTAAAATAGGGACTGGTGGGTGTTCAAAACACCATCCCGTAACGTAGGAGTGAGTAGCTAACTCTTTGGAATAATAGAGCAAAGATTAACATGTTCTTAAATCAATCACGCGATAATAGTAAAGCAATGAAACAAACATTCGTAGATTCTGTTGTTAATGTATGCATGAAATGACATGATGGATGCCCTCACCGACATACTCCCTCATACGTCACCATCTGTGTCCGAGGCATGCTTTCTTCCCGCAGTGCTTCACATCTTTCAGGCACATGCAATGCGATATAAATAATGATTACTAAGTTATTATTAGTCCTTTTCATACAGCAGGATTGGGAAATTAGGGTACCTTGCTTATATCAATCCCAACACAGATCCTGTCTAGGGTCGTCACTCCTAGTAATCTCATATGATGTTATATTTGTAGGTCGCTGCAAGGGCGGCCGGGGCTGTTGCTCGCACTTGTTGCTCCTCTCCTCCATCATCTTATCAATCTCGAAACTATTTCACAACACCATATACTCAATACATACTAATACAAACATTTATACAGACACTTAGCCTACACACTTAAGTCTACATAGTGTATGTCGACTCAAAGTGCGCATTTGGGCAAATCTCTTCGCCAAACCAATTATGCACGCATTCCTAATATCCTAATGCGATAAATAGCCTTGACAACCATTTTGAAAAAATATGCATGTATACAATATTTCCTACAAATGACTAAAATACCCTAAATCTCATATTTTTCGTACATTTACGAAACAGAAAACGGAGAGCATGTTGTACATGTCAAACGGCGTTGCCGTCGATAATCTACTATTAAATGACATTGAAAGCATTGAAATCATCCAATCAAAGCATCTAAAATCTGCACCTTTTGCCTTAGCGCGTGTCGCTTCGATTAGAATAGATACGCTTTGTCAACGGCGTAACGACGACCTAATGCACAAGATGTATTAGCTAGTTTGCTATTTGAATACGGAATGCTAAATCAGCAAGTGGTTAGGGTTTTTCTTACCTAGGAGTGCGTTGGAATTATCGGGAAAGTGATTGGAGTGCGGTGCTTTGGCATGTGCAAACGCTGGTGCAGGTGGCAGGAGAATCTCTCCCACACTCTCTCACAATCTTTCACTTTTTCTCTCTCTAGCTAGAGTTTCTAGCAAATTCGGATGGGTGAGATAAGTGAGGGTTTAAAGCCCTTTTATAGCCTAAAACCTTCCTAAATTAGGCTTGGGAACAATGTCTACTTGAGGTATAACCAAATCGGGGCTGTTCTGGTCCAAAAAAGTACTTCGAGAGGTCCCCTGGCCGAACGCGATCTGACTTAAGCTCATGGTCACTGTATGTTGCTCACACCCAGTTTTCAGTTCGGTAGAGTTTGTAGATCGCACGTGGTGGTCCAATTTCAGTTCAGCTGTCATCACACCTAGATCAGGTCTACAAGTCTCATGATATGAAAGAGAAATTTTTCCTGATCCGAGGGTATAATTTGGCTGAATTCGGATGGTCAGAACGCTTAATAATAACGCGCCAAGTCACATGCCAGATTTGAATAAAAATTTCCAAATCTAACCCTTTTCTCACTCTCTTCACTCCAGGCTCAATGAAATAGCCTCTGAACGTCGGTTGGCCTTGATTTTTGAAATGATTGTCAAATCCAGCCAAGTGGTCATAACAGTCTAAGATGGTAGATATCGGACTTTCGACGCGCGATCTAGATCCAATACAAAGTTTCAAAGGGTTCCCGAGAACAAACTGGTTTAGAGTTTGATCCTGAATTTTAGGGTAACGTAGCATCAACGATTCTATAAGTTTTGGGTCTTGCAGAACGTATTTAAAGCGATTAGGGATAATTTCACAGCTACTCCAGCATCACGCTAGCTAACTTACACTTAATCACTAAAGGAATTAATCCTAAGTGATTTCTTTGGCTTTGGAATTGGGTTTTGAGAGGTTACCAAGGTGTTTTGGTTGACCCATTGCCTAAGGACGTCTAATTCCAGGTTGGAAAAAATTCAGAGTGTTACAATTGTGCATATTTAATATTCTCTTTTATTAGCTTTATTATATTTGAGTTTGTATTTTGCATTCCAATCTGATCTAAAAGAGGTATTGAAGTATTCCCACTTCTTGAAATCAAAATTAAATAGAGTTAGCCCAACTTGATTTAATTGAAAATCAATTTAGAACCTTGAACCATTTCATAAGTGAGTTTGGACATTGAAATTCAATGTTGAACTTCTGCTCCGATTTGGTTCTTCCGGGCTGCAACAAAAGGAGAATATCTAGACATTTTATAGTTTTGTAATTTCCTTTATTTTGGTTTCTTTGAAATTAAGCTAGAAAAATCTCTCAGTTTTGGTTATCTGAGGTGATCCAGAAAACTCAGAGTGTGGGATTTTTTGAATTGTGTAAGCCCACTTGAAAGACACAATTGTAAAGGTTTTAGGTGAACCTAGAAAAACCTATTTTTATAGTGAATGCTAATATCCACTGTGTGATGATATTAGGAGTGGAGTAGCTGTGTGGCTATTGTTTAACAGTTGATGTATCCACAGGTGAACCACTATAATTCTTTGTGTTTTATGGTTTCGTTTCTTTATTCTTTTTGGTTCAAGATTGTGGGATGTATTTGTGGATGTGAATGTTGTAATCTTTTCATTTCAACATTGTGGGGAATGTTGTAATAGCTTAGATTTCCTTTCTTACTATTTCCTTTTTATTTTTCTTCAGTTTGAGTTTTTGATACACAAATTGTTCTAGTAAGGTTGTCCTGCCATAAACCCTTAGTTTTTATGGTGTAAGGTTGTCCTTAGAACAACATTTGTATCAACCTCTCAATACTAGAATTTTGAGGTTGTTGCTTCCTTTGATTATTTGCAATTCATTTGGCTATCTTATTGTTCAATTCCGCTGTTATTCTTTTAATTTGGCATTGTCTTATTCACCCCCCCTCTAGGACATATAGCTCGACCTTCTCAAGTAGTATTAGAGCCTAAAAGCTCAGTTTAAATTGTTATTTCTTTAGGATTAATTTTCTGAGCTAATCGATCTGAGCTGTTTGTAAGATGTCAAATTTTGATAGCCTTTCAATCATTAGGCCTCCACCATTTGATGACACCAATTATGCCTATTGGAAAGCTAGAATGAGGATTTTCTTAAAATCCATGGATGAGAGTGCGTGGCTAGCCACAGTGACTGAATGGACCCCTCTTACCACTGAAGTAACTGGTATCGATGGATCCAAATCTATGAGAGTAACACCTTATTTTTCTTGGACCACTCTTCAAAAAAGTGAGAGTAGTGCCAATGCAAAAGCACTAATTGCAATCACTTGCGCACTATCACTGGATGAATTCAAAAGAATTATATCTTGTGATTCTGTAAAGCAAGCTTAGGATATTTTAGAAATGACACACTAGGGAACATCAATTGTCAAGAAATCTAAAGTCTAAATCTTCACAACCAAATTTGAGAAAATACGCATGGAAGAAAATGAAATGTTTATGGACTTCTATACAAGATTAAATGACATTATGAACTCTATATGGGGTCTTGGTGATAAAATCCTAGAAAGCAAAGTCTGTGCAAAGATACTATACTCACTTCCTGAATGGTTCAATTCTAAGGTAACTGCGATCCTTGAACTTCATGATATGAATAATATGAGGGTAGAAGAATTAGTTGACTCTTTACAAACTTATGAGTTAACTTTTAAATCACCTAAAGGTAAATCTATTGCTCTTAAATCTTGTAAAAGTGTTTCTCAAGAAAATAGTAGTAATTCTGATTTAGAAATTTCGAAGATGATATGGCCCTCTTAGCTAAAAAGTTTTACAAAAATTTCAAAAGTAAAAAGAGAGTTGATTTTAAAAAATCTAATGATAAGAAAAGATCTAAATCTAAAACTTTAAGATCTTTAAAAGATAGTCAGTGTTACAACTGTCGTGAATATAGGCATTTAGCAAATAAGTGTCCTAAAAAGGACAAACCTAAAAAGAAAGGAATGTTAGCTACTTGGGATGAATTTTCTGGCACTTAAGCCTCTTCTGAATCAGAAGATTCTGAAATCGAGTTGGGCAATGAAGTTAAAGCCCTGATGACTCTAGCCAAGTTCACTTTTTTAGATAATGATGATTCAACTAGTGAAGAAAATATGAATAGTGATCATGAAAATGAAGATGATCTTTAAGATGCTTATAATGCCCTTTACAAGGAAAGTTGTAAAATTCTTGTTAAACTAAAACTTCAAAAAGAAAATTTTTTAAAGCTTAAAGAAAATTTTGATTCTCTTGTTTTAAAAAATTTCCACATTTCAGATTGTTTTGAAAAAAACTAAATGTGATTTAAATTTTAAAACCTCTCTGATTGAAAATTAAAAATATGAAAATGAAAAACTAAAACTTGAAATCTCTTCACTTTTGAGTTTAAAGGACACATGGAAGTATGCCTAGGGTAATCCAAAATTAAAAAAAATTCTATTCGGATTTAGAAAATGTGGTGACCAATCTGGTTTGGGCTGTGACAAAAATATTCCTCCCAAACATAAGAATACTCCACCTAAGTTTGTGAAAGGAGAGTCTTCAAACTCAAAAGGGAAAAGTTTAAATCAAAATTATTCTAAAAATTCTAAAACATTTTAATCCTTAAAACCTGAAAGCTACCATACCAACTATAAAAATTAGAATCGTAATCCTTTAGCTAAGAAAATCATAGATTTACTTAAGGAGCTCTTAAAATCTAACTCAGTAAGTCAGTCTTACAACAACTACAAATACAAGAAGACCAACTATACTCCTAAACCCAAAAAAGTTATGAAATGGGTTTCTAAGGTTACTTGCTTGGTTGCCCATACCACTTTCAAAGCTTTAAGCTATTTAAAGTGGTACCTAAACAGTGGTTGCTCCAGGAATATGACAGGCGACAAGGGTTTGTTCACCAATCTTAAAGATATGACTGATGGTTCAGTCACATTCGGTGATGATAACAACTATAAGATTATTGGTCAAGGTACGGTTCAACTCTATAACCTCCCTTTAATTGTAACACCCTAAATTTTTGCCTACCTGGAATTAGACGTTCTTAGGCAATGGGTCAACCATATCACTCTCAATGATCAATCCCAAGGTCTAAAAATCATTTTCCAAACTATTTCCTTCCAAATCTCACCTTTCACCACCTCATTCTTCAAATTTCTCCAAGTACCCTCATATTAGACACAATCCTAAAGTTTAAAAGGTGAAGAACTATACTTAAACCAAAACTTACCGTAAATGGTACGTACATGCATAAAATAGGATTTTGACTATGGAATTCTTGGAATCTCATGATGTAGATAGGTTATTTGGATGGATTAGCTTCTTCTATCCCAAAAACATATATTGTACGTCATGTGACTCATTCCAGTTTACAAATGAGACTCGATAAACGCCTCGATGGACTCGTGAGCCCAAACGACTCAATTTGGGGGGATCCAAGGTGGGCCCCACATGTTTTCGGCATCCCTGGGGGGTGAGGACCTCGCCCCTGGGGTGAACCTAAGCCAAATAGGTCAGTGACCGGCGAGGCCTCATCCGTACAGCAGACAGGCAGCCCGATTTCTGCACATTTTATCAAACTTTAAAAAATCATATCTCCTTCGTTATAACTCCGATTTAGGTGATTAAAAAACCATATTGAAGATAAATGAGTCTAGTTTTATATAAAAATATATAAAAAATATAATAAAATATTTAAATTAGCTTAAAGTAGGTCATTGTGAGAAACTATCTGAAAATCATTGTTGGACAGCTGCTGCTTTTGGAATGTTTAGAATTTTTATACAACTCAAAATCTTATAAAATTTTGTGGAGATAGGGTAAAATTGATGATGAACCACTAAAAAAATAATTAAAATAATATAATAACTAGAAGTGCCCAAAATGGGGCATAGAATGACCCTTGGACTGCATTCTGCCATAATTAGGCTAAAATTTGGTTGAGTACCAAACTGAATACTCAGTAAAATTAACTTGAACTACTTTAAATATGAACTACATGACCCAAAATGAGTAGGACCGCTGATTCTATGTTACCTAGAAACCTAGGATCAATCTCTAAACCCAGTTGCTCTTGGGAGCATCGTGAAACTTCGTATTGGATCTAGACCGCACGTCGAAAGTTCGATATTTATAATCTTAGACCATTATGACCGCATAGTTGGACTTGACTACCACCTCAAAAATTAAGCCCAACTGATGTTCTGAGGCTATTTCATTGAGCCTGGAGCAGGGAGTATGAGAAAGAGTGAAATTCTTTATAAATTAAATGTGATTTAAATAAATCTGGCACGTGTCGCTTCGCGACATTTTTAAGCATTCTGACCGTTAGAATCTGACCTAAATACACCCTCGGATCAGGGAACATTTCCCACTCAGGTCAATGTACTTGGAATCCTCGATCAAGTCTCAGTGACCGCTGAACTGAAACTGGTCCGCCACGTGCGATCTGGAAACCCTATCGAACTGAAAACGTAATGTGATCAGGATCCAGCATTCACAAGCTTAAGTCCGACCGCATTCAGTCAAGGGACCTCTAGCAATGTTCTTTTGGATCAGAAAAGACCCGATTTGGCTATAACCCAAGTATACATTGACTTAAAGTCTATTTTGGTCATGTTTGGGCTTATAAAAGGGCCTTAAACCCTTAGCTTTCTAACCCATACGAATTTGGGGAAACCCTAGGAGAGAGAGGAGAGAAAAGAGAGAGAAAGTGTGAGAGAAGTGGGAGAACCCTCCTGCTATTCTTCCCTATTGCTCCACGAGCCAAAGTCATCCATCTGCATCGCTATTCTAGCGATTCTGACTTCATTCTAGGTAAGAAAACCCTAACCCTAACCTGTTTTAAGACTCCTATGGGTACAAGTAGCTAAGTAGCTAACTCACCTTGTGTTGTAGGTTGCCAATCAGTCGTTGACGACGACGTAGAGTACCTATTCAATTCATTACGCTTCTACGGCGTAAGGTGCGGATTTTAAACGCTTAGATTACCTATTTTCAAAGCTTTCAATATCGTTTAATGGTAGATTGCTGATAAGGATGTTGTTTGACATGTAGAACATGCTGTCTATTTTTCATTTCGAATACGTACGAAGAATATGAGATTTAGGGTATTTTAGGTATTTGTAGGAAATACTGTATACGTACATATTTTGTTGATATGATTCCCATGAGTATTTACCATGTACCTATACTAGTTATACGTGTATGATCTTTTTGGCGAAGAGATTCGCCCTAATGCACATATTGGCCGACATATGCTATGTAGACTAATGTATGTAGACTAAGTGTTTGTTGAAATGCCTAAATTAATATGATTTATGCCTGCCATATGTTTTGAATGTAAGAACATGATTGTTGTGTATTAAACATCTCCTTGATATAAGGATCTGTCATATTATATGCTAAAATCAACATACGTCAAGTACGTTGGAGTTGTGTAGTCTAAGTGTTTGTGTAAATGTAAATGTATGTATTAGTAAGTATTGAGTAAATGGTGTTATAGATTAACGTTGAGACTGGATTCTCAACTAATTTGATGATGTACATGATTTCCTCCATGCTTGTTGTATTGCAATTGATTACCTTATGTGTGAAGTACTCGTGTATGGTTAGCTGCTTATGATCTATGTTATAACATGCTGATAACATGCAAGAATTTCTTTTATTTCAATTTTGTCTCTCTCATATGATTATTGATTTAGATTACATGTTCTTGGGGCTATACTCTAGTCCAGGCAGTCGGTAACAGCTTAGAATTCGTGGTTGGATTCTATTCGCCATGAAGGATATGTATGACGAACCTGAGTCGTACTAGAGTTGTCGGCAGTGGTTAGGCCACACAAAGTGCTTGTGCAATTCATGTCGGTCGATTCAACGTGTGCTCGTGCTAGTCGGACTCATCAAGCAACTCGACTGACCATTGTATGTTCACCTTGTATTCGTCATAACCGCTTGAACCTAGGGTACTAAACTTACCAGTGATAACCCTGATAACTGTGGTACCTTGATCCACTAAGACTCATGAGCTGGGCATGGTGGTATGGGACACCGTGGTCGAGCTGTCGGCCTACGCTGGGGCCACAAACCTCCCCGTAGTGACCAGTGAGCAATCTAGACTCGTGAGCAGATTATGGTGGTATGAGATACTATATTCTTGTTGTCGGCCTACACTGATAAGGTGATGGGGGAGTGGAGCAACGAGTGCGTGCAACAGCCCTGACAGCCCTTTGTAATGACCTCGAGCGTACTCTGAGTCTACGTGAGGCGACGACCCTTTCATAGCAATAAGAGTACAATTAGGCCTATATTGATAAGGTGATGGGGGAGCGGAGTAATGAGTGCGTGCAACAGCCCTAACAGCCCTTGCAGCGACCTAGAAATATATCATCGTATGAGACTACTAGGAGTGACGACCCTATACAGGATCCTTGTTGGGAATGATATAAGGGAAGTACCCTAGTTTCTCAATCCTGCTGTATGAAAAGGACTAATAACTACTCGGTAATCATATTCATATCGCACTGCATGTGCCTGGCAGATGTGGAGCACTGAGGGAAGAAAGCATACCGCAGACATAAGATGGTGTCGCATGAGGGAGTATGTCGGTGAAGGCATCCATCATGTCATTTCATTCTTGCATTAATCACAGTATTTAGGAATGTTTGATTGCTTGCTTTACCATTATCGCGTGATTGATTTGATAACATGTTAATCTTTGCCCTATGATTCCACTGAGTTAGCTACTCACTCCCACATTACGGGACGGTGTTGCGCACACCAACTAGTCCCTATTTTAGTTTCAGATGGTGGCGATGCTTGCGAAGCAGAGCTGGACTTGATGATGATGAGGAGGATCCCTCCTATATGCAGGTTCTGATTGACGAGGTTACAGGGTTACCAATTAGATGTCAATACACTTGGTATTTTACCTTTTATTTACACACTCATGTATATTCTTTTGATCATTTTTGGAGTATATATGTATATGTTTAACCTGGTAACATGTTCACACTCTGGAGACTTACAACAGTTCATATATTTTATATATCTATCACATTCTTTCGCTTGCTAATTTAATTGTCTCTGGAGTATGATATGTTGTTTTGGCTTAATCCATCTCATGTTTTATGCACTATTATGGCCAACATTCATCCATCATTGAAAATGTTGCATAAGTGATGTTCTGGAACTCGAGAGTGGAGTTTATGCTTGACCCTCAATTTTCAGGGCGTTACATTAATTGAGAATGTTTTATACGTTGAAGGGTTAAAACATAACTTGTTAAGAATATCTTAAATATGCGATAACAATTATAGTGTAAAATTTACTAACCAAGGGTGTGAAATATTAAACAAAAATGGTTTAGTAATATTAAATGGTCATAGAACTTCTAAAAACTACTACATTATAAGTGATTCTAGCTCATCTAATCAATCATGTTACATGTTCCATACCAATGAAACTGTGTTATGGCATAAATGCCTTGGACATGTACACTACCGCAATTTGTATAGATTGAGCAAAAGAGAACTGATAAAAGGTCTACCTAAATTACAAAAAGTAGACTAAATATGTGGCGAATGCCAGATTGACAAGTAAACTAGGAGTACTCACATAAAAGTGGACTCCAATGCCACATCCAAACTGTTCGAACTTATAGGACTAACCAGGATGGAGAGTCGAGGTGAGAAAAAATACATACTGGTACTCGCGGATGATTTTACCAGATTCACTTGGGTAGCCTTCTTAAGGTATAAATAAGAAACCCTTGATGAAGTAAACAGGATTCTCAAACGGATCCAAACGGAAAAAGGTTCTTAAGTCAGTAAGATTCGTAGTGATCATGGATTAGAATTTGAGAATAGCAGTTTTGAGAAATTCTGTTGTGATCAGAGAATATCACATGAATTCTCTATGCCCAAAACACCACAACATAATGAAATTGTTGAAAGAAAAAATACAGTGCTTCAAGAAATGGTAAATGTAATGTTGAATAGTATGAAGCTCCATAGAAATCTTTGGGCTGAAACCGTAAATACTGTCTGCTATATAATCAACCAGATTTATACAAGTTAAACAATAAAACAAATTATGAAATGTGGTTTGATAAGAAGACTACTGTCAAATACTTTTGAGTTTTAGTTAGCAAGTGCTATATTTTACGTGACCGTGAAAATCTGGGTAAGTTTGACACTAAAAGTGATGAAGGAATCTTTTTAGGATATGGTTTGAATAGTCGAACGTATCGAGTACTGAATAAGAGGACCGATGTAATTCAAGAGTCCATCAATGTAGTCATTGACGATCACTTGAATCACCTGCCTCAAGTTCAGATAATGATGAAGTTCTTCTAATTGACAAACTAGATACTTCATCAAGTCAAAATAACTCTGAACTGAAGACTGTTAAAGATCATCCAACCACTCAAATTCTTAGAAACACTCTCACTGGTGTGTGCACTCATAGACAACTAGAAGATATATATAATTACATGTGCTTTACATCTCAGATCTAACCAGCAAATGTAAAAGAAGCTCTTACTGACAAAAACTGGATAGTAGCGTTACAAGAAGAGCTTAATCAATTTATTAGAAATGATGTTTCGTATCTTGTTCTTAGACCTAAAGATAAACATATTATCGAAACTAAGTGAATTCTTAAAAATAAGTTTGATGAACTTGGTAATATAATTAGAAACAAGGCTAGACTGGTTATACAAGGGTACACTCAAATTGAAGGAATCGATTATAATGAAACCTTTGACCCAGTAGCTCGTCTTGAATCGTTCAGACTATTTATATCTATTGTATGTTTTAGAAAGATCAAAATATATCAATGGATGTAAAGAGTGCTTTCTTAAATGGCGATTTGTATGAAGAAGTGTATGTTGAACAACCAACGGGTTTTGAAGACTCTAAGAATGTTGATCATGTCTATTGCCTTAAAAAGGATCTCTATGGGTTGAAACAAGTCCCAGGGCATGGTATGAAAAATTGACTAAGTTTTTACTAAGTTATAATTTTCTAATGGGAATGTTGATAAGATTTTTTTTGTTAAGAAACATAACGATCATATCTTAATAGTGTAGATCTATGTTGATGATTTTATTTATGGATCTACCTGTACTAACTTGACTGTTGAGTATGCAGATCTTCTGAAATCTAAGTTCGAAATGAGCATGGTTGGCGAATTGACTTATTTCTTAGAGTTGTAAGTTAAACAGAAACCTGATGGTATCTTTATTTCTCAAACCAAATATGTTCTGAACTTAGTTAAAAAGTTCAGATTTGAGAATGGGAAAAATTTTGATACTCCTATGAGTACTACATTAATACTCTTAAAGGCCTCTACAGGTAAAAGTGTGGATCCTAAATTATATCGTAGTATGATTGGTAGTTTATTTTATTTAATTGCAAGTCAACCTGATATTGCATTTAGTGTAGGGATTTGAGCTAGATATGAATTTGACCCTAAAGAGTCACATTTAACTGCTGTTAAGTGGATTATGCGATATGTTGCAAGCTCAGCTAATCTGGGTCCTTGGTATCCTCATGATACTAGTGTTTAATTAGCTGGGTACATTGATGTTGTTGGGCTGGTAATGTTTATGATAGGAAATCAACCAGTGGTCATTGTTTCTATATTGGAAACTGTTTAGTTTCTTGGTTTAGTAAGAAGCAAAGTTTCGTATCGCTCCCAACTGTTGAGACTGAATACATTGCAGCAGGTAATGCATGCACTCAGCTTGTATGGATTAAAAGAATGTTAAGCGATTATGGAATTACATAAGATTCTATGATTTTATCTTACGATAATTCCAATACAATAAATATATCTTAAAACCCAATCCAACATTCATGAACCAAGCACATTGACATTAGATCACTACATTTGTGAATTAGTGGAAGAAAACATAATTTCTTTGGAATACATTCCGACCGAGAATCAACTTGCTGACATTTTCACTAAATCAATCGACAAAAACAGGTTTAATAAATTAAAATTTGAACTTGGTATGTGCAAATTGAATTGATTATTTATGCATGTATGTATCATAGTGTGTATATTTGTTAAATTAATTGTTCAAATTTCTAAATTATGTGCAAAATGCATATTTTTGGCTGTGTACAACCAGTCGAGGATGTACTCGACAGTCATGGAATGACCAGTCGAGGACGTACTTGACCAGTCGTGTGGTGCGTTTGGTGCTTTAATTTGGGAGAAAAACCCTTTTCTTCATCATTTGTACTTCCTCTCCAATGAGTCTAAGCTCGACTGGTCGTACCCACCTTCCTAGATCTTTAAGGTTAGTCCATTATTTCTGTTTTTCTTGTAGATTCAAGTTCATATCACTTCATTTTCACACTTGGAGTGATTTATTTCTTATTTCCTTAGGGTTTTTAGGGCTTTCTTCTCTTAAATCTAATTTTGAGAAAAATCACTCTACATCTTTTGCAACCTCTTGATTTCTTGTATTCATAGTTGCAAATGGATGCTAGAGGTAGAAAGAAAAACACTCATGGTCCTTCAACATCCAGATCATCTCCAATAATAAGGCGCCACCTTTGGTCACCCGAAGATGATCCCGCCTTTGTGCAGGATTTACGGTTGTACAATGTTATTGTTGGACGACCTATTCATATTGAATGTATTGTTCCTTTTGATCTCCTTCCTCTTTTCCACTCTGTAGGATGGGCTAACATTCTATTTTGGGGTGGCCCGACATACCGGTCTATTGCGCAGGCTATGTTTGGTTGTATTTTTAATTTTTCAGCTGAAAATTTAACGTTTATAGTAGCAACTAGAGAAAGCCCATTTGAAGTTGATCATCATCTGATCTCTGGCCTAATGGACATGCTTATTAATGATGAAGGTATTTCTATTAGCACCCTAGTTGATAAACCATCTGAATCAGAAAAATGTATGCTTATTCGAGCATTATGCAACATAGATGCACAATGGAGTCAAAATAGGAATGCGCTTGCTTCAAAGTACTTATTACCCAGATACAGGGTTCTTCATAAGATATTTATTTCAAATCTTTATCTACATTCTGATAACGAAACCAAACTCACCTCTTTCATGGTTTGGATTTTACATTCCATCATCTCTGGTACAAGTGTTTCTCTTCCTTCTTTAATCTGTCATTCCATCATACAATTCTGTCTCCATCCTGGACACAGTGATATTCTTTTTGCATATCTTATGACTGTGTTAGTCACTCATATGTTAATAACAATGCCTGTTGGAGAGGCTCCTATTCATCACCTTATTTTCAACAACTCCAATATAAACAAGAGGAATTTGAGGTTGGTTAATGGCCAGGTGAATGTGGGTGGTGGTGGAGTTGAAGTAGTGCATGAAGAAGAAGACGATTTACCTCTAGATGATATAAACAAGGATGATATTTTTAATGAATTGAATCAAATTTTGAGGGTGACCTTGACTATTAGCCTTTTGATTTTGCTAAGAGGTTACATACTCTTGAAGAATAGGTGGCTCAGATTCGTGTAAGCCAGGATTCTCAATTTGTTTATATGTGTAAATATATGAGGCGCATTAACAAGGGTTTACACCAAATTGATCCATCTATTCCTACTCCCTTTTCTCTAGCTGATTATTATTTTCTTATCTTGGTTTGTAATAACTTTAATAATACTTGGCTTTATTTGTCTTTTGAGATAGTACTTGGACTTAATTTACCTTAGCTGCACTTGATTGACTTTGGTTGATTATGTTTAACTATGACTTGCTTATGGATTTCATATCATTTATTCCTCAATACTCTTCTTATTCTTACTTCTTTATATAATTCCACTTCTATTTCTTAATTTCTTCCTTTGTCATATTATGACAAAAAGGGGGAGAATTTTGGCATGCTTAATATATGGTGATTGTGCTATATATTGGCATGTGGATTGTGGATATGTAGCTTTTCTTTGTGAAAGGGGGAGGAGTTAAGGGGGAGTATTGTTGGGCATGATTCTTTAACCAGGTTGTAATTGGTTTCTTTTTATAATTGGTGCATGATTCTTTTTATATATGAAGTGTTTTTTATCATAAATTTGACAAAGGGGGAGATTGTCAGTGCCAAGGTTTCTAGCTCCTATATTGTCAAATTTTGTATTGCCAAAACCTCTCTTGGAATTTGTGTTTTGTGTAGCTCATCTACATATTGAAGTCTGTGCGTATCTCAAGAACAAGGGTCTTGTGTTCAAGAACTTCAAAGGCAAGTGTACTAGCTCATGTTTATGAACAACGTTAATAGTGAATTCAAGCTTTCAAGATTCAAGAGTTCAAAGCTTTTTACAAATCAAGACAACATATTTAAGTTTAAGCTTCAATGTTAGTCGATTTCAAGCTCCAATGTTAGTCAGCTTTAAGCTTGAAGTGTCTCAAGTCAAGCTTCATCCTATGACAAGATCTCAAGCTTTGCCAACTTCAAAGAACGACTATCAACTAAAAGAAAAAGAAGCTCAATGTTCATACTTCACTATGAAGGTATAAATTACCTTAGATTGACCTTAGGGTAGGTCATTTTGAATGCATAATTCAATTATATCATTTTATAAGTGAACAGTCTGTTTCTCGATAGTCCTAAACTCTGTTCGACTAGTCTTAACAATGGCTCGACCAGTCCAAGAAATTCCACGACTAGTCCTAAGGTTGTTGCGAAATTTTAAAATTTTTTGTTAAGCCACGACCAGTCCTAGAGACTGCTCGATCGGTCGTGTGAACAGTGCATGACTCGTTCACGACTAGTCTTGCAACTACGACTCAAAGTCCAGCAACTATTTTAAGTTCCCCATGACTAGTCCTGGACAGGTCACAACCAGTCATGGCGGTCCCTCGACAGGTCGTGAAGGTCCTACGACCAGTCGTGGAACGGCTTTATCCGATCGCGCTCAAAATTTCAAAAATCCATTGGTCCCACGACCAGTCTAGTGTCCATAGGACTAGTCGTGAATGTGATTTCTTCACCTATAAATAGAGAATGATTTTCAAAGTTTGGTATTCAATTCATGTAAAATCAAGACACCACTCTGAGAGATAAGTTTGTAAAATTCTTAAGCTATATTTTGCATATTTAATATTCTCTTTTATTAGCTTTGTTATATTTGATTTTGTATTCTGTATTCCAATCTGATCTGAAATAGGGATTGAAGTATTCCCACTTCTTGGAATCAAAATCAAATAGAGTTAGCCCAACTTGATTTAATTTAAAATCAATTTAAAACCTAGAACCATTTCATAAGTGAGTTTGGACATTCAAATTCAACGTTGAACCTCTACTCAAACTTGGTTCTTTCAGGCTGTAACAAAAAAGGAAAATATCCTAGTATTTTACAATTTTTTAATTTCCTTTGTTTGGTTTCTTTGAGATTAAGCCAAAAAAATCTTTCAGTTTTAGTTATCTGAGGTGATTCAGAAAACTCCAAGTGTGGGATTTTTTAAATTGTGTAAGCCTACTTAAAAGACATAATTGTGAAGGTTTTAGGTGAACCTAGAAAAACCTATTTTCATAGTGAATGCTAATATCCACTGTGTGAGGATATTAGGAGTGGAGTAGCTGTGTGGCTATTGTTTAACAGTTGGTGTACACACAAGCCAACCACTATAATTCTTTATATTTTGTGTTTTGTGGTTTCCTTTCTTTATACTTTTTAGTTCAAGATTGTGGGTTGTATTTGTGGATGTGAATGTTGTAATCTTTTCATTTTAGCATTGTGGGGAATGTTGTAATAGGTTCGATTTCTTTTATTGCTATTTCCATTTTATTCCTCTTCATTTTGAGTTTTTGATACATAAATTATTCTAATAAGGTTGTCCTGCCATAAACCATTGGTTTTTATGATGTAAGGTTGTCCTTAGAACAACATTTGTATCAACCTCTCAATACTAGAATTTTGAGGTTGTTACTTCCTTTGATTATTTGTAATTCATTTAGCTATCTTATTGTTCAATTCTACTGTTATTTTTTTAATTTGGTATTGTCTTACTCACCCCAACACCCCCCCCCCCCCCCCCCCCCCCCCCCCCCCCCACCCCCCTCTAAGACATATAGCTCGGTCTTTTCATGATCCTATCGGGAAGGTTGGCCAGATGGATGTTGCTCCTCTTAGAATATATGATTACGTATGAGCCGGTGAGAACGGTAAAAGGGTAAGAAGTGACAGATTTTCTAGTAGCGCATCCCATAACAGATAGCGAGATCATTAGCGACAATTTCCTTGATGAACAAGTTATGTTGGCTAAGTCGCAAAGCCCATGGCAGATGATTTCGATGGCACTTCTTGAGCATCGGGGGCAGGAGCTGGGGTGATATTCATTACCCCTCTAGGTGACTTGTTACCTTACTCTTTCATGTTGGGTGCCGCGTGCACAAATAATAAAGCTGAATATAAAACCCTCATCATCGGAATGGAAATTGCTCAAGAAATGAAGACAAAAATGCTATAAATCTTCAGGGATTCTAAATTGATCATAAATCAATTGACGATTGAATTTGAAATAAGAAAGTAAGAGGTCTTGCCATATTGTCAGAAGCATAGCAGTTATTGGAGCAATTCTACCATGTAGAAATCAAGCATGTACCGTGTGCTTAAAATGCAAAAGCATATACTTTGGCCAGCCTGGCAATAGCTCTGTCTTGTCCAAACTGGAGTCCTCTGCAGGTGATTATAGAAGAAAGAATATTTTTACCCTCTTTAGTGGTTATTAATGAAATTATCTAGGTGCTCCCTATATCGTGTTTAGAGGTGACGACAAACGATTACCTTAAATATGATATCTTGCCAGAAGACTCAGTGCAGAGACAACAAATCAAGCAAAGGTTGGGTAGATTCATCATATGTAGCAAAATATTGTTGTAAGCCCCGTATCCTAGAACGTACCATTCCATAGGCCTCCATAGTCTTCTCGGTCGAATTTCGGCAACCTTCAATCTTTATTTGACGTTTGCGTGTGATCCTAAGTCGAGTCTTGTATACCGAAGTTAGCTCGACCCGAGACTTGTACCCTAGCGACCGCGCCGTCGCCACAGTTCGATGACATGACTCACGTATCAAGGCGATACCCTGGTCAGGAGATGTGGGCCCACGTTCGGTGCGAGGAAAACACAGAGCGTACGAATTTTGAGAGAATCTCTGCAACTTGTCACATCCATCATTCCATCAATCAATCACCTCAACCAAGTACACCATCACCTCACACCCTTTCCCAAACAACCCCAAAGTCAAAAAGGTTCTTACACACTCATGTTTTTTCTAACACCATCTACCACAAAAGTCAAAAAATTCTTACACATCCATCACCCACCACGTCCATCACCCATCTCTCTCTCTCTCTCTCTCTCTCTCTCTCTCTCTCTCTCTCTCTCTCTCCCTCTCTCTCTCTCTCTCTCTCTCTCTCTCTCTCTCTCTCTCTCTCTCCTTATAACCCACTCTCTTATTTCTCAAACCCATTTTTTTCAAGAAATCCAAAAAAAATCCCATGTCCAAGCACTTCAAGCTCCATGAGAGAGCTAGTGTGGCCCACCTCCATACCACCCAATCCCACCATCCAAAGACCATCTTAACCGTTGAAGTTCGTCCTTTGGAGCTTTAGGATGCATTGATGGAAGGAGTCCAAGAAGATCGAAGGTGTTTTTTTTTTTTAGGTTTTGATTTGTATGATTTTGATGTGATAGGGCCTGCATATGTTGGGACCCATGTTGATGCATGCATTGTATAGAGGGGCCCATAGTGGCGAGGCCTCTCCTCCATCCGTTTCTCTCTCTCTCTCTCTCTCTCGATGTGTGGCCCACCAATGATGCATGGTGTTTCATCTATGCTGTGGGGCTAGCCACAATGTATGGGCCTGTCCACATTGTCCAGGAACTGGACGTGTGGGAACCACCCCGATGCATGTGTTTTGCCCCAGCCATCCATCTGTGTGGGTCTCACCTGACTGTTGTATAAGCATGGACCCCACCATGGCAGCTGTGCGGCACACCTCGTACTATCTGCGTTTTATCCCCACCGTCTAGCAATGGGACGGAGGGATCCACCCACCTACAACGTGCAGGGTTCACTTAATGTATGTATTTTATTCACACCCCATCTATGCCTTTTTTTATTTGGGTATGGGACCCACCCACACGTGCTGCACGTGTGGGGTGGGGCCCTACCTTGATGTGTGTATCGTATGCCCACACTGTCCATTGCTGGACGGTGCTGTGGGGCCAATCATGATATACATGTCATCTGCACTGTCCATTACTGGACAGTGCTGTGTAGGGACCCTACTTAATGTATGTATTCTATATACCGTCCGTATATGGGGCCCACTTTGAGGTGTGTAGTATACACCGTCCATCCATGAGGGGGCCTATTTGGAGGGACGTGATCCAGACCGTCTGATTAGACGGACATACAAACCCCCCTGTACGCTGGAGTCCTTTAAGCAACATAAAGTAAAATATATAATAATATATTTATATATTATGTATAACATTATGGTGGCCCCACGTGGGACCCCACCTGGATGAAAGTGTTTCATCCAGATCATCCAATGGTGGGGCCCACCCAACTTGATGTATGTGTTTATATCAACGTTGTCCATCTATTTCATCCAGACCATCCAGAGGTCTAGACGTGGTGTGGTCATGGAGGCCACCATGTTGTATGGGTTTTATCTGCCCGTTCGTGCAGTGGGACCCACCAAGATATGTGCTCCATCCAGCTGTTCGTACATCAGGGATGGTGGGTCCCATGTAGGATGTAGTTGCTGCTCTGTCGTGCAGCAAGTTTGTGGGTCCAATCATTGAGGTATCACTACACCAAAATCATCATTTATGAGCGGTTTTAAATTGTTCCTAAATGCTTCAGGAATGGTTTATTACCGTTCCTAAATGAGGCGTCGCAGAAAATCAGGAATGGTTCAAAACTGTTTTGGGTACCGTTTGAAAACGGAATTTTAGGAACGGTTTTAAACCGTTCTGGTGCCAACAATTATATTCGAGAACGGTATTTTTTCTTATTTCGAAACGATTTTAAACAAAAAAACCTCTGTATAAAATAAAATAAAATATATTTAAGCCATATTCATTTAAGAATCAAAAGATAGTAAAAACAACCATGATGTAATTTGAAACGTTATTTATCTGACTTGCGAACCTGACAGTAAAAACTAAAATCTATAATGGAAGACTTCAAAATAAAGTGACAATTCAATGAAAGTCCGTCAAGTAGATGAAGAGCTCCATAATGTGATGGCCTTTGATGTACCTAACTACAAGCAACAAGTAAAAAATAAGAACAAAAAAATGTGAATAGATTGAAAGAACAATCAACTATCAAAACAATGTGAAAAAAATTGTGACAATTGAACATACATATGGGAGTCTGTTGTTAGTTGACTCACCTGGTTCTTGGATATGCTCGATGCATTCCTGACCCGAGGAGAGCTCGTTCTAGACCAAGCGGGGCTACGAATGGTAAGGGAGACATAATCATCTCGTTCTAAACCAAACGGGGCTACGATGTTTAGAAATGAGTTACACAGAGTTACATAGACAGCAGACCTTCTGGTGATCCAAACCGTTTAGAAATAGGAAACTGTTTTGAAATAATTAACAACTAAAACATGGAGGACAATTCAGCTCCCACTTGCAAGGGAATTAGTTACCAGTGAAGAATATTGGGAAAGAAGAATATTCTTATTTGAATTAATGTCTTCTTGGAAAGTCTAAAGTGAAATTTCTGAAGGACGAGACAAGGACATGAAAAGCACAATAGAAATAATATATAATGGAAGAAACAAGAGAATGGAACTTATAAAAATGAGCTTTCCAACCTTTTCTGGCCTCTTTGCAATCTTAATTACAGTAGCAGTTGCTGCTCCAGATGATATCTTGACCCGTATGTTCACTCTCAATCATGGTAGGGAGGTAAAAGAGAAAAACTGAATATTTTGAGTTTCATAATAAATATTTGTAGATTATAGCTATTTTTGGGACTTCATGAAGATAACTGTTTTCCAAACACAAAAGAACAAATCGAAGTTCTAAAGACTCATTTGGCCTCACCTTTGAAACCCAAGGCAGGGCCTCATATGGATGGACCTTAAAAACCCATTTGGGCTACCCATCCGGTTGCATCCCCACCTATACTCATAGCCAAGGATTAAAAAAACAGAACTTCGACCTTTTTCTTCTTTCTTTTTTTTTTCCTAAGTTACTGAACTGGGACTTACGCCTTACTTTCTCAATCAAGCACTATCTAATAGTCTATTGATGTAGCTTGATTACAATCAACAAGTTAGATATATAAAGAATACATAACATCAAAATTAAGACAATCAAATTCAGAAGTAAAGAAATTAAGTGCAAATGTTTTGTTTATTTCATCAAAACTACTAGTGAGCAATAACATGCTATAACACAAGTAACAAGGTGAACTTAAAAAAATTGTTAGATACTTATATCTGCTACCCGTTCACCTAAAAATAGAAATTGCCACTAGATTAACCTATATGGTGAGTCCTATAAATGCAACGTCAACAACTGCTCCAAATTAAAGCTCAAAACTCGTAGGCATCACTCACAACTAACCAAATCAACTAGGATCAGGAGACCAAGAGACCAAAAGAAAACTCTGAAGGAACTCATCAACAACTAGTATCACTCATATTGACTCATAAGTAACAGGTTGGCGATGACTTTTCTGAGAAAACTGAACCTAAACCAAGCATCTCTCAAAATTTTAACTTCTTTCAGTTTTTCCATAAGGCATAGCTGATAACATTAGTTAACTTGCAGAAAACAACAGTCATATCAAACATATCTAACACATTTAAAATTTTTATAGAATGAAAAAAATATATATATATTTACAACTATAACCTAATACCCACCTAGAATGCAGAGCACCACTTATCTTTTTGGGAACTTTTGGATTGTAGAAGCTATATGACTAATGATCTCTATAACTTGTTGTTGAACCTGCATTCATTCACGAGAATTTGACTGCACTGCTATACATAAAATATTAAAACTAAAGGACAAAATGAAAGGATGAAGTACCTGAACATTTTTCTCACCCCATCCAGGAATAGCACATAGAAAATGGATCAAGATTTCTGCAAACTGGTCAAGGTTGTCAAGACCTTCTACTACCTATTTTAACAAGATAATTGCTGCCAACAGAATAGAGCTTACTAAGTACATTTTTTTTTTTTAGAGAGAGATTACAAGAATTAATATTTTTATCAAACCACTGCCAAGAGATCAAGGCATGCAACAAAAGAATACAAGGCAGCCGCAGCTATGAAAAATAGGTTAAAAGGGAGGCAGATCTCATATAACTCTAGACCTTACTTTTCACAAAATAAATCAAGAAATGGAAGAAACAAAAAAAATAGAAGAATCGAAACCAGTAGTGTAGCTCGAACTAAAAATTTTTTAAAAAAAATCTCACAATTTTACCGATGTGTGAAAAGATGTGAGTACGACATCTAATAGTCAAGGCTTTCCCATCATTGACACACCCAAACATGCATGAATTAAAAGTATAATCATTGAAGACCACCAACAACCTGGTCAAGTCTTAAGAGACTAAATGCACAAAACAGCAGCCGTAAAAAAAAAAAAAAAAAAAAAAAAGTTCACCCAATTCAGGCCCTTCTAAGGTATCCTAGTAGTGATCTACTGGTGACATTTTTCTTATAATTAATTTAATTTGACTTATTTCTAGAAAACTTGAGGCATTGCAAACATATATCTCGCTCATGAAACTCATACTTTCCTGTCACTCTTTTTCTGTATGCAGCATTTCCTACTGATACAAAACCACCAACTTGTCATTGGCCCTCAAATAAGAAACTAAGGCCATCATTCAATGCATGACATTAGAAAAGCTTACCAGATCAGGCAAATGTGAACCAATTGAAACAAGAAGACCTACTGCTGCCCTTTGCCAATTAGCATTGAGTTCCTACAAAAGAGAATATTTAGAAGATGTGAGAAGTCCATGAAAGAACCAAAAATAATCAGTAGATGAATTGTTCACAATTCATGCTAATCGCAGTCCAATTTAGTTTCACTCCCCTAAAAAGCTTCTCAATTCAAAATTCCATGAAACTCAACAATTTTGTGTCACAGCCATAGAGCACACAAATAAACATCTAGGATAGACCACAATAATTACAATAAACTAGTTTTAAAAAGATAAATCTTCTCAATTGGTACCTCTACTATCTACATAACATTGTGGTTTGCAGCTAAATCATCTACTAAAATTAGCCTAATGGCGCTAAATGCTAATGGGTATAGCATGTGCAAAAAAAAAAAAAAAAAACCAAACAAACAATGAAGGCTTTCAAAGGAGCTTGGATTATCGCCAGTCAGGCTGTTAAAGCTGAGGTCTCTGCATGGAGAAAGCACAATGATAGATAATGAATCTGTAACAGATATGTTTTTCGTGGCACATTTTGCAGACGAGCATTAGCACATCCAACTGTTAATATTTTTCTAGATGCACCAAACAGCTCAAATCCAGTGAATGTGCACCAACTGATGCATACTCAATTTCATTCTCATTCTGGAATACATCTAAACATGCCTTAAAATACAATACATAAATGCAGGGGAGAGTAATGGGATATTAACATACAATACACAAATGCAAGTGAGTAATGGACCATTTTACTACATTACAAGGAAAATGTCAAAATCTGCTTATAGTACTTTTAGCTAGTTCAAATCCAAAATCTGCTTTTGTGTAAACAAATTCTATCCATGATACAAGACCACAACAATTTGCAAATGATTTCAGCAAAGATTGAAATTCCTCTAGAATAAACAGATATCATGGAACCATGATAAGATCTCAACAGCACAAAAAGAGGGGCAGTTTCAGTACTAAAAATGACCTTTGTTCTATCAACATTGGATCCCATGCCTGAAACTAACACAAAAATGGGAAATGAATAAGAAAGTCTACTAAAAAGCACTGAAAATTTTGAATATTTTCAGGGCGAAGAAACTTCAGTAGGGAGAGCCATTACCATTCAGTCTGAGCGAAGTTTGGGTGATGGTGGAGAGCTGCTTGCAAGCATCAATGTTCTTGAGGACCGCTTCGTCGATGCCAGAACCAAAACCATTATGACACGGTTTTAAGCCGTTTCAGAACCAAAACCATTATCGTTCCTGAACGGGGTTTTTGGTGTAGTGAAAGAAAAGGAAAAAGTTCCTGCGACATTATGAACATATTGGATGAAAAACAAATGTCATGGTAGATCTTATAAATGTTTTATCGATGAGAATCATTGTCCCCAAAGGTAATTTGTGATGTGGTCCATTTAAGCTTTAGATATGAATAATTTTTGGGGTTGTGCTCTAAAATGATCTCAAAAAATTGATGAATGGTGTGGATATAATAAATATTTCATTTTGGGGGCCACGTAACTTTGAACTGGGTGGTGTGTGGTACACCAGTCAATCAGGATTGGCTGGTGTGTTAACGTCACTAAGTTTTGTGGGTCCCATCATGAGGCACGTATTATATCCAAAGTGTATACATGTACAACTTGCTGAAGGTATTAGCAGAAATGCATTAGAAACTAATTTGAAAGTTATAGAGTACTATACTAGGAAAAAGGCAAATAATGACACCCCAAATGAAATGAGAAGTCTCAGAAAAAAAGGACTCCTTAGGCCTCCCTACTATGATGCTACATACCTACCAATACGAATGTCAAATGTGCGAGCAGTTCCATCAATGCTTCCAGCAAGAATTTCACTTTTTGTCAAACAAACAGACATCACGCTGTCAGAAAATGTATTGATTATCTGCCACACATCAACGATGAATTTGTGAAACATAGTGAGGACATTAAAATGAGCTTAGTTAGGACTGCTACATACTCAAATTTTAGTTGTTGAAGAAACGGCGAGTGGGAAGAAATTAGAAGCACGACTGAGAAGAAGAACCATGACTGAGGAGAACAAAAGAAAATTCTCCTATTTGTGCAAAAGAGATGCCAACCTACACAAAGCACACAACCTAAAGTCACCTTCATCTGGAGCAATATATGGAAGGCTCAAAAGAAAAATATATGGAAACAGTTGTAATTAAAATCTTACGAGAACTGAAGTCTGATTGGTAAAGCCAAATCCCTTAACAACTGAGACACATCTCCACATCATCCACCCAGGAAAAGTAAAAGGAAAGAATGAATCTTTACCTGTTCAAGGGTATGTTGTGAAAGATTAGTAGTTGATATCATCACTCCCACAGCAAATGAGCCCAATTCAAGGCTTAGACCCAACTTGTCATCACACTGAAATGATAAGTATCCAAATAAGAAATTCCGTGGCATTGAATAGTTGATGAAAAACTGAAAACTGAATGCTACATAGAGGAAGTCACACACAATAACAAGTTCAAGGCTTTCCTAAAATCCATGAACATGAGAGACTTCAAACAATTTTGTGACATAGGGTAAGGGTCCATTTATAGTCTGATGTCAGGAGAAAGAAGACAATTACTGTTACTTCACCATATAAAATTGCATTTTTTTTTGTTATTTTATTAAATAAACTTCGAATTGTCTATACATGGTCCTGTTAATGACCATTCTAGTGGTCAAGGCTTAAAAGTTCAAACTAATAGCTGCCTTCCTTGGCTGAGCCTAGCTGAGCTAACTCTGTTTCAGTCTCAAGTACCATATGCATTTTAGAAATCATAAACAACAACACAAGCGGTTGCTTATGCAGAATCATTCCAAATGTTGGCGTCGGAATGGTTTTTGAAAATTGGGACCGACAGCGTGAATTTCTTATGCAAGAACAACATGACAACATATCCAGTGATTCAAATACAATACGAAAATATTACAAAGTACTAATCAAAACTGAAATAAAGGCATCAATATATTAAGAAGTGACATGGCACAAACCCAAGCAACAAGTAAATAAAATGCAACTGCCGCTAGTTGATAAAGTTCATTAATCTACACAGAAAACGTCAGCACGTTAGAAAAATGGGTAACGTTTCAGCAGTAAATAACACAATAGAAAATACAAAGCAAACCATATGACTTTGAAAATCCTTTACATACAATATATAATTAAATTAAAGAAAACATACCTGTGATGAAAGACTGATCATCAGCTTAAGAAACCGTGGAACACACGTACGAGATAATATAAACAAAATACCCAAAAATGTACACAGTACAACCATCCTGCCAATGAAAGAAATATACAGCAATTAGATTCTATGATTTTTAACATAAAATAAGGGTTAAGAAAAATTAAGGTATGGATAACGGGACAATACAAAAAAAAAAAAATAAGTATCGGCCCTGTAATGGACCATTACAGGGTTGCAATGGTTGTTACAGGTCATTTTTCAGGGTGATATTACCATGGAGGAAAATTCACATCTAATGTGCAACCAGGTGCAAGCTCCTCCAAGGATTCAACTAGGATGCTTTTTCAGCTTGTACTTGTGATATTGATTTGCTCCAAGCAGGACAGATCATTATGAATTTCCCATGATGAAAAAAGAGAAGCCTAAGTTCCATGACATCCTATCAGTTGACAGAAAGGGTAATAGTGGCAACCATTACACGTTACAGGGTTACAATTAAATTCCTTTCTAGTTGAACTTGGAGTAATGATCACACAATGTAAATACTGTGATAGTTTCAAATTGCTCATTTCAGATTATTGCATTTCTAAATGATAGCATGTCCAAACACAACCATAGCCTTGCATATAATCTCACCTTGAGCTGTCCTCAAAAGCTGTCCATACATATTAACTTTGGAATTATCTATAAGTCAGAGAAATTGAATGTTAATCTATATGCAAATAGAGATCATCATAGTTCCAACTCCACTTATGTTCCTTAAATGAAAAAAAAAAAACATTGAATATCATTCAAAATATAAAACATGAAAGCAGTGAAACACAAGTTCTTCGACATGTGACAAAATATGCTAATAGGAAGAAAAAGAGAATTGTGTGACAAAAAATGGAGAAAGCTAATGATGAATTGGAAGTATGAAACAGTGTCCATGCTACATAGATGGCTGCGAGCAAGTTGCATTTATATGAATTGAATTTTCTTCCTTTTTCCTTCTTTTATACAAAGGTGTTGGTATTGGACTATCTAAACAACTAGCTGAACTCCACCTACTCCTTTTCAATCTGTTTTCCTATAAGCCTCTCCACATGATTGTCCCTGCAATTAAAATCCACCACCAATAAACTTTTCAGAAAGAAGAACAGAGAAATGAAATGTCACAGCTTCAGGAAATCCTATACTGAAGTTAGTTAATGTGGTCATTGTACTATAGAGAAGCTAAACATAATAAAAAAATCATTCAGCAAAAGGTGACGAAACACTTAGAAAATAAATCACCGACTGCCCAGAAAGCACTAAAGCATGATATAAACAAATGGCATGGATTCACCAACTGGAATTTGACAATTTCCACATTGAACTTGAGTTGGAGCATCGCTAAGCATGCAACTAATGGGAATATCCACTTTTGAGTATGGCTAGGCCTTTTACCAGTTCTAACTGGCATTGTGTTTATAACTAAACCTGGTTTCCTCTCCTCTTCTGTGATTATTCATGAGAAATGATCACTTGTGTCCATCACTTGTCACTTTAAAATGATTCCATCAATGCAAGAACTTAAGTATATGGAAGTAATCTGAGCCATGCACTATGGTGAGTAGGATTCGTCCTGAAAAGCAACTTAGTCCACACACCAGATGGGCCATGTGTGTACATCGAAATAAGTCATTGGTGATTTTCTTTCCAACCATTCATTTTCCTCCTAAGCGTATGGTGTACCTGATGAGTCTATTGGCCCATTTTATGGGATGATACAAGCTCATGGTAAGCCCCACCTAATGGTTGGTCTGGATCTTGTCCACATTGAATGCTGTGAGCAAACATATATATATATATATATATATATATATATATATATATATATATATATATATATATATATATTCTCTTCAACTAGCCATAGCATTTCTCTTGATGATAATGTCGTGGGAACAAGGGCAATTTTTTATGATTACCATTTGGAACTAAGCTTTTACAACTTTGCAAGTCACATTCTCAATCCACAAAGAGAAAAAGAAAATTCACATCCACCTCCATGGACAGCAAAGCTACTGTGCATTGAGTTGCAGATGGGCCACCACCTTACAGGTAAATGACATCCGAACCATCCAAAAACAGCCATCCCTACCTTAGAAGATCATTGATGGAAAAAATCAAGAGATTCCATTCACCCAGTGCCCACACACTACAGAAAACTGTAGAAACCAGTAGGCAGACATGGATCAACTCAATGTACATGCATGGCCCACCTAATCAATGGACATCACGTATCACCCTATATCGGTGAGGTTTAAAATTAGTGCATTGGGTATTGTATCTTTCACAACCGATATAATCCCGCAATATCACGTATCACCCTATATCGGATTGTTTCAGCCTGATATGGCTGTATGTTTCATGGACAATACCAGTCAGTATCAGGCCGATATGTACCAATTTTGACATATCTTGCATTTCTAAGAGATGGCCCATACACCGTAAGATCAAAGTCTAGAAGAAGATTAATCATCAGGAACAAAAGACAATTCTCACTCGTATAATCAAATCTCTCAAAGAAAATAAAGTAATTGATCCGAAACCTGGGTAAACTTTCGAAAAGTACTCAATCGAGATCAAATCTCAACCATAGAAAGATGTATAGATTTAGATTGATGGATGGATGAAAAGAGAGAAAGAGAAGAACTGACCAAGATCACCGCCACGCTTAGCTGAGCTGCAATCGGAGTAGCGGGAAGCAAGGTCCTCGAATCTAGCCTTGTCGGTGATGATATCTTCCCTGAGGGTTTTGAGCTGGGCCACGACACTGTCCCTGCTGGCATTCTTGATGACTTGGCCTTCTGGATCCTTCCAAGACGCTTTCCTTTAAGAGCATGAGTGCTTTATCAACAGATGGGAAGCACGAACCTGCTGTGACTAAGAAGATGAGATCGAAAAAGAGGGAGATTGATAAGAAGATGAGATCGAAAAAGAGGGAGATTGAGAGAGGGAGAGGGACAGGGAGATCGAGATCGGGAGAGGGAGACGGTTGAAATAAGGGTTTAGGGCATTTTGCCGTAAGGAAATGATGAAAATATTTTGGTAGTTTGTGGTAGATTTACAGTAATGTGACTCTCAGGCCATGTGGGGTCCACTTAGAGGGTTCTAATAGAATCCATTCCGTCCACCTGTTTCAAAATAAAATAATAAAACACAAATAATAGGATCCAACACTCAATTGGAACACACCAACAAAACAATGGAAATAACGGTAGAAAACAGTAACGAATTTGAGTACGGTTCATTACCGTTTCAAGTCAGAAATGGCTTTAAGCCGTTTCTAAACAAAAAAAACCATTCGTTCCAGTTTGAGGATTTTGGTGTAGTGTTAGAACATAAAACATACCAAGTTCAGGCCAGATTAAATTTCCAATTCCAAAAATAAAAGAAAATATAAGAGGTCTTTTATGTATGTGTTACCTGCACGAATACAGGCAATGACAACCAAAGAAGTATAGCCCAAGCTAAGAAGAAGAGAAGTGAGGCTGACGTATCTGAGGGAGTGAAAAGATGGCAGCTGAGAAAGGAGGATCATCACCACTGTCACCATGGATATGAACTGATACAGTTTCAGGGGCCCATGTGGGTAGAGACTGGAATACATGATCTTCTGTGATGGCAATGAAATTTACAATGATTTGGGTAAGAAAACAAGATAAAAGATGTTAGTGAAAATTTTCGAAAGCACATCTTTTCTGGTCCATCTTTTCCAAATTGCAGAAACATTCCTTGAGACAGTTATAAGGGTCTTCTCTGGTCCATCTTTTCCATGAAAGTGTCTGCAACCCGCTCTACGTCAGTAACTCTCTTCGTTCCTCATTTCCATAAATTCCAGATGTACGGTTTCAAAATCCAAAATAGAAAATGTGCATTGACTATTATTGATAGGAGGGATCTGAAAGAAAGCACAATCTGAATTTCGTGAAGGACATTTTTTTTCTTATCTTTTCACATCATAAACAAGAGGGTATTTTTACAGTTCAATACTTTCCAAGGGCATGATGTGCTATCTTTACCACCACTTTATGCATATAATGGCAATAGAATCCATTCTACTACACAGAATTCATGTGTGTCCATCCAGACTGTCCAAACCAGTGGCTCCACATTCTAAATGTAGCATAGTGACTAATGAGATGATCATAGCAATTCAATTCACCTTTGGAATGGGACCAATCATTTCCATCTCAAACCATCCATTTGTTGGCCACCAATGGGACGGTTAGAATCATCCATCAGTGTTAGTTGGGGCTTGGCCAAACTGAATTAACATGCATCTATGTGACATGAATAGAGGATAGGCTGTCACTAGGTAGTGGGAAGTTGATACCATATTCAGTCCCACACCAAACTAAAAAGCTAGTTGCCATCATTATGTCTGGTAAAAGATTTCATTGGAATTTGCTTCCTAAAGATAAAGCTGGTTTTCCCATGCCATTTCCTCATATTTCAGAAGCCTGGTCAGTTGAGGAACACCTAATCCTATTGCACTATATACAGAATAGAGGGAAAAGTTCATGAGAGTACCTATTTAAAAAGAAGAAGAAGAAAATTAGGGGGGGCGGGGGAGGGAAGGAAGAACAAGAAGAAGGTTGATAGAGTACCTTTTTAAGTTCAACCTTAGGAGGAGGTCCCTCGTGGTAGAAGCTCGGCATTGGAGTTGCTTTAAACGTCAAGCTCTTCCTAAGCTGCTTTAAAGCTGCATTCTGCTCTTCCTGAAAAGATCAGATTGGTTAAAGGCAGAAGATAATAGAATCATGTATGTTCAATCGATAGCTTTCCCCTCTCACATTGCCATAATTAGCAAAATAAAGAAAATAAAATAAAATAAGAAGAAGAAGAAGGAAAGAAAGAAAATGGATGTCACGTAACACCTGGCCTACAGAGATTTATATATGATACATGATTGGAAAAGAAAGTGTGTTTGCCTATTCTACCCAGCAACAGTGGGGCCCATCATGGGAAGGGCCATGCGTTAACATCTTTGTAAGATGATCCTATACATAACTGGTGGCTTGTGTGGCTTGTGAATGGCAAAATTACAGCTTACTGTCCACAATCCGATTATGAAATCCGATTGTGTTTTTAAGATTTGTTGGGTTCTATTTTTTAATTTAGATCCCACCAATTGTTTGGTTTTTCAGCCTTGTTTGGATAGAAGTTCTAACATATTCTGAGTGAAGAGATATTCCCCAAAGCAACAAGAGAGAGAGAGAGAGAGAGAGAGAGAGAGAGAGAGAGAGAGAGAGTCTGAAATAGATGATTTTCTGAGAAGTTTCTGATCAGGATTGATTAGCTATCCCTTCAAATAGAAACATAGAAAACAAATTAGGATTCTATTACTATTTCAAGCAAATATTCATCCTCCAGATGCAAATTCTGCTTTCTTTACTTCGTTGCACATAAAGACAAATAGTTGTATTTTTTGAAAAGTTATAAATAGTAGCACTTATTTGCTAAAGAATCTTGGATTAGAAAAAAGTAAATAAAAAATCATATGAGTATATCGACATTACATTTGGATGCAAAACATTCAGCTCAATCAAGAGAAAACGACAAACATTATCGACATATCCATGAATTCATAACAAAGACCTACTCCTTGAATTGAAGATGTGTATCATTCAACTCCAACTTGAAAGTTGAAAGTAATGTGCTAGCAGCGGGGAGCACAGAAAAATCAGAGGCACGGTGGGCCTATCAATCACATCTTCTTGAACACAGCAATGCAAACTTTGGGTTATAGGGTCCAATTTGGGGACCGACGTCTGACCTGAAAATCATAAAATTACAAACAATCAATTAAATCGTAATTTTATTATGTCCAAACAGCCTTTTTCCCAATCCTAAATTTAAAATTTGTAAAACTACAGGACCACAATTAAACTGCAATTTTACTACTGTCCCAACAAACCCTGAAAGTCCTTTCAAACTGGTAACATTAATAAAAGAAATCTAGATGTTCCACATTGATAGAGTACTACCCATTCAAAAAAGAGAGAGTTCCAGATTTGATGCAGTTTATAGGAAAGTTTATCTCCGTCTCCTTGCCAACAAATAGACAATTGGGAAAAGAGAAAATTGGTCGCAGGTACCCAAACTAAGAACTAAAAAAAGTTAATGATGTCCCATCTTCTTCTTGTTTGGCATCTGCATCTTTTAGGAAGCATTGCATCAGCTTAAATTCTTCCTCGAGCCATTCAACTTGGTGGCAAACCCCATGCAAGAAAATGGCTTCTTGAATGAGTGGGTCAGCGATTTTAGGACTATTTCAGCCTTCCTCACCCTTTTCATCCTTAAAATATATTAATGCAAATTTTAATCAAGGCCATCAGGAAGCCAACTGAATTTTGGTACTGAAAAACCTAATTTCAGGAAAATTAAAATGCAAAATAAAAAAGCAGCATCAGAGTAACCAGTTGCCAGCAAAAAATAATTTGGAATGTCTAGACAGTGCAGGAGAAAATAATTTTGGAGTTGAAATGCTTGCTAAAACTATAAAATTGTTTTCTTCAAGAGAATTATTGAGACCTTATGTGTAGAGGGTGCAGACAATAGAAGTAACTTGGTAATTTCAGGGTGATCAACAAATTTCCATCAATTAACTGTAATAAGAACTCACAACTTACGAACTTGAGGTAAGTTGACACGAACATTTTAAATAAACTATACTCAATTTACAGGAACCGTGTCACTTATGTTTAAAGGTTTGACATTAGAGATTTCAGGAACTTCATTAAGAATGTGTTGGTATTTCTATATTCACCTATGAAGTATACTATAAAGTCTGGGCCTTACTTTCATCCAGTCAGCAAAACTGCTTTGACCAGATGAAGTAGGGCGAAGAGTTGTTCTCTCTGTATGGATATATACAGCAAAATAGATGAGGAATTTCGTTAGTTTCAAGTTGGAATTGAAATGAATGTAACTGGAATTTGAGGGTTAATCCCTCAATACAAATACTAGGAAGCATTCTTCAATCCCATCCTGCAAAAAAAAAAAAAAAAAAGGAAAAGAAAAAAAAAAGAAAAAGAAAATCAAGATGTAAGCAGTGCTACCGTTGCCTTCTCTTCTTTTTTGCCTTTTGATTTTTGTCATTGTTTGGATCCCTGTGACAACTAAGAGTTCCTAAATTAGTGTACAATAGAAAGCACCCAGGGGAAAAAAAAAAGTCCTCAAATCTGCCAACACAAACCAGCAAAAACAGCTTTCCTGAAGAGCGGATGCATCTCTTCAACAAACACCTCCGCATCCAGCTTCTCAATATGAGTCCAGATCTGCACACACACAAAACCAAATGACATTTTAAATATGAAAAACAAATGATGATTAAATATGAAAAAAAGATTGACAGTCAATAATGCTTGAGGTCCCCTAAAAAGTAATTGTAATGCAATAATGCAAAACTTCTATTTAGACTCGCCTAATTGGAATGAAGGGGCCCTGCTGCACACATGCCAAACAGGCAGAAAAATTTAAAAATCCTTTTTTACCAAACAGAAGAACACAATCTCTTCCAAAAAGTATAAAACGGATCTATCTGCTACTAAAACTGCATTTTCCTTTAAAATCAGAAAACTCACAGGACAAAACAGATTTTTTTCAATTTAAAAAGAAAACCCTAAAAGTATTTCAAAATTCGTGGAAAATCCCGTTCTTCAGATGACAGCACGGATCAGATCCATCCGCTGAGACAACTAGAGTTTCCATCAAAATCAGAAAATGGTAGAAAAAGTCGAAACATTTAGATAAAATAACAATATGAATAACAACCAATTTCCAGAAAAAAAAAAAAACCCTTTTTCCTCTGCTTAAACCAAGAAGCTTCTCCCAAACCCTAAGAAAAAGAGGCGATCAATCGATCCGGCATGGAAAACAGCTCCAGAGATAGAAATCTGGTAAGGAAAGAAGAGATGGAGCTACTGAGAAGAAACGAAAAAGAGCAACATCTTAAAACCCTAGAAAAGAGGAGGTAGATCTCACCATGGAAGTCGCTCTCTCGCCTCTGAAAATGAAAAGATAGATTGAAAATTAGGGTTTTCCTTCTAAAAGGTTAGATCTTGCTTAAGATCTACTGCCATTAACGAATCTCTCACTCAGTCTCTCTCTCTCTTTGAAGAGGGAAAAATACATTTGATTTTGCATTTACGGGAAGAGAGAGAGATGAAGGAACAAAAATAGGTAAGAAATGAGAGAGAATAAAAAATGGGATAAAAAATGAGGCACACGAGTGGTTATGTGGTTTCCTTTTTCTCCTGAAGTTGCAGTAAAACCGTTTTAAATTTCAAAAATGGTATGAAGCCGTTCCCGAACCAAAACTCTTGCTGTTCCTGAATGGTGATTTTGGTGTAGTGTACGCGTTATATCCCAACTGTCCATATACTTGGCAGCGGGTGGGGCCCGCCCACATGTGCTGCACGTGTGGGCAGGTGGTTCCCACCTGAAGGTATGTATTTGCTGTTGGCCGTCCATAGCTGCTGCTGCAGTTGAACGTCAGCAAGTTCTTTAGCCACCATCGATGTCTGTGATGTATATCTCAGCCGTCCATCCGTTATGTTGTCGTGCAGGGACCATCATGATGTATCTATTCAATCTACGCCATTCATCATTTGGACGATGGACTAGCCACCCTGTGACATCTGTCCATATGAACGGAACTCACCTAGAGTATGTATTGCATCCAGGGATGGCCTGGACGGCACTGGTTTGTATAGGTATTATATGATATATAATACATAGTATCATATTATATATTATATATTATATTTTATATATAATATAATATAGTATATATTATATATTATATCTGGTGAGCCCCACGTGGGACCCACCTTTAACGCATGTATTTTACATAAGCACCGTCCATCCGGACGGTGCCATGAAGGCGCGCTGTTACGTGTGTGGGCTACATGTGTAGGACCCATATGAGGCATATGTTATGTCCCTATCATCCATATGTTGGCATAGACCCCACCATGATAGCATGTGGGGCCCACCTTATAATGATCCATTCCATTCACACTGTCCAATCCCTGGGACAATGGGACATGGATTGGCTGGGTACTGCACACCTGGCTATTTCGCAAGTTGTGAGGCCGGCCTTGATGGCACATGTGGGCCCCACTGTGATGTATTTCATCCAAACTGTCCAGATTGTACTAGACGGTGTTGTATGTGTTTAGACGGTGTTGTCCAACACGTCTGGATGGTGTTGATTTACATAGACAATGTTCGGATGGTGCTGGATAATGTTTGGGCAGTGCTAATCATCATTAGGGTGCCATGTGCCCCATAGAATGATGTGTACAGTGATACACATGTTGCCCCTGTAACTATTGTAATGATTTTTAGATGTAATTCAAGCTCTCGTCTATGAGGCCCACCTTGAGGTATTTATGGCTCATCTATGGGACGCAAGCAGATGTACTTGTGACCCATTGATGCGTCTCAACTTGTTGTGTATGAGGCACATTGGTGCAGCCCATTAATGCGGCTCACTTAATGTATGAGAGGCCCACGGATGTGTCCCATCGTGATGTGTATTAAGCCCGTGTGAGTAGCCCTTTGTGTTGCATATGAGACCTGTAAGACCCGTATCCTAGTCCGTACTGTTTCATCGATTACCGCGATCATTCCCGTCAAATTCTAGCAATCCGCGACCAGTAATCAATGTTTGCGCGTGACCCTAAATCGTATCTCGTAAATTTGAGTCGGCTTAATTCGAGACTTGTACCATTATGACCGCATAGTCACCGCGGTTTCAATGCCGTGACTTGTGCACTAATCTGATACCCAGACGAGGAGATGTGAGCCCGCGTTCAGTTCGAGAAAAAATATCGTGCATTTTGTAATCCCAAGAGAATCCCTACAACATGTCAAATCAATCCCATCAATTACCTCTCATGTTAAGTATAAAGCATCCATGCTTCCTTTCTCCACAAGTTAAGCAACCACCAAGTCAACCCATCACTCACCTCACCCATCACTCACATCCATCACTCTCTCTCCTTACATCCCATCTCTCTCTCTCTCTCTCTCTCTCTCTCTCTCTCTCTCTCTCTTTCTCTCTCTCTTTCTCTACACCATTTTCAAAGCAACAAAGGAGAGAAAGAGAGGTGGACGTCCATGGCTTTCTCAAGTGAGAGAAAAATGTGGTTTTTGGTGGCCCACTTTCCCATCCCAAAACTTCCATCCTAGCCATTCAAACCTCATCTTCCACCATCAAAGTGAAGCACAAGGAGGTTGGCATTCCAACGAACTAAGAAGACCAAACGGCAGGTGCTCTATTAGGCCTAGAATTCCTTTCTTTGATGAAGGGACAAGTGAGGCCTACCGATCAATGGTATGGATCTCACAATGGACCCTAGGTGTGGCCGATGGCCCACCTTAATGCTCATGATCATTCCATGATGAGGCTGTTTATTTTCCTTGCATACATAGGGCCATCTAGACCGTCTATTCTAGTGGAGAAGGGATCTCCACCGTTGGATTCCGATTTAATGGGCCCACATGAATTGGGACCCACTTATTGTAGGGATGATTGCAAGGGAGGACCCATAGTGTCGGGGTCTCTCCATCACGCGTGTCTCACTCCCATTATTTTCTCTCTCTCCCTCTCTTTTTATATATTTTTTTAGTGATGATGATGTGGTTGTGTGGCCCACTTAGTTGGACCCCACCATGAGGCATGTATTTTATCCAAGCTATTTGTAGGAGGTGCCCACTTTTTGTGTTGTGTCCACATCATTCATCATTTGGTGGCCCACCTAAGCTGGGCCCACCTCCCATATTCGGAATGCCAAACCGTCCAGCATCCCTAGACGCTGGACGTTGTTGAAAACACAAATATTAGCTTGATTCCAAGCTAATGGGGATGGCCCACTTGTGTAGGCCCCATCTTGATGAATGTATTTAATCCATGCCGTCCATCCCTTTCCTCAGAATATTTTAGGCGTTGAGCTAAAACATGGAGCTGATCCAACTTTCTGGTGGGCCATACTTTAGTAAATAATGATCTTCACCATTTAAATTCACTTGGTTTCTTTTTACACACTAAAATACAATGGATATGGAGCTCTTTTGATCTGTCTTGAGCTATAGAGAGCAATGGATGGAGCGGATTTACCTGAAATGGGCCCTAACTAGGAAAAAACATGAGAAAACTCAGTTTTTTAAAAAATAAAATAAAATAAAATAGTAGTTGCTGCTGCTGTTGTCAGTGGCGCAGGCCGCGCCAGCGGCGCTGGCGGGTGGACGAGCAGGTCCTACGGCCCCCAGCCGTGGGCCCCACCTTGGTGTGTGTATGTCATCTAACCCATTCATTATGTGGGCCCCTCCCTAAAGTGGGCCCCCTCCAAAGATCAGGCCCATCCAAAGCTCAGGTAGCCCACATCACAGGAAGCAGTGGGGCTGACCGTCTTCCATTGAATCCCTTTTTAGGTCCATAGAAGTTTTAGATCAAGATGAAATTTGTTTTTACTCTTTATCCAGGTCTGCGTGACCTTATGGACGGATTAGATGGCATATAAGCATTATGGCGGGCCCCACATGGGACCCACAGTGATGTATGTGTTTGTCTCCCACTGTCCAGGCAGACGGTGGAGCCAACAGTGATGTTTGTGTAATATTTCCACCGTCTAGGTGGACGGTGGAACCCACCCATGTGTGCGTGTGTGTGTGTGCACCTGTGTGTGCGAACGTGTATATATATATGTATTATATTGTATATATAAATATTATATATATTATATATATTATATTTCATATATATATATATATATATATATATAGATATATATATATATGTGATGGTGGGACTTCATGTGGACCCCACCATGATGCATGTGTTGCATCCAATCTGTCCAGCCACTTTGAAAACTCATTTTTATGGCATGAGAAAAGAATGGGACAGATTTATAGTTCAAGTAGACCCCACCCTTGAATATAGTGGAGACAGTGACTTTCATCGTTCAAAATTTCTAAGGGCCACAGTATTTTCCTACCAAGCTGATATGTGTTTCCAGTTTGTCTATCAATATGTTAACTCATGAATGGGTCAGATTTGTGAACTATGGATTGGTGGGCCCAAAGAATGATTATGAATGTACCCCTCAATTGATGTGTGTGGTGTAGCCTACACAAGCCACGGTTTGACTTGATTTTTTTTATCCCAGTGGCCCTACCACGATGTGTGTATTATACCCACATGTTCATTCATTTTATTAGGGTCGTGGGCCCCATTATCTTAAGAGGCCCACCTTACTTATGTGGCCCAATCATGGGCCGCCTTAGGCAAGCCCACCATAACACATGTGTTGAATCCAAACCGTCCACCATTTGGCAAGCTCATTTTAAGGCTTGGGTTCAAAAATAAGATAGATCTAGGATCATGTGGACCACACTATAGAAAGAGTGTTGGATTGAAAGTCCACCATTAAAATATTTGGATTACAAGGTTGGACAAACACGAAATTTGCCTTTCCTCTAAATCCAGGTCTTTGTGACCTTATGTATAGATTGGACGGGAAATAAACGCTATGGTAGGCCTTAGGAATTTTAATGGTGGAAATCATTATCATTGATATTTGTGGTATGGTCCAGACGATCTTCTGTTATGATTCATTTTGTAGATAACATTCTAAAATGATCTCTAATATAGATGAAAGGTGTAGAGGGTGAGGCCCACCTTAGTATATATATGAGGCCATATGATTAGGCCCATCTTAATGTAATAGTGGCCCATTGTTGAGGCCCACTTGGAATACATATATAAGGCCCATTATTGAGGCCCATCTTAATGTATTTGCATCCATTGAGACCGACCTTGATATATAGGAGGCCCATGTGATGTGGCCCATTTAATGTGTTTGAGGCCCATGGGCAAGGCCCAATGTGATGTATTCGAGGCCCATGGGCAAGGCCTAATGTGATGTATTCAAGGCCCATGGGTCGAGGCCCAATGAGATGTTTTTAGGGTCTATTGCAATGTGTAATTCTTTTATGGTTGTGTAATGATGTTCTATGGCGGGTCATGCCTTGGGAGAAATGTTGGTTTGACGTCCACATTACAAGTATAATGTTGGTTAAATGTCCACATTACGAGTCTCCTTAGGGCCCATTGATAGGCCCATACTAGTTGTGTGTAGATCATCCAGACCCATCTACATTGTAAGGATAGTTCATCATTTTATAACATGCCTAGTATAACTCCATGATTCATGACCATATGCATCATATGTATGCTTGATATGAGTAGTGACTGATCATAACATATGCCATTAGGCAGACCATTTGCGGGACTCGTTATGGGACGGAGTGTCCCACATCATCGCGCTGTATGCACTGGATTGCTACATGATTTGACGGTGTGATTCATGCATCTCACATTTGTGTATTATGATCACTGCACGCCCTAGCGACATCAGGGCTATGACCTCCACAGTCACATCGTGGATGGCTAGATGGGACACCGAAAATAATTGGTTCTAGCACTATGGGGCACGTAGGATGTCCTTGGGTGAAAATTCAAGAACCTCTGAGGCCATGAGTAGCCCTAACATCTAGACCGAGTGGAACATGAGCGTCCGAGTGTTGAATACCAGTGGGTCGTGTCTCCCACTGTGTCGTGGTTGGTTGGGAGGGGGTGTGGCCTTACCCGCCCGAGGGAGAAAGCTATAAGTTAGGCTGAGTATGACCAGCTCATAAATAGGTTCGCTATCGACGAGATGGGTAGGTATTGGCAGACTGCTGGCTAGGCGGATAGTGAGGTCTCTTCCACTCGTAGGGCTGTGCAGCTAGGGAGGAGACAGTCAGTGTGGAGTGTAATAGACCCTGATGATTTCTTAGAGAGGAACCGTGCTGATATGTGGACTTAATATGAGGACTGACATAATATTATGACACCTCGTCACTGTAGCACATGTGGGCGGGTGCACGTGGGCGGACGCAGATGTGGGTGGGGTTGAGGCCTGGGTGAGCTACTACACTAGGCGAGCTACCAGTGGTTGGCAGGCTACTGAGTAGGAGCTGCATACTCATTCATTTATCCATTCACCATCCACTCGAGCTGGTGGTTTCGTAACTATTTGTTACATGTACCTTTGCAATGGCTGAGATTTCGGTTGGGACACGCAACTAACTTGAGATTAGGAGTTTAACACATTGTGTTTGACTATCCAAATCTAGGTATGGGGCTGGTTTAGATAGAATTCTCTTGTGATGGACCCCGTAGTCTGCGATACTACATACTATCATCCCGACTTCACATTCTAGCTTGGTCATTTCATTCGCACCACATAATACATTGCATCTGTAGTACTTAGCATTTTTGGTTACTATGTTGTTGCACGTATATGGCCTAGACAGACTTAGCAGGATTTACATATTGCATTGTACCCTCGATATCTGACATTTGGCTCTTTGTGACTCCTCGTTCACATAGTTGATTTATTTGCTAGTATTTCTAATATTGTATGATTTATGGGCTTATCATTATTTTCGCTTACTCTGATATCGTATGATTCATGACCTTATCATTTTTTCTGCTTATCTCAATGATGTATGGTTTATGGACTCTACTGTATACTCGACACTTACCTTACACATACTTACACCACCCTCTAAGCATTTGTAAGCTTATGCACGATAGATGCGTGCAGGTGACGTTAGGTTGCAGCGGCGTTGAGCTTGGAGCGTGCAACAGTTTTCAGGAGCTCTGATTTTGATATATGTATTTTCCCTTCAACATTGTATTCAAGTGATTATATTAGTGGATATGTGATGACGATGTTGCCTTCATGATCTGGGTAAACTTGTGGTTATGCTTATTACAAGAAAAAATGTACGTTGGAAAATCCTCCTTATAGGATCCCAAAATCAGAATCTGGCGTATGTTTCGCTGGGAGCCGAGAATGGGGTACTATGGAGGCTGTCGGCACCAGATTTGGTGATCGGGATTCCTGTGAATCTGATTTTCAAGTTTGGGGCATGACAGGACCCATGTAGTGTGGCCTGTTATGGTGTATTTGAGGCCCATGCATGAGACCCATTGTGATGTACTTCCGGCCCATATGTCGTGGTCCATTGTGATATATTCAAGGCTCATGGGCGCGGCCCATCGAGATGTATCTGAGGCTCATGGGCGTAGCCCATGGTGATACGTTTGAGGCCTTATAGGAAGCACACCGCGATATATGAGAGGCCCATGAATGAGGCCCAATGTGATGTATGTGTGGCCGTTACATTATGTATGAATCCCTTATGTAGGCCACTCCTTGAGAGCAATGTTTGTTAGATGTCCACATTGATGTGCAATGATGGTTAGATGTCCTCATTGTGACCTTTCCGTAGGCTTTATTAGTCTCATTCACATCATTCTTTAAGTGGGTTAACTCAAATAAGTGGGCCCCATTCACCATAGACAGATGGCTCCGTGCCATCAGATTTGATATAACCACGATCGTGGGTCGATCTTTATACTATGGTTGATCGGCTGATCATCCATGGACCCCATTTTGTCTATCTGCTGATTATTCGTGCCGATTATCAAGGCCGACGTTGATTATCGACCCTGAGTATCAGTGCCGATTATCGATGCTGATTATCAGTGTCGATTGTCGTGACCAATTGCCGATTAGCGATCGAGGCCATTTATCATGACCGATTGTCGATTCCGACTCCGATTGTCAAGGCCAATTTTTGAGGCCGATTTCGATTCTGATTTGTCAAGATCGATTGTATAGGCCGATTCTGATTGTCGAGGCTGAGTATCGAGGCTGATTCCGAATGTCAATTCCGACTGTTGAGGCCGACCTCAATTGTTGAGGCTGATTTCGATTGCCAAGACCGATTGTCAAGACCTATATGATGTACATGCGACCCGTAGGCCCATTATGACACGTATTAGGCCCATGATACATGGCCCATTTGATGTATTCAAGACCCATGTGTAGGGCCCACATGTCATGTATTCATAGCACATGGGTAAGGCCCATTGTGATGTATTCGTGGCCCATGGGCAAGGCCTATTGTGATGTATTCATGGCCTATGGGCAAGGCCCATTGTGATATGTATTACGCCCATGAGAAGGGTCCACCGGTTGTGTATATGTGGCCTTTGAGTAAGGCCCATTGAGTTGTATATTAGGCCTTTATGTGAGGTTGTGGGCCCATTATATGTTTGGCTCTATGTGACCATTCCTTGGAGGCAATGTTTGTTAAATGTCCATATTGTCGAGGCCAATTGTTGATGCCAGTTATTGATACCGATTAAGAGTATGTGGCAGCATAACATCATAATACATGCCCATACGCATCATCTGCATGTTTGTTATGAGATGTGATTGACCATTGCATATGTCATAGGGTAGGTTGTTCATGGGGCTCCCTGATAGGTGGAGTTACCCCACATGAGAGCATGGCATGCGCAGGATTGATGTATGATTGGACTGTGGGACTCATGCATCTTACATTTATGTGACATGACCACTATACGCTCTAGTGACATTAGGGTCATAGCCTCCACAGGTATTTCGTGGATGGCCAGATGGAACACCGAAAATCTATTCTACATAGGATGCTATAGATATCCTTGAGTGAAAGTCTCAGAACCCTCTTGGTTTCAGAGGTTGCTCCAACGTCTAGACTTAGTGGATGCATGAGCACATGAGGACCGTATATCGTTAGGCCGCATCTTCCACTGTGTCATGGTCGGTTGGAAGGGGGTACGGCCTTATCTGCCTGAGAGCAGGGGGCAATGCTAGGCTGAGTTTGACCAACTCAAGGAATGGGTCCTCTATTGACAAGTCAGGCCTGATATTAGCAGGCAGATAGTGAGGTCCCTTCCACTCACCTTGTTACGCGCGATGGGGCAGCAATCTGGTTGAAGTGTAATAGACCCCGGTGATTCCCCAAAAAGGAACTGATATGTGAACTTATTAAGCAAAAATTTTCTATTCATTCACTATCCACTCGGGCTGGTGGTGCGTAACTATTTGGTTAAGCGCGCGGCTAACCTGAGACCAGGAGTTTATCACATTGAGTCTGACTATCCAAATTTAGGTATGGGACTGGTTTGGATAGAAATCTCTGTGGTGGACCCAGTAGCCAGCGATACTATGTACTACCATCCTGACCTCACACTCCAGCTTGGTCATCTCATTCGCATCGCATATTACATCTGCATTCATATGAAATTTTTGGTCGTTATGTTTTTTATACTTATATGGCCTAGACAGACTTAACAGGATATACGTATTGTATTGTACCATTTGTATCTGATATATGGCTTTCTACGACTCCTCATTTGCATTATTGATCTGTATTACGTATTTCGAGATTATATGACTCATGGACTTACCTGTATATTTCCACTTACTCTGATTACTCTAATATTGCTTAATTGGCACTTACCTTGTACACACTTTCACCACTCTCTAAGCTTTCTATAAGCTTATACACGATAAATGCATATAGGTGACGTTAGGTTGCAGCAGCAGCGTTGAGCTTGGAGTGCGCAGTGGACTTCTGGAGCTTTGATTTTTGATATATGTATTTCCCTTTCAGCATTGTATTCAAATGATTATATTAGTGGATATGTGATGATGATGTTGCCTTTATGAATTGGATAAACTTGTGGTTATGCTTCTTACGAGATAAATGTACATTGAAAAATCCTCCTTGTAAGATCTTAGGATTGGAATCTGGTGTATGGGCGTTGGGAACCGAGAATGGGGTACTACAGAGGCTGTTGGCACCGGATTCAGTGATCGAGATTCCTATGAGTCCGATCTTCAGATTTGAGGCATGACAGGTGTACAGAAAATCCTACAATGGGATGCTGCTATGTTGCTTAGATGAACATGAAGCAGGCCAGATGTTATGAGAAGCGCATTCTGGAGAATGTGGGGCATATCAAGTTGGCCAAAATTTATTTCATCGAATACATTGAATGCGGTATTATTGGCCTATTATGTTTAAAGATGTGATAGATTATTAAAAGCGGTGTCACGAATGTCAGATTCATGGAGATGTTATAAACATTCCTCCAAAAGACCTACATCAGTCAGTGACCTCTTGGGCTTTCTCTGCTTGGGGACTTGATGTTATTGGTCCCATAAACCTGCCTTCATCCAAAGGGAAACAATATATTCTGGCAGCGACAAATTATTTCTCCAAGTGGACAGAAGTGATTGCATTATGCAACGTCAAAGAAAGAGATGTGGTTAATTTCATTCGACACATAATAATATATCACCATAGTATCCCAAAGAAAATTGTCATTGACAATGACACTCTTTTCAAGAATAGAGATATGGAGAATCTATGTTAGAAATTCAGTTTCACCATTCGTTTTCAACACCTTACTATCCGCCGGCCAATGAATTAGCAAAGGCATTTAATTAAATGATAGTAAAAATACTGAAGAAGATAGTAACAGGAAACAAGCATGAGTGGGATGAAAAGTTACAGGAAACGTTTTGGGCCTACTGAACTGCCCACTGTACAACAACAAGAGCAACGTCGTATTCATTGGTGTATGGCGTAAAAGCGGTCATCTCGATGAAAATAAAAGTTGCGTCACTTAGAGTGGTAGTACATCTAGTCAATTATAGATGATGAAAATGCAAAAATAAGGCTGGAAGAACTAGATTTTCTTGATGAAAAATGCTTGGCAGCTTAACAACGTTTATAGTTATATCAGGAAAGGATATCGACTGCCTTTGATAAACGAGTCAAGTATCGCTCTTTCAAAAAAGGGGATATGGTGCTAATGTTGAAAAGATCGATAGTATACTCAAATAGGATGGGTCATACATAATAAAAGAGGTATACTCTAATGGAGTGTACATAGTTGTAGACCAAGAAGGACAAGGTATTAACATATCAGTCGATGCTTGCTTCATCAAAAGATATCGTCCTTGAAGATATTTCTAATTTTGATCCAGAAGATTATCAGAATAATGCTTCTGCATCAAAAGGGGGGAAGAATAAACTAGACCACGGCCATGTACTCTCCTGTTAGACAAATGAATAAAGAAGAAATTCACGAGCATAACAAGATTGTATGTTAGTAATTGGTAAAAAAATTAATCATATGCTTGGAAGAAAATGATATCATCGCCAAGCTGATATATTAAGAACACATACGAATATCGATGAAGATACTAGCAGAAGTAGTGATGTATCAATCTCAATCAGAGATATCTATCATTCTCGCGAAAATAATGGATACTTATCATTATCTTTTAAGGCAGCCTAACTAAGCCATAAAAGTGGCTAACTACGCCTGAGACCTATCATTTTCACCATTCAGGCAGCAGTGAGAAGCCAGTGGCCCTAAAAAGCCCATGAAGTCTATCATATACACACCCATGCGGGCAACAGATGAAGCTAGTGACTTAAAGCCCTAAAAGGCTAAAAAGTCTTCAACAGCTAGTCATGTGTAACAGCCATGCTGCTTGTATAACTTTCCGACATCATCATGGGGAACAGATGAAAATGCCCTCCCGTGAATGGGTCCGACCTTGCAGGCGAAGAAAATGTAAGCTGTAGTGTGAGCTCTTTGGCCTTGTCCATAGATAGGCCAATTGTAACACCCTGTGCTTTTAGTACTCGGGTGTTAGGATGTAAACCTAATATAGTATAAACACCAATCAAGCTGTTCATTTTTCAAGATAGACTATTGGGTCATCAGAGAAGCTTAATTTAGGATTGTAATAACCTTAATAGACAATTGAATTCCACGTTAGTCATCACAGGCCTTAGACCATACGATCCACAAATTGTTCAACTTATGCCAACCATATAATTGTAAGAGTTTCATAGGTTTAGATTATATGCCTGTTCAACCGAAAGATCGACCATCCAAAATATTCATTGTGGATCATGGAAAATCATCATGATCACCATTGATTTCCCTATAAGCAATCTCCAAGGCCACTTGATTACTAAATTCTGTAATGAGTTTCACCTAAACTAGGTCAAGAACCCCAGGAATCACCATTGATCATATTTTGTAATGATCTAACCATAAGATCTCCATAGATCGTAAAGTAACCTATGTATTTAGAAAACATGTCTCACTTACAAATTTAAATTCTTCCTATTAAGCCCTACAGTAAATAAAAGACTTTAATCAAAATGCAAACCATGATGAACACCTTAGAAAGTAATGATAGTAATATAATAATAATAACAACAGTAATAAGTATGGTAATAAAGGGAAATAAATAATGATGTATATAGTTTATACTAAAGTAATAATAATAAAATTAGTATTAATGTTAATGCCTAGTTAGTAAATCGTTATAAAAGGCATACAAATAGCCATTAGACCCTTTTAACCATTGATATTCAGATTCAGAGTTATCCGACCGTTAGATCAATGTAAAGCCACCATTAGAGCTAGGAATCAATTTGTATGGCCCACCTAAGCATTTGATATGCCACATCTTTGATCAAGATGGCTTAGTTGAGTCATGGAACCTCATGGATGGAGTGGATTTATCATAATTATCACAGTGGACCCCACACGGAATGAGAGTGCACAAAAACACACTGTACACGAAGTGCACCGAGCGGCAGTTGTTGGTTCGACCGGCGCTGACCCGAAACCAGCTCGAAATAGAGAGATTTCTTTCTCTCTCTTTGTTTTGCACAATCGACTGACAGAGTCCTTTTAGGACATTCTGTGGCCCACCATGATCATTGTTATGGATGATCTGAACTTTCCATCGCATGCGTCCCTCAGCCCTGACCAAAACCCACCTTTCATAATAGGTTTTCATGTACATATGGGCACACATTTCTTAGAGTAAGAAGAGCCTACAAACACAAGTTTCCAAAAAAAAGGAAACTGTCTACTCGCCAGTAGGGCGATCCACGTGAGCCAACAAGGGCTCATCTTAACCGTTTAATGTCATCCAACGGAGCATGGCGAGTTAGGGTTGCGTATAAAGAGAATGAGGAAATAGAGAAGGAGTTCTTCTTCTCTCCTTGTGACAGCCCCAAAAAAAATAGGGCATCGGTTGCCATCTTCGAACCCACCAATTAACACTCCCTCAAGCTTCGAAAAAGCTTGTCTAGGAACTTCCTACAGTCCATACGAAGTGTTTGGAAGAAAGCAATTAAGAGAAGAGGCATTGATTGAGGAAACGCCATTAATGGCTACCACCTTCTCCGATGTTCTATCACACCAGGTCGACATGGTTCGACCCTGGTTATGACTGCTCTAACTCTTGGACATCTCTGGAGAAGGAAGGAGGAAGAAAGAGAATAGAGAAGAGAGAAAGAAAGAGGGAGAGAGAGAGAGAGAGAGAGAGAGAGAGAGAGAGAGAGAGAGAGAGAGTTTGATGTTGCCATGTGTGTAGTAGTTTGATTCGATCGAGTCACAATTCGAGTCGAGTCTGCTCTAAATCTTGCTGGAGTTCCAATAAAAGAAAGGAAAGTGGAGGAATATGGAGAAGAGAGAAGAAACAAAGGGAGAAAGAAAAAAGAAATGAAGAAGGAAGTGAGGAGAAGCATAAATGAGAGAGAGAGAGAGAGAGAGAGATTGGGTGGTGGTACTGCCGCCACTACTGGCCGCACCTGAGAAACATCTCACGGGCCATGCCCTGCTCTGGCATTGTGGATCATGAATAGGCCCAAGGCCAGGTCGAGACCGAGCTGTGGGCCTATGTTCAGACCTTGCACATTGTAGGTGGGCCTCATTCTAGCCCATTCAGTGGGCCGTACCACATTAAGGCTGTGGGCCTTGCTGAATGCTGCCCAGCCACTCAAGCTGGTGGGCCGCATGCTGCCAGTTGGTGATCATTAGAAACTGATTTGTAGAGTAGATCTCGCACTTGAATCCCCATGGGACAACTTCCGACTTCGGGGACTTCACGTGGGCCCGTGTTTTGAACAAGAAATAAATGCATTTGATTTGGGAGATTATCTTATTTAAACATAACAGAGAAAGAGTATCTAAAATAATCATCACACTTTATTAATACTGAATTCATTTACATCCTTCTAGTATCCCTTGATTCTAAGATAGATTACTCGGAATAAAGGAATTATTATGAGTTCAACTATCATAGTCAAATATTACATCCGACAGCATTTCGTTAATGATTTCAGTCATCTCCTAGGACTTAAGAGGAATATGCTCTTCTGCTGATTACTCTCCTTTAAACTTGAATAGAGGGAACATGAAGACTTCAACCATTTCAGCAGTATAACAGCCCCTTATCTTCATGGACTATAAGGTAGTCTAGTTACGCAGACCCGTGCAACGGATGTCGGTTGCGCAGACCCGTACAAACCACCGTAACCTTCTCTCTCACCATCAATCTTTCTCCCTGCTCCGCTTCCATTCGAAAATCTTCAATTGGTCCAAATGAAGGAGGGGAGGGGGTATTTATAGGCCTTGTCACGTGTGGTACTTCAATTTTGGCACCATGGGATCCACCTTTCAATGTTTAAGACCTTTTTGTAAAGAATCACTCCTGAAACTCATTGTGCAAACCTACGCGATGCCTATTTTGGTTGCACGGTCCCACACAACGGATATCTGTTGCATGGACCCACGCAAACCACCCTCAAGTCACTTAATTCTTCTTCTTCTTCAATTCTCTTTCTCAATTTCAATCTTCCTTTACTTCAGCCCTTCATCATCATCATTTTTTTTATGTCTCAACAGATGCCTCCCTGATCCTTTCTTTGTTTCCCCCAAAATCAAAGAAAAAGGATCAAAATAAACCCTTTTACAGGGTTTGCATGGACCTGCGCAATGAAAACCCACCCACAGTACTCGGTCTCTAAATATATAAATTCTTCGGACTCTCTTTCATTCACACACTGGTTCCGTCCGCAGCGAACCTTCATTTCTCTGATTCTTTCTATGCAACAAATATCTGTTGCGTGGACCCGCGCAATGACTTTCCTTATTTGCGCAAGTCTCTCATCAGTTACGCCATTCTGTGTAGGAGACTTTGGTTGAGCAGACCCGCGCAACCCAGGACTTGGTGGTTTTTTTCCTGGTTTTAGTCTTTTTCTCGAGAACTTAGACAAATTTTCAACTTTTATGTAAACCTCTCCTTCAATTACCCTTAAGTCTACAATTCCTTGTTCATCATGGCCCATACCAAGCGAACATATCGGGTCATAGACCCCTCTACTGACCAACTTTCTCATCAAAACCTACCAGATTCATTTTCCTTCCGCCCCTCTCCTTCGGATCAACCACCTTCCAAATGCACTAAGACCATAGCTTGCAATCCCATATATTTTAAAGAACTAGTGCTTCCAACTTTTAATTTTACTGACCGAATTGAATCACTACCATCTCCCATTCATCGGGCTATTGCGATGGGAAACTTAGAGCGGCCTCCGAAGCATGGTCAGGAGTATGACTGGGATGAATGGTTGAAGACAATTGCCCACGTCTGCACAGATAGCCAAAGGCCCCCCTTCTTGAGAAGATACTCTACCCAGCTCATGCTCAAAGAATCCTTATTGAAACAAGGTGAAGGAATTTTAAAAGAAGATTAAGGAGCACAATAAGAAGAAGCTCCAAAATTTGTGGGAAATGGTTCAAATCATTGAGGGTATTATGAAGTATGACAACCCTCACTCAAAAGGTATGATGGTGATTCCCATCAATGTGCATCGCCATCAATCCATCCTTGACTGCGAGTCGAAGGATTACATAGATGGAGAAAAGCCGATATACACTGCTTCGTGGGTGATGAGAGAACCGCGCATCCTCGAGGGGAGATTACAAGCGCACAAGCCACGACAAAGCATTGAGGAAGTCCAACCCATGATCTTTCTGACCCCTTTTCATAGTCTGCATAACCTCTTTCCTACGTATTTTTACAAGACCATCAGACAGCGCTTTAGAGATTGCGATCAACTCTAGGGACCGGAAGATTTCTAAACAAGAGATCTGTTGATTTCTCGGTGCTATTATTCCGATTGGGTAGAAGTCATCCTGAAGAAACATGCAAGTACACTTGCCAAGGTCGGCCTATATGATGCTATAAAAGTTACATCTAAATACTTCCATAAGGAGCCTACCATGATCAAGGGTTTTCTTGAATACTGGTCACCTACTACTACTAACTTTTCCACCTACCATATGGGGAAATGAGCACTCACTTTAGGATCTGCATCGATTAGCAAGCCTTCCATTAACAGGAAAATTCTATGATGAATTTATTTCATCAAATAGAGAACTGGCATTTGTATCTTCTCTCGATCGTAAACCTTCCATTTCTGAAACTACCATTGAGCTTTTTAGAGAGATGGGAAAATTTCTAATTTTTCATAAGCTTTCTCCTTTGCAGTGGTTGGCGCACTTCTCTAGAATGCTCAGGTATTTCCAAACCCAGAAATCAACTTTCCTTTTTTCTATTATACATTGCTTCATACCAACCTTTTATCTTTCCCTACAGATTCCGTGACTGCCGTTACAAGGAGCTAATGGAACTTTGTGATGACATGAAGGAGAGAGCAGATTATAGTTCTTTTGGGGAACTCGTAGCTTTTCTAGCTTATTGGCTAAGCATCCTAGTACTTCCAAGTTCCAAATGGGCAGACGTTATTCATCCCAGTCTTTATTGTTGCCGGTGCTCTGGCAGAGGGGAAAAGTATTCCCTTGCACCTCCAGTGCTATGCTCTATCTACAGAGCCTTTGGAGAAATAACCACACACATCAAGAACTCCATCATTGGATCTTCCTTGGCACATACTCTGTGACACTATTTCACCGACTGGTTAGGAGTTTACTTCCCCTGGACTTTCAAAGCACTAGAGAAGGCATATGTTCATCTTATGCATCTCCCACTCTGGTTCTTTCAGTAGAGGGCTACGGCCAAGAGGTCATATGAATGGGCAGCCAATAAAATTCATCATGATGATCAAATAGATTTCTTCCAATTCCGTCTCCATCGCTATATTGAGGACACTGACATGGTGGATCAGGGAACACTTACTGTAGCAGAAAGGGCTTTCTTTCTCTCTATTCGCTCATGCAGCCTGCCTCTCTGAGAAGGGACAAAATTCTAGCAAGAGACCTATTATCCCAACGGCTTTTCTTGCCAATTTGGCTATGACCAAGCCGTGCCAAAAGACTGCGAATTGTCACCAAAAAGTTACATTGCTACAGAACTGGTCCTATCAATTGGGCCATGATATGGAAGCAATTACTAGGTGGTCACGTTAATTCTTCCTTCATAATTCCCAATTGCCACAGCATAGTTCGCACTTCATATAGTTGGATGCGGTGGTGGGACCATGAGTCATACTTGGTCAACAAGTGTTTAGCCATGGACTCCCCCATCTTTCTTCATCCACCCAGTCTAAGGGGCAGAATATTTGAGGGTGGAATTAGCTTTATTCTAGAGAAGAGTCGAGCATCTCATCACGGTGAGATTTGCAGAAAAATATCAATAGAAGAGCCGATCCGCGAGAAGAAGCCCATTAATACCCTAGATGGCTGGTTTGCACATGGGGTCTTGACGGAATTTAAACAAGTCTCTCATGACTTTGGTGGCTGGGCCACAAAAGATGTTGAAGGAACATCTTCTCCTATTCTTGCAGAAATCGTAACAGCTCAGGAAGGACCAGTTCAGGATGAACCAGCTCCTCCTACACAACCTACTCCTTCCAGCTCATTGTCTCCTATGACCAGATCACGTACACGCTTGCAAGTGTCACCACCTATTTCTTGGGAAGGCGGTAGGCAAACATCTACATCCCCTTTAGTTCACACTAATAGAGAACCTTAACTAGCAAGTAACTGGGCTGCCTCTTATAAGGGAAAGCGAGTCGTAATTGAAGAAGTGGATGAAGAGAGCTTAGAGGACGAAAGCTCGGCCTCTTCATCAGAGGGTACAACCTCTATGGAATATGAGGATGATGAAGATGGCGCGAGAGATGAGGACAAAGATGATGATTTCGAGGAAGGAGAAGTCAATATAGACGAGGAGGAAGATGTAATTGCTAAAAATGTTGAAAAAAACACCCTCCTATGGCTTCCGAAATCCTTCCCAGTACCAACATTCCTGCAAAATCTCCTGCGACGATTGAGGAAGAAGAAGAACCTTTAGATTATGTGGAATACGGATATTCACCTGGTAAGGGATTTATTTAAGTTCTTTAGATATTTATATGCATATTTAGCGATAATTATCTCATCATCATTGTCATATCTTTATTTCAGTTGCTCATGTTACTAATATTGAAATGTGCAATACTCCTTCCTTAAACCCTCCTCCAACTGCACCAGTGACTTCGCTAAGGGCTTCTCCAATTCCATTGACAGTACCTAAAAGGGTAGCCCATGAAATTATCTTTCCTGTAAAGTCTGCTGATTTACCTACTCCTACTACCAGAGATTCAAGCACAGAGGCTAGAACGCCTTCTTTTATTGACATGTTAAGAGTCGGCCCCTCTACAGTCCAAGAGATCCCTCCTCTCGCTAGTCACATTTCTGCGGCAGGTATATATATATATATATATATATATATATATATATATATATTGACTTTTAGGAACTGTACATCTTCTAACTTGTATTACTTATCTTAGCTTTCTTCCTTCTTCATACTACAGGGACTCCTTACAGTGGAGTGGTAAGTTCTGAGCTTGTGGCCACTACTTCCGAGCTATCATCTCTTGCGAAGATTCCTGCCCACAAGATGCTTTTAATGAAGAATTCTTTATTAGCAATAGTTCACATCTTTAAAGATCCTGAACAGTGGTCAAACCTGGACATTGCCATTGAAATTCTGGAAAGTTTTGAGAGAATGGAAAAAATTAACATCTCTGCTCTACGTGATTCCCTTCTCAAATTTCACGATTCAATAATCTCTTTGGCATCAGGGGAGAATGTTACAATTGCTCCTGAGATTCTGGAGTATGGGAAGTAGTTAACTCTGTCTAAGGAAAAGGCTTCCCTCATTGCTTCCACTATCTCTGAATTTAACCAGGAACAACTAGCTCTCCAAGAACAATTGAAGATCTATAGTGATGACAGAGTGATTATTCAAGACTGCATCGTTGCTCTGAAGGAAGAGATATCGTAGCTAGAATTGAAAGGTCACGAGAAGGAACTATCCATAAAGGAGATTGAAGAAAAGATTCAAATCAATATTCAGTCTGTCAACACTAAGAAGTCCGAGCTGCTCAAGAGCGAAGAAACGATTATGTCCTTGAAGGATAAACTGGCTGGTCTTCCTGACTAAGCCAAGATTAACTTGGGGAAAAGTCAAAGCACGTTACAACTCAGATGTAATTAAAAGAATACTTGTAAAAGTATATGAGGATAGTGGGAATTATAGAACTTTAAGCACATAATTCCTTTTGTATATATGTTTTTTGAATAAGTAATCTCTTTTTATTTTCAGTGATGATTTTCAGTAATCTCTTTCATGCATTTCTACATCATACATTATTCCAAACATGTTGTCTATACAGTAATCTTAGCATAATTACTGACTGATGGATTAATATAAACACTAGTATTTTATGCTTGTTAGTGCAGGATTTCCTATGTGACTTTATTTATTTATATATTTTTCATTGCCGGTGCTAGATTTTAATTCAGTTAGTTACACACAGTTTAAGCTCTTGAGTAGTGGAGCCAGGTCTCACGTGTGTGATGACCTCTATAACTCTTAGGAGTTCACTAGACTTCTCACAGCCTAGGGAATTCACAAACCGTGATCCATCAGAGGGGCACAGTGAAGCTACCGGGGCCATGAACTTGGTTACAATTACGCACAGGGTTGACTGCAGTAACTTTCTAGAGTTCACGACACACACAAGGTGACCTTTAGGGTACCAAATCTAGGGCCATCAATTTGTCAATGAGTAGGTTTAAGCCCTTCCTCATGAGTTAGTATTGAAATCAAACCGTAGATTTAGGGGGTCTTACGCACGGTTGGTCTATCTAAAGCTCACACGCGGCCCTCATTTTCCTCGTCTACAAGGTCGAGCCCATTCACGGGAGGGCATTTTCCTCCATTCCCTGTGACACTGTCATAAAGATATACAGACGGCATGGGGGTTACACGTGACTGGCCGTTGAGGACTTTTGGCCTTTTTTTTAGACTTTTGGTCACTGGCTTCGTCAACTGCCCGCATGGGTATGTGTACAATGGCCTTCACGGGATTTTTAAGGCCACAGGATTCTCACCACTACCCGAATTGTGAAAATGATAGGTCTTATGCACGATTGGCCATTGGCTTGACTAAGCTGCCTTAAAATGCCTTAGAAGACAACGATAAGTATAATCAGTTGTTATGAGAATGATAGACATCTCTGTCTGAAATTAACACATCACCACTCCTGTCAATATCTTCGATTATACCTGTCCGTCAGTCTGTGTTGTTTATCATGACGGTATCAATTTTAAATAAAAATTTGTAGGTCTCACTTGATGATGGTGATGGTCACTTTCCTTTTGCAATATTTGTTATTACATGGTCTTGATATGCTTGCAAACTTTTTCTTTATTCATTCATCTTACCCCCTTTTGATACAGAATCATTATTCTGATGATATTCTGGATCAAAATCAGTAGTGTCTTCAGGAACAATATCTTTTGACAAAGCGAGCATTGATCGATATACGATTCTGTTTACCCCATTAGAGTATACTTCTTTTATCATGTACAGCCTGACTTAAATTTGCCCCTTGGTATGATTGCGTTTACCGTTAGGCAGCCAAGTATTTCTTATTTTCACTTTTATTTTAATCAGGATCAATGCTTATGCACCATAGGTTCATTTTGGCACTCTCGGTATATTTGACCCCCTTGATAAATTCGACCTTTATCAACTTATTCACTGCTTCTTCTATCAGGGGAACCAAGTCCGGATGCAATTGCCTTTGCATTTGTTTAATCAACTCTTTCTCCTTAGAGATATTGAAGCAGTGCATTGCCACAGAAGATTGCACAGCTGTAATCATATTCACTGATGAGTTTACCCCCAGTCCTTGAAATTTTCTTCGCTTATCCTGACCGATTCCAATAGGGATTTGAATTCCCTTCCCATGGTTCAAGCTAGTGGATTATTCCTAATCGAAACCCATATTTTTCATAATCTTCTTACTTGCTGGACTATATTTTTTAAGATCTTACGGCATCAACCTACCATGGTACACATTATTCTTGGTTTCTTCTCTTGTCTTCGCTTCTTCTAAAACATAAAATTCTATTCGTTTAGGGTATTTTACGCTTACCTCAACCTGAAATCTCCCTGGAGCAGCTGAAAATGGTTTATTCCTTTCAACACACGAGTGACATTGTGTAATTAGACTATAAAATTTTCAATTGATCGGATGACAACATGGTTAATGGCAGTTTCCCTGGCTGCCTCAGATGTTTCGTCATAAAGTAGAATTTCTTCTTTACTTCTGCAGTTTTAAATGATTCTTCCCTTTCTATTTTTCTTTAATCACATTCACTTGAATGTCCTTTAGGACCTTGCTTTCATCATCCTTTCTCTCCTCTATAACAAACCCTTTATAGTAATTGGTGTCTGCAAAGATGGACTTGGCCTCTGTATACGGCTTTGCATCGGCCATTACTTTATACTATATTCCATCTTTGCAGTATTTGAAGCACTGATGCAGAGTAGAGGGTATAATGCTATAGTGATGTATCCATGGCCTTCCTAGGAGAAGATTGTATATTGTTACTGCATTTATAACATGACTGTAACACCCTGAAAATCGGGGGTCGGGTAGAAACCTAACTCCCGAGTTCCAGAACATCCCTTATGCAACATAGATAATGATAAATGCATGTTGTCTGTAGAATGGCATTAAACAAGATTGAGACTAAGCTAAAACAACATATCATACTCCAGAGACAGTTAAATTAGCAAGCGGAAGACTGTGATAAATACATAAAATATATAATTGATTGTAAGTATCCAGAGTGTAAACATGTTACCAGGTTAATTAAATACATGTATACTCCAAAAATGGAAAGAAAAGAATATACATGAGTACTCAAAAAATATAAAATGACAAGTGTCAAGGCGTCTAATCAACCTCCCTGTAATCCCATCGATCAGAACACGGAGGAGAAGTCCTCCTCATCATCAAACAAGTCCGGCTTCGCTTCACAAGCAACGCCATCATCTGCAACTACAACCGGGTCTGGTGGGTGTCCGGAAACACCGTCCCGTAACGTGGGAGTGAGTGATCAACTCAGTGGAATAATAGAGCAAAGATTAGCAAACAATCAAACATTCCTAGATACTGTTGTTAATGCATACATGAAATGACATGATGGATGCCCTCACCGACATTCTCCCTCATGCGGCACCATCTGCGTCCGCGGAATACTTTCTTCCCGCAGTGCTCCACATCTTACAGGCACATGCAATGCGATATGGATAATGATTACCAAGTTGTTATTAATCCTTTTCATACAGCAGGATTGGGAAACTAAGGCACCTTCCTTATATCAATCCCAACACAGATCCTGTCTAGGGTCGTCACTCCTAGTAATCTGATACAATGTTATATTTATAGGTCGCTGCAAGGGCTGTCAGGGCTGTTGCACGCACTCGTTGCTCCTCTCTCCCATCACCTTATCAATACAGGCCTATTTATATCCTTAAGACTGCATCAGGACTCGTCTCCCCCATGCGGTGTCAGGATAAACTCAAGGTCACTACAAAGGGCTCGTCACCAATCAGTGTAGGCCGACAACAAGAATTTAGTGTCCCATACCACCATAATCTGCTCAGAGTAGGGTGCTCACTGGTCACTACGGGGAGGTTTTTGTCCCCAGCATAAGCCGACAGCTCGACCACAGTGTCCCATACCACCATGCCCAGCTCATGAGTCTTTATAGATCAAGGTACCATGGTTGACAGGGTTTTTAATGGTAAGGTCAGTACCCTAGGTTCAAGCAGTTATGACTCATATATGGTGAACATACAATGGCCAGTCGGGTTACTTGATGGGCTCGACTAGTACGAGTACATCTCAAGCTGAACGACATGAAGTACATAAAATACTTCGCGTGGCTTAACTACTGCCGCCAACCCAAAACATGACTCGCGTTCATCGACGCGTCCTTCATGGCAAATAGAAGCCAACCATGACTTTGAATCTATTACTGACTACCTGGACTAACGTATAGCCCCAAGCATTTGTAAACAATATCAATGATCATGTGAGAGTGACATAATTGAAATACAAACAATCAAAGCATGTTCACAACATGTGATAGCATACAACGTAAGCAAATCAATTAACCACATATAATCCATATGCCTAAGGAAACCAATTTCACATAACACACATGGAGGAAAATCATTTAAGTCATCATATGAATTGAAAATCCAATCTCAAGCTAATCTACAACAACATTTACTCAATACATACTAATACAAACATATATACAAACACTTAGTCTACACACTTTAGTCAACACAGCGTATGTCGACTCAAAGTGCGCGTTGGGGTGAATCTCTTCACCAAACAATCATGCACGCATTCCTAGTATCCTAACATGATAAATAACCATGGTAAACATTTCAGCAAATATGGACGTAAACAGTATTTCCTACAAATGACTAAAATACCCTAAATATCATATTTTCCATACGCAGTCGAAATGAAAAATGGACAGCACATTCTACATGTCAAAAGGCGTGCTCGTCAATAATCTACTATTAAACAACATTGAAAGCTTTGAAATCAGTTAATCAAAGCATCTAGAATCCTCACCTTTCGCCTTAGATGTGTATCGTTTCGAACGGAACGTATACGCTTCGTCAACGGCGTACAGGCGACCTAATGCACAAGATACATAAGCTATGTTGCTATTTGAATCGAAAGAACCCTAAATCAGCAAGTAGTTAGGGTTTTTCTTACCTAGGAGTGCGTTGGAATCGCCGGGGAAGTGATTGGAGTGCGGTGCTTCGGCACGTGCAAAAGCTGCAGCAAGTGGCGGGAATTCCCTCCCACTACTCTCTCACAATCTCTCACTTTCTCTCTCTCTTTCAATCTAGGGTATCTAGCAAATTCGGATGGGAGAGGTATGTGAGGGTTTAAGGCCCTTATATAGCCTAAATTCTAACCTAAATAGACTTGTGAACAAAGTATACTTAAGTTATAACCAAATCGGGGCTGTTCCAATCCAAAAGAGCATTTCGGGAGGTCCCCTGGCCGAACGCGGTCGGACTTAAGCTCATGGTCGCTGGATGTTGTCCACACCCGGTTTTCAATCCGGCAAAGTGCATAGATCGCACGTGGCGGTCCAGATTCAGTTCAGCGGTCATCGTATCTAAATCAGGTCTACAAGTCTCATGATATGAAAGAGAAATTTTTTCTGATCCGAGGGTGTAATTTGGCTGAATTCTAACGGTCAGAACGGTTAATAATAACGCGCCAAGTCACATGCCAGATTTGGATTAAAATTTCCAAATCTAACCCATTTCTCACTCTCTTCACTCCAAGCTCAATGAAATAGCCTCTGAATGTCGGTTGGCCTTGATTTTTGAAATGATTGTCAAGTCCAACAAGACAGTCGCAATGGTCTAAGATTGTAGATATTGGACTTTCGACGCGCGGTCTAGATCCAATACAAAGTTTCAAAAGGTTCTCGAGAGCAAACGGGTTTAGAGTTTGATCCTAGGTTTCAGGGTATTATAGCGTCATTGATTCTACAAGTTTTGGGTCTTACAGAACATATTTTAAGTGTTCAAGGACAATTTCACAGCTACTCTAACGTAGCGCTAGCTAACTTACGCTTAATTTCTAAAGAATTTAGTTCTAAATGATTTCTTTGGCTCTGGAATTGATTCCTACGAGTGATGTGGTTGACCCATTGCCTAAAGACGTCTAATCCCAGGTTGGCAAAAATTCGGGGTGTTACAATGACACACGACATTAGTAGTTAGTTCTCTTATATCCAATGTTACTGTAATCTTACCAAGTGCACGTTGTCCATCTTGATTAAAGCCCTGTTTCATCATTCCACTAGGGCATAGATCTGAACGAGGGTAATTCAATTTACTCAACATCAAGAGTGGCAAGAGGTTCACCGCAGACCCATTGCCTATCATAAGATATGACCTTCTATCATTAGTGGCCTGTTATGCTCTACTTCACAAATTAAGTCATCCTCAAAGAAGTAAACGACTGGTAGACAGTTTTCTTGTTCATCATGTTCTTCATGCTCTAATTCTGCTAGTAAAGTTTCTCTAATGTCGTGATTGGACAACGCTTGAGCCAAGCTTTGTCGAAATTCTTCTGATAACTTAAGTGCATCATAAACACTTAATCAAGATAGTATACCCTTCAAATGACTTACTACATCATAAGTCACTTTCGCCACTTCGCTCTTCTTTTCTTTCTCGCCATCATTGTTCTACCTTTCAAGGACTTCTTTCCTAGTGATTTCTGGTTTCCGCTTCATATGACTTGTTATCTTCTTACCCGTTCGTAATGTGACCACTGCTACCTTCTTTGCCATTTTATAATATTCCTTCTCATTCACATCTCGAGCTTTTCCTCGGATTATAAGCACATTCACTGTCGCCATGGTACCCCTTTCTTTTTCTTTACCAAGTACTATTTCACCCCATCTATCATTCATTGTATTATACATTTTAGTGTATAGTAATTCTTTGTTGGATGTCCCACCAAGTGATGATACTGACAAAAATCTCTCTCCTTGGTTCTTATCACATCTTCAGGGCATTTGGGCTATGGTAATTCTATCATGCCAACTTTTAACAGTTGGTTCATCATAGGGACGACATCTTCCTTGTCAAACACAAATCCCTCATGAGAATTGAGCATCCTAGATCTTTTTCCACTGTATCTATTCCTTGACTGGCTCCATTCTTCTCTTCGCTCTGGCCTCTTTTTCCTCAAGTCCCTTGTATCTTTACCTCTTTTGTCACAATCGATAACATTTACGGCAATTCTGTTAGATACCCTCCTAGTCATCTCATGGTGGAACACTGGCATCTTACGAGTCATCAATTCCAAAGTGTGAGCTTTACTAGCCAGGTTGCGAAAGTTCTGATATCGGCACTAGTGAGCCTAAACACGATTCCTATCCCCATAGAATTCAGACACATTTTGACCTGCTCTTTTTCTTCCAATAACTGTCTACATGAGGCTCCCAATGTTTTCCATCTATCTATAAACTTTTCTACTAATTCTCCTTCTCTTTGTCGTACGGAATCCAACTTCGTAATATTGACATCGCACTCTGAAGAGAAAAAATTTGACATAAAAACATCCTGCATTTGTTCCCAAGTATGTATCGACCCTGGTGCCAAACTGGAATACCATCGAAATGTTTTGTGTGTTAGTGACAACTCGAATAATCGTAAGTAATACTGTGGTATTGTAGAAAAATTTCCCATGCTAGTGATGAAGTACATTAAATGCTCCTCTAGGGATCCTTTTCAGTTAAACTTTTGAAAATTCGGATGCTTGAAATTGGCTGGAAAGAGGATATCTCCTACATCCCTTGGATACAGCGTTCGATATCTAAAACGGCCAGTATTTTCATGCTCTCTTTCAACTCTAAAAGCTTCTTCAACCGCTTGTCTCATCTCATCTTGTGTCACAGTTCTTGCTGCTGGAATGGACCCCAGTGACCCTGCCCCCTGTGGTTGGAGGTTGTCTGGCTGGTTTTCTTGTCCATTCATTGTACTCTGGGGGATCTCCATCCAGGCTACATTATATAAAAGGGTCGTCAGGGCCTCTCTGAGGTTTCTACATTCTTCCATTAATGCGCTTTGGGCTTCTGCCATTTCATTGATACGATCTTCCGTAGTTGCTCTACATTCTGGGTTTGTCCCGACCATATATACTGTAACTTCTCCACTTTTTGACGAAGCAGTAGTTGAAGTAGACCAAGAATATGCTAATGTAATGGGACTTATGAAGAGGGGAGAGAATGGATTTTCATTCGAATTTTCTATGCTCTCAACATCATTAATCGATTGGGGCGATATTGATACTAGTGAACTTGTCTGGGGCGGCACGGACATTGGTGAACTGATTACCAGCACTTTTCCTTTTTGTTCCCTCGTCCATTTGACTCACCGGGCACTCAAAGAGGGGAAGTCATACGCTGTCAATTACAGGGTTATTCGTTTGGGATATATCACCGAAGGAGCGAGTTCGGGATTCCTTTTGATTGCATTACGCATTATCGTCCCTCTAACTCTTAACGAAGGCTGATTCATTCTAGAGCTTCTGGCATTTCGTGCTCTCATCTTATAAGACGTTACAATAATCCAGCCTTCATCGTCCCCCAATGGTTGAGGCGAAGCAGATACAACCCTAGTTGTTACCCGAGTCATGCTGTTTTCACTCGTAGGGATTCGAGTCATGTGCTTCAGAATTTGATTCAGTGTGTGTTCTATCATGAACTCGGTCGGAGTGAATCGAAAGTTTACTTTTCTTACGAAAGTTGCCATGAGTAGTAGGTTGTAATCAGATGTAGAAACCTTCGAACATGAAACATGATTATAGTTAGTGGTTGAAGAATTAAATAATCTATCTTAGAGATGAAGGGGAGGATGGTCCCACTGAGAGTCACCATTTTGGCGTTTGGAAGATGTCAAACTATGATGAAAGTTTCATAACGATTTCACTCCTAATGCTAAATAAGATAAATAAACTCCCTAGCAGAGTCGCCATTTTATTTCGAAGAAGAAACAAAAGCATTTGATTTGGGAGATTATCTTATTTAAATATAACAGAGAAAGAGTATTTAAAATAATCATCACACTTTATTAATACTGAGTTCATTTACATCCTTCTAGTATCCCTTGATTCTAAGATAAATTACTTGGAATAAAGGAATTATTATGAGTTCAACTGTCATAGTCAAATATTAAATTCGACAGCATTTCGTCAGTGATTTCAGTCATCTCCTAGGACTTAAGAGGAATATGCTCTTCTGCCGATTACTCTCCTTTAAACTTGAACAAACGAAACTTGAAGACTTCAACTATTTTAGCAGTATAACAGCCCCTTATCTTCACGGACTACAAGGCAGTCTGGTTGTGCAAACTCATGCAATGGATGTCGGTTGCGCAGACTCGCACAAACCACCATAGCCTTCTCTCTCACCTTCGATCTTCCTCCTTGCTCCGCTTCCTCTTGAAAATCTTCAATCGATCCAACTGAAGGAGGGGAGGGGGTATTTATAGGCCTTAGCATGTGTGGTACCTCGATTTTGGTGCCATGGCATCCACCTTTCAGTGTTTAAGACTTTTTTTAAAGAATCACGCCTGGAACTCATTGTGCGGACCCACGCAATGCCTATTTTGGTTGCGCGGTCCCGCGCAATGGATATATGTTGTGCGGACCCATGCAAACCACCCTCTAGTTACTTCATTCTTCTTCTTCTTCAATTCTCTTTCTCGATTTCAATCTTCCTTTACTTCAAACCTTCATCATCATCATTTTTTTATGTCTCAACAGCCCGTACGAGATACGTACAACAAATCTGGATGGCCAAGTGGGACCCACTATGGAGAGATCACATCCAACCATTCATACTCGTAGGTTTAACCCTATCCATTAGATCTTCTAGCTGAGTTCAAAGTTAGGACAACTCACTTGCGTCGAGTTGAGCTACCAAGTTGACTAATGTAAGTAAACTTTTCTCCCTAAGTTATATTATTTAATTTACCATAAATTGTTACTGCGGTGATTGGTTCGATAAATTAAACATGGTCGGTTGTTGGTAGACTATTTACGCTGATGTTAGACATTATAAACATAACTACAACTATTAAATAGTATTATTTTAATTTCCATTCTTATTGTTAGTAGGATCGTTAATAATAAGAGTATATAGCCGCTATTAACTTACCTATATTGATATTAGTCATTACGTATAAAATAATATCATTATTAATAGTATTGCATTGTTCATCACTCTTAAATATTAGCATAAATAGTAGACCATAATATTAAGGATGTCATGCTAATGTTAGTCACTATAAATGAAACTGCCATTAATGGTATTAACATGGTATCCAATACTTGAAATTATTATCTTTAAATAATAGATTATACTATTTCATTACCATTATAATACTCATTATCACTAAGGTCACAACTATTAATTTTATCATTTACGTTAAATTGTAATTAGCCATATTATTGCATTGTGTTGAACCACACATACATCGTGGTACAGTGACTAGCATTTAAATCCTAGAATCTAAGTCTTGGACTAAACCCTAGGATAAAACCCTAAGTCCTACATCAGAACCCTAAAAACAAGTAATCCAAACCCTAGGTCATATTAACCTTGACCATAAATACTTTGTAGAAACCTGATCTCACATACAACTTCACAATCCATGGTAGGATTCAATCATGAGGGTGCACATGCTTCCTAGCAATGCTAGTTGGTGATTCTATACATGAGGTGATGATTCTTCCCCTTGAGCTTTCCATTTTCCCATTAGCTTAAGTTATAGTTTTTTATTTTATAGTCATGTGTTAATTGTTGAAATTGAATTGTTTCATCACATGCTTATTGTTTATCCTGTATATTTAATTCATGCTATTGGATTATTTGTGGATTACTTACGGAACTTAAACTGGTACATCAATGAGAAACTCTCACTTATAAATGTACACCCATACTTGGGATGTAACCTGACTGGTTGTGATTGAAATGGACCTTGATCTAGTGGTTATTGAGTAGTGGTCTAGATGGATCATTGAGTAGTGGGCCTACCATCCAGGGTCGTTGTGCCTAAGTGGTTTTTAAGGATGGTCTTTTATCGTATGGTTTTGATACCCACCATATGTGGCTTATTTTAGATATTTCCTTTATGTGGCTTGTTTTGATATCGCCCTATGTGGCTTTATTCTAGTATTTTTCCTATATGGGTTCGATCTTTTATACTGTATAACCATATGATGCTAAGCCCCATATATTGTAATATGATTCACCACTAGTCGACGAGGTTCCATTAAGCATCCTAAAATGATAGTCTCATGAGCTGGGGATGGTGGTATGGTACCTATGCCCGAGCTATCGGCCTACGCTAGTGACAAGCCCCCGTAGTGACCTTTGAGCTTATTTAAAATGGCTGGTTATAATTGGACTAATAAAGGGTTGGCTAATCATGCATACATGGCATAGACCAGCATCTATTGCTATCGTACGTAATATATGTATTTTCTTGACTGGATATTTTTCCTGGGGCACTGACAGTCTGGATGTTTTTCTTTGGTCGATGATTGCATGGGTGACGAGCCCACTATTTGCACAGATGAGCATCCCTGGGGCGATGATTGCATTCACGCATCCATGCACATAATAAGACCTGCATCATGTATTATTTTGAATTCCTTATTTTATAACTATGCTTACCTAATGTGGCGGTGTGTAATCTTGAGGTGAATTCACACTGAGTTGGCCACTTAACCATCAAATATACAACCGTACAGGTCACATAGGTGGATTAAGTGATTTTCAGGTTCAGACTGATGAGGAGCTAGGGATACACAACCATATTGCTAAGAGGAACTGCGAGGTCTTGCGGCTTATGTTTACATTCTTCTGTTATTTTTCATGTATTAAATTATGTGAATTCTTGTATTTGTTATATCGAGACATTGGTTTGTATAAGTCATTATGGGCAATCTCTTGTATATTCTAAATGAAATTTAAAAATTTTCCTTTATGCTTACTTGTCCATTCTATGCTCATCTACTTACTCTGATGAAAGAAAAAATATATATACACTCGAATTTGACCATCCTTTAAGGTTAACACTAGGGTTTTTGGAAAACGAGTCATATACTCGGGTCCTGAAAAGCCGAGGCATTACACCAACTATGCGTAAGACCCCCCAGATCTTTGGCTTGATTTCAGTAGTAACTCATGAGGAAGGGCCTAAACCTACTCATTGATGGATTGACAACCCTAGATTTGGTACCCCAAAGGTTGCTTTGTGCGCCCCGTGAACTCTAAAGAGTTACTGCGGCCAACGTAAATCCAACCGAGTTCAAGGCCCCGGTAGTTTCACTGGGCCCCTCTGATGGATCACGGTTTGTGAACTCACCAGGATGTGAGAAGTTCAGTGAACTCCTAGGAGTTATAGAGACTATCATGTGAGACCTGACTCCACTGCTCAAGAGTCTAAAAAACTACGTGACACCATTACTGAAGAGGATAAACTATGTGTGATTATCGGCCTAAACTAAAACTTAGCATCACCAACTAAGATAAAAAATCATATAAGAAATCCCTTACTAACAAGTCATAAGAGATGCTTAAAAAAAAGGGGTATAACTCATCAATCAGAACATTGCAGAAACATACAAGATAACCATTATTAAGAACATTACAAAATACTTGTATAACTTGCAATTCCAAGAGTACTTGTAATAATAAAGGAAAATATGTTAAAGTTTTATATCTCATAGTTCTCTTGCTATGCCTAATGCTGCTAAGTATTGTAGCAAATTTTCTTGAAGATTAATTAGAGAAGTTATGTGTTCCAGTTTGGCAATTGAGATGATTCTGGTAGGATTTGGGATACCAGCTAACTTTTCTTCCAAGAAGGCAATTAGTTCTTCATTCTTATCTAATTCAGATCTTTCGGCGTCCACGGAATGAAGGCTACATTGTATCTTTTTCTATACTCTTTTAATGTTCAGATCTTCCTCTAGATCTTGCTTCTCCAGCTGAGCGATTTCTTACTTCAAAAGGGTAATACAGCTCTGGATAGTCACCTTGTTATTAACAAAAGTCTTTAGTTGCTCTCGTAAAGATAGCTGTTCTTGGTCGTGACGAGAAATAATAGGAGCAATCTAAGAAACCTTCTCTCTAGAGTATGCTAGTTGCTTCCCATACTCCAAAATCTCAGGTGGGACAATCGCAGTTTTAGTGATTTCAAAGCAATTATTGAATTATAGAATCTTACGAGAGCATCACGGATGGAAGAAACGTTGACTTTAGCCATCCATGCAGCATTGTCCAGAACATCTAAAACAACAGCCAAATCTGACCATTGATTAGGATCTTTAAACATCTCGACAATGGCTAACATGGAGTTCCTAATCAACGCCAAATTATACACAAGAATCTTCTCAAAAGATAGCACATTTGATAAAGTCGCAACAGAACCAGAACTTGTCGTGCCACTTTGAGGTAAGTTTCCTATTAAGAAATAAAAGGTTTAAAGTTATAGCAAAACCCTAAGTGCAGACAATATGGAAAGTATAAATGAGGAAAGGAATATACCTTCTGCTGGTACCGGAACAGTGGGAGATAGCATCTCTCTAATAAGAGGGGGATCAAGCCCCACCATCTCAGCAAAAGATGGAGCCCTAGCTTCAGTGCTCGAATCAACGGTGGTGGGAGTTGGTAGATCAGTTGATTATACTGGAAAAACAATTTTACGCGCCACTGCCTATGGGCGTATCGAGAATCTTGGTGAAGCCGCTAGTATGACGAGAGGCAAATCTATGAGGGAAATACTATCTGCCCCAATATTGACAATATGACCACCTGGAATAAAATACATAAAATAGGGAAGGAGAAAAGAATGAAAGCAAAAAAAATAACAAGATTTTCTTACATGGTTAGTAACCATATTCCCTGTAGTTTAGAGGTTCATCTTCTCCTTCCCCCACTATGTATGAAGTCTTTGCAGGAACAACCTCAGAAATCGAAGGGATATGTTCTTCATCAATAGGAACATTTTTTACAATGACGTCTTCTTCGTCGTTAATATCAACTTCCCCCTCCTCCTGCCTCATATTCATCAGAAACAGTATTTTTAGACGAGGAAACCGAACCTTCACTCTTCGAATTTCCTTCTCTGGCTTCTTCAATAACAACCTGTTTCCCTTTAGAAAGAAGAGACCAACGGCTCCCCAGTTGAGGATCTGCGCTAACTAAAGCCAGATAGGCAGAAGCAACGGTCCCTTCTTAAGGTCAAGGGGGAGAAGCTTGGGCACGCATTCGACATCTTATCATTGGTGAAGAAGGACTGGGGTTAACAGTCCTAGGGGCAGGAGAAGAGATCGACTGATTTTAAGGATGGGTAAAAGAGGTTGGTTGATCTTGAAGAATGACAACGTTCTCTGGCATAGGGGAAGTAGCCTCTGTGATTTTCTCCTTCTCGAAGCGGTTTCGGGGAACTTTTTCAAACTCATGAATATCACCGTAAGCCATCCACCCTTCTAGGGTATTGTTAGGCTTCTTCTCACGAATAGGATCATCTACGGATATTTTGATGCAAAGATGATTGCAAAAGGGGCATGACTGGTTTTTGCTATGAAGCCTACTCCCTCTTCAATTGTGCGACCCTTAAGCCTTGGTGGTGGAAGCCAGATGGGCTTATCTACTGGTTGACCTTTCCTTACCATATAAGACTAGTGAACCCACCATATCATGTGATATATGAAGCCTGAGGAATACGGTCGCAGCCTAGGATAATGAAATAAGAATTAACTCAGCAACCCAGCAATTGTTTCCATACCATTTCCCAATTAAATGGACCAGTACCATAACTCCGCATCATTTGAGACACTAGTCCACAATCTTCGGGAACTGCCTGATCAAAGCTGAATTGGCAAGAAAAATGACTGGGATAGTACGGTTCCCTCTAGAATTTTGTTCCCTCCCTCAACGGGAGACTACACGATCTAATCAACAAAAAGAATGCCCTTTCTCCCAGAGTAAGTGACCTTGTGTTTAACTTGACTGTGTCTGTTGTGTAGCGGGGCAGGCAGAAATGAAAATAATTAATCTTGGCATCGGAGGAGATAACATCTTTCACCCAATCATAGGACCTCTTCGCCATGGTCCTCTTTTGAAAGAACCAGAGGGGAATCTGAGAAGGATAAACATAAGATTTCTCTGGAACATTGAAGGTCTAAGGGAAATATACATCGAGGCAGCCGATGAAGTAGTGTCATGGCATGTAGGCAGAAGTAGAGCTTACGGAGGGGCTTTTTATGTGAGAAGTGATAACTCAGAAAGCTCTATAAATCGAAGATAGAGTAGGAGGAGCAAAAGAGTATTTGACCCCTTCGGCCATGGCACTGGTTACTACAAATAGTGAGGGGCGGATGGCGTCTACTGACCTAGAGCTGGGAAAAACTACTATGGTTAGCCAGTAAGTGATAAATGCTGCAAGCTTCCCATAAAGAGAATATTCGGCGCACCATTAAACCTAGAAGAAAAGGAGAGGAGAGGCAGGTGAAACCAAGATTAATGTGTATCAAGACATAATAAAAATGATAATTTGAAAAGAAGAAAGGTTACCAAAGAGCCTTGCTAAAATGGGCTAACCATTGCATAGGATGGATCTTTTGGACATTTGGAAACTTGGACATCCTTTTGAAGAGTTCAGTGGTCATTTTCAAAATAGAGGCGATATGGTCAGGAGAAGAGATAAAGGCTAATTCGTCGTTGGTGGGGAAAAATTCATTGAAGAATTTTCTAGTTATTGGCAGACCGAAAATCCTATGAATATCTCAAAGTGTAATGCTCATTTCGCCTTTGGGTAGATGGAAAGAATTGGTGGAAGGGCACCAGTAGTTGAGAAAGGCCTTCAGAATGGAAGACTCCTTATAGAAAGGATGTGATGTTGCTTCAATCGCGGTGTACATATCTTAGATAAGATCGTCGCGTGCTTCGCCAGAACTGTCGTGGCCCATTCAGAATAATAATTGTGAGGAGTCAAGAGGCCCCTTGTTCTAAATTCTTCAGGACTCCAAATGAGTCAATGTTCATTGAAACATTATTGGTGCATCTCATAAAAATGGCTTGGATATATAGGCTGTGGGGATCATAAGATTAAAAGTGCCCTGGTTTGTTAATTAGCGTGATCGTTGAGTTAGCTAGACAAAGGAGCCCCATAGGAAGATTAATCAAGTGTCTGCTTTAACTGGATGTGTACCCGAACTCATTACAGGAAAATCTTAGCCTCACATCCCTTGTCCCAAAACACTAGGTAATTAAAACCCTTAAAATTGAACATAACACCTTAGGGTTTTGGTTAGAAAACTTTTTTCAAATTCAGGAAAATCCTTAAGTTTTATACCTTTGTTAATTTATTGACAAGTGGTTTGATGAAATCGAACCCTGTTGTCGATGTCCTCAAAGCTCATTCTATCTTATCGAAATGAGGACTAAAGATGTTCAACAACTACAAAGATCTCTAGATTGAATTATTGATGTATAGATAGAAGGTTTGATATCATCGAAATTTGAATCTTGAGTCCATCGAGTCAACTTCATAAAATTGACATCAGGTCAGTTGTGTTCAAAATGCTACTAAGACTGTAACGCCCTGGAAAAATTCATACTTGGGTTCGAGTACCGACTCGACCAGAAATCACGTAGGATTAATTCCTTTAGAAAATAAGTGTAAGTTAGCTAGCGCAACGCTAGAGTAGCTGGGAAATAGTCCCTGATCACTTTAAATACATTCTACAAGACCCAAATCAAGTAGAACCAATGACGCTATAATACTCTATAACCTCGGATCAAACTCTAAGCCGGTTTGTTCTCTGGACCTCTTTTAAACTTTGTATTGGATCTAGACCACGCGTCGAAAGTCCGATACCTACAATCTTAGACCGTTAGAACCGCCTAGCTGGACTTGACAATCATTTCGAAAATCAAGTTCAACCGACATTCGCAGGCTATTTCATTGAGCCTGGACTGAAGAGAGTGAGAGTAGGGTTAGATTTGGAATTTAAAATTCAAATCTGGCACACGACTTGATGTATTATTATTAAGCGTTCTGACCGTCAGAATTCATCCAAATTACACCCTCAGATCAGGAAAAATTTCTATTTCATATCATGACACTTGTAGACCTGATCTACGTGCGGTGACCGCTGAACAGAAACTGGACCGCCACGTGCGATCTATGAATACTGATAGCCTGAAAATGGGATGAGAGCGACATCCGACATGTATGAACTTAAGTCCGATCGCATTCGGCCAAGGGACCACCAGAAATGTCCTTTTGGACCAAAACAGTCCCGATTTGGATATACCTTACGTAAACTTTGTTCTTAAGCCTATTTTGGGCACATTTGGGCTTATAAAAGGGGTTGAAACCCTCACTCCTCTCTCCCATCCGAAATTGGTAAAAGCCCTAGAATGAGAGAGAGAAAAGGTGAGAGATTGTGAGAGAGAGTAGGAGAGAATTTTCCTGCTGCTGCACTACCTGTTGCACGTGCTTTAACAACACGCTCCAATCACTTGGTCGGTGATTTCTCCGCATTTCTAGGCAAGAAAACATCCCTAATAGTTGCTGATTTGCTGATCCCTTGGTTCCGTAGTGAAATAGCTGATAGATCTTGTGTATTAGGTTCACAGTTCGCCGTAGACGAAGCGTATACGCTCCGTTCGAATCGCTTCACCTATAAAAGAAAAGGTGCGGATTTTAGACGCTTTGATTGACTGTTTCCAACGCTTTCAATGTCGTTTAACAGTAGATTATCGATGGCAACGCCGTTTGACATGCACAACATGCTGTCCGTTTCCTGTTTCGTAAACCGGCGAAGAATATGAGATTTAGGGCATTTTAGTCATTTGTAGGAAGTACTGTTTTCATTCATATTTTGCTGATGTGATTGACATGGCTTCTTGTCGCATTAGAATACTAGGAATACATGCATAATTAGTTTGGCAAAGAGATTCGCCTAAATGCGCACTTTGAGTCGACATACTATATGTAGACTTAAGTGTGTAGTGTAAGTGTTTGTATAAATGCTTGTATTAGTATGTATTGAATTAAATGGTGTTATGAATTAGTTTGAGATTGATTTCTCAATTAATATGCTGATGTAAATGATTTCCTACATGTTAGCTATATGCATGATTTCATTATATGTATGAAATGCATGTGCTTGATGATTCACTTAAGTTGTATGTTATAACATGTGTTAACATGCTCACATGGTTGTATTTCATTTCCAATACTCTCACATGATTGCTAATGTGGATTCATAATTGTTTGGGACTATACCTAGTCCAGGCAGTCGGCAACCGAGTAAGTTCGTGGTTGGCTTATTTTTGCCACGAACGACGCGTCGATGAATGCGAGTCGTGTTCTGGAGTTGGCGGCAGTGGTTAGGCCACACGAGGTGTTTTACGTACTTCATGTCGTTCGACTTGAGATGCGATCGTTCTAGTCGAGCCCGTCAAGTAACCCGACTGGCTGTTGTATGTTCACCCTGTATGAGTCATAACTGCTTGAACCTAGGGTACTGAACTTATCATTGGAAACCCTGTTAACCATGGTACCTTGATCCATAAAGACTCATGAGCCGGGCATGGTGGTATGGGACACCATGGTCGAGCTGTCGGCCTACGCTGGGGCCACAAACCTCCCCGTAGTGACTAATGAGCACCTTTGTCTCATGAGCAGATTATGGTGGTATGGGACACTATATTCTTGCTGTCGGCTTACACTGATCAGGTGACGAGTCCTTTGTAGTGACCGCGAGCGTATTCTGAGTCTACGGGAGGCGACGACCCTTTCGTAGCAGTGAGAGTACAGTAGGCCTGTATTGATAAGGTGATAGGGGAGCGGTGCAACGAGTGCGAGCAACAGCCCTGGCAGCCCTTGCAACGACCTACAAAAATATACCTCGTATGAGATTACTAGGAGTGACGACCCTAGACAGGATCTGTGTTGGGATTGATACAAGGAAAGTACCTTAGTTTCCCAATCCTGCTGTTTGAATCGATTAATAACAACTCAAAAATCATATCATCATTACATTGCATATGCTTGGAAGATGTGGAGCACTGAGCGGTACGCAAGCATGCCGCGGACGAAGATGGTGTCGTATGAGGGAGAATGTCGGTGAGGGCATCCATCATGTCATGTCATATTGCATTAACAATAGTATTAGGATTGTTTGATTTACTGCTTTACTATTATCGCATGATTGATTTGAGAACATGTTAATCCTTACTCTATTATTTCACTGAGTTAGCTACTCATTCCCACGTTACGGGATGGTTTTTGCAACACCCACCAGACCCTATTTTATATGCAGGTGATGCAGCGATCCAGGAGACAGAGCCGGACTATGATGAGGACTAGGACGAGTTCTCATACATGCAGTACCACGACGGCTTTGCTTAGGTGCCTTGGGTTGACGAGACTTCTCAGTGGGACTCTTTTTGGACATTTGATTTTTTTTATTTACATGTATATGAGACTCAGAGATGTATTCATACTTTAGAGACAGTCGAGATCTACTTTGTTTTCCATACAGTGATATATATATGCTTAGTCTTCCGCTTGCTTTTATCACTGGATTTAGAGTATGAATTGCAGTTTTGGTATGCTTTTACTCATGTGAATGCTTTAACTTAGACAACATTGAATCATAATCATTTTTGTTGCATAAGTGACGGTCTGGAACTCGGGAGTTGAGTTTATACACGACCCCCTATTTTCAGGGTGTTACAAGTTGGTATCAGAACATGAATAAGATTATACCGGGCTTGGGTTATGGTCATGCGTCGTACGCTGTAGCTTCCTTTGACTTAGGTGGGTGCGAGAAAGGTCTAGAAACACTTATAGGATTGCAGATTCGCCAATAGGCGAAGACTATTCGTATCGATCCCGCGATCGAGTCCGTAACGCATCTAGGGTCACGTGAAGCGACCTAAGTAGCTTTTAGGTTGTAGGTAAGTGGGTTGAGACGTTCTTTGAACGATTCTAAACCCATAAATGTGAATCCTTGGGCTGTGGGACAACCACAACCCTTGCATTCAATCGCTAGGGCTTAAAAACTCCGTTTCACCTAAATTCTTTAAAATTCTTCCTCGTACCACTCCATTCTTCAATTATTTCTTATTATTTTCATGTTAGGAATAGATATTAATGTAAAAATAATATAAAATCATACTTTAATGAAATTTTACAGTGAATAGTAAAATTTCATGAAAACTGGCCATTAGGCCATTCTAAGTTTGCAATATTTAGAAACTAATGGTCTATATGGATGTATTAGCTCCTTATACCCCAAAATCATATGTTATATGATAGGAGATTGCATTCAGGTTTATAGATTGGCCCCGAAAAGCCCCGAACGCATGTTTGGGCCTCCATAGGACAATATACAATGAACTAAGGTGGGGCCCATACATTTTTTGGGTCCCTGGACCATGGGGGACCAGACCCATGTGGTCCCACCGACCAACATGAGAGATGGTCGGCGATTCCATTGCCGTCCGATGTGGCTCACTCGCTGTAATTTTTGGTTTATGTGGGTATTTTGGGTAATACACCCCCCCATATGTGGTTCGTCCATAGAAAACCCCTAAATGGGGTACTTCCTTCACAACAGCCCCCTTCCCTAGCTTCATTTTCATTGTCTTGCTGCCCTCTCCCAAAACCATGGCTCCAAATCCTTCCCAAACCCATTCTCTGTTGAAAACGACCCCACTCCATCACTCCATAGTGATTTTCAGCCCTCCCTCTTGCAAATCTCATCGTTTGGAGCTCTTACAACCCCCAAAATGAGCTAAAATCGTGAGGAGCTGCATTCCTCTTTTTCATTCTCTTTTCTTTCTGAAAACCCATCCTAGCGGAGCTTGAAGCATCTCTCTACAACACCTAAATCTCCCTTTTTTAGTTTAGGCAGCCATTTCTCCACATTTCTCCCATTTTTTATGGCTTTTGTTGAAGCCATTTTGGGTCTTTTGTCTCTCTCCTCCATCCTCTCTTTGATGGGAAAGAGAAAGACCGCAGCGGATGAGGCTGGGCCTAGTCGCCTTGCTCAATCAAGAAGATCGAGGGGTGGCGTCGCAAGCTCAAGCACCGCCGCAAGTCCAAGCACAGCCCGAGAGTTCCATACAAAGTGGGATTTGGATCCCCATACTCAACTTGGGCGAGTGATATTAGCAGAGATGCTCACGGTGAATACACTGACCGTAAGGTGTTGTTTGAGGCAGACGTGGAAGGACGACTCTTCAGCAAATTCCTGTTATTTGAGCGCATTGAAGCTGCGCATTGGGGTCTGCTATTTGAAGCTCGTGCTCGTGCTAATGTGAGCACCATTTTTACCTTCTACGCTCGTATCCAGAATCCTATATTGGAGCCATTGCAATTCAAGATTCCTTTTGGTAGAGACCGGATGGCTACGAACGATGTTCGGTTGATAGCGCGACTTCTGAACGTGCCCCTTGGTGATGTTCATCCCAGTGCGAAGAATTTGAGGAGTAGACGTGAGTGAGATCGTCGTACCAGGTTTCTATGTGGTAAACTGGTTCCATGGCAGCCTAACAATAGCCTCAAGGCGTCTCATACGTCTGATGATTTGTGCCTGCTGCACCACATTTACACATTCAACGTGTATCTCAGGTCGATAAATGGCATTGAGTGTATGCGCCTTATGGTTGACTTCTTGAATCTGGTGGCCCAGGGAGAGAATGTGTGTATGACCACTTTCATCTTGCGATAGATTATTCTCATACAAAAATCAAGAAGAACCTCTAAGTCGCTTCCTTTTGGCCAACTTATATGCAAGATCGCGCTTGAGTTTGCTTACAGACTTGGGCCGGAGTTGCCAGTTCCGATTCATAGCATTGATGAGTCTACCATGGTCAAGATGAAGATCGGGTCTCAGTACCGTGAGACTCAGCTTGAGGAGGATAACGAAGACGATTTTGATGATGAAGAGGATCCAAGTGAGGGAGAACCTAGAGCAGAAGTTGAGGAGGAAGAAGTTCAGGAAGAGGCAGAAGAGGAGGCTCAGGATACAGATGAGAGCCCTCCTCCTTCTGCTCAGGCTACTGGTGATGACCGCATTACCCGAATTGAGGAGAGCCAGGTCGCGTTGCGAAGGGAAGTACAGGAACTTCGGACTAAGGTCGAGGATACCAAGGCTGTTATGAAGAGAAAATTTGGCAAGGTGACTCACACCTTGAAGGCGATCCTGTGCTGCTTGCGGGATAAGGGTGCTCCTCCTCCGTCACCCGACTCAGACTAGTGATGAGATCTTTGGTGTTGTTGTTAGTAGTTTGTCGTTTCCTGCTTTAAGTTGTGTAAGCCTGTTAAGGCTAGTAGTTTGCTTATGTTGCTGTTGAAACTTTAACTGTCTTAGTTCCCATGTACTTCCTGTTATGATGCTTGTAAGGAGATATCCCTTGTATTGTGATAATTTTGATTAAATGAAATGCATGGAATGCTTTTGACTCTTTATGTGAATGATTGCAGTGTGGTTGTGCTATTGAGACTGATAAGGTTGCGCCCTATTTTGAATATAGGGAATGCCGCCGAAGACTACACGGAGCACAGCTCGGCTTACATTAGGTGAGCCTTTAGATCAGGCTCCTTCGCAGTCTGATGCACATGCGGACCCTACTATGGGCCCGATTCCTGAGATAGGACGTGCGTCTCAGCCTACTACTGGTCATGCAGTTGGACCACCGCCTTTTACACCACCCGTTAGAGAGCAGTACTGTGCGTCTTCTTCGACGCAGTACGTGCCACAGCCTGCTCCACCTCCAGATAGATTTGAACAGATGATGGCTATGATGCAGTAGCAGCAGCAGCTCCTGACTACTATTGTGGAGACTCTAGCCCAGGGTGGGAGTGTGCCTCCACCCGCACCACCTGCGCATCCAGCTGAGGATGCTTATACATATGCTCAGGATGAGGGCATGACTCATCCTGCACCACCTGCTTACCCTGCGGGGATTACCGCAGACACACGGAGCTTGTTAGAGTGATTCCAGCGCTTACGACCTCCCACTTTTATGGGTTCTCATAGACTTGAGGAGGCCGAGTATTGGCTCGACCGTGTGTTGAAGATACTGCAGATGCTACATTGTTTAGAGGCCGAGCAAGTCAAGTTGGCTACGTTCTTGTTCGAGCGAGAGGCCAGCTTGTGGTGGGACAGTGTATTACGGACCGTTGCCGTCGATTATATATGGACCTGGGCAGCGTTCGAGTTCCGCTTCCACGAGAAATACTATCCTCAGACGTACAGGCATGAGCGGGAGAATGAGTTTCTGTGCCTCAGACAGGGAGGCATGACAGTCACTGAGTACGAGCATTGATTCACCGAGTTGGGCAGATACGTCCCGACTATTCTGGCTGATGAGCAGATGCGCATACGCACTTTTCGGAGGGTTTGCGACCGGATATTCGGTTGAAGATGTGCTGCATGAGCATTCCCTCCTATGCAGAGCTGATTCACATGTCCATGCGGGCAGAGCAGGATGTGGATCGACTTACCTGATCTCGTGGGCCTATTGCTCCTAGGCCACGACCAGAGCTACAGGACAGGCCCTTTGCGTGCAAGAGGCCTCGCACCGACCCTCCTTCTCGGGCTACAGCGCCAGTACCACCGTTGCGGTGCCCCGAGTTATCATGTACATATTGTAGGAGATTGGGCCATTCGACACTGAGTTGTTTTGCTCGGATGCGGGACAGTGGGTTCTCACCGCCTTAGAAGATCGACCGTACACGCTCACAGGCGATATCAGCACCGCCTTTACGGTTGGCTCCTGCGTACCCTTCCTTCAAACCTCTAGTATCGCAGATCAGGTCGCCTCTACGGCCCACGGCACAGCGACCGAACCGGCCACAGCAGGCGCGGGTGCATGCCTTGACAGCTGAGGCAGCTGCGACAAAGACTTCTCAGCATTTGGCCTTTGAGGTCACCGCTCACATTGGAGGTATTCCTATTCTCGTGATGGTGGACATTGGATCCATGATTTTATTGATATCACGTGCCATAGTCAGGCGCATTGGGTTGTCGACTATTAGGATGGATGGGGTGCGAGTTTATACAGCTCACGGGTCCTTTACAGATGCCACCCTAATGTGTGAGGGTGGTTTGATGGATCTGGGGGGCAAGACGGTGGCTCTGGATCTTGTCGTCGACCCTTCTCTTGTTTATCTAAACGTCGTTCTTGTCATGGACTGGTTGACTGCAGCGAGGGCCGAGATTGACTGCGAGGCTCGTATAGTGACTGCCTACGAGTCAGAGGGCGCATCCTTTACATTCCCAGTGCGGGTAAATCTCCCTTTCCGCATACTTAGCTACGCTACTTTACTACGAGACGTTGGTGCCCAGATACTTGAGCATACGCCAGTCGTTTGCGAGTTTGGGGATCTGTTCAGGAAGATCCCTGGTTTGCCGCCTCGATGGGAGATTGATTTCACTATCGATCTGGTGCCTGGTTCCACACCCGTCTCACTGCAGACGTATCGCATGGTACCGTTTGAGATGGAGGAGTTGAGGACGCAGATTGATGGTCTGTTGGAGCTTGGCCTTATACGGCCTAGTGTGTCTCCTTGGGGAGCACCAGTTCTGTTCGTAAGGAAGAAGGATGGTTCGATGCGATTGTGTATTGATTATCGCAGGCTGAACCAGATCACGGTGAAGAACAAGTACCCTTTACCCAGGATCGATGACTTGTTTGATCAGTTGAGAGGAGCACAGTACTTCTCGAAGATTGATCTTCAGTCAGGATATCATCAGTTGCGCGTCAGGGATGAGGACGTGCAGAAGATAGCATTCAAGACCAGCTTTGGCCACTACGAGTTCCTTGTGATGTCGTTCGGTCTCACGAACGCACTAACCATGTTCATGGATCTGATGAACCGAGTATTTCGGCCTTTCCTCTATCGATTCGTCGTTATGTTCATTGATGACATTTTGGTATACTCCAGGAGTCGAGAGGAGCATGAGGAGCACTTGCGCTTAGTCCTGGATACGCTCAGACAACATCAGTTGTTCGCACAGTACAAGAAGTACGACTTCTGGAAGTAGGAAGTAAAGTTCCTGGGACACGTGGTGTCCAAGGATGGCATGGCAGTTGACCTGTCTAAGGTAGCTGCAGTTCAGGACTGGGAGCAGCCTGGTTCTGTCACTGAGGTGTAGAGTTTCTTGGGTCTCGCTGGCTATTATCGACGCTTCATTCGGGATTTCTCGAAGATCGCGAAACCTTTATCTCAGTTGACATGGAAGGACGTGAAGTTCGCCTGGAATGACAAGGCGAAGTCAGCTTTTCAGGAGCTGAAGGACAGACTTACGTCTGCCCCTGTGTTAGTATTGCCAGAGCAGGGGGTTAGGTACACCATATACACTGACGCGTCTAGCGTTGGTCTGGGTTGTGTCCTTATGCAGAAGGATAGGGTAATTTCGTATGCCTCGAGACAATTAAGGAAGCACGAGGAGAATTACCCTACACACGACCTAGAGTTGGCAATCGTCATATTCGCACTGAGACTCTGGAGACATTACCTCTATGGAGAGGAGTTCGAGCTCTTTTGTAACCACAAGAGCCTCAAGTACATATTCACGCAGCGAGACTTGAATATGAGGCAGCGGTGATGGATGGAGACTTTGAAGGACTTCAAGTTCGAAGTCTCTTACCATCCTGAGAAGGCAAACTTATGGCTGACGCGTTGAGCCGCAAGAAGGCGATAGAGTTTGCGGCTCTGCTGATGGTTGCTGAGTGATATATGGTTGAGTTTTTGCTAGACTTTGAGCAGAAACTCACTATAGAGGAGCCGTATGAGTTCATTACACATGTTCAAGTGCGATCTCAGATCGATGACCGGGTCATCGTGGCACAGAGGGATGGTGCCCATCTGACTGAGCTTCGAGAGTAGGCCAGTGATGATGCAGACGCCGAGTGGCGAGTTGGTATGGATGGGGGCTTACGTTATCGTGGCCGCCTATGCATCCCAGACATCTCTGACTTGAGACGAGAGATTCTCGAGGCTGCACATTGTACAGACTCGCGATGCATCCAGGTAGTATGAAGATGTATCGCGACATGAAGAAGACGTATTGGTGGGAAGGTATGAAGACCCACATAGCAGAGTTCGTGTCCCGTTGTCTCATTTCCAGTAGGTGAAGGCAGAGCATCGACGACCACCTGGACTCTCTTGCAGCCTATGCCGATCGCAGAGTGGAAGTGGGATTTCATTTCCATGGACTTCATCTCAGGGTTGCCGAAGATGAGGAAGGGACATGATTCCATATGGGTGATCGTCGACCGTCTGACAAAGTCGGTATACTTCCTACCGATCAGAGTTACGAACTCTATAGACGAGCTGGCTAGACTGTACATCAGAGAGATTGTGCGTCTGTATGGAGTTTCGTTGGAGATCGTGTCGGACAGAGACACGCGGTTCACGCCTATTTTCTGGACTCGCATTCAGGAGGCTATGGGTGTGAAGTTAAAGTTCAGTACTGCCTTTCACCCATAGACGGATGGACAGACAGAGCGGGTGAAACAGATCTTAAAGGATATGTTGCGAGCTTGCGTATTGGACTTCAAGGACAGTTGGGATGATTGTCTTTCATATGCGGAGTTCGCGAACAACAACAGTTTTCAGGCGAGTATCGGTATGGCACCTTATGAGGCGCTGTATGGGCGACCTTGTCGCGCACTGCATTGCTGGGCAGAGGTCAGTGAGCGTAGCTTGATTGGCTCAGAGTTAGTGCAGGCGACGTCAGAGAAGATTGATATTATTAGACGTCGGCTTCTCACAGCGCAGAGCAGACAGAAGAGTTATGCCGATACGAGACGGCGGCCGCTAGAGTTCACAGTTGGGGATCATGTATTTTTACAAGTTTCCCCTATAAAGGGAATCCTTCGGTTCGGGAAGAAGGGGAAGCTGGCACCGTGATTCATTGGTCCATTCCAGATCCTAGATTGTGTGGGAGCAGTGGCTTACCGTTTGGCTTTACCCACGCCTCTCGCGAGCGTTCACAACGTATTTCATGTTTCTATGCTGAAGAAGTACGTTTCTGATCCTTCTCATATCATCAGATGGGAGCTGGTGCAGTTAGGAGAGGATGTTACATATATCCTGCGACCGACACGTATCCTAGACAGGAAGGAGCAGGTACTGCGTAGCAAGGTGATTCCCCTTGTGAAGGTATTGTGGACGCATCACTCTGAGGAAGAGGCTACTTGGGAGACAGAAGCCGAGATCAGAAAGAACTACCTACAGCTTCTCGAGGAGTACGAAAAGGTATAAATTTCGAGGACGAAATTATTTGTTAAGGGGGGTAGATTGTAATGCCCTGAAAAAATCCGTACTTGGGCTCGAGTACCGACTCGACCAAAAATCGCGTAGGATTAATTCCTTTAGAAAATAAGTGTAAGTTAGCTAGCGCAACGCTAGAGTAGCTGGAAAATAGTCCCTGATCACTTTAAATACGTTCTACAAGACCCAAATCGAGTAGAACCAATGATGCTATAATACTCTATAACCTCAGATCAAACTCTAAGCTGGTTTGTTCTCTGGACCTCTCTGAAACTTTGTATTGGATCTAGACCGCGCGTCGAAAGTCCGATACCTACAATCTTAGACTGTTAGAACCGCCTAGCTGGACTTGACAATCATTTTAAAAATTAAGTCCAACCGACATTCGCAGGCTATTTCATTGAGCCTGGACTGAAGAGAGTGAGAATAGGGTTAGATTTGGAATTTGAAATTCAAATCTGGCACACGACTTGACACGTTATTATTAAGCGTTCTGACCGTCAGAATTCAGCCAAATTACACCCTCGGATCAGTAAAAATTTCTATTTCATATCATGACACTTGTAGACCTGATCTACGTGCGGTGACCGCTGAACAGAAACTGGACCGCCACGTGCGATCTACGAATACTGATGGTCTGAAAATGGGATGAGAGCGACATCCGACATGTATGAACTTAAGTCCGATCGCGTTCGGCCAGGGGACCACCAGAAATGTTCTTTTAGACCGAAACAGCCCGGATTTGGATATACCTTAAGTAAACTTTGTTCTTAAGCCTATTTTGGGCACATTTGGGCTTATAAAAGGGGTTGAAACCCTCACTCCTCTCTCCCATCCGAAATTGGAAAAAGCCCTAGATTGAGAGAGAGAAAAGGTGAGAGATTGTGAGAGAGAGTAGGAGAGAATTTTCCTGCTGCTGCACTACCTGTTGCACGTGCTTTAGCAACATGCTCCAATCACTTGGCCAGTGATTTCTCTACGTTTCTAGGTAAGAAAACATCCCTAATAGTTACTGATTTGCTGATCCCTTGGTTCCGTAGTGAAATAGCTGATAGATCTTGTGTATTAGGTTCACAGTTCGCCGTAGACGAAGCGTATACGCTCCGTTCGAATCCCTTCACCTATAAGAGAAAAGGTGCGGATTTTAGACGCTTTGATTGACTGTTTCCAACGCTTTCAATGTCTTTTAACAGTAGATTATCGATGGCAACACCGTTTGACATGTACAACATGCTGTCCGTTTCCTGTTTCGTAAACCGGCGAAGAATATGAGATTTAGGGCATTTTAGTCATTTGTAGGAAGTACTGTTTTCATTCACATTTTTCTGATGTGATTGACATGGCTTCTTGTCGCATTAGAATACTAGGAATGCGTGCATAATTAGTTTGGCAAAGAGATTCGTCTAAATGCGCACTTTGAGTCGACATACTATATGTAGACTTAAGTGTGTGGTGTAAGTGTTTGTATAAATGCTTGTGTTAGTATGTATTGAATTAAATGGTGTTATGAATTAGTTTGAGATTGATTTCTCAATTAATATGCTGATGTAAATGATTTCCTACATGTTAGCTATATGCATGATTTCATTATATGTATGAAATGCATGTGCTTGATGATTCACTTAAGTTGTATGTTATAACATGTGTTAACATGCTCACATGGTTGTATTTCATTTCTAATACTCTCACATGATTGCTGGTGTGGATTCATAATTATTTGGGACTATACCTAGTCTAGGCAGTCGGCAACCGAGCAAGTTCGTGGTTGTCTTATTTCTGCCACGAACGACGCGTCGATGAATGTGAGCCGTGTTCTGGAGTTGGCGGCAGTGGTTAGGCCACACGAGGTGTTTTACGCACTTTAGGTCGTTCGAATTGAGATGCGATCGTACTAGTCGAGCCCGTCAAGTAACCCGACTGGCCGGTATATGTTCACCCTGTATGAGTCATAACTGCTTGAACCTAGGGTACTGAACTTACCATTGGAAACCCTGTTAACCATGGTACCTTGATCCACAATGACTCATGAGCCGGGCATGGTGGTATGGGACACCGTGGTCGAGCTGTCGGTCTACGCTGGGGCCACAAACCTCCCCGTATTGAGTAGTGAGCACCTATGTCTCGTGAGCAGATTATGGTGGTATGGGACACTATATTCTTGCTGTCAGCCTACACTGATCAGGCGATGAGTCCTTTGTAGTGACCGCGAGCGTATTCTGAGTCTACGGGAGGCGACGACCCTTCCGTAGCAGTGAGAGTACAGTAGGCCTTTATTGATAAGGTGATGGGGGAGCGGTGCAACGAGTGCGAGCAACAGCCCCGGCAGCCCTTGCAGCGACCTACAAAAATATACCTCGTATGAGATTACTAGGAGTGACGACCCTAGACAGGATCTGTGTTAGGATTGATACAAGGGAAGTACCTTAGTTTCCCAATCCTGCTGTTTGAATGGACTAATAACAACTCAAAAATCATATCATCATTACATTGCATGTGCTTGGAAGATGTGGAGCACTGAGTGGTACGTAAGCATGTCGCGGATGAAGATGGTGCCGTATGAGGGAGAATGTCGGTGAGGGCATCCATCATGTCTTGTCATATTGCATTAACAACAGTATTAGGATTGTTTGATTTACTACTTTACTATTATCGCATGATTGATTTGAGAATATGTTAATCCTTGCTCTATTATTCCACTGAGTTAGCTACTCATTCCCACGTTACGGGATGGTGTTTGCAATACCCACCAAACCCTGTTTTAGATGCAGGTGATGCAGCGATCCAGGAGGCAGAGCCGGACTATGATGAGGACTAGGACGAGTTCTCATACATGCAGTACCACGACGGCTTTACTTAGGTGGCCTGGGTTGACGGGACTTCTCAGTGGGACTCTTTTTGGACATTTGATTTTGTTTATTTACATGTATATGAGACTCAGAGATGTATTCATACTTTAGAGACAGTCGAGATCTACTTTTTTTTCCATACAGTGATATATATATGCTTAGTCTTCTGCTTGCTTTTATCACTGGATCTAGAGTATGAATTGCAGTTTTGGTATGCTTTTACTCATGTGAATGCTTTAACTCAGACAACATTGAATCATAATCATTTTTGTTGCATAAGTGACGGTCTGGAACTCGGGAGTTGAGTTTATACACGACCCCCGATTTTCAGGGTGTTACAAAGACAAGTTATGTAATCCTCGATATATCGAAGTGTTCCTCAATAATATTGAAATTCAAAAATCGATGATATCAGTCAGGACATAAATCTATCCAACAAGTTTTATCAGGTTAATTTTTTAAGATTGAGGGTCACTCGATAAAATCTATATTCAAATATCGATCATATCAAGGCAAGGTCGATGCAATCGAAAGTGGACATAAACTGTCCAGCAAGCTTATAAGAAAATTCCTTGGAAATATCGATGAATCGGCACTGCCCTCGATATCATCGATATTCAAATTTCGATGATATCGAGTGATACTCGATCATATCATACACCAAAAAATTTTCAAAGGCTAGTGCTCTCACATTTTCACATGTCGAGGAATTGAACCTCATGTCGATGAAATCGGAGTTCGAAATCCCATGACGTCGACGCTCATTCGATGTCCTCAACTAGTTGGCAAAAGGTTTCAAAAGTGTTTGACAATTGAGTTCGTGTCATCGAGCGGCTAGTCAATGCTGTCGACAGTATCTGCTCGATGATATTGACCTTGCTCGATGATATCGAACTCTGTAAAAATATGACCGTTTATATCTGTTGGAACCTTTTGCATATTTAAAAAGAGCTTTCCCTTGGTTGTTGGTAGAGAAAATAAAGAGTGCTTTTGTGTGTTTAACCCTAGATCATATATCCTAAGCCTTTTCTCTCATGGAAGTTCATCCTCTAATCCACCCTCATAATTGACATTCAATAGAGTGGATTGGAGAATGAACTTCCACATTTAAGGATCCTGTAGCTACTACCTTAATGAAAAATTATTAAGCTGGGATGCCTTGAATGCATAGATAATTGGAATCGCTTTATCTCCCTTATAGGAAAACATTTAATAGAGTAGGATTCCATCATAACCTTGACCCAACCCGTTGTCATGTACTGGTACATCTTCTGAGTTACGGTTTAAGGGATCTAAAGATTCTTCATCATCAAAGGAGAAGATCTTCATCAACACTCTGAATGAGGCTTATCTACTTATTTGTAAGTCATTAGAGTTCAGAGGACCCTTGTGATCATTCCTTCTGTAGGATTGGGTTTAAGGTGTTTCTTACCCCTTGCAAGTCTTCATAAGAGGCCTCCGACGGGAGTGTATAGGGGGTGCTTTGTGTTGACCCTTACTCTATGGAGAGCATAAACTGATTTGAGGTGAACCTGATTTGAAACCTCCGGTTCGAGGTGAACCTGATTTGAAACCTCCGGTTTGAGGTGAACCTATTGTGAAACCTCCATTGAGGTTCCTTGTGAGGATCCTTGGCTTGTATGGCCTAAAACTTGGGTGCTATGTGTTGACCCTTACTCCTGTGTGGGGCATAAACTGTGTCATGTAGACACGTTGTGTCAGCATAAGTGTAGGTTGTACTGGTTAGAGGTGAACCTGATTTAAAACCTCTGGTTTGAGGTGAACCTGTTGTGAAACCTCCGTTAGTGAGATCTGATACACTCAAGGGTTGAGTTCGTCCACCGGAAGTGGAGTAAACAAGTAGTCGAACCACTATAAAAATAACTGTGTATGAGATTGTTATTGCTTGTGTGATTTCCTTAAATATTTTCATATTTTCTTATCTGAGATGACACCTCACACACAGTCACATCCATCATAAACTATGACTTGTTACTTGTTTCTTTCAAATAGTTTTATGACTGGATCATCTATTTGGCTTGGAAGCCATTAGAGTTACTTTGAAGAAATCCTGATACATGCATATTTACTCAAGATAAGATTGATAGGATTTTAAATAACCATAAAATATCAAAAAGTTCTATTCACCCCCCTCTAGGACATATTGACATATTCCTATTTCAACTAAAGCGGTCATTATCGTAATTTTAAAGACGGGGTGAGAAAGATCATAGAATGAACATCATTGATTTGCTGTCTCAGTTTCATCGATTGCAGAATGCCTTCCAATAATCTTGGTTCTTTAAATGACCAAGACTCTGTATAAGCTAGCCTCTCTCCATCCATCTGATTCCTAGGCTCGCAATTCAAAATGGAGTGGTGAGGATGGAGGCTGACTGGAATCACCATGATACTTTACTTCTAAGGGTTGTCAATTATGACACCCTCGATCGCACAAATTGACTCCCAAGAGTTTTGCAGCTTCTTTCGGTTATGCTCCTCAATTTTCTCCTGAAACTCTTGAGCCTTATTTCAACGAGTATTCTTCGGTCGGGAAGGGGGTGGAGTGTTTTCCCTGGTAGGAGGTTTTGGCTAATGGTTTGGTGATGCGCTGTTGATTTTAGCCATTCCTCCCAGTCGTATTCACAACCATGCTTGGGATGTCTTTCAATATCGCCCATGGCGATGGCTCTGTGTATGGGAGATGGAAGTGTGTTGATGTGTTCTGTGAAGTCAAAAGTAAGAAGCACTGGCTCCTTGAAGTAGGCAAAGCGCTTATTGGTTGTCTTAAAGAACTTGGGCAGGGGCTGGACAGGGGATGATGGAGATTCTGTGGCTTGAAAAGGTGCAGGGTTTGGTAATTCTTAGTGGGAAGGATGTTCAGTGGGAGGACTGATGAGAATAAAGGTTCTTTTCGTGTGGGCCATAGTCAAAAAGTGCAAGTTTTAGAGTTTCAAGTTCAGAAAATCGGCTAAGTTTGGAAAATTTGCTAAGGTTCAGTTGCGTGGGTAGCGCAACCAGTATCTCGTTGTTTAGGCAACGCAAAGCAATTCTAACATGCGTGAATGGAAAGTCGATTGTGCGGGTCGCACAATTAATGTTCGTTGCTTGGGGAGGAAAAAGTGAAACAAAGCTTTGTTACAGAGAATGGAAGTGAAGAAATGAGTTACGACTGACTATTTATAAAAAATTAAGTCGAGTACAGTGCTCGAGTGGTCGTTGTGTGCATCGCGCAACACGTTCATGAGCTTGTAAGACCCGTTTCCTAGACTGTACTATTCCATAAGCTTTCTCCATCCTCCTAATTGAATTTCGGTGACCCGCGATCTGTTATCAGCATTTTCTTGTGATCCTAAGTCATATCTTGTATATTAGAGTCAGCTTGACCCGAGACTTGTACCCTTGTGACCGGGTCATTGCCGCGGTTCTAATGCCGCAACTCCGGTCTGATACCCAGTTTAAGAGATGTCGACCCTCGTTTAGTTCGAGGAAAATACCGTGTGTTTGCAATCTTAAGAGAATCTCTACAACACATCTCATCAATCAGTCACTCACTCAATCAATTAATCACCTCATGTCAAGTACAAGAGCAACCCCAAAGTCAAATCTCTCCTACCCTCTCTCTTACACACCCATACATGTCAAGTATAACTATCACCTCACATTCATTACTCACACCCATCACCTCTCTTACAACCACCCCTTCTCTCTCTTTCTCAACACATTTTCCAAGCAAGCGAAGGAGTGGACGTCCAAGCCATTTTCAAGAGAGAAAATTGTATTGTGTGGCCAACTTCCCATCTCAAGATCCATCATCATAGCCCTTCATTTCTCATCATCTTCCATTAAAGTGAAGCACAAGGAGATCGGCGTTCCATCGAACCAAGAAGATCGAACAGTGGGTGTTTCTATAGGCCTAGATTTCTTATTTTGATGATGGGTCAAGTGAGGTCTACCGATCAATGGTCTGGATCTCATTTTAGACCCTAGATGTGGCTGATGGTCCACCTTGATTCTCATGATCATTTCATGATGGGGTCATTCTCCATGGACCCCATCATGATGTTTATTTTCCTTGCATGAATAGGGTCATCTAGACCATTGCATTTTGGTGGAGAAAGGATCTCCACTATTGATTTTGATCAGTGGGCCCACAAGTAATGGGACCCACTTGATGTATATTGTAAATCATGAAAGGTAGGGCCCATAGTACCGGGGTCCCTCCATCACACGTGTCTCTCTCTCTATCTTTTTCATTTTGTGTGATGTGTGGCCCACTCGGATGGACCCAACCTTAATGTATGTCTTATACAAGCCATCTAAGCCATGTGGGTCCTACCTTAATGGAGATGGGCAAAAACACAAATATCAAATTGACCTAGATGGGCCACGTCCATGCAGGACCCACCTTGAATGTGTGTTTTATTCAAACCGTCCAGCGTTTAGGGACGCTGGACACAGCCACACGCTGTGAAGTGTGAATAGACAGTGGGTGTATTAACAAAAAAAGTATTTGGTTTAAGGTTTTTAGGTGGGAAACTCATACAGGCCCCACCTTGATGTATGTATTTAATCCAAACCGTTCATCCCATTCCCTAGAGCATTTTAGGCGTTCAGCCGAAAAATGAAGCCAATCCAACTATTTAGTAGGCTATAACATAGAAAACAATGTTTTTACCATTGAAATCCACCTTGATGTTTTTGTACCCCAAAATATGTCGAATATTAGGCTTGATGGGTCTGTCTTGGGCCATAAAAATCAATGGTTGGGTGGGATTCCCCTGATGTAGGCCCCACCTAGGAAAAACCTCAAAAATATATATTTTTTTAAAAATAATAAAATAACAGTAGTAGACGTTATTGCTATTGACAACCAGAGGACGCGTAACAGCGTCCTGCTGCGTTGGATGTTGGAGGCATGGGGTCCCAACCGTGGGCCCCAGCGTGATGCGTGTGCACATCAACACCATGCATTTGATGGCCCCTTTAGGGCAGTGGGCCCCCCTTTAAAAATAATCAGCCATATACAAAGCTCTAGTGGCCCACATCACAGGAAACGGTAGGATTGAACGACTGCCATTGAAACCCTTTTTACAATTATAGAAGTTTTGGATCATTATAAAAAAAAATTTTCTTTTCATTCAAGTCTATGTGACCTTATTAACATATTGGATGGAGGATAATTGTTATGGTTGGCCCCACGTGGGACCCACTGATGTATGTATTGTATTGCACGCCTCCCCTTGGGAGCGGGATGGCTGGTGTACCTCACTCCAGCTACATAGCTGTTGTAGTGGCGTCACCAAGTTCCATCGGTCCCACCTACTTCATCCACGTTGTCCATCTATGGGACCCACCATGATGCATGTGTTGCATCCAAACCGTCGAACCATTTGGAATTTTGTCGGGTAGTGTTGCCTTGCTGTGAGGTAGGGAGCTCATTCTTGAGGACATCCCAGGACCCTTGGCTCGTCTCGTGCATTGAGACGGTTCCCCTTCTGTAGGTGCCTTCCCCTTATCCTTAAACATTGATTAAGTTAGGAAGACATATCCTAGAACGGTTATAAATACCCAAGGAGCAATCCCAACTCCAAAAAGAACCACAAGGGAGATGAAGGTGAAGGGATTTACCAAGATTGTGAGATGGAGAGGTCAAGATTTGAGCTTTTCTTGCACACTAAGATCCCGTCGGACAAGGAGGAAGAAGGAGGGAGACGCCTAAAATAAGGATTTAAGAAAAATGGGAATTTTTCCACGCATGCAATTTATATACTGTCAAATATCTTTGATGTCATTGAACCTAATTCGATGACATCGAAGCTGTGTTTGGTGCTTCAGTTCCTTCATATACTTCGCTGTCATCGAAGTATGTTCAATGGCATCAAACATAGTTCGATGACATCGAGTGTTCCATCGAACCAATAAATATGAGAGTTTATTGTATGATTCCATAAGAATATACCTACTTATCAAACTTGTACATTGAACACAATTTATGCAAAAATGATCAAAATAAAAAATAAACATATCCTATGTTTATGTTCAAAAAGAATTTGGAGGCCCAAAGTCCTCAAATATATCATTAGACACTCATGGACTATAAAATATATCAAATCACACATATTCCAATAGATTTTTGGAGATCTCCAAATCTATTGGCATCCAGGGGCTTTGTTAAGATATCGGCAAGTTGGCGCTCATTAAGCACATGATCCAACATAATAATCTTGTCTTCGACAAGTTCTCGTATAAAATGGTGTCGGATGTCAATGTTCTTTATTCTTGAATGTTGGATTGGATTTTTATAAATATTGATGGCACTTATGTTATCACAAAAAAGTGTCATTATAGATTGTTCAATCCCATAGTCCAGCAACATTTGCTTTATCTAAAGAAGTTATGCACAACAACTACTGGCTGTTATGTATTTGGCCTCAGTAGTGACAAAGATATTGAGTTTTATTTTTTTATTTTGCCATGAAACAAGATAGTTGTCGATATAAAAACAACCGCTGCTGGTTGATTTACTATCATCTATATTTCAGCCCAATCGGCATCGGAATACCCAGCAATAATAGTAGATGTGTCAAATGGGTACCATAAGTCGAAATTGGTATTTCCAGCCACATACTTGATAATTCTTTTAACCGCTGATAGGAGTGATTCTTTTGGGTCGGCTTGAAATTGTGTGCATGCACTAACGCTAAAAGCTATATCCGGCCAACTTGTAGTTAGGTATAGTATGCTACCTATCATGCTATGGTACAAGTGTTGATCCACACTCTTGCCATTGACATCTTTGGAAAGTTTGAGTGTGATGCTTAAGGGAGTATGATGAGTACGTCTAGATTCAAGTCCAAATATTTTTACTAGATCTTTTGCATATTTGGACTGACATACAAATATCTCATTGTGCATTTGCTTCACTTATAACCCCAGAAAGAAATTTAGCTCACCAACCATGCTCATTTCGAATTTAGATTTCATTCATTTGGAAAAATTATGAGCAACATCTTCACAAGTGGATCCAAAGACTATTTCATCCACATAAATCTAGGCAATGAGTAAGGAATTCTCAGTCTTTTATGTGAATAGTGCTTTACCAACACTTCCCCTACAAAATTGGTGGTCCAGCAAGAACTGTGTCAAGCGCTCATACCATGCACAAGGTGCTTGTTTAAGACCATAAAGCACTTTTCTTAATCGATATACATGTTGAGGATAGGATCTAAAAATTCCTTTGTTTGTTCAACATATACTTCCTCCTGAAGTACACCATTGAGAAAGGTGCTTTTGATGTCCATTTGAAACAATTTGAATTGTAAAGCACATGCAATAGACATGAGAATCCTTAGAGACTCAAGACGCGCTACTGGGGCAAATGTTTCATCAAAATTGATTCCCTCTATTTGTGAATAGCCTTGCGCCACAAGTCTTGCCTTATTTCTTACCACATTTCTAGATTCATCAAATTTGTTTCTGAAGATCCATTTGGTTCCGATGATATTTGTATCAATTGGTTTAGGAACTAGCTACCACACCTCATTTCTTTTAAATTTTTATAACTCATCTTGCATAGAAGCAATCCAATATTCATCTTGGAGTGCTTCTAGGACATTTTTGGGTTCAATTTTTGAGGTGAAGTAGAAATGACTATAATACCCTCAAGCTAATGTCGAGTTTTCACTCCGTAAATAGGATCTCCAATGATTTGATTGAGAGGATGATCCTTAATGAGTGGTATGTTGTTCAACAGCTGAGGTTCATTAGAAGAGGTGAATTTGTTATCTGATTTACGTAGAATGGATGAATCCACATCATCCTCTATATCAATTGAAGGACTATTTTTGTTAAAAGGTTGGTCATCAACAACCACATTAACAGATTCTTGAATGGTAAGTGTCCTTAAAATGTACACTCTATAAGAACGACTATTTGGGGAATATCCTAGAAAAATGCCATCATCGGTTTTAAAGTTAAATTTGCCTAGTTGTTATCTGTCTTTAAGGACGTAACATTTTCCTAGTTGTTATCTGTCTTTACGGATGTAACATTTGCTACTAAAGACACTAGGCTGTTTTCCATATTAGTTTAAGCTTGCTCTAAGGTATACCCTATTGATTATGTAGCAGGCATTATTGACAACTTTGACACAGAAGCTTTTAACCATGTTTTTGCTATTTAGCATAACTGAGCCCATTTCTTACAACACTCGGTTCTTTCTTTCAACCACTCTATTCTGCTATGGTGTTTTTGGGGCTGAGAATTCATGTCGAATTCTACTCTCATCACAATACCTTTGGAATTGATCATTCTCAAAATCCCCACTGTGATCACTCTTTATACGATTTGTATAATATCCTTTCTCATTTTGGAGTCATTTTTCCATAATCAGGAATTCATTAAATGCATCAGATTTTTCTTAAAGAAAAGTGACCCGAGTGAATCTGGAGTAATCATCTACCACTACCATAAAATATCTTTTTCTACTATGGCTCTCAACTTTGGTGGGACCCACTAGATCCATATGCAACAAGTCAAGTGGTTTAAAAGTTTCTACGGTGGTTGTCTTTTTTGTCCAACCTTTATCTGTTTTTCCTTGACACAATCATCGCATACAATCTTCTCTTCCTTTTAAATCTTAGGAAGGCCTCTCACAAATTATTTGAGCTTAGCTTAGCCAAGTTCTGGTAGTGGACATGTCCAAGCCTTTGGTGCCATAGCTTGAACTCGTTATTCACAGCCATGTGGCATCTTATAGATAATACATTCTCCTCACTACTTTCAATTATGTAGCAGTTATCACTTGTGTGAAGACCTTTCATAATAAATTTTCCTATATGGTCTGAGATCTTACACACATCTTTGGAGAATCTGACCAAGTGTTCTTTGTCGCAGATTTGGGAAATAGTAAGGAGATTGTGTTTTAATCCTTCTACACAAATAGCATCTTCAAACTTGGGCAATGTAGGACCAGTTATTGTTCCATGCCCAATTATCTTAGCAGAGCTCCCATCTTCAAATGTGACCGACCCACCATCAAATTCTAAATATGTACAAAAATATGTTTGGTCACCCGTCATATGTCTGGAGCAACCGCTATCAAGATACCACTTAGAACTACTGTCGGCTTTAAGAGTGGTTTGAATTATTAGGTAGTTGTTCTTATTCTTTATCACCCGTTTGGTGAAAATTTTCTTTGGAGATAATATTTTGTCTTCTCCTTGGGGATGTTTGGATTTCTTGGACAACTTGTCACGCCCCAAACTCAGAAACCGGGCTCACAAAATTCTTGATCACCGAATCTGACGCCAACAGCCTCTGTAGAACCCCATTCTCTGCTCCCAGCGCCCATTCGCTAGGTTCCTATCATGGGATGCTATGAGGAGGATTTTCAACATCAGTTTGATTCATAATAAGCATAACCCAAGGCATAACTCACAAACAACAACCAAAAATTTCATTACATTTCCACTATGATAAAAAACTTTACAAGTACAATGAGCATAAAGGGAAATACAATGATGATAAGTCAAAAGCTCCAAATAATCTGCCACGTACTTAAGCCTCAGCACTGCTGCGATCCAACGTCACCTGCACGCAACGGTCGTGTATAAGCTTATAGAAATCTTAGAGGGTGGTGAAAGTGTGTGCACAAGTGGTAATGTAGTTATACAGTATCAGAGTAATGTGAAACATGCTGATGAAACTAAGAATACCATTAGCCATACCAAGGCCATGCAGTGTAATGCATGAATGATGTCGGCCATACCAAGGCCATGTGATGCGAAATACAACTCAAGCATACAATCCTCATCTAGGTCCACATATCAATACAACTTAACTCTAGGATATCATCGGGGTCTAGTACACTCTAAACCAGATCGTCGCCCCATCGCACGCAATAAGATAAGTGAAAAAGACCTCACTATCTATCTGCCAATATCGGGCTCGACTCGTCGATAGTGGACCCATTCCTCTAGCTGGTCAAACTAAGCCTAGCTTTGCCCCCTACTCTTGAGCGGGTAAGGCCACACCCCCTTTCAACCGACCATGACACAGTGGAAAGCACGACCGTCTGGTAATTGGCACTCGATGCTCCTGTATCCACTTGGTCTAGACGTTGGAGCAACCTCTTGATACCATAAGGGTTTAGGGACTTTCATCCAGGGATATCTATAGCACCCCATATAAAATAAGATTTTCAGTATCTAATCCTGCCAACCACAATATGCCTGTGGAGGCTACAACCCTGATGTCGCTAGGGCATACGATAACCATGTCACACAATGCGAATGCATGAATCACACTATCCAATCGTGCAGCAATCCTGTGCATATCATGCGCTCATGTAGGGCAACACCACCTAATCGGGAGCCCATAAATGATCTGCTCGAAGGCATATGATATGATCAGTCACTTCTCATATCAAGCATGTATATGATGCGTATGATCATGAGTCATGAAACTATACTAAACATGTAATAAAGTAATGAACTATCCTTACAACGCAGATGGGCCTAGACGGCCTACACGCAACAAGTACGAGCTTATCAATGGGCCCTAGGGAGAGTCGTAATACGGACATTTAACTAACATTATACTTATAATATGGATATCAAACCAACATTGCTCCCAAGGCATGATCGTCATGAAACATCCTTACACAAACCATAGAGGAATCACACATTGCAATGGACCTTAGGTACATCCCATTGGGCCTTAAATACATCAAATGGGCCATATCATATGGGAATTATGTTCATCAAGTGGGCCACATCAATGGGCCGCACCAATGGCCTTATGTACATTGCAATGGGTCATAACCCGTGGGCCTCAAATACATCAAATGGGCCTAATCACATGGGCTTTATGTGTATCAAATGGGCCACACCTATTGGGCCCCATATATACATCAAATGGGCCTCAACCCATAGGCCCTAATACATCTCAATGGGCCCTAACACATGGGCCCCTAATACATCAAATGGGCCTCAACCCAAGGGCCTTACATATATATCAAAGTGGGCCTCAACCACAGGCCATAAGTATGTTAAGATGGGCCTCATGTACATCAAATGAGCCACACCCAAACATAAGTGGTGGTAATGATTGCCACCATTAAAATTCCTAAGGCCCACCATAACATATGTTTCCCATCCACCTGATCATTAACATAATGATGGCTGAAGTGGAAGCAAATATTAATTTAGTAGAAAGCTACTATGATCCCTAGAAAGTTTTGAACGGTGGACATCAGTGACCACAACATAGAATGGTGGGGTCCACTTGAACTTTAGATCTGACTCTTTCTTTAGCTCAAGCCATAAAATGAGCTTACAAAGTGGATGGACGGATTGAATGCAGCACATGCATCATGGAGGGCCCCACTGTCACTAGACAGTGTGAATAAAACACATGCACCAGGGCTCCACCGTCCGCTGGACGGTGGGAATTAAACACATATATCATGTGGGTTCCACCGTCTGCCTGGACGATGGGAACAAAACCCATATATCACTGTGGGTCCCAAGTGAGGCCCACCACAATGTTTATTTGCAATCCAACCAGTTAATAGGGTCACATGGGCTTGGAAGAAAAGGGGGAACAAATTTCATATTAATCCAAAACTTTTGTGACCCAGTAAATGGTTTCAATGACAGACGTTCAATCTCACTCTTCCCCACGGTGTGGGCCACCTGAACTTTGGATCGATCTAAAATTTGGAGGGGACCTACTTCGAGAGGCGAGCCACCTGATGAACGGTGTGGATACAAAATATACATCATGATGGGGCCCACGACTAGAGCTATGGGTCGCTGCCCGTCCACCCGCACGCCCGTGCACAACAGGCGCTGCCTGTGCCTCTGGCAGCAGCAGCAGCGACCTGCTGCTCATGAATTATTATTTTTTTTTAAGGGGTTTTTCTGGGGTTTTTTCTCAATGGGGCCCGCGTCTTGAGAATTCACTCCACCCATTGGATTCTAGGACTCAAAACACACCAAACAAGTCTAATGTTTGGCATTTTTGGGGTGTAGAAACAGCAAGGTGGGTCCTAATAGCTTTGAACGATAAGAAACATAGTTTTCTATGGTATGGCTCGCCTGGTTAACAGATCAGCTTCATTTTTCGGCTCAACGCCTAAAATGAGTTGGAAAAATGAATGGACGACATGGATTGAACACATATATCAAGGTGGGGCTTGCATGAGCCGGCCCACCTAAAACCTTTCTTTTTCTTTTTTTTTGCTACTGACGTGAGTACGCCCACGTCGGTACACATACTCCAGGTTAGCCACCCCACACAGATTAATACTAAGGCCTCCAGTGATGAAACGAGGCATCTTTCACTTAGTCTGCCACGTGAGCTATGGGGTGGGGCCCATGTCAGATCACACTTCACTGGCAGCCACACCTAACTATTAGCCACCACAAGGTAGGCCCCCTATAGATGGTTGGGATGGCATATAAACATCATGGTGTGTCCCACATAGATGGGGTCCACCGGTAGGTGGCATGGATGAATACACACATCATAAGTGGGCCATGATCATGGAGAGAGAGAGAGAGAGAGATCGGCAAGGATGGAGGGGCCTTGCCACTATGGACCCCTCTTGCATACAAACATACATCAAGGTGGGTCCCACATATATGGACCCTTAATCAAACAAAATGAATGAAAAATAAAGATCTAAGATCACCCACTGTTCCTTCTTGCTCCCTAGGCTTACCTAGCTCCTTAGCTTCGATTCCAATGAAGGAGATGATGTTTGGATGGTTGAGATGGGAGATGAAAGGGTAGGAAAGGTGGGCCACACTTGTGGCTTGAGAAAGCTTGGAGAGCTTGAGATGTATGGAGGTTCTCTCTTGCTTGGGAAAGTGTTTGAAAATGAAGGAGAGAGAGAGTTGTAAACGGAGATAGAGAGATGGGTGATGGATGTGTTGAGTGATGGGTGTGTAAAAGATTTTTGACTTTTATGGCAAATGTGTAAGAAAGGTATGGGCTTTTTAAGAACTTTTTGACTTTTGGGACTTGTTTGGGAAAGGGTGAAAGGTGATGTGTACTTGACATGTACTTGACATGTTGAGATTGATGGATTGATGGGTTGATGTGACAAGTCGTAGAGATTCTCTTGGGTTTTGCAATGCGTGACATTTTTCTCGCACCGAACGCTGGCCCACATCTCCTGACTAGGGTATCGCCTCGGCGCGCGAGTCATGGCATCTGAACTACGACGACGGCGCGGTCGCTATGGTAAAGGTCTTGGGTTGAGTCGACTCAGGTTAACGATGTGTGAATAAGTGTCGTGCACAAATACCAATTAAGGGTCGAAGGTTGCCAGAATTCGAACGAGAAGACCGCGAAAGTCTATGGAATGGTATGGTCTACGATACGAGGCTTACACAATTGAACCAGATTCTCATGTCTCATCAATTCTTCAGTTTTCTGATTCAGTTGAGCTACCTGATTTAGTAGCTCCTTCATCCTTTTTATCATCTTGGGTGGAGGATGTTTCCTTCCTTCATTTGATGTGGTTTTAGAAGGGATCTTTGGTTTTTAAATTATTCTTCTAGTTGGTTTGAATTTACCAGAAAGGTTCAACCTAGAAGTAGAGTGAGACTTATCAAATGAAAGACATTCAAACTTGTAATGTCCCAAGTGTCCACATGAATGACAAATAGGAGTGTTTCTTGTGTTGCTTCTAGATGCAATAGTTTTCTTAGTCACGGGTGGTGTAGGAAAAGAGTTTGGTTTGGAAATTTCATAGCCTAAGCCTCTCCTATCCTTTTGATTTCTTCCCATTCCTAGAAGTCTCTCTAGTTTTTCATTACTTTGGGAGAACCTATGACTAAGTTCAATAGATTGCTTTAATTTTTTTGCATCTAATCTAAGTTTATAATTTTTAGTCTTTAGACGCATATTCTTTAATTCTAGATGTTCAATTTGTTTGTTTAATTTTAGCATTTCAGATGTGAGGGAAGTTGTTGTCCTTTCTAGTTTGTCATTTTCCATATGATATTGATGAAGATCATTTATCAAGTGGGTATTGATTTCTGAAGTTTTATCCAGATCTTTTTGTAATTGTTTGTTTTTGTTGTCAGCAATACCAAGTTTCTTAAGGACACTAGTGTTATGGATATAAAGTTGATCATAAGCATCATGGATGTTATCCTTTTCTTTTTCTTCTTCTTCTTCTTCTTCTTCTTCATCATCATCATCTGAGGGGAGTGTCTCTTGCGCTTGTGGGTCATCCATTTCCTCATTGTCCTTTGGATTGAGAATGACTGTGGACGTGAAGGCTATAAGAATTTTTAAACACTTTTGGCCTCCATCACTTTCAGAATTGCTAGATTCAGAGTTTGATTCATCAGTGTCATCCCATGTGGCTACTATAGCTTTTCCCTTTGTTTTCTTAGTAGGACATTAAGTAGATAAATGCCCATATTTCTGACAATTGTAACATTGAGGTTCTTTGGACTTTCTAAAAGATTTGCTTGTTTGGCGTTTGTTGTCCAAAAGTTTCCCTTTATTGTTGTATGGTTTTCCACAATTCTTTTTGAAGAATTTTTTGAACTGTTGAGCCAAGAGAGCCACTTCCTTGTCAACATCCACGTTTTCACTTTCCTCTTCCTCGATCATGGTTATGTTATTAAAATCTTGAGGACATTACTTTTGGATTTTTTGGGTGGTTTGAAGTGTAGTTCAAATGTTTGTAGGGAACCTACTAGTTCTTCTACTTTCATTTCATCTATGTGTAACACCCCGTCCATTCCATACCATTTTCGATGCTTATGTACACGATGATCGATGCCCTTAGCTAGACCCGAATTGGTTGTTCAAGTACACACCCAACTGACTAGAACCCCGAGACCTTAAAACCTATCTCATATCAACCGCCCCGTTGCCGCGATCGTGGAGGTACCACCCGTGCGTCTGTACGATACTCCGTTAGTGAGATACGCCGCAAAGAATCATTGTGGTATCATATGAGCATGACGCCATGTACTCCATTCCACACATGTGCACAACACATGTCATGCACACATGCACATGCCACACATGGGTGAGAGAATCTCTACCCATGTGTGTGACGTCACACACCCATACCTCCCATCTCTCATGTCTCTCCAAAGTCAACACCTCTCCACTCCATACCTTAAGCATGACATCATCACACCATGCTATCCCATGCTCCTTTAACCCACCATTAATTATAAATCATGAGTTAATTGTCATAATCCTAATCTAAGCTAACTAAGATCACATTAATTGAATTTAATCACATTCTAACAATTTCCCTACATATATCCCTTCATTCCTTAGCATTTTACCATTTTCTACACATCGAGAGAGAGAGAGAGAGGACTGATCATGGTGGGCCGTCAACTCCATCAATTCCATCCCTTTCATCCATCTCAACCATCAATTCAATCTCTTCCATCCATCTTAACCATCCATCTAATTCATCAAGGTGAGTACACCCACTCCACTCTTGGTTTATTTTCTTTTTGATTATTTGAATGATTATTAGTGATAATGATTTGAGGATAATGATGTGATCAATGGTGTGCATACATAGGAGAGTACGTATAAAAATAATAATAATAATTAATACTTGTGATGATATGATGATAATGATGTGATTAATGGTATGGATGCATGGGAGAAAAAAAATAAAAATTAATAAATACTAATTTATTATAGGCTTTATGTGGGACCCATTGATAGTGGACCCCACCAGAATTTTGTAGGCCATCCAACCTATTCAAGTGTGACCCATTGAGCAGGCCACACACACACTCACATACAAACGTGCACACACATCACATAATTTAAAAAATAAAAATAAAAATTGGGGGAGTGGACACTGCTGCCAGCGTCCAGGAGACTCTACAGCAAGCAGTGTCCCACCTGCTTCATAACACGGTTGGGACTGTGGGCCCACAACGGTCCCCACCCATAATGTATGTATTTAATCCACGCCATCCATCCAATTTTCCAACTCGTTTTAGGTGTTGAGCCGAAAAATGAAGCTAATCCAGTTCTCTGATATACCACACCATCAAAAATCATGTGAAGACATGCTAAGACATATAAAAGTACTTGCTGGGGCCCACTTGAAATTTTTATGCATCTGAAACTTGGATTGACCCGTCCACCACGTGGTACACACACAACAATGGACTGGATTGTCCTGATGTGGGCCCCACCTATGAATAATTTTAAGAAAACCAAAAAAAATAGCATTGACGCTATTGCTACCAGTGTCTGATGCTGCAGTAAGCAGCGTTTGCTGCTAACGCTGGAGGAATGGTGGGCGCCACTACAAGCCCCATCGTGATGCATGTCATGCATCTACACCTTGCATTTAATGGGTCCCCTTTTGAAAATGGGATACCCCAAAAAATCAGCCATACACGAAACTCAGGTGGCCCACACCATCTAAAATCATGTAAAGACATGTTAAAACATATAAAAGCACTCATTGGGGCCCACCTGAAATTTGGATGCATCTAAAAATTGGACTGGTCCCTCAACTAAGTGGGGCACACATATTGGATGGGGTGGATTTGTGAAGCACGTCTCAGTGGCCCAACAAATGATTATGAATGTTTTAATGGAGGGTAACCCTCTCAACTTGTGTGTGAGCTGTGGTCCGCTTGTGCCACAGATCCACTTGATTTTAAGTTCTTGGCCCACCATGGATTGTTGCATCTGTCTGTGGTATTGAGGGTCGGTGGACCCCACACAAGTCGACTTCATGGGAGATCCCCATGGGCTCCACCATTATATATATGTTTTATCCGAACCATTAATCATCCATCATGACAGCTCATTTCATGTCAAGGCACTAAAAAAAAAAAATCAAATGAAGAAAAACCTTAAGTGGGCCAAAATTCACAGGAACCATGGGATTAACCTCCCACAATTAAGAGATCTCTTGTGAGCCAAGTAGTGTGCTGAAGCATGCTATCTAGAGACCGTTGATCCCCACACTATTGGGCCTGACTTTATGTATGCACTTTGACGGATCAGGTGGATCACAATCTCGAGTGGGCCACAATCTCTGTTAGGTCTCAAAACAATGACAGATTCTAATCTTAACTCGCCCACACCACATAGAGTAGCCTTGTTTAAATGACCACTGTTGAAATTCCTTCTCAGTTGTGATGTTTGATTTCCACCAAGACTGTCTATTCATCGGGCCCATTGTGGACCCCACCTAAAGGTACTGTAAAGTCCAAAATGTGGTAGGCCACAACATAGGAAAATGCTCCCGCCATCGAACTCTCTAAGGATGCTGAATTATTTTTGTAATTGACATCCAACTGGATGGGTGGACCCCACCACGATGTATATATTGTTCATCCATTGGAGTATCAGATGTTGAGGATGTAATGCAATATAAAATTCCTGATGAGTTCACGAATACCATCAACCTTATCTAAATACAGAAATACAGTAACCCAAAATGTCATATGCCATGAAAGTAATGCAATATGTGGTGTGAATGGAATGACCATGCTGGAGTGAATTCAGGATGATAGTACGTAGTATCGCAGGCTATGGGGTCCATCACAAGGGACTTCTATCCAAACTAGTCCTATACCTAAATTTGGATAGTCAGACTCAATGTGGTAAACTCCTGATCTTAGGTTAGTCGCGCACCCCAACCAAAATCCTGGTCGTTGCGAAGGTACACATAATAAATAATTGTGCACTACCAGCCCAAGTGGATAGTGATTGAATGAATGAATGAGTATGCAACTCCTGCTCAATAAGTCCACATATCAGTACGGTTCATCTCTGGGATCATCACCAGGGTTTAGTACACTCTAAATGACACTGCCCCTCTCCTAGCACCACAGTCGAAGTGAGCGTAAGAAACCTCACTATCCACCTGGCATGTCGATAGCAGACCCATTCATGAGCTGGTCAAACTCAACCTAGCAATGCCCCCTACCCTCATGCGGGTAAGGCCACATCCCCTCCCAATCGACCATGACATAGTGGGAGACGTGACCTCCTGGTATTCGGCACTCGGATACTCATATATCCACTCGGTCTCAATGTTGGGGCATCCTCTGGTGCTAAGAGGGTTTAGGGATTTTCACCCAAGGCCATCTATGGTAGCCCAATGTTAGAATAAATTTCCAGTATCCCGTTTGGCCATTCACGATATGCCTGTGGAGGCTACGACCCTGATGTCGCTAAGGCACACAATACAAGATGCATGAGTCATACAATCCAGTCATGCATCAATCGTGCAGATACAGTGCACTCATAAAAGATAACCTCCGCCTATCAGGGAGCCTCATAACAATCTGCACTATGGTATATGCAATGGTCAATCATATTTCATAACAAACATGCAGATGATGCTTATGGGCATGTATCATAATGCTATGCTGTCACATACTCATAATTGGTTTTAGTAATTGGCATCAATAATCGATCACGACAATGGAATCAGCCTAAGGGAAGGTCTCAATGTGAACATTTAAACATCATCGCCCATCAATGTGGATATTTAACCATCATTGCTCCCTAGAAATGGTTCACATAGAGCCAAACATCATAGAGGACTTATGGCCCCATATAGAGGCCTAATATACTACACAATGGGCCTCACTCAAGGACCACATATACACCACATCAGGCCTCATCAAAAGGGTCACATATACATAACACTGGGCCTTACCAAATGGGCTAAAAATACATCACAATGGGCCTCATCATATGGGTCAAAAATATATCACAATTTGCCACTCATACGGGCCCAATATACATCACCATGGGCCCCAAATACATTATAATGGGCTACGACATATGGGCTGGAATTACATTACAATGGGCCTAATATACATCAAGTGGGCCATATCAATGGGCCACACACAAATGGGCCTTATACTCATCAAGTGGGCTACATCAATGGACCACACTAATGGGCCAACCGCTTTACTAAACTTTCACATAGTCAGGTGACCAGTACCACAATTTCACATAGTTTAGCAGTCACCTAAGCACCACATAATCATATGGTTAAGTGGTCACACAATGTCACTCTACTTGCCATTATTAAATGATTTAAGGCCACATGGTTACTATCATAACTCATACATCTATGGGCAACCAATTTATTAAGCTCCCACATGGTCAGGTTGTCGATGCCATAATTTCACTTGGTTAAGTGGACATATAATTAGTATCATAGTTTAGTAACCTCATCTTAAAGCATCCAAGGCACAATCACAAGCATACCCACCATTCCCGGTTACACTAACTCTTAAACTATGACTGCCCTATACTTCGTACGGAGAATGACTCGGATTTGGTGTCACATGATCAAGAGGCCAAGAACTAGCTTCCATCACATCAGATATAGTTTAGTGGTCCTCGCATTTGCCTCACCCATGAGCATAATGTAAAGGTTTTTTTTATGTCGCATGACATAGAATTGAGGGCCACTCCATTATTAAGTTATAAAATCCAACCTGACATAACAACCCTTAAGAGTAGGGAATTCGATCATAATTCATGTGGCCGCACCTATGCCCTTAAGCATAAGGTCACACTGTTGGATGACCGTCATTACCACATGATTTTATATAGTTGGGTGTCCTCATGAGCACTTATGGTCAAATGACTACAATTATGCTACATAATTAAGTGGCCATTCATGATCTAAGACTACATAGGTAAGGGGCCACACAATTCACAATAACAAATGATAAGTGGGCTTCACACTTCATAAGATTAGGGGTCGTAAAACACATAATTGTAGTTCATACCATCATAAACATAAACATTTACTAAAAGAGTTCATTCATTGGCCTATGTAAGACTACCAATAATGGCTTAAAAAGGGATACACTCATAGTGAGCCTTATAGCTTGTAGGCCTATAATCCCAATGCCCTTGTGAACACACCAGTGAGGTCTACAAGTAGGCTCAATTGGTCCATAAGGTGGGCCTGACATTTGGCCTAGGCCTCAACTCAAAATGCGCCAAACCTTAATCCAATTAGGTGTGGTCCTAACATGGAGAAATGAAAATATGATTTGGTGATGTTGGTAGCATTGACTCGGTGTATTACTATGATGCATATGCATTGTATTGGCATTGGCATTGACATCATACCTTACGTACTACATGCCTTTCACCATACACGATTTCTTCGGGGCATATTTATCTTACTTGCTTGTACAACACACTGCATACACATGTGTACTCACTAGGCTTTTTTCCTAAGCTTCCCATTTCCCATTTTTTTTTTCAGGGCAAGAGTAGGTTGGAAGACTTAGCTTTCTCGATGCATTGTATCTATTTTTCGATTTGACAATGTTGACATCGTGTACCTTTGGAAAGCATTGTGCTTGTAACTATTATGATTTATAATGGAGAGTGTTGCTTGGTATTTTGATCATGGATCTTCATGCTCAGGTATTATTATATGTATATATAAAAAAAAGTCAGTCAAAAATCTTCCTTGTGGTGCGTTGAACTCGGGACTTGGTGTATGGATGTCAAGTGCAGGATTCGGGGTATCATGGAAGCTGTCCATCCCCGGACTTAGGGCATGACACTATGTTTCTATATTCTTCAATGGTGGTAACTTTAGAGTTGAAACGTTCTGGTAAGGATCTCAGAATTTTCCTGCAGATTTTAGATACTAGAATTTTCTCTCCCAATCCACCCATGGGGTTACATATGATGTTTAGCTTTTTGGAAAACTCCATAAAGGTCTCATGTTCTTCCATCTTGATGTGTTCAAATTCAGCTTTGATCTTTTTACTATGTTAGTTCCTTCATGGGTTGTTTCTAATAGATCCTATGCTTCTTTTGATGTATCATACATGCTAATCTGATTGAATACTTCTTGAGAGACATCACAGTAAATAACATTCATAGCTTTGGCCTCATACATTTTTTTTCTTTGTCAAAAGTAGTCCACATCTCTTTAGATTTGGGTTGGTGATAGTTGTGCCATTATCGAGTACCACTTGATCAGTTGGTGGCACATATCCATTTTCAACTATTTCCCAAACATCATGATCTAGAGATTGCAGAAAATAATGCATCCTAACTTTTCAGTATGTATAATTTGAACCATCAAAGACAGGAGGTCTAGAAACTGATGATCTCTCTCCTTTGGCCATAATTTTCAACTTCAGTCAAGCTTTTCCTCTAAGTTATTAAACCCTAAGAGGAACCTACTTTGATACCAATTGAAATTGTGGTATAACTACTATAGTAGAAGTATGGAATTGGTCAAAGTGTCCCAGGAGGGGGTGAATAGGACTTTTCTTAAATTCTGATCTTACTATTTTGTAATGTTTACCAAATTAAAATTAGTAAGATCATTAGAGAATCATTCACATTCATGTTCTAAGGCATTGAAGAGATCTAAGTTTTGCAAAACATAAATACAACACATTTACACATATTAATCAATCAAAACAGATATGCAAGAATCATCACAAACACAGCGATATATAGTGGTTCGACTACGTGCTTACTCCACTCCCGGCTGACTCACTCCACCCTAGAGTTTGCCGGATTATACTATGAGATGGTTTTAAATTAGGTTAACCATAAACCTTCACAACCTCCACAAGGTATTGTCTACACAAGACAAATATATCCTACACAAGGAATTGCCTACCGAAGGCAATCATACATGCCTACACAAGATAATTAATCATGCCTACATAAAGCATTATAGATCCTACACAAGGACTCTATATATTCTCCCATTGGAGGCCTGTAAAAGGTCTTAGTATGTTTGTGAAACACAACCTGAAAACTAACCTACACAAGAAAGGATTTTTAGATTCTATGGATTTTAAAGATTTACTTATGTAACACCCCAGATTTTGGCCAATCTGGGGTTTGATGTCCTTAGGCAATGGGTTAATTAAAACACCTGGAAAATCGTTCAGAACCCAATTCCATAGCCAAAGAAATCACTTAGGATTAATTCCTTTAGAAACTAAGCATAAGTTAGCTAGCGCAATGCTAGAGTAGCTGGGAAATAGTCCCTGATCACTTTAAATACGTTCTACAAGACCCAAATCGAGTAGAACTAATGAAGCTATAATACTCTAAAATCTCGGATCAAACTCTAAGCCGGTTTGTTCTCTGGACCACTTTGAAACTTTGTATTGGATCTAGACCGCGCGTCGAAAGTCTGATACCTACAATCTTAGACCGTTAGAACCGCCTAGCTGGACTTGACAATCATTTCGAAAATCAAGTCCAACCGATAATCACAGGCTATTTCATTGAGCCCGGACTGAAGAGAGTGCGAATAGGGATAGATTTGGAATTTGAAATTCAAATCTGGCACACGACTTGACGTGTCAGTCTTAAGCGTTCTGACCATCAAAATTCAGCCAAATTGCACCCTCAGATCAGGAAAAATTTCTATTTCATATCATGAGACTTGCAGGCCTGATCCACGTGCGATGACCGCTGAACTGAAACTGGACCGCCACGTGCGATCTGTGAACCCTACCAGACTGAAAACTTGATGTATGCTAGATCCAGTATGCATGAGCTTAAGTCCAATCGCGTTCGGCCAGGGGACCACCAGAAATCATTTTTTGGACCGAAACAGCCCTGAATTGGATATACATCAAGTATACATTGTACCCGAGCCTATTTTGGGCACATTTGAGCTTATAAAAGGGGTTGAAACCCTCACCCCTCTATCCCATCCGAATTTGCAAAAATCCCTAGATTGGGAGAGAGAAAAGGTGAGAGTTTGTGAGAGAAGGTGGGAGAGAATTCTTTGCCGCTTGTGCCACGTGCTGCAAGTGGTTAAGCCACTCGCTCTAATCACCTTGCCGGTGATTTCTCCACTTTTGAGGTAAGAAATAACCCCAATAAGTTGCTGATTTGAGATTCCTTTCGTTCCATAGCTTGTTAGTTGATAAATCTTGTAAAACAGGTTCTCTATTCGCCGTAGACGAAGCGTATACGCTCCGTTCGAATTCACACGTTTATAAGAGATAAGGTGCGGATATTAGACGCTTTGATTGACTGTTTTCAACACTTTCAATGTCATTTAATAGTAGATTATCAACAGCAACGCCGTTTGACATGTACAACATGCTGTCCGTTTCCTGTTTCGTAAACCTGCGGAGAATATGAGATTTAGGGCATTTTAGTCATTTGTAGGAAGTACTGTTTTCATGCATATTTTGCTGATGTGATTGACATGGTTTATTATCGCATTAGAATGTTAGGAATACGTGCATAATTATTTTGGCGAAGAGATTCACCTAAATGCGCACTTCGGGTCGACATACTATATGTAGACTTAAGTGTGTAGTGTAAGTGTTTGTATAAATGCTTGTATTAGTATGTATTGAATTAAATGGTGTTATGAATTAGTTTGAGATTGATTTCTCAATTAATATGCTGGTGTAAATGGTTACCTACATGTTAGCCATATGCATGATTTCATTTTATGAATGAAATGCATGTGCTTGATGATTCGCTTAAGTTGTATGTTATAACATGTGCTTGATGATTTCGTCATGATTTAGTTTGAGATTGAATTCTCAATTAATATACTGATGGAGATGATGTCCTATATGTTGACGATATGCATAATTTCATTATATGTGTGATAGACATGTGTAAGATGATTTACTTAAGCTGTACGTTATAACATGTGTTAACATGCTCACATGATTTGCTGATGTGATTCCATATGTTTGGGACTATGCCTAGTCCAGGCAGTCGGTAACAGAGAAACTTCGTGGTTAGCTAGTATTTTCCACGAAGGATGCGTCGGTGAACGCGAGTCGTGTTTGGAGTTGGCGGCAGTGGTTAGGCCACGCGAAGTGTTTCACACACTTCATGTCATTCGACTTGCGATACGCTCATGCTAGTCGAGCCCGTCAAGTGACCCGACTGGCCGTTGTATGTTCACCCTGCATGAGTCATAACTGCTTGAACCTAGGGTACTGAACTTACCATTGTAAACCCTGTTAACCATGGTACCTTGATCCACGAAGACTCATGAGCCGGGCATGGTGTTATGGGACATCGTGGTCGAGCTGTTGGCCTACGCTGGGGCCACAAACCTCCCTGTAGTGACCAGTGAGCACCTAGTCTCGTGAGCAGATTATGGTGGTATGGGACACTATATTCTTGCTGTTGGCCTACACTGATCAGGCGATGAGCCCTTTGTAGTGACCGTGAGCGTATTCTGAGTCTACGGGAGGCGACGACCCTTCAGTAGCAGTAGAGTACAGTAGGCCTGTATTGATAAGGTGATGGGGGAGCGGAGCAACGAGTGCGTGCAACAGCCCTGGCAGCCCTTGCAGCGACCTACAAAATATACATCGTATGAGATTACTAGGAGTGACGACCCTAGACAGGATCTGTGTTGGGATTGAGATAAGGGAAGTACCTTAGTTTCCCAATCCTGCTGTTTGAATGGACTAATAACAATTCGAAAATCATATCACCATAACATTGTATGTCCTGGAAGATGTGGATCACTTGAGGGACGATTGCATGCCGCGGTCGTAAGATGGTGCCGTATGAGGGAGATCGCCGGTGAGGGCATACATCACGTCATGTCATATTGTATTAACAACAGTATTAGGATTGTTTGATTTACTGCTTTACTATTATCGTATGATTGATTTGATAACATGCTAATCTCTGCTCTCTTATCCCACTGAGTTGATCACTCACTCCCACGTTACGGGATGGTATTTCCGGACACCCACCAGTCCCTATTGTGATTGAAGATGATGGCGCGGCCTGCGAGGCGGAGCTGGACTTGATGATGATGAGGAGGATCTCTCCTTTATGCGTGTTCTGATCAACGGAATTACAGGGAGGTTGATTACATACCTTGACACTTGTCATTTTATATTTTTAGCGCACTCACGTATATTCGTTTTGTTTATTTTTGGAGTATACATGTAGGTATATAACCTGGTAACATATTCACACTCTGGAGACATACAATAGTTTATATATGTTATACCTACTATCACAGTCTTCCGCTTATTAATTTAACTGTCTCTGGAGTATGATATGATGTTCTAGCTTAATCTCACTCATGTTTAATACATTATCACAGACAACATTCAATCATACATATCTATGTTACATAAATAACATTTTGGAACTCGGGAGTTGGGTTTTTACTCGACCCCTCGATTTTTGGGATGTTACAACTTATAAGTAGGCGAGCCCCGTTTCTACCACATGATGAAGATAATCTCCCTTGATGACGAAAAATGTTTAGCTCCCTTGAATTGCAACTATTGCAGATGCTCCCAATGCAAGTCACCGGAGTTGGGTCAAGGTATTTAGGGGAATCTACTCTTAAAGTATATTGATCCTTAAGGGACAAAGAGATTTCAGGTACTAGGCATTCAAGAGATTCCAACACAATGATTTGTCATTTAGTTGATGGAAGATCCTTGAATGGTGAAGTTCATTCTCCAATCCAATCTATTGAATATTCAATGATTACATTTAAGAAAGGGTTGAAGGATGAACTTCCATGAGAAAAAGGATTTATGATAGCAGGTAAGCAATTACTCGCTTAGAGCTCACTCTTTTTCTCAATACAAACTCTAAAAAAAACCTTCCATATATAAAGGAAAAAATCCCAATGGAAATAAAATGGTAGAATCTTTCTGCATTCAATGTCATTAAAGGCCACCTTTGATGACGTCGAGTGACAATTTGATGATACAGGATTTTTATTGAAAAATGATCAAAGCTTGCTGGACTCTTTTCTATCTATATTTGATGTCATCGAACGTGATTCGATGACAACGAAATGTGAATTTTGATGTCATCGAATTGAGTTTGATTAAGTGATTTACCTCAAGAGCTTGCTGGACATTTTCTTGTCGATATTCGATGTCGTTGAACGTGATTCGATGTCATCAAAATTTGAATTTCGATATCATTGAATCGAGTTCGATTCCTTGAAATTTTAAGTAGTTTTCCTTCAGAGTTTGCTAGACATAAATTTCTCAATTTTTGATGTCATCGAGACACATTTGATGTCATCAAAAGTTGATGTTCGATGTCATCGAATAGCTGTTCGATTCATCAAATTTTCAAGTGATTTTTGGTTTGAGCTTACTAGGTATCCCAAGTCACTTATTCGATAACATCAAGTCACATTCAATGTCATTGAACATGTATGTTCGATGTCATCAAACAGTTGTTCAATTCATCAAATTTTCAGGTGATTTTTAGTTTGAGATTGTTGGACATTCCATGTTACTTATTCGATGTCATCGAGTCACATTCGATGTCTTCGAACATGTATGTTTGATGTCATCGAGTAGTGTTTGATGATACGAAGGAAGTAGAAAACTTTGACAATATTTTCATATAAATTTCCAACTTATTTTTCTACTACCTAATCCATGAAACATATTTTCCTTGTTATTTTTTAATAGATTAAAGTGTTTTTTAATGGGGATTATATACCTAAGGTTTTTTGGTCATGGGATCTGAGGTTTAATTTACCTTTGAAGATCTTGATCCATCCACTTTGTTGAGTCAACATATTGTAGTGCTTTCATATAGGGCTTACTTATCTGACTGACTCAACCTTCACATTAATTGACAAACAAGGGCACTTTCACCACCGAGTAGGACTCGGTGCAACCGAACCCTGTTGTCCAAATTTGCTCAGTTGCTCGATGTTTACTCAGTGCAACCCTGCAGTGCTACCTCAGTTGCCCTAGTTTGCTCGATGCAATTGAGTCCCCCTCGGTTCAACCGAACCTTGTTGTCCTTGTTCGTTAAAATTTTTAAATTTCAATCAGTCAGACAGTTTTGGTGGATCCAAGGTCACTCCTTTTAGTCCCAAACATGTGTGAATACACACATGGACATACACTATTTCAGAAATCAAATGCACTGCCCAAGGACATCTAATTCTCAGCTGGAAAAAATTCAGGGTGTTACAACATGAGACCATTATCCGAGTCATGCAACCATGTCATGCAAGTTGTGCATACATGAGTTGTCAATGCGGCCTTGCCACGTATAAGTAAGTTAAAAATCATGAATTAACCATCATCTAAGTCATGCGCGTATGATGCGAATGAGATATGATAACATACGATCATAACCACTATGCATGACTTGTGTAATACCATATCAAGCATAAAGCAAGGCTAAATCAATATAAAGTAATGTTAACTCAAATGTAAAAACAATGCTACATCTAATATACGATAGTGTCGCATCAATATAAAGAAAGTAACATATCAATATAAAGGAAGTGTTATAGCAATCATAAGCATAAACATTGCATAAATCACTAAGCTAATAGTACATAAATTATCAAGTATTGTACCAACACACATGTAAAATATCACACCACATGATAATGGAATTTATCATTCATAATGGGTGGAACCTACTTGGAAACTAAGTTTATTGAGGCCCATAGGGCTATACTTAAGTGGTCTTTCAAGCTAATGAGCCCACTTAGCAAGCTCGCACCTTTGTAGCCAAAACATATAACTATTGGCATCCAAATGGGGCAACAATTGTAGGATCCACAAAAAAGTCATGGTGGGCCCAAAATGGTCATCAAAGTGGGCCTTACAACTACCCTTAACTAAGGCCCAAGAGGGCAACCTGCAACCAACAAAACACAGGCCTACGATGGGTTCAATACATGCAATGTGCGGAACCCAAATGGTAGTTCAATGGTGGCAATATGACACAAAGCATAGGGTTGGTCTATGGTACAACCACTACATATAAATCTAGACAGGCCTAATGAGCGGCCACGACATGAAAAATAAGGCAACCTATGGTGTTGGCATAATTTATTCACTAACGAGGACCCATGATTAAGTTGGTTTACAAATAAAATCACTATGGGCTCCACAAATCTAATATAGATATGAGTAGGTGGGATCCACTCGAATCCATCCCTAATGGGCCTAAGCGGGATCAAACATAAAGTGTGGGACACTCCTATCATGAGTCCCTTGATGGAACAGGGTGGCTATATCACATACATCAAGGCAGACCTCATGACGCAAGTACAACCATACATGCAGAGGGGCCCCACGACAGGGTGGCATATACACATCAAGTTAGGCTACAAGTGATCACCATATATACGTCAAGCTAGGCCCAAGGCGTGACCATAATATATACCAGAAGACGAGCATGCAGTGTAAGCCTAATACATGATTTGAGGTAGGCCTACAAAAGATTTAACTAGCCCACAACTCTACCCTAAATATGGGCTCACAACCTAAAAATAATATGGTAAAATAAATGGATGGGCCACAAGGCTATATTAAACATGCATCTTTGAGGATCCTATAGCGTAGCCCACACCTTGGGCCCCAAAAGTATTAGTGGGCCCAAGGGAAGGTGGTAAGAGTGGGCATCCATACCCCACTAGTTAGAGATGGTGCAATCCACTTAAGTGTCCTATTGGCCCTATTTTGGGGAAAACATTTTAACACAAGTTGCCAAAAATTATTAACAGCATGCATGTACATCAATATATCAAAGTGAGTCACCACATCGAGTCACACCCGCTTGACCAACAAGGTGCACCAGCAGGTGGGTTCCCTGGCCATCATACATGGATTAGGGTGGGCCTCTCAGGTGGGTGGCCTAGATAAAATAAATTCACCATGATGGAACTTGGTGGGACCTGCGTCAGGTCACGAGGCCTAATAAGATTTTAACAAAAGGTGCCTAACCAAAAATCATTTCCTAAAGTGCAGCCCAAAGGTTTGGTGTGGATTTCATGCACACTTCAAGTGGGCCCAAATGATCTGTAGGTCCACACAAAACAATAATAGAAAGAGATGTGTGGTGAAGATTCTCACTAGATTTTATGGTCAATTATTGCATATTATCCCCCATTTATATCTTGGTTTTATGAACATGATACTACTTAATGTCCTATTTTACTCATGTTTGTGTTGCAAGGTGAATTTAAGAGCTTAGATTGAAAACAGTGCTAAAAGCGTGAAATTAATGCTCCAAAGTCACCAAGGAAAGGGATGAATCTTAGGATACAAAGATTGAAGAATTCACATGCCAAAGATCCAAGGAACGAAGTGATGAAGGAAGAGAACCAAAGATTTGAAGTGAAAGAATCCTGAAAATTGTCCTGAAGAATGATAATATGAAATTTTCGGGGCCAGAAAAACATAGTTTTGGAAAATTGCTAGAATAGACTTCAATTCTATGGAAGACTATATTAGATAGTATTGAAGAACATATCGAAGGCACTTCAATAGAATCGAGAATTTTAAGCTAAACTCGCTGAATAGTTTTGGACCGATCTTCGATTCTATCGAAGACACTTCGATAGAATCAAGAATTTCAGGATTTTAGGCCAAACTTGCTGAACAATTCTGGACCAATCTTCGATTCAATTAACAACTGTTCGGTAGGATCGAAGGACATATCGAAGACACTCTGATAGAATCAAAGTGTTGTGTAAATTCGAGGTGGTTTCTAGATTTTTCCAAGTCGGTGCGAAAGGATGTGTTGCACAACTATAAATAAGAGTCCCTAGGGCATCCTCGAGGATCATCTAGGGTTTGGAGGAGTGAAGTGCAAGGGTGGAGAGCCTTTTCCAAGCATTTTTCTTCTCTTTATCCTTAGTCTTTCATGCTTTCTTCTAGGGTTTTAGATCCAATCATGTCTATGGTTGGTTAAATGTAACGCCCTGAAATTCAGGGGTCGAGCATAACTCAGCTCCCGAGTTCCAAAACATCACTTATGCAACACATTTGATGATGATTGTATGTTTTCTGTATTAATGCATAAAACATGAAATAGATCAAGTTAGATTAGCAGATATAATTCAGGGATATTGAGGAAATGCAAGAAGAAGACTTAAATACATATATAATTCAAAATAAATCCCAAAATGATGCGTGCTCTGCCCAAGGCAATATATACATCTGTCTTAAAAATACATGTATCAACTGTGCAAAAATCATCAAGTACATATCCCAGAAAATTCCTGCTGGTCAGGACAAGGCTCACATGAACCCTCCTGAGAACTGCATATATGAGAACGCCTCCTCATCCTCGTCGAAGTCTGGCTCCTTCTCGCAAGCATCACCATCTCCTGCAGCTAAGTCAGAGTTTGGTTGGTGTTTAAACACCGTCCCAGAACGTGGGAGTGAGTGATCAACTCAAAGGTACTATATAACAGAGGTTAACATGTTATCAATCCAATCAAGCAGTAATGATAAGGCAGTACAATCACACCAATCCTAGGTGAAATTACGGTGAAGACCGCTTAAGTTGAAGTAGGAATATCCCAATATGTCCTAGAGGGGGGTGAATAGGACTTTTTAAAGATTTATAAGTTATTTTTCAGTCCTATCTCACTAATCCTATCATAGAGTATAAATTAGGATTACTCAAGAATTAACTTTATTGGCTTCCAAGCCTAATAGAGGATCCGATCACAAACTATTTAAAGGACAAACAATGTGTAGATGAGATTGTGATGGATATGACTGTGTGTGCATAGAATGTGATCATATATAAAGACATGCAAGAAAATCACATAAATGAAAGACAATATCAATCTCAAACACTGTCATTTTATAGTGGTTCGAGGACTTGTCTACTCCACTCCCAGCTTCCACACTCAACCCTTGAGTGACCGGACTTCACTAAAGAGGTTTCCCATGGTTCACCTCAAACCTAAGATTTTAAATCAGGTTCACCTTCAACCTTTACAGAGGTTTCTACTCGGTTCACAACCCTGGAGTTTTACTGGCGTACTCCTAACCAAATGTTTATACCTACATAGGATAAGGGTCCACACAACGCACCCTGAGGTTTCTACTCGGTTCACCTCTAACCCTGGAGTTTTGCTGGCGTACTCCTAACCAGATGTTTATGCTCTCCACAGAGCAAGGGTCCACACAACGCACCCTACACGTACACTCCCGTCGGAGGCCTCCTTCAAGGACTTCAAATGGTGAGCAACACTTAAAACCCAATCCTAAAAAGGAATGATTGCAAGTGTCCTCTGGACTCTTAATACTTACAGATAAGTTGATGAGTCCCTTTCAGCACAATGATGAAGATCTCTTTCTTGTTGATGAAGAATCTTCAGTTCCCTTGATCCGCAACACAAAGATGTATATATGCTAGGCTTAGGTTGGGTCAAGGCTATGATGGAATACCACTCTCTGAAGATTTTCCTATAAGGAAGATAGAGAGGTTCCCATCATCTATGGATACAAGGCATCCCAGCTTAATGATATGTCATTAATATAGTAGCTGAAGGATCCTTGAATGCGGAAGTTCATTCTCCAATCCACTCTATGAGATATCAATGATGAGGGTGGATTGGAGGATGAACTTCCTGAGAGAAAGGGCTTAGGTAAATGATAGGAAGGTTAAAACACTCTAAAGCACTCTCTGCTTTCTCTACCAGCAATGAAGACTACTCTCTCTATTTATAGGCAAAAGGTTCCAACGGATATAAACGGTCATATTTATGACAGAGTTCGATATCATCGATCAGTCGTCGATATGATCGAGCGTATACTCTCGATTGTATCGGCTAACCTCTCGATGATACAAACTCAATTGTCATTTCACTTTTGGAAACCTTCCGTCGACTGGTCGATGAGATCGAGACACGCATCGATGTTATCGGATTTTGAACTCCGATTCCATCTAGTGATGCTTCGATCTATCGACAGTTGAAAAATAAGAGAGAAGCCTTAAAAAATTTCAGGATTACAGATATGATCGGGGAAACAGTCGATATCATCGGAATTTATACATCGATCATATCGGATACCTTGTCGATGGGATCGATAAATCGTATAGATTTACATATAAGCTTGTTGGACGATTTATGTCCTGACTCGATCCAATTGGCAAAGTCTCGATATGATTGATATAAGAATATCGATTAATCGACTGGCACCCCGATTAACATTAAAAGTAACCTGAAATTCTTACTACAGAGAACATGCGCCCCCAATCGATATGATCGACTGACACCCGATATGATCGATATTTGAGTTCAGATTGTATCGGACGGTCATCGATATATTGAAGCATTTGTTAGTTTTCTTTAAAAAATAGGGGCGCCAGAAAGCAGTCTGTCGATATGATCGATCCACTTCAGATATGATCGATTTTCGAATACGAATGATATCGACTCGAAGGTCGATATATCGATAAATTGTCCATAAGATTGTTTGATTGCTGGATGCTTTTTGTCCTCACTCGATTGTATTGATTGATATGCCGAGGACATCGACAGAGATGGTCAATCATATCGAATGGGGAATCGATATAATCGACAGTGTAAGAAAAACTTAGAAGATTTTCTTTTTGATAAAAAGTTTTCTTACACATAAACCCTAAGATGTTCTAGTTCTTTTTAAGGGTTTAATCACCTGGTGTTTTGGGACATGGGATGTGAGGCTATGATTTACCTTTCGGTGAGCTTCTACACATCCAGTTGAGGCGGATGCTTGACTTGATCTTCTTGTTAGGCGCTGTTATCCGACTGACTCAACCTACAACGTAATTGACAAACCAGGGCACGCAGTAGGTGCACTTACACTAGGTACTCTTATTAATGCAAGGATGATATGAAGAATGATGCATGCCCTCACCACAATCCCCTCTGCGACATCATCTAACGATCAGACATGAATCACTTCCTCAGTGCTCTATCACCAACCCCGTTAGCAAATGCAATACGATGTTATGAATATGCTTACCAAGTTCTTATTAGTCCTTTTCATACAGCAGGATTGGGAAGCTAAGACACCTCCTTTGTATCAATTCCCAACATTGATCCATTCTAGGGTCGTCAGTCCTAGGAAATCTCATACGATATTATGGTTCTAGGTCGCTGCAAGGGTTGTCAGGGCTGTTGCGCGCAATTGTTACACCACTCCCCCATCACCTTATCAATATAGGCTTACTTATATCCTCAAGACTACAACAGGACCCGTCGCCCCTATGCAGTATCAAGATAAACTCAAGGTCACTACAGAGGGCTCGTCACCAATCAGTGTAAGCTGACAACAAGAATATAATGTCTCATACCACCATAATCTGCTCAGAGTAAGGTGGTCTTGGTCACTACGGGGAGGTTTGTGGCCCCAATGTAGGCCAACAACACGACCACGGTGTCCCATACCACCATGTCCGGCTCATGAGTCTTAGGGGATCTTGGTACCATAGTTAACAGGAGTTTCACTGGTAAGCTCAGTGCCTTAGATTCAAGCAGTAGCGACCAAACATGGTGAACAAGCATCGGTCAATCGGGTTAGTTGATAAGCTCAACTAGGCCAAGCGCACGTTGAGTTGAACGACATAGAATGCATAAGCACTCCACGTGGCCTAACCACTGTCGAACATCCCAAGCACGACTTAGATTCCCTAAACTCATCCTGTGTGGTGAAAATAACCTCAACCACTATTTATAGAACAGTTTTCGATTACCTGGACTGTAGTACAGCCCTATTCACATACAAATCTAATAACTAGCATATGGTTCATATCCTGCATTCATATGGAAAATCATGAAGTATAACTTGAATGTAAACACAATACATGCAGGAAATCATACACTCATTTAACATGATTCAACTAAATACATAATCCATGGAAGAAATCATACACTCATTTAACATGAAAAATCTAAGTCACATGATTCATGAAGGAAATCATACACTCTAGTATTATGGTGGAGATCCATATCTCAACCACCTTAGAAATCACACTTTACTAACTACTAATTCACTTAGGCATTTATTCAAGCACTTAGGTTACACTATTCAACATACATCACGTACGTCGTCTCTATTGCATATTAGGGCAAGTCCTTTCGCCAAGGATTTGCCACATACATATCAGGGGTATAACAATGATAATTAATCATGGCAAGCAAATCAACAGACCATACGCATACATGTATTCTAACATGTACATGAAATACGGTATTTACAATATAAAGTATACGCATGCGGAAGACAAAACAAATAGCACATTTGGCATGTGTAACGGCAATCACAACATGAATAAATCATTATTTAACATTGAAAGTGTTGAAAACCATAACCTAAGCGTATATAGTCTGCACCTTAAACCAAAAAATGCTTATTCAATATGATTCAGACGATGTGTCTTCGTCAATGGTGGATACGCTACCTATGGCATGAAATAGGTTAGGTACAACTTCACTACAGCTAGTCTAAGCTTCAAAACAAGTTAGGGTTAGCTTAACTTACCCAAGAACAGAATCAGAATTGCTGGAAGAACAATTCAGATATGCAGGTTTGACGTGTAAGTGGACTAGAAAGAATCCTACGTAGATTCGACAGATTCTCCTACACTTTCTCTCTCTTTTCTCTCTCTTGGGAAGTTAGGGTTTGGAAATTCGTATGGGATATGAAACTAAGGGTTTAAGGCCTTTTTATAAGCCTAAACGTGACGAAAATGGACTTAAGGTCAAGGTATACTTAGGTTATAACCAAATCGGGATCTTTCTGATCCAACGGAGCACTTCTGGAGGTCCTCTTATCAAATGCGGTCAGACTTAAGCTCATTAGCATCGGATCTTTAGTAAGTTAAGTTTTCAATCCGATTGAATTTCTAGATCATCCGCGGCGGACCAGCTTCAATTCAACGGTTGCCGAACTTGGATCAAGGCCACAAGTACTTGGACATGTAAGGGCCAACTTTCTTGATCCGAGGGTGAAATTTGGTCAAAATCTAATGGTCAGAACGCTTAGAAATGTCGCGCAAGTGACACGTGCCAGATTACTTAAAAATGTAATTAATTTTCTAAATATCTTCCTTTTCTCACTCTTTTCACTCCGGACTCAATAGAATTGTCTCAGGACATCGTTTGGGCTTGATTTTTGAAATGATGGTCAAGTCCAACTAAGCGGTCATAATGGTCTAAGATTATATATATCAGAATTTCGACGCGTGGTCTAGATCTAATACGAAGTTACTAAGCATTCCCATGAACAACTGGGTTTAGAGTTGGATCATAGATTTCAGGGTATTATAGCGTTAATGATTCCACAAGTTTTAAGTTTTACAGAACGTATTTAAAGCAAACAGTACTAATTTCATAGCCAGTCTAGCTTAGCGCTAATTAACTTATGTTTATTTCTAAGAGGATTAATCCTAAGTGATTTTCGATCGAGGTGGTACTCGGTCCTTGGTACAAAATTTTCTAAGTCGTTACAATCTACCCCCCCTAAAAAAAATTCATCCTCGAAATGCGTACCTTCTCATACTCCTCGAGAAGCCGTGGGTAGTTCTTTCTGATCTCAGCTTCTGTCTCCCAGGTAGCCTCTTCCTCAGTATGATGCGTCCACAATACCTTTACAAGGGGGATGACCTTACTACGCAATACCTGTTCCTTCCTGTCTAATATACGCATCGGTTGCAGTATATATGTAACATCCTCACTTAACTGCACCTGCTCCCATCTGATGATATGGGAAGGATCAGGAACGTATTTCTTCAGCTTAGAAACATGAAATACATTGTGTATGCTCGCGAGAGCTATAGGCAAAGCTAGATGGTATGCTACTGCACCCACACGATCGAGTATCTGGAATGGGCCAATGAATCGCGGTGCGAGCTTCTCCTTCTTCCCAACCGAAAAACTCCCTTCATAAGGAAAAATCTCAAAAATACGTGATCTCTAACCGCAAACTCCAGCGGTCGCCGCCTCGTATCGGCATAACTCTTCTGTCTGCTCTGAGCTGTAAGAAGTCAACACCTGATGGTGTCAATCTTCTCTGAGGTTGCCTGTACTAACTCAGGACCAATCAAATTTCGCTCGCCAACTTCAGCCCAGCAATGCGGTGCTCGACAAGGACGCCCATACAAGGCCTCATAAGGTGTCATACCGATACTCGCCTGAAAACTGTTATTGTACGCGAACTCCGCATATGGAAGACAATCATCCCAACTATCCTTGAAATCCAACACGCAAGCCCGCAACATGTCCTCCAAAATCTGGTTCACCCGCTCTGTCTGTCCTTCGGTCTGTCGGTGGAATACAGTATTGAACTTCAACTTCACACCCATCGCTTCCTGGATGCGAGTCCAGAAAATAGAAGTAAACCGCGTGTCTCTATTCGACACGATCTCCAAGGGAACTCCATGCAGACGAACAATCTCTCTGATGTACAATCTAGCTAACTCATCTACAGAGTTCGTAACTTTGATTGGAAGAAAGTGCGCCGACTTCGTCAAGCGGTCAACGATCACCCAGATAGAATCATGTCCCTTCCTCATCTTCGGCAGTCCTAAGATGAAATCTATAGAAATAAAGTCCCACTTCCACTCAGCTATAGGCATAGGCTGAAGGAGACCAGGGGGTCGGCGATGCTCTACATTCATCTTCTAGCAAGTGAGACAACGGGACACATAATCTGCGATGTGGGTCTTCATGCCATCCCACCAATACGTCCTCTTTATGTCACGATACATCTTTGTACTACCCGGATGCATCGCAAGTTTAGAACTGTGCGCAACCTCGAGAATCTCTCGTCTCAAGTCGGGGACATCTGGGACGCATAGGCAGCCATGATAACGTAAGTCCCCATCCATTCCAACTCGTCACTCGGCATATGCATCATCACTGGCCTGCTCTCGAAGCTCAGTCAGACGCTCATCGTCCCTCTGCATCGCGATGACCCTGTCATCGATAAGAGGTCGCACCTGAATGTGTGCGATAACCTCGAATGGCTCCTCCATGGTGAGTTTCTGCTCGAAGTCTCGCAAAAACTCAACCATGTCCCACTCAGAAACCATCAGCAGAGCTGCAAACTCTATCACCTTCTTGTGGCTCAACGCGTCAGCCATAAGGTTCACCTTGCCTGGATGGTAGGAAACCTCGAACTTAAAGTCCTTCAAGGTCTCTATCCATCGTCACTGCCTCATATTCAAGTCTCGTTACGTGAATATATACTTAAGTCTCTTGTGGTTGCAAAAGAGCTCGAACTCCTCTCCATAGAGATAATGTCTCCAGAGCTTCAATGCGAAGATGACAGCTGTCAACTCTAGGTCGTGTGTAGGGTAATTCTCCTCGTACTTCCTTAATTATCTCGAGGCATATGCAATCACACTGTCCTTCTGCATAAGGACACAACCTAAACCAACGTGAGACGCATCCGTATAGATCATATATCTAACCCCTTGTTCTGGCAATATTAGCACAGGGGCAGACGTCAGCCTGTCTTTCAGCTCCTGAAAAGCTATTTCCGCCTTCTCATTCTAGGTAAACTTCAGGTCCTTCCGTGTTAACTGAGACAAGGGTCTGGCTATCTTGAAGAAGTCTTGAATGAATCGTCGATAGTAGCCAGCAAGTCCTAGGAAACTCCTCACATTGGTAACCGAACCAGGCTGCTTCCAGTCCTGCACCACGGCTACCTTAGCAAGGTCCACCGCAATCTCATCCTTGGACACCACATGTCTCAGGAACTTGACTTCCTCCTTTCAGAAGTCGTGTACTGTGCGAACAACTGGTGCTATCTCAGAGTATCCTGGATCGATCGCAAGTGCTCCTCATGCTCCTCTCGACACCTGGAGTATATCAAAATGTCGTTTATAAACATGATAATGAATCGATAGAGGAACGGCCAAAATACTCGGTTCATTAGGTCCATGAACATGGCTGGTGCGTTCGTAAGACTGAACGACATCACGAGGAACTCATAATGGCCAAAGCTAGTCCTGAAAGTCATCTTCTGTACGTCCTCATCCCTGATACGCAGCTGGTGATACCCTGACTGTAGATCAATCTTCAAGAAGTACTGCGCTCCTCTTAGTTGATCAAATAGGTCATCATCCTGGGCAAAGGGTACTTGTTCTTTACTATAATCTGATTCAGCTTGCGGTAATCAATACATAACCGCAATGAACCATCTTTCTTCGTCACGAATAACACAGGTGCTCCCCAAGGAGACACACTCGGTTGTATAAAGCCAGCCTCTAACAAATCATCAATCTGTTTCCTTAACTCCTTCATCTCACACGGGGCCATGCGATACGTCGGCAATGAGATGGGCAACAAACCAGGTACCAAGTCGATAGTAAAATTGATCTCGCGCTAAGGTGGCAACCCAGATATCTTTCTGAACACATCCTCATAATCACAGACTACTAGTGTGCTTTCAAGTGTCGGGACATCAACATTCCTTAATAAGGAAGCATAACAAAGCACATGAGAGGGGTGACTGACCTGCACTGAAAAGGTAAAGGACGTGCCCTCCGGCTCGTAAACTATCCCTAAACGGGTCTCGCAGTCAATCTCAGCCCTCCCTGCAGTTAGCTAATCCATGTCAAGGATGATGCCAAAATGATAAAGAGCGGAGACGATGATAAGATCAATGGCCATCTGTAACATCCCAAAAATCAGGGATCGAGGATAAACTCCACTCCCAGTTCCAGAACATCACTTATGCAACATTTTTAATGATGAATGAATGTCGGCTGTAATAGTGCATAAAACAAGAAGTGGATTAAGCCAAAATAACATATCATACTCCAGAGACAGTTAAATTAACAAGCGGACGAATGTGATAGATATATAAAATATATGAACTGTTGTAAGTCTCCAGAGTGTGAACATGTTACCAGGTTAAACATATACATGTATACTCCAAAATAGAAATACAGAAATATACATGGGTGTATAAATAAAAAGGCAAAATACCAAGTGTACTGGCATCTAATCAGTAACCCTGTAACCCCGTCAATCAGAACCTGTATATAGGAGGGATCCTCCTCATTATCATCAAGTCTGGCTCTGCTTTGCAAGCATCTCCATCATCTAAAATTAAAATAGAAACTGTTTGGTGTGTACAATATCGTCCCGTAACGTGGGAGTAAGTAACTAACTCAGTGGAATCATAGAGCAAAGGTTAACATGTTATAAAATCAATCAAACGATAATGATAAAGTAAGAAAATCAAACATTCCTAAATACTGTGATTAATGCAAGGATGAAATGACATGATGGATGCCCTCGCCAACATACTCCCTCATGCGACACCATCTTACGTCCACGACATGCTTTCTTCCCTCAGTGCTCCACATCTTCCAGGCACATGTAGTATGATATGAATATAATTATCGAGTTATTATTAGTCCTTTTCATACTGAAGGATTGGGAAACTAGGGTACTTTCCTTATATCATTCCCAACAAGGATCCTGTCTAGGGTCGTCACTCCTAGTAGTCTCATACGATGATATATTTTTAGGTCGCTGCAAGGGCTGCTAGGGCTGTTGCATGCACTCGTTGCTCCGCTCTCCCATCACCTTATCAATACAGGTCTAGTTGTACTCTTGTTGCTATGGAAGGGTCGTCGCCTTACGTAGACTCAGAGTACGCTTGAGGTCACTACAAAGGGTTACCAGGGCTGTTGCAAGCACTCGTTGCACCGCTCCCCCATCACCTTATCAGTGTAGCCTGACAACTCAAATATAGTGTCCCATACCACCATAATCGGCTCACGAGTCTGGGTTGCTCACTGGTCACTACGGGGAGGCTTGTGGTCCCAGCATAGTCCGACAGCTCGACCACGGCGTCCCATACCACCATGCCCGGCTCATGAGTCTTAGTAGATCAAGGTACCACAGTTATCAGGGTTATCATTGATAAGTTCAGTACCCTAGGTTCAAACAGTTATGACGAATATAAGGTGAACATACAACGGTCAATCGGATTACTTGATGAGTCTGACTAGCACGAGCGCACATTGAATCGACTGACATGAAGTGCACAAGAACTTCGTGTGGCCTAACCACTGCCGACGACTCTAGTACGACTCGGGTTCGTCATACACATCCTTTGTGGTGAATAGAATCCGACCATGAATTCTAACCTGTTACCGACTTCCTTGACTAGAATATAGCCCCAAGCACTTGTAATCTAAATCAATGATTATATGTGAGTGACAGAAATGAAACACAATTAATCCAAGCATGTTAACAACATGTTATAACATACAACATAAGCAATTCAACCAAACACAAGCATTTTATATATATAAGGAAATCAATTCAATACACAAACATGGAGGAAATCATGTACATCGTCATATTAGTTGAGAATCTAATCTCAACGCTAAACTACAACAACATTTACTCAATACTTACTTATACAAAACTTTATACAAACAGTTAAACTACACACATTAGCCTATATAGCGTATGTCAGCCAATAATGTGCATTAGGGCGAATCTCTTCGCCGAACAGATCATACACGCATAACTAGCATAGGTACACGACAAATACACATGGCAATCATATTAGCAAAATACGTACGTATACAGTATTTCCTACAAATACCTAAAATATCTTAAATCTCATATTCTTCGTACGTATTCGGAATGAAAAATAGACAGCATGTTCTACATGTCAAACGGTATTCTTGTCAACAATCTACCATTAAACAACATTGAAAGCTTTGAAAATAGGTAATCTAAGCATCTAAAATCCACACCTTAAACCAGAAATTGCGAAACGGAGTTGATTCAGACGATAAGTCTTCGTCAACGGCTCAACGGCAACCTATACTATGAAATAGGTTAGCTATATTAACACTACAGATACATGGATTACCTAAACAGGTTAGGGGTAGGATTTCTTACCTAAAAATGACGTTGGAAGCGCTAAAAGAGCAACACAGATGGATGGCTTGGCACATGGAGCAGCAGGGAAGAATCCCAGGGGAAAAGCTCCAAATCTCTCCCTCTTTCTCTCCCTTTTCTCTCTCTCTCTTCTCTCTTCTCTCTCCATGGGCTTAGGAAATTCATATGGAATGAGAGAGAGGGGTTTTAAGGTCCTTATATAGGTCTAGAATTGTTAAAAATAGGCTTGGGGCCAAGGTATACTTATTTTATAACCAAAATGGGCTTGTTGTGATCCAACGGAGCACTTCTGGTAGCCCCTTTTCTACATGCGGTCGGACTTAAGCTCTCTGACATTGGATCTAGGTCAGGCTGAGTTTTTGGTCCGATCAGATTTCCAGATCGACCATGGCGGACCAGTTTCAGTTCAGCGGTCACTGAAACTCGATCAGGGCCACAAGTACTATGACATGTAAGGGCCAACTATCCTGATCCGAGGGTGAAATTTGGTCGAATTCTAACAGTAAAAATGCTTTAAAAATGTCATATAAGTGACACGTGCCAGATTTCATAAATTATATTTAATTTCTAAATAAATTCACTTTTCTCACACTCTTCACTCCGGACGCAAGGAAATGGTCTCAGGACATCGTATGGACTTGATTTTTGAGATGATTGTCAAGTCCAACTAGGCAGTCAGGATTATCTAAGTTTGGGATAATCAGACTTCCGATGTGCAGTCCAGGTCCGATACAAAGTTTTTAAATGCTCCCCTGAGCAACCGAGTTTAGAGTTTGATCCTAGATTTTAGGGTATTGTAGCATCACCTATTCTACACATTTTGGCTTTAGCAAATCGTATTTAAAGTGATTGGTGATAATTTCACATGTCGTCTAATCTAACATGTAGTTAGTTTCATCTAATTTCTAAAGGAAGTAGCCTTTAATGATTTTTGCTTAAGGTGAGATTTGAAGGGTAGTGTGAGTGGTATATTAGAATGAACAAGGAAATGTTTGAAGAAGGATTTTGGGGGAGATTCGAAAGATTTTTCAAGAAAAGGAAAGCTTGGAGGTGGACTTTGTGAAGGAAATAGGTGATTCAAGAGGAAAGGAGGGTCAAACCCTGCATCAAGGGGGTCCACAAGTACCCACATGACGTCGGCCCGCCCGGCCGAGCCCGTTGACCGGCAAGGCCTCGCTGACTCGGCGAGGTCTTCACCGAGCACTGGAGTGATTAGTAAGGTCTCGCCATTTGGGCAGCGCCCTCCTGTCCCCTAGTCTCAAAAAAGTGTGGGGCCCACCCTGGGTCCCTCGGGATTGGCGTGGGTAGGCCCCCGACTCCATTTGAGGCATTTTCGGGGCCAATTTATAAACCGGAATGAGTTACATGATGTACAATATATGGTTTTGGATAGAGAAAGATAATCCATCCAAATAACCTATCTACATCATGAGATTCTATGAATTCCATAGTCAAAATCCTATTTTATGCATGTACGTACCATTTACGGTAAGTTTTAGTTTAAGTATAGTTCTTCACCTTTTAAACTTTAGGTTTGTGTCTAATATAAAAGTACTTAGAGAGATTTGAAGAATGAGGTGGTGAAAGGGGAGATTTTGAAGGAAATGGGTTGAAAGGTGATTTCTAGACTTTAGAATTGATCTATGAGAGTGATATGGTTGACCCATTGCCTAAGAACGTCTAACTCCAGGTTAGAAAAAATATGGGGTGTTACACCATCGTCTTGTTCCCTAGATCTAGCAAACAACCTCACACATCATAAAGGCATCAGTAAAGGTCCCGTGTGCTGAAATAACTCGCACTCCAACCATCCGAGTAGTCTGTAAACCAAGGCGCTTGACTACTGAAGAAGATATGACTGAGACTGTGGATCCCGTATCCACTAATAAAAATATAGGAGTACCTCCAATTGGGTTGTGACCTCAAAGGCCAAGGGTGGTGCGGTCTCTGTCTCTGATGGCTCAGCTGTCAGTGTGTGTACCCGATCCTGCTGAGGACGGTTCAGCCGCGGTACCGTAGGCGGTTGCAGCGGCCTAAAATGAGGTGCTGGAGGTCTGAAAGATGGATGAGCTGGTGCAAATCGAAGGGGTGGTGGTGAAATGGTCTGAGGCATCGGACGACCATTCCGCTGAGGCGGCAAGAACTCACTGTCTCGCATCCTGGAAAAACATGAGATCTCAGTGTGTTCAGGCTTCCTATAGTAGTCGCACCTCACATCAAGACGCCTCACATAGGCAGGAGATGTAGAAGACCCCTTCGGTAACTCAAACCGAGGCTTCTTAGCGAGGAAAGGCCTACTCTCGAACTCAGGTCTCGGCTTAGGAACCATAGGTGCTCGCGTGCGGGCCGACCTATCCTCGTCCTGCTCTACACGCAAGGACATACTCACCAGCTCTGCATAAGAAGAAATGCTCGCACAACACATCTTCAATCTAATCTCTAGCCACAAGCCCTAAAAAAAGTGCCGCATCCTCATCGGCTGGTCACCCAGAATCAAAGGAACATACATCCCTAGCTCCGTAAACCTATTTTCATACTCCGTCACCGACATGCCTCCCTGGAGAAGGCGAAGGAACTCACTCTCCTTCTCATGTCGATAAGTAACTGGGAAATACTTCTCGTGGAAGCGTGCCTCAAACGCTGCCCACGTCCACTCAAATCCCTCCACCACAGTGCGGAGAATACTGTCCCACCATAGGCTAGCCTCCTTCTCAAACATGAAGGTGGCCAGCTCAACCTGCTCCACCTAGAAACAGTGCAACGGTCTAAGCATCTTTGAGATGCGGTCTATCCAATACTCAGCCTCCTCAGGTCTGTGTGTACCTGAAAATGTAGGAGGCCTCAAGTGCTGAAATCGTTTGAAAGAACCACTCGCACTAGCATGCCCAACAGGGTGTAGAGGCGAGGCAGGTGGAGTCACCTCCATTTACTGAGAAAAAATGCTGGCCATGGAGGACAAGAATTACTACTGCTGCTACTGTATCTGTTGCTGCTGCATCAACAGCATCATCTGCTCTAGCCTATCAGGAGGTGGAGTGGACTGTGATATAGAAGGCATCGACGCAAATGCACGATGCTGCTCAGGAACCGCAGGTGTGACAGGAGGCACCATGGAAGGTGTCACAAGAGGTGGCCCAGTAGCAGGGCCAGAAATCGGCTGAGAACTCGGCCTGGGATCTAATCGAGATGGGCCCGAATGAGGGTCCATAGGAGTGTTGCACAAGATAAGGGCCCCGTCGAGTGAATCTCCTAGAGAAAGACGGGCCGAAGATCTCGAACCCTTAGGTGGCATACCCTACACACAACAGAGAGTAGCAACCCATGAGATCAGGCATTCATACCGTCCATCCATAGTATAAACTTCACAGCCATAGGAACAACATGCATTTCATTAACAAAATTATCACAATAAATGATTTGCAACATTACATGAATCGCGACAGAGAAAGCATGTAAACAAAACACCTAAGCTTCACACATAAAATTCAACACTAAACTACTACCCAGTGACAAACAACTATCAAACCACACATAAAAACAAACATCAAACAAACAAACAATGACTACATAAGTCTATGCATGAGAATCTGGCGATAGAGAAGGGGCACCCTTATCCTTCAGGCAGCACAGGATGGTCTTCAGCGTGCATGTTACTTTCTTGAACTTATTCTTCACGAGATCCTACAAATCCCCAATATCCTGTCGAAGAGCATCCTGACCCTCCTCGAGTCGCACAATATGGGCATCCCTATCAACCTGAGCAGGATCAGGCTCCTGAGTCACAGGAGGAGTACTCTCATCAGTATCCTCAGCCTCCTCTTCTTCTTCATCCTGCTCTCCTTCCTCTATCTCTGCCCCACCTTCTTCTTCACTTTCTTCCTCTTCACTATCATACTCACCCTCGCTGTCATCATCAAGTTGGGCCTCAAGCTACCGAGGTCCCATCTTCATCTGGTTCAGAGTAGCCTCGTTGATATAATGAACCGGCACAGGCAACTCTGCCCTAAGCCTATAAGCAAACTCGAGCGCAATCTTGCATATGAGCTGGCCAAAGGGAAGCGACTCAGACGTCCTTCTCGATTGCGCTATGAGGATGATCTGTCGCAGCACAAACGTAGGCATGCACACATTCTCTCCCTGCCCCACTTGATACACAGAAAATCTACCATGAGACGCGTGCATTCACTGCGATTGCTCCACCTGGGATAAACATTGAACGTGCAGATGTGATGAAGCAGATAAAAATCACCCAACATATAGGTTGCTAGGAGGCTCTTGTTACAATGCCACTCAAATAAACGACCACATAGAAACCTGGTGCGGCGATCTCTCTCACGAACACTGTTCAGATTCTTAGCACTTGGATGTACCTCACCAAGTGGCATGTTCAGAAGTTGAGCTATCAGCCTAACATTGATTGTGGCTTCCCGATCTCTGCCAGAGGGGATCTTGAACTGCAATGGCTCCAGCGTAAGGTCTCGAATATGAGCATAGAAGGCACGAATAATGCTCACATTAGCACGAGACTCGCCTTCAAATAGCGGATCCCACCCGACAGCTTCAATATGCTCGAACAACAAATACTCGCCAAAAAGTCACCCATCCACGTGTGCTTTAAAAAGAACCCTGCGATCCGTATACGCCCCATGAGCCAAGTCTGCCAACAACGCCCTTCCAAAAGGCACTTGGGGATCCAAATCCTGCTTCGTATGTATTTCTCTCCCAACACTTGAACTCGCAGTAACTCCTCTAGGCTGCCTCGAACGAGCGGGACGACTAGGCCCAGCCTCGTCCACAGGGGCACGCTTCTTGCCCATCAGTGAAAGGATGGAGGAAAAGGAGAAAAAGGCTATAATAGCCTCTATGAAAGCCATGGGAAGGGAAGGAAAATAGAGAAAGGGCTAAGTTCTCTAGGTTCCCACAGGTATGGGTCAGAAACAGGGGTGCAATGGGTCAAGAAAAGGAGAAATAAAAGAAAGGAAAGATCAAAGATAGGAGAGGTTAAGGGCTGGCACATTTTGAAGCTCAAATGAGAGCTTTGGGAGCTCCAATTGTAGAAAATAGAAGAAGTAGCTACTGGGTATGGTAGAAAACGGTAGAGGGATGAAGGAAATAATAAAAAAATGAAGGAAGAAACGATTGGAAGGGAGGTTGGAAAGAGAAAATATCAAGTTTGAAAGAAAAGGAGAGCTTGGGGGGCCACTTTGTGAAGGAAGTATGGTTTTAGAATAAATGGAGGGTTGAACCCTGTATAAAGGGGTTTGTAACGCCCTGGAAAAATCCATACTTGGACTCGAGTACCAACTCGACCCGAAATCGCGTAGGATTAATTCCTTTAGAAAATAAGAGTAAGCTAGCTAGCGCAACGCTAGAGTAGCTGGAAAATAGTCCCTGATCACTTTAAATACGTTCTACAAGACCCAAATCGAGTAGAACCAATGACTCTATAATACTCTATAACCTCAGATCAAACTCTAAGCCAGTTTATTCTCTGGACCTCTTTGAAACTTTGTATTGGATCTAGACCGCGCGTCGAAAGTCCGATACCTACTATCTTAGACCATTAGAACCGCCTAGCCGGACTTGACATTCATTTCGAAAATCAAGTCCAACCGATAATCACAGGCTATTTCATTGAGTCCGGACTGAAGAGAGTGAGAATAGGGTTAGATTTGAAATTTGAAATTCAAATCTGGCACACGAGTTGACGAGTCAGTATTAAGCGTTTTGACCGTCAGAATTCAGCCAAATTACACCCCTGGATCAGGAAAAATTTCTATTTCATATCATGAGACTTGCTGGCCTGATCTACGTGCGGTGACCGCTGAACTGAAACTGGACCGCCAGTGCGATCTGTGAACCCTGCCGGACTAAAAACTTAATGCGTGCTAGATCCTGTACGCACGAGCTTAAGTCCGACCGCGTTCGGCTAGGGGACCACTAGAAATGTACTTTTGGACCGAAACAGCCCCGATTTGGATATACATCAAGTAAACTTTGTTCCCGAGCCTATTTCGGGCATTTTTGTACTTATAAAAGGGGTTGAAACCCTCACTCTTCTCTCCCATCCGAATTTGAGAAAAACCCTAGATTGGGAGAGAGAAAAGGTGAGAGTTTGTGAGAGAGAGTAGGAGAGAATTTTCCTGCTGTCGTGCCACCTGTTGCACGTGCTTTAGCAACACGCTCCAATCACTTGGCCAGTGATTTCTCCGCATTTTCAGGTAAGAAAATACCCTAGAAAGTTGTTGATTTAGTGTTCCTTTCGTTCCATAGCATGTTAGCTGATAGATCTTGTAAATCAGGTTGTCTAGTCGCCGTAGACGAAGCGTATACGCTCCGTTCGAAACGATACGCTTCTAGGAGATAAGGTGTGGATTTTAGACGCTTTGATTGACTGTTTCCAACGCTTTCAATGTCGTTTAATAGTAGATTATAAACGACAATGCCGTTTGACATGTACAACATGCTGTCCGTTTCCTGTTTCTTAAATAGACGAAGAATATGAGATTTAGGGCATTTTAGTCATTTGTAGGAAGTACTGTTTTCATTCATATTTTGTTGATGTGATTAACATGGCTTCTTGTCGCATTAGAATATTAGGAATGCATGCATAATTATTTTGGCGAAGAGATTCGCCTAAATGCGCACTTTGGGTCGACATACTATATGTAGACTTAAGTGTGTAGTTTAAGTGTTCGTATAAATGCTTGTATTAGTATGTATTGAATTAAATGGTGTTATGAATGAGTTTGAGATTGATTTCTCAATTAATATGCTGATATAAATGATTTCCTACATGTTAGCCATAAGCATGATTTCATTGTATGTATGAAATGCATGTGCTTGATGATTTACTTAAGTTGTATGTTATAACATGTGTTAACATGCTCACATGGTTGTATTTCATTTTCAATACTCTTACATGAATTGTTGATGTGAATTCATAATTGATTGGGACTATCCCTAGTCCATGCAGTCGGTAACCGAGCAAATTCACGGTTGGCCTATCTTTGCCACGAACGACACGTCGATGAACGGGAGCCATGTTCTGGAGTTGGCGGCAGTGGTTAGGCCACACGAAGTATTTTATGCACTTCATGTCGTTCGACTTGAGATGCGATCGTGCTAGTCGAGCCCGTCAAGTAACCCGACTGGCCATTCTATGTTCACCCTGTATGAGTCATAACTGCTTGAACCTAGGGTACTGAACTTACCATTGTAAACCCTGTTAACCATGGTACCTTGATCCACGAAGACACATGAGCCGGGCATGGTGGTATGGGACACCGTGGTCGAGCTGTCGGCCTACGCTGGGGCCACAAACCTCCCCGTAGTGACCAGTGAGCACCTATGTCTCATGAACAGATTATGGTGGTATGGGACACTATATTCTTGCTGTCGGCCTACACTGATCAGGCGACGAGTCCTTTGTAGTGACCGCGAGCGTATTCTAAGTCTACGGGAGGCGACGACCCTTCAGTAGCAGTAAGAGTACAGTAGGCCTGTATTGATAAGGTGATGGGGGAGCGGTGCAACGAGTACGAGGAACAGCCCTGGCAGCCCTTGCACCGATCGACAAAATATACATCGTATGAGATTACTAGGAGTGATGACCCTAGACAGGTCTGTGTTGGGATTGATACAAGGGAAGTACTTTAGTTTCCCAATCCTGCTGTTTGAATGGACTAATAACAACTCAAAAATCATATCACCATAATATTGCATGTGCCTGGAAGATGTGGAGCACTTGAGGGACGATTGCATGCCGCAGTCGTAAGATGATGCCATATGAGGGATATCGTCGGTGAGGGCATACATCACGTCATGTCATATTGCATTAACAACAGTATTAGGATTGTTTGATTTACTTCTTTACTATTATCGCATGATTGATTTGAAAACATGTTAATCCTTGCTCTATTATTCCACTGAGTTAGCTACTCATTACCACGTTTCGGGATGGTGTTTACAACACCCATCAGACCTTATCTTAGATGCAGGTGATACGGTGATCCATGAGGTAGAGCCGGACTATGATGAGGACCAGGATGAGTTCTCATACATGCAGTACCACGACGGCTTTGCTTAGGTGGCCTGGGTCGATGGGACTTCTCAGTGGGACTTCTTTTGGACATTTATTTCTGTTATTTATATGTATATGAGACTCAGAGATGTATTCATACTTTAGAGACAGTCGAGATCTACTTTATTTTTCCATACAGTGATACATATACTCTTTAGTCTTCCGCTTGCTTTTATCACTGAATCTGGAGTATGAATTGCAGTTTTGGTATACTTTTACTCATGTGAATGCTTTAACTCAGACAACATTGAATCATAATCATTTTTGTTATATAAGTGACGGTCTGGAACTCTGGAGTTGAGTTTATACACGACCTCCGATTTTCAGGGTGTTACAAGTTGGTATCAGAGCATGAATTAGATTATACCGGGCCTGGGTTATGGTCACGCGACGTACGCTGTCACTTCTTTTGACTTAGGTGGGTGCGAGAAGGGTCTAGAAACACTTATAGGATCGTAGATTCGCCAATAGGCGAAGTCTATTAATATCGATCGCGTGATCGAGTCCGTAACGCATCTAGGGTCGCGTGAAGCGACCTGAGTAGCTCCTAGGTTGTAGGTGAGTGGGTTGAGACATTATTTGAATAATTCTAAACCTATAAATATGATCCTTGGGCTATGGGACAACCGCAACCCCTGTATTCAATCGCTAGGGCTTAAAAATCCCGTTTCACCTAAATTCTTCAGAATTCTTCCACTCACCACTCCATTCTTCAATTATTTCTTATTATTTTCATGTTAGACATTGATCCTAATGTGAAAATGATTTAAAATCATACTCCAACAAAATTTTACAGTGAATAGTAAAATTTCATGAAAACTGACCCTTAGGCCATTCTAAGTTTGCTTTCTTTAGCAACTAATGGGCTAGATAGATGTATTAGCTCTTTCTACCCCAAAATCATATGCTGCATGATAGGAGATTATATTTGAATTTACAGATTGGCCCTGAAAATCCCCGAATGCATGTTTGGGCCTATATAGGGCAATCTAGAATGAACCAAGGTGGGGCCCATAGTTTTTTAGGGTCCCTGGACCATGGGGGACTAGACCCATGTGGTCCCACCGACCGACCAGAGAGATGGTCGGCGATGCATCGCCGTCCAACATGGCCCACTTGATCTGAAATTCAGGATCTGGGGGTATTTTGGGTAGTGTACACCCTCCATGTAGGGTCCGACCGTAGAAAACCCTAAAAAGGGGTACTTCTTTCACAAACAGCCCCTCCCCTAGCCCCATTTTCGTTTTCTTGCTACCCTAACCCAAAACTGTGATTTCAAATCACTCCCAAACCCATTCTCTATTGAAAACGACCACACTCCTTCACTCCATTGCTGTTTGCAGCCCTCCCTCTTACAAATCTCGTCGTTTGGAGCTCTTACAACCCCCAAAACGAGATAAAATCTTGAGGTGCTCCATTCCCCTTTTTCATTCTCTTTTCTCTCTGAAAATCCATCCTATGGGAGCTTGAAGCATCCCTCTACAACACCTAGATCTTCCTTTTCCAGTTTGGACAGCCATTTCTTTATATTTTTCCCACTTTTCATGGCTTTTGTTGAAGCCATTTTGGGTCTTTTGTCTCTCTCCTCCATCCTCTCTTTGATGGGAAAGAGAAAGACCGCAACGGATGAGGCTAGGCCTAGTCGCCTTGCTCAATCAAGAAGACCGAGGGGTGGCACCGCTAGCTCAAGCGCCGCCGCAAGTCCAACCACAGTCCGAGAGTTCCATACAAAGCGAGATTTGGATCCTCATACTCAACTTGGGCGAGTGATTTTAGTAGAGATGCCTCACGGTGAATACACTGACCGTAAGGTGTTGTTTGAGGCGGACGTGGAAGGATGACTCTTCGGTGAATTCCTGTTATTCGAGTGCATTGAAGTTGCGTATTGGGGTTCGCTCTTTGAAGCTCGTGCTCATGCTAATGTGAGCACCGTTCGTGCCTTTTACGCTCGTATCTAGAATCCTACACTGGAGCCATTGCAATTTAAGATCCCTTTTGGTAGAGACCGGATGGCTACGATTGATGTTCGGTTGATTGTGCGACTTCTGAACGTGCCTCTAGGTGATGTTCATCCTAGTGCAAAGAATTTGAGGAGTAGGCGTGAGCGAGATCACCGTACCAGGTTTCTATACGGTAAAATAGTTCCATGGCAGCTTAATAATAGCCTCAAGGTATCTCATATGTCTGATGATTTGCGCCTGCTGCACTACATTTGTACGTTCAACGTGTATCCTAGGTCGACAAATCGCATTGAGTGTACGCGCCTTATGGTTGATTTCTTATATCTGGTGGCCTAGGGAGAGAATGTGTGTATGGACACTTTCATCTTGCGACAGATTATCCTTATAGCGAAATCAAGAAGAACGTCTGAATCGCTTCCTTTTGGCCGACTGATATGCAAGATCGTGCTTGAGTTTGCTTACAGACTTGGGCCGAAATTGCCAGTTTTGATTCACAGCATTGATGAGTCTACCATGGTCAAGATGAAGATTGGATCTCAGTACCGTGAGACTCAGCTTGAGGAGGATAGCGAGGACGACTTTGATGATGAAGAGGATCCAAGTGAAGGAGAACCTGGAGCAGAAGTTGAGGAAGAAGTCCAGGAAGAAGTAGAAGAGGAGGCTCAGGATACAGATGAGAGCCCTCCTCCTTCTGCTCAGGCTACTGGCGATGATCGCATTACCCGAATTGAGGAGAGCCAGGTCACCTTGCGAAGGAAAGTTCAGGAACTTTGAGCTGAAGTCGAGGATACTAAGGCCGTTACGAAGAGAAAATTTGAAAAGGTGACTCGCACCTTGAAGGCAATCCTGTGCTGCTTGCAGGATAAGGGTGCTCCTCCTCCATCACTCGACTCAGATTAGCGATGAGATCTTTGATGATGTTGTTAGTAGTTAGTCATTTTCTGCTTTTGTTGTGTAAGCCTGTTAGGGCTAGTAGTTTGCTTATGTTGCTGTTGTAATTTTAACTGTCTTAGTTCCCATGTATTTCTCGTCATGATGCTTGTAAGGACATATCCCTTGTATTGTGATAATTTTGATTAAATGAAATGCATAGAATGCCTTTGACTCTTGTGTGAATGATTACGGTGTGTTTGTGCTATTGAGACTGACAAGGTTGCGCCCTATTTTGAATATAGGGAATGCCGCCGAAGGCTACACGGAGCACAGCTAGGCTTACATTGAGTGAGCCTATGGATCAGGCTCCTTCACAGTCTGATACTCATGCGTACCCTTCTGTGAGCCCAATTCCTAAGACTGTGCGTGCGTCTCAGCCTACTGCTGGTCCTGCAGTTGGACCACCGCCATTCACACCACCCGTCAGAGAGCCTTACCTCGCATCTTCTTCGACGCAGTACACGCCACAGCCTGCTCCACCTCCAGATAGATTTGAGCAGATGATGGCTATGATGCAGTAGCAGTAGCAGCTCCTGACTACTATTGTGGGGACACTAGCCTAGGGTGGGAGTGTGCCTCCACCCGCACCACCTGTGCATCCAGCTGAGGATGCTGATACATATGCCCAGGATGAGGGCATGGCTCATCCTGTACCACCTGCTTACCCTGCGGGAAATGCCGTAGACACACGGAACTTGTTAGAGCGATTCCAGCGCTTACGGCCTCCCACTTTTACGAGTTCTCATAGACCCGAGGAGGCCGAGTATTGGCTCGACCGTGTGTCGAAGATACTGCAGATGCTACATTGTACAGAGGCCGAGCAGGTCGAGTTGGCTACATTCTTGTTCTAGTGAGAGGCCAGCTTATGGTGGGACAGTGTATTACGGACCGTTGCCGCCGATTATATGTGGACCTGGGCAGCATTCGAGTTCCGCTTTCATGAGAAATACTATCCCCAGACGTACAGGCATGATCGGGAGAATGAGTTTCTACGCCTCAGACAGGGAGGCATGACAGTCACGGAGTATGAGCATCAGTTCACGGAGTTGGGCAGATATGTCCCGACTATTTTGGCTGATGAGCAGATGCGCATACGGTGCTTTTCAGAGGGTTTGCGACCGGATATTCGGTCGAAGATGTGCTGTGTGAGCATTCCCTCACATGCAGAGCTGATTCACATGTCCATGCGAGCAGAGCAGGATGTGGATCGACTTACCTGATCTTGTGGCCCTGTTGCTCCTAGGCCACGACCAGAGATGCAGGACAGGCCCTTTACGGGCAAGAGGCCTCGCGCCGACCCTCCTACTAGGGCTACCGTGCCAGTACCACCGTTCCGGCGCCCTGATTTATTATGCACATATTGTGGGAGATCGGGCCACTTAGCGCAGAGTTGTTTTGCCCGGATGCAGGATAGTGGGTTCTCGCCGCCGCAGAAGATCGACCGTACACGCTCCCAAGCGATATCAGCACCGCCTTTACGGTTGGCTCCTGCGCACCCTTCCTTCAGACCTCCGGTATCGCAGATCAGGAAGCCTCTACGGTCCATGGCACAGCAGCCGAAACGACCACAGCAGGCACGAGTGCATGCCTTGACAGCTGAGACAGCTGCAACAGAGACTCCTCAGCATTCGGCCTTCGAGGTCACGGCCCACATTGGAGGTATTCCTATACTCGTGATGGTGGACACAGGATCCACGATTTCTTTGATATCACGTGCCATAGTTAGACGCATTGGGCTACCGACTATTACTATGGATGGGGTGCGAGTTTATACAGCTCACGGGTCCTTTACAGATGCCATCCAGATGTGTGAGGGCTGTTTGGTGGATCTGGGGGGCAAGACGGTGGCTCTGGATCTCGTTGTCGACCCCTCTCTTGTTTATCTCAACGTCATTCTTGGCATGGACTGGTTGACTGCAGCAAGGGCCGAGATTGACTGTGAGACTCGTATAGTGACTGCATACGAGCCAGAGGGCACATCCTTTACATTTCCAGTGCGGGTAAATCTTCCCTTCCGCATACTTAGCTACGCTACATTACTGCGAGACGCTGGTGTCAAGATACTTGAGCATACGCCAGTCATTTGTGAGTTTGGGGATCTGTTCAGGAAGATCCCTGGTTTGTCGCCTAGACGAGAGATTGATTTCACTATTGATCTAGTGCCTGGTTCCACGCCCATCTCACTGCCGACGTATCGCATGACACCTTGTGAGATGGAGGAGTTGAGGACGCAGATTGATGGTCTGTTGGAGCTTGGCCGTATACGGCCTAGTGTGTCTCCTTGGGGAGCACCAGTTCTGTTCGTGAGGAAAAAGGATAGTTCGATGCGATTGTGTATTGATTATCGCAGGCTGAACCAGATCACGGTGAAGAACAAGTACCCTTTACCCAGGATCGATGACTTGTTTGATCAGCTGAGAGGAGCGCAGTACTTCTCGAAGATTGATCTTCAGTCAGGATATCGTCAGTTGCGCGTCAGGTATGAGGATGTGCAGAAGACAGCATTCAGGACCAGCTTTGGCTATTACGAGTTCCTTGTGATGTCGTTCTGTAACGCCCGTGAAAAATCCGTACTTGGGTTTGAGTACCAACTCGACCCGAAATTGTGTAGAATTTATTCCTTTAGAAAATATGACTAAGTTAGCTAGTGCAACGTTAGAATAGCTGGGAAATGGTCCCTGATCACTTTAAATACGTTCTACAAGGCCCAAAGCGAGTGGAACCAATGGTGCTATAATGCTCTAAAGCCTCGGATCAAACTCTAAGCCGGTTTATTCTCGGGACCTCCTTGAAACTTTGTATTGGATCTAGACCGTGCGTCGAAAGTCCGATACCTACCATCTTAGACCGTTATGACCACTTAGCTGGGCTTGGCAATCGTTTCGAAAATCAAGTCCAACTGACATTCAGAGGCTATTTCATTGAGCCTGGAGTGAAGAGAGTGAGAATAGGGTTAGAATTGGAATTTAAAATTCAAATCTAGCACACAATTTGACGCATCAGTATTAAGCGTTCTGACCGTCAGAATTCAGCCAAATTACACCCTTAGATCAGGAAAAATTTCTATTACATATCACGAGACTTATAAGCCTGATCTTGGTGCGGTGACCGTTGAACTGAAACTGGACCGCCACGTGCGATATGGGAACCCTACCGGTCTGAAAACTGGATGTGTGCTAGATCCAGTATGCATGAGCTTAAGTCCGACCGCATTTGGCCAGGGGACCTTCAGAAATGCTCTTTTGGACCGAAACGGCCCCGATTTGGTTAGGCACCAAGTAAACATTTTCCCAAGCCTATTTTGGGCATGTTTTAGCTTATAAAAGGGGTTGAAACCCTCACTTCTCTCACACATCTGAATTTACTAGGAACCCTAGCTTGTGTGAGAGAAAAGGTGAGAGATTGTGAGAGAGAGTGGGAGAGTTCTTCCCGCCACTTGTGCTACGTGTTGCACGTGCTTAAGCAACGCACCTCTATCGCTTTCCCGGCGATTACACCGCGATTCTAGGTAAGCAAATACCCTAAATAGTTGCTGATTTGAGGTTCCTTTGTTTCCATAGCGATGTAGCTTATGGATCTTGTGTATTAGGTTCCCTATTCGCCGTAGACGAAGCGTATACGCTCCGTTTCAATTCACGAGTCTACAAGACATAAGGTGAGGATTTTAGACGCTTTGATTGATGGTTTCCAACGCTTTCAATGTCGTTTAATAGTAGATTCTTGACGGTATCGCCGTTTGACATGTACAAAATGCTCTTCGTTTACCGTTTCGTAAATTAACGAAGAATATGAGATTTAGGGCATTTTAGTCATTTGTAGGAAGTACTGTTTACATTCATATTTTGCTGATGTGATTGACATGGTTTGTTGTCGCATTAGGAAGTTAGGAATACGTGCATAATTAGTTTGGCGAAGAGATTCGCCTAATTGCGCACTTCGGGTCGACATACTATATGTAGACTTAAGTGTGTAGTGTATGTATTTGTATAAATGCTTGTATTAGTATGTATTGAATTAAATGATGTTATGAGATAGTTTGAGATTGATTTCTCAATTAATATGCTGACCTAAATGATTTCCTACATGTTGATTATATGCATGATTTCATTACATGCATGAAATATATGTGCTTGAAGATTTACTTAAGTTGAATGTTATAACATGTGTTAACATGCTCATATGACTGTATTTCAATTCCAATACTCTTACATAATTTGCTGATGTGATTCCATAAGTGTTTGAGACTAGACTTAGTCCAGGCAGTCGGTAACCGAGCGAATTCGTGGCTGACTGGTCTTAGCCACGAGCGACGCGTCGACGAACGCGAGTCGTGTTTGAAGTTGGCGGCAGTGGTCAGGCCACGCGAAGTGTTTTACGCGCTTCATGTCGTTCGACTTGAGATGCGATCGCACTAGTCGAGCCCGTCAAGTAACCCGACTGGCCGATGTATGTTCACCTTGTATGAGTTATAACTGCTTGAACCTAGGGTACTGAACTTACCATTGTAAACTCTGTTAACCATGGTACCTTGATCCACGAAGACTCATGAGCCGGGCATGGTGGTATGGGACACTGTGGTCGAGCTGTCGGCCTACGCTGGGGCCACAAACCTCCCCGTAGTGACCAGTGAGCACCTAGACTCGTGAGCAGATTATGGTGGTATGGGACACTATATTCTAGCTGTCGGCCTACACTGATCAGGCGACGAGTCCTTTGTAGTGACCGCGAGCGTATTCTGAGTCCACGGGAGGCGACGACCCTTCCGTTGCAGTAGAGTACAGTAGGCCTGTATTGATAAGGTGATGGGAGAGCGGTGCAACGAGTGCGAGCAACAGCCCTGGCAGCCCTTGCAGTGACCTACGAAATATACATCGTATGAGATTACTAGGAGTGACGACCCTAGACAGGATCTGTGTTGGGATTGATACAAGGGAAGTACCTTAGTTTCCCAATCCTGCTGTTTGAATGGACTAATAATAACTTGGAAATCATATCACCATAGCATTGCATGTGGCTGGAAGATGTGGAGCACTCTAGGGAGTGTGGTATGCCGCGGTCGTAAGATGTTGCCGTATAAGGGAGACCGTCGGTGAGGGCATACATCACGTCATGTCATCTTGCATTAACAACAGTATTAGGATTGTCTGATTTACTGCTTTACTATTATCGCATGATTGAATTGTGAACATGCTAATCTTTGCTCTATGATTCCACTGAGTTGATCACTCACTCCCACGTTACGGGATGGTGTTTGCAACACCCACCAGACCCTGTTGTAGATGCAGGTGAGGCTGAGATCGAGGAGGCAGAGCCAGACTTCGAGGAGGATCAAGACGAGTTCTCGTACATGCAGTATCACGATGGCTATGCGTAGACGACCTGGATCGATAGGACTTCAGTGGGACTATTTTGGACATTTACTTTTGTTCATGTATATGTATATGAGACTCAGAGATGTATTCATACTTTAGAGACAGATGAGATTTACTTTGTTTTTCCATACAGTGATATATATATTGTTTAGTCTTTCGCTTGCTTTTATCACTGGATCTGAAGTATGAATTGCAGTTTTGGTATACTTTTACTCATGTGAATGCTTTAAATCAGACAACATTGAATCATAATCATTTTTGTTGCATAAGTGACGGTCTGGAACTCGGGAGTTGAGTTTATACACGACCCCCGATTTTCAGGGTGTTACAAGTTAGTATCAAAGACAAGTTTCGATCTTGGGACCTGTGGGTTATGGGCCCACGACGTACACTGTCGCTTCCTTTGACTTAGGTGGGTGCAAGAAGGGTCTAGAAACATTTCTAGGATCACAGATTCGTCAATAGACGAAGTCAATTCGAATCGATCGCACGATCGAGTCTGTAACGCATCTCGGGTCGCGTAAAGCAACCCGAATAGCTCCTAAGCCGTAGGAAGTCGGGTCGAGACGTCTTATGAACGATTTTAAACCCGTAAAAGTAAATTCTTGGGTCGTGGGATGACCACGACTCCTGTAATCAATCGCCAGGGCTTAAAAACCCCGTTTCACCAAAAATCTTCAAAATTCTTCCTCTCACCACTCCAATATTCATTTCTTTCTTATCAAATTCATGTTAGGCATTAAACATAATGTGAAAATAACACAAAATAATACTTTCACAAAATTTTACAGTGAATAGTAAAATTTTATGAAAAAAGGCCATAAGGCCATTCTAACTCCACTTTATTTAGCTAATAAGAGTCTAGATGGATGTACTAGCTCCTTCTACCCCAAATTCATATGTTGCATCATAGGGTTTGGTATTCGAAATTTTGGAATGGTCCCAGAAAGCCCCGAACACATGTTTGGGCTCACATAGGCCAAAATACTATGAACCAGGGGTCGAACCATATATATCTGGGGTCCTTGGACCATGGGGGACCGAACCCATCTGGCCCCACTGACCGGATGCATCACCGGTCGGCGATGCCATCGCCGTACAGGTGGGCCCGTTCGCTGTGAATTTTGGGCGCACGCCCTTAAATATCATGTGCACCCTCCCCACATAGGTCTCGTCCAACGAAAACCCCCAAATCACACCCCTCCTTCACAAACAGCCCTCCCCATAGCACTATTTTCATTTTTCAGCAACCATCCCCAAATTTCGTGGTTCCAAATCGCCTCTAGATCCCTCGGCCAAAAATGACCAGCATCCATCACTTCTTTGGAGTTGGCAGCCCTTCCTCTTGAAGATTCCATCATTTGGAGCTCCAAAAACCCCCAAATCGAGCTGAAATCGTGAGGTGCTCCATTCCACTTTTCCATTTCCATTTCTCCTTGAAAATACATCCTTGGGAAGCTTGAAGCATCCCTCTACGACGCCTAGATCTCCTTTTTCCAGATTGGATAGCCACTTCTCCGCATTTTCACCATTTTCCATGGCTTTCGTGGAAGCCATTTTATGCCTTTTATCACTCTCATCCATCATATCTTTGATGGGTAAAAGGAAAACCGCAACAGACGAGGCTGGGCCAAGTCACCCTGTTCAATCGAGAAGACCGCGGGGTGGTGCCGCAAGTTCAAGCGCCGCCGCAGGTCCATCTGCAGCCCTAGAGTGCCGTACAAAGCGGGATTTGGATCCCCATGCTCACCTTAGGCGAGTAATTCTATCAGAGATGCCTCATGGCCAATACACTGATCGCAAAGTGTTATTTGAGGCGGACGTGGAAGGGCAACTGTTCGGTGAATTTTTATTTTTCGAGCGCATTGAAGCTGCGCATTGGGGTCCGATCTTTGAAGCTCGCGCTCGTGCTAATGTGAGCACCATTCGTGCCTTCTACGCTAGTATCCAGAATCCTACCTTGGAGCCATTGCAGTTTAAAATCCCTTTTGGTAGAGATCGGATGGCTACGATTGATGTGCGACTGATTGCACGACTTCTGAATGTACCTCTTGGTGATGTTCATCCTAGTGAGAAGAATCTGAGGAGTAGACGTGAACGAGATCGCCGCACCAGGTTTCTGTGCGGTAAGTTGGTTCCATGGCAGCCTAATAATAGCCTCAAGGTGATGTACATGTCTGATGATTTGCGCCTGCTGCACCATATCTGTACGTTCAATGTCTATCCCAGGTCGACGAATCGCATTGAATGTACACGCCTTATGGTTGATTTCCTGTATCTGGTGGCCCAGGGAGAGAACGTATGTATGGCTACTTTCATCTTACGACAAATAATCCTCATAGCTAAGTCAAGAAGAACATCCGAATCGCTTCCTTTTGGCCGGCTAATTTGCAAGATTGCGCTTGAGTTTGCCTACAGACTGGGCCGGAATTACCAGTTTCGATTCATACCATTGATGAGTCGACTATGGTCAAGATGAAGATTGGGTCGCAGTACCGTGAAAATCAGCTTGAGGAGGACAGCGAGGATGACTTTGATGATGAGGAAGGTCAAAGTGAGGGAGAACCTGGGGCAGAGGTTCAGGAAGAGGTTCAGGAAGAAGTTCAGGAAGAGGCAGAAGAGGAGGCTCAGGATACAGATGAGAGCCCTCCTCCTTCTGCACAGGCTACTAACGATGATCGCATTGCTCGGATGGAGGAGAGTCAGATCGCTTTACGAAGGGAAGTTCAAGAACTTCGCGCAGAAGTCGAGGAGGCCAAAGCCGTTACAAAGAAGAAATTAGGCAAGGTGACTCGCACCTTGAAGGCGATCCTGTGTTGCTTGCAGGATAAGGGTGCACCTCCTCCATCCCCAGACTCAGACTAGCGATGCGACCTTGATCTAGTTGTCAGTAGTTAGTCATTTCTTGCTTTATGTGTGTAAGCCTATTAGGGCTAGTGCTTTGCTTATGTTGCTGTTACAATTTTAACTATCTTAGTTCCCATGTATTTCTCGTCATGATGCTTGTAAGGATATATCCCTTGTATTGTGACAATTTTGATTAAATGAAATGCATGGAATGCCTTTGACTCCTTGTGTAAATGATTGCGGTGTGATTGTGCTATTAAGACTGACAAGGTTGCGCCCTATTTTAAATATAGGGAATGCCGCCTAAGGCTACGCGGAGCACGACTCGGCTTGCACTGACTGAGCATATGGATCAGACTCCTTCGCAGTCTGACACCCATGCGGACCCTGCTGTGGGCTCGATTCCTGAGGCAGTTCGATCGTCTCAGCCTGCCGCTGGTCCTACAGTTGGACCACCGCCATTTACGCCGTCAGTCCGAGAGCCTTATCGCGCATCTACCTCCACACAGCATCCGCCACAGCCTGCTCCACCTCCTGACAGATTTGAACAGATGTTGGCTATGATGCAGCAGCAGCAGCAGCTTCTGACTACCATCGTGGGGACATTAGCACAGGGTGGGGGTGTGGCTCCACCTGCACCACCTGCGCATCCAGCTGAGGATGCTTATACATATGCCCAGGATGAGGGCATGGCTCATCCTGCGCCGCCTGCTTACCCTGCGGGGAATCCCGCCGATACACGGGGCCTATTAGAGCGATTTCAGCGCTTACGGCCTCCCACTTTCACGGGTTCTCACAGACCCGAGGAGGCTGAGTACTGGCTCGACCGTCTGTCGAAGATTTTGCGGATGTTACACTGCACAGAGGCTGAGCAGGTAGAGCTGGCTACATTCCTGTTTAAGCGAGAGGCCAGCCTGTGGTGGGATAGCGTACTGCGGACCGTTGCCGCTGATTTTGTATGGACATGGGCCGCGTTTGAGTTCTGCTTCCATGAAAAGTATTATCCCCAGACTTACAGGCATGACAGGGAGAATGAGTTTCTTCGCCTTAGACAGGCAGCCATGACAGTTACAGAGTATGAGCATCGGTTCACGGAGTTGGGCAGATACGTCCCGACAATTTTGGCTGATGAGCAGATGCGCATACGGCGCTTTCTGGAGGGTTTGCGACCGGATATTCGGTCGAAGATGTGCTATTTGACCATTCCCTCATATGCGGAGTTGATTCACATGTCTATGCGGGTAGAGCAGGATGTGGATCGGCTTGCACGATCTCGTAGCCCTGTTGCTTCTAGGCCGCGACTAGACACGCAGGACAGGCCCCTCGCGGGCAAGAGGCCTTGCATTGACCCTCCTACTAGGACTACAATCCCTGTACCACAGTTTTGGCAACCTGATTTGACATGTACATACTGTGGGAGGACAGGCCACTTGGTGTAGAGCTGTTTCTCTCGGATGCGTGACAGCGGGTTCTCACCACCGCAGAAGATTGACCGTGCTCATTCACAGGCGATATCAACACCGTCTTTACGATTAGCTCCCGCGCACCCTTCTTTCAGACCTCCGGTATCGCAGATCAGACAGCCTCCACGGCCCTTGACACAGAGGCCGAACCGGCCACAGGAGGCTCCGGTTCATGCATTGACAGCTGAGGCAGCTGCGACGCCGACTTTCCAGCATTCAGCCTTCGAGGTCACAGCCCATATTGGAGGTACTCCTATTCTTATGATGGTGGACACTGGTTCCACGATTTCTTTGATATCGCTTGCTGTAGTCAGGCGTCTTGGGTTACAGACCATTACCATGGATAGGGTACGAGTCCTTACAGCCCACGGAGATTATTCAGATGTCATCTAGATGTGTGAGGGGTGTTTGGTTGATTTGGGAGGCTGGACGATGGCTATTGATCTTGTCGTCGACCCCTCTCTTGTGTATCTCGAGGTCATTCTTAGCATGGATTGGTTGACTGCAGCGAGGGCCGATATTGACTGCGAGACTCGTATAGTGACTGTGTACGAGCCTGAGGGTGCATCCTTCACATTTCCAGTGTGGGTAAATCTTCCTTTCCGCATACTTAGTTACGCCACTTTATTACGCGACGCTGGTGCCCAGGTACTCGAGCATGTGCCAGTCGTTTTCGAGTTCGGGGATCTGTTCAGGAAGATCCCTGGTTTGCCGCCCCGATGTGAGATCGATTTCACTATCGATCTGGTTCCTGGTTCTACACCCGTCTCACTGCCGACGTATCGCATAGCACCATGTGAGATGGAGGAGTTGAGGATGCAAATTGATGGTCTGCTAGAGCTTGGCCTTATACGGCCTAGTGTGTCTCCTTGGGGAGCACCAGTCTTGTTCGTGAGGAAGAAGGACGGTTCGATGCGATTGTGTATTGATTATCGCAGGCTGAACCAGGTTACGGTGAAGAACAAGTATCCTTTACCCAGGATCGATGACTTGTTTGATCAGTTGAGAGGAGCGCAGTACTTCTCGAAGATTGATCTTCAGTCAGGATATCATCAGTTGCGCGTCAGGGATGAGGACGTGCAGAAGACAGCATTCAGGACCAGTTTTGGCCACTACGAGTTCCTCGTGATGTCGTTCAGTCTTACGAACGCACCGGCCGTGTTCATGGATCTGATGAACGGGGTATTTCGGCCTTTCCTCTATCGATTCGTCGTTGTATTCATTGACGACATTTTGGTGTACTTTAGGAGTCGAGAGGAGCATGAGGAGCACTTACATTTGGTCCTGGATACACTCAGACAGCATCAGTTGTTCGCATAGTACAAGAAGTGCGACTTCTGGAAGCAGGAGGTGAAGTTTCTAGGACACGTGATGTCCAAGGATGGCATGACAGTTGACCTGTCTAAGGTAGCTGCGTTGCAGGACTGGGAGCAGCCTGGTTCTGTCACTGAGGTGAGGAGTTTCTTGGGTCTCGCTGGCTACTATCGGCGCTTCATTCAGGACTTCTCGAAGATCGTGAGACCCTTATCTCAGTTGACACGGAAGGACGTGAAGTTCGCCTGGAATGATAAGGCGGAGTCAGCTTCTCAGGAGCTGAAGGACAGACTTACGTCTGCCCCTGTGCTAGTATTGCCAGAGCAAGGGATTAAATACACTATATACACTGACGCGTCTAGCGTTGGTTTGGGTTGTGTCCTTATGCAGAGGGACAGGGTAATTTCGTATGCCTCAAGACAATTAAGGAAGCACGAGGAGAATTATCCTACACACGACCTAGAGTTGGTAGCCGTTATATTCGCACTGAGACTCTGGAGACATTACCTCTACGGAGAGGAGTTCGAGCTCTTTTGCGACCACAAGAGCCTCAAGTACATATTCACGCAGCGAGACTTGAATATGAGGCAGCGGCGATGGATGGAGACGTTGAAGGACTTCAAGTTTGAAGTCTCTTACCATCCTGGGAAGGCGAACCTTGTGGCTGATGCGTTGAGCCGCAAGAAGGCGATAGAGTTTGCGGCTTCGCTGATGGTTGCCGAGTGGGATATGGTTGAGTTTTTGTGAGACTTTGAGCAGAAACTCACCGTAGAGGAGCCGTTTGAGTTCATCGCACATGTATAGGTGCGATCTCAGATCGATGACCGAGTCATCGAGGCGCAGAGGGACGATGCGCATCTTACTGAGCTTCGAGAGCAGGCCAGTGATGATGCTGACGCCGACTGGCTAGTTGGTATGGATGGGGACTTACGTTATCGTGACCGCCTATGCGTTCCAGATGTCCCTGACTTGAGACGAGAGATTCTCGAGGCTGTGCATTCTACTAGACTCGCGATGCATCCAGGCAGTACAAAGATGTATCGTGACGTGAAGAGGACGTATTGGTGGGAAGGTATAAAGACCCACATAGCTGAGTTCGTGTCCCGTTGTCTCACTTGTCAGCAGGTGAAGGCAGAGCATCGCCGACCACCTGGACTTTTGCAGCCTATGCCGATCACAGAGTGGAAGTGGAATTTCATTTCCATGGACTTCATTTCTGGGTTGCCGAAGACGAGGAAGGGACATGATTCCATTTGGGTGATCGTCGACCGTCTGACGAAGTCGGCGCACTTCCTACCTATCAGAGTTATGAACTCTGCAGACGAGCTGGCTAGATTGTACATCAGAGAGATTGTGCATCTACATGGAGTTCCGCTGGAGATCATGTCGGACAGAGACACGCGGTTCACTTCCATTTTCTGGACTCGCATTCAGGAGGCTATGGGTGTGAAGTTGAAGTTCAGTACTGCCTTCCACCCACAGACAGACGGACAGACAGAGCGGGTGAACCAGATCTTGGAGGACATGTTGCGAGCTTGCGCATTGGACTTCAAGGACAGTTGGGATGATTGTCTTGCATATGCGGAGTTTGCTTACAACAATAGTTTTTAGGCGAGTATCGGTATGGCACCTTATGAGGCGCTGTATGGGCGACCTTGTCGCACACCGTATTGCTGGCTAGAGGTCGGTGAGCGTAGCTTGATCAGCCCAGAGTTAGTGCAGGCGACATCAGAGAAGATTGATATTATTCGACGTCGGCTCCTTACAGCGCAGAGCAGACAAAAGAGCTACGCCGATACGAGACGGAGGCCACTAGAGTTCACAGTTGGGGATCATGTGTTTTTGCGAGTTTTTCTTATGAAGGGAGTCCTTCGGTTTGGGAAGAAAGGGAAGCTGGTACCGTGATTCATTGGTCCATTCCAGATCCTCGATCGTGTGGGAGCGGTGGCTTATCGTTTGGCTTTACCCACGCCGCTCGCGAGCGTTCACAACGTATTTCATGTTTCTATGCTGAAGAAGTACGTTTCTGATCCTTCACATATCATCAGATGGGAGCAGGTGCAGTTAGGAGAGGATGTTACATATATCCTGCGACCGACACGTATCGTAGACAGGAAGGAGCAGGTACTGCGTAGCAAGGTGATTCCCCTTGTGAAGGTATTGTGGACGCATCACTCTGAGGAGGAGGCTACCCGGGAGACAGAAGCCGAGATCAGAAAGAACTACCCACAGCTTCTCGAGGAGTACGAAAAGGTACAAAATTTCGAGGACGAAATTATTTGTTAAGGGGGGTAGATTGTAATGCCCGTGAAAAATCCGTACTTGGGTTCGAGTACTAACTCGACCCGAAATTGTGTAGAATTTATTCCTTTAGAAAATATGACTAAGTTAGCTAGTGCAACGTTAGAATAGCTGGGAAATGGTCCCTGATCACTTTAAATACGTTCTATAAGGCCCAAAGCGAGTGGAACCAATGGTGCTATAATGCTCTAAAGCCTCGGATCAAACTCTTAGCCGGTTTATTCTCGGGACCTCCTTGAAACTTTGTATTGGATCTAGACCGCGCGTCGAAAGTCCGATACCTACCATCTTAGACCGTTATGACCACTTAGCTGGGCTTGGCAATCGTTTCGAAAATCAAGTCCAACTGACATTCAGAGGCTATTTCATTGAGCCTGGAGTGAAGAGAGCGAGAATAGGGTTAGAATTGAAATTTGAAATTCAAATCTGGCACCTATTTGACGCATCAGTATTAAGCGTTCTGACCGTCAGAATTCAGCCAAATTACACCCTTGGATCAGGAAAATTTTCTATTACATATCACGAGACTTATAGGCCTGATCTTGGTGCGGTGACCGTTGAACTGAAACTGGACCGCCACGTGCGATCTAGGAACCCTACCGGTCTGAAAACTGGATGTGTACTAGATCCAGTATGCATGAGCTTAAGTCCGACCGCGTTTGGCCAGGGGACCTTCAGAAATGCTCTTTTGGACCGAAACGGCCCCGATTTGGTTAGGCACCAAGTAAACATTTTTCCAAGCCTATTTTGGACATGTTTTAGCTTATAAAAGGGGTTGAAACCCTTCTCTCACACATCCGAATTTGCTAGGAACCCTAACTTGTGTGAGAGAAAAGGTGAGAGATTGTGAGAGAGAGTGGGAGAGTTCTTCCTGCCACTTGTGCTACGTGTTGCACGTGCTTAAGCAACGCACCTCTATCGCTTTCCCGGCGATTACACCACGATTCTAGGTAAGCAAATACCCTAAATAGTTGCTGATTTGAGGTTCCTTTGTTTCCATAGCGATGTAGCTTATGGATCTTGTGTATTAGGTTCCCTATTCGCCGTAGACGAAGCGTATACACTCCGTTTCAATTCACGAGTCTACAAGACATAAGGTGAGGATTTTAGACGCTTTGATTGACGGTTTCCAACGCTTTCAATGTCGTTTAATAGTAGATTCTTGACGGTATCGCCGTTTGACATGTACAAAATGCTCTCCGTTTCCCGTTTCGTAAATTAATGAAGAATATGAGATTTAGGGAATTTTAGTCATTTGTAGGAAGTACTGTTTACATTCATATTTTGCTGATGTGATTGACATGGTTTGTTGTCGCATTAGGAAGTTAGAAATACGTGTATAATTAGTTTGGCGAAGTGATTCGCCTAATTGCGCACTTCGGGTCGACATACTATATGTAGACTTAAGTGTGTAGTGTATGTGTTTGTATAAATGCTTGTATTAGTATGTATTGAATTAAATGATGTTATGAGATAGTTTGAGATTGATTTCTCAATTAATATGCTGACCTAAATGATTTCCTACATGTTGATTTTATGCATGATTTCATTACATGCATGAAATATATGTGCTTGAAGATTTACTTAAGTTGAATGTTATAACATGTGTTAACATGCTCATATGACTGTATTTCAATTCCAATACTCTTACATAATTTGTTGATGTGATTCCATAAGTATTTGGGACTATACTTAGTCCAGGCAGTCGGTAACCGAGCGAATTCGTGGCTGACTGGTCTTAGTCACGAGCGACGCGTCGACGAACGCTAGTCGTGTTTGAAGTTGGCGGCAGTGGTTAGGCCACGCGAAGTGTTTTATGCACTTCATGTCGTTCGACTTGAGATGCGATCGTGCTAGTCGAGCCCGTCAAGTAACTCGACTGGCCGGTGTATGTTCACCTTGTATGAGTCATAACTGCTTGAACGTAGGGTACTGAACTTACCATGGTAAACCCTGTTAACCATGGTACCTTGATCCACGAAGACTCATGAGCCGGGCATGGTGGTATGGGACACCGTGGTCGAGCTGTCGGCCTACGCTGGGGCCACAAACCTCCCCGTAGTGACCAGTGAGCACCAAGTCTCGTGAGCAGATTATGGTGGTATGGGACACTATATTCTAGCTGTCGGCCTACACTGATCAGGCGACGAGTCCTTTGTAGTGACCGCGAGCGTATTCTGAGTCCACGGGAGGCGACGACCCTTCCGTTGCAGTAGAGTACAATAGGCCTGTATTGATAAGGTGATGGGGGAGCGGTGCAAAGAGTGCGAGCAACAGCCCTGGCAGCCCTTGCAGTGACCTACGAAATATACATCGCATGAGATTACTAGGAGTGACGACCCTAGACAGGATCTGTGTTGGGATTGATACAAGGGAAGTACCTTAGTTTCCCAATCCTGCTGTTTGAATGGACTAATAATAACTTGAAAATCATATCACCATAGCATTGCATGTGCCTGGAAGATGTGGAGCACTCTAGGGACTGTGGCATGCCGCGGTCGTAAGATGTTGCCGTATAAGGGAGATTGTCGGTGAGGGCATACATCACGTCATGTCATCTTGCATTAACAACAGTATTAGGATTGTCTGATTTACTTCTTTACTATTATCGCATGATTGAATTGTGAACATGTTAATCTTTGGTCTATGATTCCACTGATTTGATCACTCACTCCCACGTTACGAGATGGTGTTTGCAACACCCACCAGACCCTGTTGTAGATGCAGGTGAGGCTGAGATCGAGGAGGCAGAGCCAGACTTCGACGAGGACCAGGACGAGTTCTCGTACATGCAGTATCACGATGGCTATGAGTCGGCGACCTGGATCGATGGGACTTCAGTGGGACTATTTTGAACATTTACTTTTGTTCATGTATATGTATATGAGACTCAGAGATGTATTCATACTTTAGAGACAGATGAGATTTACTTTGTTTTTCCATACAGTGATATATATATTGTTTAGTCTTCCGCTTGCTTTTATCACTGGATCTGAAGTATGATTGTAGTTTTGGTATACTTTTACTCATGTGAATGCTTTAAATCAGACAACATTGAATCATAATCATTTTTGTTGCATAAGTGACGGTCTGGAACTCGGGAGTTGAGTTTATACACGACCCCCGATTTTCAGGGTGTTACACGTTCGGTCTCACGAACGCACCAGCCGTGTTCATGAATCTGATGAACTAGGTATTTCGGCCTTTCCTCTATCGATTCATCGTTGTGTTCATTGACGACATTTTGGTGTACTCCAGGAGTCGAGAGGAGCATGAGGAGCACTGGCGTTTGGTCCTGGATACACTTAGACAACATCAGTTGTTCGCACAGTACAAGAAGTGCAACTTCTGGAAGCAAGAAGTGAAGTTTCTGGGACACGTGGTGTCCAAGGATGGCATGGCAGTTGTCCTGTCTAAGGTAGCTGCAGTTCAGGACTGGGAGCAGCCTGGTTCTGTTACTGAGGTGAGGAGTTTCTTGGGTCTCGCTGGTTATTATCGACGCTTCATTCGGGATTTCTCAAAGATCGTGAGACCTCTATCTCAGTTGACACGGAAGGACGTGAAGTTCGCCTGGAATGACAAGACGGAGTCAGCTTTTCAAGAGCTGAAGGACAGGCTTACGTCCGCCCCTGTGCTAGTATTGCCAGAGCATGGGGTTAGATACACTATATACACTGACGCATCTAGCGTTGGTCTGGGTTGTGTCCTTATACAGAGGGACAGGGTAATTTCGTATGCCTCGAGATAATTAAGGAAGTACGAGGAGAATTACCCTACACACGACCTAGAGTTTTCAGCCATTATATTCGCACTGAGACTCTGGAGACATTACCTCTACGTAGAGGAGTTCGAGCTCTTTTGCGACCACAAGAGCCTCAAGTACATATTCACGCAGCGAGACTTGAATATGAGGCAGCGGCGATGGAATGAGACTTTGAAGGACTTCAAGTTTGAAGTCTCTTACCATCCTAGGAAGGCGAACCTTGTGGCTGACGCGTTGAGCAGCAAGAAAGCGATAGAGTTTGCAGCGTCGCTGATGGTTGCTGAGTAGGATATGGTTGAGTTTTTGCGAGACTTTGAGCAGAAACTCACCGTAGAGGAGCCGTATGAGTTCATCGCGCATGTGCAGGTGTGATCTCAGATCGATGACCGGGTCATCGAGGCACAGAGGGATGATGCGCATCTGACTGAGCTTCGAGAGCAGGCCAGTGATGATGTAGACGCCGAGTGGCGAGTGGGCATGGATGAGGGCTTATGTTATTATGGCCGCCTATGCATCCCAGATGTCCCTGACTTGAGACGAGAGATTCTCGAGGCTGCGCATTGTACCAGACTCGCGATGCATCCAGGCAGTACGAAGACGTATCGCGACATGAAGAGGACTTATTGGTGGGAAGGTATGAAGACCCACATAGCTGAGTTTGTGTCCCGTTGTCTCACTTGTCAGCAGGTGAAGGCAGAGCATCGCCGACCACCTGGACTTTTACAGCCTATGCCGATCGCAGAGTGGAAGTGGGATTTCATTTCCATGGACTTCATTTCAGGGCTGCCGAAGACGAGGAATGGACATGATTCCATATGGGTGATCGTCGACCGTCTCACGAAGTCGGCGCACTTCCTACCGATCAGAGTTATGAACTCTGCAGACGAGCTGGCTAGACTGTACATCAGAGAGATCGTGCGTCTGCATGGAGTTTCGTTGGAAATCGTGTTGAACAGAGACATGGGGTTCACTTATATTTTCTGGACTCGCATTCAGGAGGCTATGGGTGTGAAGTTGAAGTTCAATACTACCTTCCACGCACAGACAGACGGACAGACAGAGCGGGTGAACCAGATCTTAGAGGATTTGTTGCGAGCTTGTGCATTGGACTTCAAGGACAGTTGGGATGATTGTCTTGCCTATGCGGAGTTTACGTATAACAACAGTTTTCAGGCGAGTATCAGTATGGCACCTTACAAGGCGCTATATGGGCGACCTTGTCGCGCACCGCATTGCTGGGCTGAGGTCGGTGAGCGTAGCTTGATTGGCCCAGAGTTAGTGCAGGCGACGTCAGAGAAGATTGATATCATTAGACGTCGGCTTCTCACAGCGCAGAGTAGACAGAAGAGTTATGCCGATACGAGACGACGGCCGCTGGAGTTCACAGTTGGGGATCATGTATTTTTACGAGTTTCCCCTATGAAGGGAGTCCTTCGGTTCGGAAAGAAGGGGAAGCTAGCACCGCGATTTATTGGTCCATTCCAGATCCTCGATCGTGTGGGGGCAGTGGCTTATCGATTGACTTTACCCACGCCTCTCGCGAGCGTTCACAACGTATTTCATGTTTCTATGCTGAAGAAATACGTTTTTGATCCTTCCCATATAATCAGATGGGAGCAGGTGCAGTTAGGAGAGGATGTTACATATATCCTGCGACCGACACGTATCCTAGACAGGAAGGATCAGGTACTGCGTAGCAAGGTGATTCTCCTTATGAAGGTATTGTGGACGCATCACTCTGAGGAAGAGGCTACCTGGGAGACAGAAGTCGAGATCAGAAAGAACTACCCACAGCTTCTCGAGGAGTACGAAAAGGTACAAATTTTGAGGATGAAATTATTTGTTATGGGGGGTAGATTGTAACGCCCTGGAAAAATCCATACTTGGACTCGAGTACCAACTCGACCCAAAATCGTGTAGGATTAATTCCTTTAGAAAATAAGAGTAAGTTAACTAGCGCAACGCTAGAGTAGCTGGGAAATAGTCCCTGATCACTTTAAATACGTTCTACAAGACCCAAATCGAGTAGAACCAATGACTCTATAATACTCTATAACCTCGGATCAAACTCTAAGCCGGTTTGTTCTCTGGACCTCTTTGAAACTTTATATTGGATCTAGACCGCGCGTCGAAAGTCCGATACCTACTATCTTAGACCGTTAGAACCGCCTAGCTGGACTTGACAATCATTTCGAAAATCAAGTCCAACCGATAATCACAGGCTATTTCATTGAGTCCGGACTGAAGAGAGTGAGAATAGGGTTAGATTTGGAATTTGAAATTCAAATCCTGCACACGACTTGACATGTCAGTATTAAGCGTTCTGACCATCAGAATTCAGCCAAATTACACCCCCGGATCAGGAAAATTTTTTATTTCATATCATAAGACTTGCAGGCCTGATCTACGTGCGGTGACCGCTGAACTGAAACTGGACCACCACGTGCGATCTGCGAACCCTGCCGGACTGAAAACTTGATGCGTGCTAGATCCTGTATGCACGAGCTTAAGTCCGACCACGTTCGGCAAGGGGACCACCAGAAATGTACTTTTGGACCAAAACAGCCCCGATTTGGATATACATCAAGTAAACTTTGTTCCCAAGCCTATTTCAGGCATTTTTGTGCTTATAAAAGGGGTTGAAACCCTCCCTCCTCTCTCCCATCCGAATTTGAGAAAAATCCTAGATTGGGAGAGAGAAAAGGTGAGAGTTTGTGAGAGAGAGTAGGAGAGAATTTTCCTGCTGTCGTGTCACCTGTTGCACATGCTTTAGCAACACGCTCCGATCACTTGGCCAGTGATTTCTCTGCATTTTCAGGTAAGAAAATACCCTAGAAAGTTGCTGATTTAGTATTCCTTTCGTTCCATAGCATGTTAGCTGATAGATCTTGTAAATCAGGTTGTCTAGTCGCCGTAGACGAAGCGTATACGCTCCGTTCGAAATGATACGCTTCTAGGAGATAAGGTGCCAATTTTAGACGCTTTAATTGACTGTTTCCAATGCTTTCAATGTCGTTTAATAGTAGATTATCGACGGCAACGCCGTTTGACATGTACAACATGCTGTCCGTTTCCTGTTTCGTAAATAGACGAAGAATATGAGATTTAGGGCATTTTAGTCATTTGTAGGAAGTACTGTTTTCATTCATATTTTGCTGATGTGATTAACATGGCTTCTTGTCGCATTAGAATATTAGGAATGCGTGCATAATTAGTTTGGCGAAGAGATTCGCCTAAATGCGCACTTTGGGTCGATATACTATATGTAGACTTAAGTGTGTAGTTTAAGTGTTTGTATAAATGCTTGTATTAGTATGTATTGAATTAAATGGTGTTATGAATGAGTTTGAGATTGATTTCTTAATTAATATGCTGATATAAATGATTTCCTACATGTTAGCCATAAGCATGATTTCATTGTATGTATGAAATGCATGTGCTTGATGATTTACTTAAGTTGTATGTTATAACATGTGTTAACATGCTCACATGGTTGTATTTCATTTCCAATACTCTTACATGAATTGTTGATGTGAATTCATAATTGATTAGGACTATCCTTAGTCTAGGTAATCGGTAACCGAGCAAATTCGTGGTTGGCCTATCTTTGCCACGAACGACGCGTCGATGAACGCGAGCTGTGTTCTGGAGTTGGCGGCAGTGGTTAGGCCACACGAAGTATTTTATGCACTTCATGTCGTTCGACTTGAGATGCGATCGTGCTAGTCGAGCCCATCAAGTAACCTGACTGGCCGTTCTATGTTTACCCTGTATGAGTCATAACTGCTTGAACCTAGGGTACTGAACTTACCATTGTAAACCCTGTTAACCATGGTACCTTGATCCACGAAGACACATGAGCCGGGCATGGTGGTATGGGACACCGTGGTCGAGCTGTCGGCCTACGCTGGGGCCACAAACCTCCCCGTAGTGACCAGTGAGCACCTATGTCTCGTGAGCAGATTATGGTGGTATGGGACACTATATTCTTGCTGTCGGCCTACACTGATCAGGTGACGAGTCCTTTGTAGTGACCGCGAGCGTATTCTGAGTCTACGGGAGGCGACGACCCTTCAGTAGCAGTGAGAGTACAGTAGGCCTGTATTGATAAGGTGATGGGGGAGCGGTGTAACGAGTGCGAGCAACAGCCCTGACAGCCCTTGCAGCGACCTACAAAATATACATCGTATGAGATTACTAGGAGTGATGACCCTAGACAGGATCTGTGTTGGGATTGATACAAGGGAAGTACCTTAGTTTCCCAATCCTGCTGTTTGAATGGACTAATAACAACTCAAAAATCATATCACCACAACATTGCATGTGCCTGGAAGATGTGGAGCACTTGAGGGACGATTGCATGCCGCGGTCGTAAGATGGTGCCGTATGAGGAAGATCGTCACTGAGGGCATACATCACGTCATGTCATATTGCATTAACAACAGTATTAGGATTGTTTGATTTACTGCTTTACTATTGTTGCATGATTGATTTGAGAACATGTTAATCCTTGCTCTATTATTCCACTGAGTTAGCTACTCATTCCCACGTTTCGGGATGGTGATTACAACACCCACCAGACCCTGTCTTAGATGCAGGTGATGCGGTGATCCAGGAGGTAGAGCCGGACTATGATGAGGACCAGGACGAGTTCTCATACATGCAGTACCACGACGGCTTTGCTTAGGTAGCCTGGGTCGACGGGACTTCTCAGTGGGACTTCTTTTGGACATGTATTTCTATTATTTACATGTATATGAGACTCAGAGATGTATTCATACTTTAGAGACAGTCGAGATCTACTTTGTTTTTCCATACAGTGATATATATACTCTTTAGTCTTCCGCTTGCTTTTATCACTGAATCTGGAGTATGAATTGCAGTTTTGGTATACTTTTACTCATGTGAATGCTTTAACTCAGACAACATTGAATCATAATCATTTTTTTTGCATAAGTGACGGTCTGGAACTCGGGAGTTGAGTTTATACACGACCTCCGATTTTCAGGGTGTTACAGGGTTCCATAGACCCCAAACACAATCGGCCTGGGCGGCCCAGCCCGCCGAGCCTGCTGATCGGCGAGGCCCTCGCCACTCCCTGGACTACTTGGCGAAGGCTCGCTAAATGGGTGAGGTCCTCACCCTCCCCTTGGTCCAAAAAGGTCAGGGTCCCACCTTGAAACCCCCTAAATCATGATTGTTTGGCCCCCTCTCCTGATTTGAGCCGTTTCGGGTCATTTCAGAACTAATCTGATATCTATTTACTTTTACCTATTTCTAACGGCTGGAATGGGATGAAATGTGTTCTATACCAGTCAATTGACGGACTAGAAGTGATTTGGGGTCGTTGTGTGTGATCAGGAGTGTGCACGGACTCGATCTCGGTGATCATTTTCAATAAACTTTCGCAGAACGACAAACTGGGAGTCTTAGTTCTGTTTCTAGATTGTTCTCATACCCTCGTACATCATGGTGACGTCAATGTGTGGTGTGTGACCCTAACCCAAGTCCAGATTAATCCCAATCATGCTCTGATACCAACTTGTAATGCCCTAAAATTTGGGGGTCGAGAATAACTCAGCTCCCGAGTTCCAAAACATCACTTATGCAACACATTTGATGATGATTGTATGTTGTCTATTTTAATGCATAAAACATGAAATAGATCAAGCTAGATTAGCAAACATAATTCAGGGATATTGAGGAAATGCAAGCGGAAGACTTAAATACATATATAATTCAAAATAAATTCCCAAATGATGCATGCTCTGCCCAGGGAAATATATACATCTGTGTCTCAAAAATACATGTATCAACTGTGCAAAAATCATCAAGTACATATCCCAAAAAATCCCCGCTGGTCAAGACAAGGCTCACATGAACCCGCCTGAGAACTGCATATATGAGAACGCCTCCTCGTACTCGTCGAAGTCTGGCTCCTCCTCGCAAGCATCGCCATCTCCTGCAGCTAAGTCAGAGTCTGGTTGGTGTTTAAACACCGTCCTAGAACGTGGGAGTGAGTGATCAACTCAGTGGTACTATATAGCAGAGGTTAACATGTTATCAATCCAATCAAGCAGTAATGATAAGGCAGTACAATCACACAGGTCTTAGGTACTCTCGTTAATGCAAGGATGATATGAAGAGTGATGCATTCCCACACCACAATCCCCTCTGCGACATCATCTAACGATCGCGGCATGAATCACTTCCTCAGTGCTCTATCACTAACCCCGTTAGCACATGCAATGCGGTGTTATGAATATGCTTACCAAGTTCTTATTAGTCCTTTTCATACAGCAAGATTGGAAAGCTAAGACACCTCCCTTGTATCAATTCCTAATATTGATCCATTCTAAAGTCGTCAGTCGTAGAAAATCTCATACGATGTCATGGTTCTAGGTTGCTGTAAGGGATGGCAGGGCTATTACGTGCAATCGTTACACCACTCCCCCATCACCTTATCAATACAGGCCTACTTGTATCCTCAAGACTGCAACAGGACTCGTCGCTCATATGCAGTGTCGGGATAAACTCAAGGTCACTACAGAGGGCTCGTCACCAATCAGTGTATGCCGACAATAAGAATATAGTGTCGCATACCACCATAAGATGCTCAGAGTAGGGTGCTCACTGGTCACTACGAGGAGGTTTGTGGCCCCAGCGTAGGCCGACAACACAACCACGGTGTCCCATACCACTATGTCCGGCTCATGAGTCTTAGGGGATCTTGGTACCATGGTTAACAGGAGTTTCACTGGTAAGCTCAGTGCCTTAGATTCAAGCAGTAGCGACTAAACATGGGTAACAAGCATCGGTTAATCGGGTTAGTTGAGAAGCTCAACTACACGTTGAGTTGAACGACATGGAATGCATAAGCACTCCACGTGGCCTAACCACTGTCGAACATCCCAAGCATGAATCAAATTTTCTAAACTCATCCTGTGTGGTGAAAACAACCTCAACCACTATTTACAGAAAGATTTCTGATTACCTGGACTGTAGTACAACCCCATTCACATACAAATCTAATAACTAGTATATGGTTCATATCCTGCATTCATATGGACATTCATGAAGTGTAACTTGAATGTAAACACAGTACATGTAGGAAATCATACACTCATTTAACATGATTCAACTAAATACATAATCCATGGAGGAAATCATACACTCATTTAACATGAAAAATCTAAGTCACATGATTCATGGAGGAAATCATACACTCTAGTATTATGGTGGAGATCCACATCTCAACCACCTTAGCAATCACACTTTACTAACTACTAATTCACTTAGTCATTTATTCAAGCACTTAGGTTACACTATTCAACATACATCACGTACGTCGTCTATATTATATATTAGGGCAAGTCCTTTTGCCAAGGAGTTGCTGCATACATATCAGGGGTACAACAACGATAATTAATCATGACAAGAAAATCAATAGATTCCATACGCATACATGTATTTTAACATGTACATGAAATACGGTATTTATAATATAAAGTATACGCATGCGGAAGACAAAACGAATAGCACATTTGGCATGTGTAACAGCAATCACAACATGAATAAATCATTATCTAACATTAAAAGTGTTGAAAACCATAACCTAAGCGTATATAGTCCGTACCTTAAACCAAAAATGCATATTCAATATGATTCAGACGATGTGTCTTCGTCAACGGTGGATACGCTACCTATGGCATGAAACAGGTTAGCCACAACTTCACTACAGCTAGTCTAAGCTTCAAAACAGGTTATGGTTAGCTTAACTTACCCAAGAACAGAATCAGAATCGTCGGAAGAACGATTCAGATATGCAGGTTCGACGTGTAAGTGGACTAGAAAGAATCCTATGGAGATTCGACAGATTCTCCTACACTTTCTCTCTCTTTTCTCTCTCTTGGGGAGTTAGGGTTTGGAAATTCGTATGGGATATGGAACTAAGGGTTTAAGGCCTTTTTATAAGCCTAAACATGACAAAAATGGACTTAAGGTCAAGGTATACGTAGGTTATAACCAAATCGGGATCTTTCTTATCTAACGGAGCACTTCTGGAGGTCCTCTTATCAAATGCGGTCGGACTTAAGCTCACTAGCATCGGATCTTTAGTAAGTTAAGTTTTCAGTCCGATCAAATTTTCAGATCGTCCGTGGTGGACTAGCTTCAATTCAACTGTTACCAAACTTCGATTAAGGCCACAAGTACTTGGACATGTAAGGGCCAACTTTCCTGATCCGAGGGTGAAATTTGGTCAAAATCTAACGGTCAGAACGCTTAGAAATGTCGCGCAAGTGACACGTGCCAGATTACTTAAAAATATAATTAATTTTATAAATAGCTTCCTTTTCTCACTCTCTTCACTCAAGACTCAATAGAATAGTCTCAGGACATCGTTTAGGCTTGATTTTCGAAATGATGGTCAAGTCCAACTAAGCGGTCATAATGGTCTAAGATTATAGATATCAGAATTTTGACGTGCGGTCTAGATCCAATACGAAGTTACAAAGTATTCCTGGGAACAACTAGGTTTAGAGTTGGATCCTAGATTTTAGGGTATTATAGCGTTAACGATTCTAGAAGTTTTAAGTCTTACAGAACGTATTTAAAGTGAACAGTACTAATTTCATAGCCAGTCTAGCTTAGCACTAATTAACTTATGTTTATTTTTAAGAGAATTAATCCTAAGTGATTTCCGATCGAGGTGGTACTCGGTCCTTGGTATGAAATTTTCCAAGTTGTTACACTAAACCTCTTAACTAGGGCTAAGAGGTGAAGCTTGTAGTGTGATGGGTTGTTTTTATTGTTTTGATTCATATTTATGATGAACCTTCATGGATTTTAATTTGATATTTAAGGATTACTTTCAATTTTTAATGGTTTATTTGTAAGACCTCGTCCATTTTCTAGCATTTTCTATGCCTATGTGCACGATGATCGACGCCCTTGGCGAGACCTGAACTAGCCATGCATAGTGTACACCCGACTCACCGAAAACCTAAGACTTCGAAACTAATTTAATATCGACCGCCCCATCTCCGTGATCAATGTGGTACCACCCATGCATTTGTATGATGCTTCGTTAGTGAGATACGTCGTAAGGAATCGTTAGTGTATCATGTGCGCATGATGCCATATATCTCATTCAACACATGGGCACAACACATGCCATGCACACATACACCATGCCACACATGGGTGAGAGAATCTCTACCCATGTGTGTGATGTCACACACCCATACACCCCCCCCCCCCCCCCCCCCCCCCTCTCGTGTGCACCCTAAAGTCAACTCTTCTCCATACCATATCCTATGCATGATGTCATCACACCATGCCATCCCATGCCCTCTTTAATCCACTATTAATTCTTAATCATGCACAAATTTTCATAATCCTAGACTAAGCTAACCTAACCACATTTTAATCCATTTCTCTACAAATAACCCTCCATCCCTTAACATTTTCACCATTTTCCCTAACATAAAGAGAGAGAGAGAGAGAGAGAGAGAGAGAGAGAGAGAGAGAAAGGTGATCTTGGTGGGCCATCAATCCCATCCCTTCCATCCATCTCAACCATTTATCTTAACCATTAAGGTAAGTACACCCTTCTCACTCATTCTTATTTTGTTTTCTTTGTGTTTATGTATGGTAGAGATATTGTTGATGATAATGATATGATTAATGGTGTAGATGCATAGGAGAAGACATATAAACTAATTTAGACTTCATGTGGACCCATTAATAGTGGGTCCCACCAGAATTTTGTAAACCATCCAAACAGTCCAAATTTGGCCCATCGGGTTGGCCATACACACCCACACCCATGCACACACGTGCACACAACACCACAGGAAAATAAAATAAAATTGGTTGGACGCAGATTGCTGCCAGCGTCCAGAGGACGCTGCAGCAAGCAACGTTCCTTTTGCTTGATAATAGGGTAGAGGTTGTGGGACCACAATGCCACCCCCAAACCCCCCCCCCCCCGCCCCCCCCTCTCGATGTATATATTTGATTCACACAATCTAGCCGATTTTGCACATAATTTTAGGCCTTGAATCAAAAATTGAAGCCAATCTGAATCTCTGACAGGCCACATTATGGAAAATAGTGGTAACAAATGATATTTACCGTTAAAATCTATTAGGGCCCTTTGTGATGTTTCTCTACACCTAAACCTGCTGAATATTGGCCTCATTAGACTCGTCATGTGCCCAAGAACCTAGCAGATGGACTAGATCGTCTTGATGTGGGCCCCACCTATGAAAAACCTCACAATATATATATATATAGCATGAGCTGGATGGCACTTGCTGTCAGCGTCCATAAGACACTGCAGCAAGCAATGTCCTACTGCTGGACACTGACAGGGATGATGGGTCCCACCACTGGTCCCACCTTGATGTATGTTGAATATCTACACTGTGCATTTGATGGGTCCCCTGTAAAAATGGGATACCCCCAAAAATCAGTCGTACACAAAACTCATGTGGCCCACACCATCTAAAAACATGTGAAGACCCGATAAATCAGCAAGTTCTATAGGTCTGATCATGAGGTATGCCTTATATCCAAACCATCCATCCATTTGGCGAGCTTGTCTTAAGGCTTGAGCAGAAAAATAAGACAGATCTAACTATCAAGTGGTCCACACTATAAAAAGTAGCGGGGGTTTTAACGTCTACCATTGAAACCCTTTTTCGGTCACAGAAGTTTTAGACCACTATGAAATTTATTTCTCCTCTTAATTCCAGGTCTTTGTGACCTTATGAACAAATTGGATGGAAAATAAACGTTATGGTGGGCCTTGTAAATTGTTTAACGGTGAAATCATTATCTCCACTACTATTTGTGGTGTGGTCTAGATAATCTTTGGATATGATTCATTTTTTTTTTAGATAATGGTCTAAAATTATCTCTAAAAATAGATAAACGGTGTAGATATAATAAATACATCACTTTGAGGCCCATGTAACTTTGATCTTCTTGAACCATTCGTACAACTTGGAGCTCGAGGATATAAAAACAATTGATGGGGCCCACCTAAAATTTGGTTGCATTTGAAACTTAGAATGGTCCCTTTAACCAAGTGGGACACACATAATGGATGGGCTGGATTTGTGAACCATGCCTCGGTGGCCCAACAAATGATTATGAATGTTTTAATGCTGGGTAACCCTCTCAACTTTTGTGTGTGGTGTGGCCCATGCAAGCCACATGTTGACTTGATTTTAAGCCAAGAGGCCCACTTAATGTTTACATCAGATCTGCACCACACATTGTCTTTGATAGACCATTTTAGTAAATGAGCCCAAAAATAAAGCTGATCCAAAATTTAGGTAGGCTGCACCACACAAATAGTAGAAATTGAACATTTACCGTTAAAGACTCTATCTGGGTTTACCACGATGTATCTGATTTATTGAGTCCATACATCATCCTTGACCAGCCCATTGCATAGTATGGTTTTAAAAATCAAGCTAATCCAAAGTCCACCTAGACCATAACACCTGAAATAGTAATGAATGAACTCTTATCACTAAAATTTTCCTAGGGCTGATGTTAATGATGCAATCTATATCCATACCATCCATCGAATTTACCAGATTATTGGAGCAGATCCTAACCTAAGGTGGGTCACACACAACTCAACCTCATGGAAAATCCCCATGAGCTCCACCGCATAGAACCCATTGTAAATTCCATTGATGCATAGGCCCAAAAATGTTAAGGCCCATTTTGAGTGAATGTCATGTGGGCCCAGTGATAGCCTTGTTTGGGCCAGCCTCTTCGAAAAGAGTTTGTAATCTCCATGTGTTGAATGAATGCTATCTTGAATCATGTGAAATTGTGTTGTGTATATGGTCAAACCAAAATTGTGTGGGATTGGGTTGCCGCCCTAGATTACCTACTTATATAACGAGTGCACAACCCTTTACCACTTGGCACTTTGGTTAGAGTGTGACCCTAAATAGTAGGATCATATGACATGTTTTTAAACCCTTAGACATGTTTAATTATAACAATGCGTGGACTCTAGTATTTTGAAGGTGCCATATACGTGTTTGGCCCCTTAATCATGTGGGCATGTGATGTATGTATGACCACCTAATCATATGCAATTGTGACGTATATGTAGTCGTCTAACTGTATGATTGTGAAATGCACACAAGGCCAACCAACTACATGAAATCAGGTGACATTGGTGGCTACCCAATGATATGACCACGTGCTTATGGGTATAGCCATAGTCACCTAAACCATGAACAATCAGGTTGTACGCGCAGATTTTCTTAGTCATGAGAATTATGGTATAGGTTGGATTATACAACTTGATAATAGAGTGGTCCTCAACTTGGTATTATGCGACACGAATATGATCCCTACATTCAACTCATTACTAAAGCGGAAGTAAGGACTGCTAAACTATATGCGATTTGATTAAATGTGGCCTTTGGTCAGTTCATCATGTGGCATTAAAGCCAAGATTATTAGCCGTGTGAAGTGTGAGGCGGTTGTTTCCTAAGATTAACATAATTAGTGTAACCTTATATTCGTGTGTAGGATTATGATTGTTTAATTATGTTTGGATATTTTGAAATGTGGACACTAGATTATGATAGCAATTGTATACATACTAAAATATGTGAAATTGTGGTACTGCCACCTCACCATGTGAAAGTTTAGTAAAGCGGTTGCCCCATCATGTGAGTTATGATGTAATGAAAGTACATAACCATCTAAACTTAAGCCCTTTATTATGACAAGTAGAGTGACATTTGTGTGGCCTCTCAACCATATAGACTTCTGATAATGGAGTAGCCACAAGACCATGTGGGCACATGAGAATTGTGTGGTCACTCCAGACTCATGGACTATGCCAATGATGTAACCTCTTGGGCATGTGAACTTAGGATGTGTGTCAAATTGATTGTTGGACCCATCTTATTAATAGTATTGGGCTTGATTTGTGGACTCCACTATTATGTTCACAATGACATTAGAATGGTGGGCCTATTAGCCTTAAAGCCCACCTTGAGTGGGTGCCTTGTGGGCCCATTAGTGTTAAACCTATCGGGCCCATAGGTTACTTCCTCTAGCTAAGAATATAAGACTCCATGAGAAGTACATATTGGACCTATGTTTGGGTTTGTTGGTAACTGCATGAGACTCCTTGTGATGTATGTTTGTGAAGTCCCATTTGGGCCTTGTGAATGAGTTATGATTGAGTCCTTAAATGAACCGTTTGTGGTAATCAAATGGACCACCCAACAAGCCAGAAGAATGGGATGTAGCAACCCACTAACTAACTTATTCAAGTGTGGCAATGAACTGAGCCTTAGTCCACTTGAGACGATAGCTAGACTTGTTGACATGTTGGATTAAAATTGAATTATGAATGTGGTGATGACATATGTGTGGTGATTGTGTGATATGATACGTGTAGTTTGATGCAATGATTTATGTTATAATGCTAGCTTATGTTCAAATTCTTGGATCTTTATGTGTGGATTTGATATTTGTATGGTATGTGTGTATTCCTTGCACATGTTTGACATACAGTCTGTTATGGTGACATTGTATGAGATTTTGTCCATACGATTGGTGCCAAGTGATGGATTGATCTTAATTGTGCAATTATGTGGTTGATGCACACTTGTGACGTGGAAGATGTGAACACTCATACAGCCCCATGATCATGGGGGAGAGTGCCATGAGAATACTATTTTTCCATGTTGGTACCATGATCATTTTAATTGGTCTAATGATATTTGTGCATATTGAATCTGCATGAACGCATACATGTACATGCATCAAGGATGAGGAGTGCATGGTGTCATGCCCCAAACTCGGAAACCAAGCTCAGAAAATTTTCGATCGTCGAATTCGGCACCAACAGCCTCCGTAGTACCCCATTCTCAGCTTCTAACGCCCATACACCAGATTTCGATCCTAGGATCCTACAAGGAGGATTTTTAGTATGAATTTATTTATTTATTTTGTAAAGGAGCATAACCACAAGCATAACCAAGTCCCGAACAACAACATCAACACCACATATCCACTAATATAAACATTCGAGTACAATGATGAAAGGGAAATACATAAATAACAAAATATCTAAAGTGATCTACCACAAGCTCCTGCTCAATGCTGCTGTGACCTAGTGTCACGTGCACGTAATGGTCATGTATAAGCTTATAGAAAGCTTAGATGGTGGTGTAAGTGTGAGCGCAAGATAATTGCCGAGTACACAAATATCAAAGTAAGCGAAAATACTGGCAAATCCATAACTCATACAATATTAGAGTATGTAATGAGGGGTCATAATGAGCCAAATATCATATACCAAGTATGCAATACAATATGCAATTCTGAATAGCTACGAATACCATTAGCCTCTCTAGGCCATATAAATGCAGAAAAATAATAACCCAAATGCCATATGCCGCAGATGTAATGCAATATGCAGATCCTGGCGAGTTCATAGTACCATCATCCTCATATAGACTATCCAATACAAAAGCATAGTCAACCAAATGCTATGTGCTGAGGATGCAATGCAATATGAGGTGCAAAAGAAATGACTAAACTGGAGTGTGCAATTGGGATCATAGTACGTAGTATCACAAGTTGTGGGGTCCATCATAAGGGACTTCTATCCAAACCAGTCCCATCCCTAAATTTGGATAGCTAGACTCAATGTGGTAGACTCCTGATCTTAGGTTAGTCGCGTACCCAAATGAAATTGTGACCATTAAAAAGGTACACATAACAATTTAGTGGCGCACCACCAGCTTGAGTGGATAGTGAATAAATGAATGAATAGGTAAAATATTGAGTATGCAATCGTGCTTAGAAAGTCCATATATTAGTACCGAACTTCTTTGGGATCACCACAGGGGTATAGTACACTCTACGCCACTTGCCTCCCCATCAAGCGCACAACTGGGTATGTGGAAGAGACTTTACTATCGACATACCAATATCGGTCCTGCTCATCAATAGCGGACCCATTTATGACCTAGTCAGACTCGGCCTAACATTACCAACTCTCTCGGGTGGGTAAGGCCACACCCCCTTTCAACCGACCACGACACAGTGAGAGACTCGGCCTATAGGTATACGACTCTCATGCGCTCATGTATTTCTAGTAGGTCTAGAAGTTGGAGTGTCCCTAGTACCAAGGGATTTAGAGACTTTAACCCATGGGCATATTAGATGCCCATATGTTAGAACTAAATATTTTCAGTGTCCCAACTGGCCATCCACAATATACCTGTGGAGGCCATGGCCCTGATGTTGCTAGGATGAACAGTGGTCATATCACAAAATGTGAGATACATGGGTCATGTCATCTAGTCATGCATCAAACCGCACGTACCGCACGATCATGTGGGGTAACTCCATCTCTCATGGAGTCCCATAATAATTAGCTGTAACACCCTGAAAATCGGGGGTCATGTATAAACCCGACTCCCGAGTTCCAGATCGTCACTTATGCAACAAAAATGATTATGATTCAGTGTTGTCTGAGTTAAAGCATTCACATGAGTAAAAGTTTTCCAAAACTGCAATTCATACTCCAGATTCAGTGATAAAAGCAAGCGAAAGACTAAAGGATATACATATCACTGGATGGAAAACAAAATAGATCTCAATTATCTCCAAAGTATGAATACATCTCTGAGTCTCATACACATGTAAATAAACAGAAATCAAATGTCAAAAATAGTCCCATTGAGAAGTCCCGTCAATCTAGGCCACCTAAGCAAAGCCGTCGTGGTACTTCATATATGAGAACTCGTCTTGGTCCTCATCATAATCCGGCTCTGTGTCCTGAATCGCTGCCTCACCTGCATCTAAGAAAGGGTCTGGTGGGTGTTGCAAACACCATCTCGTAACGTGAGAGTGAGTAGCTAACTCAGTGGAATAAGAGAGCAAAGATTAGCATGTTCTCAAATCAATCATGCGATAATAGTAAAGCAGTAAATCAAACATTCCTAATACTGTTGTTAATGCAATATGACGTGACATGACGGATGCCCTCACCGACGATCACCCTCATACGGCACTATCTTATGCCCACGGCATGCTTTCTTCCCACAGTGCTCCACATCTTTCAGGCACATGCAATGTGATGGTGATATGATTACCAAGTTATTATTAGTCCATTCATACAGAAGGATTGGGAAACTAAGGTACTTTCCTTATATCAATCCCAACACAGATCCTGTCTACGGTCATCACTCCTAGTAATCTCATACGATGTATATTTTGTAGGTCGCTGCAAGGGTTGCCAGGGCTGTTGCTCGCACTCGTTGCACCGCTCCCCCATCACCTTATCAATATAGGCCTACTGTACTCTCATTGCTACGGAAGGGTCGTCGCCTCCCGTAGACTCAGAATACGCTCGCGGTCACTACAAAGGGCTCGTCGCCTGATCAGTGTAGGCCGACAGTAAGAATATAGTGTCCCATACCACCATAATCTGCCCACAAGTCGTATGTGCTCACTGGTCACTACGGGGAGGTTTGTGGCCCCAGCGTAGGCCGACAGCTCGACCACGGTGTTCCATACCACCATGCCCGGCTCATGAGTCTTTATGGATCAAGGTACCATGGTTAATAGGGTTTACAATGGTAAGCTCAGTACCCTAGGTTCAAGCAGTTATGACTCATATAAGATGAACATACAATGGCCAGTCGGGTTAATTGATGGGCTCGACTAGCACGAGCGCATCTCAAGTCGAACGACATGAAGTGCATAAAACACCTCGTGTGGCCTAACCACTGCCTCCAACTCCAAAACACGACTCGCGTTCATTGACGCGTCGTTCGTGGCAAAGATAAGCCAACCATGAATTTACTCGGTTACCGACTGCCTGGACTAGGTATAGTGTAACGCCCGTGAAAAGTTCGTACTTGGGCTCGAGTACCAACTCGACCCGAAATTGCGTAGAATTCATTCCTTTAGAAAATATGACTAGGTTAGCTAGTGCAACGTTAGAATAGCTGGGAAATGGTCCCTGATCACTTTAAATACGTTCTACAAGGCCCAAAGCGAGTGGAACCAATGGTGCTATAATGCTCTAAAACCTCGGACCAAACTCTAAGCAGGTTTGTTCTCTGGACCACTTTGAATCTTTGCATTGGATCTAGACCGCACGTCGAAAGTCTGATACCTCCTATCTCAGACTGTTAGAACCGCCTAGCTGGACTTGACACTCATTCCGAAAATCAAGTCAAACCGATAATCACAGGCTATTTCATTGAGCCCGGACCGAAGAGAGTGAGAATAGGGTTAGAATTGGAATTTGAAATTCAAATCTGGCACACGATTTGACGCATCAGTATTAAGCGTTCTGACCGTTAGAATACAGCCAAATTATACCCTTGGATCAGGAAAAATATCTATTACATATCACGAGACTTATAGGCCTGATCTTGGTGCGATGACCGTTAAACTGAAACTGATCCGCCACGTGCGATCTGCGAACCCTACCGGTCTGAAAACTGGATGTGTGCTAGATCCAGTATGCATGAGCTTAAGTCCGACTGCATTTGGCCAGGGGACCTTCAGAAATGCTCTTTTAGACCAAAACGGCCCCGATTTGGTTAGGCACCAAGTAAACATTGTTCCCAAGCCTATTTTGGACATGTTTTAGGCTATAAAAGGGGTTGAAACCCTTACTCCTCTCTCCCATCCGAATTTGAGAGAAACCCTAACTTGGAAGAGAGAAAAAGGTGAGAGATTGTGAGAGAGTGGGAGAGTTCTTCCTGCCACTTGTGCTACGTATTGCACGTGCTTAAGCAACACACCTCTACCACTTTCCCGGCGATTTCACAGCGATTCTAGGTAAGTAAATACCCTAAATAGCTGCTGATTTGAGTTTTCTTTGTTTCCATAGCGATGTAGCTTATGGATCTCGTGTATTCGGTTCCCTATTCGCCGTAGACGAAGTGTATACGCTCCGTTTCAATTCACGAGTTTACAAGACATAAGGTGAGGATTTTAGACGCTTTGATTGACGGTTCCTAATGCTTTCAATGTCGTTTAATAGTAGATTCTTGACGGTATTGCTGTTTGACATGTAAAAAATGCTCTCCGTTTCCCGTTTCGTAAACTAACGAAGAATATGAGATTTAGGGCATTTTAGTCATTTGTAGGAAGTACTGTTTACATTCATATTTTGCTGATGTGATTGACATGGTTTGTTGTCGCATTAGGAAGTTAGGAATACGTGCATAATTAGTTTGGCAAAGAGATTCGCCTAATTGCGCACTTCGGGTCGCCATACTATATGTAGACTTAAGTGTGTAGTGTATGTGTTTGTATAAATACTTGTATTAGTATGTATTGAATTAAATGATGTTATGAGGTAGTTTGAGATTGATTTCTCAATTAATATGTTAACCTAAATGATTTCCTACATGTTGATTGTATGCATGATTTCATTACATGCATGAAACATATGTGCTTGAAGATTTACTTAAGTTGAATGTTATAACATGTGTTAACATGCTCATATGACTATATTTCAATTCCAATACTCTTACATAATTTTCTTATGTGTTTCCATAAGTATTTGGGACTAGACTTAGTCCAGGCAGTCGGTAACCGAGCGAATTCGTGGCTGACTGGTCTTAGCCACGAGCGACGCGTCGATGAACGCGAGTCGTGTTTGGAGTCGGCGGCAGTGGTTAGGCCACGCGAAGTGTTTTACGCACTTCATGTTGTTCGACTTGAGATGCGATCGTGCCAGTCGAGCCCGTCAAGTAACCCGACTGGCCGATGTATGTTCACCTTGTATGAGTCATAACTGCTTGAACCTAGGGTACTGAACTTACCATTGTAAACCCTGTTAACCATGGTACCTTGATCCACGAAGACTCATGAGCCGGGCATGGTGGTATGGGATACCGTGGTTGAGCTGTCGGCCTACGTCGGGGCCACAAACCTCCCCGTAGTGATCAGTGAGCACCAAGTCTCGTGAGCAGATTATGGTGGTATGGGACACTATATTCTAGCTGTCGGCCTACACTGATCAGGCGACGAGTCCTTTGTAGTGACCGCGAGCGTATTCTGAGTCCACGGGAGGCGACAACCCTTCCGTTGCAGTAGAGTACAGTAGGCCTGTATTGCAGTGACCTACGAAATATACATCGTATGAGATTACTAGGAGTGACGACCCTAGATAGGATCTGTGTTAGGATTGATACAAGGGAAGTACCTTAGTTTCCCAATCCTGCTGTTTGAATGGACTAATAACAACTTGAAAATCATATCACCATGCCATTGCATGTTCCTGGAAGATGTGGAGCACTTGAGGGTCGATTGCATGCCGCGGTCGTAAGATGTTGCTGTAAGAGGGAGATCGTCTGTGAGGGCATACATCACGTCATGTCATCTTGCATTAACAACAGTATTAGGATTGTCTGATTTACTGCTTTACTATTATCGCATGATTGAATTGTGAACATGCTAATCTTTGCTCTATGATTCCACTGAGTTGATCACTTACTCCCACGTTACGGGATGGTGTTTGCAACACCCACCAGACCCTGTGGTAGATGCAGGTGAGGCTGAGATCTAGGAGGCAGAGCCAGACTTTGACGAGGACCAGGACGAGTTCTCGTACATGCAGTATCACGACGGCTTTGCGTAGGCGGCCTGGATCGATGGGATTTCAGTGGGACCATTTTGGATATTTATTTTGTTCATGTACATGTATATGAGACTCAGAGATGTAGTCATACTTTGGAGACAGATGAGATTTACTTTGTTTTTCCATACAGTGATATATATATTGTTTAGTCTTCCGCTTGCTTTTATCACTGGATCTGAAGTATGAATTGCAGTTTTGGTACACTTTTACTCATGTGAATGCTTTAAATCAGAAAACATTGAATCATAATCATTTTTTTTGCATAAGTGACGGTCTGGAACTCGAGAGTTGAGTTTATACACGACCCCCGATTTTCAGGGTGTTACAAGTTGGCATCAGAGCATGAATAAGAGTATACTGGGCCTGGGTTATGGTCTCGCGTCATACGCTGTCACTTCCTTTGACTTATATGGGTGCGAGAAGGGTCTAGAAACATTTCTAGGACCGCAGATTCGCCATTAGGCTTTGTCTATTCGGATCGATCGCACGATCGAGTCTGTAACGCATCTCGGGTAGCGTAAAGCAACCCGAATAGCTTCTAAGCTGTAGAAAATTGGGTTGAGACATCCTATGAACGGTTTTAAACCCACAAAGGTAAATTCTTGGGCCGTGGGATGACCACGACTCCTGTATTCAATCGTCAAGGCTTAAAAACCCCGTTTCACCAAAAATCTTCAAAATTCTTCCTCTAAACACTCTGATCTGCATTTCTTTCTTATCCATTTCATGTTAGGCATAAAACATAATGTGAAAATAACACAAATTGGTACTTTCACAAAATTGTACAGTGAATAGTAAAATTTCATGAAAAATGGCCATAAGGCCATTCTAACTTAACTTTCTTTAGAAAATAAGGATCTAGATAGATGTACTAGCTCCTTCTACCCCAAATTCATATGCTGCATCATAGGGTTTTGTATTCAAGATTGCAAAATGGTCCTGAAAATCCCCGAACACATGTTTGGGCCTATGTAGGTCAAAATACCATGAACCAGGGGTCGGACCATATAGATCTGGGGTCCTTGGACCATGGGGGACCGAACCCATCTAGCCCCACCGGCCGGATGCACCACCGGTCGGCGATGCCATCGCCGATCCGGTGATGCATCGCCGTACAGGTGGGCCCCTTTGATGTGAATTTCGAACGCATGCCCTTAAATGGAATGTAAACCCTCCCCATGGGTCTCCCGTCCAAAGAAAACCCCCAAATCACACCCCTCCTTCACAAACAGCCCTCCCCATAGCTCCATTTTCATTTTCCAGCAACCGTTTCCAAAATTCGGGATCCCAAATCACCTCTAGATCCCTCCTTGGCCAAAACCGACCACCATCCATCGATCCTTGGGAGTTGGCAGCCCTTCGTCTTGAAGATTTCACCATTTGGAGCTCCAAAAACCCCCAAATCGAGCTGAAATCGTGAGGTGCTCCATTCCACTTTTTCGTTTTCATTTCTCCTTGAAAATATACTCTTGGGAAGCTTGAAGCATCCCTCTACGACGCCTAGATCTCCTTTTTTCAGATTGGGCAGCCACTTCTCCACATTTTTACCATTTTTCATGGCCTTCGTGGAAGCCATTTTAGGCCTTTTATCACTCTCATCCATCATATCTTTGATGGGTAAAAGGAAAACTGCAACAGACGAGACTGGGCCAAGCCACCCTGCTCAATCGAGAAGACCGCGGGGTGGTGCCGCAAGTTCAAGCGCCGCCGCAGGTCCAGCTGCAGCCCTAGAGTGCCGTACAAAGCGGGATTTGGATCCCCATGCTCACCTTGGGCGAGCAATTCTATCAGAGATGCCTCACGGCCAATACACTGATCGGAAAGTGTTATTTGAGGCGAACGTGGATGGACGACTATTCGGCGAATATCTATTGTTCGAACGCATTGAAGCTGTGCATTGGAGTCCGATCTTTGAAGCTCGCGCTCGTGCTAATGTGAGCACCGTTCGTGCCTTCTATGCTAGTATCCAGAATCCTACCTTGGAGCCTTTACAGTTCAAAATTCCTTTTGGTAGAGATCGGATGGCTACGATTGATGTGCAACTGATTGCACGACTTCTGAATGTGCCTCTTGGTGATGTTCATCCTAGTGAGAAGAATCTGAGGAGTAGACGTGAACGAGATCGCCGCACCAGGTTTCTGTGCGGTAAGTTAGTTCCATGGCAGCCTAATAATAGTCTTAAGGCGACGTACATGTCTGATGATTTACGCCTGCTGCACCATATCTGCACGTTCAATGTTTATCCCAGGTCGACGAATCGCATTGAATGTACATGCCTTATGGTTGATTTCCTGTATCTGGTGGCCCAGGGAGAGAATGTATGCATGGCTACTTTCATCTTACGACAAATAATCCTCATAGCCAGGTCAAGAAGAACATCCAAATCGCTTCCTTTTGGCCGACTGATTCGCAAGATTACGCTTGAGTTTGCCTACAGACTTGGGCCGGAATTGCCAGTATCGATTCATACCATTGATGAGTCGACTATGGTCAAGATGAAGATTGGGTCGCAGTACCGTGAAAATCAGCTCTAGGAGGACAGTGAAGATGACTTTGATGATGAGGAAGATCAAAGCAAAGAAGAACCTGGAGCAGAGGTTCAGGAAGAAGCTCAGGAAGAGGCAGAGGAGGAGGCTCAGGATACAGATGAGAGCCCTCCTCCTTCTACGCAGGCTATTATCTATGATCGCATTGCTCGGATGGAGGAGAGTCAGACCGCTTTGTGAAGGGAAGTTCAAGAACTTCGAACAGAAGTCGCGGATGCCAAGGCCGTTACAAAGAAGAAATTAGGCAAGGTGACTCGCACCTTGAAGGCGATCCTATGTTGCTTACAGGATAAGGGTGCTCCTCCTCCATCCCCAGACTCAGATTAGCGATGCGACCTTTGATATAGTTGTCAGTAGTTAGTCATTTCCTGCTTTATGAGTGTAAGCCTGTTAGGGCTAGTGCTTTTCTTATGTTGCTGTTGCAATTTTAACTATCTTAGTTCCCATGTATTTCTCGTCGTGATGCTTGTAAGGATATATCCCTTGTATTGTGACAATTTTGATTAAATGAAATGCATGGAATGCCTTTGACTCCTTGTGTAAATGATTGCGGTGTAATTGTGCTATTAAGACTGACAAGGTTGCGCCTTATTTTGAATATAGGGAATGCCGCCTAAGGCTATGCGGAGCACGGTTCGGCTTGCACTGACTGAGCATATGGATCAGACTCCTTCGCAGTCTGACACTCATGCGGACCCTGCCTTGGGCCCGATTCCTGAGGCAGTTCGATCGTCTCAGCCTGCCGCTGGTCCTACAGTTGGACCACCGCCATTTACACCGTCAGTCAGAGAGCCATATCGTGCATCTACTTCGACACAGCATCTGCCACAGCCTGCTCCACCCCCTGACAGATTCGAGTAGATGATGGCTATGATGCTGCAGCAGCAGCAGCTTCTGACTACCATCGTGGGGACATTAGCCCAGGGTGGGGGTGCGGCTCCATCTACTCCACCTGCACCACCTGCGCATCCAGCTGAGGATGCTGATACATACGCCCAGGATGAGGGCATGGCTCATCCTGCGCCGCCTACTTACCCTGCGGGGAATCCCGCCGATACACGGGGCCTATTAGAGCGATTTCAGCGCTTGCGGCCTCCTACTTTCACGGGTTCTCACAGACCCGAGGAGGCTGAGTACTGGCTCGACCGTGTGTCGAAGATTTTGCGGATGTTACATTGCACTAAGGCTGAGCAGGTAGAGCTGGCTACATTCCTGTTTGAGAGAGAGGCCAGCCTGTGGTGGGATAGCGTACTGCGGACCGTTGCCGCCGACTATGTATGGACGTGGGCAGCGTTTGAGTTCCGCTTCCATGAGAAGTATTATCCCCAGACTTACAGGCACGACAGGGAGAATGAGTTTCTCCGTCTCAGACAGGCAGCTATGACAATTACGGAGTATGAGCATCGGTTCACGGAGTTGGGCAGATACGTCTCGACGATTTTGGCTGATGAGCAGATGCACATACAGCGCTTTTTGGAGGGTTTGCGACCGGACATTCGGTCGAAGATGTGCTGTGTGACCATTCCTTCATATGCGGAGTTGATTCACATGTCCATGCGGGCAGAGCAGGATGTGGATCGACTTGCGCTATCTCGTGGCCCGGTTGCTTCTAGGCTGCGACCAAACATACAGGACAGGCCCCTCGCGGGCAAGAGGCCTCGCATTGACCCTCCTACTTGGCCCATAGCGCTAGCACCATCGTTTCGACGCCCCGAGTTATTGTGCACATACTGTGGGAGGTCAGGCCACTTGGCGCAGAGCTGCTTCTCTCGGATGCGGGACAGCGGGTTCTCACAGTCGCAGAAGATTGACTGTGCTCGTTCACAGGCGATATCAGCACCGCCTTTACGGTTAGCTCCTGCGCACCCTACATTCAGACCTCCGGTATCGCAGATCAGACAGCCTCCATGGCCCTTGACGCAGTGGCTGAACCGGCCACAGCAGGCTCGGGTTCATGCATTGACAGCTGAGGCAGCTGCGACGCCGACTTTCCAGCATTCAGCCTTCGAGGTCACGGCCCATATTGGAGGTACTCCCATTCTTGTGATGGTGGACACTGGTTCCACGATTTCTTTGATATCGTGTGCCGTAGTCAGGCGTCTTGGGTTACAAACTATCACTATGGATAGCGTGCGAGTCTTTGCAGCTCAAGGAGATTATTCGGATGTTACCCAGATGTGTGAGGGTTGTTTAGTTAATCTGGGAGGCAGGACGATGGCTCTTGATCTTGTCGTCGATCCCTCGCTCGTTTATCTCGACGTCATTCTTGGCATGGACTGGTTGACTGCTGGGAGGGCCGAGATTGACTGCGAGGCTCGTATGGTGACGGTGTACGAGCCTGAGGGCACGCCTTTCATGTTTTCAGTGCGGGTAAATCTTCCTTTCCGCATACTTAGTTACGCCACTTTATTGCGCGACACTGGTGCCCAGGTACTCGAGCATGTGCCAGTCGTTTCCGAGTTCAGGGATCTGTTCAGGAAGATCCCTGGTTTGCCGCCCCGACGTGAGATCGATTTCACTATCGATCTGGTTCCTGGTTCTACACCCATCTCACTGCCGACGTATCGCATGGCACCATGTGAGATGGAGGAGTTGAGGATGCAGATTGATGGTCTGCTAGAGCTTGGCCTTATACGGCCTAGTGTGTCTCCTTGGGGAGCACCGGTCCTATTAGTGAGGAAGAAGGACGGTTCGATGCGATTGTGTATTGATTATAACAGGCTGAACCAGCTCACGGTGAAGAACAAGTACCCTTTACCCAGGATCGATGACTTGTTTGATCAGTTGAGAGGAGCGCAGTACTTCTCGAAGATTGATCTTCAGTCGGGATATCATCAGTTGCGCGTCAGGATGAGGACGTGCAGAAGATAGCATTTAGGACCAGTTTTGGCCACTACGAGTTCCTCGTGATGTCGTTCGGTCTTACGAATGCACCGGCCGTGTTCATGGATCTGATGAAACGGGTATTTCGGACTTTCCTCTATCGATTCGTCGTTGTATTCATTGACGACATTTTGGTGTACTCTAGGAGTCGAGAGGAGCATGAGGAGCACTTACGTTTGGTCCTAGATGCGCTCAGATAGCATTAGTTGTTCGCACAGTACAAGAAGTGCGACTTCTGGAAGCAGGAGGTGAAGTTTCTGGGAACGTGGTGTCTAAGGATGGCATGGCAGTTGACCTGTCTAATAGCTGCGGTGCAGGACTGGGAGCAGCCTGGTTCTGTCACTGAGGTGAGGAGTTTCTTGGGTCTCGCTGGCTACTATCGGCGCTTCATAAAGGACTTCTCGAAGATCGCGAGACCCTTATCTCAGTTGACACAGAAGGACGTGAAGTTCACCTGGAATGACAAGGCGGAGTCAGCTTTTCAGGAGCTGAAGGACAGACTTACGTCCGCCCCTGTGCTAGTATTACCAGAGCAAGGGGTTAGATACACTATATATACTGACGCGTCTAGCGTTGGTTTGGGTTGTGTCCTTATGCAGAGGGACAGGGTAATTTCGTATGCCTCGAGACAATTAAGGAAGCACGAGGAGAATTACCCTACACACGACCTAGAGTTGGCAGCCGTTATATTCGCACTGAGACTCTGGAGACATTACCTCTACGGAGAGGAGTTCGAGCTCTTTTGCGACCACAAGAGCCTCAAGTACATATTCACGCAGCGAGATTTGAATATGAGGCAGCGGTGATGGATGGAGACGTTGAAAGACTTCAAGTTTGAAGTCTCTTACCATCCTGGGAAGGCGAACCTTGTGGCTGATGCATTGAGCCGCAAGAAGGCTATAGAGTTTGCGGCTCCGCTGATGGTTGCTGAGTGGGATATGGTTGAGTTTTTGCGAGACTTTGAGCAGAAACTCACCGTAGAGGAGCCGTTTGAGTTCATCGCACATGTACAGGTGCGATCTCAGATCGATGACCGAATCATCGAGGCACAGAGGGACGATGCGCATCTTACTGAGCTTCGAGAGCAGGCTAGTGATGATGCTGACGCCGACTGGCGAGTTGGTATGGATGGGGGCTTACGTTACCGTGGCCGCCTATGCGTCCCAGATGTCCCCGACTTAAGATGAGAGATTCTCGAGGCTGCGCATTGTACTAGACTCGCGATGCATCCAAGCAGCACAAAGATGTATCGTGACGTGAAGAGGACGTATTGGTGGGAAGGTATGAAGACCCACATAGCTGAGTTCGTGTCCCGTTGTCTCACTTATCAGCAGGTGAAGGCAGAGCATCGCCGACCACCTGGACTTTTACAGCCTATGCCGATTGCAGAGTGGAAGTGGGATTTCATTTCCATGGACTTCATTTCTGGGTTGCCGAAGATGAGGAAGGGACATGATTCCATTTGGGTGATCGTCGACCGTCTGACGAAGTCGGCGCACTTCCTACCGATCAGAGTTACGAACTCTGCAGACGAGCTGGCTAGATTGTACATCAGAGAGATTGTGCGTCTGCATGGAGTTCTGTTGGAGATCGTGTCGGACAGAGACACGCGGTTCACTTCTATCTTCTGGACTCACATTCAGGAGGCTATGGGTGTGAAGTTAAAATTCAGTACTGCCTTCCACCCACAGACAGACGGACAGACAGAGCGGGTGAACCAGATCTTGGAGGACATGTTGCGAGCTTACGCATTGGACTTCAAGGACAGTTGGGATGATTGTCTTGCATATGCGGAGTTTGCGTACAACAACAGTTTTCAGGCGAGTATCGGTATGGCACCTTATGAGGCACTGTATGAGCGACCTTGTCGCGCACCGCATTGCTGGTTAGAGGTCGGTGAGCGTAGCTTGATTGGCCCAGAGTTAGTGCAGGCGACGTCAGAGAAGATTGATACTATTCGACGTCGGCTTCTTACAGCGCAGAGCAGACAGAAGAGCTACGCCGATACGAGACGGAGGCCACTAGAGTTCACAGTTGGGGATCATGTGTTTTTGCGAGTTTTCCCTATGAAGGGAGTCCTTCAGTTCGGGAAGAAGGGGAAGCTGGCACCGCGATTCATTGGCCCGTTCCAGATCCTCGATCGTGTGGGAGCGGTGGCTTACCGATTGTCTTTACCCACTCCTCTCGCGAGCGTTCACAACGTATTTCATGTTTCTATGCTGAAGAAGTACGTTATGGATCCTTCCCATATCATCAGATGGGAGCAGGTGCAGTTAGGAGAGGATGTTACATATATCCTGCGACCGACACGTATCCTAGACAGGAAGGAGCAGGTACTGCGTAGCAAGGTGATTCCCCTTGTGAAGGTATTATGGACGCATCACTCTGAGGAGGAGGCTACCTGGGAGACAGAAGCCGAGATCAGAAAGAACTACCCACAGCTTCTCGAGGAGTACGAAAAGGTACAAAATTTCGAGGACGAAATTATTTGTTAAGGGGGGTAGATTGTAACGCCCGTGAAAAGTCCGTACTTGGGCTCGAGTACCAACTCGACCCGAAATTGCATAGAATTCATTCCTTTAGAAAATATGACTAGGTTAGCTAGTGCAACATTAGAATAGCTGGGAAATGGTCCCTGATCACTTTAAATACGTTCTACAAGGCCCAAAGCGAGTGGAACCAATGGTGCTATAATGCTCTAAAACCTCGGACCAAACTCTAAGCAGGTTTGTTCTCTGGACCACTTTGAATCTTTGTATTGGATCTAGGCCGCACGTCGAAAGTCCGATACCTCCAATCTTAGACCGTTAGAACCGCCTAGATGGACTTGACACTCATTCCAAAAATCAAGTCAAACCGATAATCACAGGCTATTTCATTGAGCCCGGACCGAAGAGAGTGAGAATAGGGTTAGAATTGGAATTTGAAATTCAAATCTGGCACACGATTTGACGCATCAGTATTAAGCGTTCTGACCGTCAGAATACAGCCAAATTACACCCTTGGATCAGGAAAAATATCTATTACATATCACGAGACTTATAGGCCTGATCTTGGTGCGATGACCGTTAAACTGAAACTGGTCTGCCACGTGCGATCTGCGAACCCTATCGGTCTGAAAACTGGATGTGTGCCAGATCCAGTATGCATGAGCTTAAGTCCGACCGCATTTGGCCAGGGGACCTTCAGAAATGTTCTTTTGGACCGAAACGGCCCCGATTTGGTTAGGCACCAAGTAAACATTGTTCCCAAGCCTATTTTGGGCATGTTTTAGGCTATAAAAGGGGTTGAAACCCTCACTCCTCTCTCCCATCCGAATTTGAGAGAAACCCTAACTTGGGAGAGAGAAAAAGGTGAGAGATTGTGAGAGAGTGGGAGAGTTCTTCCTGCCACTTGTGCTACGTATTGCACGTGCTTAAGCAACACACCTCTACCACTTTCCCGGCGATTTCACCGCGATTCTAGGTAAGTAAATACCCTAAATAGTTGCTGATTTGAGTTTCCTTTGTTTCCATAGCGATGTAGCTTATGGATCTCGTGTATTAGGTTCCTTATTCGCCGTAGACGAAGCGTATACGCTCCGTTTCAATTCACGAGTTTACAAGACATAAGGTGAGGATTTTAGACGCTTTGATTGACGGTTCCCAACGCTTTCAATGTCGTTTAATAGTAGATTCTTGATGGTATTGCCGTTTGACATGTACAAAATGCTCTCCGTTTCCCGTTTCGTAAACTAACGAAGAATATGAGATTTAGGGCATTTTAGTCATTTGTAGGAAGTACTGTTTACATTCATATTTTGCTGATGTGATTGACATGGTTTGTTGTCGCATTAGGAAGTTAGGAATTTGTGCATAATTAGTTTGGCGAAGAGATTCGCCTAATTGCGCACTTCGGGTCGACATACTATATGTAGACTTAAGTGTGTAGTGTATGTGTTTGTATAAATGCTTGTATTAGTATGTATTGAATTAAATGATGTTATGAGGTAGTTTGAGATTGATTTCTCAATTAATATGTTGACCTAAATGATTTCCTACATGTTGATTGTATGCATGATTTCATTACATGTATGAAACATATGTTCTTGAAGATTTATTTAAGTTGAATGTTATAACATGTGTTAACATGCTCATATGACTGTATTTCAATTCCAATACTCTTACATAATTTGCTGATGTGTTTCCATAAGTGTTTGGGACTAGACTTAGTCCAGGCAGTCGGTAACCGAGCGAATTCGTGGCTGACTGGTCTTAGCCACGAGCGACGCGTCGATGAACGCGAGTCGTGTTTGGAGTCGGCGGCAGTGGTTAGGCCACGCGAAGTGTTTTACGCACTTCATGTCGTTCGACTTGAGATGCGATCGCGCCAGTCGAGCCCGTCAAGTAACCCGACTGGCTGATGTATGTTCACCTTGTATGAGTCATAACTGCTTGAACCTAGGGTACTGAACTTACCATTGTAAACCCTGTTAACCATGGTACCTTGATCCACGAAGACTCATGAGCCGGGCATGGTGGTATGGGATACCGTGGTTGAGCTGTCGGCCTACGTCGGGGCCACAAACCTCCCCGTAGTGATCAGTGAGCACCAAGTCTCGTTCCGGAGCCTATTTCCGGCGTTTTTAAGCTTATAAAAGGGGTTGAAACCCTCATTTCTCCCTTCCATCCGAAAATCCCAAACCCTAGAGAAAAGGAGAGAGAGTTTGAGAGAAAGAGAGGAAGGGAATTTTCCCGCTTCCGAGCCGCCGACTGCTAGTGCTTCAGCACTTCTTCCCAATCACCTGGCTGGTGATTTCTCCCTGTTTTTAGGTATAAAATAACCCTAAAACTTGCTGATTTAGGGTTTACTTAGATTCATAGCATGTTAGCTAACGTATTCCATAAATCAGGTTCTCCTACTGCCGTAAACGAAGCGTACACGCTCCGTTCAAAATCCCGCAACCGTAAGAGAATAGGTGAGGATTTTAGACGCTTTGATTGACGGTTTACAACGCTTTCAATGTCGTTTAATAGTAGATTATCGACGGCATCGCCGTTTGACATGTACAACATGCTCTCCGTTTCCTATTTCGTAAATTAACGAAGAATATGAGATTTAGGGCATTTTAGTCATTTGTAGGAAGTACGGTCTACATGCATATTTTGCTGACGTGATTGACATGGTTTGTCACCGCATTAGGGAGTTAAGAATGCTTGCATAACTAGTTTGGCGAAGAGATTCGCCTAGTTGCGCACTTCGGGTCGACATACTATATGTAGACTTAAGTGTGTAGTGTATGTGTTTGTATAAATGCTTGTATTAGTATGTATTGAATTAAATGATATTATGTAGTAGTTTGAGATTGATTTCTTGATTAATATGCTGACTTAAATGATTTCCTACATGTTGACCTTATGCATGATTGCATTACATGCATAAAAAGTATGCCTTGAAGAATTGCTTAAGTTGAATGTTATAACATGTGTTAACATGCTCACATGATTGTATTTAGATTCCAATACTTTTACATGTAATGCTAATGTGATTCCATAGATGTGTGGGACTAGACTTAGTCCAGGCAGTCGGTAACCGAGCGCATTCGTGGCTGACTGGTCATAGCCACGAACGACGCGTCGATGAACGTGATTCGTGTTTAGAGTTGGCGGCAGTGGTTAGGCCACGCGAAGTGTTTTACGCACTTCATGTCGTTCGACTTGAGATGCGATCGCGCTAGTCGAGCCCGTCAAGTAACCCGACTGGCCGATGTATGTTCACCTTGTATAAGTCATAACTGCTTGAACCTAGGGTACTGAACTTACCATTGTAAACCCTATTAACCATGGTACCTTGATCCACGAAGACTCATGAGCCGGGCATGGTGGTATGGGACACCGTGGTCGAGCTGTCGGCCTACGCCGAGGCCACAAACCTCCACGTAGTGACCAGTGAGCACCAAGTCTCGTGAGCAGATTATGGTGGTATGGGACACTATATTCTAGCTGTCGGCCTACACTGATCAGGCGACGAGTCCTTTGTATTGACCGCGAGCGTATTCTGAGTCCACGGGAGGCGACAACCCTTCCGTTGTAGTAGAGTACAGTAGGCCTATATTGATAAGGTGATGGGAGAGCGGTGCAACGAGTGCGAGCAACAGCCCTGGCAGCCCTTGCAGTGACCTACGAAATATACATCGTATGAGATTACTAGGAGTGACGACCCTAGATAGGATCTGTGTTGGGATTGATACAAGGGAAGTACCTTAGTTTCCCAATCCTGCTATTTGAATGGACTAATAACAACTTGGAAATCATATCACCATGCCATTGCATGTGCCTGGAAGATGTGGAGCACTTGAGGGTCGATTGCATGCCGCGGTCGTAAGATGTTGCCGTATGAGGGAGATCGTCGGTGAGGGCATACATCACGTCATGTCATCTTGCATTGACAACAGTATTAGGATTGTCTGATTTACTGCTTTACTATTATCGCATGATTGAATTGTGAACATGCTAATCTTTGCTCTATGATTCCACTGAGTTGATCACTCACTCCCACGTTACGGGATGGTGTTTGCAACACCCACCAGACCCTGTTGTAGATGCAGGTGAGGCTGAGATCCAGGAGGCAGAGCCAGACTTTGACGAGGACCGGGACGAGTTCTCGTACATGCAGTATCACGACGGCTTTGCGTAGGCGGCCTGGATCGATGGGATTTCAGTGGGACCATTTTGGATATTTATTTTGTTCATGTACATGTATATGAGACTCAGAGATGTGGTCATACTTTGGAGACAGATGAGATTTACTTTGTTTTTCCATACAGTAATATATATATTGTTTAGTCTTCCGCTTGCTTTTATCACTGGATCTGAAGTATGAATTGCAGTTTTGGTATACTTTTACTCATGTGAATGCTTTAAATCAGACAACATTGAATCATAATCATTTTTGTTGCATAAGTGACGGTCTGGAACTCGGGAGTTGAGTTTATACACGACCCCCGATTTTCAGGGTGTTACATATAGTCCCAAACATTTATGAATTCACATCAGCAATCACATAAGAGTAATGGGAATGAAATACAACAATGTGAGCATGTTAACACATGTTATAACATACAACTTAAGTAAATCATCTAACACATGCATTTCATTCATATAATGAAATCATGTATATAGCCAACATATAGGAAATCATTTACATCAGCATATTATTTGAGAATTCAATCTCAAACTAATTCATAACACCATTTAATTCAATACATACTAATACAAACATTTATACAAACACTTAGTCTACACACTTAAGTCTACATATAGAATGTCGACTCAAAGTGCGCATTTGGGCGAATCTCTTCACCAAACTGATTATGCACGCATTCCTAATATCCTAATGCGACAAGAAGCCATGTCAATCATATCAGCAAAATATGGATGAAAACAGTATTTCCTACAAATGACTAAAATGCCCTAAATCTCATATTTTTAGTCTGCTTACGAAACAGGAAACGGACAGCATGTTGTACATGTCAAATGGCATTGCCATCGATAATCTACTATTAAACGACATTGAAAGCGTTGAAATCAGCCAATCAAAGTGTCTAGAATCCACACCTTTTATCCTAGAAGTGTATTGATTCGAACGGAGCGTATACGCTTCGTCTACGGTGAACAGGCAACCTATTTCACAAGATGTATAAGCCACCATGCTAAGGAACTGACGGAACCTTAAATCAGTAAGTATTTAGGGTCTTTTCTTACTTAGAATTACGGCGAAATCATCGGGAAAGTGATTGAGGTGCGTTGCTTAAGCACGTGCAACAGGTAGTGCAAGCAGCAGGAAGTTCTCTCCCACTCTCTCTCACAATCTCTCACCTTTTCTCTCACACCAGATAGGGTTTCTAGCAAATTCGGATGGGTGATAGAAGTGACGGTTTAAGCCCCTTTTATAACCTAAAACATGCCCAAAATAGGCTTGGGAACAATGTTTACTTGATGCCTAACCAAATCGGGGCTGTTTCGGTCCAAAAAGATATTTCGGGAGGTCCCCTGGCCGAACGCGATTGGACTTAAGTTCATGCATGTTGGATGTCACTCACATCCCATTTTGAGACCAGTAGTGTCCGTAGATTGCACGTGGCGGTCCAGTTTCAGTTCAGCGGTCATCGCACGTAGATCAGATCTACAAGTCTCATGATATGAAAGAGAAATTTTTCCTGATCAGAGGGTGTAATTTGGTTGAATTCTGACGGTCAAAACACTTAATAATAACGCGCCAAGTCGTGTGCCAGATTTTAATGTCAAAATTCTAAATCTACCCTATTCTCACTCTCTTCACTCCAGGCTCAATGAAATAGCCTCTGAATGTCGGTTGGACTTGATTTTCGAAATGATTGTCAAGTCCAGCTAGGCGGTTATAACGGTCTAAGATTGTAAGTATTGGACTTTCGACGCGCGGTCTAGATCCAATACAAAGTTTCAAAGAGGTCCTGAGAACAAACCGGTTTAGAATTTGATCCGAGGTTTTAGAGTTTATAGCGTCATTGGTTCTACTCGATTTGGGTCTTATAGAACGTATTTAAAGTGATCAGGGACTATTTTCCAGCTACTCTAGCGTTGCGCTAGCTAACTTACACTTATTTTCCAAAGGAATTAATCCTACGCGATTTCTGGTCGAGTTAGTACTCGAGTCCAAGTATGAATTTTTTCAGGGCGTTACAATCTACCTCCCTTAATAAAAATTTCATCCTCAAAATTTGTACCTTTTCGTACTCCTCAAGAAGCTGTGGGTAGTTCTTTCTGATATCGGCTTCTGTCTCCCAGGTAGCCTCTTCCTCAGAGTGATGCGTCCACAATACCTTCACAAGGGGAATCACCTTGCTACGCAGTACCTGCTCCTTCCTATCTAGGATACGCATCGGTCGCAGGATATATGTAACATCCTCTCCTAACTGCACCTGCTCCCATCTGATGATATGGGAAGGATCAGAAACGTATTTCTTCAGCATAGATATATGAAATACGTTGTGAACGCTCGCGAGAGGCATGGATAAAGCCAAACGGTATGTCACTGCTCCCACACGATCGAGGATCTGGAATGGACCAATGAATTGCGGTGCCAGCTTCCCCTTCTTCCCGAACCGAAGGACTCGCTTCATAAGAGAAACTCATAAAAATACATGATCCCCAACCGTGAACTCTAGCGGCCGCCGTCTCGTATCGGCATAACTCTTCTGTTTGCTCTGCGCTGTGAGAAGCCGACGTCTAATAATATCAATCTTCTCCGATGTCGCCTGCACTAACTCTGGGCCAATCAATCTGCGCTCACCGACCTCTGCCCAGCAATGCGGTGCTCGACAAGGTCGCCCATACAACACCTCGTAAGGTGCCATACCGATACTCGCCTGGAAACTGTTGTTGTACGCAAACTCCGCATATGCCAGACAGTCATCCCAATTGTCCTTGAAGTCCAATGCGCAAGATCACAACATGTCCTCTAAGATCTGGTTCACTCGCTCTGTCTGTCCGTCTGTCTATGGGTGGAAGGCAGTACTGAAATTCAACTTCACACCCATAACCTCCTGAATGCGAGTCCAGAAAATATAAGTGAACCGCATGTCTCTGTCCGACACAATCTCCAACGAAACTCCATGCAGATGCACGATCTCTCTGATATATAGTCTGGTCAGCTCGTCTGCAGAGTTCACGACTCTGATCGGTAGGAAGTGCGCTGACTTCGTCAGACGGTCGACGATCACCCATATGGAATCATGTCCCTTCCTCGTCTTCGGCAGCCCTGAAATAAAATCCATGAAAATGAAGTCCCACTTCCACTCTGCGATCGACACAGGCTGAAGAAGTCCAGGTGGTCGGCGATACTCTGCCTTCACCTACTGGCAAGTAAGACAACGGGACATGAACTCTGCTATGTGGGTCTTCATACCTTCCCACCAATAGGTCCTCCTCAAGTCGCGATACATCTTTGTACTGCCTGGATGCATCGTGAGTCTGGTACAATGCGCAGCCTCGAGAATCTCTCATCTCAAGTCAGGGATATCTGGGATGCATAGGCGGCCACGATAACGTAAGCCCCCATCTGTGCCAACTCACCATTCGGCATCTGCATCATCACTGGCCTGCTCTTGAAGCTCAGTCAGACGCGCTTCATCCCTCTGCGCCTCGATGACCCGGTCATCGATCTGAGATCGCACCTGCACATGTGCGATGAACTCATATGGCTCCTCTACAGTGAGTTTCTGCTCAAAGTCTCGCAAAAACTCAACCATATCCCACTCAACAACCATCAGCGGAGCCGCAAACTCTATCGTCTTCTTGCGGCTCAACGCGTCAGCCACAAGGTTCTCCTTCCCAGGATGGTAAGAGACTTCGAACTTGAAGTCCTTCAAAGTCTCCATCCATTGCCGCTGCCTCATATTCAAGTCTCGCTGTGTGAATATGTACTTGAGGCTCTTGTGGTCGCAAAAGAGCTTGAACTCTTCTCCATAGAGGTAATGTCTCCAGAGTCTCAGTGCGAATATGACGGCTGCCAACTCCAGGTCGTGTGTAGGGTAATTCTCCTCGTGCTTCCTTAATTGTCTCGAGGCATACGAAATTACTCTGTCCTTCTACATAAGGACATAACCCAGACCAACGCTAGACGCGTCAGTGTATATAGTGTATCTAACCCCTTGCTCTGGCAATACTAGCATAGGGGCGGACTTAAGTCTGTCCTTCAGCTCCTGAACAGCTGACTCCGCCTTGTCATTCCATGCGAAGTTCACGTCCTTCCGTGTCAACTGAGATAAAGGTCTTACAATCTTCGAGAAATCTCGAACGAAGCATCGATAATAGCCAGCGAGACCCAAGAAACTCCTCACCTCAGTGACAGAACCAGGCTGCTCCCAGTCCTGAACTTTAGCTACCTTCGCCAGGTCAACTGCCATCCCATCCTTGGACACCACGTGTCCCAGGAACTTCACTTCCTACTTCCAGAAGTCGCACTTCTTGTACTGTGCGAACAACTGATGCTGTCTGAGTGTATCCAGGACCAAGCGCAAGTGCTCCTCATGTTCCTCTCGACTCCTGGAGTATACCAAAATGTCGTCAATGAATACAATGATGAATCGATAGAGGAAAGGCCGAAATACCTGGTTCATCAGATCCATGAACACGGCTGGTGCGTTCATGAGACCGAACGACATCACAAGGAACTCGTAGTGGCCAAAGCTGGTCCTGAATGCTGTCTTCTGCACTTCCTCATTCCTGACGCGCAACTGATGATATCCTGACTGAAGATCAATCTTCGAGAAGTACTGCGCTCCTCTCAACTGATCAAATAAGTCATCAATCCTGGGTAAAGGATACTTGTTCTTCACCGTGATCTGGTTCAGTCTGTGATAATCAATACACAATCGCATCGAACCATCCTTCTTCCTTACAAACAGGACTGGTGCTCCCAAACAGGACTGGTGTTCCCCAAGGAGACACACTGGGTCGAATAAGGCCAAGCTCCAACAGACCATCAATATGCGTCCTCAACTCCTCAATCTCACACGGTGCCATGCGATACGTCGGCAGTGAGACGGGCGCGGAACTAGGCACCAGATCGATAGTGAAATCAATCTCTCGTCGAGGCGGCAAACCAGGGATCTTCCTGAACAGATCTTCAAAATCACAAACAACTGACGTATGCTCAAGCATCGGAACATCAGCGTCCCGAAGTAAAGAAGCGTAGCTAAGTATACGAAATGGGAGATTTACCCGAACTGAAAATGTAAAAGGCGTGCCCTCTGGCTCGTACACCGTCACCATACGAGTCTCGCAGTCAATCTCGGCCCTCCCACTAGTCAACCAGTCCATGCCAAGAATGACGTCGAGATAAACAAGAGAGGGGTCGATGATAAGATTAAGAGTCATCGTCCTGCCTCCCAGATCCACCAAGCAACCCTCACACATCAGGGTGGCATCAGAAAAATCTCCATGAGCTAAAAGGACTCGCACTCCATCCATACGAATGGTCGGCAGTCCAAGACGCCTGACTATGGAATGCGATATCAAAGAAAGTGTGGATCCAGTATCCACCATCACGAGAATAGGAATACCTCCGATGTGGGCAGTGACCTCAAAGGCCGAATGCTGAGAAGTCTCTGTCTCGGCTACCTCAGCTGTCAAGGCATGCACCCGCGCCTGCTGTGACCGGTTCTGTCACTGTACCATGGGCCGTAGAGGCAGCCTGAACTGTAAGACCCATATCTTGGTCCGTACCTTTCCGTAGACTTCTGCGGTCTTACCGGTCAAATTTTGACAACCTTTGACCCTTAACCGATATCGACACGTGACCCTGATTCATATACCGACAACCCGAGTCGACTCAACCTGAGACCAATACCATAGCGACCGCGCCGTCATTGCGGTTCTAATACCATGACTCGCGCGCCGAGGTGATACCCTGGTCAAGAGTTGTAGACCAACGTTCAGTGCGAGAAAATGATGCGCGTTGCGAAACCCAAGGGAATCTCTACGATGTGTCATATCAATCACATCAATCCCATCAATCAATCAATCCATCAATCCATCACATGTCAAGTACACATCACTTTCAGCCCTTTTCCCAAGCAACCACAAAAGTCTTCACCTCCCATACCTCTCTTACACAAAAGCTACAAAAGTCTTCACCTCCCATACCTCTCTTACACAAAAGGCCACAAAAGTCAAAGATTTCTTACACAACCATCACTCACCACATCCATCCATCACTCTCTCTCCCTTTACAACTCCTCTCTTTCTCATTTGCAAAAAAACTCCAAGCTAAAGAAGATCCCACGTATGGAGTTTTCCAAACTCTCTTAGGCTCCAAGTGGCCCACCTTCCTACCCCATCATCTCCCATCTCAACCCTCTATTCCTCATCTCATCCATTGAAGTTGAAGCTAAGGTGTCAAGGAACTCCTAGGAGCAAGAAGATCGGACGGTGGGTGCTAGATCATACTAGTTTTTCCTATTTTTGTGATGGGCCAAGTGAGGCCAACCGATTAATGGTTTGGATCTCACTTAGGACCCTAAGTTGTGGTCGATGGACCACTTTGATCATTATGATCATCCATGGTGGGGCCATTCTCCATGGACCCCATCATAATGTTTGTTTCATTGTATTTAAAGGTCATCTAGACCGATCATATCAGTGGGGAACGGATCTCCACCGTTGATTGTCAATTTCGGTGATTCCATGCATAGAGGGATCCATTGATGTATGATTTCATTTAAGGGAGGGCTCATAGTGGCGGAGCCCTCCATCACAAAGCGTGTCCCACTCTCCATGTCTCTCTCTCTTTTATTTCTTTTTATTTTGTTTTATTTTATTTTATGGGATAGGGTTGTGTGGCCCACTTGAATGGACCCCACTAGAATGCATGTTTTGGACCCAATCCATTTTTAGATGTGGCCCACCTTGTATGTGCATGGGGTAGCCATGTGATGGCCCACCTAATCAGGCCCCACCTCAATACATTTTTTTTAAAATAACCCAACCGTCCAGCGTCAGAGACGCTGAACGTCCCTGCCCAAAAGAAAAAAAAAGAAGAAGAAGAGGGGTGGTGGGCCGGCTCATGCAGGCCCCACCTTGATGTAATTGTTCCATCCATGCCGTTCATCCCTTTCTCCAACTCATTTTAGGCGTTGAGCCGAAAAATGAGGTTGATCTGTTGATCTGGTGGGCCATACTATAGACAACTGTTTTCCTTGCCATTTAAAACTATTTGGACCCACTTTGTTGCACCTACATGCTAAAAAAATACCGAATATTGGACTCGTTCGGTGTGTTTCGGGCCCTACAAACTAATGGACAGAGTGGATTCTCATGATGTGGGCCCCACATCCAAAAAACCCCAGAAAATTGGGTTTTCTAATTTTTTTGCAAAGGGACCCTGCCTCCTCCCTGACAACGTGCAGGTGCTGCACGCTGCTGCGTGCAGCGTCAGCGTCGGGCGGGCGTCCAGCAGGGACCCACGGCTCCAGCCGTGGGCCCCACCGTAATGCATGTTTATCATCCAATCTGTTCATGAGGTGGGTCCCATCATCAGGTGGGCCCCCTCCAAATTTCGGCTCGATCCAGAACTCGGGTGGCCCACACCACAGGAAACATTGGAATGGAGTAGCTACCATTGAAATCTTTTTGGGGCCCACAGAAGTGTTGGATCAAGATGAAATTTATGATTTCCCTTCAACCAGGCCCGAGTGACCTTATGAACGGGTTGGATGGCATCTGAGCATTTCAGTGGGCCCCACATGGGACCCACAATAATGTATGTGTCTTGCTCACACCGTCCAGGCGGACGGTGGATCCCACCCAAATGCATGTGTCGCCGTGCCGTCCAACCTTTTCTGCTGGGCTGCTGGACGGCCAGTGGCCCCCTGATACACGTGTCCTATCCTCATACAATGGGACCCACCCATGATGCATGGGCTGCATCCAAACTGTCCATTCATTTTAAGAGTCTAGTTTATGACATAGGCATAAAAAATGAGTTAGATCCTTAGCTCATATGGACCCCACCTTGGCCTGTTTTGAGGACCATCTTAATGCAGTTACAGTAGTTCATTGGGGCCCACTTTGATTTATGTAAGGCCATGGGATTGGACGCAATTGATATGTTTTAAGGCCATGAGACTAGGCCATTTGATATATTGTAGGGCCCATGGGACTAAACCCATTTGATTATAAAAAGGGTCCATGGGATTAGGCCCATTGGATTTATTTGAGACCCATGAGTTAGACCCATTTTATTTGATTAAGGCCTAGGGGTTTAGGTCCATTTGACTCATGTTAGGTCTATGGGTTGAGGCCCACTTGATCTACATGTGGGGCCCAATTGGTGTGGCCCATTGGTCACATATTAGACTCATGAGACTAAGCTCATTTGATTCAATCCAAGGCCCACGGGTTTTGACCCATTACAATGCACATAAGACCCATTGGTGTGACCCATTTATGTAGTCCATATGATGAATAAAAGGCCCATAAGATATGGCCCATTTGATATATATGTAAGGCCAAATGGGATGAACCTACGGTCCATTGCAATGTGTAATTCTCATACAGACTAACTAGCGATGTTTACAAAGATGGTGCCTTGGGAGCAATGTTGGTTTGACGTCCACATTACGAGTGTAATGTTGGTTGGATGTCCACATTATGACTCTCCTTAGGGCCCATTACTAGGCCGTACTTGCTGTGTATAGGCCGTCTAGGCCCATCCGCATTGTATGAACGATTCATCACTCATTTACATGTTTAGTATAGTTTCATGACTCATGATCATACACATCATATGTATGCTTGATATGAGGATTGTCTGATCATAGCATATGCCTTCGGGCAGGTTGTTATGGGCTCTTGGTTAGGCGGTGTTGCCCTACATGAGCGCACGATATGCACAGGATTTGTTGCATGACTGGATAGCGTGAATCATGCATTTCGCATTTGCATGACATGGTTATTGTACGCCCTAGCAACATCAGGGCCGTAGCCTCCACAGACGCATCGTGGTTGGCAGGATTGGATACCGAAAATCTTGTTCTACATGGGGTACTATAGATATCCCTGGGTAAAAGTCCCTAAACCCTTATGGTACCAAGAGGTTGCTCCAACGTCTAGACCAAGTGGGTAGATGAGCGTTGAATGTCGATTACCATATGGTTGCGCTCTCCACTGTATCGTGGTCGGTTGGAAGGGGGTACAAACTTACCCGCCCGAGTGTAGGGGGCAATGCTAGGCTGAGTCTGACCAGCTCGAGGAATGGGTCCGCTATCGACGAGTCGCACCCGATATTAGCAGACGGATAGTGAGGTCTTTTCCACTTATCTTATTGCGCGTGATGTGGCGGAAATCTGGTTTAAAGTGTACTAGACCCCGGTGATATTCCATATTTGAGCTGTATTGATGCGTGGACATAGATGAGGACCTGTATGCTTGAGTTGCATTGCACATAGCATGGCCTTGGGATGGCCGATACCATTCAGGTCTTGCATCGTATAGTCTTGGTACGGCTCATGATATTATGGATCCATCTGCATATTCAGCATTACTCTGACATTGCATGTTCATATTACTACCTTGCGCACACACTTTCACCACCCTCTAAGCTTTCTGTAAGCTTATGCACAACCGTTGCATGCAGGTGACGTTGGATCACATCAGTGCTGAGGCAGGAGCACGTTGCAGATCATTTTAGAGTTTTTATTCTTTACCATTGTATTTTCCTTTATGCTCCTGTATTTGTAAATTTTTTTATCATAGTGAAAATGTAATGGATTTCTTGGTTATTGTTTGTGGGTTATGCCATTGGTTATGCTTATTACGAATCAAACTGACGTTGAAAATCCTCCTCGTAGCATCCCAGGATCAGAACCTGGCGAATGGGCGCTAGGAGCCGAGAATGGGGTTCTACAGAGGCTGTCAGCGTCGGATTCGGCGATCGAAAATTTTGTGAGCCCGGTTTCTGAGTTTGGGGCGTGGCATGAGCTGAGATACGGGAGGTCTGAAGGAAGGGTGCACAGGAACCAACCATAGAGGTGATGCTGATATAGCCTGTGAGCGTGTACGGTCGATCTTCTGCGGCGGCGAGAACCCACTGTCCCACATCTGAGCGAAACAACTCTGTGCTAAATGGCCCGATCTCCTACAATAAGTACATGATAAATCGGGGCACCGCATCAGAGGTACTGGCGCTGTAGCCCTAGGAGGAGGGTCAATGTGAGGCCTCTTGCCCGCAAAGGGCCTGTCCTGCAACTCTGGTCGTGGCATAGGAGCAATAGGGCCACGAAATCGTGTAAGTCGATCCACATCCTACTCTGCCCGCATGGACATGTGAATCAACTGTGCGTAGGAGGGAATGCTCACGCAACACATCTTCGACCGAATATCCGGTCGCAAACCCTTAGAAAAGCGCCGTATGCACATCTGCTCATCTGCCAGTATAGTCGGGACGTATCTACCCAACTCAGTGAATCGATGCTCATACTCAGTCACCGTCATGTCTCCCTGTCTGAGGCGCAGAAACTCGTTCTCCCGATCATGCCTATATGTCAGGGGTAGTATTTCTCGTGGAAGCGGAACTCGAACGCTACCCAAGTCCAGATGTAATCAGCGGCAACGGTCCGTAACACACTGTCCCAACATAAGCTGGCCTCCTGCTCGAATAAGAACGTAGCCAACTCAACCTGCTCGGACTCTGAGCAATGCAGCATCAGTAATACCTTCGACACACGATCGAGCCAATACTCGGCCTCTTCGGGTCTATGAGAACCCGTAAAAGTGGGAGGCCGTAAGCACTGGAATCGCTCTAGTAAGCACCATGTGTCTACGGCATTCTCCGCAGGATAAGCAGGTGGTGCAGGATGAGTCATGCCCTCATCCTGAGCATATGTATCGGCATCCTCAGCTGGATGCGCAGGTGGTGCAGGTAGAGTCACACTCCCACCCTGGGCTAGAACCCCCACTATAGTAGTCAGGAGCTGCTGCTGCTACTACATCATGGCCATCATCTGCTCAAATCTATCTGGAGGTGGAGCAGGATGTGGCATGTACTGCGTCGAAGAAGATGCACGGTACTACTCTCTGACAGGCGGTGTGAAAGGCGGTGGTCCAACTGCAGGACCAGTAAGAGGCTGAGACTCACGTGCTATCTCAGGAATCGGGTCCACAGCAGGGTCCGTATGAGCATCAGACCGGAGGGGAACCTAATCCATAGGCTCACCCAATGTAAGCCGAGCTGTGCTCTATGTAGCCTTAGGCGGCATTCCCTATATTCAAAATAGGGCGCAACCTTGTCAGTCTCAATGGCACAAACACACCGCAATCATTCAGATAAAGAGTCAAAGGCATTCCATGCATTTCATTTAATCAAAATTGTCACAATACAAGGGATATCTCCTTACAGGCATCATGATAAGAAGTACATGGGAACTAAGACAGTTAAAGCTACAACAACAACATAAGTAAACTACTAGCCTTAACAGGCTTACACAACATAAAGCAGGAAACGACTAACTACTACCAACAACATCTAAAATCTCATCGCTAGTTTGAGTCGGGTGATGGAGGAGGAGCACCCTTATCCTGTAAGCAGCACAGGATCGCCTTCAAGGTGCGAGTCACCTTACCGAATTTCCTCTTCATAATGGCCTTAGTATCCTCGACCTCAGCTCGAAGTTCCTGAACTTCCCTTCGTAAGGCGACCTGGCTCTCCTCAATTCGGGCAATGTGAGCATCACTAGTAGCCTGAGTAGAAGGAGGGCTCTCATCAGTATCCTGAGCCTCCTCTTCTACCTCTTCCTGGGCTTCTTCCTCTACTTCCGCTCCAGGTTCTCCTTCACTTGGATACTCTTCGTCATCAAAATCGCCCTCACTATCCTCATCAAGCTGAGTCTCACGATACTGAGACCTGATCTTCATCTTGACCATGGTAGACTCATCAATGCAGTGAATCGGAACTGGCAACTCCGGCCAAAGTCTGTAAGCAAACTCAAGCGCGATCTTGCATATTAGCCGGCCAAAAGGAAGCGACTCAGACGTTCTTCTTGATTTCACTATGAGGATAATCTATCTCAACACGAAAGTGGCCATACACACATTTTCTCCCTGGGCTACCTGATACAAGAAATCAACCATAAGGCGCGTACATTCAATGCGATTTATCGACCTGGGATACACGTTGAACGTGCAAATGTGGTGCAACAGGCGCAAATCATCAGACATATGAGACGCCTTGAGGCTATTGTTAGGCTGCCATGGAACCAGACTACTGCATAGGAACCTGGTACGGCGATCTCGCTCACGCCTACTCCTTAAATTCTTTGCACTGGGATGAACATCACCAAGGGGCACGTTCAGAAGTCGTGCTATTAACCGAACATCGATCGTAGCCATCCGGTCTCTACCAAAGGGAATCTTGAACTGCAGTGGCTCCAATGTATGATTCTGGATACGAGCGTAGAAGGCACGAATGATGCTCACATTAGCACGAGAACGGGCTTCAAAGAGCGGACCCCAATGTGCAGCTTCAATGCGCTCAAATAATAGAAATTCTCCGAAGAGTCGCCCTTCCACGTCCGCCTCAAACAACACCTTATGGTCAGTATATTCGCCTTGAGGCATCTCTGCTAACAACACACGCCCAATTTGAGCATGGGGATCCAAATCCCGCTTTATATGAAACTCCCAGGCTGTGCTTGGACTTGCGGCGACGCTTGAGCTAGCGGCGCCACCCCTCGATCTTCTGGATTACGCAGGGTGACTAGGCCCAGCCTCATCCGCTGCGGTCTTTCTCTTTCCCATCAAAGAGAGGATGGTGGAGAAAGAGAAAAGACCCAAAATGGCTACAACAATAGCCATGGAAAGTGAGGGAAATGGAGAGAAATGGCTGCCCAAACAGACAAAAGGAGATCTTGGCGTTGTTGAGGGATAAATCGAGCTTCCAAGGGCTAGAATTTTAAAATAAAAAGAGAATGCTAGAGGGGTTTAGAACTCCACACGATTTCAGCTCATTTTGGGGGTTGTAGGAGCTCCAAACGACGAGTTTTGAAAGAGGAGGAGTTTCAAACAGTAATGGAGGGATGGAATGGGTTCGGTTTCAGTAGGAAACGGGATTGGGAGAGATTTGGAGCAGCGATTTGAGAAGGGGCAGCAAGAAAAATATGAAAGGAGCTTGGGAGGGGGCTGTTTGTGAAGGAGGTACCCCTTTTTAGGGTTTTCGATGGACGGACCACACATGGGAGGGATGCCCTAGCCCAAAAACCACACGTGCCAAAATTTCAGCCGACGTGGGGCCATCGTCGGCCGGTCACCAATCCGGCCGGTGGGACCACATGAGTTGGGTCCCCCCTGCCCTAGGGACCTCAAATATGTATGGGCCCCACCTTAGTTCCTTGTAGATTGGCCTAGGGAGGCCTAAAACTTCATTCGGGGCGTTCCAGGACCAATCTGTAAACCTGAATACATTCCCCTATCATGTAGCATATGATTTTGGGGTAGGAGAGGCTAATACATCCATCTAGCCTATTAGTTACTAAATATTACAAATTTAGAATGGCCAAATAACCATTTTTTATGAAATTTTACTATTCACTATAAACTTTTATTAAAGTATGATTTTATATTATTTTCACATTAGGATCAATGCCTAACATGAAAAGTCAGAGAAATAATTGAAGAATGAAGTGGTGAGAGGAAGGATTTTGAAGGAATTAGGTGAAACGGGGTTTTTAAGCCCTAGCGATTGAAAGTAAGAGCTGTAGTTGCCCCACAGCCCAAGGATTCACATTTACGGGTTTAGAACCTTTTAGATAACGTCTCAAACCCACCTACTTACTACCAAGGAGCTACTTAGGTCGCTTCACGCGACCCTAGATGCGTTACGGACTCGATCAAGCGATCGATACGAGTAGACTTTGCCTATTGGTGAAACTGCGATTCTATAAGTATTTCTAGACCTTTCTCACACCCACCTAAGTTAAAGGAAGTGACAGCGTATGTCGCGTGGGCCCAAAACCCACAGGTCCCAGGATCGAAACCTGGCTCTGATACCAACTTGTAACACCCTGAAAATCGGGGGTCGTGTATAAACCCGACTCCCGAGTTCCAGACCTTATGCAACAAAAATGATTATGATTCAATGTTTTCTGAGTTAAAGCATTCACATGAGTAAAAGTATACCAAAACTGCAATTCATACTTCAGATTCAGTGATAAAAGCAAGCGGAAGACTAAAGGATATACATATCACTGTATGAAAAATAAAATAGATCTCAACTGTCTCCAAAGTATGAATACATCTCTGAGTCTCATATACATGTAAATAAACAGAAATCAAATGTCAAAAATAGTCCCACTGAGAAGTCCTATCTTTCTAGGCCACCTAAACAAAGCCGTCGTGGTACTGCATATATGAGAACTCGTCCTATTCCTCATCATAATCCAGCTCTGCATCCTGAATCGCTGCCTCACCTGCATCTAAGATAGGGTCTGGTGGGTGTTGCAAACACCATCCCGTAACGTGGGAGTGAGTAGCTAACTAGTGGAATAATAGAGTAAAGATTAGCATGTTCTCAAATCAATCATGTGATAATAGTAAAGCAGTAAATCAAACATTCCTAATACTGTTGTTAATGCAATATGATGTGACATGATGGATGCCCTCACTGACGATCTCCCTCATACGACATCGTCTTATGCCTGCGACATGCTTTCTTCCCACAGTGCTCCACATCTTCCAGGCACATGCAATGTGATGGTGATATGATTACCGAGTTATTATTAGTCCATTCATACAGCAGGATTGGAAAACTAAGGTACTTCCCTTATATCAATCCCAACATAGATCCTGTCTAGGGTCGTCACTCCTAGTAATCTCATACGATGTATATTTTGTAGGTTGCTGCAAGGGCTGCCAGGGCTGTTGCTCGCACTCGTTGCACTGCTCCCCCATCACCTTATCAATACAGGCCTACTGTACTCTCATTGCTACGGAAGGGTCGTCGCCTCCCGTAGACTCAGAATATGCTCGCGGTCACTACAAAGGGCTCGTCGCCTGATTAGTGTAGGACGACAGCAAGAATATAGTGTCCCATACCACCATAATTTTCTCACGAGTCGTAGGTGCTCACTGGTCACTACGGGGAGGTTTGTGGCCCCAGCGTAGGCCGACAGCTCGACCACGGTGTCCCATACCACCATGCCCGGCTCATGAGTCTTTATGGATCAAGGTACCATGGTTAATAGGGTTTACAACGGTAAGTTCAGTACCCTAGGTTCAAGCAGTTATGACTCATACAAGGTGAACATATAATGGCCAGTCGGGTTACTTAACGGGCTCGACTAGCATGAGCGCATCTCAAGTCGAACGACATGAAGTACATAAAACACCTCATGTGGCCTAACCACTGCCGCCAACTCCAAAACACGACTCGCGTTCATCGACCCGTCGTTCGTGGCAAAGATAAGCCAACCACGAATTTACTCGGTTACCGACTGCCTGGACTAGGTAAGTCCCAAACATTTATGAATTCACATCAGCAATCACATAAGAGTAATGGAAATGAAATACAACAATGTGAGCATGTTAACACATGTTATAACATACAACTTAAGTAAATCATCTAACACATGCATTTCATACATATAATGAAATCATGCATATAGCCAACATATAGGAAATCATTTACATCAGCATATTATTTGAGGATTCAATCTCAAACTAATTCATAACACCATTTAATTCAATACATACTAATACAAACATTTATACAAACACATAGTCTACACACTTAAGTCTACATATAGTATGTCGACTCAAAGTGCCATTTGGGCGAATCTCTTCACCAAACCGATTATGCACGCATTCCTAATATCCTAATGGGACAAGAAGCCATATCAATCATATCAGCAAAATATGGATGAAAACAGTATTTCCTACAAATGACTAAAATGCCCTAAATCTCATATTTTTCGTCTGCTTACGAAACAAGAAACGGACAGCATGTTGTACATGTCAAACGGCGTTGCCGTCGATAATCTACTATTAAATGACATTGAAAGCGTTGAAATCAGCCATTCAAAGCGTCTAGAATCCGCACATTTTATCCTAGAAGTGTATTGATTCGAACAGAGCGTATACGCTTCGTCTACGGCGAACAGGCAACCTATTTCACAAGATGTATAAGCTACCATGCTAAGAAACTGAAGGAAGCTTAAATCAGCAAGTGTTTAGGGTCTTTTCTAACCTAGAATTGCCGTGAAATCATCGGGAAAGTGATTGAGGTGCGTTGCTTAAGCATGTACAACAGGTAGTGCAAGCAGCAGGAAGTTCTCTCCCACTCTCTCTCACAATCTCTCACCTTTTCTCTCACACCAGCTAGGGTTTCTAGCAAATTCGGATGGGTGGGAGAAGTGAGGGTTTAAGCCCCTTTTATAACCTAAAACATGCCCAAAACAGGCTTGGGAACAATGTTTACTTGATGCCTAACCAAATCGGGGCTGTTTCGGTCCAAAAAGATATTTCGGGAGGTCCCCTGGCCGAACGCGATCGGACTTAAGTTCATGCACGTTGGATGTCGCTCACATCCCATTTTCAGACCAGTAGTGTTCGTAGATCGCACGTGGTGGTCCAGTTTCAATTCAGCGGTCATCCCACGTAGATTAGATCTACAAGTCTCATGATATGAAAGAGAAATTTTTCCTGATTCGAGGGTGTAATTTGGCTAAATTCTGATGGTCAGAATGCTTAATAATAATGCGCCAAGTCATGTGCTAGATTTGAATTTCAAAATTCCAAATCTACCCTATTCTCACTCTCTTCACTCCAAGCTCAATGAAATAGCCTCTGAATGTCAGTTGGACTTGATTTTCGAAATGATTGTCAAGTCCAACTAGGCGGTTATAACGGTCTAAGATTGTAGGTATCGGACTTTCGACGCGTGGTCTAGATCCATTACAAAGTTTCAAAGAGGTCATGAGAACAAACCGGTTTAGAGTTTGATCCGAGGTTTTAGAGTATTATAGCGTCATTGGTTCTACTTGCTTTGGGTCTTGTAGAACGTATTTAAAGTGATCAGGGACTATTTCCCAGCTACTCTAGTGTTGCGCTAGCTAACTTACACTTATTTTCCAAAGGAATTAATCATACGTGATTTCTGGTCGAGTTGGTACTCGAGTCCAAGTATGAATTTTTTCAGGGCGTTACATTAGCCCAAATGGCTTATGATATACTCAATCACTCATAACAAGCATGTGGATGATGCATATGGGCATGTATCTTGAAGTGTAGTAAGCATGATTATAATCACATACATCACGGTGGGCTAGTATTAAGATGACTTATGACCCGTATAATTGAATGGGTGGTGTGCACATAATCAACTACACATGGGGGGCCTCACACATCATAATTGGGCCTCGTACATACAAGGGGCCTCACACAATTACAATGGGCCTCATATAATCTCAATGGGCCTTGTATATTCATAATGGGCCTCCAATAGTCACAATAGGGCTCATACAACACAATGGGCCTCATATAATCACACAATGGGCCTCATAAAATCATGATGGGTCTCAGATAGTCACAATGAGCCTCATACAATCACAATGCTATGCTAACACATACTTAGTGCATATACCAACATAGTCGTAATTGATAATCGACCTATATGTGGCGGGGTCCATATAAGACAACAGATCTAATCCATAACATGAGGATCGGTCCTCAACAACGGATATATCAAATCTGATACCACCAATGAGCCTCATAAAATCGTAATGGGCCTCATATAATCACAACAGGCCCCATACAATCACACAATGAGCCTCATACAATCACGATGGGCCTTAGATAGTCACAATGGGCCTCATACAATCACAATGCTTTGCTAACACATACTCAGTGCATATACCAACATAGTTGTAATTGATAATCAGCCTATATGTGACAACAGATCTAATCCATAACATGAGGATCGGTCCTCAACGGCGGATATATCAAATCTGATACCACCAACCCTTCCATTTACAGCACGGGGTAATGATGCACTCTCCTACTGATAGTGGACGACTTAGATGCTATATATATTAATGTCAAGGATGAAACTCACACTCATCCTAAGAAGGTACATGGATGGTGTGGATGATACTTTCATAACATCGAGATCCTAGTAATCAATTACAAGGGTAAGACACATCGCAAGGGTGAGTCGAGCAGGTATACAACAAAGTGAATTAAGAAGGTAAGTATAGGTACAACAAGTGGGCTTCCCCACCCTCATTATCATGCAACAACTGGGATTTCCTAGGGGGGCCTGGTATGAATATAAGGTGGGCCTTGGCAGGGTTCACACATTTAGGGCTATGTGTCCTTACAAACAGATTGGGTAGCCTGCTCATCATCTAAGTGGGCCTCAGGCTAGGGTCACTAAGCTTGGAAAAACACACGTATCTAGGTGGACCACATTTACTATGGAATGCCCAGTAGGAACATAAGGTGGGCTCCAAGCTTTAGGTAGTCCGGCAAGGTATGGTGAAAAACATCATTATCAATGGGGTCCCAACGGTATGGGATAACACAATAAGGTGAGATGGATCATACTAATAATAATAGGGGCCCAACAATTTGGGTTAACCCACTAAGGAAAAATGAGAATGGGCCTAACAAGGCCTAAGGGAAGGTCATAATGTGGACATCTAACCATTATTATCCATCAATGTGGACATTTAACCAACATTACTCCCAAGGAGTGGCCCACATAGAGCCTAACATATAGTGGGCCCATGGCCTCACATAAGGGCCTAATACACATCATGATGGGCCTCACTCATGGGCCACATATGCATCACATTGGGCCTCGTTCATGGGCCTCATATACATCATAATGGCCTTATCATGTGGGCCACATATGCATCACATTGGGCCTCACTCATGAGCTTCATATACATCATAATAGGCCTTATCACATGGGCCATATATACCTTACAATAGGCCTCATCATATGGGCCTCATACATCACATCAGGCCTCATTATACGGGTCTTATATACTACACATTGGGCCTCTTATACATCAAATTGGGCCTCACATATGGGCCGCATACACATCAACTTGGGCCTCACATATGGGCCTCATACACATTAGCTTGGGCCTCACATATGGGCCTCATATACATCTATAACACCCTAAAAATTGGGGGTCGAGCAGAAGCTCAGCTCCCGAGTTCCAATGCATCACTTATGCAACATAGATAATGATGATTGAATGTTGTTCATATTAGTGTAGTAAACATAAGTGAGATTAGACTAAAATAACATATCATACTCCAGAGACAGTTTAATTTCGTAAGCGAAAGACTGTGATGAATATATAAAATATATAAACCGTTGTACGTCTCCAGAGTGTGAACATGTTATCAGGTTAAATATATACATGTATACTCAAAAATGAACAAAATGAATATACATGGGTGTTCCCAACAGTGCAAAATAACAAGTGTAATGACGTCTAATCAACATCCCTGTGACCCTGTCGATCAGAACATGGTCTACATAGACTCGCCTGATACCTGCATATAGGAGAAACCCTCCACATCATTATAAAAGTCCGGCTCCTCTTCGCAAGCATCGCCATCATCTGAAACTAAAATAGGGACTGGTTGGCATTGCAAACACCATCCCGTAATGTGGGAGTGAGTGATCAACTCAGTGGAACAATAAAGCAAAGGTTAACATGTTATCAATTCAGTCAAGTAGTAATGATAACGCAATATAATAATCAGGTCCTAAGTACTCTTGTTAATGCAAGAATGATATGCGATAATGATGCATGCCCTCACCTGCACTCCCTCGTGAGACACCATCTTACGGTCGTGGCATGTTTTCTTCCTTCTATGCTCTTCAACCCGGGGCACATGCAGTGCTATGTTATAAGCGTGATTACCGAGTTATTATTAGTCCTTTTCATACAATAGGATTGAAAAGCTAAGGTACCTCCCTTATATCAATACCCAAACAATGATCCATTCTCAGGTCATCAGTCCTAGACAATCTCATACGATGTTATGGTTCTAGGTCACTGTAAAGGGCTCATCACCAATCAATGCATGCCTAGTTATACCCTAGTTACTACAATAAGGCTCGTCACCTCAATGCAGTATCAAGGTATGCTCGAGGTCACTACAAAGGGTTCGTCACCAATCAGATTAGGCCGGCAGCTCGAATATAGTGTCCCATACCAACATAATCGGCTCACGAGTCTAGGTTGATCACTGGTCACTACAGGGAGGCTCGTCGCCCCAGCATAGGCCGACAGCTCAACCACGGTGTCCCATACCACCATGCCCGGCTCATGAGTCTTAGCTAATCGAGGTACCAATGTTACATGGGCTTTTTCACTGGTAAGTTTGGTACCTTAGGTTTAACCAGTAGTGTCCATACATGGTGAACATACATTAGGCCAATTGGTTTATTAGACGAGTCCGACTAGTACGAGCGCATGTTGAGTTGATCGAAATGAAGTGCATAAGCACTCCATGTGGCCTAACCACTGCCGACACCCCAAGTACGGCTCAGATTCATCGAACACATCCTGTGTGGCGAAAATAACCTCAGCCACTAGTTCGAGGCCTGTTATCAATCGCCTGGACTATAATATAGTCCCAACCACATGCAATTACAACAAGTAAGCATATGAGATTGTCAAAGCAGTAATGAATAAATAAGTCCATCCTACAATCATTTGAGCATACTATGGAAACATGAATATACAGTACATGTAGGAAATCATACATACAACTAACCATGAATCATATACAGTACATGGATGAAATTATAAACATAACTAAGGTAGTTGGGATTCATATCTCAACTCCCTTATAAGTCACAATTTACTAACTACTAACTCATTCAGACATTTTTACAAACACTTAAGACTACACTTTTCAACATACATCACGTATGTTAGTCATAATACGTATTAGGGCAAATCCTCTTACCAAGGAGTTGTCGCATACATAGCAACCATGTACCTATGATAGTTAATCATGCTAATCACAAATCCATATTTCAAATGCATACAAACATTTCAACAAACACGTATTAAACATGTTATCATACTTAGGTAATTCGCCCATAAATCACATAGTAGTAAGATAGGTTACATAGAGGAAACTGTAACTATGTATGAGGGGATTGAGGATTGCATCTTAACATCCTCATTAAATACACTACAACATGTATTTTCTCATTCAGGCATTTTATCAAACACTTAGGCTACACATATTCACATACATGTAATAGCTTAGTTAAACACATATTACAGCAATTCCTTTCACATAGGAGCTGCCACACATACACTAATCATGTATTTCTAAGCATCAATCCTAACAAGTGCAAACCGTAATTCCATATTCATTCAGGCAATTCATCAAACACATGGAATGCATTTAAAAATTAACAGAGTACATATATTTATATAATATATGAAAGACATCGTATCTAGCATGTGTGATAGCAATCAAGTTAGACATAAATCATTCCTGACATTGAAAGCCTTAAAAACCATAACCTAAATGTTTATATTCCACACCTTAAGTCGATAAACTTGTAATGAATTCAGTTTAAACCATAAGTCTTTTTCTACGGCACAACGACAACCTACAACATAAAATAGTTTAGCTATTTCACCCTACACTCTATTCAAATCCCTAAAACCAATTAGGGTTAGGATTCTTTACCGAAAATGAATTTAGAATTGCTGAAACAGCGACATGGTAGCATGGATTTGGCACTTAGAACAACAGGAAGGAATCCTTGTAGAAACACCCTAAATTTTCTCACTTTTCTCTCTCTTCTTCTCTTCCTTTTCTTCTCTCTCCCTAGGGTTTCCCTAATTCGTATGGGATGAGAGAGTGAGGGTTTAAGGCCCTTATATAGGCCCAGAACTGATGGGAATGGCCCCAGGGCCAAGGTATACTTAGATTATAGCCAAAACTCATCTGTTTCGACTCAACGGAGCATTTTTAGAGGTCCCTTTGTTGAATGCGGTCGGACTTAAGCTTCCTAATATTAGATCTTGATCAGGCTAAGTTTTCAGTCTAATCGGGTTTACTAATCGACCGCGGCAGACCAGTTTTAGTTCAACGGTCACCGACACTCGATTAGGGCCACGAGTATATTAACATGTGTGCAACATTGTAACACCTCAGATTTTTACCAACCTGGGATCAGACGTCCTTAGGCAATGGGTCAATCAAAACACCTTGGTAACCTCTCAGAACCCAATTCCAAAGCCAAAGAAATCACTTAGGATTAATTCCTTTAGAAAATAAGCGTAAGTTAGCTAGCGCAACGCTAGAGTAGCTGTGAAATAGTCCCTGATCACTTTAAATACGTTTTACAAGATTCAAAACTTGTAGAACCAATGACGCTATAACATCTTGGAACCTTGGATCAAACTCTAAACCGGTTTATTCTCATGACCCCTTTGAAACTTTGTATTGGATTTAGACCGCGCGTCGAAAGTCCGATACCTGCAATCTTAGACCGTTATGACCGCTTAGCTGGACTTGACAATTATTTCGAAAATCAAGTCCAACCGATATTCAGAGGCTATTTCATTGAGCCTGGAGTGAAGAGAGTGAGAATAGGGTTAGATTTGGAATTTTAAAATTCAAATCTGGCTTGTGACTTGGCGTGTTATTATTAAGCGTTCTGACCGTCAGAATTCAGCCAAATTACACCCTCGGATCAGGAAAAATTTCTCTTTCATATCATGAGACTTGTAGACCTAATCTAGGTGCGATGACCGCTGAACTGAAACTGGACCGTCACGTGCGATCTACGAACTCTGCTGGTCTGAAAACTTCGTGTGAGCAACATCTGGTGACCATGAGCTTAAGTCCGATCGCGTTCGGCCAGGGGACCTCCAGAAATGCCTTTTTGGACCAGAACAACTCCGATTTGGTTAGACCTCAAGTAAACATTGTTCCCAAGCCTAATTTGGGAAGTTTTAAGCTTATAAAAGGGGTTTAAACCCTCACTTCTCTCACCCATCCGAATTTGCTAGAAACCCTAGCAAGAGTGAGAGAAAAAGGGAGAGACTGTGAGAGAGTGTGGGAGGGATCTTCCTGCCACCTGCACCAGGTGCTACACGTGCTTAAGCAACATGTCCCAATCACTTTCCCGGTGATTCCGCCGTATTTCTAGGTAAGAAAAGACCCTAACTACTTGCTGATTTAAGGTTCCATCGATTCCTTAGCGATGTAGCTTACGAATCTTGTGTATTAGGTTGTCTGTTCGCCGTAGACGAAGCGTACACGCTCCATTCGAAACGACACAACTAGGGTAAAAGGTGAGGATTTTAGACACTTTGATTGACTGATTTCAAAGCTTTCAATGTCGTTTAATAGTAGATTATTGATGAGAACGCCGTTTGACATGTACAACATGCTGTCCGTTTTCGGTTTCGTAAACGTACGATGATTATGAGATTTAGGGTATTTTGGTCATTAATAGGAAATACCGTATACATCTGTATTTTGCTGAAATGCTCGACATGTGATTTTGTCGTGTTATGATATTACATATATGTGCATAATCTGTTTGGTGAAGAGATTCGCCCAAATGAGCACTTTGGGTCAACATACACTATGTAGACTAAGGTGTTTAGGCTGTGTTTCTTTAAATGCCTAAATCAATATGATTTATGCTTGCCATATGTATTGAATGTAAAAATATGATTTTTGTGTATTAGACATCTCCTTGTTATAAGGATTTGTCATATTATATGTTGAAATCAACATACGTCAAGTACGTTGAAGTTGTGTAGTCTAAGTGGTTGTATAAATGTAGTTAATATGCTGATGTAAGTGATTTCCATCATGTTGGCTATATGTATTGATTTCATTATATATATGAAATGCATGTGTTGGATGATTTTCTTAAGTTGTATGTTATAACATGTGTCAATATGCTTACATTATTGTATTTCATTTCTATTACTCTCATATGATTACGGATGTTGATATTCAAGTGTTTGGGGCTCTATGTTAGTCCAGGCAGTCGGTAACGGATTGAATTCGTGGTTGGCTTCTATGTACCACGAAGGATGCATTGATGAACGCGAGTCGTGTTTCGGGCGGGCGGCAGTGGTTAGGCCACACGACTGGTCGAGCCCGTCAAGTAACCCGACTGACCATTGTATGTTCACCCTGTATGAGTCACAACTACTTGAACCTAGGGTACTGAACTTACCATTGAAAATTCTGTTAACCATGGTACCATGATCCATAAAGACTCATGAGCCGGGCATGGTGGTATGGGACACCGTGGTCGAGATGTCGGCCTACGCTGGGGCCACAAACCTCCGCGTAGTGACCAGTGAGCACCTTGACTCATGAGCAGATTATGGTGGTATGGGACACTATATTCTTGCTGTCAGCCTACACTGATCAGGTGACGAGCCCTTTGTAGTGACCGCGAACGTATTCTGAGTCTACGTGAGGGGTGACCCTTACGTAGCGATAAGAGTACAACTAGGCCTGTATTGATAAGGTGATGGGGGAGAGGAGCAATGAGTGTATACAACAGCCCTGACAGCCCTTGCAGTGACCTAAAAAATATACCATCATCTGAGATTACTAGGAGTGATGACCATAAACAGGATCCGTATTGGGATTGATATAAGAAAAGTACCTTAATTTCTCAATCCTGCTGTATGAAAAGGACTAATAACAACTCAGTAATCATTATCTATATCGCATTGCATGTGCCTGGAAGATGTGGAGCACTGCGGGAAGAAAGCATGCCGCGGACGCAGATGGTGTCGTATGAGGGAGTATGTCGGTGAGGGCATCCATCATGTCATCTCATGCATGCATTAACAACAATATCTAGGAATGTTTGATTTTTACTTTACTATTAACGCTTGATTGATTTGATAACATGCTAATCTTTGCTCTATTATCCCACTAAGTTGATCACTCACTCCCACGTTACGGGACGGTGTCGCGCACACCCACCAGTCCCTATTTTAGTTTCAGATGATGACGCTGCTTGTGAAGTGGAGTCGGACTTGATGATGAGGAAGAGGATCCCTCCTTTATGCGTGTTCTAATCGACTGGATTACAGGGAGGTTGATTAGATGCCATGACTCTTGTCATTTTTGTATTTTTGGAGCACTCATGTATATTCTTTTGATCATTTTTAGAGTATACATGTATTTAGTTAACCTGGTAACATGTTCACACTCTGGAGACTTACAACAGTTCATATATTTTCTATATCTATCGCATTCTTTCGCTTGCTAATTTAACTGTCTCTGGAGTATGATATGTTGTTCTGGCTTAATCCCACTCATGTTTAATACATTAACATAGACAACACTCAATCATACACATTTATGTTGCATAAGTGATGTTCTGGAACTCGAGAGTGGAGTTTCTACTCGACCCCCAATTTTTGAGGTGTTACAGACATCTCTCCTGATCTGAGGGTGTATTTGGGTCAGATTCTGACGGTATGAATGCTTATAATTGGCATGCAAGCGACACGATTCAGATTACTTAAATTTGTATTTAATTTCTAAAAACATTCACGTTTCTCACACACTTCGCTCCAGACTCAAGAAAATTGTCACGGGATACCATCTAGACTTAATTTCTAAGGTGGTCGTCAAGTCCAATAAGATGGTCATATTCGTCTAAGTTCGTCGCTATTGGACATTCGACGTGCGGTCCAGGTCCGATATGAAGTTTCACGATGCTCCCAAGAGAAACTGGGTTTAGAGATTGATCCTAGGTTTCTAAGTAACGTAGAATTAGTGGTCCTACTCATTTTGGGCTTGTATTTCATATTTAAAGTGGTTCAAGATAATTCTACTGAGTATTCAGTTTAGTACTTAACCAAATTCTACCATAATTATGGCAGAATAAGGTCCTAGGGCCATTCTATGTCCCATTTTTGGTACTTCTAGTTATTATATTATTCTAATTATTTTTCTAGTATTTTATCATCAAGTTTTCCCTATCTCTACCAAATTTTATGAGATTTCGTATTGTAGAAAAATTCTAAAAAATCTCGAAGCAGCAGCTGTCCAACAAGTGATTTTCGGATAGTTGTCACAACGACCTACTTTAATATATATTAAATATTTTATTATATTTTTCACATATTTTTATATAAAACTAGACTTATTTATTTTCAATCTGATTTTTAAATCACCTAAATCGGAGTTATAACGAGGGAGATATGATTTTTCAAAGTTAGACAAAATGTGCAGAAAAATGCAGAAAATGGGCTGTCTAATCCGCTGTACGGACGAGGCTTTGCCAAACCGGCGAGCCCCTCTCTGGTCACTAGCCAGTTAGTGAGGGATCACCCCAGGGGTGATGTCCACCTCCTGGGGATTCTGAAAACCCACCCCGGGTCCCCCCAAATTGAGTCGTTTGGGCCCACAAGTCCGTCGAGGTATTATCGGGTCTCATTTGTAAACTGGAATGAGTTACGTGATGTACAATACATGATTTTGGGGTAGGAGAAGCTAATCTATCCAAATAAACTATCTATATTATGAGACTACAAAAATTAAATAGTCAAAATCTCATTTTATTCATGTATTTACCATTTACAGTAAGTTTTAGTTTAAGTACAGTTCTTCACCATTTAAACTTTAGGATTTGTTCTAATACGAAAGTACTTAAAGAAATTTGAAGAATGAGGTGGTGAAAGGTGAGATTTTGAAGGAAATGGGTTGAAAATTGATTTCTTTAGTTTTGGAATTGAGTTATGAGAAGTTACCAAGGTGTTATGGTTGACCCATTCCCTAAAGAAGTCTAATTCCAAGTTGGCAAAAATCTAGGGTGTTACAATATCATAGTGGGTCATATCCCATGAGCCTTAATTACATCACAATGGGCCACATCCCATGGGCCTCAAATACATCTCAATGGGCCACATAGCAGGTGGCCCCTGCACAACCCAAATGGGCTCGACCAGATGGTCAACCTAGATATACAACACATACATTAATGGTGGGCTGTCAGCCCCAAATGACAGGGATGAAACAAGTAGAACATGGTGGGCCCTGCGTTTACACAGCAGGTGGGACCTGCATTCATGGCCAGATGATTGTGGATTTAGAGCACATACATCATGGAGTCCCATCCTAAGGATGGTGTAGATGCAAAATGCATACGTCAGGTGAGTCCTATGGATGGACGATCTGAGTATAACATATACCTCACGTGGCACCCATGGTCTGGACAGTTTGGATATAACACATGCGGCATGAAGGACCCACCGTCCAGAGGTTTGGATTGTGTGGATCTATGGCACATCATCAAGGTGGCCACACGTCCCGACCCTGGACAAACAACCTACATCTGAAGCACATACATCATGCGGGACCCATAGAACTTGCTGATGCCATTACAGCAGCTATATAGTGGGTGGAGCCACTGTCTAGATGGACAGTATGTTGAACACATACATAGAGGTGGGTCCCATTGTACCATTTGTCTGGAGGTGTGGATTACCACATAAATCATGGTAAGCCCCATAGAACTTGGTGACGTCACTACTTCAGCTATATAGTTGATGTGAGATACATCAGCCAATCTACTGCCACAGCAGGTGGGTCCCACATGGGCCCACCATATAATATTGTGTGTATATATATATATATATATAAAATATTGTGTGTGTATATATATATATATATATATATATATATATATATATATATATATACACACACACAATATTATATGGTGGGCCCACGTGGGACCCACCTGCTGTGGCAGTAGATTGGCTGATGTATCTCACATCAACTATATAGCTGAAGTAGTGACGTCCCATTGTACCATTTGTCTGGAGGTGTGGATTACCACATAAATCATGGTAAGCCCCATAGAACTTGGTGACGTCACTACTTCAGCTATATAGTTGATGTGAGATACATCAGCCAATCTACTGCCACAGCAGGTGGGTCCCACGTGGGCCCACCATATAATATTGTGTGTGTGTATATATATATATATATATATATATATATATATATATATATATATATTTAAAAGCTTAACGTCCAACCTCCAAGTCATTGGACAGATGGCCTGGATGTAAGACACATCCATCATGGTAGGCCCCACACTTGTTAGCATCACTGCAGCAGTTATATAGTTGGTGTGACCCAGCAAATGGATGGTTTGGATGCAACACATACATCATTAGGTGCGTCCCATGCAGCACCGTCCTGATCTAGATGGTGTGTATACAACATATACAGCATGAGTGGGTCCACGAACGTTGCCCACCAGAGATTTGAATCTGCCTCAACCTTGGATGGTGTGGATGCACCACACGTGCACAACAAGTGGGGTCCTTGGTCTGGACAGTGTGACCACAACACATTCATCACTGGTGGGTCCCACATCCAGATGTTTGGACGATGGTGTGCTCCACTTGATATTTGAATCTGCCTCGTCCATGTGTCCCACACTTGATGTTGGACGGTATAGGATATAATCCATCAAGGTGGGTCCACGTTAGTGTGGCCCATCCGTGATGAACCAAATTGATATTTATTTTATACCAGCGTCCAGGCCAGCTGGACGGTCTGGACATCAGCCCGTCCAGTAGGTCGCGGCCCATCTAGGATTTGAATCTGGACGGACGGTGTGGGTTATACTTGCAGCCAGGTGGGGTCCACGACGGTGTGGCCCACCAGTTTTTAAATCACACGGATATTTATGTTTTCCTGTCATCCAAACTATCCAACTGGACAGACAGTCCAACAGGGTGGACTGTGAAGTCGTCCCACCTACTGGACGGTCTAGGTCGCCTTCACATGGGCCAGCAAACAAGAGAGAGGGGAGAGAGAGAGAGAGAGAGAGAGAGAGAGAGAGAGAGAGAGAGACGTGTAGCAGAGGAGCTCCGCCACTATGAGCTCCTCTAGCAATTACAATACATACATTAAGATGGGCCCCAAAATCATGTGGGCCCTAAAGTAAAATCAAGATCTAGCGCTATGAACACCCACCGATGGTCCTCTTCTTTAGCTCCTTGGAATCCTAAGCTCCTTAGCTTTAACTTTGATGGAAGATGATAGAGATTGAAGGGCTAGGATGACAGATTAGAGTGGTAGGAAGTGGGCCACACTTGGCTCTCTTGGAAGAGCTTGGACGTCCTCTCCTTGGGAATTGCTTGGAATGGAGTGAGAAATGAGAGAGAGAGAGAGGGGTGGTGTGTAAGGGATATGACATGGAAAGCATGAGTCTCATTGACTTTTGGGATGAGAGGAATGGGCTAAGCATGAGTTACTTTGACTAGTTGGTGGGAGAGGTATAGGTGAGTGATGGGTTGTACTTAACTTGTGATTGATTGATTGATGGGATGGATGGGATAAAGATTCTCTTGAAATCTGCAATGCATAGAGTTTCTTTGAAATATATAAGAGCCCACAACTCCCGGCCTAGGTATCACATCGGTGCGCAAGTCACAGCATTGGAACGCAACGACGACGCGGTCGCTCAGGTACAAGTCTTGAGTTAAGTTGACTCAGATCTATGGGATGCAACTTAGGATCACGCGCAAATGCTGACTACAGCTCATGAGTCCCTGAATTTGATGGGGAGGATCACAAAATTCTAAGGAACCGTACGAACTAGGATATGGGCCTTACAGCTCTCCCCTCCTAATAAAAATTTTGTCCTCGAAATTTACACTATAATGCAATTAGATAGAGCTCACAAAGAAATGGAAACCATATCATTATATATATATAATTAGAACTACCACATACAATCAAACATCGAAGAGATGGGGATAGTGTTTGCAAACCTCAGCCTCTTACTCCTAAGTTGCCTCATCCATGAGAAATCTAGGAAGACGGTGCAGGGGCCAGGTCATAGGAATAGTCGATGACTCCTCCTAATGACTAAGGGTACTGCTGGGGAGGTGTATGTCCCTTTTGTGATCGTTGTTGTTACTACTGTGGAGGTTACTAGGGTGCTATCATCTTCTGCTGCAGATGGGGCCACTCATGCTTACGATGCTCCATCTCACTACATCTGAAGCAAACATCCATGAACGGCCTCAGTGGCGGTACTGAAGGTGCTACTGGTGCTTGAAAGGATAGAAGATTCATGTGCGTCTGTACCCATCGACGTTGCTACTATTGGGGACTATCAGAGGGGGCTTTCCTCTTCCAGTCTCCTCTCTGATCACAAGCTTGCTGTGCATCGGCCCAATCTGCCTCATAAATCTAGACCCACTGCACGACTTCCTCAAATGGTGAGAATGTGTGTCCAATGACACGACTTCGAAGGATAGGGTGTAAGTTGTTCTCGAAACGGCTCGCCCCGCATCATAAACAAGATATGTCACAAATCTTGACAGCGCGACGAAATGAGCCTCATACTAGGACACTGTCATATCCCCTTGTACAAGAGTCTCAAACTCAAGTGCACATTGATGTTGGACGTGGTCAGGGAAGAACTTTCGGTCGAACCGGTCCATAAAATCCTCCCATGTCCACTCGAACTCGTCCCCTGTTGCTCGGGAGACCCATGCCCACCAATGGTCGGCCTTGCCCTGAAGTAGAAATACTGTCAATGGAACCCACTGCTCGGTCGTGCACCTCATATTGTTAAATATCTTCTCCACCCAGGATCGCCATCTCTTTGTCGTTGTCGGGCTAGGATCTCCTTAGAAGTACAGGGGATCAAACCACCTGAACTCCCATAGAAGGGAGCTCACGCACTCCTACTCAGCCTATGTAAATGTCTAGGTAAGTCACCTGCCCTACCCCTAAAGCATCTGATGAAGCTGATCTACACTCATAGAAACAGCCGAGGCCATACTGGTCTCAGACACGGGAGCCACTTGGCTCACTTTCTCAAGCGCCATGTCCTACAATATGGAATAAGGATCTATTATTCTTGAACACTCTCGAATATACAAATGATAGGGAGCTAGATCAGGAAGTTTCTTAGTTATTTGAACTTGAGGACCTAATCATTCTAAGTTTTCAACAATCATAGTGTAGGATAGCTATTAGCAGATATGTGATTTTATCCTCAGGTATTCCCAAGTTATGCTCTGATACCAACTTTTGTCATGCCCCAAAATCGAAAACCGGGCTCAAAGAATTCCTGATCGCCGAATCCTGCGTCGACAGTCTCTGTAGTATCCCATCTCGATTTCTAGCCCCCATACACTAGATTTTAATCATGAGATCTTACAAGGAAGATTTTTAGTGTGATTTTTTTTATATAAAGGGGCATAACCACAACATAACCAAGTCACAAATGACAACATCAACACCCATATCCACTAATATAAACATTTGAGTACAATGCTAAAAGGGAAATACATAAATAACAAAATCTCCAAAGTGATCTGCCACAAGCTCCTGCTTAATGTTGTTGTGACCTAGCGTCACCTGGATGCAGTGATCAAGCATAAGTTTATAGAAAGCTTAGAGGGTGGTGTAAATGTATGCGTAAGATAAGTGTCAATTACACAAATATTAGAGTAAGTGAAAATTCTATCAAATCCATAAGTCATACAATATCAGAGTATGCAATACAGATCGGCTATGCAATGCGGAGTCATAATGAGCCAAATATCAGATACTGAGGATGCAATACAATATGCAATTCTGAACAGCCACGAATACCATTAGCCTCTTCTAGGCCATATAAATGCAGAAAAATAACAAAATAAATGCCATATGCCGCAGATGTAATGCAATATGTAGATCCTGACGAGTTCATAGTAGCATCAACCTCATATAGACTTTATAATACAGAAGCATAGTAAACCAAATGTTATGTGTTGAGGATAAGATACAATATGCAGTGCGAAAGAAATGACTAAACTGCAGTGTGCAATCAGGATGATAGTACGTAGTATCGCAAGCTGTGGGGTCCATCACAAGGGACTTCTATCCAAACCAGTCCAATACCTAAATTTAGAAAGCTAGACTCAATATGGTAGACTCCTGATCTCAGGTTAGTCCCATACCCAAGCGAAATTGTGGCCATTACGAGGGTACACATAAGAAATTAGTTGCGCAACACCAACCTGAGTGATAATGAATAAATAAATGAATGAGTAAAATCATGAGTATGCAATCTTGCTCAGTAAGTCCACATATCAGTACAAAACTTCTCTAGGATCACCATTGGGGTCTAGTACACTCTACGCCCCCTACCTCCCCATCAAGCACACAACTAGGTAAGTTGAAGAAACCTCACTATCCGCATACCAATATCGGCCCAGCTCGTCCATAGCAGACCCATTTATGAGCTGGTCAGACTCAACCTAATATTGCCTACTCCCTCGGGCGGGTAAGGCCACACCCCCTTCCAACCAACCACGACACGGTGGCAGATGAGGCTTATTGGTATACGACCTTCATGCGCTCATGTATTTCCACTCGTACTAGACGTTGGAGCATCCCTGGTACGAAGGGGTTTAGGGACTTTCACCCATGAGCATATTAGATGCCCATATGCTAGAACCAAACATTTTTGGGGTCCCATCTGGCCATCCATGATATACTTATAGAGGTCATGGCCCTAATGTCACTAGGGATTATAGCGTTCACCTCATAAAATGTGAGATACATGAGTCATACCATCCAGTCATGTATCAAACTTGCGCGTACCACATGCTCACGTGGGGCAACTCTATCTCTCAGGGAGTCTCATAAACAATCAGTCCAATGGCTCATGCTATGCTCAATCACTCCTCATAATAAGCATGCGAATGATGCATATGGGCATGTATCATGAAGTATAGTAAACATGATTATAATCACATACATCACAGTGAGTCGGTATTAAGATGACCCATGGCCCATATAATTGAATAGGTGGTGTGCACATAATCACCTACACATGGTGGGCCTCACACATACAAGGGGCCTTACACAATCACAATGGGCCTCATACAATCCCAATGGGCCTCACATAGTCACAATAAGCCTCATACAATCACACAATGGGCCTCATACAATCACGATGGGCCTCATATAATCACAATGAGCCTCATAAAATCACAATGGGCCTCATATAATCACAATTGGCCTTATACAATCTCACAATGGGTCTTATACAATCACGATGGGCCTCATATAGTCACAATGGGCCTCTTACAATCACAATGTTATGATAACACATACTCATTGTGTATATCAACATAGTCGTAATCGATAATAGGCCTATATATGTCGGGTTCCATAGAAGGATAGTAGATATAATCCATAACATGAGGATCGGTCCTCAATAGTGGATATACCAAATCTGATACCACTGACCCTTCCATCTACTGGAAGGGGAAATGAGGTACTCTCGTACAGATAGTGGACGACTTAGATGCTATATATATTAATGTCAAGGATTAATCTGACACTTATCTTAAGAAGGTACATGGATGGTGTGGATGATACTTTCATAACATCGAGATCCTAGCAATCGATTACAAGGGTAGGACACATCACAGGGGGGTGAGTCGAGAAGGTATACAATAAAGTGAGTTAAGAGGGTAAGTCTATGTACAACAAGTGGGCTTTCTCACCCTCATAATCATGCAGCAACTGGGATTTCCTAGGGGGGCCTGGTATGAATACAAGGTGCGCCTTGGTAGGGTTTACCTATCTAGGGCTATGTGTCCTTACAAATGGATCGGGTAGCCCACTCATCATCTAAGTGGGCCTCGGGCTAAAGTCACTAAGCTTAGGAAAACACATGTATCTAGGTGGACTACATTTACTATAGAAGTCCTGGTAAGAACACTAGGTGGGCTCCAAGGTTTGGGTAGTCCTATAGGGTATGGTGAAAAACATCATTATCAATGGGGGCCTAACGCTATGGGATAACCCAATAAGGTGAGATGGATCATACTAATAATAATAGGGGTCCATCAATTTGGGTTAGCCCACTAAGGGGAAATGAGAATGGGCCTAACAAGGCCTAAGGGAAGGTCACAATGTGAACACCTAATCATCATTGCCCATTAATGTGGACATTTAACCAACATTGCTCACAAAGAGTGGCCCACATAGAGCCTATTATATAGTGGGCACATGGCCTCACACAAGGGCCTAATACACATCAAGATGGGCCTCACTCATGGGCCACATATGCATCACATTGGGCCTCACTCATGGGCCTCATATACATCATAATGGGCCTTATCATGTGGGCCATATATACCTTACATCGGGCCTAATATATCACATCGGGCCTCATTATAAGGTCCTTATATACTACACATTAGGCCTCACCTATAGGCCTCATACACATCAGCTTGGGCCTCACATATGGGCCTCATGAACATTAGCTTAGGCCTCACATATGGGCCTCATATACATCACAATGGGCCACATCCCTTGAGCCTTAATTACATTACAATGGGCCACATCTCATGGGCCTTAAATACATTTCAATGGGCCACATAGCAGGTGGGCCCTACATACCCAGTAGGTGGGCCTACATATACCAAATGGGCCTCACCAGATGGTCAGCCTAGATATACAACACATACATTAATGGTGGGCCATCTGCCCCGAATGGCAAGGATGTAACAAGTACAACATGGTGGGCCTTGCGTTTACATAACAGGTGGGCCCTGCATTCATGTCCAGATGGTTATGGATTTATAGCACATACAACATGGAGTCCCATCTTACGGATGGTGTTGATGTAAAATTCATACGTTAGGTGAGTCCTATGGATGGATGGTCTGAGTATAACATATACCTGACGTGGGACCCTTGGTCCGAGTAGTCTGGATATAACACGTGTGGCATGAAGGACCCACCGTCCAGAGGTCTGGACGGTGTGGATCTATGACACATCATCAAGGTGGGCACGCGTCCTGAGCTTGGACGAACGATCTAGATTTGAAGCACATACATCATGCGGGACCCACAAAACTTACTGACGTCATTACATCAGCTATATAGCGGGTGGGGCCACTGTTCAAATGGACGGTATGATGAACACATATATAGAGGTGGGTCCCATTGTCCCATCTATCTGGACGGTGTGGATTACCTGTAACATCTTGGAAAAATCCGTACAAAGATCCGAGTACCACCTCAAGCAGAAATCACTTAGGACTAAATCCTTTAGAAATTAACGAGAATTAACTAGCGCTAAACTAGATTGCCTGTGAAATTAGCACCAATCACTTTAAATACGATCTGCAAGACCCAATACCTGTAGAATTGTTAACGCTACATTACCCTGAAATCTAGGATCCAACTCTAAACCCAGTTGCTCTCGGGAGCATTCAGAAACTCCGTATCGGACCTGGACTACACATTGAAAGTCCGATAGCGATGAACTTAGAAAATTATGACTGCCTGGTTGGACTTGACAATCATCTCAAAAATTAAGTCCAAATGATGTCCTGGGACTATTATTTTGAGTCCGAAACGAAGAGTGTGAGAAAAGTGAATATTTTTATGAAATTAAATATAAATTTAAGTAATCTAAGTCATGTCACTTGTGGACCAATTATAAGCTATCTAACCATTAGATTCTGACCCAAATACACCCTCGAATCAGGGAAGATGTCCCACACATGTCAATATACTTGTGGCCTTGATCGAGTGTCGGTGACTGTTGAACTGAAACTGGTCCGCCACGGTCGATCTGGAAACCCGATCGGACTAAGAAAGTAGCTTGACCTAGATCCAGTGTCTATGAGCTTAAGTCCGACCACATTCAGTAAAGGGACCTCCAAAAATGCTCTGTTGGATTGGAATAAGCTCGATTTGGTTATAACTTAAGTATACCTTGGCCATGGGGCTATTTTCGTTAGTTCTGGGCCTATATAAGGGCTTTAAACCCTTTCTCACATAATCCATATGAATTCTAAACCCTATCTAAGAAAAGAGAGAGTAAAGAGAAGAAAAGGAGAGAGAAAGTGAGAGAGAATTTGATGATTCATCTTGAGATCTTCCCAGCTACTCTACATGCCTAATCCACCTATTCAAATCATTATTCCGGTGATTCTAATTCATATTTGGGTAAGAAAACCTAACCCTAATCTGTTTTAGGGCTTCCAAATAGTTTAAGTGACGATGTAGCTAACCTATTTCATACTCTAGGTTACTAATCCACCGTTGACGAAGACTTACTGTATAAAATAAATTTGTTACGCATTTATCGGTTTAAAATGCGGACTATATACGTATAGGTTATGATTGTCAAGACTTTCAATGTCAGATAATGATTTATTGCTGACGTGGGTGCTATTACATATGCTAAATGCGCTATCTGTTTTGCTTTACGTCTTCATATAAACTATGTTGTAAATAAAGTATTTCATGTGTATATTGAAATGTTTGTATGCATTTGGAATCTGATGTTGCGATTGCCATGATTAATTGTCATAGGAACATATTTGTTAAGTATGCGACAACTCCTTGACAAAAGGATTTTCCCTAATACGTAATATGGCCAACATACGTGATGTATGTTGAAAAGCGTAGTCTAAGTGTTTGTAAAAATGCCTGAATGAGTTAGGAATTAGTAAAGTATGATTTCTAAGGGAATTGGGATATGAATCCCAACTACCTTTATTATGTGTATGATTTCCTCCATGTATGTATTCCATAATATGCTCGCATGATTGTAGGGATCGACTTAAGTGTTTATTACTGCTTTGAATATCTCATATGCTTACTTGTGATGAATGCACGTTGTTGGGGCTATACCATAGTCTAGGTAATCGGTAACAGTCCTCAAACTGGTGGCTGAGATTGTTTTCACCACACAGGATGTGTTCGACAAATTCGAGCCGTACTTGGGATGTTCGACAGTGGTTAGGCCACATGGAGTATTTATGCATTTCATGTCCATCAACTCAACGTCTCGTCCTAGTCAAGCTCGTCAATTAACCCGATTGACCCGATATATGTTCACCATGTTTGGACACCATTGCTTGAATCTAAGGTACCAAACTCACCAGTGAAACCCTGATAACCTTGGTACCTCGATTCGCTAAGACTCATGAGCCGGACATGGTGGTATGGGACACCGTGGTCAAGCTGTAGGCCTATGCTGGGGGCGACGAGCCTCCCCGTAGTGACCAATGAGCAACCCAGACTAGTGAGCTAAATATAGTGGTATGAGACACTGTATTCGTGCTGTCGGCCTACACTGAATGGCGACGAGCCCTTTATAGTGACCTCGAGCATACCTTGACACTGCATGGAGGCGACGAGCCTTTTGTAATAACTAAGGTATAACTAAGCCTGCATTGATTGGTGACGAGCCCTTTGCAACGACCTAGAACTATAACATCATATGAGATTTAGTAGGACTGACGACCCTAAAATGAATCATTGTTTGGGTACTGATATAAGGGAGGTACCTTAACTTCCCAATCTTGCTGTATGAAAAGGACTAATAAGAACTGGGTAATCATGTACATGCACCACACTGCATGTAAGACCCGTATCCTAATTCGTACTATTCCGTCAACTGTCGCGATCCTTCTGGTCGAATTCGGCAATCCTCGACCACTTTTTGATGTTTGCGTGCGATCCTAAGATGAGACCTGTATGTCAAATTTGGCTAAAATTGAAACCTATACCTTAGCGACCACGCCGTCGCCACGGTTCTAATGTTGCGACTCGTGCACCAACCCGATACCCAGGGTAGAAGATGTAGGGCCGCGTTTAATTCGAAGAAAACACCACGCATTGCGAATGACAAGGGAATCTCTACGAGATGTTCCATCAATCAATCAATCACTCATGTCAAGTACAAGTCAAGTCACTCCATACCCAAGTATAACTAACCCATGTCATGCCCATACCTTTCTCTTACACAAGCAACTCAAAGTCCACTCTCACATCACTTCATCCATCACCAAACCCATCACCCATCACACCACATCACTCCATCACCTCTTATCAACCCATCACTTCTCTCTCTCCCTCATTTCTCAAAAATATCTCCTAAGAAAAAATTCATATGTCCAAGCTCTCTCCCTCTCCCAAATGATAAGTGTGGCCCACCTTCCCTACCCTCTCATCTCTCATCCACACCATCAAAGGTCCATCATCCACCGTCCAAGGAGAAGCAAGGAGCATTGGAGGCCAAGGGAGCAAAGAGGAGGCTTAGAAGTGGGTGATCATCCTTTATTTCAATTTTTAAGGGCCCACTTGTTGTGGGACCCACTCGATGTATGTGTTGTAACTATGGAGGGCCCATAGTGGCGGGGACCCTCCCCTCTATCTCACCGTATCTCTCTCTCTCTCTCTCTCTCTCTCTCTCTCTCTCTCCCTCTCTCTCTCTCTCTCCTCTCCCTAGAATGAAGTGGGCCATGTTAAATCCACTCCATTCATCAATGGTGTGGTCCACCACATTTTAGGTGATATGATATATGTATATATATACATATATATTATATTATATTAATATTATATAAATATATATATATATGTATATGTATATGGTGCTCCACGTACATGTGGGACCCACCATGATGATGTGTTCATCCATGCCGTCCAGCGTCCATGGACGCTGTACGAGAGGCATGGAAGTGAAGTGGTTAACGTGGAGTGTGTGTACTGTCAGGGGTGTGTACTTTCAAGCTTTAAAAGAAAAGGAAGGAAAATGGTGGGCCGCTCCAACATGGCCCCACCTTGACATATATATTTAATCCAAGCCATCCATTCCATTCTCAGGATCATTTTAGGCGTTGAGCCAAAAAATGAGACCGATCCAATTGTCTGGCGGGCCGTGGCATTGAGAATGCCAGTATTTCCCTTTCAAACTTAGGAAATGATTGCTGGGGTCTATAAGAAGTTTGAATCCACCTGAAACTTGATTTGGACCCATAATTTTATGGGACACATAAAATTGACGGGGTAGATCTAGTTAATGTGGGTCCCACCTAGGATAACAAAAAAAATACATATGACAAAAAGATGGCAAGCACCTTGCAGTCATGGCTGTCATGGCATACACGTAAAAAAAAAAAAAAGGGATGGGTCCCCATTGGCCCTAGTTGTGGACCCCACCGTGATGTGTGTTCTAAATCACTACCGTCCATTTGTTAGGACCCCTTCGTTGAGGCGTTGGTTCTAAAAAAATCAGCCATGAATAGTTCTCAGATGGCCCACATCGCCATTGTTTATACGAAGGTATGTTAAACCACTCGAAAATGATTGCTGGGGTCCACATGAAGCTTGGACCCACTTGAAATTTGGTTTGGACCCTTAATTTTGTGGGGCACACATAATGGATGGGTTGGATTGTAAATAAACACTTTGTTGGGCCCTACATGGGACCCACTGTGGTATGTGTGGCTTATCACACCGTCCACAACAGTGGGTGGTGACACCCACTATGATGCAAGTGTTTCACTCATGCCGTCCGTCCACGGCAGTGGACGGTAGCCCCCACCATCATGTAAGTGTTCTATCCACTCCATCTCGCCAACGATCAGGTGACCACGTCACAGGAAACAATGTGGGATTGAACGTCAACCGTTGAAACCCCCCTTTGGGGATAACAGAAGTTTGGATCAATATGAAATTATTTTTTTTCCAGGCCTGTGTGACGTTATCAACAGGTGAGATGTAAAATAAACATTTTGGTGGGCCCCTTGCCACATGGCCTTATCAATAGGTGGGATGTAAAATAAATATTTTGGGGGACCCCTTGCCACATGGCCTTATCAACAGGTTGGATGTAAAATAAACATTATAATGGAGCCCTTGCTCACGTGGTCTTGCCAACAGGTTGGGTGGAAAATAAGCATTTCAGTGGGCCCAGGATTGGATGGAAAAAAAATGTTATAGTGGGCCCACATGGGAGTCTACCATGATGCATGAGTTTCATCCAAACCGTCCAACCATTTTAAGATTATTTTAAGGCCATTGTTGAGGCCCATCTTAATGTATTTGTTACCCCCCCCCCCCCCCCCACTAAGGCCCACTTTGTTATATATGGGCCCATGTGTGTAAGCCCATTTGAGGTATTTGTGGCCCATTATTGAGGCCCACTTTGGTATATATAAGGCCTATGTGATTAGGCCCACTTGATGTACATAAAGCTCCCGTGATTGGGCACATTTTTAATGCATACTAAGGCTCATGGGCGATGGCCATTACAAAATACCAATGGCCCATTGGTGAGGCTCATTGAGGTGATCCATTTGATGTATGTAAGGCTCATATGATACGGCCCAATTGATGTACTTAAGGCCTAATTGGGTGCAATTAGGTCCATTGCAATGCGTGATCCCTTCATGGCATATAATGATAGCATGTAATGCCTTGGAAACGATGATGGTTAGATGCCCACATTGTAAGGATGACGTCGGTTAAATGTTCGCATTGTCACTCTCCCTAAGGCCCACTAATAGGCCATACTTGTAGTAAATAGGCCGTCTAGGCCCATTTTCATTATACACAGAGCCCATTCCTATATACATGATTAGTATAGATCCATGATTCATTATCATACGCATCATATGTATGACTGATATGAGAAGTGACTGATCATAGCATATGCCTTTGGGTAAACTGTTTATGGGCTCCTTGATAGGCGGAGTTGCCCTACATGAGTGCATGGTACACGTAGGATTGTTGCATGACTGGTAGTGTGACTCATGCACTAGCATTTGTATGATTGTGATTATTATATGCCCTAGCGACATCAGGGCCATAGCCTCCACAGATGCATCGTGGGTGGCTGGATTGGATATCGAAAATGTTTGGTTCAAGCATACGGGCGTCATAGATGTCCCTAGGTGAAAATTCATAAATCCGATGGTACCAGAGAATAACTCCAACATCTAGACCGAGTGGATACATGAGTGCGCGAGGACCGTATACCATTAGGCCGCATCTTCCACTGTGTCGTGGTCGGTTGGAAAGGGGTGTGACCTTACCCACCTGAGTGAGGGGGCAACTTCTAGGTTGAGTTTGACCAGCTTGAGGAATCGGTTCGCTATCGACGAGCAGGACCTGATATTTGCAGGCGAATAGTGAGGTCTCTTCCGCTCTCCCAGTTGTGCATTCGGATAGGGACGACAAGCTGGTGTAGAGTGTACTAGACCCCGGTGATTATCCAAAATGAGAACTGTACTGATATATGATGAGGATTGACATGCTTGAGTTGCATCTCGCATCACATGGTCTCGATATGACCGATAGCATTCATATCTTGCACCGCATAGCCTTGGTACGGCTGATTGCATTCATAATACCCATCATCATGTTTCTGCATTTACATTCCGAGCATGCTCATATTACGCACACCCTTACACCACCCTCTAAGCTTTCTATAAGCTTATGCACGATTGATGCATGCAGGTGATGTCAAGACGCAGTCGAGCTTTTGGAGTTTTGTTATTAGCACTATCTTGTATTTTCCTTTATACACCTTGTACTTAAAGTTTTTGATCATAGTGGATTTTGTGATGGTGTTCTTATGGTTATTGTTCGTGGGTTATGCTTATGGTTATGCTCATTACGAATTAAATGGATAGTAAAAATCTTTCTTGTAGCATCCTAGGATCGAAACCTGGTATATGGGTGCCTGGAGCCGAGAATGGGGTACTACGGAGGCTGTCAGCACCAAATTCAGTGATCAGAAATTTTTTGAGCCCGGTTTCTGAGTTTGGGGCGTGATAGAAGTTGGTATCAGAGCATAACTTGAGAATAACCGAAGACAACATCACATGTTTGCTATGAGTTTAGGACGGTCAGGTTCCGAGCACGCAACCTTACGATTTAGTTCCCCAACACGCGATTCTTATGGTTGATTGGCGTTATTGTTATTTCCTATAGGACACGTTGCCCAAGAGAACGACCCGAGCGCATCCCGATCCACCACCCGAGGCTCCAGCTCTACCACCCGCGCCTCCCGTTCCACCGTCAGAGATCCCTGCTCCCTTCCCTGAGGATGACATTCCTCCACCTGAGGCTGATGAGGAGCCGACTATACCTGTGAGTGCCTCTTAGTTACAGCAGACGTTACAAGCTGTGACATCCGCACTCCAGGGACAGGGTAGGCGCCCAGTTGTTTCTCCAGCTCAGGCAGAGCAGGAGCGCGTGAGTGCCCTTCTTCGTGAGTTCAGACGACTTGATCCTCCACGTTTCCAGGGCAAGCCAGATCCGATTGCAGCAGAGAGATGGTGCTCCGATGTGGAGAAGATTTTCGATACCATGTCATGTACGACCGAGTAGCGAGTCCGGTTAGCAGTATTTCTTTTCTAGGGTGAGGTCGAGCATTGGTGGACTTCCGTTACCCGTGTTTCAGGGCCTGATTTCATCTGGTCATGGGATGATTTTATAGACCGATTCGAGGAGCAGTACTTCCCCAACCATATCCGTCGTCAAAGAGCACTGGAGTTCGAGACTCTGGTGCAGGGGGACATGACCGTGGCGCAGTACGCGGCTCATTTTATCGCGCTATCGAGGTATGCACCGTACATGGTTGATGATGAGGGGTGAAAGGCCTGCCATTTTGAGAACGGCTTACGTTACGGTCTTCTAGGCCATGTCATTGGGCATGAGCTTCCGACTTTCCAGGCAGTAGTGCGGAGAGCTCAGATTTATGAGACTGAGTGGGCCGGCACGCAGGGCGACCGAGATCATAGGAGGGGTCAGAAGAGGCAGGCCCCCTCCAATAGCTCCCAACCACAGCAGCATCATCCACAGCAACGATGCACGACCCGCTCAGCATTTCGAGCACCAGTAGCACTGTCGGCACCCCCAACACACCACCTCAAAGACAGCTTTCTGACACTTGTTATGGATGCGGTGGGATAGGACACCGTAGGTGGGAGTGTCCCCGACCTCGGCAGCAGAAGTCGAGAGCACCGTATCAGCCTCCGCGACAGCCCCCACAACAGCAGCAGGGACCCCAACACCAGCCTACGGGACCTCTCCCGTAGCAGCAGAGACCTCAGAGGGGACCTATACCTCCCCAACAGGCCCGGGGCAGATTTTATGCCGTCCAGCAGGATCCCTAGTCATCATGAGTAGTCGTCGACGACTCATGTGACTTGACCCCTACGTCGCCTTACTAGATTGCTCATGAATGATGCGTCTTGAGAGTTAGAGCTTGAGATTCGTGAGCGTTATCCCTATCTCTTAAGTGTTTGATTTTGATGATATGTTGTGTTTTGATTATATATGATGTTAAGTTCCATATCCTCTTATGAGTTATGTTTAGCTGCGATGGTAGTGTAAATTTGGAGGATGAAATTTTTATTAGGTGGGGAGAGCTATAAGACCCGTATCCTAGTTCGTACTGTTCTGTCGACTCCCGCGATCCTTCCGATCGAATTCGGCAATCCTCAACCACTTTCTGATGTTTGCACGTGATTCTAAGCTGAGACCTGTATGCCAAAGTCGGCTAAAATTGAAACCTATACCTTAGCGACCGTGCCTTCACAACGGTTTTAACACCGCGACTCGTGCACCGACCCGATACCCAGGGTAGAAGATGTAGGGCCGCGTTCAATTTGAAGAAAACACCGCGTGTTGTGAATTACAAGGGAATTTCTACGAGATGTCCCATTAATTAATCAATCACTCATGTCAAGTACAAGTCAAGTCACTCCATACCCAAGTACAACTAACCCATGTCATGCCCATACCTTTCTCTTACACAAGCAACTCAAAGTCCACTCTCACATCACTTCATCTATCACCAAACCCATCACCCATCACACCACATCACTCCATCACCTCTTATCAACCCATCACTTCTCTCTCTCCCTCATTTCTCAAAAATCTCTCCCAAGCAAAAATCCATACGTCCAAGCTCTCTCTCTCTCCCAAATGTCAAGTGTGGCCCACCTTCCCTGCCCTCTCATCTCTCATCCACACCATCAAAGATCCATCATCCACCGTCCAAGGCGAAGGCAAGGAGCATTGGAGGCCAAGGGAGCAAGGAGGAGGCTTAGAGGTGGGTGATCATCCTTCATTTCAATTTTTAAGGGCCCACTTGTTGTGGGACCCACTCGATGTAAGTGTTGTAACTATGAAAGGCCCATAGTGGCGGGGACCCTCCCCTCTATCTCACTGTATCTCTCTTTCTCTCTCTCTCTCTCTCTCCTCTCCCTAGAATGAAGTGGGCCATGTTAAATCCACTCCATTCATCAATGGTGTGGTCCACCACATTTTAGGTGATATGATATATGTATATATATATATACATATATATTATATTATGTTAATATTATATAAATATATATATATATATATATGTATGTATATGTATATGGTGGGCCATGTACATGTGGGACCCACCATGATGATGTGTTCATCCATGCCGTCCAACGTCCCTGGACGCTGGACGAGAGGCATGGAAGTGAAGTGGTTAACGTGGAGTGTGTGTACTGTCAGGGGTGTGTACTTTCAAGCTTTAAAAAAAAAAGGAAGGGAAATGGTGGGCCGCTCCAACATGGCCCCACCTTGACATATATATTTAATCCAAGCCATCCATTCCATTCTCATGATCATTTTAGGCGTTGAGCTGAAAAATGAGACCGATCCAATTGTCTGGCGGGCCGTGGCATGAGAATGCCAGTATTTCCCTTTAAAACTTAAGAAATGATTGTTGGGGTCTATAAGAAGCTTGGATCCACCTGAAACTTGATTTGGACCCATAATTTTATGAGACACATAAAATGGACGGGGTAGATCTAGTTAATGTGGGTCCCACCTAGGATAACAAAAAAAAAATACATATGACAAAAAGGTGGCAAACACCTTGCTATCAAGGCTGTCATGGCGTACACGTAAAAAAAAAAGGTAGGTCCCCATTGGCCCTAGTTGTGGACCCCACTGTGATGTGTGTTCTAAATCACTACCGTCCATTTGTTAGGACCCCTTCGTTGAGGCGTTAGTTCCAAAAAAATCATCCATGAATAGTTCTCAGATGGTCCACATCACCACCGTTTATACGAAGGTATGTTAAACCACTCGAAAATGATTGTTCGGGTCCACATGAAGCTTGGACCCACTTGAAATTTGGTTTGGAACCTTAATTTTGTGGGGCACACATAATGGACGGGTTGGATTACAAATAAACACTTTGGTGGGCCCTACATGGGACCCACTGTGGTATGTGTGGCTTACCACACCATCCACAACAGTGGGTGGTAGCCCCCACCATGATGTACGTGTTCTATCTACTCCATCTCGCCAATGATCAGTTGACCACGTCACAGGAAACATTATAAGATTGAACGTCAACTGTTGAAACCCCCCTTGGGGGATAATAGAAGTTTGGATCAATATGATTTTTTTTTCCAGGCCTGTGTGACGTTATCAACAGGTGGGATGTAAAATAAACATTTTGGTGGGCCCCTTGCCACATGGCCTTATCAACAGGTGGGATGTAAAATAAATATTTTTGTGGGCCCCTTGCCACATGGCCTTATCAATAGGTTGGATGTAAAATAAACATTATAATGGAGCCCTTGCTCATGTGGTCTTGCCAACAGGTTAGGTGGAAAATAAGCATTTCAGTGGGCCCAGGATTGGATGGAAAATAAATGTTATAGTGGGCCCACATGGGAGTCTACCATGATGCATGAGTTTCATCCAAACCATCCAACCATTTTGAGATTATTTTAAGGCCATTGTTGAGGCCCATCTTAATGTATTTGTGCCCCCCCCCACTAAGGCCCACTTTGTTATATATGGGCCCATGTGTGTAAGCCCATTTGAGGTATTTGTGGCCTATTATTGAGGCCCACTTTGGTATATATAAGGCCTATGTGATTAGGCCTACTTGATGTACATAAAGCTCCTGTGATTGGGTGCATTTTTAATGCATACTAAGGCCCATGGGCGATGGCCCATTACAAAGTACCTAAGGCCCATTGGTGAGGCTCATTGAGGTGATCCATTTGATGAATTTAAGGCTCATATGACACGGCCCAATTGATGTACTTAAGGCCCAATTGGGTCCAATTAGGTCCATTGCAATGCGTGATCCCTCCATGGCATATAATGATAGTAAGTAATGCCTTGAGAACGATGATGGTTAGATGCCCACATTGTAAGGATGACGTCGGTTAAATGTCCGCATTGTCACTCTCCCTAAGGCCCACTAATAGGCCATACTTGTAGTAAATAGGCCGTCTAGGTCCATTTTCGTTATACACAGAGCTCATTCCTATATACACGTTTAATATAGATCCATGATTCATTATCATACACATCATATGTATGACTGATATGAGAAGTGACTGATCATAGCATATGCCTTTCGGCAAACTGTTTTTGGGCTCCTTGATAGGCAGAGTTTCCCTACATGAGTGCATGGTACACGTAGGACTATTGCATGACTGGTAGTGTGACTCATGCACTAGCATTTGTATGATTGTGATTATTGTATGCCCTAGCGACATCAGGGCCATAGCCTCAACAGATGCATCGTGGGTGCCTGGATTAAATATCAAAAATATTTAGTTCTAGCATACGGTCACCATAGATGTCCTTGAGTGAAAATCTCTAAACCCGATGGTACCAGAGGATGACTCCAACATCGAGACTGAGTGGATACACGAGTGTGCGAGGGCTGTATACCAGTAGGCCGCATCTCCCACTGTGTCGTGGTCGGTTGGAAAGGGGTGTGACCTTACCCGCCTAAGTGAGGGGGCAACTTCTAGGTTGAGTTTGACCAGCTTGAGGAATCAGTCCGCTATCGATTAGTCGGGCCTGATATTAGCATGCGGATAGTGAGGTCTCTTCCGCTCTCCCAGTTGTGCGTTCAGATAGGGACGACAAGCTGGTGTAAAGTGTACTAGACCCCGGTGATTATTCAAAATGAGAACTGTACTGATATATGATGAGGATTGACATGCTTGAGTTACATCTCGCATCACATGGTCTCGATATGGCCGATAGCATTCATATCTTGCATCGTATAGCCTTGGTACGGATGATTGCATTCATAATACCCATCATCATGTTTCTGCATTTACATTCCGAGCACGCTCATATTGCGCATACCCTTACACCACCCTCTTAGCTTTCTATAAGCTATACACTATTGATGCGTGCATGTGACATCAAGACGCAGCCGTAGAGTAGTAGCAGCAAGAGCATGCAGTCAAGCTTTTAGAGTTTTGTTATTAGCACTATCTTGTATTTCCCTTTATACACCTTGTACTTAAAGTTTTTGATCATAGTGGATTTTGTAATGGTGTTCTTGTGGTTATTGTTCGTGGGTTATGCTTATGGTTATGCTCATTACGAATTAAATGGATAGTAGAAATTCTCCTTGTAGCATTCCAGGATCGGAACCTGGTATATGGGTGCCTGGAGCCGAGAATGGGGTACTACGGAGGCTGTCAGGCCAAATTCGATGATTGGAAATTTTATGAGCCCAGTTTTTAAGTTTGGGGCATGACACTGCATGTGTCGTTTGGCGTTGGGCAAAGCTCTAAGGAAGTGACTGATATGCGTGACTGTAAGATGAAGATCGCAGAGGGAGTGTAGGTGAGGGCATGCATCATTACTTCATATATTCTTGCTTTAATTAGAGTAATTAGGGATGTTTGATTTTATTGCTTTATCATTACTGCTTGATTGAATTGATAACATGTTAACCTTTGTTGTATAGTTCCACTGAGTTGATCACTCACTCCCACATTCTAAGACAGTGCTTAAACACCAACCAGACTTTGTCTTAGTTACAGATGAGGATGTGATGCATGAGGCAGAGCCGGAGTTCGAGGATGACGAGGAGGCATTCTCGTGTATGCAGTATTCAGGCGGGTTCTCTTAGACCGTTCTGAATTATCTGCGCTTTAGGGATCATACTTGTAGAGGACTATTACATTCCTTTTGATATTTTGTATCTTGACACAACACTTATAAATATTGACCTGGTAGAGTACACATATTTTGGGGACTTGTACTGGTTTATATATTTATTTCAGACTTCCTCTTGCATATTCTAACTGTCCTTGGATTATGTTTGCTGATTTGGCTTAATCTACTTCATGTTTCATACACTAATACAGACAACATATAACCATCATTAAACATGTTGCATAAGTGATGTTTTGAAAGTCGGGAGCCGAGTTATACTCGACCCCTGAATTTCAGGGCATTACATTACCACATAAATCTTGGCAGGCCTCACAGAACTTGGTGACGTCACTACAACAACCATATAGCTGATGTGAGATACATCAACCAATCTGTTGCCACAGTAGGTGGGTCCCAAGAGGGCCCACCATATAATATTATATATATTATATTATTATATTATATTACTTAAATATATATATATATTTAAAAGCCCAGCGTCCAGCCTCTAGGTACACTGGATGGATGGCCTGAATGTAAGAACATCCATCATGGTAGGCCCCACACTTGCTGGCGTCACTACAACACCTATATAATTGGTGTGACCCAACAGATGGACGGTTTGGATGTAACACATACATCATTAGGTGCATCCCATGCAGCACCGTCCGGATCTAGATAGTGTGGATACAACATATACAACATGAGTGGATCCACGAGCGTGATCCACCAGAGATTTGAATCTGCCTCAATCTTGGCTGGTGTGTATGCACCACACGTGCAAAACAAGTGGGGTCCATGGTCTGGACAGTGTGGACCACAACACATTCATCACTGGTGGGTCCCATGTCCAGATGTTTGAACAGTGGTGTGCTCCACCTGATATTTAAAGTTGCCTCATCTGTGTGGCGCACACCTGATGTTGGATGGTATAGGATACAATCCATCAAGGTGGGTCCACATCAATGTAGCCCACCTGTGATGAACCAAATTGATATTTATTTTATACTAGTGTTTAGGCCTACTGGATGGTCTGGACATCAGTTCGTCCAGTAGGTCCTGGCCCATCTGGGATTTGAATCTGGATGGACGGTGTGAGTTATACATGCAGCCAGGTGCAGTCCACGATGGTGTGGCCCATCAGTGTTTAAATAGCACGGTTATTTGTGTTCCCGTCATCAAAACCATCTAATTGGATGGACAATCCAGCATGGTGAGTGATGGGTTGTACTTGATTTATGATTGATTGATTGATGAGTGGATGGGATAGAGATTCTCTCAGAATCCTTAATACGCAACGTTTCTTTAAAATATATGCGGGCTCACAACTCCCAGCCTGAGTATCGTATCAGTGCACAATCGTGGCGTTGGAGCTGCAGTGGCGACGTGGTTGCTCGGGTATAAGTCTTGAGTTAAGTTTACTTAGATCTATGAGATACGACTTAGGGTCACGTGCAAATGTTAACTACAGCTCGCAAGTCATTGAAATTCAATGGGGAGGATCGTGGAAGTCCAAGGAACGGTACGAACTAGGATACGGGCCTTGCACATAGTGTGCATAGTTTAATCATGCGGAGATAATATGCATGTGGTAGAGGATGTCGATGCGAGGTACATATGATGGAGTATGTGGTAGAGGATGTCGATGCGAGGTACACATGATGGAGTATGTGGTAGAGGATGTTGGTGTAGGGTGCACATGATGGAGTATGTGTGGATGTTATTTGGTCCAAGAGACCCCAGGCTTGGTCCTTCGGTTGAAGTCCCTAATCGAATATATCGGGCATAGTCCTTGGGTTAAAGTCCCTAAGCGAATATATCATGCACGGTCCCTAGGTTGAAGTCCCTAAAGCTCACTTGATGTTACATTATAATTTATGTTTATTCCAATGCTGATATAACATATCCTTTCCATGATGAGCGTGGATTGTAGATTAGATGTGGTTGGCAGAGGAGCCTGATTGGTATTAAGGTTGGCTCATATGCATATGTGGCTTACATGCATAGCATTAATTGAGTGCAATTATACTGCATATCGTGCTTGTGGATTATCATTGCATTTTGCATAGCATCCTCATGAGATGGATTGAACACCACAACAAAATCACGGTTATGCTGATGAGACAAGCACAGTGGCATCATGGTTGGTATTTATGGACACTAGAAATTTGGGTGTCTTATATAGGGTCCCAGACCCCTGGGTGAAATTCCCTAAACCTCGAGTGGTATCCTCGAGCCTCATCGTCGAGACTAGGCAGATACCATGGGTCACCTGGTGCTGAAGACCATAGAACGCCTAACTACCATCGACGCGGTCGGGTGAGAAGAGGTTCTGTCATGCCTAGCTGAAGAGTTGGAGCGAATGTTGTTGGGTTTGATCAGCCCTCGAAATGGGTCCACTACCGACATACCGGGTGGGTATTAGCATGGTTATAGGCCCTCCACTGAGAAGTCAGTATGTGAGGCCTCTATTCATCAAGTTTCAAACTTGTTCTGGATACCTGGCCCCGATGATTCCCAATGATGATAACTGTATTATGATGTGGAATTTTAGAGTAGGATTTGCATGCCTGCATACATCCAGCATACCTTTACATATCATCACTTGTATTGCATCATGACCTCTTAGCTTTATGTAGCATTACTTGGTCACTAAGCTTCATCTTGTGTATCTGATATTTGGATTGTTACTGCATGCTTGTATAGTACGCACGCACAAGTGTACTCACTAGGATTTTTCCCCTATGCTTCTTATTTTCCATTTTTTTCAGGGCAGGAGTAACTTAGAGGACATAGCTTTCTCGATGCATTGTATCTATTTTGTGATTTGGCAATATTGACATTGTGTACCTTTTGTAAAAGCACTATACTTATAACTATCAGGATTTATAATGGAGGTTGTTGCTTTGTATTGTGATCATGGATCATCATACTTATGTATTATTATTAAAATAAATTCAGTAAAAAATCTTCCTTGTGGTGCGCCGAACTCGGGACTTGATATATGGAAGTCGAGTGCTGAATTCGGGGTATCATAGAAGCTATCTGTCCCCAGATTTGGGCTGTGACATTATTGTGACTCGAATTGTACTAGATCTGCAATAGCTTTAAGTATCTTCTTTTCCTGATTTGAGATTGTGAATTTAGTAAGTCCAGTTGTTCACCATCATCCCTTGGGCATGGTAGGGTGATGGAATCCTTCCTAATCTTCACAATTCTCCTGCTCTGAGATTATGGGATTAGTAAATCCTGTTGTTTGCCATTGCCTCCTAGTCATAGTTTGGTGATGGAATCCTTGCCCATTATCATAGTTCTCCTTCATTGAGAATTAGGGCAATGAAAGTTCAGATTGATTTAATTACTATATCTTCCAATTGGATAAGATAGGACTCCAATTCTAATTGTGTGACTTAAATCAAGTAAGAGGGCTCCCTGATCACTACAAGTGGATCCTTGGAAACCCTAGTTCGCAACTTTGAATTCTTAGTTTTAATCACTTTAATCACAATTACTCTCTCAATCACTTCAGAATTAGTTTTACATCTTCTCCTAATTCTACTTCTAGTTAATTTCAGAAATGTACAAGATTAGTCCCTGTAGATTCGACCTAGGTCTTACCGAGATTATTACTACATCGAGACCCTACACTTGGGGTCGTGAACAAGTTTTTGGCACTGTTGCCAGAGATTGACAGTTGTGTTTTCTGAATTTAATTAGTTTTGGAATTAGGCTAAGATTAGGACTAACTTTTTATCTTATTTTTCGTTGGATTTTTCTGGATTTTTACTTTTATTTTTAGAAGCTATCTTATCTTTCTATTTATAGGATTAGAAACTTTCCTAATTTGTTTTTAGAAACTAACTTGCTTTTTTTATTTCTAGAATTATAAACTTTCCTACTTTGTTTTTAGAAACTAACTATTTTCTCCTTTTTGTTTTGCTAGATCTCAATATAAAAACTTCTAATTTGGTAACCTCTTTCTAATTCTCTCCCTTTCTATTTCTAAATTTCTTATTACCATAGGATTCTATTTTAATTTATTTTAAGATTAGGTTCAGAAGTAGGGTTTCACCATGCAAGAGTGGGAACGTCAATATGTTGAGATAGCTAAGAGATATTGGGAAGGGATGTCTGATGATTATTGTAACGCCCTAGAAATTGGGGGTCAAGCAGGAGCTCAACTCCCGAGTTCCAACGCCTCACTTATGCAACATAGATAATGATGATTAAATGTTGATTGTATTAGTGCATTAAACATGAATGAGATTATACCAAATAGTATATCATACTACAGAGACAGTTAATGTACGCAAGCGGAAGACTGTGTTAGGTATATAAACATATACGTAATGTTACGTCTCCTGAATATGATCATGTTACTAGGTCAGTTGATTACATGTAAAACTTCAAAATATACAAAATGTGTAAGGTAATCTAATCAGCATCCAAAAATCCCCGTCGATCAAGACACGGCTCACATGAACCCACCTAAATACTACATATATGAGAATCCTTCCTCATCATCCTCAAAGTCTAGCTTCGCCTGGTGAGTTTCATCATCATCTACAACTAAGACAAAGTCTAGTTGGCGTTTAAAACACCGTCCCAGAACATGGGAATGAGTGATCAACTCAGTGGAACAATAACGCAAAGATTAACATATTATTAATTCAATCAAGCAGTAATGATAAAGCAATACAATCAATCATCCTTAAGTACTCTAATTAATGCAAGAATGTTATGTAGTAATGATGCATGCCCTCGCTTGCACTCCCTCTGCGATCTTCATCTCACGGTTGCGGCATGTCAGTCACTTCCTCAGTGCTCTGCCCAATGCCAAACGACACATGTAATGTGGTGCATGAGCGTGATTACCAAGTTCTTATTAGTCCTTTTCGTACAGCAGGATTGAGAAACTAAGGTACCTCCCTTATATCAATTCCCAAACAATGATCCATTTTAGGATCATCAGTCCTAGTAAATCTCATACGATGTTGCGGTTCTAGGTCATTGCAAAGGGCTCGTCACCTGATCAATGCAGGCCTAGTTGATACTCTAATTACTATGGAAAGACTCGTCGCCTCAACGTAGCCTCAGAGTATGCTCAAGGTCACTACAAAGGGCTCGTCACCTGATCAGTTAGGCCGACAGCTCGAATACAGTGTCCCATACCACCATATTCGGCTCACGAGTCTGGGTTGCTCACTGGTCACTACGGGTGGGTTCGTCACCTTGGCGTAGGCCGACAGCTTGACCAAGGTGTCCCATACCACCATGTTCGGCTCATGAGTCTTAGCAGATCGAGGTACCAAGGTTAAAGGGTTTTTACTGGTGAGTTTGGTACCTTAGATTCAAGCAGTAGCATCCAAACATGGTGAACATACATCGAGCTAATTGGGTTACTTGACAAGCTGGACTAGCACGAGCACACATTGAGTTGATCGATATGAAGTGCGTAAGCACTCCATGTGACCTGACCACTATTGACACCCAAGTATGACTTGGATTCATCGACCACATCCTGTGTGGTGAAACAACTTCAGCCACCCATTCGAGGCCTGCTACTGATTGCCTGGACTATATAATAGCCCCAACCACATTTAATTACAATAAATAATCATATGAGATAACCAAAGCAGTAATGGATCAATAATCCAAGTCATACAATCATTTGAGCATTTTATGGAATACAACTTAAACATAAATCCACACACATATGCATTCCATGCCTAAACAAACACTGTAATATAAAGTACATGGAGGAAATCATACACATAGTTAAGGTGATTGAGAATCATATCTCAACACTCATACGAAGCATAATTTACTAATTACTGGTTCATTCAGACATTTTTACAAGCACTTAGTCTGCACATATCAAGTATATACAATAAGGTAATTATAACAAGTATTATAGCACATCCCTTTTTTTTACAAAGGGTTCACCATACATATAACAATCATGTACTCTCAGTCAATACACATGGCGAGCTCAAATCATCATTTCATAGTCATTCAGGCATTTCAACAAACACATGGAACGAATTAGAATCAACATAGGTTATAGCTATACATATTATATGGAAAGCCTCGTATCTAAACACATGTAGCAGTAATCAAGTCATTCATAAACCATTACTAGAATTGAAAGCCTTGAAAACCATAACCTAAACATTTATAGTCCGCACCTTACGTCGATAAAAGCATAACAAAATCATTTTTGACACCTAGCCTTTGTCAACGGCAGAATGACAACCTAAAGCATAAATTAGGTAAGCTATTCCAAAATTACATAATCTAAAACCCTAAACAGCTTAGGATTAGGTTTTCTTACCCAAGTACATTGTCAGAAATGCCGGATTTATGATACCGTTAGGGTGGCTAAGTGCGTGGAGCAATGGGATCAAATCCCAGGATGAACCTCCAACTCACTCACTCTCTCTCTCTCTCTCTCTCTCTCTCTCTCTCTCTCTCTCTCTTTCCTTTCCTTGTCCTCTCCTCTCTTTCTTAGGATTTTAAAATTCATATGGAATATGAGAGAGAGGATTTAAGACCCTTATATAGGCCTATAACTGATGGGAATGGCCCCAGGGCCATGGTATACTTAGGTTATAGCCAAGTAGGGCCTGTTCCGACCCAACGGAGCACTTCTGTAGGCCCTTTTGTTGAACGCGGTCAGACTTAAGCTCTCTGATATTGGATCCAATTCAAGCTAAGTTTTCAGTCCGATCGGATTTACATATCGCCCGTGGCAGACCAGATTCAGTTCGACAGTCATGGGTATTCAATTAGGGCCACAAGTGCACTGACATGTGTGGAAAATTTCTCATGATCTGAGGGTGTATTTGGGTTAGATTCTGATGATCTAAATCCTTATATTTGGCCCACAAGTGACACGACTCAGATTAATAAAATTTGAACTTTATTTCTAAAGATATTCTCGTTTCTCACACACTTTGCTCCGAGCGCAAGTTAAGCGTTTCTAGACATAATTAGGACTTGATTTCTGAGGTGTTTGTCAAGTCCAACTAGGTGGTCATAATCATATAGTTTCATCGCTATCGAATTTTTGACGTGCGATCCAAGTCCGATACGGAGTTTCAATGTGCTCCCGAAAGCAACCGGGTTTAGAGATTTATCCTAAGTTTTACGATAATGTAGCGTTAACGATTTCACAAGTTTTGGGTCTTGCGGTACGTATTTTAAATGATTAGGGCTAATTTCACAGGTAATCTAGTTTAGTGCTAGTTAATTCTTATTTAATTTCTTAGGGATTTAGTCCTTAGTGATTTCTACTTGAGGTGGCACTCAGGTCTTTGTACGAATTTTTTCGGGATGTTTCAATCTACCCCCTTTAAAGAAAATTTTTTCCTCAAAATTAGTACCTTTTCGTACTCTAGAATTTGAGGGTAGTTCTTTCTGACCTTGGCTTCCATCTCCCAAGTAACCTCTTCCTCACTGTGATGCATCCACAGTACCTTCACAAGTGGGATAACCTTGCTATGTAATACCTGCTCCTTCCTGTCTAGGATAAGCGTCGGTCACAGTACATATGTAGCATCCCCACTTAACTACACCTGCTCCCATTTGATAATGTGGGAAGGGTCAGGAATGTTTTTTCTTCAACATAGATACATTGTAACACCCCGAAAATTGGGGGTCGGGTAGAAACCCAACTCCCGAGTTCCAGAACGTCACTTATGCAACATAGATAATGATAAATGCATGAGACTAAGGAAAAACAACATATCATACTCCAAAGACAGTTACATTAGCAAGTGAAAGACTGTGATAAATACATAAAATATATAATTCATTATAAGTCTCCAGAGTGTGAACATGTTACCAGGTTAAATATATACATGTATACCTCAAAATAGAAAGAAAGAATATACATGAGTGCTCCGAAATTATAAAATGACAAGTGTCATGGCATCTAATCAACCTCCCTGTAATCCCGTCGATCAGAACACGCATAAAGGAGGGATCCTCCTCCTCATCATCAAGTCCGGCTCTGCCTCGCAGGCCGCGCCATCATCTGCAATTACAAAAGGGTCTGGTGGGTGTCCGGAACACTGTCCCTCAATGTGGGAGTGAGTAATTAACTCAGTGGAATCATAGAGCAAAGATTAGCATGTTCTCAAATCAATCATGCGATAATAGAGCAATCAATCAAACATTCCTAGATACTGTTGTTAATGTGTGCATGAGATGACATGATGGATGCCCTCACCGACATTCTCCCTCATACGGCACCATCTTACGCCCGCGGCATGCTTGCGTTCCACTAAGTGCTCCACATCTTCCAGGCACATACAATGTGATGTGGATATGATTACCGAGTTATTATTAGTCCTTTTCATACAGCAGTATTGGGAAACTAAGGTACTTTGCTTATATCAATCCCAACACAGATCCTGTCTAGGGTCGTCACTCCTAGTAATCTCATACGATGTTAAATTTGTAGGTCGCTGCAAGGGCTGTCAGGGCTATTGCTCACACTCGTTGCACCTCTCTCCCATCACCTTATCAATACAGGCCTAATTACCCTTAAGACTGCATCAGGACTCGTCGCCCCCATGCGGTGTCAGGATAAACTCAAGGTCACTACAAAGGGCTCGTCACCTGATCAGTGTAGGCCGACAGTAAGAATATAGTGTCCCATACCACCATAATCTGCTCAGATTAGGGTGCTCACTGGTCACTACAGGGAGGTTTGTGGCCCCATCGTAGGCCGACAGCTCGACCACGGTGTCCCATGCCACCATGCCCGGCTCATGAGTCTTTATGGATCAAGTTACCATGTTTAACAGGGTTTCCAATGGTAAGTTCAGTACCTTAGGTTCAAGCAGTTATGACTCATACAGGGTGAACATATAATGGCTAGTCGGGTTACTTGACGGGCTCGACTAGTACGAGCGCATCTCAAGCTGAATGACATGAAGTGTATAAAACACTTCATGTGGCCTAACCACTTCCGCCAACCCAAAACACGACTCGCGTTCATCGACGCGTCCTTCGTGGCAAATAGAAACCAACCACGAATCCAATCCATTACCGACTGCCTGGACTAGGTCATAGCCCCAAGCATTTTTGCATCAACATCAGTAAGCATATGTGAGTAACAGACATGAAATACAACATTGTAAGCATGTTGACACATGTTATAACATACAACTTAAGAAAATCCTCCAACACATGCATTTCATACATATAATGAAATCAATACATATAGCCAACATGATGGAAATCATTTACATCAGCATATTACTTGAGAATTCAATCTCAAAACTCATTCACAACACCATTTACTCAATACATACTAATACAAACATTTATACAAACACTTAGTCTATACACTTTAGTCTACATAGCGTATGTCGACTCAAAGTGCGCTTAAGGGCGAATCTCTTCGCCAAACCAATCATGCACGCATTCCTAATATTCTAACACGATAAATAGCCATGGCAAATATTTTATCAAAATATGGACATAAGCAGTATTTCCTATAAATGACTAAAATACCCTAAATCTCATATTTACCGTACGTTTACGAAACAGAAAACGGACAGCATGTTGTACATATCAAACGGCATTGCCGTCGATAATCTACTATTAAACGACATTGAAAGCTTTGAAATCAGTCAATCAAAGCGTCTAAAATCCTCACCTTTTGTCGTAGACCTGTATAGCTTCGATTAGAACAGATACGCTTCGTCAACGGCGTAACGGCGACCTAATGCACAAGATGTATTAGTTACTTTGCTATTTGAATCGACGGAATGCTAAATCAGCAAGTAGTTAGGGTTTTCTTTACCTAGAAATGCATCGGAATCACCAACAAAGTGATTGGGATGCGGTGCTTAGGCACGTGTAGCAGCTGCAGCAAGTGGCGGGAAGATCTCTCCCACACTCTCTCACAATCTCTCACTTTCTCTCTCTCTTTTCCTAGGGTTTCAAGCAAATTCGGATGGGAGGGTTGTGAGAGGGTTTAAAGCCCTTATATAGGCTAAAACCTACCCAAATTAGGCTTGGGAACAAAGTTCACTTGAGGTATAACTAAATCTGGTCTGTTCGGGTCCAAAAGAGTGTTTCGGGAGATCCCCTGGCCGAATGCGGTCGGACTTAAGCTCATGCATACTGGATCTAGCAGACATCAAGTTTTCAGACCGGAAGAGTTCACAGATCGCACGTGGCGGTCCAATTTCAGTTCAGCGGCATCGTACCTAAATCAGGTCCACAAGTCTCATGATATGAAAGAGAAATTTTTCCTAATCCGAGGGTGTAATTTGGCTGAATTATGACGGTCAGAACGCTTAATAATAACGTGCCAAGTCACGTGCCAGATTTGGATTAAAATTTTCAAATCTAACCCTTTTCTCACTCTCTTCACTCCAGGATCAATGAAATAGCCTCTGAACGTCGGTTAGGCTTGATTTTCGAAATGATTGTCAAGTCCAGCCAAGCAGTCATAAGGTCTAAGATTGTAAGTATCGGACTTTCGACGCGTGGTCTAGATCCAATACAAAGTTGCAAAGGGTTTTCGAGAACAAACCGGTTTAGAGTTTGATCCTGAATTTTAGGGTAACGTAGCATCAACGATTCTACAAGTTTTGGGTCTTGAAGAACGCATTTAAAGTGATCAGGGACAATTTCATAGCTACTCTAGCGTAGCGCTAGCTAACTTACTCTTAATTTCTAAAGGAATTAATCCTAAGTGATTTCTTTGGCTTTGGAATTAGGTTTTGAGAGGTTACCAAGGTGTTATGGTTGACCCATTGCCTAAGGACGTCTAACCCCAGGTTGGTAAAAATTCAGGGTGTTAAATACATGAAATACGTTATGCACGCCTACGAGTGGTGTGGGCAAATCAAGGCGATATGCCACCACACCCACTCAATCAAGTATCTGAGATGGGCCAATGAATCTCGGTGTAAGCTTCCCCTTCTTACCAAACTGAAGGACTCCCTTCATGGGGAAAACTCTGAGGAACACAAGGTCTCCAACCTTAAACTCAAGCCGTCGTCGTCTCGTATCGGCATAGCTCTTCTGCCTACTCTACATTGTTAGAAGTCGACGCCTAATAATGTCGATCTTGTCTGAGGTTGCCTGTACCAACTCTGGGCCAACCAAACTCTTCTCACTAACCTCTGCCCAGCAATGCGGTGCTCGACAGGGATGCCCATACAAGTTCTCATATGAAGCCATACTAATGCTCGCCTGGAAGTTGTTATTATATGCGAACTTAGCATAAGGAAGACAATCATCCCAACTGTCCTTGAAATCAAGTATATAAGCTTGCAACATGTCTTCTAAGACCTGATTTACCCATTCCGTCTGCCCGTCAGTCTGTGGGTGGAACGCGATACTGAACTTCAACTTCACACCCATCGCTTCCTGGATACGAGTCCAAAAGATAGATGTAAATCGTATGTCTTGATCCGACACGATCTCCAAGGGAACTCCATGCAGACATATAATCTCCTTAATATACAACCTAGCCAACTTGTCTGTAGAGTTCGAAACTCTGATAGGGAGAAAATGAGTTGATTTCGTCAACCGATCCATGATCACCCAAATGAAATCATGACTCTTTCTCATCTTCGATAGCCCAAAGATGAAGTCCATAGAGATGAAATCCCATTTCCATTTAGCTATGGGCATGGGCTGAAGCAGTCCAAGAGGTCAGCGATGTTCAGCCTTGACCTACTGACACGTGAGATAGCGTGATACATACTCTGCTATGTGGGCCTTTATGTTGTCCCACTAGTACAACCTTTTCATGTCGCGATACATCTTCGTACTGCTAAGATGCATTGTCATCCTTGAATTGTGAGCAGCCTCGAGAACTTCCTTCCTCAAGTTAGTAAGGTTCGAGAACTTCCTTCCTCAAGTCAGTAAGGTTCGAGAACTTCCTTCCTCAAGTCAGTAACGTAAGCCCCCATCTGTACCAACTCTCTACTCCGAGTCCTTATCTGTACCAACCTGCTCTCTCATCTGCGCCAATAGCTCATCGTCTGCCTGAGCTGCAATGATCCTGTCGTCAATGAGGGGCTATACTCAAATTTGTACGATGCCCTCATACGGCTCCTCTACCGTGAGTTTTTGCTCAAAGTCTCACATAAAATCTACCATGTCCCACTCCACTATCATCAGCGGAGCCGTAAACTTATGGTCTTCTTGTGACTCAACGTGTCTACCACAAGGTTTGCCTTGCCCAAATGATAGGAAATCTCGAACTTGAAGTCCTCTAAGGTTTCCATCCATCTCTGCTGCCTCATATTCAGGTCCCGCTGGGTGAATATATATCTGAGGCTCTTGTGGTCGCAAAAGAGCTCAAACTCCTCTCCGTAGAGGTAATGTCTCCACAGCTTCAGTGCGAAGATGAAGGTTGCCAACTCTAGGTCGTGTGTAGGGTAATTCTCCTCGTGTTTTCTCAACTGTCTCAAGGCGTAAACAATCACCCTGTCCTTCTGCATAAGGACATAACCCAGACCAACGCGAGACACGTCAATATATATACTTAACCCCTTGCTCTGGTAATACTAGCACAGGGGCGGATGTTAGCTTGTCCTTCAGCTCCTAAAAAGCTGCCTCTGCCTTCTTATTCCAGGCAAGCTTCAGATCCTTTCGTGTTAACTGAGATAGCGGTCTAACAATCTTGGAGAAGTCCTTAATAAAGCGATGATAGTACCCTGCCAGACTAAGAAAACTCCTCACCTCGGTAATCGAAACCGGGCTGCTCCCAGTCTTGTACCATTTCTACCTTAGCGAGGTCAACTGTTATCCCTTCCTTGGACACCACATGTCCCAGGAACTTAACTTCCTCTTTCCAGAAGTCACACTTCTTGTACTGCGTGAACAACTGGTGCTTTCTGAGAGTATCTAAAATCGCTCTCATGTGCTCCTCGTGATCTTCTCGACTCGTAGAGTATATCAGAATGTCATCTATAAACATGATGATGAATCGAAATACAAACGGCCAAAGAACCCTGTTCATCAGGTCCATGAATACGACTGGTGCGTTCGTAAGGCTGAACGACATCACGAGAAACTCATAGTGTCCAAAATTGGTTCTGAAAGTCGTCTTCCACACGTCCTCATCGCTAACACGCAACTGATGATACCCTGACTACAGATCTATCTTTGAGAAGTATCGTGCCCCCTTCAACTGATCAAACAGATCATCTATCCTGGGTAAAGGATACTTGTTCTTTACTGTCACCTGGTTCAACCTGCGAAAATCAATACATAATCGCAGTGACCTATCTTTCTTCTTCACGTACAACACAGGCGCTCCCCAAGGAGACAAACTCAGTCGTATAAAGCCAGCCTCTACTAAGTCATCAATCTGCCTCCACAGTTCCTCTGTCTCACATGGAGACATATGATACGTCAGTAATGAAATAGGCGTCGCACTATGCACAAGGTCGATAGTAAAATTGATCTCGCACCGAGAAGGTAATCCAGGTATCTTCTCAAATACATCTATGAAGCCCTGAACCACAGGCGTATCTCCCAACATCAGACCATCAATACTCACCATTAAAGAAACATAACAATTCAAACGGGAAGGGTGATTAACCTGAATAGGGAAAGTAAAAGTCGTGCCCTCAAGTCCGTGGGCTGTCACCACCTTAGTCTCACAATCAATCTCTGCTAGCATCTCAATGAGCCAGTCCATATCAAGAATAACATCGTGATGAAATAGGGAGATGAAAATCAAGTCAACCAGTGCCGTCCTGCTCCCTAAGTCTATCGAGCAACCCTCACAAATCCTAGTAACGTCAGTAAAAGTCTTGGTGGCAGTGAGGACCATTACTCCCTTCATAGGAGCAGTGTCCAACCCCAGTCTCTTGACGGCCGTGCATGATATGATGGAGGTAGTGGACCCGGTGTCCACCAATAAGAAGATGGGAGTACCTTGGATGTGAACTGTGACCTCAAAAGCTCACGGTGCTAGGTCTGCATCGGGCGCTTCAGCTGTAAGCGCATGTACCCAAGCCTGTTGTGGACGATTCAGCTGTGGTACCATAAGCCATTATGGCAGCCTGAAGTGAGGTGCTGGGGGTCGAAAAGATGGATGCACAGGTGCTATCCGTAGTGGTGGTGCTGATGTGGCCTGAGGAAGCTGGCGGTTGATCCTCTGAGGTTGCGAGAACTCTCTATCCCTCATCCTAGTAAAATAATTTATCTCTGTGTAGCCAAGCTTCTTGTAGTAGGTACACCACACATTTGGTCACCTCACCAGAGTAGGAGAAGCCATAAACCTCGGCGTTGAATCTACACGTGGCCTCTTACCGAAGAACTGTCTACTCAGAAGATCAGGTCGTGGCCTAGGAGTCATGCGTACTCACATATGGGACTGCCTATCCCCATCTTGCTCAACCCTCATAAACATACTCACTAGCTCAACATAGTTGGGTATGCTAGTGCAGCACATCTTTGAGTGGATATCAGGTCTCAGACCCTCGAAAAATTGTCGCATGCACATCGGCTCGTCGGCCAGTATCAACAGAGCGTACTTGCCCAGCTCCGTGAACATGTTCTCATACTTAGCCACTGACATCCCTCCCTGTCAGAGGTGGAGAAACTCACTCTCCTTCTCGTGGCGATATGTGATGGGATAGTACTTCTCGTGGAAGCGGGTCTTAGATGCCTCCCACGTCCACACATAACCAACAGCGGTCGTGCGAAGAACGGTGTCCCACCATAAGCTAGCCTCCTTCTCAAACATGAAGGTGACCAACTCCACCTGCTCTGCCTCAGTGCAGTGCAGTGACTTTAGAATCTTAAAGATGTGGTCAAGCCAATACTTAGCCTCCTTGAGTCTATGAGTACCCGCAAATGTAGGAGACCACAAGCACTGGAATCGTTCAAATGTGCCTTTGACACTCGAGTTCCTAGCTGGGTGCATAGGTGAGGCAGGTGGAGTCCCCCCATGCTCTGGGCAAAGATGTCAGCCATGGAGGTCAAGAACTGTTGCTGCTGTTGTATTTGTTGTTGCTGCATCAACAACATCATCTACTTTAGCCTATCAGGAGGTGGAGCGGACTGTGGCATGTAAGGCATCGAGGTAGACACACGGTTTAACTCAAGAACGATGGTGCAACTGGTGGTGCCACAGGTGGTGCAGTAGATGACGGCACATTGGTAGGGCCAGTGGCCGACTGAAAATCTGGCATAGTATCAATGTGAGACGGGCCCAAACTGGGGTCCATGTGGCTATCGCTAAGGGGAGGTGCCCCAACAGTCGAATCTCCAAAGGTGAGACATGCTGAACTCCGTGCAGCCTTAGGTGGCATTCCCTATATACAACATAGGGTGCAACCCAGGTCAGATTCAGCATATGCGACAACTCCTCTATACAACATTCAAAACACTCAGCATTCAAAGATAGAGTAATGAAACTTCATGCAATTCATTGACCAAAATTGTCACAATACATTGAATAGAGTTCTGCATGGATTATGATAAAAATGCATGTGGCTATGCTAAGCTCAAACTACCAAACACAAACATACTTTCTACCTACTATACTAATAGACTCATCAACCTTACAACACAGATAAACTCAAATAGCAACAAACAAACTACTCGACGATGGCATGGTTGACTAGGCATCTGAGTCTGGCAATGGGGAAGGGGCTCCCTTATCCTTTAGGCAGCACAGGATTTCTTTCAAGGTATGAGTCACCTTCTTAAACTTATGTTTCACAAGGGCCCGGGTATCAATGATCTCCTGTCATAGGGCAGCCTGGCCCTCCTCAATCCGAGCTAGGCGAGCATCCCTAGCAGCCTGATCAGTGTCATGCTCCAATGTCATAGGAGGAGAGCTCTCATCCATGTCTTGTGCCTCTTCTTCTTCTTCCCGTTCCTCCTCTATCTCTTCCCTGCTTTCCTCCTCGCTTCATACTCCTCATTAGACGTCTCGTCCTTGCTCTCATCTAGTCGGGCTTGCCGCTGTCGTGGCCCAATATCCATCTGATTGAGAGTAGTTTCGTTGATGTAATGGACCGGCACCAGCATTTTCGACCCAAGTCTGTAGCCAAACTCACATGCAATCCTGCATATGAGTCAGCCGAAAGGGAGTGAATCTGACACTCTAGTAGAGCACGTGGTAAGAACTATCTATTTCAGAACATACGTAGACATGCACAACTTCTCTCCCTGTCCCGCTTGGTAAAGAAAATCTACCATTAGGTACGTGCACTCGCTCCGATTGCTCCATTTGGGGTAAACATTGAACGTGAAAATATGGTGAAGTAGGCGGAAGTTGTCTGTCATATTAGACACCAGGAGACTATTGTTTGGCTGCCAATGAACCAGTCAGCCACAAAGAAAATGCATGCGGCTATCCCTTTCACGTGCACTCCTCAAATTCTTCTCACTTGCATGGACATCACTGAGCGGCATCTTCATAAGCCGAGATATCAACCCAACATCAATTGCGGCCTCCCGATCTCTACCCACTAGGATCTTAAACTGCAAGGGCTCCAGTGTAGGCTCTTGAATGTGGGCATTAAAGGCTCAGACAGTGCCCACATTTGCATGATATGTGCCCTCGAAGATCGGACCCCACCTGGCCTCCACCAGGCGTTCCATCAACAAATGCTCCCCAAAGAACTTCTCATCCATGTGTGCTTCAAAAAGGACCCTGCGGCCCTTAAACCTTCCATGAGATAACTCTGTCAGTAGAGTTCTATCAAAGGGAGCCTATGGATTGAGGTCCCACTTTGTCCTTATCTCATGCTCGACGCTTATACTCACGGCGGCACCTCTCGGTCTTCTCGAATGAGTGGAGCGACTAGGCCCGGCTTAGTCCACGGGAGCCCTTTTCTTCCCCATGAGGGAAAGAATGGTGGAAATGGAGAAGATGGCTGCAACAAGCTCGAACAAGGCCATGAAAAAGGAAAGAAAATAGGGAAATGGGAAGGTTTATGGGGTTCCCACAGATTTGAGACACAAAGTGGGATTTGAATTCTCAAATGAAGGGGAATGAAGGAAGAAATCAGCTATGAGTGAGAGATTTGAAAGGGTGGGGTGAGTGGTGCACGAAAATGAAAGAAAATAACACTTGGAGGAGCGATTTGAGTGAAAATCATGAGTTTTCTTGAGAAAAGGAAAGTTAGGAGGGGTGGAGTATGAAAAGGACCAGTTGTGGGAGGATTTAAAAAAAACCCAACTCAAAACTGTGGACCATACAACGCCCTAGGGACGTCGGACCGCATGGCCCGCAGCGGTTAGGCCCGCCAAGCCCGTTAAGCGGCGAGGCCTCGTCGAACTGGTGAGGCCCTCGCCGACCTCTAGAGATTCCTGCGATGGCTTGCCAGTGGGGCCCCAAAAACATATGGGGCCCCCTCTGGGTCCCCCTGGACATGGCCCGTTTGGCCCCTGACTCCATTTTGAATCGTTTCAGGTCATTTCGGGTATTTTCTTATATATATTCGCATGTATCGATTGTTGAAGGCTGGGATGGGGTAAATCGTGGTCTTAACCCATCGATTGACGGTCTAGGGGTGATTCGGGGTTATCTTAAGTGATCACAGATGTGTATGGACTTGATCTCGGTGATTATTTTCAGTGAATTTTGCCAATCAACGGAACTGGGAAACTTAAACTTGTTTCTACATTTTCTCATACCCTCCTATGTCAAATTTGCATAAGTGTATGTTATGTGACCATAACCCAGGTCCATTTTAATCCAAATCATGCTCTGATACCAACTTGTAACACCCTGAAAATCGGGGGTCGAGCAGGAGCTCAACTCCCGAGTTCCAACGCCTCACTTATACAACATAGATAATGATGATTAAATGTTGACTGTATTAGTGCATTAAACATGAATGGGATTATACCAAACAGTATATCATACTCCAGTGATAGTTAATGTACGCAAGCGGAAGACTATGTTAAGTATATAAACATATATGTAATGGTACATCTCCTGAATATGATCATGTTACCAGGTCAGTTGATTACATGTAAAACTTCAAAATAAACAAAATGTGTAAGGTAATCTAATCAGCATCAAGAAATCCCCGTCGATCAGGACACAACTCACATGAACTCGCCTGAATACTGCATATATGAGAATGCCTCCTCATCATCCTCAAAGTCTGGCTCTGCCTCATGAGTCGCATCATCATTTGCAACTAAGATAGAGTCTGATTGGTGTTTAAAACACCGTCCTAGAACGTGGGAGTGAGTGATCAACTCAGTGGAACAATAATGCAAAGGTTAACATATTATCAATTGAGTCAAGTAATAATGATAAAGCAATACAATCAATCATCCCTAGGTACTCTGATTAATGAAAGAATGGTATGTAGTAATGATGCATGCCCTCACCTGCACTCCCTCTGCAATCTTCATCTCACGCTAGCGGCATGTCACTCACTTCCTTAGTGCTCTATCCAATGCCAAACGGCACATGCAATGCAATGCATGAGCGTGATTACCAAGTTCTTATTAGTCATTTTCATACGACAGGATTGGAAAACTAAGGTACCTCCCTTATATCAATTCTCAAACAATGATCCATTCTAGGGACGTCAGTCCCAGTAAATCTCATATGATGTTGCGGTTCTAGGTCGCTGCAAAGGGCTCGTTACTTGATCAATGCAGGCCTAGTTGATACTCTAATTACTATGGAAAGACTCGTCGCCTCAACACAGCCTAAGAGTATGCTCAAGGTCATTACAAAGGGCTCGTCACCTGATAAGTGTAGGCCAATAGATCAAATACATTGTCCCATACTACCATATTCAGCTCACGAGTCTGGGTTGCTCATTGGTCATTACGGGTGGGTTCATCACCCCGGCGTAGGCCGATAACTCGACCATGGTGTCCCATAGCACAATGTCCGGCTTATGAATCTTAATGGATTGAGGTACCAAGGTTAAACGATTTTCACTGGTGAGTTTGGTACCTTAGATTCAAGCAGTAACGTCTAAATATGCTGAATATACATCGGGCCAATTAGGTTACTTGATGAGCTCGACTAGAACGAGCGCACATTGAGTTGATCGACATGAAGTGCATAAGCACTCCGTGTGGCCTGACCACTATCGACATCCCAAGTACAACTCGGATTCATCGACCACATCCTGTGTGGTAAAATAACTTTAGCCACACATTCGAGGCCTATTACCGATTTCCTGGACTATATAATAGCCCCAACCACATTCAATTACAATAAATAATCATATGAGATAACCAAAGCAGTAATGGATCAATAATCCAAGTCATACAATCATTCGAGCATTTTATGAAATACAACTTAAACATAAATCCACACACATATGCATTTCATACCTAAACAAATACTGTAATATAAAGTACATGGAGGAAATCATACACATAGTTATGGTGATTGAGAATCATATCTCAACACTCATATGAAGTACAATTTACTAATTACTAGTTCATTCAAAAATTTTTACAAACACTTAGTCTGCACATATCAAGTATATACAATAAGGTAGTTATAGCAAGTATTATAGAACATCCCTTTTTTTACAAAGGGTTCACCATACATACAATAATCATGTACTCTCAATCAATACACATGGTGAGCTCAAATCATCATTATATGGAAAGCCTCATATCTAAACACATGTGGCAGCAATCAAGTCATTCATAAACCATTACTGGCATTGAAAGCCTTGTAAACCATAAACTAAACATTTATAGTCCGCACCTTACGCCGGTAAACACATAACGGATTAGTTTTAGACACCTAGCCTTTGTCAACGATAGAATGACAACCTAAAGCATAAATTTGGTTAGCTATTCCATAACTTACACAATCTGAAACCCTAAAATAGATTAGGGTTAGGTTTTATTACCCAAGTACGTTGTTAAAAATGCTGGATTTGTGATACCGCTAGGGTGGCTAAGTGCGTGGAGCAACGGGATCAAATCCTAGGATGAACCTCCAACTCTTTCTCTCTCTTTCCTTTCCTTTTCTTCCCCTCTCTTTCTTAGGGTTTTAAAATTCGTATGGAATATGAGAGAGAGGGTTTAAGACCCTTACATAGGGCCAGAACTAATGGGAATGGCCCCAGGGCCATGGTATACTTAGGTTATAGCCAAGTAGGGCTTGTTCCGACCCAATAGAGCATTTTTTGAGGCCCCTTTGCTGAACATGGTCAGACTTAAGCTCCTTGATATTGGATCCAGGTCAAGCTAAGTTTTCAGTCTGATCGGATTTACAGATCGCCCGTGACGGACTAGGGCCACAAGTGCCACAAGTGCACTGACATGTGTGGGAAATTTTCCTTGATCTAAGGGTGTATTTGGGTCAGATTCTAATGGTCTGAATCCTTATATTTGGCTTGCAAGTGACACGACTCATATTACTTAGATTTAGATTTTGTTTTTAAAGATATTCACGTTTCTCACACACTTTGCTCTGGGCGCAAATTAAGCATTTCTAGACATAATTAGGACTTGATTTCTGAGGTGGTTGTCAAGTCCAACTAGGCGGTCATAAATCATATAGTTTCGTCGTTATCGGATTTTTGACGTGCGGTCCAAGTCTGATACGGAGTTTTAACATGCTCCCGAGAGCAACCGGGTTTAGAGATTTATCGTAGGTTTTAAGGAAATGTAGCGTTAACGATTTCACAAGTTTTGGGTCTTGCGGTTCGTATTTAAAATGATTAGGGCTAATTTCACAAGTAATCTAGTTTAGTGCTAGTTAATTCCCATTTAATTTCTAAGTGATTTAGTCCTTAGTGATTTCTGCCTGAGGTGGCACTTGTGTCTTTGTACGGATTCTTCCGGGACGTTATAATTATGTTAGGAAACAATCTATGTCTCAAAATTTTTCTGAACCCATCATTGAGAACTGGCTAGAATATAACGATCCACTGGTTAAAAAGTCCTTCGGTGATTATAGGCGGGAGAATAATTGCACTCCACAGATTAATAAAAAAGTACATGATTATTGGAGTGAGAGCGATTATCACGGATCAGCCAATAAGAAAACATTTCATGATTATATTATGGGTGATAATGTGCACCAACAACCATCCAACTTTCCTACCTATGACTCGTATGACTATGATAAGTGAAAACAACAACATTGGAGAGATGAACCAACAATCAAAGTGACTATTCTCTTAGATCTCCTACCATTAAAATCTAAATAGATACAATCCAAGAGAATTAACTTTAGAACTACATACAAAATTTAGAGCTCATCCAGTAAAACACACTCTATTTTTTTTCCAGGACAGTACCGGAAGTAGGAGTAGCAAATGATTACTATCACTTTATTTTTGGATACTATGCTTCCAATTCATTTTGATAGATATGTAAAATTGTGGAATAGTTGTATTGTAAATGCATTTTATAGTGGAAGTTAGTTATTATGCTTGTGTTGGAAATGTCAATGTTCATGCTAGATATCTATTACAAAAAAAAAATAAATAAATAAAAATAGTCTCCAAAATTTATAGTCAAGTGTTGAGCTCGGGACTTAATGTGTGGGCATTGGGTGTCAAACTCGGACCTCGACCCATCGTGTGTCAGGTCTGGGATTGTGTAGTAGTAGTATAGGATGCAAGATTTGGGGTGCAACATGTGCCATGTGATTAATATAGTGACAACATATAACCTCCTCTTAGGAAGACCGTGGATGCATCAATATGGCATCATATTGTCTACCCAGCATCAGTGCTTCGAGTATTTTAGAAATGAAATTCAGTATAAAGTAATGGCCAATACGAACCCGTACACGGTAGCAGAATCTTTCTTTACAGATGCAAGCTACCACAATAAGTTCACATAAGAGGACAGTAAAGAAGGAAGTAAAGAAATGCAAAATTAAGAGACAATAAGGTGCCAACAATAGAAAATAAAGTCGTAAAAATGGAATTTTCTGAGAAGATAGACAAGAAAAAGAAATTATATTTTGTCTCGAAGCATTTAAGGCAGCCTGGGCATCCCCCTCAAATGTTATTATCACCAAAACAGATAGAAATTTTACAGTCAAATTATACAGCCAATGTCGTGTGTCGAAAGAAGTAAACCATTCCTTGTTGTGCCAAAACGATTCGGTGTTAAGCCCAATTCAAAGAATTCTGAGCTAATTGAATTCTATACTCGTTAGAAAAAGGAATAAAAGAAGGAATTAATGAGTAGGTGATTCATGAAAAATTGACATCAGAAGATTATGCGAAATATGGGTTTTAACTATGAAGAGTCGACATGGTTAAACAATGACAGAGGTATTCAGGTCCTAATCAGAGTGAATGAAAAGAAACAAGAAAAATCTCATAGACTGGGAGAATCATCTCCATATGTGCAAGTAAACGTGATCAATACCAACCCTGCAACCATCTAAGAGACATATCCTGAAATGATCAAGCACCCTGAAATAACTCCAAAATAGATAGAGGATGGGGGCCAACCAACAGTCAACACTACTAGAAATAAATTTGAGAACAGCAGAAGAACCTCGACATACATACGTAAACGCCAGTTTGTCTGAACAAGAGGCCAATTGGTATATCAAGTTGTTGAAAGAGATAAAGATGCATTTTCTTGGACATACGTAGAGATGCTGGGTTTAGAACCATCAGTAGTGATGCACTGACTTAATATTTCTAAAGATAGAAAACTAGTCAAGTGAGTACAAAGGTGATTCCATCTGAACTTGATACCACTGATAGAAGAAGAGGTGAATAAATTAATTAAAGTTGGTTTCATAAGAGAGGTCAAATATCCTAAATGGATATCTAATATTGTCCCAATAGAAAGGAAAAGTGGACAAATTAAAGTTTGCGTCAATTTTAGGGACATGAATGAAGCATGCCCAAAAGATGATTTCACATTGCCTATAACAAAATTACTAATTGATAGCACGACGAACTATGAAGTCATATCCTTTATGGATGGATACGACAGATATAATCAAATATGCATGACACTCGAAGATGAAAAAGTAACAACATTCAAGACTTCTCTCAGAATTTTTTGCTATAAAGTGATGCCTTTCGATCTAAAAAATGCTGGTGCCACATATCAAAGAGAAATACAGAATATTTTTTAAGATATGATGCATAATCATGTGCAATGTTACGTCAGTGATTTAATAGTCAGATCAAACAATCACAAAGAGCATCGCGAACATCCATCTTTAGTTTTCTGTCGACTCAAACAGTTGAAAATGAACCTAGTGAAATGCGATTTCAGTGTATCATCAGGTAAATGTTGAATGCCAAATATTACATATTTCACCCTGTTTATATCTTGGTTTTATGAACATGATAATGCTTAATGGGTATATTTTAAACATGTTTATATTGCAAGGTGAGTCTAAGAGCTTGGATTGAAAAGAAGGTTAAAAGCATGAATTTGATGCTTAAGAATCACCAAGACAAAGGATCGATTTTAGGAGACTAAGATTGGAGATTTCAAGACCTAAAGGTTCAAGGAAACCAAGTGGAGAAGGAAGAAAGTCACAAGTGTAAAGTGCAAAAAAACAGAAACTGCTGAATTCATTGTTGATGACATCAAACACCCATCGATCCCATCGAAGCCTGTTCAATTACATCAAGACCTACAGGAATTTCAACTTTGGTTGCTGGACTAATTGGGACGATTCTTCAATCCATCAAAGACCAGTTTGATTACATCGAAACTTATTTGATGGCATCGAGAATTCTAAAGATTATAGAGCAACTCAGCATTCTGGAAACTTTTTCGATCAATTGAAGACAACTTCAATGACATTAAAGATCTGTTCGATGACATCGATAACTTATGTAGTGTGAAAGGGCATGACTTTTAAATTTGATTTAATCTGGGATTCCACCTTCGATGACATTAAAGGTTGTTTGATGATATCAAAGGCGTTATGCAGAATGCATAAATTTGAGAAGGTTTTCCAAGATGGTCTGGGAAAGATTATAAATATGAGTTCTTTAAGGAGTTCTAAACACGAATTAGCGTTCCAGGCACAGAGCAAAAATGTAAACAACCTCCCAAGAGTTTTTCTTCTTCCTTAATTTATTTTTCATGTTTTGTTTAAGATATTTGATTCTAATCATGTCGATGGTTAACTAAACCTCTTAGCTAAGGCTAAGAGGTAAAGCTTGTAGTTTGTTAGGATGTTTATCTTACTTTGATTCATGTTTATGTTGAACTTCATTAATTTCTAGTTTGAATTAAGGAATATTTTCAGTTTTTTATGATTTATTGGGACTCAAATTACAATAGATGTTGTGATGGCTTTGAATATCTTATCTGTTTTGATATTGTTGAGATTGGTAAAATTCGTAATTCACCATCGTCTCCTATGCATGGTGGATGGTTGAATTTCCTTCCAATCATCACAATGGTTCTCCATGTGTGAAGTATTTCAAAGAGAAGTTTATATTGTGCTTCAATTGTTTTATCTTCTAATTGGATAAGATGAGACTCCGATTCCAATTGTGTTTATTGAATCAAGCGAGGTAGCATCTTAACAGCTACAAGTGGATCGTTGGTGCTCTAATTTTCTCTCTTTATTGATAATTTATTCAAAATTATTCTCTTTTCATTCTAGATTTAGTTCAGATCTCATTTTAGTTCCAGTTATAGTTATTTTCAGAATGCATACAAGTTAAGTCCTTGTGGATTCGACCTCGGTCTCACCAAGGTATTACTACATCACGACTCTACACTTCGGGTCATGAACAATAAATTCCTTGGCTTTATCACTAGACATAGAGGAATCGAGGTCGATCTAGGAAATATTAAAGGTATTCAAGATATGTCACCTCCGAGAACACTAAAAGAAATCGGAAGCTTGCAAGGAAAGTTGGCATATATTCGACGCTTTATTTCTAACTTGGTTGGTAGATGCCAACCATTTTCTCATCTGATGAAGAAAGGAGTGGAATTTATATGGGACCAAGCATGTCAAAATTCATTCAACTCTATTAAAGAATTACTGAAGAAACCTTCGGTATTAGCAGCTCCTTTAAGGGCAAGCCTCTAATTCTGTATATCTTTGCATTTGAAAATTCCTTAAGGGCTCTACTAGCCTAGTCTAACGAACAAGGAAAGGAGTGCGCCCTTTATTATTTAAGCCAAACCTTGATAGGTGCAGAATGTAATTACTCTCCCATTAAGAAGGTGTGCCTGAATTTGGTGTTCACAGTGCAAAAGTTACGACATTATTGTCTCTCTCACAAAATAACCTTGGTCTCATGAGCTGATCCGATAAAATTCATGATGACAAGACTGATGTTGTTTGGAAGGCTAGCCAAGTGGATGTTTCTCCCCTCTGAATACACGATCTCTTATGATTCATCAAAAGTAATGAAAGGACAAACAGTCGCCGATTTCCTAGCAACTCATCCAATCCTCGATAATGAAGAAATGTTTGACGAGTTACAAGACAAACAAGTATTGTTGACTGAATTGCCTAGTTCATGTAAAATGTATTTTGATGGTGCTTTCCAGATGTCAGAAGCAGGTGTCAAGGTAATATTTATCATCCCTCAAGGTAATTTGTTGTTGTATTCCTTTACACTGGGTGTTGCATGTACCAATAATGAGGTCAAGTACAATGCTCTCATCATACGAATGGAAATAGTTCAAAAGATGAAGATAAAAGCCCTACAGATATTTGGAGACTCTAAATTGGTGATAATTAGTTGGCGACAGAGTTTGAAATAAGAAAATAAGAATTGTTACCCTATTGTCAATGGGCATAACAGTTGTTGGAGGGGTTTTATAGTGTCGAAATCAAACATATATTGCGATATGAGAATGCAAGGGCATATGCTTTGACTAGTTTGGTTGCACCTTTATCTTACCCTGACCGGAGTCCTCTCCAGGTAATAATTGAAGAACAAAGATTTTTGCAATCACCAGAACTTTTGAATGAGAATTTTGAAGTACTTTCGGAGTCGTGTTTAGAGATTACTGTAGATGATTGGTGTTAGCCTTTATCGATTATCTCAAATACAACATCCTTCCAGAAGATCCATCACAGAAGTTTTAGATCAAATAGAGGTCGAAAAGGTTTGTTATACATAATGAAGTATTGTATGGAAGGTCTTATAATGAAATGTTGTTATGATGCTTGGGTACAAAAGAAGTAAGCTGCTATTACGGAAGCCCATTCAAGGGAATGCACGGCTTATCAAGCTAGTCAAAATTTGTTTCATCGCATACATCATATGGGATATTATTGGCCTTCCATGTTCAAAGATGTAATAGCTTATGCAAAGTGGTGTTATGAATGCCAAGTGCATGGCGATATCATACATGAGCCTCCTGAAGATCTACATTAGTCAGTAGCCTCCTGGCCCTTCATAGTTTGGGGACTAGATATCATTAGTCTTATCAATCCTTTTTCATCCAAGGGGCGACAATATATTTTGACAGCAACAAATTATTTTTCCAAGTGGACTGAAGCAATCGCTCTGTGTAGTGTTAAAGAGAAAGATGCCGTCAATTTTATTCACCATACAATCATATACCATCACGAAATTCCAAAGAAGATCATTACTGATAATGACACCCCTTTTAAAAATAGGAGCATGGAGAAATTGTGACAGAAATTTGATATTCAACATTCGTTCTTGACACCTTATTATCCCCCGACCAATGGATTAGTAGAATTTTTCAATAAGACAATAGTTGAAATATTGAAGAAGATAGTCATGAGGAATAAACGTGACTAGGATGAAAAATTACAAGAAGCCTTGTGGACTTACCAAACAAGCCATCAGACTGCAACTAAAGCCACGCTGCATTCACTAGTTTATGGTGTCAAAGTTGTTATCCCTATTGAAATGCAAGTCACGTTACTTAGGGTAGCAGTGCATGAATCGATTGCAGATGATGAAAATGCCAAAATAAGGCTAATAGAGTTGGATACACTCGGTGAAAAATGATTAGTGGTGTAACACTGATTAAATTATATCAGGCACAAATATCATCCACTTTCAACAAGAAAGTCAAATATCGCTCCTTCAAGAAAGGCAATACCATGTTAATGTTGAAAAAAACCCATTGTGGTCACTCGCACAATAGGGGGAAAGTTCGATCCTAAATGGGACAAACCATATATTATTAATGAAGTATACTCGAATAGGGCTATCGAGTCATAAATTAGAATGGACGAGGTATTGAAATACCCATCAATGGGCAAGACAAGTAGAATGAAGAAAGGCCTTAATAGATGGCCAGCTAGAAGCCATTTATTCTTCTCCATATATTGAATGAAAAGACAAATTCATGAGTATAGCATTATTTCGAAAGAAATTTCCAAGATTTTGAAGTCAGGATTTTAAAGTCAATAATCGACGATGAGAGAAACAATTGAAGGATCTACAATAATAACATTAACATGATTAATATTAGGAAGCTCATAAAACACCAAGGAATCATCGCCTAATTTACAACACAAAGTATTGTCAATTATCGCTAAACATCATCGATTATCGCTATTATCATCGATTCTAAAGTTATTATTGATTATGGAATATCGCAAGGCATTTCCAGTCGTTATCAAATTGAAGTTATTATCATTATTTTCGATTATCACCAAGCTGATACATTACTTTAACTATACCACAAATCTTATTATTATAATTTATGGTAGCAATGAGTGCCCAAGTAGGCCAACCACATGTAAGCCCTGTACTATCAGCGACCACGATTTATCATTTACGATAGTGGTTAGTGCACATGAAAGCCAACCACGCTATTATATCGGCAATTCGCCAAATATCATACAGGCAGCAGTAAAAAGCCAATGACCCTAAAAAGCCCACAAAGGTAATTACATGCTTAGATCCATGCGAGCAACGGAGAGAGCCAGTGACTAAAAGTCATATGCAGTCAAAAGTCCATGAAGGCCAACCACTCGTGAGACCAATGTCGTCTGTATAGTTCTCTGGCAACGCCATGGGGATGGGTGGGTGAAAATGCCCTTGTATGAATGGGTCAGGCCTTGTAGGTGAAGAAGAAGCGGGACATAGTGTAAGCTCTTTACTTCATCCATAGATAGGACAACTGTCACACCCCAAATTCAGAACTTGGGAAGTACTACTTCCCAAGTCTCGAACTCAGGTCGGAGAACTTCCTCACCACTTACCAGACTTGGTGAATGATTAGTGAACTTCCCAAACACAAAACCCAGCTCATGGTGAAGAATATTTTTTTTGAACTGTTAATTTGTTTTAGGCAGTTACACATTTTGTTCATGGTATCAACGCATATCGAAAAGGAAAACCTGTTCAACATGTCACACATAATATGGTGCACCAGGTCAACATTAATGAAGGAAACAATAGCAAACTCCAACAGCTCTTGCATTCATCTTGAAAAAGTGTAAGTCATACGTATGAGAAAACTACAGCTCGTGAGTCTACTACGTGTCGGAATAAAACACGTCTTATCAGGGCGCTCCTGTAAAGACATCCAAAACAATCATGGGCATGTTATCAACCAATCATGTTATCATATGTGAGTAGGTTATCAATCAAGCATGTCGTATAACTATATAGGTTATCATGAACATGACATCAATAATAGGCATGTCACTCAACAAGAGACCATGAATCATTAAAATAGCCAATCATCATGAACAATATAATCAAATTTCATTTTTTACTATATGACATACTATGAAAGGGCAATGGCAGAACTGGCGTGTGGAGTCAGGATGAATGAATGCATGAGTTAAATGTTGAACATCCCTCCTTTCTGCGAGTACATCTCAACAACACATGATACATCTCAACCAGGAATCATGACCATACCACATATGGGTAATCCACCATCCTCACATAAGAGTGGGACAAAATCTTCCATCATCCGCTATCAGAGTAAGCGGAAATGCCGGCAAGTCCATGAATGCTATCAGCCGTATCAAGGCTATGCGATGTAAGGAATAATGCTATCGGTCATACCAAGGCTATACGATGCAAGGCATGAATGCTGCCAGCCATACCGAGTCTATGTGATTTAAGGTCTATGTAGCCAAATGTCATATACTGAGGATACATATGCAAAGGTTGCAATGCAGTATGCAATGTAAAAGAAATAATATGTCATATGCAAAGGATACAATGCAGTATGCAATGTAAAAAAAAGACAAAGCTGGAGTTTGTAGTCGGGACGATAGTACGTGGTATCACAAGCTGTGGGGTTCATCACAAGGGACTTCTATCCAAACCAATCCCATACTTAAATTTGGATATCTAGACTCAATGTGGTAAACTCCTAATCTCAAGTTGGTCTCATGCCCAACTAAAATCCTGGCCATTATGAAGGTACATATAATGATTTATTTGCACACCGCCAGCCTGAGTGGATAATGAATGAATGAATGAATGAGCTAAATGTTGAGTACACAACTCCTACTCAGTAAGTCCACATACAACCACCACAATGTGTCCGATGTGGGATAAGGTTCCGCCCCACTATATGCACGGTAGCCTGTCAACCACTGATAACTCGCCCAGGCCCTTAGGCCCCACCCACATTAGCGTCCACCGACGTGTGCAATAGTGACGGGGGGTCACAATATCAGTACCATACATCTCTGGAATATCACCGGGGTCTAGTACACTCCACACCATATTTTCACCCCAACTAAACACGCAATCATGCAAGTGAAAAGGACCTCACTACCCACCTAGTCAGTAATCTATCAATATTTACCCAGCTCGTCGATAGCGGACTCATTTATGAATTGGTCAGACTCGGCCTGATTCAATAATAACTCGATTGAAATCGAAGTCCTATCCTATCCAATCAGATGATGGGGTAGTTAAAATAGAATCTGCACTTTCGTTGGATTAGTTTCCCAAATATCCATTTAATTGCAATGATCGCAATGAATTCAATCATTCACCATGCCCAGAAAGAAAATGGTGAACAATGACTTATACACATCACACAATTTAAAATAAGTAAGAAGATATTCAAAGTTCTCACAGCATCTATTGTAATTGGAGTCACAATAAACCATAGAAAACTGAAAATATTCCTTAAATCAAACTAAAAAATAATGAAGTTCAACATAAACTTGAATCAAAGTAAAATAAATATCAAAATAAACTATAGGTTCCATCCCTTAACCTTAGCTGAGAGATTAGCCTAACAAGAATAACATCCTAGAAGAAAAATAAAAGAAAAAGTAGAAAGATCTACTAGAACCATGAATAAATCGAAGTGGAAAAACATTGTCGGTACTCCACCTATGCCTTCTCTCCCTTTTCAAATCCTAAAATATACTTTGGAATGTCTTAGGGACTCCTATTTACAATTGTGGAACTCCAACTTTTGCACCGACTTTAAAACTGCCACAAATTTATGCAAAAAGTCACGCTTCAATCGGACCGAATTAAGGCTGAAAATCCCACTTTCTCGCCGAACAATTCCACACAATTTCGATTGGACCGAAGTTGAATTTGGTTGGACCGAATTAAGGCTGAAAATTATGCTTCTTGCTAGACTGTTTTGCCCAATTTCAGTCGGATCAAAATTCAATTTCAATCTAACCGAAGTCTGTTTCTGGACTTTTCTATTTTAGACTTCGAATTTCAGAACATGTTTTTTCAAACCAATTTTCACGATTCCTTTTCTTCACTTCATACCTTCAATTTTCCTCATTCCTCACTTGATTTCTTTGATCTTTGACATGTGAATTCTTCATTAATGATTTTCAACTCTCCAATTTTTATTATCTTCTTTTAAGCTCTATCCATCCTTTTAAGCGCTTATTCATCATAATCTTCTGCATCACCTCGCATGATAAAAATGTATATAATTAAATCAATTTATCAATCAAATGCTAGGAAAACTAATGTAATTGAAGGGTTAAATATGTAACATTTGAGTCTCATCACACCCCCAACCAGCATTTTGCTAGTCCTACGCAAAACATGCAAAAGATATTTCGAAAACCAATGTATAATTTTCATAAGCTCAAGTGGTTCTAAAAACAATTCAAATTATAAAAATCTAAAATGCATTAATGCTAAGCACTACTTTCTCCTAAACTTTAACTTTGTAAATTTTCTAATTAAGTTCAAAGTATTAAACTTCTAATTAGAACAATTCTAAACATGAGCTTCATGGGTGCATAGTGAAGTCTAGACTTATCACAACCAAAGGTTCAATTCTCTATTTTTATGCTAACATTAATAATTAAAAGAGTTCAAGATAACCGAAACTTACCTAAAAGTTCAACACTCTATTCTTCTAGCTTTTGATTTTTCCATCGATGGCTTTCACACTATTTCACTTTTTTTTTAACATTCCTTAATGAACTTTAATAGGTAGCCCCTTTCGATGACAACTATTTTTTTTTTGCTAGGTATTTTCTCTTTATTTTTTTCTTCTTTTATTTTCATTAAACATGATGGAAAAATTCTCCAGGTTTAGTTCTTATCATTCTTAATAATTATCAAGTTAATCATTTCAATATCAAACCTAAACTTTAATGTGTAAACTAGATATGATATGTGAAGTCATGACTCAATCAATGTTGAAAACTTCTAATTAAGAGATTAAAAACTTCAAACTTAACGTTGAAATCTATCAAATAACTAAAATCTAAGAGTCGGGAATCTTAACATTGGCATATTATCATTCTAATATATGGATTATCTTTAAAATCACTTAAATTCACAGAAATTTTCAATTTTTTTTAATATAATTTTATAGCTCGAAAAGTTAATAATTTTTCTCAATTTTGATGAATTTTCAAGGAAAACCTACCCCCAACCTAAAATCTACATTTCCTCAATGTATAAACATATGCAATAAGAGCAAAATTGAAAGCAATGAAAATAAAAAGCAGATGAAGAGTACCTGTAAAATGAATATGATCTTCCAATTATAATACATGTGGTTCTAGTGACTAAAGTAAACTGTGAAAAACAATCACCTAATCCTAAACTATGACAACAAATGAAAATTACTCAGTCATGTAGCAAGGTTCCTCCTCCAACCAATATCTCAATAAATTTTTCAGTAGGTTTCTCAACAAGATCATTTAAAAGCCATTTTTGCAATAGGCTTGGATGCCCTAGAGCATGAATGTCCAGAGAAATTTATGAACCACAACAAAAAAATTTCAAACTAAATTTTAAGGTTTTCAAAGAATATATGATTCACCTTTGACAGAAAAAGTTTTAATGTTAGTACACCACGATGAATCAGATACTACAAGTAGATGAAATTCAGATAAATTCTCATTATGTAGTGTTGTCTCAACACATTTCAAAGTTTCAGACTTTAGTTCAATTTACAGCTCCTCCTTTAATGGTAAACATTCTGGATGTGTGAAAGGAGGGGCTTCAGAATAATGATTCCCTTAGTATTATCTCGTAAAGCATTCACTATGTCTTGTATCATATAGTCATTAGAATCCTTAAAGTGTGTCAAGTAAACTTCTAAAGATTCGAGACATTTAGCTAAAAGGGGTTCGTTCTCTACATTGAGGTCTGTGATGATATGCCCAAGACTCCATCTTTTTTTAGAATAGAAGGGAGCATATTCTCTTGCTCTTCATCTTGGTGAGCGTAAATCATCACCAAATACATCTTTCCTTGCCCTACATAGACAGATTAAGAATTAGTAGGAGAAGATTAAATGTGAAGACTCGGCTCCTTGATACTAATCAGTAGAGGCTTTGTATCATCCAGGGGTGGTTGCTCAAGTGGGTGGCCTCCACCGGTTAGTTTCAAATACCAGAGTCATATTAAGCAAATCATCCATCTCCCTAATCATATCATAATCTAAATCAGGGGATTGGGCTGAGCATGCCTCAATAGAGTCATGTGGTTCAATTGAAAGGGGCTCATACTCCACATTGGAATCAAGCATGTCATGTAGGTGGAGTAGGTCAACATCACTATATTTTAAAAATACCTATGTCTCTTGATCATTACTTTAGACAGTTATTGAGATCGACGCTTTGGGAAATTGAACCGTATACTTATTAACACAATCTAACTCCTCATTCTCAATTTTAGTATTCTCCACAAGCGAGTTAGGATCACTCTTCTTACATTATGTTTCTATATTGGGTTGAGGCTCGGAAAAAATAGCCTCTTCCTCCTCATTGAAGCACGATTCAATTGCTTCTAATGATTTTAGAATGTCTACGATGAATTAGTTGAATGGTTCTTGAGCATCCATGAATTTCTAAATTGACTCCTCTTGAATTGTTTCCAGTTCAATCTCATAAGTAAGGGATCCAAGGGAGTAATCAGTAGAATCGATTGTTGGTTCATCCCTCCAATGTTGATGTTTCCACTGATCATAGTCATATGGGTCATATACAGGAGAGTTTGATGGTTGTTGGTATGCGTTATCACCCATAATATAATCACCCATTGTTTTCCTTTTGTCGGATGGGTGATAATTGTTCTCACTCTAATAATCATGTAATGTTTTTTTAATCAGTGGAGTGTAATTATTCACCTGCCTATGATCACGTAGGGACTTCTTAACCGGTGGAGCAGTATATTTCGGCTGGTTCTCAATAATAGTTTCAGAAAAAATTTAAGACATAGGTTGTTTCATAACATGATCATATGACGACCCTTCCTGATATCTCTCATCTTCTAGAAATGGATTAGCATACTTACGTGTCCACTCTTGCATATACATTATGAAACCCTAATTTTAAATCATATATATATATATATATATATATATATATATATCCTACAGCATTATGATAAATAAAGGGAGTAAGGAAGGAAGTTACCAGAAAAGAGTAATTGGATCTAGATGGTCTTATAAAGCAAATAAATGATGTTAGTAATATTAGAGAGAGAAACAATAAAGAAAAACCCTAAAAATAAAATTTTAAAAACTAAAAAATTCTAAAAACCCTATATTAGAAAAATTCAAAAAATAAGAAAAATCTAACCTAAAATAAAAATCAAACCTAGAAAAATCTAAACCTAAAAGCGTTCAATGCCACTCCCTGGAAATGGTGCTAAAAACTTGTTCACAACCCCAAGTGTAGGGTTGCGATGTCGTAATAACTAGGTGGAATGAGGTCGAATCCATAGGGAATGGGGAACATGGTCTAGAACTAATCTAAATTTAATTTAGTTGGTCTGGGTTTCTAATCCAGAGATTTAGAAAAAAGTTTTGAATAATAAAGATAAAAGACTAAGGATCTAGGATTCCACTTATAGAAATTTCAATATTCAATCTACTTGATTCAATGATAACTTGATTGAAATCGAAGTCCTATCCTGTCCAATTGAATGATGGAGAGGTTAAAACAGAATCTGAACTTTCATTGGATTAGTTCCCAAATATTTGTCTAATTACAATGATGGTAGGGAATTCAATCATCCACCATGACCAGGAGATGATGTTGAATAATGACTTATACACATCATACAATTTAAAATAACCAAGAAGATATTCAAAATTCTCACAACACTATTATAATTGGACTCACAAAAAACCATAGAAAATTGAAAATATTCCTTAAATCAAAATAGAAATCAATGAAGATCAACATAATCTTAAATTAAAGTAAGATAAACTTCAAAATAAATTATAGGTTTCATCCCTTAGCCTTAGCTAAGAGATTAGCCTAACATGACTAACATCTTAGAAGAAAAATAAAAGAAAAACTAGAAAGATCTACTAGAACCATGAAGAAATTGAAGTGGAAGAACGTTATTGGTACTCCACTTAAGCCTTCTCTCCCTTTCTAAACCCTAGAAGATACTTTGGAACGTCCTAGGGACTCCTATTTATAGTTGTGGAACTCCATCTTTCATACCGACTTTGAAACCGCTTTAAATTCATGCAAAAAGTTACTCTTCGGTCGAGTCAAGTTAAGGCTGAAAATTCTACTTCTCGCTAGACTATTTTACCTGATTTTGGTCAGACCGAAATTGAATTTCAGTCGGTCCAAAGTCTATTTCAAGTCTTTTCTGTTTTTAACTCAAAATTCCAAAATATATTTTTTTAGGCCAATTCTTAGGATTCCCTTTCTTCACTTCAAACCTTCGATTTTCTTCATTCCTCACATGGTTTTCTTGAATCGTTGGCATGTGAATTCTTCATTAATGACTTCCAAATCTTTAATTCTTCATTATCTTCTTTTGAGCTCTAAATTCATCATTGTAAGCGCATATTTATCATAAGTTTTCAAATCACCTTGCATGATAAAAATATATATAATTAAATAAAATTATCAATTAAATGCTGGGAAAACTCATGTAATTGAAGGGTTAAATATGAAATATTTGAATCTCAACACAAGGGCCTATGCTAGTGGTCATTAGTCCTTTAATAGAGGGAGTAACTCGTATAGAGCTTGTATGCGGGCTTTCATAGGCTATTAGTCGTTGGCTCTCACTATTGCCCTATATGATATAAGGTGACTTAATAATATAGTCAATTTAGATACGATATTTAGCTTTCTTAGCATCTTGTAAGAATGATTATCGATTGACCACTGGCCATAATAATATATGGAAACAACTTCGCTTGGATTCTGTTTCTTTATAATCGTCATCTGATCTGTCCCCTTTTTGATTTAGTAAGATTTCTCTGAATATTAATAATCAAAATCCTTTTTTTTTAAAGAAGTATCTTTCAATAAGATGAATATCTGCAGGCGTTCCGATACCCTACTCATTCTGATTCATGATTCAATGAGCCCTGTTGATATAAGCCTTGGTCGTAATATGATGATTGTCCCATTTAGGGTTGGACTTGTCCCTAGCCTTGTAAACAACCTTTGATGGCCTCTTCAATGTTAATGCCATATAAATTTTCTCAAGGGATAGATATTTAATTTTTCTGCATTCTGACTAGTTTATATTGGCGAGCATCAAAATATATATGTCTAGTAAACTAAGAGTAATCATTAATATTCTCATGTATGCTTAACAATACAATTTAGGAATATAGGAACCCGATCGTTTTGTAGATAATAGGCGATAGTCTGGATATAATTAGTGCTTGATAATTTTGTAGATGATCAGTAATGGTATGGAGATAATTAGAGATAATCTAAAATATCTTCTTGATATCTTCTTCAGGGTATATATTCAATTTCAAAATCCCTTCTGAAGATCACGACAATAATTTGATCGCAATAATAATTTTGGACCAAGTGTCAATATATAATAATCTGGCCACTGTAATGATTTTATCTTCATGTATTGACATATAATGATTTAGTTGCGATAATGACTCTACCTTAGGTGTTGACCTGCAAAATTATTATCAGCAATTATTGTTTTAGAAAATCAACAATTACCTCCATTGGGATCAAGTGGATTAAGAATTTCATCCAGTTACTTGAAAGTATATATGTAGATTTTTAGGAATTGCATCTTTCTTTGACTCTTCTATTCATTAACCATTCTTCATTCTTGCTTCATTAGAGAATGAAGATTCATGAAGACATAACTGGAAATCGCTCTATAATAAGACTATTTGTTCTATTATGTTGTTACGTAGTCATTCTGTTTTCCTTCTTGTGTATAAGCATGATAGACCGTGCCAACACTAGAATCCCGCCTTGTTTTTCTTGAAGGATTTTCAATGCTTTAAACGAAAATCATATCAATTAAACATTCTCATCTTTCTATCATATTCTTCCATAACAATTTCGCCCTTGTTAATCATCTTTTGGAGCATATTTCTAAGGGCATGACAACCTTCAATATGATATTCGAATATAAGATGATAGTGATAGTAATCTTTTCCTCTTGTCTTCTCGATTTCTCAGAGATATTTTGACTGAGGTAACTCGATACTCTTCTTAGCCAGCAATTGATACATCATAGGAAGTACATCTTTCCGTGTGAATGTATACTTCATGTGGTCTTATATGTCATCTTGATCGCACAACTGTTCCTATCCTCTTTTCCACTATCTCTTTCTTTATCTCGATAGTCTTCCTTCTTTGCTAGCGACGTTGGCTGAACTTCATGAAAGTTCTAGTATAGTAATTTCATATAAAAACTGACACTTTTTTAATCATTTTTTCAAGAGCATGAGCCTTCATAGCGAGATCGCAAAAGGTCTGTATATCTACACCAATCAGGTTACATGCCACTTCTGGCCTTATACTTCCCAAACATAGCTTGACCTGCTCTGATTCTCCTAGAAGTTATCGACATACTACCCTTAAGTTTTTTCATCGATTGATGAATTCTTATACTGATTCATCTTCCCCTTGGCGAATAGAGGCCAGTTCAGTCAAACTAACTTCTATGTCAAAAGAGAAATTTTTTACCATAAAAGCATTTTGAATCTTATTAGTAGGAGAAGACACTTTTTCCATTTTACAGGGATACGAAGTCTGATACTGGAACCTTTTCTTCTATTCTTGTTCTTTTTCTATATGAATATTTTCAGTGACTTTTTATCGAATTTCTTCTAGTAGTACGGTTTAAGCAATAATAGGCGTAGGTCCTTAGAGACTGGGTGCGTGCAACAAGATGAGCAGGGGTTGGAGATTGGGCGCACAACAGATGAGCAATCTTGGGAACTTGGTGTGTGCAACAGGCTGGATGGCTTGGGGAATGAATCATTTTTTCGTGCTCCAACAGTTGTCTCAAGGGAATCAAGTAAGTAAAGTCTTGAGAGATGGCCAATTACTATATTTTCTACACCTTTTTTTCGCTTATTTCATTGTCAAATTCTTAAAGTAGGAGGATCCATCTTATTAAATGAGGCTTGGCATCTTTCTTAGAAAGAAGGTACTTCAGCGTTGCATGATCAGTGTAGATGACGATCTTATATCTAATCAAGTAGGACTTAAATTTGTCCAAAATGAACACTATGGCTAAGAGTTCCTTTTCCTTAGCAGTGTAGTTTCACTTGGGCAGAATTTAGAGTTCACTCGCATAGTAAATCACATAGCACATCTGCTCCTTTCTCTAGCCTAACACTACCCCAATAACATAATCAGACGTGTAAGTGTTGTGTACACTTTTGTTTGATTATAAGTGTTGTGCACACTTTTATTTATCAAATTTTGATGAGATGAAACATCTTAAGTGATGGAAAGTTCACCTTTAAATGGACCTTCAAAAAAGATGAAAAGTTCACCTTCAAGAACAAACCTTGAAGATTGGATAGTATAAGAACAAGCTCAAGTTATGGATAATTCAAGTTAAAGAGTATTCAAGGTCTACTACTTTTCTAGTAGAAGATCAAGCTCCACCTTCAAGTAGAAGATTCATCCTATATACTTCAATGTCCAATTTTCTCAGGTATAAATGACCCTAGAAAGATCTTAGACTTAGGTGCTTTCAAATGTTAAATTTATATAGGTTTATATACTTTGATTAGGCTTTAGTTCGACTAGTCTAAGCCTTGGTTTGACTAGTCTAAGCTATGGTTTGACCAGTCTAAGAATATCTTCGACCAATCCAAGATTCAAACTCAAAAAATGAATATTTATGATGGTTTCTCGACTAGTTGAAGGATACTTGACTCAAAGTCCTGCAACTAATTTTTAGCACCTTCGACCAATCGAAGGCTATGCTCTACCATTCGAATAGGGCCCTTAACCAGTTGAGTAGGGCCTTCAACCAGTCGAAGAACAATTTCATTCAATCGCGCCCAATTTGAAATTTAGTTGGATCTTAGATGAGTCGAAGGAGACCTTAGATGAGTTGAAGTAACAGCATTTCAGCCTATAAATAGAGGACTTCTCTCATTCTGAAATTACCAATCTGAGCTAAGAAAAGCCTTCATTTAGAAAGAGAGAAGTCTCCACTATCATCAAGCTATTACACGATATTTTATATTTCTGTTTATATAACTTTTATTTTGATTCTTTCATCTCTCATTTATGAATCTTACTTTTTCAAGAAAGAGAGTAATCACTCTTCTTTTGAGATTTAAAGGATTCAAAGAAGTAGCTTGAGGTTTCAATTAATTTAAAATCAATTAGAACTAGAACCCTTGATTGTATTACTCGACATTGAGCATTCTACATCAAACAAAGCAGTGTTATGGGCTACATCAAAAATGTCTTCAAGAAGAAGATATGTATCATTTTGTACTTTTATTTTTGGTTTCTTTGAGATATCTAGAAAATCTCTTGTATTGGTTTTGACTGAGTTAGCCAAAAAATCTCAGCATGGGGTTTTGTTTGTGATAGCCCATTTAAAAACACAACTATATAGGTCTTAAGGTGAACCCATGAAAAGCTTATTTATTAGTGAAAGCCAATATCACATGGGTTATGATTATTGGGAGTGGGGTAGGTGTGGTTGTTTGAGATTAGTTGGTGTACACACCGAACCACTATAACTTCTAGTGTTTGTGGTGAATGGTTTAAATTTTTGTATATGTGGTGAATGGTTGTAATTTGTTTATGCTTATGTGGTGAATGCTTGTAATAGATAGCTCTCTCTTGTCTCTTACTTAATTTGTGATCTTGATCCTTACTATGTTCATGAAATCAGGTTGCCCTATCTAAATCTTTATTTTTGGTGTAAGGTTTTCCTATGAATAAAGTTTGAATCAATTTCTCAATACTACTGCTATTCAGATTAGTGATTTATTCTGATTTATTTATTATTTCAATACCTTGAAATTTTTATTTGGCATAGTCCTATTTACCCCCCCTCTAGGACTGTTAGCTCCACTCTTTCAAGTGGTATCAGAACTAAGTTGCTCATTTATTGAATTAAGTTCCTTGAGTTTAAAGATTTAGAGCTTTCATTATGTCAAATTTTGATAGTTTGTCTATTAGCAGGCTACCACCTTTTGATGACTTTAACTATGCTTACAGGCTACATCAAGAATGTCTTCACGAAGAAGATAAGTATCATTCTGTACTTTTGTTTTTTATTTCTTTGAGATATCCAGAAAATCTCTTGTATTGGTTTTGACTGAGATAGCTAGAAAATCTCAACATAGTTTGTTTGTGATAGCCCATCTAAAAACACAACTGTATAGGTTTTAAGGTGAACCTGTGAAAACCTTGTTTATTAGTGAACGCCAATATCACGTGGGTTGTGATTATTATGAGTGGAGTAGGTGTGGCTGTTTGAGAACAGTTGGTGTACACACTGAACCACTAAAACTTTTGGTGTTTGTGGTGAATAGTTTACATTTTTGTACATGTGGTGAATGGTTGTAATTTGTTTATACTTATGTGGTGAATGCTTGTAATAGATAGCTCTCTTTTGTCTCTTGCCTAGTTTGTGATCTTGATCCTTACTATGTTCGTGAAATCAGGTTGTCCTACCTAAAACTATATTTTTGATATAAGGTTGTCCTATGAACAAAGTTTGAATCAATTTCCCAATACTACTGATATTGAGATTAGTGATTTATTCTGATTCATTTATTATTTCAGTACCTTGAAATTTTTATTTGACATAGTACTATTTACCCCCCTTCTAGGACTGTTAGCTCGACTCTTTCAAGACACATCTCACATAAATCAAAAGGTATATTCTAATCGGATGGTTGCATGACAAGAGCAATGGTCAACATAGCCTTGAGCTTAGAGAAACTTCCCTAGCATTCTACACTCCACTTGTATGGAACATCCTTTTGTAGGAGATTGCATAAAGGATGAGAGAGATGACTAAAGTCCTTAATGAATCTCCTATAAAACTCAGCGTATCCTATAAAGGAATGCACGTCACCTATGCTTTTGGGTGGAGGTAGGTTAGAGATTAAATCAATTTTAACCTTATCCACCTCAATTCCCTTGGATGAAATTATGTGTCCAAGAACTATTCCCTTGGGAACCACGAAATGACATTTTTCCCAATTTAGCATAAGATTTTTCTCTTCGCATCTTTTGAGGACAAGTTTAAGATGTTCAAGGCATTCGCTGGAAGATGAAACGAAGACAGAGAAATCGTCCTTGAAGACCTCTAAATATTTCCCCACCATATATGAAAATATGCTTAACATACATGTCAGGCCTGTGTCCTAATGACCATTCCGTTTCGTAAGATCCCGCGGTTCCCTCGGTCGAATTCCTATGACCTGCGATGCATAGATGGTATTTGCACGCAACTCTAAGCCACATCCTTAATTCTGAGTCGGCTTGACCCAAGACCTATGTCATTGTGACCGCATCATCGCTTCGATTCCAACACCATGTCTCGTGCACCGATCCGACGGGTAAATCAAAAGATGTGCTATTTGCAATAATTGAGCCCTTGATTGATATGGGGCCCACTTTGGGGGGTGCACATATTTTCCTAGGTGGGCCCACCCTAGCTGCACCATTTTCATGAGCGCTTTAGTTAACTCTCTCTTACAAGCCATTATGAGGTTCTCTTCCCTATGCTCTTACAACCCATTATTACTCTCTTACAGCCCATCCTTTTACTCTCTCTCATCTCTCTTTCCCTCTCTCTCTCTTCTTCTTCATTTTCTCCCCTAGCAAGAGAGGAGCAAAAAACATTCATGGCAGCCCTCCCATTTCCAGTCACATTCACCCTAGATTCCCTTCAATCCAGCCATTAGAAGCCCATCTCCACCACTGAAGTAGATCCTAGAAGGTTTGAGGACCCAAGGGATTGGAGTAGATATAGAGGTGGGTGCCTCTCTCTCTCTCTCTCTCTCTCTCTCTCTCTCTCTCTCTCTCTCTCTCTCTCTCTCTCTCTCTCTCTCTCTCTCTCTCTCTTCTGGTTTGATGGCCCATCTTGATGATTGATGATCCAGACCGTCCAGATAGTGAGGCAGCTTTGCTACCACCGTATAGGGACATCTTTCTACCCGTCTTTGGGCAGGCTTGGATGGTGGGGAAAACACAAATACTAGCTTGGTCCAGGGCTGTGCAGCCCACCTCTATGGACCCTACCATGATGCATGTGTTTTATCCATGCCATCCACCCATCAGGGCCTATTTTGGGTAGGCCTTGTTTGAAGGGAAACCGCATGCACCGGCTTGATTTTTTTAGTGGGGTGGCTCGCTGACGTTGACCCCACCTTAATGTTTGTGTTCCATATCCTCACCGTCCATCTGCATGGCCCAGATCCAATGGTTGTGGGCCACACCATAGTAACAGCGGGAACGTGCAGTGCCTCTGCACCTCCAAGTTCACCAGCTAGATGAAGGAAAATATAAATATCACTCTAATGTAGAATAGGTGGGCCACACTGACGTGGACCCCACCTTGTTGAGCGCATTGTACCCACACCGTCCATCAGATGCTGGATCTAGTATGACCAAGTGGGCCATGATTAGCCAGGACGCCTGCTGTCTTAACCATCCAGCAGGTCTGGACGCTGGCAAGAACCCAAATATTAGCTTCATTCAATCTAATAGGCCACGTGTATGTGGACCCACTTGGTGCATGCGTTCATTCATGCTGTCCACCGTCCAGTCAGGAACGGTGAAGCCCACACGATTTATGTGTTTCATATCCGCACCATCCACCGTCCAACAAGGGACGGTGGAAATCACCTGTTGTATATGTTCTGCCCACACCGTCCAGATGGGATGGTGGGACCCACCTGTTGTACGTGTACGTGGACGTGGGACCACCTAGGTGTATGTGTACTGAATCCACACCGTCCATCTAAGGAGATCATTTTACGATGTGAGCCCCTGTTTGGGATAGGTCCAGCGGCAAAAATCTACCAGCCTCAGGCCCATGGTGATGTTTACGTTAATCCACTGTCCATCCTTTTGTTGCCCATCTGGACAGGTCCCACCCTCCTGGTGGACCGTCTACAAGTGAGACCCACCATGTGTATGTATTTTACTCATGCTGCCCACCCAACAGAGCATCTTACTGTCCGTTCTGGGCAAGCTCTGTTTGGATGGAAACCACAAATATCACCTTAATTTCAATAAGGTGGCCCACTCACGTGGACCCCACCTTGTTATATGTGTTGCATCCACCATCTGATAGCATGGGATGCACCATGGTGTGTTTCATCTAGACCGTTCAGCCAGGGATGTCCAGCAGCAGGGACTGCCGGACTGTACGTAGGGAAATTAAATATCAGCTTTATCCAAAGCTGAGGTGGGCCACCCGTGTGGACCCACCTCTGATGTATATGTTTTATCCATGCTGTCCATCGTCCATTGCTGGACGGTGGGACCCATGTGATGTATGTGATTTATACCCAGGCCGTTCATCCACTGATGGGACATGAGGCCTGCCACGATGCATATGTTGTATGTCCACACCGTCTGGACATGGATAGTGGGCCCACTTGCTTTATAAACGTAGGGCCCACCATGCTGTAAATGTTTCATCCTCGCTACCCGTCCAGCAGCAGGCCTACACGTTGTTGGGCCGTAGTATGTTGACACCGCCATTAAAAACTTTCTGGGCCCACTGTGCTGTTTGTGGGTGGCCCACATCCATCAGGTCCACCAGGAATACGTATTTTATCCAGGATGTCCAGTTGTTTGGACGCCCAATCAGGGCCAGTAGCAGGTGGCCTGACCATCTAATAAACGGCCCACCTTATTGTACGTGTCATATATTCATGAAGTCCATTCATTGTGGCGCCCATTGGTGATGTGTGGGGCCCCCACACCCTCCATCGGATTTTTCCTGGCCTACTCTATAGTGTGGGCCCACGTTAATGCAGTAGATCCAAATTTCAGGTGGACACACTACAGGGAACGGTGGGGGCTGGGACATCCACTGTAAACTGCCTGGTGCGGCCCACCATGTCTGTGTTATATACACACTGTTCATCCACTTTTTTGGGTCGTGGGCTGCCCTAAGTGGCCCACCAAGATATATGTGTTATGTGCACACTGTTTGTCTATTTTTGGGCCATGGATTAGACAAGTGGGTGATTTATTGGATTAGATTGTGTTTTTTATGATGGACCAAGTGGGGCCTATCATTGATGGTATGGATCTCACTTTGGACCCTAGGTGTGGCCGATGGCCCACCATGATTCATATGATCATTCCATGATGGGGCCATTCTCCATGGACCCCATCATGATATTTATTTTTCCATTATGAAAAGGTCATCTTGACCTTACATTTTTTTTAGTGGAAAAGGATCTCTACCGTTGATTTTTATGATTTAGGGCCCACATGATTTGGGACCCATTTTGATGCATGTATTGTATTTCCATGGGCCACCTAGGGAGGTGTTTCGAACAAGAAACAAATGCGTTTGATTTAGGGGATTTATTCAATGATAACAAAGAATTTTTTGAGAGAACATTGATCACATTTATCTAAGTTCATTTACATTCTCTGATTCCCTTGATTCTGAAAACAAGGTACAATTAATGCAATGTAATGAATGAAAGAGAAGATAATAAGATATAAATTTCAGTAGCATTCCGAAGCTTGTTTCAATCATCTCCTAATACTTAAGAGGAATGTCGATATGATCAAATAGTCTTCCAGGAAACGGGGCTTGTGTAGGCTTTAATCCTCTGATCTGATCGTCGAGATCAGTTCTGAGCATCATTCCAATCATCTTTCCTTGAAATATAGAGCATCCTTCCAATCATTCTTCCTTAATATATGAAGTAGTCCGTTGAAATATGGCCAGGACCTGAAGAAATTAGGCCGATCATGTTAAATGGGCCTAAAAAGTGTCCCAAAATGTAAGATCATGGGGTTTCCGCCGTCTGTTCGGCTTGAAACTTTATGTGCAACCTTAGAACTACAAATTAGCCATCCACGTCAAATTTCAACTCCTGAATCCCTGTAGAAATGATCAAACTAACAAATCAGCCCTTGAAATCATGATTTGGGCCCCGCTTATTATTTGGATACACTTTAAATTTGGTCCCAATGTGTCAAATGAGCTACCAATGCGAATGAACGGAGCAGATTCCTCATAAACATCATGCTAGAGCTCACATGTACATTGCATGTACATGAACTACATGTGCACCAGCCGTACATGGGATTTCCCAAAGTCGGTCAGTGGGCGCTGACCGACGTCTTCTTCTCAAAAAAAAAAAAAAAAAAAACACAAACAACGTTTACACTATCCATTTGCAATTTTCTTAGTGGGGCCCACTCCACATTCAAATCATCAATCTGTACCATCCATTGTATACAGAAAGGAGATTTAACCCTTGCCAAGGTGACATTTTAAAACCATGCAGGCTGTTGCAGAATCCTAACCGTTAAATGTAAAATGGACAGCGGAGTAGACAAGCCCGTGGACCACCGTTTTTACTCCGAAAACATTACTTTCCGGATGGTTTTTCATCCTGAAACCAATGGACAGAGTGGATTTCCCATGTAGCTTCAATAGATGGGTCATCGAACTTCACAGAGTCGACGTGCGTCGACTCTGTTCGTAACAGAGGTTCCGTTCCTTCATTGTGGGCCACCATCATGGAGTGAAAGGTGGATTTGAACCATTCATTAGGTAGAGGGAGAAAAACCATTTAGAACCATGCTGATCTTTCTTAACCATGTAAATTCTCATGATCTCTACAATGATCGAAAGAAAACCGTTCGGTTGCTTTTGAGGCATGATTATTCAGGTGGGCCGCATCATCAAATGATCAAAGCTCATTATTCATGGTCGAAATTCAGAGGAAGATGGTAGACGGTGTAGATTTCTCAAAAGGATGCTATACTGGGCACTAGCAGCAGCACAACAGAAGAAAAGATGAAGTTCTTCTTCTATCTATGCCCAATTGGAAGAGCTTCTTCTAGAAATGGCATTGTGTGGAAACTCCTTTGGAGGATGGCGTTATGCGGAAGCTTTGTACGGAAGCTCTGTGCAGAAGGTGCAGCTTTGTGCGGAAGGCGCTTTATGCGGAAGGTGCTGCTTTGTGCGGAAATCCCGTTGCAAGGCTTTGTGTGGAAACTTGTTGTGCGAAGAATGTGCTATGTACCGCACAACGCTTCCAGCGCACAACAACGTGCGCACAATGCTCTCCCTCTTGTCTCCTTCTCTCTCTCTCATTTCCTGGCCCACCAACTGATCCAATTCGATTCACACCATCAAATGAGGCAGGGGAGAGGTATTTATAGGCCCCACCACTCTTACAAAGTGGTGATCACCAACACTTTTTTGTTCACATAATGATCATCTTCCTTAATCAACGGTGTCTACCAAGCTCTCCCTTAAATGGTGGTGTACAACCTCCTTCCATTAAAATGACACCTGTGCACCCTTTATTACCAAAATACCCTTTTCAATACTTTTTTACTGAAATACCTAAAATATCTCCGGACATGAAATTTTATTAAAATACCTAAAATACCCTTAGACATGGAATTTTACTGAAATACCTAAAATAGCCCCGGACATGGAATTTTATTAAAATACCTAAAATACCCTTAGACATGGAATTTTACCAAAATACCTAAAATCCCCCCGACATGAAATTTTACTAAAATACCTAAAATACCCTTGGACATGGAATTTTACCAAAATACCTAAAATCCCCCCGACATAAAATTTTACTAAAATATCTAAAATACCCCTGGACATGAAATTTTACCAAAATACCTAAAATACCTCTGGACATGAAATTTTACCAAAATATGGAGTGCACAACCCTAGAAAAGATTCGCACCATGAAATTCTTTGACCACTTCAATGGAATATTTTTTATGCCTCAACAGAAGGGCTCATAGTGGCAAAGCTCTTCCCCTCCACCACACGATTCTCTCTCTCTCTCTCTCTCTCTCTCTCTCTCTCTCTCTCTCTCTCTCCTCTATTTTCCTTGAATGATGGCCCACCTTGTGGTGTGTATTTTACCCACGTTGTCCATGCAATGGATCCTCCACGATGTCCATCTAGTAGACCATCCATGCCATTCATCAAGTAGACCCACATAGGTGGTGAAATCCCACTACATCGTGAGTGTGGTGGTGTGTAATGGACGCTGCTGCCATAATCCAAAGAACGTTACAGCAAGCAGCGTCCCAACACTTTTGTAGGGAGGAGTGTGAGACCCACAACAGGCCCCACCAAGATGTATGTATCTGAACCTTACCATCCATCTAATTTCCTAACTCATTTTAGGCATTAAGCCAAAAATCGAAGCTAAAACAAATCTCTAGTAGGCCATATTGTAGAAAATAGTGGTTTTGGGCAATGTAAACTGTTAGGGCCTGTTGTGATGTTTCTGTGTGCTAAAACATATTGAATATTGGGCTCATTAGACCAGTCACGAGCCCGGGAACCCAACCGGTAGGGTGGATCCTCCTGATGTAGGCCCCACCCATGAAAAACCTTGATATAAAAAGAAGAAGTATGAATGTTATTACTGCCAGCGTCCAAAGGATGCTACAACAAGCAGTGTCCTTGCTGCTTTTGAAGGGTGAAATTGTGGGTCCCACCATGATGTATGTCAATCATCTACACCGTCCATTTGATAGGTCCTCTTTTGGAATGGGATGCCCCCAAAAATCAGCTGTACATAGAACTCAGGTGGCCCACACCATCTAAAATCATGTGAAGACATGTTAAATCATATAAAAGTACTTGTTGTGGTGCATCTAAGATTTTAATACACCTGAAACTTGGTGTAACCCCTTAACCTAGTGGGACACACATAATGGATGGGTTGGTGTAACACCCTGAAAATCGGGGGTCGTGTATAAACTCAACTCCCGAGTTCCAGACCGTCACTTATGCAACAAAAATGATTATGATTCAATGTTGTCTGATTTAAAGCATTCACATGAGTAAAAGTATACCAAAACTGCAATTCATACTCTAGATCCAGTGATAAAAGCAAGCGAAAGACTAAACAATATATATATCACTGTAAGGAAAAACAAAGTAGATCTCTTCTGTCTCTAAAGTATGAATACATCTCTGAGTCTCATATACATATACATGAACAAGATCAAATATTCAAAATAGTCCCACTGAAGTCCCATCAACCCAGGTCGCCTACACAAAGCCATCATGATACTGCATGTACGAGAAATCGTCCTGGTCCTCTTCGAAGTCTGGCTCTGCCTCCTGGACCTCAGCCTCACCTGCATCTACAACAGGGTCTGGTGGGTGTTGCAAACACCATCCCGTAACGTGGGAGTGAGTGATCAACTCAGTGGAATCATAGAGCAAAGATTAGCATGTTCACAAATCAATCATGCGATAATAGTAAAGCAGTAAATCAGACAATCCTAATACTGTTGTTAATGCAAGATGACATGACGTGATGTATGCCCTCACCGACGATCTCCCTCATATGGTAACATCTTACGACCGCGACATACCACACTCCCTAGAGTGCTCCACATCTTCCAGGCACATGCAATGTTATGGTGATATGATTTTCGAGTTGTTATTAGTCCATTCAAACAGCAGGATTGAGAAACTAAGGTACTTCCCTTGTATCAATCCCAACACAGATCCTGTCTAGGGTCGTCACTCCTAGTAATCTCATACGAGGTACATTTCGTAGGTCGCAACAAGGGCTGCCAGGGCTGTTGCTCGCACTCGTTGCACCGCTCCCCCATCACCTTATCAATACAGGCCTACTGTACTCTACTGCTACTGAAAGGTCGTCGCCTCCCGTAAACTCAGAATACGCTCACGGTCACTACAAAGGACTCGTCGCCTGATCAGTGTAGGCCGACAGCTAGAATATAGTGTCCCATACCACCATAATCTGCTCACGAGACTAGGTGCTCACTGGTCACTACGGGGAGGTTTGTGGCCCCAGCGTAGGCCGACAGCTCGACCACGGTGTCCCATACCACCATGCCCGGCTCATGAGTCTTCGTGGATCAAGGTACCACGGTTAACAGGGTTTACAATGGTAAGTTCAGTACCTTAGGTTCAAGCAGTTATGACTAATACAGGGTGAACATACATCGGCCAGTCGGGTTACTTGACGGGCTCGACTAGCACGATCGCATCTCAAGTCGAACGACATGAAGTGCGTAAAACACTTCGCGTGGCCTAACCACTGCCGCCAACTCCAAACACGACTCGCGTTCATCGACGCGTCGTTCGTGGCCAAGACCAGCCAGCCACGAATTCGCTCGGTTACCGACTGCCTGGACTAAGTCTAGTCCCAAACAATTATGGAATCACATCAGCAATTTATGTAGGAGTATTGGAATTGAAATACAATCATGTGATCATGTTAACACATGTTATAACATACAACTTAAGTAAATCTTCAAGCACATATATTTCATGCATGTAATGAAATCATGCATATAGTCAACATGTAGGAAATCATTTAGGTCAGCATATTAATTGAGAAATCAATCTCAAACTATTTCATAACATCATTTAATTCAATACATACTAATACAAGCATTTATACAAACACATACACTACACACTTAAGTTTACATATAGTATGTCGACCCGAAGTGCGCAATTAGGCGAATCTCTTCGCCAAACTAATTATGCACGTATTCCTAACTTCCTAATGCAACAACAAACCATGTCAATCACATCAGTAAAATATGAATGTAATCTGTACTTCCTACAAATGACTAAAATGCCCTAAATCTCATATTCTTCATTGATTTACGAGACAAGAAACGGATAGCATGTTGTACATGTCAAACGGCGATGCCGTCGATAATCTACTATTAAACGATATTGAAAGCGTTGGAAACCGTCAATCAAAGTGTCTAAAATCCTCATCTAGTCTCTTATGGATGCGTATATTTGAACGGAGCGTATACGCTTCGTCGATAAGAGAACCTGTTTTACGAGTTACGTTAGCTAGCATGCTACGAATCCAAGCAAACCTTAAATCAGCAACTTCTAGGGTCGTTTTATACCTGAAAACATGGAAGAATCACCGGCTTGGTGATCAGGAAGGGTTGCTTAGGCACTAGCAACAGGTTGCACGAAGGTTGGAAAAATCCCTTCTACACTCTCTCTCAAACTCTCACCTTTTCTCTCTCCCAATCTAGGGTTTCTTGCAATTTTGGATGGGAGAGAGGAGTGAGGGTTTCAACCCCTTTTATAAGCTTAAAAACGCCCGAAATAGGCTCGGGAACGAAGTTTACTTAGTGCATATCCAATTCGGGGCTGTTTCGGTCCAAAAGATGCTTTCTGGTGGTCCCCTGGCCGAATGCGATCGGACTTAAGCTCATGCGTACCAGATCTAGCACGTATTAAGTTTTCAGTCTGGCAGGGTTCGCAGATCGCGCGTGGCGGACCAGTTTCAGTTCAGCGGTCACCGCACGTAGATCAGGGCTGAAAGTCTCATGATATAAAATAGAAATTTCTCCTGATCCGAGGGTGTAATCTGTCTGAATTCTGATGGTCAGAACGCTTAATACTAACGCGTCAAGTCGTGTGCCAGATTTGAATTTGAAATTTCAATTCTGTCCCTATTTGCACTCTCTTCGGTCCGGGCTCAATGAAATAGCCTGTGATTATCGGTTTGACTTGATTTTCGAAATGAGTGTCAAGTCTAGCTAGGCAGTTCTAACGATCTAAGATAGGAGGTATCGGACTTTCGACGCGCGGTCTAAATCTAATACAAAGATTCAAAGCGGTCCAAAGAACAAACCTGCTTAGAGTTTGATCCGAGGTTATAGAGTATTGTAGGGTCGTTGGTTCTACTCGATTTGAGTCTTGTAGAACGTATTTAAAGTGATTAGGGACTATTTCCCAGCTACTCCAGCGTTGCGCTGGCTAACTTAGTCATATTTTCTAAAAGAATTAATTCTACGCAATTTCGGGTCGAGTTGGTACTCGAGCCCAAGTATGGATTTTTCACGGGCGTTACAGTTGGATTTGTGAACCATGACTTGGTGGGCCCAACAAATGATTATGAATGTTTTAATGGAGGGTAACCTCTCAACTGTGTGCATAGTGTGGCCCACACAAACTACCGATTGACTTGATTTTAAGTCCCAGGCCCCACCATGATGTGCATATTATACCTACACTGTTTAGCTATTTTCCCAAGGTCGTGGGCCCCATTGCATTATATGGCCCACCATGATGTATGTGTTATGTACACACTTTCTGCCCATTATTCCTTAGCCTATTGTGATGTATGTGATGCCCTGTTGATGCCCAAAATGATGTATATAAGGCCATTGAGTGAGGCTCATTGTGATGTATATGAGGCCCTTGAGTGAGGCCCACTGTGATGTATATGAGGCCCTTGAGTGAGGCCCATTGTGATGTATACAAGGCCCTTATGTGAGGCCCAATGTAATGTATGATAGGCCCATATTATGAGGCCCACTGTAATATATGTGTAAGGCCTGTGTCCTAGTTTGTACAATTCTGTAGACTTCCATGATCCTCCTTATCGAATTCTGAAAAACCACAACCTATAATCAGCATTTGTGTGCAAGCTTGAGTCATATCTCGTCTATCTGAGTTGAGTCAACCTAAGACTTGTACGCTAGCAACTGCGCTGTCATCATGTCTTGTGCCGATGTGATACGTAGGCCAGGAGTTGTGGTCTGGCGTATACTTCAAGGAAACACCGCATGTTGTGAATTCCGAGAGAATCTCTACAACCTATCACATCAATCTATCAAGTACACAATCCATGCCTCTCCCATTCCTTTCTTACCAATAAAGACAAGCAACCCATACCCCATACCATCTCATCCTCCCAAAAGTCAACTAAAACCCATACCTCTCATCACATCTCTCCTTACACATACAACCTATCACATCAATCTATCAAGTACACAATTCATGCCTCTCCCATTCCTTTCTTACCAATAAAGACAAGCAACTCATACCCCATACCATCTCATCCCCCCAAAAGTCAACTAAAACCCATACCTCTCATCACATCTCTCCTTACACAACCATTCTTCCATCTTTCACTCCATCTCATCTCATTTTTTCCACCATTTTCTAAACAATTCCCAAGGAGAGCAAGGAGCCAAGTGTGGCTCACTTCCTACCACCCAATCTGCCATCCTAGCCATCCAAGCCTCATCATCCTCCATTAAAGAGGAAGCTTAGGAGCTTGGGAGATCACGGAGCCAAGAAGAAGTGAAATCAGTGGGTGATCATAGCGTTAGAACATGATTTTGATTTAGGGCCCACATGAATTGTGACCCATATTGATGCATGTGTTAGAGGGGCCCATAGTGGCGGGGCCCCTCCATCGCTCGTCCCTCTTTCTTCTCTCTCTCTTTTATTTTTATAGTGATGATAAGGTATGTAGCCCACCTAATGTGTTCAGCCATAATCTAGACCGTCCATATCTTTTTCTGGACATCTAATTGGTGGGGCCCACCTTGCTGTCCATTTGGACTAGCCCAGACCAAATGGAAAACACAAATATCAACTTGACCCAAGGCTGGTGGGCCACACGTGTGGACCCACCTCAATGTATGGGGTGTACCCTCACCATCTAGCAAGGGACATGGGGCCCTACCATGATGAATGGGTTGCATCCACACCGTCCAACTACTGGAAGGTGGGACACACCGTGATATACCTATTTTATACATGTACCATCCCTCTGTTTTGCAGGACGTGGGACCCACCCCACACGTGCTGCACGTGTGGAGGTGGGGCCCACCTTGATACAGTGTCGTATATCCTAGCGTCCATCATGAGGTATGTCTTATATTCAAACGGTCTATCTGCTGGCCTATAGCCCAACAACTGGATTGCCGTCAACAAGTTTAACTGGTCTGATCATGAGATGTGTTATATCCCAGCCGTCCATCTGGACGGTGGGGACCACCCTCCTAAATGGCTGATGCATTAACGTCAGCAAGTGTTGTGTGTCTGATCATGAGGTATCTCTTAATCCAAGCTGTCCATTTTCAGGACGTGTGGACCCCAGCTGTGATGTATGGGTTTTATCCTTGTTGTCCTTACGTGTGGGACCCACCCTACACGTGCTGAACGTGTGGAGGTGGGGCCCACCAGATGTATGCATTCTATTTTACACCATCCAATGCTGGACGGTGATAGGTGGGGCTCACTTTAATGTATGGATTTTATATCAAAATCGTCCATCTGGACAGTGTAGCCACCTAGCTGCTATTTGACTTCAGTAAGCTTCGTGGACCCCATGATGTATGTGTTATATCCTAACCGTCCATTCATCTGAACATGGACCCCACTCCAGCTATATAGCTGATGTTAACATCAGCAGGTTCCGTGGTTCTGTAACGGGGTATGTGTTATACCGTCCATCCATTGGCAACGTGGGACCCACCCCACACGTGCTGTACATGTGGGGGTGGGGCCCACCTTAATGTATGTATTTTATATCTGCACCGTCCATCTTTGGACGGTGCCATGTGGGGCCTACCATTGATGTATGTGATATATATCCCAACAATCCATCCAGCTATCGAACCCAGCTTCTGTTATTGACGTCAGCAAGCTCCGTGGGTCTGATCTGAGGTGTGTTATATCCAAACCATCCACCCACTTGTAAGCTCATTTTAAGGCTTGAGACTAAAAATAAAATAGATCTGCCTAACAGGTGGACCACACTGCAGAAATTAGTAGAGGATTGAATGTCTACCATTGAAGCCGTTTGGGGTCACAAAAGTTTTGGATCAATATGAAATTTGTTTTCCTCTTAATTCAGGTCTTTGAGACCTTACGAACAGATTGGATGGAAAATAAACGTTTTGGTAGGTATTCAAATTGTAAACGGTGTAAATCATTACCTTGCTATTTGTGGTATGGTCTAAACAATCTTCTGATATGATTCATTTTTTTGAGTAATGCTCTAAAAATAATCTCTAAATATGGATGAATGGTACAGATAGTCTAGTTAGGATGGTGGGCCCACTTGATGTATTTGATGCCCATTGTTGAGGCCCATGAGATATGGCCCATTGTGATATATATAGCCCATTTTTTAGACCTAAATGTGATGTATTTTTGGCCCATGTTTGAGGCCCAAATGTCATGTATTTGTGACCCATTTGAAGAGGCCTAATGAGATGAATTTGTGGCCCATTTGGAATGTCTAGGGCCCACCTTAATGTGATGTATTTATGGCCCATTGTGATGAATATTTGGCCCATGTGATGAGGCCCATTATGATGTATATGTGGCCCATGAGTGAGGCCCGATGTGTTGTATATGAGGCCCATATGATGAGGTCTGATGTGTTATATATGAAGCCCATGTGATGCGGCCCATTGCGATGTGTATTGGGCTCATGAGAAGTGGCCCATTGTGATTGTATATAGCTTATTATGTTGTGTATGAGGCCCTTATCTAAGACCATGGGCCCCACTATATATATTAGGCTTTATGTGGGCTACTCTTTAGGAACAATGTTCGTTAAATCTCCACATTAATGGGAAATGATGGTTAAATGTCCACATTGTGACCTTCCCTTAGGCCTTTGTTAGGCCCATTCTCATCCTTCTCTAAGTGGGTTGACCCTAATCATTGGGCCCCATTGATAATTGCATGATTAATTTATTCTTATTGGGCTATCCCAAACCGTTGGGCCCCCGTTGTTGATGGTGCCTTGCGCCATACCTTATAGGACCACCCAAGCCTTCCATAGGGAATGTGGCCCACCTTTTGCTTATTAGGCCCTTAGGAAGCCCAAATTGCTACGTAATGGAACGGGTAAGGAAGCTCACTCCTAGTTCTTAGGCGTATTTTAAATATGAGTAGGTTATCTAGGCTCATCCTTGATATGAGGAGAGTACATCATCATCGTAGATGAAAAGATCGGTGGCATCAGGTTTGCCATATCCACCATTGAGGACCGATCCTCATTTTATGGATTAGATCTGTTGTCCTTTTATGAACCCCACAATATATATATAGGCCGATTATCGATTATGATTATGTTAGTATAGACACTGAGTATGTGTTAACATAACATTATGATTTTAAGAGGCCCATTCTTATTATGTGAGGCTTATCGTGATTGTATGAGGCTCATTGTGACTATTTGAGGCACATCATGATTGTATGAGGCCTATTGTGAGATCGTATAAGGCCCATTGCGATTATATAAGGCCCATGGTGATTATATGAGGCTCATTGTGATTGTGTGCACGCCACTTGTTCATTATTACGAGCCATGGGCCGCCTTATATAGGCCCACCATGATGTATGTTATTATAATCATGCTTAGTATACTTCATGATACATGTCCATACACTTCATTCGCATGCTTGTTATGAGGAATGATAGAGCATAATATGTGTCATTGGGCTGATTGTTTATGGGACACCCTGAGAGACGGAGTTACCCCACATGAGAGCGCTGTACATGTAGGTTTAATGCATGACTAGATGGTATGGCTCATGCGTCTCGCATTTTATGACATGATCATTTGGCGCCCTAGTGACATCTAGGCTGTGGCCTCCATAGTCATATCGTGGATGGCCAGATGGGACACCAGAAATGTTTGGTTTGAGCATATGGGCACTTTGGATGTTTGTGGGTGAAAGTCCCTAAACTCTCGTGTCCGGGAGATGCTCCAATGTCTAGACCGAGTGGAAGACATGAGCGCCGAGTGTCGAATACTAGGAGGTGTGCTTCCCACTATGTCGTGGTTGGTGGTTGGTTAGAAGGAGGTATGGCTTAACTACCCGAGGGTAGGGGGCTTAGATAGGCTGAGTTTGACCAGCTCATAAATGGGTCCGCTATCGACGTGTCAGGTAGATATTGGCTGACTACTTGCCAAGCGGATAGTGAGGTCTCCTCCACTTGCATGGTTGTGTGTCCAATGGGCAGCTATCGTGTGTAGAGTGTATTAGACCCCGGTGATGATCCCAGAGAAGTACGGTACTGATATGTTGACTTATTGAGCAAGAGTTACATATTTAGCATTTTACTCATTCATTCATTCATCCTTCAACTATCCACTCGGGCTGGTGGTGCGTAATTAATTTGATATGTGTACCTTCACAATGGTCAGGATTTTGGTTGGGCGTGCGACTAACCTGAGATCAGGAGTTTACCACATTGAGTCTGGTTATCCAAATTTAGGTATGAGACTGGTTTGGATAGAAGTCCTTTGTAGTGGACCCCATAGCTTGCAATACAAAGTGCTATCATCCCAACTTCACACTCTAACTTGGTTATTTCATTCGCACCGCATATTGCATTGCATCCTCAACACAGCATTTGGTTTACTGTACTTCTATATTGCATATCTCGAAAAAGGTTAATGGTATTATGGACTCGCCAGGATTTAGATATTGTGTTACATCCATGGCACATGGCATTTGGGTTGCTATGTTTTTGTATTTATATGGCCTAGATGAGGCTGATGGTAATCATGGTTCATCAGAAATTGTATATTGCATTGCATCCTCGGCATCTGATATTTAGTTCACTATGACTCCACATTCGCATAGCCAATTTGCATTGCATACTTTGATATTGAAAGACTTATAGACTTGCCAGTATTCTGCTTACTTTGATATTTGTGTGCTTGATACTTATCTTGCGCACACACTTACACCACCCTCTAAGCTTTTTATAAGCTTATACACGATAGATGTATACAAGTGGCATAAGGTCGCAACAATATTGAGCTTGGAGTATGCAGCTGTCTTCTGGAGCTTTGATTAATGATATATATATTTCCCTTTCAGCACTGTGTTAGAAAACAATGTTTTCTACCGTTGAAACCCACTCCGATATTTCTATACACTGAAACGTGCTCAATATTGGGCTTGATGGATCTTTTATGAATTGTAGAATCCAATGGGTGGGGTGGAATCTTCTGGTGCGGGCCCCATCTGTGAAAAACCACAGAAAATCCATCTTTTTAAAGAAAAATAGATAAATAAGCAGCAGGTGCTGCTACTAACTTCAGGGACACGCAGCAACGACCTGTGCTGGGACGTGAATGGGGCAGGGACCATGGGTCCTAGCCGTGGGCCCCACTATGATGTGTGTTGCATATCAACACCATGCATTTGATGGGTCCCCTTTATATATGGGGTGCCGCCAAATATCAGCCATATACATACTCAGGTGGCCCACACGGCAAGAAACAGTGATGATTAAGCGTCTACCATTGAAACCCTTTTGGGTTGTCATAGAAGTTTTGGATCATTATGAAATTTATTTTTCCTCTTTACAGGTTTGTGTGACCTTATTAACGGCTTGAATGGCAGATAAACGTTATGGTGGGCCCCACGTGGGATCCAATGATGTATGTATTGTATCCTACACCATCTCACGCATGGAAGTGGTGGTTGGTGTACCTCACTCCAGCTACATAGCTGCTGGAGTTGCGCCACCTGTACCATCCACACTGTCCATCTATGGGACCAACCATGATGCATGTGTTGCAACCAAACCATCCAACCATTTTGAAAGCTCGTCTTAAGGCTTGAGACTAAAAATAAGATAGATCTATAGTTCAAGTAGACCCCACCATTTAAAATATTAGGGACAGTGACCTTCACCGTTCAAAACTTCATAAGGGTCATGGTAGTTCCGATCAAGCTAATGTTTTTGCTTTCACTTCATCTATGTCCATGTTAACTTATGAATAGGTCAGATCCCAAAAAAACACATAACGGTGGGCCTTGTAGGATTTTTAACAGTGAAAATCATTGTCGTCACTGTTATTTGGAGTGCGGTCCAGTTGATCTTTTGATATGATTCATATATATATATATATGTATATATGTATATTATATACATATTGATGTACTTATGGCCGTTCGTTGAGACCCACCTTGATATATACATGAGGTCCATGTGATTAGGCCCATCTTGATGTATTTGTGGCCCATTGTTAAGGCCCACTTTGATATATATGAGGCCCATTTGATGGATTCAAGGCCCATGGGTCGAGGCCCAATGAGATCTACATAAGTTCCATTGTAATGTATGACTCCATCATGGTTTATGTGATGATGTTAATGGCTGGCTATGCCTTGGGAACTATGATGGTTTGACACCCACATTGTAAGTATAATGTTGGTTAAATTTCGCATTATAACTATCCCTAGGGCCCATTGATAGGCCCATACTTGTTATATATAGGCCGTCTAGGCCCATCTTCATTGTGAGGATAGTTCATCACATTAGAACATGCTTAATCTAATTCCATGACTCATGTCATACGCATCATATGTATGCTTGGTATAAGTAGTGACTGATCATAGCATAAGCCATTGGGCAGATTATTTATGGGACTCATTGATAAGAGTTACCCACATGAGCGCGTGGTATGCGAATGATTGTTGCATGACTGGATAGTGTGATTCATGCATCTCACATTTGTGTGTCATGATCATTGTACGCCCCAACAACATCAGGATTGTGGCCTTCACAGGCACATCGTGGATGGCCATATCAGACAACGAAAATACTTTATTCTAGCACTGTGGGCACTTAGGATGTCCTTGGGTGAAAGTCCCAGAACCTTTTTATACCAGGATATGCTCCAACATCTAAACCAAGTGGATACACGAGCGTAGGAGTGACGAATACCAGTAGGCCACGTCTCCGACAATGTCGTGGTCGATTGGAAGGGGACGTGGCCTTATCCGCCCGACTGAGGAGGTTATAAGCTAGGTTGAATTTGACTAGCTCGCAATTGAGTCCTCTATCAATGAGCCGGGTAGATATTGGTAGACTACTGGTCAGACAGATAGTGTGGTCTTTACCACTTGCTGGGCTGTGTGGCTAGGGAGGCGGCTATCGGTGTGAAGTGTATTAGACCCGGATGATATACTAGAGAGAACTATATTGACATGTGTACTTAATGAGAACTAGCATGCTTATTTTGCATCTTGCATATAACATTTGGCTACATAGGCCTCGCATCGCATGGCTTTGGTATGACTGATAGCATTCATGCCTTGCATCACATAGATTTGGTATAACTGATAGCATTCGTGGACTTACCATTTATTTCGCATTACTCTGATACTTTATACTTGGCACTTACCTTGTCCACACACTTACACCACCCTCTGAGCTTTTGTAAGCCTGTACACAACCGTTGCGTGCAAGTGTCGTTAGATCGCAGCAGCGCTAAGGCAAGAGTGCGTATCAGATCATTTTGGAGCTTTTTGATCACTCTGTATTTCCCTTTCCTCATTGTACTTAAAATTTTTGATATAGTGGATATGTGGTGATGTTGTTTTGTGACTTAGTTATGCTTGTGGTTATGCTCTATTATAAAAAAAATTCATACTGAAAATTTACCTTGTAGGATCCCATGATTAGAATATGGCATATGAGTGCTGGGAGCTGAGAATGGGGCACTACGGAGGTTCTCGGTGCTAGATTCAATGATCGAGAAATCTGTGAGCACGATTTTCGAGTTTAAAGCGCCACAGAAATTGGTATCAGAGCAAAACTTGGGAATACCGAAGGATCACATCACATATCTACTAAAAACTTAGAATGAATAGGTTCCAAGTCTGAATTACTTATCGATTTTCCAACATAGACCCTTAACATTTATGCCTTTGAGAATTCTCAAGGCTGATAGGCCCTTGTTCCTTCTTGTAGGACATGCTACCTAGAAGAGCGACCCGAGAGAATCCTGCTCCACCACTTGTGACTCCTGCTATACCACCTGCTACTCCCGCTCCACCACCAGATATTCCTACTTTCTTGCCTGAGGATGCTACTCTTCTACCTGATACTGGTGCAGATCTAACCGTACCTGTGAGTGCTGCCCGATTGCAGCAAATGCTACAAATGATGGCCCCTATTCTTCAAGGGTAGAGCAAGCATCCAATTGTTACACCAGCTGAGGCCGAGCAGGAGCGTACGAGTACCCTTCTTAAGGACTTCCGACAACACGATCCGCCGCGTTTCCAGGGTGAGCTAGAGCCTACTGCAGCAGAGATATGGTGCTTCGAGGTGGAGAAGATATTCAACACCATGAGATATATGACCTAGTAGCGAGTCCCATTAGTTGTATTCCTTCTCCAGGGTGAGGCTCAGCATTGGTGAGTATCTGTCGGCCAAGCAGCAGTGGCTAATTTCGTGTGGACCTGGGAGGACTTTGTAGACTGGTTTGACTAGAAGTTCTTTCCAAGCATGTGTGCCAGGAGCGTGCATTAGATTTGAGACTAGTCTAGGGGGACATGACTATGTCCCAGTATGAGGCACGTTTTGTCACATTATTGAGATTTATGACGTACCTTGTTGATGATGGGGACAGAAGGCCTGCCGTTTTGAGAATGGCTTGCGTCCTGCCCTCAAGAGCCATGTGATCAGACACATGCTTCCGACATTTGAGTAGATTGTGGAGATGACCCAGATCTACGAGTCAGATTGGGCCCGTTTCCAGAGAGCCCGTGACCTGAGTGGAGATCAGAAGAGGAAGGCACCCTCAGGTAACTCACAACAGCAGCAGCATCGTCTACAACAGCGATGCATGACCCGCCTAGCATTCTGAGCACCAGTGCAGCCCCAACACCATCTCTATGACCATTTCAGGTACTTTCTTTGGGTATGGTAGGACAGGACATCATAGCCATGAGTCTCCCCATCCGTAGTAGCAGCAGTCAAGGGCACGGTATCAGCCTCCGTGATAGCCCCTACAGTAGTAGCAGCAATAGTGACCGCAACACCAGCCTCCAAGACTCCCCTGCAGCAGCAAAGGCAACAGATCAGGCCACCACAGCAGCACTAGAAGCAACAGAGACCTCAAAGAGGACTTGCACCTCCCCAGCAGGCCTAAGACAGATTTTATGCAGCCTAGTAGGAACCTCAGTCATCAGGAGTGGTCGTCTAGGGTACCCTCTCTGTTTCTGCATGTATTATAAGTGTATTGTTTGATTCTAGTGCACGCATTCCTTTGTAGCCGATGATTTCTACCAATCAATTGGTTTGCTGATGGAGTCTGCCCGTGAGGGTTTGTCAGTATTGACGCCCTTGGGAAAGACTGTAGTGTTAGATCGATTTTGCTCGTCTTGTCCCATTCTGATTGGGGATATCTTTTTTCCTGTTGACCTGTTCATATTGCCGATGTTCGAGTTTGATGTCATCTTAAGCATGGATTGGCTCACCGAGTACCACACTATATTGGACTGCTCTGCGAGAATAGTCACATTCTATATACTCGGGGTGCCAGAGTTCCAGTTTGTTGCCGAGCCCAGAGGAGAGCAGCTTTTATGCCTGTTGTCGTGTGCTGTTGCGGATTCAGCCGCTTTAATTATCAACCAGCTGCCGGTCGTTTATGGTTTTCTTGATGTGTTCTAGGAGATTTTGGGGTTACCACCTCGTCGGCACACTGAGTTCCAAATTGATCTCGTGCCCGGTTAGTATCGCTCCTATTTCAAAAGCCCCGTATCGTATGGCACCGTTGGAGTTATGATAAATGTAAAAGAAATTGGATGAGTTGTGAGAGTTAGGTTTTATCCATCCGAGCAGTTCTCCATGAAGAGCACCGGTACTCTTCGTGAAGAAGAAGGATGTCTCGTTGAGGCTTGCGTAGATAACCGAAAGCTCAATAAGGTCACGATCAAGAACAAGTACCCGCTTTCAAGGATCGATGATTTTTTTGATCAGCTGTAGGAGGCACAGTTCTTTTCGAAGATAGACTTGCGGTCTGGTTATTTTCAAGTTCGGGTCCAAGATGAGGATATCTTGAAGGCAGCCTTCAGGACTCGCTATGGTCATTTTTAGTTCCAGGTCATGTCTTTTAGACTAACCAATGCGCCCGTGGTATTTATGCAGTTGATGAACGATGTCTTCCATTCGTATCTTGACTAGTTTATCGTGGTGTTCGTCGATGACATTCTAATATATTTGAGGACCTGTGAGCAGCATGAGTGGCATCTGGAGATTACCTTGCAGACTCTCTGCACCCACCAGCTTTATGTGAAGTTGGAGAAGTGTAAGTTCTGGCAGGAGGAGGTGAAGTTCCTCGGTCACGTGGTGACAAGGCATGGCGTCGCAGTGAACTCCTCGAAGATCGATGTCGTGCATCTGTGGGGCTAGCCCATGAACGTGTTAGAGATCTGTAATTTCCTTGATTTGCGGGCTACTACCAATGTTTTATTGAGGAATTCTCTCGTATTATAGCCCCATTGACCAGGTTGATCCGGAAGGATGCCAAGTTGGTTTGGAACAACGCTTGTGAGCAGGCATTTGTAGAGTTGAAGGACCATCTCATGCCTGCTTTGTCCTCACTCTTCCTTCCAGAGTGATGGATTTGTTACATTTACCGATGCCTCATGAGTTGGCTTAGGTGTTGTCCTTATGCAGCACGGGAAGTTGGTGGCTTATACGTCTCGCAGCTCAAGGTCCATGAGCTGAACTACCCCACACATGATTTAGAGCTGGAAGTGGTTGTCTTCGTACTTAAGGTGTGGAGGCACTATCTCTATGGGGTGAGGTTCGATCTCTTCTCCGACCATAAGAACTTGAAGTATTTATTCTTTTAGTCCGAGCTGAACATGAGGCAGAGGCGTTGGATGAAGCTTTTAAAGGACTATGATTTTGATCTCCAGTACCACCCGGGCAAGGCGAACATGGTGGCAGATGCCCTCAACATCAGTCACAAGGCCTGGTGGTGCACATGATGATTAAGGAGTGGAGGATGCTTGAGGATGTCTCAGGTTTTGAATTTGAGATTGGCTTGCATTCTTCTATTGTGCACCCTCTCTTGTTGCAAGGGTGATCGAGGCTCAGCAGGTAGATGAGTTAGTGCAGAGTTATCAGGCTGAGGTAACATTTAAGAGTCAGTCAGATTGACAGATTGGTTCTGCTGGTGGACTTCACTTCAGAGGCCTATTATATGTCCTAGATATTCCTGAGTTGTGCTGAGATTATATGACCGAGGCATATCGATCGTGATTCTCTATCCACCCTGGCTCGACGAAGATGTATCATGATATGAGGCATCGGTATTATTGGGTGGAGATGAAGTGCCAGATCGTCGATTTTGTGGCTGAGTGTGACATGTGCCAGCATGTCAAGGTTGATCATCAGAGACCCCCTTATTTATTGCAGCCGTTGAGCGTCCCGATGTGGAAATGGGAGCACATATCTACCGATTTTATCATGGGTTTGCTAAGGACACAGTACGGTCATGACGCCATCTGGGCTGTCATGGACCGTCTGATGAAGTCGGTACATTTTCTTGCAATTCATGAGACTTGGCATGCAGACCAACTCACCAAGTTATTTGTTTATGAGATCATGAGACTGCATGGTGTTCCTGTCTTGATCGTTTTAGACCAAGACCCGAAGTTCATGTCTCAGTTTTAGAGGAGATTACAGAGAGCGATGGGGACTGATTTACAGCTCAGCACTGATAACCATCCACAAACCGATGGTCAGACCGAGTGGGTCAACCAGATCCTTGAGGATATACTTCGGGCCTATGCGATTGATTTCTCAAGTAGTTAGGACGAGCACCTGAGATTGGCTGAGTTCGCATATAACGACAGTTATCAGGCGACCATTGACATGGCTCCTTTTGAGGCTATATGGCAGACCATGTAATCTCTGAGTTATTAGACCGAGGTTGGAGAGTGGCGTCTCCTAGGTCCTGATCTTGTGCAGCAGACGTCAGAGGCTATCAATGTCATCAGGAAAAGGATGCGCACAACTTAGAGCTGGCAAAAGAGTTTTGCTGATCGTCGGTGTCGTCCCTTGGAGTTTGTCATTGGGGATTATGTGTATCTCAAGGTCTCACCCATGAAGGGTGTGGTTCATTTTGGAGCGAAGCGCAAGCTTGCCCCAAGATTTATAGGACCTTTAGAGATCACTGGGCGAGTTGGTGCCATGGCGTTTCGGCTTGCCTTGCCATCTAAGTTGTCTGGTGTCCACAATATTTTTTATGCGTCTATGTTGAGGAAGTGTGGGTCAGACATCATTCCCGTTATTGATTAGCAGCTGCTGGAGGTTCATGAGGATGCTTCTTACATTGAGTAGCCAGTTCATATCCTCGATCGGAAGGATCAGGTCCTCCAGATCAAGGTCTCCCTTGGTGAAGGTGTAATGGGGCCATCATAGTGTGGATGAGGCGTCTTGGGAGCACGAGGGTGAGATTTGAGAGCGCTATCCCCATCTTTTCGATGTTTGATTGTTGTATTGTGTTTTGATTATATATGATGTTGTGTTTCCTATTCCCTTATGAGTTATGATTAGCTGCGATGGTATTATAAATTTTGAGGATGAAATTTTTATTAGGTGGGGAGAGCTGTAAGACTCGTATCCTAGTTCGTACTATTTCGTCGACTCCCGTGATCCTTCTCGTCGAATTTCTGTAACCTGCGACCTATAATCAATGTTTACGCATGACCCTAAGTTGTATCCCATAGATTTGAGTTGGATTAATTCGAGACTTGTACTATTGCGACTGCATTATCGCCACGATTCCAATGCCAGGTCATGCTTACCGATCCAATACCCTGGTCAAGAGATGTGGGCCCGCATTCAGTTTGAGGAAAATACCGCATGTTTACAATCCCAAGAGAATCTCTACAACATGTCCCATCAATCAATCAATCACCTCACGTCAAGTACAAAAGCAACCCATGCTTTCTTTCTCCACAAGTCAAGCAATTTACCCCAAATGTCAACAAATCTCTCACCTCACCCATCACTCGCCTCACATCCATCACTCACACTCATCACCTCTCTTACAACCACCCCTTCCCTCTCTCTTTCTTAACACAAATTCCAAGCAACAAAAGAAAAGTGGACGTCCAAGCCATTTTCAAGAGAGAAAAGTGAGTTGTGTGGCCCACTTCCCATTCTAAAATCTTTCATCCTAACCATTCACTTCTCATTACCCTCCATCAAAGTGAGACACAAGGAGATCGACATTTCATCAAACCAAGAAGATCGAATAGTGGGTGCTTTATAGGCTAGATTTTCCTGTTTTGATGATGTGTCAAGTGAGGCCTACCGATTGATGGTATGGATCTCACTTTGAACCCTAGATGTGGCTGTTGCTTTACTATGATTCCCATGATCATTTTATGATGGGACCATTCTCCATGGACCCATCATGATGTTTACTTTTCTAAGTTTAAAAGAGGTCATCTAGACCTTTCATTTTGGTGGAGAAGGAATCTACACTGTTGATTTTGATTGGTGAGCCCATATGTAATGAGACCCACTTGATACATGTTATAATGTATGGAAGGGAGGGCCCATAGTGACGGGTTCCCTCCACACATCTCTCTCTCTCTCTCTCTCTCTCTCTCTCTCTCTCTCTCTCTCTCCTTCCTTTATTTTGTGACCCACTTAATGAGTTATGTGATGTCCAAACCATCCATCAAATGGACCTCATGGTCGTCCAAGCCATGTGCGCCTTACCCTCTGGATGATAGGAAAACACAAATATTAGATTGATACAAATCAAGTGTGCCATGTCCATGTGGGACCCACCTGGATGAGACTTATTCACAATGTTTAGCGTCCTTGGACGCTGGGTGTGCAGTGGAGTATGAACAGAAAGTGGGTGTATTAACATAAAAAAAAGTACTTGATTTTAAGGCTTTTGGGTGGGACACTCATACAAGCCTCACCTTGATGTATGAACCTTATCCACACCATCCATTCCATTTCTCAGCTCATTTTAGGCGTTGAGTCGAAAAATGGAGCCAATCCAATTATCTGGCGGGCCATTTCTTAGAAAATAGTGTTTTCTACCGTTGAAACCCACTCCGATATTTTTATACACCGAAACATGCTCAGTATTGGGCTTAATGGATCTGTTATGAACTGTAGAATCCAATGGGTGGGGTGGAATCTTCTGGTGCGAGCCCCACCTATGAAAAACCACAAAAAATCCATCTTTTTAAAGAAAAATAGATAAATAAGTAGCATGTGTTGCTGCTAACTTTAGGGACACGCAGCAATGTCCTATGCTGGGACGTGAATGGGGTAGGGACCATGGGTCCCAGCCGTGGGCCCCACCATGATGTGTGATGCACATCAACACCATGCATTTGATGGGTCCCCATTATATATGGGGTGCCCCCAAATATCAGCTATATACACAACTCAAGTGGCCCACACGGAAGGAAACAATGATGATTGTGCGTCTGCCATTGAAACCCTTTTGGATTGTCACAGAAGTTTCGGATCATTATGAAATTTGTTTTTCCTCTTTATAGGGTCTATGTGACCTTATCAACGGCTTAGATGGCAGATAAACATTATGGTGGGACCCACTGTTGTATGTATTGTATCCCACACCATCCTACGCATGAGAGTGGGATGGCTGGTGTACCTCACTCGAGCTACATAGTTGCTAGAGTGGCGTCACCAAGTTCTGTGGGTCCCACCTATATCATCCACGTCGTCCATCTATGGGACCCACCATGATGCATGTGTTGCACCCAAACCATCCAACCATTTTGAAAGCTCGTCTTAAGGCTTGATACTAAAAATAAGATAGACCTATAGTTCAAGTAGACCTCGCCATTTAAAATAGTGGGGACAGTGACATTCACCGTTCAAAACATCTTAAGGGCCACGATAGTTCCGATCAAGCTGATGTTTTTACTTTCACTTAATCTATCTTTGTGTTAACTTATGAATAGGTCGGATCCCAAAAAATACATAACGGTGGGCCCTATAGAATTTTTAATGGTGGAAATCATTGTCGCCACTGTTATTTGGAGTGCGGTCTAGTTAATCTTTTGATATGATTCACTTATATATGTATATATATATATATATATATATATATATATATGTATATATATATATATATATATATATGTATATATATATATATTACATGCTGATGTACTTGTGGCCGTCTGTTGAGACCCACCTTGGTATATACATGAGGCCCATGTGATTAGGCCCATCTTGATATATTTGTTGCCCATTGTTGAGGCCCATTTTGATATATATGAGGCCCATGTTATGAGGCCCATTTGATGTATTTGAGGCCCATGGGTCGAAGCCCAATGGGATATACATAAGGTCCATTGTAATGTATGACTCCACCATGGTTTATGTGATGATGTTTATGACGGGCTATGCCTTGGGAACAATGATGGTTTGACGCCCACATTGTAAGTATAATGTTAGTTAAATGTCCGCATTATTACTCTCCCTAGGGCCCATTGATAGGCCCATACTTGTTATATGTAGGCCGTCTAGGCCCATCTTTGTTGTGAGGATAGTTCATCACTATATAACAAGCTAAATCTAATTCCATGACTCATGTCATACGTGTCATATGTATGCTTGGTATGAGTAGTGATTGATCATAACATATGTCATTGGGCAGATTATTTATGGGACTCATTGATAAGAGTTACCCACATGAGCGCGTGGTAAGCGCAGGATTGTTGCATGATTGGACAATGTGATTCATGCATCTTGCATTTATGTGTCATGATCATTGTACGCCCTAGTGACATCAAGGCCGTGGCCTCCACAGGCGCATCATGGATGATCGTATCATATACTGGAAATACTTGGTTCTAACATTGTGGGCAATTAGGATGTCCTTGGGTGAGAGTCCTAGAACCTTTTTGGTACTAGGAGATGCTCCAATGTCTAGACCGAGTGGATACATGAGCGTAAGAGTACCGAATACTAGTAGGCCACGTCTCGGACTGTGTCATGGTCGATTGGAAGGGGGTGTGCCCTTATCCGCCCGAGTGAGGGGGTTGTGAGATAGGCTGAGTTTAACCCGCTAACAAATGAGTTGGCTATCGATGAGCCGGGTAGGTATTGGTAAACTACTTGTTAGGTAGATAGTGTGGTTTCTTCCACTTTCTGGGCTTTGCGGCTAGGGAGGCGGTAGTCAGTGTGAAGTGTATTAGAGCCTGGTGATATACCAGAGAGAACTGTACTGACATGTGTACTTGATGAGGACTGACATGCTTGCTTTGCATCTTGCACATGACATTTGGCTATATAGGCCTCGCATCGCATGACCTTGGTATGGCCGATAACAATCATGTTTTGCATCACTTACCTTTGGTACAATTAATAGCATTCATGGACTTACGCATATTCTGCATTACTCTAATACTGTGTACTTGACACTTGCCTTGCACACACACTTACACTACCCTTTAAGCTTTTGTAAGCTTATGCACAACCGTTGTATGCAGGTGTCATTAGATCACGGCAGTGCTAAGGCAGGAGTGCGTATCGGATCATTTTGGAGCTTTTTGATCACCCAGTATTTCTCTTTCCGCATTGTACTTAAAGTTTTTGATATAGTGGATATGTTGTGATGTTGTTTCGTGACTTGGTTATGCTTGTTATTATGCTTCATTACCAAAAAAATCATACTGAAAATCCTCATTGTAGGATCCCAGGATTGGAATCTGGCGTATGAGTGCTGGGAGTCGAGAATGGGGCAGTACGGAGGCTGTTGACACTGGATTTGGCGATCAAAAATTTTATGAGCCTGATTTTCGAGTTTAGGGTGTGACAGGCCCGTTCTCATCTCTCCTTGTTGTGGGTCAACACAAATTGATAGGCCCCCACTAGTACAAGTATGATCCATCTCACCTTTTTAGGCTATCCCAAATTATTAGGCCCCCATTGATGTTAGTAGAATTGACAAAACCTTGAAGCCCACCTTCATGGGTATATTATATACACATAGTTCATCCAATTTAAACCGTGGGGCTACCTTGTACGACCCACCATACTGTGTGTGTTATATGCACACTGTTCCTTCACTTTCTAGGCTTTGGGCTGCCCACCTTGACATATGTGTTCTACACATGCTATCCATCCACCTTCCCAGCTAGTTTGAGGGCTAGGGGCCCCATCATGAGTCAGATGCAATCCCAAGTGGACCGCACTAGTAAATCTCCCTAGGGCCCATTGTTAGGACCATTCCCCATTCTTCCTCCCTTCACTCGGGTCTTACACGGGTGGAAAATATACCTTGCCATGATTAGGCTATCTCAAACCATTGGGCCCCTATGATGCCCACCTCCCCTTGTTGGGCTACCCCAAACCACTGGGCCCCACTGATAATAATGCCTCTCACCATATCTTGCAGGACTACCCAAGCCTTGGAGCCCTCTTTGCGTTCATACCAAGATTTTCATGGTTAATGAGGTCCACTTAGATACATGTGTTTGCCTGAGCTTAGTGACCCAAACCCGAGGTCCACTTAGATGATAAGTGGGTTACCCCATCTGTTTGTGAAGGCACACAGTCCTAGTTGTGTGAATCCTACCAAGGCCCACCTTGTATTCATATCGGGCCCCATAGAAAAGCCCAGTCATTAGACAATAAAAGAGTGAGAAGGCCCACTTGTTGTATACCCACTGGACTTACCCCATAGGATGTATCCTACCTTTGTAATCGATTATTGGGGCTACGAGTTATGTATGTATCATCCAGGTCGTCTACCTTCTTAGGACAAGTGTGAGGCCTATCCTTGACGTTAGTACACCATCTCCTCTTGTCGTAGATGGAAGAATATGTGGTACCAGATTTAGTATATCAACTGTGTAGAGCCTATCGCAATGCATGGGTTAGGTCCATCGTCCCTCTGTAGACCTCGCCTTAGGATTTATGATATAATAGTACCTTGAATAGGTTATGATAGTTTATCATGAACCATCCTACATAGACTTCTACATGTTTAGTAGGGCATATCATTCAGCCCCTACTCTCATAAGTGACATACCGGTTAAGACCGGTCATCACCTGTTATATCTGATAATCATGCTAGTGTACTCATTCTAGTAGGACACACTGAAATCATGCTTAGTATTACATCATGATACATGTCCATACGCATGATTTGTATGCTTGTTGTAAGGAATGCTTAATCATAGCATTGTCTTTGGGGTGAGTTATTTAGGGGAATCCTTAAGTGACTGAGTTGCCCCACATGATCGCGTAGTACACGCAGGTTCAACACATGACTAGATAGTATAACTCATGCATCTTGCATTTGTATAATAAGATCACTTGGCACCCTAGTGACATCAGGGTTGTGGCCTCCATAGGAATGTTGTGGATGGCCATATGGGACACTGAAAATGTTTGGTTCGAGCATCTGGGCATGTTAGTTGTCTATGGGTGGAAGCCCTTAAACCGCCGTAGCCAAGAGACGCTCTAATGTCTAGACCAAGTGGATACATGAGCATATAAGGGTCATATACCATTAGGCCGCGTGTCCCACTATATCGTGGTCGGTTGGAAGGGGATGTGCCCTTATCCACCCGAGTGAGGGGGTTATAAGCTAGGCTGAGTTTGACCAGCTCACAAATGGGTCCACTATCAATGAACCGGGTAGGTATTGGCAGACTACTGGTCAGGTAGGTAGTGAGGTCTCTTTCACTCACTTGCACGTGGTTAGGGAGGCTACGACCAATATGGAGTGTACTAGACCCTAGTGATGATCCCAGAGGTGTATGGTATTGATATATAAACTTACTGAGTAGGACTTGGATACTTAACATGTCATTCATTCATTCATTCACTATCCACTCGGGCTAGTGGTGCGCAACTAGATCATTATGTGTACCCTTGCAATGGCCATGATTTTGGTTCGTACGCGACTAACTTGAGATCAGGACTTTACCACATTGTGTCCAGCTATCTAAATCAGGTATGGGCCAGATTGGGTAGAAGTCCTTTGTGATGAACCTCACATCTTGTGATACTACGTACTATCATCCCGACTTCATATTTCTACTTGGTCATTTCATCTGCACTGAATATTGCATTGCATCCTCAGCACATATCATTTGGTTTACTATGCTTATGTATTGCATATCCTGAATAAGGTTGATGGTATTATGGACTTACCAGGATCTACATATTGCATTACATCCGCAGCATATGACATTTAGGTTGTTATGTTTCTGCATTTATATGGCCTAGATGAGGCTGATGGTAATCGTGGTTAGTCAGGAATGGTATATTGCATTACATCCTCGACATATGATATTTGAGTCTTTATGAATCTGCATTAGCATAGTCGAACTACATTGCATACTCTGATATTGTATGACTTATGGATTTGTTAGTATTTTCGCTTACTCTGATTTTTGCATGCTTGACACTTAACTTGCACACACACTTACATCACCCTCTTATGCACAATAGATGTGTGCAGGTGGCGTTAGGTCACAGCAGCATCGAGCTTAGAGCGTGTAACTTTCTTCTGGAGTTTTGATTATTAATATATGTATTTCCTCTTCAGCACTGTAATCAACTATTTATTTTAGTAGATATGTGATGATGATGTTGCCTCTGTGATTTGGGTACACATGTGGTTATGCACTGAAAATCCTCCTTGTAGGGTCCTAGGATCGGAACCTGGCCTATGGACGCTGGCAGCCGAGAATGGGGTCCTACGGAAGCTGTCGACACTGGATTCACCAATCGTGAATTCTGTGAGCCCATTTTCTGAGTTCGGGGCGTGACAGAAGTTGGTATCAAAGCATAACTTAGGAATACTTAAGGATAACATCACATATCTGTGGAAAGCTACCCTACACTCTATGATTGTTGAGAACCTATAATGATTAGGTCCCCGAGTTCGAATAACTTAGAAACTCTCTGATATAGTTCCCTAACGCGCATACATTCGAAAATGCTCAAAGCTAATAGGCCCTTATTCCTTCAGGACACGGCCCCTGAGAGAATTACCCACGTTCGAGACCAGTACAGCCCCGACCATATTAGTGAGCGCGGATCAGCTTCGATAATTTTTATAGGCGATGATCACGATTCTTCTGGGGGAGGGTAGGCGACCCACGGATACACCTGCCCAAACTAAGCAGGAGCGTGCAACCTCCCTTTTACGCTATTTCAGACGGCTCGATCCTCCATGTTTTCATGGAGAGTCTGACCCTTCGGCAGTGGAGCAGTGGAGATCTGAGGTGGAGAAGACCTTTGATACCATGAGTCGTACCACCGAGCAGCGGGTCCCATTGGCAGTTTTTCTTCTTCTGGACGAGGCTGAGCACTGGTGGGCATCGGTCTTCTAAGCGGAAGGGATCGAGTTTATATGGACATGGGAGGACATTGCGGACTGGTTCAACCAGAAGTTCTTCCCGGAGCACATCTGTCATCGGTGCGCACTTGAGTTCGAGACTCTAGTGTAAGGAGACATGTTGGTGTCTTAGTATGAAGTCCGACTCATTACTTTATCGAGATTTGTACCATACCTAGTAGCAGATAAGGAGTGAAAGGCCCACCATTTCGAGTGCAACTTGCATCGTGACCTTTAGAGTCGTGTTATTATACACATGCTCCCAACATTTGAGCAGGTCATACAGCGGGCCTTGATATACAAGGCAAAGTGGGTCGATTCGTAGAGGGTCCATGATCAGAGCAAAGATCGGAAGAGGAAGGCTCCCTCTGGTAACTCCCAGTAGCAGCAATGACGGTTGTAGAGGCATGGGAATCGTCCATCCTTTCGAGCATCAATACCACCCCCGCACCACCATAAAGAACGTTCTCAGGTATTTGCTTTGGATGCGGTGGAACGGGGTATTGTAGGCACGAGTGTCCCCATCCTCTGCAGCAACCCCCACAGTAGTAGCAGTGATTGTAGTACCTACCACTGAGACCGCAGCAGCAGCAACAACAACCACCACAGAGTGGACATACACCTCCCCAATAGGCCCGGGACAGATTTTGTGCAGCCTAGCAAGACCCTCAGTCATCAAGAGGAGTCGTCGATGATTCGTACGACCAGACCTTAGGACCATCTTGTTAAATTAGTCATTGATGAGACTGTGAGGCAGCGTAGTATCCTAGTTTCGATCGTTTCTGACCAGGATCCAAGGTTTAGTAGAGGTCATCATAGTATAGATGAGGAACCTTGGTAGCGCGAGGCTGAGTTTCGCGAGCACTATCCTCATCTCTTCGGTGTTTGATTGTATTTAGTGTTTCTGATTATATATATAGCGATATGGTTTATCTTCCCTTGTGAGCTCTGTCTAGTTGTTACAATGTAAATTTTAAGGATCAAATTTTTATTAGGAGGGGAGAGTTGTAAGGCTCGTATCCTAGTTTTTACCATTCTGTAGACTCCCGCGATTCTCCCTGCCGAAATAGAGCAACCCGCAACATGTAATCGACATTTGCACGTGATCCAAGGTCGCATCCTATAGATTTGAGTCCACTCGACCGAGACTTGTACCATTGCGATGCCGCCGTCGCCATTGTTCCAACTCCATGTCTTGCGCACTGATGCGATACTTAAGCCAAGAGTTGTGGGCCCGCATTTATTTTAAGGAAAAGGCCACGCATTGCAAATTTTGAGAGAATCTCTACTTAAACTATCACATCAATCAAGTACACATCCCATCAACAACTCATGTTTTCTTTCTCTCCAGGACAAGAAACCATCCCCCAAAGTCAACATAAACCATCACCCATCACTCCACCCATCACCCATCACCTCTCTCCTTACATCTCCTCTCTCTCTCTCTCTCTCTCTCTCTCTCTCATTTTCTCCAACATTTTTCCAAGCAACAAGGGAGTGGATGTCCAAGCTTTAGAGAATAGATGTTGCTGCTAGTGTCCAGAGAATGCTGCAACAAGCAGCGTCCCAACACTTTTATAGGGAGGAGTGTGGGACCCACAACATGCCCCACCAAGATGTATGCATCTAATCCTTACCGTCCATCTAATTTCCCAGCTCATTTTAGGCGTTGAGCCAAAAAATGAAGATAAATAGAATCTCTAGCGGGCCATATTGTAGAAAACAGTGCTTTTGGGCGATGTAAACTATTAGGGCCCATTTTGATGTTTTTGTGCATCAAAACATATCGAATATTGGGATAATTGGACCTGTCACAAGCCCAAGAACCCAACCAGCGGGGTGGATCCTCCTGATGTAGGCCCCACCCATGAAAAACCTTGATAAAAAAGAAGTATGGATGCTGTTGCTGCTAGTGTCTAGAGGATGCTGCAGCAAGCTGCGTCCTTCTACTTGTTGAAGGGGGGAACCATGGGTCCCACCACAGGTCCCACCGTGATGTATGTCGATCATCTACACCATGCATTTGATGGGTCCCCTTTTAGAATGGGATGCCCCCAAAAATCAACCATACACGGAACTCATGTGGCCCACACCATCTAAAATCATGTGAAGACATGCTGAATCACATAAAAGCACTTGTTGGGGTCCATTTGAGATTTAGACGCAATTGAAACTTGGTCTGACCCCTTAACCTAGTGGGACACACATAATAGATAGGCTGGATTTGTGAAGCAGGACTTGGTGGGCACAACAAATGATTATGAATGCTTTAATGGAGGGTAACCTCTCAATTGTGTGCATGGTGTGGCCCACACAAAACACAGATTGACTTGATTTTAAGTCCCAGGCCCCACCATGATGTGTGTATTATACCCACACTATTCAGCTATTTTCCCAGGGCTGTGGGTCCCATTGCATTGTATGGCCCACCATGATATATGTGTTATGTACACACTTTCTACCCATTGTTTTAAGGCCCATTAAGATGTATAGGCGGCCCTTATGTGAGGCCCAAAATGATGTATATGAGGCCCTTGAGTGAGGCCCATTATAATGTATATAAGGCCCTTGTGTGAGGCCAAAAATGATGTATATGAGGCCCTTGAGTGAGGCTCATTGTGATGTATATGAGGCCCTTGAGTGAGGCCCATTGTGATGTATACGAGGCCCTTGTGTGAGGCCCAATGTAATGTATGAGAGACCCGTATGATGAGGCCCACTGTGACATATGAGAGGTCCATGTGGTGAGGTCATTATGACGTGAGAGCCCACCATGATGTATATAGTAGTGTTATGATGCCCATTTATCTCCTAGTTAGTATGAGGCCCATGGGCCCCCATCATGAGATAGATTCTATAGGCCATGCCTTAGGAGCAATGATGGTTAAATTTTCATATTGTAAAAGCAATGGTGGTTAAATTCCCACCTAATAATCATCCCTAGGGCCCATTGTTAGGCTCGTTCTCATCTCCCCTTGTTGTGGGCCAACCTAAATTGATAGGCCTCCACTAGTACAAGTATGATCCTTCTCACCTTTTTGGGCTATCCCAAATTATTGGGCCCCCATTGATGCTAGTAGGATTGACCAAACCTTGAAGCCCACCTTCATGGGTGTATTATATGCACATAGTTCATCCATTTTAGATCGCGGGGCTACCTTGTTCAGCCCACCACAATGTGTGTGTTATATGCACATTGTTCCTTCACTTTCTAGGATTTGGGCTACTGACCTTGACATGTGTTCTACACACTCTATCCATCCACCTTCCTAGCTAGTCTGAGGGCCAGAGGCCCCATCATGAGTCAGATGCAATCCAAAGTGGACCGCACTAGTAAATCTCCATAGGGCCCATTGTTAAGCTCATTCCCCCTTCTTCCTCCCTTCACTCAGGTCCTACATCGGTGGCAGATATACGTTGCCATGAATGGGCTGTCTTAAACTGTTGGACCCATATGATACCCACCTTCCCTTGTTAGGTTACCCCAAACCATTGGGCCCCACTGACAATAATGTGTGCAGGACTACCCAAGCCTTGGAGCCCTCTTTGTGTTCATACCAAGCCTTCTATGGTTAATGAGGTCCACCTAGATACACGTGTTTGCCTGAGCTTAGTGACCCAAACCCGAGGCACAATTAGATGATAAGTGGGCTACCCCATCCGTTTGTGAAGGCACACTGTCCTGGATGTGTGAATCCTACCAAGGCCTGCCTTATATTCATATCAGGCCACATAGAAAAGCCTAGTCGTTATACAATAAAGATAGTGAGAAGGCCCACTTGTTGTATACCCACTTAACTTACCCCGTAGGATGTATCCTACCTTTGTAATCAATTGTTAGGGCCATGAGTTATGTATGTATCATCCACGTCGTCTCCCTTCTTAGGACAAGTGTGAGGCCTATCCTTGACATTAGTACACCATCGCCTCTTGTTGTAGATGGAAGAATATGTGGTACCAGATTTAGTATATCCATTGTGTAGAGCCTATCTCGATGCATGGGTTAAGTCCACCATCCCTCTATGGACCCCACCTTAGGATTTAAGGTATATTAGTACCTTGAATAGGTTATGATAGTTTATCATGGACCATCCCATATTGACTTCTACATGTCTAGTAGGGTGTATCGTTCAGCCCCTACTCTTGTAAGTGACATACTGGTTAAGACCAGTCATCGCCTGCTATATTTGATAATCATGCTAGTATACTCAGTCTAGTAGGACACACTGAGATCATGCTTAGTATTACATCATGTACATGTCAATATGCATGATTTGTATGCTTGTTGTGAGGAATCATTGATCATGGCATTACCTTTGGGGTGAGTTATTTAGGGGACTCCTTAAGTGACGGAGTTGCCCCACATGATAGCGCGGTACGGCAGGTTTGATGCATGAATAGATGGTATGACTTATGCATCTCGCATTTGTGTGACATGATCACTTGGCGCCCTAGCAGTTGTGGCCTCTACAGGAATGTCGTGGATGGCCGGATGGGACATCAGAAATTTTTTATCCAGACATCTGGGCACGTTAGTTGTCCGTGGGTGAAAGTCCCTAAACTTTTGTGGTTAGGAGATGCTCTAACATCTAGACCAAGTAGATACATGAGTGCATGAGGGCTGTATACCATTAGGCCATGTCTCTCACTGTGTCGTGATCAATTGGAAGGGGGTGTGGCCTTATCCGCCCGATTGAGGGGGATATAAGCTAGGATGAGTTTGACCTGCTCGTAAATGGGTCCGTTATCGATGAGCCAGGTAGGTATTGGTAGACTATCGGTCAGGCAGGTAGCGAGGTCTCTTTCACTCACTTGGTTGCGCAGCTAGTGAGGCGGCTGCCAGTGTGGAGTGTACTAGACCCCATTGATGATCCTAGAAGTGTACAGTACTGAATGTAGACTTATTGAGGAGTTGCATACTCAGCATCTCATTCATTCATTTACTATCCACTCAGGCTGGTGGTACGCAACTAGATCATTATGTATACCCTTGCAATAGCCATGATTTCGGTTCAGTACGCAACTAACCTGAGATCAGGAGTTTACCACATTGTGTTAAGCTATCCAAATCAGGTATGGGCCAGTTTGGATAGAAGTCCCTTGTGATGAACCCCACAGCTTGTGATACTACGTACTATCATCTCGACTTCACATTTTCACTTAGTCATTTCATTTACATCGCATATTTCATTGCATCCTCATCATATATCATTTGGTTTACTATGCTTTTGTATTGCATATCCTGAATAAGGTTGATGGTATTATGGACTCGCCAGGATCTTCACATTGTATTACATCTGCAACATAAGGCATTTCGGTTGTTATGTTTCTGCATTTATATGGCCTAGATGAGGCTGATGGTAATCGTGGTTCATCAGGAATTGTATATTGCATTGCATCCTCGACATATGATATTTGACTCTCTATAACTCTACATTGGCATAATCGAACTGCATTATATACTCTGATATTGTAGGACTTATGGATTTGCTGGTATTTCTACTTATTCTGATATTTGTGTGCTTGACACTTACCTTGCGCATACACTTACATCATCCTCTAAGCTTTCTATAAGCTTATGCATGATAGATGCGTGCAGGTGGCGTTAGGTCACAGTAGCGTTAAGCTTGGAGCGTGCAACTTTCTTCTAGAGTTTTGATTATCAATATATGTATTTCCCCTTCAGCACTATAATTAACTATTTATATTAGTGGATATGTGATGTTGATGTTACCTTTGTGATTTAAGTACACTTGTGGTTATACTCATTTATTTTTATATATAAAAAATCACACTGAAAATCCTCCTTGTAGGGTCCTAGGATTGGAACCTGGCGTATGAGCGCTAGGAGCCGAGAATGGGATGTTACGGAGGTTGTCAACACTGGATTTGGTGATCAAAAATTCTGTGAGCCTGTTTTCTAAGTTTGGGGTGTGACAGGGTTCATCAAACACACATACATTAAATAAACTTCACAACGATATTCTTGTTTAAATGCATGAATGCACATCAACTAGGGATACTCATCCATTTGGATTTTGGGAAAAACCCATGCATGTGGCCGGTCACCAGCGAAAGTACATCCCATCCGTGCATAGTAACCAAGCTCACCAAATGTGGCCAACCACCAACAAAAGTACATTTAGAACTTAATAGTGATAAAACGGCAAAAGTGGGTCAATAGTTGATGGTTTGAGAGCTAACGAAACGATACCTTAACAAGAGGCACGTGCTACAACATTCAAAATTAGCCACCTGTCATTGCTTGTATGCTATGAATGCATGATTAACCCAAGCTTTATTATTCCAATTGTAAACAACCATTTAGAAAGCTCGAAGGTCACTATGAGGGGCTTGTCATCGAGCATAGGCCGACAACTCGAGCATAATATCCCATACCATCATCCCCGGCTCATGAGATTTTAATACATAAGATGTTAAAGGTAACCTCTTCAATTAGTAGCCAATCACAATTCTACAAGTATAACTTGCCATCATAAGGTTGTACAAAAATAATTCATCAAAGCCACATCGGACAATTATTCTATATAGGCCACAAGGGCCAGATATTCAATTCAAAGATGCGATAGGGAGGAATTTCCTTAAAAGCCACATAGGCACCAAGGATTCGTAAGATGGTAAGTCCATAATAAAATTTTCATTTAATCTATTAGACAAAATAGCCAAAAGTTTGAGGACCTCCAAAATTGCTATCCAGTAATCGCAAGTGATAAAACAAACCATGTACAATGTTAATAGAAGTTACCATATAAAGTAATATTTTTAAACTAGGATAGGGATATTTGAGATCAATAACATATTCAGATACTTGAACTTAAATTCGACCATCAATCATTTATAAAGAACCACACAAATGGAACCAACATTTATCATTATCTTCAATGGATATTAAATTATGTAATTAATAAAATAAATCAACTAAGATAACTATCATGATGTAGTAAATCTTAAAGGGTGATCCTTACTTTTCAAATTGAATTTACTTTCTTATATTGTATTCTAAGTGTGGCGACTAGGAATTTCCTCACTTGAGTTATTTCCCAACGCCACTCGGTACCCAATTTACAATTTAAGGAGGCATTTGAGAATCAACATTTCCTACATTTCAATTAGGATCTAGATTAGCTTTTCTTAAACCAAAATAAGATTTAATTATAAAATTTAGGAGATCGAACCTCACCAACTCGATGATTGGCTCGGTGACTCGACTTAAGTGAGTCACATGATTTCACTCCCTCTCCGCTCTCCTTTCTTTTTCCTTTCATTCCATTTTCTTTTCTTCTTATCATGTTCTATTGTGAACTTCTAACATGCTATGGACCTGACTAGACAGTGAGTCAAAGACTCGTTCGATTTTGAACCGAGTCGACTCGGTGAGTTTCCCAACTTCCTCTTTCTTCTCTCTTTTCTTTCTCTCCATCAACATCTTCTTCTTTCCTCTTTTCCCCTCTTGCTAGAACTTCCAGCAGAGCCTCTGTCAAGAACCAGATTTGAATAAGACTCAGCCCATGACTCGACCTAATCCACCAGATGCAGTAAGAAGCTTCTCTCCCTCTCATTTCTCTTCCTCTTCTCGTTTTCCCTTCCGATCTTCTTCTATCTTGGCTGGTCCATCATAGGGCATCTAACCTGACTTGACGCAACCAAGTTCACCTAAAAAGAATATGGACTCGGCCCGAACTCATAGACTCAGATAGAGACTCGGTGCGGCACAGTGACACGAGCACACTCACTCTCCCACTCATCTTCTTCTTCCTTCTTTCTCTCTTATGCCTATCCTTCCGTCTTTCTTCTCTCTTGTGGTCAGGAAGACCACAAAACATTGGACTCAGCCCGATCTTGCAGTGACTTGGATCAAGTCAGCGTAACCTAGTGTGGCAACGATCGACAACGCTCTCTATTTATTTTCATTCTTGCTAACTTTTACAATTTCTTTGGGGTATTTTCTGAATTGGAAAGGGAACTTTTATGGCCTCTGCAATTTCTTCCAGAGGCTTCGGATGTAACTAATCTGGGATTAGTTATTGGGTTAGTTGTCCGAGCAAGTAAGCTTTCAAGGTGATATGTTCGAATCCAAATTACTTGTGAAAAGGAGAGCTTAAACGGTCCTAGAGGGGGGTGAATAGGACTATGCCAAATAATTAAATAAACTGCATAAATAGTAAATAAATCAGAGGTCTTAATTGCACTAGTATTGAAATGTTGATTCAAACTGATTCGTAGGATAACATTCACCCAAACAAGTTTAGATATGACAACCTTATTTTACAAACTTGCAAGAATCAAAATTTCAAACCAAGCAAGAGTAAATAAAAGCTAAACTATTACAAGCATTCACCACTTTAACTTAAAGAGATTACAACCATTCACCACATAAACATTAAAGGCATTCACCACAACACTAAGAATTATATTGGTTTAGTGTGTTAACAATTGTTCTCAAACAGCCACACCTACTCCACTCCTAATAATCACCCTCCACGTGATATTGGCTTTCACTATAAATAAGGTTTTCACATGAACACCTTAACACCTGATACAATTGTGATTTTAGTGGGCTATCACAAAAAAAAAAACCCTCACTGAGATTTTCTGGCTATCTAAGGAAAACCAACAATGAGATTTTCTAGCTATCTCAATAAAACCAAAATACAAAAGAATTATATACTTATCTTCACCTTTGAAGACGTATCTGTCGATGTGGCCATAAAACCACTTCTCTTGAATGTAGATCGTTCAATGTTCAGTTATATAGACAAGGGTTCAAGGTTCTAGATTGATTTTAAATAAATTCAAACCAATGACTACTTGTTTGAATTCCTTTATGATCTCAAAAAGAAGAGTATTTACTCTCTTTATAAAATAAATTTGACAGAATAAGAGATCAAAGAATTAAACAAAAAGCTATTAAAAATATTTAATAAATACCATGCAATAGCTTGAATATAACAGGGGCTTCTCTCTCTCTTGTAGAAGGATTTGATAGACATGAATTGTATTTTCGGATTGAGAGAAAGCCTCAATTTATAGGCAAAGAAATTGTTGCTTTGACTCGTCTAAGCACCGGATTCAGCTCCAACAAATTTTTAAATTTGAGCACAATAAGGTGCAACAGATCTTTGACTAGTCGAAGGCCTTACTCGACTGGTTGAGGGCCCTGTTCAACTCATCGAGCATGGTCTTTGACTAGTCGAGGATGTAAAAAATCTGAATTGATTCAGTTGTTAGACTTCTAGTTAAGTAACCCTTGATTAGTCAAAGGCCCACCTTCGACTAGTCGAGCAGCCTCCTTGACTGGTTGAAGGTGTAATAGAAAATTTGTTTCACTTCAATTTGAACTAGGACTAGTTGAAAAAATTCTTCGAGTAGTCGAGCCACAACTTAGGCTAGTTGAACCTTAGCCAAATATAAGCATAAAAGCCTGTTTAAAACATTTTTTGAAAGAACTAAACCTAAAGTCTTTCTAGGGTTTATAATACCTGAAGTGACTAAACTTTGAAATAGATTGGATGCTTGAACTTTATGGTGCTTATTCTTCTACTAGATTCTTCAATAGAGCTTGAATTTCTAAATGGAGCTTGATCTTCTACTAGAATTTTAGTAGAACATGAAAATTTCATCTTGATCTTAGTAGAACTTGAACTTTTCATCTTAATCTTCTACTTGAATTGAATTTTAATAGAGCTTAAACTTTCCATCTTGACCCACATTAGAAGGCCACTTCGTAAACTATTTTGTCTAAACAAAATTTGACAAATAAGGTGTGCTTTACACATTATAACACTTACAACATTGTTGTAATCCAGCTATTTGGATGGACCTTTAAGGTTATAAGCCATCAAATGGATGACTCAGATCATGAAATGGGACCCATTTCCTAATTATGGGTGTCCACTGTTAAATGAAGAAGATGATGGGGTTGTTCATGGTGGATTTCGATCGGCCCCATCATTCTTTAAACCAGTGGCCATCGAAGGTGTAGATAGGTCACAGTGATCTTGTGGGGCCCATCTTTTTAACTGACAGATGTGGTTTCTGTGGTGGTTCAAGCTAATCCTACAACTATGAAGGAAAGCTTCCAACGACGGTTGGAACCCCTAATCATTTCATGGGAAGTTTTTAGGCTCTAACTTAGGGCTTAGTTGGACGCACATGATTGATTGGAGGAGCCATGAATGGCTTGGATGTAATCCCAGCTTCTCATGCCACTAACAGAACTGAAACCGATAAGATTCCCACCCAAGTTTCTCTCTAAATTTCTTATGAATGTGTGGTTGAGATTGAAGGAGCCAGGCTGGCTCGGTTTGTCAGCTCACTAGAGAAAATGGGATTTTCATTTTAAAAAAAATGCCACACGAAACATTCACTTGTGTCGAACATCGTGAATATGGACAGGGTTTGGTAGGATTTGCGTTATGGATGTAATGGATGGTTTAGATCAGTGCAGATGATGAAAGTGTCACTGATCAACATGCATGATCACGATTCATTCAAACTGTTGTTGAGCAGGAAAAAGGGCAGAGGAACTCTCCTCTTTCAGAGACTCTCGGGTCAACATGGTTTGACTGTGTCGATAGTTTGATGTGCTGTGTGCGCATGTGCACCTTATGCACATGCAGGTATAGTGGGATCCACATTGATGTACGATCTAATCCACTCCAACTATTCAATGCTACAGGTCTAATTAGGACCTTTAAATAGAAATTAAGAAAATCTAAAGCTTTGTGGGCCATATTAGATAAATTTTCAATTTATTTTTATGATCTCCATCGATCCAATGGTCTAAATAACTCCAAATCTGAACCTTAACGGTCCAAATGTTTTGGGTATTATTCACATGAAAATCGGTCGCAATTTCAGTGATTAGGTGGCCCAATGTTGATGAATAAGTGGTGGATTAGTAGATTGGGGTTATGGATATGATGAATAGTGAATCTAGCTTGGTCTTGCTTGTTACGATATCCTAAGATCAAGACCTTCCAAAGGTCTACGTTGGAAAATTTTGTTGGTTTTTAGGGCTGTGTAATCGCAATTCATTGGTTGATTTTATTGTTCGATAGTTGAATTAGGGGAATCATGTGTCAGATCATTTCATATCTGACCCACATGGGTTCTTAAGTCTCTAAGAATTGCTGGATTGGAATCCAACTGCAGATTTAATGATCTTGTGGTTTCATGGTGATGATCAAGTGGTGGATTGGTAAATCAATGGTTGTGCACTGGAAGGACAATGGGTTTGATGCTTTACGTCCTGATAAATGGTGGACCTGATGATTTAATGGTTTAACTTAAAAATTAGTGGATGGATGGCTTGATCCATAGATGAAAATTACTTTAGGCTAGAATGAAGATGAGCTATTCCATAAGTTAGGCTATCGGGTCACACCTGAGTACTAAAAAGTATAGGGTGTTACCTAGGGGCATTATTGTTGAGTGTTAAATATTGTATATTTTTCCCTATTTATATCTTAGCTTTATGAACATGGTACTGCTTAATGTTATATTTTATACATGTTTGTGTTACAAGGTGAATCTAAGAGCTTGGATTAAAAGAATGCTAAAAGCATGGATTTAATGCTCAAAAATCACCAAACTAAATATTGAATCTTAGAAGACTGTAACGCCTCGGAAAAATCCGTACAGAGACCCGAGTACCAACTCGATCAGAAATCACTTAGGATTAACTCCCTTAGAAAATAAGCTCAAGTTAACTAGCGCTACATTATATTAGCTATGAAATTAGTGCTGATTGCTTTAAATACGTTCTGCAAGACCCAAAACTTGTAGAATCAATGACGCTATAATACCCTGAAATCTAGGATCAAACTCTAAACCCGTTTGCTCTCAGGAACCCTTTGAAACTTCGTATTGGATTTAGACCGTGCGTCGAAATTTTGATATATATAATCTCAAAACATTAGGACCGCTTAGCAGCACTTGACAATCGTTTCGAAAATCAAGCCCAACCGATGTTCTGAGGCTATTTCATTGAGCCTGGAGCAAGGAGTGTGAGAAAGAGTGAAATTCATTAAAAATTAAATGGGATTTAAATAAATCTGGCACGTTTCTCTTATGGGTTAAGTATGAGCATTCAGACCATTGGAATCTGACCCAAATACACCCTCGGATCAGGCAACATTTCTTACTCAGGTCAGTGTACTTGGAATCTTTGATTGAGTCTCTATGACCGCTGAACTGAAACTGGACAGCCACGTGCGATCTGGGAACACTACTGGGCTGAAAACTTAATGTGATCAACATCCGGCATCCATGAGCTTAAGTCCGATCGCGTTCGGCCAGGGGACCTCCCAAAATGCTCTTTTGGATTGGAAAAGACCCGATTTGGTTATAACCCAAGTATACCTTTGTCCCAAGTCAAAATAGGTGACTTTCTAACCTATTTAAGGACCTTAAACCCTCTCATATCTCTCCCATCCGAATTTGCAAGAAACTCTAGAAAGAGAGAGAGAAAGAGAGATTGTGAGTGAGTTATGGGAGAGAATTCCTACCACCTGCTCCAGCTTCTATACGTGGTTAATCATCACATTCAAATCACTTTCCCGGTGATTCCAACTCGTTTTAGGTAAGAAAACCCTAACCACTACCTGTTTTAGGGATTCCTTCGATTCAAATAGCAAAGTATCTGATGTAACTTGTGATATAGGTCGACAAATCGCCGTTGACGAAGCGTAGACATTCTATTCAAATCGATAAGCATCTACGGCGAAAGGTGAGGATTTTAGACGCTTAGATTGACTGATTTCAAAGCTTTCAATGTCGTTTAATAGTAGATTATCGACAAGAATGCTGTTTGACATGTAGAACATGCTGTTCGTTTTCCATTTTGACTGCGTACGGGAAATATGAGATTTAGGGTATTTTAGGTATTTGTAGGAAATACTGTTTCGGTCCGTATTTTGCTGAAATGATTGCCATGGGTATTTGTTGTGTTATGATATTAGAAATGCGTGCATGATCTGTTTGGCAAAGAGATTCGCCCTAACGCACACTTTGGGTCGACATACACTATGTGGATAAAAGTGTGTAGACTAAGTGTTTGTATAAATGATTGTATTAGTATGTATTGAGCTAATGTGGTTGTAGGTTAGCTTTGAGAATGAATTCTCAATTAATATGATCATGTTTACGATTTCCTCCATGTTGTTATATCAATTGATTTTCTCATATATGTGAAATGCCCGTGTTTGATTGAATTGCTTATGTTGTATGTTGTAACATGTTGCTACCATGCTTGGATTACCTGTATTTCATTTCTGTCATTCTCAAATGATCATTGATATTGATTTCAAATGCTTGGGGCTATATCTTAGTCCAGGCAGTCGGTAACAGATTGAATTCGTGGTTGGCTTCTATTTGCCACGAAGGACGCGTCGATGAACACGAGTTGTGTTTTGGGCAGGCGGCAGTGGTTAGGCCACACGAAGTGTTTTATTCACTTCATGTCGCTCAGCTTGAGATGCACTCGTACTAGTCGAGCTCGTCAAGCAACCCAACTGACCATTGATTGTTCACCTTGTATGAGTTATAACTGCTTGAACCTAGGGTACTGAACTTACTAGTGGAACCCCTAATAACCATGATACCTTGATCCATAAAGACTCATGAGCCGGGCATGGTGGTATGGGATACCGTGGTCGAGCTGTCGGCCTACGCTGGGGCCACAAACTTCCCCTTAGTGACCAATGAGCACCTTTGACTCGTGAGCCGATTGTGGTGGAATGGGACACTACATTCGAGCTGTCGGCCTACACTGATTGGTGACGAGCCCTTTGTAGTGACCTCGAGCGTATTCTGAGTCTACGGGAGGCGACGACCCTTCCGTAGCAATGAGAGTACACTAGGCCTGTATTGATAAAGTGATGGGGGAGCGGTGCAACGAGTGCGAGCAACAGCCCTTGCAGCCCTTGCAGCGACCTATAAATATAACATTGTATGAGATTACTAGGAGTGACGACCCTAGACAGGATCTATGTTGAGATTGATATAAGGAAGGTACCTTAGTTTTCCAATACTACTGTATGAAAGAACTAATAACAACTTGGTAATCATATCCACATCGCACTACATGTGCCTGGAAGATGTGGAACACTGAGGGAAGAAAGCATGCCGCGGACGTAAGATGGTGTCGCATGAGGGAGTATATTGGTGAGGGCATCCATCATGTCATTTCATGCCTGCATTAACAACAGTGTCTAGGAATGTCTGATTGCCTGCTTTACTATATCACATGATTGATTTGATAACATGCTAATCTTTGCTCTATGATTCCACTGAGTTGATCACTCACTCCCACGTTACGGGACGATGTTTGCAACACCTACCAGACTCTGTCTTAGATGCAGGTTGTGAGGAGATCCAGGAGTTGGAGCCGGACTTCTATGAGGAACAGGACGAGTTCTCGTATATGCAGTTCGCTGACGGCTTCACGTAGGTGGCATGGATCGGCGGGACATGCTAGTTGGACCATTCGACATTTTGATTTTTGGTTTATTACATGTATTTGTGACTCAGAGATGTATTCATACTTTGGAGACAGTTCGGGATTATTTTATTTTCATACACAGTGATAAATATATCTTTCAGTCTTCCGCTTACGTTTTATCACTGGATCTGGAGTATGAATTACAGTTTTGGTATAATCTTACTCATGTAAATGCTCTAACTCAGACAACATTGAATCATAGTCATATTTGTTGCATAAGTGATGGTCTGGAACTCGGGAGTCGGGTTTCTACACGACCCCCGATTTTCAGGGTGTTACAAAGACCAAGAATGAAGAATTCACATGTCAAAGATCCAAGAAAACAAAGTGCGGAATGAAGAGAATCGAAGACTTAAGGTGTTGAAAAGGAATCCTAAAAATTCGTGTGCTTCGACCAGCCCTAGCTCTACTTCATCTAGCCTTGGCTTCGACCAGCCCTGGCTCTGGCTCGACTAGTCGAAGAAACTTCGACTCAAACTCCAGCAACATTATCTTATAAATTCACATGATCCTTGACCAGTCGAAGACTTCCCTTAACTGGTCAAAGGTGACGCTCGACCAGTCGAGGATGTCTCTCGACTAGTCGAAGATTACGCAGAATTTGCGCGGATTGCATAAATTTGAGGCGGTTTTTGAACTTTTCCAACTCAGTACAAAAGTTGAAGTTCCCCAACTATAAATAGGAGTTCCTAGGATGCCCTAAAACATCTTCTAAGGTTTAAGGACTAGAGAAAAAGCGTGGAGAGCTGCCGCCAAGATTTTTTTTTCTTCTTCCTTAGTTATTTTTATGCTTTTCTTAAGAGATTTTAGTTCAACCATGTCTATGGTTCGCTAAACCTCTTAGATAAGGCTAAGGGGTGAAGCCTATAACATGATTGAGATGTTTACTTTTCTTTGATTCATGGTTTTATGTTGAACTTCATTGATTTCTAGTTAATTTTAAGGAATACTTTTAATTTTTAATGGTTTGTTTTGACTCAAATTACAGTAGATCTGCGATAACTTTGAGTGTCTTTTATTCTTATTTGAGTTTGTGAGATTGGTAAATCCTGTTGTCTGCCATTGTCTCTTGAGCATGGTCGAGTGATGGAATTCCTTCCATTTTCACAATTCTCCTCCATTGAGGCTAGATTAATGAGAAGTTCAAAGATTTGATTATCTCTCTTTCCAATTGGATAAGATAAGACTTCGATCCCAATTGGATCTGTTGAAACAAGTGAAGTAGCATCCCAATAGCTACAAGTGGATCCTTGGCACCCTAGTTCCCACCTTTAAATTCACAAGTTTTAATTATAAATTCACAATTACTCTTTCAAATAATTTCATATTTAGTTTTAGATCTTCTTCTAGTTCTACTTCTAGTTACTTTTAGGATACGCACGAGTTTAGTCTGTGTGGATTTGACCTCGGTCTTACCAAGATTATTACTACATTGTGACCCTACACTTGGGGTTGTGAACGATTACACAATTTAGGCATGTGAACGTTCTTTTCTCCTGATCTTTAAGGGCTATCTCTTTCTGATTGTAACCCGAATACCTGTCCAAGAAGCAGTAGTAGGAATGACCAGCTAATCTTTCTAAAATTTGATCAATGAAAGGTAAAGGAAAGTGGTCCTTCCTTGTAATGGTATTCAACTTTTTGTACTCAATGCACATCCTCCAACTAGTAGTAATTCTTGTTGGCATGAGTTCATTATTAACATTGGCTATGATGGTGATTCTGGACTTCTTGGGAAGCACTTGTGTAGGACTCACCCATTGACTGTTGAATATCGGGTATGTGATACCCATATCCAACAAATTAAGTACCTCGGCCTTAACCACTTCCTCCATGTTTAGATTTAAGTGACGTTGTGGTTGTTAGGAGTTTTTCACATGTTCTTCTAAGTACAAATAAAATGGTCAATTCCCTTGAGGTTTGCTATCGTCCATCTAAGGGCTCCCTTATATTCTTGGAGAGTAGAAATGAGCATACTCTCTTGTTTTTCATCAAGATGGGAATAAATCACCATTGAATATATCTTGTCTTAACCTAAATAAACATATTTAAGATCTATGGGCAAAGATTTTAGCTCAAGTTTCGGTGCCATGAGACTAAACAGTAAAGACATTGTATTGGTTTGGGGCAAAGTCTCAAATTGTGGCCTCCACCAGTTAATTTCAAGTACCGGTGTTGCATCAAGCAAGGAATCCATCGAACTAATCATGTCATCATCTAAATCAAGAGAGTGGGTAAAGCACGTCTCCAAAGAGTCAGAGTAAAGAGTCAAAAGTGTTCTATATTCCACGAATGAATTGATCATGTTAATGTCATGGGTATCTCAACATCCTCTGATTGTTTGCTCATATTGAAAATAATGTTGAGCTCTAATGTCATGTTCCCAAAAGATAAATTCATAACTTCATTCCTACAATTGATGATGGCATTTGATGTGGCTAGGAATGGGAGACCAAGAATGACGAAAATTTGAGTGCTCACATCCATGATAGGCTAAGTATCCAAAATGATAAAATCCACTAAATGGTCGTTGGTAGTGTGGTCTGGGTGGTTGTAATTCACCTAAACCCAGTTATTTGTAGATCGAGTACGAGATCGGATTTACACTTTCCCCCAAGTCAAGGAGTGCATTTTCAATCCGGTGGTTCCCTATTACACAAGTAATGGTTAGGCTACAGCGATCCTTGTATTTTTATGACATATCTTACTTGAGGTTGGCACTCACTTTTTCTGTCAAAAATATTTTCTTTTATATCTTTTTCCGTATTTTGGTAGTGGATAAATCTTTTAAGAATTTGGCATATGAAGGAATTTGTTGAATGACATCCAATAGAGGGATATTAACTTTCACCTGTTTAAGTACCTCTAAAATATCATGGGAATTAGATAGAGGTTTTGGTGTAATCAACTGCTAGGGGAATGACACAATCAGCTTATATGCTCTTTCTGATTCTTCCTCTTATGGAGAAATGCTAGGTCTATCACTCTCAACTTCTTCCAGGTCCTTAGGCTTTTCAGCCCTCACTAGAATAGTTTTGTCAATTATCTTTCCACTTCTAAGAGTGGTGATAGACTTAGCTTGCTCTATGTTATGCGAAGTGTTTGGGTCACTTATTTCACATTAAGATTTTTGATTGGGTAGAAGTTGGGTTAGAAAAGTCCATTTCTCCCTAATAGCTAAGTGTGACTCAATCTTTGTATGACCTCGTAAGGTCTTGGAATGCTTGTAATGTGCCTTGATTAAAGAGCTCTTGATTTTGGATGTGCTTTAGAACTAGATCCTCTTGAGGTTTCCTTTAATTTAAGAGTTGAGTAAGGGCCTCTTAAGGATTGGCCATTTGTCCGTTCTTCCAACTGAAGTTTGGATGGTTCCTTCATCTGGGATTGTATGTATTTGAGGTGAGTCCTCTGAATGGTCATTGGTAATTATTTACGGTGTTTGATTGTTCGTTCAATAGCTCTTAAAAAATAGGAATTGTGGGACAATCCTTCATTACATGTATATAGCTAGCACAAATACCGCAAACAACTTCTCCAACCTCCTTAGGTTTGATAGTTTTCACCTTTTTAAGTTCGATGGTCTCGACTTTCCTTGTGAGATTGGCCACCCTTGTACTTATGTCATCTTCTTCCTTTAAGACGTACATTCCTCCTTTCTCTCTTTACTGAGTAGGCTTAGAAGTGGTGAGAAGGGGCATCTTTTGGAGCAAAAAATTGAGAAGGAACGGAAGAAGCATTAGGATTCAAAAAGGAGAAAAAAGAATACTTGTGCCCGTGCATTGTAGATCCATTGTGCGGCACGTAGCAGAAGATATCACAGTATCAGATGAGGAACCATTGTGTGGGGTGTAATGAGTATTCTTCACTTACGCAATGAGGGATAGTTGCGTGGAAATAGGGATTTGTACATGTGGTTGCCTATAAATACCCCTTTCCCCTCTTCATTTCATTCATTTACAATTTCAAAGCTCTAGGAGAATCAGAGAAAGATACAAGATTTCTCCCAGGTATCTTATGGGAGAAGGAAATTGGAGCGCAAAGAGGATGTTTATTGCACCGCGCATAGGAGGGGCATGTTGTGCGGTGTGCAACACTCTTATTACACATGCAATAAATTTATGTTCATCATACAATGCTTCTTTTAGATGGTGATTCTCGAGTTATTCGTTATGAAGTTCAACTATATTCTCCAAGATATTTATCTACGACTAAAACTAAAATAATTAAAGGGATCTTCAAAGCAAAGAACCCCCAGATTGGCATAATCCTATGATTATAAAGAAGAACATATAACAAGCTGAAACGCTATCGAAATTGATATCTAAATGAATTCTATTATAATATTTCATTATGCTTGTACATTTCACATTTGAATCAAGGGAGATATGAGGATGTAAAGGAACTTTAAAATCAATAAAATATCTTATGATGATTGTTCTCTCATTGATTCTTCGTGATTATTGAATAAGATTCCCCAATCCAAATACCTTCATTTCTTGTCGAAATAAGGAGAAAAATGCATGAATTTCTAAAAGTGACCAGTCATTAGAAGTACTGCCATTCTATAAAGATCACATAAAGTGATGCTGACTTCACCTAAAGGAAGATGGAAAAAATTTATTGTTGGACACCAATAGTTCAAGAAACCCTTATAAATCAACAGGTCTTTACAAAAGTACTTAGAGGTGACTTCAATAGTACCATAAAGATTGATGTCTGCCAATACTGCCTTATGCTTCTTTAGTACGACATTCACCCAATTAGTGTAGTACGTGCACAAAGCCAAGAAACCACGAGTGAGGAACTCTTCACACCCCCATAAAGAGTTGTTATCATGAATGCGTTGCTGCATTGTTTTATAGAAGTGTGTGGGGTATAAGGTGTGAGAGTTGTAGCATGGTATGAGGAAGCGCGTGGAACATATGTCACCAATCTTCTGCCTCAAACCTTTCTCTGAAGAAATGCTCACCAAGATTTGTGGTTCCTTCATTGTCTATTTAGCTATGTACATTAATCGATTCTGAGTTATCTGAATGGTAGGTTCGCTTTGGATGATAGACAAATGGCGATGGATATTTAACGGGATGATGATCATTTCATTCTTGAAAGAACAGTTGAATTTGATCACATCCTCGTGGACTTTCACACTATCCCAAGAGTCCTGAAGCCTCTTCTTCTTTTGTTCTTTTATATTTTTTCAGAGCTCCTGATTCGTCATCTTGGCATGCTTCTTTTTCGAAAGAGAAAGAGGTGGGGTGTCTTCTCTGGGTGGGGGTCGTAGATGATCAATGTGGATGTTCTCGGTCGACTTTAGACACACTTCCCAGTCGACTTCCTCGCCCTCTCTTGGAGGTCTTTTGATATCTTCGATTATTATGGTATTACGAATATTCATGGTTAAGGTGGTTATATGATCTAAGAAGTTAAAAACCGCAAGTACAGGTTCTTTAAAGAATACCGATTGTCTCCTTGTGATCTTTACTCTCTTCCTAGAATGATTCCATTATGAAGTAGAAAGAGTAAAAGACTCAGGGTTTTGAGAGGAATTAGGAAGAGCTGAAGGCTCAGACTGATGAGAATAGGGCGCATCCTCTTAAATAAAGTGAAAAGTTCTCTTTGTTCTAGCCATGGAGGATTTCTAAAAAATCTAGCAGAGTTTCGATACTTAAAAAAATTTACAAAATCAAGGAGATGTTACATGAGGAATAGATTGTGCATAGAGAGGTGTTGCTTGCAGAAGATGCTATACACAGGGACCTATTGCACAGAAGGTTTAGCGCACGTAAAAGCCTTCTTCAAAAATGGTTGGAATGAAAAGGGTTAAGTAATGATTGGTATTTATAGGCTGATGATACCTGAGATCTGATTAATCAATGTGTGGGACTTGGTTAGTCATTGTGCGGGCCCGATAACACAAAGGTTTACATGAGATAACATGCCAAGAGGAAATATTTTTATTGAAAAGGAGAGCTAGCAATGTCCTAGAGGGGGGTTAATAGGACAATGCCAAATAATCACAATAAATATGGAATATATAAAGAATACAAAATCTCAACCGCCTAAGTATTTTAGAAATGAAAAACCCAAATGCTACTGATTCAATTCTCTTAGATCTCAAGAGAATAGATTACTCTTTTAAAATAAGATTGAAATGATCTTGAGAAAGGGAATTGAAGAAGCTTAAAAGAAATTATAAATACCACACAATTAGCTTGCCGAGGACCTGAGCTTGTCTCTTACTTGCAGAAGGATTAGTGTGATTTTTTATTATAGAAATGAATGAGAGAAGTCCTCTATTTATAGGTAAAGGGATTGGAAAATCGCCTAGCCTAAGAATAACTTCGATTGGCCAGATTGAAGTTGCGGTTAAACCGTTAATTGAAGTATAGAATTATGTCTAAGTGTCCCAAAAGGGAGTGAATTAGACTTTTCAAAAGTTATTTACTTATAGAAAGTAATCAATGCTAAACTTGAACTAATTTATCAATTAAGCTAAGTGAAACAAAGAAACTCTAAGGCTTCCAGGACAATAGAGGGTCCATTCACATAGGCTATATATGATTTGCAAGTAAAGAAACTAGCCTATACAGATATTGTATGTGAGTATGTGAGATGTGATTCCTATTACTCTTAAACATTCATTTGGTTATGCAAGCATATAAATAAATATTCAGAATACAAGAATAATTTGATAAATGTGCAATTAGCAATCTCAAACACGATCATATATAGTGGTTCGGCTATATGCCTACTTTACTCCATGCTGACGCACTCACCTTAGAGTGTATCGGATTTCACTATCCAATGGTTTTAAATCGGGTTAACCATAAACCTTCACAACCTACACAAGGTTGACTAAAGAGCCTACACAAGACATCCTTAGGTGACTACACAAAGCAACTCACTATGCCTACATAAGGCAAACACACTTGCCTACATAAGGCAAAGTATCCTACACAAGGATAATCAATGTATTCTCCTGTCAAAGGCCTATGAAAGGACTTTACAAGTTTGTCAACTCAAACTCTGAAACCCTATCATACACAAGGAAGGGGGTTTAGCCTCGATGGACTCTTTATACTTACAAATAAGTGAGTGAGCCCCTTTTTAACACATTTTGAGGATGATCTTCCTTGTTGATGAAGAATCTTCAGCTCCCTTGATCTGCAACAGCAATATATGATCCAATGGAAGTTTTGGGTGTTGGGTCGAGGGTTTGGTAGATCTAATCTAGTTAATGATATGCATTTAAGATTTAGAGAAGATTCCCATGAGCAAAACCTTTAAGAATCCCAACATAATAATTTGTATTTAAAAAGTGCCGCTGGATGATCAATGAAGGTTGGAGTTCATTCTTCAATCCAAGCTATTGAATATACCAATAAATGATTTAGTAATAGATTAAATGATGAACTCCTATTGGTAAGAGGGCTTGAAAGGAAGGGTAATAACTCTCTCAAAGCTTTCTTCAATATTTTCTCTAAAGTCCAATAAACAACCCAAGTTCTTTTATAGAGTTAAATCCCAACGGTAGAAAAATGGGCAGAAATCTGTCATTATTGATGCTATTGAGAGGTCTTCGATGCCATTGAAGTTTCCTTCGATGTCATCAAACATTTCTTCAATCGCATCGACTCTCTACATTATGATTTTCAAATGAGTGCAGGACAAATTCTGTCTGTTACCATCGATTATCCCTCGATGCCATCAGGATTTACCTTTGAAAATGGTACTTGGTTGCTGAATTAAATGACCCTAATTTCGATGCCATCGATCATTGTTTCGATTCCATCAAAGATGACATCAATTGTAGATCGATGTTAACAAAAATAAAATGATTTTCCTATGAAGTTGACTAGACAGTTTGTCTGTAGTTCGATTCAATCGAAAGGTTTTTCGATGCCATCATAGAGGCTTTGATGCAATCAAAATATAGGATTTTCCAAGAAGGTTTTCTTGACAAAACTGGTCCTTTTATCAATGCAATTGAATGATCTTTGATTCCATCGATAACTTACTCTCGATGTTATCGAATGATCTTTGATGTCATTGATAAATACTTAGAGTATTTCAGGAATGGTTGAGGTAAGTTACCTAAAGTCGATGCAATCGAAGAAGGTTCGATGTCTGTTTTGACATGAAATAAAAGCATTCGATTTGGGAAACTATCTTATTCGATCATAACAGAGAGTGTATGAAAAATAATCATCATATTTATTTATACTGAGTTCATTTACATCCTTTTATTTTCCTTGATCCTAAGATAGATTATCTTAAGATAAAGAGAATGAAGAGTTCAAATATCAAATCTGGATATCAAATCCAGCAGCATTTTGGCTTGAGAATTGATCATCTCATCAAGAAGAATGTTGTGCAGATCTGATCATCTGATCTCTCCTTCCTGAGTTCATGTCCTTGTGTAAAAGGAAAATCGAAGACTGCAAAGACTTGGAGATCAAATCAATAAGAATTTCGGCAACATTTTAGCTTTTGAGCCCACGCAACACCATGTTGTTACACAGTTTGGCGCAGAACCTCTTTCATCTTCTTCTTTTTTTCCTTTCCCTCGTACCTTCGGTCTTATCATCTTCTCCGGAGCTTTGATCTTCTTCGAAATCTTCAATTGTAATGCCTTGGAAAAATTCGTATTGAGACTCGAGTACTAACTCGACCGAAAATCGCTTAGGAGTAATTCCTTTAGAAAATAAGCGTAAGTTAGCTAGCGCAACGCTAGAGTATGAAATTGTCCCTGAACACTTTAAATACGTTCTACAAGACCCAAAAACCTGAAGAATCAATGACGCTATAATATCCTGAAACCTTGGATCAAACTTTAAACCCGTTTGCTCTCAGGAACTCTCTGAAACATTGTATTGGATCTAAACAGCACATCGAAAGTTCGATACCTACAATCTTAGACCGTTATGACCGCTTAGCTGGACTTGACAATCATTTTAAAAATCAAGCTCAACCGACGTTCAGAGGCTATTTCATTGAGCCTGGCGTGAAGAGAGTGAGAAAGGGGTTAGAATTGAAAAATTCAATCCAAGTCTGGCACGTGACTTGACGTGTTATTATTAAGCGTTCTGACCGTCAGAATTCAGCCAAATTTTACCCTTGGATCAAGAACAATTTCTCTTTCATATCATGAGACTTGTAGACCTGATTTAGGTACGATGCCCGCTGAACTGAAATTGGACCGCCACGTACGATCTACGAACTCTACCGAACTGAAAACTGAGTGTGAGCAACATCCAGTGACCATGAACTTAAGTCCGATCGCATTCGACCAGGGGACCTCCCGAAATGCTCTTTTGGATCGAAACAGCCCCCTTTGGTTATAACCCAAGTATACTTTGTTCCTGAGTCTAAAAGGGTGAGGTTTTAGCCTATATAAGGGCCTTAAACCCTCACATATCTCACCCATCCAAATTTTCTAGAAACCCTAGCTAGAGAGAGAGAGAGAAAGTGTGAGATTGTGAGAGAGTGTGGGAGAAATCTTCCTGCCACTTGCACTAGTTTTTGCACGTGCTAAAGCGATGCGTTCAAATCACTTTCCCGATGATTTCCAACGTACTCTTAGGTAAGAGAACCCTAACTACTTGCTGTTTTGAGGTTTCCTTCGATTCGTTAGCGATGTAGCTTATGTAACTTGTGTATTAGGTCACCTGTACGTCGTTGACGAAGCGTATACGCTCTAATCGAAATGATACACATCTAGGGTAAAAGGTGTGGATTTTAGACGCTTTGATTGGCTGATTTCAAAGCTTTCAATGTCGTTTAATAGTAGATTATCGATGGCAACGCCGTTTGACATGTACAACATGCTGACCGTTTTCCATTTTGCAAACGTATGGAAATATGAGATTTAGGGCATTATAGTCATTTGTAGGAAATACTGTTTACATCTATATCTTGCTGAAATGTTTGCCATGGATTTTTGTCGTGTTAGGATATTAGGAATGCGTGCATGATCAGTTTGGCAAAGAGATTCGCCCTAATGCGCACTTTGGGTTGACATACGCTATGTAGACTAAAGTGTGTAGACTAAGTGTTTGTATAAATGTTTGTACTAGCATGTATTGAGTAAATGGAGTTGTGAATGAGTTTTGAGATTGAATTCTCAAGTAATATCCTGATGTATATGATTTTCACCATGTTGGCTAAATGTATAGATTTCACTATATGCATGAAATGCATGTGTTGGATGAATTGCTTAAGTTGTATGTTATAACTTATGACAACATGCTTGTATTGTTGTATTGCATTTCCATTACTCTCATATGATTACTGATGCTGATTTACAAATGTTTGGGACTATGACCTAGTCCAGGTAGTCGGTAAATGATCAAATTCTTGGTTGGCTTCTATTTGCCACGAAGGACGCATCGATGAACCCGAGTCGTGTTTTGAGTTGGCGGCAGTGGTTAGGCCACACGAAGTGTTTCACGCACTTCATGTCGTTCGACTTGCGATGCGCTCGTACTAGTCGAGCCCGTCAAGTAACCCGACTGGCCGTTGTATGTCACCTTGTATGAGTCATAACTGCTTGAACCTAGGGTACTGAACTTACCATTGGAACCCTGTTAACCATGGTACCTTGATCCATAAAGACTCATGAGTCGGGCATGGTGGTATGGGACACCGTGGTCGAGCTGTCGGCCTACGCTGGGGCCACAAACCTCCCCGTAGTGACCAGTGAGCACCTATGACTCGTGAGCCTATTATGGTGGTATGGGACACTACATTCGAGCTGTCGGCCTACAATGATTGGTGACGAGCCCTTTGTATTGACCGCGAGCATATTCTGAGTCTACAGGAGGCGACGACCCTTCCATAGCAATGAGAGTACATTAGGCCTGTATTGATAAGGTGATGGGGGAGTGGTGCAACGAGTGCGTGCAACAGCCCTGACAGCCCTTGCAGCGACGTACAAATATAACATCGTGTGAGAGTTCTAGGAGTGACGACCCTAGACAGGGCTTGTGTTGGGATTGATATAAGGGAAGTACCTTAGTTTCCCAATACTGCTGTATGAATGGACTAAAAATAACTTGGTAATCATATCCACATCGAACTGCATGTGCCTGGAAGATGTGGAGCACTGTGGGAAGAAAGCATGCCGCGGACGCAGATGGTGCCGCATGAGGGAGTATGTCGGTGAGGGCATCCATCATGTCATGTCATGCATACATTAAAAATAGTATCGAGGAATGTTTGATTTATTACTTTACTATTATCGCGTGATTGATTTGAGAACATGCTAATCTTTGCTCTATTATCCCACTGAGTTGATCACTTACTCCCACGTTACGGGATGGTGTTTGCAACACCCACCAGACCCTATCTTAGATGCAAGTGATGCTCTGATTCAGGATGTAGAGCCAGACTACGACGAGGACCAGGACGAGTTCTTGTATATGCAGTTTTATGACGGCTTTGCATAGGTGACCTGGATCGGCGGGACTTCTTAGTGGGACTATTTTTAACATTCCTTTTCGTTTATGACATGTATATGAGACTCAGAGATGTATTTATACTTTGGAGACAGTTTGAGAGTATTTTATTTTCCATATAGTGATATATATATTCTTTAGTCTTTCGCTTGCGTTTTATCACTGAATCTAGAGTATGAATTGCAGTTTTGGTATAATCTTACTCATGTGAATGCTCTAACTCAGTCAACCTTGAATCATAATCATATTTATTGCATAAGTGATGGTCTGGAACTCAGGAGTCGGGTTTATACATGACTCCCGATTTTTATGGTGTTATAAGTTGGTATCAGAGAATGATTGAGATTAAACTGGACCTGGGTTATGGCCACGCGACATACGCTGTCGCCCCTTTGACTTAGGTGGGTGTGATAAAAATCTAGAAATACTCGTAGGACTTCAGATTCACCAATAGGCTAAGTCTACTCAAATCGATCGTTTTGATCAAGTCCATGACGTATCTTTAGTCACGTGAAGTGACCTAAGTTGACTCTAGGTCGTTAGTTGGTGGGTTTGGGATGATTCCAGAAGAATTACGAACCTAGAAATGTAAGTCCTTGGGTTGTGGGGCAACCACAACCCTTACACTCAATTTCAAGGCTTGAAAATCCCGTTTTCTCCAATTCCTTCAGAATCCTTCCTCTTACCACCCCATTCTTTAACTTTTTCTAAGTATTTTCACACTAGGCATAAATCCTAATGTGTAAAAGATAGAAAATCATACCTAGATAAAAATTTACTATGAATAGTAAATATAGGTAAGAATTGGACTTTTGGCCATTCCAATTATGGAATATCTTATAAAAAATGGGTGAATTGGATGAATTAGCTTCTCCTACCCCAAAATAATATGTTACATGATGCATAAGCTCATTCTGGTTTACAAATTGACCCCGAAATGCCCCAAACAGAGTCTTGGGCCTATCTAGGCTAATATGCAATGAACCAGGGTGGGACCCATGTACATTTGGGGCCTACAGGACAGGGAGAACAAATTTGGGGGGGGGGTACCCATCACTGGATTTCAAGTTGGCCGGCGATGGCATCGCCGACCGGTGGGCCCCACTCTGGCCGTGCGTTGGGCGGATGCCTTAAATGGGTTAGGGCACCCATCCTATGTATGGTTCGCATGTCTAAACCCCCTCAAAACCCTATCTCCTTCACAACAGCCCCCTTCAAGCTCTCCTTTTTGTGTTTCTTGTTGTTCTCCCCTCAAATCTCGGAGCCAATCCTCTCCCAATCCCCTTTTCTACTAAAACCGACGTCTACCCACCCATTTGCAGCTGTTTACAGCTCTCTCTCTCTCTCTCCAATCTCGTCCATGGAAGCTCCCACAACCTTCATTCAAGGATGAAATCGTGTGGAGCTCCATTCCCATTTAGTTTTCTCTTTTCCCTTTGAGAATCCAGCCTTTGGGAGCTTGATTCATCCCTCTACAGTGCCTAGATTTGCTTCAATCCGTTTGGGTAGCCGTTTCTCCCCATTTCCCTCTTTTTCCATGGCTCTTGTGGAGGCTATTTTGGCCTTTTTCTCCCTTTCCACCATCCTCTCTCTCATGGGAAAGAGGAAGAGCGCCGTGGATAAGGCTGGGCCTAGTCGCCCTTCACGATCAAGAAAGCCGAGGGGTGGCGCCGCTAGCTCAAGCGTCGTCGCAGGTCCAAGTATAGCTCGTGAGTTTCACACAAAGTGGGATTTGGATCCCCATGCTCACGTAGGGCGAGTACTGTTAGCAGAGTTACCTCATGGTGCTTATACAGATCGCAAGGTGTTGTTTGAAGCACATGTGGAGGAGCGGCTCTTCAGTGAATTTCTGTTGTTTGAGTGAATTGAAGCTGCCAATTGGGGTCCACTCTTTGAAGCCCGCTCTCGTGCGAACGTGAGCACCTTTCGTGCCTTCTATGCTCTTATTCGGGATCCCACATTGGAGCCATTGCAATTCAGGATTCCCTTTGACAGAGATAGGGAAGCTACGATCGATGTTCGGTTGATAGCTCGAATTCTGAATGTGCCTCTTGGTGAAGTACATCCCAGCGCTAAGAATCTAAAGAGTGTTCGTGAGCAAGATCGCCGCACCAGGTTTTTATGTGGTGGTTTGGTTCCGTGATAGCCTAACAGGAGCCTCTTAGTGTCCCACATGTCGAATGATTTTCACTTGCTACACCACATTTGCACGTTTAATATATATCCCAGGTCGACCAACCGCAGTGAATGTACACGTCTTATGGTCGATTTCTTGTATCAAGTAGGCCAGGGAGAGAATGTGTGTATGGCCACCTTTGTGTTGGGACAGATCGTCCTCGTAGCGAAGTCGAGAAGAACATCTGAGTCACTTCCTTTTAGCCGGCTCATATGTAAGATTGCACTTGAGTTTGCTTACAGACTTGGGCCGGAGTTGGCAGTACCGATCCACTTCATTGACGAGTCTACCATGGACAAGATGAAGATCGGGCCTCGGCAGCGTGAAGCTCAGCTTGATGAGGATAGGGAGGGCGATTATGATGGCGAAGAGGATGCAAGTGAAGAAGAAGCTGGGACAGAAATAGAGGAAGAAGCCCAGGGAGAAGAAGAAGAGGAGGCTCAGGATACTGATGAGAGCCCTCCTCCAGTGACTCAGGCTACTAGAGATGCTCACATTGCCCGACTTGAGGAGAGTCAGGTTGCCTTGCGACGAGAAGTGAACTTTGGGCCGAGGTTGAGGATACCAAGGCCGTCATGAAGAGAAAATTTTGCAAGGTGACTCGCACCTTGAAGGCGATCCTGTGTTGTTTGTAGGATAAGGGTGCTCCTCCTTCATCCCCAGACTCAGACTAGTGATCTAGATCCAGATGTTGTTGGTTGTAGTTAGTTGTTTCCTGCTTTCTGTGTGTAAGCCTGATAAGGCTAGTAGTTTGCTTATGTTGCTATAGTAGCTTTGACTAGCTTAGTTCCCATGTGTTTCTGGTCATGATGCATGTAAGGATATATCTCTTGTATTGTGACAGTTTTGGTTAAATAAAATGCATGGAATGTCTTTGGCTCGTTATGTGAATGATTGTGTGGTGGTGTGTTTGTGCTATTGTTGAAACTAACAAGGTTGCACCCTATTTTGAATATAGGAAATGCCGCATAAGGCTACGTGGAGCACGACACGACTTACTTTGGGTGAGCCTATGGATCGGGCTCCTCTCCAGACTGATGAGCATACGGTTTCTGAGACTGCACATGAGTCTCAGCCTTCTACTGGTCCTACAGCTGGACCACCGCCTTTCACACCGCCTGTCAGAGAGCAGTACCGTACGTCTTCCTCGACGCAGTATGTGCCACAGCCCGCTCCACCTCCTGATAGGTTCGACCAGTTGATGGCCATGATGCATCAGTAGCACTAGCAGCTCTTGACTACGATAGCAGGGGCTCTAGCCCAGGGTGGGAGTGCGACTCCACCTACACCCCCTGTGCATCTAGCTGAGGATGATGGTACTTCGACTCAGGATAAGGGCATGGCTTATCCTGCACTGCCTGCTTACCCTACGGGGAATGCCGCTGATATACGAGGCCTACTCGAGCGATTCCAACGCTTGCGACCTCCTACTTTTACGGGTTCTCACAGACCTGAGGAGGCCGAGTATTGGCTCCACCGTGTGTCAAAGATACTACGGATGCTGCACTGCTCAGAGTCCGAGCAGGTAGAGTAGGCTACGTTCATGTTCGAGCGAGAGGCCAGCATGTGGTGGGATAGCGTCTTACGGACTGTTTCTGCTGATTATATCTGGACTTGGGCAGCGTTCGAGTTTTGTTTCCACGAGAAATACTATCCCCAGACTTACAGGCACAAGCGGGAGAATGAGTTTCTACACCTCAGGAAGGGAGGCATGACAGTCACGGAGTATGAGCATTGGTTTACTGAGTTGGGCAGATACGTCCCGACTATACTTGCTGACGAGCAGATGCGCATACGACGCTTCTCTGAGGTCTTGCGACCGGATATTCGGTCGAAGATGTGTTACGTCAGCATTCCCTCCTACGCTGAGCTGATTCACATGTCCATGCCGGCAGAGCAGGATGTTGATCGGCTTGCGCAATCTCGTGGCCCTATTGTTCCTAGGCCACGACCGGATATGCAGGACAGGCCATTTACTGATAAGAGGCCTTGCATCAACCCTCCTCCTAGGGCTTCAGCGCCAGTACCTCCGTTGCGGCGCCTTGATGTCTCATGTACTTATTGTGGCAGACGGGGTCATGCAGTAGGGAGTTGTTTCGCTCGGATGCGGGATAATTGGTTCTCGCCGCCACAGAAGATCGACGTTCATGCCCCCAAGCATTATCTGCTCCGCCTCTACGGTTGGCTCCTGCACATCCTTCCTTCAGACCTCCTGTATCTCAGTTCCGGCCGCCTCAACGGCCCATCGTACCGCGACCAAACCGGCCACAGCATGCTCGAGTACACGCCTTGACGGTAGGGGCAGCGGAGACAGAGACTACGCAGCCCTTGGCCTTTGAGGTCACCGCCATATTGGAGGTACTCCCATACTTGTGATGGTGGATACTAGATCCACGATGTCATTGATATCGCATTCCATAGTCAGGCGTCTTGGGCTACCGACTATTCGAATGGATGGAGTGCGAGTCCTTTCAGCTCACGGGGATTTTTCTGATGTCACCCTGATGTGTGAGGGTTGCTTGATGGATTTAGGAGGCAGGACCATGTCTGTTGATCTTGTCATCGACCCTTCTCTCGTTTATCTCGACGTCATTGTTGGCATGGATTGACTGACTGTAGTGAGGGCCGAGATTGACTACGAGACCCATGTAGTGACGGTATACGAGCCAGAGGGCACGCCTTTTACATTTTCAGTGTGGGTAAATCTCCCCTTCCGCATACTTAGCTACGCTTCTTTACTACGGGACGTTGATGCCCCGACACTTGAGCATACACCAGTCGTCCGTGATTTTGGGGATCTGTTCAGGAAGATCCCTGGTTTGCTGCCTCAGCGAGAGATTGATTTTACTATCGATCTGGTGCATGGTTCCAAGCCTGTCTCACTGCCGACGTATAGCATGGCACCGTGTGAGATGGAGGAGTTGAGGAAACAGATTGATGATCTGTTGAAGATTGGCTTCATTCGACAGAGTGTGTCTCCTTGGGGAGCACCAGTTCTGTTTGTGAAGAAGAATGATGGTTCTATGCGATTGTGTATTGATTATCGCAGGCTGAACCAGATCACGGTGAAGAACAAGTACCCTTTACCCAGGATCGATGACTTGTTTGATCAGTTGAGAGGGGTGCAGTACTTCTCGAAGATTGATCTTCAGTCATGATATCATCAGTTGCGCGTCAGGGATGAGGACGTGTAAAAGACCGCATTCAGGACCAGCTTTGGCCACTACGAGTTCCTTGTGATGTCGTTCGGTCTCACGAACGCACTAGCAGTGTTCATGGATCTGATGAACAGGGTATTTCGACCTTTCCTCTATCGATTCGTCATTATGTTCATAGATGACATTTTGGTATACTCCAGGAGTCGAGAGGAGCGTGAGGAGCACTTGTGCTTGGTCCTGGATACGGTCTTTTATTCGCACAGTACAAGAAGTGCGACTTCTGGGAGCAGGAAGTGAAGTTTCTGGAACATGTGGTGTCCAAGGATGGGATGGCAGTTGACCTGTCTAAGGTAGCTGTAATTTAGGACTAGGAGCAGCCTGGTTCTGTCACTGAGGTGAGGAGTTTCTTGGGTCTGACTGGTTATTATAGACGTTTCATTCGAGATTTCTCGAAGATCGCCAGACCTCTATCTCAGTTGACACGGAAGGACGTGAAGTTCGCTTGGAATGATAAGGCGGAGTCAGCTTTTCAGGAGCTGAAGGACAGGCTTACATCCGCCCCTGTGCTAGTATTGCCAGAGCAAGGGGTTAGATACATGATATATACTGACGCGTCTAGGGTTGGTCTGGGTTGTGTCCTTATGCAGAAGGATAGGGTAATTTCATATGCCTCGAGATAATTAAGGAAGCAAGAGGAGAATTACCCTACACACGACCTTGAGTTGGCAGCCGTCATATTCGCATTGAAGCTCTGGAGACATTACCTTTATGGAGAGGAGTTCGAGCTCTTTTGCGACCACAAGAGCCTCAAGTACATATTCATGTAGCGAGACTTGAATATGAGGCAGAGGCGATGGATGGAGACTTTGAAGGACTTCAAGTTCGAAATCTCCTACCATCCGAGGAAGGCGAACCTTGTGGCTGATGCGTTAAGCCGCAAGAAGGCGATAGAGTTTGCGGCTCCGCTGATGGTTGCTAAGTGGGACATGGTTGAGTTTTTGTAAGACTTTGAGTAGAAACTCACTGTGGAGGAGCCGTATGAGTTTATCACACATGTGCAGGTGCGATCTTTTATCTATGACAGAGTCATCGCGGCGCAGTGGGATGATGCGCGTCTGACTGAGCTTCGAGAGCAGGCCAGTGATGATGCAGACGCTGAGTGGCGAGTTGTCACGGATGGGGGCTTAAGTTATCGTGGCCGCCTATGCGTCCCAGACATCCCTGACTTGAGATGAGAGATTCTCGAGGCTGCGCATAATACCAAACTTGCGATGCATTCGGGCAGCACAAAGATGTATCGCGACGTGAAGAGGACGTATTGGTGGAAAGGTATGAAGACCCACATCGCAGAGTTCATGTCCTATTGTCTCACTTGCCAGCAGGTGAAGACAGAGCATCACCGACCACCTGGACTCCTTCAGCCTATGCCTATAGCTGAGTGGAAGTGGGACTTCATTTCCATGGATTTTATCTCATGACTGCCGAAGATGAGGAAGGGACATGATTCTATTTGGGTGATCGTCGACCGTCTGACGAAGTCGGCGTACTTCCTACCGATCAAAGTTACGAACTCTGCAGATGAGCTGGCTAGACTGTATATCAGAGAGATCGTGCATCTGCATGGAGTTTCGTTGGAGATCGTGTCGGATAGAGACATGCGTTTCACTTCTATTTTCTGGACTCGCATTCAGGAGGCTATGGGTGTAAAGTTGAAGTTCAGTACTGCCTTTCACCCACAGATAGACGGACAGACAGAGCGGGTGAACCAGATTCTAGAGGATATGTTGCGATCTTGTGCATTAGACTTCAAGGACAGTTGGGATGATTGTCTTGCATATGCAGAGTTCTCTTACAACAACTGTTTCCAAGCGAGTATCGGTATGACACCTTATGAGGCGTTGTATGGGCGACCTTGTCGAGCACCGCATTGCTGGGCAGAGGTTGGTGAGCGTAAATTGATTGGCCCAGAGTTAGTGCAGGCGACGTCGGAGAAGATTGATATTATTAGACGCCGGCTTCTCACAGCGCAGAGTAGACAGAAGAGTTATGCCGATACGAGACGGCACCCGCTAGAGTTCACGGTTAGGGATCATGTATTTTTGTGAGTTTTCCCTATGAAGGGAGTCATTCGGTTCGGAAAGAAGGGGAAGCTGGCACATCGATTCATTGGACCATTTCAGATTCTCGATCGTGTGTGTACAGTGGCTTATCGTCTGTCTTTGCCTACGCCTCTCGCGAGCATTCACAACGTATTTCATGTTTCTATGCTGAAGAAATATGTTTCTGATCCTTCTCATATCATCAGATGGGAGCAGGTGCAGTTAGGAGAGGATGTTACATATATACTGCGACCGACGCATATACTAGACAGGAAGGAGCAGGTACTGCGTAGCAAGGTGATCCCCCTTGTGAAGGTATTGTGGACGCATCACTCTGAGGAAGAGGCTACCTGGGAGACAGAAGCCGAGATCAGAAAGAACTACCCACAGCTTCTCAAGGAGTACGAAAAGGTACAAATTTCGAGGATGAAATTTTTTGTTAAAGGGAATAAATTGTAACGCCTTGAAAAAATCCGTACTGAGACTCGAGTACTAACTCGATCGAAAAATTCCTTTAGAAAATAAGCGTAAGTTAGATAGCGCAACGATAGAGTATGAAATTGTCCCTGAACACTTTAAATACGTTCTACAAGACCCAAAAACCTGAAGAATTAATGATGCTATAATATTCTGAAACCTTGGATCAAACTTTAAATCCGTTTACTCTCAGGAAATCTCTAAAACTTTGTATTGGATCTATACCACGCGTCGAAAGTCCGACACCTACAATCTTACACCGTTATGACCGCTTAGCTGGACTTGACAATCATTTCGAAAATCAAGCCCAACCGAAGTTCAGAGGCTATTTCATTGAGCCTGGAGTGAAGAGAGTGAGAAAGGGGTTAGAATTGGAAATTTTAATCCAAATTTGGCACGTGACTTGGCGCGTTATTATTAAGCGTTCTGACCGTCAGAATTCAGCCAAATTTCACCCTCGGATCAGGAAAAATTTCTCTTTCATATCATGAGACTTGTGGACCTGATTTAGGTACGATGACCGCTGAACTGAAACTAGACCGCCACGTGCGATCTACGAACTCTACCGGACTGAAAACTGGGTGTGAGCAATATCCAGTGACCATGAGCTTAAGTCCGATCGCGTTCGACCAGGGGACCTCCCGAAATGCACTTTTGGATCGAAACAGCCCCGATTTGGTTATGACCCAAGTATACTTTGTTCCTGAGTCTAAAAGGGTGAGGTTTTAGACTATATAAGGGCCTTAAACCCTCGCATATCTCACCCATCCGAATTTGCTAGAAACCCTAGCTAGAGAGAGAGAGAAAGTGTGAGATTGTGAGAGAGTGTGGGAGAAATCTTCCTGCCACTTGCACTAGTTTTTGCACGTGCTAAAGCGACGCATTCAAATCACTTTCCCGATAATTTCCAACGAACTCTTAGGTAAGAGAACCCTAACTACTTGTTGTTTTGTGGTTTCCTTTGATTTGTTAGCGATGTAGCTTATGTAACTTGTGTATTAGGTCGCCTGTACGCCGTTGACGAAGCGTATACGCTCTAATCGAAATGATACACGTCTAGGGCAAAAGGTGAAGATTTTAGATGCTTTGATTGGCTAATTTCAAAGCTTTCAATGTTGTTTAATAGTAGATTATCGACGGCAATGCCGTTTGACATGTACAACATACTGACCGTTTTCCGTTTTGCAAACGTATGGAAATATGAGATTTAGGGCATTTTAGTCATTTGTAGGAAATACTGTTTACATCCATATTTTGCTGAAATGTTTGTCATGGCTTTTTGTCGTGTTATGATATTAGGAATGCTTGCATGATCAGTTTGATGAAGAGATTCGCCCTAATACGCACTTTAGGTCGACATACGCTATGTAGACTAAAGTGTGTAGACTAAGTGTTTGTATAAATGTTTGTACTAGTATGTATTGAGTAAATGGAGTTGTGAATGAATTTTGAGATTGAATTCTCAAGTAATATGCTGATGTATATGATTTTTACCATGTTGGCTAAATGTATAGATTTCAATATATGCATGAAATGCATGTGTTGGATGAATTGCTTAAGTTGTATGTTATAACATGTGACAACATGCTTGTATTGTCGTATTGTATTTCTATTACTCTCATATGATTACTGATGCTGATTTACAAATGTTTGGGACTATGACTTAGTCCAGGCAGTTGGTAAATGATCAAATTCGTGGTTGGCTTCTATTTGCCACGAAGGACATGTCGATGAACGCGAGTCATGTTTTGAGTTGGCGGCAGTGGTTAGGCCACACGAAGTGTTTCATGCACTTCATGTCATTCGACTTGCGATGCGCTCGTACTAGTCGAGCCCGTCAAGTAACCCGACTGGCCGTTGTATGTTCACCTTGTATGAGTCATAACTGCTTGAACCTAGGGTACTGAACTTACCATTGGAAACTCTATTAACCATGGTACCTTGATCCATAAAGACTCATGAGCCGGACATAGTGGTATGGGACACCGTAGTCGAGCTGTCGGCCTACGCTGGGACCACAAACCTCCCCATAGTGACCAGTGAACACTTATGACTCGTGAGCCGATTGTGGTGGTATGAGACACTACATTCGAGCTGTCAGCTTACAATGATTGGTGACGTGCCCTTTGTAGTGACCGCGAGCGTATTCTGAGTCTACGGGAGGCGACGACCCTTCCGTAGCAATGAAAGTATATTAGGCCTGTATTGATAAGGTGATGGGGGAGCAGTGCAACGAGTCCGTGCAACAGCCCTGTCAGCCCTTGCAACGACGTACAAATATAACATCTTATGAGATTTCTAGGAGTGACGACCCTAGACAGGATCTGTGTTGGGATTGATATAAGGGAAGTACCTTAGTTTCCCAATACTGCTGTATGAATGGACTAAAAACAACTTAGTAATCATATCCACATCGCACTGCGTGTGCCTGGAAGATGTGGAGTATTGTGGGAAGAAAGCATGCCGCGGACGCAGATGGTGCCGCATGAGGGAGTATGTCGATGAGGGCATCCATCATGTCATGTCATACATTAAAAATAGTATCTAGGAATGTTTGATTTATTGCTTTACTATTATCGTGTGATTGATTTGAGAACATGCTAATCTTTGCTCTATTATCCCACTGAGTTGATCACTCACTCCCACGTTACGGGATGGTGTTTGCAACACCCATCAGACCCTGTCTTAGATGCAGGTGATGCGGTGATTTAGGATGCAGAGCCAGACTATGAAGAGGACCAGGACGAGTTCTCGTATTTGCAGTTTTACGACGGCTTTGCGTAGGTGACCTGGATCGGCAGGACTTCTTAGTAGGACTATTTTTGACATTTCCTTTTTGTTTATGACATGTATATGAGACTCAGAGATGTATTCATACCTTGGAGACATTTTGAGAGTATTTTGTTTTCCATACAGTGATATATATATTCTTCAGTCTTCCGCTTATGTTTTATCACTGATCTGGAGTATGAATTGCAGTTTTGGTATAATCTTACTCATGTGAATGCTCTAACTCAGTCAACCTTGAATCATAATCATATTTGTTGCATAAGTGATGGTCTGGAACTAGGGAGTCGGATTTATACACGACCCCCGATTTTCAGGGTGTTACATCAATTTGTGCAAATGAGAGGGGGAGCGGGGTATTTATAGGCCACCACATGTGTGAGCCATCGAAATCTGTGTCGTGGGCTCACCTTTCATCAAATCTAAACCGTCTACGTCAGCATATTTGGATTAGCACTTGAACCTGTCTGTACAACACTTAACCCCTTTTACGCAGACCCGCACAATACTACAATGTCGCGTGGGTCAGTACAAAAGACCCTAGCTCCTCGATTAATCCATCTTTTGTGCAAAGGCACACAACCAAAACAGGGTTTGCGCCAACCTACATAACAACACCCCTTTGCGCGGGTCCGCACAAAGCTATAAATTCCTGAATTTTCTTCATTCTTCTTTCATCTTTGATCCTTCATTTTATGCCTCAACAGATGCCCCCTTGATCCTTTTTGTTTATCCATTTTTGGATAAAGGAACATGATCAATCCTGTTGTTTCAATCTCCTTTAACTTCTATTTGCGTGGACCCGCGCAAAGGCTAGTCGGGTCCCACAAACTAGTCTAATTCCCTATAAATACTAGGGCCATCACTCATTCTTTACTTCTTTGCTTTCTCTACCGAAGTTCTGTTAGTCTAATGAATTCCCGTGTGACAACAACCCTTTATGTGGACCCGCGCAATAGACCTTATGTTCGCATAAGGCCATCTCACTTAGCGCTACACTGCGTAACCGTATTCGTTTGTGCGCACCCGTGTAATCACCCCTCTACTTAGAAAATTTTCCAAATACACGGTGCTTTGAACCTTTAAAACATTTTTTCTTTGAGATAGTTCCATCACTTGTCATCTTCAATCCACCATGGCTCACACTAAGAGAACCTTCCGTCTCATTGACCCATCTACAACACAACCCTCTGATTAAGATCTGCCGAGACCCTTCGTCTTCTCATGCTCCCCAACCAATTCCATCTCCACCTTCCGAACAACCACAAAGGAAGTGCTTCAAAACCACTAACAGGCATCCTGCCTATATAAAAGAACCTGTCCTCCTCACTTTTGATTTCACTGACCATATTGCCACACTACCCTCCCCCATACATAAAGCGATATTGATGGGTGAAATCGAACGGCCTCCCAGACATGGCCATGAATTTGACTAGGAAGAATGGTTGAAGTCAACAACCCATCTACCAACCATGAGTCAGAAACCATCGGCCAGAGATGAAACTCCTCCTCCCTTTAGATCAAAGAAGCCTCACCACAATAAGGCAAAATATTTTCAAGAGAAGATAAAGGAGCATAAAAAAAAGGCTCCAAAACTCTTGGGAGACAGTTTAAGTTGTCAAGGGTATCATGAAGTTTGATAATCCTTACAGAGAAGGCATGATCGTGATCCCATTAAATATCCACTGTCACCAGTCCATACTCAATTGCGAGCCCTTAGATCAGATGGATGGAGAAAAGCTAGCATATACAGAATCTTGGGTGTCAAAATAACCTCAAATTTTGGAAGGAATCTTGTTAGATGAAACACTCCAGCAACATTTTAGGGATCGCAAGTTGTTTTGGGCTCAAGATGTCACGCCCCGAAATCTAGAATCTAGGTATATCCGATCCCGATTCCGTGTCCAAAAGCATGACTTATATTTTGTATATTTACATTTCATAATCCACACATATATTGAAAAAATGATCTCATTCATAAAATATAAAAATCCAAAAAAAATGAACAATCAAACATTTATTTAAAGAAGAATAAAATGTCCATGTTTCGACTATTCAAGATAATCATCAAACACATGTCATCGTCATGCTATTATACTATAATTAATGTTCATTACACTTATTTAGAAAATGGTAAAGAAACAAAAATAAATAAAAGAAGATCTCTTTAAGCTCTTCCATGAGATCCTGATCCTAAAATTTTAAAATCCCAACAAGGTAAGCTACGAAGCCTAATGAGTAATCTCAACATAGGTTTCAAAATAACCTCATATAACATGAATAAAAATGTATTAAAAGATACAATACCTATTTAGGTAGAACATTAAATGAGGAGATTTAATAAACAAGATTTTTCAATGTAAATTCAAAGAAAAATGAATGAATTAAATCAACATATGCTATACTCCATAATAACATGTACATTTTATTCTTTTTAACACCAGGGCTAGTTTACAACATTTGACCAACAGCCACGCCAATAAAACACCTAGCCTGGCAATGGGAACCTCTTGCATGACATGCTCACCCATCCAAAGGGCACTTGTACGTTAGCTGGTCAGACTACTACCCTACCGAACCTAACAATGGGAACCTTTTGCAATCCTAACATTCTCACCCACTCAAAGGGTACGGTAGAGGTTCCAAAAGGTGCCAATTGGGTTTCTAGGACTTTCAACCCAAGGGTCTTAATCGCCCCCCTATTTACGCTTTAGGGATTTTCAACCCAGAGGACTTGATCGCCCCACCTATTTTCTGGCGTTCCAAAAACTGTTCGAAGGATATATATATATATTTTTCATGAGAAAAATATTTCTAAGGACAAATTATTTCTAATCATTATAGACTATTCGTACATGATTTAAAATTCTACGTATTTTTATATAATGCAATCCATCAGATCCAATCCGATAGTCTGGAAAAGTTTATTAACCGTGAAGTTTCAAAAAAAGATGCTCTAAATTCTGATTTTGGTAAAAATTGCAAAAAAATAATAATAATAAAAGAATTATTAATACATGGGTATACAATAATCTAAATTTAAAGTTAATTCAAGGCTTGCTAATTAAAATAAAGAGAACTAAAGAAAAATCATATTAGATAAACACAACAAACTATGAATCAAATGAATAAATCCATAAGAGCGAAATAAACAATTATTGAATTATTTCCATATTAATAAAAAAAGAAACTAAGTGGAAATTATTATATGCAAAAAAATAAATAAAGAAAAATATCAAGTGAGAGAAACTCACCTTTTTCTTTAAAGAAATATTTTCTTTTTCTTTTTCTTTTCTTTTCTTCCTCTCTTCCTTTTTCTCTCCTCTTTTCTTTCTTCCTTTTTCTCTCTCTTCTTTCTCTCCCTCTTTCCAACGTAAATAAATAACAACTCTCTCTCTCTCTCTCTCTCTCTCTCTCTCTCTCTCTCTCTCTCTCTCTCTCTCTTCTCTCTCTCCTCACTCTTCTCACGTCACAGTACTCCACCCTCACTTCACATTTTCTTTCCTATCTCTCATACCTCCCTTTTATAGCCTCTTCTTTCACATATTTAACACGTGTAAGAGAGAGTGGCTCTTACTAGTCTCTCACTGTTACTCTTTCTTCTTCTTTATTAGTCTATTTAAAATATGTACACTACACCAAAATCATCATTTAAGAGCAGTTTTAAACCGTTCCTAAATGCTTCAAGAACGGTTTAAAACCGTTCCTAAATGAGGCGTCATAGAAAAATAGGAACGGTTCAGAACCGTTTTGGGTACCGTTTCAAATTTTAGAGACGGAGTTTTAGGAACGTTTTTAAACCATTCTAGTTCCAATGGCCTATTTTGGGAACGATTTTTTTTTTCCTGAAGAAATATTCTTATTTGTGAGCTCTCTATGGAGGTGCTTTTCCAAGTACCCTGTTCATCTTTCAGCAAGAACCGTGTGATTGGGGACTAACGCAAGAACCATCTGGTTGGGACTATCGAACGTGCACATTAATACTAGTAGCATGATTGTACCATTAGTGAGTCAGCCCAACCATAGAACAGGCCAATCTTTACACTAACCATAGAATCACAAGTGCTTAACCACACAATAACCACCGAATGTTCTGTAAGATGCTTCTAACAGAATCACACATGAATTCCACATTCAGCATACACCGACATCCATCATGCATGGCTGCATTACTAAATGTAGAAAAGAAATGGTGTATCTCTCACGACGGAGGGTGGGAACTTTCATTCACTAACAACAACTATAGCAACACTAATAATAAGAAGATGAACCCAGAATTCAAAGGGCAGTCCTAAGAAATCTATGAAAAAACAAGAGTTGTCTCTGATAAACAACAATATACTAGTAATGTAATGCCACAAATTTTGGTTCACACCTTTGTTCTATGCTAGGTGGGTAGCCCATTTCATCGCCGGATGAAAAACGAAGAAATAACAAAAGAAAAATGAAGTATGCGACAAACACACCATGCTTCTGTTTCTGTAACATCCCGAAAATCGGGGGTCGAGCATAAACTCCACTCTCGAGTTCCAGAACATCACTTATGCAACATTTTCAATGATGGACGAATGTCGGCTGTAGTAGTGCATAACACATGAAGTGGATTAAGCCAAAACAACATATCATACTCTAGAGACAGTTAAATTTTACAAGCGAAAGACTGTGATAAATATATAAAAAGTATAATTTATTGTAAGTCACCGGAGTGTGAACATGTTACTAGGTTAACTATATACATGTATATTCTAAAAATGAACAAAAAGAATATGCATGGGTATTTTGAAAGTGCAAGATAACAAGTGTAATGACATCTAATCAGTAACCCTGTAACCCCGTCGATCAGAACCTGCATATAGGAGAAATCTTTCTCATCATCATAAAGTCTGGCTCTGCTTCGTAAGCAACACCATCATCTGAAACTAAAACAGAGACTGGTTGGTGTTGCAAACACAGTCCCGTAACGTGGGAGTGAGTAGCTAACTCAGTGGAATAATAGAGTAAAGATTAACATGTTATCAAATCAGTCAAGCGGTAATGATAAAGTAGTATAATCAAACATTCCTAGATACTCTTGTTAATGCAAAGATGAGATGCAATAATGATGCATGCCCTCACCAACATAGTCCGTCATGAGACACCATCTTATGCTCGCGGCATGCTTTCGTCCCTCAAGTGCTCCACATCTTCCAGGTACATGCAATGTGATATGGGCATGATTACCGAGTTGTTATTAGTCCTTTTCATACAATAGGATTGAGAAATTAGCGTACCTCCCTTGTATTATTCCCAAACAATGATCCATTCTAGGGTCGTCAGTCCTAGATAATCTCATACGATGATGAGGTTCTGGGTCGCTGTAAAGGGCTGCCAGGGTTGTTACACACACTTGTTGCGCCGCTCCCCCATCACCTTATCAATACAGCCTAGTTTATACTCTGTTTACTGCAGGAAAGCTCGTCGCCTCTCCGCAGATTCAGAGTATGCTTGAGGTCACTACAAAGGGCTGTCAGGGCTGTTACACGCACTCGTTATACCACTCCCCCATCACCTTATCAGTGTAGGCTGACAGCTCGAATACAGTGTCTCATACCACCATATTTGGCTCACGAGCTCTGGTTGCTCACTGGTCACTACAGGGAGGCTCGTGGCCCCAGTGTAGGCTGAAAGCTCGACCACGGTGTCCCATACCACCATGCTCGGCTCATGAGTCTTAGCGGATTAAGGTACCAAGGTTAACGGGGTTGCACTGGTAAGTTTGGTACCTTAGGTTCAAGCAATAGCGTCCATACATGGTTAACATACATCAGGCTAATCGGGTTACTTAATGAGTTCGACTAGTACGAGCGCCCGTTGAGTTGATCGACATGAAGTGCATAAGCACCTCGTGTGGCCTAACCACTGTCGACAAGCAACGCACGGTTCGAGTTCGTCAAACATGTTCTGCGTGGTGAATACAACTCAGCCACGAACTTAAGTCCAGTTGCCGATTGCCTGGACTATTCAATAGCCCCAAACACATTCAATTACAACATGATGTACTATGAGATAGTCAAAGTAGTAATGGAGCAATGATTCAAATCATACAATCAATTGAGGGAGCAATGATTCAAATCATACAATCAATTGAGCATATTATAAAGTATAACATAAACATGAATCTACACTTATGCATTTCTAAGTAAAAGCAATGAGTATGAAACAAAGTATATGGAGGAAATCATACACATCATTAGAGTGGCTGAGAATCCTTTCTCAACACCTATTTAAAGAACAGTTTACAAGCATTTATTCACACAGACATATTTACAAACACTTAACATACACATTATATCATACATGGTATGTATTGGTTAGCATATGTATTAGGGCGAGTCCTTTTGTCAAAGGATTACCGCCTACACAACAATCACATAGCCACGATGGTTAGTCATGGCATACACTAACGCAAGGTTTATACTCATTTAGTCGTTTTTACAAACACTTAGGCTACGCATTGTAACATACACGATGTATGTTAATATAACATGTATTAGGCAAATCCATTCACCCAGAAGTTGATACACGTGCATCTAGCATACATAGACAGCAATTAATCATGACTAGCATAAATTTGAATTTTATACGTATACGGTATTTTCTACAAATACGAGGAATACAGTATATTCAACATAATTAATGTATAACTGAAAAATGAAACGGACAGCACTTTATGCATGTGAAATAACATCCACGTCAGGAATCTATCATTATCTGACATTGAAAGGTTTGAAAAATGACAACCTAAACGTCTAAAGTCCGCACCTTACGCCATAAAATCGCAACGAACTTAACAGAGACTCTAAGTCTTTGTCTACGGCACAAAGGTAACCTGTAGCATGAAATAGGTTATCTATTTCATCACTTACGCTATTCAAACCTCTAGAACTGATTAGGGTTAGGTTTTCTTACCTAAGAACGGAGCCAGAATTGTCAGAAAAATGATGCAGACATGATAGTTGAGTACGTGGAATGGCAAGGAAGAAGCCCTAGATCGAACACCAACTCTCTCTCACACTTTCTCTCTCTTTCCTTCTCTCTTTTCTCCTTAGGGTTAGAAATTCGTATGTGAAGAGAAAGAGGGGTTTTAAGGTCCTTATATGGGCCCAGAATTGTCAGAAATAGGCTCAGGGTCATGGTATACTCAGGTTATGTCCAAATACAGACTGTTCCGTCTCAACGGAGCACTTCTGGAGGTCCTGTTACTAAATGCAGTCGGACTTAAGCTCTTTAATATTGAATCTAGGTCAAGCTAAGTTTTCAATCCGGTCGGGTTTCCAGATCGACCGTAGCGGACCAATTTCAGTTCAGCGGTTACGGGAACTCGATCAGAGCTACAAGTACTATGACATGTAAGGGCCACCTATCCTGATCCGAGGGTGAATTTGGATCAAATTCTAACGGTCAGAATGCTTAGAAATAACGCGCAAGTGAAACGTGCCAGATTTCATAAAAATATAATTAATTTTCTAAATATCTTTCTTTTCTCACTCTCTTTACTCTGGACGCAATAAAATGGTCTCAGGACATCATTTGGACGTGACTTCCGTGGTGCTTATCAAGTCCAACAATGCGGTCAATATCTTCAAAGTTTATCACTATCGTACTTTCGACATGCGGTCCAGATCCGATACAAAGTTTCATGATGCTCCCATGAGTAACTGGGTTTAGAGATTGATCTTAGGTTTCTAGGTAACATAACGTTAGTAGTCCTACTCATTTTGGGTCTTGCAGTTTATATTTAAAGTGGTTCAAGTTAATTCTACTGAGTATTCAGTTTGGTACTTAACCAAATTCTACCCTAATTATGGTAGAATACAGTCCTAGGGCCATTCTATGCCCCATTTTGGGTACTTCTAGGTATCATATAATTTTAATTATTTTTTTGGTGGTTCATCATTAAGTTTACCCTATCTCCACCAAATTTCATAAGATCTTAGGTTGTAGAAAAATTTTAAAAATTCCAGAAGCAGCAGTTGTCTAACAAGTGATTTCTATATAGTTATCACAACGACCTACTTTAAACTATATTAAATATTTTATTATATTTTTAAAATATTTTTATATAAAATTAGACTCATTTATCTTCAATCTAGTTTTTAAATCACCTAATTTTAAGTAATAACGAAGGAGATATGATTTTTTAAAGTTGAAAAAATATGCAAAAAAAATACAGAAATCGAGCTGCCTGTCCGATATACGGACGAGGCCTTGCCGACTCGGCGAGGTCCTCGCCGATCACTGTAACACCCTGAAAAAATCCATACTTGGACTCGAGTACCAACTCGACCAGAAATCGTGTAGGATTAATTCCTTTGGAAAATAAGTGTAAGTTAACTAGCGCAACGCTAGAGTAGCTGGGAAATAGTCCCTAATCACTTTAAATACGTTCTACAAGACCCAAAGCGAGTAGAACCAATGACGCTATAATACTCTAAAGCCTCGGATCAAACTCTAAATCGGTTTGTTCTCAAGACCTCTTTGAAACTTTGTATTGGATCTAGACCGCACGTCGAAAGTCCGATACCTACAATCTTAGACCGTTATAACCGCCTAACTGGACTTGACAATCATTTCGAAAATCAAGTCCAACCGACATTCACACGCTATTTCATTGAGCCTGGAGTGAAGAGAGTGAGAATAGGGTTAGATTTGGAATTTGAAATTCAAATCTGGCACACGACTTGGCACGTTATTATTAAGCGTTCTGACCATCAGAATTCAGCCAAATTACATCCTTAGATCAGGAAAAATTTCTATTTCATATCATGAGACTTGTAGACCCGATCTACGAGCGATGACCGCTGAATTGAAACTGGACCACCACATGCGATCTACGAATACTACTGGACTGAAAATGGGATGTGAGCGACATCCAACGTGCATGAACTTAAGTCCGATCGCGTTCGGCCAGGGGACCTCCAGAATGTCTTTTTAGACTGAAACAGCCCCGATTTGGTTAGGCATCAAGTAAACATTGTTCCCAAGCCTGTTTTAGGCATGTTTTAGGTTATAAAAGGGGCTTAAACCTCACTTCTCTCACCCATCCGAATTTGCTAGAAACCCTAGCTGGTGTGAGAGAAAAGGTGAGAGATTGTGAGAGAGAGTGGGAGAGATCTTCCTACTGCTTACACTACATGTTGCACGTGCTTAAGCAACGCGTCTCAATCACTTTCCCAGCGATTTAGCTGCATTTCTAGGTAAGAAAATACCCCAAACACTTGCTGATTTAAGGTTCCTTTGATTCCTTAGCATGGTAGCTTATACATCTTGTAAAATAGGTTGCCTGTTCACCGTAGACGAAGCACATACGCTCCGTTCGAATAAATACACTTCTAGGGAAAAGCTGTGGATTCTAGACGCTTTGATTGACTGTTTTCAACGCTTTCAATGTCGTCTAATAGTAGATAATCGACGGCAACACCGTTTGACATGTATAACATGCTATCCGTTTCCTGTTTCGTAAGCAGATGAAAAATATCAGATTTAGGGCATTTTAGTCATTTGTAGGAAATACTCTTTTCATCCACATTTTGCTGATATGATTGACATGGCTTCTTGTTGCATTAGGATATTAGGAATGCGTGCATAATCACTTTGGTGAAGAGATTAACCTAAATGCGCACTTTGAGTTGACATACTATATGTAGACTTAAGTGTGTAGTCTAAGTGTTTGTATAAATGTTTGTATTAGTATGTATTGAATTAAATGGTGTTATGAATTAGTTTGAGATTGAATTCTCAAATAATATGCAGATGTAAATGATTTTCTACATGTTGACTATATGCATGATTTCATTATATGTATGAAATGCATGTGTTAGATGATTTACTAAAGTTATATGTTATAACATGTGTTAACATGCTCACATTGTGTATTTCATTTCCATTACTATGATTGCTGATGTGAATTCATAAATGTTTGGGACTATACCTAGTCCAGGTAGTCGGCAACCGAGTAAATTCGTGGTTGGCTTATCTTTGCCACGAACGACGTGTCGATGAATGCGAGTCGTGTTTTGGAGTTGGCGGCAGTGGTTAGGCCACATGAGGTATTTTATGCACTTCATGTCGTTCAACTTGAGATGCGCTCGTGCTAGTCGAGTCCGTCAAGTAACCCGACTGGCCATTGTATGTTCACCTTGTATGAGTCATAACTGCTTGAACCTAGGGTACTGAACTTACCACTGTAAACCCTATTAACCATGGTACCTTGATCTGTAACACCCTGAAAATCGGGGGTCGTGTATAAACTCAACTCCCGAGTTCCAGACCGTCACTTATGCAACAAAAATGGTTATGATTCAATGTTGTCTAATTTAAAGCATTCACATGAGTAAAATTATACCAAAACTGCAATTCATACTTCAGATCCAGTGATAAAAGCAAGCGGAAGACTAAACAATATATATATCACTGTATGGAAAAACAAAGTAAATCTCATCTGTGTCCGAAGTATGACTACATCTCTAAGTCTCATATACATGTACATAAACAAAAGAATAATGTTCAAAATGGTCCCACTGAAGTCCCCTCGATCCAGGTCGCCTACGGGAAGCCGTCATGATACTGCATATGCGAGAACTCATCCTGGTCCTCGTCAATCTCTGGCTCCACCTCCTGGATCTCGTCCTCACCTGCATCTACAACAGGGTCTGGTGGGTGTTGCAAACACCATCCTGTAACGTGGGAATGAGTGATCAACTCAGTGGAATCATAGAGCAAAGATTAGCATGTTCACAATTCAATCACGCGATAATAGTAAAGCAGTAAATCAGACAATCCTAATACTGTTGTTAATGCAAGATGATATGACGTGATGTATGCCCTCACCGACGATCACCCTCATGCGGCAACATCTTACGACCGCGGCATGCCACACTCCCTAGAGTGCTCCACATCTTCCAGGCACATGCAATGCTATGGTGATATGATTTTCAAGTTGTTATTAGTCCATTCAAACAGCAGGATTGGGAAACTAAGGTACTTCCCTTGTATCAATCCCAACACAGATCCTGTCTAGGGTCGTCACTCCTAGTAATCTCATACGATTGTGTATTTCGTAGGTCACTGCAAGGGCTGCCAGGGCTGTTGCTCGCACTCGTTGCACCGCTCCCCCATCACCTTATCAATACAGGCCTACCGTACTCTACTGCAACGGAAGGGTCGTCGCCTCCCGTGGACTCAGAATACGCTCGCGGTCACTACAAAGGGCTCGTCGCCTGATCAGTGTAGGCCGACAGCTAGAATATAGTGTCCCATACCACCATAATCTGCTCACGAGTTTAGGTGCTCACTGGTCACTACGGGGAGGTTTGTGGCCCCATCGTAGACCGACAGCTCGACCACGGTGTCCCATACCACCATGCCCGGCTCATGAGTCTTCGTGGATCAAGGTACCATGGTTAACAGGGTTTACAATGGTAAGTTCAGTACCCTAGGTTCAAGCAGTTATGACTTATACAAGGTGAACATACATCGGCCAGTCGGGTTACTTGACGGGCTCGACTAGCGCAATCGCATCTCAAGTCGAACGACATGAAGTGCATAAAACACTTCGCGTGGCCTAACCACTGCCGCCAACTCTAAACACGAATCACGTTCATCGACGCGTCGTTCGTGGCTATGACCAGTCAGCCACGAATGCGCTCGGTTACCGACTGCCTGGACTAAGTCTAGTCCCACACATCTATGGAATCACATTAGCATTACATGTAAAAGTATTGGAATCTAAATACAATCATGTGAGCATGTTAACACATGTTATAACATTCAACTTAAGCAATTCTTCAAGGCATACTTTTTATGCATGTAATGCAATCATGCATAAGGTCAACATGTAGGAAATCATTTAAGTCAGCATATTAATCAAGAAATCAATCTCAAACTACTACATAATATCATTTAATTCAATACATACTAATACAAGCATTTATACAAACACATACACTACACACTTAAGTCTACATATAGTATGTCGACCCGAAGTGCGCAACTAGGCGAATCTCTTCGCCAAACTGGTTATGCAAGCATTCTTAACTCCCTAATGCGGTGACAAACCATGTCAATCACGTCAGCAAAATATGCATGTAGACCGTACTTCCTACAAATGACTAAAATGCCCTAAATCTCATATTCTTCGTTAATTTACGAAACAGGAAACGGAGAGCATGTTGTACATGTCAAACGGCGATGCCGTCGATAATCTACTATTAAACGACATTGAAAGCGTTGTAAACCGTCAATCAAAGCGTCTAAAATCCTCACCTATTCTCTTACGGTTGCGGGATTTTGAACGGAGCGTGTACGCTTCGTTTACGGCAGTAGGAGAACCTGATTTATGGAATACGTTAGCTAACATGCTATGAATCTAAGTAAACCCTAAATCAGCAAGTTTTAGGGTTATTTTATACCTAAAAACAGGGAGAAATCACCAGCCAGGTGATTGGGAAGAAGTGCTGAAGCACTAGTAGTCGGCGGCTCGGAAGCGGGAAAATTCCCTTCCTCTCTTTCTCTCAAACTCTCTCTCCTTTTCTCTAGGGTTTGGGATTTTCGGATGGAAGGGAGAAATGAGGGTTTCAACCCCTTTTATAAGCTTAAAAATGCCGGAAATAGGCTCCGGAACGAAGTTTACTTAGTGCCTATCCATTTCGGGGCTGTTTCGATCCAAAAACTACTTTCTGGTGGTCCCCTGGTCGATTGCGATCAGACTTAAGCTCATGTGTACCAGATGTAGCTCGTATTAAGTTTTCAATCTGGCAGAGTTCGCAGATCGCACGTGGCGGACCAGTTTCAGTTCAGCGGTCACCGCACGTAGATCAGGGCTGAAAGTCTCATGATAATAAATAGAAATTTTTCCTGATCCGAGGGTGTAATCTGGATGAATTCTGACGGTCAGAACGCTTAATACTGACGCGTCAAGTCGTGTGCCAGATTTGAATTTGAAATTCCAAATCCGTCCCTATTCGCGGTCGCTTCAGTCCGAGTTCAACGAAATAGTCTGTGATTATCGGTTTGACTTGATTTTCGAGATGATTGTCAAGTCCAGCTGGGCGGTTCTAACGGTCTAAGATAGGAGGTATCGGACCTTCGACGCGCGGTCTAAATCCAATACAAAAGTTCAATGTGGTCCAGAGGACAAACCCTCTTAGAGTTTGATCCGAGGTTATAGAGTATTGTAGAGTTGTTTGTTCTACTCGATTTGGGTCTTGTAGAACGTATTTAAAGTGATCAGGGACTATTTCCCAGCTACTCTAGCGTTGCGCTAGCTAACTTATGCTTAATTTCCATGAAAATTATTTCTACGCGATTTCGGGTCGAGTTGGTACTCGAGCCCAAGTACGGATTTTTCACGGGCGTTACATGATCCATAAAGATTCATGAGCCGGCATGGTGGTATGGGACACCGTGGTCGAGCTGTCGTCCTACGCTGGGGCCACAAACCTCCCCGTAGTGACCAGTGAGCACTTAGGACTCGTGAGAAGATTCTGGTGGTATGGGACACTATATTCTTGCTGTCGGCCTGCACTGATCAGGCGACGAGCCCTTTGTAGTGACCGCGAGCGTATTCTGAGTCTACGGGAGGCGACGACCCTTCCGTAGCAATGAGAGTATAGTAGGCCTGTATTGATAAGGTGATGGGGGAGCGGTGCAACGAGTGCGAGCAACAGCCCTGATAGCCCTTGCAGCGACCTACAAAATATACATCGTATGAGAGTACTAGGAGTGACGACCCTAGACAGGATCTATATTGGGATTGATATAAGGGAAGTACCTTAGTTTCCTAATCCTGTTGTATGAATGGACTAATAATAACTCGATAATCATATCACCATCACATTGCATGTGCCTAGAAGATGTGGAGCACTGTGGGATGAAAGCATGCCGCGGGCGTAAGATGGTGCCGTATGAGGGAGATCGTCGGTGAGGGCATCCATCATGTCACGTTATATTGCATTAACAACAGTATTAGGAATGTTTGATTTACTACTTTACTATTATCGCATGATTGATTTGAGAACATGTTAATCTTTGCTCTATTATTCCACTGAGTTATCTACTCACTCCCACGTTACACGATGGTGTTTGTAACACCCACCAAACCCTGTCCTAGATGCAGGTGAGGCAGCGATTCAGGAGGCAGAGCTGGATTATGATGAGGACCAAGACGAGTTCTCATATATGCAGTACCACGACGGCTTTGTTTAGGTGGCCTAGATTGACAGGACTTCTCAGTGGGACTACTTTTAACATTTTGATTTTGCTTATTTACATGTATATGAGACTCAGAGATGTATTCATACTTTGGAGACAGTTGAGATCTATTTTATTTTCCATACAGTGATATGTATATCTTTTAGTCTTCCGCTTGCTTTTATCACTGAATCTGAAGTATGAATTGCAGTTTTGGTATACTTTTACTCATGTGAATGCTTTAACTCAGACAACATTGAATCATAATCATTTTTGTTGCATAAGTGACGGTCTGGAACTCGGGAGTTAGGTTTATACATGACCTCCGATTTTCAGGGTGTTACAAGTTGGTATCAGAGCATGAATGAGATTATACCGGGCCTGGGTTATGGTCATGCGACGTACGCTGTCGCTTCCTTTGACTTAGGTGGGTGCGAGAAAGGTCTAGAAACACTTATAGGATCGCAGTTTCGCCAATAGGCAAAGTCCATTCGTATCGATCGCTTGATCGAGTCCGTAATGCATCTAGGGTCACGCGAAGCGACCGAAGTATCTCCTAGGTTGTAGGTAGGTGGGTTGAGACATTCTTTGAAAGGTTCTAAACCTGTAAATGTAAATTCTTGGGCTGTGGGGCAACCACAACCCTTACTTTCAATAGCTAGGGCTTAAAAACCCCGTTTCACCTAATTTCTTTAAAATTCTTCCTCTCACCACTCCATTCTTCAATTCTTTCTCTAACTTTTCATGTTAGGAATTAATCCTAATGTGAAAATGATATAAAATTATACTTCAATAAAATTTTACAGTGAATAGTAAAAATACATGAAAATTGGCCATTTGGCCATTCTAAATTTATAATCTTTAGAAACTAATGGGCTAGATGGATGTATTAGTTCATTATACCCAAAAATCATATGCTACATGATAGGAGAATGTATTCAGGTTTATAGATTGGCCTCGGAATGCCCCGGAGGGAAGTTTGGGCCTCTATAGGCCAATTTATAATGAACAAAGGTGAGGCCCATATATATTTGAGGTCCCTAAGGTAGGGGGGACCCAACCCATGTGGTCCCACTGGCCGGAGTGGTGACCGGCCGACGATGCCATCACCGATCCGGCGATGCATCGCCGATGAGTGGGCCCCACTTGCATTGAACTTCGGGTGCACGCTCTCTTTTGGGTAGGGCATCCCTCCCATGTGCGGTTCGTCCATCGAAAACCCCTAAAAGGGGTACCTCCTTCACAAACAGCCCCCTCCCAAGCTCATTTCACATTTTTCTTGCTGCCCCATCTCAAATCGCTGCTCCAAATCCCTCCAAATTCCATTTCTTGTTGAAATCGAACCCATTCCATCTCTCCATTACTGTTTTCAACTCCTCCTCTTGCAAAACTCATCCGTTGGAGCTCCTATAACCTCCATTTGTGGCTGAAATCGGGTGGAGCTCCATTTCCCTTTATTATTCACTTTTCTTTTTGAAAATCCAGCCCTAGGGAGTTTGAAGCATCCCTCTACAATGCCTAGATTTCATTCTGTCCGTTTGGGCAGCCATTTCTCCCCATTTTCCTCACTTTTCATGGCTATTGTTGAAGCCATTTTGGGTCTTTTCTCCTTCTCTACCATCCTCTCTTTGATGAGAAAGAGAAAGACCGCAGAGGATGAGGCTGGGCCTAGTCATCCTGTGCAATCCAGAAGACCGAGGGGTGGCGCTACTAGCTCAAGCATCGCCGCAAGTCCAAGCACAGCCCGAGAGTTTCATACAAAGCGGGATTTGGATCCCCATGCTCAATTTGGGCGAGTGATATTAGCAGAGATACCTCACTGCGAATATACTGACCGTGAGGTGTTGTTTGAGTTGGACATGGAAGGCGGATGTGTTCCTATTATTCGAGCGCATTGAAGCTGCACATTAGGGTCCACTCTTTGAAGCCCATTCTCGTGCTAATGTGAGCACCGTTTGTGTGGTCTACGATCGTATCCAGAATCCTACATTGGAGCCATTGTAGTTCAAGATTTCCTTTGGTAGAGACCGGATGGCTACGGTCGATGTTTACTTGATAGCGCGCTTCTGAACGTGCCCCTTGGTGATGTTCATCCTAGTGCAAAGAATTTGAGGAGTAGGCGTGAGCGAGATCACCGTACCAGGTTCCTATGTGGCAGTCTGGTTCCATGGCAGCCTAACAATAGCCTCAAGGCGTCTCATATGTCTGATGATTTGCGCCTGTTGCACCACATTTACACGTTCAACGTGTATCCTAGGTTGACAAATCGCATTGAATGTACCCGCCTTATGGTTAATTTCTTGTATCAGGTGGCCCAGGGAGAAAATGTGTGTATGGCCACTTTTGTGTTGCGACAGATTATCCTCATAGTGAAATCAAGAAGAACATCTGAGTCGCTTCCTTTTGGCCGGCTTATATGAAAGATCGCGCTTAAGTTTGCTAACAGACTTGGGCCGGAGTTGCCAGTTTCGATTCACTGCATTGATGAGTCTACCATGGTTAAGATGAAGATCGGGTCTCAGTACCGTGAGACTGAGCTTGATGAGGATAGCGAGGGCAATTTTGATGACGAAGAGTATCCAAGTGAAGGAGAACCTGGGGCGGAAGTAGAGGAAGAAGTCCAGGAAGAGGTAGAAGAGGAGGCTCAGGATACGGATGAGAGCCCTCCTCCTTCTACTCAGGCTACTAGTGATGTTCGCATTACCCAAATTGAGAAGAGCCAGGTCGCCTTGCGAAGGAAAGTTCAGGAACTTCGGGCTGAGGTCGAGGATACCAAGGCCGTTATGAAGAGAAAATTCGGTAAGGTGACTCGCACCTTGAAGGCGATCCTGTGCTGCTTGCAGGATAAGGGTGCTCCTCCTCCATCACCCGACTCAGACTAGCGATGAGATTTTAGATGTTGTTGGTAGTAGTTAGTCGTTTCCTGCTTTATGTTGTGTAAGCCTGTTAAGGCTGGTAGCTTACTTATGTTGCTGTTGTAGCTTTAACTGTCTTAGTTCCCATGTACTTCTTGTCATGATGCCTATAAGAAGATATCCCCTATATTGTGACAATTTTGATTAAATGAAATGCGTGGAATGCCTTTGACTCTTTATGTGAATGATTGCGGTGTGTTTGTGCTATTGAGACTGATAAGGTTGCGCCCTATTTTGAATATAGGGAATGCTGCCGAAGGCTACACGGAGCACAGCTCGACTTACATTGGGTGAGCCTATGGATCAGGTTTCCCTCCGGTCTGGTGCTCATACGGACCCTACTGTGAGCCCGATTCCTGAGATAGTACGTGAGTCTCAGCCTCCTACTAGTCCTGCAGTTGGACCACCGCCTTTCACACCGCCCGTCAGAGAGCAGTATCGTGCGTCTTCTTCGACGCAGTACATGCCACAGTCTGCTCCCCCTCCAGATAGATTTGAGTAGATGATGGCCATGATGCAGCAGTAGCAGTAGCTCCTAACTACTATAGTGGGGGCTCTAGCCCAGGGTGAGAGTGTGACTCCACCTGCACCACTTGCGCATCCAGCTGAGGATGCCGATACATATGCTCAGGATGAGGGCATGACTCATCCTGCACCACCTGCTTACCCTGCGGGGAATGCCTCAGACACACAGAGCTTACTAGAGCTATTTCAGCGCTTACGGCCTCCCACTTTTATGGGTTCTCATAGACCCAAGGAGGACAAGTATTGGCTCGACCGTGTGTCGAAGATACTACGGATGCTGCATTTCTCAGAGACTGAGCAGGTTGAGTTGGCTACATTCTTGTTCAAGCGGGAGGCCAGCTTATGGTGGGACAGTGTGTTGCGGACCATTGCCGCTGATTACATCTGGACCTGGGCAGCGTTCGAGTTTCGCTTCCACGAGAAGTACTATCCCCAGACTTATAGGCATGACCGGGAGAACGAGTTTCTACGCCTCAGACAGGGAGGCATGACTGTGATTGAGTATGAGCATCGGTTCACTGAGTTGGGCAGATACGTCCCGACTATACTGGCAGATGAGCAGATGCGCATATGATGCTTTTCTAAGGGTTTACGACCGGATATTCGGTCGAAGATGTGTTGCATGAGAATTTTCTCCTACGTAGAGCTGATTCACATGTCGATGCGGGCAGAGCAGGATGTGGATCGACTTACGCGATCTCGTGGTCCTATTACTCCTAGGCCACGACCAGAGTTGCAAGACAGGCCCTTTGCGGGCAAGAGGCCTCGCGTTGACCCTCCTTATAGGACTACAGCGCCAGTACCCCCGATGCGGTGCCCCGATTTATCATGTACTTATTGTGGGAGATTGGGCCATTTGGCACAGAGTTGTTTCACTCGGATGCGGGACAGTGGGTTCTTGCCGCCACAGAAGATTGACCGTACACGCTCACAGGCTATATCAGCACCGCCTTTATGGTTGACTCCTGCACACCCTTCCTTCAGACCTCCGGTATCTCAGTTCAGGCCGCCTCCACAGCCCATGGCACAGCGGCCGAACCGGCCACAGCAGGAGCGAGTGCATGCCTTGACAGCTGAGGTAGCCGAGACAGAGACTTCTCAGCATTCGGCCTTTGAGGTCACTGCCCACATCGGAGGTATTCCTATTCTCGTGATGGTGGATACTGGATCCACACTTTCTTTGATATCGCATTCCATAGTCAGGCGTCTTGGACTGCCGACCATTTATATGGATGGAGTGCGAGTCCTTTCAGCTCATGGAGATTTTTCTGATGTCACCCTGATGTGTGAGGGTTGCTTGGTGGATCTGAGAGGCAGGACGATGGCTCTTGATCTTGTCGTCGATCCCTCCCTTGTTTATCTCGACGTCATTCTTGGAATGGACTGGTTGCCTACTGGGAGGGCCGAGATTTACTGCGAGACTCGTATGGTGACGGTGTACGAACCAGAGGGCACGCCTTCTACATTTTCAGTTCGGGTAAATCTCCCCTTCCGCATACTTAGCTACGCTTCTTTACTTCGGGACGCTGATGCCCCGATGCTTGAGCATACACCAGTTGTTTGTGATTTTGGAGATCTGTTCAGGAAGATCCTTGGTTTGCCACCTCAACGAGAGATTGATTTCACTATCGATCTGGTACCTGGTTCCGCGCCCGTCTCACTGCCGACATATCGCATGGCACCGTGTGAGATGGAGGAGTTGAGGACGCAGATTGATGGTCTGTTGGAGGTTGGCCTTATTCGACCTAGTGTGTCTCCTTGGGGAGCACCAGTCCTGTTTGTAAGGAAGAAGGATGGTTCGATGCGATTGTGTATTGATTATCGCAGGCTGAACCAGATCATGGTGATGAACAAGTACCCTTTACCCAGGATCGATGACTTGTTTGATCAGTTGAGAGGAGCGCAGTACTTCTCGAAGATTGATCTTCAGTCAGGATATCATCAGTTACGCGTCAGGGATGAGGACGTGCACAAGACAGCATTCAGGACCAACTTTGGCCACTACGAGTTCCTTGTGATGTCGTTCGGTCTCACGAACGCACCAGCCGTGTTCATGGATCTGATGAACCGGTATTTCAGCTTTTCCTCTATCGATTCATCGTTGTGTTCATTGATGACATTTTGGTATACTCCAGGAGTCGAGTGGAGCATGAGGAGCACTTGCGCTTGGTCCTGGATACTCTGAGAGAACATCAGTTGTTCGCACAGTACAAGAAGTGTAATTTCTGAAAACAGGAAGTGAAGTTCCTGGGACACGTGGTGTCCAAGGATGGCATGGAAGTTGACCTGTCTAAGATAGCTGCAGTTTAGGACTGAGAGCAACCTGATTCTGTCACTGAGGTGAGGAGTTTCTTAGGTCTCGCTAGCTATTATCGACGCTTCATTCGGGATTTTTTGAAGATCGCGAGACCTTTATCTCAGTTGACACGAAAGGACGTGAAGTTCGCCTGGAATGACAAGGTGGAGTCAGCTTTTCAGGAGCTGAAGGACAGACTTACGTCCGCCCCTGTGCTAGTATTGCCAGAGCAAGGGGTTAGATACACTATATACACTGACGCGTCTAGCGTTGGTCTGGGTTGTGTCCTTATGCAGAAGGACAGGGTAATTTTGTATGCCTCGAGACAATTAAGGAAGCACGAGGAGAATTACCCTACACACGACCTGGAGTTGGCAGCCGTCATATTCACACTGAGACTCTGGAGACATTACCTCTATGGAGAGGAGTTCGAGTTCTTTTGCGACTACAAGAGCCTCAAGTACATATTCACGTAGCGAGACTTGAATATGAGGCAGCGGCGATGGATGGAGACTTTGAAGGACTTCAAGTTCGAAGTCTCTTACCATCCTGGGAAGGCGAACCTTGTGGCTGACGCGTTGAGCCGCAAGAAGGCGATAGAGTTTACGGCTCCGCTGATGGTTGTTGAGTGGGATATGGTTGAGTTTTTGTGAGATTTTGAGTAGAAACTCACTGTAAAGGAGCCGTATGAGTTCATCGCACATGTGCAGGTGTGATCTCAGATCGATGACCGGGTTATCGAGGCGTAGAGGGATGATGAGCATTTGACTGAGATTCGAGAGTAGGCCAGTGATGATGCAGACGCCGAGTGGCGAGTTGGCACGGATGGGGACTTACGTTATCGTGGCCATCTATGCGTCCCAGATATCCCTGACTTGAGACGAGAGATTCTCGAGGCTGCGCATTGTACCAGACTCGCAATGCATCCAGGCAGTATGAAGATGTATCACGACGTGAAGAGGACTTATTGGTGAGAAGGCATGAAGACCCACATAGCAGAGTTCGTGTCCCGTTGTCTTACTTGCTAGCAGGTGAAGGCAGAGCATCGCCGACCACCTGGACTTCTTCAGCCTATGCCGATCGCAGAGTGGAGGTGGGACTTCATTTCCATGGATTTCATTTCAGGGCTGTCGAAGACGAGGAAGGGACATGATTCCATATGGGTGATCGTCGACCGTCTGACGAAGTCAGTGCACTTCCTACCGATCAGAGTCACGAACTCTGCAGACGAGCTGGCTAGACTATATATCAGAAAGATTGTGCGTCTGCATGGAGTTCCGTTAGAGATCGTGTCGGACAGAGACACGCGGTTCACTTCTATTTTCTGGACTCGCATTCAGGAGGCTATGGGTGTGAAGTTGAAGTTCAGTACTGCCTTCAACCCACAGACAGAGCAGGTGAACCAGATCTTAGAGGACATGTTGCGAGCTTACGCATTGGACTTCAAGGCCAGTTGGGATGACTGCCTTGCATATGCAGAGTTTACGTACAACAACAGTTTCCCGGCGAGTATCGGTATGGCACCTTACGAGGTGTTGTATGAGCGACCTTATCGAGCACCGCATTGCTGGGCAGAGGTCGGTGAGCGTAGGTTGATTGGCCCAGAGTTAGTGCAGGCGACGTCGGAGAAGATTGATATTATTAGATGTCAGCTTCTCACAGCGCAGAGTAGACAGAAGAGTTATGTCGATATGAGACGGCAGCCGTTAGAGTTCACGGTTGGGGATCATGTATTTTTACGAGTTTTCCCTATGAAGGGAGTCCTTCGGTTCGGGAAGAAGGGGAAGCTGCCACCACGATTCATTAGTCCGTTACAGATCCTTGATCGTGTGGGAGCAGTGGCTTACCGTTTGGCTTTACCCACGCCTCTCGCGAGCGTTCACAATATATTTCATGTTTCTATGCTGAAGAAATACGTTTCTAATCCTTCCTATATCATCAGATGGGAGCAGGTGCAGTTAGGAGAGGATGTTACATATATCCTGCGACCAGCGCGTATCCTAGACAAGAAGGAGCAGGTACTGCGTAGCAAGGTGATTCCCCTTGTGAAGGTATTATGGACGCATCACTTTGAGGAAGAGGCTACCTGGGAGACAGAATCCGAGATTAGAAAGTACTACCCACAGCTTCTCGAGGAGTACGAAAAGGTATAAATTTCGAGGATGAAATTTTTTGTTAAGGGGGGTATATTATAACGCCCTGGAAAAATCCGTACTTGGACTCGAGTACCAACTCGACCAAAAATCGCGTAGGATTAATTCCTTTGAAAAATAAGTGTAAGTTAGCTAACGCAACACTAGAGTAGCTGGGAAATAGTCCCTAATCACTTTAAATACGTTTTACAAGACCCAAAGCGAGTAGAACCAATGACGCTATAATACTCTAAAACCTCGAATCAAAGTCTAAACCGGTTTGTTCTCAGGACCTCTTTGAAACTTTATATTGGATCTAGAGCGCGCGTCGAAAGTTCGATACCTACAATCTTAGACCGTTATAACCGCCTAGCTGGACTTGACAATCATTTCGAAAATCAAGTCCAACTGACATTCACAGGCTATTTCATTGAGCGTGGAGTGAAGAGAGTGAGAATAGGGTTAGATTTGGAATTTAAAATTCAAATCTTGCACACGACTTGGCGCATTATTATTAAGCGTTCTGACCGTCAGAATTCAGCCAAATTACACCCTTGGATCAGGAAAAATTTCTATTTCATATCATGAGACTTGTAGACCTGATCTACGGGTGATGACCGCGGAACTGAAACTGGACCTCCACGTGCGATCTACGAACACTACTGCACTGAAAATGGGATGTGAGCGACATCCAACGTGCATGAACTTAAGTCCGATCGCGTTCGGCCAGGGGACCTCCAGAAATGTCTTTTTATACCGAAACAGCCCTGATTTGGTTAGGCATCAAGTAAACATTATTCCCAAGCCTATTTTGGGCATATTTTAGGTTATAAAAGGGGCTTAAACCCTCACTTCTCTCACCCATCCGAATTTGCTAGAAACCCTAGCTGGTGTGAGAGAAAAGGTGAGAGATTGTGAGAGAGAGTGGGAGAGATCTTCCTGCTGCTTGCACTACTTGTTGCACGTGCTTAAACAACGCGCCTCAATCACTTTCCCAGTGATTTCACCGCATTTCTAGGTAAGAAAATACCCCAAACACTTGCTGATTTAAGTTTCCTTCGGTTCCTTAGTATGGTAGCTTATACATCTTGTAAAATAGGTTGTCTGTTCGCCGTAGACGAAGCACATACGCTCCGTTCGAATCAATACACTTCTAGGGAAAATGTGAGGATTCTAGACGCTTTGATTGACTGTTTTCAACGCTTTCAATGTCGTTTAATAGTAGATTATCGACGACAACGCCGTTTGACATGTACAACATACTGTCCGTTTCCTGTTTCGTAAGCAGACGAAAAATATCAGATTTAGGGCATTTTAGTCATTTGTAGGAAATACTGTTTTCATCCACATTTTGCTGATATGATTGATATGGCTTCTTGTCGCATTAGGATATTAGGAATGCATGCATAATCACTTTGGCGAAGAGATTCGCCTAAATGCACACTTTGAGTCGACATACTATATGTAGACTTAAGTGTGTAGTCTAAGTGTTTGTATAAATGTTTGTATTAGTATGTATTGAATTAAATGGTGTTATGAATTAGTTTGAGATTGAATTCTCAAATAATATGCTGATGTAAATGATTTTCTACATGTTGACTATATGCATGATTTCATTATATGTATGAAATGCATGTGTTAGATGATTTACTTAAGTTGTATGTTATAATATGTGTTAACATGCTCACATTGTGTATTTCATTTCCATTACTATGATTGCTGATGTGAATTCATAAATGTTTGGGACTATACCTAGTCCAGGCAGTCGGCAACCGAGTAAATTCGTGGTTAGCTTATCTCTGCCACGAACGACGCGTCGATGAACGCGAGTCATGTTTTGGAGTTGGCGGCAGTGCTTAGGCCACACGAGGTATTTTATGCACTTCATGTCGTTTGACTTGAGATGCGCTCGTGCTAGTCGAGCCCGTCAAGTAACCCGACTGGCCATTATATGTTCACCTTGTATGAGTCATAACTGCTTGAACCTAGGGTACTGAACTTACCACTGTAAACCCTATTAACCATGGTACCTTGATCCATAAAGACTCATGAGCTGGGCATGGTGGTATGAGACACCGTGGTCGAGCTGTCGGCCTACGCTGGGGCCACAAACCTCCCCGTAGTGACCAGTGAGCACCTATGACTCGTGAGCAGATTATGGTGGTATGGGACACTATATTCTTGCTGTCGGCCTACACTGATCAGGCGACGAGTCCTTTGTAGTGACCGCGAGCATATTCTGAGTCTACGGGAGGCGATGACCCTTACGTATCAATGAGAGTACAGTAGGCCTGTATTGATTAGGTGATGGGAGAGCGGTGCAACGAGTGCGATTAACAACCCTGACAGCCCTAGTAGCGACCTACAAAATATACATCGTATGAGATTACTAGGAGTGACGACCCTAGACAGGATCTGTGTTGGGATTAATATAACGGAAGTATCTTAGTTTCCCAATCCTGCTGTATGAATGGACTAATAATAACTCGGTAATCATATCACCATCACATTGCATGTGCCTGGAAGATGTGGAGCACTGTGGGATGAAAGCATGCCGTGGGCGTAAGATGGTGCCGTATGAGGGAGATCGTCGGTGAGGGCATCCATCATGTCACGTCATATTGCATTAACAACAGTATTAGGAATGTATGATTTACTACTTTACTATTATCGCATGATTGATTCGAGAACATGCTAATCTTTGCTCTATTATTCCACTGAGTTAGCTACTCACTCCCACGTTACGGGATTGTATTTGCAACACCTACCAGACCATGTCTTAGATGCAGGTGAGACAGCGATTCAGGAGGCAGAGCCGTATTATGATGAGGACCAGGACGAGTTCTCATATAAGCTGTACCACGACGGCTTTACTTAGGTGGCCTGGATTGACGGGACTTCTCAGTGGGACTACTTTTGACATTTTAATTTTGCTTATTTACAAGTATATGAGACTCTGAGATGTATTCATACTTTGGAGACAGTTGAGATCTATTTTATTTTTCATACAGTGATATGTATATCTTTTAGTCTTCCGCTTGCTTTTATCACTGAATCTGAAGTATGAATTGCAGTTTTGGTATACTTTTACTCATGTGAATGCTTTAACTCAGACAACATTGAATCATAATCATTTGTGTTGCATAAGTGACGGTCTGGAACTCGGGAGTTGGTTTTATACACGACCCCCGATTTTCAGGGTATTACAGTCACTGACCTATTTGGAGAGGGATCGTCATAGGGGCGAGGTCCTCACCCCCCAAGGATATCGAAAACATGTGGGGCCCACATTGGATCCCCCCGAATTGAGTTGTTTGGGTTCACGAGTCCGTCGAGGCATTTATCGAGTCTCATTTGCAAATCAGAATGAGTTACGTAAGGTACAACACATGATTTTAGGGTAGGAGAAGCTAATCTATCCAAATAACCTATCTACATTATAAAATTCTAAAAACTAAGTAGTTAAAATCTCATTTTACGCATGTATTTATCATTTACAGTAAGTTTTAGTTTAAGTATAGTTTTTCACCATTTAAACTTTAGGATTTATATCTAATATGAAAGTACTTGGAGAAATTTGAAAAATGAGTTGGTGAAAGGTGAGATTTTGAAGGAAATGGGTTGAAAAGCGATTTTTAGACCTTGGGATTGATCTTTGAGAGTGATATGGTTGACTCATTGCTTAAGGACGTCTAACTCCAGGTGGACAAAAATCCTGGGTGTTACAATCTACCCCCCTTAAAAATAAATTCACCCCTGAAATTGGCGAAGGGTAATGAGTAAAGATTTTATTATACTTTTTACCTAAACTGTACTGATTCAAGTTTATATACATGGTGGGGTTTATACATCTATACTAGTCTGGCACATTTTTATCTATCCTCCTTAAAATTTACTCTTTATCTTTTGCTTATACTCTGATGGTTGGCTACAATTGATTTCTTTATCTATTTGAAGTCTTGACGACGATTCCCATCTACTTAGAGTAAGTTATATGTTTTCAGTGGTTGACCAGTACAGAGAGACGGTTGTAGTGGGCTTGATCCTGATACATTGATCATCTACCTGACCAGGGTAGAAGGCTCATTGTATCCCTTCCTAGTCCTGGTAGATCCTGGTCTTCTGATCGATCAAAGCAGTGAGTCCATTGGTAGTCTTCCAGGATTGAGAATTTGGTCAAGCCACGAATATTTTGCATTTTTACATTTCAGTAACTCCGTAGTCCGATCACTCTAAAAGCTTAGGGAATGCCTATCACTGAAAGATTTAAGTTCCTATTTATAAGGTTATACTTTGGGTCTTGATCTAGGAGAGTCCTCATATAAATTTATGTCCAAGGTAGGGATTAATAAACACTTTAATAAATCATCCTAAGGGGTTTCTAATCATATAGAGTCGGTCAAGGCTTTTATTATGTTCATATTTAACGAGTAGGTTTATGGATGCACTGACCTTCGCTCGCTCCCACTGTTAGGCATATGATTTAATATGAATGGGTTAAACACTTAAGCCCTAATTGTTTTCCTATAAAACTTTATTATTGACATTCTAAGGAAGTTCAGATCATATGTAATAACCTAACCTTACGTATAACCTGAATCAGTTTACTTCGATCCTGGACCAGTGGGGCAAGGGCCCACCCCGCTTCCGCTGTGCCACTCTAACCAAAAGGATGTATAAACTGACTTAACTAGGTTAAGCTCTTAATGTTCTACCTCCCTTAAAAATTATTCTCACCCTCAAGGCTCAATGATTTATGTCTTGATCCGTATGTCAGAACAAGGCGTAATTTAGGGTCGAAGTTGTCTGATTGAAATTGAGTTGCTTGAACTTGAATTTAACTACGCTCGAGCACTCCACGTATGCTCATACCCGCTGAGAAGGTCCTAGGGTTCACGTTATCAATTTATTGGATTCCCATACTGTCAGGTCTTTCAAAATCTAGGAGCACCACTTTAAGTCCAAAACTCTAAAGGCCTATGTGGCCAGTGGTCTTAAGTCGTGTTAAATGGGACTGCTTTCCTACTCCCACCTCAGAATTGGGAGTGACATGTTTGGTAGGTGGGTGGGTTGGGATTAAAATCAATTTCATAAGCTTTGGAAAATGGATCTTGTGTTGGAAAGTGCAAGATGGGATTTCCAAACCCCATGATGAAGAATTTCTAAGCGTAATTTGAAAGGAAAATCCCAGGATTTACTGTTAATTGCATACATTCCAACCATGGCATTAGAAACCATGGGATACACCCAATTTAGGGACAATACATTAGACATACATTTATTATTACTTTTACAGTTCCATCTGCCCTAATCTTACCTAATGCAGTTGGTCGAACGGCCCTAAATGTCCCATCATTTGGAAGTTTTGTAGGTTATGGGACATAAAAATATGAGTTTTGTGCCCATAAGAGAGGGGTATAAGGAAGGTGAAGAGTTTTAAAGAATAGTGGTGGATGGGTGTAAGATGTAGAAGAAGATGGAAGCTTGAGTGAGTAGAAATGGGGATATGAGATCATTTTGCATGGTCTCGGTTACGTATGAGCTATTCTACGGTAGTTAATCTCACCCGCCGGTGACACTTGGGATGCTAATGTGGTTTCTAGATTCCATCACCCCCTTCCTAAGTCAGATTGCGTCAATGTGCGTCGTGTTACCATAACCCAGGTCTAGTTTAATCCAAATCATGCTCTGATACCATATGTAACATGTCGAAAATCAGGGGTCGATCATAAACTTCACTCCCGAGTTCCAGAACATCACTTATGCAACATTTTCAGTGATGGATGAATGTCGGCTGTAGTAGTGTATAACACATGAAGTGGATTAAGCCAAAACAACATATCATATTCTAGAGACAGTTAAATTTTACAAGCGAAAGACTGTGATAAATATTTAAAATGTATAATTTATTGTAAGTCACCAGAGTGTGAACATGTTACCAGGTTAACTATATACATGTACATTCCAAAAATGAACAAAAAGAATATACATGAGTATTTTGAAAGTGCAAGATAACAAGTGTAATGACATCTAATCAGTAACCCTGTAACCCCGTCGATCAGAACCTGCATATAGGAGAAATCCTCCTCATCATCATAAAGTCTGGCTCTGCTTCGTAAGCAACGTCATCATCGAAAACTAAAACAGGGACTGGTTGGTGTTGCAAACACCGTCCCGTAACGTGGGAGTAGCTAACTCAGTGGAACAATAGAGTAAAGATTAACATGTTATCAAATCAGTCAAGCAGTAATGATAAATCAGTATAATCAAACATTCCTAGATACTCTTGTTAATGCAAAGATGAGATGCAATAATGATGCATGCCCTCACCAACATACTCCCTCATACGACACCATCTTATGCTCACGGCATGCTTTCGTCCCTCAAGTGCTCCACATCTTCCAGGCACATGCAATGCGATATGGGCATGATTACCCAGTTGTTATTAGTCCTTTTCATACAGCAGGATTGAGAAATTAAGGTACCTCCCTTGTATCATTCTCAATCAATGATCCATTCTAGAGTCATCAGTCCTAGATAATCTCATACGATGATGCAGTTTTAGGTCGCTGTAAAGGGCTGCCAGGGTTGTTATACGCACTCGTTGCACCGCTCCCCCATCACCTTATCAATACAGGCCTAGTTTATACTCTGTTTACTGTGGGAAAGCTCGTTGCCTCTCCGCAGATTCAGAGTATGCTCGAGGTCACTACAAAGGGCTACCAGGGCTGTTATATGCACTTGTTACACCACTCCCCCATCACCTTATCAGTGTAGGTCGACAGCTTGAATGCAGTGTCTCATACCACCATATTTAGCTCACGAGCTCTGGTTGCTCACTGGTCACTACGGGGAGGCTCGTGGCCCCAGTGTAGGCCGACAGATCGACCACGGTGTCCCATACCACCATGCTCGGCTCATGAGTCTTAGCGGATCAAGGTAACAAGGTTAACGGGGTTGCACTGGTAAGTTTGGTACCTTAGGTTCAAGCAATAGCATCCATACATGGTTAACATACATCGGGCTAATCGGGTTACTTAACGAGTTTGACTAGTACGAGCGCCCGTTGTGTTGATCGACATGAAGTGCATAAGAACCTCGTGTGGCTTAACCACTGTCGACAAGAAACGCACAACTCAGGTTCGTCAAACACGTTCTGCGTGACGAATACAACTCAGCCACAAACTTAGTCCGGTTACCGATTGCCTGGACTATTCAATAGCCCCAAACACATTCAATTACAACATGATGTCCTATGAGATAGTCAAAGTAGTAATGGAGCAATGATTCAAATCATACAATCAATTGAGCGAGCAATGATTCAAATCATACAATCAATTGAGCATGTTATAAAGTACAACATAAACATGAATCTGCACTTATGCATTTCTAAGTAAAAGCAATGAGTATGAAACAGAGTATATGGAGGAAATCATACACATCATTAGAGTGGCTGAGAATCCTTTCTCAACACCTATTTAAAGAACAGTTTACAAGCATTTATTCACACAGACATATTTACAAACACTTAACATACACATTATATAATACATGGTATGTATTGGTTAGCATACGTATTAGTGCGAGTCCTTTCGTCAACGGATTGCTGCCCACACAACAATCACATAGCCACGATGGTTAGTCATGGCGTACACTAACGCAAGGTTTATACTCATTTAGTCATTTTTATAAACACTTAGGCTACGCATTGTAACATACACGATGTATGTTAATATAACATGTATTAGGCAAATCCATTCACCCAGAAGTTGATACACGTGCATCTAGCATACATAGATAGCAATTAATCATGGCAAGCATAAATCCAAATTTTATACGTATACGGTATTTTCTATAAATATAAGAATACAGTATATTCAACATAATTAACATATAACTGAAAAATGAAACGGACAGCACTCTATGCATCTGAAATAACATCCACGTCAGGAATCTATCATTATCCGACATTGAAAGCTTTGAAAAATGACAACCTAAACATCTAAAGTCTGCACCTTATGTCGTAGAATCGCAACAAACTCGACAGAGACTCTAAGTCTTTGTCTACGGCACAAAGGTAACCTGTAGCATGAAATAGGTTATCTATTTCATCACTTACGCTATTCAAACCTCTAGACTAATTAGGGTTAGGTTTTCTTACCTAAGAACAGAGCTGGAATTGCTGAAAAAATGATGCAGACGTGATAGTTGAGTACGTGGAATGGCAGGGAAGAAGACCTGGATCGAACACCAACTCTCTCTCACACTTTCTCTCTCTTTCCTTCTCTCTTTTCTCCTTAGGGTTAGAAATTCGTATGTGAAGAGAAAAAGGGGTCTTAAGGTCCTTATATGGGCCCAGAATTGCCAAAAATAGGCTCAAGGTCATGGTATACTCAGGTTATGTCCAAATACGGACTGTTCCGTCTCAACGGAGCACTTCTGGAGGTCCCATTACTAAATGTGGTCGAACTTAAGCTCTCTAATATTGGATCTATGTCAAGCTAAGTTTTCAGTCTGGTCGGGTTTCCAGATCGACCGTAGCGGACCAGTTTCAGTTCAGCGGTTATGGGAACTCGATTAGAGCTACAAGTACTATGACATGTAAGGGCCACCTATCTTGATCCGAGGGTGAATTTGGGTTGAATTCTAACGGTCATAACACTTAGAAACAGCGCACAAGTGAAACGTGCCAGATTTCATAAAAATATGATTAATTTTCTAAATATCTTTCTTTTCTCACTCTCTTTACTCCAGATGTAATAAAATGGCCTCAAGACATTGTTTGGGAATGACTTCCGCGATGCTTGTCAAGTTCAATAATTCGGTCAATATCTTCTAAGTTTATCGCTATCAGACTTTTGACGTGCGGTCCAGGTCCGATACGAAGTTTCACGATGCTCCCATGAACAACTGGGTTTAGAGATTGATCCTAGGTTTTTAGGTAACATAGAGTTAGTATTCCTACTCATTTTTGGTCTTATAATTTATATTTAAAGTGTTTCAAGTTAATTCTACTGAGTATTCAGTTTGATACTTAACCAAATTCTACCCTAATTATGGTAAAATATGGTCCTAGGGCCATTCTATGCCCCATTTTGGGAACTTCTAGGTATCATATAATTTTAATTATTTTTTTGTGATTCATCATCAACTTTACCCTATCTCCACCAAATTTCATAAGATTTTGAGTTATAAAAAAATTCTAAAAATTCCAGAAGCAGCAGCTGTCCAACAAGTGATTTCCAGACAATTATCACAATGACCTACTTTAAACTATATTAGATATTTTATTATATTTTTTAAATATTTTTATATAAAACTAGACTCATTTAAATTCAATTTAGTTTTTGAATCACCTAAATCAGAGTTATAACGAAGGAGATATGATTTTTTAAATTTGACAAAATGTGAAGAAAAAATGCAGAAACCGGGTGGACGAGGCCTCACCGACTCGGTGAGGTCCTCACTGGTCACTGACCTATTTGGTGAGGGATTACCCCAGGGGCGAGGTCCTCACCCCCCAGGGATGTTGGAAACATGTGGGGCCCACCTTAGATCCCCCCGAATTGAGTTGTTTGGGCCCATGTGTCCGTCGAGGCATTTATCGAGTCTCATTTGTAAACTGGAATGAGTTACGCGAGGTACAACACATGATTTTGGGATAGGAGAAGTTAATCTATCCAACTAACCTATTTACAATATGAAATTCTAAAAACTAAATAGTTGAAATCCCATTTTACGCATGTATTTACCATTTACAGTAAGTTTTAGTTTAAGTGTTGTTCTTCACCATTTAAACTTTAGGATTTATGTTTAATATGAAAGTACTTGGAGAAATTTGAAAAATGAGGTGGTGAAAGGTGAGATTTTGAAGGAAATGGGTTGAAAAATGATTTTTAGACCTTGGGATTGATCTTTGAGAGTGATATGGTTGACCCATTGCCTAAGGACGTCTAACTCCAGGTGGGCAAAAATCTGGGGTGTTACAGTTTCCTTGTGCTAGGGATACATCTAATAGTTCCACTTTTAGACAGTCGCATATGGTTATACACACACACACACACACACACACACACACACACACACACACACACACACACACACACACACACACACACACACACACTATAAACTCATGGTGGACGATGGAAGTCGATCATCTACTCATCTCTCAATCTATCTTGGTTATGGAGGAGCCATGGTTTGAGAGAAAATGGGTGATGGTTCCGATGGAGTTGGAGTGATAGCCAGAATCTTCCTCTTTATAGATAGGAAGCGATTGAATCCTCCAATGCTTTCAATTAATTTCATGTATTCAGAGGCATTTTTCTCTATTATCAGTGCGTCCTCGAGCTCCCGGACAATGTCTGCCATGCATGGTCGGTAGGTAGAGAAAGGCTCAATGCATCCCAATGCCACCTCCACTACCCTCCACATTGCTTCTGCATGTATCCAGCCTTTATATTTGGATCCACAATTTCTTCAGTCCTTGATTCCTTGATAAATGGATTTGCCTGCACATGGAAGGAACTTACAAATTATAACAGCTTCTTCGCTGACAAGATTTCATTACAGAATACTGAAAATTCATAATGTGCAGATATGTATGTATGTATGTGTGTGTGAATGTATGTATGCATGTAGATTTTGCGTAAGCTAAACAATATGTCAAGTGAACCAAAAGAGAAGGTGAGGTGTTCAACCTCACCTATCAAAAGAATGCGATGAATGTAGATATAGAACCAGAGGAAATATGAAATGCTAGATCAAGAATTTTGCTCAAACCAACAAGTTATACATGTGTGGCCCACTTTTGGGTGAACCAACCCATTCATACAATCAACCCCATAATGAATGGGAGTATGTCAAGAATCTTCCTCATTAGATGATCCTAAGAGTCAGATGAGCCCTCATTAATGTAGACCATTGCCTATAATTTTGTATTCACAATCCACTAATCACATCGTAAGAACTGTCACTAGACCATCCAACAATGGACCCACCATCTAAATGTTTTAGACTACCAAATTTTGGAGCCACCCGACCTATTGATCGAGCTTCATATAACATGCCATAGTAAGGCCTAATTTCTGAAGAACTGAGTTTGTACCATAAAAACAAAGGATGGTTCATGATTTTTTTCAGAAGCTAGAAGGATAAATTTATAATTTGAATCCATACCCATTTGACCCATTGATCGAGCTTCATATAACACACCACTTTTGGCAGATAGCTGCCGAGTGGAATAATACCTTAAATGTAACAACCCAAGCAATTCAGACAATAGTTTAAGAAATTATATGTATAGAACTAATGAAAGAGAATTCAAACTTACTCTGGATCCAAGTATCCCGTTGTTCCTCTTACTTCCAAAGAAGCCGCGCCATCCCCTTCTTGAGGAGCGTATTTGAAAGGTCAACTCAATCAAAAACTCATGTGGGCCACACCACCAAAACAATGAAATGTATGTTAACAAAGATGTCAATCAATTCTGAAGTGTCAACATGCTAAAAGCATGTGAAGCTTATATGATTAATTTTCATTTTTTTTTAGTAGTACCTGAAATGAACAGAGTGCTTTTCAATGTGGAAAAGTAGAGGGTTGATAACCTGCAGAGTTATGATTTGAGTCGGCCAATTTTAGTACTTGTAATTACACTCCTATGAAATCAATTCACCCCATACGGTATCCCTGGTCAGCATCTAATAGATCAAAAACATATGAATCCATAACAAGACTAGATATGAACCTTGTCAGAGGTCACCCTACTGAATATAGGATCTTGCCTGTGATGAGCTTTTATTGATTCTGTATGATCACTAGAGAATTATGATGATAAATAAAATCAATTTTCAAGGATATTCATACAAGTAAGCTAATAAAGCATGAACATACTTTAAAATTTTACATTCTACTTAGTGAGGAATTATTCAAAAAAATAAGAAAAATAAAAATCCAATCCCAGCCACAACCACAACCACAATTATTTAAAAATAATAATAATAATAAAAGAAATTCAATCCCTAATTATCTAGTTCTTTTCACCTAAAAATAGTTACTTGGTAAGGAATTTGGTGGTGGGGTTATACTAAAGATAATGTAGCTCAGTGAACTTACAGTATGGAAGATGTGCCACCACCCAAAAATGCTTGTGTTACTTAACGGTATCGGAGATAACCTATACCTACGATCAACTAAAATGGACACTTCAACTAAATGAAGTAAAGAAACTGACATCACAGCTATAGATCATCAACAGTGTGGCTTAGGAAAAAAAAGAATAGAAAAAATAAAAGACAAATTAAGAAAATACAATAATTCTTAATCAACTAAATCTAAGAGATTTTCGGTGCATTGCATCAGTTCCTGATATTGCAAGATAACGAATCACCTACAACTAGTCATATGGGAGCAGACACACTTTCCTCTGTGTCAAACCCACCCGACAAATCAAGCAAACTCCATTTGACAAGATCAACAGCAACATTCAGCATAATAGACATTCATATCAATGCAAATATAGTAATGCCACACCGTCATTGATTTCAACTACTGCTATTTCAATGCAAGTTGCATAAATTTGATCACGCTACAAATAACAACTAGTCGTATGGTGACCGAGGATGTAGATCTTGTGGGCCACTGCGTGGATGGACTGTTGGGAAAAGCCCACAACTACAACCACTTCAAGATTTGCAGAATCTAAGATTGAGAATCTTTATAACATAACCTAACAAGCAATTTCAAAAAGCAAGGAGTTGGTCAACTGCAACAACTAGTCTACAACATTCAAAAGAATAATAAGTGGGACAGAATAGTGACTTTTAACCTTGAGTTCTCCCACAGAAGCTGAAGCTTCATGTTAGATGTTGATTTCATAATGCCCTGAGGCAAAGAACCCGATAACCCAAATCAAAAAATATAGAAGCACATTAATATAAATGAAAATGCATTAGGCATTAACTAGCATACAAAGTATAGACAACTAGGTAGAATGTCCTTGTTACATAAGTTGCAGCATCCAGTACTCTAAACCATTAATTTCAATCCTCTTGAGTAGGCACAAAGGGCTGGCATTATGTCCCATATAATCCCATAACTGTCAAAATAGCTGCAAACAAACCAATCAAAAGAAGTCACTATAAAAAAAAAAAAAAATAAATAATAATAATAATAATAAGGCTTCCAGAACTGTATAAGCCTAATGTTTGTATCCATCAGTGGGCAGAACTTCTATGTCAACCATACAAAGACCTTAGAGTTTTTCTTTTTTTGGTAAAAGAAAACCAAATCTACATATGACAATTGCTATCATTATTAACGTATTCGTCTAAACAAAGCAATCAAAACTGAAAACAGATAAACCAGTAATGAAATTGTGTTGTAATGTGGAAAATAAAGAGTAGACAGGTGAACCCCCAAAAATAATGTTCTGTTTGTTTCAAGTACTATTTTCAAGGAACAATATATTACTTTGGCTTTGTGAAAGCACTGCATCAAAAACCAATTTCACAGGGTACCATTGTGCATGTATCCAGGTATCTGGTACAACATCGTGAAGTATATGCTATGTGGCTCCAATGAAGAAGTTCCATGTATCACAGTTCAAATTGATATGAGTCAGTTGAAATAAACAAAAAGAATTATGGATGGGAGAAGTTGACAAATAGAAGAGCATGTCCTGATTAGAAAGACTATTACAAGATCAATCAGAAAGATGGGAGAATCACCTGCATGACCTGTATGCAGCATTCAACTTTCTAGAAAATTTGTAATTTGCCCTTAGTTGTTGTAACTCAACTTCAAGTCCACGGACATACATCCATGTGCATGTGATGTAAGACAAATTAAAAAGTTAAACATTATCATTAACTGAGAACTTTGGAACATCAAAGTCGGTTATTGCTTAGGGAACTGAGTTGGAAGGAGAAATTACACCTATAATAATAATACAAAATGTTGCTCAAAGGAACATTAAAAGCCAGGATAATAGGTCAACATTACTACTTATGGATGAAAAGGCGTAAAGATGAGAATTTCATATTAAAACTACAAGAAAACACCACTAGCAAATTAGATGAGAAGAAAGCACCTCAGAATCAGGAAGAATAACAAAAGCTAAAAGATTTTTACCTGTAAGTACTAGTATAAGCACCTCATACAATCATATGATTCTTAGCAACTTAAAACTAACTAAACTGCAAATAATAGGCAAAAAAGTTAATATTACTAAAGGAGATGAATTAGACAACTAAAATAGAAGAATCATGTCTTTTGTAAGGTGAAGACAAGTAAACCAGGATTGGAAAACCAATAGTCAACACAACCAAAGCAATTTTCAATTGAAAAGCAAAAATCAAGTCTTTTTTTTTTTTTCACTAGGTAAGTTTGTCTCCATCCTAAGACCTCAATGTTGAAGCACAAAGCACGTTCCATTGAGATACAGGCATGGACCCCCAACACCATACCTTGTAAGTGAAACAATTTCATTCATGGATTGTTTAAACCAAATAATCAAAGTCTAACAAAGAAGAATGAAATAATCAAAGTCTATGTCATGCTTTGGGACTCTAGCCAATTTTTCTAATCAAAGAAAGTTCAACACAATTCATCTTGTCAAAATCATTTTTCTTAATGGAAAAATGTGAATTAGACCAAAGATGCTAACAGATGTTCTCATGATAGAATTGAAATGGGAGTGACAGGAATCATTATTTCAGCTCTCATTTATCAGAAGTTTTGTAACATACTGAAGTAATTAAGTTCAAATTACCATTTCAAGGACCTTTCTCAGCATTAGACAACAAATCAATTTTCAAGGAGAATTGATGAAAGAAAACTAACAATACTTTCAGCAAAAATAGTTCTGAATGGGCTATTGCAGGAAGCATGAAACATGCAAAGAACAAAGATAGAGTTACACCTTTCATTGTAGAAGCTTTTATAACAGACTTAGATTCCTTATTAGCATCCTGCAAAAATAAATAAATAAATAATAAAAATTGAGTTGTGGCTTTTGGGTTTTCTCAATTACATCAGATCTTTTATTCAAGTCACAATACAAAATAAAATTCAAATCTTTTAAGGCCTGATTGAGTATCATCAACTTAATGCAAAGATAATCTACAAGCTCAAAATAGAGCTAATCACAGGTTCACCAGGCTGGAAATAATCCATTAATCTAAATACATCTTTTATGCTGCATTTTGAAACACACCTGAGTTATATTGCAATTGTTCATTTCAATTAGGTGGCAATGATCGAATTGTATGGACGGTTAGTGTTATTCATAATGGAGTACAAATTGCAATTAAATTCCTTTCTAGTTGAACTTGGAGTAATGATCACACAATACAAATACTATGATAGTTTCAAATTGGTCATTTCAGCTTCACTGAAATGATTATTGCATTTCTAGATGATACCATGTCCAAACACAACCATAGCCTTGCATATAATCTCACCTTGAGCTGTCCTCAAAAACTGTCCATACATATTAACTTTGAAATTATCTATAAGTCGGAGAAATTGAATGTTAATCTATATGCAAATAGAGATCATCATAGTTCCAACTCCACTTATGTTCCCAAAATGAAAAGAAAAACCATTGAATATCATTCAAAGTATAGACATTCACTTCAGTTTAAATAACAACACACAACTATAGCAAGGGGACTGCTCAGCATCCAAGTCCTTGACTAACCACATTCTAGTCATTCAATGCATAACAAAGCCTTTTAGGTAGGTGCAAGAAATCAATGTGAACGTCTCTCAAGAGGAAAAGGAGAAGACACTCAGAAAGTGACTTGCGAAAGGACCAACCAAAGATAAAGGATCATCTGATGTCAAGGAATGGTGGTTTGGCTCCAACATACTTTATACGGTAGACTACAGTTTTAAGTGGACTTAATGGTTGAGAAATATCTCACTTGAGACCTTCATTATAAATATTGGCGAGCCAGGAACTTCATGTTGAACTTACTTGAACAAAGCTTTCACTTCATCATCATTATGAACCTAATTAAGAGGATGAAGAAATATTTAATAAAAAGTGGTAAATAAAACCAAATGAAAAGGTCGGTCCTAATTGCAAACTAATGATGAAACAAAAAAATATTATAAAAATATAACTTCTCATTTTTCAAAAGCTAAAAGTGACTTCCCTAAATAGCTTTCTAAATCTTCTTCTGGCATAAACTCTTCATAGGATCAAACTAGCTAAAACCTTGTTTGATGTCAACAGTTTTGAAATTGAGGCAACTAGAAATCTTGATGTACCTCATGTCTTGAGGAAGTCGGGATGCAAACCACTGTAACCAACAGGTCACAGGTCAAGCACCAATCACAAGATTGATTCACTTTTAGATAATCTTATTTGGAGATTTACTTCTAGAATAAGCAGGAAAGAAAGGAGATATGTCCTCACTCCTCAGTCCTTAGTGATAGGAAAACCACATTGTGATCAAGTATGATACGTACCTTTCTTATCCCTTTACCACCACCACCCCAAGATGCCTTGATCATAGCAGGGTAACCCACCACCTGAAAACTTGCCATTTGCCAGTATTATTTGATGAATTATATTTTAGATCAAATGGCCCATCTAGGGAGCAGCCCACTTCACGAATGGTCTGTGTCACTGAAAGATGATGCCCTCCCTGCAAAAAAACCTCAACTCAAATGAAAAAAACTGGATTACCGAGAGCATGGGTTACAAAAAATTCAACCACCCATACCACTTCAATCAATTTAAGACTAGAAAAACTCCGCATTCCATTACAGTAACACAAAACAAGACTACCTCAATTAAAAATTTAGAAAAAAGAAAAAAAATTAAAGAAGATAAACAAGCAACTACTGTAAAAGGAGAAATTAATGTACTGAACTGATGAAAGAAAACCCCAAATGAAAAAAAGATAAACCTTATTTACTTCTTCTTCTTCTCAATGATGGGAATGAAAGAGGTCGAAAAAGCCCATGTATGGAAGGGAGGATGAGAAGAGAATGAAGGAGAAGAGAAGAGGCATTAATGGGCTTCTACAATATTAGATACCACATGTGTGGGGATTGTTGTGGGATGGTGGATGTTGCAAGGAGAGGGAGATCGAGAGAGGGAGTGAGACTGAGAGGGAGATCGAGAGAGAGGGTTGAGATCGGGAGAGGGAGATCGAAAGAGAGGGAGATCAAGGGAGAGGGAGATCGAGAGAGAGGGAGGGAGAGTGAGAGGGAGATCGAGAGAGAGGGAGGGAGAGTGAGAGGGAGATCGAGAAAGAGGGTTAAGATTGGGAGATCGAAAGAGAGGGAAATTGAGAGAGGGAGAGGGAGATTGAGAGAAGGAGACGGAGACGGAGATGGTGATGGATGCAAAATGAGGGATTTTAGGGCGTTTTGGCGTAAGGAAATGATAAAAATAATTCGATAATCTGGGGTAGATTTACAATAATGTGACTCTCAGGCCATGTGGGGTCCACTCAGAGGTTACTAATCGAATCCATTCCGTCCATCTGTTTCAAAATAAAAAATAAAACATAATAATAACATATAAGAAGATCCAACACTCAATTGGGACACACCAACAAAACAGTGGAAATAACAGCGCATATTAGTGACGATTTGAGTATGGTTTATCACCATTTCAAATCAGGAATGCTTAAAGCCATTTCAGAACCAAAATTCCAACCGTACTAGTTTGATGATTTTGGTGTAGTGGTGCTGCACGTTCTTTAGTTTGCACACACCACATGTTGTGTAACACCCCGTCCATTCCGTACCACTTTTTATGCATATGTGCATGATGATCAATGCCCTTAGCCAACCTGGACTAGCCATGCATAGTGCACTCCAAACTAACCGAAACCCCAAGGCTTCGAAACTGATTTCATATCAACCACCCCATCGCTGCGATTATGTAGGTATCACTCGTGCATCTGTATGACGCTCCATTAGTGAGATACGCTGCAAAGAATCGTTAGTGTATCATGTGCGCATGTCGCCATATGCCCAATTTCACACATGTGCACAACACATGCCATGCACACATGTATGCCACACATGGGTGAGAGAATCTCTACCCATGTGTGTGATGTCACCCTCCCAAGCCATCCCTCTCTCATGTGCTTCCCAAAGTCAACTTCTCTCCATACCATACCCTATGCATAACATCATCACACCATGCCATCTCATGTCCCTTTAATCCACCATTAATTACAAATCATAATTTAATTGCCATAATCATAGTCTAAGTTAACTAAGATCACATTAATTGAATCTAACCACATTTTAACAACTTCATTACAAATAGTCCTTCATCCCTTAGCATTTCACCATTTTCTACACAATGAGAGAGAGAGAGAGGGGTGATCTTAGGGGGTCATCAAGTCCATCAATCACATCCCTTCCATCCATCTCAACCATCCATCTAATCCATCAAGGTGAGTGCACCCCCTCCACTCTTATGGTTTGTTTTCTTTTTGATTATTTAGATGATTAATAGTGGTGATGATTTGATGATAATGATGTGATGTAACACCCCGGATTTTGGCCAATCTGGGATTTGACGTCCTTAGGCAGTGGGTCAACTAAAACACCTGAAAAATCGCTCAGAACCTACTTCCATAGCCAAAGAAACCACTTAGGACTAATTCCTTTAGAAACTAAGCATAAGTTAGCTAGCGCAACGCTGGAATAACTGGGAAATAGTTCCTGATCACTTTAAATATGTTCTACAAGACCCAAATCGAGTAGAACCAATGACTCTATAATACTCTATAACCTCAGACCAAACTCTAAGCAGGTTTGTTCTCTGGACCACTTTGAATCTTTGTATTGGATCTATACCGCGCGTCGAAAGTCCGATACCTCCTATCTTAGACCATTAGAACCGCCTAGCTGGACTTGACACTCATTTTGAAAATCAAGTCAAACCGATAATCACAGGCTATTTCATTGAGCCCGGACCGAAGAGAGTGCGAATAGGGACAGAATTGGAATTTCAAATTCAAATCTGGCACACGACTTGACGCGTCAGTATTGAGCGTTCTGACCGTCAGAATTCATCCAGATTACACCCTCGGATCAGGAGAAATTTCTATTTTTTATCATGAGACTTTCAGCCCTGATCTACGTGCGGTGACCGCTGAACTGAAACTAGTCCACCACGTGCGATCTGCGAACCCTGCCAGACTGAAAACTTAATACGTGCTAGATCTGGTACGCATGAGCTTTAGTCCGATCGCATTCAGCCAGGGGACCATCAGAAAGCGTCTTTTGGACCGAAACTGCCCCGAATTGGATATGCACTAAGTAAACTTTGTACCGGAGCCTGTTTTCGGCGTTTTTAAGCTTATAAAAAGGGTTGAAACCCTCACTCCTCTCTCCCATCCGAATTTGTAAAAATCCCTAGATTGGGAGAGAGAAAAGGTGAGAGTTTGTGAGAGATGGTGGGAGAGTTCTTCCTGCCACTTGTGCTACGTGTTGCACGTGCTTAAGCAACACACCTCTATCGCTTTCCCGGCGATTCCTCTGCTTTTTCAGGTATGAAATACCCTAGAAAGTTGCTGATTTGAGGTTTACTAGGATTCATAGCTTGTTAGCTGACGTAACTCGTGAATTAGGTTCTCTTATCGCTGTAGACGAAGCGTATACGCTCCGTTCGAATTTGCACATCCATAAGAGACAAGGTGCGGATATTAGACGCTTTGATTGACTGTTTCCAAAGCTTTCAATGTCGTTTAATAGTAGATTCTTGACGGCAACGCCGTTTGACATGTACAACATGCTGTCCATTTCCTGTTTCGTAAACCAACGAAGAATATGAGATTTAGGGCATTTTAGTCATTTATAGGAAGTACTGTTTTCATTCATATTTTGCTGATGTGATTGACATGAATTGTTGTCGCATTAGAATGTTAGGAATGCGTGCATAATTAGTTTGGCGAAGAGATTCGCCTAAATGCGCATCTCGGGTCGACATACCATATGTAGACTCAAGTGTGTAGTGTAAGTGTTTGTATAAATGCTTGTATTAGTATGTATTGAATTAAATGGTGTTATGAATTAATTTGAGATTGATTTCTCAATTAATATGCTGATGTAAATGATTTCCTACATGTTAGCCATATGTACGATTTCACTATATGTATGAAATGCATATGCTTGATGTTGCACTTAAGTGGTATGCTATAACATGTACTTGATGATTTCCTTATGATTTAGTTTGAGATTGAATTCTCAATTAATAGGCTAATGGAGAGGATTTCCTATAAGTTGGCGATATGCATAATTTCATTATATGTGTGAAAGACATGTGTAGGATGATTTACTTAAGTTGTACGTTATAACATGTGTTAACATGCTCACATGGTTGTATTTCATTTCCATTACTCTTACGTGAATGCTGATGTGATTCCATGATTGTTCGGGACTATACTTAGTCCAGGCAGTCAGTAACCGAGCGAATTCGTGGTTAGCTTATCTTCGCCACGAACGACGCGTCGATGAACGCGAGCCGTGTTCTGGAGTTGGCGGCAGTGGTTAGGCCACACGAAGTGTTTTACGCACTTCATGTCGTCAACTTGAGATGCGATCGCGCTAGTCGAGCCCGTCAAGTAACCCGACTGGCCGTTGTATGTTCACCCTACATGAGTCATAACTGCTTGAACCTAGGGTACTGAACTTACCATTGTAAACCCTGTCAACCATGGTACCTTGATCCACGAAGACTCATGAGCCGGGCATGGTGGTATGGGACACCGTGGTCGAGCTGTCGGCCTACGCTAGGGCCATAAACCTCCCCGTAGTGACCAGTGAGCACCTAGACTCGTGAGCAGATTATGGTGGTATGGGACACTATATTCTTGCTGTCGGCCTACATTGATAAGGTGATGGGGGAGCGGTGCAATGAGTGCGAGCAACAGCCCTGGCAGCCCTTTGTAGTGACCGCGAGCCTATTCTGAGTCTACGGGAGGCGACGATCCTTCCGTAGCAGTAGAGTACAGTAGGCCTGTATTGATAAGGTGATGGGGGAGCGGAGCAACGAGTGCGTGCAACAGCCCTGGCAGCCCTTGCAGCGACCTACAAAATATACATCGTATGAGATTACTAGGAGTGACGACCCTAGATAGGATCTGTGTTGGGATTGATACAAGGGAGGTACCTTAGTTTCCCAATCCTGCTGTTTGAATGGACTAATAATAACTCGAAAATCATATCACCATGCCATTGCATGTGCCTGGAAGATGTGGAGCACTTGAGGGTCGATTGCATGCCGCGGACGAAGATGGTGCCGTATGAGGGAGATCGTCGGTGAGGGCATACATCACGTCATGTCATATTGCATTAACAACAGTATTAGGATTGTTTAATTTACTGCTTTACTATTATCGCATGATTGATTTGATAACATGCTAATCTCTGCTCTCTTATCCCACTGAGTTGATCACTCACTCCCACGTTACGGGATGGTATTTCCGGACACCCACCAGTCCCTATTGTGATTGCAGATGATGGCGCGGCCTGCGAGACGGAGCTGGACTTGATGATGATGAGGAGGATTCCTCCTTTATGTGTGATCTGATTGACGGGATTACAGGGAGGTTGATTAGATACCTTGACACTTGTCACTTTATATTTTCAGCGCACTCATGTATATTCGTTTTGTTTATTTTTTAGAGTATACATGTATGTATATAACCTGGTAACATATTCACACTCTGGAGACATACAACTGTTTATATATGCTATACCTACTATCACAGTCTTCCGCTTGTTAATTTAACGGTCTCTGGAGTATGATATGCTGTTCTGGCTTAATCTCACTCATGTTTAATACATTATCACAGACAACATTCAATCATACATATCTATGTTGCATAAATAACATTTTGAAACTCGGGAGTGGAGTTTTTACTCGACCCCCCGATTTTCGGGATGTTACATGTGATCAATAGTGTGGATGTATAGGAGAATACATATAAAAAGATGATTAATAGTTGTAATGATATAATAGTTAATGGTGTGGATGTATAGGAGGATTCATACAAATAATAATATTAATAATTTGTTATAGACTTTATGTGGGACACATTGATAGTGGGTCCCACCAAGACCTTTGTATGCTATCCAATCAGTCTCGGGTGGCCCATTGGGCTAGCCACACACACGCATGCACACATGTGCACACCACACCATAAAATAATAATAATAATAATAATAATTAAATAAATTTCTTTTAAAAAAGGAGGGACGTTGTTGCTGCCAACATCCAGAAGACGTTGTAGCAAGCATCGCCCCATCTACTTTAAACGGGCAGGGTTGTGGGTCCACAACGGGCCCCACCCACGATGTATGTATTTAATCCACGCCGTCCATCCAATTTTCCAGCTCATTTTAGGCATTGAGCCTTAAAATGAAGCCAATCTAAATCTCTAGCAAGCCACACCATCAAAAATATTATTTTAATAGTAATAATATGTTAGGGTCTACTGTTATGTTTCTGTACTTAAATACTAAATATTGAGCTTGTTAAATTTATCTCAGGCCATAAAATCCCACAGATGGAGTGGATCGCCATGATGTAGGCCCCACCTATGAAAATCCATCAAAAAATAAAAATAAAATAAAATAAAAAATATAACCGCTAATGCTATTGTTGTCAACATCCAGAGGACGTTGCAGCAAACAACATCTACTGCTTGGAATGAAGGCATGGACTGTGGGTCCCACCACAGGCCCCACCATGATGCATGTCGACCATCTACACCATGTATTTGATGGGTCCCATTTAAAAATAGCTCACCTCCAAAAATCAGCCGTACACGGAACTTAGGTGGTCCACACCATCAAATATCATGTGAAGGCATGCTAAAACATATAAAAGTACTTGTTAGGGCCCTCTTAAAATTTTGATGCATCTGAAACTTGGACTGACCCCTCCACCAAGTGGGACACACACAATGGATGGATTGGATCTCTCAAGAGACCCACTTTTATGAGAAATATATATATATATATATATATATATATATATATATATATATATATATATATATATATATATATATATATATATATATATATATATATATAAGAAAGGGCGTGGAGGAGTTGACGTCCTCCCTAGACATCCAGAGAGGGCAAGACCACCTTTGGGGTGAAGTTTTATGGGGATGATCATGGCCACACCATGATGTATGTGCTAAATTGTAACGTCCTAGAAAATTTCGTACAAAGACCCGAGTACCACCTCAAATAGAATTCACTTAGGATTAAATCCTTTAGAAATTAAATGAGAATTAACTAGTGTTAAACTCGATTACCTGTGAAATTAGCACCAATCACTTTAAATACGATCTGCAAGACCCAAAACTTGTAGAAACGTTAACGCTACACTACCCTGAAATCTAGGATCCAACTCTAAACCCAGTTGCTCTCGGGAGCATTCAAAAATCCTGTATCGGACCTAGACCGTACATCGAAAGTCCGATAGTGATAAACTTAGACAAATATGATCACCTGGTTGGACTTGACGATCACCTCGAAAATCAAGTCCAGATAAGGTCCTAAGACTATTATCTGGAGTCCGAAGTGAAGTGTGTGATAAAAGTGAATCTATTTAGAAATTAAATATAAATTTAAGTAATCTGAGTCGTGTCACATGTGTGTCATTTATAAGCAATCTGACCATTGGATTCTGACCCAAATTCACCCTCGGATTAGGGGAGATGGCCCACACATGCCAATGTACTTGTGGCCCTGATCAAGTTTCGGTGACCGCTGAACTGAAACTGGTCCGCCACGGTCAATCTGAAAAACCAATCAGATTGAAAACTTAACTTTCTCAAGATCCAATATCTGTGAGCTTAAGTCTTACCGCATTCAGCAAAAGGAACTCCAGAAATGCTCCGTTGGATTAGAACAAGCCCGATTCGGTTATAACCTAAGTATACCTTGGCCCTGGGCTATTTTTGTTAGTTTTGGGCCTATATAAGGACCTTAAATCCTCTCTCATAAATTTCATACGAATTCTCAAACCCTAGCTAAGAAAGAGAGAGAAAAAGAGAGAGAAAGTGAGAAGTAGGAGTTTCATCCAGGGACTCTTCCCAATTTCTCTACGTGCCTAATCCACCTATCTGAATCGTTATCTCGGTGATTCTAAATCCACATTTGGGTAAGATAATCAAACCCTAACTTGTTTTAGAGCTTAGAATAGTCTAAGTGTTGATGTAGCTAACCTATTTCATATTCTAAGTTGTCAATCCACTGTTGACAAAGACTTATCATCTAAATCAAATCCGTTACGCATTTTCCAGTTTAAGGTGCAGATTATATACGTTTAGGTTATGGTTTTCAAGGATTTCATTGTCAGATAATGATTTATTACTGACGTGGTTGCCATTACATATGCCAAATGCGATATTTGTTTCGTTTTACGTATATATACGATCTATGTTGTGTATAGACTATTTCATGATTTTGTTGAAATGTTTGTAGACATTTGAAATCTGATGTTGTGGTTTCCATGATTAATTGTCATAGTTAGATGATTGTTACATATGCGACAACTCCTTGGCAAAAGGATTTGCCCTAATATGTAATATGGCCGATATACGTGATGTATGTTGAAAAGTGTAGTCTAAGTGTTTATGAAAATGTCTGAATGAGTTAGTAATTAGTAAAGTGTGATTTATGAGGGAGTTGAGATGTGAAATCCCAACTACCTTGCTTGTGTGTATGATTTTCTCCATGAACTGTTTAGCCTAATTATTCATGTTAATTATGTATATGATTTCCTCCATGTACTGTATTCATGTTTAAGTTATATTCCATAATATGTGTATATGATAGTAGGATTTGACTCAAATATTCATTATTGTTATTGTACATGGTTGGGACTATATCACAGTCCAGGTAATCGGTAACAATTCTTGAACTGGTGGCTGAGGTTTCTTTCGCCACGCAGGATGTGTTCGACGAATCTGAACCGTACTTGGGATGTCCGCAGTGGTTAGGCCACACGAAGTGCTTATGCATTTTATGTCATTAAATTCAATATGTGACTATCGAGCTTATCAATTAACCTGATTGACCGATGTATGTTCACCTTATTTGGATGCTACTGTTTGAATCTAGGGTACCAAACTACCAGTGAAATCCCGTTAACCTTGGTACCACGATTCGCTAAGACTCACGAGCCGGACATGGTGGTATGGGACACCGTGGTCGAGTTATCGGTGTACGTTGGGGCAACGAGCCTCCCTGTAGTGACCAGTGAGTAACCTATATTCGTGCTGTCGGCCTACATTGATTGGTGATGAGCCCTTTGTAGTGACCTCGAGCATACCTTGACATTGCATTGAGGCGATGAGCCTTATTGTAGTATCTAGGATATAACTAGACCTGTATTGATTGGTGACGAGCCCTTTACAGTGATCTATAACTACAATATCATATGAGATTATCTAGGACTGACGACCCTAGAATGGATCATTGTTTGGGAATTGATATAAGGGAGGTACCTTAGTTTCACATTCCTGCCATATCAAAAGGACTAATAAGAACTTAGTAATCACATTCATGCACCACATTGCATGTTCTTTGGCGTGGAAGAGCACTTTCGGGTGGTTGCCCTATACACCGTAAGATGAAGACGTTGAGGGAGTGCAGGCGAGGGCATGCATCATTACCTCATATCATCCTTGTATTAACAAGAGTACCTAAAACATGTTTAATTGTACTGCTTGACTGAATTGATAACATGTTAACCTTTACTATATAGCTCCACTGAGTTGATAACTCACTCCCACGTTCTAGGACGGTGTTTAAACACCAACCAGACTCTATCTTAGTTGTAGATGGTGATGTGACCAACCAGGCAGAGTAGGAGTTTGAGGATGATGAGGAGGCATTCTCCTTCATGCAGTTCTCAGGTGGGTTCATGTGAGCCTTGTCTTGAGTGACAGGGATTCAGGGTTATGTTTGTAGTGGTTTATCACATTTTGATATTTATATTTTGAGACAATACATGTAATTATGACCTGGCAGAGCATACATATCTTAGGGACCTATATTAGTATATATATTTCTTCTAGTCTTCCGCTTGTGTATGCTAACTGTCCCTAGTTTATGTTTTCTGACTTGGCTTAATCTACTTCATGTTTCATGCACTAATATAGACAACATGCAACCATCATTAAACATATTGCATAAGTGATGGTCTGGAACTCGGGAGCTGAGTTATGCTCGACCCTCAATTTTTAGGGCATTACAAGTTGATATCAGAGCATGATTTGGATTAAACTGAACCTAGGTTATGGTCACACGACGTACGCTGATGCCACTTTAGCATAGGAGGGTGTGAGAAAAATCTAGAGACAAGTGTAGGATTCCCAATTTCACCAATTGATGAAAGTTTACTGAAAATGATCATCGAGATCAAGTCCCTGCATACTCGCGATCACACACAACGACCCTAAACCATGTTTAGACCGTCAATTGACGGGTTTAGACAGTGTATCATCCCATTCCAACCGTTAAAAACTAGTAAATGTGAATATATATCAGGTTCAATTCGAAATGACCCAAAACGAGTTGAAACAGAATAGGGGGCCTAATGGGACATTTTTAAGGGGACCCAGGGTGGGACCCATACCTTTTTGGGATCCAGGGCATAGGAGGACATCGCCCCACTGGTGAGTCCTCGCCGGACTGTCCAGAGAACGGTGAGGCCTCGTCGCCCAGTGGGCCTGGACGGGCTGGGCAGGTCGGGCCGACACCCTTAGGGCGTTGTGTGGCCCACTGATGTATGTTTTATCAGTTTTAAATACCCCCAAATTATCTTCCCTTCATAAGCTACCACTCCAAGTTTTCATTTTCTTGAAAAGTCTCTCAAAACTCCACAGAAATCCCTCTCTAAACCCTTTCTTCTTCCATTTTCGTGCACCCCCTCTCTACCCATTTTAAAACCCACCTTCATTGTTGATTTCTCTTTTTTTTTCTTCCCATTTAAGCACTCAAATCCCTACTTTAAGTCTCAAATTCGTGGAAACCCCATCATTCCTTCCATTTCTCTCTTTTCTTTCATTTTTTATGGCCCTATTCGAGCTTGTTACGGCCATATTTTTCATTTCCACCATCCTCTCTTTGATGGAATAGAAGAGTGCTTCCATAGATGAAGCCGGGCCTAGTCGCCCAACCCATTCAAGGAGGCCGAGAGGTGCCACCGTGAGTACAACTGCCACTCGAGAGTTACAGACAAAGTGGGATCTAGATCCCCATGCTCACATAGGAAGGGCTTTGTTGGCAGAGTTGTCTCATGGAGTTTATGAGGGTCGTAGGGTCCTTTTTGAAGCTCATGTAGATGCGCGGCTATTTAGAGAATTTTTATTGTTCGAGCACCTAGTAGAAGCAAAGTGGGGTCCACTATTTGAGGGTGAGCATCGCGTAAATGTGGGTACAGTCTGAGATTTCTATGCTCACATTCGAGAGCCAACATTGGAGCCCTTACAGTTTAAGATTCCATTTGGAAGAGATAGGGAGGCTACAATCGACGTTGCTTTAATATCTCGGCTTCTAAAGGTGCCACTTGGCGAGGTTTATGCAAGTGAGAAGAATCTGAGTAGTGCACGTAAAAGGGATCGCTTGTGGTCGTCTGGTTGAATGACAACCTAACAAAAGCTTTTTAGCGACAATATGACAGACGATTTCTGTTTGCTTCACCACATCTACACATTCAACGTCTACCCCAGGTGGAGCAACCGTAGTGAATGCATGCACCTGATGGTGGATTTTCTATACTAGGTGTGGCAGGGAGAGAAGTTATGTGTGCCTACATATGTCTTGCGACAGATAGTCCTTATTATACATTCGAATAGAAGGACTGAATCGCTCCCATTCAGCCGACTTATATGCAGGATTGTACTCGAGTTTAGCTACAGACTTGGGGCAGAATTGCCAGCGTCGATCCATTACATCACTGAGAATACTCTGAATTAGATGAATATTGGGCCATGACAACGACAAGCCCTACTCGAGGAGAGTGAGGAAGAGACTGAGAGTGATGAGGAAGAGAGCAATGAAGAAGGTGGAGCTGAAATAGAAGAAGAAGAAGAAGAGCAGAGTGAAGAAGAAGAGGAGGCCCGAGATACAGATGAGAACCCTCCTCTTATGACTCAAGAGCATGACGCTGATCGGGCTGATAGGGAAGCCCGTTTAGTTAGACTTGAGGAGGTCCAGGCCACCTTACAGCAGGATATTATTAATCTGTAGAGCCTCGTGAAACATAAGTTCAAGAAAGTAACTCCCACGTTGAAGTCTATCTGTGCTGTCTGCAGGATAAGGGTGCCCCTCCTCCATCACCAAATTCTGATGAATAGTCCTTTATGTAGTCATTGTTTGTTTATTTTGTTACTTGTTCTGGTGTGTAGCCTTTATAGGCATAGTAGTTTGGTAGTAGTTTGGGTGTTTGAAGCTTAGTTATATTAGCTCACATGCTTTCTCTATCGCGATCCATGTAATGCTGCACTTCATGTATTGTGATAATTTTGTTGAATGAAATGCATGTTATTTCTTTGAGTTGAGATGCGAATGCTGTGTGGATGGATTGTGTGAATGCTTAATCTTACTGGTTGTATCCTTTATTTTATGTAGGGTATGCCACCTAAGGGCACGAGGACTTCTGCCCATCTCTCTTTGGGTGAGTCGCTTGACGGGGCCCTTCCCCTAGGTGATAGCTATATGGTTCCTCGTTCGGGCCCGTCTCACTCACATCCTATGCCGGATTCTCCGTCAGGTTCTGGCCTCGCTGCTGGGTCGACTCCTATGACACCATCTATGGTTCCTCCTGTTACACCTTCGGTTCCTGAGTAGAACCGTGCGTTTGCATCAACGCCTCATGCATCACAGTCTGCTCTGCCTCTTGATGATGTTGTTGATGCAGCAGCAGTAGATCCAGTAGCAGTAGTTTTTGACCTCCATGGCTGACATCTTTGCTAAGACGATGGGGGCGACTTCGCCTGCTTCACCTATGTACCCATTTGGGACTGCTAGTGCCAACAACACATTTGAACGATTTCAGTGCTTACACCCTCCCACTTTCGCGGGTACTCATAGACCCGAGGAGACTGACTATTGGATTGACTGCATCTCTAAGATGCTTAGGCCGCTACACTGTTCTGAGGCGGAGCAGGTTAAGCTTGTCACCTTCATGTTTGAGAAGGAGGCTAGCTTGTGGTGGGACAATGTTCTCTGCACTGTTGTGAAAGGTTATGTTTAGACGTGGGTGGCATTTCAAACCCTCTTCCACGAGAAGTATTTCCCTGTCACCTACTGGCACGGGAAGGAGAATGAGTTCTTGCGCCTCTGTCAGGGAGGGATGTCGGTGGAGGAATATGAGAACAGATTTACGGAGCTGGGAAGGTATGCTCCATTGATACTACGTGATCAACCGATGTGGATGCGGTAATTTTTAAAGGGTTTGCAGCCCGAGATTCGCTCGAACATGTGCTGTGCGAGCATCTCCACTTATGTCGAGTTGGTGGGCATATCCCTACGAGCTGAGCAGGATGGGGACAGATTGTCCCGTATGGGAGCACCTATGGCTCCCAGGCCGCGTCCTGATCTTTCGAGTAGACCATTTCTCGGCAAGAGGCCACGGGAAGATTCTCCTCTGAGACTTGCAGTGTCACCAGCTCAGTTAGGGCATACAGACTTGCGCTGCTCATACTGTGGGAAGGTCGGGCACATGGATCGATATTTCTTCACGCGGATGAGGGACAATGGATTTATGCCGCCATAGAGGATCAGTCGTCCGATGCCTCATGCTATTTCAGCTCCACCCCTTCATTCAGCACCAGTTCACCCATCTTTCAGGCCACCCGCACCTCGCTTCAGGCCGCCTCAATGGCCTATGGTACCACCACTGAATCACCCACAATAGGCTCGAGTTCACGCGCTTACAGCTGAAGCGCCCGGGGCAGACTTAGTATTGAGATCTTTTGAGGTTTTGGCTCACATCCAAGGTATTCCCGTCTTCTTATTGGTGGACACTGGGTCTACTACCTCTATCATATCATATGTGGTAGTTAAGCGCTTGAGATTGGGCACTGTTCTTACAGAGGGAATAAGGGTCCTCACAGCCACTGGGACCTTTATAGATGTTACTAGGATTTATGAGGGATGCGCGATAGATTTAGGGAGCAGGACGGTACTAGTCGACATGATTGTCTTTTTCCTATATCATTACGATGTCATCCTTGGCATGGATTGGCTCACGAAGATGTGAGTAGAGATCAATTGTGGGGCTAAGTTGGTGACAGCCCGTGAATCTGAGGGCATAACTTTTACTTTCCCTATTCAAGTCAGTTATCCTTTCTGTCTACAGTGTTATGTTTCGTTATTGGAGAGCATTGATGGTCCAATGTTGGGGGGCTACGCCAGTGGTTCAGGATTTTGAGGACGTATTCGAGACGATTCCTGGATTACCTCCTCGGCACGAGATTGATTTTACAATCGATCTCATGCCTGATGCGACACCTATTTCATTGGCCACTTATCGCATGCCTCTGAGTGAAATGGAGGAATTGAGGAGGCTGATTGATGGCTTGTTGAGTTTGGGCTTTATACGACCTACTAGTGTGTCCCCTTGGGGAGCACCTGTTCTGTTTGCCAAGAAGAAGGATAGTTCCTTGTGATTATGTATTGATTATCGCAGGTTGAATCAGGTGACAGTGAAGAACAAGTATCCGTTGCCCAGGATCGATGATCTGTTTGATCAGTTGAAGGGGGCATGATATTTTTCGAAGATAGATTTGCTGTTAGGGTATCATCAGTTGCGCGTCAGGGATGAGGACGTGCAGAAGATTGCATTCAGAACCAGCTTCAGCCATTACGAGTTCCTTGTGATGTCGTTCGACCTTACGAATGCACTGGTCGTGTTCATGGACCTGATGAACAGGGTATTTCAGTCGTTTCTATATCGATTCATCATTGTATTTATATACGACATTTTGATATACTCCACGAGTCAGGAAGAGCACAAGGAGCACCTAAGAGTGGTCCTGGATACTCTTAGGAAGAATTAGCTTTTTGTGCAGTACAGAAAGTGTAACTTTTGAAAAGAGGAAGTCAAGTTCCTAGGACATGTGGTGTCCAAGGAAGGGATAACAGTCGACCTCGCTAAGGTAGCTGCGGTTCAGGATTGGAAGCAGCCCGGTTCAGTTACTGAGGTGAGGAGTTTTCTTGGTCTGGCAGGGTACTACCATCGATTCATTCAAGATTTCTCCAAGATAGCCAGACCGTTGTCTTAGTTGACATGGAAAGATTTGAAATTCGCCGGGAATGAGAAGGCCGAAGCAGCTTTTCAAGAGCTGAAGGATAAGTTGACGTCCACCCCTGTGCTAGTATTTCCAGAGCAAAGGGTTAAGTATACGATATATACTGACGCTTCTCGCATTGGTCTGGGTTGTGTCCTTATGCAGAAGGATAGGGTGATTGCATATGCCTTGAAACAGTTGATGAAACATGAAGAGAATTACCCTACGCACGACCTAGAGTTGACAGCTATCATTTTTGCACTGAAGATCTAAAGACATTACCTCTACGGAGAGGAGTTCGAGCTCTTTTGCAACCACAAGAGCCTTAAATACATATTCTCTCAGCGAGACTTGAATATGAGGCAGCGCCGATGGATGGAAACCTTGAAGGACTTTAAGTTCAAGGTCTTCTACCATCCGGGCAAGGCAAACCCTGTGGCAGATGCGTTGAGCCGCAAGAAGACTATCGAGTTTGCGGCTCCACTAATGATAGAAGAATGGGACATGGTTGAGTTTGTTTGAGACTTTGAGCAGAAACTCACGATTGAGGAGCCGTACGAGGTTATCGCATATATTTGAGTACAGCCCCTCATTGATGATAGGATTATTGTAGCTCAGGTAGGCGATGAGCTATTGGTGAAGATGAGAGAGCGGGTTGGTACGGATGAGGACTTCGAGTGGAGTATTGGTTTAGATGGGGATTTACGTTATTGTGGCCGCCTATGTGTCCCAGACATTCCTGACTTGTGAGGGGAGGTTCCTGAGTCAGCCCACAGTTTGAGGCTTGCGATACATCCAGGTAGCACGAAGATGTATCAAGACATGAAGAGATCATACTGGTGGGATAACATGAAGGTTCACATTGCAGAGTTTGTGTCCCGTTGTCTCACGTGCCAGCAGGTTAAGGCAGAGCATCGCCGACCTCCTAGACTACTTCAGCCCATGCCCATAGATAAGTGAAAGTGGGATTTTATCTCTATCAATTTCATATCAGGGCTACTGAAGCTAAGGACATGACTCCATTTGGGTGATCGTCGACCGATTGACGAAATCGGCTCATTTCCTAACGATCAGAGTTACGAACTCTGCAGATAAATTGGCCAGATTGTACATCAAGGAGATTGTACATCTGTATGGAGTTCCTTTGGAGATTGTGTCAGATCGAGATGCGCGATTCACATCTATCTTCTAGACTCATATCCAGGTAGCGATGGGTGTGAAATTGAATTCAACACCTCGTTCTATCCGCAAACAGACGGGCAGATGGAACGAGTGAATCAGGTGGTAAAAGATATGTTGTGAGCTTATGTGTTGGATTTCAAGGATAGTTGGGATGACTGTCTTCCTTATGCAGAGTTCACATATAACAATAGCTTTCAGGCGAGTATCGGCATGGCTCCCTATGAGGCACTGTATGGCCGCCGGTGTAAAGCACTGCATTGCTGGACAGAAGTGGGCAAGAAGAGTCTGATTGGCCCAGAGTTAGTTCAGGCGACCAAAGAGAAGATCGACATTATTAGGTGTTGACTGCTATCAGCACAGAGCAGGCAGAAGAGCTACTCCGATACGAGACGGCGACTGCTTGAGTTTGAGGTTGGGGACCATGTATTCCTTAAGGTTTCCCCCATGAAGGGAGTCCTTCAGTTTGGTAAGAAAGGGAAGCTCACACCGAGATTCATTGGCCCATTTCAGATACTTGATCGAGTGGGGGCAGTAGCATATCGCCTTGCTTTGCCAACACCACTCGCAGGCATGCATAACGTATTCCATGTGTCCATGTTGAAAAAGTATATTCCTGATCCTTCACACATCATCAGTTGAGAGCAGGTGCAGTTGAGCAAGGATGCCACCTATGTACTGCGACTGACACGTATTCTAGATAGGAAGGAGCAGGTATTGCGTAGCAAGGTCATCTCACTTGTGAAGGTACTGTGGACACATCACAGTGAAGAAGAGGCTACATGGGAGACTGAAGCTGAGGTCAGGAAGAACTACCCTCAGATCCTCGAGGAGTACGAGAAGGTACAAAATTTGAGGATGAAATTTTTCTTTAAGGGGGTAGATTGTAACGTCCTGAAAAATTTCATAGAAAGACCCGAGTACCACCTCAAACAGAAATCACTTAGGATTAAATCCTTTAGAAATTAAACGAGAATTAACTAGCGCTAAACTCGATTACCTGTGAAATTAGCACCAATCACTTTAAATACGATCTGCAAAACCCAAAACTTATAGAAACGTTAACGCTACACTACCCTGAAATCTAAGATCCAACTCTAAACCCAGTTACTCTCGGGAGCATTCAGAAACCCCGTATCGAACCTAGACTGCACACTGAAAGTCCGATAGCGATAAACTTAGAAAAATATGATCGCCTGGTTGGACTTGACAATCACCTAGAAAATTAACTCCAGATGAGGTCTTAGGACTATTATCTAGAGTCCAGAGCGAAATATGTGAGAAAAGTGAATCTATTTAGAAATTAAATATAAATTTAAGTAATTTGAGTCGTGTCGCATGCACGTCATTTGTAAGCATTCTGACTGTTGAATTCTGACCCAAATTCATCCTCGGAATAGAGAAGATGGCCTACACATGCCAATGTACTTGTGGCCCTAATCGAGTTTTGGTGATTGCTGAACTGAAACTGGTCCACCACGGTCGATCTGAAAACTCGATCGGATAGAAAAAATAACTTGCTCAAGATCCAATATCTGTGAGCTTAAGTCCGACCGCATTCAGCAAAAAGACCTCCAGAAATGTTCCTTTGGATCGGAACAAGCCCGATTTGGTTATAACCTAAGTATACCTTGGACTTGGGGCTATTTTTTTTTTAGTTTTGGGCCTATATAAGGACCTTAAACCCTCTCTCACAAATTCCATACGAATTCTCAAACCCTAGGTAAGTAAGAGAGAGAAAAAGAGAGACAGTGAGAGAGAAGTAGGAGTTTCTTCCAGGGACTCTTCCCAGTCTCTCTACGTATCTAATCCACCTATCTGAATCATTATCTTGGCAATTCTAAATCCACATTTGGGTAAGATAATTAAACCCTAACTTGTTTTAGAGCTTAGAATAGTCTAAGTGTTGATGTATCTAACCTATTTCATATTCTAAGTTGTCAATCCACCGTTGACAAAGACTTATCGTCTAAATCAAATCCGTTACGCATTTTCTGGTTTAAGGTACAGATTATATACGTTTAGGTTATGGTTTTCAAGGATTTCATTGTCAGATAATGATTTATTACTGATGTGGTTGCCATTACACATGCCAAATGCGATATCTGTTTCGTTTTAAGTATATATGTGATCTATGTTGTGTATAGACTATTTCATGATTTTGTTGAAATGTTTGTAGACATTTGAAATCTGATGTTGAGGTTGCCATGATTAATTATCGCAGGTATATGATTGTTACGTATGCGACAACTCCTTGGCAAAAGGATTTGCCCTAATATGTAATATGGCCGACATACGTGATGTATGTTGAAGAGTATAGGCTAAGTGTTTGTGAAAATGTCTGAATGAGTTAGTAATTAGTAAAGTGTGATTTATGAGGGAGTTGAGATGTGAAATCCCAACTACCTTTCTTGTGTGTATGATTTCCTCCATGAACTGTTTAGCCTAATTATTCATGTTAATTATGTGTATGATTTCCTCCTGTACTGTATTCACGTTTAAGTTATATTCCATAATATGTGTATATGATAGTAGGACTCAAATATTCATTATTGTGATTGTACGTGGTTGGGACTGTATCACAGTCTAGGTAATCGGTAACATTTCTCGAACTGGTGGCTGAGGTTGCTTTCGCCATGCAGGATGTGTTCGAAGAATCTAAGCCATACTTGGGATGTCGGTAGTGGTTAGGCCACATGAAGTGCTTATGCATTTCATGCCGTTCAACTCAATGTGTGATCGTCCTAGTCGAGCTTATCAATTAACCCGATTGACAGATGTATGTTCACTTTGTTTGGACGTTACTACTTGAATCTAGGGTACCAAACTACTAGTGAAATCCCGTTAACCTTAATACCATGATTCGTTAAGATCATGAGCCGGACATGGTGGTATGGGACACTGTGGTCGAGCTGTAGGCCTACGCTGGGGCAACAAGCCTCCCCGTGGTGACCGGTGAGCAACCTAGACTCGTGAGCCAATTATGGTGGTATGAGACACTATATTTGTGCTGTCGGCTTACATTGATTGGTGATGAGCCCTTTGTAGTGACCTCGATCATACCTTGACACTGCATTGAGGTGAAGAGTCTTATTGTAGTATCTAGGATATAACTAGACCTATATTGATTGGTGACGAGTCCTTTACAGCGATCTAGAACTATAATATCGTATGAGATTATCTAAGACTGACGACCCTAGAATGGATGATTGTTTGAGAATTGATATAAGGGAGGTATCTTAGCTTCCCAATCCTGCTGTATGAAAAGGACTAATAAAAACTTGGTAATCACGTTCATGCACCGCATTACATCTGCTTTGGCATGAAAGAGTACTTTCGGGTGGTTGCCATGCGCGCCATAAGATGAAGACGTTGAGGGAGTGTAGGGGAGGGCATGCATCATTACCTCATATCATCCTTGCATTAACAAGAGTACCTAGGACATGTTTGATTGTATTGCTTTATCATTTCTGCTTGACTGAATTGATAACATGTTAACCTTTGCTATATAGCTCCACTGAGTTGATCACTCACTCCCACGTTCTGGGACGGTGTTTAAACACCAACCAAACTCTGTCTTAGTTGCAGATGGTGATGCGACCCACGAAGCAGAGAAGGAGTATGAGGATGATGAGGAGGCGTTTCCTTCATGCAGTTCTCAGGTGGGTTCATGTGAGCTGTGTCCTGAGTGATGGGGATTGAGGGTTATATTTGTAGTGGTTTATCACATTTTGATATTTATATTTTGAGACAATACATGTAATTATGACCTGGCAGAGCATACATATCTTGGGGACCTATATTGGTATATATATTTCTTCTAGTCTTCCTCTTGCGTATGCTAACTGTCCCTAGTTTATGTTTGCTGACTTGGCTTAATCTACTTCATGTTTCATGCACTAATACAAACAACATACAACCATCATTAAACATGTTGCATAAGTGATGGTCTGGAACTCGGGAGCTAAGTTATGCTCGACCCCTGATTTTTAGGGCGTTACATAAATCCATACCATTCATCCATCTTACCAGCCCCATCCATTGCACAGTATAAAAAAATCCAACCCATTGGAATCTCATGTAGGTCATGCCACTTGGTCAAAGGAAATTGTACTCAAAATGCTCAAATTTTTCTGGGGTCCACCTTAGTGATGAAAAGTATATCTGGGCCATTCATCCACTCCTTCAGACCATTTTGAGACATGATTAAAAGAATGAGGCAGATCCATGCCTTAGGAGGACCACACTATAAGAAACGGTGGAAATAAAAAAATTCCCTACCATTAAATCCCTTGAATTCTACCGTGATGTGTAATTGCCAACAAAGTTAGGTTGGTCATTGGACAATGGAATCAACTCGTTACATGTATTTTATATCCAGGTCATCTATCATTTAGACCATCCATGTGTTATGGGCCTCAATCGATGTATGTACCTTATAGCCATGTCATTCATCTAGTGGATGGTATTAATTATGATGTTGTTTGTTGTACAACTATTCATGGGGTGGACCCCACCATGTTAATGAGACCCATAGATATACAAAATATAATAATAATAAGGAAAGGGAATTGCATGCTTACCAATAAAAACTTCCCTGAACATAACATGATACATGTGGAGCCCACCTAGGTGCATGTGTTATATACCCACACTGCCTATATTTTCCAGTCATTTGGGAAGTGGGTCCACCTCCTTCCTGTGGGCACAAGATGAAGTAGAACTCAATTTTAGGTGGGCCACGCTACAAGTAGAAATAGTAGTAATAACCATTGGAAATTCTTAAGCTCTAGTATGCCTCTTATATATGGGACACTTCCTTGACCATGGACTCCACCTTGTAGTATGATGTAGATCCATGCCATTCATTGGTTTATCCTTATCATTTTAGGGTATGGTCCCATAGGCTAGTCAGATCCAAATCTCATGCCACGGGAGCAATATTGATTACTTTTCCACCGTTAAGTATTTCCTAGAGCTGCAGTAATGTTTGTGAGAAATCTACCCATCTATTCTTTTTTAACTGATCATGGACCACCTAATATACATGTTTTACCACCCATTCATCTATTTTGATTAGATCATTTTAGAGGTGGGGCTGCCTATATATTTACTACAATTTAAGTCATTTTCATGGTACCCATTATAATGGTTATTCCTCATTTAGACCGTCAGTTAATAAGAATCATATGGATGACTACAGGAATTTGGGATTTTGGGTGGCCCAACTAGTTGTACGAATTGGTGGAAGTTGTGTGGGCCACCACACCATGGAGTGCGTGATTTTTATAGCCCACCTAACTATATGAAATTGGGGCAATTGTGTGACTACTTGTCCAAGTGGATTTATGATTGTTGTGGCCCTTAACCATATGATCATTAACGGGATGAATGACAGCAAGATTTGACAAAATGGTGTTAAATATGTAGATGATAAATCTTATGATCATGCGTGACGTGGATAGCCATAAATCATGTGGGTATGAATGTGTATGCCAAACATATGATCACGTGGTGTTTATGTGACTGCTAAACTATGTGAAATTGTGGTACTGGACGCTTAACTATGTGAAAGTTTAGTAAAGTGGTTGCCCCATTATGTGAGCTATGGTATAAAAATGATAATAATAAGTAACCATGTAACCTTAAATCCTTTATTATGACAAGTAGGGTGACATTTGTGTGGCCACTCAACCATATGGACTTCTGATAATGGAGTGGTCATAAGACCATGTGGGCATATGAGAATTGTGTGATTACTCAGTCTCGTGAACTATGCTGATGGTGTAACCTTTTCTGTATGTGAACTTAGGGTATGTGTCAGATTGATTATGGACTCTACCTTGATGTGAGTATTGCATATTTCACCTTTTATCCATTTGGCTAGCTAATTCTAGAATATGATTCCAAAATGACCTAGATCCAATTCCTAAATAAGCCAGATGACATGAAATAGTGTTAATTGAACGTATAACTTTCAAACATTTATGAACCCACTCAATGTATATATTTTATCCACACTACTCAATTCTTTTACCAACCAAACAGTTCAATCATGGAGCCTGCTATCGTGTGCCTTGTACAACTGCACTGTTCCTCCTTGTACTACCTTAGCATATGTGAGTTATCTATGCTATCTACTTATTGGGACCCACCATAATGTTTGTATGATGACCCATCTTCTTACAATACTACTTAAAAGTAGGACCCACTATATTGTCTAAGACAAACCTGGATTATCCAACCGTGACTATGCAACACCCCGAATTTTTGCCTACCTGGAATTAGATGTCCTTAGGCAATGGGTCAACCATACCACTCTTAAAGCTTAATTTCAAAGCCAAAGAAATCATTTAGAACCAAATTCTTTAGAAATTTAATGTGTTTTAGCTAGCGCTAAACTAGATTACCTGTAAAATTAGCACCAACCACTTTAAATACGATCTGTAAGACCCAAAACCTCTAGAATTGTTAACGCTATCTTACCCTGAAACCTAGGATCAAACTCTAAACCCAGTTGCTCTCGGGAATGCTTTGTAACTTAGTGTTGGATCTATACCGCACGTCGAAAGTCTGATATCCATGATCTTAGACCATTATGATCACTTAGCTGGACTTGACAATCATTTCGAAAATCAAGCCCAAACAATGATCTGGGACGATTTCCTTACGTCCGGAGTAAAGAGAGTGAGAAAAGGAAGATATTTAGAAAATTAAATATGAATTTAAGTAATCTAGCACGTGTCACTTGTGCGCTATTTTTAAGCGTTCTAACCGTTAGATTTCAACCCAAATTTACCCTCGAATTAGGATAGGTGGCCCTTACATGTCATAGCACTTGTGGCCCTGATCGAGTTTCGGTGACCGTTGAACTGAAACTGGTCCGCCATGGTCGATCTGGAAACCTGACCGGACTGAAAACTTAGCCTGACGTAGATCCAATATTAGAAAACTTAAGTCTAACCGCATTTAGTAACAGGACCTCCAAAAGTGTTCTGTTGGATCGAAACAAACCCGATTTGGTTATAACCTATGTATACCTTGGTCCTAAGTCTATATAGGTGAGTTTTTAGCCTATATAAGGAGCTTAAACCCTCTCTCATTCCTCACATATGAATTTGAGAGAAACCCTAGGAGAGAGAAGAGAGAAGAGAGAAAAGAGAGAGAAAGTGTGAGAGAAGTGGGAGAACCTTCCTGCTATTCTTTTCTGCCGATCTACGTGCTTACCCATCGCTTTACGATCACTATCCCGGCGATTCTGACTCCATTCTAGGTAAGGAAACCCTAACCTTAACCTATTTTAGGGTTTCTATCGATAAAATAAGTGAAGTAGCTGACTTCCCTTATGTAATAGGCTGTCATATCGATGTTGGCGGAAGCATAGAGTTCCTATTCGATTCATTACGCTCCTACGGCGTAAGGTGCAGATTTTAGATGCTTAGGTTACCATTTTTTCAAATCTTTCAATGTCCTTTAATGGTAGATTGTTGAAAAGAATGTTGTTTCACATGTAGAACATGCCGACCGATTTCTATTTCGAATACATATGAAGAATATGAGATTTATGGTATTTTAAGTATTTGTAGGAAATACCGTATACATATAAATTTTACTGATATGATTGCCATGAGTATTTTTCGTGCATATATGTTAGTTATGGATGTATGATCTATTTGGTGAAAAGATTCGCCCTAATATATGTTTCGGCCAACGTACGGTATGTATGTTATTAAGTGTAGTCTAAGTGTTTGTTGAAATGCCTAAATCAATATGATATATGCCTGCCATATGTTTTGAATGTAAGAACATGATTGTTGTGTATTAGACATCTCTTTGATATAAGGATCTGTCATATTATATGTTGAATTCAACATACGTCAAGTACGTTGGAGTTGTGTAGTCTAAGTGTTTGTATAAATGCTTACGTGAGTAAGTACTTAGTAAATGGAGTTGTAGACTAGTGTTGAGATAGCATTCTCAATTACGTTGACGATGTGTATGATTTCCTCCATGTACGTTGTTGAATTGATTCCTTATATATGAAATGCTTGTGTATGCTTAACTGCGTATGCTGTACCATATAATATGTTGATAACATGCTTGGATACTTGATATTTCAATTCCGTCTCTCTCATATGCTTACTGATTTAGATTGCAAGTGTTTGGGGCTATGCTATAGTCCAGGCAGTCAGTAACAGACTTGAACTCGTGGTTGAATTCTATTCACCACGTAGGACGTGTTTGATGAACCCGAGCCATGCGTTGCTTGTCGACAGTGGTTAGGCCACACGAGGTGCTTATGCACTTCATGTCGATCAACTCAACGGGCGCTTATACTAGTTGAACTCATCCAATAACCCGATTAGCCTGATGTATGTTAACCATGTATGGACGCTACTGCTTGAATCTAAAGTACCAAACTTACCAGTGAAAATTCCATTAACCATGGTACCTCGATCCACTAAGACTCATGAGCCGGGCATGGTGGTATGGGACACCGTGGTCGACCTGTCGGCCTACGCTGGGGCCATAAACCTTCCCGTAGTGACCAGTAAGCACCTTATACTCGTGAGCTGATTGTGGTGGTATGGGGCACTACATTCGAGCTGTCGGCCTACTCTGATTGGTGATGAGCCCTTTGTAGTGACCTCGAGTGTATTCTGAGTTTACGTGAGGTGATGACCCTTCCATAGCAACAAGAGTACAACTAAGCCTGTATTGATAAGGTGATGGGGGAACGGTGCAACGAGTGCGTATAACAGCCTTGACAACCCTTGCAGCAACTTAAAACCATATCATCATATGAGAATACTAGGAGTGACGACCCTAGACTGGATCATTGTTGGGAATTGATATAAGGGAGGTACCTTAGCTTCCCAATCCTGCTGTATGAAAAGGACTAATAACAACTCGGTAATCACGTTCATATCGCACTGCATGTGCCTGGAAGATGTGGAGCACTGAGGGAAGAAAGCATGTTTCGGACGTAAGATGGTGTCGCATGAGGGAGTATGTTGGCGAGGGCATACATCATGTCATTTCATTCTTGCAGTAATTACAGTATTTAAGGATGTTTGATTTGTTGCTTTATCATTATCGCTTGATTAATTTGATAATATGTTAATCTTTGCTTTATGATTCCACTAAGTTAGCTACTCACTCTCACTTTACGGAACGGTGTTCTGAACACCCACCAAATCCTGTTGTACTTTTAGATGATGGCGTGGCCTGCGAGGCGGAGCCAGGCTTCGAGGATGATGAGAAGGCATTCTCCTATATGCAATATTCAGGCGGGTCTTCTTAGACCTTGTCCTGATTTGACGGGGTTGCAGGGCTATATGAGTTAGTTGAACACTTTATTTCCTGGTAATTGGTATAATTTGACACAAAATATGTATCTATTCAACCCTGCTACATATTCATATTCTGGGGATTTGAAACCACTTATGTACTTTATATATTTATCACAGTCTTCTTCTTGCCTAATTTAGTCATCCCTGGAGTAGGACATGTTATTTTTGGTATAATCACAATCTTATTTAATGCCTTTCTACAGACAACATGCATTCATCATTATCTATGTTGCATAAGTGACATTTTGGAACTCGAGAGTTGGGTTTCTACCCGACCCCCGATTTTCAGGATGTTACAGACTAACTCTTATGTGTATAATATATACCCAAGTCATTTAACTTAGGGCTCACTATAACTTATGAGGTTTACATGTGCCTTCCACCCTATTGTAGAACTATTATTATAATTATTTACAAATCTAATCTACTAACACCCCACTTGAAGGTGAAGCCCTCTACATTATATGAGTTTCACCAGTACCATCCATCCCGTGGCTCATTTACTATATGTTATATCTATGCCTTTCATCTCATAAACACTTGGTGCATGTACTTTACATCACCACCACTCATTAACCATAAGGCCTAGTTAGAGTATATCCATGTGGTTTCAATAAAAGAAAATCACGTTGGGCGAAAACCACTAATGGAATATCTATCCTGCAAAGGATATGGTGTAACTATGAATACAATTAATGCACGTGATTATGATAGCTATGGATGATATCAGTGATGTTAGGTATTATGGTTAATAAAAGTATATGAATTAATATATTGATTAATGTTGTTCCATTTCCTAGCATACTAAATTCATTTACTTGACCATGTTGTTATTGATCATACTCATGCACCATGGAATGATAGTATGTGCAAGTGTACTTTAATACATTTATTCGTGTGTAAGATATGTCTTCTTCAGTTTAGTCACATGACCATGGATTAATATAGTTGATAATGGCACATGATGATTGTATGTCATTTTTGGCTTAAAGGTTAACCAGACCCTAAACTCATGACGTTATACACATACCACATGCACTTGAACGTATGCCTTATCATAATTGCTTAAATTTATGCATAATCATGGCATACATGATGATTGAAATACCATAGTCGTGCCGTATAACAAGAGTTGGATCTTGACAACAAAATGTACTTCTATGATGATGACTTGGGTTATCCCTGAAAATAAATGAGACACCGGAAGAGTTGAAATAATAGGGGTTGATGTGCCTCTTGGGTTGAAAGTCCCTAAACCTCGATTCTAGCTAGGGTTGCCTCACCGTCGGGCCAAGTGGATACATGGGTCATGGATTTGACTCTCAGTGATGGGGTCCGGATGAGAAGAGGTGGGTCCAACCTGCTTAAGGGCTAAGGTTCAAAAAGGGATCGGTCTGACTCGCCGGCTAGGAGAAGTACGAATGAAGTCCGTTAATGACATGGCAGGTGGAACCATAGGCTGGATATGTGAGGTCGATTAATGGTGTCTGGTGTATGGATATCGATCATGGTGTTTCCCATGATATATAGTTGGTGGAAGTCCACTACAGGACAGGTATGCGAGGTCGATTACTAGTGTCTGGTGCATGGGTATCGACCATGGTTCTTCCTGAGATATATAGTTATGATATGGTATGACAATATGATGATGATGATGTGATTGCGGATACATGTAATATGGTTATGGCTGTGGTATAGGAAAATGAAAATATAACTTGGTGATGTTGATAGCATTGATTCAGAGTATTACTATGATGTATATGTATTGTATTGGCATTGGCATCATACCTTACATACTACATGCCCATCACCATACATGGTTTCTTCGTGGCATATTTATCTTGCTTGCATGTAGAACACATTGCACACACGAGTGTACTCACTAGGATTTTTGCCTAAGCTTCCTATTTCTCAATTTTTTCATGGATGGAGTAGCTTGGAAGACTTAGCTTTCTCGATGCATTGCATCTATTTTTTGATTTGGCAATGTTGACGTTATGTACCTTTTGTAAAATATTATACTTGTTATCATTAGGATTTATAATGTAGACTGTTGCTTGGTATTTTGATCATGGATCTTCATGCTTAGGTATATATATATATATATATATATATTCAGTTAAAAATCTTCCTTGTGGTGTGTCGAACTCAGGACTTGGTTTATGGAAGTCAAGTGTCAGATTTGGGGCATCACAGAAGCCGTCTGTACCCAGATTTGGGGCGTGACAGAAGATGGTATCAGAGCATAAGATTTGGGTTCACTTACGAGGAATGTCAATAACTAGAAAAAGTAGAAGAACTTAAACTAGGTCTCCCATAGCGATTGATTGAAAACCTAGATGTTATTAGTACCCTTGATTTGTATAAATCTCGAGACATGAATCTAAGATTACCAGTTTGAGAACTTAGTTAAAACAAGGTTCCCTACTAGAAAACCTAGAAACTATACTTAGCACCCAAGCATTAGGTAGATATCCGTGAGCAATACCCTCTAGTGTTTGATGGATGATTGTTTGATATATATGGCGATATGTATGTTTGTCTTTCCATGTTATGAGTCTGGTAATGTATTTGTGATTAGAAATTTCGAGGATGAAATTTTTTTATTAGGAGGGTAGATTGTAACACCCCATCCATTCCGTACCACTTTTTATGCCTATGTGCACGATGATCGACACCGTTAGCCAATCCTAGACTAGCAATGTATAGTGCACACCTGACAGACTGAAACCCTAAGGCTTCGAAACTGATTTCATATCGACCACCCATAGCTGCGATCGCATAGGTACCACCCATGCATCTGTATGACGTTTTGTTAGTGAGATGCACTGCGAAGAATCGTTGGTGTATCATGTGCGCATGTCACGATATGCCCCATTTCACACAAGTGCACAACATATGCCATGCACACATGTACATGCCACACATGGGTGAGAGAATCTCTACCCATGTGTGTGATGTCACCCTCCTATGCCATCCCTCTCTCATATGCTCCCCAAAGTCAACTTCTCTCCAAACCATACCCTATACATGACATCATCACACCATGCCATCTCATGTCCCTTTAATTCACCATCAATTAGAAATCATAAATTAATTTCCATAATCATAGTCTAAGCTAACCAAGATCACATTAATTGAATTTAACCACATTTTAACAATTTCTCTACAAATAGTCCTTCATCCCTTAGAAGAGAGAGAGAGAGAGAGAGAGAGAGAGAGAGAGAGAGAGAGGAGTGATCTTGGTGGGCCATCAAGTCCATCAATCACATCCCTTCCATCTCAACCATCCATCTAATCCATCAAGGTGAATACACCCCCTCCACTCTTATGGTTTGTTTTCTTTTGATTATTTGGATATTAATAGTGGTGATGATTTGATGATAATGATGTGATCAATGGTGTGGATGTATAGGAGAATATATATAAAAAGATGATTAATAGTTGTGATGATATGATGATTAATGGTGAGGATGTATAGGAGGATTCATATAAATAATAATATTAATAATTTATTATAGAATTTATGTGGGACCCATTGATAATGGGTCCCACCAAGACCTTCGTATGCCATCCAATCAGTCCTATGTGGCCCATTGGGCTGGCCACACGCACGTATGCACACATGTGAAAACCACACAATAATAATAATAATAAATAAATAAACAAATAAATAAACTATTTTTTTTTTTAAAAGAGGGATGTTGTAGCAAGCAGCGGGCCATATGCTTCAAACAGGTAGGGTTGTGGGTCCACAACGGGCCCCACCCATGATGTATGTATTTAATCCACACCGTCCATCCAATTTTCCAGCTCATTTTAAGCATTGAGCTGAAAAATGAAGCCAAACTAAATCTCTAGTAGGCCACACCATCAAAAATATTATTTTAATAGTAATAATATGTTAGGGTCTACTATGATGTTTCTGTACTTCAAAAAATACTGAATATTGGGCTTGTTAGATCTATCTCGGGCCATAAAATCCAACAGATGGAGTGGATCGTCATGATGTGGGCCCCTCCTATGAAAATCCATAATAAAAAAAAAAAAGATAAAAAATATAACAGCTAAAGTTGTTGGTGCTAGTGTCCAGAGGACGCTACAGCAAACAGTGTCTGCTACTTGGAATAAAGGCAGGGACTGTGGCTCCCACCACATGCCCCACCATGACGCATGGCGACCATCTACACCATGTATTTGATGGGTCCCATTTAAAAATAGTTCACCTCCAAAAATCAGCCGTACATAGAACTCAAGTGGCCCATACCATCAAATATCATGTGAAGACATGCTAAAACATATAAAAGTACTTGTTGGGGCCCACTTGAAATTTTGATGCATCTGAAACTTGGACTGACCCCTCCACCAAGTGGGATACACACAATGGATGGACTAGATCTCTCAAGTGACCCACTTTTATGAGAAATATAAAAATATAAAAATAAAATAAAAAAGAAAGGGCGTGGAGGAGGTAACATCCTCCCTGAACGTCCAGAGAGGGCGGGCCCACCTTTGGGGTAAAGTTTTGTGGGGTAGATCATGGCCACACGATGATGTATGTGCTAAATCCACACCATTCATCCATCTTACCAGCCCCATCCATTGCATAGTAGAAAAAAATCTGGCCCATTAGAAGCTCATGCAGGCCATGCCACTTGGTCAATGGAAATTGTACTCAAAATGCTCAAATTTTTCTGGGGTCCACCTTAGTGATGAAAAGTATATCTAGGCCATTCATCCACTCCTTCAAACCATTTTGAGACATGAGTAAAAGAATGAGGCAGATCCACGCCTTAGGTGGACCACACTATAAGAAACGGTGGAAATAAAAAAAAAAATCCCTACCATTAAATGCCTTGAATTCTACCGTGATGTGTAATTGCCACCAAAGTTGGGTCGGTCCTTGGACAGCGGAGTCAACTTGTTACACATATTTTATATCCAAGTCGTCTATCATTTAGACCATCCATGTGTTATGGGCCTCACTCGACGTATGTACCTTAAAGAATAGTCATTCATCTAGTGGATGGTATTAACTATGATGTTTTTTGTTGTACAACTGTTCATGGGGTGGACGCCACCATGTTAATGAGACCCATAATTATACAAAATATAATAATAATAATAATAATAATAATAATAATAATAATAATAATAATAAGGAAAGGGAATTGCATGCTTACCACTGAAAACTTTCTTGGACATAACATGATACATGTGGAGCCCACCTAGGTGCATGTGTTATATACCCACATTGCCTATATTTTCCAGTCATTTGGGAAGTGGGTCCACCTCCTGCCCGTGGGCACAAGATGAAGTAGAACTCAATTTTAGGTGGGCCACGCTACAAGTAGAAATAGTAGTAATAACCATTAGAAATTCTTAGGCTTTAGTGTGCCTCTTATATTTGGGACGCTTCCTTGACCATGGACTCCACCTTATAGTATGATGTAGATCCATGCCATTCAGCAGTTTATCCTTATCATTTTAAGGTATGGTCCCAAAGGCTAGTTAGATCCAAATCTCATGCCACGAGAGCAATATTGATCATTTCTCCACCGTTAACTATTTCCTAGAGTTACAGTAATGTTTGTTAGAAATCTATCCATCTATTCTTTTTTAACCGATCATGGACCACCTAATATACATGTTTTACCAACCATTCATCTATTTTGATTAGATCATTTTAGAGTGTGGGGCTACCTATATATGTAATACAATCTAAGTCATTTTCATGGTACCCATTATAATGGTTATTCCTCATTTAGACCGTCAGTCGATAGGAATCATGTGGATCACTACAGGAATTTGGGATTTTGGGTGGCCCAACTAGTTGTGTGAATTGGTGGAAGTTTTGTGGGCCACCACACCATGTGAGTGTGTGATTTTTATAACCCACCTAACTGTATGAAATTGGGGCAATTGTGTGACTACTTGTCCAAGTGGATTTATGATTGTTTTGGCCCTTAACCATATGTTCACTAACGGGATGAATGACAACTGGATTTGGCAAAATGGTGTTGAATATGTAGCTCATAAATCTTATGATCATGCGTGACATGGATAGCCGTAAATCATGTGGGTATGTGGGGAATGTATATCCCAACCATATGATCACGTGGTGTTTAGGTGACTGCTAAACTATGTGAAATTGTGGTACTGGACGCTTGACTATGTGAAAGTTTAGTAAAGCGATTGCCCCATTATGCGAGCTATGGTATAAAAATGATAATAATAAGCAACCATGTAACCTTAAATCCTTTATTATGATAAGTAGAGTGACATTTGTGTGGCCGCTCAACCATATGGACTTCTGATAATGGAGTGGCCATAATACCATGTGGGCATATGAGAATTGTGTGATTACTCAGACTCGTTGACTATGCTGATAGTGTAACCTCTTTTGTACATGAACTTAGCGTATGTTTCAAATTGCTTATGGACCTTACCTTGATGTGAGTATTGCATATTTCACCATTTATCCATTTGGCTAGCTAATTCTAGAATATGATTCCAAAATGACCTAGATCCAATTCTTAAATAAGTTAGACAACACAAAATAGTGTTAATTGAACGTATAACGTTCAAACACTTGTGAACCCACTCAATGTACATATTTTATCCACATTGCTCATTTTTTTTTCCAACCAAACAGTTTAATCATGGAGCCCGCTATCGTGTCCCTTGTACATCTGAACTGTTCCTTCTTATACTACCTTATTATATGTGAGTTATCTATACTATTTACTTATTGGGACCCACCATAATATTTGTATGAGGACCCATTTGCTTGCAGTTCAACTTGGAAATAGGACCCACTACGTTGTTTGAGATAAACCCGCATTATCCAACAGTGACTAACTCTTATGTGTATATTATATACCAAAGTTGTTCAACTTAGGGCTCACTATATCTTATGAGCTTTACTTATGCCTTCCACACCATTGTAGAACTACTATTATAATTATTTGCAAATCAAATCCACTAACACTCCACTTGAAGGTGAAGCCCTCTACATTATATGAGTTTCACTAGTACCATCCATCCTATGGCTCATTTACTATATGTTATATCTATTCCTTTCATCTCATAAACACTTAGTGTCATGTACTTTGCGTCACCACCACTCATTAACCATAAGGCCCAGTTAGAGTATATGCATGCATTTTTAATAACAGAAAATCACGTTGGGTCAAAACCACTAATGAAATATCTATCCTGCAAATGATATGGTGTAACTCTAAATACAATTAATGCTCATGATTGTGATAGTTGTGGATGATATTAGTAATGTTAGTTATTATGGTTAATAGAAGTATGTGATTTAATATCTTAATTAATGTTGTTCCATTTCCTAGCGTACTAAATTCATTTACTTGACCATGTTGTTATTGATCATACTCATGCACCATGGAATGATGGCATGTGCAAGTGTACTTTAATACATTTATTCATGTGTAAGATATGTCCTCTTCAGTTTAGTCACATGACCATGGATTAATATAGTTGATAATAGTACATGATGATTGTATGTCATTTTTGGCTTTAAGGTTAACCAAACCCTAAACTCATGGCATTATACACATACCAAATGCACTTGAACGTATGCCTCATCATAATTGCTTGATTCATGTATAATAATTGCATACATGATGAATGAAATACCACAGTTGTGTCGTATAACATGAGTTGGATCTTGACGACAAAATGTACTTCTATGATGATGACTTGGGTTATCCCTGAAAATGAATGGGACACTGGAAGAGTGGAAATAGTAGGGGATGATTTGCCCCTTGAGTTGAAAGTTCCTATACATCGATGCTAGCTAGGGTTGCCTCACAGTCGGACCGAGTGGATACATGGGTCATGGATTTGACTCCCACTAATGAGGTCAGGTTGATTAGAGGTGGGTCCAACCTGCTTAAGGGCTGAGGTTCAAACAGGGACTGGTCTGACTTGCTGGTGAGGAGAAGCACGAATGAAGTCCGCTACTAGCATGCCAGGTGGAAGTCCACCGTAGGGTGAGTATGTGAGGTTGATTGCAAGTGTTTGGTGCATGGGTGCCGACCACGGTGTTTCCCATGATATATAGTTGGTGGAATTCCATCACAGGGCAGGTATGCGAGGTCGATTACTAGTGTCTAGTGCATGGGTGTTGACCATGGAGCTTTTCGAGATATACAGTTATGATATGGTATGACAATATGATAATGATGATGATGTGATTGCGGATGCGTGTAATACGGTTATGGTTGTGGTATAGGAGAAATGCAAATATGACTTGGTAATGCTCATTGCATTGATTCGGAGTATTACTATGATGCATATGCATTGCATTGGCATTGGCATCATACCTTACGTACTACACACCTTTTACCATACATGATTTCTTCGTGGCATGTTTATCTTGCTTGCATGTAGGACACACTGCACACACAAATATACTCACTAGGCTTTTTGTCTAAGCTTCTTATTTCCCATTTTTTTCCAGACTGGAGTAGCTTGAAAGACTTAGCTTTCCCAATGCATTGCATCTATTTTTCGATTTGGCCATGTTGACGTTATGTACCTTTTATAAAACATTATACTTATAATCATTAGGATTTATAATGGAGAGTGTTGTTTGGTATTTTGATCATGGATCTTTATGCTCGGGTATTATTTTATTATTATTATTATTATATAAATTCAGTCAAAAATCTTCCTTGTGGTGCGCCGAACTCGAGACTTGGTGGATGGAAGTCAAGTGCTGGATTCAGGGCATCACGGAAGCTGTCCATCCCTAGATTTGGGGCGTGACATGTTGTACATTGCACATATGCCATGTGTGTCACATGTGTAGACAACAGGTGCATGTGATGATGTGGTGCATGTGTGCCACTAGTATAGGAGATGTGTGTATGTAATAGGTGTTCATTGTGGGTAATCTAGTGCCCATGTGCACCATGTATCTCATGTGTGCCACATGCGTGTGACACATGTGTGTGCATGCCATACGTGTGGAAAATGTGTGTGCATGAATGAAATAGTTGTACACGGTGTCTAGTATTAACCTATGGTTGTGATGTATTCAATGCATGGTACATAAATGGATAATGTAGATGGATGGATGGATCAATGTAAAATAGATGGAAGGATGGATGTATGGACAGATAGATGGATAGATGTATGGTTGGATGAGTTCATGTGTGATCGAGGAGTAGACTTTGTGATGTACTCATGGATTAGTGGTGAGATGGACGATCAATTTAGATGGATGGACAAGTATTTTGATGATTTCAGCATATGGATGGTTAGACGACTGTATCGTTGGATGGATGGTTAAATGTATTGTTGGATTTATTAGTTAATGAACCGTTTGATCGAATATGTCCAAATCAATGGTTGAGCTTGAACCAGTTGATCTTATAGATCGACGATCACATCGGACTAATTGGGTACATCGATCAATGGTTAAAATTTGACGGTTAAGATTTATTTGGGTTATTACACAAGAAGAGTTCAGAAGTAGGGGCCTCTTAACTTCTTGCGCTTACTATTCTAACTAGGCAGTGGCAATTTTGACAAAGCACTTGAAGACTTTGATTAAAATTGATCTATATAATGCGATAGAAGTTACCTCTCAACACTTCGACAAGGAGACCTCCATATTGAAAGGTTTCCTCAACTACTGGTCCCCCACAACCAACTCCTTCCATTTTCCAGTAGGAGAGATGAGTTTTATACACTGGGACCTCCATCGGATTACCAATCTTCCGTTGACCAAGAAATTCTATGATGAATTCGTCCTTACTTATGAAGAATTGGTGTTTATCTCTTCACCAGGCTGAGTGGCCTCAATTTCATAAACTACTACAGAACTCTTCAGAGAGATGGCCAAGTTTCCAAACATTCACAAGATTTCTCCCTTACAATGGCTTGCCCATTTCAATAGAGCCTTCTGGTAACTCTCCTTTCCACAAATCAACCACTTCTTATCGCATTTTAATTTTTCATACTTCTCAATACTTGTCCTTTTCTTCTTCTCTCTTTTTTTAGGTTCAATGGCTACCATTTGTAAGAATTAACGGGCCTCTGTTAGAAGATAAGAGAATGAGCATAATATAGTCTCTATGGAGAATTGACAGCATTCCTTGTCTACTGGTTGAGTATAGTTATCCTTCCTAGTTCCAAATGGGCAGAAGTTATTCTCCCCATAGTATTCGTTGTTGTCGGTGCCATGGTGGAAGGCCATAAGCATTCCCTCGCCCCTCCGGTCCTATGTTCTATTTATAAAGCTCTGGGAGAGGTAGCGACTCACGTAAAGAGTCCCACTGTTGGTGCTTCTTCTACGTACACTCCTTGGCATTATATCACCAGCTAGCTAGGTATTTATTTCCCATGGACCTTCGAAGTCTCGAAAAAAGCATACGTTCACCCTTCGCATATTCCACTATGGTTCTTTCAGAAGAGAGTTATGGCTAAAAGGTCATATAACTAGGTTGTCTACAAAATCTTGGACACCGATGTAATTGATTTTTTCCAATTATGCCTGCACTAATATATAGAGAATACAGACATGATAGATACTACATCACTCTCTCCGTGAGAAAGGGCATTCTACCTTTCCATTCGGTCTTGCAGTCTCCCACTAAGAGAAGGGGTAGAGTTCTGGAGGGAACCTTACTATCCAAGATTATTCGCTTTCCAATTTGGCTTTGATCAAGGTTGAAAGTGCACCTACTACGTGCCCTTGTTTGTCAATTACATTGTAAGTTGAGTCAGTCGGACAACAGTGCCTAACAAGAAGATCAAGTCAAGCGTCTGCCTCAACTGGATGTGTGGAAGCTCACTAAAAGGTAAATCATAGCCTCACATCCCATGTCCCAAAACACCAGGTGATTAAACCCTTAAAAAGAATTAGAACATCTCAGGGTTTCAGTGTAAGAAAGCTTTTTATCAAAAAGAAAAATCAGTAAAGTTTTTCTTACACTATCGATTATATCGATTACCCCTTCGATATGATCAACCAGCTCTGTTGATGTCCTCGGCATCTCAATCGATACAATCGAGTGAGGACAGAAAGCTCCAACAATCAAAACAATCATCTGGACGATTTATCGATATATCGACTTGAGAGTCGATATCATCGATATTCAAATATCGATCATATCTGAAGAGGATCGATATAATCGACAGACTACTTTCCGGCGCCCCTATTTTTCTAAAGAAAACTAATATATGCTTCGATATATCGATGTCTGTTCAATACAATCTGAACTCAAATATCGATCATATCGGAAGTCAGTCGATCATATCGATTGTGGGCGCATATTCTCTCCAGCATGAATTTTAAGTTGTTGTTTATGATGATGGGGGTGCCAGTCGATAAATCGATATTCATATATCGATTATATCAAGACCTAGTCGATTGGATCGAGTCAGGACATAAATCGTCCAACAAGCTTATAGGTAAATATATACGATTTATTGATCCCATCGACAAGGTCTCCGATATGATCGATGTACAAATTCTGATGACATCGACTGCTTCCCCGATCATATCTTTAGAACCTGAAATTCTTCAAGGCTTCTCTCTTATTTTTTACCTGTGGATAGATCGAACCATCACTCGTTTGAATCGGAGTTCGAAATCCAATTACATTGATGTGTGTCTCGATCTCATCGACCAATTGGCGGAAGGTTTCCAAAAGCAAAATGACAATTGAGTTTTAATCATCGAGAGGTTTGCCGATACAATCGAGAGTATACGCTCGATCATATCGATGACTTCTCGATGATATCGAACTCTGTCATAAATATGACCGTTTATATCCGTTAGAACCTTTTGCCTATAAATAGAGAGAGTTGTCTTCATTGCTGGTAGAGAAAGTAGAGAGTGATTTTGTGAGTTTTAACCTTCCTATCATTTACCTTAAGCTCTTTCTCTCAGGAAGTTCATCCTCCAATTCACCCTCATCATTGATATTTCATAGAGTGGATTGGGGAATGAACTTCCACATTCAAGGATCCTTCAGCTACTACATTAATGACATATCATTAAGCTGGGATACCTTGAATGCATAGATGATGGGAACCACTCTATCTTCCTTTTCGGAAAATTCTTAGAATGGTATTCCATCATAACCTTGACCCAACCTAAGCCCAGTATAGATACATCTTTGTGTTGCGGATCAAGGGAGCTGAAGACTCTTCATCAATAAGTAGAAGGTCTTCATCACTGCGCTGAAAGGGACTCATCAACTTATCTATAAGTACTAAGAGTCCATAGGACACTTGTGATCATTCCTTTTTAGGATTAGGTTTTAAGTGTTGCTCACCATTTGAAGTCCTCGAAGGAGGCCTCCGACGGGAGTGTACATGCGGGGTGCGTTGTGTGGACCCTTGCTCTGTGGAGAGCATAAACATCTGGTTAGGAGTACGCCAGCAAATCTCCAAGGTTAGAGGTGAACCGAGTAGAAACCTTCGGGTGCGTTGTGCGGACCCTTGTCCTGTGTGGGCATAAACATCTGGTTAGGAGTACGCCAGCAAAACTCCAGGGTTTGAGGTGAACCGAGTAGAAACCTCTGTAAAGATTGAAGGTGAACCTGATTTAAAACCTTAGGTTTGAGATGAACCATGGGAAACCTCCTTAGTGAAATCCGGTCACTCAAGGGTTGAGTGTGGAAGTCAGGAGTGGAGTAGACAAGTCGTCGAGCCACTATAAAATGACTATGTTTAAGATTAATATTGTCTTTCATTATGTAATTGCCTTACAAGTCCTTATATATGATCACATCTTATGCACACACAGTCATATCCATCACAATCTCATCTATAAACTGTTTGTCTTTTAAATAGTTTGTGATTGGATCCTCTACCAGGCCTGGAAGCCAGTAGAGTTAATTTTGAGTAATCCTAATCTGTACTCTGTAATAGGATTAGTGTGATAAGGATTTTTAATAATTCTTAAAAACTTTAAAAAGTCCTATTCACCCCCCCTCTAGGATATATTAACATATTTCTACTTCAACTTAAGCGATCTTCACTGCTATTTCAATTGGTATCAGAGCGGGTCTCTCTTTATGGGCTTCACCGCCTAGAGAGTGATCTTAACTGAAGTAGAAATATGGCCAAAGGAGAGGGCTCATCTGTCACTAGACCTCCAGTATTTGATGGATCAAATTATGCGTACTGGAAGGATAGAATCCACTACTTCCTGAGATCTTTGGATCATGAAGTTTGGGATGCAGTTGAAAAAGGATACGTGGTACCATCTGAACAAATTGTACTTGAAGATGAAACCACAATCACTAAACCCAAACCTAATGAGAAGTGGACGGTGTTTGACAAAGAATAACGAAATGCTGAAGCAAAAGCAATGAACGCCATCTACTGTGCCGTGTCCCAAGATATTTTCAACTAAATAAGTATATGTGGGACATCCAAGGAAGCATGGGATTTACTGGAAACAACCCATGAAGGCACAAGCACTGTGAAGAGATCTAAACTACAACTCTTAATTTCACAGTTTGAAAATCTCAGGATGGAAGAGCATGAGACATTTATGGAGTTTTACACCAAATTAAACATTATTTGTAACTCCATGGGTGGATTGGGAGAGAAGGTTCCGGCACCTAAAATATGTAAAAAAATGTTAAGATCCTTACCGGAACGCTTCAATCCCAAGGTAACAACAATTGAGGAGTGTAGGAATATTGATGAAATGAAAGTAGAAGAACTAGTAGGTTCCCTACAAACCTTTGAACTAAACTTCACACAACCCTAAAAATCTAAAAACACTGTCCTAAAAACCTCTAAGAAACCAAAACATGAGGACAGTGAGAGTGAAAAGGAAGATGAAGATGAGGAAGTGGCTCGGCTGGCACAAAGATTCAGAAGATTCTTTCAAAGGAATCACGGCCACCCCTCTAAACGTAGAAAGGTGGATGACAAACCTTTAGCAAGCAAATTTGGAAAAAGAAATAGAGAACCACAGTGTTATGCCTGTCATGAGTATGGACACCTATCTACTGAATGCCCAAATAGAAAAACCAAGGGCAAGGCAATGGCTGCCACATGAGATGATACGGAGGAGTTAAATTCAGAAAACGGTGACTCAGGAAGTGATGGAGATCAGAAACCTTTAAAAATTCTTATGGTCTCCACCACTCCAATTATTCCCATAGAATCTGAAAGAAAAGAAGAACAACAAGCCACTGAATCATTTTCATCTGATAATGAGGAAATTGAGGAAGAAGAAAATAAAGAGCAAAATGAATTACAAAATGCTTACAATCAACTTTACATTCATAACGTTAATATTGTCAAAAGACTTGGAATAGTTGAAAACAAAAAGGAAATGCTGCAAATAGATTTGGATAAAGCTTCAAACATTAATACTCATCTAATCACTGATTTGCAGCAATGCCACTTAGACAATGATAGACTTAAAAGAATTAACAACTCATTGAAATCTAAGTTAGAAAAATTAAAGAAACAAGTCAAAGCTCTAAATGAGGAACATCTGATCCTTCAAAATAAAAACCATACACTTCAAAATGATCTAGAAGAATCTAGAAAAATTGCCAAAATAAACTATAAATTTTCTCAGAGTGGTGAGAAATTAGAAAAACTGTTAGGAATGGAAAAATATGGAGAGGACAAAAAGGGATAAGGTTATGGAAAGGCTAGAACAAAAACTGATGCACAACCATTTGGAAAATCTGTTACATCCAGTAGTAACACCAAACCTATCCCAGCTCATTGCAAAAATAAGGAGTCAGTTTATGAGCTAAATAAAAGAAGTGTGAAATCATCACCACTTGAGATAGTTGACAGGATGGAGGAGCAGTTAAGTCATGTGGACAAATCAAATAAGAAGAACAAATCTACCACAAGTAAAACTCCTGTCATAAAGTGGGTGATTAAAGAAAAGACAAATTACCTTGTTACTCAATCAGATCATTTATCAGGCAATATGGCTAAATGGTACCTAGACGGTGGTTGCTCAAGACACGTCACAGGTGATAAGTCTCTCCTTTCAAACTATAAGGATCTTTACAAAGGGATAGTCACCTACGGAGATGGAACCACTGCTGAAGTAATTGGTCAGGGAATTATAGAAGGAATTAGTCTGTTTAAAGATGAGAATGCTTTTTGCATAAAAGGATTGACACATAACTTACTGAGCATCTCTCAAATCTGTGATAATGGGCATGTGGTAAATTTCAACAAAGAAGAATGTGAGATTCTAGATCAATCAGGGAAATCAATTATGAAAGGTCTTCGCACAAATAACCACTGCTACATTATTGTAGGAAAAGGAAGGAATGATATTGAGAAACTCTGAGAAAGAAGAAATTAGTCTAGGTTATACATCAAAACCTGGATATTTGGTGAAATGATGCAATTTTTGCTAAATCCTCAATGTTACATCTAAGGTTGGAGACCTCTAAGTTTTGTATATAAACATTATCATGTTTGTGTTTGTACAGAACTGGTGCAATTTTTTAGAAAATATACAATAGCATGTTAAAATTAAAGAAAAATCTGAATAGCACGTACCCTCAGTACAAGTGATTGTCTTTTTTCGATTTCATCAACTGAAGATCGATACAATCGACGGTTGTTCAGAAAGTGAAAAGTCATGTGATCATGGATAACATCGACTGTAGTCTCGATAGAATCAATCGACAACCTCTCGATACAATCGATAGGTTGGACGATATGATCGACATATGGTGCCCAAATAAAAAACTGATTGAAAATTTTAAAGGGCCAGCTCTCTGCCCTGATCAGTTCCTCTGATTGATGTGCTTGAAGTCCAACTGAAATCTCTACACCCAAGTGACACAAGGGAGATGATTAAAGGAAAAGGTAAGGCTCTCTCATCTGTAAAATCTTTCAAGAATAAGAAAGAGAAATATTCTAGACCCTCTCAAAACTAGTTAGATTGGGAACAAGTCACAATAGTCGATCGTACTATTAGTACTGTCAAACTCTATGGGATGGATATGTTTAATATGGGTGGGCCATATCAGTTTGAAATGATCCAGTAGTTCTTCAACTATTGTCATGTTGTCCAAGATTACCCACCTTGCATATGTTTGAAATTCATGCAGCACACCAAGCACATTACTCCATCAGTTCTTGGTCACGCTCTAAACATTGAAGTGACACAAATCCCTGTCACTAGTAGAAATCTATACGATTTGAGTAGATGGGGGGAAATTACACAAGCACTATGCCAAGGTAGGACAATTCCTAAAAATGATAGCAATATTCTTCCAGTAAAATACCTGGGAATCTCGTTCCGACTCTTTCACAATATCTTCAGCACGAATGTGTACCCATGTGATGCAAATGACACATATCTGAGTCCCATTGCACTCAACATTCTGTATGATGTCTATCAAGAAATCCTTGTATGCTTACCGACTTTCATATTAGACCAGTTAATAAAGGTAATCATCAGTGACCATCTTGAATTTTTGCCTTTTCCATCCCTTATCTGCAAGATTGCACACTGGGCAGGTTTGCCAGAAATAACTAATAAGGTATATCCTGAAGTATGGTTCGACCTTGAAGCAGCGCAACATGTGTATGCTTCTATCTCATCGGATATGAAGATCCTTCCACCTGTTGAAGCTAGTGGTCCCATGCTTAATGAAGAAATTCCTTGAGGATCCAATCGAACTCCTGATTATAGTTCTGCTTCTGTCACACATCATTAGCATCATGTGCTTGAGCGCCAATCTTTAAACAATCTCATTAGAATTGATGAGCGACTCCAACACTGCGAACAACGACTATCAGGAATAGAAAACAGGATGGAAGCTCTTCAACACTCTATGCAATAGATTCTTAAGTTACTAACCACTGACGGGTCTTCTATATGCTAAAAAGGAAACAGTTATGTCAAAATTGTGTCTAGCCATAAAATACCTAATTTTGCATCCATCTTTATTTACTTGCATTGGGTATCCCTACATTTCTGGACAATGAAATCTTTCTGTTGATATGGCTGAACTTAATTCTCATTTTACTGAGATTCCCATTTGCTTATACAATGCTTGTGTTGACTGCTTCATAGATTTATGTTCTGGTCTTCATTGATGTATGCTTTACACTGCTCTCATTTATATACATCTATCTACTTATGGTTCTCCCATATGCTTCAATCTTCAGTTAATATCACGTCTTATACCTTTGTCAATGACTGACAAAAAGGGGAAGAACAATTCAAACACCCCAAGCAAAAATTGTATATCTGTGTTGCAGGTGTTAGGGGGCGCAGCCGCAACAAGAAAGGGGAAGTTTTTGAATTAAGGGGGAGAAGTTTATTGGGTGTGTACATGTGAGTTTAGAATTTATAAAATTATGTTAATACATGTACACACAATTTAAGATGTATCTGCTTAGATATGTTCCTAGGGTGTTTTGGGTATTTTGTCACGTAATTGACAAAGGGGGAGATTGAAAGTGCACCTACTACGTGCCCTTGTTTGTCAATTACGTTGTAAGTTGAGTCAGTCGGACAACAGCGCATAAAAAGAAAATTAAGTTAAGCGTCTGCCTCAACTAGATGTGTGGAAGCTCACCAAAAGGTAAATCATAGCCTCACATCCCATGTCCCAAAACACCAGGTGATTAAACCCTTAAAAAGAATTAGAACAACTTAGGGTTTCAGTGTAAGAAAGCTTTTTATCAAAAAGAAAAATCAGTAAAGTTTTTCTTACACTGTCGATTATATCGATTACCCCTTCGATATGATCAACCAGCGCTGTCAATGTCTTCGGCATCTCAATCGATACAATCGAGTGAGGACAGAAAGCGTCCAACAATCAAAATAATCATTTGGATGATTTATCGATATATCGACTTGAGAGTCGATATCATCGATATTCGAATATCGATCATATCTGAAGAGGATCGATATAATCGACAGACTGCTTTCCGGTGCCTCTATTTTTCTATAGAAAACTAACATATGCTTCGATATATCAATGTCTGTCTGATACAATCTGAACTCAAATATCGATCATATCGAAAGTCAGTTGATCATATCGATTGTAGGCGCATATTCTCTCCAGCATGAATTTCAAGTTGTTATTTATGATGATAAGGGTGCTAGTCGATAAATTGATATTCATATATCGATTATATCGAGACCTAGTCGATTGGATTGAGTCAGGACATAAATCGTCCAGCAAGCTTATAGGTAAATCTATACGATTTATCGATCCCATCGACAAGGTCTTCGATATGATCGATGTACAAATTCCGATGACATCGACTGTTTCCCCGATCATATCTGTTGAACCTGAAATTCTTCAAGGCTTCTCTCTTATTTTTTACCTATCGATAGATCGAACCATCAATCGATTGAATCGGAGTTCGAAATCTAATTACATCGATGTGTGTCTCGATCCCATCGACCAGTTAGCAGAAGGTTTCCAAAAGCGAAATGACAATTGAGTGTTTATCATCGAGAGGTCTACCGATACAATCGAGAGTATACGCTCGATCATATCGATGACTTCTCGATGATATCGAACTCTGTCATAAATATGACCGTTTATATCCGTTGGAACCTTTTTCTTATAAATAGAGAGAGTTGTCTTCATTGCTGGTAGAGAAAGTAGAGAGTGCTTTTGTGAGTTTTAACCTTCCTATCATTTACCTTAAGCCCTTTCTCTCGGGAAGTTCATCCTCCAATCCACCCTCATCATTGATATTTCATAGAGTGGATTGGGGAATGAACTTCCGCATTCAAGGATCCTTCAGCTACTACATTAATGACATATCATTAAGCTGGGATGCCTTGAATGCATAGATGATGGGAACCACTCTATCTTCCTCATAGGAAAATCCTTAGAATGGTATTCCATCATAACCTTAACCCAACCTAAGCCCAGTATAGATACATCTTTGTGTTGTGGATCAAGGGAGCTGGAGACTCTTCATCAATAAGTAGAAGGTCTTCATCACTGCGCTGAAAGGGATTCATCAACTTACCTATAAGTACTAAGAGTCCAGAGGACACTTGTGATCATTCCTTTTTAGGATTAGGTTTTAAGTGTTGCTCACCATTTAAAGTCCTCGAAGGAGGCCTCCGACGGGAGTGTACATGCGGGGTGCATTGTGTGGACCCTTGCTCTGTGGAGAGCATAAACATCTGGTTAGGAGTACGCCAGCAAAACTCCAGGGTTAGAGGTGAACCAAGTAGAAACCTCCGGGTGCGTTGTGTGGACCCTTGTCCTGTGTGGGCATAAACATCTAGTTAGGAGTACGCCAGCAAAACTCCAGGGTTTGAGGTGAACCGAGTAGAAATCTCTATAAAGATTGAAGGTGAACCTGATTTAAAACCTTAGGTTTGAGGTGAACCATGGGAAACCTCCTTAGTGAAATCCGGTCACTCAAGGGTTGAGTGTGGAAGTCGGGAGTGGAGTAGACAAGTCATCGAACCACTATAAAATGACTATGTTTGAGATTAATATTGTCTTACATTTATGTGATTGCCTTACAAGTCCTTATATATGATCACATATTATGCACACATAGTCATATCCATCACAATCTCATCTATAAACTGTTTGTCTTTTAAATAGTTTGTGATTGGATCCTTTACCAGGCTTGGAAGCCAGTAGAGTTAATTTTGAGTAATCCTAATCTGTACTCTGTAATAGGATTAGTGTGATAAGGATTTTTAATAATTTATAAAAACTTTAAAAAGTCCTATTCACCTCCCCTCTAAGATATATTGACATATCTCTACTTCAACTTAAGTGATCTTCACCGTTATTTCAAAGGTATCCCAAAAGACTATGGATTGGTAACAAGGAGTATGCGTAGTTATGGAACTGACCCATATAACTGGGCAATGGAACGGAAGTAATTGTTAGGTGGTCACGTTAGATCCACTTTAATGATTCCGGGCAGTAATCGAACGACTCAAGCTTCATATGGATACATGAGATGGTGGGTTCATCAGTCGTACTTGGTTAATAACTACTTACTAGTAACTAAACCGATTTTTATTTCACCACCGAAGCTCAAGGATCACAAATTTGAAGAAGGAATAGGCTTTGTTCCAGAGAAGAGTCATGCACCTTTTCCCGGTCAAATTTATAGAAAGATATCTCTAGAGGAACCCATTCATGAAAGAAAACATTCCGATACTTTGGAGGGATGGATAGCTCATGGGGTTGACATGGATTTTGAAAAAGTTCCTCGAGAACGCTCCAATAGAGTAGTTGAAGATGCTACGGAAGTTCCCTCTCTTGTTTAAGAGAATATTACCACAATTCAAGATGATCTAGTTCCTTCCCCTGTTCCTCAATCTGCTCATCCCATTCCATCTTCTCCAATGACAAGGTCCCTATCGCATTCCCAAGCTTCTTCTCCTTTCCCTCAAGAAGGAATTGCTACTTCGATCTCTCCAATTCTAGTTAATAAGGACCTTCATCCAGGGAGTAGTAAAATTTCCCCTTATAAAGGGAAGCAAATTGTAATTAAAGAATTAGAGAAAGAGAATTCACCCTCGTCATCTAAAGATACTACTTTCGTTGAATATGATACTGAGGAAGATGATGGAGCTGATGAGGATGATGATTTTGAAGAGGGGGAAGTTAATATTGATGATGAGGATGACACCGTTATTGAAGATGTTTCCACTAGCGAGGGACATCCTTCATCGATTCCTCGGAACATTGAAATCAAAGGTCCTCCCACTTCTGATGTTCCTGTAAAAATCCCAACAATATAAGAGGAAGATGATGAGCCTTTACATTATGGGGAATACGGATATTCGTCAGGTAAGAATTCTCATGCAATTTTATCATTTAATCTTTTATTTGTCATCACTATCTTATCATTATTATTATTTTCTTTATTTTAGGTATTCATGCTATTAATGTTAGAACAGGTGATACTCCCCATAAAGATCTTCCTCCCACTGCACCATCAGTCCCAACGATGATTTCCTTGGTCCCCCTCCTAGCACCAAAGGTAGTAGCCCGCGAAATCATTTTTCCTGCAGAACCCACTGACCTACCAACTCCAGTAGCCATTGATTCAAGTACTGAAGCTAGAACCCCTTTTGCTGATATGATGGGACCTTATCCCTCCTCCATCAAAGAAATACAATCTCCTACTACTCAGGTTCTTGTGGAAGGTATTATTCATCTCTTTCTTCATCTTGTGCCTTGTCATCATTTACTTTCATGGCTTTTATTACAACTTCCTTCTCTTATTATTTTGTAGGAAATCCTCCTCAAAGTGGCACATCTAGCTCCAGTTTTGTTGCCACAGTTTTTGATCAATTATCTTTTGAGAAAGTCCTCGTATATAAGCTATCATTGATGAGAAACTCCATGTCGGCAACTGTCCACATGTTCAAAGACCCTGATCAATGGTCAGATCTGAACATTGCTATAGAGATCTTGGATAATGTCGTAAATATGGACAAAATCAGTGTTTCTCCCTTACATGACTCTCTCTTGAGATTTCATGATTCGGTAATTGTTTTAAAATTGGCAGAGAATGTAGTTATTACTCCAGAAATTCTGGAATATGGAAGACAACTGACATCTTCCAAGGAGAAGGATTCTCAAATTACTTCTGTTGTTTCCAAATATGATCAAGAGTAGCTATCCCTCCAAGAGCAACTGAAATCTTCCACCGATAATATAATAGCTATTCAGAATCAGATTGCTCTTCCAAATAAGGAAATTCTACAAGAGGAGTTGAATATAAAGAAGATCTAGGAGAAGATACATGCCAATATTCATTATGCTGATGTTGAACGATCTAAGCTGATAAAAAATGAAGAAATAATTGCATCTTTGGAGAGGAAGTTAGCCGATGTTCCCGATCACGCAAAGATTATTTTTGAGACTAAATCAAAACATATTATAGCTCAGGTTCAACTTAAAGAAGACTTGTAAGATATTTGACAGGACTAAGCATGGTAGGAGAGCTATATAAGACTTTGTTCTATTTTCTTTTGTGATCACATGTAATTTTCTCTTGGACTGTAAGATATACAAATGCAATTATAATGTTTTGGTATAATTGTTTATTTGAAAGTTGTTTATCACAACTTATTTTAAGAATACATACTCATGTGATTATTTAACGCTATACCATGTTTCATCATAATTTATCGTGATTGTTAGTATGGGATTTCCTATATGATTTTCGTTATCATATCAGGCAGTTTTCATTTTTAAGCATATTTCAAGTAGATAGATGATCATGTATTTCTGTAGCATTTTAATGTTGCGCATAGTTTAAGCTCTTATATAAGGCCCGTATCCTAGTCCGTACCGTTCCCTAGACATCCGCGATCCTCCTCGTCAAATTTCGATAACCTACGATATGTAGACAGTGTTAGCGCGACCCTAAGTCACATCCTGTAAATTTGAGTCATCTCGACCTAAGACTTATACCATTGTGACTGCACCATCACCGCAGTTCTAATGTCACATCTTGCACACCGATGTGATACCCAGGCCAGGAGATGTGAGCCCACGTTTATCTCAAAGAAACACCTCACATTTGTAATACCGAGAGAATCTCTACAACCCATCCCATCAATCAATCAAGTACACATCACATCTCTAACCGATGCTTTCTTTCTCCCCAAGACAAGCTACCTACCCCAAGTCAACCCTCATGTCACTCACACCCATTACTCACATCCATCACCCACCCATCACCTCTCTTACAACCACCCTCTCTCTCCCTTTCTCTACTCACTTTCCCAGGCAAAAAGGGTGGTGGACATCCAAGCATTTCCAAGCTCCAAGAGAGCCAAGTGTGGCCCACTTCCTACCTCTCTCATCTCCCATCCTAACCTTCTAACCTTCATCAACCTCCATCAAAGAGAGAGCCAAGGAGTTTGGCATTTCATCGGACCAAGAAGATCGAGTGGTGAGTGTCTATAGGACTAGATTTGTGGTTTTGATGATGGGCCAAGTGGGGCCTACCGATTGATGGTATGAATCTCACTTTGGACCCTAGGTGTGGCCGATGGCCCACCCTGATTCTCATGATCATTCTATGATGGGGCCATTCTCCATGGACCCCATCATGATGTTTATTTTCCTAATATGAAAAGGTCATCTAGACCTTACACTTTGTGGTGGAGAAGGGATTTCTACCCTTGCATTTTATGATTGAAGACTCGCATGTGGTGGGGCCCATTGATGTATGTGATGTATGATTAAGGGGGAGCTCATAGTGGTGGAGCTCCTCCCCGCCTCACGTCTCTCTCTCTCTCTCTCTCTCTCTCTCTCTCTCTCTCTCTCTCTCTCTCTCTCTCTCTCTTTTATGATGGAGTGTTGCCCACCTGATCCAGTCCGTCCATGTGTTGGACCCCACCTTGCTGCCTGTCCATTGGGACATGCCTGAATGTAGGAAAAACACAAATATCAGTTTTGTCCAAACCGTAGTGGGGCACTACGTGGACCCACCTTAATGTATCTGTTATGCTACCACCGTCGAAAGGCAGGGACAGTGGGGCCAAATGGCACGTGTGTTCCGTCCACACTGTCTAGCATGGGACGATGCTTGATGCACTGACCAACCAACTGGGACTAGCCATGATGTTTGTGTTGTATATCTACGTTGTCCACACACGTGGATCCTAGCTTGATGTATGTATCTGATCCACATCGTCCACCTTATTTCCCAGTTCATTTTAGGCGTTCAGCCAAAAAATGAAGCTAATCTGAATCTCTAGCAGGCCACATCATAGAAAACAGTGATATGTAGTGTTAAAATCTGTTAGGGCCCACTGCGATGTTTCTATACGTTAAAACATATCGAATATTGGGCTCATTAGACCCATCACAAGCCACGGGATCCGACAAACTTAGTGGATCGTCCTTATGTGGGCCTCACCTATGAAAAACTACACAAACAAATATATATATATATATGTATATATATATATATATATATATATATATATATATATATATATATATATATATATATATATAGGTGACGTTGTTCAGCGTCCTGCTGCTTGTAAAATAGGCAGGGACCATGGGCCCCACCACAGGCCCTACCATGATGTATGTTGCACATCAACACCATGCATTTGATGGGTCCCCTTTAGGAATTGGGGTCCCCCAAAAATCAGCCATTCTTGGAACTTAGGTGGTCGACATTACATGAAGCAGCGGGGGGATTGAACGTCTACCATTGAAACCCTTTTTGGGTTCTAGAAGTTTTGGATAAATATGATATTTGTTTTTCCTCTTAATTTAGGTCTTTATGACCTTATCAACAGATGGGATGGAAATTAACGTTATGGTGGGCCCCACGTGGGACCCACCTGTGAAAAGGAGTGGCTGGTGTATGCACACACCAGCTATATAGCTACTGTATTGACATCCCAAGTTCTGCAGGTCCCACATATGATATATGTGTTATCCACACTATCCATATGCCAGACGGGTCGGCCCACCTTGATATGTATATTACATCCATACCGTCCAGCTGTCTGGACGGTGGAATGCCACCATGATGTATGTGTTTTGGCCATGCCGTCCAGCGGCTATGGGGCCCACATGAGGTTTGTTTCAACCATCCATTTGTTAGACAAGCTTGTCTTAAGGCTTGAGACTAAAAATGAGACAGATCTACCCATTAGATGGACCACACTGCAAAAACCAATGAAGGATTGAACGCCCGCCATTGAAACCTGTTTGGGGTTCCAGAATTTATAGATCAATATGATGTTTTTTTTCCCTCTTAATTCAAGTCTTTGTGACCTTATGAACATATTGGAAAATAAATGTTAGGGTGGGCCCAAGAATTTTTGAATGGTGAAAATCATTATCTCCACTGCTAGTTGTAGTATGGTCCAGATGATCTTTCAATATGATTCATTTTTGGGAATGTATGAGGTCCATTGGTGCGCCCTGTGGATGCGGCCCACTTGACGTATATAAGAACCATGAGATGTGGCCCATGGTAATGTCTATTAGGCACATGTGATGTGGTCCCTTTGTGATGTAAATTAGGCCTAAGTATGAGGCCCAATGTGATCTATATAAGGCCCATGAGTGAGGCCCAATGTAACGCCCCGAAAAAATCCGTACTTAGACTCGAGTACCAACTCGACCAGAAATCGCGTAGGATTAATTCTTTTAGAAAATAAGCGTAAGTTAGCTAGCGCAACGCTAGAGTAGTTGTGAAATCATCCCTGATCGCTTTAAATACGTTCTACAAGACCCAAAACGAGTAGAACCAATGACATTATAATACTCTGAAACCTCGGATCAAACTCTAAACCGGTTTGTTCTCAAGACCCCTTTGAAACTTTGTATTGGATCTAGACCGCGCATCGAAAGTCCGATACCTACAATCTTAGACTGTTATAACCGCCTAGCTGGACTTGACAATCATTTTGAAAATCAAGTCCAACTGACATTCAGATGCTATTTCATTGAGCCTGGAGTGAAGAGAGTGAGAGTAGGGTTAGATTTGAAATTTTGAAATTCAAATCTAGCACACGACTTGGCGCGTTATTATTAAGCGTTCTAACCGTCAGAATTCAGCCAAATTACACCCTTGGATCAGGAAAAATTTCTCTTTCATATCATGAGACTTATAGACCTGATCTACGTGCGATGACCGCTGAACTGAAACTGGACCGCCATGTGCGATCTACGAACACTAATGGTCTGAAAATGGGATGTGAGAGACATCCGACATGCATGAGCTTAAGTCCGACCGCGTTCGGCCAGGGAACCTCCCGAAATATCTTTTTGGACCGAAACAGCCCCAATTTGGTTAGACCTCAAGTAAACATTGTTCCCAAGCCTAATTTGGGAAGAAATTAGCTTATAAAAGGACCTTAAACCCTCACTTCTCTCACCCATCCGAATTTGCTAGAAACCCTAGCTGGTGTGAGAGAAAAAGTGAGAGATTGAGAGAGAGAGTGGGAGAGATCTTCCTGCTGCTTGCACTACCTGTTGCACGTGCTTAAGAAACGCATCTCAATCACTTTTCTGGTGATTCCGCTGCATTTCTAGGTAAGGAAACACCCTAAATACTTGCTGATTTGAGGTTCCATCGATTTCTTAGCAAAGTAACTTACAGATCTTGTGTATTAGGTTCCCGGTTCGCCGTAGACGAAGCGTATACGCTCCGTTCGAATCGGTTCACCTCTAGGGAAAAGGTGCGGATTCTAGATGCTTTGATTGGCTGATTTCAACGCTTTCAATGTAGTTTAATAATAGATTATCGATGGCAAGGCCGTTTGACATGTACAACATGCTGTCCATTTCCTGTTTCGTAAGCAGATGAAAAATATGAGATTTAGGGCATTTTAGTCATTTGTAGGAAATACCGTTTTCATCCATATTTTGCTGATATGATTCACATGGCTCTTTGTCTCATTAGGATATTAGGAATGCGTGCATAATCAGTTTGGCGAAGAGATTCGCCCAAATGCGCACTTTGAGTCGACATACTATATGTAGACTTAAGTGTGTAGACTAAGTGTTTGTATAAATGTTTGTATTAGTATGTATTGAATTAAATGGTGTTATGAATTAGTTTGAGATTGAATCCTCAAATAATATGCTGATGTAAATGATTTCCTACATGTTGGCTATATGCATGATTTCATTATATGTATGAAATGCATGTGTTAGATGATTTACTTAAGTTGTATGTTATAACATGTTTTAACATGCTCACATTGTTGTATTTCATTTCCATTACTCTTATATGATTGTTGATGTGGATTCATAAATGTTTGGGACTATACCTAGTCCAGGCAGTCGGTAACCGAATAAATTCATGGTTGGCTTATCTTTGCCACGAACGACGCGTCGATGAACACGAGTCGTGTTTTGGAGTTGGCGGAAGTGGTTAGGCCACGCGAAGTGTTTTATGCACTTCATGTCGCTCAGCTTGAGATGCGCTCGTACTAGTCGATCCCGTCAAGTAACCCGACTGGCCATTGTATGTTCACCCTGTATGAGTCATAACTACTTGAACCTAGGGTACTGAACTTACCATTGTAAACCCTATTAACCATGGTACCTTGATCCATAAAGACTCATGAGCCGGGCATGGTGGTATGGGACATCGTGGTCGAGCTGTCGGCCTACGCTGGGGCCACAAATCTCCCCGTAGTGACCAGTGAGCACATATGACTCGTGAATAGATTATGGTGGTGTGGGACACTATATTCTTGCTGTTGGCCTACACTGATCAGGCGACGAGCCCTTTATAGTGACCGCGAGTGTATTCTAAGTCTACGGGAGGCGACGACCCTTCCGTAGCAATGAGAGTACAGTAGGCCTGTATTGATAAGGTGATGGGGGAGAGGTGCAACGAGTGCGAGCAACAGCCCTGGCAGCCCTTGCAGCGACCTATAGAATATACATCGTATGAGATTACTAGGAGTGACGACCCTAGACGGGATCTGTGTTAGGATTGATATAAGGGAAGTACCTTAGTTTCCCAATCCTGCTGTATGAATGGACTAATAATAACTCGGTAATCATATTACCATCACATTGTATGTGCATGGAAGATGTGGAGCACTGTGGGAAGAAAGCATGCCGCGGGCGTAAGATGGTGCCGTATGAGGGAGATCATCGGTGAGGGCATCCATCATGTTACGTCATATTGCATTAACAACAGTATTAGGAATGTTTGATTCACTTCTTTACTATTATCGTATGATTGATTTGAGAACATGCTAATTTTTATCCTATTATTCCACTGAGTTAGCTACTCACTCCTACGTTACGGGATGGTGTTTGCAACACCCACCAGACCCTGTCTTAGATGCAGGTGAGGCACCGATTCAGGAGGCAGAGCCGGATTATGATGAGGACCAGGACGAGTTCTCATATATGCAGTACCACGACGGCTTTGCTCAGGTGTCCTAGATTGGTGAGACTTCTCAGTGGGACTATTTTTGACATTTTGATTCTGTTTATTTACATGTATATGAGACTCAGAGATATATTCATATTTGGAGACAGTTGAGATCTATTTTGTTTTCCATACAGTGATATGTATATCCTTTAGTCATCCGCTTGCTTTTATCACTGAATCTGGAGTATGAATTGCAATTTTAGTATACTTTTACTCATGTGAATGCTTGAACTTAGACAACATTGAATCATAATCATTTTTATTGCATAAGTGACGGTCTGGAACTCGGGAGTCGAGTTTATACACGACCCCCGATTTTCAGGGTGTTACAAGTTGGTATCAGAGAATGAATGAGATTATACCGGGCCTGGGTTATGGTCACGTGACATATGCTGTCGCTTCCTTTGACTTAGGTGGGTGCGAGAAAGGTCTAGAAACACTTATAGGATCACAGTTTCGCCAATAGGCGAAGTCTACTCGTATCGATCGCTTGATCGAGTCCGTAACGCATCTAGGGTCGCGCGAAGCGACCTAAGTAGCTCCTTGGTGGTAAGTAGGCGGGTTTGAGATGTTCTTTGAAAGGTTCCAAACTCAGAAATGTGAATTCGTGGGCTGTGGGGCAACCACAACCCTTATATTCAAGCGCTAGGGCTTAAAAACCCCGTTTCACCTAATTTCTTCAAAATTCTTTCTCTCACCACCCCATTCTTCAATTCTTTCTCATTATTTTCATGTTAGACATTGATTCTAATGTGAAAATAATATAAAATCATACTTATTCAGACTTTTATAATGAATAGTAAAAATACCAAAAAACTGGCCTTTTGGTCATTCTAACTTTGTAATATTTAGTAAATAATGGGCTAGATGGATGGATTAGCTCCTCCTACCCCAAAATCATATTCTACATGATAGGGAAATATATTCTGGTTTACAGACTAGCCCCAGAAAGCCACGAATGGAGTTTTGGGCCTCCCTAGGCCAATCTACAATGAATTAAGGTGGGGCCCATACATATTTGGAGTCCCTAGGGCAGGGGGGACACAGCCCACCAGGCCAGACCGACCGGATTTGGTGATGGCCTCGATGCCATTGCTATACGGTGGGTCCCACGTGGGATGAATTTCTGGCGCATGTGGTTTTTGGGGTCGGGCATCCCTCCTATACAGTGCCCATCCGTCAAAAATCCCTAAAAGGGGTACCTCCTTCACAAAAAATGCCCCAACGCCCTCCCTTTCATGTTTTTCTTGCTGCCCATCTCAAATCGCTGCTCCAAATCTCTCCCAATCCCATTTCCTACTGAAACAGAACCCATTCCATCCCTCCATTACTGTTTGAAACTCCTCCTCTTTCAAAACTCATCGTTTGGAGCTCCTACAACCCCCAAAATGAGCTGAAATCGTGTGGAGTTCTAAACCCTTTTAGCTTTCCCTTTTTTCTTTGGGATTCCAGCTCTTGGAAGCTTGATTTATCCCTCAACAATGCCAAGATTTCCTTCTGTCCACTTGGGCAGCCATTTCTCCCCATTTCTCACATTTTTCATGGCTTTTGTTGAAGCCATTTTGGGTTTTTTCTCTTTCTCCACCGTCCTCTCTTTGATGGGAAAGAGAAAGACCGCAGCGGAAGAGGCTGGGCCTAGTCGCCCGGCACAATCAAGAAGACCGAGGGGTGGCGTCGCCGTAAGTCCAAGCACAGCCCGGGAGTTTCATACAAAGCGGGATTTGGATCCCCATGCTCAAATTGGGTGAGTGCTGTTAGCAGAGATGCCTCACGACGATTATACTGACCGTAAGGTGTTGTTTGAGGTGGACGTGGAAGGGTGACTCTTCGGCGAATTCCTATTGTTTGAGTGCATTGAAGCTGCACATTGGGGTCCGCTCTTTGAAGCCCGTTCTCGTGCTAATGTGAGCACCGTTCGTGCCTTTTACGCTCGTATCCAGAATCCTACATTGGAGCCATTACAGTTCAAGATTCCCTTTGCTAGAGACCGGATGGCTACGATCGATGTTCGGTTGATAGCGCGACTTCTGAACATATTCCTTGGTGATGTTCATCCCAGTGCAAAGAATTTGAGGAGTAGGCGTGAGCGAGATCGCCGTACCAGGTTCCTATACGGTAGTCTGGTTCCATGGCAGCCTAATAATAGCCTCAAGGCGATTCATATGTCTGATGATTTGTGCCTACTGCACCACATTTGTACGTTAACGTGTATCCCAGGTCAACAAATTGCGTTGAATGTACATGCCTTATGGTCGATTTCTTGTATCAGGTGGCCCAGGGAGAAAATGTGTGTATGGCCACTTTCGTGTTGCGACAGATTATCCTCATAGCGAAATCAAGAAGAACGTCTGAGTCACTTCCTTTTGGCCGGCTTATATGCAAGATCGCGCTTGAGTTTGCTTACAGATTTGGGCTGGAGTTGCCAGTTCCGATTCACTGCATTGATGAGTCTACCATGGTCAAGATGAAGATCGGGTCTCAGTACCATGAGACTCAGCTTGATGAGGATAGCGAGGGAGATTTTGATGGCGAAGAGTATCCAAGTGAAGGAGAACCTGGAGCGGAAGTAGAGGAAGAAGCCCAGGAAGAGGAAGAAGAGGAAGCTCAGGATACTGATGAGAGCCCTCCTCCTTCTACTTAGGCTACTAGTGATGCTCACATTTTCTGAATTGAGGCGAGCTAGGTCACCTTGCGAAGGGAAGTTCAGAAACTTTAAGCTGAGGTCGAGGAACCAAGGCCGTTATAAAGAGAAAATTCGGTAAGGTGACTAGCACCTTGAAGGCGATCCTGTACTGCTTGCAGGATAAGGGTGCTCCTCCTCCATCACCCGACTCAGACTAGCGATGAGATTTTATATGTTGTTGGTAGTAGTTAGTCATTTCCTACTTTATGTTGTGTAAGCCTATTAAGGCTAGTAGTTTACTTATGTTGCTGTTGTAGCTTTAACTGTCTTAGTTCCCATGTACTTCTTGTAATGATGCCTATAAGGAGATATCCCTTGTATTGTGACAATTTTGATTAAATGAAATGTATGGAATGCCTTTGACTCTTTATGTGAATGATTACGGTGTGTTTGTGCTATTGAGACTGACAAGGTTGCTCCCTATTTTGAATATAGGGAATGCCGCCTAAGGCTACACGGAGCACAGCTCGGCTTACATTGGGTGAGCCTATGGATCAGGTTCCCCTCCAGTCTGATGCTCATACGGACCCTTCTGTGGGCCGGATTCTTGAGACAGCACGTGAGTCTCAGCCTCCCACTGGTCCTGCATTTGGACCACCGCCTTTCACACCACTCGTCAGAGAGCAGTACCGTGCGTCTTCTTCGACGCAGTACATGCCATAGCCTGCTCCACCTCCAGATAGATTTGAGCAGATGATGGCCATGATGCAGCAGCAGCAGCAACTCCTGACTACTATAGTGGGGGCTCTAGCCCAGGGTAGGAGTGTGACTGCACCTGCACCACCTGTGCATCCAGCTGAGGATGCCGGTACTTATGCTCGGGATGAGAGCATTGCTCATCCTGCACCGCCTGCTTATCCTATGGGGACTGCTGCAGATACACGGGGCCTACTCGAGCCATTTCAGTGCTTGCGACCTCCTACTTTTACGGGTTCTCATAGACCCAAATAGGCCGAGTATTGGCTCGACCATGTGTCGAAGGTATTACGGATGCTGCATTGCTCAGAGTCCGAGCAGGTTGAGTTGGCTACGTTCTTATTCGAGCAGGAGGCCAGCTATGGTGGGATAGTGTGTTACGGACTGTTGCCGTTGATTACATCTAGACCTGGGCAGCGTTCGAGTTTCACTTCTACGAGAAATACTATCCCCAGACATATAGGCATGACCGGGAGAACGAGTTTCTGCGCCTCAGACAGGGAGGCATGACGGTGATGAGTATGAGCATCGGTTCACTAAGTTGGGCCGATACGTCCCGACTATACTGGTAGATGAGCAGATGCGCATACGGCACTCTTCTGAGGGTTTACGACCGGATATTCGGTCGAAGATGTGTTGCGTGAGCATTCCCTCCTACGGAGAGCTGATTCACATGTCCACGTGGGCAGAGTAGGATGTGGATCGACTTACGCGATCTCGTGGCCCTATTGCTCCTAGGCCACGACCAGAGTTACAGGACAGGCCCTTTGCGGGTAAGAGGCATCGTGTCGACCCTCCTCCTAGGGCTACAGCGCCAGTACCCCCGATGTGGTGATCCGATTTATCATGTACTTATTGTGGGAGATCGGGCCATTTAGCATAGAGTTATTTCGCTCGGATGCGAGACAGTGGGTTCTCGCCGCCGCAGAAGATCGACCGTACACGCCCCAAGCTATATCAGCACCGCCTTTACAGTTGGCTCCTACGCACCCTTCCTTCAAACCTCCCATATCTCAGTTCAGACCGCCTATACGGCCCATGCTACAGCGGCCGAACCGGCCACAGCAGGCGCAGGTGCATGCCTTGACAGCTGAGGCAGCTAAGACAGAGACTTCTCAGCATTCGGCCTTTGAGGTCACTGCCCACATCGGAGGTACCCCTATACTTGTGATGGTGGATACTGGATCCACACTTTCTTTGATATCGCATTCCATAGTCAGGCATCTTGGACCATTCGTATGGATGAAGTGTGAGTCCTTTCAGCTCATGGAGATTTTTCTGATGCTACCCTGATGTGTGAGGGTTGCTTGGTGGATCTGGGAGGCAGGACGATGGCTCTTGATCTTATCGTCGACCCCTCTCTTGTTTATCTCAACGTCATTCTTGGCATGGACTGGTTGACTGCTGGGAGGGCCGAGATTGACTGCGAGACTCGTATGGTGACGGTGTACGAGCCAGAGGGCACACCTTTTACATTTTTAGTTTGGGTAAATCTCCCCTTCTGCATACTTAGCTACGCTTCTTTACTTCGGGACGCTGATGCCCCGATGCTTGAGTATACGCCAGTCATTTGTGATTTTGGGGATCTGTTCAGGAAGATCCCTGGTTTGCCGCCTCGACGAGAGATTGATTTCACTATCGATCTGGTGCCTGGTTCCGTGCCCGTCTCACTGCCGACGTATCGCATGGCAACGTGTGAGATGGAGGAGTTGAGGACGCAGATTGATGGTCTGTTGAAGCTTGGCCTTATTCGACCCAGTGTCTCCTTGGGGAGGACCAGTCCTGTTTGTAAGGAAGAAGGATGGTTCGATGCGATTGTGTATTGATTATCGCAGACTGAACCAGATCACGGTGAAGAACAAGTACCCTTTACCCAGGTTCGATGACTTGTTTGATCAGTTGAGAGGAGCGCAGTACTTCTCGAAGATTGATCTTCAATCACGATATCATCAGTTGTGCGTCAGGAATGAGGACGTACAGAAGACAGCATTCAGGACCAGCTTTGGCTGCTACGAGTTCCTTGTGATGTCGTTCGGTCTTACGAACGCACCAGCCATATTCATGGATCTGATGAACCAGGTATTTTGGCCTTTCCTCTATCGATTCGTCGTTGTGTTCATTGACGACATTTTGGTATACTCCAAGAGTCGAGAGGAGCATGAGGAGCACTTGCGCTTGGTCCTGGATACACTCAGACAGCATCAGTTGTTCGCACAGTACAAGAAGTGTGACTTCTGGAAGCAGGAAGTGAAGTTCTTGGGACACGTGGTGTCCAAACATGGGATGGAAGTTGACCTGGCGAAGGTAGCTGCAGTTCAGGACTGGGAGCAGCCTGGTTCTGTCACTGAGGTGAGGAGTTTCTTGGGTCTCACTGGCTATTATTGACGCTTCATTCGGGATTTCTCGAAGATCGTGAGACCTTTATCTCAGTTGACATGGAAGGACGAGAAGTTTGCTTGGAATGACAAGGCGGAGTCAGCTTTTTAGGAGCTGAAGGACAGACTTACGTCCGCCCCTGTGCTAGTATTGCCAGAGCCAGGGGTTAGATACACTATATACACTGACGCGTCTAGCGTTGGTCTGGGTTGTGTCCTTATGCAGAAGGACAGGGTAATTTCGTATGCCTCGAGACAATTAAGGAAGCACGAGGAGAATTACCCTACACACGACCTGGAGTTGGTAGCCGTCATATTCGCACTGAGGCTCTAGAGACATTACCTCTATGGAGAGGAGTTCGAGCACTTTTGCGACCACAAGAGCCTCAAGTACATATTCACGCAGCGAGACTTGAATATGAGGCAGCGGCGATGGATGGAGACTTTGAAGGACTTCAAGTTCGAAGTCTCTTACCATCCTGGGAAGGCGAACCTTGTGGCTGACGCGTTGAGCCGCAAGAAGGCGATAGAGTTTACGGCTCCGCTGATGGTTGCTGAGTGGGATATGGTTGAGTTTTTACGAGACTTTGAGCAAAAACTCACTGTAGAGGAGCCGTATGAGTTCATCGCACATGTGTAGGTGCGATCTCAGATCGATGACCTGGTCATCGAGGCGCAGAGGGATGATGCACGTCTGACTGAGCTTCGAGAGTAGGCCAGTGATGATGTAGAAGCCGAGTGGCGAGTTGGCACGGATGGGGGCTTACGTTATCGTGGCCGCCTGTGCGTCCCAGATATCCCTAACTTGAGACGAGAGATTCTCGAGGCTGCGCATTGTACCAGACTTGCGATGCATCCAGGCAGTACGAAGATGTATCACGACGTGAGGAGGACCTATTGGTGGGAAGATATGAAGACCCACATAGCAGAGTTCGTGTCCCGTTGTCTTACTTGCCAGCAGGTGAAGGCAGAGCATCACCGACCACCTGAACTTCTTCAGCCTATACCGATCGCAGTGGAAGTAGGACTTCATTTCCATGGATTTGTTTCAGGGCTGCCAAAGACGAGGAAGGGACATGATTCCATATGGGTGATTGTCGACCGTCTGACGAAGTCGGCGCACTTCCTACCGATCAGAGTCACGAACTCTACAGACAAGTTGGCTAGACTATATATCAGAGAGATCGTACGTCTGCATGGAGTTCCGTTGGAGATTATGTCGAACAGTGACACGCGGTTCACTTCTATTTTCTGGACTCGCATTCAGGAGGCTATGGGTGTGAAGTTGAAGTTTAGTACTGCCTTCCACCCACAGACAGACGGACGGACAGACAGCGGGTGAACCAGATCTTAGAGGACATGTTGCGAGCTTCTCAAGGAGTACGAAAAGGTACAAATTTTGAGGACGAAATTTTTGTTAAGGGGGGTAGATTGTAACGCCCCGAAAAAATTCGTACTTGGACTCGAGTACCAACTCGACCAGAAATCGCGTAGGATTAATTCCTTTAGAAAATAAGCGTAAGTTAGCTAGCGCAACGCTAGAGTAACTGTGAAATCATCCCTGATTGCTTTAAATACATTCTACAAGACCCAAAACGAGTAAAACCAATGACACTATAATACTCTGAAACCTCGGATCAAACTCTAAACCGGTTTGTTCTTAGGACCCCTTTGAAACTTTGTACTGAATTTAGACCGCGCGTCGAAAGTCCGATACCTACAATCGTAGACCGTTATAACCGCCTAGCTGGACTTGACAATCATTTCGAAAATCAAGTCCAACCGACATTCAGAGGCTATTTCATTGAGCCTGGAGTGAAGAGAGTGAGAATAGGGTTAGATTTGGAATTTTGAAATTCAAATCTGGCACACGTCTTGGCGCGTTATTATTAAGCGTTCTAACCATCAGAATTCAGCCAAATTACACCCTCAGATCAGGAAAAATTTCTCTTTCATATCATGAGACTTGTAGACCTGATCTACGTGCGATGACCGCTGAACTGAAACTGGACCGCCACGTGCGTCTATGAACACTACTGGTCTGAAAATGGGACGTGAGCGACATCCGACGTGCATGAGCTTAAGTCCGATCGCGTTCGGCCAGGGGACCTCCCGAAATGTCTTTTTGGACCGAAACAGCCCCGATTTGGTTAGACCTCAAGTAAACATTGTTCCCAAGCCTAATTTGGAAAGAAATTAGCTTATAAAAGGACCTTAAACTCTCACTTCTCTCACCCATCCGAATTTTCCAGAAACCCTAACTGGTGTGAGAGATTATGAGAGAGAGTGGGAGAGATCTTCCTGCTGCTTGCACTACCTGTTGCACGTGCTTAAGCAACGCACCTCAATCACTTTTTCGGTGATTCTGCTGCATTTCTAGGTAAGGAAACACCCTAAATACTTGCTGATTTGAGGTTCCGTCGATTTCTTAGCAAAGTAACTCACAGATCTTGTGTATTAGGTTCCCGGTTCGCCGTAGACGAAGCGTATACGCTCCGTTCGAATCAGTTCACCTCTAGGGAAAAGGTGCAGATTCTAGATGCTTTGATTGGCTGATTTTAATGATTTTAATGTCGTTTAATAGTAGATTATCGACGGCAACGCCGTTTGACATGTACAACATGCTGTCCGTTTCCTGTTTCGTAAGCAGACGAAAAATATGAGATTTAGGGCATTTTAGTCATTTGTAGGAAATACTGTTTTCATCCATATTTTGCTGATATGATTGACATGGCTCTTTGTCGCATTAGGATATTAGGAATGCGTGCATAATCAGTTTGGCGAAGAGATTCGTCCAAATGCGCACTTTGAGTCGACATACTATATGTAGACTTAAGTGTGTAGACTAAGTGTTTGTATAAATGTTTATATTAGTATGTATTGAATTAAATGGTGTTATGAATTAGTTTGAGATTGAATCCTCAAATAATATGCTGATGTAAATGATTTCCTACATGTTGGCTATATGCATGATTTCATTATATGTATGAAATGCATGTGTTAGATGATTTACTTAAGTTGTATGTTATAACATGTGCTAACATGCTCACATTGTTGTATTTCATTTCCATTACTCTTATATGATTGCTGATGTGGATTCATAAATGTTTAGGACTATACCTAGTCCAGGCAGTCGGTAACCGAATAAATTCGTGGTTGGCTTATCTTTGCCACGAACGACGCGTCGATGAACGCGAGTCGTGTTTTGGAGTTGGCGGCAGTGGTTAGGCCACGTGAAGTGTTTTATACACTTCATGTCGTCAGCTTGAGATGCGCTCGTACTAGTCGATTCCGTCAAGTAACCTGACTGGCCATTGTATGTTCACCCTATATGAGTCATAACTGCTTGAACCTAGGGTACTGAACTTACCATTGTAAACCCTATTAGCCATGGTACCTTGATCCATAAAGACTCATGAGCCAGACATGGTGGTATGGGACACCGTGGTCAAACTGTCGGCCTACGCTGGAGCCACAAACCTCCCCGTAGTGACCAGTGAGCACCTATGACTCGTGAACAGATTATGGTGGTATGGGACACTATATTCTTGCTATCGGCCTACACTGATCAGGCGACGAGCCCTTTGTAGTGACCGTGAGCGTATTCTGAGTCTATGAGAGGCGACGACCCTTCCGTAGCAATGAGAGTACAGTAGGCCTGTATTGATAAGGTGATGGGGGAGCGGTGCAACGAGTGCGAGCAACAGCCCTGACAGCCCTTGCAGCGACCTATAAAATATACATCGTATGAGATTACTAGGAGTGACGACCCTAGACAGGATCTGTGTTGGGATTGATATAAGGAAAGTACCTTAGTTTTCCAATCCTGCTGTATGAATGGACTAATAATAACTTGGTAATCATTTCACCATCACATTGCATGTGCCTGCAAGATGTGGAGCACTGTGGGAAGAAAGTATGCCGTGCGCGTAAGATGGTGTCGTATGAGGGAGATTGTCGGTGAGGGCATCCATCATGTCACGTCATATTGCATTAACAACAGTATTAGGAATGTTTGATTTACTGCTTTACTATTCTCATATGATTGACTTGAGAACATGCTAATTTTTGCTCTATTATTCCACTAAGTTAGCTACTCACTCCCACGTTACGAGATGGTGATTGTAACACCCAACAGACCCTGTCTTAGATGCAGGTGAGGCAGCGATTCAGGAGGCAGAGCCGGATTATGATGAGGACCAGGACGAGTTCTCATATATGCAGTATCATGACGGCTTTGCTTAGGTGGCCTAGATTGGCGGGACTATTTTTGACATTTTGATTCTGTTTATTTACATGTATATGAGACTCAGAGATGTATTCATACTTTGGAGACAGTTGAGATGTATTTTATTTTCCATACAATGATATGTATATCCTTTAGTCTTTCGCTTTCTTTTATCACTGAATCTGGAGTATGAATTGCTGTTTTACTATAGTTTTACTCATGTGAATTCTTTAACTTAGACAACATTGAATCATAATCATTTTTTTTGCATAAGTGACGGTCTGGAACTCGGGAGTTGGGTTTATACGCGACCCCCTATTTTCAGGGTGTTACACCCAATGTATATAAAGCACTTGTGTGAGGCCTAAGGTGATGTATATGAGGCCCAATGAGATGTGTATTAGGTCCTTATGTGAGGCCATGGGCCCACTATATGTTTCGTTCTATGTGGGCCACTCTTAGGGAGCAATGTTAGTTATCCACATTGATGGGCAATGATGGTTAAATGTCCACATTATGACCTTCTCTTAGGCCTTGTTAGGCCCATTCTCATCTTCCCTTAGTAGGCTAACCCAAACCGTTAGGCCCCCATTGATGATGATACTTTCCACCGTCCTCTTAAGTGGACCTCGCCTTAGGATATATGATATGCTAGTACCTTTAATAGGTTATGATAGTCTAACATGGACCATTCCATATAGACGTCTACATATTGAGTGGAGCGTATTATTCAGCCCTTACTCTTGCAAGTAGCATACCATTTAAGGCCGATCATTGCCTGATATATCTGATAATAATGCTAGTTTACTTAGTCTAGTAGAACACATTGAGAATATGCTTAGTATAGCAGTAAACTACATGCCCATACGCATCATTTGTATGCCTACTATGAGGAGTGTTTAATCATAGCATACACCGTTGAGCTAAGAAAATTATGGGACTCCTTATGAAATGGAGTGCCCCACATGATTGTGTGGTAAGCGCATGATTAATGCATGTTTGGATGGTATGACTCATGCATCTCGCATTTGTGTGACATAATCACTATACTCCCAAGCAACATCAGGGCTGTGACCTCCACAGGCATATCCTAGATAACCAGATTGGATACCGAAAATTTTTTCTCTACATAGGGTGTTATAGATACCCCTAGGTAAAATTTCCTAAATCCTTATGGTACTAGGAGGTCACTCTAATGTCTAGATTGAGTAGATGCATGAGTGCTAAGTGTCAATACCAAGAGGTTGCGCTTCCCACTGTGTAGTGGTCAGTTGGAAGGGGGTGCAGCCTTACCCGCCTGAGAGGAGGGAGCAAAGATAGGTTGAGTTTGATCAGCTCAAGAAATGGGTCTACTATCGACGAGTCGAGCCCGATATTGGCAGGTGGATAGTGAGGTCTCTTCCACTCACCTTATTGCACGCGATGTGGCGGTAATCTAGTTTGGAGTGTACTAGACCCTGGTGTTTATTGTCATGCCCCAGACCCGAAAATCAGATTCACAGGAATCCCGATCTCCGAATCCGTTGTCGACAACCTCCGTAGTGCCCCATTCTCTGCTCCTGACAATCATATGCCAGATTTCAATCCTTGGATCCTATAAGGAGGATTTTCATAATGATTTTTTTTTAATGAAGCATAACCACAAGCATAACTAAGTCACAAAATAACATCACCACATATTCACTGTATAAAAAACTCCAAGTACAATGCAGAAAGGAAAATACAGGGTGATCAAAAACTCAAAAATAGCCATATGCGTACTCCTGCCTCAGCGCTGCTGCTGTCCAACACTACCTGCATGCAATTGTCGTGCATAAACTTACAAAAGCTTAGAGGGTGGTGTAAGTGTGTGCACAAGGCAAGTGTCAAGTATACAATATCAGAGTAATGCAGAAGTATGCGTAAGTCCATGAATAAAATCAACTGTACTAAGGCTATGTGATGCAAGGCATGAATGCTATCGGCCATACCAAGGCCATGCGATGCGAGACATGAATGCCATTGACCACACCGATATAATGTGAGGCTTACATAGCCGAATGTCATATACGAAATGTAATCCAAGCAAGTTAGTACTCATCAAGTATACATATCAGTACAGTTCCTCTCTGGATATCACTGGGGTCTAATACACTTTGCAGTGACTGCCTCCTCCCTAGTTGCATAGTCAAGCAAGAGGAATAGACCTCACTATCTGCCTGAACAGTAGTTTGCCAATACCTACTGCCTCATTGATAGTGGACTCATTTGTGAGCTGATCAAACTCAGCCTAGCTTATAGCCCCCTCACTCAAGCGGATAAGGCCACACCCCCTTCCAACTGACCACGACACAGTGGGAGATGCGGCCTAGTGGTATTTGGCACTCGGGCACTCATCTATCCACTCGATCTATACGTAGGAGCAACTCCTAGTACCTATAAGTGCTATGATTTCATATCCCTTTGGTTGTCAAATTTTGTGGTACCAAAACCTATATCTATGTCTTGTACATCCTGTGTTTTATGATTAAAGACTATTCATTGCAATCAAGTCATCGCATTTCAATACAAGATCTTAAATGAAGAAAGTTTTCAAGACGTGGATGAAGAATTCAAGTATTGAAGTCTTCAAGTTTGTATGTTCAAGATTCGATCAAGTTCAAGTTTAATAGAAGACTTTGTCAAGTCAAGATTAAGCTCAAGAAGGCCTACTACAAGATTTGTATATTCTCAAGCTTCTCTTAAGGGTCATCTGAGTGTACAGACTTTCAATGTTCATCTCACTTTTAAGGTTTGTTTGACCTTAGATTGACCTTAGGTTGGGCTTTACAGTAGGTCATTCTGGATACATAACTCATATACTTTATTATGCTTGTTTGGAGTGTTCTAAGACCAGTCGTAGGGACTTCAAGACCAGTCCTAGCTTTGCTATGACTAGTCTTAAGTTTTTCAGGACCAGTCCTAGGTTGTTAAAGATTTTTGGATCTTTTTGGCTGTCCTACGACTAGTCCTGGACATCCTACGACCAGTCCTGTGAGTTCTACGACTCATCCTTCGACCGGTCGTAGCCCTACGACTCAAACTCCAGCAACCATTTTTGGGGTCCTACGACCGGTCGTAGGTGTCTCGCGACCAGTCGTAGGTGACCCACGACCGGTCGTAGACCACCCAGGACAGGTCGTGGAATAGAAAATCTTATCCCGTGGAAATCTTTCAAAAATCTTTAGAGCTACGACCAGTCCTAGGTTCCTAAGACCAGTCGTAGACGGGATTTTTTAGGCTATAAATAGAGCACGAACTTCAGAGTTTTAGTACTTCAAATCAATTCTATTCAAGCATTTTTTAGGCTATTCTCTGAGATAAGTTTGTGTTTATTTTAAGCTGCTTTGTGCCTATTTAATATTCCTTTTGCTAGCTTATTCTTATTTGATTTTGATCTACATTCCAATCTTATTAGAAAAGGGGAATTTCTGATATTCCTTCTTCTTGGATTCAAAATCAAATAGATCTAGCCCGTTTGATTTAAAATCAATTAGACTTAAAACCATTCTTAAAGTGAGTATTGGACTTTGAACGTCGAATCGAACTTCTACTCCGATTGGTTCTACCGGGCTTCTTCGAAAGGTGATTCAGGTATTTTACATGTTTTGTAATTTACTTTCTCTGGTTTTTGTTTGAGATTCGCCAGAAAAATCTCATTGTATTGGTTATCTGAGAAGAGCCAGAAAACTCAAATTGTGGAGTTTTTGGATTGTGTAAGCCCGAGATCAAAGACACAATTGTGAAGGTTTTAGGTGAACCTGTGAAACCTATTTTGATAGTGCATGCTAATATCCCCTGTGTGAGGATATTAGGAGTGGAGTAGCAATCTGTGTGGCTGTTGGATAACAGCTGGTGTACACACAGGCGAACCACTATATATCGTTGTGTTGTGGATGTGTTTTACTCTTTCATTCTTTTATTCATTCTGTTTTGTGGAGAGTGTTTGTGGATGAATGTTGTAATCACTTCAAGCAAGTGTGGATGAATGTTGTAATAACTTAGGATTTATTTTCTACAAGTTATTTTGATTTTCTTGCTTATTATTCCTCATTGATTTGTGATACAAAGGACGTTCTAGAAATAAGGTTGTCCTACCTTAAACCTCTGGTTTTTGGTGTAAGGTTATCCTTAGAACTGATAAAGTATCAATCTCTTTATTTGAGGCTATTGTGATTGTTTTATATTCAGCATTGTGCTTTATATCTTTTATTATTCCGCTGTTATAAGTTTTATTTGGTATTGCCCTATTCACCCCCCCTCTAGGGCATATAGCTAGGCCCTTTCAAGTGGTATCAGAACCTAATAGCTCGTGCTTATTGTTTATTTATTGGATTTATTTCCTGAGCTAACGATCTAAGCTATATTAAGATGTCAAATTTTGAAAGCCTCTCAGTCACTAGGCCACCACCTTTTAATGGCACAAACTATGCTTATTGGAAAGCCAGGATGAGGATCTTCTTTAAATCCTTGGATGAAAGTGTGTGGATGGCCACAGTGAATGAATGGAATCCTCCTATCACTGAAGTTGCTAATGACAATGGTTCAAAAACTATAAAAGTAACGGCTTATTCTCTTTGGACCACACTTTAGAAAAGTGAAAGTAGTGCCAATGCTAAAGCACTAAATGCAATTACTTGTGCATTATCACCAGATGAATTCAAAAGAATCATCTCTTGTGAAAATGCAAAACAAGCATGGGATGTATTAGAAATGACACACGAGGGTACATCTATTGTCAAGAAATCTAAAGTCCAACTCCTCACAACTAAATTTGAAGAAATTCATATGGAGGAGAATGAGTTGTTTATGGACTTCTACACTAGATTGAATTACATTGTGAACTCTATGTGGGGTCTTGGTGATAGAATCCCAGAAAGTAAAGTGTGCGCAAAGATACTACGTTCACTTCCTGAACGATTCAATTCTAAAGTGACCGCAATTCAGGAACTTCGTGATACAGATACCATGAGGGTTGAGGAACTAGTTGGTTCACTTCAAACCTATGAGTTATCCTTTAAGGCTCCTAAAGGAAAATTAATTGCTCTCAAATCATCTAAAAATATTTCACAAGAGAGTACTTCGGATTCAGAAAATACCAAAGATGATATGGGGCTTTTAGCAAAAAGGTTTTACAAAATTTTTAAAAACAAGAAAAAGGTTGATTTTCAAAAATCAAATGATAAGAGACGATCTAAACCTAGAACTTGAAAATCCTTGAAAGATAGTCAATGTTACAACTATCAAGAGTATGGGCACTTAGCTAACAAATGTCCTAAAAAGGACAAATCTAAAAAGAAAAGCATGATGGCTACTTGGGATGAATCGTCTGATTCTGAATCCTCTTCTAAATCAGAAGATTCTGCAACCGAGTTGGGCGATGATGTTAAAGCCCTTATGACTCTAGCCAAGATCACCTATTCAGATCATGATGATATATCTAGTGAAGAAAATCTGAATAGTGATTGCGATAATGAAGATGATCTTCAAGATGCTTATAATGCCATATATAAAGAGAGTTGTAAAATTGCAGCTAAGCTTAAATTATAAAAAGAAAAATTTTTTAAGCCTAAGGAAGATTATGAGTCTCTTGTTTTAGAAAAGTCTCATATTTTTGATTCTTTTGAAAAAACCAAATGTGATTTAGATTTCACAAACTCCCAAATTGAAGATTTGAAATCCGAAAAAGAAAGACTCAAAAATGAGGTAGCCTCTCTTCTGAGTTTGAAAGACACATGTAGATATGCCCAAGGTGATTCAAAATTGGAAAAATTATTGTCCGGATCAAGAAAATGTGGCGATCGATCCGGGTTGGGCTATGATAAAAATACATCTCCTAAACAAAAGAACATTGCTCCTAAATTTGTTAAAGGAGAGTCTTCGACCTCAAAAGAAAAGAATACCTATCAAGGTTTTTCTAAAAATTCTAGGTCTTTCCAAAAATCTAAAGGTGGTCATGTTAACTTTAATTTTCAAAACTGAAATCCATTGGCTGAAAAAATAATTGATCTACTCAAGGAGCTATTAAAGTCTAACTCTATGGGTCACTCCTATAACAACAGACAGAAAAAGACCATTTATGCTCCTAAACCCAAAACAATTCTGAAATGGGTTCCTAAAGTCGCCAGCTTGGTTGTCCACACTGCTTTCAAAGCTACAAGCCATTCAAAGTGGTACCTAGATAGTGTTTGCTCCAGGCATATGACAGGTGACAAAGCTTTATTTACTGATCTTAAAGATATGACTGACGGGTCAGTAACATTTGGTGATGGAAGCAATTGTAAGATTATTGGCCAAGGTACGGTTCAACTTTATAACCTTCCCTTATTTAAGAATGTTTTATATGTTGAGGGTTTAAAACACGACCTATTAAGCATTTCTCAGATATGCGATAACAACCATAATGTGAAGTTTTCTAATCAAGGTTGTGAGATACTTGATAAAAGGGATTTTGTTATATTAACTGGTCACAGAACTTCTGAAAACGGCTACATCATTAGTGATGCAAGCTCAACTACTCAATCATGTTACATGGTCATACGGATATGACTGAATTATGGCATAAACGCCTTCGACATGTACACTATCGGAACTTATTTAGATTGAGCAAAAGAGAACTAATTAGAGGTCTACCCAAATTACAAAAAGTAGAAAAAATATGTGGTGAATGCCAGTTGGGCAAACAGATTAGGAGCTCTTACAAGAAAGTGAACTCCAATACCACATCTAGACCACTTGAGCTTCTCCACATGGATCTTATTGGACCAACCAGATCGGAGAGTCGAGGAGGCAAAAAATACATCTTGGTTATCGTAGATGACTATACTAGATTCACTTGGGTATCGTTCTTAAAAGAAAAAACTAAAACCCTGGATGAAGTGAAAAAGGTCATCAAATGTAACACCCTGAAAATCGGGGGTCATGTATAAACTCAACTCCCGAGTTTCAGACCGTCACTTATGCAACAAAAATGATTATGATTCAATGTTGTCTGAGTTAAAGCATTCACATGAGTAAAAGTATACCAAACTGCAATTCATACACCAGATCCAGTGATAAAAGCAAGCGGAAGACTAAAGAATATATATATATCACTGTATGGAAAAATAAAGTAGATCTCAACTGTCACTAAAGTATGAATATATCACTGAGTCTCATATACATGTAAATGACAGAAATAAATGTCCAAAAGAGTCCCACTATGAAGTCCTGTCAACCCAGGTCGCCTAAGTAAAGCCATCATGGTACTGCATGTATGAGAACTCATCCTGGTCCTCATCAAAGTCTGGCTCTGCCTCCTGGATCTCAGCATCACTTACATCTACAACAGGGTCTGGTGGGTGTTACAAAAACCATCCCGAAACGTGGGAATGAGTAGCTAACTCAGTGGAATAATAGAGCAAGGATTTACATGTTCTCAAATCAATCATGAGATAATAGTAAAGCAGGAAATCAGACAATCCTAATACTGTTATTAATGCAATATGACATGACGTGATGTATGCCCTCACCAACGATCTCCCTCATACGGCACCATCTTACGACCGCGGCATGCCACACTCCCTTAAGTGCTCCACATCTTCCAGGCACATGTAATGTTATGGTGATATGATTTTCGAGTTGTTATTAGTCCATTCAAACAGCAGGATTGGAAAACTAAGGTACTTCCCTTGTATCAATCCCAACACAGATCCTGTCTAGGGTCGTCACTCCTAGTAATCTCATACGAGGTATATTTTGTAGGTCGCTGCAAGGGCTGCCAGGGCTGTTGCATGCACTCATTGCTCCACTCCCCCATCACCTTATCAATACAGGCCTACTGTACTCTACTGCTACTGAAGGGTCGTCGCCTCCCGTAGACTCAGAATACACTCGCGGTCACTACAAAGGACTCGTCGCCTGATCAGTGTAGCCCGATAGCAAGGATATAGTGTCCTATACTACCATAATCTGCTCACCAGACTAGGTGCTCACTGGTCACTACGGGGAGGTTTGTGGCCCCAGCGTAGGCCGACAGCTCGACCACAGTGTCCCATACCACCATGTCCGGCTCATGAGTCTTCGTGGATCAAGGTACCATTGTTAACAGGGTTTACAATGGTAAGTTCAGTACCCTAGGTTCAAGCGGTTATGACTCATGCAGGGTGAACATACAACGGCCAGTCGGGTTACTTGACGGGCTCGACTAGCACGATAGCATCTCAAGTTGAAAGACATGAAGTGCGTAAAACACTTCGTATGGCCTAACCACTGTCGCCAACTCCATAACACGGCTCGCGTTCATCGACGTGTCGTTCGTGGCCAAGATAAGCCAACCACGAATTCGCTCGGTTACCTACTTCCTGGACTAAGCATAGTCCCAAACAATTATGGAATCACATCAGCAATTCATATAAGAGTATTGGAAATGAAGTACAACCATGTGAGCATGTTAACACATGTTATAACATACAACTTAAGCAAATCTTCAAACACATACATTTCATGCATATAATGAAGTCATGCATATAGTCAACATGTAGGAAATCATTTACATCAGCATATTAATTGAGAAATCAATCTCAAACTAATTCATAACATCATTTAATTCAATACATACTAATACAAGCATTTATACAAACACTTACACTACACACTTAAGTCTACATATAGTATGTCGACCCGAAGTGCGCATTTAGGCGAATCTCTTCGCCAAACTAATTATGCACATATTCCTAACATTCTAATGCGACAATAAACCATGTCAATCACATCAGCAAAATATGAATGAAATCAGCACTTCCTACAAATGACTAAAATGCCCTAAATCTCATATTCTTCGTTGATTTATGAAACAGGAAACGGATAGCATGTTGTACATGTCAAACGGCGTTGCTGTCGATAATCTACTATTAAACGACATTGAAAGCGTTGAAAACAGTCAATCAAAGCGTCTAAAATTCGCACCTTGTCTCTTATAAACGTGTCGTTTCGAACGGAGCGTATACGCTTCGTCTACAGCGAATAGAGGACCTGTTTTACAAGATCTATCGGTTAACAAGCTGTGGATCCTAGTGAACCTCAAATCAGCAACTTCTAGGGTTATTTCTTACCTGAAAATACGAAGAAATCACCGGCTGAATGATGGAAGCGTGTTGCTAAAGCAAGTGCAACAGGCGGTGCAAAGACAGGAAAATTCTCTCCTAATCTCTCTCACAAACTCTCACCTTTTCTCTCTCCCAATCTAGGATTTCTCTCAAATTCGGATGGGAGAGAGGAGTGAGGGTTTCAACCCCTTTTATAAGCTTAAAAATGCCCAAAACAGGCTCAGGAACAAAGTTTACTTAAGGCATATCCAATTCAGGGCTGTTTCGGTCCAAAAGATGATTTCTGGTGGTCCCCTGGCCGAACGCGATCGGACTTAAGCTCAAGCATACAGGATCTAGCACGCATCAAGTTTTCAGTCCGGCAGGGTTCGCAGATTGCACGTAGCGGTCCAGTTTCAGTTCAGCGGTCACCGCACGTAGATCAGGGCTGCAAGTCTCATGATATGAAATAGAAATTTTTCCTGATCCGAGGGTGTAATTTGGTGGAATTCTGACAGTCAGAATGCTTAATACTGACACATCAAGTCGTGTGCCAGATTTGAATTTCAAATTCTAAATCTATCCCTATTCGCACTCTCTTCAGTTCGGGCTCAATGAAATAGCCTGTGATTATCGGTTGGACTTGATTTTCGAAATGATTGTCAAGTCCGGTTGGGCGGTTCTAACGGTCTAAGATAGCAGGTATCGGACTTTCGACGCATGGTCTAGATCCAATACAAAGTTTCAAAGTGGTCCAGAGAACAAACCTGCTTAGAGTTTGATCCGAGGTTATAGAGTATTATAGAGTCATTGGTTCTACTCGATTTGGGTCTTGTAGAACGTATTTAAAGTGATCAGGGACTATTTCCCAGCTACTCTAGCATTGCGCTAGCTAACTTAGACTTATTTTCTAAAGGAATTAATCCTACGCGATTTCTGGTCAAGTTGGTACTCGAGTCCAAGTATGGATTTTTCTCGGGTGTTACATCAAACGAATCCAAAATGAGAAAGGTTCTCATGTTAGTAAGATCCGAAGTGATCATGGATCTGAATTCGAAAACAGTAATTTTAAAAAATTCTGTAGCGATCAGGGAATATCACATGAATTCTCTGCGCCCAAAACACCGCAACAAAATGGTATAGTTGAAAGAAAAAATAGACTGCTTCAGGATATGGCTAATGTTATGTTGAATAGCATGAAGCTCTCTAGAAATCTTTGGGCTGAAGTAGTTAATACTGCATGTTATATTATTAATCGAGTTTATACTAGTAAATCTGATAATAAGACTGCTTATAAATTATGGTTTGAAAAGAAACCTACTATTAAATACTTTTGGGTTTTCGGCAGCAAGTGTTATATTTTGCGTGATTGAGAAAATTTGAGAAAGTTTGATACGAAGAGTGATGAAGGTATTTTTCTCGGTTATTCTTTAAACAGTCGAGCTTATAGGGTTCTAAATAAAAGAATAGGTGTGATACGAGAGTCCATCAATGTGGTCATTGATGATCATTTGAATACACCAGCTCTGAGTTCAGATGATGAGGAAGCTCTTATTATCAACAATCAAGATACCTCATCAAGTCAAAAAGAATCTGAACCAAGGACTGTTAAAGATCATCCAACCAATCAAATACTTGAAAACCCTCTCACTGGAGTTTGTACTGGCAAACAACTTGAGAACATATGTAATTATGTTTGTTTTACATCCCAAATTGAACCGATTAATGTGAAAGAGGCACTATCTGACGAAAATTGGATAGTTGCTATGCAGGATGAACTTAATCAATTTATTCATAATGATGTCTGGTATCTTGTTCCTAGACTTAAAGATAAACACATTATTGAAAAAAAATAGATCTTTTAAAATAATTCTGATGAGCTTGGAAATATTATACGAAACAAGGCTATACTGGTTGTACAAGGGTACACTCAGATTGAAGGTATTGATTATGATGAAACCTTTGCTCCAATCACTCGCCTTGAGTCAATTAGACTTTCTATTTTCATCGCATGCTTTAGAAAATTTAAAATATATCAGATGGATGTAAAGAGTGCTTTCTTGAATGGCGATTTACATGAAGAAGTGTATGTTGAACAACCTTCAGGGTTTGAAGACCCAAAGTTGTCTGACCATGTATTTTGTCTCAAAAAGGCTCTCTATGGTCTTAAACAAGCACCCAGAGCATGGTATGAAAAATTGACTAAATTCTTACTTAGTCATAGCTTTCAAGTAGGAAGTGTCGATAAGACGCTTTTTGTTAAGAAGAATAACAATGATATTTTGATGGTTCAAATATATGTTGATGATATTATTTATGGATCTACTAGCTCTAACATGTCTATTGAGTTTGCAAAGTTAATGAAATCAAGGTTCAAAATGATCATGGTTGGCGAACTTAACTATTTCCTTGGGTTGCAAGTAAAATAACAACCTGATGGAATTTTCATTTCCCAGACCAAATATGCTTCAAATTTGGTTAAAAGGTTTGGATTTGAGAATGGTAAGAACTTTGATACTCCTATGAGTACAACATTAAGACTCTTAAAAGACTATATAGGTAAAGATATAGATCCTAAACTATATCGTAGTATGATTGGTAGTTTGTTGTATCTTACTGCAAGTAGACCTAATATCGCATTTAGTGTTGAAATTTGTGCGAGATATCAGTCTAATCCTAAGGAATCACATCTTACTGCTGTTAAACGGATTATTAGATATGTCGCAAGTTCTATAAATTTGGGTCTATGGTACCCTTTTGATACTAGTGTTCAATTAGCTGGGTACTCAGATGCTGATTGGGTCAGTAATATTGATGATAGAAAATCAACCAGTGGTGGTTATTTTTACATTGGAAATTGCTTAGTCTCTTGGTTCAGAAAGAAGCAAAGCTCAATATCGCTCTCCACTGCTGAGGCTGAGTAAATTGCAGCTGGATATGCATGTACTCAACTAGTTTGGATGAAACACATGCTTAGCGATTATGGAATTAATCAAGATTCAATGATCTTACATTGTGATAATTCCAGTGCTATAAACATTTCCAAAAATCCAATCCAGCATTCACGTACTAAGCATATTGACATTAGGTATCATTACATATGTGAGTTGGTTGAAGAAAAAGTTATTTCTTTGGAATATTTATCAATTGAAAATCAACTTGCTGATATATTTACTAAACCACTCGACAAAAGCAGGTTTAATAAACTGAAATTTGATCTTGGTATGTGCATTTTACATTGAATATTCTTGCTTGTAAGTATCATAGTGTACTATATTTAGTATTATTTATGTTTAAATTTCAATTTTTTCATTAAAAAATGCATTTTTGGTCGATACTCGACCGGTCGTGGCTGTACACGACCAGTCGTGGTTCGATCGGTCATGAACCACACTCGACCGATCGTGGATCTCATGAATGTGATATATTTGGGGAAAATCCTCTTCTTCCTCATTTTCACACCGACCTACGACGAGTCGTGGCTCGACCAGTCATAAGATTTTCTATTTTTTCTTCAAGGTAAGTCCTATTTCATCATCTTTCTTGAAGATTCTCTCTCTATGCTTTGATTTGTTCATAGTATAGCTCGATTTCATCTCTTCTTTGGATTTTCAAGGATTTCCTCTGTATTTGTTGATATAGAGAAAATCCATCTTTCATTTGTGCATCTTGCTTTCTCTTTGAATATCTTTTTAAATATGGATGCTAGAGAAAAAAAGAAAATATCCCGAGGTCCATCTTCATCCAGATCTGCACCGATAACTAAACGGCACATTCGGTCACCCGATGATGATTCTCAAGATGTAAGAGATTTACGTGTCCGTAACATTATCATTGAGCATACCGCTGATCTCAATCACATTGCTCCATATGGTGTTATCCCTCTCCTTGAATCTGTAGGCTGGACTAACATTTTACTTTGGGGTGGACCTGCATACTAGTCCATTGCTTAATTGATGGTTGCATGCATTTCTGATTTTTCTCTTGATAATTTAATTTTTTCAATTGATTCTAGAGAAGGGAAATTTGAAGTAGACCGTCATTTAATATCAAGTATTATGGATATACCTGTTAATGATGAAGGTATACCGATTCATACTTTATACGACAAACCATCTAAATCGGAAAAATGCATGTTAACTAGAGATTTGTGCAAAATTGATGCACAATGGACTCACAAAGGGAATGCGCTCCCTGCAAAGTATCTGTTACCTAGTTACAGAGTGTTACATCCTTTCTTCATTTCAAATGTATATCCTCGGTCCGGTAATAAAACTGAGTTGACTTCTTTCATGGTTCGTGTGTTGCATTCTATTGCTTCTAGTACCAAGGTCTGGCTTCCCTCTTTGATTTGTCATTCCATTATTCAGTTTCGTCTCCATCCAGGTCATAGTGATATTCCATTTAGTTATCTTATGACTTTTTAGCCACTCACATGCTTGTCGATAAACCTGTTAATAAGGCACCAATTTCTCATCTTATTTTCAACAATTCCAATCTTAATAAGATGAAATTGGATCTGCTCCCTGGCCAAGTTGATGAAGGTGGAGTTAGTGGTGTTGGTGGTGATGCTGGAAACGAAGGGGAAGCTGGCGATCTTCCACAACAAGATGTTAATATGGATGACTTACTTGATGATATAGAAACTGATTCACCTAATGATCCAGATTATGATCCATCTGGTTTTGATGCATGCCTTCGTGCATTGGAAGAAAAGGTTGATAATATGAATATAGCCCATGATATGCGATTTAAGTACATGCAAAAATATCTTCGTCGCATTAATAAGGGGTTACACCAGATTGATTAGACTATCCCTGCTCCCTCCTCTGGATCAAATTAGGTGAATTATCTTATGGATAGTATCACATTATCTTTTTTATTTTGGATATGTATTATGGATTATGGTTTGATAACATTGTCTTTTGGATATTATATTTTGGATTATGGGTTATGACTTAATGCTTCAGGATTATATTATGTCCTTTCATATCTCTTTCTCATTATCTGTTTATTCCTCTTCCTATTGTGCCTTTCCCTTGTCATTTTGTGACAAAAAGGGGGAGTAGTAAGCTAAAGCTAAAAGGGGAGTAGGCTAAAAGGGGAGTAGTATGGAAAGGGGGAGTAAATTTGTTTAAATTGATTGATTGAGAAGGATATGTGGATTGAAGTCTTGAGGTTTTCATGTTGTGTACTGATTATATGAGCAATACTAGTATTACTCAGGGGGAGTAGAGTATTTTTTGATTTCATGGCTCATGATTTCTTATTATCTTTTTTGTCATAAATTTGACAAAGGGGGAGATTGTAAGTGCTATGATTTCATATCCCTTTGGTTGTCAAATTTTGTGATGCCAAAACCTATATATATGTCTTGTACATCTCGTGTTTTATGATTGAAGACTATTCATTGCAATCAAGTCATCGCATTTCAAGACAAGATCTTAAATCAAGAAAGTTTTCAAGACATGGATGAAGAATTCAAGTATTGAAGTCTTCAAGTTTGTATGTTCAAGATTCGATCAAGTTCAAGTTTAACAGAAGACTTTGTCAAGTCAAGATCAAGCTCAAGAAGGCCTACTACAAGATTTGTATTTTCTCAAGCTTCTCTTAAGGGTCATCTGAGTGTACAGACTTTCAATGTCCATCTCACTTTTAAGGTTTGTTTGACCTTAGATTGACCTTAGGTTGGGCTTTATAGTAAGTCATTTTGGATACATAACTCATATACTTTATTATGCTTGGTTGGAGTGTTCTAAGACCAGTCTTAGGGATTTCAAGACCAGTTCTAGCTTTGTTACGACCAGTCTTAAGTTTTTCAGGACCAGTCCTAGGTTGTTGAAGATTTTTGGATCTTTTTGGCTGTCCTACGACCAGTCCTGTGAGTTCTACGACTCATCCTTCGACCGGTCGTAGCCCTACGACTCAAACTCTAGAAACCATTTTTAGGGTCCTACGACCGGTCGTAGGTGTCTCACAACCAGTCATAGGTGACTCACGACCGGTCGTAGACCACCCAGGACCGGTCATGGAACAGAAAATCTTATCCCGCAGAAATCTTTCAAAAATCTTTGGAGCTACGACCAGTCCTAGGTTCCTAAGACCAGTCGTAGACGGGATTTTTTAGACTCTAAATAGAGCATGAACTTCAGAGTTTTAATACTTCAAATCAATTCTATTCAAGCATTCTTTAGGCTATTCTCTGAGATAAGTTTTTATTTATTTTAAGCTGCTTTGTGCTTATTTAATATTCCTTTTGCTAGCTTATTCTTATTTGATTTTGATCTACATTCCAATCTTATTAGAAAAGGAGAATTTCTGATATTCCTTCTTCTTGGATTCAAAATCAAATAGATCTAGCCCGTTTGATTTAAAATCAATTAGACTTAGAACCATTCTTAAAGTGAGTATTGGACTTTAAACGTCGAATCGAACTTCTACTCCGATTAGTTCTACCGGGCTTCTTCGAAAGGTGATTCAGGTATTTTACATGTTTTGTAATTTACTTTCTCTGGTTTTTGTTTGAGATTCGCCAGAAAAATCTCATTGTATTGGTTATCTGAGGAGAGCCAAAAAACTCAGATTGTGGGGTTTTTGGATTGTGTAAGCCCGAGATCAAAGACACAATTGTGAATGTTTTAGGTGAACCTGTGAAACCTATTTTGATAGTGCATGCTAATATCCCCTGTGTGAGGATATTAGGAGTGGAGTAGAAATCTATGTGGCTGTTGGATAACAGTTGGTGTACACACAGGCGAACCACTATATATCGTTGTGTTGTGGATGTGTTTTACTCTTTCATTCTTTTATTCATTCTGTTTTTTGGAGAGTGTTTATGGATGAATGTTGTAATCACTTCAAGCAAGTGTGGATGAATGTTGTAATAACTTAGGATTTATTTTCTGCAAGTTATTTTGATTTTCTTGCTTATTATTCCTCATTGATTTGTGATACAAAGGACGTTCTAGAAATAAGGTTGTCATACCTTAAACCTCTGGTTTTTGGTGTAAGGTTGTCCTTAGAACTGATAAAGTATCAATCTCTTTATTTTAGGCTATTGTGATTGTTTTATATTCAACATTGTGCTTTATATCTTTTATTATTCCGCTGTTATAAGTTTTATTTGGCATTGCCCTATTCACCCCCCCTCTAGGGCATATAGCTAGGCCCTTTCAGTACCAAAAAGGTTCTGCGACTTTCACCTAAGGACATCTTGAGTGCCCACAGTGATAGAATAAAGTATTTCTGATATCCAATACAACCATCCACGATGTGCCTGTGGAGGCCGCGACCCTGTTGTCGTTAGGGCATGCAGTGATCAAGTCACACATATGCGAGATGCATGAATCACACCGTCAAATCATGTAGTAATCCAGCGCATACTGCGCGATCATGTGGGGCACTCTGTCTCATAACGAGTCCCGTAAATGGTTTGCCCAATGGCGTATGCTATGATCAGTCACTACTCATATCAAGCATACATATGATGCGTATGGGAATGAGTCATGGGATCACACTAAACATGTTATAAAGTAATGGACTATTCTTACGATGCAGATGAGCCTAAATGGATTATACATAACTAGTATGGGCTTACCAATGGGCCCTAAGGAGAGATACAATGCAGACATTTAACCAATCATTGTACTTATAATGTGGGCGTCAAACCATCATTGCTCCTAAGGCACGACCCGCCATAAAACATCATTATACAAACCATGGAGGAATCATACATCATAATGGACCTTAGGTACCTCCCATTGGGCCTTAAATGCATCAAATGGGCCATATCACATGGGCCTTCTGGTTATCAAGCAAGTTGGCCGCATTAATGGGCCTGATGTACATTACAATGGGCTATAACCTGTGGGCCTTAGAGTACATCACAATGGGCTTTAACCCATGGCCTTGAAATACATCAAAATGGGCCTAATCTCATGGGCCTTATATATGTCAAAAGGGCCTAATCTCATGGGCCCTATATATGTCAAATGGGCCTAATCCCATGGGCCCTATATATGTCAAATGGGTCTTATATATGTCAAATGGGCCTAATCCCATGGGCCTTATATGTACACCAAGGTGGGCCTCAATGAATGGCCACAAATAAATCAACATGGGCCCTATGCACATACTAAGGTGGACCCACTTGAACCATAGATCTGACTCTTTTTTTTAGCTCAAGCCATAAAATGAGCTTGTAAAATAAATGGACGGTTTGGATGCAACACATGCATTATGGTGGGGGTCCACATAAAGGCCCACCATCATACATATATACATATATAATATATACAATATTATATATAATATAATATATATATATATATATATATATATAGATACATACATACATACATATATATACATTCACACACACATGGTATGGACAGAGTGAATAGAACACATAAATCATGGTGGGTCCCACTATCCAAATAGTAGACAGTGTGGACACGTGTACATCATAGTGGGCTCCACCGCAACACATACATCACTGTGGACTCCATCGTCTGGAGTACAACACATACATCACTGTGGGCTCCCACGTGGGGCCCACCATAACATATATTTTCCATCTAATCTGTTGATAAGGTCATACAGACCTAGATGAAGAGGAAATACAAATTTTAACTTAATCCAAAACTTTTATGGACCCAAAAATGGGTTTCAATGGTAGGCTTTAAATCACCACAGTTTCCTCTTATGTGAGACACTTGAGCCTTGGATGAGGCTGATTTTTGGGTAGGGCCTGCTTAAGGTAGGAGCCCACCATATAGACGGGTTAGATGACAAATAAACATTAAAGTGGGGCCCATGTGTGGGGCCATGGGCGGATGTCAGGGCACCCACCAGCCCGTGGCACTTCTAACAGCAGTAGCAGCTGCTACTGCTGCTTATATGTTTTTTTTTTTGAAATCGTGATTTCTCATGGTTTATCATGCGTGGGGCCCGCATCTGATGAATCCACTCCAGCCATTGGATTTCACAGCCCATAACAATTCTATCAAGACCAATATTGGGCCTCTTTCAGCATATAAAAAAAATCTGAATAGATTTCAATGGTAATAATACTGTTTTCAACACTATGGCCCACTAGACACTCCGATCAACCTCATTTTTTGGCTCAACGCTTAAAATGAGTTGATAAATAGTATGGATGGCGTGGATTGAATACATACATCAAGGTGGGGCCTACATGAGCAGCCCACTCTAAGGCTTGAACCAAACCGATATACATACATATATATATATATATATATATTGGTTCCATTTCACATCCAGCGTCTCAGAACGCTGGACGGCTTGGCCATACAGATGCATTTAAGGTGGGCCTTGCCCAGGTGGGCCACCAATTGTACGGATGGTGTATATACAACACACACATATAGTGGGCCCCACCCATAGGAGGCTTGGGTAAAATACATGCTTTACGGTTGGATCCATCCAAGTGGGTCACATGGCCTTACCATATGAAAGAAAATGAAAAAATAAAATTAAAAGAGAGGGAGAGAGAGAGAGAGAGAGAGAGAGAGAGAGAGAGAGAGAGAGAGAGAGTGGGACACATGTGATGGAAGGACCCTGACACTATGGGCCCTCCGTTTCGAGCATCCAATTCATAAATCAAGTGGGTCCCATTGCATGTGGACCCATCAAATCAAAGATCTACGATGGAGATCCTTTCACCACCCAAAATGAATGGTCTAGATGACCTCTTTCAAACTAGAATTAAACATCATGATGGGGTCCATGGAGAATGGCCCCATCATGGAATGATATCGATAATCAAGGTGGGTCATCGGCCACATCTTAGGGTCCAAAGTGAGATCCATACCATTGATCGATAGGCCTCACTTGGCCCATCTTAAAAACATAAAAAATTACTCTATTAAAGCACCCACCGTTTGATCTTCTCGGTCCGTTGGAAAGCCACTCTCCTTATACTTCACTTTGATGTTGGAGATGAGAAATAGATGGCTAGGATGAGAGCTTTTAGGATGGGAAGATGGGTCACAGAACTCACTTTTCTCTCATGAAGGAGCTTGGACATGTGGGCTCTCTCCTTGCTTGGAAATGGTGTGAGAAAAGAGGGAAATAGGTGGTTGTAAGGAGAAGTGATGGGAGATGGGTGATGGATGTGAGTGATGGGTGAGGTAATGGATTGGTTGACTTTTGGGTTTGCTTTTGTAACACCCTGAAAATTGGGAGTCGTGTAGGAACCCGACTCCCGAGTTCCAGACCATCACTTATGCAACAAATATGCTTATGCTTCAATGTTGGTTGAGTTAGTGCATTCACATGAGTAAGATTATACCAAAACTGCAATTCATACTCCAGATCCAGTGATAAAACGCAAGCGAAAGACTGAAAGATATATATATCACTGTATGAAAACAAAATAATCTCAAACTATCTCCAAAGTATGAATACATCTCTGAGTCACTATACATAAATCAAACCAAAAATAAAATGTCATATAACTGTCCAACTAGCAAGTCCTGCCGATCCAGACCATCTACGCAAAGTTGTCAACGAACTGCATATACGAGAACTCATCCTGGTCCTCGTAGAAGTCCAGCTCATCGTCCTGAATCACCTCGTCACCTGCATCTAAGACAGAGTCTGGTAGGTGTTGCCAACACCGTCCCATAACGTGGGAGTGAGTGATCAACTCAGTGGAATCATAGAGCAAAAGTTTAGCATGTTATCAAATCAATCACGCGATAATAGTAATGCAAGCAATCAAACATTCCTAGATACTGTTGTTAATGCAAGCATGAAATGATATGATGGATGCCCTCACCGACATACTCCCTCATGCGGCACCATCTTACGCCCGCGGCATGCTTGCGTTCCTCAGTGCTCCACATCTTCCAGGCACATGCAGTGCGATATGGATAATGATTAACGAGTTGTTATTAGTCCATTCATATAGCAATATTGGAAAAACTAAGGTACATTCCTTATATCAATCCCAACACAGATCCTGCCTATGGTCGTCACTCCTATTAATCTCATACGATGTTATATTTATAGGTCATTGCAAGGGCTGTCAGGACTGTTGCTCGCACTCGTTGCACAGCTCCCTCATCAACTTATCAATACAGGCCTAATGCACTCTTGTCGCTATGGAAGGGTCGTCGCCACGGAAGGGTCATCGCCTCCCTTAGACTCAGAATACACTCGAGGTCACTACAAAGGGCTTGTCACCAATCAGAGTAGGCCGACAGCTCGAATGTAGTGTCCCATACCACCACAATCGGCTCACGAGTTAAAGGTGCTCACTGGTCACTATGGGGAGGTTTGTGGCCCCAGCGTAGGCCGACAGCTCGACCACGGTGTCCCATACCACCATGCCCGCCTCATGAGTCTTTATGGATCAAGGTACTATGATTAACAGGGTTTTCAATGGTAAGTTCAGTACCCTAGGTTCAAGCAGTTGTGACTCATACAGGGTGAACATACAATGGCCAGTCGGGTTACTTGACGGGCTCGACTAGTACGAGCACATCTCAAGCTGAACGACATAAAGTGCATAAAACACTTCGTGTGGCTTAACCACTGCCGCCTGCCCAAAACACGACTCGCGTTCATCGACACGTCCTTCGTGGTAAATAAAAGTTAACCACAAATTCGAACCATTACCGACTGCCTGGACTAGGATACAGCCCCAAGCATTTGTAAACAACATCAATGATCATAAGAGAGTAACAGGAATGAATATAAACAATACAAGCATGTTGATACATGTTATAACACACAACTTAAGAAAATCAACCAACACATGCATTCCATATATATAATGAAATCAATTCGTATAGCCAACATGGTGAAAATCATATACATCAGCATGTTAATTGAGAATTCAATCTCAAAACTAATTCATAACACCATTTACTCAATACTTACTAATACAAACATTTATACAAACACTTAGTCTACACACTTTAGTTTATATAGCGTATGTCGACCCAAAGTGCACATTAGGGTGAATCTCTTCGCCAAACAGATCATGCACGCATTTCTAATATCCTAACACGAAAAATACCCATGGCAATCATTTCAGAAAAATACGGACGTATTCTTTATTTCCTACAAATACCTAAAATACCCTAAATCTCATATTTTTCGTACGCAGTCGAAATGGAAAACGGACAACATATTTTACATGTCAAACAATGTTCTCATTGATAATCTACTATTAAACGACATTGAAAGCTTTGAAATCAGTCAATCTAAGCGTCTAAAATCCGCACCTTTTGCCTTAGACGTGTATCGATTTGGAACAGAAAGTCTACGCTTTGTCAACGGTATTATGGTGACCTAATGCACAAGATACATAAGCTACTTCACTATTTGAATCGAAAGAATCCTTAAAACAACTATAGGTTAGGGTTTTCTTACCTAGAAGTGAGTTGGAATCACCGGAAAAGTGATTTGAAGGCGGTGCTTTGATACGTACAAAAGCTGGAGCAAACGGCAGGAAGTTCTCTCACAAATTCTCTCACTAACTTTCTCTTTCTCTCTCACCACTTTCTAGGGTTTCTTGCAAAATCGGATGGGAGAGATATGAGAGGGTTTAAAGCCCTTATATAGGCTAAAACCTCACCTAAATAGACTTGGGACAAGGGTATACTTGGGTTATAACCAAATCGGGTCTCTTACGATCCAAAAGAGCGTATCGAGAGGTCCCCTGGCCGAACGCGGTCGGACTTAAGCTCATGAATACCGGATGTTGATCACATTAAGTTTTCATTCCGGTAGAATTCCCAGATCGCATGTGGCTGACCAGTTTCAGTTCAGCGGTCACGAAGACTCGATCGAGGATTCCAAGTACACTGACCTGAGTGAGAAATGCTTCCTGATCCGAGGGTGTATTTGGGTCAGATTTCGACGGTCTGAACGCTTATACTTAACCCGCAAACGAAACGTTCCAGATTCATTTAAATCCCATTTAAATTTTTATGAATTTCACTCTTTCTCACACTCCCTCCTCCAAACTCAATGAAATAGCCTCAGAACATCAGTTGGGCTTGATTTTCGAAATGATTGTCAAGTCCAGCTAAGCGGTCATAATGGTTTAAGATTGTGGATATCGGACTTTCGACGTGCGGTCTAAATCTAATATGAAGTTTCAAAGGGTTCATGAGAACAAACAGGTTTACTGTTTAATCTTAGATTTCAGGGTATTGTAGCGTCATTGGTTCTACAAGTTTTGGGTCTTGCGGAACGTATTTAAAGTGATCAGGGACAATTTCACAACTAATCTAACGTAGCGCTAGTTAACTTACGCTTATTTTCTAAAGGAATTAATCCTATGTGATTTCTGATCGAGTAGGTACTCGAGTCTCTGTACGGATTTTTTCGAGGCGTTACAATCTACCTCCCTTAACAATAAATTCTGTCCTCGAAATTTATACCTTTTTGAACTCCTCGAGAAGCAGTGGGTAGTTCTTTCTGATCTCGGCTTTCGTCTCCCAAGTAGCCTCTTCTTCAGAGTGATGCGTCCACAACACCTTCACAAGGGGGATGACCTTGCTACGCAGTACCTGCTCCTTCCTGTCTAGTATACGCGCCGGTCGCAGTACTTATGTAACATCCTCACCTAACTGCACCTGCTCCCATCTAATGATATGGGAAGGATCAGGAACGTATTTCTTCAGCATAGAAACATGAAATACGTTGTGTACGCTCGCGAGAGGCGTAGGCAAAGTCAAACGATAAGCCACTGCACCCACACGGTCGAGAATCTGAAACGGACCAATGAATGGCGGTGCTAGCTTCCCCTTCTTCCCGAACCGAAGGACTCCCTTCATAGGGGAAACTCGCAAAAATACATGATCTCCAACCGCGAACTCTAGCGGGCGCCGTCTCGTATCGGCATAACTCTTCTGTCTGCTTTGCGCTGTAAGAAGCCAGTGTCTAATAATATCAACCTTCTCCGAGGTCGCCTGCACTAACTCTGGGCCAATCAATCTGCGCTCACCAATCTCTGCCCAGCAATAAGGTGCTCGGCAAGGTCGCCTATATAAGGCCTCAGAAGGTGTCATACCGATACTCACCTGAAAACTGTTGTTGTACGCAAACTCTGCATATGCAAGACAGTCATCCCAACTGTCTTTGAAATTCAATACGCAAGCTCACAGCATGTCCTCTAGAATCTGGTTCACCCGCTCTGTCCATTCATCTGTATGTGCGTGGAAGGCAGTACTGAATTTAAACTTCACACCCATAGCCTCCTGAATGCGAGTCCAGAAAATAGAAGTAAAGCGCGTGTCTCTGTCCGACACAATCTCTAAAGGAACTCCATGCAGACGCACTATCTCTCTGATATACAGCCTAGCTAACTCATCTACAGAGTTCGTAACTCTGATCGGTAGGAAGTGCACCGACTTCGTCAGACGGTCGACGATCACCCAAATAGAATCATGTCCCTTCCTCATCTTCGGCAGTCCCGAAATGAAGTACATAGAGATAAAATCCCACTTCCACTCAGTTATAGGCATAGGCTGAAGGAGTCTAGGAGGTCGACGATGCTCTACCTTCACCTGCTGGCAAGTGAGACAACGGGACACGAACTCTGCGATGTGGGTCTTCATGCCCTCCCACCAATAGGTCCTCTTCATGTCACGATACGTATTTATGCCGCCCGGATGCATTGCAAGTCTGGTACTGTGCGCAGCCTCGAGAATCTCTCGTCTCAAGTCGGGGATATCAGGGACGCATAGGCGGCCACGATAACGTAAACTCCCATCCGTTCCAACTAGCCACTCGGCGTCTGCATCGTCACTGGCCTACTCTCGAAGCTCAGTCAGACGTGCATCATCCCGCTGTGCCGCGATGACCCTGTCATCGATAAGAGATCGTACCTGAACATGTACGATGAAATCAAATGGCTCCTCCACAGTGATTTTCTGCTCAAAGTCTCACAAAAACTCAACCATGTCCCACTCGGCAACCATCAGCGGAGCCGCAAACTCTATCGCCTTCTTGAGGCTCAACGCGTCAGCCACAAGGTTCGCCTTACCAGGATGGTAGGAAACCTCAAACTTAAAGTCTTTAAAGATCTCCATCCATCGCCTCTGCCTCATATTTAGGTCTCGCTGCGTGAATATGTATTGAGGCTCTTGTGGTCACAAAAGATCTTGAACTCCTCTCCGTAGAGGTAATGTCTCCAGAGCTTCAATGCGAAAATGACGGCTGCCAACTCAAGGTCGTGTGTAGGGTAATTCTCCTCGTGCTTCCTTAATTATCTCGAGGCATACGAAATTACCCTGTCCTTCTGCATAAGGACACAACCTAGGCCAACACTAGACACGTCAGTGTATATCGTGTATTTAACCCCTTGCTCTGGCAATACTAGTACAGGGGTGGACGTCAACCTGTCCTTCAGCTCCTGAAAAGCTATCTCTGCCTGTTTGTTTCAGGCGAGCTTCACATCCTTCTATGTTAGCTGAGATAGAGGTCTGGCGATCTTTGAGAAATCTCGAATGAAACGTCAATAGTAGCCAGCAAGACCCAAGAAACTCCTCACCTCAGTGACAGAACTAGGTTGCTCCAAGTCCTGAACTGCAGCTACCTTAGCCAGGTCAACTGCCATCCCATCCTTGGACACCATATGTCCTAGGAACTTAACTTCCTGCTTCCAAAAATCACACTTCCTATACTGTACAAACAACTGATGCTGCCTCAGTGTATTCAGGACTAATCACAAGTGCTGCTCATGCTCCTATCGACTCCTGGAGTATACTAAAATGTCATCTATGAACACAATGATGAATCAATAGAGGAAAGGCCGAAATACTCTGTTCATTAGATCTATGAACATGGCTGGTGCGTTCGTAAGATCGAACGACATCACGAGGAACTCGTAGTGGCCAAAGCTGGTCCTGAAAGATGTCTTTTGCACGACCTCATCCCTGACGCGTAACTGGTGATACCCTGACTGAAGATTAATCTTCGAGAAGTACTGTGCCCCTCTCAACTGATCAAACAAGTCATCTATCCTGGGCAAGGGATATCTATTCTTCACCGTAATCTGGTTCAGCCTGCGATAGTCAATACATAATCCCAGTGAACCATCCTTCTTCGTCACAAATAATACCGGTGCTCCCCAAGGAGACACACTCGGCTGAATGAAGCCAACCTCCAACAGATCATCAATCTGTTTTCTCAACTCCTCTATCTCACACGGTGCCATGCGATATGTCGACAGTGAGACGGGCGTGGAACCAGGTACTAGATCCATAGTAAAATTAATCTCTCGCTAAGGTGGCAACCCAGGAATCTTTCTGAACAGATCCCCAAAATCACGGACTACTGGCGTGTGCTCAAGTGTCGGGGCATCGACGTCCCGCAATAAGGAAGCATAGGTAAGTATTCGGAAGGGGAGATTAACCTGCACTGAAAATGAAAAGGGTGTGCCCTCCGGCTCGTAGACTATCACCATACGGGTCTTACAGTCAATCTCGACCATCCCTGTAGTCAACCAATCCATGCCAAGAATGACGTCGAGATAATAGAGAGAGGAGTCGACGACAAGATCAAAAGCGATCATTCTGCCCCCCAGATCCACCAAACAACCCTCACACATTATGGTGGCATCAGAAAAAGTCCCGTGCACTGTAAGAACTCGCACCCCATCCATCCAAATAGTCGGTAACCCAAGGCGCCTGACTATGGAATGCGATATCAAGGAAATCGTGGATCCTGTATCCACCATCACAAGTATAGGAGTACCTCCAATATGGGCAGTGACCTCGAAGGCCAAGGGCTGGACAGCCTCTGTCTCGGATGCCTCTGCTATCAATGCATGTACCCGAGCCTGTTGTGGACGGTTCGGCCGCGGTATCATGGGCCGTTGAGGCGGCCGAAACTGAGGTGCGGGAGGTCTGAAAGAGGGGTGCGCAGGAGCCAACCATAAAGGTGGAGCAGACAATGCATGTGGGCGAGGACAATCGATCTTCTGCGGCGGTGAAAACCCTCTGTCCCTCATCCGAGTGAAAAACTCTCCACAGTGTGGCCCGATCTCCCACAATAAGTACATGACACATCGGGGCGCCTCATCGGAAGTACTGGCGCTGTAGCCCTATGAGGAGGGTCGATGAGAGGCCTCTTGCCAACAAATGGCCTGTCCTATATATCCGGTTGTGGTCTAGCAACCACAGGGCCACGAGATCGTGCCAAGCGATCCACATCCTGCTCTACCCTCATGGACATATGTATCAACTCTGCATAGGAAGGTATGCTGACACAGCACATCTTCGACCGAATATCCGGTCGCAAGCCTTCAGAAAATCGTCGTATACGCATCTGCTCGTCAACAAGTATCGTCGAGACGTATCTGCCCAACTCAGTAAACCGATGCTCATACTCTGTGACTGACATGCCTCCCTGCCTGAGGCGTAAAAACTCATTCTTCCTCTCGTGCTTGTTAGTCTGGGGATAGTATTTCTCGTGGAAATGGAACTTAAATGCTGCCTAAGTCCAGATGTATCCAGCAGAAACTATCCGTAATACACTATCCCACCATAAACTGGCCTCGCGCTCGAACATGAATGTAGCCAACTCAACCTGCTCAGACTCTGAGCAGTGCAGCATCCTCAAAATCTTCGACACACGGTCGACCCAATACTCGGTCTCCTCGGGTCTGTGAGAACCCGTAAAAGTAGGAGGCCGCAAGCCCTGGAATCGCTCAAGTAGGCTCCATGTATCAGCAGTGTTCCCCATAGGGTAAGAAGATGGTGCAGGATGAGCCATCTCATCATCCTAAGACGAAGTCCCAGCATCCTCAGCTGGATGCACAGAAGGCACATGTGGAGCCGCACTGTCACCCTGGGCTAAGGCCCCTGCAATCGTAGTCAAAAGCTGCTGGTGCTGCTGGTGCATCATGATCATCAACTGCTCAAACCTATCAGGAGGTGGAGCAGGCTGGGGCACATACTGCATCGAGGAAGATGCACGATACTGCTCTCTGACAGGGGGTATGAAAGGCGGTGGTCCGACTATAAGACCTGCAGAAGGCTGAGACTCAGGTGCAGTCTCAGGAATCGAGCCCACAACAGGATATATATGCTCATCAATCTGGAGAGGAACCCGATCCATAGGCTCTCCTAGTGTAAGTCGTGTCGTGCTCTGCGTAGCCTTAGGCAGCATTCCCTATATTCAAATTAGGACACAACCTTGTCAGTTTCAGTATTAACACAATATACACCACCACACAATCATTCACACAATAAGACGAAGGAACCCTATACATTTCATTTAATCAAAATTGTCACAGTACAAGAGATAAATCTTTACATGCATCATGACAAGAAACACATGAAAACTAAGTTAGCCAAAGCTACAACTGCAACATAAAGCAACTACTTAGCCTTCTCAGGCTCACACACACAGAAAGCAGGAAATAAACTATCTACGGGCATATGAAAACTCAATCACTAGTTCGAGTCTGGTGATGGAGGAGGGGCACCCTTATCCTATAGACAACACAGGATGACCTTCAAGGTGCGACTCACCTTGCCAAATTTTTATTTCATGACCGCCTTGGTATCCTCAAGATCTTGTTTCACCTCGGCCCGAAGTTCTTGGACTTCCCGTCACAAAGCAACCTGACTCTCCTCAAGTCAGGCTATGTGAGCATCCCTAGCAGCTCGCGTCGCAGTAAGAGGACTCTCATCAGTATCCTGAGCCTCCTCTTCCTCTTCTTCCTGGACTTCTTCCTCTATTTTTGCCCTAGCTTCTTCTTCACTAGCATCCTCTTCGCTATCATATTCGTCCTCACTGTCATCATCAAGCTGAGCCTCATGCTGCTGAGGCCCTATCTTCATCTGGTTCATGGTAGCCTCATCAATGAAGTGAATTGGCACAGGCAACTCCGGCCCAAGTCTGTAAGCAAACTCAAGCGTGATCTTGCATATGAGCCAGCCAAAAGGAAGTGACTCAGATGTTCTTCTCGATTTCGTTATGAGGATGATCTGTCGCAACACAAAGGTGGCCATGCACACATTCTCTCCCTGGCCCACTTGGTACAGGAAATCAACCATGAGACGCGTACATTCACTGCGGTTGGTCAACCTAGGATACACATTGAATGTACAAATGTGGTGCAACAGTAGAAAATCATGCGACATGTGGGACGCTAAGAGGCTCTTATTACGCTGCCACGGAACCAAACCACCACATAAGAACCTGGTGCGGCAATCTCGCTCACGAACACTCTTCAGATTTTTAGCACTTGGATGTACCTCGCCAAGAGGCACGCTCCAAAGGCGAGCTATCAACCGAACATCGATCGTGGCTTCCCGCTCTCTATCAAAGGGAATCTTGAACTACAATGGATCCAACGTAGGGTTCCGGATATGAGCATAGAAGGCACGAATAGTGTTTACGTTCACAAGAGACTGGGCTTCAAAGAGCGGACCCCAACTGGCAGCTTTGATGCGCTCAAACAACAGAAACTCACCAAAGAGTCTCCCATCCACATGGGCCTCAAACAGAACCTTACGATCAGTATATGCGCCATGAGCCAAGTCTGCCAACAGTGCTCGCCCTATGTAAGAATGGGGATCTAAATCCCGCTTCGTATGTAGCTCTCTCCCAACACATGGACTAGTGGTGGCACTTGAGCTGGTGGTGCCACCTCTCGGCTTCCTTGATCGTGAAGGGCGACTAGGCCCAACTTCATCTGCGGCGGTATTCCTCTTTCCCATGAGAGAGAGGATGGTAGAAAGGGAGAAAAAGGCTAAAATAGCCTCTACAAAAGCCATGAAAATGGAAGAAATGGGGAGATAGGGCTGACCTAATGAGATAAAATGAATCTAGGCCCTATAGAGGAGTGAATCAGGCCCTCAAAGGCTAGGATTTCAAAGGGAAAAGAGCAAGATAGATAGGAATGGAGGCTCACACGAATTTCAGCCTTCAATGGAGGATGTGAGAGCTTCCACAGATGAAAATGAAGAGGGAAGGGAGTGCAAATAGCTGTGGACGATGGAGTGGCGTTGGTTATAGCAGAAAATGGGATTGGGGGCGATTTAAAATAGGTTTTGAAAGAGGGGGCAGCAAAAAATGTGAGAAGGGAGAGCTTGGGTGGCATTTTTGTGAAGGAATTAGGGTTTTAGGGGTGATTTAAGGGACGACCCACATGTAGGGAGGGTACCCTAGCCCTCAAACAGCGTCTGCCCGACGCCTGGCCCGATCCAAGCCCAATGTACGGCGAGGCCTCGCCGGTCAACTTCATTTTCGGTGATGGCCCACCATCTGGGCTGGGTCCCCCTACCCTGTGGCCCAAAATTGATATGGGTCCCACCCTGGATCATGCTAGATCAGCATGGGTGGGCCCCCCACTCCATTTCGATCCAATTCGGGTCATTTCGGGTGTCAACGGCTGCATATTCACTTTTAACAATTTTTGACAGCTAGGATTGAGTCCAGAGAGGTCTAGACCCGTCCACACACAATCTAGAAGTGGTCCGGGGTCGTTTCATGGGACCATGGATGCACACGGACTCGATCAAAACGGTCAGTTTGAGTGAACTTCACCAATTGACGAAACTGAAGTCCTACGAGTGTTTCTAGGTTTTTCTCACACCCACCTAAGTCAAAGGAGCGACAATGTACATCGCGTGGCCATAACCCAGGTCCGGTTTAATCCAAATCATGCTCTGCTACCAACTTGTAACACCCTAAAAATCGGGGATCGTGTAGGAACCCGACTCCCGAGTTCCAGACCATCACTTATGCAACAATATATGCTTATGCTTCAATGTTGGTTGAGTTAGTGCATTCACATGAGTAAGATTATACCAAAACTGTAATTCATACTCCAGATCCAGTGATAAAATATAAGTGGAAGACTGAAAGATATATATATCACTGTATGAAAACAAAATAATCTCAAACTGTCTCCAAAGTATGAATACATCTCTGAGTCACATATACATAAATCAAACCAAAAATAAAATGTCATATAACTGTCCAACTAGCAAGTCCTGCCGATCCAGGCCATCTACGTAAAGCAGTCAGTGAACTGCATATACGAGAACTCGTCCTGGTCCTCATAGAAGTCCGGCTCTATGTCCTGAATCACCTCGTCACCTGCATCTAAGACAGAGTCTGGTAGGTGTTGCAAACACTATCCCGTAACATGGGAGTGAGTGATCAACTCAGTGGAATCATAGAGCAAAGATTAGCATGTTATCAAATCAATCACGCTATAATAGTAATGCAAGCAATCAAACATTCCTAGATACTGTTGTTAATGCAAGCATGAAATGACATGATGGATGCCCTCACCGACATACTCCCTCATGCGGCACCATCTTTCACCCGCGGCATGCTTGTATTCCTCAGTGCTCCACATCTTCCAAGCACATGCAGTGCAATATGGATAATGAATACCGACTTGTTATTAGTCCATTCATACGGCAGTATTGGGAAACTAAGGTACCTTCCTTATATCAATCCCAACACAGATCCTGTCTAGGGTCGTCACTCCTAGTAAACTCATACGATGTTATATTTATAGGTCGCTGCAAGGGCTCTCAGGGCTGTTTCTCGCACTCATTGCACCGCTCCCCCATCACCTTATCAATACAGGCCTAATGTACTCTTGTAGCTACAGAAGGGTCGTCGCCTCCCGTAAACTCAGAATACGCTCGAGGTCACTACAAAGGGCTCGTCATCAATCAGAGTAGGCCGACAGATCGAATGTAGTGTCCCATACCACCACAATCGGCTCACGAGTCAAAGGTTCTCACTAGTCCCTACGAGGAGGTTTGTGGCCCCAGCGTAGGCCGACAGCTCGACCACGGTGTCCCATACCACCATGCCCAGCTCATGAGTCTTTATGGATCAAGGTACCATGGTTAACAGATTTTTCAATGGTAAGTTCAGTACCCTAAGTTCAAGTAGTTGTGACTCATACAGGGTGAACATACAATGGCCAGTCGGGTTACTTGAAGGGCTCAACTAGTACGAGCGCATCTCAAGATGAACGACATGAAGTGCATAAAACACTTCGTGTGGCCTAACCACTGTCGCCTACCCAAAACAAGAATCGCATTCATCAACGCATCCTTCGTGGTAAATAGAAGCCAACCACGAATTCAAACCATTACCGACTGCCTGTACTAGGATATAGCCTCAAGCATTTGTAAACGACATCAATGATCATAAGAGAGTAACAGGAATGAATATAAACAATACAAGCATGTTGTTACATGTTATAACACACAACTTAAGAAAATTAACCAACACATGCATTCCATATATATAATGAAATCAATTCGTATAGCCAACATGGTGGAAATCATATACATCAGCATGTAAATTGAGAATTCATTCTCAAAACTAATTCACAACACCATTTACTCAATACATACTAATACAAACATTTATACAAACACTTAGTCTACACACTTTAGTCTACATAGCGTATGTCGACCCAAAGTGCGCATTAGGGCGAATCTCTTCGCCAAAAAGATCATGCACGCATTGCTATTATCCTAACATGACAAATACCTATGGCAATCATTTCAGAAAAATACGGACATATCCTGTATTTCCTACAAATACCTAAATACCCTAAATCTCATATTTTTCGTACGCAGTCAAAATGAAAAACGGACAACATGTTCTACATGTCAAACAACATTCTCATTGATAATATACTATTAAACGACATTGGCAGCTTTGAAATCAGTCAATCTAAGCATCTAAAATCTTCACCTTTCGCCTTAGACGTGTATCGATTCGAACAGGAAGTGTACGCTTTGTCAACGGCGTTATGGCGACCTAATGCACAAGATACATAAACTACTTCACTATTTGAATCAAAAGAATCCTTAAAACAGCTATAGGTTAGGGTTTTCTTACCTAGAAGTGAGTTGGAATCATCGAAAAAGTGATTTAAAGGCGGTGCTTTGATACGTGCAAAAGCTGGAGCAAACGGCAGGAAGTTCTCTCATAAATCTCTCATTAACTCTCTCTTTCTCTCTCACCAGTTTCTACGGTTTCTTGTGAAATTGGATGGGAGAGATATGACAGGGTTTAAAGCCCTCATATAGGATAAAACCTCACCTAAATAGACTTGGGACAAGGGTATACTTAGGTTATAACCAAATCGTGTCTCTTACGATCCAAAAGAGCGTTTCGGGAGGTCCCCTAGCCGAACGCGGTTGGACTTAAGCTCATGAATACCAGATGTTGATCATATTAAGTTTTCAGTCCGGTAGAGTTCCCAGATCACACGTGGCGGACCAGTTTCAGTTCAGCGGTCACGGAGACTCGATCGAGGATTCCAAGTACACTGACCTGAGTGAGAAATGTTTCCTGATCCGAGGGTGTATTTGGATGGCATAGTACTCGGCGAGCCAATCCATGCCCAAGATGACGTCGAACTCAGACAACGGCAGAACAAACAAATCGGCAGGCAGAAAGGTATCCCCAACTAGAACGAGGTAAGATGAACAAAATCGTCCCAACGCTGCAGTCCTCCCCAAGGGAGTCGATACTGATAGGCTCTCATCAGCAGACTCCAATGGTAAGCCAGTCGATCGACAGAAGCTCTCGGCCATAAAAGAATGTGATGTACCGAAATCAAACAGCACACGTGCAATGCATGCAGAAACTGGAAGTATACCCTCAACAACTCCACCAGATGACTGCGGGTTAAGTATAAGCATTCATCATACTGTCCGTGCATTCACTCACTTAGATGGGTTTATAATATCGTCCATTTGTTCATCATCTCATACATATTCCCATGTACAAATGCACAAATTCTACATAACACACATACACTATACTCTCACATCTGGATGTTCTACACAAGCATTTGCACGCACACTTCAAATGCATACACTATACACATGTACACCTCACGTACAACACACACATAGATTTCACACTCATACACTACGCTGCATCTGTGCACGACAACCCCTAGAAATGGGTCAAGCCATGTGAAAAATAATCTCATTGTGGCCAACACACTCACAGGGGGCCCCACCAGATGGAGAATGGTGTACATCACAGACAATCAAGTGGGCCTTTTGCTGGAGTATAGGTCTAGCAATAGCCCAGAATAGTGGGCATCCTTATGGTGGGCGGTCCAAAGCCTGGACGACCTAGGCCATACATGCAGCAAAGTTGGCTCCACATACATTAAGGTGGGCCCCACAGGGGACATTCACCAAGAGTGGACCCTCCCACATGGGCCACTCCGAATGGGAGAATGACATAGATAAATCATACATCATGGTGGGCCTGCACGCTGGGACGGCCAACCCCATGCTGGACGTCCCTAGCTGGATGTCCTGCATGGACCGCTGGTCTAGCTCAATGGGCCTCACAATCATGGCCCCAATGGGCCCTATAACATCAGAGATGGTTCCTCAATTAATCATACATAAAGCCCAATGGGTTGGGGCCCAAAGGTTCTGAAATAACAAAGGGGACAACAATGTACAAGAAAATTCTGCAATGTATGTTGTTGTCCTAAAATTGGGCACTCCACTAGAGTGGGTACAGGGCCTCTAAAATTCTAGAAATTGAGGGCCAAGGTCCCTCATCATGTATACAATAAGAGGAATTCTATAAAGGTGGCCCACCATCAGAGGAAATATTTTTGAATTATAGTTTTTATCAAAGTATATTGTTGGATTGCATAGCAGAAAATCTAGCAGTCCAACCATCTTGGCCCACTCTTTTGGATGCCTAAATGGGGTCAGTTGGGGCTGAAATTTGGCATGCTTATAAGTGGGGTCCACGCTTTTAAGAAACATATATTATATGAGACCAAACACCCCACCAAATGTCCAAAACCCTAGCCTCAAGATGACCTAAAATTTTGTCTAGACAGTTCTAGACAACAATATATAACTGAAAATAAATAAATATAAGCACTATTTAAAAAGGGATTTAATTGAAGAAAATCATGGTATGGACCACCCTAGTGGGTCCCACAAACATCCAGACCCTTCCCATTACAAAATACCCCTTGCATATGCCCCATATAGGTGGTTTAGGGGGCTCCAATGTCCAAGGGTGGGCTATCATCGACGTCCACCCTCCATGGATGGTCTGGATATTTTTGGTCCACAACGTGGGCCACACACTCATGATCAAAAGGTTATCAAGAAAGGAAAATAAGGATTCGGCCACAAGGGAAGGGTGTCCGCCATATTGAGGCCCTTCCCTTTGTCACACATGCATATACATTCCACTATCACAAGATATACAAGATCTACATGATCGTATGACTTTCTACTTAAGATCTGTAGTGGAGATGTAATCTCCACCAAGGATCAAGGGTCTAGATGACCCAAAGATCCCTGATCAAAGAAAAAGAAGCCATGAAGGGGTTCATGGAGAATGGCCCCTTACGTGGAACATGTATGAGCCACATCCATGGAGTCTTGGGAGCACCACCATCATTTGATGGGCCCCGAAAGCTCCAACATGGAAGAAAGATGAAGATCAATTAAGAGATAAAGAAAATCTGAAATTGTAGAATACATGCACATCCACTTAAGGACCAAGCTTTCAATCTACACCACCATGATCTAGAAGCTCCAATGAAGAGGATTTTATGGTGGAGATAGGCTAGAGAATGTTGGATTGGAGAGGATTAGAGAGAGAAGGGGCTAGAGAAAATGGAGAGGGTGGGACGGTTTGGGGTTGCTAGCAAGGGAAGAGAAGAGAGAGTGAGAGAGAAATGAGAGGGAAATGGAGAGAGATAGAGAGAGATTTAAAGTGGAGTAATGATTATTTCTCTCACCTAGGGTAGAGAAAATAATCATGAAGGCTAGAGAGATACAACCAATGTTCATAGGGTTGTAGGCTTTCTAGAAAATCTAAGCCTAGGCATGACATCATCACATGAGAAAATGTGCATGGCCATGGTGGGGTCCGCCAATCACAATCAATGATCCATATTAAGTGTGGCCCATAACTTATGATGTACACGTCGGATTCATGCATGAGAGATGGCGTTGGAACCGTAGCACCAATGTGGACGCAATGGCATAGGTTTCGGGTCGATCCGAGTCAGGTCGACGTGACTAAACTTAAGGATGACTGTAAACACTATACGTAGGTCGTGAGTAACCAGGATTCGACCGGTAGCGCTGCGAGACCTAAAGGAATGACAGCACACATGGGTTAGGGTCTTACAGTACGTTTCTAGACAGTTAGAGTATAGAGTCAAGAGTGCTCTATCTTCCACGAATGATCAAGTTAATGTCATGGATATCTTCAACATCCTCTGACTGTTTGGTCATGTTGAAAAAGATGTTGAGCTTTAATGTCATATTTTTGAAAGATAAATTTATAATTCCATTCCTACAATTAATTATTGCATTTGATGTAGCATGGAATGGTGACCAAGAATGATGGGAATTTGAGTGCTCATATCTATGATGGGTTGAGTATCCTAGATAATAAGTCTACTAGATAGTAGAATTTATCAACCTAGACCAACGCATCCTCAATCATCCCTCTTGGTACACAGACTGATCGATCAACAAGTTGTAATGTAGTCCACGTGGGTTTTAATTCACCTAAACTCAATTATTTGTAAACCGAGTAAGGGATCAGATTTACACTCATCCTCGAGTCAAGAAATGCGTGCTCAGTCTTTTGATTTCCAATTGTACAAGTGATAGTTGAGCTACCAGGATCTTTATATTTTTGTGGCACATCTTGCTTGAGGATGACACTCACCTTTTCTGTTAGAAAAATTTTCTTTTGAATAGTTTTTTCGTCTTACCATTGAGGGAATTGCTCAATCGGCTTACTTTAAGGTTCCAGTTCTTACCCATGTGGAGTATTGTTAGGTCTATCATTCTCAGCTTCTTCCGAGTCGTTGGGCTTTTTGGCCCTTACTGGAATAGTTTTGTCAATAATCTTCACACTCCTAAGAGTGGTGATAGACTTAGCCTGCTCCATCTGATTTGAAGAGCTTTGGTCACTTATTTCATATTACAGTTTTAGATTGGGGAGAGGCTGGGCCGAAAGGATCCCTTCACCCGAATTGAATTTTTTATCTCAAGCCCTTGTATGGCCATTGTAAAGTCTTGAAAGGCTTGAAGCATACCCTGGTTAAAATGCTTTTAATCTTGAATACGTTTTAAGACTAGATCCTCATGAGGTTTTAAAAAGGGCAAGCTCTTAGTCCTAGGGGGTGAATAGGACTATGCCAAATAAAAAATAAATGCAGATAGCTGAAACAAATAGAAACCTTAAATGCAATAGTATTGAGAGGTTGATACAAACATTGTTCAAAGGAAAACCTTACAGCGAAAACCAAGGTTTATGGTAGGACAACCTGATTTCTTGAACACAGTAAGGATAAAAAACTCAAACCAATGCAAGGAGGAATAAAAACTAAAAAGGCCAAGCTAAAAGTCCTAGAGTGAAGGTGAATAGGACTATGCCAAATTAAAGTTTAAATCCGGAATTAATGAAATAACTAGAACAAGATAGCATTTATCAATCCCATATAGCAGAAATAAATAGCAACCTCAAATGCACAAGTATTGAGAGGTTGATACAGATGTGGTTCTAAGGACAACCTTACACCAAAAACCAATGGCTTATGGTAGGAAAACTTGATTTCTAAAATGGTCTGTGCATCAAAATTCTAAACCGATATAGAGGAATAAAGAATAAAACAGAAATAAATATCTACTGCTATTACAATATTCACCACATGTGTAGAAAATAAATAATAATCATTCACCACAAATACACAAAAATAAACATTCACCATAACTCTAGTAATTATAGTGGTTGGCTTGTGTGTACACTAACCGTTAGAAAATAGCCACACAACTACTCTACTCCCAATGTCCTCACCCACGGGATATTGGCTTTCACTATTAAATAAGTTTTCCAAGGTTCACCTAAAACCTTTACAATTGTGTTTTCAAAGGGCTACCACAATTAAAAACCCCACTTACTGAGATTTTCTTACTATCTTAGTCAAAATAAAAAATGAAAGATTTTCTGGCAATCTTACAAACCAAATACAGAAAATTGAAATGTAGTTATTTAAAGATTCTTCTTTTGATGAAGCCTAATAGAACCAATTCGATGTAGATGTTCAATATCCAATCTCACATAAGAAAGAATTCTTAGGTTTAAATGATTTTTACATTAAATCAACATGGGCTATCTTGATTTGATTTTGATCTCAAAAAGGGTAAAATCAATATTCCCTTTCCAAATGAAATAGAATTGAATAAAGATCACACAATTAAATGTAAAAAATCTATTAAAAGAATCTTAAATACTAACCAATTAACTTCTAGAATGTTAGGACAAGTTTCTCAGAGTTGTGAATTGAATAACTTTGAATGAATTGAAAAATACTAAAAATCATCCTCAATTTATAGGCAAAAATATTTTTCACTCAAATAGCCTAGTGGTCAGCTCGATTAGTCGAAGGACCAAAAATCAATCCCATCTAAGTGAGTGAATGCACGGACAGTATGATGAATGCTTATACTTAACCCGTAAACGAAACGTGCCAGATTCATTTAAATCCCATTTCACTCTTTCTCACACTCCCTGCTCCAGGCTCAATGAAATAGCCTCAGAACATCAGTTGGGCTTAATTTTTGAAATGATTGTCAAGTCCAGCTAAGCAGTCATAATGGTCTAAGATTGTGGATATCAGACTTTCGACGCGCGGTCTAAATCTAATACGAAGTTTCAAAGGATTCCTGAGAACAAACGGGTTTAGAGTTTGATCCTAGATTTCAAGGTATTGTAGCGTCATTGGTTCTACAAGTTTTGGGTCTTGCAGAACGTATTTAAAGTGATTAGGGACAATTTCATAGCTAATCTAACATAGCGCTAGTTAACTTACGCTTATTTTCTAAAGTAATTAATCCTATGTGATTTATGATCGAGTTGGTACTCGAGTCTCTGTATGGATTTTTTCGAGGCGTTACAGTTTTACTTGTGGAGAAAGGAAGCATGGGTGCTTTGTACTTGACATGAGAGGTGATTAATGGGATTGATTTAACATGCTGTAGAGATTCTCTTGGGATTGTAAACGCGCGATGTTTTTTCTCAAACTGAATGTGGGTCTGCATCTCCTCATCTAGGTATTGGATGGTGCGCGAGTCGCTGCGTTAGAACCACGGTAACTGTGCGGTCGCAATGGTACAAGTTTCAGATTAAGCCGATCAAATCTATAGGATATGACTTAGGGTCGCACGCAAACATCGATTATAGATCGTGAATTACCAAACTTTGACGAGAAGGATAGCTGTAGTTGACGGAATAGTACAGACTAGGATACGGGTCTTACATTTATCCAGAGAGAACTGTACTAATATATGATGCTCCATAAATGAGCTAGTTTGATATGTTTGTAAGGCCCGTATTCTAGTCCATACTGTTCCATAGGCTTCCGCGATCCTTCCAGTCAAATTCTGGTGACTCGTGATCTATAATTGGTAGTTGTACGTGACCCTTAGTCATATCCCATTTTTCAGAGTCGGCTCAATCCGAGATTTGTATCATTGTGACGGCACCATCGCCGCGGTTCTGACATCACATCTTGAGCATCGATCCGATACCCTAGACAGAAAATGTGAGCCCAAGTTCAGTTCAGAAAAACACCGCACGTTTGTAATCCCAAGAAAATTTTTACAACATGTCTCATCAATCAATCACTCAATCAATCAATCAATCACCTCATGTCAAGTACAAGAGCAACCCCAAAGTCAACTCTCCCTCACCCTCTCTCTTACACACACATACATGTCAAGTACAACTATCACCTCACATCCATCACCTCTCTTACAACCACCCTCTCTCTCTCTCTCTCTCTCTCTCTCTCTCTCTCTCTCTCTCTCTCTCTTTCTCTTCACAATTTTTAAGCAACAAAGAAAGCAAAAGAGTGGACGTCCAAGATCTTCCATGTGAGAAAAGAGTGTATGTGTGTGGCCCATTTTCCACCCCAAAATCCTTCATCTTAGCCCCTCATTTCTCATCACCCTCCATCAAAGTGAAGAATAAGGAAATCAACGTTCCATCAGACCAAGAAAATCAAAGGTGGGTGTTTTTATAGGCCTATATTTCTTATTTTGATGATGGGCCAAGTGAGGCCTACCAATCGATGGTATGGATCTCATTTTGGACTCTAGATATGGTCAATGGTCCACCTTGATTCTCATGATCATTCCATGATGGGGCCATTCTTCATGGACCCCATCATGATGTTTATTTTCCTTACATGAATAGGGTCATCTAGACCATCGCATTTTGGTGGAGAAAGAATCTTCACCATTGATTTTGATCGGTGGGCCCACATGTAATGGGACCCACTTAATGTATGTTGTAAATATTGGAAGGGAGGGCCCATAGTATCGGGGTCCCTCCATCATACGTGCCTCTCTCTCTCTCTTTTTATTTTGTTTGATGTGTGGCCTACTCGGATGGACTCCACCTTGATGTATGTCTTATCCAAACCATCTAAGCCATGTGGCCCCTACCTTAATAGAGATGGGAAAACATACATATCAGATTGATACAAATCAAGTGGGCCATGTCCACGTGGGACCCACCTTGATGAAATGCATTCATAGCCCATCTAGTGTCCCTAGACACTGGACGTGCTTCCATGAAGTGTGAACCGACAGTGGGATGTAGTGACAGCAATAAAAAAATATAATTATAATATATAATTATATATTTAAGGTATTTGGGTGGGCCACTTATGCAGGCCCCACCTTGATGCATTGATCTAATCCACGTTGTCCATTCCATTCCTCAGCTCATTTTAGGCGTTGAGGTGAAAAATGAAGTCAATCTAATTTTCTAGCGGGCCATAGCATAGAAACAGTGGTTTTTACTGTTAAAATTCACTCCGATGTTTCTATAAATCGAAATATGCTCAATATTGGGCTTGTTGGATTTGTTATAGGCTGTAGAATCTAATGGGTGGGGTGGATTCTCCTGATGCGGGCCCCACCTACGAAAATCCTCAAAAAAACCATTAAAAAAAGAGGCAGGTGTGTAGCAAGCGCTGCTGCTGTCTAGAGGATGCGTAGCATCCTGCTGCGCTGGGTGTGAAAGGGGCCAGGGACCGTGGGTCCCATCCACAGTGATGCGTGTGTTTTATACATGCCATCCATCCATTCTGTAGGGACAGTGGGTCCCACTACTATTGACATCAGCAAGATCGGAGGGACCCATGTATTATGTATGTATACCCACACCATCAGCCCATTCGGTGGGACCCATTAGATGTATTTATTTTATTTACACCGTCCATCATGTATGTGTTATATCAGCACTGTGTGGGGCCACACATGATGTATATGTTTTATTCATGTTGTCCACCATCTAGCAATGGATGGTGGGGCCCTCTGATGTAAGTATTTTTCCTACTCTATCTAGTTTAGGAGATGTGGACCCCAACGTGATGCATGTGTTGCATCCAAACCCGTTCAACCATTTAGCAAGCTTGTCTTAGAGGCTTGAGACTAAAAATGAGACAAATATATAGTTCAAGTAGACCCCACCATTGAAAATAATGGATAGTGACATCCACCGCTCAAAACTTCTTAAGGGCCACGGTAGTTCCGATCAAGCTGATGTTTTTACTTTCATTTCATCTACCTCTACGTTAACTTATGAATAGGTTGGATCTCAAAAATATATAAGGGTGGGCCTGATTGATATACATGAAGCTCATTTGATTTGGCCCATTTGAATCAGCCCATTTGATTCAGCCCGATGATACAACCCATTTGATTTATTTGGGCCCATTTGATGATATGTAATGTATTTGGGGTTCATGGGTTGAGGCCTATTGTAATGTATTAGGGCCCGTGGGTTGACGCCCATTATGATGTATTTGGAGCCCATGGGCTGAGACTCATTGTTATGTATTAGGGCCCGTGGGTTGAGGCCCATTGTGATGTATTTGGGGCCTATAGGTTGAGGCCCATTATGATGTATTAGGGCCCGTAGGTTGAGACCCATTGTGATGTATTCAAGGCCCATGGGTTGAGGTTATGTATTAGGGGCCGTGGGTTGAGGCCCATTATGATGTATTCAAGGCCCATGGTTGAGGCCCAATGCGATGTATGTATGACCCGTTAAGTTGTGTATGAATTCCTTGTATGAGCCACTCCTTGGGATCAATGTTGGTTAAATGGATACATTATTGGGCAATGATGGTTTAATGTCCACATTATGACCTTCCCTTGGGCCTTGTTCAACCGATTATCAGTGTCAGTTATTTATACCGATTATCGATATCGATTATGAGTATGTGACAGCATTGCATCATGATACCTACACCTTAGAGCCACCTTGTGTATATATTGGGCCCATAGGAAAGTCCAGTTCATTATGCGATAGAGAGGGTAAGGAAGCCCATTTATTACACTTAGACTCGGATCTACCCTCAGTGGCGGATATTGTGACGCTCCATCACTGTGATCACATGTGGGCGGGTGCATGTGGGTGGACACTGATGTAGGCAGGGCCTGAGGAGCCTGGGTGAGCTACTAATGATTAGCAGGCTACTATGCACACAGTGAAGGTAGAACTTTATCCCACATCGGTTGCATCGTTCGATGTTGTGGTGGCTATAAGTTGGATTCTTTCGTTAACTATCATGACATGTTTTAAATCAATGATCTTATCTTGATATTTGGACTAGATCTGTCGTCCTTCTACGGACCCCCATCATTCATATGCATGTTATGATGGATGATTGATTAAAGCAGATGCCATTGTGCTGAGATGTTTTTGGAACTCCATGTGGGACGGAATTATCCCCACATGATCGCACGATACTCGTAGGTTTGATGTATGACTTAGATGAGGTTGATGGTATTCGTGGCTCGTTAGGATTTGCATATTGCATGGCATCCTCGGCATCTGTTATTGTCTTATTATGTTTTGTATTGCATACCCTTAATATGGCCATTAGCATTCATACCTTGCATCGCATAGCCTTGGTACGAATGATAGCACTCATGGACTTACCAATATATTTTCGCTTATTCTGATATCGTATGATTCATGATGTTGTTAGTATTTTTGCTTATCCCGATGATGTATGATTTATGGGCTTTATTGTATACTTAGCACTTATCTTGTACACACACTTTCACTACTCTTTAAGCTTTCTATAAGCTTATGCACGATAGATGTAAGACCCGTATCTTGGTCTGTAGACTTCTGCGGTCTTACTGGTCGAATTCCGGCAACCTTCGACCCTTAACCGATATCGACGCACGACCCTGATTCATGTGCCGACAACCCGAGTCGACTCAACCCGAGACCAATACCATAGCGACCGCGCCGTCGTTGCAGTTCCGATGCCGCGACTCGCGCGTCGAGGCGATACCCTGGTCAAGAGATGTGGGCCAACGTTCGGTGCGAGAAAATGCCGCTCGTTGTGAAAGCCAAGGGAATCTCTACGATGTGTCACATCAATCACATCAATCCCATCAATCAATCAATCCATCAAGCCATCACATGTCAAGTACACATCACTTTATTCCATTTTTCCAAGCAACCACAGAAGTCTTCATCTCCCATACCTCTCTTACACAAAAAGCCACAAAAGTCTTCATCTCTCATACCTCTCTTATACAAAAGCCTCAAAAGTCAAGCTTTTCTTACACAACCATCACTCATACATCCATCCATCACTCTCTCTCTCTCCCTTACATCACTCTCTCTCTTTCTCTCTTTCTCATTTCAAAAATTCCAAGCAACAAAGAGCCCCCACTTTTGGAATTTTGTAAGAATTCCTAAGCTCCAAGTGGCCCACCTCTTCATCCCAAAATCTCTCATCTCAACCCTCCATTCTTCATCTCATCCATTAAAGTTGAAGCTAAGGTGCCAAGGAACCTCTAGGAGCAAGAAGATCGGACGGTGGGTGCTAGATCATTCTAGTTTTCTTATTTTTATGGTGGACCAAGTGAGGCCCACCGATGAATGGTGTGGATCTCACTTGGGACCCTAAGATAAGGCCGATGGCCTACTTGGATCATCACGATCATTCCATGATAGGGCCATTCTCCATGGACCCCATCATGATGTTTATTTTCTTTAGAAAGGTCATCTAGACCATCCATATTGGTGGGGAAAGGATCCCCACCGTTGATCTTCAGTTTTAATGGTCACATGTGCAAAATGACCCACTTGATGTATGATTTTATGTAAGGGAGGGCCCATAATGACGGGGTCCCTCCATCACAAGCCGTGTCCCACTCTCCATGTCTCTCTCCCTCTCTCTTTTATTTCTTTCATTTTATTTTATTTTATTTTATCTTTAGGCAATAGGATTGTGTGGCCCACTTGAATGGATCCCACCTAGAGATTTATTTTATTCAAATTTTTATTTAAGTGGGGCCCACCATGTACGTTGTACCCACTTCACCCATCAGTGGTGGCCCACTTCATCAGGGCCCACCACATTCGTGAAGTCTTCCAAAACCAAAACCGTCCAGCGTCTGGGACGCTGGACGTTTCAAATGAAAGAAAAAAAAGGAAAGAAGAAAAGAAGAGTTTTTGGGTGGTCCCCTTATGTAGGCCCCACCTTGATGTATATGTTCGATCTAAGCTGTCCATCCCTTTCACCATCTCATTTTAGGCGTTGAGCCAGAAAATGAGATTGAACAGAGCACCTGGTGGGCCATAGCGCCAAATATTGCGTCCTCACCATTCAAATACTATTTTCTTATTTTATTTCATCCTCTAATTCCAAAAAAATTCAAACTTCGGACTCATTTGGACGGCATCGAGCCACTGAACGCAATGGCCGGGGCAGATTTCGTCTTAGCGGGCCCCAAATACAAAAAAACCCGGGAAAATAGATTTTTCCTAAAAAAATGAAAGAGGCAGAGCCTCTGCCTTTCACGTCAGCGGCCAGTAGCGCTGCACGCTGCTGCGTGCAGCCGTGAATCGAGCGGGCGGCTGCTGGCCACCCACGGCTCTGCACGTGGGCCCCACAGTAATGTTTATTTATCATCCGACCTGCTCATGAGGTGGGCCACCCCAGTGGTGGGCCCCCCTCCAAAAATGAGACAGATCCAAAACTCAGGTGGCCCACACCACGCGAAACAGTGTGAATTGAATTCTACCGTTGAAAAGTTTTTGGGGCCCACAGAAGTGTTGGATCAAGCTGAATTTTTGCTGTCCCTTCATACAGGTCTGAGTGACCTTATAAACGGGTTAGATTTCAAATAAATATTACGGTGGGCCACATTTGTGGGACCCACGGTAATGTATGTATTTCATTCGCACCGTCCACAGCCCGTGGACGGTGAGACTCGCCAGGATGTATTGTTTCACCCACCAGCGGTAGTGGGACCCGCCATGGTGCATGTGATGCACCCAAACCATCCATCCACTTGTAAAGATCATATAATGCCTAGGGGTTTAGGCCCACTTTGTTATGCATGCAAGGCCTATGGGTTAGGCCCATTTAGACTATTTAAGGCCTATGAGCTAGGCCCATTTGCTTAGTAAAAGGCCTATGGGTTTAGGCCCACTTGTTATGTTCTAAGTCCATAGGACTAGGCCCTTTTGATGTATTCCAAGGCTATTGAAATTGAACCCATTTGATGCATTTTTAGGCCCATGGATGTAGGCCCATTTGATATATGTAAGGCCTAGGGGTTTAGGCCCACTTTGATATGCATACAAGGCCTACGGTTTTAGGCCCATTTGGATTGTTTAAGGCCTAGGGATTTAGGCCCGTTTGATTCATATAAGGCCTATGGGTTGAGGCCCATTTGAAGTACATGTGGGGGCCCAATTGGTATGGCTAAATTGTTACATATTAGACTGATGAGGCTAGGCCCAATTGGTGCAATCCAAGGCCCACGGGTTTTGACCCATTACAATGCACTTAAGACCCATTGATGTGACCTATTGATGAATAAAAGGCCCATATGATAGAGCCCATTTGATGTATTTAAGGTCCAATGGGATGTACCTAAGGTCCATTGCAATGTGTGAGCCCAACATGGATTATGTAATGATATTTACAACGATCGTGCCTTGGGAGCAATGCTGGTTTGACGTCCGCATTGCGAGTGTAATGCTGGTTGGATGTCCACATTACGACTCTTCTTAGGGCCCATTGCTAGGCCCGTACTTATTGTGTATAGGCCGTCCAGGTCCATCTGTATTGTAAGATAGTTCATTTTATTATAACATGTTTAGTACAGTTCCATGACTCATGATCATACGCATCATATGTATGCTTGACGTGAGAGTTGTCTGATCATAGCATTTGCCTTCGGGCAGGTTATTTATGGGCTCCCGGTTAGGCGGTGTTGCCCTACATGAGCGCACGATATGCGCAGGATTTGTTGCATGACTGGATAGCGTGAATCATGCATTTCACATTTGTGTGACATGGTTATCATTACGCCCTAGCTACATCAGGGCCGTAGCCTCCACAGACGCATCGTGGTTGGCAGGATTGGATACCGAAAATCTTGTTCTACATGGGGTACTATAGATATCCCTGGGTGAAAGTCCCTAAACCCTTATGGTATCAAGAGGTTGCTCCAACGTCTAGACCGATTGGATAGATGAGCGTTGAGTGTTGATTACCAGACGGTTACGCTCTCCACTGTGTCGTGGTCGGTTGGAAGGGAGTGCGGCCTTACCCGCCCGAGTGTAGGAGACAATGCTAGGCTGAGTTTGACCAGCTCGAGGAATGGGTCCGTTATCGATGAGTCGCGCCCAATATTGGCAGACGGATAGTGTGGTCTCTTCCACTTACCTTATTGCGCGTGATGTGGCGGCAATCTGGTTTAAAGTGTACTAGACCCCGGTGATATTTCATATTTTGAGCTGTATTGATATATGGACATAGATGAGGATCTGTATGCTTGAGTTGCATTGCACATCGCATGGCCTTGGGATGGCCAATACCATTCATGTCTTGCATCGCATAAGCCTTGGTACGGCTCATGATATTATGGTTTCATCTGCATATTCCGCATTACTCTGACATTACATGTTCATATTACTACCTTGCGCACACACTTTCACCACCTTCTAAGCTTTCTATAAGCTTATGCACGACCGTTGCGTGCAGGTGACGTTGGATCGCAGCAGCGCTGAGGCAGGAGTACGTTGCTGATCATTTTGGAGTTTTTACTCTTTACCATTGTATTTCCCTTTACGCTCACTGTACTTGTAAAGTTTTTAATCATAGTGGAAATGTAATGGAGTTCTTGGTTGTTGTTTGTGGGTTATGCCTTTGGTTATGCTTATCACGAATCAAACTGACATTGAAAATCCTCCTCGTAGCATCCCAGGATCGGAACCTGGCGAATGGGAGCTAGGAGCCGAGAATGGGGTTCTACGGAGGCTGTCGGCGCCGGATTCGGCGATCAGGAATTTTGTAAGCCCGATTTTCGAGTTTGGAGCGTGACAATAGATGCTTGCAGGTGGCATTAGGTTATAGCAGCATTGAGCTTAGAGCATGTAGCGGACCTCCGGAGCTCTGATTTTGTCATATGTATTTAAATGTTTATATTAGTGGATATGCGATGATGATGTTGTTTTTGTGATTTGGGTAAACTTGTGGTTACGCTTATTATGAGTTAAATGTACGTTGAAAAATCCTCCTTGTAGGATTGTAGGATCAGAATCTGGCACATGAGTGCCAGGAGTTAAGAATGGGATACTACGGAGGCTGTCAGCACTGGATTCGGCGATCAGGAATTTTGTGAGTCCGATTTCTAAGTTTGGGGCGTGAAAGGATTGGTATGATTGAGCTTCATCTTGCACATGACATTAGCTATGTAGGCCTTGCATTGCATCGCATGGCCTTAGTGTGGCTGAAAGCATTCATGTCTTGCATCGCATAGCCTTGGTATGACTGATAATATTCATGGACTCTCCAGCATACTTCACATTACTCTGATATTGCATACTTTCATTGTTACCTTGCAAACACACTTTCACCACCCTTTAAGCTTTCTATAAGCTTATGCACGATTGTGAAAGTGCACCTACTAGTGCCCTGGTATGTCAATTACTGTTTATGGTGGGTCAGTCAGTCTGCAGAACATCAAAAGAAGATCAAGTCAAGCGTTTGCCTCATTCGGATGTGCGAAAGCTCGCCATAGGTAAATCATAGCCTCACATCCCATGTCCCAAAACACCAGGTGAATAAAACCCTTAAAACTAACTAGAACATCTTAGGGTTTTATAGTAAGAAATATTTTTATCAAACAAGAAAATCTTCAAGTTTTCTTGCTCTGTCGATTATATCGGAATACTTTTCGATGTGATCGACTTGCTTTGTTGATGTCCTTGGAATCTCAATTGATACAATCGAGTGAGGATAAAAAGCGTCCAGCAATCACATACTCATCTACACGATTTATCGATATATTGAAGTATCAATCAATATCATCGATATTCAATCTCAAGCCCATCTAAGGTCGCTCAATATTATCGACAGGCAGTTCTTGTGCCCTTGTTTTTCTAAAGAAAACTACTATGAGCATCGATATATCGATGACTATTTCGATTCAATCTGAATTCAAATATCGATCATATCGGAAGTCCATCGATCATATCGATAGTAGGCACGCATTTCTTCCAGCAAAACATTTTAGGATGTTCTTAACCTTGATCGGGGGCCACTCGAGGAAATCAATATTCTTATGTCGATGTTATTGAGTCTTAGTCAATGGGATCGAGACTGGCCACAAACTGTCCAGCGTGATTATAGGTAACTCTATACGATTTATCGATCCATTAACGCGGTCTCGATATCATCGATATTAAAATTCTGATGACATCGGTTGACCCTCGATCATATCCTATACAACCTGAAATATTTTGGATAGTTTCTCTCATTTTTCATATGTTGATAGATCGATCCCAATATCGATGGTATCATAGTTTGAAATTCGATAACATCGACACCAGTATCGATCCCATCGACTAGCTGGCAAAAGATTTCAAAAGCGTATGACATTTGAGTTTGTGTTATTGAGTGGACAGTCGATCCCATCGAGAGTATACGCTCAACGATATCGAACTTTATCATAAATATGACCGTTTTATATCCATTGGAATCTTTTGCCTATATAATGAGAGACTTGTCCATATTGTTGGTAGAGAGAGAAGAGAGTTCTTTTGTGTGTTTTACCTCTAGATCATATACCTAAAGCCCTTTTTCTCACGGGAGTTCATCTTCCAATCCAATCTCATTTATTAACATTCAATAGAGTGGATTGGGAAATGAACTTCTGCATTCAAGGATCCTTCAACAACTATCTTAATAGCATATCATTAAGCTGGGATGCCTTGAATGAATAGATGACGAGAATCACTCTATCTTCCTTATAGAAAAATTCTAAGAGAGTTAATTTTCGTCCTAACCTTGACCCAACCTGAAGCCAAGTACTAGTATATCTTTTGTGTTGTGGATCAAGGGAGTTAAAGACTCTTCAACAACAAGAAGGAGATCTTCATCACTACGCTAAGAGGGACTCATCAACTTATCTGTAAGTACCTGGAGTCTAGAGGACACTTGTGATTATTCCGTTCTAGGATTGAGTCTTAAGTGTTGCTCATCCTTTGAAGTCCTCATAGGAGGCCTGTGGGAGTGTACACTGTGGGTGCGACGTGTGGACCACCCTTGCTCTATAGAGAGCATAAACATCTGAGTACGTTGTGTGGACCCTTGCTCTGTGTGGGCATAAACATCTGGTTAGAAGTGCACCAGTAAAACTCCAGGGTTAGAGGTGAACCGAGTAGAAACCTCCATGTGAAGGTTGAAGGTGAACCTGATTTAAAACCTTAGGTTTGAGGTGAACCCTGAAAAACCTCCTTAGTGAAATCTGGTACACTCAAGGGTTGAGTGCGACAGCCGGAAGTGGAGTAGACAAGTAGTCAAACCACTATAAAAATGACTGTGTTTGAGTTTGTTATTATTTTTCATTGTGTGATATTTCTTACATGTTTTTATATTTGATTGTCTAAGATCACTCCTCATATACAGACACAGTCTTATCCATCACAATCTTAAATACAACTTGTTTATCTTTCAAACAGTTTGTGATTGGATCCTCTACAAGGCTTGGAAGCCAGTAGAGTTACATTCGAGTAATCCTGATAATTGTATATCTGATAGGATTAGTGCAATAGGATTTTAAATATCTCATAAAATTTTAAAAAGTCCTATTCATCCCCCTCTAGGACATATTGGCATATTCCTACTTCGACTCAAGCGGTCTTCACTGCTATTTCAATTGGTATCAGAGTGGGTCTCTCTTTAAGGGCTTCACCGCCTAGAGAGTGATCTTGACTGAAGTTGAGGAATATGGCCAACGGAGAGGGCTCATCAGTTACTAGACCTCCAGTGTTTGATGGTTCAAATTATACATACTAGAAGGGTAGAATGCACTACTTCCTAAGATCTTTGGATCATGTTGTTTGGGATGTAGTTGAAAAGGGGTATGTGGTACCATCTGAACAAATTGTACTTGAAGATGAAACTACCATCACTAAACCTAAACCCAAAGAAAAGTGGATGGCATTCGACAAAGAACAGCGAACTACTGAAGCAAAAGCAATGAACGCCATCTATTGTGCCATGTCTCAAGATATATTCAATCAGATCAGTATGTGTGAGACATCTAAGAAAGTATGGGATCTACTGGAAACAACCCATGAAGGCACAAGCATTGTGAAGAGGTCTAAACTACAACTTCTAACTTTACAATTTGAAAATCTCAGGATGGAAGAGCATGAGACATTTATGGAGTTTTTCACCAAATTGAATATTATTTGTAATTCCATGGGTGGATTGGGAGAAAAAGTTTCGGTACCAAAAATATGTAGAAAAATCTTAAGATCCCTTTCGGAACGGTTTAATCCTAAGGTTACAACAATTGAGGAGTGTAAAAATATTGATGAAATGAAAGTAGAAGAACTGGTAGGTTCCCTACAAACCTTTGAACTACATTTCACTCAATCCCAAAAATCCAAAAACACTGTCTTAAAAACATCTAAGAAAATAAAACATGAGGACAGTGAGAGTGAAAAAGAAGATGAAGATGAGGAAGTGGCTTTGCTGGCACAAAGATTCAGAAGATTCTTTCAAAAGAACCGCGGCCGTTCCTCTAGAGGTAGAAAAGTGGATGACAAACCCTCTATAGGTAAATTTGGAAAAAGAACCAAAGAACCACAATGTTATGCCTGTCGGGATTATGGACACCTATCTACTGAATGCCCAAATAAAAAAACCAAGGGCAAGGCAATGGCCGCCACATGGGATGATACGAAAGAGTTAAATTCATAATCAAGTGACTTAGGAAGCGATGAAGACCGAAAATCTTTAAAAATACTTATGGTCTCCACTGCTTCGATCATTCCAACTGAATCTGAGGAAGAACAGCAAGCTACTGAATCATTTTCATCTAAAAATGAGGAAGAAAGAGAGTAAGATGAATTACAAGACGCTTACAATCAACTTTACATTTATAGCGTCAATGTTGTCAAAAGACTTGAAATTGTTGAGAACAAAAAGAAATTGCTACAGCTAGATCGAGACAAAACCTTAGATATCAATACTCATCTGATTAATGACTTACAGTAACATCACTCGGATAATGATAGACTTAAGAGAATTAATTCTTTTCCTAAAAACGAATTCGAAAAACTGAACAAACAAGTTGAGCAATTAAAAGATGAAAATATGCTCCTTCAGAATGAAAATCACACACTCCTGTTTGATTTGAAAGAATCCAGAAGAATTGCCAATATAAACTGTAATTTTTCCCAAAGTGGAGAAAAGCTAGAAAAACTATTGGGAATGGGAAAACATGGGAAGGATAAAAATGGGCTAGGATTTGAGAAATATACATTAAAGACTGGATGTGCGGCTCCTGGAACTGAAAAATTTACTGCCTTTGGAAGAAAACTAGAAAAACTCCAATATGTCATGTGTGGTGATGTGTATCATTATGAGTTTGAATGTTTAACACCTAGACAGACTTTACGGAACTCTAATCAAAACCACACTGCCAAATCAATCAGAGAAACTCAGAATGCTAAAAGTCCATCTAGGAGAAACACTTATCCATCACCATCTAAAGAAAAAGATAGAGTAAAGAAGTCTGCCTCAAAATGGGTAATTAAAGAGAAGAGAAAATGCCTTGTTATACACTCAGATCATTTAATAGGCAATAATGCTAGATGGTACCTAGATAGTGGTTGCTCAAGACATGTCATGGGCAACAAATCCCTTCTCTCAGAATATACGGATCTTCAAAAAGGGATAGTCACCTATGGAGATGGAGCCACTGCCAATGTAATTGGATAAGGAGTGATAAGAAGAATTGATTTTCTCAAAAATGAGATTGCTTACTGCATAAAAGGATTGAAGCATAATATGTTAAGCATCTCTCAAATTTGTGATAATGGGCATGTGGTCAAGTTCAACAAAGAAGAATGCGATATCCTAGATCAATCAGGAAAATCAGTAATTAAGGGTCATCGTACAAACAACCACTGCTACATTATCAGGGGCAAAGAACAGACTAATGCCTAGAAGGACTGGGCATAGAAAAACTTGTCTATATTGCGCATCTAGATCTAGATAATGGCTGAAAAGATGTGATTCTGCTGAGCTCTTAGTGAATTACCTAAGGTTCTAGATCTCTTTTTGTATATAAAACAGTCAAATGTTTATACTCTTATGTATTTATAGAGATTGTATATTATTTTTCTAAGTATATCATTGTCTCTTAGAAATCCTAGGAGTATGCTTGAAAAATCATTTGAAGTTTGAAACCAGAAAATCCTTCACCGTGAATATGAATTTTCAATTACATCGAACAAGGATCGATACAATTGACGGCTCTTCAAAATGTGAAAAGTCGTATGACCGTAGAGGACATCGGAGACAGACTCGATAGAATCGATCAGCAACTTCTCGATAGTATCAAAACAATGATTGATATGATCGATAAATGGCACCCAATAAAAATCTGATTGAGCAAAACTTTCACTTTTTATAGTAGTCAGTCCCGTCTCGCTGCCCTGATTAGTTTCTTTGGTTGATCTGCTCGGAGTCTTAATGAAATCTCAGCATCCAAATGAAGCAAGGAGGATGGTTAAAGGGAAATGTAAGGCTCTCTCATCTGCAAAATCTTTCAAGATTAAGAAAGGGAAAAATACTAGACCACCTCAAAATCAATCGGATTGGGAACAAGTTACGATCGTCGACCGTACTATTCTCACTAGTGCTGTCAAGCCCTATGGGGTGGATCTCATGATGAAGACTATTGGGTGGAAGAATATGCTTAATATGGACGGTCCATATCAGTTTGACATGATCCAGCAGTTCTTTAACTGTTATCATGTTGTACAAGTTTACCCACCATGTATGCATCTGGAATACATGCAACACACCAAGCACATTACTCCAATAGTCCTTGGTCATGTTCTAAACATTGAGGTGACATAAATCCCTGTCACTAGTAGAAATCTAAACAAATTGGGTAGATGGGGAGAAATTACTCGAGCACTGTGCCAGGGTATGATAATTCCTAGAAATGATGACAATATACTTCCAGTAAAATATCTAGGAATCTTGTTTTGACTCCTTCACAGTATTTTCAGTATGAATTTCTACCCATGTGATGCCAATAACACATACCTGAGTCTCATTGTGCTCAATATTTTGTATGATGTCTATCAATAGGTCCCTGTATGCCTACCAACTCTCATACAAGATCAGATACTTAAGATAGTCAAAAGTGACCATATTGAAATTCTGTCTTTTCCGTCCCTTATCTGCAAGCTTGCATACTGGGCAGGTCTGTCGGAAACAACTGATAAGCTATATCCTGAAGTATGGTTCGACCATGATACAGCCCAATAGGTATATATCTCTGTCTCATCGCATACTAAGAACCCTCCACCTATTGAATATTGTGGTCCCATGCCTAATGAAGAAACTCTGTGGGGATCTAATCGAACTCCTGCATATAGTCCTGCTCCTGTCACAAATCGCCAACGTCATGTGCTTGAGCGCCAATTCTTAAACAATCTCACTAAAATTGATGAGCGGCATCATCACTGTGAGCAATGACTATCTGGAATAGAAAACAGGATGGAAGCTCTCCAACATTTTGTGTAACAGATTCTCGAACTACTAACGACCGACAGGCCTTCTATGTGTTAAAAGAAGACAGTTGTTTTTGGAAGGGAACTATGTCTAGCTATGAACACTAGTTTTTTCACTTATTCCTGTTTATTCTTTTTTGGGTATCACTACATGGGTTTGATATCTCTATCTGATGGTTGATAGTATACTACTGTCTGGGGCAGTATGTGTGTTTGAAGATAAATGTTTTGTTGAATATGGCAGCACATAATTCTATTCTTACTGCCATATGATGTCCCCTGGTTAAATGAAGTATTTGTTTTTGGAATGCATGTGTTCTTCCTGATTATCTTATCTGATTATGTCTTCTGATGATGATGTATGGCTTAAAATGATTTAATCTTTATGCAGTTATATTTGTAAGTAAGTTCTCCCATATGCTTAAAATCTTCAGTCAATATCTACCTGTTATGCCTTTGCCAATGACTGACAAAAAGGGGGAGAAGAAGTTAAAACACCCCATGTGGAAAATTGGATATTTGTACTCTTATATGTTGTAGGTGTAAGAGGAAGCAGCTGCACCAAGAAAGGGGGAGTTTACAGTAAGGGGGAGAAAATACTGGTTATGTACATGGCTGTATTAGAATTTGTAAAATTGTGTAAAAACATGTACATACAATTTAGGATGTGTCATCTAGATATTATCCTAGGGTATTTTGGGTATTTTTATCAAGTAATTGACAAAGGAGGAGATTGAAAGTGCACTTTCTAGTGCCTTGGTTTGTCAATTACTGTGTATGGTGGGTCAGTCAGTCTGCAAAACATCAAAAGAAGATCAAGTCAAGCGTCTACCCCATCCGGATGTGTGGAAGCTCGTCATAGGTAAATCATAGCCTCACATCCCATGTCCTAAAACACTAGGTGAATAAAACCCTTAAAACTAAGTAGAACATCTTAGGGTTTTATAGTAAGAAATATTTTTATCAAACAGGAAAATCTTCAAGTTTTCTTGCTCTGTCGATTATATCAGAACACTTTTCGATGTGATCGACCTACTTTGTCGATGTCCTTGGAATCTCAATTGATACAATCGAGTGAGGATAAAAAGCGTCCAGCAACTACATACTCATATATTGAAGTATTAATCAATATCATCGATATTCAAATCTCGAGCCCATCTAAGGTCGCTCAATATTATCGACAGGCAGTTCTTGTGCCCTTGTTTTTCTAAAGAAAACTACTATGAGCATCGATATATCGATGACTGTTTCAATTCAATCTGAATTCAAATATCGATCATATCGATAGTAGGCGCGCATTTCCTCTAGCAAAATATTTCAGGATGTTCATAACCTTGATCGGGGGCCACTCGAGAAAATCGATATTCTTATGTCGATGCTATCGAGTCCTGGTCGATTGGATCGAGACTGGCCACAAACTGTCCAGCGTGATTATAGGTAAATCTATACGATTTATCGATCCATCGGTGCGATCTCGATATCATCAATATTCAAATTTTGATGACATCGGTTGACCCTCGATCATATCTTATAAAACCTGAAATATTTCGGATAGTCTCTCTCATTTTTCAAATGTCGATAGATCGATCTCCGTATCGATGATATCGAAGTTCTAAATTTGATAACATCGACACGAGTATCAATCCCATCGACCAGCTGGCAAAAAGTTTCAAAAGCATATGACATTTGAGTTTGTGTTATCGAGTAAAATGTCGATCCCATCGAGAGTATACACTCGATGATATCGAACTCTGTCATAAATATGACCATTTTATATCTATTGGAATCTTTTGCCTATATAAAGAGAGACTTGTCCATATTGCTGGTAGAGAAAGAAGAGAGTGCTTTTGTGTGTTTTACCTCTAGATCATATACCCAAAGCCCTTTCTCTCACGGGAGTTCATCTTCCAATCCACTCTCATTCATTGACATTCAATAGAGTGGATTGGGAAATGAACTTCCGCATTAAAGGATCTTTTAGCAACTATCTTAACAGCATATCATTAAGCTGGGATGCCTTGAATGAATAGATGACTGGAATCACTCTATCTTCCTTATAGGAAAATTCTAAGAGAGTTGATTTTCGTCCTAACCTTGACCCAACCCGAAAAAAAGTACTGGTATATCTTTTGTGTTGCGGATCAAGGGAGCTAAAGACTCTTCAACAATAAGAAGGAGATCTTCATCACTGCACTAAGAGGGACTCATCAACTTATCTGTAAGTACATAGAGTCCAAAGGACACTTGTGATCATTCCTTTTCAGGATTAGGTCTTAAGTGTTGCTCACCCTTTGAAGTCCTCATAGGAGGCCTCCGGCAGGAGTGTACGATGTGGGTGCGTCGTGTGGACCCTTGCTCTGTGGAGAGCATAAACATCTGGTTAGGATTACACCAGTAAAACTCCAGGGTTAGAGGTGAACCGAGTAGAAGCCTCCATGTAAAGGTTAAAGGTGAACCTGATTTTAAACCTTAGGTTTGAGGTGAACCCTGGGAAACCTCCTTAGTGAAATCCAGTACACTCAAGGGTTGAGTGCGACAACCGAGAGTGGAGTAGACAAGTAGTCGAACCACTATAAAAATAACTGTGTTTAAGTTTGTTATTATTTTACATTGTGTGATATTCCTTACATATTTTTATATTTAATTGTCTAAGAACACACCTCATATACACACACAGTCCTATCCATCACAATCTTGAATTCAACTTGTTTATCTTTTAAACAGTTTGTGATTGGATCCTCTACAAGGCTTGGAAACCAGTAGAGTTACATTTGAGTAATCCTGATAATTGTATATCTGATAGGATTAGTGTAATAGGATTTTAAATATCTCATAAAATTTTAAAAAGTCCTATTCACCCCCCTCTAGGACATATTAGCATATTCCTACTTCAACTCAAGCGGACTTTACCGCTATTTCAGATTGACGTATGCAGGTGACACTAGGTTATAGCTGAGCAGAAGCAGGAGCGTGCTGCAAAGCTTCTAGAGTTGCTATCATTATTATCTTTGTATTTCCCTTTATGTGTTTTGTACTTAAAGTTTTGATTATAGTGGATATGTGGTGATGTTTCTAGTTGTTGTTATTTGTGGGTTATGCTTATGGTTATGCTTCTTACGAGATAAATGTACGTAAAAAAATAATCCTCCTTGTAGGATCCCAGGATTGGAATCTAGCATATGGGTGCTAGGAGCCAAGAATGGGATATTATGGAGGCTATCGACACCAGATTCGGTGATCAAAAATTTTGTGAGCCTGATTTCTGATTTTGGGGCATAGCATCTTACATAATGGAGCTAATGCACTTTAACTGACCACGCTTAGACTGGACTGGACTAAACTTAATAGGACAAGACTTAATCAGACTCAACTTTTTCACCAGTTTAAGCTCTTGAGTAGTAGAGCAAGAACTTTCTTAAACTTATGCGGGAGTCGGGTCTTACACGAATGATCACTGTAACTCTCTAGAGTTCATGAGACTTATTGCGTCTGGGGAGTTCACAAACCATCCATCAGAGGGGCCCAATGAAGCTACCGGGGCTGTAAACTTGGTGGGATTTACGCATAAGGTTGGCCACAGTAACTCTCTAGAGTTCACGGGGCGCACAAGGATACCTTTGGGTACCAAATCCAAGGTCTCCAGTCCATTAATGAGTAGGGTAAAAACTCTTCCTCATAATTTCTACTAGAATCAAACCAAGAATCTAGGGGGTCTTACGCATGGTTGGCTTATCTATGGTCAAAGCCATAGAGCTCACATTGCTGCCCACTATTCCTTCGCCTGCATGGTTGGACCCATTCACGGGAGGGTATTTTCATCCTTCCCCGTGACGTTGTCAGATGCTCTAAAGGTGGCATTGGTCTCACGCGTGACTAGTCGTTGAGAACTTTAGTCATTGGCTCCATCCACTGCCCGCATGGGTATGCATATGATGGTCAACAGGCTTTTTAGGGCCATTGGCTTCCCACTGCTACCTGAATTATATATATATATATATATATATATATATATATATATATATATATATATATATATATATATATATATATATATATATATATATATAATGCCAATGATGATAGATTTTATGGGTAGTTGGCCGTATAGGGCTTGATTAGGCTGCCTTAAATGATAGGCTACCATAGTTGTCGTCAACTTTATGTGTGGTTGGCTATATAGTTTATTCCACTGCCAAAAATAGTGAATCGACAATTGATATTTCACAACTGCTGATAATGTTCTGAGAACATTTATGTTATGTTAGTATATCAGCTCGACAATCATAGCAATTTTGATAAGATAAGCTTATATGAACGATCGATGACGACAATGATGATTGCTAATTTTGGCGATAATCATCGACACTTGGCAATATTGACAAAAATCATTGGCGTTGGTGACACTTGACGACGACAATCATTGATATCATTGGTAATCATCAACACTTGTCATACTTCATCAATACTTGACAACAATCATCAATGTGCTCAATCTTGATATGCCTAATATACTTTAAGAGGATTTGCTTCAAAACTTATGCCTTTTATTCATTCATATGAAGAGGAGTACATGACTTTGCCATTTGCAACCCTTTCATCCTTCTACTTACATGCCCCCTTTTGACTAGGAAGCATTATTCTGATAATCTTTGTAATCAAAATCATGATATTGCGACCTTTAACAAATATATTGACGTCACATCACTTCAAATTGATCATCTGAGATTAACATTGTCCCCATTCTTGCACTAATCTGGCCTATGTACTCTTATTTCTTCTTTTATTTCATACACTTTTCTTATAATAATTTCACCCTTATCAATCATCTTCTATAATTTGTTCTCAAGCTGAAACAATTCTCCATTCGATGCCCGAGGAAACAATGGTAATAACAATAATCACCTTCACTTAATTTCTTCATTTCCTTTAGACATTTTGGCCACGGTAATTTGATCTTTTTGGCAGCTAACAATTTGTTTAGTATAGGTAGTATATCATCTTCTACGAACGAATATTCCTTATGAGTCTTGGGCCATGCAAATTCTTTCTTCATTTTCTTCATCGTATGTTCATTCATGTCTTGCATCTGGACTTCCATGTTCATTTTGTCGATTCTTCATTTTTCCATCTTCCTCAATCATATCGGTTGGATTTCTCTTGAGGTTCGAAACCAACTGGCTTACATAAAAGTTAGCCACCTTTGCAATAATCATTTTTAAGCTACAAGCATCTTCAATTAGGTCTTAAAATGTCTATATATTAGAATCCACGAGACTTAAAGCAATAGTTGGCATTATGCATTCCAAGCATAACTTAACTTGTTCCTTTCCTTCTTTCACCAATCGTAAACATGATACCTCCAGGATTCTCCATTGATTAATGAATTCTCCGACTGGTTCATCCTCTCTTTGGCGAATAGAAGCTAAACCATGACTGACCTCTTTAGAGGATGATTTAACAAATTGTGAATCATAACGAGAATTTTTAAGTGAATCCATTGCTTCTGTTCATTCTCTTATTGCAACAACCTTCCTTTTATCTTTCCCAATCTTTAATGAATTTCCAACAAATGTTGCGTTCACAGTTGCTTTCTTATCTCACTTCTCATCTGTCATCCCCAAACTCGAAAACCGGGCTCACAAAATTCCTGATTGCCGAATCTGGCACTGACAACCTCCGTAGTACTCCATTCTCAGCTCCAGGCACCCATATGCCAAATTCTGATCCTGGAATCCTATAAGGAGGATTTTCAATGTAAATTTGTTCCATAATAAGAATAACCACAAGCATAACCCATGAACAATAACAAAAACATCATCACAAAATCCATGATGATCAAAACTTTAGATACAATGCGCATAAAAGGAAATACAATAGATATCAAAAGGCTCTGGAAGCTCAGCTAAACGATCCTGATCCTGTTCAGCTACGTCTGCATCTTGGGATCACTTGCAAGCATCTATCATGCATAAGCTTATAGAAAACTTAGAGAGTGGTGTACGTGTGTGTGCAAGATAAGTGTCAACCACACAAATATCAGTGTAAGCAGAATATTAACAAGGCTATAAGTCATTCAATATCAGAGTATGCAATACAAGTCGGCTATGTAATTCAAAGTCATAATGAGCCAAATATTATACACCGAGGATGCAATACAATATGCAATTCTAACAAACCACGATTACCATTAGCCTCATCTAGGCCATATAAATGCAAAAACATAGCAACCTAAATGCCATATACCACGGATATAATGTAATATGCAGATCCTGACGAGTTCATAATGCCATTAACCTTATTTAGGCTATGCAATACAGAAGCATAATAAACCAAATACTATGTGCTGAGGATGCAATGCAATATACGGTGCGAATAAAATGACCAAGCTGGAGTATAGAGTCGGGATGATATTAAATAGTATCGCAAGCTATGGGATCCATCACGGAGGACTTCTATCTAAACTAGTCACATTCTTAAATTTGAATAGTTAGGCTCAATGTGGTAGACTCCTGATCTCAGGTTGGTCGTGCACCCAACCAAAATCCTGGCCATTACGAAGGTACACATAATGATTTAGTTTTGAACCACCAGCCTGAGTGTATAGTGCGTGAATGAATAAATGAATCAAATGATGAATATGCAACTCCACATCTCAGTATAGTATGTCTCTAGGATCATCACCAGGATCTAGTACACTCTACGCCAGCTTGCCGCCCCATCAAGTGCATAACTGGATAAGTAGAAGAGACCTCACTATCCGCCTACCAATATCGTCCCGGTTCGTTGATAACGAACCCATTCCTCAAGCTAGTCAGACTCAGCCTAACATTGCCTACTCTCTCAGGCGGGTAAGGCCACACCCCCTCCCAACAGACCATGACACAGTGGGAGATGAGGCTTAACCGGTATACATCCCTCCTACACTCATGTATATCCACTCAGTGTAGATGTTAGAGCATCCCCTGGCCTCAGGGGTTTAGGGATTTTCACCCAGGGACATCTATCGCTCCTGTATGCTAGAACCAAATATTTTTGGTGTCCCATCTGGCCATTCACGACATGCTTGTAGAGGCCACGATCCTAATGTCGCTGGGGCGTACGGTGGTCATATCACAAAATACGAGATGCATGAGTCATATCATCCAGTCATGCATCAAACCTGTGCGTATTACGCACTCATGTAGGGAAACTCTGTCTCTTAGGGAGTCCCATAAACAATTAGCCCAATGACACATTTCATGCTCAATCACTCCTCATAACAAGCATGCAGATGATGTATATGGGCATGTATCATGAAGTATACAAGCATGATTATAATCACATACATCATAGGGGGCTTGTATAAGATGGCCCATGGCCCGTATAGGTGAATGGGTGGTGTGCAATAATCACCTACACATGGTGGGCCTCACACATACAATGGGCCTTACACATATGATGGGTCTCTTACATCATAATTAGGTCTCATATAATCATAATGAGCCTCATACAATCACAACGGGCCTTGTACCATCACAATGGATCTCATATAATCATAATGAGTCTCATATAATCACAATAGGCCTCATACAATCACAAAATGAGCCACATGCAACCATACAATGGGCCTCATATAATCACACAATGGGCCTCATACAATCACAAAATGAGCCACATGCAACCATACAATGGGCCTCATATAATCACACAATGGGCCTCATACAATCATAATTAACTTTACAATGATCTTATATAATCATAATGCTATACTAACACATACTCAATGCTATACTAATATAGTCGTAATTAATAATCGACCTATATATGGCGAGGTCCATAGAAGGACAACAGATCTAATCCATAACATGAGGATCAGTCATCAACAGTAGTTATACCAAATGTAATACCACAGATTCTTCTACCTATAGTCAGAGGTGATGATGCATCCTCCTCATAACAAGGATGAGTCTAGATGGTCTACTCATGGGCCTAAGAGTGGGCTTCCAGGTTTGGGTACTTCTACTAGCATCAATGGGGACCCAAAGAATTAGGATAGCCCAGTAAGACAAGATGGATCATACTAATAATAATAAAGGCCCATCAATTTGGGTTAGCTCACTAAGGGGAAATGAGAATGAGCCTAATACAATTACAATGGGCCTCATACTATCACAATGGCTTATATCATGATGTTATACTAGCACGTGCTCATAGTCAGCATTGATAATCAGCCTATATACTAGGCAGGGTCGATAGATGGACAACAAATCCATAACATGAGAGTTAGTCCTCAACAGTGGGTATACCAAACTTGATAGCATGGATCCCTCTATTAACAATGATGAGGAACTCTCTTCATATCAAGGTTGGGCCTAGGTAGCCTGCCTATATTCCTAAGGATCTGAAAATGGTTCCTTCTTCATACTACCATATAACCCGTTAGATGCCCTAGGGGACCCAAATAAGTCCTAAATGGACTCCAAGATAAAAGAAATAATCCTACTAACAACTAATGAGGCCCAACATCTTGGGTTATCCTAATATAAATAGATGGACCATGTAAACATCAATGGGGCCCAATGATTAGGGTCAACCCACTTAGAGAATGATGAGAATAGGCCTAAAAGAGGCCTAAGGGAAGGTCACAATGTGGATATTTAACCATCATTGCCCATTAATGTGGACATTTAACCAACATTGCTCTCAAGGAGTAGCCTACATAGAGCCAAACATATAGTGGGCCCATGGCCTCACACAAGGGCCTAATATGCATCACAATAGGTCTTACTCAAGGCCATATATACATCACATCGTGCCTCATCATACATTACAATGGGATGCACGTATGGGCCACACAAATATCATATCGGGCCACACCCATAGGCCTCATATACATCAAGTGAGACCCACCGTCCAAGCCGGACGGTGTGGATAAAACATTCTTATTATATCTACACCATTCATCTAATTTTAGAGATCATTTTAGAGCACTACCCAAAAAAAAAAACCATGGCAAAATATCATCTGGACCGCACCATAAATAATAGTGGAGATAATAATTTCACCGTTAAACAATTCATAGGGCCCACCATAACGTTTATTTTCCATCCAATCTATCATAAGGTCACAAAGACCTGAATTAAGGGGAAAATAAATTTTATATTGATCCAGAACTTCTGAGACCCCAGACGGGTTTCAATGGTATACGTTTAATCCTCCACTAGTTTTTGCAGTGTGGTCCACTTGATAGATAGATCCATCTCATTTCCCGTCTCAAGCCTTAAGATGAGCTCACAAGGTGGATGAATGGTTTGGATATAACACACATATCACGGTGGGTCCCACTGTCCCATCTGGATGGTGTGGACACCACACGTGTGGCATGTGGGTCCCACATTCAGATGGACGGTTGGGATATAACACATACCTCATGATTAGACCTACAGGCTTGCTAACGTGAAATACAGTAGTTGTATCTGTTGGTGGGGTCCACATAGATGAACGGTTTGGATATAATAAATACCTATGATCAAGCCCATAGATCTTGCTGACGTAATTACAGTAGGCGGTCCCTCACCATCTAGATGGATGGTGGGATAAAATACATAAATCATGGTGGTTCTGATAGATGGTCAGCATGGATAATAAATAAATCACGGTGCGCCCCACATAACACTGTCTAGCTATGGATGGTGTGATGTACAACACATCATCAAGGTAGGGGCCCACCCCACACGTGCAGCACGTGTGGGTGGGTCCCACGTCTAAAAAAGGGTGGACGGCATAGATATACCACATACCTCATGGTGGAACCCACCGTCCAGCAGATTGGACGGTGTGGATACACATATCATCAAGGTGGGTCCACGTGGTGTCCCTCCATAGATTTGAATAAAGCTAATATTTATGTTTTCTCTTCATCTGGGCCTGTCAAGCCCGTCCGTTGGATAGTCTAGAAAGGTGGGCCATCTCATGGACGGCATAAATAAAATTCATGCATCATGGAGGGCCGCAAATAGGGGAGAGAGAGAGAGAGGTGGGGGGGGGGGGGGAGAATCGAGTGGTGAAGGGAACTCCGCCACTATGAACTCCCTTTACAAGATACAAACATGCATCAAATGGGTCCCACCACAGGTGGTCCCTTAAATCATACAAATCCATGGCGAAAATCTTAAATCACCCACCGATTGTCTTCTTCTTTAGATCCTTGGAATCCTTGGCTCTTAAGCTTTTTCTTTGATGATGGATGATGAAGTTTGGATGGTGAGATGAGGGGGTAGGAAGTGGGTCACACTTGGCTCCTTGTTCTCCTTAGAGCTTCGACGATCCTCTCTCTTGGAATGGGTAGAGAATGAGAGAGAGAATAGGATTTTTTGTAAGGGAGATGGGATGGGAGGAATGGGTGTTGTAAGGGAAGTGACATAGAGGTATGGGCTTGGTTGACTTTGTGAATGGGAGAGGCATGGGTTGTCATGCATTGTTGGTAAGAAAGGGATGGGTTGTACTTGACTTGTACTTAATTAATTGATGTGATGTTTGGGTAGAGATTCTCTCAAGATTCACAACGCGCAGCGCTTTCCTCAAAATATACGCGGGCCCACAACTCCTGGCCTGGGTATCGCATCGACGCGCAAGTCATTGTGTTGGAAATATAATGACGACGCGATTGCTAGGGTACAAGTCTCTAGTCAAGTCGACTCAGATATACGGAATGTAATTTAGGGTCATAGAAAATGCCGATTATAGGTTGCGGGTTACCAAAATTGGATGGGGAAGATCGTGGAAGTCTAAGGAATAGTACAAACTAGGATACAGGCCTTACATCATCCCTTTTCATTACTATCTCACCTTATTTTATCATTCTCTGCAATATATCTTTTAATGTAAAATAATTTTTGTCGGATGTCCAACATAACGATGATAACATCAATACCTCTTATCTTTAGTCACTTCAACTTCCTCTGGGCGCCTGGGCTGAGGTAACTGAATAGTTCCGGTGACCAATAGTTGTTACATCATTAGTACGACATCTTATTTTTTAAAATCATACTCTTTATGATAGTCATTGGATCGAGTTCACTTATCATTTACACAATCTTTATACCGGTCTGAATCTTCTCTCTTTCTTACTTCTTGCTTATTATAGAAAGTATTCTTCTTTCTTTCTTGAACAACGGTATTTACCAACAATCTATCGATCCTCTTCTATCTGTTATGATCTGAAATGCTGGCATTTTCCTGGCCATTAATTCCAATGCATGCGCTTTTGTCGCTAATTCTCGGTCTTCGATGCCATCGAAGTTTCCTTCAATGTCATCGAACATTTCTTTGATCGCATCGACTCTCTACATTATGATTTTCAAATAAGTGTAGGACAGATTCTGTCCATTGCCATCGATCATCCTTTGATGTCATCGAAGGGCCCTTCGATGATATCGAGAGATGGCTTGATGCCATCTGGATTTACCTTTAAAAATGGTACTTGGTTGTTGGACTAAATGAGCTTAATTTTGATGCCATCGATCATTATTTCGATTGCATCAAAGATGACATCGATTGTAGATGGATGTTAACAAAAATAAAATGATTTTCCTATGAAGTTGACTGGACAGTTTGTTCGTATTTTGATTCAATCGAGAGTAAGTTATCGATGACATCGAAGATCATTTGATTGCATTGATAAAAGGACTTCATAGGAAATATTTTGATGCAATCGAAATATAGGATTTTCCAAGAAGGTTTGCTAGAAAAAACTGGTCCTTTATGCAATCAAATGATCTTCGATGCCATCGATAACTTACTCTCGATGCTATCGAATGATCTTCAATGTCATCGATAAATACTTAAGAGTATTTCAGGAATGGTGGAAGTAAGTTACCTAAAGTCAATGCAATTGAAGTAGGTTCGATGTCTGTTTCGACAAGAAACCAAAGCATTTAATTCGGGAAACTATCTTATTTGATCATAATAGAGAGAGTGTATGGAAAATAATCATCATATTTATTTATATTGAGTTCATTTACATCCTTTGATTTTCCTTAATTTTAAGATATATTATCTCAAGATAAAAAGAACGAAGAGTTCAAATATCAAATCTAGATATCAAATCCGGTAGCATTTCGACTTGTGAACTAATTATCTCATCAAGAGGAATGCTGTGCAGATTTGATCATCTGATCTCTCCTTCCTAAGCTCATGTCCTTGTGAAAAAGGAAAATCGAAGACTGTGAAGACTTTGGAGATCAAATCAACAAGAATTTCAGTAGCATTTCATCTTTTGAGCATTGATGGCCGCGCAACAGCATGGTGTTGCGTTGTCTAGCTCAAAACCTCTTTCCTCTTCCTTTTTTCTTCTACTCATACCTTCGGTCTTCTCTTCTTCTCTAGAGCTCTGATCTTCTTTGAAATCTTTAATGTGTGTAAATGAGAATGGTAGCAGGGTATTTATAGGCCTCCACACGTGTGAACCATCAAAATTTGTGTCGTTGGCCCACCTTTCATCAAATCTAAACCGTCCACGTTAGCGTACTCGGATCCGCACTTGAATTTGTCCTCACAACACTAAACCCCTTTTGCGTGGACTTACACAATACTAAAGTGTTGCGTGAGTTAGCACAAAAGACCCCAGCTCCGCAATTAATCTATCTTCTGTGCAAAGGCATACAACCAAAACAGGGTTTGCGCCAACCCGCGCAACAACACCTTCTTGTGCGGGTCTACACAAAGTTATAAATTCCTGCATTTTCTTCATTCTTGTTTTATCTTTGATCCTTCATTTTATGCCTTAATAATTTCATCAAAACATAAGTTTCGATGCCATCAAACTTCCTTTGATGGAATCGATAGTAACTAGCATAAATTTAGTTAGTTTACTGGACTATTAGGCTTGGATTTTGATGCTATCAAACATAGTTCGATTCCATCGAAAACATCCTCAGTTGTACTTCGATGTAATCGGTAGGATATGAATTTTACCTATTTAGTTCATCTTTTCACTAACCCTATAAACACTCTAAACTAAGCTTATTAAGGATTTTGAAATTACATTTTGTGGCAAAGATTGAGAGGGTTCATATACCTTAGGGGTTTGGTTAGGGAGGTGAGGCTTGTTTACTTTGTGAACACTCAAACTTCCTCAGGTTGGTTGACGTTGCGGTCTTGTAATCTTCACTTTGGGCTCACTTGATAGACTGACTCAACACTCATGTATATTGACAAATCTGGGCACTTTCACTGTAATGTCTCAGATTTTTTCCAACATGGAGATGGACGTCCTTAGGCAATGGTTCTATCATAACACCTTATCGAGTTCTCAAAACTCAATCTTGCCTTTCACCACCTTATTCTTTAAAATTTTCTAAGTACTTTCATATTAAACACAAATCCTAAAGTTTAAATGATGAAGAATAATAATTAAACTAAAATTTACTACAATAGTAAAAATACAAATAAAATAGACATTAGACCAATAACCTGATGGAATCTTACAAAATAACTACATTATTTGGATAGCTTAACTTCCTCCTACCCTAAAATCATATATTGCACATCGAATAACTCATTCCAGTTTGCAAGATACACTTATTTCAAGAATTGAGTGATGAAATCACTACCAGGACCACCAGAGGGGCTGATGCACCAAATTTTGGTGGACCCTTACTGCAATTTTCTGCATTTTTTAGCTGACTTCAAAAAATTATATCTCCCTCAATATAACTCTGATTTAGGTGATTCAAAAGCTAGATTGAAGCTTGATAAGTCTAGTTTCATATAAAAATATGAAAAATAAAATAAAAATTTTAATATATTAAATCTAGGTTAATGTGAAAATTATCCAAAAATTAATAGTTCAGACAGCTGCTACTTCCAGAACTTTTAGAATTTTTTTATAACATGAAATTTAATGAAATTTGGTGGAGATAAAGTAGACTTAGTGATGAACTACTAGAAAAATAATTAAAATAATATACTAATTAAAAGTGCCAAAAAAGGACATAAAACTACCCTAAGACCTTACTCTATCATAATTATGGTAGAATTTAGTTAAGTACTAAACTAAATAATTGGTGGATTTAACTTGAACTACCATTTTCATAAATGGCAAGACCTAAAATTATTAATACCATTGACTCAACGTCCTTAAAATCTTAAGAGAAATCCCATGAGCCTATCACTCTCGGGAGTAGATTAAAACTTCATATCGGACCTATACCGCAAGTCAAAGGTCCGATGACCACGAAACTATAGGATTATGTCCATCCTATTGGACTTGACAACAATCATAGGAATTGAGCCCAAATAGTATCTAGAAACACATAACTTGAGCCCTAAGTGAAGTGTGTGAGAAACGCGAATATCTTTAGAAAATATATTGGAACTTAAGTGAATTGGGCCATTTGCTCACGCACAAAATTGAGGATTTCAGACCGTCTATTTCTAACCAAACTTCACCCATGGGAAAAGAAAATTTCCTAGTACATATCCGTATACTTGTAGCCTTAATCGAGTAAGTACAACCGTTGATCTAACACGGGTCCTCCACGGTCGATCAGCTAATCCAACCATACCAAAATTCATATCATGGCATAGATCCATTGTCAGGGAACTTACCCTACGACGTATGTGAGTTGTTGACCTTCTTATGGGCCCTGTTTGTAAAAAATAGTCGCCCTTTGGATAGAAACTAAGTATACCATGGCCATAGGTCCATTTGCACCAATTCTGGGCCTACATAAAGCCCTTAAACCACCCCATATCTCTCCCATATGATTTTCTCCAAACCCTAGAAGAGAGAATAGAGAAAAGAATAGAAAAGAGAAAGGAGAGAAGAGAGAAATAAGGAGATCGTTACTGTGATTCTTTCTTGCTACTCCACATGCTGAATCACCTCTCCTATTTCGCTACACAATCCATCTCGACTACGATTTAGATAAGAAATCCTAACCCTAATATTGATTTAGAAATCTAAATAGAGTAATTGATAAAATAGTTAACCTATTTCATTGTTTAGGTGCCCGATGTTCTGTTTTCGAGAACGTAAGATTTGAACCGCCTTCGAATCGAGTATTCTAACAAAAGGTGTGGACTATAAACGTTTAGGTTATGGTTTTCAAGGCTTTCAATGTTAACAATGATTTATGTCTGACTTGATTGCTACCATATGATCTTAGTTACAATATTTTTGACGAATTATACATGTGTGAACTATGTTGAATATATAATGCATTCCATGTGTTTGTTGAAATGTTTGAATGAATATGAAATTATAATTTGTGTTTGTGATGACTATAAATCTAGGATTCATGTTTGTCATGTGTATCACGATGTCTTTGTGTAATGAATTATTATAGTTCATGTCGTAACTAATCTAGTCTATGTAATTAGTTATGTATAGTCTAAGTGTTTGATAGAATGTCTGAATGGAAAATTATTGATGAATTGTATTTAATAAGGGTATTGAGATAGGATTCTTAATTACCTTATCTATATATATAGTTTTCTTCATGATATCTTAATTTTATCTACACAAATTTATGAATGACATGTAATGTTTGGTAACATGTTCAATTTGTTTGATGAAATGCTCAAATAAGATATTGATTTGAATTGTTTGTCAAATGCTGATATGATTTTCACATGTATTTACATACTACATATGAGTAAGATTAGGACTATAATGTAGTCCAGGCAATCGGTAATGATTCCTGTTGAGTGGCCGAGTTAGTCTCACCATTTTTGAAACGTTTGGTGAATCCGGGTCCTACGACAATTGTCGACAGTGGTTAGGCCATGGGGAGTGCTTACGCACTCCATGTCGATTAATTCAGCATGCACCCATACCAATCAAACTTTTCTAATAAATCGATGGGCCTATTATGTGTTTACCATGTATGGACATCATTGCTTGAATCTAAGGTATAACTTGCCAATGCACAGAACTGCTTCAACTATGGTCCACGATCCGCTAAGACTCATGAGCTGGGCATGGTGATATGGGACACCGTGGTTGAGCTGTCAGCCTACGCTGGGGTGAAGAGCCTCCCCGTAGTGGCCAATGAGCAACCCAAACTCGTTAGCCGAATACGGTCGTATGAGACACTGTATTCGAGCTATCGGCCTGCGCTGAGGTGACAAGCCTCCCCATAGTGACCGCGAGTATAAACGCTTGAAATTACCTATCCACTACTTTTCATTAGGGGTGATTCCCTACAACTTGTCTATCGTATGTGGTTAACTAAGATTGACAACCCTAGATGGATCTTTCAGTTTGGGAAAATGATATAAAGGGAGGTACTTTAGCTTCACAAATCTGTTGTATAAATAAACCTAATTAAGTACTTGGCTAACATGACCATGCACCGCATTTACATGTGCTTTGGTGAGAAAGTACACGTTTAGGGAGTTTGTCATGTGCAAACAGTTGATGGAGTTGCTTTTGAGGGAGCTTTGTGTGAGGGCATGCATCATTACTGCATAACACCCCTGCATTAATAAGAGTAGTTAGGAAATGCTTGTTGTATTGCTTTATCATTACTGCTTGATTGACTTGATAACATATTAACCTTTTCTTTATAGTTCTACTGAATTAACTACTCATTCCCACCCAGGATAGCATTTTAAAACACCAACCAGACTATGGTTTAGATGTAGGTACTGAAGTAGTCTATGCTATGGAGCAGGACTACATGGATGAGGAGGAGGAGTTCTCCTACTTTTAATTATCAGGCGGGTCGATGTAGACCTCCTGATGATACACAGGAAACACTGGGATTTTAGTTTTTTTGAACACTTTACATTTTCCTTTTTAGTATATTTTGAAATAATACTTGTATATATTCAACCTGGTTACATACTCATACTCTGGAATTGGTAAAACACCCACATATTTAATTATATATGTTCCAGTCTTCCGTTTACTTAATTAAATTATGTCCAGAGTATGATATGTTGTTTTAGTATAATCTCACTTATGTTTAACCCATTAATATGAGTGAAATATGAACATTATTATCCATATTCCATAAGTGATGTGCTGGATCTCGGGAGTGGAGCTTTGCTCGAACCCCAAAATTTAGGGCATTACATTCACAGATTCTATCGGATTCGTTCCAATGGCTATCGAATTTCACAGGATAAGATTTATCCAAAATTCAGCTGGCCCGAGGTGAAATTCGGCTGGCCGGATTCCTGTGATTGTCAAAGGAATGTATTTCTGGAATTTGACCCGCACTTCACTCAGCTGGCCGAATTTCAAGTTAGGCTAGCTGAACCAAAACTTAGGCTAACCAAATTTTCAACAGAATTTGATATTTAGCTCAAACTTGAAGTTAGGTTAACCAAGGAAGTTAGGCTGGCCAAACCAGAAGTTAGGCTGGCCGAACTCCAAAGTAAAAATACTATTAAAATCCCAAATTTAATTAGACTTTTGAAAGTACCTAACCTAAGGTCTTTCTAGGGTTATATCACCTGTGTTTTAGCAAATACATGGGACAACTTGTCTTGAACTTGTCTTTAAATCGGGCGATGACTTCTTGAGGTGATAAGCCAATCTTGAGCTGTTCTTCAAACATGTAGAGTAGTTATAATTCCGTTGTGATTCCAAACTTGTGATCAAACTTGTAACACTTTTGTCTTACGAAATTTGACAATTAACGTGTGTTAAACATATAAGCACTTACAATCTCCCCCTTTATCAATTTTGTGACAAAAAACACAGCATACATAATACATCCACTAACATTCATGATCACAATCATTCACAAAATTCAATAATATTGAAGTTGCCCTGTTTAAATGATAATCCTCGTAACCGTGTTCAACTGATGGTCCCCCTGAGAAATATAACATATACTATGCACAACATATGTAGCACATTCATTCCATTCATACCATAATAATAATTCCCTACATACATAATAATTCCTCCCCACATACTAACACTAATTTCTCCCCCTTTTTGTCACGAGTTGACAAAGGAAGAACAAATTATATCATATATCAATAAGCATATTTATCAAAGCAAGGTAAAATAACAGGAGTATCAATAGTCATGAATATCAATAATCAGGAATATCAGGGACATATAGCATCAAAATAAAGAACACTCTATAAGAATCGATGGAAGTACTTTTTCATGTACTTCATAGTAGATTTTTGAGTTTGGACTAATGATGCCTGAGATACTCACAGATCATCAACTTTCTCTACTAATGCAGATAACCTCTCATCAAATTAAGAGAGGTGATGGTCAAAGTCAATGGGATCTTCTGAATCTTCTAGGTCTTGAAGATATCATCCATGTTAATGTCAGCCTCTTACGGTTCTTCCTGATCTTCTCTTTATTCTGTTAGGGCAGTGAGGTTCATCATATTCAAATTCGAATTATAAAAAGGGAGTTTGGATTCTGGCCCTTCAAACGAAGGGATTTGGACATGACGTTAAAATACAAGAGAGGACATAAGGTGTCCAAATGGAATTGAACCATGCTTGGATGCAAACGAAATTGAATGGTGACATAAAAGATCAAGGAAGGTAAATAAATATGCATACCCATGACAATGGCATGGATAACACGAAGCATATAGGGAGTAAGATCAGTCTTATTCCCTGCTCTAGGATACACATTTGATGTAAAAATGTGATGAAGGATGAGGTATTTGAAAAATAGTTTATTTGAGGGTAAGGCATTATCGGACCATCATTCCACATTGAATCCACATAGAGTTCTTGTAATCGACTATTTTTCTAAATTAAAAATTTTTTTTAGAAAGAGTCGCAATAGGTATTCCATCTTCTGCCAAATCAATTTCCATTAAGGCAGATATAATGGATGGCATTATGGTGACCATCTCTTCTACAAATTTAATTTTAAAAAAAAAATAGATCATCAAGAGAGACTTCACTAATTGATGCAAACATGTATTGCATAATGGACTGATAAGTCGTCCCACCATAATGCAAAATCTTTTCCCATCCAACCTCGAAAAGAATTTCTATGAGACTAAAATGAGCAATGTGATCTACATTTATTAGTATTTCTATGATTATACTTCTTCTACAAAAAGCCTAAACATTTTTCAGGTCATCCTTTGATGAACATAAGGTGTTCACAACCCTAAGTGTAGGGTCGCGATGTAGTAATAATCTCGGTGAGACCGTGGTCAAATCCACAGGGACTAATCTCGTGAGTATTCTGAAAGCAACTAGAAGTAGAACTAGAAAAAATTGTGAATCTAAATATGAAATAAAATGAAGTAATTATGAGAGATTTAATTAAAAATTTAGAAATTCAAAGGTGGGAAGTAGGGTTTCCAAGGATCCACTTGTAGCAATCAGGGTGATACTATGATTGATTCAAGGACACATCTGGAATCGGAGTCCTATCTTATCTAGCTGAAAGATATAGCAATAAAACCAAATTTGAACTTCTTTTGACCTAATTTTTAATGAATGAGAGTTGTGAGGATTGGAAGTGAATCAATCACTTAGCCATGCCCTGGAGACAATGGCAAACAACATGATATCCCAATTCCATAAACATAGGAGAATTATGAAGATTAGAAGGGATTCCATCGTCCAACCATGCCCAAGAGATGATGGTGAACAACAAGATTTCCTAATTTTCTAATCTCAAAGCATGAAAAGAAGATACTCAAAGCTATTGCAGATCTACTGTAATTTGATTCACAACAAACTATTAAAAAAACTGAAAGTATTCCTTAAATATCAAACTAGAATCAAAGTAAGTTCAACATAAACATGAATCAAAGAAATAAAAATATCTCATCGTGCTACAAGCTTCACCTCTTAGCCCTAGCTAAGAGGTTTAGCCAACCATAGACATGATTGGATCTAAAACCCTAGAAAAAAACATGAAAAACTAAGGAGAAAGAGAAGAAAAATGCTTGGCGACGGCTCTCCACCCTTGTTCTTTGCTCCATAAAACCCTAGATGATGCCTAGGAACATCCTGGGGAGTCATATTTATACTTTTGGAACTCCAACTTTTGCACCCAGTTGGAAAACTCTAGAAACCACTTCAAATTTACACAATTTGCTAAAATAGACTTCACTCTATGTGGTTTCCCAAAATAAACTTCACCCTGCGTAATTCCACAAAATGACTTAGAGTTTCAGAATATTCTTTTTCATAACAATTTCAGGATTCCTTTTCTTTACTTCAAATCTTTGATTTTCTTCATTCCTTACTTGATTTTCTTAGATCTTTAGCATGTGAATTATTCAATCTTGGTCTCTTAAGATCCATCCCTTGCCTTGGTGATTCTTGAGCATCAAATCCATGCTTTTAGCACCCTTTTCAATCCAAGCTCTTAAATTCACCTTGCGACACAAACATGAGTAAAATAGAACATTAAGCATTATCATGTTCATAAAACCAATATATAAATGGGGGATAATAAGCAATATTTGACCCTCAACATAAGGTTCGTACACCAAGAGGGGCCGATTAGGAAGATGAACCGAATTATACTTTACATACAACCCTTTTAGCTCTTAGTTCCATTTGATAACACAAGAAGAATTACAAGGAAAAAATGTAAGAAAAAATGAAGATTAGATTTTTAGAAAAATCCAACAAGAAATAGGTTTCTAGATGTAGAGAAAACTACAAAAACTTGAAAAAATTAGGAAATGACAACTTAATTCTTGAAGGAAAATGAAATAAAACCACTTACAAGTAAGTTGAAAAGATGGGTTGGCCGAATGAAGCACTGGCGAGCCGAAGAAGAAGAAGTGGAGAATGAAACATTTGGAGTTTTTTCCTATTGAGTTTCAAATATTGCATATTTTACCCCATTTATATCTTGGTTTTATGAACATGATAATGCTTAATGGTATTTTTATACTGTTTGTGTTGCAAAGTGAATTTAAGAGTTTGGATTGAAAAGGATTTAAAAGCATGAATTTGATGCTCAATAGTCACCTAGGCAAAGAATGGATCTTTGGAGACCAAGATTGAAGATTTCAAGACCCCAAGATTTAAGGAAAGCAAGTGAAGAAGGAAGAAAGTGTAAAAATAAGTGCAGAAATTCATAAAATCTGACCTTGAATGATGTTGGAGCATAAAAATTGGTTAAAGAAAGAAACTTCAAGAAGAAGAATTGGGGAAATAAATAGAACAAAGAAGTGAAGACAATATGACTTGAACAAGTCATAAGTTACGCGGGTCATGAGTTGTGCGGGATCCAAGTTACATGGGTCTGCGCAAATCACTGTAGTTGCGCTGGGCCGTGCAACCCTTTGCAAGATATGTTGAGTCGGTGATGTAAAGTGAGGTTCACGGCATGGGATTTAAGGTCTTACATGTGTGGAAGCCTATAAATACTCCCCTACCACCTCATTGCAGGATCGGATGTTCGAAAAACCAGTGCCTCTGATTGGTATTGGAGATAGAGAGAAGGAGAGAAAGTGCAGAGTGCAAAAGGCCGAGCAGCGTAACTCCTTGTGAGTTGCGTAGGCCCGCGCAACTCCTCAGCCTACGCAACTCATGAAGGAGATTCTTGGGCACTCTTTGAGGCAACGCTATGTTTTATTTTCTCAAGCCCTCAGGCCATTTTAGATGTTCCAAAGGGATTCAAGCACTCCTTTATCATATCAATTAGGGACAAAGTGCACAGAATGCTCACGTAACTTATATCCCCTGGAGACATGACTAATATGAGCTAGAATACTACTAAAATTTATATTTGAGCCCATTCGATTCTTGTACTTTTGCATTTTTTAGAAATTTTATCTTGGAATCAAAGGATCAAAAGGATGTAATGAACTCAAAATGAATAAATTCGATGCTTATTCTCTTAGTCCTTTCTATTTGTCATTATTGAGTGAGATAATTCCCCAAATCAAATACTTTTTGTTTCTGGTCGAAACAAAATGACAACTCTGCTGGGGATCTTTATCTTGCTTAATATTGATTTCAGAATGACTTAGAGAATTTCATCTTTGTTTGGCATCCTATAAGGCGCCAAAATAGCGACTCTCAGCAGGAAACATCCTTCCTCTCATCTCCAAGATAGAATAGATTTGTCAATAAATGCTAATTAAGTTCTATTGTTGATTTCTGATAGATGCAGGAGCAAAAAACTGACAACGAGCATAATAATCATTCAAGAAACCACTGGTAAGGGAAATGGATGACTGTCATTCTTTAAGGTGAATAGGCAAAGTCGTAGTAGTCATGTTATGCTTGGGCAAAAGGATAAAAAGTCCCCATAAACAAAATATCAAGGTAACAAAAAAAGAAACATTTGAAGAATGCCATAACAGTATTAGATAAAAGGGAAATAATAAGGTTGAGAGGGTAACATACGATGTGGTGAGTCATTTGAAAGGCATACCAGCTCGACTGAGTGTGTATGAAGCATTGCGATTGTCAGAAGATTTTTGAAATAGTCTAATTCAAGCTCTATTCGATAATTATGTCAGAAAAGCATTGCTCACAGAGATGGAACACAAAGAGAAAAATAATTGCATGCCAGTCATTTCTTTCTCCGATGATGATCTAATTTGTGGCGAAGAACATAATAGACTGCTAATGATTGTGGGCCATGTCGGTGGTAAGCAGATAAAATGAATAATACTGGATAATGGGTCCGTGGTGAACTTGCTACCATTAATGATGCTAAATGAATTGGGATATCGTCGTTCTCATCTGCGCCCTAGTGGGATGATAATACAAGATTTAATCAAGACGGACAGTGAGCACTCGACAAAATCACACTAACATTTGAGATAGGGGAGCTAACGACAGACGTTGTTTGTCACGTCATTAACACAGTAACGACATATAATCTTCTCTTCGAAAGACCCTGGATGCATCAATACGGCATCATACCATCGACTCTCCATCAATGTTTCAAGTATTGTAAAGATGGAACTCAATATAAGGTGGTGGTTGATGCAAAGCCATATACAAAAGTGGAGTCTTTCTTCGCCAACACCAGTTATTATGACGAATTCACTATAGGGAATAAAAAGGAAAACAACGAGAATTAAACAAGAACAGTGCAGAATGGGGTCGTAAAAATAGAGTTATCTAAGAAAGAGAATGTGAAGCAAAAATTGTATTTAATGCTAAGACATCTGAGGCAACCGGGTACCCTCCGCTGACATTATTATCACCTAAGAAGTTAGAAATTTTGCAGTCAAACTATACGATGCCATTACCACATGCAGAAAGGAAGGAAACATTCCTAGTTATGCCTAAGAGGTTCCATGTTGAAGCTAGTACAAAAAACCCCGAACCTATTGAATTTTATGCAGTCTCAGAAGTAGAGACAGAAGAAAATACACACAATAAGATGAACCTCACAAAATTGACACTTGAAGATCTAGAAAGGTACAACCCTGTTAGCAAGAACATAATGAAGACATGGGTTTCGATTGCGAAGAGCCTATTGGGCTAAACAGTAGAAAAGGTATCTTGACCCTGATCGGAGTCAATGAAGAAAAATGAGAGAGGTTTTATGGTTTAGGAGAAGAATCTTTGGTAAATATGATTACTGTAGAATCAGCAGAAGAGGCGGAAGGTGAAATGTCAAGCATCTTGAGGTAGCTCCGAAGCAGATAGAAGATAAGGAGCAACCGACGATTGATAGCTTGCGGGAAACAAATCTAGGGACAAAAGAAGAACCCCAGAATACATTTATAAGCGTCAATCTCTCTGAGAAAGAGGCCAATCGGTATATTAAACTGTTGAAAGAAAATAAAGATGTGTTTGCTTGGACATATGCAGAAATGCCAGGCTTAGAACCATCAGTGGTGATGCATCGATTAAATATATCTAAGGACAAAAGACCAATTAAACAATTGCAGAGACGATTCCACCCAGATTTGATTCTCTTGATTGAAGAAGAAGTGAATAAACTGATAAAAGTCAAGTTTATTAGAGAAGTCAAGTATCCTAAGTGGATATCAAACATTATTCCAGTAAAGAAGAAAAGCAGACAAATTAGAGTATGCATTGACTTTAGAGACTTAAATGAAGCATGTCCGAAGGATGATTTCCCACTGCCAAGTACTGAGCTGTTAATTGACAGTACAACTAAATACGTCGTTATGTCCTTTATGGATGGTTACACTGGGTATAACCAAATAAGAATGGCCTCGAAAGACGAGGAGGCTACGACATTCAGAACATCGCTGGAAATTTACTATTACAAGGTTATGTCGTTTGGTCTCAAGAATGCTAGCGTGACATATCAGAGGGCAATGCAGAACATATTCCAAGATATAATGCACGAGCATGTCGAATGTTACATGGATGATTTAGTGGTCAGGTCAAATGACCCTGAGGAGCATTGGGAACATCTGGTTTCAGTATTTCGTCAGCTTAGAAAGAAGCAACTAAGGATGAATCCGTCTAAATATTGTAAGTGATTCTAGCTCATCTAAATTTACTTGTTACATGATCCAAACCAATGAAACCGAGTTATGGCATAAACGCCTTGGACATGTAAACTACCAAAATTTATACCAACAAAGCAAGGCTGATCTAATAAGAGGTCTACTCAATTGAAGAAAATGGATAAAATTTGTGGTGAATGTCAAATTGGGAAACAAACAAGGAGTAGTCACAAGAAAGTGAACTCATGTGCCACATTTAAACCCCTTGAACTCCTCCATATGGATCTTATTGGACCAACTAAAACGGAGAGTCAAGGTGGAAAGAAATATATCTGGTAATTGTGGATGATTTTACCAGATTCACATGGGTTGCTTTCATGAGAGAGAAGTCAGAAACTCTCGATGAAGTGAAAAGGATACTTAAGCGTATCCATACTAAAAAAGAAACAAATGTCTCTAAAATCTGAAGTGACCATGGATCGGAGTTCAAGAATAGAAATGTAACACCCTGAAAATTGGGGGTCGTGTATAAACCCAACTCCCGAGTTCCAGACCGTCACTTATGCAACAAAAATGATTGTGATTCAATGTTGTCTGAGTTAAAGCATTCACATGAGTAAAAGTATACCAAAACTGCAATTCATACTCCAGATTCAGTGATAAAAGCAAGCGGAAGACTAAAGGATATACATATCACTGTATGGAAGACAAAATAGATCTCAACTGTCTTCAAAGTATGAATACATCTCTGAGTCTCATATCATGTAAATAAATAGAATCAAAATGTCAAAAATAGTCCCACTGAGAAGTCCCGCCAATCCAGGCCACCTAAGCAAAGCCGTCGTGGTACTGCATATATGAGAACTCGTCCTGGTCCTCATCATAATCCGGCTCTACCTCCTGAATCGCTGCCTCACCTGCATCTAAGACAGGGTCTGATGGGTGTTACAAACACCATCCCGTAATGTGGGAGTGAGTAGCTAACTCAGTGGAATAATAGAGCAAAGATTAGCATGTTCTCAAATCAATCATACAATAATAGTAAAGTAGTAAATCAAACATTCCTAATACTGTTGTTAATGCAATATGACGTGACATGATGGATGCCCTCACCGACGATCTCCCTCATACGGCACCATCTTACGCCCGTGGCATGCTTTCTTCCCACAGTGCTCCACATCTTCCAGGCACATGTAATGTGATGGTGATATGATTATCGAGTTATTATTAATCCATTCATATAGCAGGATTGGGAAACTAAGGTACTTCCCTTATATCAATCCCAACACAGATCCTGTCTAGGGTCGTCACTCCTAGTAATCTCGTACGATGTATATTTTGTAGGTCGCTGCAAGGGCTGCCAGGGTTGTTGCTCGCACTCGTTGCACCGCTCCCCCATCACCTTATCAATACAAGCCTACTGTACTCTCATTGCTACGGAAGGGTCGTCGCCTCCCATAGACTCAGAATACGCTCGCGGTCACTACAAAGGGCTCGTCGCCTGATCAGTGTAGGTCGATAGTAAGAATATAGTGTCTCATACCACCATAATCTGCTCACGAGTCATAGGTGCTCACTAGTCACTATGGGGAGGTTTGTGGCCCCAGCGTAGGCCGACAGCTCGACCACGGTGTCCCATACCACCATGCCCGGCTCATGAATCTTTATGGATCAAGGTACCATGGTTAATAGGGTTTATAATAGTAAGTTCAGTACCTTAGATTCAAGCAGTTATGACTCATACAAGGTGAACATACAATGGCCAGTCAGGTTACTTGACAGGCTCGACTAGCACGAGTGCATCTCAAGTCGAACGACATGAAGTGCATAAAATACCTCGTGTAGCCTAACCACTGCCGCAAACTCAAAAACACGACTCGCGTTCATCAACGCGTCGTTCATGGCAAAGATAAGTCAACCATGAATTTACTCGGTTACCGACTGACTGGACTAGGTATAGTCCCAAACATTTATGAATTCACATCAGCAATCATATAAGAGTAATGGAAATGAAATACAACAATGTGAGCATGTTAACACATGTTATAACATACAACTTAAGTAAATCATCTAACACATGCATTTCATACATATAATGAAATCATGCATATAGCCAACATGTAGGAAATCATTTACATCAGCATATTATTTGAGAATTCAATCTCAAACTAATTCATAACACCATTTAATTCAATACATACTAATACAAACATTTATACAAACACTTAGTCTACACACTTAAGTCTACATATAGTATGTCGACTCAAAGTGCGCATTTGGGCGAATCTCTTCGCCAAAATAATTATGTACGCATTCCTAATATCCTAATGTGACAAGAAGCCATGTCAATCATATCAGCAAAATATGGATAAAAACAGTATTTCCTACAAATGACTAAAATGCCCTAAATCTCATATTTTTCGTCTGCTTACGAAACAAGAAACGGATAGCATGTTGCACATGTCAAACGGCGTTGCCGAAAATAATCTACTATTAAACGACATTGAAAGCGTTGAACACAGTCAATCAAAGCGTCTAGAATCTGCACCTTTTATCCTAGAAGTGTATTGATTCGAACGGAGCGTATACGCTTCGTCTGCGGTGAACCGGCAACCTATTTCACAAGATGTATAAGCTACCATACTAAGGAACAGACGGAACCTTAAATCAGCAAGTGTTTAGGGTCTTTTTTTACCTAGAAATGCAGCAGAATCACCGGGAAAGTGATTGAGGTGCATTGCTTAAGCACGTGCAACAGGTAGTGCAAGCAGCAGGAAGTTCTCTCCCACTCTCTCTCACAATCTCTCACCTTTTCCCTCACACCAGCTAGGGTTTCTAGCAAATTCGGATGGGTGAGAGAAGTGAGGGTTTAAGCTCCTTTTATAACCCAAAACATGCCCAAAACAGGCTTGAGAACAATGTTTACTTGATGCCTAACCAAATTGGGACTGTTTTGGTCTAAAAAGACATTTCTAGAGGTCCCCTAGCTGAACGCGATCGGACTTAAGTTCATGCACGTCGAATGTCGCTCACATCCCATTTTCAGACCAGTAGTATTTGTAGATCACACGTGGCGGTCCAGTTTCAGTTCAGCGGTCATCGCACGTAGATCAGGTCCACAGGTCTCGTGATATGAAATAGAAATTTTTCCTGATCCAAGGGTGTAATTTGGCTGAATTTTGACGGTCAGAATGCTTAATAATAACGCGCCAAGTCGTGTGCCAGATTTGAATTTCAAATTCCAAATCTAACCCTATTCTCACTCTCTTCACTCCAGGCTCAATGAAATAGCCTTTGAATGTCGGTTGGACTTGATTTTCGAAATGATTGTCAAGTCCAGCTAGGCGGTTATAACGGTCTAAGATTGTAGGTATCGGACTTTCGACACGCGGTCTAGATCTAATACAAAGTTTCAAAGAGGTCCTGAGAACAAACCAGTTTAGAGTTTGATCCGAGGTTTTAGAGTATTATAGCGTCATTGGTTCTACTCGCTTTGGGTCTTATAAAACGTATTTAAAGTGATCAGGGACTATTTCTCAGCTACTCTAGCGTTGTGCTAGCTAACTTACACTTATTTTCCAAAGGAATTAATCCTACGCAATTTCTAGTCAAGTTAGTACTCGAATCCAAGTACGGATTTTCCAGGGCGTTACAAGAAATTTTGAGAAGTTTTGCACAAATCACAGAATATCGCATGAGTTTTCTGCACCTAAGACACCTTAATAAAATGGGGTTGTTGAAAGGAAGAACCGTGTACTTCAAGAAATGGCTAATATAATGTTGAATAGCATAAAGTTACTTAAAAAATCTTTGGGCTGAAGCTGTTAACATTGCATGTTATATAATAAATCGTATTTATACTAGAAAATTAAATGATAAAACTGCATATGAACTGTGGTTCAATAAGAAGCCCATAGTCAAATACTTTCGAGTTTTTGGAAGTGTTATATTTTGCGTGATCGTGAAAATTTAGGGAAGTTCGACACTAAAAGTGACGAAGGGATTTTCCTAGGGTATGCTCTAAATATTCGAGCATATCGAGTTCTCAACAAGAGAACCAACGTTATTCAGGAGTCCATAGATGTGGTTATAGATGATCACTTGAATACACCTATCTCTGGTTTAGAAGATGATGAAGTCACTATTTTTAATAAACCTGACTCTTCATCCAGTCAAAAAAACGTTGAACTACTATCAGTAAAAGACCATCCAACTGATCAAATACTAGGTAACCCTCTCACTATTGTGTGTACTCATAAAAAATTAGAGAACATTTGTAATTATGTGTGTTTCAGTTCCCAAATTGAGCTGGTTAATGTGAAAGAGGCACTTACTGATGAAAACTAAATAGTAGCCATGCAAGATGAATTAAATCAATTTGTAAGAAATGATGTATGGTATCTAGTTCCTAGACCAAATGATAAACATATCATAAGAACTAAGTGGATCTTTAAAAATAAATCTGATGAGTTAGGGAACATTATAAGAAGGCAAGACTGGTTGTACAAGGGTACACTCAGATAGAAGGTCTTGATTATGATGAAACCATTGCCCCAGTAACTCGTCTTGAATCCATCGGATTATTCATATCCATTTCTTGTTTCAAGAAGTTTAAAATTTATCAGATGGATGTCAAGAGTGCTTTCTTGAATGGTGATTTACATGAAAAGGTGTATGCTGAACAACCTAAACGGTTTGAAGATCCTAAACACTTTGATCATGTGTATCGCTTGAAAAAGACACTCTATGGTTTAAAACAAGCTCTCAAGGCATGGTACGAGAAATTGACTAAGTTTTTACTATGTCATAACTTTGTAATGGGGAGTGTTGATAAGACACTGTTTGTAAAGAAACACAATGATCACATACTTATAGTGCAGATATATGTTGATGATATTATTTATGGTTCTACATGTTCTAACCTGTCTACTGAGCTTGCAGAGTTGATGAAATCCATATTCGAAATGAGCATGGTAGGAGAACTGAATTACTTCCTTGAACTACAAGTGAAACAACTTAAAGATGGAATTTTCATATCTCAGACCAAGTATGCCCTAAACTTGGTTAAGAAGTTTGGATTTGAGAATGGTAAAAACTTCGATACTCCTATGAGTACAACTCTCAAGCTTTTTAAAGATGCTTAGGTAAAAGTGTAGATCCTAGGTTGTATCGCAGTATGATTGGAAGTTTATTATATTTAACTGCGAGCCAATCTGATATAGCATTCAGAGTAGGTATTCGTGCTAGACATCAATCAGACCCTAAGGAATCTCACCTAATTGTTTTAATAGAATTATCAGATATGTTGTAAGTACAGATAATTTAGGTTTATGATATCTACATGATATTAATGTTTAATTAGCCGGTTACTCGGATGCTAACTGGGCTGGGAATATAGATGATTGAAAGTCCATTAGTAGTGGATGATTTTATGTTCGGAACTGTTTGGTTTCCTGGCATAACAAGAAGACAAGTTTTGTATCTTTATCCACAGTTGAAGCTAAATATATTGCAGTAAAAAATGCTTGCACTCAACTTGTATGGATGAAAAGAATGTTACTTGACTATGGTATTATGCAAGATACTATGATTTTATATTGTGATAACTCGAGCACAATAAATATATCTAAGAATCTCATCCAACATTCCCGTACCAAACGTATTGATATATGCTATCATTATATTCGAAAATTAGTTGAAGATAAAATTATTTTATTAGATTGTGTGCAATCTGAAAATCAACTTGCAGACATATTTACTAAACCTCTGGACAGAAACAGGTTTTTTAAGTTAAAGATTGATATTGACATGTGTAATTCTAACCGAGATTATCATTTTTAAATTACTTTATTTTTATACATTTTTATGTATTTTATTTCTACATTTAAATTAAAAATTATGCAAGTTTTTGTACTTGCACGACTGGTCGAGCACCATTCTCAAGCAATCATGACACGACCGGTCGAGCACTATACTTGACCAGTAGTGGTGCATGGGCAGAATCCCCTTTTATGTGGAAAAAGTCACTTTTTCACCATTTTTCTCATCTTCCTCAAGTATTCCTTCCACGAACCATTGAACCCATCTTTGACTGTTGTAAGTTCTCCATTTTTTATTTTCTTTTGGATTTAGATTCCTAAAGTCACATCTTGCTTGGATCTTATTTTTATTTCATCGATTATAGTGGTTTATTGGGTCTTTTTGAGAAAATCTTGTTGGGTTTCATTCCTGGCTTTCTTTGGTAGATTTTCTTGATTCATCGTGGTAATGGAACATCGCACTAAAAAGGCCCAAGCTTCTACTTCTCCTGAATCTCTTTATTAGGGTGAGAACCCTATGGGCTCCGAGTGATGATCCGGATTCTGTGTGTGATTTCCGTCAACGGAATTTCATTATCGAACGGCCCGTTAATATAAATCATATCACTCAATTCGAGATTATTCCTCTCCTCGTCGCTATACGATAGGAAAATATTTTGAAATGGGGCGGACCTACATACCAGTCCATTGTGCAGGCCATGTTTGCATGTATCACAGATGTCTCTCTAGAAGACCTGACCTTCACTATAGCCTTTAGAGAAGGCACATTTAAATTTGATAAATTTATGATTGCTGATCAATTAGATGTAAGTGTGAATGATGAAGGTATTCCCATAACAGTCCTAACTGAGAGAATTTTTGAGTCAGAAAAATGCCTTTTGACTCGTAAGTTATTTAATATGGATACAGAATGGATTTCTGGGAATGCACTTCGAGCCAATCAAATGTTGCCCAGATATAGAGTGCTACATCATATTTTTATTGCTAATATGTATCCCAGATCAGGAAACAAGGTTGAATTAACTTCTTTTATGGTCCATATCCTTCATTCTGTAGTGTCCAGTACTCCCGTTTGTCTTCCTTGATATGTTATATGATCATTTAGTTTAGACTTCATCCAGGTCACGGTGATATTCCTTTTGCTTATCTGATGACCACACTTGCCTTACATTGCAATGTGGTCATGCCACCCGGTGAAGCACCTATCACTCTTCTCCCATTCAACAATTCAAACATCAATAAGATGAATTTGAAGCTAGCTCCTAGACAAACGGATGGGGAAGTTAAGAAAGCTGGAGAAGGAGATGACTTGCCCACTAACACTAATATGGATGATTTGTTAGATGGACTAGAAGAAGATGATCCTGAGGTTGATCCTGACTTACAGCCTTCTGATTTTGATAAGCGCCTTCGCGCTTTGAAAGTAAAGGCAGATGGTTTGAATGTGTCCCACGAGTCACAATTTAAATATATTCGAAAATATCTTCATTAATAAGGGATTACATCAAATTGACCCATCGATTCCTCCACCTTCTTCATCCAGTTCTGATTAGTTTTTATTTGGGCATGTACTAACTATTAATACTTTACTTTGTTTGGTTATTACTTGAACATGTTACTTTGATGATACTCTATGGACATGTTATGTTTTTTTGTGCTTTATTGATATATTTATAACTCCTAATGTTAACTCTCTTTCGTACTCCTCTCTTTATTTTTATTTTTTCCTCAATCATTTATATATATCTTTTCTTCCTTCGTCATTTTGTGACAAAAAGGGGGGAGAAATAGTGAGGTATAATGGTATAAGTGTGATAATTTTATTTTTTTTAATGTTGATTGGTGGATGTGGTTGGTTGTAGATAAATATGGAAGTGCATATATGTATTTGATTAAAACAGGTACTCTATAATCATCCTTGCTTAGATTGAGGGGGAGTAATATCATTGTCTCTTGATCTTATCATTATCTTGTGAAGTTTATAATCTAGTCCATGATTCTGTAGTTGGTTTGTCACAAATTTGACAAAGGGGGAGATTGTAAGTGTTGTGTTGTAAATGCACCATGTTTTGTTAAATTTTGGTGTGCCAAACCACTCTAGAGTCACTGACTCATTTTGATATATGGAAAGTTCACCTTCATTCGAAGTTTTGTATCAAGCTGTCTACATCAACATCTAATGAGTAGTCAACTTCAAGACAGTGTGTATCCCTCAAGAACTCAAGCTCAAGTAATATACTCAAGTTAAAGTTCGTATTCTCATACCTCAAGTTGGAAATCAGGTACTTGGACTCAAGCTCAAGTCACAAGGACTCAAGCTCAAGTCACCAGGACACAAGCTCATGCTCATGTTCGAATATACAAGGACAAGCTTCATATACTTCAAGATAAACTATCAACCGAAGCGGACGATGTTTCAATGTTCTATATTCACCTATAGGGTATGAATGACCCTAGATTAACCATAAGTTAAGTCATATTGATTGCTTGGGTCATTATATTATTTTATAGGCTTTTTCTCGACTAGTCCTAGCTATTGTTCAACTAGTCCAGGCACTGGCTCGACCATTCCAGGGATTTTCTCGACCAATCCAAGAATTGTTGAGGATTTTTGGGAATTTTTGGTGAAGGTTCAACTAGTCGAGCATCTTGCTCGATCGGTTCTGGAGACTGGTTCGACCAGTCGAATGTGACTCGACTCAAACTTCATTAATGCGATTTTTATTCACTCGACCAGTCGAGAAACTGTTTTTTTCTAATCGCGCCAAAAAATTTGAAAATTGGTTTTGCCTTGACCAATCAAGCCGAATCTTATACCACTCGAGAAATCTAATTTTTAGCCTATAAATTGAGAACATTTCTCAAAGATTTCAATTCATTCCATTCTAAAACAAGTCATCACTCTAAGAGATAAACCCCCACTATTGTGAAGCTATTGGTTAGTAATTTTAGATTCTTTTATATCTTTCCTATTTGATTTTATTGTTCTCCTTGTTCAAATCTATTTAATTAAAAGGAAACTCTGCTTTACCCTTTGAGATCTAAAATTAAATTCAAGCTAGCCCTATGTAAGACCCGTATCCTAGACTGTACCGTTCCATTGGCTTCTGCGATCCTTCCGGTCGAATTCTGAAAATCTTTGACCTGTATTCGACATTTATGCTCGAACCTAAGCCAAGTCCCGCTTATCAGAGTTAACTCGACCTGAAACCTGTACCTTAGTAACCGCGCCGTCGCCGCGGTTCTAACGCCGCGACTCGCGCGCCGACTCGATACCCAGGGTAAAATATGTAGGCCCGCGTTCAATTTGAAGAAACGTCGCACGTTGTGAATCACGAGAGAATCTCTACGAGATGTCTCATCAATCAATCAATCACTCATGTCAAGTACAAGTCAAGTCACTCCATACCCAAGTACAACTAACCCATGCCATGCCCATACCTTTCTCTTACACAAGCAACCCAAAGTCCACTCTCACATCACTTCATCCATCACCAAACCCATCACACATCACTCCACTTCTTATCAACCCATCACTTCTCTCTCTCCCTCATTTCTCAAAAAAAAACTCACTCCCAAGCAATAAAAATTCCACACGTCCAAGCATTCCCAAGTTTTCCCAAAGGCCAAGTGTGGCCCACCCTCTCATCTCTCATTCACACCATCAAAGGTCCATCATCCACCGTCCAAGGTGAAGGCAAGGAGCATTGGAGGCCAAGGGAGTAAGGAGGAGGCTTAGAGGTGGGTGATCATCCTTCATTTTAATTTTTAAGGGCCCACTTGTTGTGGGACCGACTCGATGTATGTGTTGTAACTATGGAGGGCCCATAGTCGCGGGGACCCTCCCCTCTATCCCACCGTATCTCAATTTTTCTCTCTTTTTCTCTCTCTCTCTCTCTCTCTCCTCTCCCTAGAATGAAGTGGGCCATGTTAAATCCACTCCATTCATCAATGGTGTGGTCCACCACATTTTAGGTGATATGATATATGTATATATATACATATATATTATATTATATCAATATTATATAAATATATATATATGTATATGTATATGGTGGGCCACGTACATGTGGGACCCACCATGATGATGTGTTCATCCATGCCGTCCAGCGTCCCTGGACGCTGGACGAGAAGCATGGAAGTGAAGTGGTTAACGTGGAGTGTGTGTACTGTCAGGGGTGTGTGCTTACAAGCTTAAAAAAAAAGAAAAGGAAGGGAAATGGTGGGCCACTCCAACATGGCCCCACCTTGATGTATATATACAATCCATGGTGTTCATTTCATTTTCCATATCATTTTAGGCGTCGAGCCGAAAAATGAGACTGATCCAATCATCTGGTGGACCGTGGTATTAAAAAATGGTAGTATTTTCCGTTGAAACTTTGGAAAAAGATTGCTGGGGTCCACCAGAAGCTTGGACCCACCTAAAACCTGTTTTGGACCCCAATTTTTGTGGGACACATGCAATGTACGGGGTAGATTTAGTTAATGTGGGTCCCACCTAGGATAAAAAATAATAATTTATATTTGCATGACTTTGTGCCATGACATCCAGAGACGTCCACGTTAAAGAGGATGGCCGTATTGGCCCCTGTTGTAGACCCTACCATGATGTATGTTTTACATCCATGCCGTTCATTCACTTTTTCAGGTCATTTTAGGCGTTGAGCCAATAATTGGGACCAATCCGATTCTCAGGTGGGCCATACCATCTAAAATCATGTGGAGACATGCCTGAACATATAAAAGCACTTGGTGGGGCCTACCTGAAGTTTGGATGCATCCTAAACTTGGACTGAACGGTCCACCACGTGGGACACACACAATAGACGGATTGGATCATCTATTCATGGGCCCCATATTTTTTATTTTTTATTTTTTAAAAAAGGGAGGCAGTAGCGCCTGACGCTGCTACTGCTGACGCCAGGCAAACGGCCAGTTGGGGCTGGCCCTCACGGCCCAGCTTTGGGCCCCCCCGTGATGTGTTTCTACCATCAACACCGTGCATTTGGAAGGTCCCCTTTGAATAGGGGTTGTCCCCAAAAATCAGTCGTATACGGAACTCAAGTGGGCCATACCATCTAAAATCATGTGAAGTCATGCTTGAAACATACAAAAGCACTTGGTGGGGCCTACCTGAATTTTGGACGAGGCTGAAACTTGGTCAGAACCCCCAGTCAGGTGGGACACACATAATGAGTGGGCTGGATTGGAGAACCACCTCGTGGTGGGACCCCAACTGCGGCCTCATGAACAGTTGGATGGCAATAAACATCACACTGGGCCCCCTCCCTGGTCCTACGTGACTTTATGAATAGGTTTGGATGACAAATAAACATTCCAGTGGGCCCCATTAGATGGCCCTACTATGATGTGTACATGGCCCCACTGTGTGGTGTGCACGGCTCACCATGATGTATGATTTGTATATATCCATGCCGTCTATTATGGTGGGCCCAGAAACATGTGACCCTATGAACAAGTTTGAATGAAAAATAAATATTTCAGTGGGCCCATGGTCATATAACCTTATCAACAGGTTGTATGGAAACTAAACATTTTGGTGGGCCCCTTGTCACATGGCCTTATCAACAGGTTGGATGTAAAATAAACATTATAGTGGAGCCCTTACTCATGTGGTCTTACCAACAAGTTGGGTGGTAAAAAAGCATTTCAGTGGGCCCAGGATTGGATGAAAAATAAATGTTATAGTGGGCCCACATGGGAGCCTACCATGATGCATGAGTTTCATCCAAACCGTCCAACCATTTTAAGATTTTTTTTTATATAAGGCCATGTGTTGAGGCCCACTTTTTATGTATGGGCCCATGTGTGTAGGCCCATTTGATGTATTTGTGGCCCATTGTTAAGGCCCACTTTGGTGTATATAAGGCCTATGTAATTAGGCCCATTTGATGCACATAAAGCTCATATGATTGGGTTCATTGTAATGCATTCTAAGGCCCATGGGTGATGGCCCATTACAAAGTACCTAAGGCCCATTGGTGAGGCCTATTGAGGTGGCCCGCCTGATGAATATAAGGCCCATGAGATATGGCCCATTTGATGTATTTGAGGCCCAATGGAATGTACCTAAGGCACATTGCAATGTGTGATTCCGTCATGATTTATTTAATGATTTTTAAGGCAAATCGAGCCTTGAGAGCAATGATGGTTAGATGCTTACATTGTCAGGATGATGTCGGTTAAATGTCCGCATTGTCACTCTCCCTGAGGCCCATTGGTCGGCCCATACTTGTAGTGAGTAGGTCATCTAGGTCCATCTTTGTTATACACAAAACCCATCTTTATATACATGTTTAGTGTAGATCCATGATTCATGATCATACGCATCATATGTATGACTGATATGTGGAGTGATTGATCATAGCATATGCCTTCGGGCGAATTGTTTATGGACTCCCTAATAGGCGGAGTTGTCCTACATGAGTGCATGGTACACGTAGGACTGTTGCATGACTGGTAGTGTGACTCATGCACTTGCATTTGCATAATTGTTATTATTGTATGCCCTAACAACATCAGGGCCATAACCTCCACAGATGCATCGTGGGTGGCTGGATTGGATACCGAAAATGTTTGGTTCTAGCATACGGGCGCCATAGATGTCCCTGGATGAAAATTCCTAAACTCGATGGTACTAGAGGATGACTCCAATGTCGAGACCGAGTGGATACACGAGTGTGTGATGACCATATACGAGTAGGCCACGTCTCTCACTGTGTCGTGGTCGGTTGAAAAGGGGTGTGACCTTACCCGCCTGAGTGAGGGGGCAACTTCTAGGTTGAGTTTGACCAGCTTGAGAAATCAGTCTGCTATCGACGATCTGGGCCTGATATTGGCAGGCGGATAGTGAGGTCTCTTCTGCTCTCCCAGTTGTGCGTTCGGATAGGGACGACAAGCTGGCGTAGAGTGTACTAGACCCCGGTGATTATCCAAACTGAGAACCGTATTGACATGATGCTTTAGTAAGGAGCTGCATTGATATATGGATGAGGTTTGATATGCTTGACTTGCATTCTGCATCGCATGGCCTGGATATGGCCGATCGCATTCACATCTTGCACCGCATAGCCTTAGTACGGATGACTGCATTCATAATACCCATCATCATGTTTCCGCATTTACATTCCGAGCACGCTCATATTGCACACGCACTTACACCACCCTCTAAGCTTTCTATAAGCTTATGTATGATTGATGTGTGCAGGTGACGTCAAGATGCAACTGTAGCGTAGTAGCAGTAGGAGCGTGCAGTCGAGCTTTTGGAGTTTTGTTATTAGCACTATCTTGTATTTCCCTTTATACACATTGTACTTAAAGTTTTTGATCATAGTGGATTTTGTGATGGTGTTCTTGTGGTTATTGTTTGTGGGTTATGCTTATGGTTATGCTCATTACGAATTAAATGGGTAGTAGAAATCCTCCTTGTAGCATCCCAGGATCGGAACCTGGTATATGGGTGCCGGGAGCCGAGAATGGGGTACTGCGGAGGCTGTCGGTGCCGGATTCGGCGATCGAAAATTTTTTGAGCTCGGTTTCTGAGTTTGGGACGTGACAGAAGTTGGTATCAGAGCATAACTTAGGAATAACCAAGAACAACATCACATGTTTGCTATGAGTTTAAGGCGGTTATGTTCCAAGTACGAAACCTTACGATTTAGTTCCCCAACGCGCGACTCTTAAGGATGATTGGCGTTATTGTTATTTTCTATAAGACATGCCGCCTAGGAGAGCGACTCGAGCACACCCCGATTCACCACCCTCAGCTCCAGCTCTACCACCCGCCCCTCCCATTCCACCGCCAGAGATCCCTGCTCCCTTGCCTAAGAATGACATTCCTCCACCTGAGGCCGATGCGGAGCCGACTATACCTGTGAGTGCCTCTCAGTTACAGCAGATATTACAGGCTGTTACAACAGCACTCTAGGGACAGGGTAGGTGCCTAGTTGTTTCTCCAGCTCAGGCAGAGCAGGAGAGCGCGAGTTCCCTTCTTCTTGAGTTCAGACGGCTTGATCCCCCACGTTTCCAGGGTGAGCCAGATCTAGCAGCAGCTGAGAGGTGGCGCTCCGATGTGGAGAAGATCTTCGATACTATGTCATGTACGACCGAGCAGTGAGTCCGGATGGTAGTATTTCTTTTTCAGGGCGAGGTCGAGCATTGGTGGACCTCTGTTACCCGTGTTGCAGGATCTGAGTATGTCTGGACATGGGAGGACTTTATTGACCGATTCGAGGAGCAGTACTTCCCCGACCATATCCGTCGTCAGAGAGCTTTAGAGTTCGAGACTTTGGTGCAGGGAGACATGACTGTGGCGTAGCACGCGGCCCATTTTGTGGCACTATCAATATTTGCACCATATATGGTTGATGACGAGGGGTGGAAGGCCCGCCGTTTTGAGAACGACTTACGTTACGGTCTCCGAGGTCGTCTTATTGGGCATGAACTCCCTACTTTCTAGGCAGTGGTGCGGAGATCTCAGATTTATGAGACTGAGTGGACCGGCACGCAGGCCGACCGAGATAAGAGGATGGGTCAGAAGAGGCAGGCCCCCTCCGGTAGCTCACAGCAGCATTAACGACCACAGAGATTCAGGAGCCACCCATCCGCCAGAGCACCAATAGCACCGTTAATACCCCCAGCGGCACCACCACAGAGACAGTTTTCTGACACCTGTTATGGAAGTGGTGGGATAGGACACCGTAGATGAGAGTGTCCCCGACCTCGGCAGAAACAGCCGAGAACACCGCATCAGCAGCCGCGACAGCCCCCACAGCAGCAGCAGCGACCCCAGCACCAGCCTCCGGGACCTCCCCCGCAGCAGCAGAGATATCAGAGGGGACCTACACCTCCCCAGGAGGCTCGGAGCAGATTTTATGCCATCCAGCAGGACCCCCAGTCATCAGGAGCAGTCATCGACGATTCACATGACTTGGCCCCTACGCTGCCATGATGCGTCTTGAGAGTTAGAGCTTGAGATTCGTGGGCGTTATCCCTATCTTTTAGGTGTTTGAATTTGATGATATGTTGTTTTTTGATCATATATGATGTTAAGTTCCCTATCCTATTATGAGTTGTGTTTAGCTGCAATCGTAGTGTAAATTTCGAGGATGAAATTTTTATTAGGTGGGAAGAGTTGTAAGACCCGTATCCTAGACCGTACCGTTCCATTGGCTTCTGCGATCCTTCCGGTCAAATTCTGACAATCTTCGACCTGTATTCAACGTTTACGCTCGAACCTAAGCCAAGTCCCGCTTATCAGAGTCGACTCAACCCAAAACCTATACCTTAGTGACTGCGTCGTCGCCGCGGTTCTAACGCCGAGACTCGCGCACCGACCCGTTACCCAGGGTAAAAGAAGTAGGCCCGCGTTCAATTTGAAGAAACGCTGTGCATTACGAATCACGAGGGAATCTCTAAGAGATGTCCCATCAATCAATCAATCACTCATGTCAAGTATAAGTCAAGTCACTCCATACCCAAGTACAACTAACCCATGCCATGCCCATACCTTTCTCTTACACAAGCAACCCAAAGTCCACTCTCACATCACTTCATCCATCACCAAACCCATCACACATCACTCCATCACTTCTTATCAACCCATCACTTCTCCCTCTCCCTCATTTCTCAAAAAAAAAACTCACTCCCAAGCAACAAAAATTCCACACGTCCAAGCATTCCCAAGTTTTCCCAAAGGTCAAGTGTGGCCCACCCTCTCATCTCTCATCCACACCATCAAAGGTCCATCATCCACCGTCTAAGGTGAAGGCAAGGAGCATTGGAGGCTAAGGGAGAAAGGTGGAGGCTTAGAGGTGGGTGATCATCCTTCATTTCAATTTTTAAGGGCCCACTTGTTGTGGGACCCACTCAATGTATGTGTTATAACTATGGAGGGCCCATAGTGGCCGGGACCCTCCCCTCTATCTCATCGTATCTCTCGCTCTCTCTCTCTTTCTCTCTCTCTCTCTCCTCTCCCTAGAATGAAGTGGGCCATGTTAAATCCACTCCATTCATCAATGGTGTGGTCCACCACAATTTAGGTGATATGATATATGTATATATATACATATATATTATATTCTATCAATATTATATAAATATATATATGTATATGTATATGGTGGGCCACGTACATGTGGGACCCACCATGATGATGTGTTCATCCATGCCGTCCAGCGTCCCTGGACGCTGGACGAGAGGCATGGAAGTGAAGTGGTTAACGTGGAGTGTGTGTACTGTCAGGGGTGTGTACTTACAAGCTTAAAAAAAAAGAAAAGGAAGGGAAATGGTGGGCCACTCCAACATGGCCCCACCTTGATGTATATATACAATCCATGCTGTTCATTCCATTTTCCATATCATTTTAGGCGTCGAGCCGAAAAATGAGACCGATCCAATCATCTGGCGGGCCGTGGTATTAAGAATGGTAGTATTTTCCGTTGAAACTTGGGAAAAAGATTGCTGGGGTCCACCAGAAGCTTGGACCCACCTGAAACCTATTTTTAACTCCTATTTTTGTGGGACACATACAATGGACGAGGTAGATTTAGTTAACATGGGTCCCACCTAGGATAAAAAATAATAATTTATATTTGCATGACTTTGTGCCATGACATCCAGAGACATCCACGTTAAAGAGGATGGCCGCATTGGCCCCTGTTGTAGACCCTACCATGATGTATGTTCTACATCCATGTCGTTCATTCACTTTTTCAGGTCATTTTAGGCGTTGAGCCAAAAATTGGGACCAATCCGATTCTCAGGTGGGCCATACCATCTAAAATCATGTGGAGACATGCCTAAACATATAAAAGCACTTGGTGGGGCCTACCTGAAGTTTGGATGCGTCCTAAACTTGGACTGAACGGTCCACCACGTGGCACACACACAATAGACGGATTGGATCATGTAATCGTGGGCCTTATATTTTTTTATTTTTTATTTTTTTAAAAAAAGGGAGGCAGCAGCGTCTGACGCTGCTGTTGCATACGTCAGGCGGCCGGCCGGCTGGCCCTCACGGCCCAACTTTGGGCCCCGCCGTGATGTGTTTCTATCATCAACACCGTGCATTTGGAAGGTCCCCTTTGAATAGGGGCTGTCCCCAAAAATCAGCCGTATACGGAACTCAGGTGGACCATACCATCTAAAATCATGTGAAGACATGCCTGAAACATACAAAAGCACTTGGTGGGGCCTACCTGAATTTTGGACGTGGCTGAAACTTGGTTAGAACCCCAGTCAGGTGGGATACACATAATGAGTGGGCTGGATTGGAGAACCACCTTGTGGTGGGCCCCCAACCGCGGCCTCATGAACAGTTAGATGGCAATAAACATCACAGTGGGCCTCCTCCCTAGTCCTACGTGACCTTATGAATTGGTTTGGATGACAAATAAACATTCCGGTGGGCCCCACTGGATGGACCTACTGTTATGTGTGCACGACTCACCATGATGTATGATTTGTATATATGCACGCCGTCTATTATGGTGGGCCCAGAAACATGTGACCCTATGAACAAGTTTGAATGAAAAATAAATATTTCAGTGGTCCCATGGTCATGTAACCTTATCAACAGGTTGTATGGAAACTAAACCTTTTGGTGGGCCTCATGCCACATGGCCTTATCAACAGGTTGGATGTAAAATAAACATTATAGTGGAGCCCTTGCTCATGTGGTCTTACCAACAGGTTGCGTGGCAAATAAGCATTTCAGTGGGCCGGGATTGGATGGAAAATAAATGTTATAGTGGGCCCACATGGGAGCCTACCATGATGCATGAGTTTCATCCAAACCGTCCAACCATTTTGAGATTTTTTTTTATATAAGGCCATGTGTTGAGGCCCACTTTATACGTATGGGCCCATGTGTGTAGGCCCATTTGATGTATTTATGGCCCATTGTTGAGGCCCACTTTGGTGTATATAAGGCCTAAGTAATTGGGCCCATTTGATGCACATAAATGGGCTCATTGTAATGCATTCTAAGGCCCATGGGTGATGGCCCATTGCAAAGTACCTAAGGCCCATTGGTGAGGCCTATTGAGGTGGCCCGCCTGATGAATATAAGGCCCATGAGATACGGCCCATTTGATGTATTTGAGGCCCAATGGGATGTACCTAAGGCACATTGCAATGTGTGATTTCGCCATGATTTATTTAATGATTTTTAAGGCGAACCGAGCCTTGAGAGCAATGATGGTTAAATGCCCACATTGTCAGGATGATGTCGGTTAAATGTCCGCATTGTCACTCTCCCTGAGGCCCATTGGTCGGCCCGTACTTGTAGTGAGTAGGCCGTCTAGGTCCATCTTTGTTATACACAAAACCCATCTTTATATACATGTTTAGTGTAGATCCATGATTCATGATCATACGCATCATATGTATGACTGATATGTGGAGTGATTGATCATAGAATATGCCTTCGGGCGAACTGTTTAAGGACTCCTTAATAGGCGGAGTTGTCCTACATGAGTGCATGGTATACGTAGGACTGTTGCATGACTGGTAGTGTGACTCATGCACTTGTATTTGCATGATTGTGATTATTGTATGCCCTAGCGACATCAGGGCTATAGCCTCCATAGATGCATCGTGGGTGGTTGGATTGGATACCGAAAATGTTTGGTTCTAGCATACGGGCACCAAAGATGTCCGTGGGTGAAAATTCCTAACTCGATGGTACTAGAGGATGACTCCAATGTCGAGACCGAGTGGATACACGAGTGCATGATGGTCGGTTGGAAAAGGGTGTGACCTTACCCGCCTGAGTGTGGGGACAACTTCTAGGTTGAGTTTGACCAGCTTGAGGAATCGGTCCGCTATCGACTAGCCGGGACCGATATTGGCAGGTGGATAGTGAGGTCTCTTCTGCTCTCCCAGTTGTTCGTTCGGATAGGGACAACAAGCTGGCGTAGAGTGTACTAGACCCCGGTGATTATCCAAACTGAGAACCGCATTGACATGATGCTCTAGTAAGGAGCTGCATTGATATGTGGATGAGGTTTGATATGCTTGACTTACATTCTGCATCGCATGGCCTAGATATGGCCGATCGCATTCACATCTTGCACCGCATAGCCTTGGTATGGCTGACTGCATTCATAATACCCATCATCATGTTTCCGCATTTACATTCTGAGCACGCTCATATTGCGCACACACTTACACCACCCTCTAAGCTTTTTATAAGCTTATGCACGATTGATGCGTGCAGGTGACGTCAAGACACAGCCGTAGTGTAGTAGCACCAGGAGCGTGCAGTCGAGCTTTTGGAGTTTTGTTATTAGCACTATCTTGTATTTCTCTTTATACACATTGTACTCAAAGTTTTTGATCATAGTGGATTTTTTGATGGTGTTCTTGTGGTTACTGTTCGTAGGTTATGCTTATGGTTATGCTCATTATGAATAAAATGGATAGTAGAAATCCTCCTTATAGCATCCCAGGATCGGAACCTGGTATATGGGTGCCGGGAGCCAAGAATGGGGTACTGCGAAGGCTGTCGGTGCCGGATAATGCGATCGGGAATTTTATGAGTCCAGTTTCCGAGTTTGGGACGTGACACCCTAGGTTGATTTAATTTAAAATTCATCTAGACCTAAAACCCTTCCACTTGTGTGATTGAACGTTGAACATCTAAATCTACAAGGAATCGGTTCTACCGGGCTACATTGAAGAAGAATCTTTAGATAAGTATTATTTTAATTTTTCTGTATTTTGGTTTGTGAGATTCAAGCAGGAAAATCTCTATTTTTGGTTTTGACTAAGATAGCTAGAAAATATCACTGTGTGGGGTTTTTCATTGTGATAGCCCATTGAAAAACAATTGTGAAGGTTTTAAGGTGAACCTTGGAAAATCTTATTTCATAGTGAATGCCAGTATCCCATGGGTGTGGATATTGGGAGTGGAGTAGTTGTGAGGTTGTTTGCGAACAGTTGGTGTACACACACGAGTCACTATAATTCTTGGAGTATGGATGATGATGATGGTACATGTGTTGTGGTGAATGTTGTAATTTACTTAATGCACTTGTGGTGAATGTTGTAATAACTTAGTTTATTTCCTTTACCCCTTTATTAGTTTGAGTTTTTGATACTTACCAACGTTCTTATAAGGTTGTCCTGCTATAAGCCTTTGATTTTTGGTGTTAGGTTGTCCTTAGAACCAAGTTTGTATCAACCTCTCAAGAGTAGTTCATTTAAGGTTGCAATTTACTTGTGCTATGTTATTATTTATTTGTGTTATCTGCCTTTACTTTTCGCATGCATTTTTTTATTTGGCATAGTCCTATTCACCCCCCTCCCCCCTTGGGATTTAGAGCTCTCCCTTTTCACGAACTACTCATCGTACTACTACGAAAGCAACGCCATATTGTTTGGTTTATGGAGTTGAAGTTGTTATCCCCATTGAAACTAAAGTTGCGTCACTCAGAATAGCAATACACCAGTCGATTACTGATGATGAAAATGCCAAGATCAGGTTAGCAGAATTGAATTTGCTAGATGAAAAGTGATTAGCAGCCGAGTAGCGATTACAATTATATTAAGCAAGAATCTCTGCTGCTTTTGACAAAAAGGTCATGCATCAATCCTTCAAAAGTGGCGATATAGTATTGATACTGAAAAGACCGATAGTGGTCACTCATAAGACTAGGGACAAGTTCGACCCTAAATGAGATGGCTCATTTATAATATCAGAAGCATACTCCAATGGGGCCTACCGGGTGATAGATCAAGATGGGCGAGGCATAAGTCTACTAGTCAATGCCCGTTTCATAAAAATATATCATCCCTGAATGTAAATGCAGTTTTGATTCAAAAGATTTTCCACGTAATTCTTCTCAATCAAAAGGGGGCAAACAAAAGCATATAAAGGCAGAACTATGTATTTCTTTCTAACATTGTATTTCTCTTTGGATACTAATGAAATGTGTGCCTTCAAAACAATTGAAATCCAAGTGAGCCAAATGCAAATTGCCGATGATTATCGCCAAATTGTCAAACGCATATCGCCAAATGCAAATCGCCAATGCGACAATGATTATTGCCAAAGCTGTTATTACTATCATTATCTTACTAGCACAAGGCCATTTAAATTTATCAAAATCAATAGCACCACCAAGATGATATATTATCTTAACTATAAATTTTTTTTTTAATATCATCAGCAAATGTAGTATATTAATTTTGATTTATTATTTCAGCAAGGCCAATTCATCATTTACAGGTGGTAGAATAAGCTTATAAAGCTAAGTACGAGAATCGGGATAACAATGGCGACTTATCACATATGATGGCAAGAAAGATGCCGCTATGAAGCCGAACACGCATAAGGCTTATCATTATGGGCGGTTATGATATGGAAAAACTATACAGGTAGTAGTGTCGCCTGTGGCCCTAAAAAGCCTGGAAAGAGCATCATGTGCACCCATGAGCGCAGTGACCTATGACGTCTGTATAGCTTTTAGCAGCGTCACGAGGGTGATCAGAGAGCGTCCCCTCGTGAATGGGTCTGACCTTGTAGACGAAGAAAAAAAGAGTCTTTGAAGCAAGATGACTCCCTAGATCCTTGGTTTGAATTCAATAGTAATGCGTGAGGACAGGTCTTTGAAGCAAGATGACCCCTTATTGATGGATTGCCGGCCTTGGAATTAGTATCCCACTGTAGCCTTGTGCACCTCAAAACTTTATAGAGTTACTGTGGCCAACCATGTGCGTAATCCTATTGAGTTCACTGCCTCGGTAACTTCACAAGGCCCCTCTAATGGATCGTGGTTTGTGAACTCCCCGGCCATTATAAGCCCCGTGAACTCTAGAGAGTTACAATGGCCATTCATGTAAAACCAACTTCAACTACTTGTGAGTCTAAACTGTAATTGCTCCAACTACTTACGAGCCTAAACTGTGTGTGCAACTAACTGGAACTAAAACTTAGTTTTGCCCATTCTAAAATACCACATAGGTGATGTTATGCTAACAACTATAAATAGATTGTTACTTCAATTAACATATGTCTATCAAATATGCTTACGAGAATTTCTTAAGCTTAGAAATATTATGAATCCTGAATCAGCATATAATTCTAATGATGCATATGTTCATACGTTTCATATAGAAATGTGTTATCAAAAATAGATGAAAGAAGGGAAAAATGTTATATTTCCTCTTCGAATACAACAATGTCAAGTTTGATTAGTACATTTGTTATTTTCTACTTTGAAGAGGATGAATTTTTAATGATGTTATGTTTGTCCTTTTGAGGAAAATGACAATGTCTTTATGTCTCTTGTCTTTCTGATACTACAAGAGTACTGTCTCTTACAATTTGCAAGGGAGGAGGAGGATAAAATTGTAAAGAATCATCATTCTCTTCTAGAAAATCTGAAGATTCATAAGTATTCTTCAAAAGCGTACCAAAGGCTACCCATCCCTCAAGGGTATCAGCTGGTTTCATTTTAAAGATGTGCTCTGTAGAAGAAATTTTCATGCAGAGTTGACCTGAGGAAGGGGCGCGATCTACTTCTTCGAAATGGCCAATGCCTTGGTCTCTTTGGAAACTCCTTAGGCGAGGAGGGAGAATCCATACAGCATGATTAACTGGATAATAATGCTTTATTAAATGATACTGACGAACCCACCATCGCATCCAACAGTAAGAAGCACTGAAAGGGTAATCATAGCCAGGAATTATGAAATGCGATCCGGTGTGAACGATCAAGAGCTTCTTCCATACTAAAGCCCAATTATACGGTCATATGTCCTAACTTCTCATTGCTCTGGTAATGATATCGAGAGTCTCTGTTACCGTTTGATCGAACCCAAACTAACAAGCAAACCTGTTAGGATAGTATGGTTCGTGCCAAAACATATTGCCTTCTCTCCAAGGAAGGGTGCTGGATCTGATAGAGACAAGAAATGAATGTTCACCAAATGACATGGAATCATTATCAACAACTGCCACATAGTCAGAATAGCTAAAGAAAGGGAATTAATAGAAATCAATAGGATCATTGCTCTCTATATTTCTGGTGACCCAGCCGTTCGACTTTTTGATCATCTCTCTTAATTGATAATGTTGAAGAGGGAGTCGAACAGGATGTAAGTACACTCTGTCGAAGTCCGCAAATGTCCAAGAGAAATAAACTCCTAGCCAACCCACAAAGAAATGTCATGGAGTGCAGACAGGAAAAGAGTCAGAAGAAGAATTTTTGGAACTAGAGAGTTTCTTCAAAAGCACGGTACAAGGAGCACAGGACTAGGGGAGCCAGTGAGTATTTTTAGTCATCTGCCATTTCACCTGCGACCAGGAAGAAGGATGGCTTGATAATGTCTATCTACTCGGAATCCAGGAATATCACTACACTTAGCTAGTAGGCTAAGAAGGCAACTAGTTTGCAAGAGGAACTGTATTCAACAATGCCCTTAGTATTCTTGCGAATGGTCTTAAGTTCTTGGTGATTATGGCCTGCAAGCTATCAAGGTCAAGAAATAATCATTAAAATTAGAGCGTACAAGATTGAAGTTGTGAAGGAAGAAAGTAGAAAGGAGAAAATATACCACAATTTTTTAGAAAAGCAAGCTGTCATAACCCAAACCCAATAGTCTTATAATACCGCTATATCTATCGGATCTGGTGCCTGACAAGCCGAACTCCGGGATTGGTACCCAATGCTCACACACTAAGTCCCAATCTCGGTGTGTAGCAAGGTAATGTAAAGGACAAATCTCACCATTCATTCTTCACAAAAGAAACATCAGAGATAAGTAACATCTACATACAAGTAAATTGGGTACTACAAAATTCTAAAAGTTCAACATCTATCTGCTCGATACATATATACATCATGTACAATTCAAAATTTCAAAAGTCAAATCAGTTCCCTTGACATGGCACCTAACTCGTACTCGCTACTTGTTTTTCTTATTTAGATCCTTTACCTGAGTGGTTAAAAGACAAGTAAGTCTTATAACTTAACAAGTGCAGAGTCTTCATGGTAAGTACGCAAGAATAGGTTAACATAAAAGATATAATTAGCTAGTGCAAAATCCTCATTATAAGTATGCAAGATAAGTTAACATGAAAGATATAATGAAAGAACTGCTAAAAGTAATAAACTGTGCAAAGAAATATCTTAATGAATGATGGAACGTGATCATCTGTGAAATGCATAAAATAACTGTATGCTAACTATAAAAACACCTACCAATAGTCCTCTCACCATAGACTTGACCGCAATACTCCTGAACATCATCATATCGACTGTGATCAATATATTGTTAGAACTTAGGATCCACCGGGGTTGATGCCCGTGCACCAGACACCAGCAATCAACCTCACTACCCACCAATGGGGTTACAACCAACGTTGCGTACACTAGTAGCGGACCTCGTTCGCGCTTCTCCTCACTGGTGGGTCAAACCGGTCCCCGTTTGCCACCTCAGCCCTAAGGCGAGTCGAACATACCCCTTCTCAAACTGGCCTCATCAATAAGAGTCAAATCCATAGCCCATGTATCCACCCAGCCCAACAGTGAGGCATCTCAAGGTATCATTGGGGTTTAGGGTCTCTTAAGGGGCACATCATCCCCTACTATTTTCATATTTTCGATGTTCATGATTTAATATCATCATCCTTATCATAATACGGTCAATCCATGATATTGTAAAGAATTTGGTTACTATTTCTCATTATATATCATGTCATGGAATGTATAGTGATGCTAATGACAAGTGATTTAATGATAACTAGAACATAATGTATGCCGATATGCAGGGTGCAAGATTATTAAAGAGCTGCATACTTGGGTAACCAATTCGTACGTGATGCTATCAACTTGTGACCTCCTAGCTTGATACTTCCGACTACAAAATACTTTTCTCTTCTTTCTTAATCATGACTAATCAAATTGTATTCCTTGTAATTTCTAAACTAGGGCAATTTATCGAAATTTTAATTATTACTTCTCTCTATAAATTAACATCCATGTATGAATATCCTTCTAACAATCTAATTGCCTACTCCACGATTTGATCATTGCATTATATTGGGTGATTAGAAGCCTAGTATGACTATTTAAGATATTCATGAATTAGGTCACAAATTCCTTTCATCGGGTAGCCTTAAGTCTAATACACACCGACGTATTCATGGTGGGCTTAATGAGTTTTGGATTGGGCTTTGATGAGGAGAACATATAGTAATTAAGAGGCATAATTAAGAGGCCCAAAATTTAGCTCCATCACATATGTATTATGTATATACACCCTGATCCATAGCTCAGGTGGTAGACTAAGATACCTCATTTCGACACTTAGGTCTTAGTATGGATCCCTAGTGGGAGTGGCTAACAGTGAAGTGTGAACTAATAGTGGGGTGTACTAATCAGCTAACAATTTTATATGTGGTCCAGCTATGTGGTCCTGCATGATGCATGTTGAACATCTGCCCCATCAGTTAGATTCACCATTCCATGGTGGGCCTAGGGTTTAAAATCAAGTCAATCAATGACTTATGTGGGCCAAACTACAATAGTTGAGAGGTTTACCCTCCATTAAAATGTTCATAATCATTTGTTGGGCCACCAAGGCGTGGATTACAAATCCAGCCCATCCATTATGTGTGTCCTACTTAGTTGAGGGGTCAGACCAAGGTTCAAATACATCCAAATTTCAGGTGGACTCCAGCAAGTTCTTTCATATGCTCAAGCTCCGAGTTGTACGAACGATTCAAGGAGATCAAAGTTACATGTGTCCCAAGTGATGTATTTATTATACATGCACCGTTCATCTATTTTTAGAGATTGTTTTAGAGATCTCACCAAATGGATGAACGGTTTGGATACAATGCATACCTCATGATCAGACCCACAAAACTGTTCATTTTATTTTGTCTTTACATGATTTTAGATGGTGTGGGCCACATGAGTTCCATTTACAGATGATTTTTGGGATAACTCAATTTTTAAAGGGGACTCATCAAATGGGCGGTGTAGATAGTCAACATACATCAAGGTGGGACCAGTGGTGGGATCCACTGTCCCTCTAATTTCTAGCAGCAGGACGCTGCTTGCTGCAGCGCCCTCTGAAGGCTGACAACAAGTGGCGTCCAGGCATATATATATTTTTATTTTTTTTATTTTTTATTTTAGTTTTATCGTGGTTTTTCATAGGTGAGGCCCACATCAAGATAATCCAGTCCATCTGTTGCATTCTCTGGCTTGTGACAGATACAACAAGCCCAATATTTAGCATGTTTTGACACACAAAAATATCATAGCAGGCTCTAACCGTTTATCACTATTGAAATAACCTTTTTGATGGTGTGGCCTACTAGAGTTTGGATTAGCTTCATTTTTCGGCTCAAGGGCTAAACTAAGCTAGAAAATTGAATGGACGGTGTGGATTAAATACATACATCATGGGGGTGTCATAGTGGGTCTCACATCCATTTGCAAGAAAAGGGCCATGGATTAGCATCTCTCTCTCTGAACAACGCCAAAAAGGATGTCCCATACCCCTCTCTCTCTAAATATATGTGTGTGTGTGTGTGTGTGTGTGTGTGTGTGTGTGTGTGTGTGCATAGGTTTCCAACAATGTCCACTAATAGACATCCAATCACTATTGTTTCAACAGTGCGGCCCACCCATACTTGGATCTTATCATCTTTGGACTCATGTTGTAAAATAAATTGGGAAAATGGATGGCAGGTGTGGATCTAACACATATACTTTGGTGTGGCCTTCTGTGGGCCCACACTTTTCATTTGTCTCCACGGTACAGTAGTAGTGATATTGGATGCTGCAACATCATTGTATATACATATATACACACACAATAGGTGTGGCATGTGCAGGCTTTGGACAAAACAGATACATCATGTGGGTCATTGGGTGACCGTGTTGATAGGTTGGATGGCTGTTAGACATTAAGGTGGGGCCACAGTTAGTGGATCCCACACAAACTCCAAATCAGGTTGATATTTGTGTTTTTCCATCATTTAACCCATTAGCTGCTAGAAATGGTCTGCATGATGTGTGGTCTCAAAAATAGAGCCCACATCAATGAGCCCTACACCTACATCATATAGAGGGAATGAAAGGAATCAAAGAGAAGGGAAATTGAAGGGGTTTTACTCACCTTGATGAACTAGATGGACAGTTGAGATGGATGGAAGGGATAAAATTGATGGTTGAGATGGATGGAAGAGATGGGATTGATGGCCCACCAAGATCACTCATCTCTCTCTCTCTAGTTGTAGAAAAATGGTGAAAAGGCTAAGGGGTAGAGGGGTTTATGTAGAGAAATGGATAAAATATGGTCAAGTTAGGCTAATGTGATTAATCTTAGCTTAGGCTAAGATTATGGGAATTTGTGCATGATTAAGAATTAATGGTGGATTAAAGAGGCATGGGATGACATGGTGTGATGATGTCATGCATGAGATATGGTAAGGAGAAGAGTAGACTTTGGAGTGTACATGCGAGAGGGAGGGGTATGGGTGTGTGACATCACGCACATGGGTAGAGATTCTCTTACCCATGTATGGTATGGTAAATGTGTGGGAGCATGTGTTGTGCACATGTTATATGGTGTCATGCACACATCCTACACTGACGATTCTTTGCAGCATATCTGTAAGACCCGTATCCTAGTCCGTACCGTTCTGCAGGCTTCTGCGGTCCTTCCAATCGAATTCTGACAACCTTCTATCCTTATCTGATGTTTGCACGTGATCCTAAGCTGAGTCTCCCATATCAGAGTCGACATGACTCAAAACTTGTACCCTAGCGACCGCGCTGTCACCGGGGTTCTAACGCCGCGACTCGCGCACCGAACCGATACCCAGACCAAAAGATGTGGGCCCATGTTCAATTCGAAGAAAACACTGCACATTACGAATTTTGAGGGAATCTCTATAACATGTCCCATCAATTAATCAATCACTCATGTCAAGTACAAGTCAAGTACAAGCCATACCCAAGTACAACAACCCATCCCTTCCCATTCCCAAAGTCAACTCTCTCTCTCTCTCTCTCTCTCTCTCTCCACTCATCACTTTCTTACAACCCCATCACTCCAGCCATCACCCATCACACCTCACCCATCCTTTTCACCCATCACTCCTCACTCTCTCTTATCCATCTCTCCACTTCCAAGCAACCCAAAAATTTTCACACGTCCAAGCATTTCCAAGTTTTCCCAAAAACAACAAGTGTGGCCCACCCTCTCATCTCTCATCCCCACCATCAAAATTTCATCATCCACTGTCAAAGGTTAAGCATAGGAGCTAAGGAGGCTAAGGGACCAAGGAGAAGGCCTAGAGGTGGGTGAGCCACCGTTAAATTCTTATTTTTAGGGCCTACTTGTTGGTGGGACCCATTTTAATGTATGTGATTTAACCAAGAGGGGCCCATAGTGGCGCGGACCCTCTATCTCACCATCTCTCTCTCTCTCTCTCTCTCTCTCTCTCTCTCTCTCTCTCTCTCTTTCTCATTTTTGTGTGATATGTGGCCCACTCGGATGGACCCCACCTTGATGTATGTCTTATCCAAACCATCCAAGTCATGTGGACCTTACCTTATGGTGGTGGAAAAACACAAGTATCATATTGATTCAAATTAGATGGGCCACATTCATGTGGGACCCACCTTGATGAAATGTGGGCCATGTTCATGTGGGACCCACCATGATGCCTGTGTTATATCCATGTCGTCCAGTGTCCCTAGATGTTGGATGAGCAGTAGGGTACGGCTAATGTGGAGTGCATGTATTGACATGGGCATGTACTAACAGCTAAAAAAATACATGGCCTTTTTAAAGTTTTGGGGTGGGCCACTCATACAGGCCCCACCTTGATGTAAGTATATAATCCACGTCGTCTATCCCATTCCTCAGCCCATTTTAGGTGTTGAGCCAAAAAATGGAGCCAATCCGATAATCAAACGAGCCATACCATAGGGAATAGAAATGTTTACCATTAAAATCCACATTGATGTTTTTATCCGCTAAAACACGCTACATATTGGGCTTGATGGGTCTGTCCCAAGCCATGAAATCCAATGGCTGGAGTGGATTCACCTGATGCGGGCCCCACCTAGGAAATTCCTTAGAAAAACATATTTTTTTAAAAAATTAAAGATAAAAATTTAAACACCAGCAGCAGCAGCGTCTGCTGCTGCCATCTAGATGGCACCCTCTGCAGCCGTCTATGTGAGGAAGGACTAGCAGGGACCCACGGTCCCAGCCGTGGGCCTCACCATGATGTGTGTGGAACATCCATTCCGTGTATTTAGTAAGTCCCTTTTGGGATAGTGGGCCCCCCAAAAATCAGCCTCATGAGAAGCTTAGGTGGCCCACATCACAGGAAACAGTTGGATGGAATGGCTGCCATTAAAACCCTTTTGGGGTTAGAAGTTTTAGATCATATATGAAATTTTTTTTTACTCTTCACCCAGGTCTGTGTGACCTCATCAATAAGTTGGGTGGAAAACAAACATCGCAGGTCCACGTGACCTTATTAGTAGGTTGGGTGGAAAATAAACATTTTAGTGGGCCCCATGTCTGTGTCACCTTGTCAACAAGCTGAGTGAAAAATAAACATTATGGTGGGCCCCACATGGGACCCAACGATGTATGTATTGTAATCTACACCTTCGTGGACCCCATCATGAGGTATGTACTTCATCTATGCCGTCCATCCCTATGGGACCCACCGTGATGCATGTGTTGCATCCAAACTATCTAACCGTTTATGTTGAAATATAATTTTAGGCTTGAGACAAAAATAAGATAGATCTATTTATCATGTAGACCACAATGCATGGTGAGGATTGAATAGCTACCATTGAAATCCTTTAGGACCCTATGATCAGATTGGATGGGAAATAAATGTTATGGTAGGCCTTGGGAATTCTAATGGTGGAAATCCTTATCACCACTTATATTTGAGTGTGGCCCATTTGATATACATGTGGCCTATGTGATGTGGCCCACTTACCATAGTTATGGCCTATTGTTGAGGCCCACTTTGATATATATGAGGCCCACGTGATGTGGCCCATTCGATGTATTTGACTTGGCCCATTCAACTCGGCCCATTTGATTTGGCCCAATTGATTCAGCCCATTGTTTCGGCCCATTTAACTAGTCCCGATGTGATATATGCGGCCCATTGTTGAGGCCCACCTTTAATTGTATAAGGCCCATGGGTTATGGCCCATTGCAATGTACATAAAGCCCATTGGTGTGGCTCATTGATATGGCCCACTTGATGAACATAAGGCCCATGTGATAGAGCCCATTTAATGTACTTAAGGCCCAATGGGATGTATTTAGGTCCATTGCAATGTGTGATTCCTCCATGGTGTATATAATGATATTTACAGCGGGCAGTGCCTTGGGAGAAATGATGGTTTGATGTCCACATTGTATGGATGGTGCTGGTTAAATGTCCGCATTATCACTCTCCCTAAGGCCCATTGATAAGCCCATACTTATAGAGTGAAGGCCGTCTAGGCCCATCTTCGTTATGAACAGAATTCATCATCTTGTAACATGTTTATTATAGATCCATGATTCATGCTCATACGCATCATATGTATGCTTGATATGAGGAGTGAATGATCATAGCATATGTCTACGGGCAGATTGTTTATGAGCTCCCTGATAGGCAGAGTTGCCCTTTATGAGCACTCGGTACGCGCATGATTGTTGCATGTCTAATAGAGTGATTTATGCACTTGCATTTGTGTGATCATGATTATGGTATGCCCTAGCGACATCAGGGCCATAGCCTCCACAGACACATCATGGATGGCTGGATTAGATACCAAAAATACTGTTTCTAGTATCGGGGTTCCGTAGATGTCCCTGGGTGAAAATCTCTAAACCCGATGGTACCAGAGGATGACTCCAACGTCGAGACCGAGTGGATACATGAGCGAGTGAGGGCCATATACCAGTACGCTGCATCTCCCACTATGTCGTGGTCTGTTGAAAAGGGGTGTGACCTTATCCACCTTAGTGAGGGGGCAATTTCTAGGTTGAGTTTGACCAGCTTGAGAAATGGGTCCGCTATCGACGAGCTGGGCTCGATATTGGCAGGTGGATAGTGAGGTCTTTTTCACTCTTCCAGCTGTGCATTCGAATAGGGGCGGTAAGCTAGCGTAGAGTGTACTAGACCGCGGTGATTATCAAATGAGAACTATACTGATATTGATGAGCTGTACTGATATGTGGATTTGAATTGGCATGCTTGAGTTGCATCTCACATCGTATGTCCTGATATGACTGATAGCATTCATATCCTGCACTGCATAGCCTTGGTACAGCTGATTTGCATTCATGTACTCATCAACATGATTCCGCATTACTCTGACCTTGCATTTTGAGCACGATCATATTGCGCACACACTTACACCACCCTCTAAGCTTTTTATAAGCTTATACATGATTGATGCGTGTAGGTGATGCCAGGACACAGCCATAGCCTCGTCATAGTTGGAGTGTGTAGTTAAGCTTTTGGAGTTTCTATTACTATCATTATCTTATATTTCCCTTTATACACACTGTACTCAAAGTTTTTTATCATAGTGGATTTTGTGATGGTATTCTGGTGGTTATTGTTCATTGGTTATTCTTGTACAAAATTAAAATCATGTTTAAAATCCTCCTTGTAGGATCCCAGGATCGGAACTTGGTGTATGGGTGTCAGGAGCCGAGAACAGGGTACTATAGAGGCTGTTGATGCCAGATTCGGCGATCGAGAATTTTGTGAGCCCGGTATCCGAGTTCGGGGCGTGACAATATCTCACTAATGGAGCGTCACACAGATGCATGAGTGGTACCTCCATGATTACGGTGATTTGGCGGTCGACATGAAATAGGTTTTGAAGTCTTAGGGTTCCGGTCGGTCGGGTGTGTACTATGCACGGCCGATCTAGGTCTGGCCAAAAGCGTCGATCATCGTGCACATAAGCATAGAAAATGGTATAGGATGGTCAGGGTGGTCATCATGGTATCAGTTTCAGTTATTTATGGTCGCATAATGAGGGGTGTACTGTAAGGGGTTCTTTTGAGTATTTGAATTGTATATGCAGGCATTATCGAGTTTTATTTCAGAAGGTGAGTCTCACCTACTAACCAGTTGGTCATACTTATAGGATGGATTGGGTGTTATACAAGCTAACCATTCGAGAGAAGTAATGCGATCAGGTTGAGGGAAGTTGGCCAGTACATTGAAGAGTTCAAGAGTGGTCTTCGAAATTTCAAATTTGATGTCTCCTACAGAAGCTAGAGTGAGCTCTCCATCGAAGATATTGCCCATAATGGGAAGACCTGCTATGTGAAGAAGATCTCATAAGGTGATACTCATTTCGCCTGAAGGAAGAGGAAATGAGTTGGTGATTGGAGACCAATAGTTGAGGAATCCTCTAAAGATAGCAGTATCCCCATGAAAATGTTCTAACGTAGCTATGATTGCATTAGAGATGTTGATTTATTCCTGAATGATGGTGTGCTTTCGAACCATAGTTCGAGCCCAGGCGCTCTAAAAATTACGAAGAGATAGGAATCCTATTGCTGAGAATTTTTCAGTGTTCCAAGGAAATCTTTCGGAGAAGAAGAGTTGTTGAGTGGTTTCAAAATAATGGGTAGGGAAAGGCTGCTGAGGAGTGTGACATGGACGTAAAAATCTCATTTTATGAATCCTGTCAGCTCTCTAATGGGGCTCATTCTTTTCCAGATAACCTTTTAGAATACTTGATTCTATCATGATCCAAATGTCCATGGAGACAAAGATATTTCGTCGATCGAATGGTTCACTGTGAAGAATTGACCAGTGATGTCGTAAGTTGATGAGAATAACAATTAGTTTGTTAGTTATGAAGCTCCAAAGTTTCTTCATTTATTTCTACGTATTTTCAAGAATGATGGAAAGGCTATTTGGACCTCGAGGAAAAAGGATGATTCTTTCTTCTCGAAGAGGATGCCGATGAGGGACATCAGGGCCATAGCCTCCACAAACACATTGTGGATGGATGGATTAGATACCAAAAATACTATTTCTAGCATCGGGGTGCCATAGATTTCCCTGGGTAAAAATCCCTAAACCCGATAGTACCAAAGTATGACTCCAACGTCGAGACTGAGTGGATATATGAGCGCGCGAGGGCCATATACCAGTAGGCCCCGTCTCCCATTGTGTCGTGGTCGGTTGGAAAGGGTGTGACCTTACCCGCCTGAGTGAGGAGGAAATTTCTAGGTTGAGTTTGACCAGCTTGAGGAATGGGTCCACTATCGATGAGCTGGGCACGATATTGGCAGGCAGATAGTGAGGTCTTTTCCACTCTTCCAGTTGTGCGTTCAAATAGGAGGGGCAAGCTGGCGTAGAGTGTACTAGACCCCGGCAATTATCCAGAATGAGAACTATACTGATACTGATGAGTTGTACTGATATGTGGATTTGAATTGGCATGCTTGAGTTGCATCTCGCATCGTATGGTCCTAATATGACCGATAGCATTCATATCCTGCACTGCATAGCCTTGGTACAACTGATTTGCATTCATGTACTCATCAACATGATTCCGCATTACTCTGACCTTGCATTTTGAGCACACTCATATTGCGCACACACTTACACCACCCTTTAAGCTTTCTATAAGCTTATGCACGATTGATGCGTGTAGGTGACGCCAAGACACAACCATAGCCTCGTCGCAGTTAGAGTGTGTAGCTAAGCTTTTCGAGTTTCTATTACTATCATTATCTTGTATTTCCCTTCATACACACTGTACTGAAAGTTTTTTATCATAGTGGATTTTGTAATGGTGTTCTTGTAGTTATTAGTCGTTGGTTATGCTTGTACAAAATCAAAATCATTTTTGAAATCCTCCTTGTAGGATCTCAGGATCGGAACTTGGTGTATGGGTGCCGGGAGCCGAGAATGGGGTACTATGGAGGCTGTCGGCGCCGGATTCACCGATCCAGAATTTTGTGAGCCCGGTATCCGAGTTCGGGGGGTGACAATATCTCACTAATGGAGTGTCACACAGATGCATGAGTGGTACCTTCGCGATCGCAGCAATGTGGTGGTTGACATGGAATAGGTTTCGAAGTCTTGGGGTTCTGGTCAGTCAGGTGTGTACCATGCACAACCAATCTAGTTCTAGTAAAAATCTTCGATCATCGTGCACATAGGCATAGAAAATGGTATGGGATGGTCAGGGTGGTCATCATGGTATCGGTTTCAGTTATTTATGGTCACATTATGAGAGGTGTACTGTAAGGGGTTCTTTTGAGTATTTGAATTGTATGTGTAGGCATTATCGAGTTTTATTTCGGAAGGTAAGTCTCACCTACTAACCAGTCGGTCGTACTTATAAGATGGATCAAGTGTTATACAAGCTAACCATTCGAGAGAAGTAATGCGATCAGGTTGAGGGAAGTTATCCAGTGCATTGAAGAGTTCAAGAGTGGTCTTCAAAATTTCAAATTTGATATCTCCTACAGAAGCTAGAGCGAGCTCTCCATTACAGGGTACATAGGCATCAAAGATATTGCCCATAATGGGAAGACCTGCTGTGTGAAGAAGATCCCATAAGATGATACTCATTTCGCCTAAAGGAAGATGAAATGAGTTGGTGATTGGACACCAACAGTTGAGGAAGCCTCTAAAGCCAGCAGCATCCCCATGAAAATGTTCTGACGTAGCTATGATTGCATTAGAGATGTTTATTTGTTCCAGAATGATGGTGTGCTTTCGAACCATAGTTCGAGCCCAAGCGCTGTAGAAATTGCAAAGATATAGGAATCCTATTGCTAAGAATTTTTCAATGTTCCAAGGCAATCTTTCAGAGAAGAAGAGTTGTTTAGTGGTCTCAAAATAATGGGTAGGGAAAGATACTGAGAAACGTGACATGGACATAAAAATCTCATTTTGTGAATCCTGCCAGCTCTCTAATGGGGCTCATTCTTTTCTAGATAACCTTTTAGAATACTTGATTCTTTCATGATCCAAATGTCTAAGGAGACAGATATTTCATCGATTGAATGGTTCACTGTGAAGAATTGACCAGTGATGGCGCAAGTTGATGAGAATAACAGTTAGTTTGTTGGTTATGAAGCTCCAAAGTTTCTTCATTTATTTCTACGTATTTCCAAGAATGATGGAAAGGCTGTTTGGACCCCGAGGAAGATGGATGATTCTTTCTTCTCGAAGAGGATGCCTATGAGTGATGCATGATCTTGAACTGGAAGCTATTCGGTTAAAGATGAAAATTTTGAAGGGTAGAAGTGATAAAGGCAGAAGGGAATTTTGGCAGAGTTTCAAAACGAAGGTTTTTCGCCCTAAGTGTTGGGGTGTTGCATGGGAAAGTTACCCGCACAAGTTGTGTAAGAGACTTGCGTGAAAAAGGGGTTTAGCAGAGAGAGAAAAAATTTTAAAGTAAGAAATGGCTGGAAGTTTTGATATTTATAGACTAATGGGACATACTGCAAGTTGTACAAATGCGAGTTGCACGGACCCACGCAACTCAAGTCCTAGAGAAGGAAATTGATCCCTCAAATTGACTTAGAGTGGTCAAATCTCAGATTAAGGGGGCATCTGTTAGAGCATAGAATTTGGTTAAAGAAATAAGCTTCAAGAAGAAGAAGAATTGGAGAAAGAAATAGAGCATAGAAGTGACGACAAGATGGCTTACGTGGGTCATAAGTTGCACGGGTCATGAGTTGCAAGGGATCCAAGTTGTGTAGGTCCGCACAACTCGTCGTAGTTACACTGGGCCACGCAACCCTTCACAGGATACGTTGAGTCGGTGATGCGAAGTCGGGTCCACGACACAGGTTCGAGGGCTTACATGTACGGAAGCCTATAAATACCCCCTTACCCCCCTCATTTGCAAGATTGGATGTTCAGAAAACTAGTGCCTCTACAGGTATTAGAGATAGAGAGAAGGAGAGGAAGTGCAGAGTGCAGAAGGTCGAGCCACGCCACTTCTTATGAGTTGCATAGGCCCGCGCAACTCACGAAGGAGTTACGCGGGCACTCCTTGAGGAAACATTATGTTGCATTTTCTCATGTCCTTAGGCCGTTTCAAATGTTCCAAAGGGATTCAGGCACTCTTTTATCATGTCAAATGATGTCAATGAGGGACAAAGTGCACAGAAAGCCGGCACAACTCATCTCCACTGGAGACATGACTGATATGAGCCGGAATACTGCTGAAATTTATATTACATTCAATACTTATACTTTTACATTTTCTAGAAATTCTATCCTAGAATCAAAGGATCAAAAGGATGTAATGAACTCAGAATAAATAAATTTGATGCTTATTCTCTTTGTCCTTTCTATTTGTCATTATTGAGTGAGATAATTCCCCATATCAAATACTTTTTATTTCTGGTCGAAACAAATGACATCGAAGGAGTTTCGATGACATCGAAGGTTATTCGACGACATCAAAGAATTACAAAAAAATTGAGTTTGGTTGTTGGACAAACTGGATACATTCTTCAATGATATCAAAGGTTATACGATGACATCGAGGCCAATCTTTGATGACATCAGACACTGTTAGATGACATCAAAAAATTATCGAAAAATTAAGTTTAGTTGCTGGACAAATTAGATACATTCTTCGATGTCATGAAGGTTGTTCGATAACATCGAACTATTACGTAGATTTTGCGCAGACCGCATAAATTTGATGCGGTTTTCCAATTTTACACAAACAAGGGTATAAATATGGGTTTCATAAAGACTTTTAGGGATATCAAGGGTTTCAAGGAGCAAAGCCAAAGGGTGGAGGAGCCTCTCAAGAGTTTTTATTGTTTCCTAGTTTGTTTTAAATGCTTTCTTTTATGGTTTTAGTTTCAGTCATGTCTATGGTTGGCTAGACCTCTTAGCTAGGGCTAAGAGGTAAAGCTTGTAGCGTTTTTGGAATGTTTTCTTGTTTTGATTATTATTCTTGTTGAACCTCTTTGATTTTTAGTGAATTTTAAGAAATACTTTCAGTTTTTAATGGTATATTGTGACTCAAATTACAGTAGATCTGCGATAGCTTTAAGTATCTTCTTTTCTTATTTGAGATTATGGGATTGGTTAATCCTATTATTTGTCATTGTCTCCTTGGCATCGTTGGGTGATGGAATCCCTTCCAAATTTTCACAATTCTCCTCCTTTGAGACTAGATCAATGGCAAGTTTAGAGATTTGACTATCTCTTTCTCCAACTGGATAGGATAAGACTCTAATTCTAGTTAGGATTCCTGAATCAAGCAAGGTAGTATCTCAATTGCTACAAGTGGATCTTTAGAACCTTAGTTACTACTTTTAATTGATAGTTCAAACAATATTTACAATTATTCATTTTATTCTAGATTTTTAATTAGATCTTCTTCTAGTTCTACTCTTAGTTATTTTTAGAATACGCATAAGATTGGTCCCTATGGATTCGACCTCGGTCTCACTGACATTATTACTACATCGGGACCCTACACTTGGGGTTATGAACATTTTCCATTTTTGTTCAATCCACATTTAATTTGGCTAGCCCGAGCACATGCTTGGGTGGCCAAATTTCTCGGACAGCAACGGTTTGGCCGAAAAATTGACAAAATTTTAATTTTTAATTTATTTCAACATTTATTTTTACTTTTCATTTTTCTTTCCATGGATCTCTTAATTATAAATAAACATAAAAAATAAATGCAAAGAAAAGAATAATTATTTAACAATACACAGTCTAATATCATACTTCATATTTGAGAACTTCACACTGTCAAGTGGCTTAGTCAGTATATTTGCAAGCTACTTCTCAGTTTGAATGTATTCTAGCATGATAGTCATATCTTCAACTAATTCTTAAATGTAATGATATCTTATGTCAATATGCTTTGTACGAGAATACTAAATTAGATTTTTATAAATATTTATTGCACTCGAATTATCTCAATATAAGGCCGTCGTATCTTGCATAATTCCATAATCATCTAGCATTCTTTTCATCCACATTAGTTGAGTGCAAGCATTCCCTACAGCAATATATTTAGCCTCTGTAGTGGAAAGGGAAATAGAATTTTGTTTCTTATTAAGCCATTATACTAAGAAATTTCGAACATAGAAACATCCACTACTGGTAGATTTTTATCATCCACAATACTTACCTAGTTTGCATCAGTATAACCTGCGATTTGTACAGACATATCATGTGGATACCATAACCCTAAGTTCACAGAACTTGTGACATATCTGATTATCCGTTTAATAGCGGATAAGTGAGATTCTTTATGGTCCAATTGATATCTAACACAAATGCTAACACTGAATGAAATATCAGTTCTACTAGCAGAAAATAAAGAAGACTACCAATCATGCTTCGATAAAGTCGAGAGTCAACACTCTTACCAGATTCATCTTTTGATAATTTAAGAGGTGTACTCATAGGTGTGTTAAAATTCTTACCATTCTCAAAATCAAACATCTTTACTAGGTTCAATGCATATTTGGTCTAAGAGATGAATATATCATTTTCAAGTTGTTTGACTTGTAATCTAAGAAAATAGTTTTGTTCGCTGACCATACTCATTTCAAATTTGGATTTCATAAGATTTGCAAACTTGGTAAAAAGATTAGTAGAAGTAGATCCATAGATAATATCATTAACATAAATTTGAACAATCAGGATATCATAATTATATTTCTTAACAAACAAGGTTTTGTCAACACTACTCATTACAAAATTATGATTAAGTAAGAATTTAGTCAACTCTCATACCATGCTCCGGGGGCTTGTTTTAAACCATAAGAGCCTTTTTAAGATGGTAAACATGATTAGGAAGTTTGGGATATTTAAAACTCTTTGGTTTTTTAATGTAAACTTCCTCATTTAGATCACCGTTTAGAAAAGCACTTTTTACATCCATGTGATATATTTTGAATTTTTTATGACATGTAATGGAAATAAATAATCTAATTGATTTAAGACGCGTAACTGGTGCAAAGGTTTCATCGTAATCAATACCTTTAATCTGACTATAACCTTATACAACTAATCGTGCCTTATTTCTTATAATATTCCCCATTTCTTCAGTTTTATTTTAAAAAATCCACTTGGTTCCAATCACATGTTTGTCAGAAGGTTTGTAAATCAGATACCATACATCATTTCTAGCAAATTGATTTAATTCATCTTGCATGACCATTATCCAATTTTCATTAGCAAGTGCCTCATTTACATTACCTGGTTCAATGGAAGTAAAGCAGACATGATTACATATATTTTTAAGTTGTCTTTTGATCTAAACACCAGTATGAGGGTTACCAAGTATTTGATTAGTCGAATGGTCTTTGATTAACCTTAACTCAAAATTATCAGATTTAAATGAGGATTCAGGTTGATTAACCAAGTTGATATCATCATCGTCTTAATTAAGATAAGGTGTGATTGGTTGATCATCTATTACAGCATTTATCGATTCTTGTATAACCCCAGTTTTTTGTTAAGTACTTGGTATGCCCGTTTATTTAGAGCATAACCAAAAAATATTCCCACATTACTTTTGGCTTCATATTTTTTCAAATTTTAACAGTCACGTAGAATAAAACATTTGCTTCAACAAGTTCAAAAATATTTGACAATAGACTTTTATTAAACCATAATTCATAAGATGTTTTGTTTTTAGTTATTCTAATGTAAATATAATTAATTATATAACATGTAATACTAACAGCTTCAGCCTATAAATATTTAACTAAATTCATGTTATTTATCATTACACTAGTCATTTCTTTCAAAATTCTATCTTTTGATCATCTATCACAACATTTAAAGATTCTTGTATCACCCTAGTTCTTTTGTTAAGAACAAGATATGCCAAACTATTTAGAACATAACTCAGAAATATTCCTTCATCGCTCTTGGCTTTGAATTTTTTCAAGTTTTCTCGGTCACATAAAATAAAGCATTTGCTTCGACAAGTTCGAAAATATTTAACTGTGGCCTTTTTATTAAAACATAATTTATAAGCTATTTTGTTTTTATCTTTTCTAATATAAACACGATTAATTATATAACATGCAGTACTATCAGCTTCATGTCATAAATTTGTTAGTAGGTTCATGTTATTTATCAATACACTAGCCATCTCCTGAAAAATTCTATTTTTCTTTCAATAACTCCATTTTACTGTGGTGTTTTTGGAGAAAAAAATTCATGTAAGATACCATGATCATCGCAGCATTCTCAAAATTTTTATTTTCAAATTTGGTACCATGATTACTTCTAATTTTGACCACAAATAACTCTTTTTTAGTCTAAATAAGTTTTAACATTTTTCTGACTTCATCAAGAGTATTTGATTTTTCTCTTAAAAAGGCTACACACGTAAATCTAGTGTAGTCATCAACTATAACCAGAAAATATTTCTTTCCTCCTCTACTCTCCATTCTAGTTGGTCCGACTAAATCCATATTGAAAAGTTCAAGAGGTCTAGCCGTGGCTAAGGAATTCACTTTCTTATGACTACTCCTAATTTGCTTACCTATTTGACAAGCACCACATACTTTTTCTATCTTTTTCAGTTTGGGTAGGTCACGTAAGTGATCTCTTTTGCTCAATTTATACACATCTCTATAGTTTACATGTTCAAGACATTGATGCCATAGTTCAGTCCCGTCTGTTTGGACCATATAGCATGAATGATTTGTTGAGCAAGCATCATTAATTACATAGCAATTTTTTAGAAGTTCTACATGTAAGTGCACATAACGTTACACACTTGTTTGTTAATCATGTAACTAGTTGTGTCTTCTAGTCAGATGAGTTCTTAGCAAATGAAGACCGGCAATGCAACTAGATCAGAAACATCGAAGCCATATTGAAGACAAAGGACTGCTTCTATGATATTAACCTTTTAGATAGATGATCTCAACCCAAATAGGAAAACCTACTTAGGTCATCTATTCAAATCCAATTCTGAGTTCATAGTTTCCATCATTTAGTCTTGGCTTTAGCAAGTCCTAAGTTTGTGAATGATTAAATGGACAAAAAGAAAAATCTGTCTACTTTTGGTAGGAAGAAGGTGTCATCGAATAATGCCTTTGGTATCACTGAAGATACCTTTGGTATTACTGGAGGGGCTCAAAACAGTCCAGCAAGGTTATAACGTTAATTCGATGTCACTGACTGGATATTTCGGTGACACCGACTACCACCACCAAAGAAAAGTTCAGTGCCACCGAAAGGGACAGTTTTCATTCAGCAACTTGTGGAATTAATTTTGTACTATCGAAAGATATTTCGGTACCACCAAAGAAAGTTCGGTGATACAGAAGTTGACTTTGGTAGTACTGCAAACTAGTTATTTTCTATCCATTGGAATTGTTTATCTATAAAAGCAGCTTATAGAAACTTACAAAATTAGTGGAAATAAGAATCATAGAGTCTCTAGTGTATCCCAAGCTTATCTTATCCCATTTAGACTTTATCCACACGAGTTTCATGTTCTCTTCATTGTGATCCTTCACTCCTATGAGCATTCAAAGCTCCTATTAATGAAGAACATGAACTCATGCCTTCTCTAAAGTATAAAGGCCAAACCAATAGGAAAACCCTTTTCCTTTTGATACTCTAGAGTATTCATAGGTTGAATCCCTTAGGAAATCCACTCATTATCCTAGATAGAAGATTCAACCAATTCTCATTACCTTAGTCACCTTTATAGGTATCTTATGCAAGGTTCTTGATTGTGAAGCTAAACTAAACATATAAATCTAAGCTACGCGATCGGGGGAGCACTAGGAAGCTGATTCAAGCACGAGAGTGCAAACATCAAGTATCCTAAGGCAAGTTACAAAAGAGAACTCTATCCAACAAGTAAGTGTCATAGTTAAGAGTTCAAAGTTTAGTCTCTTTACTTGTGTAGGATTAAGGTTAAGAGTTTGTTATCAACAAACTCGATTAGACTTCTTGTGTGGGACCTTGGCCAGTGGGACTAAATGTAGGTGCCTTGTGTGGGACCTTGGCCAGTGGTCCAAAACGTAGGTGCTTTGTGTGAGACCTTGGCCAGTGGGCCTAAATAGAGGTGCCTAGTGTGGGACCTTGCACAGTGAGCCTAAACACGGGTTCTTAGTGTAGGACCTTTGCTCTTGCGAAGGGCATAAATTGGTGTCCTTAGTGTAAGACTGTAAAGGTTATTGGTGAACCTACTTTAAAACCATTAATAGTGAAATCTGATGCACTCTAGGATTGAGTGTGGATGTTGGGAGTAGAGTAGGCACGTAGCCAAACCACTATAAATACTTGTGTTTGGAATTGTCATTTGCACATCTGTGTAATCATGCTTATATATGTTTAAATGTTTTAACTTCTCATATATGATTAAACGAATGCTATGAATTGATAGGAAGCACATTCCACACACAATCTTGCATCACTAGGCTAGTTGTTGTTTCTGCATATCTTTAATAGCCTTTGTGATTGGAACCTCTAACTAGCTTGGAAGCCATTAGAGTTATATTTCCTTACTTGTTTTAAATTGAATGATTATTTAAGTTAGGCAATCAGGACTTTAAATAAGAAAAAATATTTGAAAAGTCCTATTCACTCCCTTCTAAGACCTTAACTCAGATTCTTTCTTCAGTATCAATAGTATAAACTTCAATTTCAATTGGTATCAGAGAGAGGTTCCTCTGAAAAAGGTTTAACAACCAAGAAGAAGATCTTGACTGAAGAAAGAATTATGGGCAAAGGAGAGGGACCATCCGTCTCATGACCACCATCTTCAATGGTACAAACTATGCATACTAGAAGGCCAGAATGATAATTTTTTCTCCAGGCCTTAGATGATGATGTATGGGAGATTGCTAAAAATGGATGTACTTCACCTACAGAACAAATTGTTCTTAAGGATGGTACAACAATCACTAAACCAAAACCAAAGGTCAAGTGGACCCAGTATGACAATGGGATGAGGATGTGTGAAGTCAAAGCCATGAATGCTTTCTGCTGCAAAGTTTCACAGGAAGTATTTCATTAAATAAGTATGTGTGCAAACTCTAAGGCATCATGGGAGTTATTAGAAACTACCCATGAATAAGGCAGCATGGGAGTTATTAGAAACTACCCATGAAGGAACTAATATGGTAAAAATACCATGGCTTCAGCTTCTAACATCTCAGTTTGAACACATAAAGATGAAAGAAGATGAGACGTTCACGGAGTTTTTCACAAGACTAAACGGTATATGTAACTCCATGGGAGGACTTGGAGAAAGAATTCCGGTACCTAAAATATGTAGAAAAATTCTAAGATCCCTACCGGAACGTTTTAACTCCAAGGTCACCACCATTGAAGATTATAGGAATATAGAAGAAATGAAAGTAGAAGAACTAGTAAGTTCCCTACAGACTTTTGAATTACACTTCAAACGACCGACATAATCCAAAAATACTATTCTCAAAGCCTCTAACACCATGGATACAATAGAGGAAGAAAGTGAGAACAAAGATGGAGATGAGGAAGTTTCCCTCTTAGCTAAAAAATTCAAAAGATTCTTTAATAGGAACCGTAGAAGACCATACAACAACAAGGGAGCTCAACCAGACCACAAGCGCCAAACTGGCAAATCCAACAAGTCCAAAGAGCTTCAATGCTACAACTGTAAAAAGTTTGGTCACATCTCCACGAAATTCCCTACAAAGAAGTCCAAAGGAAAACCTATGGAAGCCACTTGGGATAACACTGACGACTCAAATTCATATTCAAATGAGTCAAGTAGTGATGGAGACACAAAATAACTAAAGATTCTCATGGCCTCCACCACTACAGTCATTCCCAAAAATTTGGATGAGGAAGATGAACTTAATCTTGAGGAAATTAAAAAGAGGAGAGGAACTATAGTTAAAAGCAAAACTTTTAATAATCTGATCAAGAAAATTGAACTTCTAGAATTAAAAGTTGAAAATTTAAAAAGAAAAAAAAAATAAACTAAAAATGGAAGTCAAATATTCTGATTAAACAACAGAACTAACCCAAAAATTTACTCAAAGCAATGAAAATTTTAAGAAACTTCTAAGCATGGGAAGAAAATCCAAAAATATGACAGGCCTAGGATATGAATCGGAATCCTCCTCTACCTCATCAATGATGACAAATTCAACTACTCCAAATAAAAAAGATCCAGTTAAATGCCATCAAAGTGGAAAGATAGGACAATATAAATGGAAATGTCTTATGGTAAAGAAATTTGATGTTACTTCCAAGACAAACCACAAAGTCACATCTAAATAATTTGAAAGTCACTTACAGAATTATTCTTCTGGCTCAAAAAAAGTGGTTACCAAATGGATAATGCAAAACAAACACAAGTGCCTTAGAATTGACTCGGATCCTCGTAACATTTGGTCCACGTAAATCAATAAGTTACCTTGACCCATCTTTTGATATATTTGATAATGGATCAAGTAAATGTGAGCCACAAATTTATTTATTTTATATATATATATATATATATATATATATATATAATGAAATAAAATAAAAAATAAAAATTTTTGTCAAGAAATAAATCTCGTTTGGTTAAAATTGATTCTAAAGCTCTCAAAAGCATATTACTTTTGAATCAATTCACAAAAATTCTTGACTAATAATTTCTTCTTGGAGTTTGATAAAAATTCTTTCAAAACTCCATATATGTCAAGTATCATACATAACTTTTGAAATACCCATGAATATTATGATACTTATCTTGAACTAGAAAAGGTTGATACACATATTGCAATTAAATGTTTATTACCTATTGATCAACCATCTCCAATGAATGATTATTTGTTCACTTTGATCTCAAAGATAAATCTGAGATTCTTGGCCTTTGAACATTTTGAATATTCCATGGAAGGATTTCACACTCTCAACCATACCATGGAATCCTATTTTAAATTACGCATAGTAGGAAAATCAGTTCTAAAGCTAAAGATCTTTTTTGAGTTCTAGGAACACTTTGGTAACACCGAACTTACTTTTGGTGCTACTGACATTGAGCCACGTCAAGATATTTAAATCCTTCATTACTTAGTTCTACTTAGACTATCTTCTATTTCTTCCAAAGTTCGGTTGAAGGATTATGGAGCCAAAATCAGCAAAATCTAAGGTATCTCCTATTTCTTTCTCTTTACATCTGAAAAATAGGATCATTTGACTTAGGTTTATCTTATCTTGATAGGTCTTTATCTATCTATTTCATTTTCCATAAAACGGAGTCATCTTTGTCTAGAGAAAAATCGATCCGAGAAGAAACATGACGTTGAAGAATCAATCACATCTAAGCATAAACTCAACATTCCAAAACGAGGACGATCATCTAGTTAAACCTATAAACCCTCATCTTAAACCCTAATCCCTTCAGGCACATTACTACAATTTTTTATTATGTGTACAAAAATTATGGATGAAAGTTGTTTTGAAAAATTCAAGTTTCAAGAGATTTCCTCTCTCCAAATATGCTTATACCTTGGGGGACCAATAGATGAAATCTCAACCTTATTAATTTTGTCCCATTACACACTATTTGAGGGGGTTTGAGTTGGACTGAGATGGTAGAATAGTTAAATCACTCCATACCGCATATCAACTCTTATAAGGATACCATTACATTCCAAAGCAACCTACTGAATTACAAATACATAGAACAAAAGGGGTTATTTTGAAAGGAACTCACTATATGATCTATATGTACTTAATTGGAAACTCTGTGATTATAACCTGATTCAGTCAGGGGATACAAGAATCTTTTTAAATTAGTTATTATTTTTGTACTTATTGTTTTAACTTATGATTTCAGCACGACATGGTCAGGAACAAAGGAAAGGAAGATGCGAAAGGAGAAACCACATATAGAAAAATCAGAACCCATACTCCTTCCGCATTATATGACCAAGGCAAAAGAATTTACCTTTAATCAATTTATTAAATCTAGTCTCAGAGAGTCATACGGGATAAACATTTATTTGGGATCGATGGGGTGGGATAACGTTCTTTATTTAGGGGGAGAAATACAATATGACCTTGTTTATCAATTCTTGAATTCTTACAATAATGTTCAAGATGATCCTCCATCAATCAACATCAACTACATGAATCAAACCAAGGATATCACTCCTTTGATGTTAGGACAACTTCTGAATTTTTCAGTCACACATATCTCACCAACTGATCGTTGCTTAAATGATCTAAGTGTCTAGAAAGAAGTGACTAGAACACTATGTGGTGACTCAATGATACTCAGAAACAAAGGAAACTACTTGTCTTCATTGCATCTGTAATCTACCATAAAAGTGCTTCACGAGATACTAAGTACCAATGCATATCCTTCTGAAGTGTCTGAAGATATTCTCCCACCAGTTGTTCTAAATACCATATGTGATATCTATTAGAGAACTGAATTATGTCTTCTCACTCCAATTTTGAAACAATTAATTCAACTTGTCAAAGGTATTTCCCACACAAGTATTCCCTTTCTTAGTGTCATCTACAAACTTCCAAAGTTTCTCTCTATGACACCTACTTATTGTACAATATATCATGTAGTATACCTTACCAAGAAAACACTACTAAAAGCACTTAAAGATAATCAAGAATGCAAGGGTAAGGAAGAAATTCAAGATACTCCCATGGCCACTAGTTGGGACTCTTGTCGCACCCCAGTACCAGCACCAAGTCCACTATCTATCAGTAATGGGCGCCTTCTTCGCCAGAACGATCCAGCTCGTCAACTTCTTAAAGGGTAATCAAATATATAAGCTTGCCTTCGGCAGTGCAAAAATTGAATCTCTGGGCTTGAACTATGTCTTGACTCTCTTTAACATACTAGGGAGCACATCACTGAATTGTTTCTGACTCGCCGTTCTTATATCCCTTCATATGAGGGTTGATCGTCCATATGATCTTTACTATATTATTGTTGTAGTACATATTCTTTTTGAATATTTATGCCCATAAGGGCTTGTTAGTTTCTGGATGATGGTTTATTCTACCCAATCTTATGGTAGTAATTTTAATGAATTTATGGTATTATCTTTACTGCTCATTTTAGATACTCCTTTTATGGTTATCTTTTGTATTTAACATATGATTTGACTGCTTATGATGATATATTTCCTTGTTTGAATGATGATCTTTACACTTATATCATTATATGATCTATCCTTTTTACCCTCTGGATTATTATCTCTACGTTATGGGTTTATTTCTTGGTAAATCATTTGCTAATAATTGACAAAAAGGGAGAGAAGAAACCTACCCACCAAAACAATGTTTATTTTTGTAGAAATTACTTTTTCCCTTGTTACCGGGTATTCTCGGTAGACACTAAGGGGATCAGCCTGGTTTTGTATTACATGTCACGTCTTAAGTTGTAAATTTTTATGTTTGATATAAATTTCTTATTGTTTTGGTATGTCATTGGTATGGACCATGACACGGTTGTAGGTTAGGTTATTTTTTGTCATGTAATTGACAAAGGGGGAGATTGTAAGTGCACCCAATGTTGCACACTTATTTGTCAATCACGTGACTAGTTGTCATGTAGTCAGATGAGTTCTTGGCAAATGAAGACCGACAATACAACTGGATCAGAAGCATCGAAGACAAATTGAAGACAAAGGATTACTTCTACGATCTTAACCTTACAAATAGATGATCTCAACCCAAATAGGAAAACCTACTTAGGTCATCTATTCAAAGCCAATTCCGAGTTCATAGTTTCTATCATTTAGTTTTGGCTTTAGCAAGTCCCAAGTTGGTGAATGATTAAATGGACTAATAGGAAAATCTGTTCACTTTCGGTAGGAAGAAGGTGTCATCGAATAACACCTTTGGTACACTAAAGATACCTTCGGTGCTACTGAAGGGGCTCAAAATAGTCTAACAAGATTACAACATTAATTCAGTGTCACCGACTGGATATTTCGGTGACACTGACTGTCATTGACGAACAAAATTCGGTGTCAGCGAAAGGGATTGTTTTCATTTAGCAACTTGTGGAATTAATTCAGACTACCAAAAGATATTTTGGTACCATCGAAGCAAGTTCAGTGATACCGAAGTTGACTTCACTAGCACCGTAAACTAGCCATTTCCTATCAATTGGAACTGTTTATCTATAAAAGAGGCTTACAGAAACTTACAAAATGAATGGAAATAGGCATCATGGAGTCTCTAGTATATCCCAAGCTTACCCTATCCCATTTAGACTCTATCCATACGAGTTTCATGTTCTCTTCATTGTGATCCTTCACTCCTATGAGCATTCAAAGCTCCTATTAATGAAGAACATGAACTCATGCCTTCTCTAAAGTACAAAGGCCAAACCAATAGGAAAACCCTTTTCCTTTAGATACTCTAGAGTATTCATAGGTTGATTCCCTTAGGAAATCCACTCATTATCCTAGATAGGAGATTCAACCAACTCCCATTACCTTGGTCACCTTTATAAGTAAATTAAATAGGTAAATCCAAGCTACATGATCGGGGGAGCATCGGGAAGCTGATTCAAGCATGAGAACGTGAAGATCAAGCATTTCAAGACGAGCTACAAACGAGAACTCTATCCGACAAGTAAGTGTCATAGTTAAGAGTTCAAAGTTTAGCCTCTTTCCTCGTGTAGGATTGAGGCTAAGAATTTGCTATTAAAAAAGTTGACTAAGTTCCTTGTGTGGGATCTTGGCTGGTGGGCCTAAATGGAGGTGCCTAGTGTGGGACCTTGGTCGGTGGGACTAAACGTACGTTCTTATTATAGGACCTTTGCTCTTGCAGAGAGCATAAATTGGTGTCCTTAGTGTAGGACTGTAAAGGTTATTGGTGAACCTATTTTAAAACCATTAATAGTGAAATCTGGTGCACTCTGGGATTGAGTGTGGATGCTGGGAGTGGAAGTAGGAACATAACCGACCCACTATAAATACTTGTGTTCAGAATTATCATTTGTGCATCTGTTTAATCATGCTTATATATAATTGAATGTTTTAACTTCTCATACATGATTGAATGAATGTTATGAATTGATAGGAAGCACATTCCACACACAAGTTCATAATATTAGGATATTTGTTGTTTTTGCATATCTTTAATAGACTTTGTGATTGGAACCTCTAACTAGCTTGGAAGCTATTAGAGTTATATTTCCTTGCTTGCTTTAAATTGAATGATTATTTAAGTTAGGCAATCAGGACTTTAAATAGGCAAATATATTTGAAAAGTCCTATTCACCCCCCTCTAGGACTTTAACTCAGATTCTTTCTTCAGTATCAACGGTATAAACTGCAATTTCTCTGCAGCCATTTAATATTGCATGTCCTTTCTCATTAATTATCTCACATCTATGATCTGAAAATTTTACACTATGTTTGTTATCATAGATCTGAGATATGCTCAAGAGATTATGTTTTAGCCCTTAAACATGTAAAATATTTTAAAAAAGAGGTAAGTTGGGATGTTGTACATTACTTTGACCAATAATCTTACAGTTACTTTCATCTCTAAATGTAACCGAGCCGCCATTTATATGGTTGATGTTTGAGAGTATAGCTTTATCACCTGTCACGTGTCTCGAACATCCGCTATCCAAGTACCATCTTGAATGGCTACTTGCTTTGAAAGTTGTGTGGATAACAAGACAGTTAACCTTTGGAACCCATTTCATTGTGATTCTAGGTTTAGGAGAGTCTCTTGCTTTTTGTTGTATTTGGGAGTTAGAATTTCTCTTGTTTCTATATACTCCATTATTACCAGAGTTGAATTTCAATAGCTCTTTAAACAAGTCTACAATTTTATCTACTAAAGCAGAATTTCTATTCCTTTAATATTTATGGTAGTTGACACTATTTTTTATATTAAAGGCTTGAAAAGGTTTTGAATTTTTGAAGTCATTCCTTTTATAGTTTGATTCTTTTAGAGTCTCTACTTTAGAGTTCGAGGATTCTCCTTGTACAAAGGTAGGAGTATAATCCTTAGATTTTAAAGATTTATTTTTAATATAACACAGTCCAGACTTGTCACCACATCATCGAGATGAGGTTAAAGTATTTCAAGTTTCTGGTCACCTTGGGTATATTTCCAAGTGTCCTTTGAACTCTAAATGAAGAAAACTTCAAGTTTTAATTTCTCATTTTCAGATTTAAGTTTTTATAATTCAAAAAATTTTAAATTCAAATCTAACTTAGTATTTTCAAAACAATTGGAAAATTAAGATTTTTCTAAAATAACTTCTTCAAGTTCTAAATGTAGTTTAGCATAGTTTTCTTTTTGAATTTTCAATTTAGCCGCAATCTTATAGCTTTCTCTGTATAGAGCACTATATGCATCTTGAAGATCATCTTCATTTTCAGAGTCACTTCTTGGAATTTCATAATCAGACAAATTGTAGTCATCTAAAGAAGTGTGATTATAGTCAAAGGCTTTTAATTCATTTGCATTTTCTTGGTCTAATTCATTAGTTTCTGACTTAGTTTCAAACTCTGATGATTCATCCCATATTGCTATCATGCCCTTTCTTTTAGATTTGTCCTTTTTAGGGCATTTAAAAGTTAGATGCCCATATTCAAAACAATTGAAACATTAGGTGTCTTTTATTTTTTATATCCAAAAATTTGAATTTCATTTTCTTTTATCAAATGGTTTTTGAAAATTTGTCCTTTTCTTATTTTGAATATTCTATAAAATTTCTTTACCAACATATCCATATCATCTTCGTTTTCTTCAATATTAGAATTTACATTAGAATCATTTGAATTGGATTTAGAAGATTTAAGAGAAATGGACTTGATCTTGGGAGCTTTGAAATTTAGCTCGTAGGTTTGAAGACAACCAACTAATTCTTCAACCTTCATAGTATCGGTATCCCTCAATTCCTGTATAGCATTAACTTTCAAATTAAACCTATCAGGAAGTAATCGCAGTATTTTTATGCAAAACTTTCTTTCAGGGATTCTATCTTTAAGACCTTATATGGAATTTACTATGTCATTTAGTTTTGTATAGAAGTCCATAAAAGACTCACTTTTTTCTATACGAAATTCCTCAAATTTAGTTGTGAGGATTTGGATCTTAGATCTTTTTTGATAATATTTGTTCCTTCATGTGTCATTTCAAGAATATCTCATGCTTGTTTAGTTGTATCACATGAAATGATTCTTTTAAATTCATCTGGTGATAGAGCACAAGTTATTACATTTAAGGCTTTTGCATTTGCATTGCTTTCACTTTTCTGAATAATTGTCCAAAAAGTATATACGGTTTCTTTCATTGATGTGGTTCCATCTTCAACTACTACTTTCATCATATGAGGGATCCATTTATTCACAGTGGCTTGCACTGTAACACCCCCAAACTTTTCAATACCCGAGTATTGAAAGTTCTCAAGTGTTACCACGAATTTTAACTTAGTATGTACATGTGTACGATACCAATCTAGTTATCCTAACTTCAATTTTGTCATTTTGCTGCCATTCTTTCCGAATTGTTAGTCTTCTCAACGAAGTCGTGCTTTGAGAAGGTTTGGGCACATGATAGACTCAAATGTGGAGATACTGATGAAATATGCACCCGAAAGGCTTGCCTTCAAGGAAGAGGGTGCTGGAAAAGTCCACATCTTTACAATCCCCGGTGCTCTTAAACAAGCGTTAACCTTACATCTATTCCCTAACTTGGATTTAACCATTGGGAATAATCTTCATTCATAAATCAAGTCATCTGACCGTTGATTTTAAGACAAGATCATCATATGTCCAAGTATTCCCACCTGTCTATCATAACCAATTGTTCAGTTAACTATTTACCATTAGGCAATGAATTTGACCATCCACTTTGAGTTTGGAACACTCAATCATAGTAAACTAACTACTTGATCTTTGCATTTGCTTGTATACATCAAATTTAGATTCTGATTCATTCATCATGTTCACCACCTATGAATATACTTAACTCACCATCAAAACTACCATCTGAGGAACTTATACATGTGAACAAGTTACTTGAACCTAATGTTATACATGTTCTACCTTTAGATCACTCTAAAAATTCACTTGTGTTCATCTGTTTATAAAACTGAATGTTCACCCACCTACAGACATGATCATAATACTAACCATCATGTTTTACTATTTTTAACATGTCATACAACATCTATTATGTTGTTCGATATATGTACCTTTCCTTAATTAATTTGGAGAATAACTCTTTATTCATAATTATTTAGATATGAGTTCTTTTATAAGAATTGCTTGGAAATATGCCTATAACCATGTAGAACCATTAGATTTTCCAAAACTCTCAGATAAGAAATAATTACGAAAATGTCATTAACTTAAACTCTTGAATTCTAAATTACATGGTTATCATGATCTGTTTGATGTGAAATTTTATACCATACCTATGTATCATAAATTAACCATACGTGTCGAATTTCAGCTATGAGATCATTATAAAAGTGTCCCAATTGACAAATCAGCCCCTTAATAATTGATTTTAGTGTCCATCAAATAAGGAAAGGTCATAAGTAATTGTAGTAAGATATTTTTCTTCATATGAACGACTTGAATTGCCCATCATATGGACCAAGTATGAAATATGAAGTCCACACTAGAGTAGGCTTTTCCATAAGTACGAAGTTATCCTTTCGATGCTTACCAACTCTTTATAATTTTAGATCTTCTAATTTACCCACTTCCCACCGTCTATTGCAACTCAAACTTGGATCACACTTTGGCCTCGTATGACTATAAGATCATACAAAATTTAGACCCCGATCTGTAATCTTATACCGTTGAATGTTGAAGTTAATTCCTTCCTTTTGGCACAACAAGTGAAATTTCATATTTAGACATCTTCGACCATCGTTCAACCACCAACTTTTGTCCAACCATTTATCTATCTTGACTACAAATTTTCTCCAAATTTGGGCCTTGATCATTAAGTGTGGACCATTAATTTAGATCAAGTCCATCTTGGCACCCGCTAGGAGAGTTTTCAAGATAAACCAATCTAAGGCTCGGATCTGCTTCATATTTGGGTTCATGGGTCAATAAGACCTGACTAAACTAATGAGTGGAGTGGATTCTCATAAAAACATCACAGTGGACCCCACTTGACCCCAGCAATCGGTCACATCCCATCAACCCTACGAACAATGATTGAAACCAAAACAAAAGCTTCGTCCACATTCAATTTGCATTCCAGATGGAAACCAACTCAAATACTTTCTCCTAATGCATCACGACACAAGGAAGCTCACTCTCATCAGATCTTAGCTGTTCATAGGCTATTTAAGATCACTAACATGGCCAGTAACAATCTCACAGCGGTTTTCCTTCTCTTTCTTTTGTCAAAACATCGTTGCAAACTAAAGTAAGCAATTGATTAACGAACAAATTCAAACCATCCAATCAAGACTCTTAAAATCTTAGAATCCTAATCTCAATCCAACTATTCAAGGATAAACAAAATTAGAAACAAGAATATGGCGTTGTTATGTCACTTATGGTATAACACCGAAAAGTTCTCCTGTGCGAACCACCAAGTAATCTGAACCTTTAAAATTATGACCCTTGGAGCATCAGTTGGTCAATCTAGATCATCCGAAATAAACAAATCGAAGAAAAACCCACTAAGTGTGAATCTTTCATTAAAGGTTGAGTGACCTTCTCTAATTAACTGGCCAAAATAACCCATTTAATAGACCTCGATCATATGACCTAATACAACCATTAGAAGGCCCATGCAACTAATGTGCAATTCCCAAATTCTACCTACGATCAGATGACACATATTAACTAAAGAACGTCCAATGGACAGATGGCCTAGACGGAACACTAACATCTGGTGGGTCCCATGCCTAGGTGGCCCACCTAGATTGACTCAAACTGATATTTGCATTTTCCCTTCAACAAGGTATGCCCAAAATGGGCAGCAGGTGGATAGCAAGGTGGGCTCCGGTTGGATAGTGGGTGCGTCCCACTTGGTGGACGACATGAATAAAAATACATACATCATAGGTGGGCCATACAATCAGGGGAGAGAGAGACGTGCGATGGAGGGCTATGCCACTATGAGCCCTCCCTTCTATGCATTACAAAATATACGTCAAGTGGGTCCCATTACCTGTGGGCCCACCAATTAAAATCAACAGTGGAGATCCCTTTTCCATAAAAAATGCAAGGTCTAGATGACCTTCTCATAATTGAAATAGCCGTGAAGACTGCTTTTGTTGAAGTAGGAATATGCCAATATGTCCTAAAGGGGGGTGAATAGGACTTTTTAAAGTTTTTACAATTTATTGAAAAATCCTATTTCACTAATCCCATCAATATGCAGTTATCAAGATTACTCAGATGTAACTCTACTGGCTTCCAAACCCGGTAGAGGATCCAATCACAAACTATTCAAGAGATAACAATATATAACATAGTTTATGATGGATATGACTGTGTATATGTATGAGGTGTGATCTTAGATTTACAGATATGAAAGTATTGAAGTAAATCACACACACAAAAGAATAGCAATCGCAAACATAGTCATTTTTATAGTGGTTCGACTACTTGTCTACTCCATTCCCAGTAACTGCACTCAACCCTTGAGTGTACCGAATTTCACTAAGGAGGTTTCACAAGGATTCACCTCAAACTTAAGGTTTTAAATCAGGTTCACCTTCAACCTTTACAACCTACACTGAGGCTGACCATTTATACTCTCACAAGCAAGGGTCAGCACAATGCACCCACTTTTAAGCACACTGGCCAAGGATCTTCCACAAGACCCTAACTAACGTTTTACACGATTTACCTTAAACCCAAGGTTCCACATGGTTCACCTCAAACTTAAGGTTTTAACTAGTTCACCTTCAACCAGATGTTTATGCTCTCCATAGAGCAAGGGTCCATACAATGCACCCACCACGTACACTCCCGTCAGAGGCTTCTTTGAGGACTTGAAAGGGTGAGAAACATGTTAGACCCAATCCTATATAGGAATGATCAAAGGGTCCTCTGGAGTCTAGAGACTTACAGATAAGTGGATGAGTCTCATTCAGCACATTGACGAAGTTCTCCTCCTTGTTGATGAAGAATCTTCTGCTCCCTTGATTCGCAACATAAATGATGTACTAATATATGGCGACGGGTTGGGTCAAGTTTATGATGGAATCCTACTCTCTAAATGTTTTCCAATCAAGGAGATAGAGCGATTCCAATTATCTATGCATTCAAGGCATCCCAGCTTAATGATTTTCCATTAAGGTAGTAGGTGGAGGATCCTTGAATGCAGAAGTTCATTCCCCAATCCACTCTATTGAATATCAATGATGAGGGTCGATTGGAGGATGAACTCCCTTGAGAGAAAGGGCTTTGGATAATTGATCTAAGGTTAAACACTCAAAAGCACTCTCTCATTTCTCTACCAGCAATTAAAGCCATGCTCTCTTTAAATAGGAAAAAGGGTTCCAACGGATATAAAATGATCACATTTATGACAGAGTTCGATATCATCAAGCAGGGTCAATATCATCGAGCATATACTCTCGATTGTATCGATGGTCCGCTCGATGACACAAACTCAATGTCATACGCTTTTGAAAACCTTTTGCCAGCTGGTCGAGGGAATTAAAACTCGTGTCGATGCCATCAGGTTTTGAACTCTGATATTATCGATACGAGGATCGATTCCTCGATATTTACAAAATGAGAGAGATAAGCTATGAGATTTTTCATGTCATTAGATATGATCGAGGGATACTCGATATCATTGGAATTTGAATGTCGATGATATCGAAGGTTGTGTCGATGCATCGATAAATCCAAGGATTTTATCAGTGAGCTTACTGGACAGTTTATGTCCTTTCTTGATGCAATCGATATGGCCTCGATATCATCGATATTTGAATATCGATTCTATCGAGTGACCCCCGATCAGAATTGAAAACCACAAAAAAAATGTTGCTGGAAAACTTCACTCCTATGACCGATATCATCGAGAGTCATCCGATATCATCGAGATTTGAACTTCGATGGTATCGAGGATAGCTTCGATATATCGAAGCATATATGATTTTCTTAAGTAAAAACAGAGACACCGAAAATCTGTCTGTCGATATTACCTTTGATTGACTCGAGATTTAAATATCGATGATATCGATAGGTATATCGATACATCGATAATTCTATCTAGATGTGTATGTGGTTACTGACACTTTTGTCCTCATTCTGATAGAATCGATTTGTCATAGAGGACATCAACAGTGTAGGTCGATCATATCGAGACTTGTATTGATACAATCAATAAAGCAAGAAAAACTTAGAAATTTTCAGTTTTCAAAAAAGTTTTCTCACTTATAAACCCTATAATGTTCTAACTTGTTTTAAGGGTTTTATTGACCTGGTGTTTTGGGACATGAGATGTGAGGCTTAGATTTACCTATGGCGAGCTTCAACACATCTGGTTCAGGTAGATGCTTCGAATTGATCTTCCTATGAGGCTCTACAGTCTAACTGACCCAACACTCACGCTAATTGACAAAGCAAGGCACTTGCAGGAGCAGTTTCAATCTCCCTCTTAGTCAAGGACGTGACAAAATACTGAAAACACCCTATAACAGTATCTAGACAGACACATCCTAAATTGTGTGTACATGCATTTTACACAATTTTACAATTTCTACAGAAACCACGTACACAACTTAGTATCTGCTCCTCCTAACTGCAAACTCCCCCTCGCTTGGTGCAGCTGCTCCCCCTAACACCTGCAACAACATTCAAGTAGATATAAAAATTTCTGTTTGGGGTGTTTGAACTGTTCTCCCCCTTTTTATCAGTCATTGACAAAGATAGCATTATAGTAGATATTGACTGAAGTTTAAAGACATGTGGGAGAACCAATCAGAGATCAGTTTAAAGCATACATCATTTTCAGAAGGTATGGATACATATTAGATCAAATAGAACAATGATAAAGTAGATAGAATATTCATGAAAAAAAAAAAACACATGCACTCCATATCAGACAGTAGATATTAGAAATGAGATAAACCAGGGGATCGCAAAGCATAATCATGCAAAAAATAGTGAATTATAACAGCCATGTCCAAATATCCAAAACACATACTGCCACAACAAAAGTAGTTTAACAGTTATCCCAACTAAGTCACAAAGCCCATTTATGAGCACCCGAAAATAACCATCAGTATTTAGCCCAACCGTGGGCATATAAAACCAAAAAAAAAAAACTATGCAAGTTAGAGAACTATCACATGCACCCATGAGAGCGTAGAACATCTAAAAAGATACTAATGTTCATACATGAAAATAAGAGTGAGGTGTGGGTGATAGCATTCAGGGACCAGCATTATGGAGTAGAGTAGGATGGTGTCGTGTCATCTCGACAGCAAGTCATTAAATTAACCAATTGTTGTACAGTCTGTTGTACTCCTTAGACCAGTCATTCCAATATAGTAAGCCTCTCTTGCACTGAGTGGACATCCTTCTAAATTGCTCAAATCTTGTCCAGCTTGAACCATTTGTCATACCTGGGCATTGACGTTAACGGTACTGGATCGGGTCTGGGGGGTTCATCTTTGGCCATTTCAGTCCCTTCTATAGGAGCGTCACTTTCACCTCCAGGTCCTTCTTGAATACCTTCCTCTGGGTCCTCAGGGTACTTGTGAAACCTTAAGTCCATTTTATGAATGTTGATTTTGTTGAAGACTTGGAGAGCGAGTACGAGATCAGTGGTCGTGGGGAAGCCGATGGCGTTGCATATCATGTTGATGATCTAGAGATATGGTAGATGAAGGTACCTAGATGTATGAACGGCATTTACCAACTGATAGACAAGAAGAGTCAGAAGACAGATCTTTGTCCCTTTGGCGATTGAGTACACTAGCATGGTTATAAAACCTGTGAGATCAGACCGGTTGGTACCTCTAGGATATATAGTTGTGGTGAAGATATCATGCAAAAATCAAAATCTTGGTTCCATGTATCGGGATTTCAATGCATTCCCTTTATACCAAGGGATGTCCCTACCATGACAAAGGTACTTAATTACCGTGCACCGAATCTCAACATTTTCGAGGTCCATATCAGGGAGTCCCTTTGGGGCCATGGTCAGTCCGAGGATATTAGCCATTGTAGCAGGCATGATCAGCACATCATCACCATCCAGAGAGACCATAATAGAGGGAGGATCAGACACAGGTGAGTGACACGCGACAAGGAAGTTGCGTGTTCATTCGAGTTGGCATGGCCCACCGAAATCTATAATGAGCAACCAATCGATTGCAGTAAACAGGGATTCCAGATTGTATGGTTTTAAACAATCCTTGTCTACCTTTCTCTTATGGATGAGCTTCCTACCCATGTATTTTGGTGGACATGAAGTTACTCTATCCGGAGGAGGTGTCAGTGGTTCAAACTAGGACCCGCCGCATGGGGTTTGTCGAGATCTTTGACGGGTAGGGGTTCCACGTTTAGGAGCTCTTGCCTTTTCTTTAGAGGCAAGAGTCTTTCATCGAGAAGCTCGGGACGACTCCCCAGGACCCGACACTGAAATTGCGGTGAAGACCGCTTTAGTTGAAGTAGGAATAGGTCAGTATATCCTAAAGGGGGGTGAATAGGACTTTTTAAAAATTTATACGTTATTTTTTAGTCCTATCCCACTAATCCTATCACAGAGTATAAATTAGGATTACTCAAGAATTAACTCTATTGGCTTTCAAGCCTATTAAAAGGTCCAATCACGAACTATTTAAAAGACAAACAATGTAGATGAGATTGTGATGGATATAACTGTGTGTGTGTATAGAATGTGATCATATATAAAGACATGCAAGGCAATCACATAAATGAGAGGCAATATCAAACTCAAACACAGTCATTTTATAGTGGTTCGATGACTAGTGTACTCCACTCCCGGCTTCCACACTCAACCCTTGAGTGACCAAATTTCACTAAGGAGGTTTCCCATGGTTCACCTCAAACCTAAGGTTTTAAATCAGGTTCACCTTCAACCTTTATAGAGGTTTCTATTCAGTTCACCTCAAACCCTGGAGTTTTACTGGCGTACTCCTAACCAGATGTTTATGTCCACACAGGACAAGGGTCCACACAACACACCCTGAGGTTTCTACTCGGTTCACCTCTAACCCTGGAGTTTTGCTAGTGTACTCCTAACCAGATGTTTATACTCTCCACAGAGCAAGGGTCCACACAACGTACCCCGCACGTACACTCCCGTCGGAGGCCTCCTTCGAGGACTTCAAATGGTGAGCAACACTTAAAACCCAATCCTAAAAAGGAATGATCGCAAGTGTCCTTTGGACTCTTAGTACTTACAGATAAGTTGATGAGTCCCTTTCAGCACAATGATGAAGACCTTCTACTTGTTGATGAAGAGTGTTCAGTTCCCTTGATCCAACATGAAGATGTATATATGCTAGGCTTAGGTTGGGTCAAGGTTATGATGGACTACCACTCTCTAAAGGTTTTCCTATAAGGAAGATAGAGAGGTTCCCATCATCTATGCATTCAAGGCATCCCAGCTCAATGATATGTCATTAAAGCAGTAGCTGAAGGATCCTTGAATTCGAAAGTTCATTCCCCATTCCACTCTGTAAGATATTAATGATGAGGGTGGATTGGAGGATGAACTTCCCGAGAGAAAGGGCTTAGGTAAATGATAGGAAGGTTAAAACACACTAAAGCACTCTCTTCTTTCTCTCTACCAGCAATGAAGACAACTCTCTCTATTTATAGGTAAAAGGTTCCAACGGATATAAACGGTCATATTTATGACAGAGTTTGATATCATCGATCAGTCGTCGATATGATCGAGCGTATACTCTCGATTGTATCGGCCGACCTCTCGATGATAAGAACTCAATTGTCATTTCGCTTTAGGAAACCTTCTGCCAACTGGTCGATGGGATCAAGACACACATCGATGATATAGATTTCGAACTCCGATTCCATCGAGTGATGGTTGGATTCTATCGACAGTTGAAAAATAAGAGAGAAGTCTTGAAGAATTCAGGATCACAGATATGATCGGGGAACCAGTTGATGTCATCAGAATTTGTACATCGATCATATTGGTGACCATTCGATGGGATCAAAAATCGTATAGATTTTACATGTAAGCTTGTTGGACGAATTATGTCCTGAATTGATCTAATCGACTTGATCTCAATATGATCGATATATGAATATCGATTTATCGACAGGCACCCCGATCAATATTAAAAGCAACCTGAAATTCATGCTGGACAGAACATGCACTCCACAGTCAATATGATCGACTGACTCCCGATATGATCGATATTTGAGTTCAGATTGAATCGAATAGTCATCGATATATCGAAGCAGATGATAGTTTTCTTTAGAAAAACAGGGGCGCCGGAAGCAGTCTGTCGATACGATCGATCAACCTTAGATATGATCAATTTTTTAATATCGATGATATCGACTCGAAGGTCGATATATCGATAAATCGTCCAGAAGATTGTTTGATTGCTGGACGCTTTTTGTCCTCACTCGATTGTATCGATTGATATGTCGAGAACATCGACAGAGCTGGTCGATCATATCGAAAGGGAAATCGATATAATCGACAGTGTAAGAAAAGCTTAGAAAATTTTCTTTTGGATAAAAAGTTTTCTTACATATAAACCCTAAGATGTTCTAGTTCTTTTTAAGGGTTTAATCACCTAGTTTTTTGGGACATGAGATGTGAGGCTATGATTTACCTTTTGGTGAGCTTCCACACATCCAGATGAGGCAGACGCTTGACTTGATCTTCTTGTTAGGTGTTTTCGTCCAACTGACTCAACATACAACGTAATTGACAAACCAGGGCACGTAATAGGTGCACTTTCAATCTCCCTCTTTGTCAATTACGTGACAAAATCCCCAAAACAACCTAGAAATATATCTAGACAGATATATCCTAAATTATTTGTACATGTATTAACACAATTTTATAAATTCTAAATACCCATGTACACAACAAACAAATTCTCCCCCTTAATTTAAAAACTCCCCCTTTCTTGTTGCGGCTGCTCCCCCTAACACCTGCAACAAAGATATACAATTTTCGCTTGGGGTGTTTTGAATTGTTCTTCCTCTTTTTGTCAGTCATTGGCAAAGGTATAAGACGTGATATTGACTGAAGATGGAAGCATATGGGAGAACCATAGAGAGATAGATGTATATAAATAAAAATATTGTAAAGCATACATCAATGATACCACAGAACATAAATCCATTGAAGCAGTCAGCACAAGCATTGTATAAGTAAATGGAAATCTAAGTAAAATGAGAATTAAGTTCAGCCATATCAACAAAAAGATTTCATTGTCCAGAAAAGTAGGGATACCCAAAATAAGTAAGCAAAGATGGATGCAAGATCAAATGTTTTTGACTAGACACATGGCTCTACCAAAACTGTCTCTTTCTAACACATAGAAGGCCTGCCAGACGTTAGTAGCTCATGAATCTTATCCACAGAGTGTTGGAGGGCTTCCATCCTGTTTTCTATTCCTGATAGTCATTGTTCGCAGTGTTCAAGACGCTCATCAATTCTAGTGAGATTGTTTAAAAGTTGGCTTTCAAACACATGATGTTATTGATTTGTGAGAGAAGCAGGACTATAATCAGGAGTTCGATTGGATCCCCAAAGAATTTCTTCATTAAGTATGGGACCAATATCTTCAACAGGTGGAAGGATCTTTGGATCCGATGAGACAGAAGCATACACTTGTTGCACTGCTTCATGGTCAAACCATTCTTCAGGATATACCGTATCAGTTGTTTCCGACAGACTTTTCCAGTGTGCGAGCTTGCAGATAAGAGATGGAAAAGGCAGAAATTTAAGATGGTCACTTCTGATTACCTTGATCAGCTGGTCTAATATGAAAGTCGGTAAGCATACAGAAATCTCTTGATAGACATCATACAGAATATTGAGAGCAATGGAACTCAGATATGTGCCATTTACATCACAAGGGTACACATTCGTGCTGAAAATACTGTGAAGGAGTCGGAACGAGATTCCTAGGTGTTTTACTGGAAGGATATTGCTATTATTTCTAGGAATTGTCCTACCTTGACACAGTGCTTGTGTAATTTCCTCCCATCTACCCGAATCATTTAGATTTCTATTAGTGACAGGGATTTGAGTCACTTCAATGTTTAGAACATGACCAAGAACAGATGGCGTAATGTACTTGGTGTGTTGCATGAATTTCAGACATATGCAAGGTGGGTAATCTTGGGTAATATGACAACAGTTGAAGAACTGCTGGATCATTTCAAACTATATGGCCCGCCCATGTCAAACATATTCTTCCATCCAATGGTTTCCAGCATGAGATCCACCCCATTGAGTTTAACAGTACTCATGAGAATAGTACGATCAACTATTGTGACTTGTTCCCAGTCCGACTGGTTTTGAGGGGATCTAGAATATTTCTCTTTCTTATTCTTGGAAGATTTTACAAATGAGGGAGCCTTACCTTTTCGTTTAATCATCTTCCTTGTATCACTTAGGTGCCAAAATTTCAGCTAGACGTCACAAACATCAACCAGAGGAACTGATCAGGGCAGATAGCTGGCCTCTTTAAAAGAATTTCCAATCAGTCTTTATATTTGGGTGCTTAAATGTCCATCATATTGTCCAACCTATCGATTGTATTGAGAGGTTATCGATCGATGCTATCGAGATTGTTGTCGATGTTATCCATGGTCACATGACTTTTCACATTCTGAACAGCTATCGATAGTATCGATCTTTAGTCGACGAGATCAAAAAAGACCATCACTTGTTTTGAAAGTATTTGCTACTCAACTGTTTCCTACTTTTAGCATACTATTTTTTAAAAAAAAATACCAGTTCTATAACTATAAATGAGATAATGATCTTATACAAAACTTTCAAAGTCTCCAACCTTAGATGTTCTTTTGAAGGCTCAACAAAATTACATCATTTCAGCAAATCTCCAGATTTTGATGCAAAACCTGGACTAATTTCTTCACTCTCAGCGTTTCTCAATATCACTACTTCCTTTTCCTTCAATAATGTAGCAGTGGTTATTTGTACGAAGACCTTTTATAATTGACTTCCTTGATTGATCTAGAATCTCACATTCTTCTTTGTTGAAATTTACCACATGCCCATTATTACAGATTTGAGAGATGCTCAGTAAGTTATGGGCCAATCCTTTTATGCAAAAAGCATTCTCTTCTTTAAACAGACTAATTCCTTCTATAATTCCCTGACCAATTACTTTAGCAGTGGTTCCATCTCCGTAGGTGGCTATTTCTTTGTGAAGATCCTTATAGTTTGAAAGGAGAGACTTGTCACCTGTGACGTGTCTTGAGCAACCACTGTCTAGGTACCATTTTGCCATATTTCCTGATAAATGATCTGATTGAGTAACAAGGCAATTTATCTTTTCTTTAATCACCCACTTTGTGACAGGAGTTTTACTTGTGGTAGATTTGTTCTTCTTATTTGATTTATCCTCATGACTTAACTGCTCCTCCATCCTGTCAACTATCTCAAGTGGTGATGATTGCACACTTCTGTTATTTAGCTCATAAACTAACTCCTTATTTTTGCAATGAGCTGGGATAGGTTTGGTGTTACTACTGGATGCAATAGATTTTCCAAACGGTTGTGCATCAGTTTTTGTTCTACCCTTTCCATAACCTAATCCCCTTTTGTCTTCTCCATATTTTCCCATTCCTAATAGTTTTTCTAATTTCTCACTACTCTGGGAAAATTTACAGTTTATTTTGGCAATTTCTCTAGATTATTCTAGATCATTTTGAAGTGTATAATTTTTATTCTAAAGAATCAGGTTTTCCTCATTTAGTTCTTTGACTTATTCCTCTAGTTTCTTTGACTCAGATTTCAATGAGTTATTAATCCTTTTAAGTCTATCATTGTCTGAGTGGCATTGCTACAAATCAGTGATTAGATGACTATTGATATTTGAAGCTTTATCCAGATCCATTTACAACAGTTCCTTTTTGTTTTCAACTACTCCAAGTCTTTTGACAACATTAACGCTATGGATATAAAGTTGATTGTAAGCGTTTTGTAATTCATTTTGCTCTTTATCTTCTTCTTCTTCAATTTCCTCATTGTCGGATGAGAATGATTCAGTGGCTAGTCGTTCTTTCTCAGATTCAGTTGGAATGATCGAAGTAGTGGAGACCATAAGTATTTTTAAGGATTTTCTATCTCCATCACTTCCAGAGTCACTGTTTTCTGAATTTGACTCCTCTGTATCATCCCATGTGGTGGCCATCGCCTTGCCCTTGGTTTTTCTGTTTAGGCATTCAGTAAATAGGTGACCATATTCATGACAGGCATAGCATTGTGGTTCTTTGGTCTGTTTACCAAATTTGCCTGCAGAAGGTTTATAGTTCGCCTTTCTACCTCTAGAAGAATGGCCACGATTCTTCTGAAAGAAACTTCTGAATCTTTGTGCTAGCAAGGCCACTTCCTCATCTTCATCTTCTTTTTTGCTCTCACTGTCCTCATGTTTTGATTTCTTAGAAGTTTTAAGGATAGTGTTTTTGGATTTTTGGGGTTGTGTGAAGTGTAGTTCAAAAGTTTGTAGGGAACCTACCAGTTCTTCTACTTTCATCTCATCAATATTCCTACACTCCTCAATTGTTGTTACCTTGGGATTGAAGCGTTCCGGTAAGGATCTTAAGATTTTTCTACATATTTTAGGTGTCGGAACCTTCTCTTCCAATCCACCCATGGAGTTACAAATGATGTTTAATTTTATGAAAAACTCCATAAATGTCTCATGCTCTTCCATCCTGAGATTTTCAAACTGTGAAGTTAAGAGTTATAGTTTAGATCTCTTCACAGTGCTTGTGCCTTCATGCATTGTTTCCAATAAGTCCCATGCTTCTTTAGACGTCCCACACATACTTATCTGATTGAAAATGTCTTGGGACACGGCACAGTAGATGGCGTTCATTGCTTTTGCTTTAGCATTTCGCTGTTCTTTGTCAAACGCCGTCCACTTCTCATTCGGTTTGGGTTTAGCGATTGTGGTTTCATTTCCAAGTACAATTTGTTCCGATGGTACCACATATCCTTTTTCAACTATATCGCAAACTTCATGATCTAAAGATCTCAGGAAGTAGTGCATTCTAGCCTTCCAGTAAGCATAGTTTGATCCATCAAATACTGGAGGTCTAGTGACAGATGAGCCCTCTCCTTTGGCCATATTTCTACTTCAGTCAAGATCACTCTCTTGGCAGTGAAGCCCTTAAAGAGAGACCCTCTCTGATACCAATTGAAATTGCGGTGAAGACCGCTTTAGTTGAAGTAGGAATAGGTCAGTTTATCTTAGAGGGGGGTGAATAGGACTTTTTAAAGATTTATACGTTATTTTTTAGTCCTATCCCACTAATCCTATCACAGAGTATAAATTAGGATTACTCAAGAATTAACTCTATTGGCTTCCAAGCTTAATAAAGGGTCCAATCACAAACTATTTAAAAGATAAACAATGTAGATGAGATTGTGATGGATATGACTGTGTGTGTGTATAGAATGTGATCATATATAAAGACATGCAAGGCAATCACATAAATGAGAGGCAATATCAAACTCAAACACAGTCATTTTATAGTGGTTCGACGACTAGTGTACTCCACTCCTGGCTTCCACACTCAACCCTTGAGTGGCCAAATTTTACTAAGGAGGTTTTCCATGGTTCACCTCAAACCTAAGGTTTTAAATCAGGTTCACCTTCAACCTTTACAGAGGTTTCTACTCGGTTCACCTCAAACCCTGGAGTTTTACTGGCGTACTCCTAACCAGATGTTTATGTCCACACAGGACAAGGGGCCACACAACGCACCCTGAGGTTTCTACTCGGTTCACCTCTAACCCTGGAGTTTTGCTGGCATACTCCTAACCAGATGTTTATACTCTCCACAGAGCAAGGATCCACACAACGCACCCCGCACGTACACTCCCGTCGGAGGCCTCCTTCAAGGACTTCAAATGGTGAGAAACACTTAAAACCCAATCCTAAAAAGGAATGATCGCAAGTGTCCTCTGGACTCTTAGTACTTATAGATAAGTTGATGAGTCCCTTTCAGCATAGTGATGAAGACCTTCTACTTGTTGATAAAGAGTCTTCAGCTCCCTTGATCCGGAACATGAAGATGTATATATGCTAGGCTTAGGTTGGGTCAAGGTTATGATGGACTACCACTCTCTAAAGGTTTTCCTATAAGGAACATAGAGAGGTTCCCATCATCTATGCATTCAAGGCATCCCAGCTCAATGATATGTCAAGCAATAGCTGAAGGATCCTTGAATGCGGAAGTTCATTCCCCAATCCACTCTATAAGATATCAATGATGAGGGTGGATTGGAGGATGAACTTCTCGAGAGAAAGGGCTTAGGTAAATGATAGGAAGGTTAAAACACACTAAAGCACTCTCTTCTTTCTCTCTACCAGCAATGAAGACAACTCTCTTTATTTATAAGCAAAAGGTTCCAACGGATATAAACAGTCATATTTATGACAGAGTTCGATATCATCGATCAGTCGTTGATATGATCGAGCGTATACTCTCGATTGTATCGGCCGACCTCTTGATGATGAGAACTCAGTTGTGATTTCTCTTTTGGAAACCTTCTGTCAACTGGTCGATGGGATCGAGACACACATCGATGATATCGGATTTCGAACTCCGATTCCATCGAGTGATGGTTGGATTCTATCGACAGTTGAAAAATAAGAGAGAAGTCTTGAAGAATTTCAGGATCACAGATATGATCGGGGAACCAGTAGATGTCATTGGAATTTGTACATCGATCATATCGGCGACCATTCAATGGGATCGAAAATCGTATAGATTTTACATGTAAGCTTGCTGGACGAATTATGTCCTGACTCGATCCAATCGACTTGATCTCGATATGATCGATATATGAATATCAATTTATCGACAGGCACCCCGATCAACATTAAAAGCAACCTAAAATTCATGATGGAGAGAACATGCGCCCCACAGTCGATATGAACGACTGACTCCCGATATGATCGATATTTGAGTTCAGATTAAATCGGACAGTCATCGATATAACGAACCAGATGATGGGCGCCGAAAGCAGTCTGTCGATACGATCGATCCACCTTAGATATGATCGATTTTTGAATATCGATGATATCGACTCAAAGGTCGATATATCGATAAATCGTCCAGAAGATTGTTTGATTGCTGGACGCTTTTTGTCCTCACTCGATTGTATCGATTGATATGTCGAGGACATCGAAAGAGCTGGTCGATCATATCGAAAGGGGAATCGATATAATCGACAGTATAAGAAAAGCTTAGAAAATTTTCTTTTGGATAAAAAGTTTTTTTTACACATAAACCCTAAGATGTTCTAGTTCTTTTTAAGGGTTTAATCACCTGGTGTTTTGGGACATGGGATGTGAGGCTATGATTTACCTTTTGGTGAGCTTCCACACATCCAGATGAGGCAGACACTTGACTTAATCTTCTTGTTAGGTGCTGTCGTCCGACTGACTCAACATACAACATAATTGACAAACCAGGGCACGTAATAGGTGCACTTTCAGACACTGCTTCTTTGTCCTTACCCATAACGATAGATTTGGGAAGAACGGACAAAATCCCTCTTTTTAAGGAAACTAAAAATACCTGACCAAAAAGGATAATATCTAGAATGGAAGGAATGGAGGGGTAATACCAGTTTTTGAGGTGACTTCGGGACCCACCGATAGACTCGGCTAAGGGGATGAGTAGAAGAAAAGAAGGGGATGCCCTTTTTCTAAAAATAAAGATTTTTCGCTCAACCACCTTTTATCTGGTGGCAGTTTTCGATATATCGACCAATGTTTCGATGATATCGATGTAACTCCCTCGATGTTATCAAGACCTTCTTCGATATCATTCTCGATCAAATGGCTTTTCATATTCCAGACAGACGTCGATGATATCGACCCTTGATCGATTGATTAGAATGACTTATCGAGATATATATCAAAGATGAATGATTTTCATTTTTCAGCATTCAGCTAACCCTTCATGTATACTTCTAGTTTTTCTACGAATCAATAGTATACACAGTAAAAATTATGTACAATTAATGTACATGTCAAAATTATAAGCATTGGAATGTTTATGCACAAAAGATCGAGGTAAGGAACCTCTGATATATCATTTGAAGCTCAGAAAAATTTGCATCATTTCAGCAAATATCCAGATCTAGATGCATGACCTAGACTTGTCTTTCTATGCTTTGACATTTCAGGGTATAGAGTTCAATTTTTCTTTCACTATCCATTTTGAGACGGAATTCTTTATTGTGGTAAATTTTGTTTTTATATTTATCTCACCCACTTGATCCAGTGATTCCTTCATTGTCTTTCTTTTTAGGTGGTGATGGATGAGTGTTTTTTCTAGATGGACTTTTGACATTCTGTATTTCTCATGCTGGGATGAATTTACCAATATGATTTTGATCAGAGTTATATGAAGTCCTTCTAGGAGTTAAGTATTCAAACTTATAATGACCCATATCACCACATAAATGACAAAATGGAGAAGTTCTCATATTGCTACCTGAAGCAGCAACTTTTTCAGTTGTTGGGGCTTTATTTCCAGTTTTCTTTTTAGTTTTCTCATACCCTAGGCCACTCTTGTCTTTTCCTCATCTTCTCATCCCTAACAACTTTTCTAGATTTTCACCACTATGGGAAAATTTATAATTTATTTCAGTAATTTTTTTAGATTTTTCTAATTCACAATGGAGTGTGTGATTCTCATTCTTGAGTTGCTCATTTTCATCTTTTAATAATTCAACCTGTTTCATAAGCTTTGATGATTCAGTTTTTAAGGATAAATTGTCTCTTTCTAACTTATCATTGTCTAAGTGATATTGTTGTAAATCATTGATTAAATGTGTATTAATTTCCAAGGTTTTTTCCAAGTCTTTTTGTAACAATTCCTTCTTGTTTTCAGACATTTCAAGTCTTTTAAGTATGTGGATGCTATGAATATAGAGTTGATTATAAGCATCTTGTAGTTTATCTTTTTCTATCTCTTCTTCTTCTTCAGTTTCTTCATTATCAAACGGAAATGATTCAGTGACTTGCTGTTCTTCCTTGCTTTCAAATTCCATGGGAATTATTGGAGCTTTAGAGACCATAAGAATTTTTAATGATTTCTGATCTCCATCACTCTCTGAGTCACTAGATTCTGAATTTGACTCTTTTGTATCATCTCAAGTGGCGGCCATTACCTTGTCCTTAGTTTTTCTATTTGGGCATTTAGTAGACAAGTGTCCATACTCCTGATAGGTATAACATTGTGGTTCTTTGGTCCTTTTACCTAATTTTCCTGTAGAAGATTTGTTGTCCACCTTTCTTTCTTTGGAGAGACGGCCACGATTCTTCTGAAAGAGTCTTCTGAATCTTTGTGCCAGCAAAACCACTTCCTCATCTTCATTTTCCTTTTCACTTCCACAGTCCTCATGTATTATTTTCTTTGAAGTTTTTATGATAATTTTTTTAGATTTCTGGGTTTGTTTGAAGTGTAGTTCAAAACTTTGTAGGGAACTTACCAGTTCTTCTACTTTCATCATGTCAATATTCCTACACTCTTCGATTGTTGTTACTTTGGGATTAAATCCTTCCGGTAGAGATCTAAGTATTTTTCTATAGATTTTAGGTACCGGAACTTTCTCTCCTAACCCACCCATGGAGTTACAGATGATATTTAACTTTGTGAAAAACTCCATAAATGTCTCATGCTCCTCCATTCTGAGACTTTTGAACTGTGAAGTTAGAAGTTGTAGTTTGGACCTCTTCACAGTGCTTGTGACTTCATGAGTTGTTTCTAATAGATCCCACGCTTCCTTGGATGTCCCACACATACTTAATTGATTGAATATATCATGGGACACGACATAGTAGATGGCGTTCATAATTTTTTCTTCAGCAGTTTATTTTTCTTTGTCGAACGTCGTCCACTTTTCTTCGGATTTAGGTTTTGTGATGGTTGTGCCACTATCAAGTACAATTTGTTCAGATGGTGACACATATCCACTTTCAACTATATCCCAGACGTCATGATCCAAAGATCTCAAAAAGTAGTGCATTCTAGCCTTCTATTATGCGTAATTTAAACCATCAAATACTGGAGGCCTAGTGACTAATGAGCCCTCTCCTCTGGCTATATTCCAAACTTCAGTCAAGATCAGTCTCTAGGCGATGAAGTGTAAGTGTTATGATTTCGTATCCCTTTGATTATCAAATTCAAATTTTGTGGTGTCAAAACATATATCTATCCTGTATGTCTTGTGTTTTATGTTTGAAGACTATTCATTGCAATCAAGACATATCAAGTCATTGCATTTCAAGACAAGATCTTAAATGAAGAAAGTTTTCAAGATATGAATGAAGAATTCAAGAATAGAAGTTTTCAAGATTGCTTGTTCAAAGATTCGATCAAGTTCAAGTTTAGTAGAAGAGTGTGTCAAGTCAAGATCAAGCTCAAGAAGGCCTACTACAAGATTTGTATATTCTCAAGCTTCTTTTAAGGGTCATCTGAGTGTACGGACTTTAAATGTCCATCTCACTTTTAAGGTTTGTTTGACCTTAGATTGACCTTAGGATGGGCTTTACTGTAGGTCATTCTAGATACATAACTCATATATTTTAATATGCTTGTTTGGAGTGTCCTAAGACCAGTCCTAGGGACTTCAAGACCAGTCCTAGCTTTGCTACGACCAGTCTTAAGTTTTTCAGGACCAGTCATAGGTAGTTGAAGATTTTTAGATCTTTCTGGCTGTCCTACGACTAGTCCTGCATATCCTACGACTAGTCCTGTGAGTTCTACGACTCATCCTTCGACCGGTCGTAGACCTACGACTCAAACTCCAGCAACCATTTTTGGGGTCCTACGACCGGTCGTAGGTGACCCACGACTGGTCATAGACCACCCAGGACCGGTCGTGGAACAGAAAATCTTATCCCGCGAAAATCTTTCAAAAATCTTTGAAGGTACGACCAGTCCTAGGATCCTAAGACCAGTCGTAGACGGGATTTTTTAAGCTATAAATAGAGCACGAACTTCAGAGTTTCAGTACTTCAATTCAATTCTATTCAAGCATTCTTTAGGCTATTCTCTGAGATAAGTTTGTGATTATTTTAAGCTGCTTTGTGCTTATTTAATATTCCTTTTGCTAGCTTATTCTTATTTGATTTTGATCTACATTCCAATCTTATTAGAAAAGGAGAATTTCTGATATTCCTTCTTCTTGGATTCAAAATCAAATAGATCTAGCCCGTTTGACTTAGAACCATTCTTAAAGTGATTATTGGACTTTGAATGTCGAATCGAACTTCTACTCCGATTGGTTCTACCAGGCTTCTTCGAAAGGTGATTCAGGTATTTTACATGTTTTGTAATTTACTTTCTCTGGTTTTTATTTGAGATTCGCTAGAAAAATCTCATTGTATTGGTTATCTGAGGAGAGCCAGAAAACTCAGATTGTGGGGTTTTTGGATTGTGTAAGTCCAAGATCAAAGACACAATTGTGAAGGTTTTAGGTGAACCTGTGAAACCTATTTTGATAGTGCATGCTAATATCCCCTGTGTGAGGATATTAGGAGTGGAGTAGCAATCTGTGTGGCTGTTGGATAACAGTTGGTGTACACAGAGGCAAACCACTATATATCGTTGTGTTGTGGATGTGTTTCACTCTTTCATTCTTTTATTCATTCTGTTTTTTGGAGAGTGTTTGTGGATGAATGTTGTAATCACTTCAAACAAGTGTGGATGAATGTTGTAATAACTTAGGATTTATTTTCTGCAAGTTATTTTAATTTTCTTTCTTATTATTCCTCATTGATTTGTGATACAAAGGACATTCTAGAAATAAGGTTGTCCTACCTTAAACCTCTGGTTTTTGGTGTAAGGTTGTCCTTAGAACTGATAAAGTATCAATCTCTTTATTTTAGGCTATTGTGATTATTTTATATTCAGCATTTTGCTTTATATCTTTTATTATTCCGCTGTTATAAGTTTTATTTGGCATTGCCCTATTCAGCCCCCCTCTAGGGCATATAGCTAGGCCCTTTCAAGTGGTATCAGAGCCTAATAGCTTATGCTTATTGTTTATTTATTGGATTTATTTCCTGAGCTAACAATCTAAGCTATATTAAGATGTCAAATTTTGAAAGCCTATCAGTCACTAGGCCACCACCTTTTAATGGCAGAAACTATGCTTATTGGAAAGCCAAGATGAGGATCTTCCTTAAATCCTTGGATGAAAGTGTGTGGATGGCCACAGTGAATGAATGGAATCCTCCTATCACTGAAGTTGTTAATGACGATGGTTCAAAAACTATGAAAGTAACAGCTTATTCTCTTTGGAGCACACTTCAGAAAAGTGAAAGTAGTGCTAATGCAAAAGTACTAAATGCAATTACTTATGCATTATCACCAGATGAATTTAAAAGAATCATCTCTTGTGAAAATGTAAAACAAGCATGGGATGTATTAGAAATGACACACGAGGGTACATCTATTGTCAAGAAATCTAAAGTCCAACTCCTCACAACTAAATTTGAAGAATTCATATGGAGGAGAATGAGATGTTTATAGATTTCTACACTAGATTGAATGACATTGTGAACTCTATGTGGGGTCTTGGTGATAGAATCCCAGAAAGTAAAGTGTGCACAAAAATACTACATTCACTTCCTGAACGGTTCAATTCTAAAGTGACCGCGATTCAGGAACTTCGTGATACGGATACCATGAGGGTTGAGGAATTAGTTCGTTCACTTCAAACCTATGAGTTATCCTTTAAGTCTCCTAAAGGAAAATCAATAGCTCTCAAATCATCTAAGAATATTTCTCAAGAGAGCACTTCGGATATAGAAAATTCTGAAGATGATATGGCACTTTTAACAAAAAAGTTTTACAAAATCTTCAAAAACAAGAAAAAGGTTGATTTTCAAAAATTAAATGATAAGAGACGATCTAAACCTAGAACTCAAAAATTCTTGAAAGATAGTCAATGTTACAACTGTTAAGAGTATGGGCACTTAGCTAACAAATGTCCTAAAAAGGATAAATCAAAAAAGAAAAGCATGATGGCTACTTGGGATGAATCGTCTAATTCTGAATCCTCTTCTAAATCAGAAGATTCTGAATCCAAATCAGGTGAAGATGTTAAAGCCCTTATAACTCTAGCCAAGATCACCCTTTCAGATAATGATGATATATCTAGTGAAGAAAATCTGAATAGTGATTGCGATAATGAAGATGATCTTCAGGATGCTTATAATGCCCTTTATAAAGAGAGTTGTAAAATTGTTGTCAAGCTTAAATTACAAAAAGAAAAATTTTCTAAGCTTAAGGAAGATTATGAGTCTCTTGTTTTAGAAAAATCTCATATTTTCGACTCTTTTGAAAAGACCAAATGTGATTTAGATTTCAAAACCTCCAAAATTAAAGATCTGAGATCCGAAAATGAGAAACTCAAAAATGAGGTATCTTCCCTTCAGAGTTTGAAAGACACATGGAGATATGCCCATGGTGATCCTAAATTGAAAAAATTATTGTCCGAATCAAGAAAATGTGGCGATCGATCCGGGTTGGGCTATGATAAGAATACATCTCCTAAACAAAAGAACATTACTCCTAAATTTGTAAGAGGAGAGTCTTCAAACTCAAAAGAAAAGAATACTTTTCAAGTTTTTTCCAAAAATTCAAGGACTTTTCAAAAACCTAAAGGTAGCCATGTCAACTTTAATTTTCAAAACTAAAATCCATTGGCTAAAAAAACAATTGATCTTCTCAAGGAGCTATTAAAGTCTAACTCTATAGGTCTCTCCTATAACAATAGATAGAAAAAGACCATCTATATTCCTAAACCCAAAATAGTTCTGAAATGGGTTCCTAAAGTTGCTAGCTTAGTTGCCCACACTGCTTTCAAAGCTATAAGTCATTCAAAGTGGTATCTAGATAGTGGTTGCTCCAGGCATATGACAGGTGACAAAGCTTTATTCACCAATCTTAAAGATATGACTGAAGGGTCAGTCACATTTGGTGATGGAAGCAATTGTAAAATCATTGGCCATGGTACGATTCAACTTTATAACCTTCCTTTGTTTAAAAATGTTTTATATGTTGAGGGCTTAAAACAAAACCTTCTAAGCATTTCTCAGATATGTGATAAAAACCATAGTGTAAAGTTTTCTAATCAAGGTTGTGAGATAGTTAATAAAAGGGGTTCTGTTATATTAACTGGTCGTAGAACTTCTGAAAATTGCTACATTGTTAGTGATGTAAACTCATCTACTCAATCATGTTACATGGTCCATACCGGTGAGACTGAATTATGGCATAAACGCCTTGGACATGTACACTATCAGAACTTATTTAGATTGAACAAAAGAGAACTAATTAGAGGTCTATCAAAATTGTAAAAAGTAGACAAAATATGTGGTGAATGCCAGTTGGGAAAACAGATTAGGAGCTCTCACAAGAAAGTGAACTCCAATACCATATCTAGACCACTCGAGCTTCTCTACATAGATCTTATTGGACCAACCAGATCGGAGAGTCGTGGAGGTAAAAAATGCATCTTGGTTATCGTGGATGACTATACCAGATTCACTTGGGTATCGTTCTTAAAAGATAAAACTGAAACCCTAGATGAAGTGAAAAAGGTCATCAAACGAATCCAAAATGAGAAAGGTTCTCTTGTTAGTAAGATCCGTAGTGATCATGGATCCGAATTCGAAAACAGTAGTTTTGAGAAATTCTGTAGCGATTAGGGAATATCACATGAATTCTCTGCGCCCAAAACACCGCAACAAAATGGTATAGTTGAAAGAAAAAATAGAGTGCTTCAGGATATGGCTAATGTTATGTTGAATAGCATGAAGCTCTCTAGAAATCTTTGGGCTGAAGCAGTTAATACCGCATGTTATATTATTAATCGAGTTTATACCAGTAAATCTGATAATAAGACTGCTTATGAATTATGGTTTGAAAAGAAACCTACTGTCAAATACTTTTGGGTTTTCGGCAGCAAGTGTTATATTTTGCGTGATCGAGAAAATTTGAGAAAGTTTGATACGAAGAGTGATGAAGGTATTTTTCTCGGTTATTCTTTAAACAGTCGAGCTTATAGGGTTCTATATAAAAGAACAGGTGTGATACAAGAGTCCATTAATGTGGTCATTGATGATCATTTGAATACACTAGCTCCGAGTTCAGATGATGAGGAAGCTCTTATTATCAACAATCAAGATACATCATCAAGTCAAAAAGAATTTGAACCAAGGACTGTTAAAGATCATCCAACCAATCAAATACTTAGAAACCCTCTCACTGGAGTTTGTACCCGCAAACAACTTGAGAACATATGTAATTATGTTTGTTTTACATCCCAAATTGAACCGATCAATGTGACAGAGGCACTATCTGACAAAAATTGGATAGTTGCTATGCAGGATGAACTTAATCAATTTGTTCATAATGATGTCTGGTATCTTGTTCCTAGACCTAAAGATAAACACATTATTGGAACAAAATGGATCTTTAAAAATAAGTCTGATGAGCTTGAAAATATTATACGAAACAAGGCCAGACTGGTTGTACAAGGGTACACTCAGATTGAAGGTATCGATTATGATGAAACCTTTGCTCCAGTCGCTCGCCTTGAGTCAATCAGACTTTTTATTTCCATCGCATGCTTTAGAAAATTTAAAATATATCAGATGGATGTAAAGAGTGCTTTCTTAAATGGCGATTTACATGAAGAAGTGTATGTTGAACAACCTTCAGGGTTTGAAGACCCAAAGCTATCTGACCACGTATTTTGTCTCAAAAAGGCTCTCTATGGTCTTAAACAAGCACCCAGCGCATGGTATGAGAAATTGACTAAATTCTTACTTAGTCATAGCTTTCAAGTAGGAAGTGTCGATAAGACGCTTTTTGTTAAGAAGAATAACAATGATATTTTGATGGTTCAAATATATGTTGATCATATTATTTATGGATCTACTTGTTCTAACATGTTTATTGAGTTTGCAGAGTTAATGAAATCAAGGTTCGAAATGAGCATGGTTGGCGAACTTAATTATTTCCTAGGGTTGCAAGTAAAACAACAACCTGATGGAATTTTCATTTCCCAGCCCAAATATGCTTCAAATTTAGTTAAAAGGTTTGGATTTGAGAATGGTAAGAACTTTGATACTCTTATGAGTACAACATTAAGACTCTCAAAAGACTCTACAGGTAAAGATATAGATCCTAAACTATATCGCAGTATGATTGGTAGTTTGTTATATCTTACTGCAAGTAGACCTGATATTGCATTTAGTGTTCGAATTTGTGCATGATATCAGTCTAATCCTACTGAATCACATCTTACTGCTATTAAACAGATTATTAGATATGTCGCAAGTTCTATAAATTTGGGTCTATGGTACCCTTTCGATACTAGTGTTCAATTAGCGGGGTACTCAGATGCTGATTGGGCTGAAAATATTGATGATAGAAAATCAACTAGTGGTGGTTGTTTTTACATTAGAAATTGCTTAGTTTCTTGGTTCAGTAAGAATAAAAGTTCAATATCGCTCTCCACTGCTAAGGCTGAGTATATTGCAGCTGGATATGCATGTACTCAACTTGTTTGGATGAAACGCATACTTAAAGATTATGGAATTAATCAAGATTCAATGATCTTATATTGTGATAATTCCAGTGCTATAAAAATTTCCAAAAATCTAATCCAGCATTCACGTACTAAGCATATTGACATTAGGTATCATTACATACGTGAGTTGGTTGAAGAAAAAGTTATTTCTTTGGAATATATATCAACCAAAAATCAACTTACTGATATATTTACTAAACCACTCGATAAAAACAGGTTTAATAAATTGAAATTTGATCTGGGTATGTTCATTTTACATTGAATATTCTTGCTTGCATCATAGTGTATTATATTTCATATTATATTTGTTTTAATTTTAAATTTATTTATTTTTTTTATTTTTTTTGCATAAAATGTGTATTTTTGGTCGATACTCGACCGGTCGTGGATGTACACGACCCGTCGTGGTATGACTGGTCGTGCACAGCACTCGACCGGTCGTGGTACTCGTGAGCATGATATAATTTGGGAAAAATCCTCTTCTTCTTCATTTTCACTTCCACCTTTGACGAGTCGTGGCTCGACCAGTCATAGGATTTCTTATTTTTCTTCAAGGTAAGTCCTATTTCATCATTTTTCTTGAAGATTCATGCTCTCTATGCTTTGATTTTTTCATAGTATAGCTAGATTTCATCTCTTGTTGGGTTTTTTCAAGGATTTCCTCTCATTTTGCTGATCTAGAGAAAACCCATCTTTCTTTTGTGCATCTTTCTTGCTCTTTGTATATCTTTTTGAATATGGATGCTAGAGGGAAAAAGAAAACATCCCGTGGTCCATCTTCATCCAGATCTGCACCGATAACTAAACGGCACCTTCGGTCACCCGAAGATGATTCTTAAGATGTAAGAGATTTACGTGTCTGTAACATTATCGTTGAGCATACTGCTGATCTCAATCACATTGCTCCATATGGTGTTGTCCCCCTCCTTGATTCTGTTGGCTGGACTAACATTTTGCTTTGGGCTGGGCCTGCATACCAGTCCATTGCCCAATCAATGGTTGCATGCATCTCTAAATTTTCTCTTGATAATTTAACATTTTCAATTGATACAAGAGAAGGAAAGTTTGAAGTAGACTGTCATTTGATATCAGGTATTATGGATATACCTGTTAATGATGAAGGAATACCGATTCATACTTTATATGACAAACCATCTGAATCAGAAAAATACATATTAACTAGAGATTTGTGCAAAATTGATGCACAATGGACTCACAAAAGGAATGCGCTCCCTGCAAAGTATTTGTTACCTAGTTACAAAGTGTTCATCGTTTCTTCATTTCAAATGTATATCCTCGGTCCGGTAATAAAATCAAGTTAACTTCTTTCATGGTTTGTGTGTTGCATTCTATTGCTTCTGGTACCAAGGTCTGCCTTCCTTCTTTGATTTGTTATTTCAGGTCATAGTGATATTCCGTTCGGTTATCTTATGACTGTTTTAGCCACTCACATGCTTATCGATAAACCTGTTAATGAGGCACCAATTCATCATCTTATTTTCAATAATTTGAATCTTAATAAGATGAAATTAAATCTGCTCCCTGTCCAAATTGATGTTGGTGGTGATGGTGGTGAAGCTGGAAACGAAGAGGAAGCTGGCGATCTTCCACAACAAGATGTTAATATGGATGACTTATTTGATGATATAGAAACTGATTCACCTAATGATCCAGATTATGATCCACCTAGATATGATGCACGCCTTCGTGCATTGGAGGAAAAGGTTGATAACATGAGTATAGCCCATGATATGCAATTTAAGTACATGCGAAAATATCTTCGTCACATAAATAGGGGCTTACACCAGATTGATCCGACTATCCCTGCTCCCTCCTCTAGATCAGATTAGGTGAATTATCTTCTGGATAGCTTTATATTTTGGATATGTATTATGGATTCTGGTTTGATAACATTATCTTTTGGATATTGTATTTTGGATTATGGATTTTGGCTTGATACTTCAGGTTTATATTATGTCCTCTCATATCTCTTTCTCATTATCTGCTTTTTATTTTCTATGTTCTCTTTCCTATTGTGCCTTTCCCTTGTCATTTTGTGACAAAAAGGGGGAGTAGTAAGAGAGCTAAATGCTAAAAAGGGGAGTAATATGCAAAGGGGGAGTAAATTTGTTTGAATTGTTTGATTGAGAAGGATATGTGGATTGAAGTCTTGAAATTTTCATGTTGTGTACTGTTTATATGAGCAGTATTCGTATTACTCAGGGGGAGTATAGTATTTTGTGATTTCATGGTTCATCATTCCTTATTATCTTCTTAGCTATGTGTTGTGTCATAAATTTGACAAAGGGGGAGATTGTAAGTGCTATGATTTCATATCCCTTTGATTGTCAAATTTTGTGGTGTCAAAACTTATATCTATCTTGTATGTCTTGTGTTTTATGTTTGAAGACTATTCATTACAATCAAGACATATCAAGTCATTTCATTTCAAGACAAGATCTTAAATGAAGAAAGTTTTTAAGATATGAATGAAGAATTCAAGAATAGAAGTTTTCAAGATTTCTTGTTCAAAGATTTAATCAAGTTCAAGTTTAGTAGAAGACTGTGTCAAGTTACGATCAAGCTCAAGAAGGCCTACTACAAGATTTGTATATTCTCAAGCTTCTCTTAAGGGTCATCTGAGTGTACAGACTTTCAATGTCTATCTCACTTTTAAGGTTTGTTTGACCTTAGATTGACCTTAGGATGGGTTTTACTGTAGGTCATTTTGGATACATAACTCATATATTTTAATATGCTTGTTTGGAGTGTTCTAAGACCAGTCCTAGGAACTTCAAGACCAGTCCTAGCTTTGCTACGACCAGTCTTAAGTTTTTCAGGACCAGTCCTAGGTAGTTGAAGATTTTTGGATCTTTCTGGCTGTCGTACGACTAGTCCTGGACATCCTACGACCAGTCCTGTGAGTTCTACGACTCATCCTTCGACCGGTCGTAGACCTACGACTCAAACTCCAGCAACCATTTTTGGGGTCCTACGACCGGTCGTAGGTGACCCACGACCGATCGTAGACCACCCAGGACTGGTCATGGAACAGAAAATCTTATCCCGTGAAAATCTTTCAAAAATCTTTAAAGCTACGACAAGTTCTAGGATCCTAAGACCAGTCGTAGACGGGATTTTTAGGCTATAAATAGAGCACGAACTTCAGAGTTTCAGTACTTCAATTCAATTCTATTCAAACATTCTTTAGGCTATTCTCTGAGATAAGTTTGTGATTATTTTAAGCTATTTTATACTTATTTAATATTCCTTTTGCTAGCTTATTCTTATTTGATTTTGATCTACATTCCAATCTTATTAGAAAAGGGAAATTTCTGATATTCCTTCTTCTTGGATTCAAAATCAAATAGATCTAGCCCGTTTGATTTAAAATCAATTAGACTTAGAACCATTCTTAAAGTGAGTATAGGACTTTGAACGTCGAATCGAACTTCTACTCCGATTGGTTCTGCCGGGCTTCTTCGAAAGGTGATTCAGGTATTTTACATGTTTTGTAATTTACTTTCTTTGGTTTTTGTTTAAGATTCGCCAGAAAAATCTTATTGTATTAGTTATCTGAGGAGAGCCAGAAAACTCAGATTGTGGGGTTTTTGGATTGTGTAAGCCTGAGATCAAAGACACAATTGTGAAGGTTTTAGGTGAACCTGTGAAACCTATTTTGATAGTGCATGCTAATATCCCCTGTGTGAGGATATTAGGAGTGGAGTAGCAATCTGTGTGGCTGTTGGATAACAGTTGGTGTACACAGAGGCGAACCACTATATATCGTTGTGTTGTGGATGTGTTTCACTCTTTCATTCTTTTATTCATTTTGTTTTTTCGAGAATGTTTGTAGATGAATGTTGTAATCACTTCAAGCAAGTGTGGATGAATATTGTAATAACTTAGGATTTATTTTCTGCAAGTTATTTTAATTTTCTTGCTTATTATTCCTCATTGATTTGTGATACAAAGGATGTTCTAAAAATAAGGTTGTCCTACCTTAAACCTCTGGTTTTTGGTGTAAGGTTGTCCTTAGAACTGATAAAGTATCAATCTCTTTATTTTAGGCTATTGTGATTGTTTTATATTCAGCATTGTGCTTTATATCTTTTATTATTCCACTGTTATAAGTTTTATTTGGCATTGCCCTATTCACCCCCCCTCTAGGGCATATAGCTAGGCCCTTTCATGAAGCCCTTAAAGAGAGACTTGCTTTGATACCAATTGAAATAGCGGTGAAGACCACTTTTGTTGAAGTAGGAATTTGCCAATATGTCCTAGAGGGGGGTGAATAGGACTTTTTAAAGTTTTTACAGTTTATTTAAAAATCCTATTTCACTAATTCTATCAATATGCAATTATCAGGATTACTCAAATGTAGCTCTACTGGCTTCCAAGCCCGGTAGAGGATCCAATCACAAACTATTCAAGAGATAACAATATATAACCTAGTTTATGATGGATACGACTGTGTATGTGTGTGAGGTGTGATCTCAGATATACAGATATGAAAGTATTGAAGTAAATCACACACACAAAAGAATATCAATTGCAAACACAGTTACTTTTATAGTGGTTCGACTACTTGTCTACTCCACTACCGGTAACCGCACTCAACCCTTGAGTGTACTAGATTTCACTAAGGAGGTTTCACAGTGGTTCACCTCAAACCTAAGGTTTTAAATCAGGTTCACCTTCAACCTTTAAGACCTACACTGAGGCTGATTGTTTATGCTCTCATTAGAAAGGGTCAACACAATGCACACACTTTTAGACACACTGGCCAAGGATCTTCCACAAGACCCTAACTGAGGTTTTACGCGGTTTACCTTAAACCCAAGGTTTCACACAGTAAACCTCAAACCTAAGATTTTAACTGGTTCACCTTCAACCAGATGTTTATTCTCTCCACAGATCAAGGGTCCACACAATACACCCACCATGTACACTCCTGTCGGAGGCCTCCTTGAGGACTTGAAAGGGTGAGAAACACCTTAGACCCAATCCTACAAAGGAATGATCAAAGGGTCCTTTGTACTCTAGATACTTACAGATAAGTGGATGAGTCACATTCAGCACGTTGACAAAGATCTCCTCCTTGTTGATGATGAATCTTCTACTCCCTTGATCTGTAACACAAATGATGCACCAATAAATGGTGATGGGTTGGGTCAAGGTTATGATGGAATCTTACCCTCTAAATGTTTTCCTATCAAAGAGATAGAGCAATTCCAATCATTAATACATTCAAAGCATCCCAGCTTAATGATTTGCCATTAAAGTAGTAGCTGGAAGATCCTTGAATGTGAAAGTTCATTCCCCAATCCACCCTATTGAATATCAATGATGAGGGTGGATTGGAGGATGAACTCCCTTAAGAGAAAGGGCTTTGGGTAAATGATCTAAGGTTAAACACTCAAAAGCACTCTCTTCTTTCTCTACCAGCAACTAAGGTCAAGCTCTCTTTGAATAGGCAAAAAGATTTCAACGGATATAAAACGATCACATTTATGACAGAGTTCGATATCATCAAGCAGGGTCGATATCATCGAGCATATACTCTCGATTGTATCGATGGTCCGCTCGATGACACAAACTCAATGTCATACGCTTTTGAAAATCTTTTGCCAGTTGGTTGAGGGAATTAAAACTCGTGTCGATGCCATCAGGTTTTGAACTCTGATATTATCGATACGAGGATCGATTCCTCGATATTTACAAAATGAGAGAGACTGGCTATGAGATTTTTCAGGTCATTAGATATGATCGAAGGACACTCGATATCATCAGAATTTGAATGTCGATGATATCGAAGGTTGTGTCGATGCATCGATAAATCCAAGGATTTTATCAGTGAGCTTGTTGGATAGTTTATGTCCTTTCTTGATGCAATCTATATGGCCTCGATATCATCGATATTTGAATATTGATTCTATCGAGTGAACCCCAATCAGAATTGAAAACCACCTAAAAAATGTTACCAGAAAACTTCGCACCCATGACCGATATCATCAAGAGTCATCCGATATCATCGAGATTTGAACTCTGATGGTATCGAGGATGGCTTCGTTATATCAAAGTATATATGATTTTCTTAAGTAAAAACATGGGCACCGAAAATCTTCTTGTTAATATTATCGATTCACCTTCGATTGACTTGAGATTCAAATATCGATGATATCGATAGGTATATCGATACATTGATAATTCCATCCAGATATGTATGTGGTTACTGGACACTTTTATCCTCATTCCGATAAAATCAATTTTTCATCGAGGACATCGACAGCGCAGGTCAATCATATCGAGACTTGTATTGATACAATCGACAAAGCAAGAAAAACTTAGAAATTTTCTATTTTTGAAAAAGTTTTTTCACTTATAAACCCTATAATGTTCTAACTTGTTTTAAGGATTTTATTGACCTTGTATTTTGGGACATGGGATGTGAGGCTTAGATTTACCTATGGTAAGCTTCAACACATTCGGTTGAGGCAAACACTTTAGATTGATCTTCCTATGAGGATCTGTAGTTTGACTGACCCAACACTCATGCTAATTGACAAACCAGGGCACTTGCAAAGGGACTTTCAATAATCTGTAAATAAACATCATGATGGGGTCCATGGAGAATGGCCCCATCATGGGATGAACATATGAATCATGGTGGGTCATCGGCCCCACCTAGGGTCCAAAGTGAGATCCATACCATCAATTGGTATGCCCCACTTGGCCCATCATCAAAATCACTACTCTAGTCCTATAAACACCCACCGGTTATGCTTCTTCTTGGCTCCTTAGGATGTTAATCTCCTTGGCTTCTTTAATGGAGGATGATGAAGATTGAAGGGCGGAGATGAGAGTTTAGGGGTAGGAAGTGGGCCACACACTTGGATCTTTCTCTCCTTGGAAGGCTTAGACTTCCACGCTCTTTGGTTGCTTAAAAAATGGTAAAGAGAATGAGAGGGGGAGAGGATGTGACGGGATGAAAGAGATGCGTTGTGTGTAAGAAAGGAATGTGTGTGTGTAAGAAAGGGATGGGTGGAGTGAGAAAGAGTTGACTTTGGGGATGGCTTGTGTAAGAGAGGGATGGGTGGAGTGATGGGTTGTACTTGACTTGTACTTAATTGATTGATGTGATAGATTGGGTAGAGATTCTCTCGGGATTCACTACACTTGGTGTTTCTTCGAGATAAACGTGGGCCCACAACTTCAAGTTTAGGTATCATATCGATGTGTAAGTCGCTGCATTAGAACCGTGGCGACTACACGATCGTAATGGTAGAAGTCTTGGGTTGGGTTGACTCAAATCTTCGAGATGTGACTTGAGGTCATATGCAAATACCGACTATAGGTCACGAGTTGTCAGAATTTGACGGAAAGGCTCACGAAAGTCTAAGAAACGGTATGGACTAGGATGAGGGCCTTACAGCTCTCCCCTCCAAATAAAAATTTCATCCTCAAAATTTACAATACAGGAAACTAGACATAACTCATAAGAGATTAGAAAATATAGCATCATATATAATCAAAGGCAACATACAAGATACATCATATAATCAATCATCAAAGAGATGGGGATAATGCTCGCGAATCTCTACCTTGTGCTCCCAAGACACCTCCTCAACAGAATGGTGACCCCACTAGACCTTCACCAAAGGAATGACCCCAATCTAGAGGACCTGCTTATTCCGATTAAGGATACGAACTAGCTGCTCAATATAAGAAACTTCCTCATAAACCTTTAGCAGTTGTTACTCAATAACAGGAACGAGGTCTGACCCACACTTCCCCTACATAGAGACATGGATAATGTTGTGAATGCTAGACAACTGAGTGGTAAGGTAAGCCTATAAGCCACAACGCTAATGTCCCCAGTGATCTCGAAAGGTCCAATGAATCTCAGAGAAAGCTTACCCTTCACTCCAAATCAAACCACACCCTTCATGGGTGAGACCTTGAAATACATACGGTCTCCAATTGTGAACTCTAATGGGTGACGCTGACAATTAATAGAACTCTTCTACCAGCTCTGAGTTATACGTATCCTCTGCCTGATGATATCGATAGCCTCTGACATCTTTTGTATAAGCTTGGGACCTAGAAGATGCTGCTCCCTAACCTCGGTCCAACAATTCGGTGACCTACACTGTCTGCTATATAATGCCATGAAAGGAGACATGCCAATGGTCGTCTAATAGCTATTTTTATATGAAAACTAAGCCAATCGCAGGTGCATTCCTAGCTACCCGAGAAGTCAATCACGCCGACCCAAAGAATATCCTTAAGGATCTAGTTGAGCCTCTCGGTCTGTCCATCGGTCTGCAGATGATACGCTGTACTGAACTACAAGGCAGACCCCATCGCCTTTTGGAAGCTCCTCCAAAATTAAGACGTGAACCTCGGTACTCGGTTAGAAATGATCGAAACTAGAACACCATGTAGTCTCACAATCACCTAGATGAATATCCTGTCAAGCCGGTCTAAAGGTCAGGTCGCACGAATCATAAGAAAATGTGCCAACTTCGTTAAACAATCGGTAACAATCCAAATGGCGTCATGATCGCACTGAGTCCTCGAAAAACTCATGATAAAAATTATGGATACATGCTCCCACTTCCACATCGGGATGTTCAACGACTACAATTAACCGGGGGGTCTCTGATGATCGGCCTTGACACGCTGGCACATGTCACACTCGGCCACAAAACTGGTAATCAGACGCTTCATCCCCACTCAAAACTACTACCTCCTCATATCATGATACATTTTCATGAAGCCGGGGTGGATAATAACTCTTGATTGGTGTGCCTCAATTATCAGATCTCTACGCAATTTTGGAACGTCTGGGACACACAATCGGCCTTTGAAATAAAGTCCACCATCATAACTAATTACCAATCTGACTGCCCCTCTGATGCGTCCCTCGATTCGGTAACCCTATAATGACTCGTTGTCTACTGAGCCTGGATCACTCTTGTGACAAGAGAGAGTTGAATCGACAGGCTCGATAACTAAACGATAATAGACTACAAACCAACGTTGAAGTCATACTCTGTTAAATCATTGAGCATCCTCTACCCTAGACCATCATATGCGCCACCAGGCCCCATGGCTGATGGCTAAGAGCATTCGCCACCATGTTTTCCTTGTTAGGGTGGTACTGAAGATCGAAATTACAGTCCTTCAGGAGCTCCATCTAGCTTCTCTACCTCATGTTCAACTCAGACTGCAAGAAGAGATGCTTCAAGATCTTGTGGTTAGAGAAGAGCTCGAACCTAACCCCATAAAGATAGTGCCTCTACACCTTCAGTGGAAAGACAACTGCAGCCAATTCTAAACCATGTGTGGGATAGTTCTACTCATAGATCTTGAGTTGGTGAGACGCAAAGGCCATCGATTTTTCATGCTACATCAAGATAGCACCTAAACCAATATGTGAGCATCAATAAAAACCACGAATCCTTCACGTGAAATGGAGGATTTGAGGAGATAGATTGATGATCTGTTGAATGTAGGTTTCAGACGACCGAGTGTATCTCCGTGGGGAGCACCTGTGTTATTTGTGAAGAAGAAGGACAGATTGTTGCGATTGTGTATTGATTATTGCAGGTTGAATCAAGTGACAATGAAAAATAAGTATCTCTTGTCCAGGATAGATGATCTGTTCGACTAGTTGAAAGGGGGCATAGTATTTCTTGAAGATCGACTTACAGTCCGGGTACCATCAGTTGCGCGTCAGGGATGAACACGTGTAGAAGATGACATTCAGAACCAATTTTGGGCCCTACGAGTTCCTCATGATGTCATTCAGACTTACAAACGCACCGACAGTGTTCATAGACCTCATGAATCGGGTGTTTCAGCCATACCTGTAGAAGTTCGTCATCATATTTATAGATGAAATTTTGATATACTCTAGGAGTCGAAAGGATCACGAAGAGCACCTGCGAGTAGTCTTCGATACTCTCAGGAAGAACCAGTTATTTTCTTAGTACAAGAAATGTGACTTCTGGAAGGAAGAAGTTAAGTTACTAAGACATGTTGTGTATAAGGAAGGTATCACTGTGGACCTTGCTAAGGTGACCATAATTTAGGACTAGGAGTAGCCCGGTTCGGTTACAGAAGTGAGGAGTTTTTTGAGACTTGCTGGCTACTATCGCTGATTCATTAATGATTTCTCCAAGATAGCTAGACCGTCGTCTCAGCTGACGTAAAAAGATCTTAAGTTTGCCTAGAATGAGAAGGCAGAAGCAGCCTTTCAGGAACTAAAAGACAAGTTGACATATGCACTCATGCTAGTATTACTAGAGAAAGGGGTAAGATATATGATATACACCGACATGTCTCATGTTGGTTTGGGTTGTGTTCTTATGCAGAAGGATAGAGTGATCGCCTATGTCTCGCGGTAGTTAAGAAAGCATGAAGAAAACTACCCTACGCATGACCTGGAATTGGCAGCAGTTATCTTTGTAGTAAAGTTCTGGAGACATTTTCTCTACGAAGAGGAATTCAAGCTCTTTTGCAACCACAAGAACCTCAAGTACATATTCACAAAGAGGGACTTGAAAATGAGGCAGCGACGATGGATGGAAACCTTGAAAGATTTCAAGTTTGAGGTCTCCTACCATCCTGGTAAGGCTAACCTTGTGGCAGATGCGTTGAGCCATAAGAAAATAATAGATTTGTGGCTCCACTAATGATTGAAGAATAGAACATGGTAGAGTTTGTGCGAGACTTCGAGCAAAATCTTACAGTAGATGAGCCATTCGGGAGTGTCTCACATATTCGTATACAGCCACTTATTGATAACCGGATCATTGTGGCTTAGAGAGAAGATAAATGGTTGGTGAAGATGAGGAAACGAGCTAGTGACAATGAAGACTCTGAATGGAGAGTTGGTTCGGATGGGGGTTTACGTTATCGTGACCGCGTATGCGTCCCAAATCTTCATGACTTGAGAAAGGAAGTTCTCGAAGCTGCTCACAATTCGAAGATGGAGATGCATCCTGGAAGTACAAAGATGTATTGAGATATGAAGCATTCGTACTGGTGGGACAATGTAACACCCCGGATTTTGGCCAACCTGGGATTAGACGTCCTTAGGCAATGGGTCAACTAAAACACCTGGAGAATCGCTCAGAACCCAATTCCATAGCCAAAGAAACCACTTAGGATTAATTCCTTTAGAAACTAAGCATAATTTAGCTAGTGCAATGCTAGAGTAGCTGGGAAACAGTCCCTGATCACTTTAAATATGTTCTACAAGACCTAAATCGAGTAGAACCAATGACTCTATAATACTCTATAACCTTGGATCAAACTCTAAGCCGGTTTGTTCTCTGGACCTCTTTGAAACTTTGTATTGGATCTAGACCGCGCGTCGAAAGTCCGATACCTACTATCTTAGACCGTTAGGACCGCCTAGCTGGACTTGACAATCATTTCGAAAATCAAGTCCAACCGACATTCGCAGGCTATTTCGTTGAGCCTGGACCGAAGAGAGTGAGAATAGGGCTAGATTTGGAATTTGAAATTCAAATCTGGCACACGACTTGACGCATCAGTATTAAGCGTTCTGACCGTCAGAATTCAGCTAAATTACACCCTTGGATCATGAAAAAATTCTATTTCATATCATGAGACTTGCAGACCTGATCTACGTGCGGTGACCGCTAAACTGAAACTGGACCGCCACGTACGATCTTCGAACCCTACCAGATTGAAAACTTGATGTATGCTAGATCCAGTATGCATGAGCTTAAGTCCGACCGCATTTGGCCAGGGGACCTCCAGAAATGCTCTTTTGGACCGAAACAGCCCTGATTTAGATAAACCTCAAGTGAACTTTGTTCCCGAGCCTATTTCGGGCATTTTTGTGCTTATAAAAGGGGTTGAAACCCTCACTCCTCTCTCCCATCCGAATTTGAGAAAAATCCTAGATTGGGAGAGAGAAAAGGTAAGAGTTTGTGAGAGAAGGTGGGAGGGATTTTCCTGCCACCTGCTGCTGCTGCTGCACGTGCTTAGGCGACGCACTCCAATCACTTTTTCGACGATTCTAACACACTTCTAGGTAAAGAAAACCCTAACCACTTGCTGATTTAAGCTTCTGTCAATTTCATTAGCGAAGTAGCTTATGTAGCTTGTGTATTAGGTCGCCTGATCGCCGTAGACGAAGCGTATACGCTCCGTTCGAAACGATACATATATAAAGTGAAAGGTGCGGATATTAGACGCTTTGATTGACTATTTTCAACACTTTCAATGTCGTTTAATAGTAGATTATCGATGGCAACGCCGTTTGACATGTACAACATGTTGTCCGTTTCCTATTTCGTAAACCGACGAAGAATATGAGATTTAGGGCATTTTAGTCATTTGTAGGAAGTACTGTTTTCATTCATAATTTGCTGACGTGATTGACATGGCTTCTTATCGCATTAGAATACTAGGAATGCCTGCATAATTAGTTTGGCAAAGAGATTCACCAAAATGCTCACTTTGAGTCGACATACTATATGTAGACTTAAGTGTGTAGTTTAAGTGTTTTTATAAATGCTTGTATTAGTATGTATTGAATTAAATGGTGTTATGATTTAGTTTGAGATTGATTTCTCAACTAATATGCTGATGTAAATGATTTTCTACATGTTAGCTATATGCATGATTTCATTATATGTATGAAATGCATATGCTTGATGTTTCACTTAAGTGGTATGTTATAACATGTGCTTGATGATTTCCTTATGATTTAGTTTGAGATTGAATTCTCAATTAATATGTTGATGGAGATGATTTCGTATATGTTGGCGATATGCATAATTTCATTATATGTGTGAAAGACATGTGTAAGATGAGTTACTTAAGTTGTACGTTATAGCATGTGTTAACATGCTCACATGTTTGTATTCCATTTTCAATACTCTTACCTGATTGCTAATGTGGATTCATAATTGTTTGGGACTATACTTAGTCCAGACAGTCGGTAACAGAGAAAATTCGTGGCTAGCTGGTATTTGCCACGAAGGATGCGTCGATGAACGCGAGTCGTGTTTGGAGTTAGCGGCAGTGGTTAGGCCACGCGAAGTGTTTCACGCACTTCATGTCGTTCGACTTGCGATGCGCTCATGCTAGTCGAGCCCGTCAAGTAACCCGAATGGCCGTTGTATGTTCACCCTGCATGAGTCATAACTGCTTGAACCTAGGGTACTGAACTTACCATTGTAAACCCTGTCAACCATGGTACTTTGATCCACGAAGACTCATGAGCCGGGCATGGTGGTATGGGACACCGTGGTCGAGTTGTCGGCCTACGCTGGGGCCACAAACCTCCCCGTAGTGACCAGTGAGCACCTATGTCTCGTGAGCAGATTATGGTGGTATGGGACACTATATTCTTACTGTCGGCCTACACTGATCAAGCGACGAGTCCTTTGTAGTGACCGCAAGCGTATTCTGAGTCTACGAGAGGCGACGACCCTTTCGTAGCAGTAGAGTACAGTAAGCCTGTATTGATAAGGTGATGGGGGAGGGAAGCAACGAGTGCGTGCAATAGCCCTGACTGCCCTTGCAGCGACCTACAAAATATACCTCGTATGAGATTACTAGGAGTGACGACCCTAGACAGGATCTGTGTTGGGATTGATATAAGGGAAGTACCTTAGTTTCTCAATCCTGCTGTTTGAATGGACTAATAATAACTTGGCAATCATATCACCATTACATTGCATGTGCCTAGAAGATGTGTAGCACTGAGCGGAATGCACGCATGCCGCGGGCGTTAGATGGTGCCGTATACGGGAGAACGTCGGTGAGGGCATCCATCATGTCATGTCATAATTGCATTAACAACAGTATTAGGAATGTTTGAATTACTGCTTTACTATTATCGCATGATTGATTTGATAACATGCTAATCTCTGCTCTCTTATCCCACTGAGTTAATCACTCACTCCCACGTTACGGGATGGTGTTTCCGGACACCCACCAGTCCCTTTTTGTGATTGCAGATGATGGCGCTGCTTGAGAAGTGGAGCTAGACTTGATGATGATGAGGAGGATTCCTCCTTTATGCGTATTCTGATTGACGGGATTACAGGGAGGATGATTAGATACCTTGACACATGTCATTTTATATTTTAAGAACACTCATGTATATCCTTTTGGTTTACTTTTGGAGTATACATGTATGTATATAACCTGGTAACATATTCACACTCTGGAGACATACAACAGTTTATATATGTTATACATACTATCACAGTCTTCTGTTGAGGGTCAAATATTGCATATCAGACCCCAGTTATTACCTGAATTTATGAACATGATGCTGTCTAACAGCCTGTGTTTATTGTATTTGTGTTGCAAGGTGATTTTACGAGCCTGGATTGAAAAAGGAGCTTAAAGCATGAATTTAACACTCTGATGACACCAGAAGTAAGGGATACAACCCTGGGGACCAAGATCAACGCCTGAGATCCACAAAAATCGAAGAACTGAAGCTCAAGTGGCTTGAAGGACGTCCAGAATGCAAGATCACGAGGTTCCTACCATCCGTTCGGCTCGAAACTTCATACGTCTCCTGAGGACCATAAATTAACCGTACACGACAAAAATCATCCATTGGATCAATGTGAAAGTGGCCTAATGGGCAGCTCAGCCCATCAATCTTCAATTTGGGGCCCACCTGCTATGTGGATACGCTTCAAATTTGGTCCCTACGGTTAAAAGGAGATGGTGAAGAGGATGGACGGAATGGATTTCACATAAACATCACAGTGGACCCCACGTGCAACGTGCGTGTACACAGCACGTCCGCACGCGAGCCGCACCGGATCGGGAAGTAAGTTTAAAGTCAGCTTGCCCGACTATTCACACCAGCAACAGCGGACGCTAGTGCGTCCATCGGTCTCTCATAGTGGGGCCCATTACGCACTCAAATACACGATCTAGACCGTTCATTTGTCCTGTGGGGCAACCAACATCCACACCTAAGTGTCCCTTCTCCACCATGCAAGCGATTGTGTGGAGTTCTCATCCAAAACGCAGGATGAACGGTGTAACGTGAAGTTTTGTGGGTCACATTGAAATCAAACTGGACTTTGCCTTCCTGGATGATTTTTTCGTCCTGAAGCCAATGGACGGTGTGGATTTTCAAAAAGAAAGCTAAGTGGACCCCACCGATCATCACAGCAGCGTACGCAAGCTCTGTTACGTAACAGAGCTTGTGAAGGAATCTAGTGGGCCACCAACGTGCAGTGAAGGACCGATCTGGACTGTCCATTGGTCCCCTAACAAGCCATTTATCACTGCCTAGGAGGCAGAATTTCAGAGAATATCATAGAATGGTTTTTCAACCGTTCAAACACGGGTTGGACGGTATAGAAGAAAACTACGTGGGCCGCACCAAAATAGATTCAAAATCAGTCATTCCTGACCGAAATTGTGAGGGCAATATAATGAATGGAGTGGATTGTCCGAATAAATCCGATGTGGGCCTCACCAGCGTCACTGCGTAACAAATACGCAGGCCTTAGTTTTGCGTCATGAAAAACTGGAATTTCGGGGAGTTGTATGGCCCAGATCCTGATATTTTTGATGATCTAAGCCGTCCAGAAGGCTCACAAAGTGGCCAAGGCCCTAGCTTAGGTGTCGAAGTTAAGTTCGAGACGTTCACTGTCCCGAAAAAAAAAAAAACCAATCCAAACGCAAGTATAGTTGCGTTTTCTCATGCGCACGCGACGGAGGCTGCGTAAGCAGTACACCGACTCCAGCCGTGCATCAACCTCTCTACGCACTCTTCAGCCACCGACCTTTGATAGTTATAAAAGAGGGGGAAGTCTGGGGGAGAAAGGGGAGAGATCAGTAGGGAGGCAGCCACGGCTAGGAGCCTGATGTGGAGCAAAGAGAGAGAGAGAGAGGAGCTTTGTATTTTTCCTTTCCTTCACTTTTCTTTTCCTTTTCTTTTTTTCTCTTTAATTATTTGGATTTAGCCTAATCATGTTATCAGGCTAAACCTCTTAGCTAGGGCTAAGAGGTGAAGCTTGTAGTGAGATGGGGGATTTTATTTTATTTTTATTTTAATTCATGAATTGACGTTGATTTTAGTTGATTATTATGGGAATGTTTTAGGTTTTTAATGGTCTGTTGTGACTGAAATTACAATGGGTCTGCAATGGCTTTGAATATTTCTGTTCTCCTTAATGTTTATGATGTCAGGAAGCCTTGTTGTCCACCATAGTCTCCTGGGCATGGTTGGATGTCGGTACCCTTCCTAACTCTCATAAATATGATTAGGTGGAAATTAGTTTAATTCTGTTGTTTACCATAGTCTCCTGGGCATGTTTTGGTGATGGAATCCATTCTAATTCATATACCTTTCATCTCTTTGAAAACTAGATCAACGGCAGTTTAGTAATTTCCATGATTTTTGATGCAAGCATAAGTTCTCTCTGATCTCTATAAGTGGATCCTCTGAATCCCTAGTTTCCTATCCCTGATTTGTTTCTTAAGTTTAGATTAATTAATTCATAATTATTCCACAATTGTACTTGATTTAGATTTCATCTTAGCCTAGTTCTAGTTCTAGATAATTTTAGATAACGTACAAGTTTCAGTCCCTTGGGATTCGACCTCGGTCTTACCGAGTTATTACTACATCACAACCCTGCACTTGGGGAGTGAACAAGTTTTTGGTGCCGTTGCCGGGGACTGTCGGCTACATTTTTCTGAAATTAATTAGTTTTAGGATTAGTTTAAGATTAGGTTTAGATTTTCTTAATTTTTAGAAATTAACTTGTCTTTCTTGTTTTATAGGCTTCTAAGATAGTTTCTAAATTAGTAAATTCTGTCTTAGATTCTTCCTTTCTATTCTAGATTTAGATTAAGATTTATTTCTTCTTTTTAATGAGATTCTAATTCTAATTCTTTTTAGGAATCCTAACCTTGTTTCTTATTTTAGAATTTTTCTATAAGTTTTTGTTTAGGAACTAACCCAATTTTTCTGTTTTGTTGGAAACTTCTAATTTAGTAAGCTCTTTCTAATTCTTCTTTCTTTGGAAGTTCTTCTTTTCTCTAGAAATTAGTTTACTTTTAATTAGCACTTTCTATTCTTAGAAACTAATTTTTTTTTATTTTGTTTTGCAGATTCTTAACCTAGGCCTCCAAATTTGGTAACTTCTTTTCATCTTTCCCTTTTATTTTCTAGATTTCTACTTCTTCCTTTCTCTTAGGTTTAAGTTAGAATTTGAGGGCTGAGTGTGTTTTATGCCCCAGTGGGCACGCGACAACACTCGACGTCTCGTGACTGAAGGAGGATTAGTTGAGGGGTTGACTGTCCATCGCAGGACTAGACACCACTTGAATTCTCCTGAGTTAGAAGACGTTATGGCTAAAAATCAACCTCAAGCACTACCCCAACCAAGGGTTGAGGAAGTACATGATGAGAACGAGGTGCATCAGGCACCCCCATCTCGTACTTTACGAGATTATTTACAACCGGCGGGGGTGAGTACGCCCTCATGCATGATTTTTCCTAAGAATACAGGACATATGGACATCAAGCCAGGGGTTATCCAACTCCTTCCTAAGTTCCATGGGCTTGAGTCTGAAGAACCATACTTGCATCTGAAAGAGTTCGATGAAATCATAGGCACCTTATACTTTTCTAATGTATCTGAGGATACTATTAGGCTGAAACTCTTTCCATTTTTCTTGAAAGAAAAAGCCAAGACGTGGTTACATTCACTGCGTCCTATATCCATAGCACATGGAATAATATGCAGAGGGAATTTATAAAGAAATTTTTCCCACATCATAAGACAATTACCCTCAGGAGAGCAATCATGAACTTTGCCCAAAAGGAAGATGAAACATTCTTCCAATGTTGGGAAAGGTTCAAGGATCTGGTTAATGCATGCCCACAACATGGCTTTGAAATATGGCGCATTACAAATTTTTTCTATGATGGGCTAACATCTTTCATGTGCCAAATGGTCGAGACAATGTGTAACGGAGAATTCATCAATAAAAATGTCGACGAGGTATGGGATTACCTCGATAGTCTCGCTAAAAAAACACAATCATGGGACTATTACCCAAGGACGAACACTACGTCTAGGCCGACTCATTCAAGGGAAAAAGGAAGAATATATCTCTTGAAAGAGGATAATGATCTTAACGCTAAGGTGGCCAATCTCACTAGAAATTTTGAGGCTATGGAAGGAAGGAAGGAAAAGGTTAATGAAAATGTTTGCGGCATCTGTGATTGCAACATTCATACTACTAAAAATTATCCTTCAATACCTACCTTTCGAGAAGTATTGAATGAACAATCGAATGCCGTAAATAACTATCAAAGACCTTTCAATGGACCACCCTCTAATACGTACAATCCTGGCTGAAAAAATCATCCAAATTTTAGTTGGAGGAACGGACAAACTGCTACCCCTCAAGGTTTCTTCAATCAAAATCCAAATCAGGGAAAATCTCAAGAAGAATCGGTTTAAATTTCCATACAAGAGCTGGCTCGGACAATGCAAGAAATTTTAGATTTTATGCAAAAAATAGATTCACTTATGACGGCTATGGAAAAAGGGATGCTCCCTGCACAATCACTCCCTAATCCGAAACCGTAATACGAGACAGGTGATCCTAGCTCTTCAAATCAAATAGGGCACGCTAAATCCATCACCACTCTTAGGAGTGGGAAGATTATTGATAAAACCCTTCCGGTTAGGCCCGAGAAGCCTCAAGAACAAGAAGAGGACAACAATGATGGATCTAGTGGCGCCCCATAAAAATTTGAACTGGAACCTCTAGAAAAGCCAGTTGCTCCGTTTTCCCAACGGTTGGTTGAAACAAAACATCTATCTAACTCTCAGGATATCCTAGAGGTGTTGAAACAAGTGAAAGTCAACATTCCTCTGCTTGACGTTGTAAAATAGATTCCTTTATATGCTAAATTTCTAAAGGACTTATGTACTACAAACGACGAAAAAATGTTCAAAAGAAGATCTCCTTGACTGAGAAAGTGAGTGCCATCCTAAAACAAGATGTGCCGCAAAAATTCAAAGATCCCGGTTGCCCAACCATATCATGCGTAATCGGAAGCTATCGAATTGATCACGCACTTCTTGACTTAGGAGCGAGCGTCAATCTGATTCCCTATTCGGTATACCAACAGTTAGGTTTGGGTGAATTAAAATCCACTCGAACCACACTACAACTTGCTGATCGTTCTGTTCGTATACCAAGAGGGATCATCGAGGATGTGTTGGTCCAGGTGGATAGATTCTACTACCCAGTTGATTTTATCATCTTGGACACCGAACCATCAATGACACGATCACTCAGATTCCCGTCATTCTTGGTCGCCCATTCCTGTCCACTTCAAATGCAATTATCAATTGCAGGAATGGTGTCATGACTATGTCCTTTGGAAATTTGACATTGGAATCGAATATCTTTTTCAATAATGGCAGCAACTTAGAGGATGATGACGATTTCCACGATGTTAACATGATTGATTCTTTTGTGGAAGATAGAACGCCTCTCACCTTATCCTCTGATCTTCTAGAGACATGCCTGGCCCACTCCCATGATCTTGATGATGATATAATTAGGGAGATGTGTTGTAACATCCCGAAAATCGGGGGGTCGAGCAAAAACCCAACTCCCGAGTTCCAAAATGTTATTTATGCAACATATATATGTATGATTGAATGTTGTCTGTGATAATGTATTAAACATGAGTGAGATTAAGCTAAAACAGCATATCACCCTCCAGAGACAGTTAAATTTACAAGCGAAAGACTGTGATAGTATGTATAACATATATAATCTGTTGTATGTCTCTAGAGTGTGAACATGTTACCAGGTTATATACATACATGTATACTTCAAAAGTAAACAAAAGAATATACATGAGTGCTCTAAAAATATAAAATGACAAGTGTCAAGGCATCTAATCAACCTCCCAGTAATCCCGTCGATCAGAACACACATAAAGGAGGGATCCTCCTCATCATCAACACCATCAAGTCCGGCTCCGCCTCACAGGCCGTGCCATCATCTGTAATCACAAAAAGGTCTGGTGGATGTCCAAGAACACCGTCTCGTAACGTGGGAGTGAGTAGCTAACTCAGTGGAATAATAGAGCAAGGATTAACATGTTCTCAAATCAATCATGCGATAATAGTAAAGCAGTAAATCAAGCAATCCTAATACTGTTGTTAATGCAATATGACATGACGTGATGCATACCCTCACCGACGAACTCCCTCATACGGCAGCATCTTACGACCGCGGCATGCCACACTCCCTAGAGTGCTCCACATCTTCCAGGCACATACAATGTTATGGTGATATGATTTTCGAGTTGTTATTAGTCCATTCAAACAGCAGGATTGGGAAACTAAGGTACTTCCCTTATATCAATCCCAACACGAATCCTGTCTAGGGTCGTCACTCCTAGTAATCTCATACGAGGTATATTTTGTAGGTCGCTGCAAGGGCCGCCAGGGCTGTTGCACGCACTCGTTGCTCCGCTCCCCCATCATCTTATCAATACAGGCCTACTGTACTCCACTGCTATGGAAGGGTCGTCGCCTCCCGTAGACTCAGAATACGCTCGCGGTCACTACAAAGGACTCGTCGCCTGATCAGTGTAGGCCGACAGCTAGAATATAGTGTCCCATACCACAATAATTTGCTCACTGGTCACTACGGAGAGTTTTGTGGCCCCAGCGTAGGCCGACAGCTCGACCACGGTATCCCATACCACCATGCCCGGCTCATGAGTCTTCGTGGATCAAGGTACCATGGTTAACAGGGTTTACAATGGTAAGTTCAGTACCCTAGGTTCAAGCAGTTATGACTCATGTAGGGTGAACATACAACGGCCAGTCGGGTTACTTGACGGGCTCGACTAGCACGATCGCATCTCAAGTTGAACGACATGAAGTGCGTAAAACACTTCGTGTGGCCTAACCACTGCCGCCAACTCCAAAACACGGCTCGCGTTCATCGACGCGTCGTTCGTGGCAAAGATAAGCCAACCACGAATTCGCTCGGTTACCGACTGCCTGGACTATAGTCCCAAACACATATGAATCCACATCAACAATCATGTGAGAGTATTGGAAATGAGACACAACCATGTGAGCATGTTAACACATGTTATATCGTACAACTCAAGTAAATCATCTGACACATGCCTTTCATACATATAATGAAATTATGCATATCGCCAACATATAGGAAATCATTTCCATCAGCATATTAATTGAGAATTCAATCTCGAACTAAATCACAATGAAATCATCAAGCACATGTTATAACATACAGCTTAAGCGAATCGTCAAGCACATGCATTTCATTCATATTATGAAATCATGCATATGGGTAACATGTAGAAAACCATTTACACCAACATATTAATTGAGAAATCAATCTCAAACTAATTCATAACACCATTTAATTCAATACATACTAATACAAACATTTATACAAACACTTACACTACACACTTAAGTCTACATATAGTATGTCGACCCGAAGTGCGCATTTAGGCGAATCTCTTCGCCAAACTAATTATGCACATATTCCTAACATTCTAATGAGACAATAAACCATGTCAATCACATCAGCAAAATATGATGAAAAACAGTACTTCCTACAAATGACTAAAATGCCCTAAATCTCATATTCTTCGTTGGTTTACGAAACAGGAAACGGACAGCATGTTGTACATGTCAAACGGCGTTGCCGTCAAGAATCTACTATTAAACGACATTGAAAGCGTTGGAAATAGTGAATCAAAGCGTCTAATATCCGCACCTTTTCCCTTATAGGTGAAGTGATTTGAATGGAGCGTATACGCTTCGTCTACGACGATCAGACAACCTGATACACATGTACATCAGCTACTATTCTATTTGAATCAAAGAAATCCCCAAATCAGCAAGTGGTTAGGGTTTTCCTTACCCAGAAGTGCGTTGGAATCGCCGGGAAAGTGATCGGAGTGCGTCGCCTAAACACGTGCAGCAGCAGCGCAGGTGGTAGGAAAATCACTCCCACTCTCTCTCACAAACTCTCACCTTTTCTCTCTCCCAATCTAAGGCTTTTTGCAATTTCGGATGGGAGAGAGGAGTGAGGGTTTCAACCCCTTTTATAAGCTTAAAAACGCCCGAAATAGGCTCGGAAACGAAGTTTACTTAGTGCATATCTAATTCGAGGCTGTTTCGGTCCAAAAGATGCTTTCTGGTGGTCCCCTGACCGAATGCGATCGGACTTAAGCTCACGCGTACCAGATCTAGCACGTATTAAGTTTTCAGTCCGGTTGGGTCAGCAGATCGCACGTGGCGAACCAGTTTCAGTTCAGCAGTCACCGCACGTAGATTAGGGCTGAAAGTCTCATGATATAAAATAGAAATTTTTCCTGATCCGAGGGTGTAATCTGGCTGAATTCTGACGGCCAGAATGCTCAATACTGACGCGTCAAGTCGTGTGCCAGATTTGAATTTGAAATTCCAATTCTGTCCCTATTCGCACTCTCTTCGGTCCGGGCTCAATGAAATGGCCTGTGATTATCGGTTTGACTTGATTTTCGAAATGAGTGTCAAGTCCAGCTAGGCGGTTCTAACGGTCTAAGATAGGAGGTATCGGACTTTCGACGCGTGGTCTAGATCCAATACAAAATTTCAAAGTGGTCCAGAGAACAAACCTGCTTAGAGTTTGATCCGAGGTTATAGAGTATTATAGAGTCATACGTTCTACTCGATTTGGGTCTTATAGAACGTATTTAAAGTGATCAGGGACTGTTTCCCAGCTACTCTAACGTTGCGCTAGCTAACTTACGCTTAATTTCTAAAGGAATTAATCCTAAGTGGTTTCTTTGGCTATGGAATTGGGTTCTGAATGATTTTTCAGGGGTTTTAATTGACCCACTGCCTAAGGACATCAAATCCCAGATTGGCCAAAATCTGGGGTGTGACACGTGTGTCATGCTTGATACTGCACCGGTACTTGAAGTTAACCGGTGGAGGCCACAAATTAAAGAATTGCCCCAAACTGATGTAGTGCCTCTACCGTCTAACCTTAAGCCACCGAAGCTTGACCTAAAACCTTTGCCCTTTGATTTAAAATATGTCTATTTAGGTCAAGATGAGACATACCCGGTGGGGATCTCTGCCCACCTAGAGAAAGAACAGGAGAGTATGCTGATATCTACTCTCATTGAGCATAAGGGAGCTCTTGGATGGATGATAGCAGACCTCAAGGGAATTAACCCATCGATTTGTACTCACCGTATATATCTTAAGGACAATGCAAAGGCTGTTCGGCAATCACAACGTGGATTAAATCCAAACATGAAGGAAGTGGTTAAGGCCGAGGTTCTCAAACTATTGGATGTGGGGATCATATACCCCATATCCGATAGTCAATGGGTGAGTCCAACTCAGGTGGTTCCTAAGAAGTCCAGGATCACCATCATAGCCAATGCCAATAATGAACTCGTGCCGACCAGAGTTACCACTGGTTGGAGAATGTGCATTGACTACAGAAAGCTGAATACCGTCACAAGGAAAGACCACTTTTTTTTGCCCTTCATTGATCAAATCCTGGAAAGGCTAGCTGGTCATTCCTATTATTGTTTCCTTGACGGGTATTCAGGTTATAATCAGATTGAAATTGCCCCTGAAGATCAGGAAAAGACCACATTTACATGTCCCTATGCACCTTTTCTTACAGAAGGATGCCATTCGGGTTATGTAATGCCCCTGCCACCTTTCAGCGATGCATGATGAGTATTTTTTCTGACATGGTGGGAAAATATTTAGAGGTCTTCATGGACGATTTCTCTGTTTTCGGTTCATCTTTCAGCGAGTGCTTAGCAAGTCTTAAATGTGTGCTGAAAAGATGTGAAGAAAAAAAAATTGGTACTTAACTGGGAGAAGTGTCATTTTATGGTTCAAAAGGGAATTGTCCTTGAGCATATCATCTCGTCCAAAGGAATCGAGGTAGATAAGGCAAAAATTGATCTTATCTCTAACCTACCTCCACCCAAGAATATCAAAGACGTACGATCCTTCTTAGGACACGCAGGCTTTTACAGACGATTCATAAAGGACTTTAGTCTCCTCTCTCGTCCTTTATGTAATCTTCTTCAAAAGGATACACCATACGAGTGGACTGAGCAGTGCCAAGAAGCTTTCACTAAGCTTAAGAGCATGTTAACCACTGCACCTATCATGCAACCACCCGACTGGAGTCTTCCTTTTGAACTTATGTGCGACGCCTCTGATTATGCTCTTGGAGCGGTTCTAGGCCAGAGAAAAGATAAGCGGCCTTACGTTATTCACTACGCAAGTAGGACTCTAAATCCTGCCCAAGTGAACTATTCGACTACGAAAAAGGAACTCTTAGCTGTAGTGTTCACTTTGGACAAATTTAGATCCTACCTGATCGGATCCAAGATCATCATCTATACAGACCATGCGGCACTTAAGTATCTTCTTTCTAAGAATGATTCTAAGCCCCGCCTGATACGATGGATCCTTTTACTTCAAGAATTCGATTTGAAAATTAAAGACAAAAAGGGAGTAGAGAACGTAGTGGCCGATCACCTTTCTCGCCTTAATACCTCTGATTCCCTTGAGGCGACTTATATTAATGATATGTTCCCTAATGAACAACTGTTTAGAGTCTCCCATTCACCTTGGTTCGCTGATATTGCTAATTATCTTGATACAGGTGCCATACCGACACACTGGACGTCACAAGATAAGAAGAAATTCTTTACCAAGGTGCATAACTTTTTCTGGGATGATCCACATTTGTTTAAATATTGCCCAGACCAAATCTTAAAGAGATGTGTGCCAGACGATGAGCATCATAGTGTCATCTCCTTCTGTCACTCACAGGCCTGTGGTGGTCACTTTTGTGCTAAAAAAACCACGGCCAAGATTCTACAGTGTAGCTTTTACTGGCTCACTATGTTCAGGGACACTCATGAGTTTTGCAAAGCTTGTGAGCGTTGTCAAAAATTGGGAGCATTGTCCCGTCGAAATATGATGCCTTTGAATCTCATCCTTATCATTGAGGCATTTGATTGCTGGGGCATTGATTTTATGGGACCATTCCCCCAATCATTTGAAAATCTATATATTTTGCTCGCCGTAGACTATGTCACTAAATGGGTCGAAGCAATTTCGTGGCGCAAAAATGACCATCGCACGGTCATTAAATTTTTAAAAGAAAATATCCTGTCGCGATTCGGAACCCCTCGAGCCATCATTAGTGACAGGGGCTCACACTTCTGCAATAGACCATTTGAGAGCTTAATGAAGAAATACGGTATCTCTTATAAGGTGAGCACCCCATACCATCCATAGATAAGTGGACAAGCTGAAATTTTCAATAGGAAGATCAAACATATCCTAGAGAAAACGGTTAACCGTGATCGTAAGGACTAGTCAACCCGATTGAGCGATGCCTTATAGGCGTACCTTACTTCTTTTAAAACTCCTATTGGAACATCTCCCTTTAGACTTGTCTATGGAAAGGCTTGTCATTTGCCTGTGGAATTGGAACATAAAGCATACTGTCCGATCAAAAATCTGAATTTCAATCTAGACAACGCTGGCTCGCTACGCAAACTTCAATTAAATGAACTTGACGAAATCCGAAACGATGTGTACGAAAACTCGAGAATTTACAAGGACATGATGAAGGCGCTTCATGATCAACATATTTTATGAAAATCATTCACGCTAGGTCAGAAAGTCCTTTTGTACGATTCTCGACTACATCTCTTTTCGGGTAAGCTTCGATCTCGTTGGACCGGCCCTTACATTATTGTCACTGCTTATCCTCATGGGGCCGTCAAGATAAAAGATCCCGAAAATGGCAAGGAGTTTAAGTAAATGGACATCGATTAAAACCATTTGTCGAGACATTTGATTCAGAGGATATGTCCATGCCTCTGATTGCGCCTGATTACCAGGATTGATCTCTTAGTCTGATGGAGATATAGGTAGGTTTATCGTTTTCATAGGACTAGGGTAGTTTGCTTTATTTGTCTAGCTGAAGACGGTAAATTTAGCGCTCCTGGGAGGCAACCTAGTCTTTTTATTCTATTTCTTCATTTTTGTTTAGTTAGATAGTCAATGTTTGTGGGTAACATTACTACAAACCCTCACGAGACTACAACTTGTCCACTAGGGGTTTAAAGGCTTGTTGCATACGCTAAATGCAATCGAGAGCACCTGCGAAAGTGGTATAGGTAGAATTTTATTTTTGTTATTTTTATTTTTCTTTCTCTCTCTTACTAACCTGCTCTCTCCAAGCAATCTCTTGAAAAATCTCTCTTGATTCGTTATCCAGATACTATCTTCTCATCACTTTACTTTTGTTGTTCTATGAGCATTGCATGCCCATATCTTTTACATCGAGGACAATGTAAATTTTAGGGAGATTAGATATCCTAATCTGTGTTTTCTTAGTCTTGAGCAAAAATTGTGAAAATAAAATTTTTAAATTTTTAAATTTTTCTGGAAATTCCTATGATTTTGAAGTGATTTTGATGGATATCCTTGACTTAGAATTCTAAGATTCGTTATGCTAATAATTTATGACTCTTAGATTCAGTTTCTATTCGATTTCACAGTTAAATTTGAATTGTTAATCCAGAATTAGAAATATAAACATTGATTGAGTCATGGTTTCACATGTCACATCTCGCTTTCACATTAAGGTTTCAGTTTGATATTGAATGGTTAACTTGGTAATCACTGAGCATGAAAGGAACCAGCCTGAAATATCTTGTCATCATGGTATAAAAATTGAAAAGGTTAGATAATTAATCTTCACCATAGGTTTGCTCCCTATAGGTGTAGAGTTAATTCCCCATGAATGATATGTGAAAAAGGTCTAGGAGTATGGTCTTCACCATAGGTTTGCTCCCTATTGGTAAGGATTTGATTCCTAAGGATTTGATTCCTCTTTTTGGCATGACTATTAGTGGAAAAATAAAAAGTTAAAAAGATCAAAAGATGGAATTTATGAAGCAAGTTTAGTTATCATGAATTCTCTTGTTGGTTACCAATGAGATCCTGAAATAACAAATTCAATCTTAATGTGATTAGCTGAGATTCCACTATACACTCATGGATCATAATGTTCAGAATTTGTCTGATTTATGGATTAATACTTTAAACTTCATTAGGAAGTTTACCGTGCGCTTGAGTCCAAGAGCAAGTAATGCTCAACATTCATGAATCGTAGAATTCTAATGCCTGGATTATTTCTCAAAAATCATTCGGCTTTACAGAAATTTTCATATAAGTCTCAACTTATTTTTCGCATATTTTGCTCGGGACTAGCAAAATTCTGGTTGGGGGTTGTCTTGAGGGTCAAATATTGCATATCAGACCCCAGTTATTACCTGGATTTATGAACATAATGCTGTCTAACAGCCTGTGTTTATTGTATTTGTGTTGCAAGGTGATTTTACGAGCCTGGATTGAAAAAGGGAGCTTAAAGCATGAATTTAACACTCTGATGACACCAGAAGTAAGGGATACACCCCTGGGGACCAAGATCAACGCCTGAGATCCACAAAAATCGAAGAACTGAAGCTCAAGTGGCCTGAAGGACGTCCAGAATGTAAGATCACGAGGTTCCCACCATCCGTTCGGCTCGAAACTTCATACGTCGCCTGAGGACCATAAATTAACCGTACACGACAAAAATCATCCATTGGATCAATGTGAAAGTGGCCTAATGGGTAGCTCAGCCCATCAATCTTCAATTTGGGGCCCACCTGCTATCTGGATACACTTCAAATTTGGTCCCTACGGTTAAAAGGAGATGGTGAAGAGGATGGACGGAATGGATTTCACATAAACATCACAGTGGACCCCACGTGCAACGTGCTTGTACACAGCACGTCCGCACGGGAGCCGCACCGGACCGGGAAGTAAGTTTAAAGTCAGCTTGCCCGACTATTCACACCAGCAACAGCGGACGCTGGTGCGTCCACCGGTCTCTCACAGTGGGGCCCATTACGCACTCAAATACACGATCTAGACCGTTCATTCGTCCTGTGGGGCAACCAACATCCACACCTAGGTGTCCCTTCTCCACCATGCAAGCGATTGTGTGGAGTTCTCATCCAAAAAGGAGGATGAACGGTGTAATGCGAAGTTTTGTGGGTCACATTGAAATCAAACTGGACTTTGCCTTCCAGGACGGTTTTTCGTCCTGAAGCCAATGGACAGTGTGGATTTTCTAAAAGAAAGCTAAGTGGACCCCACCGATCATCACAGCAGCGTACGCAAGCTCTGTTACGTAACAGAGCTTGGGAAGGAATCTAGTGGGCCACCAACGTGCAGCGAAGGACCGATCTAGACTGTCCATTGGTCCCCTAACAAGCCATTTATCACTGCCTAGGAGGCAGAATTTCAGAGAATATCAAAGAATGGTTTTTCAACCGTTCAAACACAGGTTGGACGGTATAGAAGAAAACTACGTGGGCCGCACCAAAATAGATTCAAAATCAGTCATTCCTGACCGAAATTGTGAGGGCAATATAATGAATGGAGTGGATTGTCTGAATAAATCCGATGTGGGCCCCACCAGCGTCACTGCGTAACAAATACGCAGGCCTTAGTTTTGCGTCATGAAAAACTAGAATTTCGAGGAGTTGCATGGCCCAGATCCTGATATTTTTTATGATCTAAGCCGTCCAGAAGGCTCACAAGGTGGCCAAGGCCCTAGCTTAGGTGTCGAAGTTAAGTTCAAGACGTTCTCTGTCCCGAAAAAAAAAAAAAAACCAATCTAAATGCAAGTATAGTTGCGTTTTCTCATACGCACGCGACGGAGGCTGCGTAAGTAGTACACCGACTCCAGCCGTGCATCAACCTCTCTACGCACTCTTCAGCCATCGACCTTTGATAGTTATAAAAGAGGGGGAAGTCTGGGGGAAAAAGGGGAGAGATCAGTAGGGAGGCAGCCACGGCTAGGAGCCTGACGTGGAGCAAAGAGAGAGAGAGAGAGGAGCTTTGTATTTTTCCTTTCCTTCACTTTTCTTTTCCTTTTCTTTTTTTCTCTTTAATTATTTGGATTTAGCCTAATCACGTTATCAGGCTAAACCTCTTAGCTAGGGCTAAGAGGTGAAGCTTGTAGTGAGATGGGAGATTTTATTTTAGTTTTATTTTAATTCATGAATTGACGTTGATTTTAGTTGATTATTATTGGAATGTTCTGGGTTTTTAATGGTCTGTTGTGACTGAAATTACAATGGGTCTGCAATGGATTTGAATATTTCTGTTCTCCTTAATGTTTATGTTGTCAGGAAGCCCTGTTGTCCACCATAGTCTCCTGGGCATGGTTGGATGTCGGTACCCTTCCTAACTCTCATAAATATGATTAGGTGGCAATTAGTTTAATTCTGTTGTTTACCATAGTCTCCTGGGCATGTTTTGGTGATGGAATCCATTCTAATTCATATACCTTTCATCTCTTTGAAAACTAGATCAACGGCAGTTCAGTAATTCCCATGATTTTTGATGCAAGCATAAGTTCTCTCTGATCTCTATAAGTGGATCCTCTGAATCCCTAGTTTCCTATCTCTGATTTGTTTCTTAAGTTTAGATTAATTAATTCATAATTATTCCACAATTGTACTTGATTTAGATTTCATCTTAGCCTAGTTCTAGTTCTAGATAATTTTAGATAACATACAAGTTTCAGTCCCTTGGGATTCGACCTCGATCTTACCGAGTTATTACTACATCACAACCCTGCACTTGGGGAGTGAACATCTTCTGCTTGTAAATTGAACCGTCTCTGGAGCGTGATATGCTGTTTTAGCTTAATCTCACTCATGTTTAATACATTATTATAGACAACATTCAATCATACATATGTATGTTGCATAAAATCATACATATCTATGTTGCATAAATAACATTTTGAAACTCGAGAGTTGGGTTTTTGCTCGACCCCCCGATTTTCGGGATGTTACAGACATGAAGGCCCACATAGTAAATTTTGTATCTCGTTGTCTCACATCCCAGCAGGTCAAGGCTGAGCATCGTCGACCTCCTAGTTTACTTCAACCAATGCTCATAGCTGAATGGAAGTGGGACTTTATATCTATGGATTTCATTTTTAGGTTAACAAGGACGAGCAAGGGACATGACTCCATTTGGGTGATTGTGGACCAATTGACTAAATCAGCTCATGTCCTCTTGATTATAGTCTCAAAATCAATAGATGATTAAGTCAAGCTGTACATCAAGGAGATAGTACGTCTGCATGGAGTACCTATGGAGATTGTGTTGGATCGAGACACGTGATTCACGTCCATCTTTTGGACTCAAATCTAGGAAGTAATGGGGGCAAAATTGAAGTTCAGTACCGCGTTCCACCCACAAACTGACAGGCAGACGGAACGGATAAATCAGGTGTTAGAAGACATGTTATGAGCATGTGTGCTTAATTTCAAAAATAGTTGGAATGATTGTATTCCCTATGCAGAGTTCACTTATAATAATAGCTTTCAAGTAAGCATTGGCATGGCTCCCTACGAGGCACTGTATGGGCACCCTTGTCTAGCACTGCATTGTTGGGCAGAAGTTAGTGAGAAAAGCCTGATTGGCCCAGATTTAGTACAGGCGACCTCTGAGAAGATTGACATTATCAGGCAGCGACTTCTCGCAGCACAGAGCAGACAGAAGAGTTATGCCGATACATGATGGCGGCAATTGGAATTCAAGGTTGGGGACTACGTGTTTCTTGAGGTTTCGCCCATGAAGGGAGTCCTTTGCTTTGGCAAGAAAGGAAAACTCACATCGAGATTCATTGGCCCATTCCAGATTCTAGATCGAGTGGGTGTGGTAGCATACAGCCTCTCCTTACCCACACCACTGGTAAGCGTGCACCCATATTTTATGTATCGATGCTGAAGAAATACATTCCTAATCCTACTCACATTATTAAGTGAGAGCAGGTGCAGCTGAGTGAAGATGCTACATACGTACTTCGACCAACATGTATTCTTAATAGGAATGAACAAGTGCTACGCAGCAAAGTTATCCCGCTTGTGAAGGTATTATGGACACACCACACCGAGGAAGAGGCTACCTGGGAAATGGAAGCCGAAGTCCTTAAGAACTACCCTCAGATTCTTGAGAAGTACAAAAAGGTACTAATTTTGAGGATAAAATTTTTCCTTAAGGGGGGTAGATTATAACGTCTCAAAAAAATCCGTACAAAGACCCGAGTACCACCTTAGGCAAAAATCCTTAATGACCGAATCCTTTAGAAATTAGATGAGAATTAATTAAGTACTAAGCTAAATTAATCAATGAATTATCTTGAACCACTATCTATACGAACTGCAAGACCCAAAACCATTAAAATCGCTAACTCAACATTAGTTAAACCAGGAGCAATCTCAAAACCCAATTGCTCTCGGGAGCACATTGAAACTCAATATCGAACTTGGACTGTGCGTTGAAAGTCTGATTATCACGAAACTATAAGGTTATGACCGCCATATTGGGCTTGATAAGTATCGTGAGAATCGAGCCCAAATAATATCCAGGAATGCACAACTTGAGCCCTAAACAAAGTGTGTGAGAAACGCGAATATCTTTAAAAAATGAACTCAAACTTAAGTAAATTGGACCATTCACTTATGGGCGAAATTGAAGACTTCGAATAGTCAAATTCTAACCAAACTATACCCTTGGATTAGGAAAATTTTCTTATACATGTCAGTATACTTGTGGCCCTGATCGAGTGACGATGACCGATGAACCAAAATAGGTCCTCCACAGTCGATCCACAAATTCGATTCAACCGAAATCATATCCTGGCCTACATCCATGGTTAGCGAACTTACGTTGTAACATTGATAGTTAATGGACCTCTAGATGATCTCCGTTTGCCCGAAACAGACACCCTCTGGCTATAACCTAAGTATACATGGCCCTAGGGCCATTAACATCAGTTTTGGGCCTATATAGTGCCCTTAAACTACCCCTCTCTCATTCCATAGGAATTCTCTAACCCTAGGAGAGAGAAGAGAGAAAAGAAAAGAAAAGAGTGATGAGAAGAGAGAGAGATCTGTGGATTGTTGCTGGGATTCACTCCCACTATACCATGAACCGAATCATCTCTCCCATTTCGCTGCACCGTCGATTCCAAATACGATTTGGGTAAGAAATCCTAACCCTAATCTTATTTTAGAGATCCAAATAGAAGAAACTATGAAATAGCTAACCTATTTTGTGATTTAGGTTACTGTTGTGCTGTAGACGAAAACGTAGTGTACGAACCGAGTTCGTAACGAGCAAACCGATGAAAGGAGCAGACTATAAATTTTTATGTTATGGTTTTTAAGGCTTTCAATGTCAGCAATAATTTATATCTGACTTGATTATTGCCATAAGATCTTAGTTAGGATGTATTCCGTAAATCATACATATGTGTGAACTATGTGAATATAAAATGCATCCCATGTGTTTGTTGAAATGTTTGAATGAAAGTGGAATTATGATTTATGCTTGCCATGACTATTAATCTAGAATAGATGTGTGTTACGTGTATGACAGTTCCTTCATGAAAGGATTTGCCAAAATATATGTTGTAACTAATATAGGCCGTGTTTGTTAACGCTGAATTTTTGCACTTAATGCGGAATGGGGAAAAATTTTCGTGTTTAGTGGTGTTTGTTAATGCGTTATTAATGTGAAAAACGGAAAGCGCTAAGTGGTTTTTCACTAAATTCTTTCTGTGATAGGAGTCTGGCTTAATGGTGAACGCAGAATGCGCTCCGTGATTTTTCATTAAACAAAAATTTTTACTTCCAAAAGTACCCTTTTTCAAATAACTATGGCAATTTTTCTTTTAAATTGTTTGCCAAATACAAAATTAACCTTTAACCTACAAAACTTCTTTATGCCCCACCATGATTTATGTGTTTGATCCACATCGTCCATCAACTTTTTCAGATCATTTAAGGTGTGAGCTAATAAAAGAAGTAGGTCCAATGATTAATTGGACCACAAGGTGGGGATTGAACGTCCACTGTTAAAAACTTCTTGGGAGCTGGAGAAGTTTCGGATCAAGCTGATATTTATGTTTTCATTTCATCCATGTCTACATGACTTAATGAATAGGTTGGATGGTAAAAAAAAAACATCACAGTGGCCCTTAGAAAGGTTTCAATGGTAGATGTCATTATCACTGTAGCATCCTTTAGTGTGGTTCACTATAGCTGTGGACCTACTTCATCTTTTGAATATTATATTAAAATAATCTAAGAAAAGGGATAAACGGTTTATATGTACCAATACATCACGTGGGCCCGCCCACAGAACTGTCCGTTCCGAGCTAGGGACGGATGGGGGTAGTAAGCAATTCGCATCCCTTTAAACCGTACGTACAACTCAGGGCTCAATGGGCGTCAACACAACACACCTACATTGGTTATAAAGCTCTATGAGCCCTGCCATGATGTATACGTTTCATCCATGCCGTCTATCTATTTTTATAGATCATTTTATGATACTACAAAAAAAAAAATGAGGTATATCCCAATCTCAAGTGGATCACATTATAGGAAATAGTGTTGAATGAACGTCGACCATTAAAAACTTTTTGGGGGCCATAAAAGTATTTGATCAAGCTGATCTTTATTTTTTCCCTTCATTTGGGTCTTCGTGACCTAATCAACAAATTGGATGTCAGATAAATAGAACATTGGTCCTTAAGAAGATTTAAATGATGGACATCCAATCACTATAGTTTTCCTGTGGTGTGGTCCACAAAAGATTTATATCACTCTTATTTTTAGGATAAAGCCCTAAAATGATCTTTAAAAATGGATGAATGGAATGGATGAAACCCATACATCATGGTGGGGCCCACAGAGCATTGACTGCTAGCCACGAGGCTAGTGTAAGGGGGAGTAGCCAATCTGTTTCTAGGAGCATGGGGGCTCGTCTCGAATGTAGATTTCCTGCTAAAGCCTTTCGCAGGAAGTTCCTGCACTGGGAATGCTGGTGGGGCTCACTGGGATGTTAGTGAGAAATCCTCACCATCCATCCATTTTTTGAGTTCATTTTAGGACATAAGGCCAAAGATGAACCGTATCTAATGTTCAAGTGGGTAAAAACATGATAATTAAACGTTCACAGTTGAAATATTCGTGGGGCCACAAAAGTTTTGAATCATGCTAATATTTATGTTTTCAATTTATCCCAGTAGGAATGATGTTATTAACGGTATGGATGGCATGTAAACATCACTGTCGAATAACGGAGGTTTCAACAGTAGGAATTTTCCTAAATACCTTTTCCTTTAGTACAGCTCACTTGAGTCTTAGATCCTGTTCAATTTTAGTCTAATCTCCTAAAATTAACTCACAAAATGGATGGATGGAGTGGACTCCTGACAAACATTACGGTGGGTCCTACCTAAGTTTTCAGCGACAAGAACTTACTACGAAAGGCTTTCACAGAAAATTCGGTCCGCTCCTCTTCCCACGACACGTATCAACATTGGATACTCCCCCTGCCACTAACCCGGTTGGTGGTGGTCAGTGTTGTGGCCCCATGATGAATGTATTTCATCCATTCCATTCATCCATTTTTACATATCATTTTATGTACCTATCCTGAAAATAAAAGGGATATAAAGCTTAGGTTAATTTTCATACATACAAATCATTAATTTTTTATTTATTTTTATGAATAATGATATTTTAATTTTCTATTAAGTACATTACAATTTATTTGAATTAAATAGAATAATTTTATTTTCATTTAATAAAAAATAATTTATTTATAATGTAAAGCATTTCCAAACAAAAGATAAATAGGGGCAAATGTGTCAAATTAACATATTTCAGACATTTAATATGTTTGTTAACAAACAGATTGTTTCAAATTTAGTATTTAATTTTCAGACTTCCGCCATACTTATCAAACATGTTTTTTTACTTCAGATTTCAGATTCAGGCTTCAGATTTCAGATTCAGTCTTCAGCTTTCAGATTCAGGCTTTAGACTTCAGATTCAACAAACGGGGCCTTAGTTTGTTTATATAGTATTATGCAGTCTAAGTGTTTGATAAAATGTCTGAATGAGAAAGTGTTTGATAAATTACTTCCAACAAGGGTCTTAAGATAGGATTCTCAACTACCTTGTCTATAGTTATAGTTTCTTTCATGTAATGTAAATTGTTACTAAGTGATGTATGGCTGAAATGCATATGTATAACTATATGTTCAATATGTTCGATCAAATGTACAATGGGAATTATGCTTGAATTGCTCGTCAAATACTGATATGATTAATATATGTGACTGCCTGTTGCACCTGAGAAAGATTGGGACTACTACGCAGTCCAGGCAATCGGTTATGGTTCCTGAGTGGGTGGTCGAAATAGTTTCGCCACATTAGATATGTTCGATGAATCTGAGCCATAAGGTGATCGTCGATAGGTGTTAGGCCACGCAGAGTTCTTACTCGCTCTATGCCGACCAATTCAATGTATGCTCGTACCAATCGTACTTGTCAATTAACCCGATTGGCCTATTATGTGTTTTCCATGCGTGGATGCGACTGTTTGAATCTAAGGTACCACTTACCAATGTAAAGCCTGTTTAACCATGGTACCAAGATCCACTAAGAATCATGAGTCGGACATAGTGGTGTATGGGACACCGTAGTCCAGCTATCGGCCTACGCTGAGGTGACGAGCCTCCCCGTAGTGACCAGCAAGCAACCCAAACTCGTGAACCAAATATGGTCGTGTATGAGACACTGTATTCGAACTGTCAGTCTACATTTAGGTGATAAGCCTCCCGTAGTGACCTCGAGTATAATTTTAAGTCTACGTTGATGTAACATCCCGAAAATCGGGGGTCGAGCAAAAACCCAACTCCCGAGTTCCAAAATGTTATTTATGCAACATAGAAATGTATGATTGAATGTTGTCTGTGATAATGTATTAAACATGAGTGAGATTAAGCCAGAACAGCATATCATACTCCAGAGATAGTTAAATTTGCAAGCGGAAGACTGTAATAGTATGTATAACATATATAAACCATTGTATGTCTCCAGAGTGTGAACATGCTACCAGGTTATATACATACATGTATACTTCAAAAGTAACCAAAAGAATATACATGAGTGCTCTAAAAATATAAAATGACAAGTGTCAAGGTATTTAAGCAACCTCCCTGTAATCCCGTCGATCAGAACATGCATAAAGGAGGGATCCTCCTCCTCATCATCAAGTCCAGCTCCGCCTCGCAGGCCGCGCCATCATCTGCAATCACAAAAGGTCTGGTGGGTGTTCAGGAACACCGTCCCGTAACGTGGGAGTGAGTAGCTAACTCAGTGGAATAATAGAGCAAAGATTAACATGTTATCAAATCAATCATGCGATAATAGTAAAGCAGTAAATCAAACAATCCTAATACTGTTGTTAATGCATTTATGACATGACGTGATGTATGCCCTCACCGACGATCACCCTCATACGGCAACATCTTACGACCGCGGCATGCCACACTCCCTAGAGTGCTCCACATCTTCCAGGCACATGCAATGCTATGGTGATATGATTACCAAGTTGTTATTAATCCATTCAAACAGCAGGATTGGGAAACTAAGGTACTTCCCTTGTATCAATCCCAACACAGATCCTGTCTAGGGTCGTCACTCCTAGTAATCTCATACGATGTATATTTTGTAGGTCGCTGCAAGGGCTGCCAGGGCTGTTGCACGCACTCGTTGCTCCGCTCCCCCATCACCTTATCAATACAGGCCTACTGTACTCTACTGCTACGGAAGGGTCGTCGCCTCCCGTAGACTCAGAATACGCTCGCGGTCACTACAAAGGGCTGCCAGGGCTGTTGCTCGCACTCGTTGCACCGCTCCCCCATCACCTTATCAGTGTAGGCCGACAGCAAGAATATAGTGTCCCATACCACCATAATCTGCTCACGAGTCATAGGTGCTCACTGGTCACTACGGGGAGGTTTGTGGCCCCAGCGTAGGCCGACAGCTCGACCACGGTGTCCCATACCACCATGCCCGGCTCATGAGTCTTCGTGGATCAAGGTACCATGGTTAACAGGGTTTACAATGGTAAGTTCAGTACCCTAGGTTCAAGCAGTTATGATACATACAAGGTGAACAAACATTGGCCAGTCGGGTTACTTGACGGGCTCGACTAGCGCGATCGCATCTCGAATTGAACGACATGAAGTGTGTAAAACACTTCGCGTGGCCTAACCACTGCCGCCAACTCTCAACACGAATCACATTCATCGACGCGTCGTTCGTGGCTATGACCAGTCAGCCACGAATTCGCTCGGTTACCGACTGCCTGGACTAAGTCAAGTCCCACACATCTATGGAATTACATTAACACTATAAAAAGGTATTGGAATTGAAATACATCATGTGAGCATGTTAGCACATGTTATAACATTCAACTTAAGCAAATCTTCAAGGCATACTTCCCATGCATATTCAACTTAAGCAAATCCTCAAGCACATACATTCCATGCATGTAATGAAATCATGCCTTTTGTCAACATGTAGAAAATCATTTAGGTCAGCATAATAATCGAAAAATCAATCACAAACTATCAAATAACATCATTTAATTCAATACATACTAATACAAGCATTTATACAAACACATACACTACACACTTAAGTCTACAAATAGTATGTCGACCCAAAGTGCGCAACTAGGCGAATCTCTTCGCCAAACTAATTATGCACGCATTCCTAACTTCCTAATGCGACAACAAACCATGTCAATCACATCAGCAAAATATGAATGTAAACAGTACTTCCTACAAATGACTAAAATGCCCTAAATCTCATATTCTTCGTTAGCTTACGAAACGGGAAACGGAGAGCATTTTGTACATGTCAAACGGCGATGCCGTCAAGAATCTACTATTAAACGACATTGAAAGCGTTGGAAACAGTCAATCAAAGCGTCTAATATCCGCACCTTATGTCTTGTAGACTCGGGAATTGAAACGGAGCGTATACGCTTCGTCTACGGCGAGTAAGGAGCCTAATACACAAGATCCATAAGCTACATCGCTATGGAAACAAGGGAGACTCAAATCAACAACTATTTAGGGTTTTTACTTACCTAGGATCGCGGTGGAATCACCGGGAAAGCGGTAGAGGTGTGTTGCTTAAGCACGTGCAACGCGTAGTACAAGTGGCAGGAAGAACTCTCCCACACTCTCACAATCTCCCACCTTTTTCTCTCTCCCAAGCTAGGGCTTCTCTCAAATTCGGATGGGAGAGAGGAGTGAGGGTTTCAACCCCTTTTATAGCCAACAACATGCCCAAAATAGGCTTGGGAACAATGTTTACTTGGTGCCTAACCAAATCGGGGCCGTTTCGGTCCAAAAGGGCATTTCTGGAGGTCCCCAGGCCAAATGCGGTCGGACTTAAGCTCATGCATACTGGATCTAGCACACATCCAGTTTTCAGACCGGTTGGGTTCCCAGATCGCACGTGGCGGCCCAGTTTCAGTTTAACGGTCACCGCACCAAGATCAGGCCTATAAGTCTCGTGATATATAATAGATATTTTTCCTGATCCAAGGGTGTAATTTGGCTGTATTCTGACGGTCAGAATGCTTAATACTGATGCGTCAAATTTGTGTGCCAGATTTGAATTTGAAATTCCAACTATGTCCCTATTCACACTCTCTTCAGTCCGAGCTCAATGAAATAGCCTGTGATTATCGGTTTGACTTGATTTTCGGAATGAGTGTCAAGTCCAGCTAGACGGTTCTAACGGTCTAAGATAGGAGGTATCGGACTTTCGACGCGCGGTCTAGATCCAGTACAAAGTTTCAAGGAGGTCCCGAGGACAAACCGGCTTAGAGTTTGATCCGAGGCTTTAGAGCATTATAGCACCCTTGGTTCCACTCGCTTTGGGCCTTGTAGAACGTATTTAAAGCGATCAGGGACCATTTCCCAGCTATTCTAACGTTGCACTAGCTAACTTAGTCATATTTTCTAAAGGAATTGATTCTAAGTGGTTTCTTTGGCTATGGAATTGGGTTCTAAGCAATTTTCCAGGTGTTTCAATTGACCCATTGCCTAAAGACGTCAAATCTCAGATTGGCCAAAATCCGGGGTGTTACAATCTACCCTCCTTAAAACACAATGTCGTCCCCGACATTGGCGAACGGCAAGGAGTACCTAGAGGGACTTTAGTATTGACATTCTAAGGAAGGTTTAAATCCTACTTAATAACCTAACCGTACATATAACCTAAATCAAATGTTTCGATCTTGGGCCAGTGGGGAAGAGCCTAACCACGCTTCCGCTGAGCCACTCTAATCGAACGGGAGCGTTGACTAACCTAACCGGATTGGACTCCATACGTTCTACCCCCCTTAAAACTTGGTTTTACTTAAATTCAAGAATCTATGCATCGCTCCGTATATCGGAACGAGGTGCAACTTAGGGGCTATCCTTGACATAAATTGGGAACAACCTCTCATTACAGTGGTTTTCCTTTGCTAATGATGCGTTCTATGGCATTGGTATCTATGATCATAGAGATGAGCCTAATCTCTATTGTGGTTAAGGTCAGGGGCAGGTATGAATTGGTGGCAAGATGCCTAATTCTCTACTGGCTTTAAGTCCTCGCCATTTTCCAAAAGGCAATGTGATCCCGTTTGGTTGTAGGTGGTTGGGCCATCACAGAATAAAGGTTATGTAGTAGGTCTGAGCCGGATACATAGACTTTCTGTCTAGCTAGAACAGAAGATTTATTGTATCAATTCTTAATCCGAGTCGATGCCGATCTTCTGCTTGATCAGAACATTGGATTTATTGGGAACCACTAGGATTAAGAAGTCGATTCAAACCGCGAATACATCGCGTACATGCAGTTCCTTTACTCTGCGTTCCCGAATGCAATAAACCCTTGGGGATGGCAATTCTAAGGGGCGTGCTAGTCCATTCTAAGTTCAATCTGAGGGATTTATAAATGTTCCCTGAGAGTGAATGGTTCCTTCCTATGGGCAACAACAGAAGTCTATAAGTCATAAGGGGATCTGTCGAAGGAATAAGGTTCTACTTCAACCAAATCTAACTAACAAGTCCTTAGCATATACAGGCTGTACACTACTTAAGGTAACTAGTAGGCTAGTCTGTATTTCATTCGCTATAATTCAAGACCTAAGCCTATACACTAGACGGTTTCATACCATCTCTAATACAGGGAATTGCTCTATCGCTTAGGATCAAAATTGTCTAAATGGAATTGGATTTCTTATGTCGTCAGACCCTTCAAATCTAGGAGTGCTAACACTAGAACCAAAACACCTAGAGCCTATGTGGCCGGTAGCGCTTAGTGGTATTAAATGGAACTGCATTCCTAGTCCCATGGCAGGATTGGATGTGGTATGCTTGGTAGGAGGGTGGGTGGGGATAAAAATTAATTTGTAGGCTGGATCTCAGGGAGTTATAATACTCCCAATCTAGGGACAATATTTTATAGCGAAATGAAACAACATGCATTCCATTCGACAAATTTTGGCTATATTAAGCCCAAACCACAACACAAACACATTTTTCTACCTAACAACAAAACAACACAGAAATTTCAACAGTAGTCAAACAAGCTAAAGGGCAACGACATAGATGCCTAATTCTACCAAAGGACTTCTACCAGGGTCCCGACTGACCTTCTTGAATACTATCAAGTTCAATACTGTCAGTTGCCCATTAGAGCTCTATCGGCCATGTGTTTTCAATACTTCTCAAACGGAGAAAGTTGAGAAATGGGATTTGAGGTTAGCATGATTCTGAGACCCAAAAAGGGGGTAAAGGCTCAAATAAAAGGGACATGAGAGAGAGAACGATGGAAAGGGAGGAAAAAGGCTGAAACAGCCTTAACAATAGCCATGGAAAATGGAGGAAAAGCGAAGAAATGGTCGCCCAAAGGGACAGAATGAAATCTAGGCGTTGTAGAGGGATGCTTCAAGCTTCCCTAAGATGTATTTTCAGAAAGAAATGAAAATGAAAAAGGGGAATGGAGCACCTCGCGATTTCAGCTCGATTTGGAGGTTTTAGGAGCTCCAAAAGATGAAATCTTCAAGAGGGAGGGCTGCCAACTGAAATATATTGATGGAGGGTGGTCGTTTTTGGCCAAGGATGGATCTAGGGTGGTTTGGAATCACGGATTTTTGGAGATAGTTGCTGGAAAACGAAAATGGGGCTAGGAAAGGGGCTGTTTGTGAAGGAAGTACCCCTATTTGGGGTTTTCTATGGACGGGACCTACATGGGAGGGGTACACGACCCAAAATAGGGCGTGCGCCCAAAAATCACTGCAAGTGGGCCCCACCGGTCGGCGATGCATCGCCCGACCGGCGATGGCATCGCCGGCCAACTTCCAAGTTGGCCGGTGGGACCACATGGGTCTGGTCCCCCATGATCCTAGGGGTCCAAAAATATATGGCCCACCCCCTGGTTCATTGTACTTTAATCTGTATGGGCCCAAATATGTGTTCGGGGCTCTCCGGGTCCACATCGCAATCCCGAATACCAAACCATATGATGCAGCATATGAATTTGGGGTAGAAGGAGCCAGTACATCTATCTAGATCCTTAGTTACTAAAGAAAGTGAAGTTAGAATGGCTTTATGGCCATTTTTCATGAAATTTTACTATTCACTGTAAAATTTTGTGAAAGTACTAATTTGTGTTATTTTCACATTAGGTTTGATGCCTAATATGAAATGGATAAGAAAGAAATGAAGATTGGAGTGCTTAGAGGAGGAATTTTGAAGATTTTTGGTGAAACGGGGTTTTTAAGCCCTGGCGATTGAATACATGGGTCGTGGTTGTCCCACGGCCCAAGGATTCACATTAACGGGTTTAAAACTGCTCATAGGTCATCTCAACCTGACTCCCTACAGCTTAGAAGTGATTCGGTTTGCTTTACGCGACCCGAGATACGTTACAGACTCGATCTTGCGATCGATCCTAATAGACTCCGCCTATCGGCGAATCTGCGCTCCTAGAAGTGTTTCTAGACCCTTCTCGCACCCACCTAAGTCAAGGGAAGCGACAGCGTACGTCGCGTGACCATAACCCAGGCCCGGTTTAATCCAAATCATGCTCTGATACCATCTGTAACATCCCGAAAATCGGGGGTCGAGCAAAAACCCAACTCCCGAGTTCCAAAATGTTATTTATGCAACATAGAAATGTATGATTGAATGTTGTCTGTGATAATGTATTAAACATGAGTGAGATTAAGCCAGAACAACATATCATACTCCAGAGATAGTTAAATTTGCAAGCGGAAGACTGTAATAGTATGTATAACATATATAAACCATTGTATGTCTCCAGAGTGTGAACATGCTACCAGGTTATATACATACATGTATACTTCAAAAGTAACCAAAAGAATATACATGAGTGCTCTAAAAATATAAAATGACAAGTGTCAAGGTATTTAAGCAACCTCCCTGTAATCCCGTCGATCAGAACATGCATAAAGGAGGGATCCTCCTCCTCATCATCAAGTCCAGCTCCGCCTCGCAGGCCGCGCCATCATCTGCAATCACAAAAGGTCTGGTGGGTGTCCAGGAACACCGTCCCGTAACGTGGGAGTGAGTAGCTAACTCAGTGGAATAATAGAGTAAAGATTAACATGTTATCAAATCAATCATGCGATAATAGTAAAGCAGTAAATCAAACAATCCTAATACTGTTGTTAATGCATTTATGACATGACGTGATGTATGCCCTCACCGACGATCACCCTCATACGGCAACATCTTACGACCGCGGCATGCCACACTCCCTAGAGTGCTCCACATCTTCCAGGCACATGCAATGCTATGGTGATATGATTACCAAGTTGTTATTAATCCATTCAAACAGCAGGATTGGGAAACTAAGATACTTCCCTTGTATCAATCCCAACACAGATCCTGTCTAGGGTCGTCACTCCTAGTAATCTCATACGATGTATATTTTGTAGGTCGCTGCAAGGGCTGCCAGGGCTGTTGCACGCACTCGTTGCTCCGCTCCCCCATCATCTTATCAATACAGGCCTACTGTACTCTACTGCTACGGAAGGGTCGTCGCCTCCCGTAGACTCAGAATACGCTCGCGGTCACTACAAAGGGCTGCCAGGGCTGTTGCTCGCACTCGTTGCACCGCTCCCCCATCACCTTATCAGTGTAGGCCGACAGCAAGAATATAGTGTCCCATACCACCATAATCTGCTCACGAGTCATAGGTGCTCACTGGTCACTACGGGGAGGTTTGTGGCCCCAGCGTAGGCCGACAGCTCGACCACGGTGTCCCATACCACCATGCCCGGCTCATGAGTCTTCGTGGATCAAGGTACCATGGTTAACAGGGTTTACAATGGTAAGTTCAGTACCCTAGGTTCAAGCAGTTATGATACATACAAGGTGAACAAACATTGGCCAGTCGGGTTACTTGACGGGCTCGACTAGCGCGATCGCATCTCGAATTGAACGACATGAAGTGCGTAAAACACTTCGCGTGGCCTAACCACTGCCGCCAACTCTCAACACGAATCACATTCATCGACGCGTCGTTCGTGGCTATGACCAGTCAGCCACGAATTCGCTCGGTTACCGACTGCCTGGACTAAGTCAAGTCCCACACATCTATGGAATTACATTAACACTATAAAAAGGTATTGGAATTGAAATACATCATGTGAGCATGTTAGCACATGTTATAACATTCAACTTAAGCAAATCTTCAAGGCATACTTCCCATGCATATTCAACTTAAGCAAATCCTCAAGCACATACATTCCATGCATGTAATGAAATCATGCCTTTTGTCAACATGTAGAAAATCATTTAGGTCAGCATAATAATCGAAAAATCAATCACAAACTATCAAATAACATCATTTAATTCAATACATACTAATACAAGCATTTATACAAACACATACACTACACACTTAAGTCTACAAATAGTATGTCGACCCAAAGTGCGCAACTAGGCGAATCTCTTCGCCAAACTAATTATGCACGCATTCCTAACTTCCTAATGCGACAACAAACCATGTCAATCACATCAGCAAAATATGAATGTAAACAGTACTTCCTACAAATGACTAAAATGCCCTAAATCTCATATTCTTCGTTAGCTTACGAAACGGGAAACGGAGAGCATTTTGTACATGTCAAACGGCGATGCCGTCAAGAATCTACTATTAAACGACATTGAAAGCGTTGGAAACAGTCAATCAAAGCGTCTAATATCCGCACCTTATGTCTTGTAGACTCGGGAATTGAAACGGAGCGTATACGCTTCGTCTACGGCGAGTAAGGAGCCTAATACACAAGATCCATAAGCTACATCGCTATGGAAACAAGGGAGACTCAAATCAACAACTATTTAGGGTTTTTACTTACCTAGGATCGCGGTGGAATCACCGGGAAAGCGGTAGAGGTGTGTTGCTTAAGCACGTGCAACGCGTAGTACAAGTGGCAGGAAGAACTCTCCCACACTCTCACAATCTCCCACCTTTTTCTCTCTCCCAAGCTAGGGCTTCTCTCAAATTCGGATGGGAGAGAGGAGTGAGGGTTTCAACCCCTTTTATAGCCAACAACATGCCCAAAATAGGCTTGGGAACAATGTTTACTTGGTGCCTAACCAAATCGGGGCCGTTTCGGTCCAAAAGGGCATTTCTGGAGGTCCCCAGGCCAAATGCGGTCGGACTTAAGCTCATGCATACTGGATCTAGCACACATCCAGTTTTCAGACCGGTTGGGTTCCCAGATCGCACGTGGCGGCCCAGTTTCAGTTTAACGGTCACCGCACCAAGATCAGGCCTATAAGTCTCGTGATATATAATAGATATTTTTCCTGATCCAAGGGTGTAATTTGGCTGTATTCTGACGGTCAGAATGCTTAATACTGATGCGTCAAATTTGTGTGCCAGATTTGAATTTGAAATTCCAACTATGTCCCTATTCACACTCTCTTCAGTCCGAGCTCAATGAAATAGCCTGTGATTATCGGTTTGACTTGATTTTCGGAATGAGTGTCAAGTCCAGCTAGACGGTTCTAACGGTCTAAGATAGGAGGTATCGGACTTTCGACGCGCGGTCTAGATCCAGTACAAAGTTTCAAGGAGGTCCCGAGGACAAACCGGCTTAGAGTTTGATCCGAGGCTTTAGAGCATTATAGCACCCTTGGTTCCACTCGCTTTGGGCCTTGTAGAACGTATTTAAAGCGATCAGGGACCATTTCCCAGCTATTCTAACGTTGCACTAGCTAACTTAGTCATATTTTCTAAAGGAATTGATTCTAAGTGGTTTCTTTGGCTATGGAATTGGGTTCTAAGCAATTTTCCAGGTGTTTCAATTGACCCATTGCCTAAAGACGTCAAATCTCAGATTGGCCAAAATCCGGGGTGTTACAGTTGAGGTGACGAGTCACTCCGTAGTGACCTCGAGTGTGAACTTATGAACTTACCTATCCACTGCTTTTCATCAGAGGTGATGCCCTACAACTTACCTATCGTATGTGATTAACTAGGATTAACGACCCTAGATGGATCATTGTTTGGGTAAGTGATATAAAGGGAGGTGCCTTAACTTCCCAAATCTGTTATATGAATAAGCCTAATACATTACTTGGCTAACACGACCATGCACCACATTGCATGTGCTTTGGCGAGAAAGCGCATGTTTAGGGAGTTTGCCATGCACGATTATGAGATAATGTCGCTGAGGGAGTGCAGGAAAGGGCATGCATCATTACGCATATAATTCCTGCATTAACAAGAGTAAATAAGATTGGTTGTTGTACTGCTTTATCATTACTACTTGACTGAATTGATAACATGTTAACCCTTGCCTTATAGTACCACTGAGTTGATCACTGACTCCCACTCTGAGACGATGTTTTAAAACACTAACCAGTCTTTAATTTAGATGTAGGTTGTGATGAGGCTTATGTGGCAGAGCTGGAGCTGCGTCGCAGGGATTACAGGAATACTGAATTAGTTGAACATGTATATTTTGATATTTTGTACATTTTGAAACAAACATATGTATATATTCGGCCCGATAGTACGTTCATACTCTGGAGGTTGTGAAACACACACACACACACACACATATATTATATTTATCTCAGTCTTTCTCTTGCTTAATTAAATTGACTTTGTAGTATGATATGCTGATTTAGTGTAATCTCACTCATGTTTAATGTACTAATATGGATAACATTTAAACATCATTATCTACGTTACATAAGTGATGCGTTGGAACTCGGGAGTTGAGCTATGCTTGACCCCAATTTTCAGGGCGTTACATACACTGCATCTATCTTCGAGTGGTCCACTGTGACACCCTCCTTCGTCCCCACATGACTAAGGAACTTCATCTCCTCTTACTAAAACTCACACTTCTCCAACTTCGCATATAGCTGGTGGGCACAGAGGGTCTGCAATGCTATTCTCATATGCTGCTCATGGTCCTCACGGGTCCTCGAATAGATCAGAATGTCGTCGATGAAGAAAACAACAAATTGATCGAGATAAGGATGGAAGACTCGTTCATCAACTGCATGAAAATGGTGGGCGCATTGGTCAGTCTGAAGGACATGACCTAAAACTTAAAGTGACCATAACATGTCTTGAAATCTGTCTTTGGGATGTCCTCCTCTCGGACCTGAATCTGATACTTGACCACAAGTCAATCTTTGAAAAGAACTATGTACCCTGCAGCTGATCAAATAAATTATCTATCCTCGAGAGCGGATACTTGTTCTTGATTATGACCTGATTAAGCTCACGGTAATCCACACAGAGCCTGAATGAGCCATCCTTCTTCCTGACGAATAGTACCGATGCTCCCCACAGCGAACTGCTCGGATGACTGAAACTAAACTCATGAGACTCGTCCAACTGCTGTTGCAGCTCCCGCAACTCCATTAGTGCCGTACGTACGAGGCCTTCGAGATAGGCGGGGTACTAGGCATAAAATCAATCTAAAACTCAATATACCGGCACAACGAAAACCTCGGAATATCCTGGAATACGATGGGGATATCACAAACAACTGGCAAGTGATCAATGCTCACTATCACGGGCTCCTCTATGGCACACGACATCAAACAAGATAGCGGCTCTCCTCTAGGCTCGACTATGAACTGGAACTGTGCAAGCCAAATATACATAATGTGACAGTCCTCGAACAGTCAAGAACGACGTGGTACTCGGTGAGCCAATCCATACCCACAATGAGATCGAACTGTAACATCGGTAACATAAACAAGTCAGCAGGCAAGAAAGTCTCCCCCACCAACATGGGGCAAGACAAATAGAATCGGCTTCATACTACGGTCTTCCACAAGGGCATCGACACTGACAATCCCTCACGGGCAGACTCTAATGACAATCTAGTCAAACGTCAGAAGTCCTCGAACATAAAATAATGTGAAGCACTATTATCAAATAAAACTCGAGCAATGTAGGTAGAAACAAGGAGAATACCCTCAATGACTCCTTCAGATGACTGCGGGCCTACTGAGCCGCATAGAATCTAGCTTGAGCTAGATGGAGAGGTGCCTGTACCCTTTGAGGTCTCTGCTGCTGCTACTACGGCTGTGGTGACTGAAAATGCCGCCTCTTCTACTTCAGTATCGGAGGCTGTTATGGTGCTCTTGGCTGCTGCTTTAGGGGCCTCAGTGGTAGGAGCTGTTGTCACTGCTAATGAGGTGGAGGATGCTGTGGTACTCTCGACTGCTGCTGCTGCTGCTGCTGAGGGTGGGGACGCTCCCACCTACGGTGTCTTATCCCATCGCATTCATAACAGACACTAGGGGCTGCCTTGAAGGTGGTGCTGGAGGTGCCACTAATGCTCAGTGGGTCACGCGCCTCTACTGTTGTCGACGATGCTACTACTGGGAGCCACCAGAGGGGGCTACCTCTTCTTGTCTCTCCTCGGCCCACTCAGCCTCATAAACCTAGGCCCTCTATACGACCTCCTCAAAAGTATGGAGCATATGGCCGATAACACGGCCTCAAAGACCATAACGCAAGCCGTTCTCGAAACGGCGGGCCTTGCGCCCCTCATCATCAACTAAGTACGTCGCGTATCTGGAAAGTGGGATAAAGGGAGCCGCATACTAAGCCACGGTCATATTTCCCTGTATAAAAGTCTCAAACTCTAGCGCACGCTTCTGATGATTGTGGTCGGGAAAGAACTGTCAGTCAAACCAGTCCACGAAGTCCTCCTATGTCTAAACGAAATTAGGCATTGCAGCACGGGCGACAAAGTCCCACCAATGCTTGGCCTCACCCTCAAGAATATATATTACTAATGGGACCCGCTACTAGGTCGTGCATTGCATGGTCTCGAACATCTTCTCCACTCGGGAGTGCCACCTCTCTGCTGTAGTCGAATTTGGCTCACTATAAAACTGTTGAGGATCGAGCAGAAGAATATCTCGCACCTACTCTGGGGTCTTAGAAGGACGCTTGCCCTTCCCATGGAGGGCGACTGTCACAGCCTAAAGCATCTGCTGCAACTAGTCAACACTAAATGATACAATAGGGGCTGCGATGGTCCCGGACAGAAATGCAGGATCTGTAGGAGTCTTGGGCATGGGAATAGGAGGCTCAGGTGGGGGAATAGAAACTGTAGGTGGTGGATGGGAACCGCTCGGGTCGCTCGGGCACCTCGCCTAGGCGGCATGGTCTATAGAGAAGAACAAAGGTGCCTATTAGACTTAAGAACCCCGAAGGCTCAGACATTATGGAAATAAACCAGAAGGTTACGTACTCAAAACCTAATCATCCTAAGCTCATGGTAGATATGTGATGTTGTTCTCAGTTATTCCTAAGTTATGCTCAGATACCAACTTCTGTCACGTCCTAGACTCTGAAACTGAACTCACAAAATTCTCGATCGTTGAATCCGGCGCCGACAGCCTCCATAGTACCCCATTCTCGACTCCTTGTACCATATACCAAGTTGGGATCCTATAAGGAGGATTTCCAACATACATTTATCTAGTAAGAAGCATAACCATAACCATAACCCGCAACAACAACAATAATAAGAAACATCACCATATATCCACTATAATCAAAACTTTAAGTACAATGCATAAGGGGAATACAATATCAATATCAAAAGCTCTAGTAGATATTTGCACGCTCTTATCTCAATGTTACGGCGTCCTAGTGTCACGTATGCAATGATCATGCATAAGCTTATAGAAAGCTTAAAGGGTGGTGTAAGTGTGTGCGAAGGGTAAGTGTCAAGTATGCAATATCAGAGTAATGCGGAAACATGATGGTAAGTCCATGAATTCTATCATCCTTACTAAGGCTATGCAATGCAAGGCATGAATGCTATCGGCCATACCAAGGTTATGCGATGCAAGGCATGAATGTTATCGGCCATACCAAGGCCATGCGATCCAATGCATGAATGCTATTGGCCATACCAAGGCCATGCGATGCGAGGCCTATGTAGCCAAATGTCATATTTGAGATGAAACACAAGCATGTCAGTCCTCATCTAAATTCACATAACAATACATCTTATCTGTGGAATATCACCAGGGTCTAGTACACTCAACACCAGCTTTCTGCCCCATCTAAGCATGCAACTGGGTAAGTGGAAGTCTGCCAATATCGAGCTCAGCTCGTCGATAGCAGACCCATTCCTCAAGCTGGGTTAAACTCAGCCTAGCCATCGCCCCTCACTCGGGTGGGTAAGCCCCTTCCAACCGACCACAACACGGTGGGAGATGCGGCCAACTGGTATTCGGCCCTCATGCACTCATGCATCCACTCGATTTAGAAATTGAAGCATCCTCCGATACCATAAGGGTTTGTAGACTTTCACCCTGGGACATCTATGGTGCCCCCATGCTAGAACAAGTATTTTCGGTATCCAATCCTTCTATCCACACTATGCTAGTGGAGGCCACAACCTTAATATCGATAGGGCATACAGTAATCATATCACACAATGCAAGATACATGAGTCATTCCATCCAGTCATGCATCAATCCTACGTGTACTATGCGCTCATGTGGGGCAACTCCGTCTATCAGGGAGTCCCATAAACAATCCGCCCAATGACTTATATTATGATCAGTCACTCCTCATATCATGCATACATATGATGCATATGGGCATGTATCATGAAGTTATACTAAGCATGTTATATGATGATGACGTAGTCTTCTCATAATAAGGATAGGCCTAGACGGCTTACTCATATCAAGTATGTGCTCAAGAATAAGAAGCGGGCTTCCTCACCCATTCCATCACATTACAATTTAGGTTTCCTAAGGGCCCAATAGCACAAGGTGGGCTCTATGACTTGAACAAGTCTACAAGGCATGGCGGAAGCATAATCAATAATAGGGGCTCAACGGTTTGGGTTAGCCCATGAAGACTAGATCGGTAACACTATGGGGCCTAAATTAATGAGAATAGGCCTAACAATGGGCCCTAGGGAGGGTTACAAGGTGGAAATTTAACCACCATTGCTCTTACAATGTGAACATTTAACCATCATTGCTCTCAAGGCATGGCCCATTTAGAACCTACCCTATAATGGGGCTCCATGGTCCTCATGCTAACTAGGAGATGAATGGGCATCATAAACATTATCACATACATCATGGTGGACTCGCATAACTCAATTGGGCCTCGTATACATCACATTGGGCGTCATACAAGGGCCTCATATACATCACATTGGGCCTCACTCATGGGTCTCACATACGTCACATTGGGCCTCACATACATCACATTGGGCCTCACACATCAGCCTTATGCACAACATAACGGGCCACATCTCATGGGCCTCAAACACATCACAATGGGCCACATCCCATGGGCCTCAAATACATCACAATGGGACACATCCCATAGGCCTCAAATATATCACAATGGGCCACATCCCTTAGGTCTCAAATACATCACAATGGGGCCACATCTCATGGGCCTCAAATACATCATAATGGGTCTCACCATATGGGCCTTATTTACATCACTACGAGCCTCACATATCACAAGCGGGCCCTACAAATATGGCAGGTGGGCCCTGCATGTGCAGTAGGTGACCCTACAAACGGATAGACAACGTGTATTTAAAACACATACATTGCGGTGGTCCCCACCGTTTAGACCACTAGACGGTGTGGATATAAAATACATGTATCACGTGTGGGCCCCACCATCCCATCTATTGGATGGTGTGGACACCACACGTGTCGGGGGTCCCTCCATCCCAGATGGTGGACGGGGTGAATATACAACACACTCATCGATGGATGGCATGGATGTAACACATTCATCAAGGTGGGGTCCATGTCCCACAGTCTAAACGGATTGGATTACATTTGGTGGGTCCACACATGTGGCCCACCAGCTTATATCAAGCTGATCTCTATTTTTCCATTGCTGTCCAAGCCTATTGGACGTCCCATGGACAAACGGCCTGGATGGAACACTAACATTTGGTGGGTTCCATGCGCACGTGGCCCACCTGGTTTGGATCAAACTGATATTTGTGTTTTCCCTTCAACAGGGTATGCCCAAAATGGACAGCAGGTGGACAGCAAGGTGGGCTCCAGTTGGACAGCTGGTGTGTCCCACTTGGTGGACAACATGGATATAAATACATACATCATAGGATGCCCAGGTGAGAGAGAGAGATGTGTGATGGAAGGCTTCACTACTATTAGCCCTCCCTTCCATGCAATACAAAACATACATCAAGTGGGTCCCATTATATGTGGGCCCACCAATCAAAATTAACAGTGGAGATTCCTTTTCCACCAAAAATGCAAGGTCTAGATGACCTTCTCATAATGGGTAAATAAACATCATGATGGGGTCCATGGAGAATGGCCCCATCATGGGATGAACATATGAATCATGGTGGGCCATCGGCCACACCGAGGGTCCAAAGTGAATCCATACCACCAATCAGTAGGCCCCACTTAGTCAATCATCAAAAACACTACTCTAGTCCTATAAACACCCACCGATTAGACTTCTTCTTGGCTCCTTAGGAAGCTAAGCTCCTTGGCTTCTTTCTTGATAGAGAATGTTAAGGATTGAAGGGTGAAGATGAGAGTTTATGGGTAAGAAGTGGGTCACACACTTGGCTGTTTCTCTCCTTGGAAGGCTTGGATATCACACCCCAAACTCAGAAATCGGGCTCACAAAATTCACGATCACCGAATTTGGTGCTGACAACCTCCGTAGTACCCCATTCTCGGCTTCCAACACCCATACACTATATTCAGATCCTGGGATCCTACGAGACGGATTTTCCAACGTATATTTACCTTGTGAGAAGCATAACTATAAGTTTACCCAAGTCACAAAGGCAACATTATCATCACATATCCACTAATATCAAAACTTTTAAGTACAATTTATAAAAGGAAATACAATAACAATATCAGAAGCTTTAGAAGACCGTTGCACGCTCCAAGCTCAATACCACTACGACCTAACGCCACCTGCACGCATTTATCGTGTGTAAGCTTATAGAAAGCTTAGAGGGTGGTGTCACGTGCCAAGCATATAAATATCAGAGTAAGTAAAAATACTAGCAATCCATAAATCGTACAATATCAGAGTAATGGGAAAATATACTGGTAAGTCCATAAATTCATCGGCCTTATTTAGGCTATGCAATGTAAAAGCATAATAGGCCAATATCATATGTCGAGAAAGTAATGTAGGTCGACTATGCAATGCGGAGACATAATGAACCAAGTATCAAATACAAAGGATTCAATATAATATGTAATTTTGAAGAGTTACAAAAACCATCAGCCTCATCTAGGCCATATAAATGCAGAAACACAGCAACTCAAAATGTCATATACCGCAGATGTAATGCAATATGCGGTGCGAATGAAATGATCAAGCTGGAGTATGAGGTCGAGATGGTAGTACATAATGTCACAGGCTATGGGGTTTATCACAAGAAACTTCTATATAAACTAGTCTCATACCTAAATTTGGATAGTCAGACTCAAAGTGGTAAACTCCTGATCTCAGGTTAGTCGCGACCCTAATTGAAATCCTGACCATTGCGAAAGTACACATAACAATTAGTTGTGCACCACCAGCCTGAGTGGATAGTGAATGAATGAATGGTTAAAATGCTGAGTATGCAACTGCTGCTCAATAAGTCCACATATCAATACTGTACATCTCTGAGATTATCACTGGGGTCTAGTACACTCCAAGTTGGTTACCGCCCCAGCTGGCCGCGTAGCCCAATGAGTGAAAAAGACCTTACTATCCACCTGCCATTAGTATACCAATGCCTACCCGACTCTTCGATAGCGGACCCATTTGGGAGCTAGTGAAACTCAGCCTAGCTTATAGCCCCCTCACTCAGGCGGATAAGGTCACACCCCCTCCCAACCGACCACACACATTAGGAGATGCAACCTACTAGTATTCGGCACTCGAGCGCTCATATATCCACTCGGTCTAGACGTTGGGGAGTCTCCTGGCCACGGAGATTTAGGGACTTTCGTCCATGAACATCCAAAGTGCCTAGATGCTCGAATTAAATATTTTTGGTGTCCCATCTAACCATCCAAGACATGCCTGTGGAGGCTATGGCCCTAATGTTACTAGGGTGTATAGTAATAACAATACACAATGCAAGATGCATGATTCATACAATCCAGTCATGCATCAATCCTGTGCATATCATGCACTCATGTGAGACAATCTCCACCTATCAAAGAGTCTCATAGCAACCTACCCAATAACATATGTAATGGTCAACTACATCTCATAATAAACATCCGGATGATGCGTATGAGCATGTACATGATGCTATGCTGTCATATACTCATAATCGTATTAACGATCAGTATCGATGAACAACCTCGATGATCGGCCTATACAATCGTCTTGATAATCAGCCTTGACAATCTGTCTCGGCAATCGGAATTGGCCTGGACAATCAGCCTCGACAATCAGAATCGACCTCAATAATCAGAATTGGCCTCGATAATCAGAATCAACCTCGACAATCGGAATCAGTCTCGACAATTAGCCTCGATAATCGAAATCGACCTCGACAATCAGAATCGGCCTCGACAATCAAAATCAGCCTTGATAATCAGAATCGGCCTAACAAATGGCCTAATGGAAGGTCACAATGTGGACATTTAACCATCATTACCCATCAATGTGGACATTTAACCAACATTGCTCCCAAGGAGTGACCCTCATAGTGCCAAACATATAGTGTCACATAATGGCCAAATATACATCACCATGGGCCTCTCTCAAGGGCCTAATACACATCATGATGTGTCTCACTTATGGGCTACATATGCATCACATTGGGCCTTGCTCATGGACCTCATGTACATCATAATGGGCCGCAATACATGGGCCCCATATATGTCAAATGGGTTAAAAAATACATCTCATTGGGCCTTACCAAATGGGCTAGAAATACATCACAATGGGCCTTACCAAATGGGCCAGAAATACATCACAATGGACCTCATCATATGGGCTAAAAATATTTCACAATGGGCCACGCCCCACGACCTAATACACACCACAATGGGCCTCATCACATGGGCCATAATTGTATTAAGGTGGGCCTCAATGGATGGGCCACAAATACATTAAGATGGGCTGTATTACATGGGCCTTAACAATGGGCCTTTATAACGTCCTGGAAAAATCTGTACATTGATCCGAGTACCACCTCTAGCAGAAATCCTTTAGAACCTAATCCTTTAGAAATTTAACATGAATTAACTACCGCTAAACTCGATTACTTGTGAATTTAGTACCAACCACTTTAAATACGATCTGTAAGACCCAAAACCTATAGAATTGTTAACGCTACATTACCCTAAAATCTAGGATCCAACTATAAGCCCAATTGCTCTCGGGAGCATTCCAAAACTTCGTATCAGACTTGGACCGCACGTCGAAATTCTGATAGTAATGAACTTAGACAGTTATGAATGCCTAGTTGGACTTGACTATCACCTCGAAAATCAAGACCAAACAATGTCCTGAGACTATTTTCTTGAGTCCGGAGTGAAGAGTGTGAGAAAGTAAAGTTTTTTATAAAATTAAATAAGAATTTAAGTAATCTAAGTCATGTCACTTACGCGCCATTTATAAGCATTCTGACCGTCAGAATCTGACCCAAATTCACCCACGGTTCAGGGAAGATGGCCCATACATGTCAAAGTACTTGTGACCCTGATCGAGTTTCGATGACCATTGAATTGAAACTGCTCCACCACGATCGATCAGGAAACCCAATTGGACTAAAAACTTAACTTGCTTAAGATCCAATATTAGTGAGCTTAAGTTCGACCGCATTTAATAAAAGGACCTCCAGAAATGTTCCGTTAGATCAGAAAAAGCCTGATTTGGTTATAACCTAAGTATACCTTGGCCCTAGGGCTATTTTCGTCAGTTCTGGGCCTATATAAAGGGCTTTAAACCCTCTCTCTCATATCCCATACGAATTCTAAACCCTAGCTAATATAAGAGAGAGTAGAGAGAGAGAAAGTGAGAGAGTAATTAGTGTTTTATCTTGGGATTCTTCCCAGTTCCTCTACGCATTAAATCCACATTTTGGATCGTTATTCCGGTGATCCTAATTCCATCTTTGGGTAAGTTAATCAAACCCTAACCTGTTATAAAACTCGTATCTTAATACGTATTGTTCCGTCGACTCCCACGATCTTTCTCGTCGAATATCTGCAACCCGCGACCTATGATCGACGTTTGCACGTGACCCTAAGTCGTATCCCCTAGATTTGAGTTGGCTTAATCTGAGACATGTACAATTGCAACCGCACCGTCACCGTGGTTCCGATGCCACATATTTCACACCGATCCGATACGCAGACCAGGAAATGTGGGCCCACATTCAGTTTGAGGAAAACGTCGCGCGTTGCAAAACTTAAGAGAATCTCTACATCATGTCACATCAATCCATCAATCAATCAAGTCAAATAAACCCATACCTTACCCATCCCTCTCTCACCCAAAGTCAGCAACACCCATACTCATCCCATTCCTTTCTTACCAACAAGTCAACAAGCACCATACCCTCCATTTATTACATCACCTCTCTCTCTACCTTTTTCAAACCAATTCTCAAGCAACCCATGAAAGCAAAAAATGTCCAAGCTCCAAGCTCCATGGATAGAGCTTGTGTGGCCCACTCCTTACCACCCTATCTCCCATCTCCACCCTTGGATCATCATCTCCACGGTTGACGGAGCACTTTTGGAGCATTGGAAGGCTAGGGAGGAAGAAGAAGGATATGTGGGTGCCTCTCTCTCTCTCTCTCTCTCTCTCTCTCTCTCTCTCCCTTTATTTTGCGGCCCATTCAATGAGTGTATGTGGTGTCTAAACCGTCCATCAAATGGACCCCATGGTTATCTAAACATGGGGACCAACCTACTTTGCACCCCTCTTGAAGGGTCCAGATGATGGAAAACACACATATCAAGTTGATCCAAATCACGTGAGCCACGTTCATGTGGGACCCACCTTGATTAAAGTGTTTACACCGTCCATCCGACGTCCATGGATGCTGAACATGGCTACACAAAGGAATGTATACGGGCAGTGAGGTGCGCTGAGACCAACAGAGATAAAAAAAAAACTAAATAAATAAATATTAGTTTGGTTTAAGGTTTTGGAGTGGGCTAGGCATGCAGGCCTCACCTTGATACATTGGCCTAATCCATGCCATCCATTCTACTTCTCAGATCATTTTAGACATTGAGATGAAGTATGAGGTAAATCCGATCTTTTTGGTGGGCCCTATCATGAAAAATAATGATTTTTACCTTTAAAATCCGTGAGGACCCACCTTGATGTTTCTACCCGGCCCAAACATACTGCATATTGGACTCATTTAGTTGATCATAAGCAGTAAAATCCAATGAGTGGAGTGGATCCACCTGTAGCAGGTTCTATCTATGAAAAACTGTAAAATATTTATTTTCAAAAAAAAATTACATTAGGCAGCAGCGTCTGCTGCTGCCGCTGACACCAGGACGCAACAACGTCCTAGGCCGGTAGAAGGCAGTGACCCACGGTCCCCGCCGTGGACCCCACCATGAAGTGTATTGCTCATCAATACCATGCATTTATTGGGTTTCCTTTGACTAGTGGGCCACCCCAAAAATCTACCGTATGTGGGACTCAGGTGACCCACACGGTAGGAAATAGTGGGATTGAACGTCTGCCATTGAAACCCCTTAGGGTTGTCACAGAAGTTTTGAATTATTTTAAAATTTATTTTTCCTATTCATCCGGGTCTGTGTGACCTTATCAATAGATTAGATGGCAGATAAATGTCATGGTGGGCCCACATGGGACCCACCTTGTGAAGGCACGGATTGACTGGTGTGCATTGGACAGCGGCCACCTACACAGCTGCTGTACGGAGCAATTTTAGTGGGCCCCACACGACTGATGTGGTTTACACCCGCATCGTCCATCTGAATGATGGGTCACATGCAGCAGGTAGCTGCGACTACCTGGAAGCCAGCTAATCTGTGGGTCTGATCACGTGGTGGGTTATATCCCAACCATCCACCTATTTAACGTGGGACCCATCTGATATGCCTGCACGTGTGCAGTGCACTGGGCGTGGGACCACTGATGTATGAATTGTATTCCACGCTATCCATCAGTGTGGACTCCACCATGATGTATTTATCAGCTGCACCGTCCATTTGGACGGTGTAGTGAGGGCGACAGTGATATATGGGTCTCATCCTCACCGTCCACACAGTAGAACAGTGGGACCCACCTTAATGCATATATATCCACACTGTCTGTCCCACGTGGTCAGTAATGAAGTGAACTGACGGTGGGTGTAATAGATGGTAAGAGACAAAAGAAGTTAAAATATTATTTTTTTTATTAATATAATATGGATGGAGAGGGTAGCCCAGCTCATGGGACCCATTCCCTTTTTATTTTAAGCTGCAACGAGCAGTAGCAGCAAGCAGTTGCCCTATCATTGTCAGCAGGGTTCGTGGGACCCATCCACACCGTTCATCCATTGGAGTGGGCCACACCATCATGCACGTGATTGTGTCCATTGTCTAAGGACGGTGGGATCCACCCCACATGTGGGGTTCCACCTGGGGCATGTAACTGTTCAGGCCGTCCAGAGCCTGGACGTTGAGATATATATATATATATATATATATATATATATATATATATATATATATATATATATATATATACATATATATTATATTATATGATATATACTTGATGGTGGGCTGTATGTGGGACCCACCTCTGCCTTTTTAGTGCAGCAAGCTGCATGTGCAGCAGCTATAGAGCTGCCTCTTTTGATGGCAGCAAGCTGCCCCACATTGATGTATGTATTTTTACACTGTCCATTGTTTCGACGGTGGGATCCACCATGATGCATACGTTATATCCAAACCATCCAACCATATTGAAATATCATTTTTATGGCATGAGCTAAAGGATGGGTCAGATTTAAAGTTCAAGTAGACCCCACCATTTAAATAGTGGACTGTGACATCCACCGTTCAAACTCCTAAGGGCCACATTAGTTTCCTATGATGTTGTTATTTGTTTTCATTTCATCTATCCCTATGTTAACTTATGAATAGGTCAGATCTCAAAAATACATAAGAGTGGGCTCGATTTGATATACATGAGGCCCATTGGTGCGGCCCGAGTTGGTGCATATGAGACTTATCGGTGTGACCTATTTGATATACATGAAGCCCGTTGGTGTAGTACATTAGCATGACCCACTTGATATATATGATGGCCCATTAGTGTGGCCCATTGACGTAACCCACTTGATGTATGCTGAGGCCCATGGGTCGTAGCCCTTTTGATGCATTTGAGGCTCATGGGTCATGGTCCTTGGTAATGTGTATTGGGCCCGTGTATGCGGTCCGCCGTGATGTGTGTATTGTATATCTATGACGTCCATTCAAGCGGCCCGCCGTGTTGTATATATTGTACATCCATGTCATCCATGTGCGTAGCCCGCAGTGATGTATTTGCAGTCCATATGATGGGGCCCGATGTGGTATAATTGTGACCCATCCATGAGCCCCATCATGATGTAATTTGGCCCATGTGCGGGGCCCACTTATTTATACTTTTAGCCTATGTAATGGGGCCCATCTGTTTGTGTTTGAAACCCATATGATAAGGCTCATCATGATGTATTTTTGAGGCCCATATGATAGGGCCCACCTACTTGAATCTGAGGCCCATGGGCAAGACCCGTTATGATGTATTCAAGGCCCATGGTTGAGGTCCAGTGCGATGTACGTATGACCATTAAGTTGTGTATGATTCCTTTGTATAGGCCACTCCTTGAGAGCAGTGTTGGTTAAATGGCCACATTGTTGGGTAATGATGGTTGGATGTCCACATTGTGACGTTCCCTTAAGCTTGGATATGCCCATTTTCATCGTTCTCTAGTGGATTAACCCAAATGCTTGGGCCCCATTGACATTGCTTGATCCATCATTGACCGTCCATCTATGGACCTTACCTTGTGTCGAGGTCGATTCTGACTGTCAATTTCTGATTTCGATCGACGTGATCGATTTGCCGACTCTGATTACCGATCGATTTCGATTGTCATGGCCGATTACAGACCCTGATTATTATGGCCGATTGATTGATTAGCGATTAAGGCCAATCATCGTGACCGATTGCCGATTCCGAGTATTGAGAGCGATTATCGATCAATTCCGATTATCGTGACCGATTGTCAATTTCAATTACTGAGGCCAACTTCGATTCGAATTTCAATTGCTAAGGCCGATTGCCGAGACCTATATGATGTATATGCGACCGTAGTTGAGGCCCATTGTGATGTATCTGTGGTCCTTAGGCAAGGCCCACTGTGTTGTATATTAGGCCTTTGTGTAAGGCTATCGGCCCATTATGTGTTTGGCCCTGTAAGGGTCATTCATTGGGGTAATGTTGGTTAGATGTCCACATTGTCGAGGCCGATTGATGATGCTGGTTATTGATACCGATTATGAGTATATGACTGCATAGCATCATAACACATGTCCATACGCATCATCTGCATGTCTGTTATGAGATATGATTGACTTCCGGTTGTTATGAGACTCCCTGATATGCGGAGATTGTCTCACATGAGCGCACGGTATGTGCAGGATTGATGCATGACTGGATTGTATGACTCATGCATCTTGTATTATGTACTGTGATTACTGTATGCCCTAGCGACATTAGGGCCGTAGCCTCCACAGGCATATTGTGGATGGCAGATGGGACACCAAAAATATGTTCTACATGGGGTGCTATAGATATCCCTGGGTGAAAGTCCTTAAACCCTCTTGGTTCCAGAGGTTGCTCCAACATCTAGACCGAGTGGATGCATGAGCGCATGAGGGCCATACACCGATAGGCCACATCTCCCATTGTGTCGTGGTCGGTTGGAAGGGAGTGCGGCCTTACCTGTCCGAGAGGAGGGGGCAATGCTAGGCTGAGTCTGACCAGCTCGAGGAATGGATCCACTATTGACGAGCCGGGCCCGATATTGGCAGGCGGATAGTGAGGTCTCTTTCACTCACCTTGTTGTGCGCGATGGGGCGGCAATCTGGTTTGGAGTGTAATAGACCCCGGTGATTTTTCAGAGAGGAACCGTACTGATATGTGGACTTATTAAGTAGGAGTTGCATGCTCATTCATTCATTCATTCACTATCCACTCGGGCTGGTGGTACACAACTAATTGTTGTGTACCTTCGTTATGGCAAGGATTTCGGTTAGGCGCGCGACCAACCTGAGATCAGGAGTTTACCACATTGAGTCTGACTATCCAAATTTAGGTATGGGACTGGTTTGGATAGAAGTCCATTGTGGTGGACCCCGTACCCTGCGATACTACATACTATCATCCCAACTTCATACTCCAAGCATGGTCATTTCATTCGCACTGCATGTTACATTATATCCGCAGGCATAGGACATTTTGGGTTGCTATGTTTCTGCACTTATATGGCCTAGATAGAATTAGCAGGATTTGTATATTGCATTGCATCCTCGGCATCTGATATTTAGCTTTTTATGATCTTTATTGCATAACTGTTCTATGTTGCGTATCCTGATATTTATCGACTTATGGACTTGTCAGTATTTTTTCTTATTCCGATGATGTACGAATTATGAATTACCAGTATTTTTGGTATTGTATGATTATGACATTGTATTGAATACTCGACACTTACCTTGTGCACACACTTACACCACCCTCTAAGCTTTCTATAAGCTTATGCACAATAGATGCGTGCAGGTGATGTTAGGCTGCAGCAGTGTTGAGCTTGGAGCGTGCGGTAGTCTTTTGGAGCTTGATTCTCTATTTATGTATTTCCCTTTCAGTATTGTATTCAAATGATTATATTAGTGGATATGTGATGACGATGTTGCCGTTGTGAATTGGGTAATCTTGTGGTTATGCTTATTACTAGTTAAATGTATACAAAAAAAAATCCTCCTTGTAGGATCCCAGGATCGGAATCTGGCATATGAATGCTAGGTGCCGAGAATGGGGTACTACGGAGGCTGTCGGTACCAGATTCGGTGATAGGGATTCCTGTGAATCCGATTTTCGGGTTTTGGGGCGTGACACCTGTTTTGGAGCTTAGAATAGTCTAAGTGTTAACGTAGTTAACCTAATTCATGCCTTAGGTTGCGTATTCGCCGTAGACAAAGACTTAGCCTCTAAATCATATCCGTTATGTGTTTCCCTTTTTAAGGTGTGGACTATATACATTTAAGTTATGGTTTTCAAGACTTTCAATGTTAAATAATGATTTATTCTTGACGTGGATGCTATTACACATGCCAAATGCGCTATTCGTTTTATTTTACGTATATGTATAACCTATGTTACAAATAGTGTATTTCATATGTTTGTTGAAATGTTTGTATGTAGAAGGAATTTGATGCTATGATTGCCATGATTAATTGTCATTGATATATGCTTGTTATGTATGCGATAACTCCTTGGCAAAAGGATTTCCCTAATATGTAATATGGTCGACATACATGATGTATGTTGAAATAGTGTAGTCTAAGTGTTTGTATAAATGCCTGAATGGGTTAGTACTTAGTAAAGTATGATTTTTAAGGATATTGAGATATGAATCTCAATCACCGTATTTGTGTGTATGATTTCCTCCATGAACTGTTTAGTCTATTTATTCATGTTAACTGTGTGTATGATTTCCTCCATGTACTGTATCCATGTTTAAGTCATATATTTCATAACATGTTCATATTAATGTAGGATTTGATTTAATTATCTATTATTGAGATTGTACGTAGTTAGGACTGCATTACAGTCCAGGTAATCGGTAATTATTCTCGAACTGGTGGTTGGAGTCATTTACACCACGCAGGATGTGTTCGACAAGTCGTACTTGGGATGTTCGACAGTGGTTAGGCCACATGGAGTGCTTATGCATTCTATGTCGATCAACTCAACGTGCACTTAGCCTATTTGAGCTTATCAACTAAACTGATCGACTGATGTATGTTCACCATATTTGGATGCTAATGTATGAATCTAAGGTACCGAACTCACTAGTGAAAATCCCGTTAACCTTGGTACCGCGATCCACTAAGACTCATGAGCCGGACATGGTGGTATGGGACACCGTGGTCAAGCTGTTGGCCTACGCTGGGGCGACGAGCCTCCCCGTAATGACCAGTGAGCAACCTAGACTCGTGAGTTGATTATGGTGGTATGGGACACTATATTCGTGTTGTCAGCCTACTCTGATTAGTGACGAGCCCTTTGTAGTATACTTGAGTATATCCTGAGACTGTATTTAGACGACGAGCCTTATTGTAGTATCTAGGATATAACTAGACCTATATTGATTGGTGACGAGCCCTTTACAGTGATCTAGAACTATAACATTGTATGACATTGTCTAGGACTGACAACCATAGAATGGATCATTGTTTAAAAATTGATATAAGGGAGGTACCTTAGCTTCCCAATCCTGCTGTTTGAAAAGGACTAATAAGAACTTGATAATCATGCTCATAACATTACACTGCATATGCCGTTGGCATTGGTGTAGAGCACAGTGGTAGTGATTCATGCCGCTTTCATCAGATGTTGTCACAAGAGGGAGTTTATGGTGAGGGCATGCATCATTTCCTCATACTATTCATGCATTAACAAGAGTATCTAGGACATGTTTGATTATACTGCTTTATCATTACTGCTTGATTGAATTGATAACATGTTAACCTTTGTTGTATAGTTCCACTGAGTTGATCACTCACTCCCACCTTACATCCATCATTAAATATGTTGCATAAGTGATGTTTTGAAACTCGGGAGCTGAGTTATGCTCGACCCCCGATTTTCAGGGCATTAGAAGTTGGTATCAGAGCATGATCTGGATTAAAATGGACCTGGGTTATGGTCACACGATGCATGCTGACGCCACTTTAGGGTAAGTGGGTGCGAGAAAAATCTAGAAATAGGTTTAGGACTCCCAGTTTTGTCAATTGGCGAAAGTTTAATAAAAATGATCCCCGAGATCGAGTCCGTGCACACTCCTGATCACACACGACGACCCCAAATCACCTCTAGGCCATCAATTGACAGGTATAAACCATGTTTCATCCCATTCCAGCCGTTAAAAAATATATAAATGTGAATATGTATCAGATTTGTTTCGAAACGACCCGAAATGAGTCGAATCGGGGTAGGGGCCCAATCGGGACATTTTTAGGGGGACCCAGGGTGGGACCCACATCATTTTAGACCCAGGGGGGTGGACCTCGCCAGAATGTCCAGTGGACGGCCAGTCCCTCGCCGGTTCAGCGAGGCCTCGCTGACCAGCGGGCCAGATTGGGGCGGGCCATCGCGCCGACACCTATAGGGGCCTATTGTGGCCCATTGGTCCACGGTTTCTCATTTAGAACCTCCCCAAACATCCTCTCTCTTCACATCCTTTTCCTTCAAAACCTCTCATTTCCCTCTCAAATCTCCCTTCCAATCCCTCCTTCCCTCATTTTTCTTCAAGCCTTGCATCCCTCCACCGTTCTCAGCAATACCCATCTTCTAATGTAATGCCCCGAAAATCGGGAGTCGAGTAGAAACCCAACTCCCAAGTTTCAGAACATCACTTATGCAACATTTTCAATGATGGATGAATGTCGGCGGTAATAGTACATAAAACTTGAGGTGGATTAAGCCAAAACAGCATATCATACTCCAGAGACAGTTACATTAGCAAGCGGAAGAATGTGATAGATACATAAAATATATAATTGATTGTAAGTCTCCAGAGTGTGAACATATTACCAGGTTAAACATATACATGTATACTCCAAAGATGAGCAAAAAGAATATACATGAGTATGTAAATAAAAGGTAAAATACCAAGTGTATTGGGATCTAATCAGTAATCCTATAAACCAGTCAATCAGAACCTGCATATAGGAGGGATCCTCCTCATCATCATCAAGTTCGGCTCTTCTTCGCAAGCATCATCACAGTCTGAAACTAAAATAGGGACTGGTTGGTGTGCGCAACATCGTCCCGTAACGTGGGAGTGAGTAGCTAACTCAGTGGAATCATAGAGCAAAGATTAGCATGTTATCAAATCAATCATGCGATAATGGTAAAGCAAGCAATCAAATATTTCTAAATACTGTGATTATTGTAAGCATGAAATGACATGATGGATGCCCTCACCGACATACTCCCTCATGCGACACCATCTTACGTCCACGGCATGCTTTCTTCCCTCAGTGCTCCACATCTTCCAGGCACATACAGTGCGATATGAATATGATTACCGAGTTGTTATTAGTCCTTTTCATACAGCAGGATTGAAAAACTATGGTACTTCCCTTATATCATTCCCAACAAGGATCCTGTCTAGGGTCATCACTCCTAGTAGTCTCATACGATGATATATTTCTAAGTCGCTGCAAGGGCTGTCAGGGCTGTTGCACACACTCGTTGCTCCACTCCCCCATCACCTTATCAATACAGGCCTAGTTGTACTCTTGTTGCTACGGAAGGGTCGTCGCCTCACGTACACTCAGAGTACGCTCGAGGTCATTACAAAGGGCTATCAGGGTTGTTGCTCACACTCGTTGCGCCGCTCCCCCATCACCTTATCAGTGTAGGCCGACAGCTCGAATATAGTGTCCCATACCACCATAATCGGTTCACGAGTCTAGGTTTCTCACTGGTCACTATGGGGAGGTTTGTGGCCCCAGCGTAGGCCGACAGTTCGACCACGGTGTCCCATACCACCATGCCCGGCTCATGAGTCTTAGTAGATCAAGGTACCACGGTTATTAGGGTTATCATTGGTAAGTTCAGTACCCTAGGTTCAAGCAGTCATGACGAATACAAGGTGAACATACAACGGTTAATCGGGTTACTTGATGAGTCCGACTAGCACGAGCGCACGTTGAATCGACCGACATGAAGTGCACAAGCACTTCGTGTGGCCTAACCACTGCCGACAACTCTAGTACGACTCGGGTTAGTCATACATATCCTTCGTGGCGAATAGAATCCAACCACGAATCCTAATCTGTTACTGACTGCCTGGACTAGAGTATAGCCCCAAACACTTGTAATCTAAATCAATAATCATATGAGAGAGAAAGAATTAAAATACAAGTAATTCCAGCATGTTATCAGCATGTTATAACATACATCAAAAGCAGTTAACCATACACGAGTATTTCACACATAAGGTAATCAATTCAATATAACAAACATGGAGGAATTCATGTACATCAATAAATTAGTTGAGAATCCAATCTCAACGCTAATCTACAACACCATTTACTCAATACTTACTAATACATACATTTATATAAATACTTAAACTACACAACTCCAACGTACTTGATGTGTGTTGATTTCAACATATAATATGACAAATCCTTATATCAAGGAGATGTGTAATACACAACAATCATGTTCTTACATTCAATACATATGGCAGGCATAAATCATATTGATTTAGGCATTTCAACAAACACTCAGTCTACACACATTAGTCTACATAGCATATGTCGGCCAATATGTGCATTAGGGTGAATCTCTTCGCCAAACAGATCATACACGTATAGCTAGTATAGGTACATGACAAATACTCATGGCAATCATATCGGCAAAATACATACGTATACAGTATTTCCTATAAATACATAAACTACCCTAAATCTCATATTCTTCGTACGTATACGAAATGAAAAATGGACAGCATGTTCTAAATGTCAAACAGTATTCTTGTCAATAATCTACCATTAAATGGCATTGAAAGCTTTGAAAATAGGTAATCTAAGCGTCTAAAATCTGTACCTTAAATCAGAAATGCGTATTCGTTAGGATTCAGACGATGTGTCTTCGTCAACGGCAGATACGCTACCTATGGCAAGAAACAGTTTAGCTAGAACTCTTCTACAGTGAGTCTAAGCTTCAAATTAGGTTAGGGTTTAGGTTTTCTTACCTAGAACGAAGTTAGAATCCCCAGAATAGCGATGCAGGTGGATGGCTTTGGCACGTGGAGCAGTAGGGAAGAATCCCAGGAGAAAGCTCCAACTCTCTCTCACTTTCTCTCTCTTTTCTCTCATCTCTCTCCCAGGGCTTTCCCCAAATTCGTATGGGTTAGAAAGCTAAGGGTTTAAGGCCCTTTTATAAGCCCAAACATGACCAAAACAGACTTTAAGTCAAGGTATACTTGGGTTATAGCCAAATCGGGTCTCTTTCGATCCAAAAGAATATTTTTGGAGGTCCCTTGACTAAATGCGGTCGGACTTAAGCTCATGGATGTTGGATCCTGACCACATTAAGTTTTCAGTTTGATCGGGTTTTCAGATCGCACGTGGCAGATCAGTTTCAGTTCAGCAGTCACTGAGACTCGATCAGGGATTCCAAGTACACTAACCTGAGTGGGAAATGTTCCCTGATCCGAGGGTGTATTTGGGTCAGATTCCAATGGTCTGAATGCTTATACTTAACCCGCAAGCGAAACGTGCCAGGTTTATTTAAATCACATTTAATTTATAAAGAATTTCACTCTTTCTCACACTCCTTGCTCCATGCTCAATGAAATAGCCTCAGAACATCAGTTGGGCTTGATTTTTGAAATGATTGTCAAGTCCAACTAGGCGGTCGTAATTGTCTAAGATTATCGCTATCGGACTTTCGACGTGCGGTCTAAATCCAATACAAAGTTTCAAAGGGTTACTGAGAACAAACCGGTTTAGAGTTTGATCCTGGATTTTATGGTAATGTAGCGTCAACGATTCTATAGGTTTTAGGTCTTACAGATCGTATTTAAAGTGGTTGGTGCTTATTTCACAGGTAATCTAGTGTAGCGCTAGTTAATTCACGTTAAATTTCTAAAGAATTTCGTTCTAAATGATTTCTTTGTCTTTGGAATTGGGTTCTGAGAGGTTACCAAGGTGTTATGGTTGACCCATTGCCTAAGGACGTCTAACCCCAGGTTGGCAAAAATCTGGGGTGTTACATCTAACCCCACCTCATTTCCTTTGATTTGAGTATCTCAAACCTTCTTTATGTCTCAAATTTGTGAAAGACCAATACCCATCCCATTTCCTTCATTTCTTTCATTTTTCATGGCCCTATTCGAGCTTGTTACGGCCATATTTTCCATTTTCACCATCCTCTCTTTCATGAGGAAGAGGAGCGCTCCCGTAGATGAAGATGGGCCTAGTCACCCAACCCATTCAAGAAGGCCAAGAGGTGTCGCCGCTAGTTCAAATGCCACTCGTGAATTACAGACGAAGCGCGATCTAGATCCCCATGCTCCCATGGGAAGGTCCTTATTGACAGAGTTATCCCATGGTGTTTATGAGGGTCGTAGGGTCCTTTTTGAAGCTCATGTTGATGCGCGGCTATTTGGAGAGTTCTGGTTGTTCGAGCGCCTAGTTGAAGCCCAGTGGGGTCCACTATTTGAGGGTGAGCGTCATGCTAACGCGGGTACTATCTAAGCTTTCTATGCCCACATTCGAGAGTCAACACTAGAGCCCTTGCAGTTTAGAATTTCAGTCGGAAGGGATCAGGTAGCTACAGTCGACGTTGCTTTGATATCTCAGATTCTGAATATGCCACTTGGCGAAGTTCATGCAAGTGAGAAGAATCTGAGTAGTGCATGTGAAAGGGATCACGGCACACGGTTCTTGTGTGGTCGTCTAGTGGAATGGCAGCCTAACAAAAGCCTCCTAGCGATAAATATGACAGACAACTTCCGTTTGCTTCACCACTTCTACACGTTCAACGTCTATCCCAAGTGGAGCAACCACAGTGAGTGCACGCACCTGATGGTGGATTTCTTGTATCAGGTGGGGCAGGGAGAGAAGCTTTGTGTGCCTACGTATGTCTTGCGATAGGTAGTCCTTATCGCACGTTCTAATAGGACTTAATATCTCCCATTCCATCGACTCACATGCAGGATTACACTTGAGTTTTGCTACAGACTTGGGGCGAAATTATCGGCGCCCATCCATTACATCACCGAGACTACTCTCAATTAGATGGAGATCGAGCCTTAGCAGCGGTAAGCCCTACTTAAGGAGAGTGAGGATGAGACAGAAAGTGAAGAGGAAAAGAGTGACGAAGAAGCAGGAGCCGAAATAGAAGAAGAAGAAGAGGAGGCTTAGAATACTGATGAGAGTCCCCCTCCTACTACTTAGGAGCATGATCCTGATAGGGCTGATAGAGAAGCCCGTTTGGTTAGGCTTGAGGAAGGCCAGGCCACCCTATGATAGGATATTATGGATCTGCGGGGTTTCGTGAAGCACAAGTTCAAGAAAGTAACACGCACTTTGAAGTCGATCCTGTGTTGTCTACAGGATAAGGGTGCCCCCTTCCATCACCAGATTCTAATGAATAGTTCTATGCATAGTTATTTTTTATTTATTTGTTGCTTGTTCTTATGTGTAGCCTTTCTAGGCTTAGTAGTTTGGTAGTTGTTTTAGTATTTGACGCTTAGTGTTTGAAGCTTAGTTATTTTGGTCACATACTTTCTCCGTCGTGATTTATGTAATGCTACACATCATGTATTGTGACAATTTTGTTAAATGAAATGCATGTTGTTTCCTTAGCTTGTGAAGTGAATGCTATGTTGATGGACTGTGTGAATGCTTAATCTCACTAGTTTCACCCTCTTTTATATGTAAGTGTAACATCCCGAAAATTGAGGGTCGAGTAAAAACCCAACTCCCGAGTTTCAAAATATTATTTATGCAACATAGATATGTATGATTGAATGTTGTCTGTGTTAATGTATTAAACATGAGTGAGATTAAGCCAGAACAACATATCCTACTCCAGAGACAGTTAAATTAGCAAGTAGAAGACAGTGATAGTATGTATAACATATATAAACTGTTGTATGTCTCCAGAGTGTGAACATGTTACCAGGTTATATGCATACATGTATACTCCAAAAGAAAACAAAAGAATATACATGAGTGCTCTAGAAATATAGAATGACAAGTGTCAATGTATCTAATCAACCTCCTTGTAATCCCGTCAATCAGAACACGCATAAAGAAGAGATCCTCCTCATCATCATCAAGTCCAGCTCCGCCTCTCAAGCAGCGCCATCATCTGCAATCACAAAAAGGGACTGGTGGGTGTCCGAAAACACCATCCCGTAACGTGGGAGTGAGTGATCAACTCAGTAGGATAAGAGAGCAGAGATTAACATGTTATCAAATCAATCATGCGATAATAGTAAAGCAGTAAATCAAACATTCCTAATACTGTTGTTAATGCAATTATGACATGACGTGATGTATGCCCTCACCGACGATCTCCCCCATACGGCACCATCTTACGACCGCGGCATGCAATCGACCCTCAAGTGCTCCACATCTTCCAGGCACATGTAATGTCATGGTGATATGATTATCGAGTTATTATTAGTCTATTCAAACAGCAGGATTGGGAAACTAAGGTACTTCCCTTGTATTAATCCCAACACAGATCCTATCTAGGGTCGTCACACCTAGTAATCTCATACGAGGTATATTTTGTAGGTCGCTGCAAGGGCTGCCAGGGCTATTGCACGTACTCGTTGCTCCACTCCCCCATCACCTTATCAATAGAGGCCTACTGTACTCTACTGCTACTGAAGGGTCGTCACCTCCCGTAGACTCAGAATACGCTCGCGGTCACTACAAAGGGCTGCCAGGGCTGTTGCTCGCACTCGTTGCACCGCTCCCCCATCACCTTATCAATGTAGGCCGACAGCAAGAATATAGTGTCCCATACCACTATAATCTGCTCACGAGTCTAGGTGCTCACTAGTCACTACGGGGAGGTTTATGGCCGCAGCGTAGGCCGACAGCTCGGCCACGGTGTCCCATACCACCATGCCTAGCTCATGAGTCTTTATGGATCAAGGTACTATGGTTAATAGGGTTTATAATGGTAAGTTCAGTATCCTACGTTCAAGCAGTCATGACTCATGCAGGGTGAACATACATCAGCCAGTCGGGTTACTTGACGGGCTCGACTAGCACGATCGCATCTCAAGTCGAATGACATGAAGTGCGTAAAACACTTCGCGTGGCCTCACTACTGCCGCCAACTCCAGAACACGACTCGCGTTCATCGGCGCGTCGTTCGTGGCGAAGATAAGCTAACCACGAATTTGCTCAGTTACCGACTGCCTGGACTAGGCATACTCCCAAACAATCATAAATCCACATCAGCAGTTGTGTAAGGGTAATGGAAATGAAATACAACCATGTGAGTATGTTAACACATGTTATAACGTACAACTTAAGTAAATCATCCAACGTAAGCCTTTCATACATATAATGAAATTATGCATATCGCCAACCTATAGGAAATCATTTCCATTGGCAAATTAATTGAGAATTCAATCTCAAACTAAATCATAATGAAATCATCAAGCACATGTTATAACATACCAATTAAGTGAATCATCAAGCACATGCATTTCATGCATATAATGAAATCATGCATATGGCTAACATGTAGGAAACCATTTACACCAGCATGTTAATTGAGAAATCAATCTCAAATTAATTCATAACACCATTTAAGTCAATACATACTAATACAAGCATTTATACAAACACTTACACTACACACTTAATCTACATATAGTATGTCGACCCGAAGTGCGCATTTAGGCGAATCTCTTCGCCAAAATAATTATGCACGCATTCCTAGTATTCTAATGCGACAAGAAGCCATGTCAATCACATCAGAAAATATATGGATGAAAACAGTACTTCCTACAAATGACTAAAATGCCCTAAATCTCATATTCTTCGTCGGTTTACGAAACAGGAAACGGACAACATGTTGTACATGCCAAACGGCGTTGCCGTCGATAATCTACTATTAAACGACATTGAAAGCGTTGAAAACAGTCAATCAAAGCGTCTAATATCTGCACCTTGTCTCTTATAGACGTGTCGTTTCGAACGGAGCGTATACGCTTCGTCTACGGCGATCAGGCGACCTAATACACAAGCTACATAAGCTACATCACTAATGGAATTGACGGAAGCTTAAATCAGCAAGTGTTGAAGGTTTTCCTCACCTAGCAGTGCGTTGGAATCACCGGGAAAGTGATTGGAGTGCGTCGCCTAAGCACGTACAGCAGCATCAGCAGGTGGCAGGAAGATCTCTCCCACCTTCTCTCACAAACTCTCACCTTTTCTCTCTCCCAATCTAGGATTTTTTATAAATTTGGATGGGAGAGAGGAGTGAGGGTTTCAACCCCTTTTATAAGCCCAAACTTGACCAAAATAGGCTCCAGGTTAAGGTATACTTAAAGTATATCCAAATCGAAGCTGTTTTGGTCCAAAAGATGATTTCTGGTGGTCCCCTGGCCGAACGCGATCAGACTTAAGCTTATGCATACAAGATCTAGCATGCATCAAGTTTTCAGTCCGGCAGGGTTCGCAGATCGCACGTGGCGGTCCAGTTTCAGTTCAGCGGTCACCGCACGTAGATCAGGTCTGCAAGTCTCATGATATGAAATAGAAATTTTTCCTGATCCGAGGGTATAATTTAGCTGAATTCTGATGGTCAGAATGCTTAATACTGACACGTCAAGTCGTGTGCCAGATTTGAATTTGAAATTTCAATTCTGTCCCTATTCGCACTCTCTTCAGTCCGGGCTCAATGAAATAGCCTGTGATTATCAGTTTGACTTAATTTTTGAAATGATTGTCAAGTCCAGCTAGGCGGTCCTAACAGTCTAAGATAGGAGGTATCGGACTTTCGACACGCGGTCTAGATCCAATACAAAATTTTAAAGTGGTCCAGAGAATAAACCGGCTTAGAGTTTGATCCGAGGTTATATAGTATTATAGCACCATTGGTTCTACAAGTTTTGGGTCTTTTAGAATGCATTTAAAGTGGTCCGAGTTAATTCTATAGAGTATTCAGTTTGGTACTCAACCAAATTCTACCCTAATTACGGCAGAATACGGTCCTAGGGCCATTCTATCCCCCATTTTGGGAACTTCTAGGTATCATATAATTTTTATTATTTTTTTGAGGGTTCATCATTAAGTTTACCCTAACTTCACCAAATTTCATAAGATTTCAAGTTGTAGAAAAATTCTAAAAATTCTACAAGTAGCAGCTGTCCAACAAGTGATTATCGGATAGTTTCTCACAATGACCTACTTTAAACTATATTAAATATTTTATTATATTTTTCACATATTTTTATATAAAACTAGACTCATTTAGATTCAATCTGGTTTTTAAATTACCTAAATCGGAGTTATAAGGAAGGAGATATGATTTTTCAAAGTCTAAACAAATGCCCAGGAAAAAAGGTGTAGAAACTCGCTGTACGGACGAGTTCGGTGATGCATCGCCAAACCGGCAATGGCATCGCCAACCACTGACCTGTTTGGGGTGATTTCTCCATCTGATATTTGAAATGGGTGTATTTTAGAACCTGGAATGAGTTATTTGACATGCAATATATGATTTTGGGGTAGGAGAAGCTGATCTATCCAATTAGTCTACTTATTTAGTGAGACTTCAAAAGGTTAATGGTTAAAAACCCTTTTTATTTATTTATTTACTATTGATAGTACTTTTTTAGCTTAAGTATTGATCAACATCACCTAAACTTTAAGATTTGTGTCTAATGTGAGAGCTCTTAGAAAATTTTGAAGGATAAAGTAGTAAAAGGTGAGATTTTCGAAGGAAGTAGGGATTTGAGACTTTTGGATTGAGTTTTGAGAAGTTAGTCAAATGTTAGGATTGACCCATTGCCTAAGAACGTCTAACCCCAGCTTGGCAAAAATTCGGGGTGTTACAATCTACCCCCCTTAAAATAAAATTTCGTCCCCGAAATTGGCTAAGGGTAATCAGTACTTTTTCTAAGGAAGGTTCAAATCCTATTTAATAACCTAACCTTACGTAGAACCTGACTCAGCTGTTTCGATCCTGGGCCAGTGGGGAAGAGGCTAACCACGCTTCTGCTGCGCCACTCTGGTCCAACGGTTGCGTTAGCTAATACTAATAAGATTGGGCTCGATACGTTCTACCCCTCTTAAAACTTGGTTCTACTTAAGGTTTAAGATTCTATGTCTCGCCCCGTACATCAGAACGAGGTGCAACTTAAGACCTATCCTTGACATGAATTGGGAAACAACCTCTCATCACAGTGGTTTTCCTTTGCTAATGATGCGTTCTATGGCATTGGTATCTATGGCGATAGAGATGAGCCTAATCTCTATTGTGGTTGAGTTCAGGGGCAGGTATGAGTCGGTGACAAGATGTCGAATTCTTTACTGGCTTTAAGTCCTCGCCATTTCCCGAGGGCAATGTGATCACATTTGGTTATAGGTGGTTGGGTCATCACAGAAGAAAGGTTGTGTAGTAGGTCTGAGCCGGATACATAGACTTTCTGCCTAGAACAAAAAATTTACCATATCAGTTCTTAATCCTAGACGATGCCGATCTTCTGCTTGATCAGAGCATTGGATTTATTGGCAACTACCAGGATTTAGAAGTCAATTCAAACCGCGAATACTTCGCTGATAAATGCATTTCCTTTATTCCGCGTTCCCGAATGCAATAAGTCCTTGGGAAAGGCAATTCTAAGGGGCGTGCTAGTTCATTCTAAGTTCAATCTGAGGGATTTATAAATTTTCCCTGAGAGTGAATGGTTCTAAGTTGAAAATACTTTTCTATGGGTTACAACAGAAATCCATAAGTAAGAAGGGGATCTATCGAAGGAATACGGTTCTACTTCAACTAAATCTAACCTACAATTCCTTAGCATATACAGGCTTTACACTACTTAAGGTAACTAGTAGGCTAGTCTGTAACTTAGTAGCTATAATCCAAAGCCTAAGATTATACGATAAATGGTTCCATACCATTACTAATACAGGGAATTGCTCTATCGCTTAGGGTCAAGATTATCGAAATAAAATTGGCTTTCCTATATCGTCAGATCCTTTAAATCTAGGAGTGCTAACACTAAGTCCAAACACCAAGGGCCGATTGTATGAAACGAAACTACATTCCTAATCCCATGTTGGGATTGGGAGTGACATGCTAGGTTGGAGGGTGGGTGGGATAAAAACTAATTTATAGGCTGAATCCCGGGAGTTACAATACTCCCAATCTAGGGACAATACCATACAACAAACGAACGGCATGCACTCCATTCAACAAAATTCGGCTATATTAAGCCCAAACCACTAACACAAACACATTTTCTACCTAACAACAACAAAACACAGAAATTTTAAACGGCAATCAAACAAGCGAAGAATGTGGAGAAATGGGATGGGTAAGAAAGTTTCTGCGAGTCTGAGGATAAAATAAAAGGGACATGAGAGAAAGGACAATGAAAAGGGAGAAAAAGGCTGAAACAGCCTTAACAATAGCCATGGAAAGAGGAGGAATTGTGGAGAAATGGTTGCCCAAATGGACAGAATGAAATCTAGGTGTTGTAAAGGGATGCTTCAAGCTCCCCTAGGATGGATTTTCAGAAAGAAAAGAGAATGAAAAAGGGGAATGAGGCTCCTCACGATTTCAGCTCGTTCTGGAGGTCGTAAGAGCTCCAAACGATGAAATTTGTAAGAGGGAGGGCTGCAAACAGCAATGGAGTGATGGAGAGTGGTCGTTTTTGGCCAAGGAAGGATTTGGGAGTGATTTGAAATCACAATTTTTGGGATAGGGCAGCTGAAAATGAAAATGGGGCTAGGGAAGGGGCTGTTTGTGAAGGAAGTACCCATATTTGGGGTTTTCTTCGGACGGACCATACATGGGAGGGGTACACCACCCAAAATAGGGCGTGCGCCCAAAAATCACTTCAAGTGGGCCCCACCAGTTGGCGATGCATCGCTGACCAACTCCCTAGTTGGTCGGTGGGACCACATGGGTCTGGTCCCCCATGGTCCAGGGACCCCAAAAATGTATGGTCCCCACCTTGGTTCATTCTAGATTGCCCTATATGGGTCCAAAGATGCATTCGGGGCTTTTCGGGGCCAACCTGTAAACCTGAATACAATCCCCTATCATGCAGCATATGTTTATGGGGTATAAGGAGCTAGTACATCCATCTAGCCTATTAGTTGCTAAAGAAAGAAAACTTAGAATGGCCTAAAGGCTAGTTTTCATGAAATTTTACTATTCACTGTAAAATTTTATCGAAGTATAATTTTGTATCATTTTCACACTAGGTTCAGTGCCTAACATGAAAAGGATAGGAAAAAATTGAAGAATGGAGTGGTAAAAGGAAGAATTTTGAAGATTCTAGGTAAAACGGGGTTTTTAAGCCCTGGCGATTGAATACAGGGATTGTGGTTGTCCCAAAACCCAAGGATTTACATTTACGGGTTTAGAATCATTCAAAGAACATCTCGACTCACTTACCTACAACCTAGGAGCTATTCGGGTTGCTTCACGCGACCCTAGATGTGTTACGGACTCGATCACGCGATCGATTCGAATAGTCTTCGCCTATTGACGAATCTGCGATCCTAGAAGTATTTCTAGACCCTTCTCGCACCCACCTAAGTCAAAGGAAGCGACAACATACGTCGCGTGACCATAACCCAGGCCCGGTTTAATCCAAATCATGCTCTGATACCATCTGTAACATCCCGAAAATCGGGAGTCGAGTAAAAACCCAACTTCCGAGTTCCAAAATATTATTTATGCAACATAGATATGTATGATTGAATGTTGTCTGTGTTAATGTATTAAACATGAGTGAGATTAACCCAGAACAACATATCCTACTCCAGAGACAGTTAAATTAGCAAGCGGAAGACAGTGATAGTATGTATAACATATATAAACTGTTGTATGTCTCCAGAGTGTAAACATGTTACCAGGTTATATGCATACATGTATACTCCAAAAGTAAACAAAAGAATATACATGAATGCTCTAGAAATATAGAATGACAAGTGTCAATGTATCTAATCAACCTCCCTGTAATCCCATTAATCAGAACACGCATAAAGGAGAGATCCTCCTCATCATCATCAAGTCCAGCTCCGCCTCTCAAGCAGCGCCATCATCTGCAATCACAAAAAGGGACTGGTGGCTGTCCGGAAACACCATCCCGTAACGTGGGAGTGAGTGATCAACTCAGTGGGATAAGAGAGCAGAGATTAACATGTTATCAAATCAATCATGCGATAATAGTAAAGCAGTAAATCAAACATTCCTAATACTGTTGTTAATGCAATTATGACATGACGTGATGTATGCCCTCACCGACGATCTCCCTCATACGGCACCATCTTACGACCGCGGCATGCAATCGACCCTCAAGTGCTCCACATCTTCCAGGCACATGCAATGTCATGGTGATATGATTACCGAGTTATTATTAGTCCAATCAAACAGCAGGATTGGGAAACTAAGGTACTTCCCTTGTATCAATCCCAACACAGATCCTATCTAGGGTCGTCACTCCTAGTAATCTCATATGAGGTATATTTTGTAGGTCGCTGCAAGGGCTGTCAGGGCTGTTGCACGCACTCGTTGCTCCGCTCCCCCATCACCTTATCAATACAGGCCTACTGTACTCTACTGCTACTGAAGGGTCGTCGCCTCTCGTAGACTCAGAATACGCTCGCGGTCACTACAAAGGGCTGTCAGGGCTGTTGCTCGCAATCGTTGCACCGCTCCCCCATCACCTTATCAATGTAGGCCGACAGCAAGAATATAGTGTCCCATACTACCATAATCTGCTCACGAGTCTAGGTGCTCACTGGTCATTAAGGGGAGGTTTGTGGCCCCAGCGTAGGCCGACAGCTCGACCACGGTGTCCCATACCACCATGCCCGGCTCATGAGTCTTTATGGATCAAGGTACCATAGTTAACAGGGTTTACAATGGTAAGTTCAGTATCCTAGGTTCAAGCAATTATGACTCATGCAGGGTGAACATACATCGGCCAGTCGGGTTACTTGACGGGCTCGACTAGCACGATCGCTTCTCAAGTCGAACGACATGAAGTGCGTAAAACACTTCGCGTGGCCTAACCACTGCCGCCAACTCCAGAACACGACTCGCGTTCATCGGCGCGTCGTTCGTGGCGAAGATAAGCTAACCACGAATTTGCTCGGTTACTGACTGCCTGGACTAGGCATAGTCCCAAACAATCATAAATCCACATCAGCAGTTGTGTAAGGGTAATGGAAATGAAATACAACCATGTGAGCATGTTAACACATGTTATAACGTACAACTTAAGTAAATCATCCAACGTAAGCCTTTCATACATATAATGAAATTATGCATATCGCCAACCTATAGGAAATTATTTCCATCAGCAAATTAATTGAGAATTCAATCTCAAACAAAATCATAATGAAATCATCAAGCACATGTTATAACATACCATTTAATTGAATCATCAAGCACATGCATTTCATGCATATAATGAAATCATGCATATGGCTAACATGTAGGAAACCATTTACACCAGCATGTTAATTGAGAAAACAATCTCAAATTAATTCATAACACCATTTAAGTCAATACATACTAATACAAGCATTTATACAAACACTTACACTACATGCTTAAGTCTACATATAGTATGTCGACCCGAAGTGCGCATTTAGGCGAATCTCTTCGCCAAAATAATTATGCACGCATTCCTAATATTCTAATGCGATAAGAAGCCATGTCAATCACATCAGAAAATATATGGATGAAAACAGTACTTCCTACAAATGACTAAAATGCCCTAAATCTCATATTCTTCGTCGGTTTACGAAACAGGAAACGGACAGCATGTTGTACATGTCAAACGGCGTTGCCGTCGATAATCTACTATTAAACGACATTGAAAGCATTGAAAACAGTCAATCAAAGCGTCTAATATCTGCACCTTGTCTCTTATAGACGTGTCGTTTCGAACGGAGCGTATACGCTTCGTCTACGGCGATCAGGCGACCTAATACAGAAGCTACATAAGCTACATCACTAATGGAATTGACGGAAGCTTAAATCAGCAAGTGTTGAAGGTTTTCCTCACCTAGCAGTGCGTTGGAATCACCGGGAAAGTGATTGGAGTGCGTCGCCTAAGCACGTACAGTAGCATCAGCAGGTGGCAGGAAGATCTCTCCCACCTTCTCTCACATACTCTCACCTTTTCTCTCTCCCAATCTAGGGCTTTTTACAAATTCGGATGGGAGAGAGGAGTGAGGGTTTCAACCCCTTTTATAAGCCCAAACTTGCCCAAAATAGGCTCCATGTTAAGGTATACTTAAAGTATATCCAAATCGGGGCAGTTTCGGTCCAAAAGATGATTTCTGGTGGTCCCCTGGCCAAACGCGATCGGACTTAAGCTTATGCATACAAGATCTAGCACGCATCAAGTTTTCAGTCCGGCAGGGTTCACAGATCGCACGTGGCGGTCCAGTTTCAGTTCAGCGGTCGCCGCACGTAGATCAGGTCTGCAAGTCTCATGATATGAAATAGAAATTTTTCCTGATCCGAGGGTATAATTTGGCTGAATTTTGACAGTCAGAACGCTTAATACTGACACGTCAAGTCGTGTGCTAGATTTGAATTTAAAATTCCAATTCTGTCCCTATTCGCACTCTCTTCAGTCCGGGCTCAATGAAATAGCCTGTGATTATCAGTTTGACTTGATTTTTGAAATGATTGTCAAGTACATATAGGCGGTCCTAACGGTCTAAGATAGGAGGTATCGGACTTTCGACGTGCGGTCTAAATCCAATACAAAATTTCAAAGTGGCCTAGAGAACAAACTGGCTTAGAGTTTGATCCGAGGTTATAGAGTATTATAGCACCATTGGTTCTACAAGTTTTGGGTCTTGTAGAACGCATTTAAAGTGGTCCGAGTTAATTCTATAGAGTATTCAGTTTGGTACTCAACCAAATTCTACCCTAATTACGGCAGAATACGGTCCTAGGGTCATTCTATCCCCCATTTTGGAAACTTTTAGGTATCATATAATTTTTATTATTTTTTTGGAGGTTCATCATCAAGTTTAACCTAACTCCACCAAATTTCATAAGATTTCAAGTTGTAGAAAAATTCTAAAAATTCTAGAAGTAGCAGCTGTCCAACAAGTGATTATCGGACAGTTGCTCACAATGACCTACTTTAAACTATATTAAATATTTTATTATATTTTTCACATAATTTTATATAAAACTAAACTCATTTATCTTCAATCTAGTTTTTGAATTACCTAAATCAGACTTATAACGAAGGAGATATGATTTTTCAAAGTCTGAAAAAATGCGCAGGAAAAAAGGTGCAGAAACTCGTTGTACGGACGAGTTCGGCGATGCCTGTTTGGGGTGATTTCTCCATCTGATATTTGAAATGGGTGTATTTTAGAACCTCGGATGAGTTATTTGACATGCAATATATGATTTTGGGGTAGGAGAAGCTGATCTATCCAATTAGTCTACTTATTTAGTGAGACTTCAAAAGGTTAATGGTTAAAAACCCTTTTTATTTATTTATTTACTATTGATAGTACTTTTTTAGCTTAAGTATTGATCAACATCACCTAAACTTTAAGATTTGTGTCTAATGTGAGAGCTCTTAGAAAATTTTGAAGGATAAAGTAGTAAAAGGTGAGATTTTCGAAGGAAGTAGGGATTTGAGACTTTTAGATTGAGTTTTGAGAAGTTAATCAAGTGTTAGGATTGACCCATTGCCTAAGAACGTCTAACCCTAGGTTGGTAAAAATTCGGGGTGTTACAGTAGGGTATGCCACTTGAGGGCTCGAGGACTTCGGCCCGTCTCTCTCTAGGTGAGTCACTTAACGAGGCCCTTCCCCTGAGCGATAGCCATACGGACCCCCATTCAGGCCCTTCTCATTCTGATCCTATGCCGAATTCTTAGCTGACTTCTAGCCCTACTGCTGGGCCGACTCCTGTGACACCTTCTGTGGTGCCTCCTGTCACACCTTTGGTTCTCGAGTAAAACCGTGCATCTGCATCGACGCCTTATGCATCACAGTCCACTCCGCCTCCTGATAGGCTAGAGCGGATGATGTTATTGATGCAGCAACAGCAGATACAGTAGCAGCAGCAGTAGCGGCAGCAGCAGTTCTTGACCTCCATGGCTGGTATCTTTACTCAATCGATGGGGGTGACTTCACCTACCTCACATATACACCCAGCTGGGAATACTAGTGCTAGCGGCACCTTCAAGCGATTCCAGTGTTTGCGGCCTCCTACTTTTGCGGGTACTCATAGACACGAGGAGGCTGAGTATTGGATTGACTGCATCTCTAAGATGCTGAGGCCGTTACATTGTTCCGAAGCAGAGCAGGTCAAGCTTGCCACCTTCATGTTTGAGAAGGAGGCTAGCTTATGGTGGGTAGCATTCTCCGTACAGTTGCGAAGGGTTTTTAGTGAACATGAGAGGCATTTAAGGCCCGTTTCCACTAGAAGTATTTTTTGATCACTTACCGACACGAGAAGGAGAGTGGGTTCCTTCGCCTCCGTCAGGGAGGAATGTTAGTGACAGAGTATGAGAACCGGTTCACAGAGCTAGGCAGGTATGCTCCTTTAATTTTGGGTGATCAGCCATTACGGATGGGACATTTTTCTGAGGGTCTGCGGCCCGAGATTCGATTGAAGATGTGTTGTGCGAGCATCTCTTCTTATGTTGAGTTGGTGAGTATGTCCCTGCGAGCTGAGCAAGACGGGGACAGATTGTCTCGTATGCGTGCACCTATGGCTCCCAGGCCGCGACCTAATTTTTTGAGTAGGCCTTTCCTCAGTAAGAGGCCTCGTGTTGACTCACTGCTGAGGTTCTTGGCATCTCTTGCCCATGTGAGGAAACTTGATGTGTGGTGCAACTACTGCAAGAAGCCAGGCCACACTGAGGTGACTTATTTCTATAGGATGCGAGATAATGATTTCTCACCACCTCAGAGGATCAACCGTCCGATGTCTCAGGCTATATCAGCACCACCCCTTCAATCAACACTAGCTCATCCTTCTTTTTGGCCTCCCGCACCTCGATTTAGGCCGCCACAACTGCCCATGGTACCTCCACCGCATCGCTCATAGCATGCTCGGGTTCATGCGCTTACAGCTGAGGGGCCCGAGGTAGTTTCAGCACCGACATATTTTGAGGTTCCCACTCATATTCTAGGTATGCCTGTCTTCTTATTGGTGGACATTGGGTCCACTATTTCGATCATCTCTTGCGCTGCAGTCAAGCGGCTAGGTTTGGTTACGATTCCTATGAAGGTAGTGAGACTCACTGCAGCTATAGGGACCACTTCAGATATCACTCGGACCTATGAGTCTTGCTCAATAGATTTGGATAGCAGGATAGTGGTCATCAACCTGATTGTCATCCCACTGTGTCACTATGATGTTATATCGGGATGGATTGGCTCACAAAGATGAGAACAGAGATTGATTGCAAGGCCAGAGTCGTGACAGCCCACAGACCTGAGGACACGATCTTTACATTTCCAATTCAGGTCATTTAGTCCTGTCGTGTTAGCAGCTATGCTTCTTTGTTAGAGAGTTCTGATGATCCGACATTGGGAGTTATGTCAATTGTTCGAGATTTCCCTGATGTGTTTGAAAGGATCCCAGGACTTCCTCCTTGGCGTGAAATTGACTTTACTATAGATCTTGTGCCCGGTGCGACACCTATTTCCTTGCCGACGTATCGAATGCCTCCTTGTGAGATGGAGGAACTGAGGAGACAGATTGATGTATTGTTAGAGGCAGGCTTTATTCGACCAAGTATGTCACCTTGGGGAGCGCCTTTGTTGTTTATGAAGAAGAAAGATGGTTCCCTGTGGTTATGTATTGATTATCGCAGGCTAAATCAGGTGACAGTGAAGAATAAGTATCCCTTGCCCAGGATTGATGATCTGTTTGATCAGTTGAAGGGGGGACGTTATTTCTTGAAGATAGATTTGCAGTCTGGGTATCATCAGTTGCGCGTCAGGGATTAGGACGTGCAAAAGACTACCTTCAGGACCAGTTTTGGTCATTATGAGTTCCTTGTGATGTCGTTTGGACTCACAAATGCTCCGGCCGTGTTCATGGATCTGATGAACAAAGTATTTCGGCCATTTCTGTTCCGATTTGTCATTGTCTTTATCGTTGACATTTTGATGTACTCCACGAGTCGGGAAGAGCATGAAGGGCACCTGAGAGCGGTATTGAATACTCTCAGGGAGAATCAGCTTTTTGTACAGTATAAGAAGTGTGATTTCTGAAAGGAAGAAGTCAAGTTCCTGGGACATGTGATGTCCAAGGAAGGTATAGCAGTCGACCTCACTAAGTAGTTGCAGTTCAGGATTAGAAGCAGCCTGGTTCAGTTACTAAGGTGAGGAGTTTTTCGGGTCTGGCAGGCTATTATCGACGATTCATTCAAGACTTTTCCAAGATTTCCAGACCGTCATCTCAGTTAATGCGGAAAGACTTGAAGTTTTCCTGGAATGAGAAGGCAGAAGCAGCTTTTCAGGAGCTGAAGGACAAGTTGATGTCCGCCCCTATACTAGTATTGCCAGAACAAAGGGTTAAGTATACTATATATACTAACGTGTGTCGCATTGGTCTGGGTTGTGTCCTTATGCAGAAGGACAGGGTGATTGCTTATGCCTCGAGACAATTGAGGAAGCACCAAGAAAATTACCCAACACACGACCTAGAGTTAGCAGCCATCATTTTTGCATTAAAGCTCTGGAGACATTACCTCTACGAAGAGGAGTTCGAGCTCTTTTGTGACCACAAGATCCTTAGATATATATTCTCATAGCGAGACTTGAATATGAGGCAGCGCCGAAGGATAGAAACCTTGAAGGACTTTAAGTTCGAGGTCTCCTACCATCCAGGAAAGGTAAACCTTGTGGTAGACGCGTTGAGCCGTAAGAAAACTATAGAGTTTGCGGCTCCACTTATGATTACAGAATGGGACATGGTAGAGTTTGTGCGAGACTTTGAGAAGAAACTTATGGTAGAGGAACCATATGAAGTCATCGCACATGTTCATGTACAGCCCCTCATTGATGGTAGGATTATCAAGGCTCAAGCAGGCGATGAGCTTTTGGTGAAGATGAAAGAGCCGGTTAGTACAGATGAGGACTCAGAGTGGACTATTGATACGGATGGGGGCTTACGTTATCGATGCCACCTATGCATCCCAAACATTCCTAACTTGAGACGAGAGGTTCTTAAGTAGCCCACAGTTTGAGGCTTACGATGCATCCAGGTAGCACGAAGAAGTATCAAAACATGAAAAGATTGTACTAGTGAGACAATATGAAGGTTCACATTGTTGAGTTCATATATCGTTGTCTCACGTGTCAGCAGGTTAAGCAGAGCATCGCCGACCTCCTGGATTGCTTCAACCCATGCCCATAGCTGAATGGAAGTGGGACTTCATTTCTATGGATATTATTTCTGGACTGTCGAAGACGAGAAAGGGACATGACTCTATTTGGGTGATCGTTGATAGGTTGATAAAGTCGGCTCATTTCCTACCAATCAGAGTCATGAATTCTGCAGATGAGTTGGCCAGATTGTACATCAAGGAGAGTGTACTTCTGCATGGAGTTTCCTTAGAGATTGTGTCAGATTGAGACACGTGATTCACATCTATCTTCTGGACTCGTATCCAAGAAGCGATGGGTGTGAAGTTAAAGTTCAGTACCGCGTTCCATCCGCAGACAGACGGGCAGACGGAGCGTGTAAATCAGGTGTTAAAAGACATGCTGCGAGCTTGTGTGTTGGATTTTAAGGACAGTTGGGATGACTGTCTTCCTTATGCAGAGTTCGAGTATAACAACAGCTTAGAGGTGAGTATTGGCATGGCTCCCTATGAGGCACTATATGGTCACCCGTGTAGAGCACCGCATTGCTGGGCAGAAGTGGGTGAGAAGACACTGATTGGCCCAGAGTTAGTTCAGGCCACCTCAGAGAAAATCAACATTATTAGACGTCGACTGCTTTCAACACAGAGCAGATAGAAAAGTTACGTCGATACGAGACGACGACTGCTTGAGTTTGAAGTTGGGGACTATGTATTCCTTAAGGTTTCCACCATGAATGGAATTCTTCAGTTTGGTAAGAAAGGGAAGCTCACGCCAAGATTCATTGGCCCTTTTCAGATACTTGATAGAGTGGGGGTGTTTCAACAAAGAAACAAATGCATTTGATTTAAGAAATTGTCTTATTCAAACATAACAGAGAAAGAATATTAAGAGCATTCATCACATTTCATTGATACCAGGTTCATTTACATCCTCTTTACATCTCTTGATTCTAAGATAGATCATCTAGAAATAAATGACATATGCTTCAAATATCAAAAGTTCATTTTGACAGGCTTTCATCGCCTGTTTCAATCATCTCCTGGGACTTAGGAGGAATGTCGATTAGATCGACGAGTCTTCAATGAAACAGAGATTTCAGCAGCATGACGGCGTCTGTTTCAACCATCCCTAGTACTTAGGGGAAACGTCGATTCAATCGACTAATCTTCTTCCTTTATACTTGTCAATAGGAGAGGGCTGGAAGGAGAAAAGCATTGCACAGGCATTTCGACAGCATGACGACCCTTGAACTTCGCAGATTGTAGAGTAGTCTTGTTGCGCGGACCCGCGCAACTGATATCGGTTACGTGGTCCTGCGCAACTGACAAGAGACTTCTCTCCTACCTTCGATCTTCCACTCCGCTTTGCTCCTCTTGAAAATCTTCAATTACCCCTAATAAAGGAGGGAAAGGGGTATTTATAGACCCTCGCACGTGTGAAAATCCTGATCTTAGCGATGTGAGACTAATTTTCAGTGTTTTAGATCACTCTGCAAAGGGATATTTTAACAGCATGTTTCGAGATCCCGTGCAACTAATATTTTGATTGCGCGGTCCCGCGCATGGAATATCAATTGCGCGGTCCCGCGCAACTAAGATCGGTTGTGTTGTCCTGCATGCCCCTTTTAAAGCAATCTCTTTCTTCTTATTTTTAAGAATTCTTTCTATCTCCTTATCTCTTCTTGCTTCAATCCTTTGCCATTTTTTATGTCTCAACAGGGGGCAGTAGCGTATCGCCTTGCATTGCCCACATCACTCGCAGGTGTGCTTAACGTGTTCCATGTGTTCATGTTGAAGAAGTACATTCCTGATCCTTCGCATATTATCAGATGGGAGCAGGTGCAGTTGAACGAGGATGCCACATATGAACTACGACCGATGCGTATTTTAGATAGGAAGGAGCAGGTATTGTGTAACAAGGTTATCCCACTTGTGAAGGTACTGTGGGCGCATCACAGTAAAGAAGATGCTACCTGAGAGACTGAAGCTGAGATTAGAAAGAACTACCCTCAGATCCTCGAGGAGTATGAGAAGGTATAAATTTTGAGGATAAAATTTTTCTTTAAGGGGGGTATATTGTAACGTCTTGGAAAAATCCATACATTTATCCAAGTACCACCTCTAGCAGAAATCCTTTAGAACCTAATCCTTTAGAAATTTAACATGAATTAACTAGCGCTAAACTCGATTACTTGTGAATTTAGCATCAACCACTTTAAATACGATCTGTAAGACCCAAAACCTATAGAATTGTTAACGCTACATTACCTTCAAATCTAGGATCCAACTACAAGCCCAGTTGCTCTTGGGAGCATATGGAAACTTCGTATCGAACTTGGACCGCACGTCGAAAGTCCGATAGCGATGAACTTAGACAGTTATGACCGCCTAGTTGGACTTGACTATCGCCTTGAAAATTAAGACCAAACAATGTCCTGAGACTATTTCCTTGAGTCCGAAGTGAAGAGTGTGAGAAAGTGAAGTTTTTAATAAAATTAAATAAGAATTTAAGTAATCTAAGTCGTGTCACATGCACGCCTTTTATAAGAGTTCTGACCTTCAGAATTTGACCTAAATTCACCCTCGATTCAGGGAAGATAGCCCATACATGTCAAAGTACTTGTACCCCTGATCGAGTTTTGGTGACTATTGAATTGAAACTGGTCCGCCACGGTCGATCTGAAAATTTGATCGGACTAAAAACTTAACTTTCTTAAGATCCAATATTAGTGAGCTTAAGTCCGACCACATTTAATAAAAAGACCTCCAGAAATGTTCCGTTGGATCAAAAAAGCCCGATTTGGTTAGAACCTAAGTATATCTTGGCCCTAGGGCTATTTCTGTCGGTTTTGGGCCTATATAAGGGCCTTAAACCCTCTCTCTCATATCCCATACGAATTCTAAACCCTAGCTAATATGAGAGAGAGTAGAGAGATAGAAAGTGAGAGAGTAGTTGGTGTTTTATCTTGGAATTCTTCCCAGTTCCTCTAAGCATCAAATCCATCGTTCTGGTCGTTATTCTGGCGATCCTAATTCCATCTTTGGGTAATTTAATCAAACCCTACCCTATTTTGGAGCTTAGATTAGTTTAAGTGTTGATGTAGCTAATCTAATTCATGCCTTAGGTTGCGTATCCACCGTAGACAAAGACTTAGCGTCTAAATCATATCCGTTACGCATTTTTTGGTTTAAGGTGCGGACTATATACATTTAGGTTATGGTTTTCAAGGCTTTCAATGTTAGATAATGATTTATTCTTGATGTGAATGCTATAACACATGCTAAATGCGCTATCCGTTTTGTTTTACGTATATGTATAACCTATGTTACAAATAGTGTATTTCATGTGTTTGTTGAAATGTTTGTATGCATAAGGAATTTGATGCTATGATTGCCATGATTAATTGTCATTGATATATGCTTGTTATGTATGCGACAACTCCTTGGAAAAAGGATTGCCCTAATATGTAATATGGTCGACATATATGATGTATGTTGAAAGTGTAGTCTAAGTGTTTGTATAAATGCCTGAATGGGTTAGTATTTAGTAAAGTATGATTTTTAAGGATATTGAGATATGAATCTCAATCACCGTATTTGTGTGTATGATTTCCTCCATGAACTATTTAGTCTATTTATTCATGTTAACAGTGTGTATGATTTCCTCCATGTACTGTATCCATGTTTAAGTTATATTTCATAACATGTTCATATTAATGAACGATTTGATTTAATTGTCTATTATTGAGATTGTACGTAGTTGGGACTGCATTACAGTCCACGTAATCGGTAATTATTCTCGAAATGGGTCATTTACACCATGCAGGATGTGTTCGACGAATCCGAGTCGTACTTGAGATGTTCGATAGTGGTTAGGCCACACAGAGTGCTTATGCATTCTATGTCGATCAACTCAACGTACGCTTGGCTTAGTTGAGTTTATCAACTAAACCGATTGATCGATGTATGTTCACCATGTTTGGACGCTACTGTATGAATCTAAGGTACTGAACTCACTAGTGAAAATCCCATTAACATTGGTACCGCGATCCGTTAAGACTTATGAGTCGAACATGGTGGTATGAGACACCGTGGTCGAGCTGTCAGCCTACACTAGGGCGACGAGCCTCCCCATAGTGATCAGTGAGCAACCTAGACTCGTGAGCCGATTATGGTGGTATGAGATACTATATTTATGCTGTCGGCCTACTCTGATTGGTGATGAGCCCTCTGTAGTGTCCTCAAGTATATCCTGAGACTGCATTTAGGCGACGAGCCTTATTGTAGTATCTAGGATATAACTAGACCTGTATTAATTGGTGATGAGCCCTTTACAACGATCTAGAACTATAACATCATATGAGATTTTCTAGGACTGACGACCCTAGAATGGATCATTGTTTGGAAATTGATATAAGAAAGTACCTTACCTTCTTAATCCTATTATATGAAAAGGACTAATAAGTACTTGATAATCATGCTCATAAATTGCACTGCATGTGTCCTTGGCATTGGTGTAGAGCACAGTGGTAGTGATTCATGCCACGATCGTCAGATGTTGTCACAAGAGGGAGTTTCTGGTGAGGGCATGCATCATTTTCTCATACCATTCTTGCATTAACAAGAGTATCTAGGACATGTTTGATTGTACTATTTTATCATTACTGCTTGATTGAATTGATAACATGTTAACCTTTGCTGTATAGTTCCACTGAGTTGATCACTCACTCCCACGTTCTGGGATGGTGCTTAAACACCAACCAGACTCTGACTTAGCTACATGTGATGGTGATGCCTGCGAGGCTGAGCCGGAGTTCGATGAGGACGAGGAGGAATTCTCGTTCATGCAGTTCTCAGGCGGGTTCATGTGAGCCATGTCCTGATTGACGGGGATTCAAGGCTATGTTGTAGTGATTTATTATATTTTGATATATATATTTTGAGACACGACTTGTAATTAGGACCTGACAGAGCGTACATACCTTGAGAACTTATGTTGGTTTATATATCTATTTTCGACTTCTACTTGCGTATCTTACTTGTCCCTAAATTATGTTTGTTGATTTGGCTAAATCTACCTCATGTTTTATGCACTAATACAGACAACATACATCCATCATTAAATATATTGCATAAGTGATGTTTTGGAACTCGGGAGCTGAGTTATGCTCGACCTCCAATTTTCAGGGCATTACAGCCTTATATACATCAAGTGGGCCGCACCAATGGGTCATACCAATGGGCCTCATATACATCAAGTGGGCCGCACCAATGGGCCATACCAATGGGCCTCATATACACCACATGGGCCGATCATATGGGCCAAGTACATCACAATGGGCGACGTCCCATGGGCCTCAAATACATCATAATGAGCTGCATCAAATGAGCCGCACCAATGGGCTAACATACATCAAATGGGCTACACCAATGGGCCAACTTAGATCAAATGGGCCGCATCAAATGGGTCGCACCAATGGGCCAATATACATCAAATGGGCTGCATCAAATGGACGGCAATATATACATCACAGATGGCATCCCATCGTTCCAATCCAGCAGACGGTGCAGATATAATATAAATACATCAAGGTGGGTCCCACCAGAAATTTAGACCTATTACATCCTCTTTGTAATGCCATAAACAATCTCTACCAATGGTTGGATGACAAGGGTAAAATACATACATTACACAGGACCCATAGAACTTGCTGATGATGATACAGCAGCTGTTGCTGCTGGGGTCCATGGATGGACAGCCCATATAAAAGATAGATTAACGACATGGAATGAAGATACATCATGGTGTGTCCTACAACACTTGGTACGTCCTTACAATGGATGGTTTAGATATAACACATACCTCTGATCAGACCCACAGAGCATTGCTGACATCAATACGTCAGTTATGTAGCTGGTGTGTGGGTCCCACATAGATGGATTGTATGGATTAACAGATACGTCAGGGGTGGGTCCCACCATCCTAACATGGATGGTGTGGCTGAAAGTCACATACACCATGGCTAGCCACAGAACTTGCCCAGATCACTGTAGTGAGCCCATCATCCTAACATTGGACGATGTGGATATAAAATACATGCATCAAGGTGGGTCCCACCCCAACACGTGCCACATGTGTGGGGTTGGATCCACACCATGAAAACTGGATGGATAGTGTGTATAAAATACATACATCATAGTGTGGTCTAGATGGATGAAATAGAATACATAAATCAAGGTGGGGCCCCACACGTGTGGATGAAAGACATTCATTAAGGTGGGCCCCACGTCTGTGTAATGGACGGACGGTGTAAATGACATACTTCAGGTGGGTCCCACGTGGTGTGGGCCACCCCATATAATATAATATTATATTATAATAATTATTATTATCATAAAGGGGGTTTTTCATCCAGTGTCTAGGCCTAGACGAATGACCTGGATGCGGGACGTATGCACCATGGTGCATCCCTGGATGGTGGAGATCAAACACCTATGTAAAGTGTGGATCAGATGGACGACATCAGATAAAACACATACATCAGTGGAGGGGCCCTGCACAGCACCATCCATGTTATCCAGTACCGTCCATCACCATCTGGATGGTGTGGATGGAAGACATACATCACAATGGGCCTATCCACTAGATAGTGTGGGTTAGACCCATACAACACGGTGGCCCCTACATAGCACCGTCTAGAAATGGATGGTGTGGCTGTAACACATAAATCAGGTGGGCTCCACCACCCTAGCTGGATGGCTGGATGAAACACATAAATCAAGTGGGCCACACGGTCATCACAAAAGAGAGAGAGAGAAAGAGAGAGATCAGAGTAGTGGAGGGGCCCCACCACTATGGGCCCCTCTTTGATACAAATCATACATCAAGATGGATCCCACTACATGTGGGCCCTCAAATCATCAAAGTTTGAGATGATGAACACCTACCTTTAATCTCCTCTTCCTTCTTCTGCCTATAGCCTCTAGAGCTCCAAGGGAACGATTTCACAATTGAAATGGACTTTGGATGATGGAGATGGGAGGTAGGAAGGTGGGCCACAACAATCTCTCTCATGGAGGTTATGATGTTTGGGTTGCTTGGGAGAATGAGAGAGATGAGAGAGACGACAGATGTGAGTGATGGTGTGAGTGATGGATGTACTTGATGGGGGATGGGTTGTAAGAGAGAGAGAGTTAACTTTGGGGTTGCTTGGGGATGGGGTGTGAGATGATGTGTACTTGACATGAGATGCGAATGATGGGATTGATTTGAAAGCTCTCTCTTGGGTTTTGCAACTGTGCAGCATTTTTCCTCAAACTATGTGGGCCCACATCTCCTACCCTGGGTATCACCTCAGCACGTGAGATACGAAAACCGCGCAGTCGCAAGGATACAAGTCTTGAGTCGAGTTGACTCTGAAATACGGGATATGACTCAGGATTGTGCGCAAATGGCGGTAACAGATCGTGGGTCACTGGAATTTGACCAGGAGGACCGCAGAAGCCTACGGAACGGTAAAGGCTAGGATACGAGTCTCACATTGGACGTCCACTCTCTTTGGTTGCTTGAAAAATGGTAGAGAGAATGAGAGGGAGAGAGGATGTGATGGCATGAAAGGGATGGGTTATGTGTAAGAAAGGGATGGGTGTGTGTAAGAAAGGGATGGGTGGAGTGAGAGAGAGAGTCGACTTTGGGGATGGCTTGTGTAAGAGAGGGATGAGTGGAGTGATGGGTTGTACTTGACTTATACTTGATTGATTGATGTGATAGATTGGGTAGAGATTCTCTCAAAATTCACAACACTTGGCATTTCTTCGAGATAAATGTGGGCCCACAACACTAAGCTTGGGTATCGCATCGGTGCACAAGTCGCGGTGTTGAAACCGTGACGACGACACAGTTGCAATGGTATAAGTCTTGGGTCGAGTCAAGTCAGATCTTTGGGATGTGAGTTAGGGTCGCAGGTAAATGCCAACTATAGGTAGTGGGTTGCCAGAATTCGATGGAGAGGATCACGGAAGTCTAAGGAACGGTACAGACTAGGATACGGGCCTTACAGAAGACCCAAGAGAATTGTCACTATGATGTAATATCGATTCATCTTTCCAATATTAATGTTTCCACTAATTATAATCATATGAGTCATAGGTGGGAGAATTTGATAGTTGTTGATATATATTATCACCCATAATATAATCTCTCATTGTTTTCTTCTTATCTGATGGGTGATAATAATTATCACTCCCATAGTTATAATAACCCCAACACTCATGTACTATTTTCTTAATTCATGGGGTGTAATTATTCTCCCGCATATGCATAAAGATTTCTTAACCGGTGGAGCATTGTATTCCGTTTGGTTCTCGTTGATGTTTCCAAAAAAAATTTGAAATGTAGTTTATTTTCTAATATAATCATCTGACAGCCCTTCACAATTTCTCGCATTCTCTAAAACTAGCTCAGCATATTGACATTCTCACTCTTACATATACATGGTGAAACCCTAATTCTAAACCTAATCCTAACATTTAAAAAAAAAAAAAAAAAACCGTACAACAATATGGAAAGTAAGTAGAGGAGAAGTTAGAAAGAGTTTACCGGTTTAGAGAGTTCTATGTTAGGATCCTAGAAAACAACAAATAATGTTAGTTTCTAAAAATATATAAATAAAAAAACCCTAACCTAAAAAGAAAACAAAAATTTAGTCCTAAAAAAATTAGTTTCTAAAAGAAAATTAGGAAAGTTTTCAAATCTAGAAATAGCAAAAAAAAAAAATTAGTGTCGAAAAAATTAAAAAAGTTTCTAAATCTAGAAATAGAAAGAAAATTTAGTTTCTAAAAATAAATTAGGAAAGTTTCTAAATCTGGAAATAGAATGAAAGAGAATTAGATAGAAGTTACCAAATTAGAAGTTTCTTTTTGGGATCCTGCAGAAGAAAAAGGAAAGTGAATTAGTTTCTAAAAAGAATTAAGAAAGTAACCTAGTTTCTAAAAAAAGAAAAAGGAAAGTTTCCAAAAATAGAAAGTAAGTTTCTAAAAATAGAAAAAGGAAAGGAAATTAGTTTCTAAAAACGGATTAGGAAAGTTTCTAAAAATAAATAAATTAGTTTATAAAAACAAATTAGGAAAGTTTCTATCATAGAATTAGAAAGTAAATTAGTATCTAAAAAAGGAAAGTTTGTAAACCTAGAAATAGAAAGCTAAGTTAGTTTCTAAAATAATTCTGAAAAACACTCTAACTTAAAAATAGAAAGTAGAAAAATTCTAATCTTAACCTAATTTCAAAACTAATCAAATATAGAAAATGCAACCGTCAATCCTCGGCAATGACACCAAAAACTTGTTTACAACCCCAAGTGTAGGGTCGCGATGTAGTAATAACTTCGATAAGACCGAGGTCGAATCCACAAGGATGAAACTTGTACATTTTTTAAATTAGCTAGAACTATAACTAGAAGAAGATGTGAAACTAATTCTGAAGTATCTGAGAGAGTAATTGTGAATAGAGTAATTAAAGCTAAGAATTTAAATGTGGGAACTAAGGTGTCAAGGATTGTAACACCCAGAAAATCGGGGTCGTGTAGAAACCCAACTCCCAAGTTTCAAAATGTCACTTATGCAACAAATATGATTACGATTTAGATGTTATCTGGGTTAGTGCATTAACATGAGTGAGATTATACCAAAATTGCAATTCATACTCCAGATCCAGTGATAAAACGCAAGCGAAAGACTAAAAGATATAGATATCACTATCTGTAAAACAAAATAATCTCGATCTGTCTCCAAAGGATGAATGTATCTTTGAGTCACATATAAATATACCAAACTAAAAATCAAATGTCATGCAATAGTCCAACTAGCAAAATCCCACTAATCCAGGCTACCTATGCGAAGCCGTCAAAAAACTGCATGTACGAGAACTCGTCCAGGTCCTCGTAGTAGTCCGGCTCCATATCCTGAATCGTCTCGCTATCTGCATCTAAGACAGTCTGGTAGGTGTTGCAAACACCGTCCCGAAACGTGGGAGTGAGTGATCAACTCAGTGGAATCATAGAGCAAAGATTAGCATGTTATCAAATCAATCACACGATAATAGTAAAGCAAACAATCAGACATTCCTAGATACTATTATTAATGCAAGGATGAGATGCAGTAATGATGCATGCCCTCACCGACATACTCCCTCATACGACACCATCTTACGTCCGTGGCATGCTTTCTTCCCTCAGTGCTCCACATCTTCCAGGCACATGCAGTGCGATATGAATATGATTACTAAGTTTTTATTAGTCCTTTCATACAGCAGTATTGGAAAACTAAGGTACTTCCCTTATATCATTCCCAACACAGATCCTGTCTAGGGTTGTCACTCCTAGTAGTCTCATACGATGATATATTTCTAGGTCGCTGCAAGGGCTGTCAGGGCTGTTGCACTACTCGTTGCACTGCTCTCCCATCACCTTATCAATACAGGCCTACTCTGTACTCTTGTTGCTATGGAAGGGTCGTTTCCTCACGTAGACTCAGAATACACTCGAGGTCACTACAAAGGGCTCGTCACCAATCAGAGTAGGCCGACAACTCGGATGTAGTGTCTCATACCACCACAATCGGCTCACGAGTCTGAGGTGCTCACTGGTCACTATGGGGAGGCTCGTCGCCACAGCGTAGGCTGACAGCTCAACCACGGTGTCCCATACCACCATGCCCGGCACATGAGTCTTAGTGGATCATGGTACCACGGTTATCAGGGTTATCACTAGTAAGTTCAGTACCCTAGGTTCAAGCAGTTATGACCAATACAAGGTGAATATACAGCGGTCAGTTGAGTTTCTTGACGAGCTCGACTAGTATGAGCGCACCTTAAGCTGAATGACATGAAATGCATAGACACCTCGTGTGGCGTAACCACTGCCGTCAACCCAAGAACGACTCGCGTTCGTCGACGCGTCCCTCGTGGTGAATAGAATCCAACCACGATTTTGAATCTGTTACCGACTGCCTGGACTAGAGTATAGCCCCAAACACTTGTAATCTAAATCAATAATCATGTAGGAGGGACAGAATTAAAATACACGTAATTCTAGCATGATATTAGCATGTTATAACACATATCACAAGCAGTTAAACATACACGAGTATTTCATGCATAAGGTAATCAACTCAAATACAATAAGCATGGAGGAAATCATGTGCATCATCGAACTAGTTGAGAATTCCAATCTTAATGCTAAACTACAACAACATTTACTCAACACTTATACAAAACTTTATAGAAACACTTAATCTACACACATTAGCCTACATAGCGTATGTCGGCCAATAATGTGCATTAGGGCGAATCTCTTCGCCGAACAGATCATACACGCATAACAGGCATAGGTACACGACAAATACACATGGCAATCATATTAGCAAAATACGTACGTATATAGTATTTCCTACAAATACCTAAAATATCCTAAATCTCATATTCTTCATACGTATTCGAAATGAAAAACAGACAGCATGTTCTACATGTCAAACAACATCCTTGTCACTAATCTACTATTAAACGGCATTGAAAACTTTAAAAACAGATAATCTAAGTATCTAAAATCCGCACCTTACGCCGTAGGAGCGTAATGAATCGAATAGGAACTCTACGCCTTCGCCAACGACGATATGTCCACCTATTACACAAGGTAAGTCAGCTACTTCGCTACTTGCATCGATAGAATTCCTAAAACCGGTTAAGGTTAGGGTTTACTTACCTAGAATGAAGTCAGAATCACCGGAAACACGATTCAGAAAGGCTGGTGGAATGTCTAGATGGGTTAGGAAAACTTCGACAGAGTTTCACCTGATTCACCCACACTTTCTCTCTCTTTTCTCTCTAGGGATAGGGAAATTCGTATGGGTTAGAAAGCTAAGGGTTTAAGGCCCTTTTATAAGCCCAAACATAACGAAAACGGACTCCAAGTCAAGGTATACTTAGGTTATAACCAAATCAGAATCTTTCTGATCCAACGGAGAATTTCTGGAGGTCCTGTTATCAGTTGCGGTCGGACTTAAGCTTGCTAACATCGGATCTTTAATCAGTTAAGTTTTCAGTCCGATCGGATTTACAGATCGTCCGTGGCGGACCAGTTTTAATTCAACGGTTACCGAACCTAAATCAGGACTACAAGTTTTATGACATGAAAGGGCCAATTTTCCTGATCTGAGGGTGAAATTTGGTTGAATTCTGACAGTCAGAACGCTTAAAAATAATGCACAAACGACACGTGCCAGATTTCATAAAAATGGAATTAATTTCCTAAATCTTTTCCTTTTCTCACTCTCTTCACTCTGAACTCAGTAAAATAGTGTCAGGACATCAGTTGGGCTTGATTTTTGAAATGATTGTCAAGTCCAACTAAGCGGTCATAATGGTCTGAGATTGTAGATATCGGACTTTCGACGCGCAGTCTAGATCCAATACAAAGTTACCAAACATGCCCTAGAACAACTAAGTTTAGAGTTGGATCCTAGATTTCAGGGTATTATAGCGTCATTGATTCTACAAGTTTTATGTCTTGCAGAACGTATTTAAAGTGAACAGTACTAATTTCACAGCTAGTCTAACGTAGCGCTAGGTATCTCAGGTTTATTTTTTAAGAGAATTGGTCCTAAGTGATTTCTGATCGAGGTGGTACTCGGGTCTTGGTACGGGATTTTTCGGGTCGTTGCAATCTACCCCCCTTAACAATAAATTTCATCCTCAAAATTTGTATCTTTTCATACTCCTCGAGAAGTTGTGGGTAGTTCTTTTTGATTTCGGCTTCTGTCTCCCATGTAGCCTCTTCTTCAGTGTGATGCGTCCACAACACCTTCACAAGGGGGATGACCTTACTACGTAATACCTGCTCCTTCCTGTCTAATATACGTGCCGGTCCCAGTATATATATAACATCCTCACCTAACTGCACCTTCTCCCATCTAATGATATGGGAAGGATCAGGAACGTACTTCTTCAGTATAGAAATATGAAATACATTGTGTACGCTCGCGAGAGGCGTAGACAAAGCTAGACGATATGCCACTGCACTTATACGATCAAGTATCTGGAATGGGCCAATGAATTGCAGTGTTAGCTTCCCCTTCTTCCCAAACCAAAGAACTCCCTTCATAGGGGAAACTCTCAAAAATACGTGATCTCCAATCGCAAACTCTAGCGGGCGCTGTCTCGTATCGGCATAACTCTTCTACCTGCTCTGCTCTGTAAGAAGTTGGCATCTAATGATGTCAATTTTTTCCGAGGTCGCCTGCACATCTCTGGGCCAATCAATCTGCGCTCACCGACCTCTGTCCAGCAATGCAGTGCTCAGCAAGGATGCCCATACAAGGCCTCATAAGGAGTATACCGATACTGGCCTGAAAACTGTTGTTGTACGTGAACTCCGTATATGGAAGACAGTCATCCCAACTATCTTTGAAGTCCAACATGCAAGCCAGTAGCATGTCCTCTAGAATCTGGTTCACCCGCTCTGTCTACCCGTTTGTCTGTGGGTGGAATGTAGTACTGAACTTCAACTTCACACCCATAGCTTCCTGGATGCGAGTCCAAAAAATAGAAGTAAAGCGCATGTCTCTGTCCGACACGATCTCTAAGGGAACTCCATGCAGACACACTATCTCCCTGATGTATAGTCTAGCCAACTCGTCTGCAGAGTTCGTAACTCTGATCGGTAGGAAGTGCGCCGACTTTGTCAAACGGTCGACGATCACCCAAATAGAATCATGTCTCTACCTCATCTTCGATAGTCCCGATATGAAATCCATAGAAATAAAGTCCCACTTCCACTCAGCTATGGGCATAGGCTGAAGGAGACCAGGAGGTCGGTGGTGCTCTGCCTTCACCTGCTGGCAAGTGAGACAACGGGACATGAAATCTATGATGTGAGTCTTCATGCCATCCCATCAATAGGTCCTCTTCACATCACGATACATCTTTGTGCTGCCCGAATGCATCGTAAGTCTAGAACTGTGCGCAGCCTCGAGAATCTCTCGTCTCAAGTTGGGGATATCTGGGACGCATAGGCAGCCACGATAACGTAACCCTTCATCCGTTCCAACTCACCACTCGGCGTCTGCATCGTCACTGGCCTGCTCTCGAAGCTCAGCCAGACGCTCATCATCCCTCTGCACCGCGATGACCCTGTCATTGATAAGAGGTCGCACCTGAACATGTATGATAAACTCAAATGGCTCCTCCACAGAGAGTTTCTGCTCAAAGTCTCACAAAAACTCAACCATATCCCACTTACCTACCATCAGTGGAAGGGTAAACTCTATTGCCTTCTTGCGGCTCAAGGCGTCAGCCACAAGGTTCGCCTTGCCTGGATGGTAGGAAACTTCGAACTTAAAGTCCTTCAAAGTCTCCATCCATCGCCGCTGCCTCATATTCAGGTCCCGCTGCGTGAATATGTACTTGAGGCTCTTGTGGTGGCAAAAGAGCTCGAACTCCTCTCCGTAGAGGTAATGTCTCCAGAGCTTCAATGCGAAAATAATAGCTGCCAACTCAAGGTCATGTGTAGGGTAATTCTCCTCGTGCTTCCTTAATTATCTCGAGGCATATGAAATCACCCCGTCCTTCTACATAAGGACACAACCCAGACCAACGCTAGACGCGTCTGTGTATATTGTATATTTAACCCCTTGCTCTGGCAATACTAGCACAGGAGCGCACGTCAGCCTGTCCATCAGCTCCTGAAAAGCTGCCTCCGTCTTCTCATTCCAGGAGAACCTCAGATCCTTCAGTGTCAACTGAGTCAAGGGTCTGGCTATCTTGGAGAAGTCTCAAATGAATCTTTGATAGTAGCCAGTAAGTCCCAGGAAACTCCTCACCTCGGTAACCCAACCAGGCTGCTTCCAGTCCTACACCGCGGCTACCTTAGCAAGGTCCACCGCAATCCATCCTTGGACACCACATGTCCCAGGAATTTAATTTTCTCCTTCCAGAAGTCGCACTTCTTATACGGTGCGAACAACTGGTGATGTCTCAGAGTATCCAGGACCAATCGCAAGTGTTCCTTATGCTCCTCTCGACTCCTGGAGTATACCAAAATGTCATCTATAAACATGATGAAGAACCGATATAGGAGCGGCCGAAATACCCTGTTCATCAGGTCCATGAACACGGCTGGTGCGTTCGTAAGACCGAACGACATCACGAGGAACTCATAATGGCCAAAGCTAGTCCTGAAAGCCATCTTCTGCACGTCCTCATCCCTGACGCACAACTGATGATACCCTAACTGAAGATCAATCTTCAAGAAATACCGTGCTCCTCTAAGTTGATCAAACAGGTCATCTATCCTGGGTAAAGGGTACTTGTTCTTCACTGTAATCTGATTCAGCTTGCGGTAATCAATACATAACCGCAATGAACTGTCTTTCTTCATCACAAACAACATGGATGCTCCCCAAGGGGACACACTCGGTCGTATGAAGCCAACCTCTAACAAAGCATCGATCTGTTTCCTCAACTCCTCCATCTCACACGGAGCCATGCGATAAGTCGGCAATGAGATGGGCGTCGAACCGGGTACTAGGTCGATAGTAAACTCAATCTCGCGCTGGGGTGGCAACCCAGGAATCTTTCTGAATACACCGTCATAATCACGGACTACTAGCGTGCTCTCAAGTGTCGGGGCATCAACATCCCTCAATAAGGAAGCATAACACAGTACTTGAAAGGGGTAACTGACCTGCAATGGAAATGTAAAGGACGTGCCCTCCGGCTCGTAGACTGTCACTATATGGGTCTCGCAGTCAATCTCGGCCCTCCCTGCAGTCAGCCAATCCATGCCAAGAATGACGTCGAAATGATAGAGGGAGGGGTCGACGACAAGGTCGATAGCCATCGTCCTGTTCGCTAAATCTAGTAAACAACCCTCACACATCATAGTGGCATCAGTAAAAGTCCTGTGTGCTGAAAGAACTCGTACCCCAACCATCCGAGTAGTCTGTAGCCCAAGGCACTTGACTACTAAATAAGATATCAATGAAATCGTGGATCTTGTATCCACCATCAGGAATATAGGAATACCTCTAATGTGGGTTGTGACCTCAAAGGCCAAGGGTGGGGCAGTCTCTGTCCCGGATGCCTCTGCTGTCAATGCATGTACCTGAGCCTACTGTGGACGGTTCGGTCGCGGTACCATGGGCCGTTGAGACGGCCAAAACTGAGGTACAAGAGGTCTAAAGGAGGGATGTGCAGGCGCTGACCGTAACGGTGGAGCGGATAGATCCTGGGGCAAGGACGGTCGATCTTCTGTGATGGTGAAAATCCATTATCTCTCATCCGAGCAAAGCAGCTCTCCGCAGTGTGACTCAGTCTCCCGCAGTAAGTATAGGTCACACCTGGGTGCCTCCTCAAAAGTACTAGCGTTGTGGTCCTAGGAGGAGAGTCGATGCGAGGCCTCTTGCCGAGGAATGGCCTGCTCTGGGTATCAGGTCATGGCCTAGCAACCATAGGGCCACGAGAACGTGTCAATCGATCTACATCCTGCTCTGCCCGCATAGACATGTGTATCAGCTCGGCATAAGAGGGTATGCTGACACAACACATCTTCGACCGAATATCAGGTCGCAAACCTTCAGAAAAATGTCGTATCCACATCTACTCATCCGCAAGTATCGTAGGGACATATCTGCCCAACTCTGTAAATCGATGCTCGTACTCTGTAACTGACATGCCTCCCTGCCTGAGGCATAAAAACTCATTCTCCCTCTCATGTCGGTAGGTCTATGGATAATATTTCTCATGAAAACGAAACTCGAATGCTGCCCATGTCCATATATAGACAACTGCAACCGTTCACAGTATATTATCCCACCATAAGCTGGCCTCTCTCTCGAACATGAAAGTGGCCAACTCAACCTGCTCGGACTCTGAGCAGTGCAGCATCCTCAACATCTTTGAGATGCGGTCGAGCCAATACTCGGCCTCCTTGGGTCTATGAGAACCCATAAAAGTAGGAGGCCCCAAGCGCTGGAATTGCTCAAGTAGGCCTCTGGTATCAGCAGCATTCCCTGTAGGGTAGGCAAATGGTGCAGGATGAGTCATACCCTCATCCTGAGTTGAAGTCCCAGCATCCTTAGCTGGATGCACAAATGGCGCAGGTGGAGTCGCACTCCCACCCTGGGCTAAGGCCCCTGCGATAGTAGTCAGGGCTGCTGTGCTGCTAGTGCATCATAGTCATCAACTGCTCAAACCTATCAGGAGATGGGGCAGGCTGAGGCATATATTACTTCGAGGAAGACGCACGGTACTGCTCACGAACTAGTGGTGTGAAAGGTGGTGGTCCGACTGCAGGACCCGCAGAAGGCTAAGACTCAGGTACAGTCTCACGAATTAGGCCCATGGTAGGACCCACATGATCATCACTCTGGGGAGGGACTCGATCCATCGGCTCACCCAGTGTAAGACGTGTCGTGCTTCGTGTCACCTTAGGTGGCATTCCCTATATTCAAAATAGGGTGCAACCCAGTCAGTTTCAACAATAGCACATACACACCACACAATCATTCACATAACAAACCGAAGAAACTCCATGCATTTCATTTAATCAAAATTTGTCACAATACAAGAGATATAACTTTACATGCATCATGACAGGAAGCTCATGGGAAACTAAGCTAGTGAAACCTACAACTGCAACACAAACCAACTACTAAGCCTTCTCAGGTTCACACACAAAAAATATAAAACAACCTACATAAGACCAACAAACATCTGCAATCTAATTACTTGTCCGAGTCTGGCGATGGAGGAGGGGCACCCTTATCCTTTAGGCAACACAGGATGGCCTCTGCCTCGCTTGATATAGGAAGTCCACCATGAGGCGCGTACACTCGCTGCAATTGCTCCACCTAGGGTAGACGTTGAATGTAAAAATGTGGTGAAGCAGGTGAAAGTCGCCTGTCATATGGGATGCAAGAAGACTCCGGTTCGGCTGTCACTTAACCAGTCGGCCACAAAGGGAATGTGTGCAGCGGTCCCTTTCACGTGCACTATTCAGATTCCTAGCACTCGCGTGTACCTCGCCAAGGGGCACATTCAGAAGGCGAGATATCAATCTGACGTCAACTGTGGCCCACAAATCCACTCCACATAAGACCCAGATCTGCAAGGGTTCCAGCGTAGCCTCATGAATGTTGGCATAGAAAGCTCAGACCGTGCTTGCATTGGCGCGATGCCTGACATCAAATAGTGGACCGACTGGGCTTGTTCCAGGAGTTCAAGCAACTGATATTCCCCAAAGAGTCGCCCATCCACCTGAGCTTCAAAAAGGACCCGACGACCCTCATAAATTCCATGGGGTAGTTCCGCCAATAAAGCCCTTCCAGCAGGAGTCCGGGGATCAACATCCCGCTTCGTCTGAAATTCTCGAGTGGCACTTGAACTAGCGGTGCCACCTCTCGGCTTCCTTGTACGTGAGGGGTGACTAGGCCCAGCTTCATTAGTGGCACCCTTCCTCTTTCCCATGAGAGAGAGGATTGTGGAAATCGAGAATATGGCTGCCACGAACTCAAAGAAGGCCATGAAAAATGAAGGAAAGGGGGGATTAAGGGCTGGGGTTTTTTATTCTCCATGAGTTTGAGACCTAATAGGGGTTGTAAAGGCCCCAAACACAGAGTTTGAAGAAAGGAAAAGGAAGAGATGGGTTGGGTTGGAAGCTTACACGATTTGAGCTTCATATAGAGGATGTAAGAGCTCAAAACGAAAGAGAATGGAGAGAGAAGAGAGTGTGTACCACTGCAAACAATGGAGGGGCGTGGGTTTTGGCAGAAAATGACGATAGGAGCGATTGGAAGTAGGGTTTGAGAGAGAAATCAGCAAACATGAGAGAAAGTGAGAGCTTGGGGGTGTGTTTTATGAAGGAGGTAATGGTTTGGAGCTGTTTTAATGGACAGCCCATGTACCAAGGGATTACCCTAACCCCCAAATACCATCGGCCAGAAGGCCCGACCGAACCCAGCCTGTTTATCGGCGAGGTCCTCGCCGACCTCTGTGATGTTCAGCGATGCCTCACCATTTAGATGAGGTCCTCCTACCCTAAGGGCCCCAAATGCATGTGGGTCCCGCCCTGGATCACTCTGGATTAGCATGGGTAGGCCCACGACTCTGTTTCGAACCATTTCGGGTCATTTCGGGTACTAACTGTTGCACATTCACATTTAGTGAACTTTAACAGCTGGAATAGGGTTAATAAGGGTCTAGACTCATTAATAAATGAACTAGAAGTAGTCCGGGGTCGTTTCATGCGACCATAGATGCACATGGACTCGATCAAAATGATCGATTTGAGTGAACTTCGCCAATTGGCGAAGCTAGAATTCTAATGGTATTTCTATAGCTTTCTCGCACCCACCTAAGTCAAAAGGGCAACAACGTACATCGTGTGACCATAACCCAGGTCCGGTTTAATCTAAATCATGCTCTGATACCAACTTTTAACACCCTAAAAATTGGGGGTCATGTAGAAACCCAACTTTCGAGTTCTAAAATGTCACTTATGCAACAAATATGATTATGATTTAGATGTTGTCTGCATTAGTGCATTATCATGAGTAAAATTATACCAAAACTACAATTCATACTCCAGATCCAGTGATAAAATGCAAGCAGAAGACTAGAAGATATAGATATCACTATCTGTAAAACAAAATAATCTCGATCTGTCTCCAAAGCATGAATGTATCTCTGAGTCACATATACATATACCAAACTAAAAATCAAATGTCATGCGATAGTCCAACTAGCAAAATCCCGCTGATCCAGGCCACCTATGCGAAGCCGTCAGAAAACTGCATGTACGAGAACTCGTCCTGGTCCTCGTAGTAATCCGGCTCTACATCCTGAATCGCCTCGCTATCTTCATCTAAGACAGAGTCTAGTAGGTGTTACAAACACCGTCCCGAAACGTGGGAGTGAGTGATCAACTCAGTGGAATCATAGAGCAAAGATTAGCATGTTATCAAATCAATCACGCGATAATAGTAAAGCAAACAATCAGACATTCTTAGATACTGTTATTAATGCAAGGATGAGATGCAGTAATGATGCATGCCCTCACCAACATACTCCCTCATACGACACCATCTTACGTCCGCAGCATGCTTTCTTCCCTCAGTGCTCCACATCTTCCAGGCACATGCAGTGCGATATGAATATGATTATCGAGTTTTTATTAGTCCTTTCATACAGTAGTATTGGGAAACTAAAGTACTTCCCTTATATCATTCCCAACACAGATCCTATCAGGGTCGTCACCCCTAGTAGTCTCATACGATGATATATTTCTAGGTCGCTGCAAGGGCTGTCAGGGCTGTTGCACGTACTCGTTGCACCGCTCTCTCATCACCTTATCAATACAGGCCCAGTTTGTACTCTTATTGCTACGGAAGGGTCGTCGCCTCACGTAGACTCAGAATACACTCGAGGTCACTACAAATGGCTCGTCACTAATCAGAGTAGGCCGACAGCTCAAATGTAGTGTCTCATACCACCACAATCGGCTCACGAGTCTGAGGTGCTCACTGGTCACTACGGGGAGGCTTGTTGCCACAGCGTAGGCCGACAGCTCGACCACGGTGTCCCATACCACCATGCCCGGCACATGAGTCTTAGTGGATCAAGGTACCACGGTTATCAGGGTTATCACTGGTAAGTTCTGTACCCTAGGTTCAAGCAGTTATGACCAATACAAGGTGAACATACAGCTGTCAGTCGAGTTGCTTGACGAGCTCGACTAGTATGAGCGCACCTTAAGCTAAACGACATGAAATGCATAGACACCTCATGTGGCTTAACCACTGCCGTCAACCCAAGCACGACTCGCGTTCGTCGACGCGTCCTTCGTGGCGAATAGAATCCGACCACAATTTTGAATATGTTGCCGACTGCCTGGACTAGAGTATAGCCCTAAACACTTGTAATCTAAATCAATAATCATGTAGGAGGGACAGAATTAAAATACACGTAATTCTAGCATGATATTAGCATGTTATAACACACATCACAAGCAGTTAAACATACACGAGTATTTCATGCATAAGGTAATCAACTCAAATACAACAAGCATGGAGGAAATCATGTGCATCATCGAACTAGTTGAGAATTCCAATCTCAACGCTAAACTACAACAACATTTACTCAACACTTACTTATACAAAACTTTATAGAAACACTTAATCTACACACATTAGCCTACATAGCGTATGTTGGCCAATAATGTGCATTAGGGCGAATCTCTTCGTCGAACAGATTATACAAGCATAAGTAGTATAGGTACATGAAAAATATACATGGCAATCATATTAGCAAAATACGTACGTATATAGTATTTCCTACAAATACCTAAAATACCCTAAATCTCATATTCTTCATACGTATTCGAAATGAAAAATAGACAGCATGTTCTACATGTCAAACAGCATCCTTGTCACTAATCTACTATTAAATGACATTGAAAACTTTAAAAACATATAACCTAAGCATCTAAAATCCGCACCTTACGCCGTAGGAGCATAATGAATCGAATAGAAACTTTACGCCTTCGCCAACGATAATATGTCCACCTATTACCCAAGGTAAGTCAGCTACTAAGATAGGTTAGGAAACACGATTCAGAAAGGCTGGTGCAATATCTAGATCGGTTAGGAAAACTCCGACGGAGTTTCACCTGATTCACCCACACTTTCTCTCTTTTCTCTCTCTCAACTCTTTAGGGTATGGAAAATTTGTATGGGTTAGCTAAAGGTTTTATAAGCCCAAAAATAACAAAAATGGACTCCAAGTCAAGGTATACTTAGGTTATAACAAAATCGGAATCTTTCTGATCCAACGGAGCATTTCTGGAGGTCCTGTTATCAGTTGCGGTCGGACTTAATCTTACTAGCATCGGATCTTTAATCAGTTAAGTTTTTAGTCCGATCAGATTTTCAGATCGTCTGTGGCGGACTAGTTTCAATTCAATGGTTACCGAACCTAAATCAGGACTACAAGTTTCATGACATGAAAGGGCCAATTTTTCTAATCTGAGGGTGAAATTTGGTTGAATTCTGACGGTCAGAACGCTTAAAAATAACGCGTAAATGACACGTGCCAGATTTCATAAAAATGAAATTAATTTTCTAAATCTTTTCCTTTTCTTACTCTCTTCACTCCGAACTCAGTAAAATAGTGCCAGGACATCAGTTGAGCTTAATTTTTGAAACGATTGTCAAGTCCAACTAAGCGGTCATAATGGTCTGAGATTGTAGATATCGGACTTTCGACACGCGGTCTAGATCTAATACAAAGTTACCAAACATGCCCTAAAATAACTGGGTTTAGAGTTGGATCCTAGATTTCAGGGTATTATAGCGTCATTGATTCTACAAGTTTTAGGTCTTGCAGAACGTATTTAAAGTGAACAGTACTAATTTCACATCCAGTCTAACGTAGCGCTAGGTAACTTAGGTTTATTTTCTAAGAGAATTGGTCCTAAGTGATTTCTGATCGAGCTGGTACTCGGGTCTTGGTACGAAATTTTTCGAGTCGTTACAAGGATCCACTTGTAGTGATCAGGGAGCCCTCTTACTTGACTCAAGTAACACAATTAGGATAGGAGTCTTATCTTATCCAATTGAAAAATATATCAATAAATCCAAATCTGAACATCCTTTAACCTAATTCTCAATGAAGGAGAAATATAATAATTGGTAGGGCTTCCATCACCAAACCATGCCCAAGAGACAATGGAAAATAATAGGATTAACCAATCCCATAATCTCAAAGCAGAAGAATTGTGAAGATTAGAAAGGATTTCATCACCCTACCATGCCCAAGGGACGATTTTGAACAACAGGACTTATTGATTTCACAATTTTAAATCAGGAAAAGAAGATAAATCTATTGCAGGTTTACTATAATTTGAGTCACAATAAACCATTAAAATCTGAAAGTATTCCTTAAATATCAAATTAGAATCTATGAAGTTCAATATAAACATGAGTCAAAGCAATAGAAACATCCCATCGTGCTAGAAGCTTCACCTCTTAGCCCTAGCTAAGAGGTTTAGCCAACCATAGACATGATTGGATCTAAAACCCTAGAGAAAGCATGAAAATAACTAAGGAAGAAGAAAAAAATTCTTGGTGATGGCTTCTCCACCCTTTTGCTCGACTCCTTAAACCCTAGAAGATGCCTAAGAATATCTTAAAGAGTCCCATTTATAGTTGTGGAACTCCAACTTTTATACCTAGTTGGAAAACTCTAGAAACCGCCTCAAATTTATACAATTTATTAAAATAGACTTCACTCTGCGCAGTTTCCAAAAATAGACTTCACCTTGCAACACAAACATGAGTAAAATAGAACATTTAGCATTATCATGTTCATAAAACTAAGATATAAATGGGGGATAATATGCAATATTTGACCCTCAACAAAAGCTTTATACTCAGCTTCATTATTGTACATGTCATGCCTAGTGTGAAGGAATATGGCAACGAATCAACCCGAGGCCTACTAAATATCACTCTGGCACCTACTCTTGAAGATCTGGAGGCACCGTCAATGTACATCTGCCATAAATTAGACGATTCAATCATCATTACTTACTCATTTGGGAAATCATCACTGATCATTTCACTGTCTGTTATGGGACGAGCTGCCAAGAAGTCTGCTACTGCTTGTGCTTTCACTACTTTTACTGGCTCATAGGTGATCGTATATTCTGGCAGCAGCAACATACATTTAGCCAATCTTCATGATAACATCATCCTCATCATTAAGAATTTTATAGGATTTACTCATGAGATCAAGATTATATCATGAGAAAGACATAATGCCTTAACTTCTACACTGCAAATGTTAACGCCAAGCATACTTTCTCAATGGCGAATAATTTTATTCTACGCCTATTATAGTCTGGCTCAAATAATAGAGCGCGATTTGTTTCCCTTGTTCATTCATTTGTGTTAACAGAACCCCTAATGAATTCTCAGCTGTAGAAATATAAAAAATGAGGGGTTTGCCTTTCACAGGGGCTATCAATACTAAAGGTTGTTTCAGTAATTCCTTAATTGAATCGAACAAATTTTGGCATGACTGGTCCCATACGAATTTTGTTCCTTTCTTCATTAAATGGGAGAATGGCTGACATCTTTTAGCTAGATTAGAAATAAGCGCCAGATATATGCTAATTTTCCTTGCAAACTATTTAATTCTTTCAACGTTTTCGGTGGTGGCATATTTTGGATGGCTTTGACTTTTCCTGGGTCGATTTGGATTCCCATGTGTCTGATAACAAAATCGAAGATTTTTTTTTATGAGACTCCAAAGGTACATTTAGCCGGATTCATCTTTAGCTATTTCTTTCTAAGACGGAAAAAAAATGAGGTCAAATGTTCGTGGTGTTCTTCATGCTCATTCGATCTGACCACCAAATCATTGACATAACATTCCACGTGCTTATGCATCATGTCTCAAAATATGTTCTGCATTGCTATTTGATATGTTACGCCGACATTCTTGAAGCCGAATAACATAACTTTATAATAGTAGATCCTTAGAGAAGTTCGGAATGTTGTAGCTTCTTCGTCTTTTAAAGTTATCCTTATCTAATTATATCCAGCATAACCATCCATAAAGGACATAACAGCGTATTTCATCATGCTATCAATTAGTAGCTCTGTCATTGACAACAGGAAGTCGCCTTTTGGTCAGGCTTCATTTAAGTCTCAGAAATCGACAAGCCCTAATTTGTCCGCTTTTATTTTTCACCGGGATAATATTTGATATCAATTTAGGATATTTGACTTCTCTAATGAAACCAACTTTGATCAATTTTTTTAGTTCTTCTATTGGTGGAATTAAATCTGGATGGAATTGCCTCTATGCCTGCTTGATTAGCTTCTTATCTTTGAAGATGTTTAACTGATGCATTACTACTAATGGCTCCAGGCCTAACATTTCTACATATGTATAGGTGAACACATCTTTATTTTCTCTCGAGAGTTTGATGCACCGATCAGCTTCTTGTTCGAGAAGGCTGGCACTTATAAATGTAATTTGTGGCTCTTCTTTTGTGCCTAGATTTATTTCTCATAAACTGTCAATTGTTGGTTGGCCCCCATCTTCTATGTGTTTTAGAGTTATTTTCAGATGTCAAATTATTTCAGAATTTGTTTCTTCACTAACTATTAAATCTGCCACAATCCTATTTGCGTGTGCTTGAGAAGGTTTTGCTCCCAATCTGTGGAATTTTTTTCATTTTTCTTCATTTACTCCAATCAAAATCAGGATTCGTTTTCCATTGTTCAGCTCGATTGGTTCCTCACAATCAAAGCCCATGTTCTTCATAATCTTTCTACTAATGGGACTATACTTCTTCAGATGTTAACCTTTCACAACTCATTTTATTATCGGTCTTTTCTTCTATTTTCACTTCTGAAAGTGCATAAAACTTGATAGACTCGGGATTCTTTAAGCTAGACTTGACGTGAAACCTTTTTGGCATAGCCGAGAATGGCGTATTCCTTTCAGCATATGACAATGGCACTGTATAGTTTGACTGCAGAACTTCCAATTGCTCAGGCGACAATAACGTTAATGGAGGTTGTCTTGGTTGTCTCAAGTGTTTTGGCACGAAATAAAACTTCCTCTTTGCGTTCACTTTCCCAGAAAGCTCTATCTTTGTGATTTTATTCTCTATTACCTCCATCTAACTGTTTCTTGCGGTCTTATTCTCATAATTTTTCTTTCCATCTTCTATGGTGAATCCATCATAATAGCTGGCATCGGTGAAAAAGGATTCTTCTTCTGTGTACGGTCTTTCATCGGCCATTACCTTGTACTGAATTCCATTTTTGTAGTATTTGAAGCATTGGTGTAGGGTGGATAGTATAATGCAATACTGGTGCATCCACAGCCTTCCCAAGAGGAGGTTATATGTTGTTACCACATTAATGACATAGAAAACAACATTTGTTGTTAACTCTCCTATTTATAAGGTTGATGTAATCTTTCCCAGTGCACGTTGCCCATCTTGGTTAAAGCCCTGTATCACCATTCCACTAGGGCGTAGATAAGAGTGACGATATCCGAGTTCATTTAATACTGTTAATGGTAACAAATTCACCGCAGATCTGTTATCCAACATTATCCACTTAACCTGTTTACCGCGAATTTGAACCATAATCATCAACGGCCTGTTATGCTCCCTATCGCAAGTCAGATCATCATCAGAGAAAGAAACAATAGGCATGCAACTATTCTGTACTTCTTTCTTTGCACTTTCCATCTCTACAATCAATGCTTTTCTAACATCATCAGATGGGGCTTGAATTAAAGTGTGTCGAGAGTCTTCCGATAGCTGTAGTGCATCATATACACTTAATCGAACTAGTATACCTTTCAAATGGCTCACCACATCATAAGTTATTTTTTCAACCTTATTCTTTTCTTCTTTTTTGTTATCACCATGTATCATGGATGTTCTTTCTTGTACCGTTTCAGAATTTTATTTTTGGAGAGGACTCTTTTTCTTGAGCGTAATGTAATCACTGTGGCTTTACCTGTTTGTTCTTGAGAATTGTTGTACTTGTTCTGTGGTTTTCTTTCTTTTTCAATCTGTCCTTTTTCTCATACATAATTTCCCAAGCAGAAATCATGTTTACTGTCGCCTTTCTGCTCCTTTCTTTCTCTTTTCTTATTATAATTTCACCTTTGTTTATCATTTTTTGTATTATGCATTTTGAGTGTGAAATAGTTTTTTTGGGGTGTCCCAACAGAAGATGATAATGACAGAAATTTCTTTCTTTTATTCTTCCCACTTCTTCCAAACGTTTAGACGGAGGTAGTTCTATTGTACCAGTACTCAACAGTTAATTCATCTTGGGGATGAAATCCTCTTTTCCGAATGTGAATCCTTCATGGGAATCAAGGGGCCTTGGCCTTTTATCGCTGATTCTTCCTTTGTAACGACTTGATTCTTCTCTCTTTTCTGTTCTCCTTTTATCGCGGGGAATATCATTATTCTTTTCTCAATCAACTACATTTGCCATCAATTTGTTATGTCCACTCCTATCCATTTCGTAATGAAATACTAGCATTTTCTTGGTCATCAGTTCTAATGCATGAGCCTTCATAGCCAAGTCATGGAAGGTTCTTATATAGGCACTGGCAAGACCAAATGCAATTCCTGTCTCCATGGAGTTCAAACACATCTTTACCTGTTCCTTTTCTTTGGGCAACTGCCTACACGAAGCTTCTAGAGTTTTCCATCTATCTATGAACTTCTCCATGGACTCACCTTCTATTTGTCGTACAAAAGTTAATTCTATAATGTTGACATTATGATCTGACGAGAAGAAGTTTGACATAAAGGCATCTTGCATTTATTCCCAAGTTCGTATCAACTCTAGTGTTGAACTAAAGTACTATCGGAATGCCTTCCTTGTCAAAGAGGAACCAAATACTTGAAAACAGTATTGCGAGATAGTAGAGAAGTTACCCATGGTTGTAATGAAATGCATGAGGTGTTCGTCTGGAGATCCATCCTCATTGAATTTTTTAAAGTCCAGATGTTTGAAGTTGGCTAGGAATGGTACATCTTCCACTTCCCATGGGTATGGCATTCTGTAATGGAATCTTCCAATGTTCTCTCGCGTTCTCTCTCAGTTCTAACAACCTCCTTAACTAGTTGTCGTACTTCTTCTTGAGTTATCACCCTTGTCGTAAGAGCGGATCCATGCGATCCTACTCTCGGTGGTTGTGAGCCTTCAGGTTGCTATTCACACTCATTCATAGCAACCATCATTAGAGGGGCTACAATATGTGCTACATTGTGTGCGAGAGGGGCTAGGGCTTCTCAAAGGTTCCTGCATTCCTCCATTAGTGTTTTTTGTGCTTGTGCCATCTCGGCTATGTGATCATCAATAGTCGGCGGTGGACCTTAACTTGTTCCTGTCATACAAACAGGGGCTTCTCGACTCCCCGAAAAAGCAGTTGTTGGAGTGTATTAGCATAATAGGGCTTAATGAAAGAGGAGTACCATTAGGTTCTTCTGTACTTTCAAAAAATTCAGGTGATTGCGACATGACTTACGGAGGTGTCTCCTAAGGAGATGTGAAAACCGATGTATTTTCCACAGGTGATTTTCCTTTCTCTTTCCTTTTCCATTGGATACTTATAGTAAGTAGAGCTGGGAAATTCTGCAATGTCACTGAGGAAGGAAAATTTCCTGGGTATAACGTTGGGGGAGCAAGTGCAGGGTTCTTTCTGGTTGTGTTCCTTGTCACTAGTCCTCTAATCTTCTGTGGTGATGGAGTCGTTCTGATAGTCGTGGTATTTTGGATTCTCGATCTTTGGCATGACATGGCAATCCATTCATTACTGTTTTCTTATGCCAATGGTGAAACAATTATGACTCCGGCAGTAGCTCGAGACTTGTCATTTCCAGTCAATATGGGTTGATCTTGTGACTTGGAGATTAGTTGCCGGCATATTCTACCACAAATCAAGTCGGCATAAAGTAAAAGATCATCAAGTTTGTAATGGTTGCCATTGATTGTTGCTTAATCGTATGTATCGCATTGTAGTTCTATCAGAGGATAGAAAATGATATTGATTAGTATTTAAACAAAGATGTACTTTATCTTGGAGATGGAAGGGAGGATGTTCCCATTGAGAGTCACCATTTTAGCGCCTGTATGATGCTAAACTATGATGAAATTCTCTAAATTATTTCTAAGTTAATATCAAGTAAGATAATACTCCTCAGCAAAGATTCTGGCTTCGATCCCGAGTGGAGTCACCATTTTGTTTCGACAAGAAACGAAAAGTATTTAATTTTGGGATTATTTCACTAAATAATAACAAAGAAAGAATGAAGAGAATAATCATCATATGTTATTCATTTATTCTGAATTCATTTACATCCTTCTCATCCGTTGATTCCAAGATAAGGAACTTATAATTAAAGAATACGGGTATTGAATGAGCTCAATGTCGACTCATAATATTCATGTATTCATAAGAGAAGAGTTGTGAGGATCTACTTGTCTGCATATCTTTCATGCATATTCCTCTAAATGATGTCAATGAATGCTTGAATCCCTTAAAATACTGCAATATTTTGAAACAACACTTGACATATAAGATGTCCTTTAGACTATCCGTGCAACTCATCAAAGACTTACATGGGCCGAGGAGTTGCGCGGCCCAAGCAACTCATCACAGTTGCGTTGTCCACTTTCCCCGTTCTCTCCAATACCTGTCAGAGCTATCGGAGTCTTCTCTTCAACAATTCTAATCTTCCTAAATATGGGATAGGGGGTATTTATAGCCCCTCACACGTGTTAATCTTCAATTATTTGCACTGCACGTAACTTACCAGTCATTGTAAAAATGAGTTGTGCGGTCCCACGCAATTATGATGAGTTGCACAAACCCGCGTAACTCTGATCTTGTTGAGGTATAAAAATGATGAAGGATTGAATCAAGAAAACATAAGGAGATAAAAAGAATACTTGAAAAGAAGAAGAAAGAGATGACTTTAAAAGGATTTATGCATGACCGCGCAACCAATGTCAGTTGCGCAGTAGTGCACAATCAATGTTACTTGCGTGGGTCCACGCAACGTAAATATCAGTTGCGCGGGACCCCGAAACATGCTGCAGAAGTGGTCCTTTGTGGAGTGATCTAAAGCATTGAAAGATTTGTCCCACATCGCTAAGATTTGGATTTACACACATGCGAGGGTCTATAAATAGCCCTTCCCCTCCTTAATTGAAGTTAATTGAAGGTTTTCAAGAGGAGCAAAGCGGAGTAAAAGACCGAAGATAGGAGAGGAGTCTCCTGTCAGTTGCGCAGGACCGCGCAACCGATATCAGTTGCGCGGGTCCGCGCAACCAGAATGCCCTGCAGTCTGTGAAGATAAGGGGTCGTTATGCTGCCGAAATCTATGTGCAAGGCTTCCCTTCTTCAGGCCTTCTTCTATTGACAGGTTCAGGGGAGAAAGATTAGTCGATCGGGTCGACATTCCCCCTAAGTATTAAGGGATGACTGAAAAAGGCATCGTTATGTTGCTGAAATCTCCATTTCATCGAAGATTCATCGATCTGATTGACATTCCTCCTAAGTCTTAGGAGATGATTTAAACAGGTGCCAAAAGGCCACCGAAATGAATTTTTGATACTTAAAGCATAAGTTATTTAGTTCTAAATGATCTATTTTAGAATCAAGGGATGTAAAGAGGATGTAAATGAACCTAGTATCAATGAAATGTGATGAATGTTTCCAATACTCTTTCTCTGTTATGTTTGAATAAGACAATTTCTCAAATGAAACGCATTTGTTTCTTTGTTGAAACAAAATGGCGACTCCACTGGGGAACATTTATTGTCTTATTTAAATATTAACAGTGAAACTGTTATGAACTCTCATCATAGTTTGGCATCCTACAGACGCCAAAATGGCGAGTCTCAGTGGAAAAATCCTCCTCTTCATCTCTAAGATAGATTTTTTTTTTATGCTGACTATAATCATGTTTCATATGTGAAGGTTTCTAAATCCAACTACAACCTGTTGCCCATGGGAACTTCAGCAAGAAAGCTGAATTTTTGATTTACTCCAACGGGATTCATGATAGAATATACACCGGATCAGGTCCCAAATCACCTAACTCAGATTATTGAAACTGGTAAAAGCAACATCTTAGCAATAGTAGGAGTAGTATCTGCTTTGCTTGAACCTCTGGAAGGCGATGGGGTATGGACCGTTGTAACGTCTCGTAGGACAAGGATGCAAAATGCAGGAAGTCTCAGGGTTAATTAGTCCTTGCCAAGAATCAGAGGACTAATAACGCGCAATGCGGTTAAAAAGAACCCCGGGCTCACTCCGCCAGCAATATACCCCGGATCAATAGTACCGCAATTCACAGAGTACGATTTTCCACCTTTGGGTACTTCAAAGGCTAAATGGATGAGAGAGCAGAAAGGAAAGGTGTTGGTGATTGGTTCACCAATGTCCGCGCCACTTCAGGCTAGTATATCAGGGTCAGTATCACCACGATCGATTGATGATGTGGGGTTTACGGGAAAAGCTGACGAAATCCCATCTTCTCCTGTCTTCATAAGTCCCATTATGTCGGCATATTCTTGCTCGACTCCAGTTACTGCTTCATCCAAGAATATAAAAGCTACAGTGCATATGGCAGGGACGAATCAAGAACGCGAAGCGACTACAGAGGATCACATCAATGAAATGACAAAAGCCCAAAATGCATTAATGAAAGAGAGCAGAAACCTCAAAAAGGCCTTGGTGGCCTTCATACATATGTAGCCCAAATAACAGTTGTTGAAAAAGTTGTCCGAATAGAAAGGGAAGGTGGAACTACTAGTCCTTATAAGTATCAAACACCATATCCAAGAGAGGTGGACAATATTCCCTTCCCAGCCAATTTCAAGTGTCCAGACTTTCAAAAGTTTAATGGGAAAGGATCTCCAGAGGAACATTTAATGCACTTCATTACCAGTATGGGAGATTTCTCTACAGTACCACGGTATTGCTTATGGTTGTTCGAGGCATCGCTGACGGGTAAGGCATTTTGATGGTATTCTATTTTGGCTCCAGGGTCAATCCGCACTTGGGAGCAGATGCGATATGTTTTTGTATCTCATTTTTTCTCCCCAAGTCACGATGTTAATATTGTTAAGTTGGCTTCTGTGCGACAAGGCGAAGGCAAATCACTAAGGAGTTTTATAGACAGATGGAAGACATTGGGAACTTCATGCAAACAGCTTCTAGAAGAAAGTGAACAAGTCAATATGTGTCTGAACTCTATGAAAAGGGAATTCGTAATTGGACTGGCCAGTGACGACATCAAAACTTTTCATGATTTAGCCGTTTAGGCTCATACTTTGGAATTGGTGAATCGGATAGTGCCGACATTTCACCATGATATGGCTCAGGGGACTCCTAACAGAATAACAATAAATACTATTGATTGTTATCAACAGCGTAATAGTGTAAGAGGTTTAAAGAAAGAAAATACAAGGTGAAAAAAAGAGTTGATTCAATCAAGAAGGTATAAAAAGGTCAGGATGCTCAATTCGCATGAAGGGTTTTCATTCGATAAGAAAGATGTCATTCCAATGATGGACCAATTGTTGAAAGGTGAAGTGAAAGAATTACCAGAACCTAAACGCCCCGAGGAGGCGACAAGATGCGGAGAGCTAAATTTTTGTCGCTATCACCGCTTATTGGGACATCCAACAAAGAATTGTCATACATTGAAGTATATTATACAGCGAATGATAGACAGGGATGAGATAATTATTAAAAATAGAACAAGCAAGGAGGTTATGAAGAGTACGGGTTTCGACTGCAAAGATTACATCGGCTTAAATTACGAGCAAGGAATTCCGATTGGGATCAGCCAGGAAAGGCAAAAAAAATATAAAGACATGGAGGCAAGGTCGTCAGTAAATATGGTTATGGAAAAAGTGCCAGCGAAAGAAAATACTGATATAGTTGAGCGCCCTGAGGCAGCTTCGAAGCAAATGGAGGACGGGGGGCAACCATCGATGGACAGTTTGTTAAAAATAAACTTAGGTACGAAAAAGGAACCATGAAACACGTTTATTAGCTCCAACCTTTATAACAAGAGTCTGCAAAATATGTTCAACTTCTTAGAGAAAATAAAGATGTATTCGCTTGGACGTATGCAGAGATGCCTGGATTGGAACCTTCCGTAGCGCTGCACCGACTAAATATTTCTAAGGAGAAAAGGCCGGTTAAACAAGCGCAAAGGTAATTTCATCCGGACCTGGTTCCCCTCATTGAAGAAGAAGTTAAAAAGTTGATAAAGGTCAGGTTTATTGGGGATGTTAAATATCCTAAGTAGATATCGAATATCGTCCTAGTAAGGAAGAAAAATGGACAGGTCAGGGTATGCGTCGATTTTAGAGACCTAAATGCAGCCTGTCCAAAGGATGATTTTTTACTTCCAATAACTGAATTACTGATTGATAGTATAACTTAGTATGTCGTTATGTCCTTTATGGACGGTTATGCGAGATATAATCATATTCGAATGGCCCCTGAATTCAAAGAGGCAGCAACATTTAGAACTTCACTGGGAATCTTCTGTTATAAGGTTATGTCGTTCGGACTTAAAAATGTTGGGGCAACATATCAAAGAGTGATGCAAAGAAATTTTGAAGACATGATGCACAAGCGCATTGAATGTTATGTTGACGACTTGGTGGTCAGGTCGGGAAGCCATCAGGAACATCGTGAACACTTAGTGTCAATTTTTTAGCGACTCAGAAAGAAACAATTGAAGATGAATCCCGCTAAATGCGCATTTGGAGTGTCCTCCGAAAAGTTTTTAGGTTTTGTTGTCCGGCATAAGGGCATTGAGATTGACCTTGAGAAAGTCAGGGCTAATTAGGATATGCCGCATCCAAAAACAATGAAGGAACTAAAAAGTTTGCAAGGAAAATTAGCATACATCCGTCGGTTCATTTCAAATTTGGCAGGGAGATGTTAGTCATTTTCTTATTTGATGAAAAATGATACAGAATTTGTATGGAGTCAAGCTTATCAGAAGGCATTTGACTCAATAAAGGAATTGTTGAAAAAGCCACCAGTACTGGCAGCTCCAGTGAAAGGGAAACCGCTGATTTTGTACACATCTGCAGCTGAATATTCCTTAGGAGCTTTGTTGGCACAAAAGAATGAGTTTGGAAAAGAAACAGTTCTTTATTACTTAAGTCAGACCTTAATGGGTGCAAAATGCAATTATTCCTTGATTGAGAAGGAATGCTTGGCGTTAATATTCGTAGTACAGAAGTTGAGGCATTATTGTCTATCGCATGATATAACATTGGTTTCAAGGGCTAACCCAATCAAGTTTTTGATGACAAGACCGATGTTGTCTAGAAGGTTAGCTAAATGGATGTTGTTACTTTCAGAGTATGCTATTACATACGAACTGGCAAAAGCAGTAAAGGGGCAGGCAGTGGCAGATTTCCTAGCAGCGCACCCCGTAGTAGAATCTAAAGCCATCAGTGATGACTTTCTGGACGAGCAAGTCATGTTGACTGAATCACAGCACCCGTGGTGGATATATTTTGATGGCACTTCTGGAACATCAGGAGCGGGGGCAGGAGTGATATTCATTTGTAATGACTCAAAAAATTTTGTACCAAGTCCCGAGTACCACCTTGATCGGAAATCACTTAGGATTAATTCTCTTAGAAATTAAGCATAAGTTAACCAGTTCTAAGTTAGATTGACTGTGAAATTAGTACTGTTCACTTTAAAAACGTTCTGTAAGACTTAAAACTTGTGGAATCGTTGATGCTATAATACTCTGAAATCTAGGATCAAACTCTAAACCCAGTCGTTCCCGAGAATGCTTTGTAACTTCGTATTGGATTTAAACCGCACGTCAAAGGTCCGATATCTATAATCTTAGACCATTATGACCGCTTAGTTGGACTTGACCATCCTTTTGAAAATCAAGCCCAAACAGTGTCCTGAGACCATTCTATTAAGTCCGGAGTGAAGAGAGTGAGAAAAGGAAGATATTTAGAAAATTAATTACATTTTTAAGTAATTTGGCATGTGTCACTTGTGTGACATTTCTAAGCATTCTGACCGTTAGATTTCGACCAAATTTCACCCTCAGATCAGGAAAGTTGGCCCTTACATGTCCAAGTACTTGTGGCCTTGATCGAAGTTCGGTGACCGTTGAATTGAAACTGGTCCACCACGAACGATCTGGAAATATGATCGGACTAAAAACTTAACTTACTAAAGATCCAATGCTAGTGAGCTTAAGTCCGACCGCATTTGATAAGATGACCTCTGAAAATGCTCCGTTGGATCAAAAAGATCCTGATTTGGTTATAACCTAGGTATACCTTGACTTAAAGTCCGTTTCCGTCATGTTTAGGCTTATAAAAAGGCCTTAAACCCTTAGCTTTCTAACCTATATGAATTTTCCAAATCTTAGAGTTTTAAGAGAAAGAAAAGAGAGAGAAAGTGTGGGAGAATCAGTTGAAACTCTGTAGGATTCTTCGTAACCCATCTATACATTGCACCAGCTTTTCTGGATCATTTTTTCAGTGAATCCGATTCTATTTTTTAGGTAAGTTAAGCTAACCCTAACCTGATTTAAGACCTAGAAGAGTTTAAGTGACATTACAACTGATTTGTTTCATACCATAGGTAGCTTATCCGCCGTTGACGAAGACACATCGTCTGAATCATCTTGAATACGTATTTTCTAGTTTAAGGTGCGGACTATATAACCTTAGGTTATGGTTTTCAAGACTTTCAATGTTAGATAATGATTTATTCATGCTGTGAATGTAATTACACATGCAAACTGCGCTATCCGTTTTGATTTTCGTATACGTATACTTTATATTGTAAATACCATATTTCATTTATATGTTAGAATACACGTATGCGTATGAAATCTGTTGATTTGCTTACCATGATAAATTGTTGTTATTATATGCTTGATATGTATGCGGTAACTCCTTGGTGAGAGGACTTGCCCTAATATGCGACGGTGTCAACATACGTGATGTATGTTGAATAGTGTAAGCTAAGTGTTTGTTTAAATGTCTAAATGAGATAGTAGTTAATAGAATGTGCTTGCTAAGATGGTTGAGATATGGATTTCAACCATAATGTTTGTGTGTATGATTTCCTCCATGAATCATGTAACTTAGGTTATCCATGCTAAATGAGTGTATGATTTCCTCCATGGATTATGTACTTAGTTGAATCATGTTAAATGAGTGTATGATTTTCTGCATGTACTGTGTTTACATTCAAGTTGCATTTCTTGATCGTTCATATGAATGCAGGATATGAATCATATGCTAGTTATTAGATTTGTATGTGAATGGGGCTGTACTACAGTCCAAGTAATCAGAAACCGTTCCGTAAATAGTGGTTGAAGTTGTCTTCGCCACACAGGATGAGTTTAGCGAATCTGAGTCGTGCTTGGGGTGTTCAACATTGGTTAGGCCACACGGAGTGCTTATGCATTCCATGTCGTTCAACTCAACGTGTACTTGGCCTAGTTGAGCTTATCAACTAACCCGATTGACCAATGCTTGTTCACCATGTTTGGTCGCTACTGTTTGAATCTAAGGCACTGATCTTACCAGTGAAACTCCCATTAACCATGGTACCAAGATCCCCTAAGACTCATGAGCCAGGCATGGTGGTATAGGACACCGTGGTAGAGCTGTCGGCCTATGCTGGGGCCACAAACCTCCCCGTAGTGACCAGTGAGCACCCTGCTCTGAGCAGATTATGGTGGTATGGGACACTATATTCTTGTTGTTGGCCTACACTGATTGGTGACGGCCCTCTGTAGTGACCTTGAGTTTATCCTAACACTACATAGGGGCGACGAGTCCTGTTGTAGTCTTAAGGATATAAATAGGCCTGTATTGATAAGGTGATGGGGGAGTAGTGTAATGATTACGCGCAATAGCCCTGGCAGCCCTGGCAGCGACCTAGAACCATAATATCATATGAGATTCCCTAGGACTAACGACCCTAGAATGGATCAATGTTGGGAAATGATACATGGGAGGTTTCTTAGCTTCCCAATCCTGCTGTATAAAAAGGACTAATAAGAACTTGGTAAGCATATTCATAACACTGCATTGCATGTGCTAACGGAGTTGGTGATAGAGCACTGAGGAAGTGAGTCATGCCGCGATCGTTAGATGATGTCACAGAGGGGATTGTGATGAGGGCACACATCATTCTTCATGCCATCCTTACATTAACAAGAGATCTAGGACTTGTTTGATTGTACTGCCTTATCATTACTGCTTGATTGGATTGATAACATGTTAACTTTTGCTATATAGTACCACTGAGTTGATCACTCACTCCCACGTTCTGGGATGGTGTTTAAACACCAACGAGACTCTGACTTAGCTGCAGGAGATGGCGATGCTTGCAAGGCGGAGTCAGACTTTGACGAGGATGAGGAGGCGTTCTCATATATGCAGTTCTCAGGTGGGTTCATGTGAGCCTTGTCCTGACCAGCGGGGATTTTCTGGGATACATATTGGATCATTTTGAACTGTTCATCTATGTATTTTGAGACACAGATGTATGTATATTTTCCTGGGCAGAGCACGCATCATTTGGGGATTTATTTTGAATTATATATGTATTCAAGTCTTTCGCTTGCATTTCCTCAATATCCCTGAATTATGTCTACTAATCTGGCTTAATCTATTTCATATTTTATGCATTAATATGGACAACATACAATCATCATCAAATATGTTGCATAAGTGATGTTTTGGAACTCGGGAGCTGAGTTGTGCTCGACCCCCGAATTTCAGGGTGTTACAAGTTGGTATCAAAGCATGATTTGGATTAATCTGGACCTGGGTTAAGGTCACACAATACACGTTGATGCCACTATAACGTAGGAGGGTGCGAGAACAATTTAGAAACAGAACTAGGACTCCCAGTTTGTCGTTTGGCAAAAGTTTACTGAAAATGATCACCGAGATCGAGTCCGTACACACTCCTGATCACACACGATGACCCCAAATCGCTTCTAGACCATCAATTGACGGGTATATACCGCATTTCATTCCATTCCAGCCGTTAGAAATTGCTAATTTTGAATAGAGATCAGATTAGTTTCGAAATGACCCGAAACAGCTCAAATCGGAAGGGGCCAAACGATCATGTTTTAGAGGGTTCCAAGGTGGGACCCTGACCTTTTTGGACCTTGGGAAGGGTGAGGAGCTCGCCCATTTGGCGAGGCCTCTCTAGACTGTCCAGAGAGTGGCGAGGACCTCCCCAATCAACGGGCTGGGCTGCCCGGGCCGATGGTGTTTGGGGTCTAATGGGACCCCCTTATACGGGGTTTGACTCTCCGTTTATTCTAAATCCCCTACTTCCTTCACAAATTAGCCCCCCAAGCTATCTTTTCGTTCTAAACTTGCTGGTTTCTCTCTTAAACCTCCCTTCTAATCACTCCTTCCTTCATTTTTCATTATTTTATTCATCTCTCTACTTTTCTCAATCATACCTAGCACCTACACTCTCCATTTTCTATGATTGGAGCTCCCAAGCTCTCATTTGAAGCTCCAAAACATGGTAACCCTCAACCTCTCTTATCTTTGGCCTTTCTCTTCTTTTATTTCTTCTTTTCTTGGCCCATTGCACCCCTATATCTGACCCAAACTCATGGGAACCCATTAGGTCAACCCTTTCTCTTCCCTTTCATCACTTTTCCATGGCCTTTGTAGAGGCTATTGTGGCCTTGTTCTCCTTTTCCACCATCCTTTCACTGATGGGCAAGAAACCTTCCCGTGTGGATGAGGCTGGGCCTAGTCGTCCCGCTCGTTCGAGGCGACCTAGAGGAGCTACCGCAAGTCCAAGTGTTGGGAGAGAAATACATATGAAGCAGGATTTGGATTCCCAAGCGCCTTTTGGAAGGGCGTTGTGGCAAAGTTGGCTCATGGTGCGTATACAGATCATACGGTTCTTTTTGAAGCGCATGTGGATGGACGGCTCTTTAGCAAATATTTATTGTTTGAGCGTATCGAAACTGTCAGGTGGGGTCCACTATTTAAAGGCGAGTCTCATGCTAATGTGAGCACTGTTCGTGCCTTTTATGCTCATATTCGGGACCCTACGCTGGAGCCACTGCAGTTCAGGATCCCCTTTGGCAGAGATCGGGAAGCCACAATCAATGTTAGGTTGATAGCTCGACTGCTGAATGTGTCACTTGGCAAGGTACATCCAAGTGCTAAGAATCTGAACAGTGTTCCTGAAAGGGATCGCCGCACCAGGTTTCTATGTGGTCGTTTATTTGAGTGGTAGTGTAACAAGAGCCTCCTAGCGACCCATATGTAGGGTGATTTTCATCTACTTCATCACATCTACACGTTTAATGTTTATCCCAAGTAGAGCAATCGCAGTGAATGTACGCATCTCATGGTAGATTTTCTGTATCAAGTGGGGCTGGGAGAGAATGTGTGCATGCCTACGTTTGTGCTGCGGCAGATCATCCTCATAGCTCAATCGAGAAGAACGTCTGAGTCACTTCCCTTTGGCCGACTCATATGCAAGATTGCACTTGAGTTTGCTTATAGACTTGGGACAAAGTTGCCTGCATCGGTTCATTATATCAACGAGGCTACTCTGAACGAGATGAAGATGGGACCTCGGCAGCTTGAGGCCCAACTTGATGATGATAGCGAGGGTGAGTATGATAGTAAAGAAGAGGAAAGTGAAGAAGAAGGTGGGGCAGAAATATAGGAAGAAGTTCAGGAAGAAGAGGAAGAGGAGGCTCATGATACTGATGAGAGTCCTCCTCCTACGACTCGGTCTGCTAGGGATGCTCATATAACCCGACTTGAGGAGAGAGTCAGGTTGCTTTGAGACAAGAAGTCCAAGAACTCTGGGCCGAGGTAAAACAAGAGCTTGAAGAGACTAAGGCCGTCATGAAGTAAAAATTTGGCAAGGTGACTCGCACCTTGAAGGCCATCCTTTGTTGCCTGAAGGATAAGGGTGCCCCTTCTCCATCGCCAGATTCAGATGCATAGGCTTTCTGTAGCCGTTGTTTGTTAGTTTGTTGCTTGTTTTAATGTTTTCTTTGGTGTTTGTTTAATAGTTGTTTGGTGTTTGTAGTTAGTGTTGTAGCTAGCTTTGAAGTTCGGATGTTTGTTGATATGCTTTCTCTGTCACAGTTCATGTGAGGCTATAAATCATGTATTGTGACAATTTTGTTAATGAAATGCATGTTGTTCCTTGGCTTGTGAAGTTAATGTGTTGAATGGACTATGTGAATGCTTAATCTCTTTGGTTGCTACCCTCTGTTGTGTGTAGGGTATGCCACCTAAGGGTTCGAGATCTTCGGCCCGTCTCTCTTTGGGTGATTCACTCGACGGGGCTCTCGCCCTGAGCGGTACTCACATGGACCCCCATGATAGCCCATATCATTCAGATCCCTTGCCGAGTTCTCACCCGGCTTCTAACCCTGCTGTTGGGCCACCTCCTATGACACCTTCTGTGGTGCCTCCTGTCACACTTGTACCTCCTGAGCAGCATCGTGCGTCTGCATCGATGCCTTCTATATCACTGTCTGCTCCGCCTCCTGATAGGCTAGAGCAGATGATGTTGTTGATTCAGCAGCAGCAGATACAGCAGTAGCAACAGTAGCAGTTCTTGTCCTCCATGGCTGGCATTTTTTCTCAGTCGATGGCAGTGACTCCACCTGCCTCGCCTCTACACCCTATTGGGCATGCTAGTGCAAGCGGATCTTTCGAGTGATTTCAGCGCTTGAGGCCTCCCACATTTTCAGGTACTCACAGACCTGAGGAGGTTGAGTATTGGATAGACCACATCTCAAAATTGCTGAGACCGTTACACTGTTCTGAGGTGGAACAGGTTGAGCTGGTGTAATACCCCAGATTTTGGCCAATCTGGGATTTGACGTCCTTAGGCAGTGGGTCAACTAAAACACTTGAAAAATAGCTCAGAACCCAATTCCATAGCCAAAGAAACCACTTAGGATTAATTTCTATGGAAGTTAAGCGTAAGTTGGCTAGCGCAACGTTAGAGTAGCTGGAAAATAGTCCCTGATCACTTTAAATATGTTCTACAAGAGCCAAATCGAGTAGAACCAATGGTTCTATAATACTCTATAACCTCGGATCAAACTCTAAGCAGGTTTGTTCTCTGGACCACTTTCAAATTTTGTATTGGATCTAGACCACGCGTCGAAAGTCCGATACCTCCTATCTTAGACCGTTAGGACCGCCCAGCTGGACTTGACAATCATTTCAAAAATCAAGTCCAACCGATAAACACAAGCTATTTCATGGAGCCCGGACTGAAGAGAGTGCGAATAGGGACAGAATTGGAATTTCAAATTCAAATCTGGCACACGACTTGACACGTCAGTATTAAGTGTTCTGATCGTCAGAATTCAGCCAGATTACACCCTCGGATCAGGAAAATTTTCTATTTCATATCATGAGACTTTCAGCCCTGATCTGCGTGCGGTGACCGCTGAACTAAAACTGGTCCGCCACGCGCGATCTGCGAACCCTACCAGACTGAAAACTTAATACGTGCTAGATCTGGTATGCATGAGCTTAAGTCTGATCACATTCGACAAGGGGACCACCAGAAATGTCCTTTTGGACTGAAACAACCCCGATTTGGTTACCCCTCAAGTGAAACTTGTTTCCGAGCCTATTTCGGGCAAGTTTGGGCTTATAAAAAGGGTTGAAACCCTCACTCCTCTCTCCCATCCGAATTAGCAAAAATCCCTAGTTTGGGAGAGAGAAAAGGTGAGAGTTTGTGAGAGAGAGTAGGATAGATTTTTCCTGCCTTCGTGCCACCTGTTGCACGTGCTTCAGCAACACATCCCAATCACCTGGCCGGTGATTCCTTCACTTTTTCAGGTATGAAATAATCCTAGAAAGTTGTTGATTTGAGGTTTACTAGGATTCGTAGCATGTTAGCTAACGTAACTCGTAAATCAGGTTCTCTTATTGCCGTAGACGAAGTGTATACGCTCCGTTTGAAACGACACATCTATAAGAGATAAGGTGAGGATTTTAGACGCTTTGATTGACGGTTTCCAATGCTTTCAATGTCGTTTAATAATAGATTATCGACGGCATCGCCATTTGACATGTACAACATGCTATCAGTTTCCTGTTTCGTAAATCAACGAAAAATAGGAGATTTAGGGCATTTTAGTCATTTGTAGGAAGTACAGATTACATTCATATTTTGCTGATGTGATTGACATGGTTTTTTGCCGCATTAGAAAGTTAGGAATACGTGCATAATTAGTTTGGCGAAGAGATTCGCCTAATTGCGCACTTCGGGTCGACATACTATATGTAGACTTAAGTGTGTAGTGTATGTGTTCGTATAAATGCTTGTATTAGTATGTATTGAATTAAATGATGTTATGAATTAGTTTGAGATGGATTTCTCAATTTATATGCTGACATAAATGCTTTCCTACATGTTGACTATGTATATGATTCCATACTATGCATGAAATGTATGTGCTCGAAGATTTGCTTAAGTTGAATGTTATAACATGTGTTAACATGCTCACATGATTGTATTTCAATACCAATACTCCTACCTAAATTGCTGATGTGAATTCATATGTGTTTCGGACTAGACTTAGTCCAGGCAGTCGGTAACCGAGCGAATTCGTGGCTGGCTGGTCTTGGCCACGAACGACTCGTCGATGAACGCGAGTCGTGTTTGGAGTTGGCGGCAGTGGTTAGGCCACGCGAAGTGTTTTACGCACTTCATGTCATTCGACTTGAGATGCGATCGCGCTAGTCGAGCCCGTCAAGTAACCCGACTGGCCGATGTATGTTCACCCTGTATGAGTCATAATTGCTTGAACCTAGGGTACTGAACTTACCATTGTAAACCCTGTTAACCATGGTACCTTGATCCACGAAGACTCATGAGCCGGGCATGGTGGTATGGGACACCGTGGTCGAGCTGTCGGCATACGCTGGGGTCACAAACCTCCCCGTAGTGACCAGTGAGCACCTAGTCTCGTGAGCAGATTATGGTGGTATGGGACACTATATTCTAGCTGTCGACCTACACTGATCAGGCGACGAGTCCTTTGTAGTGACCGCCAGCGTATTCTGAGTCTACGGGAGGCGACGACCCTTCAGTAGCAGTAGAGTACAGTAGGCCTGTATTGATAAGGTGATGGGGGAGCAGTGCAATGAGTGCGAGCAACAGCCCTGGTAGCCCTTGCAGCGATCTACAAAATATACATCGTATGAGATTACTAGGAGTGACGACCCTAGACAGGATTTGTGTTGGGATTGATACAAGGGAAGTACCTTAGTTTCCCAATCCTGCTGTTTGAATGGACTAATAACAACTTGAAAATCATATCACCATAACATTGCATGTGCCTGGAAGATGTGGAGCAATCTAGGGAGTGTGGCATGCCGCGGTCGTAAGATGTTGCCGTATGAGGGAGATCGTCGGTGAGGGCATACATCACGTCATGTCATCTTGCATTAACAACAGTATTAGGATTGTCTGATTTACTGCTTTACTATTATCGCATGATTGATTTGTGAACATGCTAATCTTTGCTCTATGATTCCACTGAGTTGATCACTCACTCCCACGTTACGGGATGGTGTTTGTAACACCCACCAGACCCTGTTGTAGATGCAGGTGATGCTGAGATCCAGGAGGCAGAGCCAGACTTCGACGAGGACCAAGACGAGTTCTCGTACATACAGTATCATGATGGCTTTGCTTAGGCAACCTGGATTGATGGGACTTCAGTGGGACTATTTTGAACATTTGATTTTGTTCATGTATATGTATATGAGACTCAGAGATGTATTCATACTTTAGAGACAGATGAGATTTACTTTATTTTTTTCATACAGTGATATATATATTGTTTAGTCTTCTGCTTGCTTTTATCACTGGATCTGAAGTATGAATTGCAGTTTTGGTATACTTTTACTCCTGTGAATGCTTTAAATCAGACAACATTGAATCATAATCATTTTTGTTGCATAAGTGACGGTCTGGAACTCGGGAGTTGAGTTTATACACGACCCCCGATTTTTAGGGTGTTACAGCTGGCCACCTTCATGTTTAAGAAGGAGGCTAGCCTATGGTGGGACAGTATTCTCCGCACTGTGGTGGAGGGATTTGAGTGGTCGTGGGCAGTGTTTGAGACACGCTTCCATGAGAAGTATTTTCCTGTCATGTACCGGCACGAGAAGGAGAGTGAGTTCCTTCGCCTTCGCCAGGGAGACATGTCGGTGACGGAGTATGAAAACAGGTTTACGGAGCTAGGGAGGTATGCTCTTTTGATTCTGAGTGATCAGCTGATGAGGATGCGGCATTTTTCTGAGGACTTGCGGCCTGAGATCAGATCAAAGATTTACTGTGCAAGCATTTCTTCCTATGCAAAGCTGGTGAGTATGTCCTTGCGTGCAGAGCAAGACGGGGATAGGTCAACCCGCGCACGAGCACCTATGGTTCCTAGGCCGCAGCCTGAGTTTGAGATTAGGCCTTTTCTCGCTAAGAGGCCTCGATTTGAGACACCACAGGGGTCTTCTGCATCTCCTGTCTATATGAGGCGTCCTGATGTGTGGTGCGGCTATTGTAGGAAGTCTGGACACACCGAGACTATATGTTTTTTCAGGATGCGAGACAGTGGATTCTCGCCGCCATAGCGGATTGGTCGTCCGATGCCTCAGACTATTTCACCACCACCTCTACGGACAGTGCCTGCACATCCTTCCTTCATACCTCCAGCACCTCATTTTAGGCCGCCGCAACGGCCTATGGTACCATAGCCGAACCATCCTCAGCAGGCTCGAGTACACGCACTAACGGCTGAGCCATCCGAGACAGAGACGGCACCACCTTTGGCCTTTTAGGTCACAGACCATTACTCCTATATTTTTGTTGGTGGATACGGGATCCACAGTCTTAGTCATATCTTCTTTAGTAGTCAAGCGCCTTGATTTATAGACTACTCGGATGGTTGGGGTGCGAGTTATTTCAGCACACGGGACCTGTATTGATGTCACTACGATGTGTAAGGGTTGGTTCCTAGACCTAGGGAATAGGACGATGGCCATTGACCTTATCGTCCTCTCCACTCTCTATCATTTTGACGTCATCCTTGGCATGGATTGGCTGACTACAGGGAGGGCTAAGATTAACTACGAGACTCGCTTAGTGACAGTTTACGAGCCAGAGGGCACGCTCTTTACATTTTCGGTGCAGGTTAGTCACCCCTCTCGAGTGCTTTGTTACGCTTCCTTATTAAGGAATGTTGATGTCCCGGCACTTGAAAGCATGCTAGTAGTCCATGATTATGAGGATGTGTTCAGAAAGATACCTGGGTTTCCACTCCAGTGCGAGATCAATTTTACTATCTACTTGGTACCCGGTTCGACGCCCATCTCATTGCCGATGTATTACATGGCCTCGTGTGAGATGGAGGAGTTAAGGAAACAGATTGACGATTTGTTAGATGCTGGCTTCATACGACCGAGTGTGTCTCCTTACGGAGCACCTGTGTTGTTCGTGACGAAGAAAGATGGCTCATTGCGGTTGTGTATTGATTACCGCAGGCTGAATCAGATTACGGTAAAGAACAAGTACCCTTTGCCCAGGATAGATGACCTGTTTGATCAACTAAGAGGAGTGCAGTACTTCTCGAAGATTGATCTACAATCAGGGTATCACTAGTTGCACGTCAAGGATGAGGACATACAGAAGACAGCTTTCAGGACTAACTTTGGCCATTATGAGTTCCTCGTGATGTCGTTCAGTCTTACAAACGCACCAGCCGTGTTCATGGACCTAATAAACCGAGTATTTCAGTCGTACCTCTATCGATTCGTCATCATATTTATAGACGACATTCTGATATACTCCAGGAGTCGAGAGGAGCATGAGGCGCACTTGCGATCGGTCCTGGATACTCCGAGACAGCACCAGTTGTTTACACAGTACAAGAAGTGCAACTTCTAGAAGGAGAAAGTCAAGTTCTTGGGACATGTGGTGTCCAAGGATGGGATTATGGTGGACCTTGCTAAGGTAGCCGCGGTGCAGGACTAGAAGCAACCTAGTTCGGTTACCAAGGTGAGGAGTTTACTGGGACTTGCTGGCTATTATCGACGATTCATTCGGGACTTCTCCAAAATAGCCAGACCCTTGACTCAATTGACACTGAAGGATCTGAAGTTTGCCTGGAACGAGAAGGCGGATGCAGCTTTTCAGGAGCTGAAAGACAGGCTGACGTCTACCCCTATGCTAGTATTGTCAGAGCAAGAGGTTAGATATATGATCTATACGGACGCGTCTCACGTTGGTTTAGATTGTGTCCTTATGCAGAAGGATAGGGTGATTGCATATGCCTCGACACAATTAAGGAAGCACGAGGAGAATTACCCTACACACGACCTAGAGTTGGCAGTTGTCATCTTTACATTGAAGCTCTGGAGACATTACCTCTATGGAGAGGAGTTCGAGCTCTTTTACGACCACAAGAGCCTCAATTATATATTCACGCAGCGAGACCTGAATTTGAGGCAACGACGATGGATGGAGACCTTGAAGGACTTTAAGTTCAAGGTTTCCTACCATCCGGGCAAGGCGAACCTTGTGGCTGACGCGTTGAGCCACAAGAAAGTGATAGAGTTCGCGGCTCCGTTGATGGTTGCCGAGTGGGACATGGTTGAGTTTTTACGAGACTTTGAGTAGAAACTCACTGTGGAGGAGCCATTCGAGGTTATCGCACACGTTTAGGTGCGACCTCTTATCGATGACAGGGTCATGGCGGCGCAGAGGGATGATGAGCGTCTGACTGAGCTTCGAGAGCAGGCCAGTGATGATAAAGATGCCGAGTGGCGAGTTAGAACTTGACAGGGGCTTACGTTACCGTGGCCGCCTATGCGTCCCAGATGTACCCGACTTGAGACGAGAGATTCTAAAGGCTGTGCACAGTTCTAGGCTTGCGATACATCCAAGCAGTACGAAGATGTATCGTGATATGAAGAGGACGTATTGGTGGGATGGCATGAAGACCCACATTGTAGAATTTGTGTCTCGTTGTCTCACTTGCCAGCAGGTGAAGGTAGAGCATCGCCGACCTCCTGGTCTCCTTCAGCCTATGCCTATAGCTGAGTGGAAGTGGGACTATATCTTTATGGATTTCATTTCAGGATTGTCGAAGATGAGGAAGGGACATGATTCTATCTGAGTGATCGTCGACCGCTTGACGAAGTCGGCGCACTTCCTTCCGATCAGAGTTACGAACTTTGCAGATGAGTTGGCTAGATTGTACATCAGGGAGATTGTTCGTCTACATGGGGTTCCCTTGGAGTGATATTTTGATGGCCCTTCTCGAACATCAAGAGCGGGGGCAGGAGTGATGTTTATTACTCCCCAAGGTGATTTACTACCTTACTCCTTTACATTAGGTACTGCATGTATGAACAATGAGGCTGAGTATAGAGCCCTGATCATTGGAATGGAGATGGCTAAAGAAATGGAGATAAGAACACTGCATATTTTCGAGGATTCTAAATTGATTATAAACCAATTGACAACTGAATTCGAAATAATAAAGCAGGAACTTCTGTCGTACTATCGGAAGGCACAACAGTTGTTGGAACAGTTTTCCTATGTTGAAATTAAGCATATCCCTCGGTTAGAAAATGTAAAAGAGGATGCCTTAGCTAGTTTGGCAGTAGCTTTGTCTTGCCCTAATCGAAGCCCTCTTCAAGTAACTATAGAGGAAAGAAGATTTTTACCATCAGCAGGGGTTGTTGAAGAAGTTACTAAAGCTCTTCCTATATCATGCCTAGAGATCACAATAGATGATTGGCGTCAGCCTTTCATAGATTATCTCAAATTTAACATCCTACCAGAAGAATCTACGCAGAGGCAACAAATCAGACAACGGTCAAGTAGATTCATCATATGCAGTGAAGTATTATATAAGAAATCTTACAATGGAGTGTTGCTACGTTGATTAGGTGAGCAAGAAGCAGGCCAAGTGTTGCGAGAAGCACACGCTAGAGAATGTGGGGCACATCAAGCTAGTCAAAATTTATTTCATCGAGTACATAGAATGGGATATTATTGGCCTACCATGTGCAAAGACACGATAGATTATGCGAAGCAGTGCCATGAATGCCAGATTCATGAAGTTGTTATACACATTCCCCTAGAAGACTTGCATCAGTCTATTACCTCTTGGCCCTTCTCTGCTTGGGGACTTGACGTAATTAGTCCTATAAACCCGCCTTCATCCAAAGGAAAGCAGTATATTCTGGCAACAACCGATTATTTCTCCAAGTGGACTGAAGCAGTTGCTTTGTGTAATGTTAAAGAAAAACATGTGGTTAATTTCATCTGCCATGCTATAATATATCAACATGGTGTTTCAAAGAAAATCGTTACGGATAATGGCACTCCCTTCAAAAATAGAGGCATGGAAAAGTTATGTCAAAAATTCAGCATTTGGCATTCATTTTCAACTCCTTACTATCCACTGGCCAATGGACTAGCAGAGGCGTTTAATAAAACGATAATTAAAATACTGAAAAAGACAGTGACAGGGAACAAACGTGATTGGGATGACAAATTGCAAGAAGCATTATGGGCATACAGAACTACTCTTCGCACAATGACAAGAGCAACACTGTATTCACTGGTCTATGGCGTTGAGGCAGTCATCCTGATTGAAATACAAGTAGCATCGCTCAGGATGGCAGTGCATCAGTCCATAACGGAGGATAAGAATGCGAAGATAAGGTTGAAAGAATTAGATTTGCTCAATGAGAAATGCCCAGCCGCGCAGCAGCGATTACAATCATATCAGGCAAGGATATCAGCCGCTTTTGATAAACAGGTTAAATACCGCTCTTTCAAAAAGGAGGACATGGTGCTTATGTTGAAAAGATGGGTATAATTGAAGATATTGGCAGAAGTGGTGGTGTGTCAATTTCAGTCAGAAGTACCTATCATCATCTTCCAAGGCATTTTAAGACAGCATATTAAGTCATCGCCAAATGAAAAGTATTGATGATGGCAATCAAGCATTGATGATCATCGCCGACGCCAAAGATTTTCATCAGAATCACCAGGTATCAATGACTATAAAAAAAAAGAGAGAGAGAGAAAGAGAGAGAGAGCAACTATCGCTGTCGCCGATCAATCACTTATCAAAATTGCTATCATCGACAGGCTGATACACTATTTTAAATATAATACGAAAGTTCTCATAACAATTATCAGCAGCAGCTAAATATCAATTATTGATCTACCAGTGGAATAAATTATATAGTCAACCACACATAAAGTTGATGACAGTGATGGTTGCTGGTCATAAAAAGGCAGCCTAGCCAAGCCTATATGGTCAGTTACACATGAGACCTATGATCATAAAAAGGTATCCCAGTCAAGCCAATGGTCATCTGTGCATGAGACCTATCAAGATCGCCATTTGGGCAGCGGTGAGAAGCCAGTGGCCCTAAAAAGCCTATGAAGGCCATCATACACATACCTATGCGGGCAGCTGACGGATCCAATGACCAAAAGCCTAAGGGCCAAAAGTCTTCAAATTGTCAGTCAGTGTAACCCCCATACCGTCTGTATAACTTTCCGACAGCGTCACGGGGAATGGAGGACAATGCCCTCCCGTGAATGGGCTCGACCTTGTAGACGAAGAAAATGATGGCTGCAGTGTGAGCTTTAAATAGGCCAACCATGCATAAGACCCCCTAGATTTATGATTCAATTCCGATACTAACTCATGGGGAAGGGTTTAAACCTACTCATTGATGGATTGACAACCATGGATTTGGTACCCCAAAGGTAGCCTTGCGAGCTCTATAAACTCTAGAGAGTTACCATGGCCAACCCTGTGCGTAAAACCAACCGAGTTCACTGCCCCGGTAGCTTCACTGGGCCCCTCTGATGGATCACGGTTTGTGAACTCCCTAGGCAGTGAGAAGTCTAGTGAACTCCTAAGAGTTATAGAGGCCATCACGTGAGACGTGGATCCACTACTCATGAGCTTAAACTGTGTGTGAAATTGACTAAATTGAAAGTTAGCGCCGCCAATAAAATATAAATAAAATCATCATATGGGAAATCTTGTACTAACAAGCTTAAAATGTTGATGTTTTTATAATCAGTTTTTTGTTGAATATCATGTTAGACTATGTGCAACATTCAAAATGCAGCAGATGCATATTTCACTTTACATATGTTCAAATGTGCAATTGCTTGATGAAAAATATTAAATAATAAGTAGACAAAATGCAAAAATGTGTTTTTCTTGAATCATGTTCAAATCAGCAAAAATTATCTATCCTGCAAGGGTATCAACATGTAACACCCTGAAAATCGGGGGTCGCGTATAAACTCAACTCCCGAGTTCCAGACCGTCACTTATGCAACAAAAATGATTATGATTCAATGTTGTCTGATTTAAAGCATTCACATGAGTAAAAGTATACCAAAACTGCAATTCATACTTCAGATCCAGTGATAAAAGCAAGCAGAAGACTAAAAATATATATATCACTGTATGGAAAAACAAAGTAGATCTCATCTGTCTCTAAGTATGAATACATCTCTGAGTCTCATATACATATACATGAACAAAATCTAATGTTCAAAATAGTCCCACTGAAGTTCCATCAATCCAGGTCGCCTACGCAAAGCCATCATGATACTGCATGTACGAGAACTCGTCCTGGTCCTCGTCGAAGTCTGGCTCTGCCTCCTGGATCTCAGCCTCACCTGCATCTACAACAGGGTTTGGTGGGTGTTGCAAACACCATCCCGTAACGTGGGAATGAGTGATCAACTCAGTGGAATCATAGAGCAAAGATTAGCATGTTCACAATTCAATCATACGATAATAGTAAAGCAGTAAATCAGACAATCCTAATACTGTTGTTAATGCAAGATGATATGACGTGATGTATGCCCTCACCGACGATCTCCCTCATACGGCACCATCTTACAACCGCGGCATGCAATCGACCCTCAAGTGCTCCACATCTTCCAGGCACATGCAATGGCATGGTGATATGATTTCCAAGTTGTTATTAGTCCATTCAACCAGCAGGATTAGGAAACTAAGGTACTTCCCTTGTATCAATCCCAACACAGATCCTGTCTAGGGTCGTCACTCCTAGTAATCTCATACGATGTATATTTCGTAGGTCGCTGCAAGGGCTGTCAGGGCTGTTGCTTGCACTCGTTGCACCGCTCCCCCATCACCTTATCAATACAGGCCTACCGTACTCTACTGCAACGGAAGGGTCGTCGCCTCCCATAGACTCAGAATACGCTCGCGGTCACTACAAAGGACTCGTCGCCTGATTAGTGTAGGCCGACAACTAGAATATAGTGTCTCATACCACCATAATCTGCTCACGAGTCTAGGTGCTCACTAGTCACTACGGGGAGGTTTGTGGCCCCAGCGTAGGCCGACAGCTCGACCACGGTGTCCCATACCACCATGCCCGGCTCATGAGTCTTCGTGGATCAAGGTACCATGGTTAACAGGGTTTACAATGGTAAGTTCAGTACCCTAGGTTCAAGCAGTTATGACTCATATAGGGTGAACATACATCGGCCAGTCGGGTTACTTGACGGGCTCGACTAGTGCGATCGCATCTCAAGTTGAAAGACATGAAGTGCGTAAAACACTTCGCGTGGCCTAACCACTGCCGCCAACTCCAAACACGACTCGCGTTCATCGACGCGTCGTTCGTGGCTAAGACCAGCCAGCCACGAATTCGATCGGTTACCGACTGCCTGGACTAAGTCTAGTCCCAAACGATTATGGAAACACATCAGCAATGTATATAGGAATATTGAAATTGAAATACAACCATGTGAGCATGTTAACACATGTTATAACATTCAACTTAGGCAAATCTTCAAGCACATATATTTCATGCATGTAAGGAAATCATGCATATAGTCAACATGTAGGAAATCATTTAGGTCAGCATATTAATTGAGAAATCAATCTCAAACTATCTCATAACATCATTTAATTCAATACATACTAATACAAGTATTTATACAAACACATACACTACACACTTAAGTCTACATATAGTATGTCGACCCGAAGTGCGTAATTAGGCGAATCTCTTCGCCAAACTAATTATGCACGCATTCCTAACTTCCTAATGTGACAACAAACCATGTCAATCACATCAACAAAATACAAATGTAAACTGTACTTCCTACAAATGACTAAAATGCCTTAAATCTCATATTCTTCGTTAATTTACGAAATAGGAAACGGAGAGAATGTTGTACATGTCAAACGGCGATGCCGTCAATAATCTACTATTAAACGACATTGAAAGCGTTGGAAACCGTCAATCAAAGCGTCTAAAATCCTCACCTTATCTCTTACGGATGCGTGATTTCGAACGGAGCGTGTACGCTTCGTCTACGGCAGTAGGAGAACCTGTTTTACGAAGTACGTTAGCTAACACACTATGAATCCTAGTAAACCCTAAATTAGCAACTTCTAGGGTTGTTTCATACCTGAAAAAGTGGAAGAATCACCGGCCAGGTGATTGGGATGAGTTGCTACAGCACGTGCAATAGGTGGCACGAAGGCGGGAAAAATCCCTTCTACTCTCTCTCTCAAACTCTCACCTTTTCTCTCTCCCAAAGCTAGGGTTTTGCAATTTTGGATGGGAGAGAGGAATGAGGGTTTCAACCCCTTTTATAAGCTTAAAAATGCCGAAAACAGGCTCCGAAACGAAGTTTACTTAGTGCATATCCAATTCGGGGCTGTTTCGGTCCAAAAGATGCTTTCTGGTGGTCCCCTGGTCAAATGCGATCGGACTTAAGCTCATGCGTACCTGATCTAGCACGTATTAAGTTTTCAGTCCGGCTGGGTTCGCAGATCGCACGTGGCAGACCAGTTTCAGTTCAGCGGTCACCACACGTAGATCAGGGCTGAAAGTCTCATGATATAAAATAGAATTTTTTCCTGATCCGAGGGTGTAATCTGGCGGAATTCTGACGGTCAGAACGCTCAATACTGACGCGTCAAGTCGTGTGCCAGATTTGAATTTGAAATTCCAATTCTATCCCTATTCGCACTCTCTTCAGTCTGGGCTCAATGAAATAGTCTGTGATTATCGGTTTGACTTGATTTTCGATCAGACGGTCGACGATCACCCAAATGGAATCATGTCCCTTCCTCATCTTCGGCAACCCAGAAATGAAGTCCATGGAAATGAAATCCCACTTCCACTCTGCGATCGGCATAGGCTGCAAAAGTCCAGGTGGTCGGCGATGCTCTGCCTTCACCTGCTGACAAGTGAGACAACGGGACACGAACTCAGCTATGTGGGTCTTCATACCTTCCCACTAATATGTCTTCTTCACGTCACGATACATCTTCGTACTGCCTGGATGCATCGCGAGTCTAGTACAATGCGCAGCCTCGAGAATCTCTCGTCTCAAGTCAGGGACATCTGGGACGCATAGGCGGCCACGATAACGTAAGCCCCCATCCATACCAACTCACCAGTCGGTGTCAGCATCATCACTGGCCTGCTCTCGAAGCTCAGTCAGATGCGCATCGTCCCTCTACTCCTCAATGACTCGGTCATCGATCTGGGATCGCACCTGTACATGTGTGATGAACTCAAACGGCTCCTCTACAGTGAGTTTCTGCTCAAAGTCTCGTAAAAACTCAACCATATCCCACTCCGCAACCATCAGCGGAGCCGCAAACTCTATCGCCTTCTTGCTGCTCAACTCATCAGCCACAAGGTTCGCCTTCCCAGGATGGTAAGAGACTTCAAACTTGAAGTCCTTCAACGTCTCCATCCATCGCCGCTGCCTCATATTCAAGTCTCGCTGTGTGAATATGTACTTGAGGCTCTTGTGGTCGCAAAAGAGCTCGAACTCCTCTCCGTAGAGGTAATGTCTCCAGAGTCTCAGTGCGAATATAACGGCTGCCAACTCTAGGTCGTGTGTAGGGTAATTCTCCTCGTGCTTCCTTAATTGTCTCGAGGCATACGAATTACCCTGTCCCTCTGCATAAGGACACAACCCAAACCAACGCTAGACGCGTCAGTGTATATAGTGTATCTAACCCCTTGCTCTGACAATACTAGCACAGGGGCGGACGTAAGTCTATCCTTCACCTCCTGAAAAGCTGACTCCGCCTTGTCATTCCAGGCGAACTTCACGTCCTTCCGTGTCAACTGAGATAAGGGTCTTGCAATCTTCGAGAAGTCCCGTATGAAGCGCCGATAGTAGCCAGCGAGACCCAAGAAACTCCTCACCTCAGTGACAGAACCAGGCTGCTCCCAGTCCTGCACCGCAGCTACCTTAGACAGGTCAACTGCCATGCCATCCTTGGACACCACGTGTCCCAGGAACTTCACCTCCTGCTTCCGGAAGTCGCACTTCTTGTACTGTGCGAACAACTGATGCTGTCTGAGTGTATCCAGGACTAAACGCAAGTGCTCCTCATGCTCCTCTCGACTCCTAGAGTACACCAAAATGTCGTCAATGAAAACAACGATGAATCGATAGAGGAAAGGTCGAAATACCCGGTTCATCAGATCCATGAACACGGCTGGTGCGTTCGTGAGACCGAACGACATCACGAGGAACTCGTAGTGGCCAAAACTGGTCCTGAATGCTGTCTTCTGCACGTCCTCATCCCTGACGCGCAACTAATGATATCCACACTGAAGATCAATCTTCGAGAAGTACTGCGCTCCTCTCAACTGATCAAATAAGTCATCGATCCTGGGTAAAGGGTACTTGTTCTTCATCGTGACCTGGTTCAGCCTGCGATAATCAATACACAATCGCATCGAACCATCCTTCTTCCTCACGAACAAGACCGGTGCTCCCCAAGGAGACACACTAGGCCGTATAAGGCCAAGCTCTAGTAGACCATCAATCTACGTCCTCAACTCCTCCATCTCACATGGTGCCATGCGATACGTCGGCAGTGAGACGGGCGTAGAACCAGGAACCAGATCGATAGTGAAATCGATCTCACGTCGGGGCGGCAAACCAGGGATCTTCCTGAACAGATCCCTGAACTCGGAAATGACTGGCACATGCTCGAGTACCTGGGCACCAGCGTCGAGCAATAAAGTGGCGTAACTAAGTATGCGGAAAGGAAGATTTACCCGCACTGGAAATGTGAAGGATGCACCCTCAGGCTCGTACACAGTCACTATACGAATCTTGCAGTCAATCTCGGCCCTCACTGCAGTCAACCAATCCATGCCAAGAATGACATCGAGATAAACAAGAGAGGGGTAAACGACAAGATCAATAGCCATCGTCCGGCCTCCCAAATCAACCAAACAACCCTCACACATCTGGGTGACATCTGAATAATCTCCGTGGGCTGCAAGGACTCGTACCCTATCCATGGTAATGGTCTGTAACCCAAGACGCCTGACTACAACACGCGATATCAAAGAAATCGTGGAACCAGTGTTCACCATCACAAGAATAGGAGTACCTCCAATATGGGCTGTGACCTCGAAGGCCGAATGCTGAAAAGTCAGTGTCGCAGCTGCCTCAGCTGTCAATGCATGAACCCGAGCCTACTGTGGCGGTTCGGCGGCTGTGTCATGGGCCGTGGAGGCTGTCTGATCTGCGATACCGGAGGTCTGAAAGAAGGGTGCGCAGGAGCTAACCGTATAGGCGGTGCTGATATCACCTATGAACGTGCACGGTCAATCTTCTGCAGCGGCGAGAACCCACTGTCCCGCATCCAAGAAAAGAAACTCTGCGCCAAGTGGCCCGTCCTCTCACAATATGTGCACGATAACTTGGGACACCGGAACGATGGTGCTGGCGCTATGGCCCGAGTAGGAGGGTCGACGCAAGGCCCCTTGCCCGCGAAGGGCCTGTCCAGCATGTCTGGTCGCTGCCTAGAAGCAACAGGGCCACGAGATCGCGCAAGTCAATCCACATCCTGCTCTGCCCGCATAGACATGTGAATCAACTCCGCATAAGAGGGAATGCTCACACAGCACATCTTCGACCGAATATCCGGTCGCAAACCCTCCAAAAAGTGCCTTATGCGCATCTTCTCATCAGCCAAAATTGTCGGGACGTATCTGCCCTACTCCGTGAACCGATGCTCATACTCTGTAACTGTCATGGCTGCCTGTCTGAGGCGGAGAAACTCTTTCTCCCTGTCATGCCTGTAAGTCTAGGAATAATACTTCTCGTGGAAGCGAAACTCAAACGCTGCCCATGTCCATATAAATTCAACGGCAACGGTCTGCAGTACGCTATCCCACCATAGGCTGGCCTCTCGCTCAAACAGGAATGTAGCCAGCTCTACCTGCTCAGCCTCTGTGCAATGTAACATCCGCAAAATCTTCGACACACGGTCGAGCCAGTACTCAGCCTCCTCGGGTCTGTGAGAACCCGTGAAAGTGGGAGGCCGTAAGCGCTGAAATCGCTCTAATAGGCCCCGTGTATCTATGACATTCCCCGCAGGGTAAGCAGGCGACGCAGGATGAGCCATGCCCTCATCCTGGGCGTATGTATAAGCATCCTCAGCAGGATGCGCAGGTGGTGCAGGTGGAGTCACACCCCCACCCTGTGTTAATGTCCCCACGATGATAGTCAGAAGCTGCTGCTACTGCTGCATCATAGCCAACATCTGCTCAAATCTGTCAGGAGGTGGAGCAGGCTGTGGCGGATGCTGTGTCGAAGTAGATGCACGATGAGGCTCTCTGACTGACGGTGTGAACGGCGGTGGTCCAACTGTAGGACCAGCAGCAGGCTGAGATACACGAACTGTCTCAGGAATCGGGCCCACAGCATGGTCCGCATGAGTGTCAGACTGCGAAGGAGTCTGATCCATATGCTCGCTCAGTGCAAACCGAACCGTGCTCCGCGTAGCCTTAGGCGGAATTCCCTATATTCAAAATAGGGCGCAACTTTGTCAGCCTCAATAACATAAATTCACCGCAATCATTCACACAAGGAGTCAAAGGCATTCCATGCATTTCATTTAATCAAAATTGTCATAATACAAGGGATATATCCTTACAAGCATCATGACGAGAAATACATGGGAACTAATACAGTTAAAATTGCAACAGCAACATAAGCAAAGCACTAGCCCTAACAGGCTTACACACATAAAGCAGGAAATGACTAACTACTGACAACTACATCAAAGGTCGCATCGCTAGTCTGAGTCTGGTGACGGAGGAGGAGTACCCTTATCCTGCAAGCAACATAGGATCACCTTCAAGGTACGAGTCACCTTGCCGAATTTTCTCTTTGTAATGGCCTTGGCATCCTCGACTTCAGCGCGAAGTTCCTGAACTTCCCTTCGCAAGGCGGTCTGACTCTCCTCAATCCGAGCAATGCGATCATCGCTCGTAGCCTGGCAGAAGGAGGAGGGCTCTCATCTGTATCCTGAGCCTCCTCTTCTGCCTCTTCCTGGACTTCTTCCTGAACTTCTATTCCAGGTTCTTCTTCACTCTGATCTTCCTCATCATCAAAGTCATCCTCGCTGTCCTCCTCAAGCTGATTTTCACGGTACTGCGACCCAATCTTCATCTTGACCATAGTCGACTCATCAATGGTATGAATCGAAACTGCCAATTTCGGCCCAAGTCTGTAGGCAAACTCAAGCGCAATCTTACAAATCAGTCGACCAAAAGGAAGCGATTCGGATGTCCTTCTTGACTTGGCTATGAGGATTATCTGTCGTAAGATGAAAGTGGCTATGCATACATTCTCTCCCTGGGCCACCAGATACAAGAAATCGACCATAAGGCGTGTACATTCAATGCAATTTATCGACCTGGGATAAATATTGTACGTGCAGATATGGTGCAACAGGCGCAAATCATCAGACATATACGTCGCCTTTAGGCTATTATTAGGCTGCCATGGAACCAACTTACCGTACAGAAACCTAGTGCGGTGATCTCGTTCACGCCTACTCCTTAGGTTCTTCTCACTAGAATGAACATCACCAAGAGGCACGTTCAGAAGTCGCGCAATCAGTCGCACATCAATCGTAGCCATCCGATCTCTATCAAAAGGGATTTTAAACTACAATGGCTCCAAGGTAGGATTCTGGATACTAGCGTAGAAGGCACGAACGGTGCTCACATTAGCACGAGCGCAAGCTTCAAAGATCGAACCCCAATGCGTAGCTTCAATGCGCTCAAACAATAAAAATTCTTCGAACAGTCGCCCTTCCACGTCCGCCTCAAACAACACTTTTTGATCAGTGTATTGGCCATGAAGCATCTCTGATAGAATTACTCACCCAAGGTGAGTATGGGGATCCAAATTCCGCTTTGTACGACACTCTAGGGCTGTAGCTGGACCTGCGGCAGCGCTTGAACTTACGGCACCACCCCGCAGTCTTCTCGATTGAGCAGGGCGACTTGGCCCAGCCTCGTCTATTGCGGTTTTCCTTTTACCCATCAAAGATATGATGGAGGAGAGTGATAAAAGGCCTAAAATGGCTTCCACAAAAGCCATGAAAAATGAAGAAAATGCGGAGAAGTGGCTGTCCAACCTGAAAAAGGGAGATCTAGGCGTCGTAGAGGGATGCTTCAAGCTTCCCAAAGATATATTTTCAAGGAGAAATGAAAATGGAAAAGTGGAATGGAGAACCTCACAATTTTAACTCGATTTGGGGGTTTTTGGAGCTCTAAATGATGAAATCTTCAAGAGGAAGGGCTGCCAACTTTAAAGGAACGGAGGGTGGTCGTTTTTGGCCAAGGATGGATCTAGGGATGATTTGGAATCCCAAGTTTTGGAGATGGTTGCATCCGACCGGTGAGGCCAGATGGGTTTGGTCCCCCATGGTCCAAGGACCCCAGATATGTATAGTTCGACCCCTTGCTCATTATATTTTGACCTACATAGGCCCAAACATGTGTTCGGGGCTTTCCGGGACCAATCCGTAATTCTAAATATAAAACCCTATCATGCAGCATATGATTTTGGGGTAGAAGGATCTAGTACATCCATCTAGATCCTTAACTGCTAAAGAAAGTGAAGTTAGAATGGCCTTATGGCTATTTTTTATGAAATTTTACTATTCACTGTAAAATTTTATGAAAGTATTATTTTATATTATTTCCACATTAGGTTTGATGCCTAACATGAAATGGATAAGAAAGAAATGAAGACTGGAGTGGTGAGAGGAAGAAATTTGAAGATTTTTGGAGAAACGGGGTTTTTAAGCCCTGGCGATTGAATACAGGAGTCGTGGTCATCCCACGGCCCAAGGATTCACTTTCATGAGTTTAAAATCATTCAAAGAACATCTCAACCTGACTTCCTACGACCTAGGAGCTATTCGGGTTGCTTTACGCGACCCGAGTTGCGTTACAGACTCGATCGTGCGATCGATTCAAATAGACTTCGCCTATCGGTGAATCTGCGATCCTAGAAGTGTTTCTAGACCCTTCTCGCACCCACCAAAGTCAAAGGAAGTGACAGCGTATGTCGCGAGACCATAACACAGGCCCAGTATACTTTTATTCACGCTCTGATACCAACTTGTAACACCCTGAAAATCGGGGGTCGCGTATAAACTCAACTCCCGAGTTCCAGACTGTCACTTATGCAACAAAAATAATTATGATTCAATGTTGTCTGATTTAAAGCATTCACATGAGTAAAAGTATACCAAAACTGTAATTCATACTTCAGATCCAGTGATAAAAGCAAGCGGAAAACTAAACAATATATATATCACTGTATGGAAAAACAAAGTAGATCTCATCTGTCTCTAAGGTATGAATACATCTCTGAGTCTCATATACATATACATGAACAAAATGTAATGTACAAAATAGTCCCACTGAAGTCCCATCAATCCAGGTCGTCTACGCAAAGCTATCATGATACTGCATGTACGAGAACTCGTCCTGGTCCTCGTCGAAGTCTGGCTCTGCCTCCTGGATCTCAGCCTCACCTGCATCTACAACAGGGTCTGGTGGGTATTGCAAACACCATCCCGTAATGTGGGAATGAGTGATCAACTCAGTGAAATCATAGAGCAAAGATTAGCATGTTCACAATTCAATCATGCGATAATAGTAAAGCAGTAAATCAGAAAATCCTAATACTGTTGTTAATGCAAGATGATATGACGTGATGTATGCCCTCACCGACGATCTCCCTCATACAGCACCATCTTACGACCGCGGCATGCAATCGACCCTCAAGTGCTCCACATCTTCCAGGCACATGCAATGGCATGGTGATATGATTTTCAAGTTGTTATTAGTCCATTCAACCAGCAGGATTGGGAAACTAAGGTACTTCCCTTGTATCAATCCCAACACAGATCCTGTCTAGGGTCGTCACTCCTAGTAATCTCATACGATGTATATTTCGTAGGTCGTTGCAAGGGCTACCAGGGCTGTTGCTCGCACTCGTTGCACCGCTCCCCCATCACCTTATCAATACAGGCCTACCGTACTCTACTGGAACGGAAGGGTCGTCGCCTCCCGTGGACTCAGAATACGCTCGCGGTCACTACAAAGGACTCGTCGCCTGATCAGTGTAGGCCGACAGCTAGAATATAGTGTCCCATACCACCATAATCTGCTTACGAGTCTAGGTGCTCACTGGTCACTACGGGGAGGTTTGTGGCCCCAGCGTAGGCCGACAGCTTGACCACGGTGTCCTATACCACCATGCCCGGCTCATGAGTCTTCGTGGATCAAGGTACTATGGTTAATAGGGTTTACAATGGTAAGTTCAGTACCCTAGGTTCAAGCAGTTATGACTCATACAGGGTGAACATACATCGGCCAGTCGGGTTACTTGACCGGCTCGACTAGTGCGATCGCATCTCAAGTTGAACGACATGAAGTGCGTAAAACACTTCGCGTGGCCTAACCACTGCCGCCAACTCCAAACACGACTCGCGTTCATCGACGCATCGTTCGTGGCTAAGAACAGGCAGCCACGAATTCGCTCGGTTATCGACTGCCTGGACTAAGTCTAGTCCCAAACAATTATGGAAACACATCAGCAATGTATATAGGAATATTGGAATTGAAATACAACCATGTGAGCATGTTAACACAAGTTATAACATTCAACTTAGGCAAATCTTCAAGCACATATATTTCATGCATGTAAGGAAATCATGCATATAGTCAACATGTAGGAAATCATTTAGGTCAGCATATTAATTGAGAAATCAATCTCAAACTATCTCATAACATCATTTAATTCAATACATACTAATACAAGCATTTATACAAACACATACACTGCACACTTAAGTCTACATATAGTATGTCGACCCGAAGTGCGCAATTAGGCGAATCTCTTCGCCAAACTAATTATGCATGCATTCTTAACTTCCTAATGCGACAACAAACCATGTCAATCACATCAGCAAAATACGAATGTAAACTGTACTTCCTACAAATGACTAAAATGCCCTAAATCTCATATTCCTCATTAATTTACGAAACAGGAAACGGAGACATGTTGTACATGTCAAACGGCGATGCCGTCAATAATCTACTATTAAACGACATTGAAAGCGTTGGAAACTGTCAATCAAAGCGTCTAAAATCCTCACCTTATCTCTTACGGATGCGTGATTTCGAACGGAGCGTGTACGCTTCGTCTACGGTAGTAGGAGAACCTGTTTTACGAAGTACGTTAGCTAACACGCTATGAATCCTAGTAAACCCTAAATCAGCAACTTCTAGGGTTGTTTCATACCTGAAAAAGCGAAAGAATCACCGGCCAGGTGATTGGGATGAGTTGCTACAGCACATGCAATAGGTGGCACGAAGGCGGGAAAAATCCCTTCTACTCTCTCTCTCAAACTCTCACCTTTTCTCTCTCCCAAAGCTAGGGTTTTGTAATTTCGGATGGGAGAGAGGAATGAGGGTTTCAACCCCTTTTATAAGCTTAAAAATGCCGGAAACAGGCTCCGAAACGAAGTTTACTTAGTGCATATCCAATTCGGGGCTGTTTCGGTCCAAAAGATGCTTTCTGGTGGTCCCCTGGTCGAATGCGATCGGACTTAAGCTCATGTGTACCTGATCTAGTACGTATTAACTTTTCAATTCGGAAGGATTCGCAGATCGCACGTGGCAGACCAGTTTCAGTTCAGCGGTCACCGCACGTAGATCAGGGCTGAAAGTCTCATGATATAAAATAGAAATTTTTCCTGATCCGAGGGTGTAATCTGGCAGAATTCTGACGGTCAGAACGCTCAATACTGACGCGTCAAGTCGTGTGCCAGATTTGAATTTGAAATTCCAATTCTGTCCCTATTCGCACTCTCTTCAGTCTGGGCTCAATGAAATAGTCTGTGATTATCGGTTTGACTTGATTTTCGAAATGATTGGCAAGTCCAGCTAGGCGGTTCTAACGGTCTAAGATAGGAGTTATCGGAGTCTCGATGTACAGTCTAGATCCATTACAAAGATTCAAAGCGGTTCAGAGAACAAACCTGCTTAGAGTTTGATCCGAGGTTATAGAGTATTGTAGAGTCATTTGTTCTACTCGATTTGGGTCTTGTAGAACATATTTAAAGTGATCAGGGACTATTTCCCAGCTACTCTAGCGTTACGCTAGCTAACTTACGCTTAATTTCCATACAAATTAATTCTACGCGATTTCGGGTCGAGTTGGTACTCGAGCCCAAGTACGGATTTTTCATGGGCGTTACACAACAGGCTTCATTTCAAAAATATTATCTTCTGAAGCAATCTTTATGCAACATTGACTTGGAAAGGGGGCAGGATCTATTTCTTCAAAATAATCTATGCCTTAGTATTTTTGATGATCTCTTATACACGATGGAGAAATTCATATGTTGAGAATTATATCACAAGACTCCAAGTACTAGATCCGATGGAGACAAAGAACAAACGGAATCATTATCACAAAGATCCAAGGAAAAGTTTATGCCAAAAAGTACAAGCTAGAAAAGACAGCAAAAAGAAGACTCAGTGGATGAACCTTTGGAGCTGGAAATGATATCACAAGAAGTGCGGTATAATGAGCAAAGAATACAATACGGAGCGCGATGAGATTTCGAATATCACACTCAGCCTAAAAAGAGAAGTTTTCAATATTTATTTCAAAAATTATAAATACTTGATAAAGTTAAATTAAAAAATTATAATGTCTTAAGGTACTAATTTTGATAAAATTGGCAGGAAAAACTATCGTTCGAAAGCTTGGATTATGCAGATCATGAATAAAGGAGACAATCGAAAAAGTTGTTACGAATTCAAAGAAAGAGTCGCTAGAGTTGATCAAAGAATCCATTACAGCAGCAGCGGTGTTGAAAGACAGTTCTCTAATCAAATCACTCAAAGATGAAGTCGTCACAGCTATTGCAAAGACATGTTTCAATGAAAAGAGAATTTTATCCTTTCTAGTGAAACATCCGCTTGGCACTATTGGCTGGGGGTATTCAAGTCTTCTGTTCAAACACGATCATCGAATCTTCTGTTCAAGCACAATTGTTCAAGTCTTCTGGTAGAACGCAATCATTCAAGTCATTCGTTCGAGCACAAGCATTCCAGTTTTTCGCTCGCGTGCCATCATTCAAGTCTTTTTGGTCAAATGCCATCATGCAAGCCTTCCATTTAAATGCGATCGTTCAATCTTCTGATCAAGTATGATCATTTAGTCATCCTTCAGTTGTAGTTCATTCAATTTCTTCAGGCAGAGGAAGATCGATCCTCCGTTTGATTTCAAGAATTAATTAAAGAAAGATCAAGGGGGCATCTGTTGAGGCATAAAAATGATGAAGGATTGAAGAAAGAAAAGATAAAGAGATAGAAAGAATACTTGAAAAGAAGAAGAAAGAGACGACTTTAAAAGGATTTGCGCAGGATCGCGCAACCAATGTCAGTTGCGTGGTAGTGCGCAATCAATGTTACTTGCGCGGGTCCGTGCAATGTAAATATCAGTTGATCGGGACCTCAAAACACGCTGCAGAAGTGGTCCTTTGTAGAGTGATCTAAAGCACTGAAAGATTTATCCCACATCGCTAAGATCTGGATTTTCACATGTGCGAGGGTCTATAAATACCCCTTTCCCTCCTTAATTGAAGATAATTGAAGGTTTTCAAGAGGAACAAAGTGGAGCAGAAGACTGAAGGTAGGAGAGGAGTCTCCTGTCAATTGTGCAGGACCGCACAACCGATATCAGTTGCGCGGGTCCGCGTAACCAAACTGCCCTGCAGTCTGTGAAGATAAGGGATCGTTATGCTGTCGAAATCTATGTGCAAGGCTTCCCTTCTTCATGTCTTCTTCTATTGACAGGTTCAGGGGAGAAAGATTACTCGATCGGGTCAACATTCCCCCTAAGTATTAGGGGATGACTAAAATAGGCACCCTTATGTTGCTGAAATCTCTATTTCATTGAAGATTCGTCGATCTGATCGACATTCCTCAAAAGTCCTAGGAGATGATCAAAACAAGCGCCAAAAGGCTGCCGAAATGAATTTTTGATACTTAAAGCAGAAGTTATTTAGTTCTAAATGATCTATTTTAGAATCAAGGGATGTAAAGAGGATGTAAATGAACCTAATATCAATAAAATGTGATGAATGTTCCCAATACTCTTCCTCTGTTATGTTTGAATAAGATAATTTTTCAAATGAAACGCATTTTTTTCTATGTTGAAATAGATCTCCCACACAACTCTGGTCCCTTGCGCAACTTTCTGCCTTGATCATCAATTTTCTTCCATTCTTTCCTTGTTCATTTCTTTTTCTTCTTTCGTCTTTCTTTAAATTAAATTTCATGCTCCAACAGCTTCTCTCTCACTTGCAGAAGGTTTAGAGTGATTTTTTGTTATTAAAATGAATGAGAGAAGACCTATAACATCCTAAATTTTTCCTATTTTGGATTGTCAAAAATCCTTTAAAAAATAAATTTATATGTAACTGGGCCACGTCGTCACTTACTGACCCTTGATGCTTAAAGTGAGCCTATACATGGGTGGTACCGATAAAGAACCGCACAAATTTGATTAACCAACCGTATCAAGCCAACAAATTCGACTGATCACCTAAAACTCAAGTCTAGCCTCATGAATTATTCATCTAAGGCCCAAATCTAACCGACCTATCACTGAATAATCAAGACAACCGTAACCAAATTAAAGAATTACCCAAAGCTGAGCCAACTATGGGTCGGATCTTAGCTAGCGAACCAGGTCAACCTAATTATTTTCTTAGCCTAAGAACCAATGGTTTAAAGTGATTATGACTGAATCGCCATTTTCGTTAATTACGAATAGGCCACACTATGGACTTAGCTAATCCAAACGCTAATCATTGCGCAAAAAAAAAAAAATCTCTATCGAAGACATTCTAAAAATGACTCGATTATCCAAACAAGCTCTAGACCACTCATTAGTGGGCCACTAGTTTCAAAATTATAGAATAATGTCCATCTCACTAGGTTTGACGTCTATCATGGACGGTGGGCCCAAACGATACCCTGAACTGCACAACTTAGACCATGAAGGTAGAGCTTGAACGGCGCGACTCTGTGGGACTTGAAACCTGAAACTTAAGTGAGTTAGCCCCGCCACTAAAATAGTTAAGTTGTGAATTTTCAACCGTTGAATTGCAATCAAACTTGAGCCATGAGTCAGGGATATTTCCCTGCTCATATCCATATTATTGGGGCCCTGATCGATCATCAATGACCGTTGATCACAAATCAGGCCCTAGCAGCCAATCGAGTCATCCTTTTGCCACTAAATTTGAACCAACAACTTAGTCGACTATGAGACACCTGCCCCATGACACAGATGGACTAGGGAGCCACTAGAATGGTCCCAGGGACCTAAAATCAACCCATAAGGGGTATGCATGTTGGAATAAGAACTCTTAAGGCCATTTATATTAAAATTTCAGACTATATAAAGTTTGAAATCCCACTCCCTCACTCCCATATGAATTTTTGTTGCAAGGAGGAGAGAGAGTGGAGAGAGTAGAGAGAGGAAGTTCCAAAGGAGCTAGATTTTTTAGAAATCTCCTCTCCTACCACAACCCTGCGCCGGAACTCGTGACTCTACCGCCATAAAGGTTTCTTGTCGACAATCGGAATGTATTCTCCCAATTTCTTTTCAAATTTTGGGTGTCTTAAGCCATGTATGCCTTCTAACATGCAATTTTATTGACACGGGGCTCTGACAGACCAACTCACGGGACCGGCACCTTAGGAGCGGCTCCGCAAGCCGTCAAACCTTCTCGAGTGTGGACCATTAACTATAGGTGGCCGTATATCAATTCTAGGCCAAAATTAATGATTACGGGTGTAGAATTTGTTTGCATGTCAGTTACATGTGTGATAATGGTAGACTTGGAGTGTTGCTTCAAATGATTTCCGATTTGGGGAGAACTTAGGCTCTTAACCACCCAAGATCCTTGCATTGCCTTAATTCCTATTTATTATGAAATTAAAACATGACACATCCCTAAATTCTGAAATAATTAGGAAAATTCTGTTGCATGTCCCCTATACACATGACTAATTACCAACTCTCACTCTATACATGATTTAATTTCTCTGAAATTGAATTTGTCTACATGTTTATTTAAATTTCCCGTGTATTTATGAATCCTTGATCAATCATGATGTCCATGTCTACAATTCACTATTTTGTATGCATAAATCCCTCACAACTAGACGTAGATCAACATCCACTTTAGTATCATTCATTTATACTCTGCTCCCTTGCTGGATTGCCCAGCAATTTCAGAACCCGTATGGGTAGCCCATCAAATAAGGCCTTCAAAGGGATAATTTTTCACAATTAGTCGAATTACAGATAGTCAACAATAGTTAAACTACGCAGGACATTGCTCCTAATGTCGTACGACTCTCAGTTCGTCTAGAGGGGACAAATTGGCTCATCAGCTCGCCGTACACATTTTTTAATCATGTATGTATATGCATGCTTGAACCTAAGATACCCTACATCCATTTGTACCCACTGATAACCAGCTTGTTACGTCACACAAGACTTGGGAGCCGGGCATAGTGGAATAGGACACTATACACGAGCTGTCAGCCTACGCTAGGGTGAAGAGCCTCCCCATAGTGACCGTGAGCAAGAACTCTTCCTTACAATTGCCCCTCGTATGATTTTATTATTGAGAGTGATGAACCCAAAACGGGCCAAGGATCATGAGAGCAATACTTCCATGGCTATCAGGGCTGCACCTTCGAGATAGGGCATTGATCGGTCAGGGTATCCCAGTTTCCCCAAAATGCTAGATGAATGAACGTAATTAATCAACGCGACTAATATCTCATCATCACATTGCATTAGTTAGGTTGGCAACTCAGTAGTCGAGGTCACATTGAGGGGATGTTTGGCATTATGATCATTAGACGGTGTCGCTTGAAGGAGTATTAGAAGTAATGGCATGCATCATATCATGGAACCATATATATGCATTAATACGAGTAATTAGAATTTTATGAATGTTTGCTTTTCATTAACTTCATCTATTGGTTTGATAACATGTGTAACTTACTGTTAATAGTATCCACTGAGTTGATTACTCACTCTCACTCTGGGATGGTGTTTTAAAACACCAACCAGAACCTGTCTTAGATGCAGGGATAATGGAGCTCGACATTCTTGAGGGACCGAGCTGGACGATGAGGAGCGGTCGTATTTTCAGATCTTCGGTGGATCCCCATAGACCGCCATAGGATTAACCACAGGACTCAGGGCAGGGGTCTATTCATTTTTGGATGATATATTTTGCGAGACGTAATCCCTCATGTTTATTTACATTATCTTTATGGTTGGACATAGACTTTATATTAGCTACACATGAGTTCATCATATTAGTCTTGATTTATGTTGGATGGTCTACCATACTTCCCCATTGCTTATGAATTCAACAAATTATACCAATTCTGAAACTCAGTAGGGCATAAGTGGCGCTCAAAAATTAGGAAGCCGAGTACCTAATCGGCCACCAAATTTTTGGGCGTTACAAGTTGGTATCAAAGCATGATTTGGGATTAAACTGGGTCGTGGGCCGTGGACGCGACATAATGCATTCGCTAATATGCATGGGAGCGTTGAAACTAAGCAACATTAAACCCTAGAGCCGAAACCACAGTCATTTCGAGTATTCGGGTCTTAATTAGAAATTTGAACTTGGAAGAGACGTAAATGAAGAGAGAGTAGCTATGATGATAGTAGAGGTTGGGTCTTGGAGCACTTAAATGTGTTTAGGCTACAATCAAGTGAAATCTCACAAATTCGATTTGCGCAAACTAGTGTAGAGAGGTTGGGTGACTAAAGTAGCTCTCCCTACCCCAAAATCATGTATGGTATGCCCGATGATTCATTTTGGTTTATGAGATACGTCAATTTTAAGGTCTGATAGTCCAGATAATCTTCACTTCCAATCGAGCCTTTTTCTGGCCCACCCTAATCATGGAACGGGCAAAACGGAGTCGGATTGGGAAAGAAGGGGAAGTATGGAGTGAGAAAAACTTAGGTTCGCCGCAAACCGGTACCCCTAAGCCCAAATGGGCCACCACCAACTCCGATCCACTAATTTCAGTTGATCCTAGACATGAGACGATCAAAATCCCTTATTCCCTAAACCCAACTTCCTCAAAGCCACCAACTTCTCACGTTTCATCGCTTTATTCTTCTAATTTTTCTAAGTACTTTTCATATTAATTGCAACTTCTAAAGCTCAAAGATGAAGAGCTATAATTAAACTAAAACTTACTATAAATAGTAAAAATGTAAATAAAATTGATTTTAGACCATTGAACTGATGGAATCTCACAAAATAACCTAGTTTTTTTTACTATAGTGGCTCCTCCTACCCCAAAATCATACATAACATGTCAAATAACTCATTCTAGTTTGTGAGATACACCATTTTCCAACAAAGAGTGGCAGAGCCACCGCCAAAACGGCGTGCCACCGCTGGAAACCACAAAGGGTGGCGGGGCCACTGTCAACCACCACAAGAGGTGGCGGGGCCACTGCCAAATTTTTAGAAAATCTAGATTTTTGGCAAACTTCAAAAATTCATATCTCCTTCAATATAACTCCGATTTAAGTGATTCAAAGCCAGATTTAAGCTTGATAAGTCTAGTTTTATATAAAAATAAAATAAAATTTATAATATATTTAAATTTAGGATAATTTGACAAGTATCCAAAATTTGTTAGTTTCAAAAAGTTATTACTTCTAAAATTTTAATAATTTATCTACAACTCCAAATGAGATGAAATTTTGTGAGATGGATATAAACAGAGTGATAAAATATCATAAAAAAAATAAAAAATAATTCAATTACTAAAAGTATAAGAAATGTTACAAGCAATAGAGGTATTTTAGAAACAAATAGAAAATCGTTAGTTTTGGACAACTAGTACTTCCTGAATTTTTATAATTTTTAAGGAACTTCACATGAAATGAAATTTTGTGAAATAAAGTTAAACTTAATAATGGATTACTATAAAATTTATAAAAATAATTTAGTAACTGAAATTGAAAAATATGTTACATATAATAGAAGGGTTGAAACCAAAAATTTCTGCAACTTTGAGTTGCCAATAGACTAGTCATATCCTTTCATATTAAAGTTTAGTATTCGGTGTCTATTTAGGAATTATTTATAATCATACTAGGAATCATCCCGTGATTAAATTTGATTATATTTTTTTAGTTTAAGGTATTTTTAGTGCAATTAAATTAGGACCCTTGAGTAGGATTGAGTTTCATAGTTTAATACTCTCTAAGCTCAAAATAGAGGTGGACTACAGTAAAATATTTTAAGTTTTCTTATTCTCTTATGGACTCAAGGTTCAAACAACATTGAGAAGACGATATTCTTCATCTTTCCTTTTCTGCATCCTTATTAGCGTTTTTAGCACTCCAAACCACTAAAATACCTTAGAACTTTCGATTATTTCTTCCCTCTTGAAATTAATGAAACCGAAGTTGTGAGACCCGTGTCCTACCCCGTATCATTCCATAGGCTTTTGCGGTCCTGCCGGTTAAATTTCGGTGACCCGCGATCTGTTATCGACGTTTGCGCGTGATCCCGAGTCATGTCCCGAATTCCAGAGTCGGCTCAACCTGAGACTTGTACCCTAGCGATCGTGTCATCGCCGCAGTTCCAACACCGCGTATGTAACGCCCGTGAAAAATCCGTACTTGGGCTCGAGTACCAACTCGACCCGAAATTGTGTAGAATTTATTCCTTTAGAAAATATGACTAAGTTAGCTAGTGCAACGTTAGAATAGCTGGGAAATGGTCCCTGATCACTTTAAATACGTTCTACAAGGCCCAAAGCGAGTGGAACCAATGGTGCTATAATGCTCTAAAGCCTCGGATCAAACTCTAAACCGGTTTATTCTCGAGACCTCCTTGAAACTTTGTATTGGATCTAGACCGCGCGTCGAAAGTCCGATACCTACCATCTTAGACCGTTATGACCACTTAGCTGGGCTTGGCAATCGTTTCGAAAATCAAGTCCAACTGACATTCAGAGGCTATTTCATTGAGCCTGGAGTGAAGAGAGTGAGAATAAGGTTAGAATTGGAATTTGAAATTCAAATCTGGCACACGATTTGACGCATCAGTATTAAGCGTTCTGACCGTCAGAAATCAGCCAAATTACATCCTTGTATCAGGAAAAATTTCTATTATATATCACGAGACTTATAGGCCTGATCTTGGTGCGGTGACCGTTAAACTGAAACTGGACCGCCACGTGCGATCTGGGAACCCTACCGGTCTGAAAACTGGATGTGTGCTAGATCCAGTATGCATGAGCTTAAGTCCAACGGCATTTGGCCAGGGGACCTTCAGAAATGCTCTTTTGGACCGAAACGGCCCCGATTTGGTTAGGCACCAAGTAAACATTGTTCCCAAGCCTATTTTGGGCATGTTTTAGCTTATAAAAGGGGTTGAAACCCTCACTTCTCTTACACATCCGAATTTGCTAGAAACCCTAGCTTGTGTGAGAGAAAAGGTGAGAGATTGTGAGAGAGAGTGGGAGAGTTCTTTCTGCCACTTGTGCTACGTGTTGCACGTGCTTAAACAACGCACCTCTATCGCTTTTTCGACGATTACACTGTGATTCTAGGTAAGTAAATACCCTAAATAGTTGCTGATTTGAGGTTCCTTTGTTTCCATAGCGATGTAGCTTATGGATCTTGTGTATTAGGCTCCCTATTCGCCGTAGACGAAGCGTATACGCTCTGTTTCAATTCACGAGTCTACAAGACATAAGGTGAGGATTTTAGACGCTTTGATTGACGGTTTCCAACGCTTTCAATGTCGTTTAATAGTAGATTATTGACGGCATCGCCGTTTGACATGTACAATATGCTCTCCGTTTCCTGTTTCGTAAATTAACGAAGAATATGAGAATTAGGGCATTTTAGTCATTTGTAGGAAGTACTGTTTACATTCATATTTTGCTGATGTGATTGACATGGTTTGTTGTCGCATTAGGAAGTTAGGAATACGTGCATAATTAGTTTGGCGAAGAGATTCGCCTAATTGCGTACTTCGGGTCGACATACTATATGTAGACTTAAGTATGTAGTGTATGTGTTTGTATAAATGCTTGTATTAGTATGTATTGAATTAAATGATGTTATGAATTAGTTTGAGATGGATTTCTCAATTAATATGCTGACCTAAATGATTTCCTACATGTTAACTATATGCATGATTTCATTACATGCATGAAATATATGTGTTTGAAGATTTACTTAAGTTGAATGTTATAACATGTGTTAACATGCACACATGACTGTATTTCAATTCCAATACTCTTACATAATTTGCTGATGTGATTTCATAAGTGTTTGGGACTAGACTTAGTCCAGGCAGTCGGTAACCGAGCGAATTCGTGGCTGACTGGTCTTAGCCACGAACGACGCGTCGATGAACGCGAGTCGTGTTTGAAGTTGGCGGCAGTGGTTAGGCCACGCGAAGTGTTTTATGCACTTCATGTCGTTCGACTTGAGATGAGATCGCGCTAGTCAAGCCCGTCAAGTAGCCCGACTGGCCGATGTATGTTCACCTTGTATGAGTCATAACTGCTTGAACCTAGGATACTGAACTTACCATTGTAAACCCTGTTAACCATGGTACCTTGATCCACGAAGACTCATGAGCCGGGCATGGTGGTATGGGACACCGTGGTCGAGCTGTCGGCCTACGCTGGGGCCACAAACCTCCCCGTAGTGACCAGTGAGCACCTAGACTCGTGAGCAGATTATGGTGGTATGGGACACTATATTCTAGCTATCGGCCTACACTGATTAGGCGACGAGTCCTTTGTAGTGACCGCGAGCGTATTCTGAGTCCACGGGAGGCGACGACCCTTCCGTTGCAGTAGAGTACTGTAGGCCTGTATTGATAAGGTGATGGGGGAGCGGTGCAACGAGTGCGAGCAACAGCCCTGGCAGCCCTTGCAGTGACCTACGAAATATACATCGTATGAGATTACTAGGAGTGACGACCCTAGACAGGATCTGTGTTGGGATTGATACAAGGGAAGTACCTTAGTTTCCCAATCCTGCTGTTTGAATGGACTAATAACAACTTGAAAATCATATCACCATGCCATTGCATGTGCCTGGAAGATGTGGAGCACTTGAGGGTCGATTGCATGCCGCGGTCGTAAGATGTTGCCGTATGAGGGAGATCGTCGGTGAGGGCATACATCACGTCATGTCATCTTGCATTAACAACAGTATTAGGATTGTCTAATTTACTACTTTACTATTATCGCATGATTGAATTGTGAACATGCTAATCTTTGCTCTATGATTCCACTGAGTTGATCACTCACTCCCACGTTACGGGATGGTGTTTGCAACACCCACCAGACCCTGTTGTAGATGCAGGTGAGGCTGAGATCCAGGAGGCAGAGCCAGACTTCGACGAGGACCAGGACGAGTTCTCGTACATGCAGTATCACGATGGCTTTGCGTAGGTGACCTGGATCGATGGGACTTCAATGGGACCATTTTGGACATTTATTTTTGTTCATGTATATGTATATGAGACTCAGAGATGTATTCATACTTTAGAGACAGATGAGATTTACTTTATTTTTTTCATACAGTGATATATATATTGTTTAGTCTTCCGCTTGCTTTTATCACTGAATCTGAAGTATGAATTGCAGTTTTGGTATACTTTTACTCATGTGAATGCTTTAAATCAGACAACATTGAATCATAATCATTTTTTTTGCATAAGTGACGGTCTGGAACTTAGGAGTTGCGTTTATACACGACCCCCGATTTTCAGGGTGTTACAAGTTGGTATCAGAGCATGAATAAAAGTATACTGGGCCTGGGTTATGGTCTCGCGACGTACACTGTCACTTCCTTTGACTTAGGTGGGTGCGAGAAGGGTCTAGAAACACTTTTAGGATCGCAGATTCGCCGATAGGCGATGTCTATTCGAATCGATCGCACGATCGAGTCTGTAACGCATCTCGGGTCGCGTAAAGCAACCCGAATAGCTTCTAAGCCGTAGGAAGTCGGGTTGAGACGTCCTATGAACGATTTTAAACCCGTAAAAGTAAATTCTTGGGCCGTGGGATGACCACGACTCCTGTAATCAATTGCCAGGGCTTAAAAACCCCGTTTCACTAAAAATCTTCAAAATTCTTCCTCTCACCACTCCAATCTTCATTTCTTTCTTATCCAATTCATGTTAGGTATCAACCCTAATGTGAAAATAACACAAAATAATACTTTCACAAAATTTTACAGTGAATAGTAAAATTTCATGAAAAATGGCCATAAGGCCATTCTAACTTCACTTTCTTTAGCTAATAAGAGTCTAGATGGATGTACTAGCTCCTTATACCCCAAATTCATATGCTGCTTCATAGGGTTTGGTATTCAAAATTGCGGAATGGTCCCGAAAAGCCCCGAACACATATTTGGGCTCACATAGGCCAAAATACCATGAATCAGGGGTCGAACCATATATATCTGGGGCCCTTGGACCATGGGGGACCGAACCCAACTGGCCCCACCGGCTGGATGCATCACCGGTCGGTGATGCCATCGCCGATCCGGCGATGCATCGCCGTACAGGTGGGCCAGTTGGATGTGATTTTTGGGCGCACGCCCTTAAATCACATGTGTACCCTCCCCATATAGGTCCCGTCCTACAAAAACCCCCAAATCACACCCCTCCTTCACAAACAGCCCTCCCCATAGCCCTATTTTCATTTTTCAGCAACCATCCCCAAATTTCGTGGTTCCAAATCGCCTCTAGATCCCTCCTTGGCCAAAAACGACCATCATCCATCACTTCTTTGGAGTTGGCAGCCCTTCCTCTTGAAGATTTCATCATTTGGAGCTCCAAAAACCCTCAAATCGAGCTGAAATCGTGAGGTGCTCCATTCTACTTTTTCATTTCCATTTCTCCTTGAAAATACATCCTTGGGAAGCTTGAAGCATCCCTCTACGATGCCTAGATCTCCTTTTTCCAGATTGGATAGCCACTTCTCCGCATTTTCTCCATTTTTCATGGCTTTCATGGAAGTCATTTTAGGCCTTTTATCACTCTCATCCATCATATCTTTGATGCGTAAAAGGAAAACCACAACAGACGAGGCTGGGCGAAGCCGCCCTGCTCAATCGAGAAGACCGCGGGGTGGTGCCGCAAGTTCAAGCGCCGCCGCAGGTCCAGCTACAGCCCTAGAGTGCCGTACAAAGCGGGATTTGGATCCCCATGCTCACCTTGGGCGAGTAATTTTATCAGAGATGCCTCACGGCCAATACACTGATCGCAAAGTGTTATTTGAGGCGGACGTGGAAGGGCGACTGTTCGGTGAATTTTGGTTGTTCGATCGCATTGAAGCTGCGCATTGGGGTCCGATGTTTGAAGCTCGCGCTCGTGCGAATGTGAGCACCGTTCGTGCCTTCTATGCTAGTATCCAGAATCCTACCTTGGAGCCATTGCAGTTTAAAATCCCTTTTGGTAGAGATCGGATGGCTACGATTGATGTGCGACTGATTGCGCAACTTCTGAACGTACCTCTTGGTGATGTTCATCCTAGTGAGAAGAATCTGAGGAGTAGACGTGAACGGAATCGCCGCACTAGGTTTCTGTGTGGTAAGTTGGTTCCATGGCAGCCTAATAATAGCCTTAAGGCGACGTACATGTCTGATGATTTGCGCCTGCTACACCATATCTGCACGTTCAATGTCTATCCCAGGTCGACAAATCGCATTGAATGTACACGCCTTATGGTTGATTTCCTGTATCTGGTGGCCCAGGGAGAGAACGTATGTATGGCTACTTTCATCTTACGATAAATAATCCTCATAGCCAAGTCAAGAAGAACATCCGAATCGCTTCCTTTTGGCCGACTGATTTGCAAGATTGCGCTTGAGTTTCCCTACAGACTTGGGCCAGAATTGCCAGTTTCGATTCATACCATTGATGAGTCGACTATGGTCAAGATGAAGATTGGGTCGCAGTACCGTGAAAATCAGCTTGAGGAAGACAACGAGGACGACTTTGATAATGAGGAAGATCAAAGCGAAGAAGAACCTGGAGCAGAGGTTCAGGAAGAGGTTCAGGAAGAAGTTCAGGAAGAGGCAGAAGAGGAGGCTCATGATACAGATGAGAGCCCTCCTCCTTCTGCACAGGCTACTAGCGATGATCGCATTGCTCGGATGGAGGAGAGTCAGATCTCTTTACGAAGGAAAGTTCAAGAACTTCGCGGTGAAGTCGAGGATGCCAAGGTGGTTACAAAGAAGAAATTAGGCAAGGTGACTCGCACCTTGAAGGCGATCCTGTGTTGCTTGCAGGATAAGGGTGCTCCTCCTCCGTCCCCAGACTCAGACTAGCGATGCGACCTTGATGTAGTTGTCAGTAGTTAGTCATTTCCTGCTTTATGTGTGTAAGCCTTTTAGGGCGAGTGCTTTGCTTATGTTGCTGTTGCAATTTTAACTCTCTTAGTTCCCATGTATTTCTCGTCATGATGCTTGTAAGGATATATCCCTTGTATTGTGACAATTTTGATTAAATGAAATGCATGGAATGCCTTTGACTCCTTGTGTAAATGATTGCGGTGTGATTGTGCTATTAAGATTGACAAGGTTGCGCCCTATTTTGAATATAGGGAATGCCGCCTAAGGCTACGCGGAGCACGGCTCGGCTTGCACTGACTGAGCATATGGATCAGACTCCTTCGCAGTCTGACACTCATGCGGACCCTGCTTTGGGCCCAATTCCTGAGACAGTTCGTGCATCTCAGCCTGCCGCTGGTCCTACAGTTGGACCACCGCCATTTACGCCGTTAGTCAGAGAGCCTCATCGTGCATCTACTTCCACACAGCATCCGCCGCAGCCTGCTCCACCTCTTGACAGATTTGAGCAGATGTTGGCTATGATGCAGCAGCAGCAGCAGCTTCTGACTACCATCGTGGGGACATTAGCACAGGGTGGGGGTGTAGCTCCACCTACACCACCTGCGCATCCAGCTGAGGATGCATATACATACGCCCAGGATGAGGGCATGACTCATCCTGCGCCGCCTGCTTACCCTGCGGGGAATCCCACCGATACACGGGGCCTATTAGAGCGATTTCAGCGCTTACGGCCTCCCACTTTCACGGGTTCTCACAGACCCGAGGAGGCTGAGTACTGGCTCGACCGTGTGTCGAAGATTTTACGGATGTTACATTGCACTGAGGCCGAGCAGGTAGAGCTGGTTACATTCCTGTTTGAGAGAGAGGCCAGCCTGTGGTGGGATAGCGTACTGTGGACCGTTGCTGCCGACTTTGTATGGACATGGGCAGCGTTTGAGTTCCGCTTCCATGAGAAGTATTATCCCCAGACTTACAGGGAGAATGAGTTTCTCCGCCTCAGACAGGCAGCCATGACAGTTACAGAGTATGAGCATCGGTTCACGGAGTTGGGCAGATATGTCCCGACGATTTTGGCTGATGAGCAGATGAGCATACGGCGCTTTCTGGAGGGTTTGCGACTGGATATTCGGTCGAAGATGTGCTGTTTGACCATTCCCTCATATGCGGAGTTGATTCACATGTCTATGCGGGCAGAGCAGGATGTGGATCGGCTTGTACGATCTCGTGGCCCTGTTGCTTCTAGGCCGCGACCAGACTTGCCAGACAGGCCCTTCGCGGGCAAGAGGCCTGGCGTCGACCCTCCTACTTGGGCCATAGCGCCAGCACCATCGTTTCGGCGCCCCGAGTTATCGTGCATATACTGTGGGAGGTCAGGCCACTTGGCGCAGAGTTGCTTCTCTCGCATGCGGGACAGCGGGTTCTCACCGCTGCAGAAGATTGACCGTGCTCGTTCATAGGCGATATCAGCACTGCCTATACGGTTAGTTCCTACGCACCGTTCTTTCAGACCTCCGGTATCGCAGATCAGACAGCCTCCACGGCCCATGACACAACGGCCGAACCGGCCATAGTAGGCTCGGGTTCATGCATTGACAGCTGAGGCAGCTGCGATACAGACTTTTCAGCATTCGGCCTTCGAGGTCACAGCCCATATTGGAGGTACTCCTATTCTTGTGATGGTGGACACTGGTTCCACGATTTCTTTGATATCGCGTGCTGTAGTCAGGCGTCTTGGGTTACAGACCATTATCATGGATAGGGTACGAGTCCTTGCAGCCCACGGAGATTATTCAGATGTCACCCAGATGTGTGAGGGGTGTTTGGTTAATTTGGGAGGCCGGACGATGGCTATTGATCTTATCGTCGACCCCTCTCTTGTTTATCTCGACGTCATTCTTGGCATGGATTGGTTGACTGCAGCGAGGGCCGAGATTGACTGCGAGACTCGTATAGTGACTGTGTACGAGCCTGAGGGTGCATCCTTCACATTTTCAGTGCGGGTAAATCTTTCTTTCCGCATACTTAGTTACATATATCCTGCGACCGACACGTATCCTAGACAGGAAGGAGCAGGTACTGCGTAGAAAAGTGATTCCCCTTGTGAAGGTATTATGCACGCATCACTCTGAGGAGGAGGCTATCTGGGAGACAGAAGCCGAGATCAGAAAGAACTACCCACAGCTTCTCGAGGAGTACGAAAAGGTACAAATTTTGAGGATGAAATTATTTGTTAAGGGGGGTAGATTGTAACGCCCTGGAAAAATCCGTACTTGGACTCGAGTACCAACTCGGCCAGAAATCGCGTAGGATCAATTCCTTTAGAAAATAAGTGTAAGTTAGCTAGCGTGATGCTAGAGTAGCTGGGAAATAGTCCCTGATCACTTTAAATACGTTCTACAAAACCCAAATCGAGTAGAACCAATGACGCTATAATACTCTAAAACCTCGGATCAAACTCTAAACCGGTTTGTTCTCTGGACCTCTTTGAAACTTTGTATTGGATCTAGACCGCGTGTCGAAAGTCTGATACCTACAATCTTAGACCGTTAGAACCGCCTAGCTGGACTTGACAAACATTTCGAAAATCAAGTCCAACCAACATCCGCAGGCTATTTCATTGAGCCTGGACTGAAGAGAGTGAGAATAGGGTTAGATTTGGAATTTAAAATTCAAATCTGGCACACGACTTGACTCGTTATTATTAAGCGTTCTGACCGTCAGAATTCAGCCAAATTACACCCTCGGATCAGGAAAAATTTCTATTTCATATCATGAGACTTGTAGACCTGATCTACGTGCGGTGACCGCTGAACTGAAACTGGAACGCCACGTGCAATCTACGAACACTGCTGGTCTGAAAATGGGATGTGAGCGACATCCGACATATATGAACATAAGTCCGATCGCGTTCGGCCAGGGGACCACCAGAAATTCCTTTTTGGACCGAAACAGCCCCGATTTGGTTAGGCATCAAGTAAACTTTGTTCCCAAGCCTATTTTGGGCATGTTTGGGCTTACAAAAGGGCTTGAAACCCTCTCATATCTCTTCCATCCAAATTTGGAAAAAGTCCTAGGTTGAGAGAGAGAAAAGGTGAGAGATTGTGAGAGAGAGAGGAAGGGAATTTCTTGCTGCTCGTGCCACCTGTTGCACGTGATTAAGCCACGCAATTCAATCACTTTGCCGGTGATTTCACCGCATTTCTAGGTAAGAAAATACCCTAAATAGTTACTGATTTGAGGTTCCTTAGTTTCCATAGCATGGTAGCTGATGGATCTTGTGTATTAGGTTCCCGATTCACCGTAGACGAAGCGTGTACGCTCCGTTCGAATTGATACACCTATAAGAGAAAAGGTACGGATTTTAGACACTTTGATTGACTGTTTCCAATGCTTTCAATGTCGTTTAATAGTAGATTATCGACGGCAACGCCGTTTGACATGTGCAACATGCTGTCCGTTTCCTGTTTCGTAAGCAGACGAAAAATATGAGATTTAGGGCATTTTAGTCATTTGTAAGAAATACTGTTTTCATCCATAATTTGCTGATGTGATTGACATGGCTTCTTGTCGCATTAGGATATTAGGAATACGTGCATAATTAGTTTGGCGAAGAGATTCGCCTAAATGCGCACTTTGAGTCGACATACTATATGTAGACTTAAGTGTGTAGTTTAAGTGTTTGTATAAATGCTTGTATTAGTATGTATTGAATTAAATGGTGCTATGAATTAGTTTGAGATTGATTTCTCAATTAATATGCTAATGTAAATGGTTTCCTACATGTTAGCTATATGCATGATTTTATTATATGTATGAAATGCATGCGTTGGAAGATTTACTTAAGTTGTATGTTATAACATGTGTTAACATGCTCACATGGTTGTATTTCATTTCCATTACTCTTACGTGATGGATGATGTGAATTCATAATTATTTGGGACTATACCTAGTCCAGGCATTCGGCAACCGAGCAAGTTCGTGGTTGGCATATCTTTGCCACGAACGACGTGTCGATGAACGCGAGCCGTGTTTTGGAGTTGACGGCAGTGGTTAGGCCACACGAAGTGTTTTACGCACTTCATGTCGTTCGACTTGAGATGCGCTCGTGCTATTCGAGCCCGTCAAATAACTCGACTAGCCGTTATATGTTCACCCTGTATGAGTCATAACTGCTTGAACCTAGGGTACTGAACTTACCATTGTAAATCCTGTCAACCATGGTACCTTGATCCACAAAGACTCATGAGCCAGGCATGGTGGTATGGGACACCGTGGTCGAACTGTCGGCCTACGCTGGGGCCACAAACCTCCCCGTAGTGACCAGTGAGTACTTATGGCTCGTGAGCAGATTATGGTGGTATGGGACACTATATTCTTACTATCGGCCTACACTGATCAGGCGACGAGTCCTTTGTAGTGTCCGCGAGCGTATTCTGAGTCTACGGGAGGCGATGACCCTTCCGTAGCAGTGAAAGTACAGTAGGCCTGTATTGATAAGGTGATGGGGGAGCGGTGCAACGAGTGTGAGTAACAGCCCTGGCAGCCCTTGCAACGACCTACAAAATATACATCGTATGAGATTACTAGGAGTGACGACCCTAAATAGGATCTGTGTTGGGATTGATATAAGGGAAGTACCTTAGTTTCCTAATCCTGCTGTTTGAATGGACTAATAATAACTCGATAATCATATCACCATCACATTGCATGTGCCTGGAAGATGTAGAGCACTGAGCGGTACGCAAGCATGCCGCGGACGAAGATGGTACCTTATGAGGGAGAATGTCGGTGAGGGCATCCATCATGTCATGTCATATTGCATTAACAGCAGTTTTAGGATTGTTTGATTTACTGCTTTACTATTATCGCATGATTGATTTGAGAACATGCTAATTCTTGCTCTATTATTCCACTGAGTTAGCTACTCACTCCCACGTTATGGGATGGTGTTTGCAACACCCACCAGACCCTGTCTTAGATGTAGGTGAGGCAGCGATCCAGGAGGTAGAGCCGGACTATGATGAGGACCAGGACGAGTTCTCATACCTGCAATACCACGATGGCTTTGCTTAGGTGGCCTCGATTGACGGGACTTCTCAGTGGGACTCTTTTCGGATATTTAATTTTGTTTATTTACATGTATATGAGACTCAGAGATGTATTCATACTTTAGAGACAGTTGAGATCTACTTTGTTTTCCATACAGTGATATATATATTCTTTAGTCTTCCGCTTGTTTTTATCACTGAATCTGGAGTATGAATTGCAGTTTTGGTAACTTTTACTCATGTGAATGCTTTAACTCAGACAACATTGAATCATAATCATTTTTGTTGCATAAGTGACGGTCTGGAACTCGGGAGTTGAGTTTATACACGACCCCTGATTTTCAGGGTGTTACAGGTTCGACCTATTTGAACTCGGCCCATTCAACTTGGCCCATTTGACTTGGCCCAGTTGATTTAGCTCATTGATTCGGCCTATTTGGCTAGGCCTGATGTTGAGTCTCACATGGATATATACGAGGCCCATGTGATATGGCCCATTTGATGTATTTGGAGCCCTTGGGTTGAGGCCCAACGGGATGTACATAAGGCCCATTGCAATGTGTGATTCCACCATGGTTTAGGTAATGATGTTCATGATGGTCATGCCTTGGGAGCAATGATGGTTTGACGTCCACATTATAAGAGCAATGATGGTTAAATGTCCGCATTGTAACTCTCCCTAGGGGCCCATTAATAGGCCCATACTTGTAGTGTGTAGGTCGTCTAGGCCCTTGTTCGTTATGAACAGAACTCATCATCACATAACATGTTTAGTATAGTTTCATGATTCATGCTCATATGCATCATATATATGCTTAAGATGAGGAGTGATTGATCATAGCATATGCCTTTGACCAGATTGTTTATGGGCTCCCTGATAGGTGAAGTTGCCCTTCATGAGAGCACAGTACGCGCAAGATTGTTACATGATTGGTGGTGTGATTCATGCACTTTGCATTTGTATGACATGATTTCTATATGCCCTAGCGACATCAGGGCTATAGCCTCCACAGACACATCGTGGATGGCAGGATCGGACACCGAAAATGTTGTTACTAAGCATCGAGGCGCCATAGATATCCCTGGGTGAAAATCCCTAAACTTGATGGTACCAGAGGATGACTCCAACATCAACACCTAGTGGATTCATGAGTGCGTTAGGGCCATATACCAGTAGGCTGTGTCTCTCACTGTGTCATGGTCAGTTAGAAAGGGGTGTGACCATACCCGCCTGAGTGAGGGGGAAATTTCTAGGTTGAGTTTGACTAGCTTGAGGAATAGGTCTGCTATCAACGAGTCGGGCCCGATATTGGCAGGCGGATAGTGAGGTCTCTTCCACTCACCCAGTCATGCGTTCGGATAGGGGCAACAAGTTAGCCTAGAGTGTACTAGACCCCGGTGATTTTTTATAATAAGAACTGTACTGATATTTGATGAGTTGTATTGATACGTGGATGTGGATGAGAATTGGCATGCTTGAGCTACATCTCGCACCGTATGGTCTTGATATGGCTGATAGCATTTATATCTTACACCACATAGCCTTGGTACAACTGATTGCATTCATATACCCATCAGCATGATTCCGCATTGCTCTGGCATTGCATTCTGAGCATGTTCATACTACGCACACACTTACACCACCCTCTAACTTTCTATAAGCTTATGCACGATTGATGCATGCAGGTGACGCCAGGATGCAACCATAGCCTCGCCGTAGTTGGAGTGTACAGTCGAGCTTCTGGAGTTTCTGTTATTTTCATTATCTTATATTTCCCTTTCATACGTATTGTACTCAAAGTTATTGGTCATAGTGGATTTTGTGATAGTGTTCTTATTGTTATTATTTATGGGTTATACTTATGGTTATGGTCATTACGAATCAAATCATGTTTGAAATCCTCCTTGTACGATCCTAAGATCATAACCTGGTGTATGTGTGCCGGGAGCCAAGAATGGGGTGCTATTGAGGCTGTCAGCGCTGGATTCGGAGATCGGAAATTTTGTGAGCCCGGTTTCCGAGTTTGGGGTGTGACAGAAGTTAGTATCATAGCATAACTTGGGAATAACCTCCATCAAAGTTAAAGGCATGGAGCATACAAGCCTAAGGAAGCAAGAAGAAAGCTAATAGGTGGGTGATCTACCATTGATTCTTATTTTTAGGGCTCACTTGATGTATGCATTGTTTAAGGGAGGGCCGAATAGTGGCGGGGTCCCTCCCCTTCTCACTTCTCTCTCCCTCTTCCTCTTTCCCTTTCTCTTTCTTTGTTGTCTTATGGCCACCACGACCCAAGACGATCTTGACCGTTCGATTGTGAGGCCCACCTGGCAATGAGCTGTAAGCCCCGTATCCTAGACCGTAACATTCCGTAGACTTTCGCTGTCTTATCGGTCGAATTTTGACAACCTTCGACCCTTAACCGATATTTACATGCAATCCTGATTCGTATGTCGTCAACCCGTATCGACTCAACCTAAGACCTTTACTATAGCGACCGCGTCGTCGCTGCGGTTTCAATGTCGCGACTCGCTCACCGAGGTAATACCCTTGTCAGGAGATGTGGGCCAACGTTCGGTGCGAGGAAAATGCCGCGTGTTGTGAAACCCAAGAGAATCTTTACGACTTGTCACATCAATCCATCAATCTCAACATGTCAAGTGCATGTCAAGTACACATCAACTTTCACCCATTCCCAAGCAAGCCTCAAAAGTTAAAAAGTCTCTTACACTCCCATGCATTTCTTACACAAATGGCCACAAAAGTCAAAAAGGCCTCTTACACCCATCACCACCACATCTATCACTCCATCACCCATCACTCTCTCTCTCTCTCCCTTTATAAGTCTGTCTCTTATTTTCAAATTCATTCCCAAGCAAGAGAGAATACTCCATACGTATGAGCCTCTCCCTCTCTTTCAAACTCCAAGTGTGGCCCACCTTTCCATCCTAAAATCTCTCATCTTAACCATCCAAACCTCATCTCCTCCGTTAGAATCAAAGCTAAGGAGACCGGCAAGCCGAGGGAGTAAGAAGATCTAACGGTGGGTGCTTGATAAGGGTAGTTTTTCATGTTTTAAAGATGGGCCAAGTGAGGCCAACCGATCAATGGTTTGGATCTCACTTGGGACCCTAAGATGTGGCCGATGGCCCACTTTGATGATCATGATCATTCCATGGTCATCTAGACCATCTATTTTTCTTCTATACCTAGGGTCATCTAGACCATCTATTTTTCTTCTATACCTAGGGTCATCTAGACCATCTATTTTAGTGGAGAAGGGATCTCCACCATTGGATTTTAGATTTAATAGGCCCATGTGTAATGGGACCCACTTGATGTATGTTGTAGATTATGAAAGGGAGGGCCCATAGTGTCGGGGTCCATCCATCATCCGGTCTTCCTTTCTCTCTTTCTCTCCCTCTCTCTTCATTTTTTTTATTTATGTGTGATGGTGTGGCCGTGTGGCCCACTAGGATGGACCCCACTTGATGTATGTATTTCCCATGCCCTCCAACCCCCTCTTTGGTGGCCCACATCCATAGGTGGGGCCCACCTCAACGTATGCATTATGTCCAGACTGCCAGCGTCCAGGGACGCTGGACGTTGAATGGAAAACAAATATGGGCTTGGGTTTAAGGCCTTTTGGGGTGAGCCACTTGTATAGGCCCCACGTTGGTGATGTATTCAATCCAAGCCGTCCATCCTCTTACCTACCTCATTTTAGCCGTCGAGCAGAAGAATGAGGCTAATTTGAGCATCTGGTGGGCCATAGCATAGAAAACTGCAGTGGTTACCGTTGAAACATAGCCTGAAGTTCCTATACACCTAAAAATTTCAAACTTTGGGCTCATTTAGTCTGTTATGAGCCATAGAATCCCATGGCTAGGATGGATTTTCTGGTTGTGGGCCCTACCTGTGAAAAACCATAAGTATCTTGATTTTTTTAAAAAAATATAGAATGCAAATAAGGGGCAGCAGGTGCTGCCCCCACTGACACAGCAGCAGCACGCTGCCGCGTCCAGTGGGAGGGCGACCAGCAACCCATGGCTCCAGCCATGGGCCCCACCATGATGAGTATTTTCCATCCAACCCATTCATGAGGTAGACCCCCTCCTGAGGTAGGCCCCCTCCAAATTTCAGATCCATCTGATACTCAGAAGGCCCGCATCGGACCCTTAAAACTCTTTTATGGGCCACGAAAGTTTTGGATCAAGATGAAATTTTTTTTTCCTCCTCATCCAGGTCCGTGCAGCCTTGTCAAAGGATTGGATGACATACTAGCATGATGGTGGGCCCCACGTGGAGCCCACAGTGGTGTATGTGTTTTATCTCCACCGTCCAGCAGACAGTGGAGCCCAAAGTGTTGTATGTGTTTTATTCCCCTATCCAGCGGACGGTGGAGCCCACCTAGATGCATGTATTCTATTCACACCGTCCACCATGGACGGTGGAATCCACCCTGGTGTATGCGTTTTCACCACACCGTCCAGGGCTGGACGGTGGGACCTCATTGAGGTATGTGTTCTCTCCATGTCGTTCATCTATATGTGGGCCCCCACCATGATGCATGGGTTGCATCCAATCCATCCAACCATTTTGAAAACCCATTTTAGGGCTTGAGGCTAAGAATGAGCCAGATCCATTGTTCAAGTGGACCCCACCTTGTTATGTCATGAGGCCCATCTTGTTTTATTTGTGGCCCATCTGTTGAGGCTCACCTTGTTATTTGTAAGGCCCATGGGTTGAGGCCCATTTGATGTGTTTGAGGGCAAATGGGTTGAGGCCCATTGAGATGTATTCCAAGGCCCATGGGATTAGGCCCATTTGATGCATATAAGGCCCAGTCGGTGTGGCCCATTTGATATATATAAGGCCCATGGGTCGAGAACCATTGTGATGCATTCAATGCACATAAGGCCCACGGGTTATGGCTTATTGCAATGTACATAAGGCCCATTGGTGCGGCCCATTGATGTGGCCCACTTGACGAATATAAGGCCCATATGATATGGCCCATTTGTGTATTTAAGGCCTAATGGGATGTACCTAAGGTCCATTGCAATGTGTGATCCCAACATAGTTTGTGTAATGATGTTTATGACGGTCGTGCCTTGGGAGCAATGTTGATTTGACGTTCACATTGCAAGTATAATGTTGGTTAAATGTTCACATTACGACTCTCCCTAGGGCCCATCGTTAGGCCCATACTTGTTGTGTGTAGGCCGTTTAGGCCATTTGCATTGTAAGGATAGTGTGTTATTTCATAACATGAATAATGTAGCTCCATGATTTATGATCATACGCATCATATGTATGCTTGATATGAGAAGTGATTGATCATAGCATATGCCTTTAGGCAGATTGTTTAGGGGCTCCCGAATAGGCGATGTTGTCCTACATGAGCGCACGTTACGCGTAGGATTGCTGCATGACTGGATAGTGTGATTCATGTATTCGCATTGTGTGATATAGTACTGAATGCCCTAGCGACATCAGGGCTGTAGCCTTCATAGGCATATCGTGGTTGGTAGGATTAGATACTAAAAATCTTATTTTACATGGGGTGTTATAGATATCCCTGGGTGAAAGTCCTTAAACCCTTATGGTACCAAGAGGTTGCTCCAACGTCTAGACCGAGTGGGTACAAGAGCATCGAGTGCCTATTACCATACAGTTACACTTTCCACCGTGTCGTGGTCGGTTAGAAGGGGGTACGGCCTTACCCACCCGAGAGTAGGGGGCAAAGCTAGGCTGAGTTTGACCAGCTCGAGGAATGGGTCCGCTATCGATGAGCCGAGCCCGATACTGGTAGGCGAATAGTGAGGTCTCTTTCACTTACCTTATTGCACACGATGGGGAGGCGATCTAGTTTAGAGTGTACTAGATCCCGGTGATATCTCAGATTTGAGCTGTATTGATATGTGGACTTAGATGACGATTCACTGTAACACCCCGGATTTTGGCCAATCTGGGATTTGATGTCCTTAGGTAGTGGGTCAATTAAAACCCCTGGAAAATCATTCAGAACCCAATTCCATAGCCAAAGAAACCACTTAGGATTAATTCCTTTAGAAATTAAGCGTAAGTTAGCTAGCGCAACGTTAGAGTAGCTGAGAAACAGTCCCTGATCACTTTAAATACGTTCTATAAGACCCAAATTGAGTAGAACGTATGACTCTATAATACTCTATAATCTCGGATCAAACTCTAAGCAGGTTTGTTCTCTGGACCACTTTGAAATTTTGTATTGGATCTAGACCGCGCGTCGAAAGTCCGATACCTCCTATCTTAGACCGTTAGAACCGCCTAGCTGGACTTGATACTCATTTCAAAAATCAAGTCAAACCGATAATCACAGGCCATTTCATTGAGCCCGGACCGAAGAGAGTGCGAATAGGGACAGAATTGGAATTTCAAATTCAAATCTGGCACACGACTTGACGCGTCAGTATTGAGCATTCTGGCCGTCAGAATTCAGCCAGATTACACCCTCGGATCAGGAAAAATTTCTATTTTATATCATGAGACTTTCAGCCCTGATCTACGTGCGGTGACTGCTGAACTGAAACTGGTCCGCCACGTGCGATCTGCTGACCCAACCGGACTGAAAACTTAATACGTGCTAGATCTGGTATGCATGAGCTTAAGTCCGATCGCATTAGGCCAGGGGACCACCAGAAAGCATCTTTTGGACCGAAACAGCCCCGAATTGGATATGCACTAAGTAAACTTCGTTCCCGAGCCTATTTCGGGCATTTTTAAGCTTATAAAAGGGATTGAAACTCTCACTCCTCTCTCCCATCCGAAATTGCAAAAAGCCCTAGATTGGGAGAGAGAAAAGGTGAGAGTTTGTGAGAGAGAGTGGGAGTGATTTTCCTGCCACCTGCTGCTGTTGCTGCTGCACGTGCTTAGGCGAAGCACTCCGATCACTTTCTCGGTGATTCCAACGCACTTCTAGGTAAGAAAAACCCTAACCACTTGCTGATTTGGGGATTTCTTCGATTCAAATAGAATAGTAGCTGATGTACATGTGTATCAGGTTGTCTGATCGCCGTAGACGAAGCGTATACGCTCCATTCGAATCACTTCACCTATAAGGGAAAAGGTGCGGATTTTAAACGCTTTGATTGACTGTTTCCAAAGCTTTTAATGACGTTTAATAGTAGATTATCGACGGCAACGCCGTTTGACATGTACAACATGCTGTCCGTTTCCTGTTTCGTAAACCGGCGAAGAATATGAGATTTAGGGCATTTTAGTCATTTGTAGGAAGTACTGATTTCATTCATATTTTGCGGATGTGATTGACATGATTTGTTGTCGCATTAGAATGTTAGGAATACGTGCATAATTAGTTTGGCGGAGAGATTCGCCTAAATGCGCACTTCGGGTCGGCATACTATATGTAGACTTAAGTGTGTAGTGTAAGTGTTTGTATAAATGCTTGTATTAGTATGTATTGAATTAAATGGTGTTATGAATTAGTTTAAGATTAATTTCTTAATTAATATGTTGGTGTAAATGGTTTCCTACATGTTAGCCATATGCATGATTTCATAATATGAATGAAATGCATGTGCTTGACGATTCGCTTAAGCTGTATGTTATAACATGTGCTTGATGATTTCATTATGATTTAATTCGAGATTGAATTCTCAATTAATATGCTGATGGAAATAATTTCCTATATGTTGGCGATATGCATAATTTCATTATATGTATGAAAGGCATGTGTCAGATGATTTACTTAAGTTGTACGATATAACATGTGTTAACATGCTCACATGGTTGTGTTTCATTTCCAATACTCTCACATGATTGTTGATGTGGATTCATATGTGTTTGGGACTATACTTAGTCTTGGCAGTCAGTAACTGAGCGAATTCGTGGTTGGCTTATCTTTGCCACGAACGACGCGTCGATGAACGCGAGTCGTGTTTTGGAGTTGGCGGCAGTGGTTAGGCCACATGAAGTGTTTTACGCACTTCATGTCGTTCAACTTGAGATGCGATCGTGCTAGTCGAGCCCGTCAAGTAACCCGACTGGCCATTGTATGTTCACCCTGCATGAGTCATAACTGCTTGAACCTAGGGTACTGAACTTACCATTGTAAACCCTGTTAACCATGGTACCTTGATCCATGAAGACTCATGAGCCGGGCATGGTGGTATGGGACACCGTGGTCAAGCTGTCGGCCTACGCTGGGGCCACAAACCTTCCCGTAGTGACCAGTGAGCACCTAGTCTCGTGAGCAGATTATGGTGGTATGGGACACTATATTCTTACTGTCGGCCTACACTGATCAGGCGATGAGTCCTTTGTAGTGACCGCGAGCGTATTCCGAGTCTACGGGAGGCGACGACCCTTCAGTAGCAGTAGAGTACAGTAGGCCTGTATTGATAAGGTGATGGGGGAGCGGTGCAACGAGTGCGAGCAACAGCCCTGACAGCCCTTGCAGCGACCTACAAAATATACATCGTATAAGTTTACTAGGAGTGACGACCCTAGACAGGATCTGTGTTGGGATTGATATAAGGGAGGTACCTTAGTTTCCCAATCCTGCTGTTTGAATGGACTAATAATAACTTGAAAATCATATCACCATACCATTGCATGTGCCTGGAAGATGTGGAGCACTTGAGGGTCGATTACATGTCGCGGTCGTAAGATGGTGCCGTATGAGGGAGATCGTCGGTGAGGGCATACATCACGTCATGTCATAATTGCATTAACAACAGTATTAGGAATGTTTGAATTACTGCTTTACTATTATCGCATGATTGATTTGATAACATGCTAATCTCTGCTCTATTATTCTACTGAGTTAGATACTCACTCCCACGTTACGGGACGGTGTTCCTGGACACCCACCAGACCCTTTTGTGATTACAGATGATGGCGCGGCCTGTGAGGCGGAGTTGGACTTGATGATAATGAGGAGGATTCCTCTTTATGCGTGTTCTGATTGACGAGATTACAGGGAGGTTGATTAGATACTTTGACACTTGTCATTTTATATTTTTAGCGTACTCATGTATATTCATTTTGTCTACTTTTGGAGTATACATGTATGTAAATAACCTGGTAACATGTTCACACTCTGGAGACATACAACAGTTTATATATGTTATACATACTATCACAGTCTTCCGCTTGTTATTTTAACTGTCTCTGGAGTATGATATGCTGTTCTAGCTTAATCTCACTCATGTTTAATACGTTATCACAGACAACATTCAATCATACATATCTATGTTGCATAAATAACATTTTGAAACTCGGGAGTTGAGTTTTTGCTCGACCCCCCCGATTTTCGGGATGTTACATTCACATGCTTGAGTTGCATCTCGCACCGCATGGCCTTGGTATGCCTGACATCATTCATATCTTGCATCGCATAGCCTTGGTACGGCTTATAGTATTCATGGATCCAGCAGAATATTTCGCATTAATCTGATATTTCATGATCATAATACTACCTTGCGCACACACTTTCACCACCCTCTAAGCTTTTTATAAACTTATGCACGACCGTTACGTGCAGTTGACGTTGGATCGCAACAGCGCTGAGGCTTGAGCATGTGGCAGATTATCTTGGAGCTTTTGGTTTATCATCATTGTATTTCCTTTTATGCTCATTGTACTTGTAAATTTTTTTATCATAGTGAAAATGTAATGGAGTTTTTGGTTGTTGTTTGTGAATTATGCCTTTGGTTATACTTATCACGAATCAAACTGATGTTGAAAATCCTCCTTATAGCGTCCCAGGATCGGAACCTAGCGAATGGGTGCTGAGAATTGAGAATGGGGTTCTACGGAGGCTGTCGGCGCCAGATTCGGCAATCAAAAATTTTATGAGCCCAATTTCTGAGTTTGGGGCATGACACGGGCTCATTGGACGACCAAGATGAGGGAAAAACACAAGTATCATATTGATTCAAATCAGGTGAGCCACGTTCATGTGGGACCCACCTAGATGAAATGTGGGTCACGTCCATGTGGGAACCACCACGATGCTTGTGTATATCCATGTCATCCAACGTCCCTGGATGTTGGACTTTTTATGGTGGCTAGCATGGAGTGCGTGTACTGACATGTGTGTGCACTAACAGCTAATATATATATATATATATATATTATTTTTGAGCTTTTGGAGTGGGCTGCTCATGCAAGCCCCACCTTGATGCAAAAATCAAATCCACATTGTCCATTCCATTTCTTAGCCCATTTTAGGCGTTGAACCGAAAAATGAAGCCAATCCGATTATCTGGCGGGCCATTGTATAAAAAAAATAGTGGTTCTTACCGTTAAAATGCATTTTGAAGTCTTCTATATGCCAAAATATCTCGGATATTGGGCTAATTTAGCCTGTAATGAGCTATAGGTTCCAATGGCTAGAGTGGATCTACCTAATGCGGGGCCCACCTATGAAAAACCATAAAAAATCTGTATTTTTCAAAAAAAAAAACCAAAGCAGCAGGTGCTACTGCTGACGTCCTCTGGACGCACAGCAACATCCTGCTGTGGTTGACGGCGGGCAGGGACTGTGGGCCCCACCATGTTGTGTATTGAACATCAACACCGTGCATCAAATGGCCCCCTTTCAAATGGTGGTCCCCCCTTAAATTAGCTATGTAACTGAACTCAGATGGCCCACATCACAGGGAACAGTGTCATTGAATGTCTACCATTGAAACCCTTTTGGGTGTCCCAAAAGTTTGGGACCATTACGAAAGTTATTTTCCCTCCGCATCCAGGTCTGCGTGACCTTATTAACAGATTGGCTGGAATATTTACGTTGTGGTGGGCCCCACGTGGGACCCACTGATGTATGTATGTATAACCACATAGCCCATGCCACTGGACGGGTGGATCTAACATAAATGTACGCATTTTATCCATCCGTCCATCTGGACGGTGGCAGCAGGGTCCACCATTGATGGATGTATTCTATCCAACTGTCCACTCATTTGACGTGCTGGCCACATGAGTTGACCCCACGATGATGTATGTGTTGCTTTCATGCCGCCATCAGTGAGCCCCATTACGTTAGCTGTCATGTGGGCCCGCTACTGTATGTGTTGTATCTAAGCTACCCATCCATATGGCAACACCTCGTTTCATGACTTGAGACAAAAAATAAGACAAAACTATGATCAGGTGGACCACATTATGGAAAATAGTGGGTTTGAACGTCCACCATTGAATCCTTAGAAATTTTAATGGTGAAAATCCTTATCACCACTTATATTTGGGTGTAGTCAACCTTGATTTGTATAAGGTCCATTATTGAGGCCCATTTTGATGTATTTGTAGCCTGTTGTTAAGGCTCACATTAATACACACACACACACACATATGAAGCCCATGTTGTGAGGCCCATTGTGATGCATGCAAGGCCAATGGGTTATGGCCCATTGCAATGTACATAAGGCCCATTGGTGTGGCCCGTTGATACGGTCCACTTGACGAATATAAGGCCCATGTGATTAGGCCCATCTTGATGTGATTAGTCAACCTTGATTTGTATAAGGTCCATTGTTGAGGCCCATTTTGATGTATTTGTAGCCTGTTGTTAAGGCTCACATTAATACACACACACACACACATATGAAGCCCATGTTGTGAGGCCCATTGTGATGCATGCAAGGCCAATGGGTTATGGCCCATTGCAATGTACATAAGGCCCATTGGTGTGGCCCGTTGATACGGTCCACTTGACGAATATAAGGCCCATGTGATTAGGCCCATCTTGATGTGATTAGTCAACCTTGATTTATATAAGGTCCATTGTTGAGGCCCATTTTGATGTATTCGTAGCCCATTGTTGAGGCTTACATTAATACACACACACAGACACACACACATATGAGGCCCATGTTGTGAGGGCCATTGTGATGCATACAAGGCCAATGGGTTACGGCCCATTGCAATGTACATAAGGCCCATTGGTGTGGCCCGTTGATACGGTCCACTTGACGAATATAAGGCCCATGTGATTAGGCCCATCTTGATGTAGTTGTGGCCCATCTTGATATATACAAGACCCATGTACATGAGTCCCATTTGATGTAATGGAGGCTCATGGGTCAAGGCCCAATGGAATGTACATGAGGCCCATTATAACGTGATTCCACCATGGTTTATGTGTTGACCTTTATAGTGGGCTATGCCTTGGGAACAATGATGGTTTGACGTCCACATTGTAAGGATGATGTTAGTTAAATGTCTGCATTGTCACTCTCCCTAAGGCCCATTGATAAGCCCATACTTGTAGTGTGTAGGCCGTCTAGGTCCACCTTCGTTTTGAATAGTGTCCATCACTATATAACATGTTTAGTATAGATCCATGATTTATGATCATACGCATCGTATGTATGCTTCATATGAGTGATTGATTATAGCATATACCCTCGGGCAAATTGTTTATGGGCTCCCTGATAGGTGGAGTTACCCCATATGAGTGCAGCACGTGCAGGATTATTGCATGTCTGGTATGCTGATTCATCCACTTACATTGTGTGATCGTGATTATTGTATGCCCTAACAACATTAAGGTCATAGCCTTCACAGACACATCATGAGTGACTGGATTGAATACTGAAAATATTGTTTCTAGCATCGGGGCACCATAGATGTCCCTAGGTGAAAATCCTTAAACCCGATGGTACGAGAGGATGACTCCAACCCGAGACCGAGTGGATACACGAGCGTGCAAGAGCCGTATACCAGTAGGCTGCGTCTCCCATTGTGTCGTGGTCGGTTGGAAAGGGGCGTGACCTTACCCGCCTGAGTGAGGGGACAATTTATAGGTTGAGTTTGACCAGCTTGAGGAATGGGTCCACTATCGACGACCCGGGCCCGATTTTGGCAAGCGGATAGTGAGGTCTCTTTTCCTCTCTCAGTTGTACGTTCGGATAGGGGCGACAAGCTGGCTAGAGTGTACTAGACCCCAGTGATTATCTAGAATGAAAACTGTACTGATATTAATGAGCTGCACTGATATGTGGATTTGAATTAGCATACTTGAGTTGCATCTCACATCACATGGTCTTGATATGACCAATAACATTCATATCCTGTACTGCATAGCCTTGGTACAGCTGATTTGAATTCATGTACTCATCACCATGATTCCGCATTACTCTAACCTTACGTTCTGAGCACACACTTACACCACCCTCTAAGCTTTCTATAATCTTATGCACGATTGATGCGTGCATGTGACTCTAGGATACAGCCATAGCCTCGTCGCAGTTGGAGTGTGCTACCGAGCTTTTGGAGTTTCTGTTACTATCATTATCTTGTATTTCCCTTCATACACACTGTACTTAAAGTTTTTGATCATAGTGGATTTTGTGATGGTGTTCTTGTGGTTATTATTTGTGGGTTATGCTTATGATTATGCTCATTATAAATTAAATTGATGATTAAAAATCCTCCTTGTAGCATCTCAGGATCAAAATCTGGCATATGGGCATCGGGAGCCGAGAATGAGGTACTATGGAGGCTGTCGGCGCCGGATTCGGTGATCAAAAATTTTATGAGCCCGATATTCGAGTTTGGGACATGATAGAAGTTTGTATCAGAGCATAACTTGGGAATAACCGAGAACAACATCACATGTTTGCCATGAGTTTAGGACGATTAGGTTCCGAGTGCGTAACTTTTTAATTTAATTCCCTAACGTCCGATTCTTAAGGTTGATCGGCATCATTGTTCTTTCCTATAAGACATGCCACCCAAGAGAGTGACCTGATCAACTCCCGCTCCACCACCTGAGGCTCTAACTTTACCACGTGCTACTCCCGTTTCACCCCCAGAGATCCCTGCCCCCTAGCTTAAGGATGTCATTCCTTCACCTGAGGCCGGTGCGGATCCGACCTTACCTGTAAGTACCTCCCAGTTATAGTAGAAGTTACAGGCTGTGACGTCTGCACTTCAGGTACAGGGCAGGCGTCCAGCTATTTCATCAGCTCAGGCAGAGTAGGAGCCCGCGAGCGTCTTACTCAGCTTGACCCTCCACATTTCCAGAGCAAGCCAGATTCGACTACAGTCGAGAGGTGGCGCTCCGATGTGGAGAAGATTTTTGATACTATGTCATGCATGACCAAGCAGTGAGTCCGATTGGCTGTATTCCTTCTCTAGGGTGAGACAAAGCATTGAGGGACCTCCGTCACCCGCGTTGTAGGACCTAATTATGTCTGGACATGGGAGGACTTTATCGACCAATTCGAGGAGCAATACTTCCCTGATCACATTTAATGTTAGAGAGGACTGGAGTTCGAGACTCTGGTGTAGGGGGACATGATTGTGGCACAGTACGCGGCTTAGTTTTTGGCGCTATTGAGGTTTATGCCATATTTGGTTGATGACGAGGGGAGGAAGGCTAGCCGTTTCGAGAACGGCTTACGTTACAGTCTTTAAGGCCGTGTTATTAGGCATGAGCTCCTGACTTTTCAGGCTATAGTACGGAGGGCTCAGATTTATGAGACCAAGTGGGCCAGCACACAGAGTGATCGAGATCAGAGGAGAGGTTAGAAGAGGTAGGCCCCCTCCAGTAGTTTTCAGGAGCATCGACTACTGCAGAGGTACAAGAGCCACCCATCTGTCAGAGCACCATCAGCACCTCCAGTGGCACCACCTCAGAGGCAGCTTTCTAATACCTGTTATGGATGCGGTGAGATAGGACACCATAGGTGGGAGTGTCCCCGACCTCAACAGCAGCAGCGAGAGAACCACAGTAGCCTCCATAGCAGCAACCGAGAGCACCGCAGCAGTCTCCACAGCAGCAGTGACAGCAGATCCCACCACTGAGGCCCCCTCAACACCAGCATCAGTATCAGCCTCTGAGAGCTCAGTAGCAGAGGCAGCAGTTTCAAGCGCCTCAGCAACAGCAGCACCCTCCGAGGGGATAAGCACCTCTCCAGCTAGCCCAGGCTAGATTTTATACAGCTCAGCAGGACCCACATTCATCTGGAGGAGTTGTTGAGGATATACTTCCAGTCTCTTCATGCATCGCTCGAGTATTATTTGATTCTGGTGCTTCACAGTCATTCATGTCTGAGGATTTTTACCGATCGACTGGATTGCCGACAGGGTCTGCTAGTGAGAGATTAACCGTGTCGACGCCCTTAGGGAAGACCACAATATTAGGCCATTTTTGTTCATCTTGCCCTGTTCTAGTTAGTGATATCTTTTTACCCGCTAACTTATTTGTGCACTGATGTCATATTTTGACATTATCTTGGGCATGGATTGGCTTGCTGAGGACCGTCACATTCTGCATACCAGGCTTGCTGTAGTTTCAGTTTTCTGTCGAGCCCAGAGGAGAGCCATTGTCATACTTGATGTCCTGCGCCATTGAGGAGCCTGTTGCAGCATGTATTGACCAGTTGTCGGTTGTCTATGAGTTCCCCGACATGTTCTAGGAGATTTTGGGATTACCGCCGCGCCATCATATTAAGTTCCAAATAGATCTTGTGCCTGGTACCGTGCCTATCTCGAAGGCCCCATACCGTATGACACCGATGAAGTTGCGTGAGCTGCAGTGACAGTTAGACGAATTGCGTGAGTTAGGATTTATTCATCCGAGCAGTTCGCCTTGGGGAACGCCAGCACTCTTCGTTGGGAAGAAGGATGGTTCGTTGAGGCTCTGCATAGATTACCGCGAGCTCAACCGGGTCATGATTAAGAACAAGTACCCGCTCCCGAGGATAGACAACTTATTTGATCAGCTGCACGGTGCACAGTTCTTTTTGAAGATTGATTCGCATTCCGTTTGTCATCAGATTCATGTCAGAGAGGAGGACATCCCGAAGACAGCTTTCAGGATGCATTATGGTCATTTTGAGTTTTAGGTCATGTCCTTCGGACTGACCAATGCACCCGCAGTCTTAATGTATTTGATGAACGTGGTCTTCCATCCGTATCTCGATTAGTTTGTTATGGTATTCATCGAAGACATTCTGATCTATTCGAGGACCCGTGAGGAGCATGAGCAGCATCTGGAGATCGCATTGCAGACCCTTCATGCCCACCAGCTGTATGCAAAGCTAGAGAAGTATGAGTTTTGGCAGGAGGAGGTGAAGTTCCTCGATCACGTGGTGACAAGGGAGGGTTTCGCAGTAGACCCCTCAAAGGTTGAGGTAGTGCATCTATGGGGCCAGCCCACGACTGCGTTCGAGATCCGTATTACAGTCCCGTTGACCAGGTTGACTCGAAAGGGAACAGATTTTATTTGGACTGATGCATATGAGCGGGCATTCATGGAGCTGAAGGATTGTCTGACGTCCGCTTCTGTCCTCACTCTTCCTTCTAGGAGTGATGGATTTGTTGTGTTTACTGATGCCTCACATATTGGTTTAGGTACTGTCCTGATACAGCATGGCAGGGCAGTAGCCTTCGCGTCTCGTCAGCTTAAGGTTCATAAGCTGAACTACCCCACACACGATTTGGAGCTGACAGCAGTCGTCTTCACACTGAAGGTGTGGAGGTACTATCTCTATAGCGTTAGGTTCGAGCTCTTCTCCGACCACAAGAGCTTGAAGTATCTATTTTCTTAGTCTAAGCTAAGCATGAGGCAGAGACGCTGGATGGAGCTTCTGAAGGATTATGATTTTGACCTCCAGTACCACCCAGGCAAGGCGAATGTAGTGACAGATGCCCTCAGCCGTCAGCCCCGAGCCCTAGTGACATATATGATGATTTGGGAGTGGAGGATGCTCAAGGATATAGCAGAGTACGACTTCGATTTTGATATGTATTCTTCTATCATTCAGCTATCGAGTTTGTCGATTCAACCCTCTCTTGTCGCAAGGGTGATCGAGGCTAAGCAGACAGATGAGTCATTACAAGATTATCGAGCAGAGGCAACATCTGAGAGTTAGAAAGATTGACAGATTGGTTCTAATGTTGGACTTCGCTTTAGAGGTTGATTATGTGTCTCAGATATTCCTGAGTTGCACAGAGATCTTATGACCAAGGCACATCGATCACAATTTTCTATTCACTTTAGACCGATGAAGATGTATCGCGATATGAGGAAACAGTATTTTTGGGCAGAGATGAAGTGTCAGATTACCAGTTTTGTGACCGATTTGACACATGCTAGCGTGTTAAGGCCGATCATCAAAGACCTCCTGGTTTGTTGCAGCCGTTGAGCGTCCCGATGTGGAAGTGGGAACACGTATCTATAGATTTTACCATGGGATTTCCAAGGACTCAGCGCGGTCATGTCGTCATCTGGGTTGTCATGGACCGTCTGACTAAGTCGACACATTTTCTTGCGATTCATGATACTTGGCATTCAGATCTGCTAGCCAGTTTATTTTTTATGAGATCGTTAGACTGCATAGTGTTCCTGTCTCGATCGTTTCGGACCGAGACCCGAAGTTCACGTCTCAGTTTTAGGAGATCTTTCAGAGACCTATGGGCACTGATTTGCGGCTCAGCACCGTGTATCATTCGCAAACCAATGGTTAGAACGAGAGGGTTAATCAAATACTTGAGGATATGCTTCGGGCCTGCACGATTGATTTCGGGGGTAGCTAGGATGAGAATCTACGATTGGTTGAGTTTGTATACAACAACAGCTATCAGGCAATCATTGGCATGGCTCCTTTTGAGGCATTATATGGAAGACCGTGCATATCTGCGAGTTGTTGGACCAAAGTTGGAGAGCGGCGTCTTCTAGTTCCCGAGCTTGTGCAGCAGACATCAGAGACTATCGATACCATCAGGCAAAGGATGCACACAGCTTAGAGCTAGTAGAAGAATTTTACTAATCGTCGGCACCGTCCCTTAGAGTTTGATGTGGGGGACCATGTGTATCTCAAGGTCTCACCCATGAAGGGCGTAGTTCGATTTGGAGCGAAGGGCAAGCTTACCCAGAGATTCATTGGACCTTTCAAGATCACTGAGCCCATTGGTGTCGTGGCCTATTGGCTTACCTTACCATCTCAGTTGTTTGGCGTCCACAACATTTTTCGCGTCTCAATGTTGAGGAAGTGTGGGTTAGATGTATCGATTGGCAGCCATTGGAGGTTCGTGAGGATGCTTCTTACATTGAGTAGCCAGTTTGTATCTTTGATCGAAAGGAGCAGGTCCTCCGGACTAAGGTCATTCCCTTGGTGAAGGTTCAATGGGGTCACCATTCTGTTGATGGGATCTCGGGAGTGCGAGGCCGAGATTCGAGAGTGGTATCCTCATTTCTTTGTTGATTGATGATATGTTGTATCTTGTATGTTGTCTCCGATTTTATGTGATGATGTTATGTTTCTTCTTCCTTTTGAGTTATGTCTGTTTACGATGATTGTGTAAATTTTGAGAACAAATTTTTTTATTTGGAGGGGAGAGTTGTAAGACCCGCATTTTATGTCGTACTGTTTCGTTAGCTTCCACGGTCCTCTTAGTCGAGTTCCAACAACCTTCCACCTGTATCCAATGTTTGCGTGCAATCCTAAGTCGAGTCCCGCATACCTAACTTAACTCAACCCAAAACTTGTATCTTAGCGACGGCATCGTCGCCGCGGTTCCAACGCCGTGACTCGCGTACCGAACCGATACCCAAGTCAGAAGATGTAGGCCCGCGTTCATTTTGAGGAAAATGCCGCATATTGCGGACTTCGAGGGAATCTCTAGAACATGTCCCATCAATCAATCTCATCAATCAAGTACACATCACACATCAAGTCAAGTACAAGTAGCCCATACCTACCCTTACCTCTCTCTTACACAAGCAACCCAAAGTCAACTCTCACATCACTTTCATCACTCTGCCCATCACCCATCACACTCATCCCATATCATCCCATCACTTCACACTCTCTCTCATTTCTCAATTCTCTTAAGCAAGAAATTTCACACGTCCAAGCCTTTCCAAGCTCCCTTCCACAATAACAAGTGTGGCCCACTTTCCCACCTTCTGATCTCTCATCTCAACCTTCCAATCACCATCAACCTCCATCAAAGTTAAAGGCAAGGAGCATACAAGCCTAAGGGAGCAAGAAGGAAGTAAATCAGTGGGTGATCTACCGTTGATTCTTATTTTTAGGGCCCACTTGTTGTGGGACCCACTTGATGTACACATTATTTAAGGGAGGGCCCAATAGTAGCGGGGTCCCTCCCCTTCTCGCTTCTTTCTCCCTCTTCCTCTTTCCCTTTCTCTTTCTTTGTGATGTCTTATGGCCACCACAGCGCAAGACAATCTTGACCGTCTGATTGTGAGGCCCACCTGACAACGGACTCATTGAACAACCAAGATGAGGGAAAAATACAAGTATCATATTGATTCAAATTAGGTGGGCCATGTTCATGTGGGACCCACCTTGATGAAATGTAGGCCATGTCCATGTGGGACCCACCACGATGCCTGTGTGTATCCATACCGTCCAGCGTCCATGGTGGCTATCATGGAGCGCGTGTACTGACATGGGTGTGCACTAATAGCTAACAAATATATATATATATATATATATATATATATATATATATATATATATATATATATATATATATATATATATATATATATATATATATATATAATTTTTGAGCTTTGGGGGTGGTCTGCTCATGCAAGCCCCACCTTAATGCAAAAATCAAATCCACACTTTCCATTCTATTTCTCAGCCCACTTTAGGCGTTAAGCCAAAAAATGAAGCCAATCCGATTATCAGGCGGGCCATAGTATAAAAAAATAGAGGTTCTTACCGTTAAAATGCATTTTGAAGTCTTCTATACACCAAAATATCTCGGATATTGGGCTCATTTAGCCTGTAATGAGCCGTAGGATCCAATGGCTGGAGTGGATCTACCTGATGCGGGCCCCACCTATGAAAAATTGGGGAAAATCTATCTTTTTGAAAAAAAAAAACAAAGCAGCAGGTGCTACCGTTGACGTCCTCTGGGCACGCAGCAGCGTCCTACTGCGGTTGACGGCGGGCAGAGACCGTGGGTCCTAGCGTGGGCCCCACCATGTTGTGTATTGAACATCAACATCATGCATCAGATGGCCCCCTTTCAAACGGTGGCCCCCCCTTAAATTAGTCATGTAACTGAACTCAGGTGGCCCACATCACAGGGAACAGTGTCATTGAATGTCTGCCATTGAAACCCTTTTAGGTGTCCCTGAAGTTTGGGACCATTACGAAAGTTGTTTTTCCTCCGCATCCAAGTCTGCGTGACCTTATTAACAGATTGGCTGGAACGTTTACGTTGTGGTGGGCCCCACGTGGGACCCACAGATGTATGTATGTATAGCCACCCCGCCCATGCCACTAGATGGGTGGGATCCACCATAAATGTATGCATTTTATCCATCCGTCCATCTTGACGGTGGTAGCAGGGTCCACCATTGATGGATGTATTCCATCCAACTGTCCACCATTGATGGATGTATTCCATCCAACTGTCCACCCATTTGACGTGTTGGCCACGTGAGTTGACCCCATCATGATATATGTGCTTCTTTCATGCCGCCATCAATGGGCCCCACTACGTCAGCAATCATGTGGGCCCACTACTGTATGTGTTGTATCTAAGCTGCCCATCCATATGGCAACACCTCATTTCATGACTTAAGACTAAAAATAAGACAGACTTATAATCAGGTGGACCACATGATGAAAAATAGTGGGTTTGAACATCCACCATTGAATCCTTGGAAATTTTATTGGTGAAAATCCTTATCACCACCTATATTTGGGTGTGGCCCACCTTGATTTGTATAAGGCCCATTGTTGAGGCCCATTTTGATGTATTCGTACCCCGTTGTTGAGGCTCACATTAATATATATATACACATACATACATACATATATGAGGCCCATGTTGTGAGGCCCATTGTGATGCATGCAACGCCCATGGGTTATGGCCCATTGCAATGTACGTAAGTGCCATTGGTGCGGCCCATTGATACGGCCCACTTGACGAATATAAGGCCCATAGATTAGGCCCATTTGGATGTAGTTGTGGCCCATCTGTTGGGGCCCATCTTGATATATACGAGACCTATGTACATGAGGCCCATTCGATGTATTGGAGGCCCATGGGTCAAGGCCCGATGGGATGTACATGCGGCCCATTATAACGTGATTCCACCATGGTTTATGTGTTGACCTTTACAGCGGGCTATGCCTTGGGAGCAATGATGGTTTGACGTCCACATTGTAAGGATGATGTTAATTAAATGTCCGCATTGTCACTCTCCCTAAGGCCCATTGATGGGCCCATACTTGTAGTGTGTAGGCCGTCTAGGTCCACCTTCGTTATGAATAGAGCCCATCACTATATAATATATTTAGTATAGATTCATGATTCATGATCATACGCATCATATGTATGCTTGATATGAGGAGTGACTAATCATAGCATATGCCCTCGGGCAGATTATTTATAGGCTCCCTGATAAGCGGAGTTGCCCCACATGTACGCGGCACGCGCAGGATTGTTGCATGTCTGATAAGGTGATTCATGCACTTGCAATGTGTGATTGTGATTATTGTATGCCCTAGTGACATCAGGGCCATAGCCTCCACAGACACATCGTGGGTGGTTGGATTGAATACCAAAAATATTGTTTCTAGCATCGGGGTGTCATAGATGTCCTTGGATAAAAAATTTTAAACTCGATGGTACGAGAGGATGACTCCAACGTTGAGACCGAGTGGATACACGAGTGCTCGAGGCCCGTATATCAATAGGCCGCATCTTCCACTGTGTCGTGGTCCGTTGGAAAGGGGTGTGACCTTACCCGCTTGAGTGAGGGAGAAATTTCTAGGTTAAGTTTGACCAGCTTGAGGAATGGGTCCGCTATCGATGAGCCAGGCCCAATTTTGTCAGGCGAATAATGAGGTCTCTTTCACTCTCCCAGTTGTGCGTTCAGATAGGGGTGACATGCTGGCTAGAGTATACTAGACCCCGGTGATTATCCAAAATGAGAACTGTACTGATATTGATGAGCTGTACTAATATGTGGTTTTGAATTGGCACGCTTGAGTTACATCTCGCATCACATGGTCTTGATATGACCGATAGCATTCATTTCCTGCATTGCATAGTCTTAGTACGGCTGATTTGCATTCATGTACTCTTCAGCATGATTCCGCATTACTCTGACCTTGGATTCTGAGCACGCTTATATTGCGCACACACTTACACTACCCTCTAAGCTTTCTATAAGCTTATGCATGATTGATGCGTGCAGGTGATGCCAGGATATAGCCATAACCTTGTTGTAGTTGGAGTGTGTATCCGAGCTTTTGGAGTTTCTGTTACTATCATTATCTTGTATTTCCCTTTATACACACTGTACTCAAAGTTTTTTATCATAGTGAATTTTGTGATGGTGTTCTTGTAGTTATTGTTCATGAATTATGCTTATGGTTATGATCATTAAAAATCAAATTAATGATTAGAAATCCTCTTTGTAGCATCTCAGGATCGGAATCTCGCGTATAGATGCCGGGAGCCGAAAATGGGGTACTACGGAGGCTATCGGGGCTTGATTTGGCGATCAAAAATTTTATGAGCCCAGTATCTGAGTTCGAGGTGTGACAGACCGCCTGACGAAGTCGGCATATTTTCTTACAATTCGTGAGACTTGGCATTCAGACCGGCTCGCCAAGCTGTTTGCTAATGAGATCGTAAGACTTTACGGTGTTCCTGTCTCAATCGTTTCAGACCGAGACCCGAAGTTCACGTCTCAGTTTTGGGGGACCTTTTAGAAAGCAATGGGCACTAATTTGCAATTCAACACCTCCTATCACCCACAAACCAATGGCCAGACTGAGAGGGTCAACCAGATCCTTGAGTATATGCTTCGGGCCTACGCGATTGATTTCGGGCGTAGATGGGATGAGTATCTGCGATTGGCTGAGTTCGCATACAATAACAGCTATCAGGCGACCATTGGCATGACTCCTTTTGAGGTATTATATGACAGACCATGTAGATCTCTGAGTTGTTGGACCGAGGTCAGAGAGTGGCGTCTCCTAGGTCCCGAGCTTGTGCAACAAACATCAGAGGCTATCAATATCATCAAACAAAGGATGCGCACAAATCAGAGCTAGCAGAAGAGTTTTACTAATCATCGGCATTGTCTCTTAGAGTTCAATGTTGGGGACAGAGTTATCTCAAGGTCTCGCCCATGAAGGGCGTGGTTCAATTCAGAGTGAAGGAAAAGCTTTCCTCGAGATTTATAGGACCTTTCAAGATCACTGGGAGCGCTGGTGCCTTGACCTATCAGCTTACCTTACCATCTCAGTTGTCTGGCATCCATAATATTTTTCATGTCTCTATGTTGAGGATGTCTGGATCAGGCGTAGTTCCTATTATCGGTAACCATTAGAGGTTCATAAGGATGCTTCTTACATTGAGCAGCCAGTTCGTATCCTTGATCGGAAGGATCAGGTCCTCCGGACTAAAGTCATCCCCTTGGTGAAGGTTCAACAGGGTCACCATTCTGTTGATGAGGTGTCATAGGAGCACGAGGCCAAGATTCGAGAGCGCTATCCTCATCTCTTTAATGATTGATTGTATGTTGTATCATCTATGTTGTCTGCGATTTTTGTATTACAATGCCTTATTTCCTATTCTATTATGAGTTATGTTTACTTGCAAAGATTGTATAAATTTTGAGGAAGAAATTTTTATTTGGAGGGGAGAGTTGTAAGACCCATACCCTACACCGTACTATTCTGTATGCTTCCGTGGTCCTCCTGGTAGAATTTCGACAACCCTCGACCTGTATCAGACGTTTGCGCGTGATCGTAAGCCGAGTCCCCCATACGGGAGTCGACTAAACCCGAAACTTGAATATTTGTGACCGCGTAATTGTCGCGACTCGCTCACCAATCCGATACCCAAGTCAGAAGATGTGGGCGCAAGTTCATTTCGAAGAAACGTTATGCGTTACGAATTCTGAGAGAATCTCTACAACATATCCCATCAATCAATCAATCAATCAAGTACACTTCATACCATAAGTACAAGCAACCCATCCCTTCCCATTCCTAAAGTCAACTCTCTCTCTCCACCCATCCCTTTCTTACAACCACATCACTCCACCTATCACCCATCACACCTTATCTCATCCCTTTTCACCCATCACTTCTCCCCCTCTCTCTCAGCTTGATCCAAAACTTTTGTGGGCCCCAAAAAAAAGTTTTCAAGGGTAGACATTCAATCACACTATTTCAAATGGTGTGGGCCACCTGAGTCTCAGACGTGGCTGAAACTTGGAGGGGACCCACTTGAGAAGGGGACCCACCATAAGAACGGTTTAGATGGAAAATAAACATCAAGGTGGGGCCCACAGCTGAAACTGTGGGTCTACCTCCGTCCGTCAGTCCTGGCACAAGCGCTGCCTGCGCCTCTCTAGCAGCAGCAGTGTCTACGGCCTTATTTATTATTATTTTTTTTTTTAAATGATTTTTGGAGTTTTTTTAGTGTGGGGCCCGCATTCGTGAAATCCACTCCAACCATTGGATTCCACAGCCCATAACAAGTCTATCAAGACCAATATTGGGACTTTTTTAGCGTGTAAGAAAAATCTAGATAGATTTCAACGGTAATGATACTGTTTTTAAAACTATGGCCCACTAGATACTCAGATCATCCACATTTTTCGGCTCAACTCCTAAAATGAGTTGGGGAAGAGGATGGATAGCTTGGATTGAATACATACATCACTGCGGGGCCTTTACAAGTGGCCCACCCCAAATTTAAAAACAAAACTGATATTTTTATTTCCATCTAGGTAGACGCTGGACGGTTTATTTATTTATTTTTCCTCTTCTATCCGGACACAACACATCTTATGGTGGGCCCCACCTCCAGACGATCCAGGTGGGCCACCATATGCATGAATTATGTGGATAAAACATGCATCAATGTGGGGTCCATTCGAGTGGCCACATGGCCACAACATCTCATACAATAGGAAAAAGAAAGAGAGAGAGAGAGAGAGAGAGAGAGAGAGAGAGAGAGAGTGGGACACGCATGATGGAGGGACCCCGACACTATGGGCCCTCCGTTTTGAGCATCCAATTCATACATCAAGTGGGCCCCATTGCATGTGGACCCATCAAATCAAAGATCTACGGTGGAGATCCTTTCTCCACCCAAATAAAATGGTCTAGATGACCTCTTTCAAACTAGTATTAAACATCATGATGGGGTCCATGGAGAATGGCCCCATCATGAACTGATATTGATGATCAAGATGGGCCATCGACCACATCCTAGGGTCCAAAGTGAGATCCATAACATTGATCAGTAGGCCTCACTTGGTCCATCTTAAAAATATGAAAAACTAGGCTATGAAAGCACCCACCACTTGATCTTCTCGGTCCATTGGAAAGCCACTCTCCTTATGCTTCACTTTGATGGTGGATGATGAGATTTGGATGGCCAGGATGGAAGTTTTTGAGATGGGAAAGTGGGCCACCAACATGCACTCTCTCACATGGAAGAGAGCTTGGATGTGAGTGTTTTTGGTTGCTTGGACTTGTGTGTTGAGAAAGAGAGAGAAGGGGTTGTAAGGAGTGATGGAGTGATGGGAAGTGAGTGATGGGATGATGGACATGTACTTGACATGTATGGGTGTGTAAGAGAGAGAGAGAGAGGGAGAGAGTTGACTTTGGTGATTGCTTGGGGATGGGGTGAAAGGTGATGTGTACTTGACATGAAGTGATTGATGGATTGATGGGTTGATTGATTGATTGATGGATTGATGAGACATGTTGTAGAGATTCTCTTGGGATTGCAACGCGCGATATTTTCTTCGAAATATACGTGACCCACATCTCTTAGTCAGGGTATCGGATTGGTATGCGAGTCGCAGCTTTGGAACCGCAACGACGGTGCGGTCGCAATGATACAAGTCTCAGATTAAGCTGACTCAAATGTATAGGATACGACTTACGGTCGTGCGCAAACTTCGATTACAGGTCACGAATTATCAAAATTTGACGGGAAGGATCGCGGGAGTCGACGGAATAGTACGGACTAGGATACGGGTCTTACAGTTCTCCCCACCTAATAAAAATTTCATCCTCGAAATTTATACTACCATCGCAGCTACGACATAACTCATAAGGGAATAGAAAACATAACATCATATATAATCAAGACATAATACATCATACAATTAAACATCGAAAAGATGGGGATAACGCTCACGAATCACTACCTCGCTCTCCCAAGATACCTCATCCACACTATGATGGCTCCACTGCACCTTCACCAATTGAATGACCTTGGTTCTGAGGACCTGCTCCTTCCGATCGAGGATACGAACTGGCTACTCAATATAAGAAGCGTCCAAATGAACCTCCAACAACTGCCAATCAATAACCGATACGATGTCTGACCCACACTTCCTCAACATAGAAACGTAGAAAACGTTGTGGATGCTAGACAACTACAATGACAAGACAAGCCAATAGGCCACCACGCCAATGTGCCCAGTGATCTCGAAAGGTCCTATGAATCTCAGGGCAAGCTTGCCCTTCATCCTTAAATGAACCACACCCTTCATGGGTGAGACCTTGAGATACACATAGTCCCCAATGGTAAACTCCAAGGGACGTCGTCGACAATCAGCAAAACTCTTCTGTCGACTCTGAGCTGTGCACATCCTCTGCCTGAAGATGTCAATAGCCTCTGACGTCTACAGCACAAGCTCGGGACCTAGGAGACGTCGCTCTCTAACCTCGGTCCAACAACTCAGAGATCTGCACAGTCTGCCATATAATGCCTCAAAAGGAGCCATGTCAATGGTCTCCTAATAGTTACGCGAACTCAGCCAATCGTAGGTGCTCGTCCCAACTACCCGAGAAATCAATCGCGCAGGCCCGAAGCATATCCTCAAGGATCTGGTTGACCCTTTCGGTCTGCCCATCGGTCTGTGGATGATATGTGGTGCTAAGCTACAAATCAGTGCCCACGCTCTCTGAAAGCTCCTCCAAAACTAAGACGTGAACCTCGGATCTCGGTCTGAAACAATCGAGACGGGAACACCGTGCAACCTCACGATCTCATCAACAAACATCTTGGCGAGACGATCCATATGCCAAGTCTCAAGAATCGTAAGAAAATGTGCCGACTTCATCAGATGATCCACAACAACCCAGATGGCGTCATGACCACACTGAGTCCTCGGTAAACCTATGATAAAATCGGTAGATATATGTTCCCACTTTCACATCGAGACCCTCAGCAGCTGCAATAGACCAGGAGGTCTCTGATGATCGGCCTTGACACGCTGGCAGGTGTCACACTCAGCCACAAAACTGGCTATCTGACGCTTCATCCCTGACCAAAAATACTAACGCCTCATATCGCGATACATCTTCGTCGAGCCAGGGTGGATAAAGAAACGAGATCGATGTGCCTCGGTCATAAGATCTTGGCGTAACTCAGGAATATCCGGGACACATAATCGACCTCTAAAGCGAAGTTCACCATCAAAACCAATCTGTCAATTCGTCTGACTCTCAGATGCAACCTCTGCTCGGTAATCCTGTAACGACTCGTCTGTCTGCTGAGCTTCGATCACCCTTGCAACAAGAGAGGGTTGAATCGACATGCTCGATAGCTGAACAATAGATGACTGCAGACTAAACTCAAAGTCATACTCTGTTATATCCTCGAGCATCCTCCACTCCTGAATCATTATATGCGCCACCAGGCCTTGTGGCTGACGGCTGAGGGCATCCGCCACCACATTCCCCTTGTCTGGGTGGTACTGGAGATCAAAATCGTAGTCTTTCAAGAGTTTCATCCAACGCGTCTACCTCATGTTCAGCTCAGACTGAGAGTATAGATACTTCAAGCTCATGTGGTCGGAGAAGAGCTTGAATCTCACCCCATAAAGATAGTGCCTCCACACTTTCAGTGCAAAGACAACCGCTGCCAACTCCAGATCGTACGTGGGGTAGTTCAGCTCATGGACCTTGAGCTGACTAGATGCATAAGCCAACGGATTCCCGTGCTGCATCAAGACAGCACCTAAGCTAACTCGTGAGGCATTGGTAAATACAACAAATCCATCACTCCCAGAGGGAAGAGTGAGGACAGGAGCGGACATGAGGCGGTCCTTCAGCTCCATAAATGCCTGCTCATAAGCGTCGCTTCAAACAAACTCAGAACCCTTTCGGGTCAACCTGGTCAACGGGGCTACAATACGAGAGAATCCCTCAATGAAACGTCGGTAGTAGCCCGCCAAACCAAGGAAACAGTGGATCTCGGATGCATTCGTGGGCTGGTCCCACTGACACATGGCATCAATCTTCGAGGGGTCCACTGCGACACCCTGCCTCATCACTACATGGTCAAGGAACTTCACCTCCTCCTGTCAGAACTCGCACTTCTCCAGCTTCGTATAAAGTTGGTGTGCACGAAGTGTCTGTAATGTAATCTCAAGATGCCACTCAAACTCCTCATGGGTCCTTGAATATATCAGAATGTCGTCGATGAACAGTACAACAAACTGATCAAGATACAGATGGAAGACCTCGTTCATCAACTGTATGAATACTACGGGGGCATTGGCTAGTCCGAAGGACATGACCTGGAACTCAAAATGACCGTAACGTGTCCTGAAGGCTGTCTTCGGGATATCCTCATCTCGAACCCGAACCTGATGATAACCGGACTGCAAGTCTATCTTTGAAAAGAACTGCGCCTCCTGTAGCTAATCAAACAAGTCATCAATCCTAGGGAGTGGGTACTTATTCTTGATCGTGACCTTGTTGAGCTCACGGTAATCTACACAAAGCCTCAACGAGCCATCCTTCTTCTTCACGAAGAGTACCAGCACTCCCCACGGTGAACTGCTCAGACGAATAAAGCCTAGCTCACGCAACTCCTCCAACTGCTTCTGCAGTTCCCGTAACTCCAACGGTGCCATACAATACGGGGCCTTCGAGATAGGCGCGGTACCAGGCACGAGATCATTCTTGAACTCAGTGTGCCGACGAGGTGGTAACCCTGAAATCTCCTGGAACACATCAGGAAAACCATAAACAATAGGCAGCTGGTCAATACTCAAAGCAGCTGACTCCTTTACGGCACACAATAACAGCCAAGAAAGCTGCTCTCCTCTGGGCTCTGTAACAAACTGAAACTCTGGTACACCGGGTATACAGAACGTGACTGTCCTTGCAAAGTAGTCTAATATGGCGTAGTACTCGGCGAGCCAATCCATGCCTAGGATGACATCAAACTTGGACATTGGCAAAGTAAAAAGATCAACCGGCAAAAAGATATCCCCAATCAAAATGGGGCAATATGTGCAAAATTGACCCAACACAGCGGTCTTCCCTAAGGGCGTCGATACTAACAAACCCTCACGGGCAGACTCTAACGGTAAACCGGTCGATCGGTACAAATCATCGGCGACAAATGAATGTGAAGCACCAGAATCAAATAATGCACGTGCAATACATGCAGAAACAGGAAGAGTACCCTCGACGACTCCCCTTGATGACTCAGGGTCCTGCTGGGAGGCATAAAATATACCCTGAGCCTGTTGGGGAGATACAGGTCCCCTCTGAGGTCTCTGCTGCTGCTGTGGTCGCTGTGGGGGCCTAACCTGCTGCCTCTACTGCTACGGGGGAGGTACAGGAAGCTGGTGTTACGGTCGCTGCTACTGTAGTGGCTATCACGGAGGTGGATGTGGTGCCCTCAGCTGCTGCTACAGATGGGGACACTCATGCCTACGATGTCCTGTCTGGCCGCATCCAAAACAAGTACCTGTAAACGGTCCCGAAGATGGTGTTGGGGGTACTGCTAGTGCTTGGAATGCTGGGCAGGTCGTGCGCCGCTGCTATGAACGAGGTTGCTGGTGAGAACTACTAGAGGGTGCCTTCCTCTTATAATCTCCCCTCTGATCACGGGCTCTCTGCACACCAGCCCAATCTGTCTTATATATCAGGGCTCTCTCCACTATCTGCTCAAATGTCGGAAGCATGTGTCTGATCACACGACTCCTGAGGGCAGGACCCAACCCGTTCTCAAAATGACGGGCCTTCCGCCCCTCATCGTCAACAAGATACATCATAAATCTGGATAGTGCGATGAACCGAGACTCATACTGGGACACTGTCATATCTCCCTGGACCAGAGTCTCAAACTCTAGTGCGTGCTGCAGTTACACATGCTCGGAAAAGAACTTTCGGTCAAACCGGTCTATAAAGTCCTCCCAGGTCCACTCAAAATCATCCACTACCGATCGGGCCACAGATGCCCACCAATACTGAGCCTCACCCTGTAGAAGAAATACGGCTAATGGGACTCGCTACTGGGTAGTATATCTCATGGTGTCGAATATCTTCTTCACCTCGGAGCACCATATCTCTGCAGCAGTAGGGTCTGGCTCACCCCGGAAATGCGGAGATCGTGCTGTCAGAAGTCCTTGAGAAGGGCGCTCGCACGCTCCTGCTCAACCTCAGCTGGTGTAATAGTGGGACGCCTGCTCGGCCCCTGAAGAATAGCGGTCATCACCTGTAACATTTGCTGCAGCTGAGTAACACTCACAGGTATGGTCTGATCCGCACCGGTCTCAGGTAAAGGAGTAACATCCTCAGGCTGGATGGAAAAAATATCTGATGGTGGAGCAGGAGTAATAGGTGGTAAAGCGGGAGCCGCAGATGGTGGTACTGGAGTCGCAAGTGGTGGAGCGAGATTCGCTCGGGTTTCTCTTCTAGCCATAATATCCTACAGGAAGGAACAATGGCCTATTAGCCTTAAGAATTCTCGAAGGCATAAATGTTAAGGGTCTATGTCGAAAAATGGCTAAGTCATTCGGACTCGGAACCTATTTATAGTATATATGTGATGTGATCCTCATGTATTCCCAAGTTATGCTCTGATATCAACTTCTGTCATGCCCCAAACTCGGAAATCAGATTCACAGGAATCCCGATTGCCAAATCCGGTGTCGACAGCCTCCGTAGTGCCCCATTCTCAGCTCCTGGTAATCATATGCCAGATTCTGATCCTGGGACCCTTCAAGGAGGATTTTTATAATGATTTTTTTTGTAATGGAGCATAACCACAAGCATAACCAAGTCACAAAATAACATCACCACATATCAACTATATCAAAAACTTTAAATACAATGCGGAAAGAGAAATATAAGATGATCAAAAAGCTCCAAAATGGCCTGATACGCCCTCCTACCTCAGCGCTGCTGTTGTCTAACGACACCTACATGCAACAGTCGTGCATAAGCTTATAAAAGCTTAGAGGGTGGTGTAAGTGTGTGCGTAAGGTAAGTGCCAATGTATATAATATTAGAGTAATGCGAAAGTATGCGGTAAGTCCATGAATACAATCAACCATACCAAAGCTATGTAATGCAAGGCATGAATGCTATTGGCCATACCAAGGCCATGCGATACGAGACATGAATGTCATCAGCCACACCGATGCAATGCAAGGCCTACATAGTCGAATGTCATATGCGAAATGCAATCCAAGAAAGTTAGTACTCATCAAGTACACATATCAGTACAGTTCCTCTCTGAATACCACCGGGGTCTAATACACTTCACGGTGACTACCACCTCCCTAACTGCACAGTCAATCAAGCGGAATAGACCTCACTATCTGCCTGATAAGTAGTCTGTCAATACCTACCCAGCTCGTCGATAGCGGACTCATTTACGAGCTATTCAAACTCAGCCTAGCTTATAGCCCCCTCACTTAGGCGGATAAGGCCATACCCCCTTCCAACTGTCCACGAAATAGTGAGAGACAAGGCCTACTGGTATTCGACACTCGGGCGCTCATGTATCCACTCAGTCTAGACGTTGGAGCATCTCCTGGTACCAAAAAGGTTCTGCGACTTTCACCCAAGAACATCCTAAGTGCCCATAGTACTAGAACCGAGTATTTTCGATATCCGATACGGCCATCCATGATGTACCTATGGAGCCACGGCCCTGATGTTGCTAGGGCGTGTAGTGATCAAGTCACACATATGCGGGATGCATGAATCACGCCGTCAAATCATGCAGCAATCCAGCGCGTACTGCGCGATCATGTGAGCACTGTCTCATAATGAGTCTCGTAAATGGTTTGCCCAATGGCGTATGTTATGATCAGTCACTACTCATATCAAGCATACATATGATGCGTATGGGCATGAGTCATGGGATTATACTAAGCATATTATAAAGTAATGGACTACTCTTACGATGTAGATGAGCCTAGACGGCCTATACATAACTAGTATGGGCTTACCAATGGGCCCTAAGGAGAGATACAATGCGGACATTTAACCAACATTGTACTTACAATGTGGGCGTCAAACCATCATTGCTCCTAAGGCACGGCCAGTCATAAAACATCATTACACAAACCATGGAGGAATCACACATTGCAATGGACCTTAGGTACCTCCCATTAGGCCTTAAATACATTAAATGGGCCATATCATATGGGTCTTCTGGTTATCAAGCAAGTGGGCCGCATTAATGGGCCTGATGTACATTGTAATGGGCTATAACCTGCAGGCCTTAGAGTACATCACAATGGGCCTTAACCCACGGCCTTGGAATACATCAAATTGGGCCTGATCCCATGGGCCTTATATATGTCAAATGGGCCTAATCCCATGGGCCTTATATATGTCAAGTGGGCCTATTCCCATGGGCCTTATATATGTCAAGTGGGCCTATTCCCATGGGCCCTTTATACACATCAAGGTGAGCCTCAATGAATGGCCTCAAATAAATCAACATGGGCCCTATACACATACCAAGGTGGGCCCACTTGAACCATAAATCTGACTCATTTTCAGCTCAAGCCATAATATGAGCTTACAAAATAAATGGACGGTTTGGATGCAACACATGCATCATGGTGGGGGTCCACATAAAGGTCCACCATCATACATACATACATACATACATATATATATATATATATATATATATATATATATATATATATATATATATATAAACACCCACACATGTGAATAGAGTGGATAGAACACATAAATCATGGTGGGTCCCACTGTCCAAACAGTGGACAGTGCGAATGAACACATACATCATAGTGGGCTCCATCGTCCGCTGGATGGTGGGGATACAGCGCATACATCACCGTGTGGACTCCACCGTCCGCCTGGACGGTGGGAGTACAACACATACATCACCGTGGGCTCTCATGTGTGGGGCTCACCATAATGTTTACTTACCATCCAACTTGTTAGTAAGGTCACAAAGACCTGGGTGAGGAGGAAAAACAAAAGCTTGATCCAAAACTTCTGTGGGCCCCAAAAAAAAGTTTTCAAGGGTAGACATTCAATCACACTGTTTCAAATGGTGTGGGCCACCTGAGTCTCAGATGTGGCTGAAACTTGGAGGGGACCCCCTTGAGAAGGGGACCCACCATATGAATGGTTTAGATGGAAAATAAACATTAAGGTGGGGCCCACGGCTGGAGCCATGGGTCTGCCTCCATTCGCCTGTCCTGGCGCAAGCGCTGCCTGCACCTCTCTGGCAGCAGCAGCGTTTGTTGCCTTATTTTTTATTTTAAAAAAAAACATGATTTTCAAAGTTTTTTTAGTGTGGGGCCCGCATTTGTGAAATCCACTCCAACCATTGGATTCCACAGCCCATAACATGTCTATCAAGACCAATATTGGGCCTTTTTCAGCGTGTAAGAAAAATCTGGATAGATTTCAACGGTAATGATACTGTTTTTAAAACTATGGCCCACCAGATACTCAGCTCATCCTCATTTTTCGGCTCAATGCCTAAAATGAGTAGAGGAAGAGGATGGATGGCTTGGATTGAATACATACGTCACTGTGGGGCATTTACAAGTGGCCCACCCCAAATTTAAAAACAAAACTGATATTTTTATTTCCATCCAGGTGATGTCCAGTGTCCAGGGACGCTGGATGGTTTATTTATCTATTTTTCCTCTTCTATCCGGACATAACACATCTTATGGTGGGCCCCACCTTCAGACGATCTAGGTGGGCCACCATACGCATGAATTGTGTGGATAAAACATGCATCAATGTGGGGTCCATCCGAGTGGCCACATGGCCACAACATCTCATACAATAGGAAAGAGAGAGAGAGAGAGAGAGAGAGAGAGAGAGAGAGAGAGAGAGAGAGAGAGAGAGACGGACACGCGTGATGGAGGGACCCCGACACTATGGGCCCTCTGTTTTGAGCATCCAATTCATACATCAAGTGGGCCTCATTGTATGTGGACCCATCAAATCAAAGATCTACGGTGGAGATCCTTTCTCCACCCAAATAAAATGGTCTAGATGACCTCTTTCAAACTAGTATTAAACATCATGATGGGGTCCATGTATAATGGCCCCATCATGGAATGATATTGATGATCAAGATGGGCCATCGGCCACATCCCAGGGTCCAAAGCGAGATCCATACCATTGATCGGTAGGCCTCACTTGGCCCATCTTAAAAATATGAAAAACTAGGCTATGGAAGCACCCACCACTTGATCTTCTTAGTCCATTGGAAAGCCACTCTCCTTATGCTTCACTTTGATGGTGGATGATGAGATTTGGATGGCTAGGATGGAGGTTTGGGGATGGAAAAGTTTGCCACCAACATGCACTCTCTCACATGGAAGAGAGCTTGGACGTGAGTGTTTTTGGTTGCTTGGACTTGTGTGTTGAGAGAGAGAGAGAGAGAGAGAGAGAGAGAGAGAAGGGGTTGTAAGGAGTGATGGAGTGATGGGGTGATGGACATGTACTTGACATTATGGGTGTGTAAGAGAGAGAGAGGGAGAGAGTTAACTTTAGTGGTCGCTTGGGGATAGGGTGAAAGGTGATGTGTACTTGACATGAAGTGATTGATAGATTGATGGGTTGATTGATTAATTGATGGATTGATGGGACATGTTGTAGAGATTCTCTTAAGATTGCAACGCGCGGCGTTTTCTTCGAAATAAACGCTGACCCACATCTCTTAGTCAGGGTATCGGATTGATATGCGAGTCGTGGCGTTGGAACCGCAGCGACGGTGCAGTCACAATGATACAAGTCTCAGATTAAGCCAACTCAAATGTATAGGATACGACTTACGGTAGTGCGCAAACGTCGATTACAGGTCACGGATTGTCGAAATTCAACGGGAAGGATCGCGGGAGTCGACGGAATAGTACGGACTAGGATGCGGGTCTTACATTATATAAAGCAGTAGATTTGAACGTCTACCATTAAACCTTTGGGCTGTCAAGTTTGGACCTATATAATATTTGTGTTTCCTCTGAATCCAGGTCTTTGTGACCTTATGAATAGGGTGGATGGGGAAATAAACCCTATAATGGGGCCCACTAGAATTTAACTGTGGAAAAATCATTATCTCCACTGCTTGTTATTGTATGGTCCAGTTGATCTTTTAATATGATTCATTTTGATTTCATAAAAATAGACGAGTTGGGTTCGGCCCATTCAACTCGGCCCAGTTGATTCAGCCCATTTGGCTAGGCCCATTGCCATATATGAGGCCCGATGTTGAGGCCCACATGAATATATACGAGGCCCATGTGATGCGGCCCATTTGATGTATTTGAACCCCTTAGATCGAGGCCCAACGGAATGTACATAAGACCCATTGCAATGTTCATGGTGGTCATGCCTTGGGAGCAATGATGGTTTGACGTCCACATTGTAAGAGCAATGATGGTTAAATGTCTACATTGTAACTCTCCTAGGGGCCCATTGATAAGCCCATACTTGTAGTGTGTAGGTCATTTAGGTCCTTCTTCATTATGAACAGAACTCATCACCACATAATATTTTTAGTATAGTTCCATGATTCATACTCATACGCCTCATATGTATGCTTGAGATGAGGAGTGACTGATCATAGCATATGCCTTCGAGCAGATTGTTTATGGGCTCCCTGATAGGTGGAGTTTCCCTTCATGAATGTGCGGTAGACGCAAGATTGTTGCATGACTGGTAGTGTGATTCATGCACTTTGCATTTGTATAACATGATTTCAATATACCCTAGCGACATCAAGGCTATGGCCTCCACAGACACATCATGGATGGCAGGATCGGACACTAAAAATATTATTACAAGCATCGGTACGCCATGATGTCCCTGGGTGAAAATTTCTAAACGCGATGGTACCAGAGGATGACTCCAACGTCGAGACCGAGTAGATTCATAAGCGCGCTAGGGCTATTTACAAGTAGGCCTTGTCTCCCACTGTGTCGTGGTATGTTGGAAAGGGGTGTGACCTTACTCGCCTGAGTGAGGGGGCAATTTCTATGTTGAGTTTGACCAACTTCAGGAATAGGTCCACTCTCAACAAGCTGGGCCCGATATTGGTAGGTAGATAGTGAGGTCTCTTCCACTCACCCAGTTGTGCGTTCGGATAGGGGCAGCAAGCTGGCGTAGAGTGTACTAGACCCCGATAATTTTTTAGAATGAGAACTGTACTGATATTTGATGAGCTGTATTGATATATGGATGTGGATGAGGATTGGCATGCTTGAGCTACATCTCGCACCGCATGGTCTTGATATGGCCGATAGCATTCATATCTTGAATCGCATAACCTTAGTATGGCTGATTGCATTTATATACCCATCAGCATGATTTCGCATTACTCTGGCATTGCATTCTAAGAAAGTTCATATTATGCACACACTTACACCACACTCTAAGCTTTCTATAAGCTTATGCATGATTGATGCGTGCAAGTGACGCAAGGACACAGCCATAGCCTCACGCAGTTGAAGTGTATGGTCGAGCTTCTGGAGTTTTTGTTATTTTCATTATCTTGTATTTCTCTTTCATATGTATTGTACTCAAAGTTTTTAATCATAGTAGATTTTGTGATGGTGTTCTTATGGTTATTGTTCATAGGTTATGCTTATGGTTATGCTCATTACGAATCAAATCATGTTTGAAATTCTCTTTGTAGGATCCCAGGATCGAAACCTAGTGTATGGTTGCCCGGAGCCACGAATGGGGTGTTATGGAGGCTATTAGTGCTGGATTCAGCGATCGAAAATTTTTTGAGCTCGATTTTTGAGTTTGGGGCGTGACACTAATGTTGATTATCGAGACCAATTCTGATTGTTGAGGCTAATTGTATAGGCCGATTTCAATTGTCGAGGCCCAATGTGATGTATATGCAGCCCGTATTTAAGACCCATTATAATATGTATTTGGTCCGTGTTTGAGGCCCAATGTGATGTATATGTGTCCCATATTTGAGGCCCATTTTGATATGTATTTGGCCCGTATTTGAGGCCCAATGTGATGTATATGTGGCTCGTATTTGAGGCCCATTGTGATATGTATTCAGCCCGTGTTTAAGGCCCAATGTGATGTATATGAGGCCTATGTGATGAGGCCTATTGTGATGCATTTGAGGGTCATGCGATGAAGCCCATTATGATGTATATTAGGCCCATGTGAGAGGCTCATCATGATTTGTATTAAGCTCATGAGTGAGACCCATGGTGTTATATATTAGGCCCTTGTGTAAGGTCATGGGTCCACTATATGTTAGGCTCTATGTAAGTCATCCCTTGGGGGCAATGTTGGTTAAATTTTCACATTGTCGAGGCTGATTATCGATGCTGATTGTCAAGGCCGACTATCGATGTTGATTATCGGTGCAGGTTATTGATACCGATTATGAGTATGTGACAGCATAACATCACGATACATGCCCATACGCATCATTTACATGTTTGTTATGAGATGTCACTGACCATTACATATTCCATAGTACAGATGGTTTATGGGACTCCCTAATAGGTAGAGTTATCCCTCATGGATGCACGGTATACGCAGGATTGATGCATGATTGAACTGTATGACTCATGCATCTCACATTGTGTGATTATGATTACCATATGCCCTAGTGACATCAGGGTTGTAACCTCCACAGGCATATCGTGGATGGCCAGATGAGACACCGAAAATATGTTATTAGCATCGAGCTGCCAAATATGGCCCCGATTGAAAATTCCTAAACCCTCTTGGTACCAGAGGACGCCCCAACATCAAAACCGAGTGAACATATATGAGCGCATGTGAGCCATATACCAGTAGGTCGCGTCTCCCACTATATCGTGGTCGGTCAGGAGGTGGTGGGGCCTTACCTGCCTGAGGGAGTAGGCAATGTTAGGTTGAGTCTAACTAGCTCGTAAATGTGTCCGTTATCGATGAGTCGGGCCGATATTGGCAGGCGAATAGTGATGTGTCTTCCACTTACCCAATTGTATGCTTAATGGGGCGGCAAGCTGGTGTGGAGTGTACTAAACCCCGGTGATGATCCCAGAGATGTACGGTATTGTTATGTGGACTTATTGAGCACGAGTTGCATACTCATCCATTCATTTATTCACTATCCACTTGGGCTAATAGTGCTCAACTGTTAGTTATGTGTACCTTTGTAATGACCAGGATTTTGGTTGGGGCGCGTGACTAACCTGAGATTAGGAGTTTACCACATTGAGTCTGACTAGCCAAATTTAGGTAAGGGATTGGTTTGGATAGAAGTCATTTGTGATAGACCTCATAGCTTCTGATACTACGTACTATCATCCCGACTTCACACTTCAGCTTGTTCATTCCATTCACACCGTATATTGCATTGCGTCCTCGGCATCTGATATTAGCTTATTATGTTTTTGCATCGCACAGCCTTGATATGGTCATTAGCATTCATGGCATACATTGCATAGCCTTAGTACAACTGATAACACTTATGGACTGACATGTATATTTCTATTTACTCTAATTACTCTGATATTGCTTACTTGGTACTTACCTTATGCACACATTTTCACCACACACTAAGCTTTCTATAAGCTTATATACGATAGATGTGTGCAGGTGGCGTTAGCTCACAACAGCGTTTAGCTTAGAGCATGTAGTGGATCTCTGGAGCTTTGATTTTCGATATATGTATTTCCTTTTCAGCATTATTTTCAAGTGATTATAATAGTGGATATGTGATGATGATGTTGCCTTTGTGATTTGGATAAACATGTGGTTATGCTTCTTACGAGATAAATGTATGTTGAAAAATCGTCCTTGTAGGATCCCAGGATCAAAATTTGGCGTATGGGCGCTGGGAGCCGAGAATGGGGTACTACGGAGGCTATTGGCACCGAATTCGGCGATCGGGATTCCTGTGAGTCCGATCTCCAAGTTTGGGGCTTGACAGAAGTGCAATTTGCTCATAACCCACTATCCATAAGATTGAAATGGTAATATACATATAAAATTTTATGCCATTAAAAACCTTTTTAGGATGATCTTTGACCATAGGCATTTTGAGAGATTTATTAATCCCTAATTTGGACATAAATTAAAACGAGAAATCTATTTGACTAAGACCCAAAGTACAACCCTATAAATAGGAGATTTGAACTTTTTAATCATGATTGATATTCCTTAAACATTTACGTTGATCGGACTACGGAATTACAGGACCATATACTTGCGAAGTATTCATGGCTTGACCCAATTCTCAATCCTGGGTGACTACCAACGGACTCATTGCTTTAACCGAGCAGAAGACTAGGATCCACCAGGACTAAGAATGGATACAACAAGCCTTCTAACGTGGTCAAGTAGATGATCGACATATTAGGTTTAATCCCACTACAATCGTCTCTCAGTGTTGGCCGAACATTGAAAACATATATTTTTACTCTAGATAGGGGGAACAGTCATCATGAATCCAAATCATTTGAAAAATTGTAGTAAACCGCCAAGCTAAAAAGGTTTAAGGGGGGGTAGACTACAATAAGCCAGACTAGCATATTTAGTGGCACCCTACCATGCATATGAACATGAAATCAACAAAACTTAGGTGTACGAAATTAGAATATCTTTACCTATTTACATTAGGCAATTTCGGGGATGAAATTATTTTTAAGGGGGGTATATTGTAACATCCTGAATTTTTTATATTTTGGATTGTCAAAAATCCTTATATATATATATAAAACTGGCCCACGTCGTCACTTACTGACCCTTGATGCTTAAAGTGAGCCTATACATGGGTGGTATTGATAAAGAACCGCACAAATTCGATTAACCAACCGTATGAAGCCAACAAATCTACTTGATCACTTAAACTTCAAGTCTAGCCTCATGAATTATTCATCTAGGGCCCAAATTTAACCCACCTATCACTGACTAATCACAACAATCGTAACCAAATTAAAGAACTACCCAAAGTCAAGTCAGTTATAGGCCGAATCTTAGCTAGCGAACTAGGTCAACCTAATTATCCGCTTAGCCTAAGAACCGATGGTTTAAAGTGATTATGATTGAACCTCCATTTTCGCTAATTACGAATAGGCCACACTATGGACTTAGCTAATCCAGACACTAAACATTATGCACAAACAAATCTCCCTATCCAATTCATTCTAAAAATGCCCCAATTACCTGAATAAGCTCTAAACTACTCATTAGTGAGCCATTAGTTTCGAAATTATAGAATAATGTTCATCTCCCTGGGCTTGACGTCCATCGCGGACGGTGGGCCCAAACGATACCCAAAATCGTACAACTTGGACCATGAAGGTAGTGCTTGAAAGGCATGACTTGGGACTTGAAACCTGAAACTTAAGTGAGTTGGCCCCGCCACTAAAATGGAGAAGTTGTGACTTTTCAACCATTAAATTGCAATCAAACTCGGGCCATGAGTCAGGGATATTTCCCTACTCATATCCATCTAACTGGGGCCCTGATCGATCATCAGTGACCATTGATCGCAAATCAGGACCCCGCGGCTAATCGGGTCATCTGTTTGCCACCAAATTTGAACCAACCACTTATCCGACAATGGAGCACGTACCCCATGAGACAGATGGGCTAGGGGGCCACTAGAATGGCCCCAGGACTTAAAATCAACCCACTAGGGATATGCATGTTGGAATAAGAACTCTTAGGGCCATTTAGATTAAAATTTTAGAATATATAAAGTTTAAAATCCCACTCCCTCACTCCCATACGAATTTTCGCTGTAAGGAGGAGAGAGAGTGGAGAGAGTAGAGAGAGAGGAAGTTCCAAAGGAGCTGGATTTTTGAGAAATTCACTCTCCTACCACAACCCTGCACTGGAACTCATGACTCCACTTCCATAGAGGTGGCTTCTCGGCAATCGGAAGGTATTCTCCTAATTTCTTTTCAAATTTTGGGTGTCTTAAGCCATGCATGCCTTATAACATGCAATTTTATCATCATAAGGCTCCGACACACCAACTCGTGGGACTGGCACCTTGGGAGCGGCTTCGCAAGCAGTCAAACCATTCCTAAGTGCAAATCATGAACTATAAGTGGTTGTTTATCAAATCTAGGTCGAAATTAATGATTATGGGTGTAGAATTTGTTTGCATGTCAGTTGCATGTTTGATAATGGTAGAATTGGAGTGTTGCTTCGAATGATTTCTGATTTGGGGAGAACTTGGGCTCTCAACCACCCAAGATCCTTGCATTGCCTTAATTCCTGTGTATTATGAAATTAAAACATGACACATCCATAAATTCTAAAACAGTTAGGAAAATTCTGTTGCATATCCCCTATACACACGACTAATTACCAACTCTCACTCTATGCATGATTTAATTTCTCTTAAATTGAACTTCTCTACATGTTTATTTAAATTTCCCATATATTTAAGAATCCTTGATCAATCATGATGTCCATGTCTACAATTCACTACTATGTATGCATAAATCCCTCACAACTAGACGTAGGTCGACATCCACTCTAGTATCATTCATTTATACTCTGCTCCCTTGCTGGATTGGCCTGCAATTTCAGAACCTGTATGGGCAGCCCCTCCGGTAGGACCTTCCAAGGGCTAATTTGTCCCAATTAGTAGAATTATGGATAGTCGACAATTGTTAGATTACGCAGGATATTTCTCCTAATGTCGTACGACTCGTAGTTCGTCTAGAGGGGCCAAATTAGCTCAGCAACTAGTTTTCCATGTTCGTTAACCATGTATGTACACGCATGCTTGAGCATAAGACACCCTGCATCCATTTGCACCCACGGATAACCAGCTTGTTACGGCCCACAAGAATTGGGAGTTTAGTGTCATGCCCCAAAACCCAGAAATCAGATTCATTGGAATCCTGATCATCGAATCCGGTGCCGACAGCCTCCGTAGTACCCCATTCTCGGCTCCTTGCGTCCATACGCCAGATTCTGATCCTGAGATCTTATGAGGAGGATTTCTTTTTGTACATTTAACTCGTAATAAGCATAACCACAAGTGTAACACCCGTGAAAAATCCGTACTTGGGCTCGAGTACCAACTCGACCCGAAATTGCGTAGAATTCATTCCTTTAGAAAATATGACTAGGTTAGCTAGTGCAACGTTAGAATAGCTGAGAAATGGTCCCTGATCACTTTAAATACGTTCTACAAGGCCCAAAGCGAGTGGAACCAATGGTGCTATAATGCTCTAAAGCCTCGGATCAAACTCTAAGCCAGTTTATTCTCGGGACCTCCTTGAAACTTTGTATTGGATCTAGACCGCACGTCGAAAGTCCGATACCTACCATCTTAGACCGTTATGACCACTTAGCTGGGCTTGGCAATCGTTTCAAAAATCAAGTCCAACTGACATTCAGAGGCTATTTCATTGAGCTTGGAGTGAAGAGAGTGAGAATAGGGTTAGAATTGGAATTTGAAATTCAAATCTGGCACACGATTTAACGCATCAATATTAAGCGTTCTGACCGTCAGAATACAGCCAAATTACACCCTTGGATCAAGAAAAATATCTATTACATATCACGAGACTTATAGGCCTGATCTTGGTGCGATGACCGTTAAACTGAAACTGGACCGCCACGTGCGATCTGGGAACCCTACCGGTCTGAAAACTGGATGTGTGCTAGATCCAGTATGCATGAGCTTAAGTCCGACCGCATTTGGGCTGGGGACCTTCAGAAATGCTCTTTTGGACCGAAACGGCCCCGATTTGGTTAGGCACTAAGTAAACATTATTTCCAAGCCTATTTTGGGCATGTTTTAGGCTATAAAAGGGGTTGAAACCTCACTCCTCTCTCCCATCCGAATTTGAGGGAAACCCTAACTTGGGAGAGAGAAAAAGGTGAGAGATTGTGAGAGAGAGTGGGAGAGTTCTTCCTGCCACTTGTGCTACGTGTTGCACGTGCTTAAACAACACACCTCTACCGCTTTCCCGGCAATTACACCACGATTCTAAGTAAGCAAATACCCTAAATGGTTGCTGATTTGAGTCTCCTTTGTTTCCATAGCGATGTAGCTTATGGATCTCGTGTATTAGGTTCCCTATTCGCCGTAGACGAAGCGTATATGCTTCGTTTCAATTCACGAGTCTACAAGACATAAGGTGTGGATTTTAGACGCTTTGATTGACGGTTTCCAACGCTTTCAATGTCGTTTAATAGTAGATTATCGACGGCATCGCCGTTTGACATGTACAACATGCTCTCCGTTTCCTGTTTCGTAAATTAACGAAGAATATGAGATTTAGGGCATTTTAGTCATTTGTAGGAAGTACAGTTTACCTTCATATTTTGCTGATGTGATTGACATGGTTTGTTGTCGCATTAGGAAGTTAGGAATACGTGCATAATTAGTTTGGCGAAGAGATTCGCCTAATTGCGCACTTCGGGTCGACATACTATATGTAGACTTAAGTGTGTAGTGTATGTGTTTGTATAAATGCTTGTATTAGTATGTATTGAATTAAATGATGTTATGAGATAGTTTGAGATTGATTTCTCAATTAATATGCTGACCTAAATGATTTCCTACATGTTGACTATATGCATGATTTCATTACATGCATGAAATATCTGTGTTTGAAGATTTACTTAAGTTGAATGTTATAACATGTGTTAACATGCTCACATGACTGTATTTCAATTCCAATACTCTTACAAAATTTGCTGATGTGATTCCATAAGTGTTTGGGACTGGACTTAGTCCAGGCAGTCGGTAACCGAGCGAATTCGTGGCTGACTGGTCTTAGCCACGAGCGACGCGTCGATGAACGCGAGTCGTGTTTGAAGTTGGCGGCAGTGGTTAGGCCACGCGAAGTGTTTTACGCACTTCATGTCGTTCGACTTGAGATGCGATCACGCTAGTCGAGCCCGTCAAGTAACCCGACTGGCTGATGTATGTTCACCTTGTATGAGTCATAACTGCTTGAACCTAGGGTTCTGAACTTACCATTGTAAACCCTGTTAACCATGGTACCTTGATCCACGAAGACTCATGATCCGGGCATGGTGGTATGGGACACCGTGGTCGAGCTGTCGGCCTACGTTGGGGCCACAAACCTCCCCGTAGTGACCAGTGAGCACCTAGTCTCGTGAGCAGATTATGGTGGTATGGGACACTATATTCTAGCTGTCGGCCTACACTGATCAGGCGATGAGTCCTTTGTAGTGACCGCGAGCGTATTCTGAGTCCACGGGAGGCGACGACCCTTCCGTTGCAGTAGAGTACAGTAGGCCTGTATTGATAAGGTGATGGGGAGCGGTGCAACGAGTGCGAGCAACAGCCCTGGCAGCCCTTGCAGTGACCTATGAAATATATATCGTATGAGATTACTAGGAGTGACGACCCTAGACAGGATCTGTGTTGGGATTGATACAAGGGAAGTACCTTAGTTTCCCAATCCTGCTGTTTGAATGGACTAAAAACAACTTGGAAATCATATCACCATAGCATTGCATGTGCCTGGAAGATGTGGAGCACTCTAGGGAGTGTGGCATGCCGCGGTCGTAAGATATTGCCGTATGAGGGAGATCGTCGGTGAGGGCATACATCACGTCATGTCATCTTGCATTAACAACAGTATTAGGATTGTCTGATTTACTGCTTTACTATTATCGCATGATTGAATTGTGAACATGCTAATCTTTGCTCTATGATTCCACTGAGTTGATCACTCACTCCCACGTTACGGGATTGTGTTTGCAACACCCACCAGACCCTGTTGTAGATGCAGGTGAGGCTGAGATCCAGGAGGTGGAGCCAGACTTTGACGAGGACCAGAACGAGTTCTCGTACATGCAGTATCACGATGGCTTCGCGTAGGCGACCTGGATCGATGGGACTTCAGTGGAACTATTTTGGACATTTAATTTTGTTCATGTATATGTATATGAGACTCAGTGATGTATTCATACTTAGAGATAGATGAGATTTACTTTATTTTCCATACAGTGATATATATATATATATATATATATATATATATATATATATATATATATATATATTGTTCAGTCTTCTGCTTGCTTTTATCACTGGATCTGAGGTATGAATTATAGTTTTGGTATACTTTTACTCATGTGAATGCTTTAAATCAAACAACATTGAATCATAATCATTTTTGTTGCATAAGTGACGGTCTGGAACTCGGGAGTTGAGTTTATACACGACCCCCGATTTTCAGGGTGTTACAAGTTGGTATCAGAGCATGAATGAGAGTATACTGGGCCTGGGTTATGGTCTCGCGACGTACTCTGTTGCTTCCTTTGACTTAGGTGGGTGCGAGAAGGGTCTAGAAACATTTCTAGGATCGCAGATTCGCCGTTAGGCAAAGTCTATTAGAATCGATCGCACGATCGAGTCTGTAACGCATCTCGGGTTGCGTAAAGTAACCCGAATAGCTTCTAAGCCGTAGGAAATCAGGTTGAGACATTCTATGAATGATTTTAATCCCGTAAAAGTGAATCCTTGGGCCGTGGGATGATCACGACTCCTGTAATCAATCGCCAGGGCTTAAAAACCCCGTTTCGCCAAAAATCTTCAAAATTCTTCCTCTCACCAGTCAAATATTTATTTATTTCTTATCAAAAACATGTTAGGCATCAAACCTAATGTGAAAATAATATAAAATAATACTTTTACAAAATTTTATAGTGAATAGTAAAATTTCATAAAAAATGGCCATAAGGCCATTCTAGATTCACTTTCTTCAGCAAATAAGGATCTAGATGGACGTACTAGCTCCTTCTACCCCAAATTCATATGCTGCATCATATGGTTTGGTATTCGGGATTACGGAATGGTCCCAGAAAGCCCCGAACACATGTTTGGGCTCACATAGGCCAAAATACCATGAACCAGGGGTCGGACCATATAGATCTGGGGTCCTCGGACCATGGGGGACCGAACCCATCTTACCCCACCGGCCGGATGCACCACCGGTCGGCTATGCCATCGCCGATCCGGCGATGCATCGCCGTACAGGTGGGCCCCTTTGATGTGGTTTTCAGGCGCATGCCCTTAAATCCCAAGTATACCCTCCCCATGTAGGTCCCGTCCCACGAAAACCCCCAAATCACACATCTCCTTCACAAACAGCCCTCCCCATAGCCCCATTTTCATTTTTCAGTAACCACCCCTATATTTCGTGGTCCCAAATCGCCTCTAGATCCCTCCTTGGCCAAAACCGACCATCATTCATCGATCCTTGAGAGTTGGCAACCCTTCCTCTTGAAGATTTCATCATTTGGAGCTCCAAAAACCCCCAAATCGAGCTGAAATCGTGAGGTGCTCCATTCCACTTTTCCATTTCCATTTCTCCTTGAAAATGCATCCTTGGGAAGCTTGAAGCATCCTTCTACGATGCCTAGATTTCTTTTTTCCAGATTGGACAGCCACTTTTCCGCATTTTTACCGTTTTTCATGGCTTTCGCGGAAGCCATTTTAGGCCTTTTATCACTCTCATCCATCATATCTTTGATGGATAAAAGGAAAACCGCAACAGACAAGGCTGGGCCAAGCTGCCCTGCTCAATTGAGAAGACCGCGGGGTAGTGCCGTAAGTTCAAGCGCCGCCGCAGGTCCAGCTGCAGTCCTGGAGTGCCGTACAAAGCGGGATTTGGATCCCCATGCACACCTTGGGCGAGTAATTTTATCAGAGATGCCTCATGGCCAATACACTGATCGCAAAGTGTTATTTGAGACGGACGTGGAAGGGCGACTGTTCGGTGAATTTTTATTATTCGAGCGCATTGAAGCTGCACATTGGGATCCGATCTTTGAAGCTCGCACTCGTGCTAATGTGAGCACCGTTCGTGCCTTCTACGCTAGTATCCAGAGTCCTACCTTGGAGCCATTGCAGTTTAAAATCCCTTTTGGTAGAGATCGGATGGCTACGATTGATGTGCGACTGATTGCGCGACTTCTGAACGTACCTCTAGGTGATGTTCATCCTAGTGAGAAGAATCTGAGGAGTAGACGTGAACGGGATCGCCGCACCAGGTTTCTGTGCGGTAAGTTGGTTCCATGGCAGCCTAATAATAGTCTTAAGGCGACGTACATGTCTGATGATTTGTGCCTGCTGCACCATATCTGCACGTACAATGTGTATCCCAGGTCGACGAATCGCATTGAATGTACACGCCTTATGGTTGATTTCCTGTATCTGGTGGCCCAGGGAGAGAATGTATGCATGGCTACCTTCATCTTACGACAAAAAATCCTCATAGCCAAGTCGAGAAGAACATCCGAATCGCTTCCTTTTGGCCGACTGATTTGCAAGATTGCGCTTGAGTTTTCCTACAGACTTGGGCCAGAATTGCCAGTTTCGATTCATACCATTGATGAGTCGACTATGGTCAAGATGAAGATTGGGTCGCAGTACCGTGAAAACCAACTTGAAGAAGACAGCGAGGATGACTTTGATGATGAAGAAGATCAAAGCGAAGAAGAACCTGGAGCAAAGGTTCAGGAAGAAGCTCAGGAAGAGGCAGAAGAGGAGGCTCAGGATACAGATGAGAGCCCTCCTCCTTCTGCGTAGGCTACTATTGACGATCATATTGCTCGGATGGAGGAGAGTCAGACCGCTTTGCGAAGGGAAGTTCAAGAACTTCGCGCAGAAGTCACGGATGCCAAGGCCGTTATAAAGAAAAAATTAGGCAAGGTGACTCGCACCTTGAAGGCGATCCTGTGTTGCTTACTGGATAAGGGTGCTCCTCCTCCGTCCCCAGACTCAGATTAGCGATGCGACCTTTGATATAGTTGTCAGTAGTTAGTCATTTCCTGCTTTATGAGTGTAAGCCTGTTAGGGCTAGTGCTTTGCTTATGTTGCTGTTACAATTTTAACTATCTTAGTTCCCATGTATTTCTCATCGTGATGCTTGTAAGGATATATCCCTTGTATTGTGACAATTTTGATTAAATGAAATGCATGGAATGCCTTTGACTCCTTGTGTAAATGATTGCGGTGTAATTGTGCTATTAAGACTGACAAGGTTGCACCCTATTTTGAATATAGGGAATGCCGCCTAAGGCTACGCGGAGCACGGTTCGGCTTGCACTGACTGAGCATATGGATCAGACTCCTTCGCAGTCTGACACTCATGCGGACCCTGCTTTGGGCCCGATTCCTGAGGCAGTTCGATCGTCTCAGCCTGCCGCTGGTCCTACAGTTGGACCACCGCCATTTACACCGTCAGTCAGAGAGCCATATCGTGCATCTACTTCGACACAGCATCCGCCACAGCCTGCTCCACCTCCTGACAGATTTGAGTAGATGTTGGCTATGATGCAGCAGCAGCAGTAGCTTCTGACTACCATCGTAGGGACATTGCACAGGGTGGGAGTGTGGCTCCACTTGCACCACCTGCGCATCCAGCTGTGGATGCTTATACATACGCCCAGGATGAGGGCATGGCTCATCCTGCGCCGCCTGCTTACCATGCGGGGAATCCCGCCGATACACGGGGCCTATTAGAGCGATTTCAGCGCTTATGGCCTCCCACTTTCACGGGTTCTCATAGACCCGAGGAGGCTGAGTACTGGCTCGACCGTGTGTCGAAGATTTTACGGATGCTTCATTGCATAGAGGCCGAGCAGGTAGAGCTGGCTACATTTCTATTTGAGCGTAAGGCCAGCCTGTGGTGGGATAGCGTACTGCGGACCGTTGCCGCCGACTATGTATGGACGTGGGCAGCGTTTGAGTTTCGCTTCTATGAGAAGTATTATCCCCAGACTTACAGGCACGATAGGGAGAATGAGTTTCTCCGTCTCAGACAGGCAGCTATGACAGTTACAGAGTATGAGCATCGGTTCACGGAGTTGGGAAGATACGTCCCGACGATTTTGGCTGATGAGTAGATGCGCATACGGCGCTTTCTGGAGGGTTTGCGACTGGATATTCGGTCGAAGATGTGTTGTTTGACCATTCCTTCTTATGCGGAGTTGATTCACATATCCATGCGGGCAGAGCAGGATGTGGATCGACTTGCGCGATCTCATGACCCTGTTGCTTCTAGGCCACGACCAGACTTGCCAGATAGGCTCCTCGCGGGCAAGAGGCCTCGTATTGATCCTCCTACTAGGACTACAGCGCCTGTACCACCGTTTCGGTGCCCTGATTTGACATGTACATACTGTGGGAGGACAGGCCACTTGGCGCAGAGCTGTTTCTCTCGGATGCAGGACAACGGGTTCTCGCCACCGCAGAAGATTGACCGTGCTCGTTCACAGGCGATATCAGCACCGCCTCTACGGTTAGCTCCTGCGCACCCTTCTTTTAGACCTCCGGTATCGTAGATCAGACAGCCTCCACGGCCCTTGACACAGCGGCCGAACCTGCCACAGCAGGCTCGGGTTCATGCATTGACAGCTGAGGCAGCTGCGACACCGACCCTTCAGCATTCAGCCTTCGAGGTCACAGCCCATATTGGAGATACTCCTATTCTTGTGATGGTGGACACTGGTTCCATGATTTCTTTGATATCACGCGCTGTAGTCAGGCGTCTTGGGTTACGGACTATCACTATGGATAGCGTGTGGGTCTTTGCAACTCATGGGGATTATTCGGATGTTACCTAGATGTGTGAGGGTTGTTTAGTTGATCTAGGAGGCAGGACGATGGCTCTTGATCTTGTCGTCGATCCCTCGCTCGTTTATCTCTACGTCATTCTTGGCATGGACTGGTTGACTGCTGGGAGGGCCGAGATTGACTGCGAGGCTCGTATGGTGACGGTGTACGAGCCTGAGGGCACGCCTTTCACATTTTCTGTGCGGGTAAATCTCCCTTTCCGCATACTTAGTTACGCCACTTTATTGCGCCACGCTGGTGCCCAGGTACTTGAGCATGTGCCAGTCGTTTCCGAGTTCGGGGATCTGTTCAGGAAGATCCCTGGTTTGCCACCCCAACGTGAGATCGATTTCACTATCGATCTCGTTCCTGGTTCTATGCCCGTCTCACTGCCGACGTATCGCATGGCACCGTGTGAGATGGAGGAGTTGAGGACGCAGATTGATGGTCTGATAGAGCTTGGCCTTATACGGCCTAGTGTGTCTCCTTGGGGAGCACCAGTCCTATTCCTGAGGAAGAAGGACGGTTCGATGCAATTGTGTATTGATTATCGCAGGCTGAACCAGGTTACGGTGAAGAATAAGTATCCTTTACCCAGGATCGATGACTTGTTTGATCAGTTGAGAGGAGCGCAGTACTTCTCGAAGATTAATCTTCAGTTAGGATATCATCAATTGCACATCAGGGATGAGGACGTGCAGAAGACAGCATTCAGGACCAGTTTTGGACACTACGAGTTCCTCGTGATGTCGTTCGGTCTTACGAACGCACCAGCCGTGTTCATGATTCTGATGAACCGGGTATTTCGGCCTTTCCTCTATCGATTCGTCGTTGTCTTCATTGACGACATTTTGGTGTACTCTAGGAGTCGAGAGGAGCATGAGGAGCACTTACGCTTGGTCCTGGATACGCTCAAACAGCATCAGTTGTTCGCATAGTACAAGAAGTGCGACTTCTAGAAGCAGGAGGTGAAGTTTCTGGGACACGTGGTGTCCAAGGATGGCATGGCAGTTGACCTGTCTAAGGTAGCTGCGGTGCAGGACTGGGAGCAGCCTAGTTCTGTCACTGAGGTGAGGAGTTTCTTGGGTCTCGCTGGCTACTATCGGCGCTTCATTCAGGACTTCTCGAAGATCGCGAGACCCTTATCTCAGTTGACACGGAAGGACGTGAAGTTCGCCTGGAATGACAAGGCGGAGTCAGATTTTCAGGAGCTGAAGGACAGACTTACGTCCGCCCCTGTGCTAGTATTGCTAGAGCAAGGGGTTAGATACACTATATATACTGACGCGTCTAGCGTTGGTTTGGGTTGTGTCCTTATGCAGAGGGACAGGGTAATTTCGTATGCCTCAAGACAATTAAGGAAGCATGAGGAGAATTACCCTACACACGACCTAGAGTTGGCAGCCGTTATATTCGCACTGAGACTTTGGAGACATTACCTCTACGGAGAGGAGTTCGAGCTCTTTTGTGACTACAAGAGCCTCAAGTACATATTCACGCAGCGAGACTTGAATATGAGGCAGCGGCGATGGATGGAGACGTTGAAGGACTTCAAGTTTGAAGTCTCTTACCATCCTGGGGAGGTGAACCTTGTGGCTGATGCGTTGAGCCGCAAGAAGGCAATAGAGTTTGCGGCTCCGCTGATGGTTGGCGAGTGGGATATGGTTGAGTTTTTACGAGACTTTGAGCAGAAACTCACCGTAGAGGAGCCGTTTGAGTTCATCGCACATGTACAGGTGCGATCTCAGATCGATGACCGAGTCATCGAGACGCAGAGGGACGATGCGCATCTTACTGAGCTTCGAGAGCAGGCCAGTGACGATGCTGACGCCGACTGGCGAGTTGGTATGGATGGGGGCTTACGTTATCGTGGCCGCCTATGCGTCCCAGATGTCCCTGACTTGAGACGAGAGATTCTCGAGGTTGCGCATTCTACTAGATTCGCGATGCATCCAGGCAGCACAAAGATGTATCGTGACGTGAAGAGGACGTATTGGTGGGAAGGTATGAAGACCCACATAGCTGAGTTCGTGTCCCGTTGTCTCACTTGTCAGCAGGTGAAGGCAGAGCATTGCCGACCACCTGAACTTTTGCAGCCTATGCCGATCGCAGAGTGGAAGTGGGATTTAATTTCCATGGACTTCATTTCTGGGTTGCCGAAGACGAGGAAGGGACATGATTCCATTTGGGTGATCGTCGACCGTCTGACGAAGTCGGCGCACTTCCTACCGATCAGAGTTACGAACTCTGCAGACGAGCTGGATAGATTGTACATCAGAGAGATTGTGCGTCTGCATGGAGTTTCGCTGGAGATCGTGTCGGACAGAGACACGCGGTTCACTTCCATTTTCTGGACTCGCATTCAGGAGGCTATGGGTGTGAAGTTGAAGTTCAGTACTGCCTTCCACCCACAGACAGACGGACAGACAGAGTGGGTGAACCAGATCTTGGAGGACATGTTGAGAGCTTGCGCATTGGACTTCAAGGACAGTTGGGATGATTGTCTTGCATATGCGGAGTTTGCATACAACAACAGCTTTCAGGCGAGTATCGGGATGGCACCTTATGAGGCGCTGTATGGGCAACCTTGTCGCGCACCGCATTGCTGGCTAGAGGTCGGTGAGCGTAGCTTGATTGGCCCAGAGTTAGTGCAGGCGACGTCAGAGAAGATTGATATTATTCGACGTCGGCTCCTTACAGCGCAGAGCAGACAGAAGAGTTACGTCGATACGAAACGGAGGCCACTAGAGTTCACAGTTGGGGATCATGTGTTTTTACGAGTTTTCCCTATGAAGGGAGTCCTTCGGTTCGAGAAGAAGGGGAAGCTGGCACCGCGATTCATTGGTCCATTCCAGATCCTCGATCGTGTGGGAGCGGTGCCTTACCGATTGGCTTTACCCACGCCTCTCGCGAGCGTTCACAACGTATTTCATGTTTCTATGCTGAAGAAGTACGTTGCTGATCCTTCCCATATCATCAGATGGGAGCAGGTGCAGTTAGGAGAGAATGTTACTTATATCCTACGACCGACACGTATCCTAGACAGGAAGGAGCAGGTACTGCGTAGCAAGGTGATTCCCTTTGTGAAGGTATTGTGGACGCATCACTCTGAGGAGGAGGCTACCTAGGAGACAGAAGCCGAGATCAGAAAGAACTACCCATAGCTTCTCGAGGAGTACGAAAAGGTACAAAATTTCAAGGATGAAATTATTTGTTAAGGGGGGTAGATTGTAACGCCCGTGAAAAATTCGTACTTGGGCTCGAGTACCAACTCGACCCGAAATTGCGTAGAATTCATTCCTTTAGAAAATATGACTAGGTTAGCTAGTGCAACGTTAGAATAGCTGGGAAATGGTCCTTGATCACTTTAAATACGTTCTACAAGGCCCAAAGCGAGTGGAACCAATGGTGCTATAATGCTCTAAAGCCTCGGATCAAACTCTAAGCCGGTTTATTCTCGGGACCTCCTTGAAACTTTGTATTGGATCTAGACCGCGCGTCGAAAGTCCGATACCTACCATCTTAGACCGTTATGACCACTTAGCTGGGCTTGGCAATCGTTTCGAAAATCAAGTCCAACTAACATTCAGAGGCTATTTCATTGAGCCTGGAGTGAAGAGAGTGAGAATAGGGTTAGAATTGGAATTTAAAATTCAAATCTGGCACACGATTTGACGCATCAGTATTAAGCGTTCTGACCGTTAGAATACAGCCAAATTACACCCTTGGATCAGGAAAAATATCTATTACATATCACGAGACTTATAGGCCTGATCTTGGTGCGATGAACGTTAAACTGAAACTGGACCGCCACGTGCGATCTGGGAACCCTACTGGTCTGAAAACTGGATGTGTGCTAGATCCAGTATGCATGAGCTTAAGTCCGACCGCATTTGGCCTGGGGACCTTCAGAAATGCTCTTTTGGACCGAAATGGCCCTGATTTGGTTAGGCACCAAGTAAACATTGTTCCCAAGCCTATTTTGGGCATGTTTTAGGCTATAAAAGGGGTTGAAACCCTCACTCCTCTCTCCCATCCGAATTTGAGAGAAATCCTAACTTGGGAGAGAGAAAAAGGTGAGAGATTGTGAGAGAGAGTGGGAGAGTTCTTCCTGCCACTTGTGCTACGTGTTGCACATGCTTAAGCAACACACCTCTACCGCTTTCTTGGCGATTACACCACGATTCTAGGTAAGCAAATACCCTAAATGGTTGCTGATTTGAGTCTCCTTTGTTTCCATAGCGATGTAGCTTATGGATCTCGTGTATTAGGTTCCCTATTCACCGTAGACGAAGCGTATACGCTCCGTTTCAATTCACGAGTCTACAAGACATAAGGTGTGGATTTTAGACACTTTGATTGACGGTTTCCAACGCTTTCAATGTCGTTTAATAGTAGATTATTGACGGCATCGCCGTTTGACATGTACAACATGCTCTCCGTTTCCTGTTTCGTAAATTAACGAAGAATATGAGATTTAGGGCATTTTAGTCATTTGTAGGAAGTACAGTTTATATTCATATTTTGCTGATGTGATTGACATGGTTTGTTGTCACATTAGGAAGTTAGGAATACGTGCATAATTAGTTTGGCGAAGAGATTCGCCTAATTGCGCACTTCGGGTCGACATACTATATGTAGACTTAAGTGTGTAGTGTATGTGTTTGTATAAATGCTTGTATTAGTATGTATTGAATTAAATGATGTTATGAGATAGTTTGAGATTGATTTCTCAATTAATATGCTGACCTAAATGATTTCCTACATGTTGACTATATGCATGATTTCATTACATGCATGAAATATCTGTGTTTGAAGATTTACTTAAGTTGAATGTTATAACATGTGTTAACATGCTCACATGACTGTATTTCAATTCCAATAATCTTACATAATTTGCTGATGTGATTCCATAAGTGTTTGGGACTAGACTTAGTCCAGGCAGTCGGTAACCGAGCGAATTCGTGTCTGACTGGTCTTAGCCACGAGCGACGCGTCGATGAACGCGAGTCGTGTTTGAAGTTGGGGGTAGTGGTTAGGCCACGCGAAGTATTTTACGCACTTCATGTCGTTCGACTTGAGATGCGATCGCGCTAGTCAAGCCCGTCAAGTAACCCGACTGGCCGATGTATGTTCACCTTGTATGAGTCATAACTGCTTGAACCTAGGGTACTGAACTTACCATTGTAAACCCTGTTAACCATGGTACCTTGATCCACGAAGACTCATGAGCCGGGCATGGTGGTATGGGACACCGTGGTCGAGCTGTCGGCCTACGATGGGGCCACAAACCTCCCCGTAGTGACTAGTAAGCACCTAGTCTCGTGAGCAGATTATGGTGGTATGGGACACTATATTCTAGCTGTCGGCCTACACTGATCAGGCGACGAGTCCTTTGTAGTGACCGCGAGCGTATTCTGAGTCCACGGGAGGCGACGACCCTTCCGTTGCAGTAGAGTACAATAGGCCTGTATTGATAAGGTGATGGGGGAGCGGTGCAACGAGTGCGAGCAACAGTCCTGGCAGCCCTTGCAGTGACCTACGAAATATACATCGTATGAGATTACTAGGAGTGACGACCCTAGACAGGATCTGTGTTGGGATTGATACAAGGGAAGTACCTTAGTTTTCCAATCCTGCTGTTTGAATGGACTAAAAACAACTTGGAAATCATATCACCATAGCATTGCATGTGCCTGGAAGATGTGGAGCACTCTAGGGAGTGTGGCATGCCGCGGTCGTAAGATGTTACCGTATGAGGGAGATCGTCGGTGAGGGCATACATCACGTCATGTCATCTTGCATTAACAACAGTATTAGGATTGTCTGATTTACTGCTTTACTATTATCACATGATTGAATTATGAACATGCTAATCTTTGCTCTATGATTCCACTGAGTTGATCACTCACTCCCACGTTACGGGATTGTGTTTGCAACACCCACCAGACCCTGTTGTAGATGCAGGTGAGGCTGAGATCTAGGAGGTGGAGCCAGACTTTGACGAGGACCAGGACGAGTTCTCATACATGCAGTATCACGATGGCTTCGCATAGGCGACCTGGATCGATGGGACTTCAGTGGGACTGTTTTGGATATTTAATTTTGTTCATGTATATGTATATGAGACTCAGTGATGTATTCATACTTAGAGACAGATGAGATTTACTTTGTTTTCCATACAGTGATATATATATATTGTTCAGTCTTCCGCTTGCTTTTATCACTGGATCTGATGTATGAATTACAGTTTTGGTATACTTTTACTCATGTAAATGCTTTAAATTAGACAACATTGAATTATAATCATTTTTGTTGCATAAGTGACGGTCTGGAACTCGGGAGTTAAGTTTATACATGACCCCCGATTTTCAGGGTGTTACAACAAGTATACCCAAATCACAGAGGCAACATCATCATCACATATCCACTAATATAAACATTTGAATACAATGCTGAAAGAAATATATATATATATATATATATATATATATATATGTAAAAATTAAGGCTCCAGAAGTTAGCTACATGCTCCAAGCTCCACGCTACAGCAACCTAACATCACCTGCACGCATCTATCGTGCATAAGCTTATAGAAAGCTTAGAAGGTGGTGTAAGTGTGTGCACAAGGTAAGTGTCAAGTATTCAATACAATGTCATAATCATACAATACCGAAAATACTGGTAATCCATAAATCGTTCAATATCAGAATAAGCAGAAATATTGACAAGATCATGAGTTATTAGAGTAAACAAAAATACTGATAAGATCATAAATCATATGATAACAGATTAAGAGAAAATACTGACAAGATCATGAGTTATCAGAGTAAGTAGAAATACTGATAAGATCATAAATCATACGATAACAGATTAAGCAAAAATACTGACAAGTCCATGAGTCATACAATATCAGAGTACGCAATCCAGATCAGCTATGCAAATGAGGAATCATAAAGAACTAATTAACAAATGTCGAGGATGCAATGCAATATACAATTCCTGATGAGTTCACAAATACGTCAACCGTATCTAGACCATATAAATGCAGAAACACAATAATCCAAAATGTCATATGCCGCGGATGTCATACAATATGCAGTGCGAATGGAATGACCATGCTGGAGTGTGAAGTTAGGATGATAGTACATAATAACGCAGGCTACGGGGTCCATCACAAGGGACTTCTATCCAAACTAGTCTCATACCTAATTTGAATAGTCAGACTCAATGTTGTAAATTCTTGATCTCAGGTTAGTCACACACCCCAACTAAAATCCTGGCCATTACGAAGGTACATGCAACAAATAGTTATGCACCACCTGCCCGAGTGGATAGTGAATGAATGAATGAATGAGTATGCAACTCCTGCTCAATAAGTCCATACATCAGTACTGTTCATCTAAGGGATCATCACTGGGATTTAATACACTCTAAATGACACTGCCCCTCTCCCAGCAGTACAGTCCAAGTGAGCGTAAGAAATCTCACTATCCGCCTGGCCAATGGTCTGTCAATACTTATCCGGCACATCGATAGCGAACCCATTTACGAGCTAGTCAAACTCAGATTAGTTATGCCCTCAACCCTCAGGTGGGTAAGGTCACACCCCCTTCCAACCGACCATGACACAGTGGGAGACGTGGCCTCCTAGTATTCAGCACTTGGGCGCTCATGTATCCACTCGGTCTTGACACTGGGGCGTCCTCTGGTACTAAGAGGGTTTAGGAATTTTCACCCAGAGCCATCTATGGCAGCCCAATGTTAATAAGAGATTTTTGGGGTCCCATTTGGTCATCCACGATATGCTTGTGGAGGTTACAACCCTGATGTCGCTATGGCGTGCAGTAATCATAACACATAATGCAAGATGCATGAGTCATACAAGCCAGTAATGCATAAATCCCGAGCATACCGTACACTCATGTGAGACAATCTATCAGGAGTCTCATGACAACCGGCACTATGGCATATGCAATGGTCAATATACCTCATAACAAACATGTAGATGATGCGTATGGGCATGTATCATGATGATATGCTATCAGATACTCATAATCAGTGTCAATAACCGTCATCGACAATCGACCTCACAATGCGGACATTTAACTCACATACCTTACATAGGCCTCAAATGCATCAAGCCGAAGCCAAATACTCATCAGAATGGGCCTAGAATATGGGTTGCATATACATCACAATGAGCCTCGACAATCGGAGTCGACCTCGATAATCGGCAATCAGAATCGGCCTCAACCTCGATAATCAAAATCAATAACTGGCAGTCGAAATCGACCTTGACACAAGGCAGGGTCCATAGATGGATGGCCGATGATGGATCAAGAAATGTCAACGAGGCCCAAGCGTTTGGGTTAACCCACTAGAGAACGATGAGAATGAGCCTATCCAAGCCTAAGGGAAGGTTACAATGTGGACATCCAACCATCATTGCCCATCAATGTGGCCATTTAACCAACATTACTCCCAAGGAGTGGCCCATACAAGGGATTTATACACAACTTAACGTGCCATACATACATCGCACTGGGCCTCAACCATGGGCCTTGAATACATCACAATGGGCCTTGCCAAATGGGTCAGAAATACATCACAATGGGCCTTACCAAATGGGTCGAAAATACATCACAATGGGTCACATCACATGGGCCTTAAAGATATCACAATGGGCTTCTACCCATGAGTTCCAAATACGTTACATCGGGGCTCATCAAATGGGCCCCAAATACATTAAAGGGGTCGTAACCCATAGGCCTCGATATACATCAAGTGGGCCATATCACATGGTCCGCACTAATGGGCCAATATACATCAAGTGGGCAGTATCAATGGGTCGGTCCCATATACAACAAGTGGGCTGCACTAATGGGCCTCATGTACATCACAATGGGCTACATTACATCAAGGTGGGCCCCATAGATGGGCTACAAATACATCAAAGCAGACCTCATACAATAGGTGGGCCTCATATATATCAAGTGGTCCTGATGGGGCAGCCTAAGGTTTAACAAAACAAGTGGACGGCATGGTTGAAACACATTCATCATGGTGCACCCCACAACACACACAGGTGGGCCTCATCCCAGAAAAATGGATGGATAGCATGGTAGACTCAAGCATCAAGGTGGGCCACTGCACAGATTGCATGGATCCAATACTGCATCATAGTACAAATAACAGTGGTGATAGTGATCAAAAGATCAGTTGGACCACATCACAAATAGCAGTGGAGACAATGATTTCCACTGTACAAAATCGCATAAGGGCCATCATGTAACACCCTGAAAATCGGGGGTCGTGTATAAACTCAACTCCCGAGTTCCAGACCGTCACTTATGCAACAAAAATGGTTATGATTCAATGTTGTCTGATTTAAAGCATTCACATGAGTAAAAGTATACCAAAACTGCAATTCATACTTCAGATCCAGTGATAAAAGCAAGCGGAAGACTAAACAAGATATATATCACTGTATGGAAAAACAAAGTAATCTCAACTGTCTCCAAAGTATGACTACATCTCTGAGTCTCATATACATGTACATAACAAAAGAATAATGTTCAAAAAGAAAAGTCCCACTGATGTCCCCTCGATCCAGGTCACCTACGGGAAGCCGTCATGATACTGCATATACGAGAACTCATCCTGGTCCTCGTCATCATCTAGCTCCACCTCCTGGATCTCATCGTCACCTGCAACTACAACAGGGTCTGGTGGGTGTTGCAAACACCATCCCGTAACGTGGGAATGAGTGATCAACTCAGTGGAATCATAGAGCAAAGATTAGCATGTTCACAATTCAATCACGCGATAATAGTAAAGCAGTAAATCAGACAAGTCCTAAAACTGTTGTTAATGCAAGATGATATGACGTGATGTATGCCCTCACCGACGATCACCCTCATACGGCAACATCTTACGACCGCGGCATGCCACACTCCCTAGAGTGCTCCACATCTTCCAGGCACATGCAATGCTATGGTGATATGATTACCAAGTTATTATTAGTCCATTCAAACAGCAGGATTGGGAAACTAAGGTACCTCCCTTGTATCAATCCCAACACGGATCCTGTCTAGGGTCGTCACTCCTAGTAATCTCATACGATGTACATTTCGTAGGTCACTGCAAGGGCTGCCAGGGCTGTTGCTCGCACTCGTTGCACCGCTCCCCCATCACCTTATCAATACAGGCCTACTGTACTCTACTGCACGGAAGGGTCGTCGCCTCCCGTGAACTCAGAATACGCTCGCGGTCACTACAAAGGGCTCGTCGCCTGATCAGTGTAGGCCGACAGCTAGAATATAGTGTCCCATACCACCATAATCTGCTCACGAGTCAAGGTGCTCATTGGTCACTACGGGGAGGTTTGTGGCCCCAGCGTAGGCCGACAGCTCGACCACGGTGTCCCATACCACCATGCCCGGCTCATGAGTCTTCGTGGATCAAGGTACCACGGTTAATAGGGTTTACAATGGTAAGTTCAGTACCCTAGGTTCAAGCAGTTATGATACATACAAGGTGAACAAGCATCGGCCAGTCGGGTTACTTGACGGGCTCGACTAGCGCGATCGCATCTCGAATTGAACGACATGAAGTGCGTAAAACACTTCGCGTGGCCTAACCACTGCCGCCAACTCTCAACACGAATCACATTCATCGACGCGTCGTTCGTGGCTATGACCAGTCAGCCACGAATTCGCTCGGTTACCGACTGCCTGGACTAAGTCAAGTCCCACACATCTATGGAATTACTATACAAGGTATTGGAATTGAAATACATCATGTGAGCATGTTAACACATGTTATAACTTTCAACTTAAGCAAATCTTCAAGGCATACTTCCCATGCATATTCAACTTAAGCAAATCCTCAAGCACATACATTCCATGCATGTAATGAAATCATGCATTTTGTCAACATGTAGAAAATCATTTAGGTCGGCATAATAATTGAAAAATCAATCACAAAGTATCAAATAACATCATTTAGTTCAATACATACTAATACAAGCATTTATACAAACACATGCACTACACACTTAGGTCTACATATAGCATGTCGACCCAAAGTGTGCAACTAGGCGAATCTCTTCGCCAAACTAATTATGCACGCATTCCTAACTTCCTAATGCGACAACAAACCATGTCAATCACATCAGCAAAATATGAATGCAAACAGTACTTCCTACAAATGACTAAAATGCCCTAAATCTCATATTCTTCGTTAGCTTACGAAACGGGAAACGGAGAGCATTTTGTACATGTCAAACGGCGATGCCGTCAAGAATCTACTATTAAACGACATTGAAAGCATTGGGAACCGTCAATCCAAGCGTCTAAAATCCTCACCTAGTGTCTTGTAGACTCGGGAATTGAAGCGGAGTGTATATGCTTCGTCTACGGCGAGTAAGGAGCCTAATACATAAGATCCATAAGCTACATCGCCATGGAAACAAGAAAAACTCAAATCACCAACTATTTAGGGTTTTTACTTACCTAGGATTGCGGTGGAATCGCCGGGAAAGCGGTAGAGAAGTGTCGCTTAAGCACGTGCAACACGTAGCACAAGTGGCGGGAAGAACTCTCCCACTCTCTCACAATCTCTCACTCTTTTTCTCTCCCCCAAGCTAGGGCTTCTCTCAAATTCGGATGGGAGAGAGGAGTGAGGGTTTCAACCCCTTTTATAGCCTAAAACATTCCCAAAATAGGCTTGGGAACAATGTTTACTTGGTGCCTAACCAAATCGGGGCCGTTTCGGTCCAAAAGGGCACTTCTGGAGGTCCCCAGGCCAGATGCGGTCGGACTTAAGCTCATGCATACTAGATCTAGCATACATCCAGTTTTCAGACCGGTTGGGTTCCCAGATCGCACGTGGCGGCCCAGTTTCAGTTTAACGGTCACCGCATCAAGATCAGGCCTATAAGTCCCGTGATATATAATAGATATTTTTCCTGATCCAAGGGTGTAATTTGGCTGTATTCTGACGGTCAGAATGCTTAATACTGATGCGTCAAATTTGTGTGCCAGATTTGAATTTGAAATTCCAACTATGTCCCTATTCACACTCTCTTCGGTCCGGGCTCAATGAAATAGCCTGTGATCATCGGTTTGACTTGATTTTTGGAATGAGTGTCAAGCCCAGCTAGACGGTCCTAACGGTCTAAGATAGGAGGTATCGGACTTTCAACGTGCGGTCTAGATCCAATACAAAGATTCAAAGTGGTCCAGAGAACAAACCGGCTTAGAGTTTGATCCGAGGCTTTAGAGCATTATAGCACCCTTAGTTCCACTCGCTTCGGGCCTTGTAGAACGTATTTAAAGTGATCAGGGACCATTTCCCAGCTATTCTAACGTTGCACTAGCTAACCTAGTCAAATTTTCCAAAGGAATGAATTCTACGCAAATTCGGGTCGAGTTGGTACTCGAGCCCAAGGATGGATTTTTCACGGGCGTTACAATCTACCCCCCTTAACAAATAATTTCGTCCTCGAAATTTTGTACCTTTTCGTACTCCTCGAGAAGCTGTGGGTAGTTCTTTCTGATCTCGGCTTCTGTCTCCTAAGTAGCCTCCTCCTCAGTATGATGCGTCCATAGTACCTTCACAAGGGGAATCACCTTGCTACGCAGTACCTGCTCCTTCCGGTCTAAGATGCGTGTCGGTCGCAGGATATAAGTAACATCCTCTCCTAACTGCACCTGCTCCCATCTGATGATATGAGAAGGATCAGCAACGTACTTCTTCAGCATAGAAACATGAAATACGTTGTGGACGCTCGCGAGGGGCGTGGGTAAAGCCAATCGGTAAGCCACTGCTCCCACACGATCGAGGATCTGAAATGGACCAATGTATCGCGGTGCCAGCTTCCCCTTCTTTCCGAACCGAAGGACTCCCTTCATAGGGGAAACTCGCAAAAACACATGATCCCCGACTGTGAACTCTAGTGGTCTCCGTCTCGTATCGGCGTAGCTCTTCTGTCTGCTCTGCGCTGTAAGAAGCCGACGTCGAATAATATCAATCTTCTCTGACGTCGCCTGCACCAACTCTGGGCCAATCAAGCTGCGCTCACCGACCTCTAACCAGCAATGCGGTGCGCGACAAGGTCGCCCATACAGCGCCTCATAAGGTGCCATGCCGATACTCGCCTGGAAGCTATTGTTGTACGCAAACTCCGCATATGCAAGACAGTCATCCCAACTGTCCTTGAAGTCCAACGCGCAAGCTCGCAACATGTCCTCCAGGATCTGGTTCACTCGCTCTGTCTGTCCGTCCGTCTGTGGGTGGAAGGCAGTACTGAACTTCAACTTCACACCCATAGCCTCCTGAATGCGAGTCCAGAAAATAGAAGTGAACCGCGTGTCTCTGTCCGACACGATCTCCAACGGAACTCCATGCAGACGCACGATCTCTCTAATATACAATCTAGCCAGCTCGTCTGCAGAGTTCGTAACTCTGATCGGTAGGAAGTGCGCCGACTTCGTCAATCGGTCGACGATCACCCAAATAGAATCATGCCCCTTCCTCGTCTTCGGCAACCCAGAAATGAAGTCCATGGAAATGAAATCCCACTTCCACTCTGCAATCGGCATAGGCTGCAAAAGTCCAGGTGGTCGGCGATGCTCTGCCTTCACCTGCTGACAAGTGAGACAACTGGACACGAACTCAGCTATGTGGGTCTTCATACCTTCCCACCAGTACGTTCTCTTCACGTCACGATACATCTTCGTGCTGCCAGGATGCATCGCGAGTCTAGTAGAATGCGCAGCCTCGAGAATCTCTCGTCTCAAGTCAGGGACATCAGGAACGCATAGGCGGCCACGGTAACGTAAGCCCCCATCCATGCCAACTCGCCAGTCGGCGTCAGCATCATCACTGGCCTGCTCTCGAAGCTCAGTAAGATGCGCGTCGTCCCTCTGCGCCTCGATGACACGGTCATCGATCGGGGATCGCACCTGAACATGTGCGATGAACTCAAATGGCTCCTCTACGGTGAGTTTCTGCTCAAAGTCTCGCAAAAACTCAACCATATCCCACTCGGCAACCATCAGCGGAGCCGCAAACTCTATCGCCTTCTTACGGCTCAACGCATCAGCCACAAGGTTCGCCTTCCCAGGATGGTAAGAGACTTCAAACTTGAAGTCCTTCAGCGTCTCCATCCATCGCCGCTGCCTCATATTCAAGTCCCGCTGTGTGAATATGTACTTGAGGCTCTTGTGGTCGCAAAAGAGCTCGAACTCCTCTCCATAGAGGTAATGTCTCCAGAGTCTCAGTGCGAATATCACGGCTGCCAACTCCAGGTCGTGTGTAGGGTAATTTTCCTCGTGCTTCCTTAATTGTCTCGAGGCATACGAAATTACCCTGTCCCTCTGCATAAGGACACAACCCAAACCAACGCTAGACGCGTCAGTGTATATAGTGTATTTAACCCCTTGCTCTGGCAATACTAGCACAGGGGCGGACGTAAGTCTGTCCTTCAGCTCCTGAAAAGCTGACTCCGCCTTATCATTCCAGGCGAACTTCACATCCTTCCGTGTCAACTGAGATAAGGGTCTCGCGATCTTCGAGAAATCCTGAATGAAGCGCCGATAGTAGCCAGCGAGACCCAAGAAACTCCTCACCTCAGTGACAGAACCAGGCTGCTCCCAGTCCTGCACCGCAGCTACCTTAGACAGGTCAACTGCCATGCCATCCTTGGACACCACGTGTCCCAGAAACTTCACCTCCTGCTTCCAGAAGTCGCACTTCTTATACTGTGCGAACAACTGATGCTGTCTGAGCGTATCAAGGACCAAACGCAAGTGCTCCTCGTGCTCCTCTCGACTCCTAGAGTATACCAAAATGTCGTCGATGAAGACAACGACGAATCGATAGAGGAAAGGCCGCAATACCTGGTTCATCAGATCCATGAACACGGCCGGTGCGTTCGTGAGACCGAACGACATCACAAGGAACTCGTAATGACCAAAACTGGTCCTGAACGCTGTCTTCTGCACGTCCTCATCTCTGACGCGCAGCTGATGATATCCTGACTGAAGATCAATCTTCGAGAAGTACTGCGCTCCTCTCAACTGATCAAATAAGTCATCGATCCTGGGCAAAGGGTACTTGTTCTTCACTGTGAGTTGGTTTAGCCTGCGATAATCAATACACAATCGCAGCGAACCATCCTTCTTCTTCACGAACAAGACCGGTGCTCCCCAAGGAGATACGCTAGGCCGTATAAGGCCAAGCTCTAGTAGACCATCAATCTGCGTCCTCAACTCCTCCATCTCACATGGTGCCATGCGATACGTCGGCAGTGAGACGGGTGTAGAACCAGGAATCAGATCGATAGTGAAATCGATCTCACGTCGGGGCGGCAAACCAGGGATCTTCCTGAACAGATCCCCGAACTCAGAAACAACTGGCGTCTGCTCAAGTACCTGGGCACCAGCGTCGCGCAACAGGGTGGCGTAGCTAAGAATGCGGAAAGGAAGATTTACCCGCACTGAAAATGTGAAAGGCGTGCCCTCAGGCTCGTACACCGTCACCACACGAGCCTCGCAGTCAATCTCGGCTCTCGCTGCAGTCAACCAGTCCATGCCAAGAATGACGTCGAGATATACGAGCGAGGGATCGACGACCAAATCAAGAGTCATCGTCCTGCCTCCCAGATCAAGTAAACAACCCTCACACATCTGGGTGACATCCGAATAATCTCCATGAGCTGCAAGGACTCGCACGCTATCCATAGTAATAGTCTGCAACCCAAGACGTCTGACTACGGCACGCGATATCAAAGAAATCGTGGAACCAGTGTCCACCATGACAAGAACGGGAGTACCTCCGATATGGCCCGTGACCTCGAAGGCTGAATGCTGGAAAGTCGGCGTCGTAGCTGCCTCAGCGGTCAGTGCATGAACTCGAGCCTGCTGTGGCCGGTTCGGCCGCTGTGTCAAGGGCCGTGGGGGCTGTCGAATCTGCGATACTGTGGGTCTGAAAGAGGACTGCGCAGGAGCTGACCGTATAGGCGGTGCTGATATCGCCTGTGGACGTACACGATCAATCTTCTGCGGCGGCGAGAACCCACTGTCCCGCATCCTCGTAAAGCAACTCGGCGCTAGGTGGCCCGTCCTCCCACAGTATGTGCATGATAGATCAGGGCGCCGAAATGGTCCTACTGGCGCCGTGGTCCTGGTAGGAGGATCAATGCGAGGCCTCTTGCCCGCGAAGGGCCTATCTGGCAACTCCGGTCGCGGCCTAGAAGTAGTCGGGCCTCGTGATCGCGCAAGTCGATCCACGTCCTGCTCTGCCCGCATGGACATGTGAACCAACTCCGCATAGGAGGAGAAACTGATACAGCACATCTTCGACCGAATATCCGGTCGCAAGCCCTCCAAAAAGCGCCGTATGCGCATCTGCTCATCAGCTAAAATCGTCGGGACGTACCTGCCCAACTCTGTGAACCGATGCTCATACTCGGTGACCGTCATCGCTGCCTGCCTGAGACGGAGAAACTCATTCTCCCTCTCGTGTCTGTAGGTCTGAGGATAATACTTCTCATGGAAGCGAAACTCGAATGCTGCCCATGTCCATACGAAGTCTGCGGTAACAGTCCGCAATACACTATCCCACCACATACTGGCCTCTCTCTCAAACTGGAAGGTAGCCAGCTCTACCTGCTCTGCCTCAGTACAGTGCAACATGCGCAGAATCTTCAACACTCGGTCGAGCCAAAACTCAGCCTCCTCGGGTCTGTGAGAACCCGTGAAAGTAGGAGGCCGCAAGCGCTGAAATCGCTCCAGAAGGCCCCGTGTGTCGGCAGGGTTCCCCGCAGGGAAAGCAGGCTGCGCAGGAAGTGCTATGCCCTCATCCTGGGTGTAAGCATAGGCATCCTCAGCTGGATGCGCAGGTGGTGCAGGCGGAGTAGATGCAGTCGCACCCCCACCCTGGGCTAAAGTCCCAACTATGGTGGTCAGAAGCTGCTGCTGCTGTAGCATCATAGCCATCATCTGCTCGAATCTATCAGGGGGTGGAGCAGGCTGTGGCGGATGAGGTGCGGAAGTAGATGCGCGCTGTGGCTCTCTGACTGATGGTGTAAATGGCGGTGGTCCATCTGTAGGACCAGTAGCAGGCTGAGACGATCGAACAGTCTCAGGAATCGGGCCCACAGCAGGGTCCGGACGAGTGCCAGACTGAGAAGGAGCCTGATCCATCTGCTCTAACAATGAAAGCCGAACCGCGCTCCTCGTAGTCTTAGGTGGCATTCCCTATATTCAAAATAGGGCGCAACCTTGTCAGTCTCAATTGCACAAATACACCACAATCATTCACTAAAGAGTCAAAGGCATTCCATGCATTTCAATTAATCAAAATTGTCACAATACAAGGGATATATCCTTACAAGCATCATGACTAGAATGACATGGAAATTAAGACAGTTAAGCAACAGCGACAAAAGCAAAGCACTAGCCCTAATAGGCTTTACACACATGAAACAGAAAATAGCTAACTACTCATAACAACATCAAAGATCGCGTTGCTAGTCGGAGTCTGGCGACGGAGGAGGAGCACCCTTATCCTGTAAGCAACACAGGATTGCCTTCAAGGTGCGAGTCACCTTGCCAAATTTCTTCTTCGTAACGGCCTTGGCATCAGCGACCTCTGCTCGAAGTTCTTGGACTTCCCTTCGCAAAGCGGTCTGACTCTCCTCCATCCGGGCAATGCGATCGTCAATAGTAGTCTGCGCAGAAGGAGGAGGACTCTCATCAGTATCCTGAGCCTCCTCTTCTGCTTCTTCCTGAGTCTCTTCCTGAGCTTCTGCACTAGGTTCTCCTTCGCTTTGATCTTCCTCTTCATCAAAGTCGTCCCCACTATCCCTTTCAAGTTGATTTTCACGATATTGCGACCCAATCTTCATCTTAACCATCGTCGACTCATCGATGGTGTGAATTGATACCGGCAACTCGGGTCCAAGTCTATAGGCAAACTCAAGCGCAATCTTGCAAATGAGTCGGCCAAAGGGAAGGGATTCGGATGTTCTCCTCGACCTGGCTATGAGAACTATCTGCCGTAAGATGAAAGTGGCCATACATACGTTCTCTCCCTGGGCCACCAGAAATAAGAAATCGACCATAAGACGTGTACATTCAATGCGGTTCGTCGACCTAGGATAAACATTGAACGTGCAGATGTGATGCAGCAGACGTAAATCCTCAGACATGTACGTCGCCTTGAGGCTATTATTAGGCTGCCATGGAACCAACTTACCGCACAGAAACCTGGTGCGGCGATCTCGTTCACGTCTAGTCCTCAAATTCTTCTCACTTGGATGTACATCACCTAGAGGCACGTTGAGAAGTCGCGCAACCAACTGGACGTCGATCGTAGCCATCCGATCTCTACCAAAAGGGATTTTGAACTGCAAGGGCTCCAAGGTAGGACTCTGGATGCTAGCATAGAAGGCACGAACAGTGCTCACATTAGCACGAGCGCGAGCTTCAAAGATCGGTCCCCAGTGCGCAGCTTCAATGCGTTCGAACAACAGATATTCGCCGAACAATCGCCCATCTACGTCCGCCTCAAATAACACTCTACGATCAGTGTATTCACCATGAGGCATCTCTGATAGGATGGTTCGTCCAAGGTGTGCATGGGGATCCAAATCCCGCTTCGTACGGCACTCCAGGACTGCAGCTGGACCTGCGGCGGCGCTTGAACTTGCGGCACCACCCCGCGGTCTTCTCAATCGAGCAGGGCGGCTCGGCCCAGCCTCGTCTGTTGCAGTTTTCCTCTTACCCATCAAAGACAGGATGGATGAGAGTGACAAAAGACCCAAAATAGCTTCCACGAAAGCCATGGAAAACGCCGAAAATGCGGAGAAATGGCTGCCCAATCTGACAAAAGGAAATCTAGGCGTCGTAGAGGGATGCTTCAAGCTTCCCAAGGCTGTAGTTTCAGGGAAAAATAAGAACAAAAAGATGGAATGGAGCTGCTCACGATTTCAGCACTATTTGGGGGATTTTGGAGCTCCAAATGGGAAAATATTCAAGGAAAGAGGCTGCCAACACCCAATAATCGATGGGTGGTGGTCGGTTTTGGCCAAGGAAGGGATTAGGAGGGGTTTGGGTCGCCGGGATTTGGAATGGAGCGCTGAAAATCAAATCTAGGGCATGCAAGGGGGCTGTTTGTGAAGGAGAGGGGTGTTTTAGGGGTTTTTGTGGGATGGGAGGTACCTAGGGGTGTTGTGGGAGGCATTTAAGTGGGTGCGCCCAAAGGGCAGCACCATCGGAGATGGCCGGCCGGCGATGCATCGCCCGGCCAACCTCCAGGTTGGCCAGCGGGACCCCATGGGTCTGGTCCCCCATGGTCCCAGGGTCCCAAAAAGTCTGGTCCCACCCCTTAGTTCATAGTATTTTGGTCCCTATGAGCCCAAACATGTTTTTGGGGATTTCCGGGTCCACATCGCAGTCCCGAATACCAAACCATATGATGCAGCATATGGATTTGGGGTAGAAGGATCCAGTACATCTTTCTAGCTCCTTAGTTGCTAAAGAAAGTGAAGTTAGAATGGCTTTATGGCCATTTTTTATGAAATTTTACTATTCACTGTAAAATTTGGTGAATGTACTAATTTGTGTTATTTTCACATTAGGTTTGATGCCTAACATGAAATGGATACAAAAGAACTGAAGGTTGAAGTGTTTAGAGAAGGAATTTTGAGAATTTTTGGCAAAACGGGGTTTTTAAGCCCTGGCGATTGATTACTAGAGTCGTGGTCATTCCACGGCCCATGGATTCACTTTTGCGGTTTAAAACCGCTCATAGGATATCTCCACCCGACTTCCTACAGCTTAGAAGTGATTCGGGTTGCTTAACGCGACCCGAGATACGTTACAGACTCGATCTTGCGATCGATCCTTATAAACTTCGCCTATCGGCGAATCTGTGATCCTAGAAGTGTTTCTAGACCCTTCTCGCACCCACCTAAGTCAAAGGAAGCGACAGCGTACGTCGCAAGACCATAACCCAGGCCCAGTATACTCTCATTCATGCTCTGATACCAACTTGTAACACCCTGAAAATCGGGGGTCGTGTATAAACTCAACTCCCGAGTTCCAGACCGTCACTTATGCAACAAAAATGGTTATGATTCAATGTTGTCTGATTTAAAGCATTCACATGAGTAAAAGTATACCAAAACTGCAATTCATACTTCAGATCCAGTGATAAAAGCAAGCGGAAGACTAAACAAGATATATATCACTGTATGGAAAAACAAAGTAATCTCAACTGTCTCCAAAGTATGACTACATCTCTGAGTCTCATATACATGTACATAACAAAAGAATAATGTTCAAAAAGAAAAGTCCCACTGATGTCCCCTCGATCCAGGTCACCTACGGGAAGCCGTCATGATACTGCATATACGAGAACTCATCCTGGTCCTCGTCATCATCTAGCTCCACCTCCTGGATCTCATCGTCACCTGCAACTACAACAGGGTCTGGTGGGTGTTGCAAACACCATCCCGTAACGTGGGAATGAGTGATCAACTCAGTGGAATCATAGAGCAAAGATTAGCATGTTCACAATTCAATCACGCGATAATAGTAAAGCAGTAAATCAGACAAGTCCTAAAACTGTTGTTAATGCAAGATGATATGACGTGATGTATGCCCTCACCGACGATCACCCTCATACGGCAACATCTTACGACCGCGGCATGCCACACTCCCTAGAGTGCTCCACATCTTCCAGGCACATGCAATGCTATGGTGATATGATTACCAAGTTATTATTAGTCCATTCAAACAGCAGGATTGGGAAACTAAGGTACCTCCCTTGTATCAATCCCAACACGGATCCTGTCTAGGGTCGTCACTCCTAGTAATCTCATACGATGTACATTTCGTAGGTCACTGCAAGGGCTGCCAGGGCTGTTGCTCGCACTCGTTGCACCGCTCCCCCATCACCTTATCAATACAGGCCTACTGTACTCTACTGCACGGAAGGGTCGTCGCCTCCCGTGAACTCAGAATACGCTCGCGGTCACTACAAAGGGCTCGTCGCCTGATCAGTGTAGGCCGACAGCTAGAATATAGTGTCCCATACCACCATAATCTGCTCACGAGTCAAGGTGCTCATTGGTCACTACGGGGAGGTTTGTGGCCCCAGCGTAGGCCGACAGCTCGACCACGGTGTCCCATACCACCATGCCCGGCTCATGAGTCTTCGTGGATCAAGGTACCACGGTTAATAGGGTTTACAATGGTAAGTTCAGTACCCTAGGTTCAAGCAGTTATGATACATACAAGGTGAACAAGCATCGGCCAGTCGGGTTACTTGACGGGCTCGACTAGCGCGATCGCATCTCGAATTGAACGACATGAAGTGCGTAAAACACTTCGCGTGGCCTAACCACTGCCGCCAACTCTCAACACGAATCACATTCATCGACGCGTCGTTCGTGGCTATGACCAGTCAGCCACGAATTCGCTCGGTTACCGACTGCCTGGACTAAGTCAAGTCCCACACATCTATGGAATTACTATACAAGGTATTGGAATTGAAATACATCATGTGAGCATGTTAACACATGTTATAACTTTCAACTTAAGCAAATCTTCAAGGCATACTTCCCATGCATATTCAACTTAAGCAAATCCTCAAGCACATACATTCCATGCATGTAATGAAATCATGCATTTTGTCAACATGTAGAAAATCATTTAGGTCGGCATAATAATTGAAAAATCAATCACAAAGTATCAAATAACATCATTTAGTTCAATACATACTAATACAAGCATTTATACAAACACATGCACTACACACTTAGGTCTACATATAGCATGTCGACCCAAAGTGTGCAACTAGGCGAATCTCTTCGCCAAACTAATTATGCACGCATTCCTAACTTCCTAATGCGACAACAAACCATGTCAATCACATCAGCAAAATATGAATGCAAACAGTACTTCCTACAAATGACTAAAATGCCCTAAATCTCATATTCTTCGTTAGCTTACGAAACGGGAAACGGAGAGCATTTTGTACATGTCAAACGGCGATGCCGTCAAGAATCTACTATTAAACGACATTGAAAGCATTGGGAACCGTCAATCCAAGCGTCTAAAATCCTCACCTAGTGTCTTGTAGACTCGGGAATTGAAGCGGAGTGTATATGCTTCGTCTACGGCGAGTAAGGAGCCTAATACATAAGATCCATAAGCTACATCGCCATGGAAACAAGAAAAACTCAAATCACCAACTATTTAGGGTTTTTACTTACCTAGGATTGCGGTGGAATCGCCGGGAAAGCGGTAGAGAAGTGTCGCTTAAGCACGTGCAACACGTAGCACAAGTGGCGGGAAGAACTCTCCCACTCTCTCACAATCTCTCACTCTTTTTCTCTCCCCCAAGCTAGGGCTTCTCTCAAATTCGGATGGGAGAGAGGAGTGAGGGTTTCAACCCCTTTTATAGCCTAAAACATTCCCAAAATAGGCTTGGGAACAATGTTTACTTGGTGCCTAACCAAATCGGGGCCGTTTCGGTCCAAAAGGGCACTTCTGGAGGTCCCCAGGCCAGATGCGGTCGGACTTAAGCTCATGCATACTAGATCTAGCATACATCCAGTTTTCAGACCGGTTGGGTTCCCAGATCGCACGTGGCGGCCCAGTTTCAGTTTAACGGTCACCGCATCAAGATCAGGCCTATAAGTCCCGTGATATATAATAGATATTTTTCCTGATCCAAGGGTGTAATTTGGCTGTATTCTGACGGTCAGAATGCTTAATACTGATGCGTCAAATTTGTGTGCCAGATTTGAATTTGAAATTCCAACTATGTCCCTATTCACACTCTCTTCGGTCCGGGCTCAATGAAATAGCCTGTGATCATCGGTTTGACTTGATTTTTGGAATGAGTGTCAAGCCCAGCTAGACGGTCCTAACGGTCTAAGATAGGAGGTATCGGACTTTCAACGTGCGGTCTAGATCCAATACAAAGATTCAAAGTGGTCCAGAGAACAAACCGGCTTAGAGTTTGATCCGAGGCTTTAGAGCATTATAGCACCCTTAGTTCCACTCGCTTCGGGCCTTGTAGAACGTATTTAAAGTGATCAGGGACCATTTCCCAGCTATTCTAACGTTGCACTAGCTAACCTAGTCAAATTTTCCAAAGGAATGAATTCTACGCAAATTCGGGTCGAGTTGGTACTCGAGCCCAAGGATGGATTTTTCACGGGCGTTACACATCATAACATGTATTTTCCATCAAGTCTGTTCATAAGTCACAAGGACCTGAACCAACCTGAGAAACTAATTCATATTGGTCCAAAACTTTTATGACCCAAAGGGGAAATCTCCACTGTTTTTGGTAGTGTGGTCCACTTGATAACCAAATCTATTTTTATTTTTCATCCCAAGCCCTAGGATGGGCTGATCAAATGGATGGACGGTTTAAATGATCCACATACCTCGGGGGTGGGGTCCACATACATGGCCCACCAGAGGGGAATCTGCTTCATTTTTAGTCTCAAGCCTATGACGAGTTCACCAAATGAATAGACAGTATTGATACAGCACATGCATCAAAGTGGGTCCCACCATCCAAGGTCTGGACGGTGTGGATAAGACCCATACTTCACGGTGTGCTCCACAGCAAGTGGTCCACTAGAGATTTGGATCATCCTCACGTCTAGATGGATGGTGAGGAGTACATATATCAAGGTGGGTCCCACACATGTGGCCCACTAAAAATCATATTAATATATATATTATACACATATATATATTATAATAATATATATAACATATATTATATATCCACTCCAGTGTCCAAATGGACGGCCTGGACGGTTGGATACAATACATACATTGAGTGCGGGTCCCATGTTCATGGATAGTGTGAATAAGACATACATCAGTGAGTCCTACCAGATGAACGGTCTAAGTATATCATGGACCTCATGATCAGATCTAGAGAACTGGAGTCAATCCAGCAGTTGCATGCTGCTGGGGTCCACATCAACATCCTGATGATGGACGGCTTGAGATGAAACACCTATATCACAATGGGATCCATGGATGGATGGCGTGGACATAAGATACATACATCATGCAGTCCCACAGGGCGCTGACGTCAATACAACAACTATATATATAGTTGTGGGTGGTACACTACCCAATCCAAGTGGGTCCCACGTGGTTCCCACCATAACGTTATTTTCCATTCCATTCGTACATAAGATCATATGGACCTAGACTAAGAGGAAAAACAAATTTCATGTAGTTCCAAAACTTCTATTGCCCAAAAAGGGTTTCAATGGTGGACGTTCAATCTCCACTAATTTCTGCAATGGTCCACCTGATAGATAGCGTGGATGTAAAATACATCAACGGTGGGTTCCACCATCCAACCATCTAGACGATGTGGATAAGACCCAAACATCACAGTGGGCCCTCATAGCAAGTGCTTTTATAGGTTAAGCATGCCTTCACATGATTTAAAATGGTGTAGGCCACCTAAGTGTCGTGAACGGCTGATTTTTGGGATGACCCACTGATTAAAGGGGATCCATCAAATGCACAGTGTAGATGCTCCACATGCATCACGGTGGGGCCCACAGCTGGGACTGTGGGTCTCTACCCGCCCAGCGTCCACATAGACGCTGCTGCGTCTCTGGTCAGCGGCAGCAACACGTGTTGCTGCCTCACGTATTATTATTATTATTATTTTGTTTTTCTATAGATTTTACTAGGTGGGGCCCACATCTGAAGAATCTGACCCAGCCATTGCATCCCATGGCTCAAGACCGACCAAAACAAGCCTAATATTGGGTATGTTTCGGTGTGTACAATCATCAGGTAGGTTTTAATGGTAAGAAACACTATTTCTTATGGTATGGCCCGCCAGATAGTCGGATTGGATTCATTTTTTGGCTCAACGCCTAAAATGATCTGAGGAAAAGGATGGACGGCTTGGATTAAGTACATACATCAAGGTGGGGCCTGTAGCACTCCAAGCTTAACTTATTAGTACACCCCAACGTTAGTTCACACTTCACTGGAACCATTTCAAAGGTGGGTCCCACGCAGACGTGGCCCACTTGATTAAGATCAATTTGATATTTGTGTTTTCCCATCACCCAGAAGGTAGGGCCCACATGGCTTGGACGGCCATGACATCCATTTGATGGACAGTTGGACATCACATAACTCATTGAGTGGGCCACAAAATAAAGGAAGGAGAGAGAGAGAGAGAGAGAGAGAGAGAAAGAAGCACCCACAGTTAGATCTTCCCTTCCTTCTTCCGCCAATGCATGCTAGAACCCCAATGGACGAACGTCAATGGTTGAGATAGATCATTAATGGTGGAGATGAGTTAGGAAGGTGGGCCACACTAGCTTCTCCCCTTGGAAGCCATGGACGTGGGTTGCTTGGAGAGGTGGAGTTTGAAAATGAGAGAGAGATGAGAGAGAGAGGTGTAAGAGAGAGAGGGAGGTGATGTGAGTGATGGGGAGAGGGATGATGATGGGTGAAGGGTGTATACTTATTGTAAGAAAGAGTTGACTTAGAGGAGAGGTGGCTGTACTTGACATTAATATGTGATGTGTACCTGATTGATGGGTTTGATGTGATGCTCTCTTGGAATTTGTAACACGTAGCGTTTTTTTCTCAAACTAAACATGGGCCCACATCTCCTGGCTCGGGTATCGCCTTGGTGCATAATGTATAACGTCGGAACCGTGGCAACGGCACGGTCGCAAGGGTATAAGTTTCGATTTGAGCCGACCCTGATATATGGAACACGACTCATGTTCGATCGCAAACACTGATAACAGATCGCAGGTCACCGAAATTCGACCAGGAGGACCGCGGAAGCCTACGGAATAGTACGGGCTAGAATACAGGTCTTACATCTTACATGGTGGATGTAACGCCCTGGAAAAATCCATACTTGGACTCGAGTACCAACTCGACCAGAAATCGCGTAGGATTAATTCCTTTAGAAATTATGTGTGAGTTAGCTAGCGCAACGCTAGAGTAGCTGGGAAATAGTCCCTGATCACTTTAAATACGTTCTACAAGACCTAAAGCGAGTAGAACCAATGACGCTATAATATTCTAAAACCTCGGATCAAACTCTAAACCGGTTTGTTCTCAGGACCTCTTTGAAACTTTATATTGGATATAGACTGCGCGTCGAAAGTCCGATACCTACAATCTTACACCGTTATAATCGCCTAACTGGACTTGACAATCATTTCAAAAATCAAGTCCAACCGATATTCAGAGGCTATTTCATTGAGCCTGGAGTGAAGAGAGTGAGAATAGGGTTAGATTTGAAATTTAAAATTCAAATCTGGCACACGACTTGACGTGTTATTATTAAGCATTCTGACCGTCAGAATTCAGCCAAATTACACCCTTGGATCAGGAAAAATTTCTATTTCATATCATAAGACTTATAGACCTGATCTATGTGCGATGACCGTTGAACTGAAACTGGACCGCCACATGCGATCTACGAACACTACTGGTCTGAAAATGGGATGTGAGCGACATCCGACGGGCATGAACTTAAGTCTGATCGCGTTCGGCCAGGGGACCACCAGAAATGTCTTTTTGGACCGAAACAACCCCGATTTGGTTAGGCATCAAGTAAACATTGTTCCCAAGCCTGTTTTGGGCAAGTTTTAGGTTATAAAAGGGGCTTAAACCCTCATTTCTCTCACCCATCCGAATTTGCTAGAAACCTTAGCTGGTGTGAGAGAAAAGATGAGAGATTGTGAGAGAGAGTGGGAGAGAATTTCCTGCTGCTTGCACTACGTGTTGCACGTGCTTAAGCAACACGCCTCAATCATTTTCCCGGCGATTTCGCAGCGATTCTAGGTAAGCAAATATCCCAAATACTTGCTGATTTAAGGTTCCTTTAGTTCCTTAGCATGGTAGCTGATACATCTTGTAAAATATGTTCCTGGTTCGCCGTAGACGAAGCGTACACGCTCCGTTCGAATCAATACACTTATAGGAGAAAAAGTGCAGATTTTAGACGCTTTGATTGAGTGTTTTCAACGCTTTTAATGTCGTTTAATAGTAGATATCGATGGCAATGCCGTTTGACATGTACAACATGCAGTCTGTTTCCTATTTCGTAAGCAGACGAAGAATATGAGATTTAGGGCATTTTAGTCATTTGTAGGAAATACTGTTTTCATCCATATTTTGCTGATGTGATTGACATGGCTTCTTGTCGCATTAGGATACTAGGAATGCGTGCATAATTAGTTTGGCAAAGAGATTCGCCTAAATGGGCACTTTGAGTCGACATACTATATGTAGACTTAAGTGTGTAGTTTAAGTGTTTGTATAAATGCTTGTATTAGTATGTATTGCATTAAATGGTGTTATGAATTAGTTTGAGATTGAATTCTCAATTAATATGCTGATGTAAATGATTTCCTACATGTTAGCTATATGCATGATTTCATTATATGTATGAAATGCATGTGTTAGATGTTTTACTTAAGTTGTATGTTATAACATGTGTTAACATGCTCACATTGTTGTATTTCATTTCCATTACTCTTACATGATTGCTGATGTGAATTCATAAATGTTTGGGACTATACCTAGTCCAGGCAGTCGGTAACTGAGTAAATCCGTGGTTGGCTTATCTTTGCCACAAACGACGCGTCGATGAACGCGAGCCGTGTTTTGGAGTTGGCGGCAGTGGTTAGGCCACACGAGGTATTTTATCCACTTCATGTCGTTCGAATTGAGATGCGCTCGTGCTAGTCGAGCCCGTCAAGTAACCTGACTGGCCATTGTATGTTCACCCTGTATGAGTCATAACTTCTTGAACCTAGGGTACTGAACTTACCATTGTAAATCCTGTCAACCATGGTACCTTGATCCATAAAGACTCATGAGCCGGGCATAGTGGTATGGGACACCGTAGTCGAGCTGTCGGCCTACGCTGGGGCCACAAAACTCCCCGTAGTGACCAGTGAGCACCTATGACTCGTGAGCAGATTATGGTGGTATGGGACACTATATTCTTGCTGTCGGCCTACACTGATCCGGCGACGAGTCCTTTGTAGTGACCGCGAGCGTATTCTGAGTCTACGGGAGGCGACGACCCTTCCGTAGCAGTGAGAGTACAGTTGGCCTGTATTGATAAGGTGATGGCGGAGCGGTGCAACGAGTGCGAGCAACAGCCCTAGCAGCCCTTATAGCGACCTACAAAATATACATCGTATGAGATTACTAGGAGTGACAACCGTAGACAGGATCTGTGTTGGGATTGATATAAGGGAAGTACCTTAGTTTCCCAATATTACTGTATGAAAAAGACTAATAATAACTCGGTAATCATATCACCATCACATTTCATGTGCCTGGAAGATGTGGAGCACTGAGTGGTATGCAAGCATGCCGTGGACGCAGATGGTGTCGTATGAGGGAGAATGTCGGTGAGGGCATCCATCATGTTATGTCATATCGCATTAACAACAGTATTAGGAATGTTTGATTTACTTCTTTACTATTATCGCATGATTGATTTGAGAACATGCTAATCCTTGCTCTATTATTCCACTGAGTTAACTACTCACTCCCACGTTATGGGATGGTATTTGCAACACCCACCAGACCCTGTCTTAGATGCAGGTGAGGCGGGGATTCAGGAGGCAGAGCCGGACTATGATGAGGACCAGGACGAGTTCTCATATATGCAGTACCACGACGGCTTTGCTTAGGTGGCGTAGATTGGCGGGACTTCTCAGTGGGACTATTTTAAGATTTGATTTCTGTTTATTTACATGTATATGAGACTCAGAGATGTATTCATACTTTGGAGACAGTTAAGATATATTTTGTTTTCCATACAGTGATATGTATATCTTTTAGTCTTTCGCTTGCTTTTATCACTGGATCTGGAGTATGAATTGTAGTTTTGGTATAATTTTACTCATGTGAATACTTTAACTCAGACAACATTGAATCATAATCATTTTTTTTGCATAAGTGACGGTCTGGAACTCCGGAGTTGGGTTTATACATGACCCCCGATTTTTAGGGTGTTACAAGTTGGTATCAGAGCATGAATGAGATTATACCGGGCCTGGGTTATGGTCATGCGACATACGTTGTCACTTCCTTTGACTTAGGTAGGTGCGAGAAAGGTCTAGAAACACTTATAGGATCACAGATTCGCCAATAGGCGAGGTCTATTCGTATCGATCATGCGATCGAGTCCTTAACGCATCTAGGGTCGCGTGAAGTAACCTGAGTAGCTCCTAGGTTGTAAGTAGGTAGGTTGAGACATTCTTTGAATGGTTCTAAACCCATAAATGTGAATCCTTGGGCTGTGGGACAACCACAACCCTTATATTCAATCGCTAGGGCTTAAAAACCCTGTTTCACCTAATTTCTTCAAAATTCTTCCTCTCATCGCTCCATTCTTTAATTATTTCTCTGACTTTTTATGTTAGGCATTGATCCTAATGTGAAAATGATATAAAATCATACTTCAACAAAATTTTACAGTGAATAGTAAAATTTTATGAAAACTGGCTATTGGGCCATTCTAAGTTTGTAATCTTTAGCAACTAATGGACTAGATGGATGTATTAGCTCCTTCTACCCCAAAATCATATGCTGCATGATAGGAGATTGCATTCTGATTTACAAATTGGCCCCAGAAAGCCCCGAATGGATGTTTGGGCCTCCCTAGGCCAATCTAGAATGAACGAAGGTGGGACCCATACATATTTGGGGTCCCTGAGGTAGGGGGGACCTAACCCATGTGGTCCCACCAGCCGGATGGGCGACCGGCCGGCGATGCCATCGACAATCCGACGATGCATCGCCGATGAGTGGGGCCCACTTGCTGTGAAATTTGGGCGCACACCCTTATGTGGCTAGGGCACCCCTCCCATGTGTGGGCCATCCATCGAAAACCCCTAAAAAGGGTACTTCCTTCACAAACAGCCCCCTCCCAAGCTCCCTTGCTCGTTTTCTTGCTGCCCATCTCAAGACCGCGACCCCAAATCACTCCCAAATCCTCCCATTGTTAAAAATGACCCTATCTCATACCTCTAACGTGATTAGCAACCCTCTCCCTCTCCGATCTCGTCGATTGGAGCTCCTACAACCTCCATTTGTGGCTGAAATCGTGTGGAGCTCCATTCTCCTTTTTTCTTCTCTTTTCTTTTTAAAAATTCAGCCTAGGGGAGCTTGAAGCATCCCTCTACAACGCCTAAATTTCCTTTTTTCAGTTTGATCAGCCATTTCTCTACATTTTCCACATTTTTCATGGCCTTTATTGAAGCCATTTTGAGATTTTTCTCTCTCAAAACCATCCTCTCTTTGATGGGAAAGAGAAAGACCGCAGCGGATGAGGCTGGGCCTAGTCGCCCTGCATAATCAAGAAGATCGAGGGGTGGCGCCGCCAGCTCAAGCGCCACCGCAAGTCCAAGCACAGCCCGAGAGTTCCATACAAAGCGAGATTTGGATCCTCATGCTTAACTTGGGCGAGTGATATTAGCAGAGATGCCTCACGGTGAATATACTGACCGTAAGGTGTTGTTTGAGGCGGACGTGGAAGGGCGACTCTTCGGTGAATTCCTATTGTTCGAGCGCATTGATGCTGCACATTGGGGTCAGCTATTTGAAGCTCGAGCACTGTTCGTGCCTTCTACACTCGTATTCAGAATCCTACAGTGGAGCCATTGCAGTTCAAGATTCCTTTTGGTAGAGACCAGATGGCTAAGATCGATGTTCGGTTGATAGCGCGACTTCTGAACGTGCCCCTTGGTGATGTTCATCCCAGTGCAAAGAATTTGAGGAGTAGGCGTGAGCGAGATTGCCATACCAGGTTCCTATGTGGTAGACTGGTTCCATGACAGTCTAACAATAGTCTCAAGGCGTCTCATATGTCTGATGATTTGCGCCTGCTGCACCACATTTGCATGTTCAACATGTATCCCAGGTCGACAAATCACATTGAGTGTATGCGCCTTATGGTTGATTTCCTGTATCAGGTGGCCCAGGGAGAAAATGTGTGTATGGCCACTTTCGTGTTGCGACAGATTATCCTCATAGCGAAATCAAGGAGAACGTCTGAGTCGCTTCCTTTTGGCCGGCTTATATGCAAGATCGCTCTTGAGTTTGCTTATAGACTTGGGCCAGAGTTGCTAGTTCCGATTCACTGCATTGATGAGTCTACCATGGTCAAGATGAAGATCGGGTCTCAGTACCGTGAGACTCAGCTTGATGAGGATAACGAGGACGATTTTGATGATGAAGAGGATCTAAGTGAGGGAGAACCTGGAGTGGAAGTAGAGAAAGAAGTCCAGGAAGAGGTAGAAGAGGAGGCTCAGGATACAGATGACAGCCATCCTCCTTCTGCTCAGGCAACTAATGATGATCGCATTGTCCGAATTGAGGAGAGCTAGGTCGCCTTTCGAAGGGAAGTTCAGGAACTTCGGGCTGAGGTCGAGGATACCAAGGCCGTTATGAAGAGGAAATTCCGCAAGGTGACTAGCACCTTGAAGGCGATCCTGTGCTGCTTGCAGGATAAGGGTGCTCCTCCTCCGTCACCCAACTCAGACTAGCGATGAGATTTTAGATGTTGTTTGGTAGCAGTTGTTGTTTCCTGCTTTATGTTTTGTAAGCCTGTTAAGGCTAGTAGTTTACTTGTGTTGTTGTTGTAGCTTTAACTATCTTAGTTCCCATGTACTTCCTGTCATGATGCTTGCAAGGAGATATCCCTTGTATTGTGACAATTTTGATTAAATGAAATGCATGGATTGCCTTTAACTCTTTATGTGAATGATTGCGGTGTGTTTGTGCTATTGAGACTGACAAGGTTGTGCCCTATTTTGAATATAGGGAATGTCGTCGAAGGCTACACGAAGCACAGCTCGGCTTACATTGGGTGAGCCTATGGATCAGGTTCCTTTTCAGTCTGATACTCATGCGGACCCTGCTGTGCGCCCGATTCCTGAGACAGCACGTGCGTCTCAGCCTACTACTGGTCCTGCATTTGGATCACCGCCTTTCACACCGCCCATCAGAGAGCAGTACCTACGTCTTCTTCGACGCCGTACATGCCACAGCCTGCTCCACCTCCAGATAGATTTGAGCAGATGATGGCTATGATGCAGCAGCAGTAGCAGATCCTGACTACTATAGTGAGGGCTCTAGCCCAAGGTGGGAGTGTGCCTCCACCTGCACCACCTGCGCATCCAGCTGAGGATGCCGATACATATGCTCAGGATGAGGGCATGACTCATCCTGTACCACCTGCTTACCCTGTGGGGAATGCCGCAGACACACGGAGCTTATTAGAGCGATTTCAGTACTTACGGCCTCCCACTTTTACGGGTTCTCATAGACCCGAGGAGGCCGACTATTGGCTCGACCGTGTGTCGAAGATACTACGGATGCTGCATTGTTCAGAGACTGAGTAGGTCGAGTTGGCTACGTTCTTGCTCGAGCAGGAGGCCAGCTTATGGTGGGACAGTGTGTTGCGAACCGTTGCAGCTGACTACATATGGACCTGGGCAGCGTTCGAGTTCCGTTTCCACGAGAAATACTATCCCCAGACGTATAGGCATGATCGGGAAAATGAGTTTCTGCGCCTCAGATAGGGAGGCATGACAGTGACTGAGTATGAGCATAGGTTCACTGAGTTGGGCAAATACGTCCCGACTATACTGGCAGATGAGCAGATGCATATACGGTGCTTTTCTAAGGGTTTGTGACCGGATATTAGGTCGAAGATATGTTGCGTGAGCATTTCCTCCTACGCAGAGCTGATTCACATGTCTATGCAGGCAGAGCAGGATGTGGATCGACTTACGCGATCTCGTGGCCCTATTACTCCTAGACCATGACCAAAGTTGCAGGACAGGCCCTTTGCGGGCAAGAGGCCTCACGTTAACCCTCCTCCTAGGGCTACAGTGCCAGTACCCCCGATGCGGTGCCCCGATTTATCACGTACTTATTGTGGGAGATCGGGCCATTCGGCACAGAGTTGTTTCGCTCGGATGCAGGACAGTGGGTTTTTGCCGCTGCAGAAGATCGACCATACATGCCCACAGGCTATATCAGCACCGCCTTTACGGTTGGCTCCTGCGCACCCTTCCTTCAGACCTCCGGTATCTCAGTTCAGGCTGCCTCTATGGCCCACGGCACAGTGGCCGAACCGGCCACAGCAGGCGCGGGTGCATGCCTTGACAGCTGAGGCAGCTGCGACAGAGACTTCTCAGCATTCGGCCTTTGAGGTCACCGCCCACATTGGAGGTATTCCTATTCTTGTGATGGTGGACACAGGATCCACGATTTCATTGATATCACATGTCATAGTCAGGCGCATTGGGCTACCGACTATTAGGATGGATGGGGTGCGAGTTTATACAGCTCATAGGTCCTTTACAGATGCCACCATGATGTGTGAGGGCTGTTTGGTAGATCTGGGGGGTAGGACGATGGCTCTTGATCTTGTCGTCGACCCCTCTCTTGTTTATCTCGACGTCATTCTTGGCATGGACTGGTTGACTGCAGCGAGGGCCGAGATTGACTGCGAGACTCGTATAGTGACTGCCTACGAGCCAGAGGGCGCATCCTTTACATTCCTAGTGCGGGTAAATCTCCAGGAGTCGAGAGGAGCATGAGGAGCACTTGCGCTTGGTCCTGGATACTCTAAGACAGCATCAGTTGTTCGCACAGTACAAGAAGTGTGACTTCTGGAAGCAGGAAGTGAAGTTTCTGGGACACGTGTTGTCCAAGGATGGCATGGCAGTTGACCTGTCTAAGGTAGCTACAGTTCAGGACTGGGAGCAGCCTGGTTCTGTCACTGAGGTGAGGAGTTTCTTGGGTCTCGCTGGTTATTATCGACGCTTCATTCGGGATTTCTCAAAGATCGCGAGACCTTTATCTCAGTTGACACAGAAGGACGTGAAGTTTGCCTAGAATGATAAGGCGGAGTCAGCTTTTCAGGAGCTGAAGAACAGACTTACGTCCGCCCCTGTGCTAGTATTACCAGAGCAAGGGGTTAGATACACTATATACACTGACGCGTCTAGCGTTGGTCTGGGTTGTGTCCTTATGCAGAGGGACAGGGTAATTTCGTATGCCTCTAGACAGTTAAGGAAGCACAAGGAGAATTACCCTACACACGACCTGGAGTTGGCAGTCGTCATATTCACACTGAGACTCTGGAGATATTACCTCTATGGAGAGGAGTTTAAGCTCTTTTGCGACCACAAGAGCCTTAAGTACATATTCACGCAGCAAGACTTGAATATGAGGCAGCGGCGATGAATGGAGACTTTGAAGGACTTCAAGTTCGAAGTCTCTTACCATCCTGGGAAGGCAAACCTTGTGGCTGACGCGTTGAGCCGCAAGAAGGCGATAGAGTTTGCGGCTCCGCTGATGGTTGCTGAGTGGGATATGGTTGAGTTTTTGCGAGACTTTGAGCAGAAACTTACTGTAGAGGAGCCGTATGAGTTCATCGTACATGTGTAGGTGCGATCTCAAATCGATGACCGGGTCATCTAGGAGCAGAGGGATGATGTGCATCTGACTGAGCTTCGAGAGCAGGCCAGTGATGATGCGGAAGCCAAGTGGTGAGTTGGCACGGATGGGGGCTTACGTTATCGTGGCCGCCTATGCGTCCCAAATATCCCTGACTTGAGACGAGAGATTCTCGAGGCTGCGCATTGTACCAGACTCGCGATGCATCCAGGCAGTACGAAGATGTATCGCGACGTGAAGAGGACCTATTGGTGGGAAGGTATGAAGACCCACATAGCAGAGTTCGTGTCCCGTTGTCTTACTTGCCAGCAGGTGAAGGCAGAGCATCGCCGACCACCTGGACTCTTGCAACCTATGCCGATCGCAGAGTGGAAGTGGGACTTTACTTCCATGGATTTCATTTCAGGGCTACCGAAGACGAGGAAGGGACATGATTCCATATGGGTGATCGTCGACCGTCTAAAGAAGTCGGCGCACTTCCTACCTATCAGAGTCACGAACTCTGCAGACGAGCTGGCTAGACTATACATCAGAGAGATCGTGCGTCGGCATGGAGTTCCGTTGGAGATCGTGTTGGACAGAGACACGCGGTTCACTTCTATTTTCTGGACTCGCATTCAGGAGGCTATGGGTGTGAAGTTGAAGTTCAGTACTGCCTTCCACCCACAGACAGACGGACAGATAGAGCGGGTGAACCAGATCTTAGAGGATATGTTGTGAGCTTGCGCATTGGACTTCAAGGACAGTTGGGATGACTGTCTTGCATATGCGGAGTTCGCGTACAACAATAGTTTCCAGGCGAGTATCGATATGGCACCTTACGAGGCGTTGTATGGGCGACCTTGTCGCGCACCGCATTGCTAGGCAGAGGTCGGTGAGCGTAGCCTGATTGGCCCAGAGTTAGTGCAGGCGACGTCAGAGAAGATTGATATTATTAGACGTCGGCTTCTCACAGCGCAGAGCAGACAGAAGAGTTATGCCGATACGAGACGGCGGCCGCTAGAGTTCACAGTTGGGGATCATGTATTTTTGTGAGTTTCTCGTATGAAGGGAGTCCTTCGGTTCGGGAAGAAGGGGAAGCTAGCACCACGATTCATTGGTCCGTTCCAGATCCTCGATCGTGTGGGAGCAGTGGCATACCGTTTGGCTTTACCCACGCCTCTCGCGAGCGTTCACAACGTATTTCATGTTTCTATGCTGAAGAAATACGTTTCTGATCCTTCCCATATCATCAGATGGGAGCAGGTGAAGTTAGGAGAGGATGTTACATATATCCTGCGACCGACACGTATCTTAGACAGGAAGGAGCAGGTACTGCATAGCAAGGTGATTCCCCTTGTGAAGGTATTGTGGACGCATCACTCTGAGGAAGAGGCTACCTAGGAGACAGAAGGCGAGATCAGAAAGAACTACCCACAACTTCTCGAGGAGTACGAAAAGGTATAAATTTCGAGGATGAAATTTTTTTATTAAGGGGGGTGGATTGTAACGCCCTGGAAAAATCCGTACTTGGACTCGAGTACCAACTCAACCAGAAATCGCGTAGGATTAATTCCTTTGGAAATTATGTGTGAGTTAGCTAGTGCAACGCTAGAGTAGCTGGGAAATAGTCCCTGATCACTTTAAATACATTCTACAAGACCTAAAGCGAGTAGAACCAATGACGCTATAATATTCTAAAACCTCGGATCAAACTCTAAACCGGTTTATTCTCAGGACCTCTTTGAAACTTTGTATTGGATCTAGACCGCGCGTCGAAAGTTCGATACCTACAATCTTAGACTGTTATAACCACCTAACTGGACTTGACAATCATTTCGAAAATCAAGTCCAACCGATATTAAGAGGCTATTTCATTGAGCATGGAGTGAAGAGAGTGAGAATAGGGTTAGATTTGGAATTTGAAATTCAAATCTGGCACATGACTTGACGCGTTATTATTAAGCGTTCTGACCCTCAGAATTCAGCCAAATTACACCCTTGGATCAGGAAAAATTTCTATTTCATATCATGAGACTTGTAGACCTGATCTACGTGCGATGACCGCTGAACTGAAACTGGACCACCACGTGCGATCTACGAACACTACTGGTCTGAAAATGGGATGTGAGCAACATCCGACGTGCATAAACTTAAGTCTGATCGCGTTCGGCCAGGGGACCACCAGAAATATCTTTTTGGACCGAAACAGCCCCGATTTGGTTAGGCATTAAGTAAACATTGTTCCCAAGCCTGTTTTGGGCAAGTTTTAGGTTATAAAAGGGGCTTAAACCCTTACTTCTCTCACCCATCCAAATTTGCTAGAAACCCTAGCTGGTGTGAGAGAAAAGGTGAGAGATTGTGAGAGAGAGTGGGAGAGAATTTCCTGCTGCTTGCACTACGTGTTGCACGTGCTTAAGCAACGCGCCTCAATCATATCATTTTCCCGGCAATTTCGCCACGATTCTAGGTAAGAAAATACCCCAAATATTTGCTGATTTAAGGTTCCTTTGGTTCCTTAGCATGGTAGTTGATACATCTTGTAAAATAGGTTCCTGGTTCGCCGTAGACGAAGCGTACACGCTTCGTTCAAATCAATACACTTATAGGAGAAAAGGTGCGAATTTTAGACGCTTTGATTGGCTGTTTTCAACGCTTTCAATGTCGTTTAATAGTAGATTATCGACGGCAACGCCGTTTGACATATACAACATGCGGTCTGTTTCCTATTTCATAAGCAGACGAAGAATATGAGATTTAGGGCATTTTAGTCATTTGTAGGAAATACTGTTTTCATCCATATTTTGCTGATGTGATTGACATGGCTTCTTGTCGCATTAGGATACTAGGAATGCGTGCATAATTAGTTTGGCGAAGAGATTCACCTAAATGCGCACTTTGAGTCGACATATTATATGTAAACTTAAGTGTGCAGTTTAAGTGTTTGTATAAATGCTTGTATTAGTATGTATTGAATTAAATGGTGTTATGAATTAGTTTGAGATTGAATTCTCAATTAATATGCTGATGTAAATGATTTCCTACATGTTAGCTATATGCATGATTTCATTATATGTATGAAATGCATGTGTTAGATGTTTTACTTAAGTTGTATGTTATAACATGTGTTAACATGCTCAAATTGTTGTATTTCATTTCCATTACTCTTACGTGATTGCTGATGTGAATTCATAAATGTTTGGGACTATACCTAGTCCAGGCAGTCGGTAACTGAGTAAATCCGTGGTTGGCTTATCTTTGCCACGAATGACGGGTCGATGAACGCGAGCCGTGTTTTAGAGTTGGCGGCAGTGGTTAGGCCACACGAGGTGTTTTATCCACTTCATGTCGTTCGAATTGAGATGCGCTCGTGCTAATCGAGCCCGTCAAGTAACCCGACTGGCCATTGTATGTTCACCCTGTATGAGTCATAACTTCTTTAACCTAGGGTACTGAACTTACCATTGTAAACCCTGTCAACCATGATACCTTGATCCATAAAGACTCATGAGCCGGGCATGGTGGTATGGGACACCGTGGTCGAGCTGTAGGCCTACGCTGGGGCCACAAACCTCCCGTAGTGACCAGTGAGCACCTATGACTCGTGAGCAGATTATGGTGGTATGGGACACTATATTCTTGCTGTCGGCCTACACTGATCAGGCGACGAGTCCTTTGTAGTGACCGCGAGCGTATTCTGAGTCTACGGGAGGCGACAACCCTTCTGTAGCAGTGAGAGTACAGTAGGCCTGTATTGATAAGGTGATGGGGGAGCGGTGCAACGAGTGTGACAACAGCCTTGGCAGCCCTTGCAGCGACCTACAAAATATACATCGTATGAGATTACTAGGAGTGACGACCCTATACAGGATCTGTGTTGGGATTGATATAAGGGAAGTACCTTAGTTTCCCAATATTGCTATATGAAAAGGACTAATAATAACTCGGTAATCATATCACCATCACATTGCATGTGCATGAAAGATGTGGAGCACTGAGCGATACGCAAGCATGCCGCGGACGCAGATGGTGCCGTATGAGGGAGAATGTCGGTGAGGGCATCCATCATGTCATGTCATATCATATTAACAACAGTATTAGGAATGTTTGATTTACTGCTTTACTATTATCGCATAATTGATTTGAGAACATGCTTATCCTTGCTCTATTATTCCACTGAGTTAGCTACTCACTCCCACGTTACGGGATGGTGTTTGCAACACCCACCAGACCCTGTCTTAGATGCAGGTGAGGCGGCGATTCAGGAGGCAGAGCCGGACTATGATGAGGACCAGGACGAGTTCTCATATATGCAGTACCACGACGGCTTTGCTTAGGTAGCCTGGATTGGCGGGACTTCTCAGTGGGACTATTTTGACATTTGATTTCTGTTTATTTATATGTATATGAGACTCAGAGATGTATTCATACTTTGGAGATAGTTGAGATATATTTTGTTTTCCATACAGTGATATGTATATCTTTTAGTCTTCCGCTTGCTTTTATCACTGGATCTGGAGTATGAATTGCAGTTTTGGTATACTTTTACTCATGTGAATGCTTTAACTCAGACAACATTGAATCATAATCATTTTTATTGCATAAGTGACGGTCTGGAACTCAGAAGTTGGGTTTATACATGACCCCCGATTTTCAGGGTGTTATAGTGGAATGGGATATTATACAGGAGATGTCGGCCTATGTTGGGGTGACGAGCCTTCCTGTAATGACCGCAAGCAAAAACTCTTCCTTACAATTGCCCCCCGTATGATTTTATTATTAGGAGTGATGAACCCAAAATGGGACAAGGATCACGAGAGTAATACTGCCACGGTCGTCAGGGCCACGCGATCAGGAGAGGGCATTGATCGGTTTGGGTGTCCCAGTTTTTCCAAACTGTTGGATGAATGAACTTAATTAATCAACGCAACTAACATCTCACCATCACATTGCATTAGTTAGGTTGGCGACTCAACAGTCGAGGTCGCATTGAGGGAGTGTTTGACATTGCAATCATTAGATGGTGTCGCACGAGGGAGTGTTGGAAGTAAAGGCATGCATCATATCATAGAACCATGCATATGCATTAATAAGAGTAATTAGAATTTTATGAATGTTTTCTTTTCATTAACTTCATCTATTGGTTTGATAACATGCGTAACTTATTGTTAATGGTATCCACTAATTTGATCATTCATTCTCACTCTGGGATAGTGTTTTAAAGCACCAACCAGAATCTCTCTTAGACGTAGGGATCACGGAGCTTGACGCACTTGAGGGAGGGAGCATGGATGATGAGGAGCGTTCATATTTTCAAATCTTAAGCGAATCCCCGTAGACCGCCATAGGATTAGCCATGGGACTCAGGGTAGGGGTTTATTCATTTTTGGACGATATATTTTGCGGGACGTAGTCCCTCATATTTATTTACATTATCTTTATGGTGGGAAATAGATTTTATATTAGTTGCACATGAGTTCATCATATTTGTCTTGATTTATGTTGCATGGTCTACTATACTTCCCCATTTCTTATGAAGTGAACAAATTATACCAATTCTGAAACTCAGTAGGGGCTAAGTGGCACCTGGGAATTCGAGAGCCGAGTATGTCACGCCCCAAACTCGGAAAACAGGCTCACAAAATTCCCGATCGCCGAATCCGGCGCCGACAGCCTCCGTAGAACCCTATTCTCAGCTCCTAGTGCGCATTCACCAAGTTCTGATCCTAGGATGTTACGAGGAGAATTTTCAACGTCAGTTTGATTCATAATAAGCATAACCAAAGGCATAACCCACAAACAACAACCAAGAACTCCATTACATTTCCACTATGATCAAAAACTTTACAAGTATAATGAGTATAAAGGGAAATACAATGGTAAGGAATAGAAACTCCAAAATGATCTGCAAGTGCTCCTGTCTCAGCGCTGCTGCGCCCCAGCATCACCTGCACGCAACGGTCGTGCATAAGCTTATAGAAAGCTTAGAGGGTGGTGAAAGTGTATGTGCAAGATAGTAATATGATCATGCAATATCAGAGTAAAGCGAAATATGTAGATGGATCCATAATATCAAGAGTCGTACCAAGGCTATGCGATGCAAGATGCAAGTCAAGCATACAATCCTCATCTAAGCCCACATGTCAATACAGCTCAACCCTGGGATGTCACCGGGGTCTAGTACACTCTAAACCAGATCACCGCCATATCACGCGCAATAAGGTAAGTGGAAGAGACCTCACTATCCGTCTGCCAATATCGGGCTGGACTCGTGCGGACCCATTCCTTGAGTTGGTCAAACTCAGCCTAGCATTGTCCCCTACTCTCGGGCGGGTAAGGCTGCACCCTCTTCCAACCGACCATGACATAGTGGAGAGCGCAGCCATTTGGTAATCGGCACTCAACGCTCATCTACCCACTCGGTCTAGACGTTGGAGCAACCTCTTGGTACTATAAGGGTTTAGGAACTTTCACCCAGGGATATCTATAACACCCCATGTAGAATAAAATTTTCGGTATCCAATCCTGTCAACCACGATACGTCAGTGGAGGCTACGGCCCCGATGTCGCTAGTACGTACAGTAACCATATCACACAATGCGAAATACATAAATCACACTATCCAATCATGCAGTAAATCCTGCGCGTATCGTGCGCTCATGTAGGGCAACACCGCCAAATCGGGGTCTCATAAACAATCTGCCCGAAGGCATATGCTATGATCAGTCACTTCTCATATTAAGCATACATATGATGCGTATGATCATGAGTCATGGAACTATACTAAACATGTTATAATGAAATGAACTATCCTTACAATGCAGATGGGCCTAGACGGCCTATACACAATAAGCACGGGACTAATAATGGGACCTAAGGAGAGTCGTAATGTGGACATCCAACTAGCATTACACTCGCAATGTGGACGTCAAACCAACATTTCTCCTAAGGCACGATCATCGTAAACATCGTTACATAATCCGTATTGGGATCACACATTGCAATAGACTTTAGGTACGTCCCATTGGGCCTTAAATGCATCAAATGGGCCGTATCATATGGGCCTTTTACTCATCAAATGGGCCACATCAATGGACTGCACCAATGAGCCTTAAGTGCATTGCAATGGGTCAGAACCCGTGGGCCTTAGATTGCATCAAATGGGTCTAATCTCATGGGTCTTATAGGTAACAAATGGGCCACCGAATTGGGCCCATTTGTACACCAAATGGGCCTCAACCCTTAGGCCCTAGTATATCTCAATGGGCCTTAACCCATAGGCCCCTTAAACATTAAATGGGCCAAATCCTATGTGCCTTAAATGCATAAAAATGGGTCTAAACTCATAGGCCTTAAGTGTCTTAAATGGGCCTAATCCCATGGACTTTATAAATATTAAATGGGCTTAATCCTATAGGCCTTATATAAGTCAAATGAGCCTAAATCCATAAGCCTTATATGTCAAATGGGCCACACCCAAACATAAGTGGCCCACTTGATAAATAAATTGGCATAATTCTCAACTCATGCTTAAAAATGATCTTTCCAAGTGGATGGACGGTCTGGATGCATCACATGCATCATGGCGGGGTCCACTGAGATTGGACAGTGCACATGCATCATCGTGGGCCCCAGCTCCACCGTTCGTTGGACGGATAAAACACAAATATCATGGTGGGCTTCCACCGTCCGCCTGGAAGGTGGATATAAAACACATACATCATTGTGGGTCCCATGTGGGGCCCACTGAAATGTTTACATGTCATCCAACCCGTTCATAAGGTCACTCAGACCTAGATGAAGGGAAAACACAAATTTCAGATTGATTCTAAACTTAGGTGGGCCCAACAATGGGTTTCAATGGCAGAGGTTCAACCCCACTGTTTCGTGTGGTGTGGGCCACCTGAGCATTGGATTCAGTTGAAACTTGGAGGGGGCCCACCTGAGGAGGGGACCCACCTTATGAACGGCTTGGATTATCACGTACACATCATGGTGGGGCCCACGGCAGCAGCCGTGGGACTGGTCGTCGGTCCGCCTGGCGCTGGCAGCGCTGGCAACGCTGACAGCTGCTGCCCAGCAGCACACCCTCTTTCCTTTCTTATTTTTTTTTTAAAAAATCGTTTTCCTATGGTTTCTCACAGGTGGGACCCACGTTTGGAAAATTCATTCCGACCATGGGACTCTACAGCTCGAGACAAACAAAATGAGTCCAAAGTGTGGGATTTTTGGGTGCATAGAATCATCAGAAAATTTTTTTAAGGGTAACCACCAAAGTTCCCTATGCTATGGCCCACCAGATGCTCAGATCAGCCCCATTCTTCTACTCAACGGCTAAAATGATGTTGCTAAGAGGATGGACGGCTTGGATTGGATATTTACATCAAGGTGAGGCCAACACCAATGGTCCACCTCCATGGCTTCAACCAAGCCTATATTTGTGTTTATCTCACGTCCAGCGTCCCAGACGCTGGACGGTTTTGGCTTTAGCACAAGCATTGAGGTGGGCCCTGTTTAGGTGGGCCACCTCATGGAGGATGGTGTAGATACAACTCACGCAAAGTGGGTCATACTTGTAGATAGTTTAGTTAGGGTATATGCCTCATGGTGGGGTCCATTCAAGTATGCCACACAACCATATTATAATATAAAAAAATGAATTAGAAAGAGAGAGAGAGATAAAGAGATAGAGGGTGGGACATGCTTGTGATGGAGGGCTCCGCCACTATGAGCCTTCTCTTGTAAAACAAATCATACATCAAATGAATCCCTTAACACATGTGACCACCAAAATTAAAAATCAACGGTGGGCATCCTTTGTAAGACCCGTATCTTGGTCCGTACCTTTTCGTAGACTTCCGCGGTCTTACCGGTCGAATTTTGGCAACCTTCGACCCTTAACCGATATCAACACGCGACCCTGATTCATATACCGACAACCCGAGTCGACTCAACCTGAGACCAATACCATAGCAACTGCACCGTCGTTGCGGTTCTGATATCGCGACTCGCGCGCCGAGGCGATACCCTGGTCAAGAGATGTGGGCCAACGTTCGGTGCGAGAAAATGTCGCGCATTGCAAAACCCAAGGAAATCTCTATGATGTGTCACATCAATCACATCAATCTCATCAATCAATCAATTCATCAAGCCATCACATGTCAAGTACACATCACTTTCATCCCTTTTCCCAAGAAACCACAAAAGTCTTCCAAACCCATACCTCTCTTACACAAAAAGCCACAAAAGTCTTCACCACCCGTACCTCTCTTACACAAAAGCCTCAAAAGTCAATACTTTCTTACAGCCCATCACCACATCCATCCATCACTCTCTCTCTCTCTTCCTTTACAACTCCTCTCTTTCTCATTTCAAATCTCCAAGCAACAAAAACTTCCAAGCTCCATACGTATGAGGATTTCTCCAAAATTCCCAAGCTCCAAGTGTGGTCCACTTTCCTACCCCATCATCTCCCATCTCAACCCTCCATTCCTCATCTTAACCATTGAAATTCAAGCTAAGGTGCTAAGGAACTCCTAGGAGTAAGAAGATCGGACGGTGGGTGCCTCTATAGGGTAGTTTCCTTCTTATTTTTATGATGGGCCAAGTGAGGCCCATCGATCAATGGTGTGGATCTCACTTGGGACCCTAAAAATGTGGCCGATGGCCCACTTGGATCATCATGATCATTCCATGATGGGGCCATTCTCCATGGAACCCCCATCATGATGTTTATTTCATTTGAAAGGTCATCTAGACCATCCATATTGGTGGGGAAAGGATCCCCACCATTGATTTTAAGTTTTGATGGCCCATGTGCTAAATGATCCACTTGATGTATGATTCATTGCACGGGATGGCTCATAGTGGCGGAGCCCTCCATCACAAGCCGTGTCCCACTCTCCATGTCTCTCTCCCTTTTATTTATTTTCTTTTATTTTGATATTTTTTTTTTGAGATTGTAATAGGGTGTGTGGCGTATTTAAATGGACCCCACCACGAGACCGTTATATTTTTTTTAATCACCAATGTGGCCCACTTTATGTGTGGAATATCCACACTATTTTCCATGTGGTGGCCCACCTAATTAAGCCCACCACAAATACCTGAAGAGGCCCACCGTCCAGCATCTGGGACGTTGGATGTCCATGTACCCAAAAAACAAAAAAAAAAGAGCTTGTGGGGTGGTCCCCTTGTGTAGGCCCCACCTTGATGTCTATATTCGATCCAAGCCGTCCATCCCCTTACCCACATCGTTTTAACCGTCGAGTAAAAGAATGGGGCTGATCTAAATATCTTGTGGGCCATAGCATGGGGAACATTGGCGGTCACCATTTAGAAGTTTTCTGGTGTTTCTATGCACCAAAAAAAATTCAAACTTCGGACTCATTTCGACTGTTATGGGCCACTGAACGCAATGGCCGGGGCGAATTTCATTTTAGCGGGCCCCATGTGTGAAAAACCCCCGAAAAATGGGTTTTTCCAAGAAATTGTAAGAGGCATTGCCTCTCTGTTCTGACAGATGCTATAGCAGCAGCAGCTGCGTGCGGACGGGCATCCGTGCAGCCACCCATGGCTACTGCCGTGGGCCCCACCATGACTTATATGTTTTATCCACGCCGTTCACATGGTGGCTCACACCCTGAGGTGGGCCCCCTCCGAAAATGGGGCCGATTCGAATTTCAGGTGGCCCACACCATGGGGGAGAGTGGAATTGAACATCTACCATTGAAAACTCCTTCTGGGCCCACAGAAGTTTCAGATCAATCTGAAATTTGTGTTTTCACTCCATTCAGGTCTAAGTGACCTTATGAACGGTTTAGATGATATCTAAACATTACAGTGGGCCCCACATGGGACCCACAATGTTGTATATGTTCAAGACCACCGTCCAGTGGATGGTGGCGCCCACCTTGATGCAGTAGCGTCTCCACCGTCCAGCGGACGGTGGAGCCCTCCTTGATGCGTGTGCCCTCCCCTTTGATCAGCGGTAGTGGGACCCACCATGATGCATGTGATGCATCCAGACCATCCATCCACTTGGTGAAATCATTTTAAGGCATGAGTGGTTGGTTGGGTGGGCCACTCATGCATGGGCTAGGCCCATTTGAATCACAAAAGGCCTTTGGGTTAGGCTCAATTGATTTATGAAAGGCTTATGGGTTAGGCCTATTTGATTCATATAAGGCCTATGGACTTGGGCCCACTTGATATGTAAAGCCTATGGACTTAGGCTCACTTGATATTTAAGGCCTATGGGTTTAGGCACACTTGATATGTTTCAAGACCATGGGACTAGGCCCATTTGATATATCCCAAGGCCCATGGGATTGGACCCATTTGATGTGTTCTAAAGCCCATGGGATTAGGCCCATTTGATGTAATTTAGAGCCCATGGGATTAGGCCCATTTGATGTAATTTAGAGCCCATGGGATCAGGCCCATTTGATTTGTTTAAGGCCTATGGGTTTAGGCCCATCTGGTTTATACAAGGCCTACGGGTTTAGGCTCATTTGATGTACCATAAAGCTTAGGGGTTTAGGCCCATTGAACTCATATAATGCCTAAGGGTTAAGGCCCATTTGGCGTACATATGGGGTTCAATTGATGTGGCCCATTTGTTACCTTTAAGACCCATGAGTTAAGCTCATTTGATGTAATCCAAGGCCCATGGGTTTTGACTCATTGCAATGCACATAAGACCCATTGGTGTAGCCCATTTATGTGGCCCATCTGATGAATAAAAGGCCCATAAGATATGGCCCATTTGATATATATATAAGGCCCAATGGTAGGAACCTACGGTCCATTGCAATGTGTAATTCCCATACAGACCAACTAGCGATGTTTACAAAGATTGTGCCTTGGGAGCAATGTTGGTTTGATGTCCACATTGCGAGTGTAATGCTGGTTGGATGTCCACATTACGACTCTCCTTAGGGCCCATTGTTAGGCCCGTACTTATTGTGTATAAGCCGTCTAGGTCCATCTGCATTGTAAAATAGTTCATTTTATTATAACATGTTTAGTACAGTTCCATGACTCATGATCATACGCATCAATGTATGCTTGACGTGAGAATTGTCTGATCATAGCATTTGCCTTCGGGCAAGTTGTTTATGGGTTCCCGGTTAGGCGGTGTTGCCCTACATGAGCGCAAGATATGCGCAGGGTTTGATGCATGACTGGATAGCGTGAATCATGCATATCGCATTTGTATGACATGGATATTGTACGCCCTAGCGACATTGGGGTCGTAACTTCCACAGATGTATCGTGGTTGGCAGGATTGGATACTGAAAATCTTGTTCTACATGGGGTACTATAGATATCCCTGGGTGAAAGTTCCTAAACCCTTATGGTACCTAGAGGTTGCTCCAACGTCTAGACCAAGTGGGTAGATGAGCACTGATTACCGAATACCAGTTGGTTGTGCTCTCCACTATGTCGTGGTCGGTTGGAAGGGGGTTCGGCCTTACCTGCCCGAGTGTAGGGGGCAATGCTAGGCTGAGTCTGACCAGCTCAAGGAATGGGTCCGCTATAGACGAGTCGCGCCCGATATTGGCAGACGGATAGTGAGGCCTCTTCCACTTACCTTATTGCGCGCGATGTGGCGGCAATCTGGTTTAGAGTGTACTAGACCCCGGTGATATCCCATATTTTGAGCTGTATTGATGTGTGGACATAGATGAGGATCTGTATGCTTGAGTTGCATTGCACATCGCATGGCCTTGGGGTGGCTGATACCATTCATGTCTTGCATCGCATAGCCTTGGTACGGCTCATGATATTATAGATCCATCTACATATTCCGCATTATTCTGACATTTTCTGATCATATTACCACCTTACGCACACACTTTCACCACCCTCTAAGCTTTCTATAAGCTTATGCATGACCATTACATGCAGGTGACGTTGGTTCACAGCAGCGCTGAGGCAGGAGCACATTGCAAATCGTTTTGGAGTTTTTGTTCTTTACCATTGTATTTCCCTTCATGCTCATTGTACTTTTAAAGTTTTTGATCATAGTGGAAATGTAATGGAGTTCTTAGTTGTTGTTTGTGGGTTATGCCTTTGGTTATGCTTATTACGAATCAAACTGACATTGAAAATCCTCCTCGTAGCATCCCAGGATCGGAACTTGGCGAATGGGAGCTAGGAGCCGAGAATGGGGTTCTACGGAGGCTGTCGGCGCCGGATTCGGCGATCGAAAATTTTGTGAGCTCGATTTCTGAGTTTGGGGAGTGACATCCTTTCCCCACCAATATGGACGGTCTAGATGACCTTCATAATTCCATGAAATAAACATCATGATGGGGTCCATGGAGAATGGCCCCATCATGGAATGATCATGATGATCAAAGTGGGCAATCGACCACATTTTAGGGTCCCAAGTAAGATTTAAACCATTGATCGGTTGGTCTTACTTGGCCCATCTCAAAAACAGGAAAAACTATCATTATCAAGCACCCATCGTTCGATCTTCTTGCTCCCTTGGGTTCCTTAGCACCTTAGCTTTGATTTCAATGGGTGAGATGAGAAATGAATGGCTTGGATGGGAGATGATGGGGTAGGAAAGTGGGCCACACTTGGAGCTTGGGAATGCTTGGAGAACTCTCATACGTATGGGATTTTCTTGCTTGGAGATTTGAAAATGAGAAAGAGAGAAAGAGTTGTAAAGGGAGAGAGAGATGGGTGATGGATGGATGTGGTGAGTGATGGGTGTGTAAGAAAATCTTGACTTTTGTGGCCTCTTGTGTAAGAAAGGCATGGGAGGTGTAAGAACTTTTTGACTTTGAGGGTTTTTGGTGTAAGAAAGGTATGAGCTTTGTAAGAGATTCTTGACTTTTATGGTTGCTTGAGAATGGGTGAAAGGTGATATGTACTTGACATGTGATGAGATGAGATAAGATTTGATTCATTGATGGGATTGATGTGACACCTCATAGAGATTCTCTTGGATTTCACAACGCGTGACGTTTTTCTCGCACCGAACGTTGGCCCACATCTCTTGACCAGGGTATCGCCTCGGCGCGTAAGTCACGGCATCGAAACCGCAGCGATGGTGCGGTCACTATGGTAAGGGTCTTGGGTTAAGTCGATATAGGTTGACGGAATATGAATCAGGGTCGCGCGTAACTATCGGTTAAGGGTTGAACGTTTGCTGGAATTCGACCAGTAAGACCGCGGAAGTCTACGGAATGGTATGGACTAAGATACGGGACTTACAGAGTACCTACTCGGCCCTTAAAATTTGGGGCGTTACAAGGCCTCTATTTATAGGCAAAGGGATTAAAAATTCATCTAACCTGAGAATAGCTTCAGCTGCCCAGATTCACCGGATTCGTTCCAAAACCTATTGAATTGCGTAGGATAAGATTTATCCAAAATTTGGCTGGCCCACGGTGAAATTCGGCTAGCCAAATTTGACAATCGGCTAGCTGAATTCACACGATTTCTAAAGGAATGCACTGCTGGAATTTGACCTGGACTTCACTTGGGCTAGCCGAATTTCAAGTTAGGCTAGCCAAACCAAAACTTAGGCTAGCCGAATTTTCAACAAAATTTGAAATTTAGCTCAAACTTGAAGTTAGGTTAGCTGAGGTAGTGCCGAACTCCAGAGCAAAAACGGTATTAAAAACCCAAAATCAATTATACTTTTGAAATTACCTAACCTAAGGTCTTTCTAGGATTATATCACTTATGTTTTAGCAAATACATGGGACAACTTATCTTGAACTTGTCTTTAAATCGGGCGATGACTTCTTGAGACAATAAGTAGATCTTGAGCTTTTCTTTAGACATATAGAGTAGTTGTGATTTCAAACTTACGATCAGACTTATAACACTTTTGTCTTACGGAAATTGACAGTTAATGTGTGCTTAAACATATAAGCACTTACATTAATGAAGGAGTTGACCCTTTATTCATTTTGTCACAAAATCAATAGAGGATCAAGGGGCCATTTTTTGGGGCATAAAATTAAAGAAAAATAAGAAGTGAAGGAAATTGAAGCAAAAAAAGGATGAAGAAAGAGAAATTTTCTAATAATAAAGAGATGGACCTATTACGTGCACGCAATGGAGCTATTACGCAGACCATTATGCGGTGTAATGAGCCCCTACCTAGGGCCCCACAATGGAGATAGGTGACATGTGGATCGAGGCCACACGTGTGAAATGCCTATAAATACCCCTTTAACATCCTCATTTGATTCATTTATAAGTCCAGAGCTTCAGAAGATTCCGAAGAAGTTCCGGGATTCCATCTAAAGAATCTCAGGTATCCCAAAGGAGAAGGGGAGGAAGAAGAAGGAGAAGACGAATGTACGAGAAAATTTCTTTGTTGTGCGAGTGGTGCGCAATAGGGAGTCTCTGTGCTCTGCGCAATACTCCTATTGCACACGTGGTCTTTTTTAAGAGGCCCGTGTATTTTGTCATTCTTACATGGTTGCAATCTTCTATGATGGAGATTCGTCATTTCCTTCAGAATTGTTATCTCAGACAAACCAGAGGAGAGATAGAGGATTTCTGAAAGACTCCTAAATCTACACAACGCCTCCTCCATTAAGAAGAGCACAACGCAAGCCAGAATGCTGCCAAAATCATTATCTGGATTATTCTAGATATAACATTATTTCAAGGGAAATATGGGGATGTAAATAAACTCTAACATTAATAAAATATTTGATGATGATTGTTCTATCTTAATTCATTTGTTATTACTGAATAAGATATTCCCAATTGCAACACATTCATTTCTTATCAAAACAACAAGGGTCTTCTCTTTTCTTTTCTCATTCAGTAACATTTGCTATTAGTCGACTCGACCCTCGACACACTATTTCGTTCTAGAAGGCTAGCATTTTCTTGGTCATAACTTCGGACGCATGAGCCTTCGTAATAAAGATCGTGAAAAGTTTGTATGTTAGCACTTTTTAGGCTAAACGCATTTCATGTTTCCATTGAATTCAGACACATTTTCACTTGTTCTTTCTCTTTGAGGAGTTGTCTGCACGATGCTCCCAAAGGCTTCCATCTGTCAATAAATTTCTCTAGTGGTTCGCCTTCCATTTGTTGTACTAAGGCCAACTCACGTCCCGATCGAATGAGAAGTTGGCCATAAAAGTGTCTTAAATCTGATCTCAAGTATGTATGAATCCTAGCGTCGGGTGTTGAGTGTAAAATATTGCATATTTCTCCCTATTTATACCTTAGTTTTATAAACATGATAGTGATTAATCGATTTAATTATGCATGTTTTCATGTGCGATGTGATTTTGAGAGCTTAACGTGAAATTGATGCCCAAAGGAATATTTATGCTCAAAAGATTACTAAATGAAGATTTAGATATTTGGAAATCATTAATGAAGAATTCACATGCCAAAAATTTCAAGAAAACCAAGTGACGAATGAAGAGAATCAAAGATTTGAAGTGAAAAAAAAAAATAAAAAAATCCTGAAATTGTCCCGAAAATAAATACATTTATAAAATTGTCCTGAAAAAAATATATTCTGTAACTCTGAATATATTTTGGGAAACTACGCAGAGTGCGTAAATTTGAGGCGGTTTCTATATTTTTCCAACTATGTGCGAAAGTTGGAGTTCCACAACTATAAATAAAACTCCCAAGGATGTCCAAAGCATCTTCTAGGGTTTGGAAAGGTCTCAAGGAGCATGGCACAAGGGTAGAGCAGCCGCTAAAGAGTTTTTCTTCTTCCCTAGTTTATTTTTCATATTTTGTTTAAAAGATTTGGTTTCAATCATGTCTACGGTTGGTTAAACCTCTTAGCTAGAGCTAAGAGGTGAAGCTTGTAGTGTGTTAGGATGTTTATTTTTCCTTGATTATTGTTCTTATTGAACTTCATTGATTTCTAGTTTAATATTAAGGGAATATTTTCAGTCTTCTATGATTTGTTGTGACTCAAATTATAATAAATGTTGTGATAGTTTTGGATATCTTCTTTTTCTGTTTTGAGATAGTGAGATTGGTAAATCTCATTGTTCACCATCGTCTCATGAGCATGGTAGGGTAATGGAATCCCTTCCAATCATCACAATTCTCCTCCATTGAGAATTAGGTCAATGAAAAGTTCAGATTTGATTTAAATTACTTTATCTTCCAGTTGGATAGGATTGGACTCCAATTCCAATTATGTTCCTTGAATTAAGGTAGTATCTTAATAGCTATAAGTGAATCCTTGGCACCCTAGTTCCCACCTTTAAATTCATAAATTTTAATCAACATTATTCACCGTTACTCTCAATTATTCAGATTTCAATTTAGATCTTTTTCTAGTTCTAGTTCTAGTTATTTTCAGAATACGTACAAGTTTAGTCCCGGTGGATTCGACCTCGGTCTTACTGAGTCATTACTACATCGTAACCCTACACTTGGGGTTGTGAACACCAGATTAGAATAACACCTGAAGGCTTTTTCGATTAGTGACGAACTAAACCACCATAGTCAATATTGTGGGACTGTTGAGAAGTTGCCTATAGTAGTGATGTAGTACATGAGATGTTCCTCCAAAGATCCGTCTCCATTGAATTTCTAGAAGTTTGGATTTTGAAATTTGCGGGGAATGGCACGTTTTCGACTTCGCGTGAATACAGTGTTCTGAAACAGAATCTTCTAGGGTGTTCTCATTCCCTTTCCATTCTGACGGTCTCTACCACTACTTGTCGTATATCATCCCGTGTTATCGAACGAATTGCAGGAGCTTATCCGTATGATCCTCCTCTTAGTGGTAGTGAGCCTTCCGACTGTTGTTCTTGGCCGTATATCGTAGCTATTGCAGGATGAGCTACGACTTGAGCTACATTATGGGCTAGCGTAGCTAATGCCTCTCTTAGACTTCTACATTCTTCCATTAAGATTATATGTGCTCTGACAACCTCTGATAAATGTCCATCTGTAGACAATGGCTAATTTTGACTTGTTCCTAACATATAAACAATAGCTTCTCCACTTACTGATTGTCTTGTCATCGGGGTGGATGGAGGGTACGTTGTTGTAGTAGAATTTAAAGAAAAGGAATCCTGATTAGATCCCTTGAAGCTTTCATAAGACTCTAGCTACTTCGGTGTGGGGGCTTGTGGTGATGGTGTTCATGATGGTATGGAAATATTTGGTATCGAAGAGGGTAGTTCACTCATCATAGATAACTTTCCTTTCCCCTTCCTAGTCTAACGTGCAGTCACAGCCGAAAGAGCTGGGAAATCTTGAGTAAAGGAAATGACCTTAATTTTCCATGGGTATAATGAGGGTGGAGCTAGTACACGGTTTCGGCTGACTGGCCCTTGGACTGTTTATAGTGGAACTGGGGTTGAGGGAGATCGGGCCTTTGATCTTTTTGGTGACACCACAATCCATTCTTCTTTGTCATCTTGCAATACCAAAGATATGGAAACTACCTTGGTCGCGGACTGCAGTCTGTTACTACTGGTCAGAGCTGACTAGGTCTTCTGATCTAGAGATTTAGGTAGTGACTGCTTATTATGAATATAGTTGATGACAAATCCTGTAGGCGTGAAGTAGAAAATTGTTTAGTTGGAGAGAAAAGCCATTAAAGTATAAAAGGGGTTGAAATTCCTAAAAGAAGAAATGATATGTCAGTGATACGGACTAAGCAGAATACACTTTATTTTTGAGATGAAGGGGAGGATGTTTCTGTTGAGAGTCACCATTTTGGCATCATTATGATGTCATGTGATGATAAAAGTTCTTCAGATAATTCATAAGTCATTAATGAATAAGATAAATGTCCCTAGCAGAGTCGTCATTTTGTTTCGACAAGAAATAAACGTGTTTCCATTGGGGATATCTTATTCAATAATAATAGAGGAATATAACAGAACCAATCATCACCAAATATTTTATGGATGCTAAAGTTCATTTACATCCTCATATTTCCCTTGATTCCAATATAAAGTGTATTTAACAAATGCAACAATGATGTATGTGGAAATAATTTTGATAATGATTTAAGTAGCATTCCAGCTTGTGATGCATTCGTCCTAAGGAAAGAGTTGTGCAGATTTAAGAATCCTTCAAAAACCCTTTACTTCTCTTCTGATTCATCTAAGATGATAATCTCGAAAAGAATAGTAGAATTCCATCATAGACCTGTCTTTATGAAGAAATGACAGAATATATATAGGCACAATAAAGCTATTGTGCGTGCAATAGGCCCATTGCAAGGCGCACAGTAGGTTCCTGTTGCGCGCCTCTGCGCTACAAGGTCTCTCCCCTATTTCCTTCTTCTTCTTCTTCTTCTTCTTAGGGATACTTGAAATCCTTCATATGAATCTCAAAATTTTTCAAAATCTTCTAGAGCTCTGCACTTGCGAATGAATCAAATGAATAGGGGAAAGGGTATTTATAGGCATTAACACATGTGGACCTCTATTTCTACATCATTATTCTTCATTGCGCAGATGTGCATGGGACCTATTGCGCGCCGCGCAATGGGCCACTTATTTGGCTACGCAACATGCCTATTGCGCATGCACAATGTATCTTCTTTGCGCTCAATAGAGAATTCCTCTTTTGCTTCTTTTCTTCCTTAACTTCTAACCTTTCATTATTCCTTTCTCGCTGATTTTTTGTGCTCCAACATTAGCACTTGTCAGGCCGAACGCAATTTCTATTTCCATCGAGTTCAGACACATTTTCAATTGTTCTTTCTTTTCATGAAGTTGTTTACATGATGCTCCCAAAGTTTTTCATCTGTCAATAAATTTCTCTACTAGTTCACCTTCACTACCAAAAAAGGGCCAAAGGCTACAGATAAAATCCATAGCTAAAAACATATGGCTATGGTTACAATCCATAGCAAGAACATAGCCATTGCTTTTGAAGCGATGGCTACCGATTTAATCTATAGCCATATAATAAATGGCTACAAATCTAATCAGTAGCCATACTTCTCATACCAAAATGTACATATAGCTACATATAATCCGTAGCAGTAAGCCGAAGTAAATTACAGCTACGGTTTTCAGATCAAGAGCTACGGTCAATAGCCGTAGCTATATCCTCTTTGTTTGAAAAACATATACATATAATAACGGTCTCTCTTACAATTGTAGTGTATGCCCTAATAGAAATTATATCTCTTATCATTGTTTCTTAAATAAAATAATATAGCTGTGGTCCACATGAAGAGTAGATGTGGTTCCTTTTTATTTGAAAATTTTTTATTGCAGAAGGTAACCTTCATGGCAGGTACAACCTATTGGATGGGTTGGATGTAACATGCACATGACGGGTTGAAAGGTATCTGCTCGGTGGATGAAAACCCATGGTCCAACCGGTTTGATTTGATGCATTTCCTTTACATTGTACCTCTACACATTGAAATTAGATGGACTCACCTACCAAGGTCATTTATCTGCAATTGAGAGTGTGTTCAAAGGAGACTTCAAGGTTGAGAGACTAGTTAAAAGTTGTGTCGCTCCAATGCAGGAAAGGTTGCAGTTCTCTACTTCTATATCCGCAAAGGTTGATGCTCTTTCAGAAGTGTTGATAAAGTATGGAATTAGACTCCTATTAATGTTCAATTGAGATTTGTTAACCCTTCACCCGATCAATATACAAACAAGGGAATTCTAACTAGCACATTGTGAAAACTTCCTTATTCAGTACGTTGCACTCAAATTGGAAACAGGACACAAAGGTCCATGATCTACAATGTTCATTAGATGGCTTCCACCTGGATAGACCACTGTCTGTTAACTTCGTCAATTGGCCAATCCAACTTTCCAACTGGTAGGCCTTTTCCTGCAGAATTCCAACCATTAGCGACATTCTTTTATGCCATCCATTTGGACTCCACACATTGGATGGTTAAGATCATTCTGTCAGTGAGAGTTTTCCATTGTACTGAACATCTCCACTATGGATCCATGACATTTGAAATCCAGATTGCGGACTCTTGTGTTGCATGGCCAATTTAAGCGCAGGTCACAAGGGAATCAATTTGTGGCACTCAAGGTAGACCAGTAGACCTCCACAAATAACTCCCTGTAATTAAATCTTCGCTCAACTGACCTAATTACATCGTCCCCAATAAGATTGTCACTGATATCCAAACTCTGCAAGTTTGGAGTGTAAGCTAGTGCAGATTTAAGATCTTCTGCATCATTCTCACGTAAATTGCTTCCCCTGCAACATCAAACTAATTATAAACAAACTGTTTTTTTTTTTTTTTTCGAAGGCAATTATAATCAAACTGTTGCTGAAAGCAATAAGCAATTCCAACAGTTAGCGACATTCTTTTATGCCATCCATTTGGACTCCACACATTGGAGAGTTAAGATCATTCTGTCAGTGAGAGTTTTCCATTGTACTGAACATCTCCACTATGGATCCATGACATTTGAAATCCGGATTGCGGACTCGTGTCGCATGGCCAATTTAAGCGCAGGACAGTGAGGACATCACAAGGGAATCAATTTTTGGCACTCAAGGTAGACTAGTAGACCTCCACAAATAACTCCCTGTAATTAAATCTTCACTCAACTGACCTAATTACATCGTCCCCAATAAGATTGTCACTGATATCCAAACTCTGCAAGTTTGGAGTGTAAGCTAGTGCAGATATAAGATCTTCTGCATCATTCTCACCTGAATTGCTTCCCCTGCAACATCAAACTAATTATAAACAAACTGTTTTTTTTGTTTTTGGAAGGCAATTATAATCAAACTGTTGCTGAAAGCAATAAGCAATTCTCAACTTTCCCTATTTACATGTGGACCATGATCAAAAGACTTGGAAACTCAGACTCAACTCGTTTGGTCCTGAGTTGAGTCCAGACTTGCCGAAGTCAGGGGCAACTCCTGGTGCCAAACTGGATGAGGCAATACCGAGTCCAAGTTGACTCATATGAGTCGTATCAGACTCGGCCGAGTTTTAAAACCATGATGTTGACAGCTCCTATCTGAGGTCTCCAAAATACAAATATGTAAACCAGGTAAGGGGTGTAAAATCAGCTAACTGGGTCACATTCAGCTGATGCCAGACGCAAACTAACTGGATATGGTGAAAAACTCTACGCGCATTGCCGGGAACAATTGCTAGGGGAAGATCATTTAATACATACATACAACGAGCACGCCAAAACTGGACCAGTTACCATCAGACAATGAATCTGGTGACTACAAAAACAGAGATTGGACCTACAAACCTAGTCAAAGACTATTCACAGAAGCATGAATGCATGGACAAAAACTGAAGAAAGAATCAACAACTCGATACCTTAGATTGAGAACATTTAATGACCTCAAGGATTGGTCTATTGCTGATGATGATGCCGTGGAGCAACTTGAGAATCTCCCATAAACTGTAGAAAGCGAACCTACAATCTGCAACAAAAGATAATAAGCGATGTTCCAAATGGGTTTGTCTGGTAAAACAAGAACCAGTAACTGCCAGTGTGTCACTCACATAGTTGTCAGATAGCTCAAGGGTAGATAGACCAGATGAAGAATCAAGGAGAGCATCAAAAACCAATTTTGCAGAATTTAGCCCCAGGAGGTTGTCACAGAGCTTTAGCACACACAAGGACCTGAAATCAAACGGGATTACGAAAACACCAAGTCAAGCAAGTAATTTGGCCAGCATAAACAAACCTCATTCACAGTTCTGTGTTTGCGGAAATTGGAACGATGATGCACAGGTTGCATGAGTGTGAAAAGAAGATAGTATGTTCAAAAGCTAAAATCACATTATTTCACAACAAAGAGCTAATACTTGCACGCACTAACTGAACAAAATAAGTAACCAATACTGCTACAAAATCAACCATAAATGCAATGAAATGCCATATGCTCTGAATGGATTGAGCATTTGGATAGAATCAATGTAACAAATATCACCGGGATTTTGAAAACATTGTGATATTACAGAATTTTGATTGAATGATATTATTTTGATAATATCACGAGATTTTCAAACGTTTGGCAGTTTTATGTATTTTGATATTAATGAAAAATTATTTAGAAGTTAAAATAATTCAGTTTCTACTTTTATATTCAAATTTTAAATTATATAGTACTTTATCATAAATATGTTTAAATATTTTATTTTCAGCAAGACTTTCCTGATAATATAGCGACAAAAACTGAAAATCTCCCAAGAAATTCCCAGGCTGAGAAATTGCTGAGAAACTAGATTTGCCAATATGGACCGAATGAATGCATTCATCACTGTCATATACGTGTGGATTATGATAGTTTTGTAATGCTGCACATAAGGGCAGTCATATATGTGTGGATTGCGATAGATTTGTAATGCTGCACATAAGGGACTAAAATCGAAAAGCTCATATACATTTTTTCTTTTTTTCCTTTTTTGCAGGTTATAACTGTTATATGGTTGGTTTTCTGCATTTTGCATTATGTAGATAAGACCTCTTTTCTACTCCATGAATAACTCTAATGGGGTTTCACAGCTATATTATTTTATTTAAGAAAACCAATAACCCATGATTTAAGAAACTAAAAATAAAAAATAATCATAATAATAATAAACCCCATTTTTATTAGGAAGCTACTATTCTCACCACCCTGATTGATTTTTACACACACCCATTTTTCCATCTTTAGGAATAGAAAAGTACCTAAAGTGTACTATTTCCATTAAAAATTCCTCAAATCCTCAACCAGGATGCCTAGCTTCCATGCGAGCTTTTATCCCTGTCAGTAACAACTTAAGTTGCATCAAGCACATCGGAATAAATAGGAATGAAATAAGTTTTATACTCAAAAGATTACTGAATGAAGATTTGGAGATTGCATAGAGGATGCGATTTATGCTCCACCCTTGTGTATGCTCATTGAGACCTTTCTAAACCCTAGAGCATCCTAGGAATTCATATTTATAATTGTGAAACTCCAATTTTACACAAAGTTGGAAAAATCTATAAACCACTTCAAATTTACACACTCTGCGTAATTTTTCAAAATAAACTCAGAGTTTCAGAATATATATTTTTAGGACAATTTTAGGAATGTTTCTTTTTAGGACAATTTTAGGATTCCTTTTCTTCACTTCAAATATTTGATTCTCTTCATTCCTCACTTAGTTTTCTTAGATCTTTGGTACGGTGCTTAGTCCACTCGTATGGTGCATCCTTTTGAAGTAGATTACATAGAGGATGAGAGAGGTGATTAAATTCCTTTATGAATCTTTTGTAAGACCTAGTGTGTCCTATGAAAGATTGCACGTCTCATATGTTCTTGGGTGAAGGTAGGTTAGAGATAAGATTAATTTTTCCTTATCTACCTCAATTCCCTTGGATGAGATGATGTGTTCAAAGACAATTCCCTTACGAACCATGAAGTGCCACTTTCCCAATTTAGTAACAAGTTCTTTTCCTTACATCGCTTCAACACATTTTTTTTCAAAATTTCCAAACATTCACTGAAGGATGGACCAAAGACCAAGAAATCATCCATGAAGACCTCTAAATATTCCCCTACCTTGTCAAAAAAAATACTTAACATGCATCACTGAAAAGTGGCGGGGGCATTACAAAGCCCGAATAACATCCTTCGGTAAGGAAATGTACCATAAGGACATGTAAATGTAGTCTTTTCCTGATCTTCAAGGGCTATCCCGATTTGATTGTAGCCCGAATAACCATTTAGAAAGCAATAGTAAGAGTGACTAGTTAGTCTTTCCAAAATTTGATTGATAAAGGGCAAAGGAAAGTGGTCCTTCCTTGTGATGGTATTCAACTTCCTATAGTCAATGTACATTCTCCAGCCATTAGTGATCCTAGTTGGTACGATTTCATTATTGGCATTGGCTACGATGGTGATTCCAGACTTCTTGGGAACCACCTAAGTTGGACTCACCCATTAACTATTGGATGTCGGGTATATGATACCCATATCTAATAGTTTAAGTACCTCGGCTTTAACCACTTCCTTCATGTTTGGATTTAATCTACGTTCTGGTTGCTGGAAGGTCTTTGCATTATCCTCAAGATGAATGCGGTGAGTACAAATCAATGGGACAATTCCCTTGAGGTAATAATCGACCATCTAAGGGCTCCTTTGTACTCAACGAAAGTAGAGATGAGCATACTCTCTTATTCCTGCTTAAGGTGGGAAGAAATCACCACCGGGTATGTCTCATCTTGACCTAAATAGATGTATTTAAAATCAAAGGGCAAAGGTTTTAGGTCAAGCTTCGGTGCCTTGAGGTTAGATGGTAGAGGCACTACATTAATTTGGGACAATTCTTTGAATTGTGGCCTCTACCGGTTAACTTCAAGTATCGGCACGGTATCAACAATGGTCCCCATCTCCCTAATCATGTCATCATCAAAATCATGAGAGTGGGCTAGGCACGTCTCTAGAAGGTTAGAGGATAAGGTCAGAAGTGTTCTATCTTCCATGAAAGAGTCAATCATGTTAATGTTGTGGAAATCATCATCTTTCTCTAACTGTTTGCCTATATTGAAAAAGATATTCAACTCCAATGTCATATTTCCAAAAGACAAACTCATGACTCCATTCCTGTAATTAATGATTGTGTTTAACGTAGTTAAGAATGGGCGACCAAGAATGACTCAAATTTGAGTGCTGATGTCTACGATAGGTTAAGTATCTATGACGATAAAATCTACCAGGTAGTAGAATTTGTCAACCTGGACCAACACATCCTCAATTATCCTTCTTGGTACTCGAACTGAGTGATCAGCAAGTTGTAATGCGGTCCGTGTGAGTTTTAATTCACCTAAACCTAGTTACTCGTAGACCGAGTATAAGATCAGATTTACGCTTGCTCCTAAGTCCAGAAGTGCGTGCTTAATTCAGTAGTTCCCAATTACGCAAGTAATGGTTGGGCTACCGGGATCTTTATATTTTTTTGGCACATCTTACTTTAGGATGATACTCACTTTTTTAGTTAAAAAGATTTTCTTTTGAATACTTTGCCATCTTTTGGTTGTACATAAGTCTTTTAGAAATTTGGCATATGAGGGTCTTTGTTTTACGGCATCAAGTAGAGGAATATTGACCTTCACTTATTTCAATACCTCTAGAATGTCTTGAGAGTTAGAGAGAGGTTTTGGTGTAATCAATTGTTGGGGGAATGATGCAATCGGCTTGCCTTGAAGTTTCAATTCTAACTCTTATGGAGTGTTGTTAGGTTTATTAGTTTCATCTACTTCTGGGTCTTTAGACTTCTCGGACCTTACCGAAATAGATTTTTTAATTATCTTCCCACTCCTAAGAGTGGTGATAGACTTAGCTTGCTCAATTTGATTTGAAGTGCTTGGATCACTTATTTCGTATTGCGGTTTAGGATTGGGGAAAGGTTGAGTAGGAAGCATCCCCCTCTCTATAACCATAACACATGAATCCATTTTTTGCATAAATTTTGTAAGTTCTCGTATGACTTGAGTAAGCTCCTGAGTTTGTGTGGAATTTTGAACTGGTTCTTCTTGAGGTTTGCTTTATTTGGATTTTAATTGAAGAAACCTTGAGGGGTAACAGTTTGTCCATTCCTCTAACTGAAGCTTGGATGATTTCTCCAACTATGATTATATGTATTGGAGGTAGGTTCATTGAAAGGTCTTTGGTAATTATTTACGGCATTGGATTGCTCATTCAATACCTCTTGAAAGGCAGGTATTGTTGGACAATTTTCAGTTGTGTGAATGTTGCAAGCACAAATACCGCAAACAGTTTCCTTAGCCCTATCCTTCTTTAGTTCCATGACTTCAAATTTTCTTATGAGATTATCAACTTTGGCATTGATATTATCATCCTCTTTCAAAAGGTATAACCTCTCCTTTGATTGAGTGGGCCTAGAAGTGGTGCTTGATTTTGGGGAGGTGTCTCATGATTGTGCATTTTCAATAAGTCTGTCTAAGTAGTCCCACATATCATTGACATTTTTATTCATGAATTCTCCATTGCACATTGTCTCTACCAACCATCATAAAAAAAGTATGTAATGCACTACATTTCAAAACTATGTTGTGGGCATGGACTGAGAAGATCCTTGAACCACTCCCAACATTGGAAAAATGTTTCATCCTCCTTTTAGGCGAAGTTCATGTTTGACTTTCTGAGGGTGTTCGTTTTATGATGTAGAAAAAATTTCTTTATGAACTCCCTTATTATGTCATTTCATGTGCTAATAGATCGAGGACGTAGTGAATGCAACCACCTCTGAGCTTTCTCTTTCAAAGAAAAGGGAAAGAGTTTCAGTCTGACCGTGTCATGAGACACGTTAGGAAAATATAAAGTGGTTATAATCTTGTCAAACTCTTTCAAGTGCAGATATGGACTTTCAAATTCAAGTCCATGTAATTTTGGAAGGAGTTGGATCACCCCTGGCTTAATATCCATATGTCCTGTATTTTTTAGAAATATCATGCGTGAGGGCGTGCTCACCCCTGCCGGTTATAAATAATCTCATAAAGTACGAGGCGGGAGTGCTTGATGCTCCTCATTCTCATCCTGGATTTCCTTAACCCGAGGTTGAGGTTGTCTTCCTGGTTGATTGGCAGTCATCACTTCAATTGACTTTGAAGATCTCGAGTGGTGTCTAATCCTGTGATGGATAGATAACCCCTTAACTAATCCTCCTTCACTCGAAAGACGTCGAGTGCTGTCATGGACCCACTTGGGTATGAAACACTCTTAGCCCTCAATTTTAGATTCTAACCTAAACCTAACGAAAGAAGAAAATAGAAATCTAGAACTAGAAAGGGAGAGAATTAGAAAGAAGTTACCAAATTAGAAGTTCCTAAATTAAGATCCTGCAAAACAAAATAAAACCAGTCAGTTTCTAAAAAGAAAAAATTTAAAATTAAAAAGTTTCTAAAAATAAAAATAGAAAGATGATTTAGTTTTTAAAAATAGAAAAGGAAAGTTTCTAAACCTAGAATTAGAAAGTAAGTTTCTAAAATAATTCAGAAAAACCTAATCGTAAAAATAAAAAATAGAAAAACCTTAATATTAAACTAATTCCAAAACTAGTTAATCATAGAAAAACGCAACCATTAGTTCCCGGCAATGGTGCCAAAAACTTGTTCACAACCCTAAGTGTAGGGTCACGATGCAGTATTAATCTCGGTGAGACCGAGGTCGAATCCATAAGGACTGATCTCGTGTGTATTCTGAAAGTAACTAGAATTAGAACTAGAAGAAGATGTGAATTTAAATCTGAATTAATTGAGAGAGTAATTGTTATTAAAGTGATTAAAACTAACAAATTCAAATGTCGGAACTAGAGTTTTCAAGGATCCACTTATAGTAATTGGGAGATTACCTTGCTTGATTCAAGGACACAACTGGAATCAAAGTCCTATCCTATCTAATTGGTAAGAAGAGATTTGTCAGATCTCTGAACTTCTCATGGATCTAATCATCAATGGATGAGAGTTGTGAGGATTTAGAAGTCATTTCATCACCTAACCATGCCTAGGAAACAAAGTAAATAACAAGATTTACTAATCCCACAACCAATCATCAGAGAATTGTAAAAGGTTAGGAAGGATTCCATCATCCTACCATGCCCAAGGGACGATGGTGAACAATAGAATTTCCTAATTTCACAATCTCAATTAGGAAAAGAAGATATCTCAAGCCATCGTAGATCTATTGTAATTTATCACAATAAATCATTAACAAAAAATATTCCTTTATAATCAAACTATAATCCAAGAGAGTTCAATAAAACATGAATCAAAACAAAGAAAACATCCTAATCACACTACAAGCTTCACCTCTTAGCCCTAGGTAAGAGGTTTAGCCAATTATTGGCATGATTAAACTAAAAACCCTTAAACAAAATAAAAAGACCAAGTAAATAGAAAGAAGAAGAACTCCCGGACGGTGGATCCACCCTCTTGCTCCACTCCTCCAATCCTAGAAGATTCCTAGAAACATCCTAGGGACTCTTATTTATAGTTTTGTAACTCCAACTTTCGCACCGAGTTGAAAAAATCTAGAAACCACATCAATTTTACGTTGTCCGTGTGATATCTACATAACCATAGACTGGTCGAGGAAATCCGTTGACTGGTCAAAGTTTTCCTTCGACTGGTCGAGGATGACTGGAATTAAGAGAATTTTGTCGCTAGAGTTCGAGTCGAGGAATCTTCGACTAGTTGATTAGGAGACTTCAATTGGTCGAAGATGGGCGTAGACTATTCGAAGGATGCATATTTTTAAGGTTCATTTTCTTCACTTCAAGTCTTCAATGCTCTTCATTCCTCACTTAATTTTCTTGGATCTTTGGCATGTGAATTCTTCATTCTTGGTCTCATAAGATCCATTCTTTGGTTTGGTGATTCTTGTGTGTTAAATTTATGCTTTTAGTATTCTTTTCAAATTCACCTTGTTACACAAACATGATTAAAATAGAATATTAAGCATTATCATGTTCATAAAACCAAGTAATAAATGGGAGATAATATGTAATATTTGACCCTCAACACTAACATAATAAAGAAGAAGAGTAGTAATAAGCTAACTTAATAAAAGAGAAGAGTAGCAATAAGCTAACTTAACAAAAGAGAAGAGTAGTAATAAGGTAACTCAATAAAATAAGAGAGGGGAGCAAAAGCCAACTCAATTTATAGTGGTACACGTGTTGCTCTCTAAATCAGCCAAGGGCAAGGCTTTGTCCATCACTCCACATGAATTCATAAAAATCAAGTATGATTAGGTCATATCTTAACCATAATTCTCACATGAATAAATAATTCATAACGGTCCATCAATCAATTACATGTAAATCACTGCAAGATGAAAGTATGCAAAAATAAGATAAATAATGTATAAATAAACTCGAATTTATGTAAGCTTAAAGGAATCCCTCTCCTTAGATTTAAGTGTAAACCTTAGGTAGATCTTGATATAGGAAAGCTTCTACATGAACCATGGTGTCGCTTAAGCAATAGAGATACACCACACGTGTGGAGAAGGAAGAGAAGGGATGGTCATCTAGGCTTAGAAGCCTCCCTCCCTCCCTCTCTTTCTCTCTCTTTCTATCTCTCTCCCTCTCTCTCTTCCTTAGACATTTGTACATCGGTTTGTGAGTGGAGGGGTGCATGCCCTGTTTTTAATGGAGTGGGCTTGTGAAAGGGGGGTGTCACATCTCACTTGAATTGAGTTTCTCAAAATTATATTTTCTAACGATCTTTCTTTATATCTAACTCATCTTGGTGTCATGGTAATCAAATAGGGCAAGAATACATGATTTTCTTAGTGATCCGAAATTTAGATTAACTTATCTTGAAAATTCTCCTAATAGGTGCCAAAATGGACTGATCTCAATTAACTGTCCATGATCAATGATCAGGGCCCAATTGCTATTGAAATGTGTAGTGAAGATAGGAAAATGATTGGACAAATTTGGTGGTTGATCGATGGTGAAAAAGTCCTAAGTATGAAATTTCACCTGTTATACCAAAATGAAAGAATTGGCTTAAGGCAATCATCATATAATGGTATAGGATCATATATCGGGGTATAAATTTTATATAATCTTGTACTCATATGAGGCCGAAGTATGGTCTGAATATGAGTTGCGATTGATTGTATAAAGTGAGTTAATCAGAACTTCCAGATTTAGAAAGAGTTTATAAGTCTAAAACGGTTAAATTTGTACCTAAGGAAAGTACCACCATGATGGTGTTCTTACATTTGATGGGTGATCCAAATCGCTTACATGAAGAGAAATATCCTACTACGACTACCCACGAGCTTTCCTCACTCGTTGGATACTAAAATCAATGGTTAAGAGGTTGATCTGTCAATTGAACCACTCTTACATTTATCTAAAGGCTGAAATTCTACGTCAGTGCTTACTTTATAATACGCGGGTATGGTATAACATTTAATATCAAACAGAGCATGAGAATCATATGATCTAGAATTCAAGGGGTATATGTTATGACATTTTTATAATTTTTGCTAATTTGAGAGTTTTGGAAAATCTAATGCTTATACATGGTAATAGGTACATTTAATGCCCTGGGTTTTTGGAACCTGAGTATATGACTCGTTCTCCAAAAACTCAAGTGTTAACCTTTAAAGATAGTCAAATACAAGTATATATTTTTTTCTTTTCCTTTCTTCTTTTAGAGTTAGCAGTTTAGTGGAAGATGGAGAAATCAAACATAAAGGAAAATTTACATTTACATTCAGAATATACGAGCGGTTGCCCATAATGACTTATACAAACCAATGTCTTTATATTAAAAAATATAAGAAGTACACAATTTGCACATGAGAAATAATAAAATGTATATAAACTTGAGTCGTAAGATCATGCAACTTCTCTTGGTAGATACATCCATGCATCCCTGACAATCTCACTCTTTATCAATTTGGACATGAATATATTTTAAGCCACCTGAATCACCTGTACGGTTATATATTCGATGAATGAGTGATTAACTCAATGTGAATTCCCCTCAAGATTACACATTGACGCCTTAGCTAAGCATTGTTAAAAATAATAAGGCATTCAAAACAATACATGATGCAGTCTTGTTTAAATGCATGGATGCGTGATTGCACATCGACCTAGGGATGCTCATTCAGTCGGACTTGGGCTTACACCCATGTATATGACTGGTCACCAGCGTCACGTGCGTACATCACATACAACATAATGACCAAGCTATCGTACATCACGTACGTGGGTCGATAGTTTATGGTCTAAGAACTAGTGAAATGATATCCCACTTAACCTAAGGGCACGTGCTACAACGTCTAGAATTAGTCACCCGTCATCACTCGTATGCTATGAATGCATGATTAGCCAAACCTTTATTATTCCAATTACAACTAGGTAATTTAGGTAAACTCAAAGGTCACTACGGGGGGCTCGTCACTTAGTGTAGGCCGATAGCTCAGGACTAGTGTCCCATTTCCACCATCCCCAGCTTATAAGATTTCCAACCTTAGGATGTTTAATGGATGCCAATCAACTAGTAGCCAATCAAATTCAAAACGTAGGAATTACCATCACATGGTTATATGAGAATGAACCATCGAAGCCACACAGGGTAAATATCAAATCATGGGACAAATACCAAGTTAAAGCGATAAGAGGTCGTACGAAGTAAATACCAAATAAAAAAAGCAAAGGGATTATGTAGGGCAATGTTAAATTATAGCGGTAAAGGATTCATCCCCAAGGCCATGTAGGTGAAACAACCCATGGATGGTAAATCCACATTAGCATTTCACTACCAAAGATACCCTTCAAGTCAAGGGTCCATTTCTAACACATTCCGTCTTGTCACACACTAAGTGTGGGCTCACATACATAAGAGGAGGTTTTCCACTAGTTGATGTAGTGAATTAGATTCTATAAGTGACTTACAAATAATTCATTGACATGTGAAGGTGTGTGGATACAACATGTAAGGTATATGTCCATATTAAGTTCATAAATAGATCATAAACAAAACATATAAGTTATCAATTGGAATTTGGATAGAAGCCCATGCACAAGTGACTATTACATGTGAGGATGATGTACAAGCTATCAATTATAATTTAAAATGTAAACAATCTCTTAGGAATTGATAACATATGTAAGTAATCATAAGTTATAAGACAACATTTGTATTTCTAATGAAAACTATTTCTTAGGCTAACTTGGTAATGGAAAGCTTAAGGGGAAGAAATCATCACCTTATGTTTTGAACCATATATATTATCGTTAGGAAGAGAGCGCTCATAGAATCAAATTCTTCTAAGTCAAACTTGATCCAAACCCGAGACCGATCACTCCAACTAAGCTCAATCCAAACCGGATTTATTCAATCCAATTCAAGCCTTAAATACACCATACTAAGCCTAGCAGGTGGTCACTATCAAGGTGATTTGAAGAATTCCAATTCCTTAACCAATCTGATTTGAACTCAAATTTGAACCATCATAGTCAATCTTATATACGGAAGACCCTGCACATGGAAATTTTAAGATTTTTCATGCCCTTATAATAGAAATAACTTCTAATTGAACTCAAATAAGCATCATAATAAGTTAGGTCAACTCACCTAGCTAAGTGAGTCACTCAACTCTGAAAGTGCCCTTGCTAGTGCCCTGGTTTGTCAATTAGCGTGAGTGTTGAGTTAGTCAAACTACAGAGCCATATAGGAAGATCAATTCAAGCATCTGCCTCAACCGGATGTGTAGACGCTCGCTATAGGTAAATCTAAGCCTCAAATCCCATGTTCTAAAACACCAGGTGAATAAAACCCTTAAAACAAGCTAGACATTATAGGATTTTTAGTGAGAAAACTTTTTCAAAAATTAGAAAATCTTTAAATTTTCTTACTCTGTTGATTATATCGATACATGTCTCGATATGATCACCTGCGTTGTCGATGTCCTCGGAAGCTCAATCGATAAAATCGAATGAGGACTTAAAGTGTCCACCAACCACATATTCATCTAGACGGAATTACCAATATATCGATATCATTAATAATTGAATCTCGAGTCGATCGAAGGAGACTTGATAATATTGACCGGCAGATCTGGTGCCCCTATTTTTTCATAAGAATATCATATATGGTTTGATATATCGAAGCCATCATCGATACCATCGGAATTCAAATATCGATGATATCAGTTGGCACTCGATGATATCGGTCATGGTCGCGAAGTTGTTCAACAACATTTTTCAGGTGGCTTTTAATTCTGATCGGGGGTCACTTGATAGAATCAATATTTAAATATCAATGATATTGGGGCCGGATCGATTGCATCGAGAATAGACATAAATTGTCCAGCAAGCTCACTGATAAAATCCTTAGATTTATTGATGCATCGACACGACTTCTGATATTATCGATATTCAAATTCTGATGATATCGAGTACCCCTGATCATATCTAATGATCTGAAAAATTTTCAAAGTAAGTCTCTCTCATTTTAAAATATCGAGGAATCGAAACTTGCATCGATAATATCGGAGTTCAAAATTCGATAGCATCGACACGAGTATCGATTCTGACCAGCTGACAAGAGGTTTTCGAAAAGCGTGTGACATTGAATGGACCATCGATACTATCGAGAGTATATGCTTGATGATATTGAACCCACTCGATGATATTGAACTCTGTCATAAATGTGACCGTTTTATATCTGTTGGAACCTTTTGCCTATATAAAGGGAGCTTTTGAGTGTTTTTGATAGAGAAAGAAGAGAGTGCTTTTGAGTGTTTAACCTTGGATCATTTAACTAAAGCCCTTTCTCTCAATGGAGTTCATCCTCCAATCCACCCTCATCATTGATATTTAATAGAGTGGATTAGGGAATGAACTTCTCATTCAATGTAACATCCCGAAAATCGGGGGGTCGAGCAAAAACCCAACTCCCGAGTTCCAAAATGTTATTTATGCAACATAGATATGTATGGTTGAATGTTGTCTGTGATAACGCATTAAACATGAGTGAGATTAAGCTAGAACAGCATATCATACTCCAGAGACGGTTAAATTAACAAGCGGAAGACTGTGATAGTATGTATAACATATATAAACTGTTGTATGTCTCCAGAGTGTGGATATGTTACCAGGTTATATACATACATGTATACTCCAAAAGTAGACAAAATGAATATACATGAGTGCGCTAAAAATATAAAATGACAAGTGTCAAAGTATCTAATCAACCTCCCTGTAATCCCGTCAATCAGAACACGCATAAAGGAGGGATCCTCCTCATCATCATCAAGTCCAGCTCCGCCTCGCAGGCCGCGCCATCATCTGCAATCACAAAAGGGTCTGGTGGGTGTCCAGGAACACCGTCCCGTAACGTGGGAGTGAGTAGCTAACTCAGTGGAATAATAGAGCAAGGATTAACATGTTCTCAAATCAATCACGCGATAATAGTAAAGCAATAAATCAAACAATCCTAATACTGTTGTTAATGCAATTATGACATGACGTGATGTATGCCCTCACCGACGATCACCCTCATGCGGCAACATCTTACGACCGCGGCATGCCACACTCCCTAGAGTGCTCCACATCTTCCAGGCACATGCAATGCTATGGTGATATGAATTCCAAGTTGTTATTAGTCCATTCAAACAGCAGGATTGGGAAACTAAGGTACTTCCCTTGTATCAATCCCAACACAGATCCTGTCTAGGGTCGTCACTCCTAGTAATCTCATACGATGTATATTTCGTAGGTCACTGCAAGGGCTGCCAGGGCTGTTGCTCGCACTCGTTGCACCGCTCCCCCATCACCTTATCAATACAGGCCTACCGTACTCTACTGCAACGGAAGGGTCGTCGCCTCCCGTGGACTCAGAATACGCTCGCGGTCACTACAAAGGGCTCGTCGCCTGATCAGTGTAGGCCGACAGCTAGAATATAGTGTCCCATACCACCATAATCTTCTCACGAGTCTAGGTGCTCACTGGTCACTACGGGAAGGTTTGTGGCCCCAGCGTAGGCCGACAGCTCGACCACGGTGTCCCATACCACCATGCCCGGCTCATGAGTCTTTATGGATCAAGGTACCATGGTTAACAGGGTTTACAATGGTAAGTTCAGTACCCTAGGTTCAAGCAGATATGACTCATGCAGGGTGAACATACAACGGCCAGTCGGGTTACTTGACGAGTTCGACTAGCACGAGCGCATCGCAAGTCGAACGACATGAAGTGCGTAAAACACTTCGCGTGGCCTAACCACTGCCGCCAACTCTAAACACGACTCGTGTTCATCGACACGTCCTTCGTGGCCAAGATAAGCTAACCACGAATTCTTTCGGTTACCGACTGCCTGGACTAGGCATAGTCCCAAACAATCATAGAATCACATCAGCAGTTGTGTAAGGGTAATGGAAATGAAATGCAACCATGTGAGCATGTTAACACATGTTATTATATACAACTTAAGCGAGTCTTCAAACACATGCCTTTCATACATATAATGAAATTATACATATCGCCAACATATAGGAAATCATCACCATCAGCGTATAATTGAGAATTCAATCTCCAACTAAGTCATAAGAAAATCATCAAGCACATGTTATAACATACCACTTAAATGAATCATTAAGCACATGTATTTCATACATATAATGAAATCGTACATATGGCTAACATGTAGGAAATCATTCACATCAACATATTAATTGAGAAATCAATCTCAAACTAATCCATAACACCATTTAAGCCAATACATACTAATACAAGCATTTATACAAATACTTACACTACACACTTAAGTCTACATATAGTATGTCGATCCGACGTGCGCATTTAGGCGAATATCTTCGCCAAACTAATTATGCACGCATTCCTAACTTCCTAGTGCGACAACAAACCATGTCAATCACATCAGCAAAATAAGAATGTAAACTGTACTTCCTACAAATGACTAAAATGCCCTAAATCTCATATTCTTCGTTAATTTACGAAACAGGAAACGGAGAGCATGTTGTACATGTCAAACGGCGTTGCCGTCAAGAATCTACTATTAAACGACATTGAAAGCTTTGGAAACAGTCAATCAAAGCGTCTAAAATCCTCACCTTTTCCCTTTTAGGGATGAGAATTCGAACGGAGCGCATACGCTTCGTCTACGGCGAATAGAGAACCTGATTTACGAGATTTATCAACTAACAAGCTATGGAACTAAAGAAGCATCAAATCAGCAACTTTCTAGGGTTATTTCTTACCTAGAAACGCGGAGAAATCACCGGCAAAGTGATTGGAATACGCCGCTTAAGCATGTGCAGCAGCAGCAGGAAAAGCTCTGCCACCTTCTCTCACAAACTCTCACTTTCTCTCTCACTCTAGCTAGGGTTTCTAGCAAATTCGGATGGGTGAGAGAAGTGAGGGTTTCAACCCCTTTTATAAGCTCAAATGTGCCCAAAACAGGCTTGGGAACAAAGTATACTTGAGGTATATCCAAATCGGGGCTGTTTCGGTCCAAAAGGGCATTTCTGGTGGTCCCTGGTCGAATGCGATCGGACTTAAGCTCATGCGTACCAGATCTAACGCGCATTAAGTTTTCAGTCCGACAGGATTTGCAGATAGCACGTGGCGGACCAGTTTCAGTTCAGCGGTCACCGCACGTAGATCAGGGCTGGAAGTCTCATAATAATAAATAGAAATTTTTCCTGATTCGAGGGTGTAATCTGGATGAATTCTGACGATCAGAACGCTTAATACTGACGTGTCAAGTCGTGTGCCAGATTTGAATTTTAAATTCCAATTCTGTCCCTATTCGCGGTCTCTTCAGTCCGGGCTCAATGAAATAGTCTGTGATTATCGGTTTGACTTGATTTTCGAAATGATTGTCAAGTCCAGCTGGGCGGTTCTAACGGTCTAAGATAGGAAGTAACGGACTTTCGACGCGCGGTCTAAATCTAATACAAGAATTCAAAGTGGTCCAGAGAACAAACCCGCTTAGAGTTTGATCCGAGGTTATAGAGTATTGTGGAGTCATACGTTCTACTCGATTTGGATCTTGTAGAACGTATTTAAAGTGATCAGGGACTGTTTTCCAGCTACTCCAGCGTTGCGCTAGCTAACTTACGCTAAATTTCCATAGGAATTAATGCTAAGTGGTTTCTTTGGCTATGAAATTGGGTTCTGATCGATTTTCCAGGTGTTTTAGTTCACCCATTGCCTAAGGACGTCAAATCCCAGATTGGCCAAAATTCGGGGTTTTACAATCTACCCCCCTTAAAACACAATGTCGTCCCCGACATTGGCAAAGGGCAACGAGTACTTTCTCTAAGGAAGGTTCAAATCCTATTTAATAACATAATCGTATGTATATCCGAACTCAAAGGTTTCGATCTTGGGCCAGTGGGAAAGAGGCCAACCACTCTTCCGCTGTGCCACTCTGATCAAACGGTAGCGTTGACTAACCTAACTGGATTGAACTCAATACGTTCTACCCCCCTTAAAACTTGGTTTTACTTAAGGTTGAAGAATATTTGCATCGATCTGTATATCGGAACGAGGCGCAACTTAGGGGTTATCCTTAACCTAAAATGGAAACAGCCTTTCTCTATATGGTCTTCCTTGCTAATGATGCGTTCTATGGCATTGGTACCTATGATCATAGAGATGAGCCTAATCTCTATTATGATTGAATTCAGGGGCAAGTATGAGTTGGTGGCAAGATGTCTAATTCTCTACTGGCTTTAAGTCCTCGCCATTTCCTAAAGATAATGTGATCCCGTTTAGTTGTAGATGGTTGGGCCATCACAGAAGAAAGGTTGTATAGTGGGTCTAAGCCGGATACGTTGAACCTTCTGTCTAATCAGGACAGAAAATGCGTTGTATCAGTTCTTAATCCGAGTCGACGCCGATCCTCTACTTGATCAGAGCATTGGATTTATTGGTAACCACTAGGATTAAGAAGTCGATTCAAACCGCGAATACATCGCTTACATGTAGTTCCTTTATTCCGCATTCCCGAATGCAATAAGTCCTTGGGGAAGGCAATTCTAAGGGGTGTGCTAGTACCTTTTAAGTTCAATCTGAGGGAGTTATAAATGTTCCCTGAGAGTGTATGGTTCCTTCCTTTGGGTAACAACAGAAGTCTATAAGTCATAAGGGGATTTATCGAAGAAAAGAAGTCCCATTCCAACCAAATCTAACCTACTATCCCTTAGCATATATAGGCCTTACACTGCCTAAGACAACTAGTAGCCTAGTCTGTAACTCTGTAGCTATAATCCAAAGCCTAAGATTATACGGTAAATGGCTTTCCATTCCATTTCTACTACAGGGAATTCTTCTATTGCTTAGGGTCAAGATTTGTCTAACTGGAATTGGATTTCTTATGTCGTCAGATCCTTCAAATCTAGGAGTGCTAACACTAGGTCCAAAACACCAAGGGTCTATGAAACGAAACTACATTCCTAATCCCATGTTAGGATCGGGAGTGGCATGCTTTGTAGGAGGGTGGGTTGGGATAAAATTAATTTGTAGGTTAAATCCCAAGAGTTATAATACTCCCAATCTAGGGACCATACCTGACAGCGAAATGAAACGGCATGTATTCCATCTAACCAAATTTTGTCACAATATGTGGAATAAAGTTCCACATGGATTATGACAGAGATGCATTCGGCTATGCTAAGCCCAAACCACTGACACAACACATTGTCTACCAGTGACATCACTAGACCCAATAACAATAAAACACAGAAATTCTTAAAACAAAAATCAAACAATCTACAGGGCAAAGGCATAGATGCCTAACTCTACCAAAGGACTTTACCACAGTCCCGACTTACCTTCTTTATCCCTGTCGAGTCTAATACTGTATGTTGCTCACTAGAGCTCTCTCGGCCATATATTTTAGTATCCCTTAAGCAAAGAAAATGGAGAAATAGGATTGAGAGGGAGAATGGTGAAAAGAGAGAAAAAGGCTAAAACAGTTTAACAATAGCCATGGAAAATGGGGGAAATGCAAGGAAATGGCTAACCAAACTAGAAAAGGGAGATCTAGGCGTTGTAGAGGGATGCTTCAAGCTCCCCTAGGATGTATTTTCAGAAAGAAAAGAGAATGAAAAAGGGGAATAGAGCACCTCACGATTTCAGCTCGATTCGGGGGTTGTAAGAGCTCCAAACAACGAGATCTTCAAGAGGGAAGGCTAAAAACTTCTATGGGATGATGGAGTGTGGTCGTTTTAGGCCAGGAATGGATTTGGGGGTGATTTAAAATCATGATTTTTGGAATAGGGCAGCAAAAATGAAAATGGAGCTTGAAATGGGGGCCGTTTGTGAAGGAAGTACATCTTTTAGGGGGTTTCAAGGTACGGACCGCATACTAGGGGGCTACCCTAGCCCCCAAACTCCTCCAGCCCAAAGGTCAAACCCATCTGACAAGTTTGACCGGCGATGCATCGCCGATGAAGTTGCAAACTGGCCACTGAGGCCATATGGGATGGGTTCCCCTTGCCCTAGGGATTCCAAAAAGGTATGGTTCACACTCTGGTTCATTGTAGATTGCCCTAGGAAGGCCAAAACATTTGTAACATCCATTCAAGGATTTTCGGGGCCAATCTTCAATCCCGAATACAAAACCCTATCATGCAGCATATGATTTTGGGGTATAAGGATCTAGTACATCCATCTAGCCCATTAGTTGCTAAAGAAAGTGAAGTTAGAATGGCCTTATGGCCATTTTTCATGAAATTTTACTATTCACTATAAAATTTTGTGAAAGTAGGATTTTATTTTATTTTCACATTAGGATTGATGCCTAACATGAAATGGATAAGAAATAATTGAATATTGGGGTGGTGAGAGGAAGAATTTCGAAGATTTTCGGTGAAACGGGGTTTTTAAGCCCTGACGATTGAATACAGGAGTCGTGGTCATCCCACGGCCCAAGAATTTACCTTTGCGGGTTTAAAATCGTTCTTAGGACGTCTCAACCCGACTTCCTACGGCTTAGAAGCTATTCGGGTTGCTTTACGTGACCCGAGATGCGTTACAGACTCGATCGTGTGATCGATCCGAATAGACTTCGCCTAATGGTGAATCTGCGGTCCTGGAAATGTTTCTAGACCCTTCTCGCGCCCACCTAAGTCAAAGGAAGCGACAGCGTACGTCGCGTGACCATAACCCAGGCCCGGTTTAATCCAAATCATTCTCTGATACCATCTGTAACATCCCGAAAATCGGGGGGTTGAGCAAAAACTCAACTCCCGAGTTCCAAAATGTTATTTATGCAACATAGATATGTATGGTTGAATGTTGTCTGTGATAACGCATTAAACATGAGTGAGATTAAGCTAGAACAGCATATCATACTCCAGAGACGGTTAAATTAACAAGCGGAAGACTGTGATAGTATGTATAACATATATAAACTGTTGTATGTCTCCAGAGTGTGGATATGTTACCAGGTTATATACATACATGTATACTCCAAAAGTAGACAAAATGAATATACATGAGTGCGCTAAAAATATAAAATGACAAGTGTCAAAGTATCTAATCAACCTCCTTGTAATCCCGTCAATCAGAACACGCATAAAGGAGGGATCCTCCTCATCATCATCAAGTCCAGCTCCGCCTCGCAGGCCGCGCCATCATCTGCAATCACAAAAGGGTCTGGTGGGTGTCCAGGAACACCGTCCCGTAACGTGGGAGTGAGTAGCTAACTCAGTGGAATAATAGAGCAAGGATTAACATGTTCTCAAATCAATCACGCGATAATAGTAAAGCAATAAATCAAACAATCCTAATACTGTTGTTAATGCAATTATGACATGACGTGATGTATGCCCTCACCGACGATCACCCTCATGCGGCAACATCTTACGACCGCGGCATGCCACACTCCCTAGAGTGCTCCACATCTTCCAGGCACATGCAATGCTATGGTGATATGAATTCCAAGTTGTTATTAGTCCATTCAAACAGCAGGATTGGGAAACTAAGGTACTTCCCTTGTATCAATCCCAACACAGATCCTGTCTAGGGTCGTCACTCCTAGTAATCTCATACGATGTATATTTCGTAGGTCACTGCAAGGGCTGCCAGGGCTGTTGCTCGCACTCGTTGCACCGCTCCCCCATCACCTTATCAATACAGGCCTACTGTACTCTACTGCAACGGAAGGGTCGTCGCCTCCCGTGGACTCAGAATACGCTCGCGGTCACTACAAAGGGCTCGTCGCCTGATCAGTGTAGGCCGACAGCTAGAATATAGTGTCCCATACCACCATAATCTGCTCACGAGTCTAGGTGCTCACTGGTCACTACGGGAAGGTTTGTGGCCCCAGCGTAGGCCGACAGCTCGACCACGGTGTCCCATACCACCATGCCCGGCTCATGAGTCTTTATGGATCAAGGTACCATGGTTAACAGGGTTTACAATGGTAAGTTCAGTACCCTAGGTTCAAGCAGATATGACTCATGCAGGGTGAACATACAACGGCCAGTCGGGTTACTTGACGAGTTCGACTAGCACGAGCGCATCGCAAGTCGAACGACATGAAGTGCGTAAAACACTTCGCGTGGCCTAACCACTGCCGCCAACTCTAAACACGACTCGTGTTCATCGACACGTCCTTCGTGGCCAAGATAAGCTAACCACGAATTCTTTCGGTTACCGACTGCCTGGACTAGGCATAGTCCCAAACAATCATAGAATCACATCAGCAGTTGTGTAAGGGTAATGGAAATGAAATGCAACCATGTGAGCATGTTAACACATGTTATTATATACAACTTAAGCGAGTCTTCAAACACATGCCTTTCATACATATAATGAAATTATACATATCGCCAACATATAGGAAATCATCACCATCAGCGTATAATTGAGAATTCAATCTCCAACTAAGTCATAAGAAAATCATCAAGCACATGTTATAACATACCACTTAAATGAATCATTAAGCACATGTATTTCATACATATAATGAAATCGTACATATGGCTAACATGTAGGAAATCATTCACATCAACATATTAATTGAGAAATCAATCTCAAACTAATCCATAACACCATTTAAGCCAATACATACTAATACAAGCATTTATACAAATACTTACACTACACACTTAAGTCTACATATAGTATGTCGATCCGACGTGCGCATTTAGGCGAATATCTTCGCCAAACTAATTATGCACGCATTCCTAACTTCCTAGTGCGACAACAAACCATGTCAATCACATCAGCAAAATAAGAATGTAAACTGTACTTCCTACAAATGACTAAAATGCCCTAAATCTCATATTCTTCGTTAATTTACGAAACAGGAAACGGAGAGCATGTTGTACATGTCAAACGGCGTTGCCGTCAAGAATCTACTATTAAACGACATTGAAAGCTTTGGAAACAGTCAATCAAAGCGTCTAAAATCCTCACCTTTTCCCTTTTAGGGATGAGAATTCGAACGGAGCGCATACGCTTCGTCTACGGCGAATAGAGAACCTGATTTACGAGATTTATCAACTAACAAGCTATGGAACTAAAGAAGCATCAAATCAGCAACTTTCTAGGGTTATTTCTTACCTAGAAACGCGGAGAAATCACCGGCAAAGTGATTGGAATACGCCGCTTAAGCATGTGCAGCAGCAGCAGGAAAAGCTCTGCCACCTTCTCTCACAAACTCTCACTTTCTCTCTCACTCTAGCTAGGGTTTCTAGCAAATTCGGATGGGTGAGAGAAGTGAGGGTTTCAACCCCTTTTATAAGCTCAAATGTGCCCAAAACAGGCTTGGGAACAAAGTATACTTGAGGTATATCCAAATCGGGGCTGTTTCGGTCCAAAAGGGCATTTCTGGTGGTCCCCTGGTCGAATGCGATCGGACTTAAGCTCATGTGTACCAGATCTAGCGCGCATTAAGTTTTCAGTCCGACCGGGTTCGCAGATCGCACGTGGCGGACCAGTTTTAGTTCAGCGGTCACCGCACGTAGATCAGGGCTGGAAGTCTCATAATAATAAATAGAAATTTTTCCTGATCCGAGGGTGTAATCTGGATGAATTCTGACGATCAGAACGCTTAATACTGACGTGTCAAGTCGTGTGCCAGATTTGAATTTTAAATTCCAATTCTGTCCCTATTCGCGGTCTCTTCAGTCCGGGCTCAATGAAATAGTCTGTGATTATCGGTTTGACTTGATTTTCGAAATGATTGTCAAGTCCAGCTGGGCGGTTCTAACGGTCTAAGATAGGAAGTAACGGACTTTCGACGCGCGGTCTAAATCCAATACAAGAATTCAAAGTGGTCCAGAGAACAAACCCGCTTAGAGTTTGATCCGAGGTTATAGAGTATTGTGGAGTCATACGTTCTACTCGATTTGGGTCTTGTAGAACGTATTTAAAGTGATCAGGGACTGTTTTCCAGCTACTCCAGCGTTGCGCTAGCTAACTTACGCTAAATTTCCATAGGAATTAATCCTAAGTGGTTTCTTTGGCTATGAAATTGGGTTCTGAGCGATTTTCCAGGTGTTTTAGTTCACCCATTGCCTAAGGACGTCAAATCCCAGATTGGCCAAAATCCGGGGTGTTACATTCAAGGATCCTCTAGCTACTACCTTAATGACAAATTATTAAGCTGGGATGCCCTGAATGCATAGATGATTGGAATCACTCTATCCTCCTAATAGGAAAACATTTAGAGAGTAAGATTCCATCATAACCTTGACCCAAATCGTCCCCATATATTGGTACATCATTTGTGTTGTGGATCAAGGGAACAAAAGATTCTTCATCAACAAGGAGGAGATCTTCGTCAACATACTGAATGAGACTCATCCTCTTATCTGTAAGTATCTAGAGTCCAGAGGACCCTTTGATCATTCCTTTGTATGATTGTGTCTAAAGTGTTTCTCACCCTTTTAAGTCCTCAAGGAGGCATCCGGCGGGAGTGTATGTAGTGGGTGCGTTGTGTGAACCCTTGATCTATGGAGAGCATAAACATTTGGTTGAAGGTGAACCAATCGAAACCTTATATATGAGGTGAACCGCTGTGAAACCTCGAGTTAGAAGTAAACCGTGTAAAACCTCCGTTAGGGTCTTATGAAAGATCCTTGGCCAGTGTGCCTAAAAGTGGGTGCGATGTGTTGACCCTTACTCGTAAGAGCATAAACAATCAGCCTTAATGTATGTTGTAAAGGTTGAAGGTGAACCTAATTTAAAACCTTAGGTTAGAGGTGAACCACTGTGAAACCTCCTTAATGAAATCCAGTACACTCAAGGGTTGAGTGCGGTTACCAGGAGTGGAGTAGACAAGTAGTCGAACCACTATAAAAATGACTGTGTTTGCGATTGTTATTTTTCTGTGTGTGTGATTTATTTCAATACTTTCAATTCTATATGCCTGATCACACCTCACACACTTACACAGTCATATCCATCACAAACTAGGTTATATATTGTTGTCTCTTGAATAGTTTGTGATTGGATCCTCTACTAGGCTTGGAAGTCAATAGAGTTACATTTGAGTAATCCTAATAATAACATATTTATAAGATTAGTGTAACGAAATTTTGAAATACATTATAAAAAATTTTAAAAGTTCTATTCACCCCCCTCTAGGACATATTGGCATATTCCTACTTCAACTAAAGCGGTATTCACCACTATTTCAATTGGTATCAGAGAGGGTCTCTCTTTAAGGGCTTCACCACCTAGAGAGTAATCTTGACTGAAGTTTGGAATCATGATCAAGAAGGTCCCAAAGGATGTGACGAATCAAAACAATTGCCTTGTAATCCATACTGCTCTGAAAGCAAGCAATAGTTCAAAATGGTACCTTGATAGTGGATGCTCCAGACACATGACCAATGATCAAACTCACTTCCATGAATACTCAAGCTTTGATGGAAGATTGGTCACATTTGGAGATGGTAGCTCAGCCAAAATTATTGGAAAAGGAACAATAACTGTACCAAGTCTTCCAAAAATCCAACATGTCCTCTATATAGAAGGCCTGTAACATAATCTTCTCAATATCTCCCAAATTTGTGACAAGGAACATCTGGTCACCTTCTCAAAAGATGTGTGTAGAATTTCAGATCATAAAGGAAAATCACTCATAAAAGATTGCGCACTAGTGATAACTATTATGTCATTGAAAGTACAAATGAGAATGTGTTATCCCCAAAGTTTAATATGGCTGTAAAGAATAAATCCAAATTGTGGCATCAAAGGTTGGGACATGTTCATTACCGAAATTTAGCTAAGCTTAGCTCACAAAATTTGGTTAGAGGTCTTCCCAAGATTAGAAAAGAAGAAAAAGTTGTGTGTGGAGAATGTTTAAAAGGAAAACAGATAAAAGTTGGACACAAAAAGACAACCACTATAACAACAACAAAACCTTTGGATCTGCTACATATGGATTTGGTTGGTCCAACCAAAGTGGAAAGTCATGGCAAGAAAAGATACTTCTTGGTGGTAGTAGATGACTATACCAGATTTACTTAAGTCGCATTTCTTCGAGAGAAATCAGATGCCTTTGAAGAGTTTATAATCTTGATAAAATGAATTCAAAATGAAAAAGGGTATGGCATCAACCGCATCAGAAGTGATCATGGTTGGGAATTCGAAAATGAAAGATTAGAAAAATACTACAATGAAAAAGGAATTCGTTGTGAATTCTCATCTCCAAAAACATCATAGCAAAATGGAGTCGTTGAAAGGAAAAATTGAGAGTTACAGGAAATGGGGTCGGTTATGCTAAATGGGAAAGATATGGCAAAAAGTTTTTGGGCAGAAGCTGTCAATACCGCCTACTACATCATAAATAGAGTATATCTTAGAGCAAGTCTGAACAAAACTCCATACGAACTATGGTATGGGAAGCTACCTAGTGTAAAATACTTTTGAGTCTTTGGTAGTAAGTGTTATATTTTGAGAGACAGAGATCACCTAGGGAAATTTGAGTCTAAAAGTGATGAAGATATTTTTCTAGGGTATGCCATGAATAGTTGTGCTTATAAAGTATACAACTTAAGAACCCTCACTATTCAAGAGTCTGTTAATGTGGTAATTGATGATCATTCTCATGATGAGGATACCCCTATGAATGAACTAGAAGATGATGTAGATTCATTCATACTAGATAAATTAGATAACAAATCTCTATCTTTGAATGAACCCCAACAATCATCTGACATACCCATCATTAAGGATCACCCTTGAGAGTAAATTATTGGAGATCCTAATGACAGAACTAGACGACAGATAGACAGTATTTATAGTCATTTCTGATTTACCTCAAAGATTGAACCCAAGAATATTGTAGAAGCTCTTCAAGATGAATACTAGATAAATGCTATGCAAGAAGAACTTCAACAATTCTAGAGAAATGAGGTGTGGAAATTGGTTCCTAAACCAACTGATACTAATGTCATTGGAACAAAATGGATCTTCAAGAATAAATCTGATAAGTCAGGGAATGTGATTGGAAACACAACAAGACTAGTTGCTCAGGGATACTCACAGATAGAAGGAATTGATTTTGATGAGACATTTGCCCCTTTCGCTCATCTTGAGTCTATTAGAATTCTTATGTCCATTGCATGCGCACTAAAATTTAAATTATTTCAAATGGATGTTAAGAGTGCTTTTCTTAATGAGGATCTTGCTGAAGAAGTTTATGTAGAACAACCAAAAGGATTTTCAGATCTCAAGCATCTTCATCATGTTTATCATTTGGATAAAGCTTTGTATGGTCTAAAACAAGCACCACGTGCATAGTATGAACGATTAACAAAATTCTTTTTAGATCATGAATTTTACAGAGGAAGTGTAGACAAGACATTGTTCACCAAGAGAACAAAGAACTCATTGCTTATTGCACAAATTTATATGGATGGTATAGTGTTTGGGTCAACATGTAGAGATGAGGCATACAAATTTGCCAACCTCATGAAATCAAATTTTGAAATAAGCATGGTCGGCGAATTGAACTTCTTAGGATTATAAGTCAAGCAACTAAATGATGGAATTTTCATAAATCAGACCAAGTACACAAAAAGACTTGGTGTAAAAATTTGGGCTTGAGTCTGGTCGCACTTATCACACACCTATGAGTACCAAACTTAAACTTTCCAAAGATACTAACGGCAAAAGTGCGGACCAACATCTCTATCGAAGCATGATCGGAAGCCTACTATACCTCACTGCCAGTCGTCCAAATATATCCTTTAGTGTAGGAGTGTGTGCTCGGTATCAAGCAGATCCTAAGGAATCTCAGCTAACAACAGTTAAAAGGATTTTGAAATATGTAGCAGGAACTACCACCTTTGAATTATGGTATCAATATGAAACATTTACCATCATTGCTGGTTATTCTGATGCAGATTGGGATGAAAATTTGGATGATCAAAAATCTACGAGTGGAGGATGTTTTTATATTAGAAATTTCCTGGTCTCTTGGCAAAGCAAGAAACAAAATTCAATCTCATTATCCACTGTAGAGGTCAAGTATATAGCTGCGGGTAGCTGTTGTGCACTACTTCTTTGGGTGAAACGAATGCTATCAGACTATGGAATTGCAAAATCTACAATAAGTCTTTTCTATGATAATACAAGTGCTATAAACATCTCTAAAAATCCAGTTTAGCACTCTCGGACCAAGCACATTTACATTCGTCATCATTTCATCCAAGAACTAGTTGAGGAAAAGATCATTGTATTAGATTATGTAACTATTGAAAAACAGCTTGCCGATATCCCCACAAAGCCACTTGACATGAATAGGTTCTGTGACCTTCAAAAATCAATTGGCATATGTACTCATTGATAATATCTCATGTACAATGATCCACATAGGTAAATCTTAAGACTGAGATACTCGTGGCTGACCTACTGTTGAACATAAATGTTAATTTTTTTTCTGATGGTATCTAGGCAATTTCGGTATCATCATAATTTAAACATCGATTCCATCAAGATATTTCATCGAGGAAATCGTTGAATCGGCTATATTAAAGAGAAGAATGCACTCGAACTAAAATTCATTCCTTCTCTGAGTACTTCCTCTCAGGTTCTCTCATCTACAAAACATGATCAAGGAGAAAGGTAAGTCTTATCTTCACTCTCTACAATCAAAGAACATACAATCAGAGTTCAGTAAATGTTAACCTATGGAAACACATCCATCTCTTATTATTGAGCGTCTAGTGCTAAATAGTGCTCATAGAACATTTTGGAGTAGACCTACTTTTGGAAGTAATAGGTTGGCAGAATATTTTAAATCTTGGAGGATCATATCAACTGGGTGTGATCCAAGAATTCTTCAATTACTGCCGTGTCATTAGTGATAATCCCCCCAGCATTCAGGTTGAACTCGCACATTACTCTAAGCTTATCACTCCAATCACTCTGGCACACCTTCTAAATCTTCATGTCACTAGAATCCCAGTGACCAATAGGAATCTCAACGATCTGGGTGTGTGGGGAGAAATAACTCACACATTATGTAAAGGCACTACAGTCCTGCGGAATGATGACAACCTACTGCATATCAAATATCTTGGATCCACCATCAAAATTCTTCATAACATTTTCGGGTCTAATGTATATCCCTATGATATCAGAGATATTCATCTCCCTTTGTTTGTGATTGTAACATCCCGAAAATTGAGGGTCGAGTAGAAACCCAACTCTCGAGTTCCAGAACGTTGTTTGTGATTGTAACATCCCGAAAATCGAGGGTCGAGTAGAAACCCAACTCTCGAGTTCCAGAACGTCACTTATGCAACATAGATAATGATAAATGCATGTTGTCTATAGAATGGCATTAAACAAGATTGAGACTAAGCCAAAACAGCATATCATACTCCAGAGACAGTTAAATTACCAAGCGGAAGACTGTGATGAATACATAAAATATATAATTAATTATAAATCTCCAGAGTGTGAACATGTTACCAGGTTAATTAAATACATGTATACTCTAAAAATAGAAAGAAAAGAATATACATGAGTGCTTCAAAAATATAAAATGACAAGTGTCAAGGCGTCTAATCAACCTCCCTGTAATCCCGTCGATCAGGACACGCATAAAGGAGGGATCCTCCTCCTCATCATCAAGTCCGGCTCCACTTCATAAGCAGCGCCATCATCTGAAACTAAAATAGGGACTGGTGGGTGTCCGGAACACCATCCCATAACGTGGGAATGAGTAATCAACTCAGTGGAATCATAGAGCAAAGATTATCATGTTATCAAATCAATCACGCATAATAGTAAAGCAATCAATCAAACATTCCTAGATACTGTTATTAATGTATGCATGAAATGACATGATGGATGCCCTCACCGACATACTCCCTCATACTACACCATCTTACGCCCGCGGCATGCTTACGTTCCTCAGTGCTCCACATCTTCCAGGCACATGCAATGTAATATGGATAATGATTACCGACTGGTTATTAGTCCTTTTCATATAGCCAGATTGGGAAACTAGGGTACCTACCTTATATCAATCCCAACACAAATCCTGTCTAGGGTTTTCACTTCTAGTAATCTCATACGACGTTATATTTGTAGGTCGCTGCAAGGGCTGTCAGGGCTGTTGCTCGCACTCGTTGCACCGCTCCTCCATCACCTTATCAATACAGGCATAATGTACTCTCATCGATACGGAATGGTCTTCGCCTCCCGCAGACTCAGAATACGCTCGCGGTCACTACAAAGGGCTCATCACCTGATCAGTGTAGGCGGACAACAAGAATATAGTGTCCCATACCACCATAATCTGTTCACGAGTCATAGGTAGCTCACTGGTCACTACGGGGAAGTTTGTGGCCCCAGCGTAGGCCGACAGCTCGACCACGGTGTCCCATACCACCATGCCCGACTTATGAGTCTTTATGGATTAAGGTACCATGGTTAACAGGATTTTCAATGGTAAGTTCAGTACCCTAGGTTCAAGCAGTTATGACTCATACATGGTGAACATACAATGGCCAGTCGGGTTACTTGACGGGCTCGACTAGTACGAGCGCATCTCAAGCTGAACGACATGAAGTGCCTAAAATACTTCGTGTGGCCTAACCACTGCCGCCAACTCAAAGCACGACTCACCTTCATCGATGCGTCCTTCGTGAAAAATAGAAGCCAACCATGAATTCAATTGGTTACCGACTGCTTGGACTAGATTATAGCCCCAAGCATTTGTGTATCAACATCAGTAAGCATATGTGAGTAACAGAACAGAATATAAACAATACAAGTATGTTGACACATGTTATATCATACTACGTAAGCAAAGCAACCAACACCCTGAAAATCTCAAAACTAATTCAATCTCAAAACTAATTCACAACACCATTTATATCAGCATGTGGAAACCATATACATCAGCATATTAATTGAGAATTCAATCTCAAAACTAATTCACAACACCATTTACTCAATACCTACTAATACAAACATTTATACAAACACTTAGTCTACACACTTTAGTCTACATAGCGTATGTTGATTCAAAGTGGGCATTAGGGAGAATCTCTTCGCCAAACGGATCATGCACGCATTCCTAGTATCCTAACATAATAAATAACCATGGCAAATATTTCAGCAAAATATGGACGTAAACAGTATTTCCTACAAATGACTAAAATACCCTAAATCTCATATTTTCCATATGCAGTCGAAATGGAAAACGGACAGCATGTTCTACATGTCAAACGGCGTTCTCATCAATAATCTACTATTAAATGACATTGAAAGCTTTGAAAAAATACCCTAAATCTCATATTTTCCATACGGAGTCGAAATGAAAAACGGACAGCATGTTCTACATGTCAAACGGCGTTCTCATCAATAATCTACTATTAAATAATATTGAAAGCTTTGAAATCAGTCAATCAAAGCGTCTAGAATCCTCACCTTTCGCCTTAAATGTGTATCGATTCGATTTGAACGTATACGCTTCGTCAACGGCGACCTAACGCACAAGATACGTAAGCTACTTCGCTATTGAATCAAAGGAATCTTTAAATTAGTAAGTGGTTAGGGTTTTTCTTACCTAACAGTGCGTTAGAAATCACCAGGAAAGTGATTTGAACACGTTGCTTTGGTACGTGCAAAGGATGGAGCAAACGGCAGGAAGTTCTCTCACAAAGTCTCTCACAATCTCTCACTTTCTCTCTCTCTCAATCTAGGGTTTCAAGCAAATTCAGATGGGAGAGATATGAGAGGGTTTAAAGCCCTTATATAGGCTAAAAACTAACCTAAATAGACTTGAGAAAAAAGTATACTTGAGTTTCCAGACTTTTCCAATCCAAAAGAACGTTTCGGGAGGTCCCCTGGCCGAATGCGGTCGGACTTAAGCTCATGCACATTGGATCCTGCTCACATCAATTTTTCAGACTGATAGAGTTCGCAGATCGCACGTGGCGGTCCAGTTTCAGTTCAGCGGTCATCGTACCTAAATTAAGTCTACAAGTCTCATGACATGAAAGAGAAATTTTTCCTGATCCGAGGGTAAAATTTGGCTGAATTCTGACGGTCAAAACGCTTAATTATAGTGCGCAATGACATGTGCCAGATTTTGAATTAAATTTTCAAATCTTTACTCTTTCTCACTCTCTTCACTCCAGGCTCAATGAAATAGCCTCAGAACATTGGTTGAGCTTGATTTTTGAAACGATTGTCAAGTCCAGCCAAGCGGTCATAACGGTCTAAGATTATAGATATCGGACTTTCGACGCGCGGTCTAGATCCAATACAAGGTTTCAAAGGGTTCCTGGGGGCAAATGGGTTTAGAGTTTGATCTTAGATTTTAGGGTAACATAGCGTCAACGATTCTAGAAGTTTTGGGTCCTACAGATCGTATTTAAAGTGGTTGGTGCTAATTTTGCAGGAAATCTAGTGTAGTGCTGGCTAATTCACGTTAAATTCTAAAGAATTAGGTTCTAAGTGATCTCTTTGGCTTTGAAACCGAATTCTGAGAGGTTACCAAGGTGCTATGGTTGACCCATTGCCTAAGGACGTCTAACCCCAGGTTAGCAAAAATCTGGGGTGTTACAGTGATAAATGTGTTTTATGATATATATCAAGAAAATCAAGTGTGCCAGCCGACTCTTCTCCTCCAGCAAGTTATTCATGTAATCCAAGGAAATTATAAGGAGACGTTGTTCTTTATGGTGCTCATATGTAAACTTGCACATCATGCGGGGCTCCCTGCCACTTCTGACACTATATAACTTGAAGCATGGTTTGATAGCAGTGCTGCTCAGGAAGCTCAACAATTTTGTCCATCTTTCTCTCTTCCTAGGCTAAATCCTCCCATACCGCAAGCCGTCCAATTTGCTCAACCATCAATTCGGCCTACACATGGAAGATCAAATCGCACACCGATGGTCTGCCCAGAATCAATCACAAACCGCCAGACCCATCACTTAGAATGTCATCTTCTGAATGGGATGGCCAGAATGGAGGAACGACTGAACAATTGTGAGAGGCGTCTCACTACGATTGAAAAGAAAGTCGACATTCTTCAGCAAACAACTCAGCAAGTAGTGGACTTGCTCACACGTAGCAATCCTCACGGATATTGATCGTCAGTTGCAAACACTCTGTTAGCATTGGAATACCAAGCGTGTCTATTGTTGTGTTACTTTTTCTACTACTTTTGGATGCTTTTTGACTCACTGGAAGTCTCCTACTGTCTGGGGCAGTATGAGTGATGGAGATTTTGAATGAATATGGCTGAATGTGATTCTCAAATTTCCTGCCATATTATTATATGTGATTCCCCTGGTTTATATAGTCTCTAATATGAAATGCATGTTCTTTTATTGATTATCCTATCTACTTTACTTACTTTAATAAGCATCTATACTATCTACCAATGATGTATGTTTTAAATTGATCTAAACCTTCTACATCTATATCTAATGGTGCTCCCACATGCCTTTAAACTTCAGTCAATATCAACTGCTATATCTTTATCAATGACTGACAAAAAGGGAAAGAAAAATTCAAACACCCCAAACGAAAAATTGTATATCTACCTTGAATGGTTTTGTAGGTGTTAGGGGGAGCAGCTGCACCAAGAAAGGGGGAGTTTTTGAACTTAGGAGGAGCAGATATTGGGTTGTGTACATGGTTCACTAGAATGTGCAAAATTATGTAAAATACATGAACAAAAAATTTTGGATGTGTCTGTCTAGATACTATCCTAGGGTGTTTTGGATATTTTGTCACGTAATTGACAAAGGGAGAGATTGAAAGTGCCCTTGTTAGTGCCCTGGTTTGTCAATTAGCGTGAGTATTGAGTCAATCAAACTACAGAGCCGTATAGGGAGATCAATTCAAGTGTCTGCCTCAGCCGGATGTATGGAAGCTTGCCATAGGTAAATCTAAGCCTCACATCCCATGTCCCAAAACACTAGGTGAATAGAACCCTTAAAAATAAGCTAGAAATTTTAGGGTTTTTAGTAAGAAAACTTTTTTCAAAATCAGAAAATCTCTAAGTTTTCTTGCTCTGTCTATTGTATCGATACATGTCTAGATATGATCAACCTATGCTATCGATGTCCTCAAAAGCTTAATCGATAAAATTGAATGAGGACTAAAAGTGTCCAGCAACCACATATTCATCTGGACAGAATTACTGATATATCGATATGCATATCGATATCATCGATAATTGAATCTCGAGTCGATTGAAGGAGACTCGATAATATCGACAGGAAGATCCTGCACTCCTATTTTTTCGTAAGAATATCATATATGCTTCGATATATCGAAGCCATCATTGATACCATCGAAGTTCAAATCTTGATGATATCGGTTGGCTCTTGATGATATCAGTCATGGGTGCAAAGTTGTTCAACAACGTTTTCAGGTGGCTTTCAATTTTGATCAGGGGTCACTCGTTAGAATTGATATTCAAATATCAATGGTATCACGGCCAGATTAATTGCATTGAGAATGGACATAAACTGTTCAGCAAGCTTATTGATAAAAATTTTGGATTTATCGATGCATCGACACGAATTCCGATAATATCATTGATATTCAAATTTTGATGATATCGAGTATCCCCCGATCATATCTGATGACCTGAAAAAATTTCAAAGCAAGTCTCTCTCATTTTCAAATATCGAGGAATCGAAACTTGCATTGATAATATCGAAGTTCGAAATCTGATGACATTGACACGAGTATCGATTCCTTCGACCAGCTGGCAAGAGGTATTCCAAAAGCGTATGACATTGAATTTGTGTCATCGAGCAAACCATCGATACTATAGAGAGTATACGCTTAATGATATCGAACTCTGTCATAAATGTGACTATTTTATATCTGTTGGAACCTTTTGCCTATATAAAAGGAGCTTCGCTTTAATTGCTGATAGAGAAAGAAGAGAGTACTTTTGAGTGTTTAACCGTAGATCATTTAACCAAAGCCCTTTCTCTCAAGGGAGTTCATCCTCCAATCCACCCTCATCATTGATATTCAATAGAGTGGATTGGGGAATGAACCTTCGCATTTAAGGATCCTCTAGCTACTACCTTAATGATAAATCATTAAGTTAGGATGCCTTGAATGCATAGATGATTGGAATCACTATCTTCCCAATAGGAAAACATTTAGAGAGTAGGATTTCATCATAACCTTGACCCAACCCGTTGCCATATATTGGTATATCATTTGTGTTACGGATCAAGGGAATAGAAGATTCTTCATCAACAAGAAGGAGATCTTTGTCAACGTGCTGAATGAGACTCATCACCCTTTGATCATTCCTTTGTAGGATTGGGTTTAAGGTGTTTCTCACCCTTTGAAGTCCTCAAGGAGGCCTCTGGCGGGAGTGTACGTGGTGGGTGTATTATGTGAACCCTTGCTCTGTGGAGAGCATAAACATCTGGTTAAAGGTGAACCAGTCAAAATCTTAGATTTTTGGTGAACCACTGTGAAACCTTAAGTTAGGGGTAAACCGTGTAAAACTTTCGTTAGGGTCTTATGGAAGATCCTTAGCCAGTGTGCCTAAAAGTGTGTGCGACGCATTGACCCTTGCTCGCAAGAGTATAAATAGTCAGCCTCAGTGTAGGTTGTAAATGTTGAAGGTGAACCTGATTTAAAACCTTAGGTTAGAGGTGAGTCGCTATGAAACCTCATCAGTGAAATTCGGTACACTCAAGGGTTGAGTGCGATTACCGAGAGTGGAGTATACAAGTAGTTGAATCACTATAAAAATGACTGTGTTTGTGATTACTATTTTTCTGTGTGTGTGATTTATTTCAATGCTTTCAATTCTATATACCAGATCACACCTCACACACTTACACAGTCATATCCATTATAAACTAGGTTATATATTGTTGTCTCTTGAATAGTTTGTGATTGGATCCTCTACCACGCTTGGAAGAAAGTAGAGTTATATTTGAGTAATCTTGATAATTGCATACTTATAGGATTAGTGTAAAAGGATTTTGAAATACATTGTAAAAACTTTTAAAAGTCCTATTCACCCCCCTCTAGGACATATTGGCATATTCCTACTTTGACTAAAGTGGTATTCATCACTATTTCAAACTCAGTTTTAACTTGTTAAGATGCAACTCAATTAAAACAACACAGTTCAGGTGAGGAGTCAAACCCCATCACTAAGCTGATATAACTGGATTTGGCTATGTTCACTAGAACTCGACAACCTGGCGAAAATTCGTTGAGTCAACTCAGTATCCTTACGGTTGCAACCATCCTGCTTCTTAATTCTTTTCTAATCTTCCTCTCACTCTTTCTCTTCTTCTCTCTCTCTTTCTCTCTCTCTATTTTTTTATTTTTCAAAAGTCTAGCAACTTCTGGATTCTTAGTGATCATGACTCACTAATGAGTCTGCGACTCAATGCTTAAACTAAGTCAGCTCAGAAGCTCAAACACGACTCGATGGGCGTGAGCAGATAGTGAGTTAAGGCAACAACTTTCCCCCTCACCCTCTTATCCATTTTTTTCCTTCTACCTTGATTCTATCGGGATCCAGCAGAACCTCATGCTCCAATAAGGCTCGGAAACTCGGCGAGTCAACACAGCAGTGACCCGCCATCAGCATAACCCAATGAATAGACCAACACTCTAATGCCAGCCAGCCTCCCATCTATCTCAACTTCTCTTCTCCTCTAAGGAGGATTTGTTTATGTTTGGGCAGCAACTCAGGCCAACTCGAGTGAGACAAAGTCACGCCAATGAATCTTAACTCGACAGCTTGGTGTGGCTTGAGGTCGAACAGTAGCATGGCAAACTTACTGTAGTTGGGCCACCCCTACTTGTGTCTCTCTTCTCTATCTTCCTCTCTTTTTCTCCTTATTAGGATGGATGGAGTGAGCCTGGACTCAGCCCTGACTCACTAGACCCAACCCATAGCTTGAACGAGTCAGGTCGTGAGGGTGCAGTGCAACAACTACACACCTTCTTTATCTTCTCTCTCTAGTTTCTCTTTTCTTTCTTCTACTCCTCTTTCTTTTTCCATGCTTCTCCTCCATTCCTTTCATTCCAGGCATACCAAAAAACAACCAGTAAAAGCCCTTAGCTGGGTTCAGTTTCATTGAGGAAGATGAAGTGGTGGCAATGACGAATTCACACCCATTGCATCTTCTTTTGATCCGATTGTTATGGATGGTGTAGGTAGGCCCATGGAAGCTCGAAAGATGGGAGGAAAGAAGCTTGGAGTCGGTTTAGGTGGTGGGTTCAGACGTTGATGGTGGTGGCTGATTTTCTAGGGTTTTTGTAAAAGACAGGTGAAGAGGCATTTTCTCTCCCTTTTTATAGGAAAACCTAGCTTTCCTAGGCCGTTAGATTGACAACGAGCATTCTAGATTTGGTTTGGTAGAAACCACCTCCAAAATGGTGGGTAGAGTCAAAATTGGTCGTGGTTTTGCTTGAAAGCCCTAAACCACATTACTTAGATGGAGGGCTGAGATTTTCCAACAGTTGGACGATTGAGATTGATGGGGATGTGCGCATGCGGATTGTCGGCTAAGGCGAAAACACTGTTTCTATTTTTAGAAACCATCCGAGTGCACCTCCTACTTGTATTAGTGTTTATGTGCATATGAGTACATGCTAACGGGTGAAACCACCTAGGTTCGTTCGGGACCGTCATCCGGTCATGATGAATGGTCCAGATTTCCTGAATCGATGGTGTAGATGGGCCATCAATTGAGGATAATGGATGTTGTCTGCTAACGATGTTGTAACGCAGGAGAGAGAAAAAGAAAAGAGGAGAGTTTCCTCTTTTGGGCGGGAGGCATTGGGTCAAACCCGATTTGACCGTGCCCATGGTCTGGTGCACTGCAGGTGCACACTCACCGTGGTATACACACAACCAATAGTGGGCTCCACAATGATTCTGGACGAAATCCACTCCATTCATTCAGTTTGGGGGTCCCCATCAAGGCGTTTGACCAAAAAATAGGTAGATCCAAAGCTTAGGTGGGCCATACATAGTGAATTTTATCTTATTTCGTTGCTTCATATTGATCCCGTTGTTAGGTTGATTCTAATATGATTTTTAACGGTAGAAAAGGGTCCTAAGAATTTATTCAGATGACTGGGACCACCTGTTCTATGAATTTAAAATATTAAATGTTATTATTAGAATAAATTTCAACATTATTATTATTATTATTATTTTAAATTAAAATTGCAAGGCCTACCTCTAATTAGAAGTATTTCTCCAGGTGAGTCGACCACTTTGACTTATGTACCTCATTCTTCAACTAATTCTAACAGTTAAGTGAGCCACACTAAGTGAATGTCCACTTATCAACTCTTGACATCCTAATGATTTAAATAATTCAACAGTTGAATTGACTCATTTTTAATTATTAATAGTCCTAGGGACCCTAAGAAGCTTTTAGGTGTGATCTAGTAGTCAAATATGGGGGTAGATGATCCGGTTTGTGTTTCCTAAAGGATGGATAATCTAACGGGATGTTGTAACCTGATGAACGGTGGATCTTGTGCTTTAATCCCTAAATTTACTTTATACGATTTAATTGTACTAAATAGGTGTATTCTGAAATATCATCGTGATAAAGATTCTAAAAATAGGATATTTATTTATTTATTTAAGTACAGGGTCAATTTAATCATGTTGTGGTAGTTAAATGGACAAATCAACCTCAAATCTTATTATTGTGTTGTGAATTTTCATAGTCCAAAATTGGATGGTTGAAAGGTCATTAGGGATCTAGGGTAGATTGAACTCAACTCTTAAAGGTCTTGTCATCATAGTCAAAATCAAATGGTTAATGTCACGCCCCAAACTCGGAGATCGGACACAAAAACCTCGATCGCCGAATCTAGTGCCGACAGCCTCTGTAGTATCCCATTCTCGGCTCTCAATGCCTATATGCCAGATTCCGATCCTGGGATCCTACAACGAGGATTTTTCAATGTATATTTATCTCGTAATAAGCATAATCACAAGTATGCACAAATCATAAAGGAAACATCATTATCACATATCTACTAATATAAACAGTTGAATACAATGCTGAAAGGAAAATACATATGTCAAAATTAAAGTTTCATAAGTTCGCTACATGCTTTAAGCTCAATACTGTTGCAACCTAATACCACTTACACGCATCTATCGTGTATAAGCTTATAGAAAGCTTAGTGGGTAGTGAAAGTGTGTGCATAAGGTAAGTGTCAAGTAAGCAATATCAGAGTAATCAGAGTAAGCTGAAATACTGATAGACCCATAAATCATACAATGTCAGAATAATATGAAAAAATATTGATAGGCCCATAAATACCATCAGCCTTATCCAGGCTAAGCGATACAAAAATACAATAACTAATATCATATACTGAGGAAGCAATGTAGATTAACTATACATTGCGAAGATAGTAAGCCAAATATTATGTGTCAATGATACAATGTAATATGCGATGTGAATGAAATGACCACGCTGGAGTATGAGGTGGGGATGATAGTACGTAGTATCGCAGGCTATGGGGTCCATCACAAGGGACTTTTATCCAAACCAGTCTCATACCTAAATTTGAATAGTTAGACTTAATGTGGTAAACTCCTAATCTCAGGTTAGTTGCGGGCCTAATCGAAATCCTGGCCATGCGAAGGTATACAACAATTAATTGTGCACCACCAGCCCGAGTGAATAGTGAATGAAATGAATGCATGAGTATACAACTCCTGCTCAATAAGTCCATATATCAGTATAGTTCCTCTTCAAAAAATCACCGAGGTCTATTACACTTCAAGCCAAAATGCTGCCCCATCGCGCGTAATAAGGTGAGTGGAAGAGACCTTACTATTCGCCTACCAATATCAGGCCCAGCTCATCGATAGCGGACCCATTGCTCGAGCTGGTCAGACTTAGCCTAGCATTGCCCCCTCCTCTTGGGCAGGTAAGGTCGTACCCCCTTCCAACCGACCACGACACAATGGGAGACACAGCCTAACGGCATGTAGCCCTCATGCGCTTATGCATGCACTTAGTCTAGACATTGGAGCAACCTTTGAAACTAAGAGGGTTCAGGGACTTTCACCCAGAGATATCTATACCACCCCATATAAAACAGACTTCCGGTGTCTCCTCTGGCCATCCATGAAATACCTATAAAGGCTACGACTCTGATGTCGCTAGGGCGTACAATAATCACAACACGCAATGTAAGATGCATGAGTCATACAAATCAGTCATGCATCAATCCTACGCATACCGTGTACTCATGTGAGACGATCTCCGCCTATCAGGGAGTCTCATAACAACATGCCCAATGACATATGCATTAGTCAACCACATTTCATAACAAACAGGCAGATGAAGTGTATAGGAATGTATCGTGATGCTATGTGTCACATACTCATAATTGGTATCAATAATCGACACCGACAATCAGCATCGACAATCGGCCTTGATAATGTAGACATTTAACCAACATTGCCCCCAAAGAGTGTCCCATATAGAGCTTAACATATAATGGACCTATGGCCTCACACAAGGGCCTAATACACATCACGATGGGCTACATCATATTGGGCCTCAAACACAGGTCGCATATACATCATATAGGTCTAACAATCAGGCTTAACAATCGAAATCGACCTCAACAATCAGAATCGATACTCGGAATCAACCTCGATACTCAGTCTCGACAATCAAAATTGGCGTATACAATCAGCCTCAATAATTAGAATCAGCCTCGATACTCGGCCTCGACAATTAGAATCGGCTTATACAATCGGCCACGACAATCGAAATTGGCTTATACAATCATCCTCGATAAATTGGAATTGATACTTGGCCTTGATAATCAGAATCGACTTATAAAATCGGCTTCAACAATTGGAATTAACCTCGATACATGGCCTCAACAATCAGAATCGGCCTATATAATTGGCCTTGACAAATGAAATCGGCCTCGTTACTTGGCCTCGACAATCGAAATCAGCCTCGATAATTGAAATCGGAATCGGCCTCGATAATCAGCCTCGACAATCAAAATCGACCTCAATAATCAGAATCAAAATTGGCCTCGACAATCAAAATTGGGATCGGAATCGACAATCAGAATCAGCCTTGACAATCGGCCTCAATAATCAGAATCAGAATTGGCCTTGACAATTGGGATCAGAATCGACAATCAGAATCGGAATCGGCTTCAACAATCGACCTCAATAATCGGAGTCGAAATCGATAATTGGAATCGACCTCAATAATCTTCCTCGATAATCGGAATCAGTGAGAATGGGCATAAAAATACCTAAGGAAATGTCACAATGTGGACATCCAACCATCATTGCCCATCAATGTTTACATTCAACCAACATGGCTCCCAAGGAGTGGCCCACATAGGGTTAAACATATAGTGGGCCTATGGCCTCACACAAAGGCTTAATACACATCGCAATGGGCCTCATATAAGGGCTACATACACATCACTATGGGCCGCGTCACCTGGACCTCAAATACATCATAATGGGCCTCACTCATAGGCCTCAAATATATCACATTGGGCCTTGCCCATGGACCTTGAATACATCATAATGGGCCTCACTCATGAGCCTCGAATACATCACATTGGGCCTCACCCATGGACCTCAAATACATCACATTGGGCCTCACTCATGGGCCTCAAAAATATCATATTGGGCCTCACTCATGGGCCTCGAATACATCACATTGGGCCTCACTCATGAGCCTCGAATACATCACATTGGGCCTCACCCATAGGCCTCAAATACATCACACTGGGCTTCACCCGTGGGCCTTGAATACATCATAATGGGCCTCACTCATGGGTCTCGAATACATCACATTGGGCCTCGCCCATGGGCCTCGAATACATCACATTGGTCCTCACCCATCGGCCTCAGATTCAAACAGGTGAGCCCTATCGCATAGGCCTCAAATACAAGGCAAGTGGGCCCTATCACATGGGCCTCAATTATACATCATTATGGACCTCATGGATGGGACGCACCAATGGGCCTCAAGTAGGCTTGGACCATACCAAAAATCATTTCAATAGTTGTAAGCGTAACATGTGTATCACTACACGCTATCATTCTATAGGCCACATGGCCCGCTAATGGTGATCAACACTGTCCAAACATTGTCCGTGTAAATCAGCACTATTCAAACATTGTCTAACACCATACAACATAATCTAGATGGTGTGGATGAAATAAATACATCATGGTAGGCCTCACCCTCCATGAGGATGGTGAGGATAAAACACATATATCATGGCGGGGTGATGAGCTCACCAAATGAATGAATGGTTTAGAAGTAAGGTAGGGTCCACGTCCCAACTGGACGGTGGGGACTCCACATGTGTGGCTGAGTCTCACCGTCCAGCAAACGGTCAGACAGTGTGAATAAGACCCATATATCATATGTGGCTAGGTCCCACAGAACTTGTCGACGGATTGCAGCTGGTGTGAGGTACCCAGCCATTCCATCCAGAATGGGGTCCCACATGGAGCCCACCACATACAGACATGCACATATATACATATATATACCATATGTGTATATATCATATAATATTATATATATATATATATATATATATATATATATATATATATATATATATATATATATATATATATATGTGCAGGGGGTGCATGGAGCAGCATCCAGCATCGAGATCTTTTGGACGTTACTGGATAACGGCATGGATATAAAATAAAGACATCATGATAGGTCCCACCCCACACGTGCCACACGTGTGGGATGGTCCATATATCAAAACAGATGGACGGTTTAGATAGAGCACATATCTCAAGTGGGTCCCTTGAGAGATTGCTGACGTTAAACGGCAGCTATGCTGCTGGGGTCCCACATCCTTAAATGAACAGATGGTCTGGATTATCAGACCCTAGCCAAGCTGGCAGCAGGTGGGTCCCACAAATGGTATGGATGGTGTGGAAGGTGGGTCCCATCTGCCCACATCTCAAAACAGATGAGTGGCGTGCATATAAAATACATATATTCAAGGTGGGTCCACCACAAATGGACGGTGTGAATGCGTCATGCATCCAGGTGGGGTCCACGTCCTACAGATGAATGGACATCCTAGATATAAAATACATCCATCATGCTGGTTCAGTCCTCATCCAGGGACTGGATGGTTTGGATTAAACGCTTACATCTGGTGGGTCCACATGGTAGCCCACCAGAGTTGGATATAGCTGATATTTGTGCTTTCCATCGTCTTGATCTGTCTAGACGAACAGGCAGCAGGGTGGGGTCCAATGCGTGGATGACGTGGATCAAATACATATTAAGTGGGCCATCAAACATGAGGAAGAGAGAGAGAGAAAGAGAAAGAGACGATTGTAAGAGGAGGGGCCCCGCCACTATAGGCCCTCCCTATGCATACATACATTAAGATGGGTCCCACATATGTGGGCCCTCAAATCATAAAATCAACAAATAAAAGCACCCATCATTAAATCTTGGACTCTTCCTTCCACCGTTGCGATCTAGAGCTCCAAGGGTGCATTTTCAACGGTTGAGATGATCTTTAGATGGTGGAGATGGGAGGTAGGAAGGTGGGCCACAACAAGCTTTCTCTCATGGAAGGGTTGAGACGTTGGAGTTGCTTGGAGAATGAGAGAGAGGGATGGGTGTGAGTGATGGAGTAATAGGGAATGAGTGATGGGTGATGGTTATGTACTTGGGTGTAGGATGGAGTGTGAGGTGATGTGTACTTAACATGTACTTGACCCTTGATGGGATGGGGTGTGAGGTGATGTGTACTTAACATGTACTTAACAAGTTTTTCCTCGGTGAGTGAGACGTGGCATTGGAATCACGGCGACGATAGAGTCGCACTGGTATAAGTCTCGGGTCGGGCCGACTTTAAAATACGGGATACATCTCAGGGTCATGTGCAACTACCGATTGCAGGTCGAATTCGACTAGGACTGTGGAAGCCTACGGAACGGTATGGGCTAGGATACAGGTCTCACAGTTAAGATAGATAGATTGACGGTCGCTAGACGGTGACGTGTAAGGTAAGTCACGTGTGTTCCCACACACATGTAAACTAATTTAAATCTTCATGATAACACCCAAGTACTTAAAAGTATGGGGTGTTACAGCACATTTCTAGGAAATTATTATAAAAGAATTCATATTTAAATCATTACAAATAAAGAGGTATTCACCAAATAAGTTAAAATTATCATTAATTAAGGCAAAATACATATGTCAAACAAATGATGAATGGTCAGATAACTTATGAAAAATAGAAAAAACTTGATGGTTAGTACTCTGACCATGTATGCAGGTGGATGTACGATCAGTTTCGTAAATAAATAAACACAATGTGGGTTTTTGGAGTGATTAAGAGGTCTAATGTGTACATCGTTAGATTTAAGTGGCTTATTCACATATGTAAGTTTCGTAGATTGTAGTTTCGATGATGGGTTAAGCATATTCATAGGTGGTGAATAAGATAAATAGATCAGCATCTCGATTCGATATGTGTATAAGTGGATATAGAGATTATGTAGTTAGTTTAATATGATCGGGTGGTCCAAACTCAAAGTGGATGGTTAGATATCTTTACCTAGTGGTGAATAGTTGACTAAATAGTTGGTTATGATGGACAAGTGAGAATATTTAGATATATGATGATCCTTTCTTAAAAATCAATGGTTAGATAACTTGATCTATGGATGAAGATTATTCTCAATGGTTAGGTTCAGGTTAGAGAATGGTTGTAAGATTAAAATAGGCTAAATTGATGATATACACATGTATATACTAAATTAAATTTCAAGATAACACATGAGAACATTCAATACTTGAGTATTGAAAAGTTCCTGGTGTCACACTTATATAAACCACAATAACCTAATGTTGGGATGTTGAGGGTTAGAGGTTTGAGCTTAAGAGGAATTTCCCTAGAAAAGGAAGCTTGATAACCTAGAGACATAATAATTTAGGCTCCCTTAGGAGCTTTTTAAGATAGCCAATTGAACCTAGGGACTATACTTTGGTTCGTGGGAAAATAACTACCCATCGTGTTACACTTTAGATTTAACAGAAGCACTCCATGAAGTTGATCCCCAAGGGTCTAGAATGATTTGGAAACACAGACTTACATAATCATGTTTAAGCGAAGCATACATAGTTTGATTCGAATTACAAGTCCTAGACAATTACCAATGGACTCCATGCCCTTATTAAGTAGAAGACTGTGATTCACTAGTGTCGCACCCGAAAATTTCAGTACAAAGTGTGCACCCTCATACCCGAATTTTGAGTTGTAACTCATACACAAAGTGTACTAACTTCATTCCATTATACAAATTTTCAGAGGCAAAAGTAATATTCATTTTTACATTCCAAGTAGGTTCATTCACATAAAATGATTTAAGAACCAACATCCGTTCATTCTCAACATTCATAAATATTCAATCAACATAAATTAAGCATCATTCATCAGTCAATACAACTTACCAATGAATACTTGTTACAAACATAGAACAATTCAATTAAAAAAAATCAATTAAATGCTTAAAATTTTACAACTAATATCATCATTCATTATATATAAATCACATCATTGTAACAAATAAAATTCTAATTAAATAATTATGAATGGTCCAAATGCATTCAGTTCTTCTTTTGATAAGTACGGATACGTCTCACGTGTGTCATGCACTAGTTTAAATACAACTTCTTATTCCTACGCCAACTCATCAGCTAATTGCTTATCTATACATTTTTTTTCCATCAATAAAAATGTAAGCTAGCCAGAATTAGTGAGAAAACCTAGAATGATTTATTCTTATTAAAATTAAGATATAATTGAAACATAATATGTATAATGATATGGATCTAAATGGTGTATGAATGCATTCGATGGGATGATCATCCACCTACTGGGGTTGGAGATCGTCAACCGCATCCAACTATTGGGTAGGCTTCCATCTTTCAATAGGCTTAGGCATAACCCGCATCTAGTAACACTCTACCAGGATTCATGTTTCTTCTAGGGAGGGCCCCTAAGATCGACTATGCATTATGCAAATGCAATGAATGATGGATGATGTAGGAATGCATCATTTTCATAACTGCCATAGATACTTGTCTTGATAAGTGAATTCAACGTACTATTATTAGAATTCATACAATTTGACATAGATTAACATGTGATTTGCCGTTTTATACATTCACAGTAGTTAAAATCAATAATATCATAATGAAACACTTTAATCAGTACATCAATCAATTAAACCATCACAAATAGTTTATTTTAATTTCAATGAATCATGAGACATGTTAGATTACTCACATGAGTCTAATAGTATAGAATCCATAAGGTAATTAGGTTGGTTTGAATTTATAGATCCTATCAGTTATATCAATGATATTGTTATTCATCTAGTTATATTACACAGTAGGGCCCGCATTTGATTGACTTCATAGGTGGTTAAACCTTAAATGATCAAATAATTAAAATAATATGTTTATTAAATTTAGTTATCAAAATTTATATTTTTTCTTTTAAGATTATGAAATTAAATGGTAAATGATTAATCGAGGTGGCCCACCAGATGATTGGATCATCTAGGTTCTTTATTTCTTAATATATTTTGCCTCTACGCATTGGATGAATAGTGTGGATCTAACCACACATACATCGATGGCCCATCTCAACCTTATATGCTAAGTGATACCAATTACTTACACAGAAGTCTGACCTTTTCTTATTAAACATTTTTAGATTTAATCAGTGTGGCCCATTCGATGGTCAGATTCATCTAGAAGTTAGGGCCCTCGTATATTTTGGCCTTAGGATCATATGATTAATACAAATATAATATGATTCGACCAAATGCACACCAATCAATCTTTTTGGAAAGAAACTTCACATTCACTTTTAGACTTCTAACATCTTTACATCGTATCTACCCACAAATTAATGTAATGAACGTGTGGCGGATCCGTACCGTTCATTACATAGATCGAGTTAAATTGCATTAAATGCATCAAAAAATTAATGAAAATATGGACTATGAACTTACCAGATCTAAGCTCTCCAAAATCCTCTCTCTTTCTCCCTTACTTAGATGTTGTAGGTGCCTTTTTATGAATATCTAATTTGGAGTAGAACTTCTCTTATGACACAATCTTTAAAAAGAAAGGCTCATTTGAGGTATTGAAACTTGAGAGATACGGGGAGGGTTAAAGGTATATGTAAGGGAGAAAGATTAGGGGTAAAGATAAGAAAGAAATGAGATAGACATAAGATAGGCATAAGATACAGATAAGATAGGGATACGATTGGGATAAGATAGAGATAAAGATGAAATAAAAATTCTTTCTTCTTCCTATTATTATTAAATTTGAATTTTCCATGGGCATTACAACCAGGATTAGGAAATGATATAAATAAACTCACTACCTAATTAGGTAGAAGTTTAGTTTATCAGACTTGGACCTATTACAATCGTCCTTCCGTTTTAGCCCAATCACTGAAAATAAAGAATTTGTTACATCATCCCTTGGGTATAAACTTTTCTATTGAGACACTCTAGACATGTTGAGGACCTTTAGGGATAGCCAATTGAGCATAGAAATTATGCTTAGATTCGTGGGGAGAAAGGTGCCCACCTCATTGACCATGAAACATACCACTTCCATCTCAAGCAACATTTTTGGATGATTTACATCACCCTTAAGATATGAAAATCCAAATTTACTCACTTTGGGCCTATCCACTCAAAATCAAGGAAGTACAGAGTCATCTCAGGGTTTTGTCAGTTCAATTGACCGAGAATAATTAAACATAGAGGGAGGTTGTGTTTTGTCAGTCTAACTGGCAGAACCATCGGTCCCTATTAGTGTAACCGATAGTCTTCTTCAATGTATAGTGTAAAAATTTATATGGTAACCTATATGTGTAAAGATCACCCTATGATATTAATCATAAACCTGTGTAGGATTATTGGGATAAAATTGAAACCAAAAGCTTTTCATCATTTTAGGAGGCAATGGTTCCTAAGTCTAAGTCTCATTAAGCATAGGCCTCATGCATGTTAGCGTCTCCATCTAATGATGTTAATCAGGAAGACGGTCCTATAAATGCAACTGCACCTTTAGTCGGACTAGTTGATCCTGAGATTGAGCCTGAGGCAAGAGCTGTTTCATTGTCATAGTTTGTAGGCCACACTGGTACTACTCCTTTTGACACTTAGATAAGCCTTTCAAATGTTTGGCCAAATGGTCGTGATGATGCAACAATAGCAAGCCTTAATGTAATAGCAGCAACAACAGACAACTTTTGTTACCATGCTAGAGGCATTACAATATGTCCCTTAGGCACCAGCTCTGCACTCTGAGTCCTCCAACCATTATAGGATAGCTTGATCCTGTCCAAGCAGAACACTGGATGAAACATATGGTTAAATTGATGGATCCCCATAGATGCTCAGATGCGTAGATGGTGACCCTCAACACCTTTGCACTGGAGTGCAAAGTTGATGATTGATAGGATTTTGTGTAGAGATTGATGCCCGTTATTCATCGTCGGACTTAGGTAGAGTTCTAATAAAATTTTATGAGAAATATTTTCCAGAGTCATACAGTGATGACAAGGTGTCTCGATTTTTCAAGTTAGAACAAGGTGATATGACCATATCGCCGTATAAGGCATGCTTTACTAAGCTATCATGGTACATCTGTTAGTGGTCGAAAACGAAAAGTGCAAGCTTCGAAAGTTTAAAGATGGTATGCGAATAGGGATCCAAATAAAATATGTTGCATGGGTTTTATGCAATATGATGAGGTGATGGGTAAAGCATTCAGGGTAGAGAAACATTATGCACAATTGGAAAAGGCATGTATGCCAGCCAAAGAAGCAAATGGTAGAGTTAGCTTAGCACCTCCTATTACCTAGGTACCAGATAAGAGGGTGACGATCACCCCTTAGTTATCCCTTTCTACATATCTGTTCATATATTGTAAATATTGTGAAAAGACAGGCCATGTCTCTAAATTTTGCTATAAGAGGAGGCGGGCTTAGAATATTATGCCCCCACCCCAAGTGAATTGCTTGCCTCAGAAATAGGTAATTGCCCAATCACCACAAGTTCTATGACCACAACCACCCAAGCTAGGAGTCCTATCTCAGAATAAGAACCCTCCCACTTGTCTATTTTCTATATATGTATCTGAAGCTGAAGAAGATATGCCCAAAGTTGTTCATGGTATGGCTTACAATAACAACGTTCTGATTTTTGTTCTATTTGAAATTGGAGCTACGACTTCTTTTATCGATTGCTTTATGGTAGAGAAACTAGAATTGAAACAAGTCAGATTTCATTTGTTGAGGGTCAAATATTGCATATTAGACCCCAATTATTACTTGGTTTTACGTACATGATAATGTTTAATGTTATATTTTAATCATGTTTTTGTTGCAATGTGAATTTAGGAGCTTAGACTGAAAAAGAGTGTTAAAGGCATGGATTTGATGCTCAAGAATCACCAAGGCAAGGGACGGATCATAGGAGATCGAGATCGAAGAATTCACACATCAAAGATCCAAAAAAATCAAGTAATTGAAGATGAAAAAGCCTGAAAATCATCCTAAATGCAATATTACAGGGTTCCCATCATCCGTTTGTCTTGAAAATTTATATTTGGCCCGAGGATCCTAAATTAACCATACAGGTCAAAATTCAGCCCTTGGATCCCTGTGAAAGTGGCCCAATAGATAAAATCTGTCAACAATCACTAATTTGGGGCCCACTTGATCTTTGAATATGCTTCAATTTTGGTCCCAACCCCTTAAATTGGATGAAGGAGCGGATGAATGGAGTAGATTTATCAAAAACATCACAGTGGACCCCATTGCCAGTGCACTCACAATGCATCGGACCTGAAGTCCCAGTGAAAGTCGGTTAACTCAACATTTTATGCACATCAGCGAAAGTGGATCCCACTATGATATGTGGTGACCCACCACGTTGATCAATTCAGACAATTTGAACCGTCCATTCGATCCAGGGGGCACCGACCACAACTATGCTCTCCATATGTATCCATGCACATGTACACACAAAAATCTCATCTAAAATGTAAAATGGACGGTTGGAACAAAGATACAATGGGCCGCACCAAAACTCGACCAAAACCACCCCTTTCCGATAGAAATCTCACCAGGAATCCAATGGACAGGGTGGATTTCTCTGAAAACATCACTGTGGGGCCCACTGAGCATCTCAGCGTAACCTGCATAAGGGTTACGCACGTCTGTGAAAACTGGGAACTTGTGAGCTACGATCATCGATCGTTTCGACGATCTGAACTGTCTAGAAGAGAGAGAGAGAGAGAGAGAGAGAGAGAGAGAGAGAGAGAGAGGGTGGCCACGACCCTTCCCATGGTGTCTGAATGAACAACATGGATGAACCTTCCCCGCAAACTCACACCAAACGCAAGACTTTTTGTGTTTCGTGGCTGCGCACGCGGCTGTTTGCTGTGTAAACTCCATAGGCTCCACGCATCGCCTCTTCTGCCAACTCCAACACCAACTCCCTGCTGCTTATAAAAGGAGAAGAGAAGAGAGAAAGAGAGAAAATCAATCTAGGATGTGGTGGAAAACGTGAGCAAAAGAGAGAGAGAAAGTGTGGTCGATTGGTGATAAGAGTTTCTTCCCTGCCCTATTTTATTTTTATGATTTTCATAGAGATTGTTAGCCTAATCATATCTATGGTTGGCTAAACCTCTTAGCTAGGGCTAAGAGGTGAAGCTTGTAGCGTGATGGGATGCTTTCTACGGTTTTGATTCACATTTAAGTTGAACTGATTTTGATTCTAGTTTGATTATAAGGAATGCTTTTAGTTTTTAATGGTTTGTTGTGACTTAATGTCACGCCCCAAACCCAGAAATCGGATTCACAGGAATCTCAATTGCCGAATCCGGTGCCGACAGCCTCCATAGTACTCCATTCTCGGCTCCTAGCGTTCACATGCCAGATTCCGATCCTGGGATCCTACAAGGAGCATTTTTATATATATATATATATATTTAACTAGTAATAATAAGCATAACCACAAGATTATCCAAATCACAAAAGCAACATCATCATCACATATCCACTAATATAATCATTTGAGTATAATGCTAAAGGAAAAATACATAAATCGAAAATCAAGCTCCAGAAGACCGCTGCACGCTCTAAGCTCAACTCGGCTGCAACCTAACATCACCTGCACGCATCTATCGTACATAAGCTTATAGAAAGCTTAGAGGGTGGTGTAAGTGTATACACAAAGTAAGTATCAAGTATTCAATACAATACCATCATCATATAATACCGAAATTACTGGTAATTCATAAATTGTACATTATCGGAATAAGCAGAAATACTGACAAGATCATAAATCATACAATGACAGAGTAAGCGGAAGTATGGACAAGTTCATAAGTCAATCAATATCAGAATACATAATATAAAACAACTATGTACTAAGGAGTCATAAAGAGTCAAATATCAGATGTCGAGGATGTAATATAATATGCGATGCAAATGAAATGACCATGATGAAGTGTGAAGTCAGGATGATAGTACGTAATATCGTAAGCCATGGGGTCCATCACAAGGGACTTCTATCCAAACCAGTCCCATACCTAAATTTGGATAATCAGACACGATGTGGTAAACTCCTGATCTCAGGTTAGTCGTGCGCCCGACCGAAATCTTGGCCATGTGAAGGTACATATAACAAATAGTTACGCACCACCAGCCCGAGTGGATAGTGAATGGATAAATGAATGAATATGCAATTCCTGCTCAATAAGTCCACATATCAGTACGGTTCATCTCTGAAAAATCATCGGGGTCTATTACACTCCAAACCAGATTTTCGCCTGCCAATATCAGGCCTGGCTCGTCGATAGCGGACCCATTCCTCGAGCTGGTCAGACTCAGCCTAGCATTGCCCCCTCCTCTCGGGCAGGTAAGGCCACACCCCCTTCTAACCGACCACGACACAGTGGAGAGCACAGCCATCTGGTAATCGGCACTCAACTCTCATCTACCCACTCGGTCTAGATGTTGGAGCAACCTCTGGAACCAAGAGGGTTTAGGGACTTTCACCCAGGGATATCTATAGCATCCCATGTAGAACAGATTTTTCAGTGTCCCATCTGGCCATCCACGAAATACCTGTGGAGGCTACGACCCTAATGTCGCTAGGGCGTATAGTAAACATAACACACATTGCAAGATACATGAGTCATACAATCCAGTCATACATCAATCCTGCGCATATCGTGCGCTCATGCAAGATAACCTCCGTCTATAAGAGAGTCTCATATCATCCTACCCAATGATATATGCAATGGTCAATCACATCTCATAACAAACATGCAAATGATGCGCATGGGCATGTATCATGATGCTATGCTATCACATACTCATAGTCAGTATCAACCATCGGCCTCAACAATGTGGACATTTAACCAACATTGTCCCAAGGAATGACCACATAGAGCCAAACATATAATGGGCCCACGACCTCACACAAAGGCCTAATATACAACACGATGGGCCTTATTCAAAGACCACATATATACAACAGGTGGACCCTGCTCATGGGCCAATACATATCATAATGGGCCTTGCCCATAAACCATGAATACCTCATAATAAGCCTTACCCATGGGCCATGAATACATCACAATGGGCCTTATCCATGGGTCTCAAATACATGACATGTGGGCACTACACATGGGTCTTCAATACATCAGATGGGCCATGCATCATGGGCCTAATACGTGTCACAATGGGCCTCAACAATCGACAATCGGCCACGACAATCGGAATCGACAATCGACCATGATAATTGGCCTCGATAATCGGAATCAGCAATCGACCACGACAAATTAAATTCGGTAATCGGCCTCGATCAATAATCGACAATCAGTAATCGGCCTTGATCGATAATTAGCCTCGATCGATAAATAGCAATCGGTCATCAAAATCGGTAATCGGCCTCGATCGATAAACGGCAATCGTCCATCAGAATCGGTAATCGGCCTCGATCGAAAAACGGCAATCGGCCATCAGAATCGGTAATCGGCCTCAATCGATAAACGGCAATTGGACATCAGAATCAGTAATTGGCCTCGATCGATAAACGGCAATCGGCCATCAGAGTCGGTAATCAGCCTCGATCAATAAATGGTAATCGGCCATCAGAGTCGTTAATCGGCCTCGATCGATAAATGAGAATCGGCCATCAGAGTCGGTAATCGGCCTCGATCGATAAATGAAAATCGACCATCAGAGTCGGTAATCAGCCTCGATTGATAAACGGCAATTGACCATCAAAGTCGATAATCAGCCTCGATCGATAAACGACAATCGGCTATCAGAGCCAGTAATCGGCCTTGATCGATAATTGGCAATGGGCCATGATAAATCAGAGTTAGTAATCAACCATGATAATTGGCCTCGATCGATAAACGGCCTCAATCATTTAAATTGGCAATCGGCCACAACAATCGGTATCGGCCTCAACACTTGGATGAACAAGGCCTAACAGAAGGTCACAATGTGGACATTAAACCATCATTGCTCGTGTGGCCATTTAACCAACATGGCTCCCAAGGAGTGGCCCACTTAGAGTTAAACGTATAGTGGGCCCATAGCTTCACACAAAGGCCTAATATACATCATCATGGGTCTCGTTTATGGGGCATATATGCATCACACTAGGCCTCACTCATGCGCCAAATATATAATATCAGGTCGAATCAATAGACCGGATGAAATGGGTCGAGTCACATGGGCCGATTCAAATGGGCCAAGTTAGATGGGCCGAATCAATGGGCCGGATCAAATGGGACGAGTCAAGTGGGCTAATTCGAATGGGCCACAATACATCATATCGGGCCCTATACAAGGGCCTCATATATCACATCAAGCCTCACCAAATGGGCCCCAAGTACGTCAGATGATCACACCAATGGGCCTCATAAACATTTACATCAAGTGGGCCGTAACAACAGGCCACACCAATAGGCCTCATAAGCATCAAGTGGGCTGCATCAATGGGCCTAATACCATGGGCTTCAAATACACAACAAGTGGGCCTCATGGGTGGGTCACCAATACATCAAGGTGGGCCTCACAGATGGGTCACAAGTACGTCAAGGTAGGCCTCATGGATGGGCCATAAACACATTTAGTGTGGGGTCCACATCCCATGAACGACATGGAATAAAACACATCCATCAAGGTGGTTCCCACCTATCAAAGAGATGGACAGTATGGAGTGAAACACTTACATCATGGCAGGCCTACCGTCCCATGCTGAACATGCGGCAGATACATCACCAAGGTGGGCCCCACATCCAGCTGGACAATATGTAGACGGTTTAATAAAGCGCAAACGTCACTGTGTAACCCACCGTCCAGGGAGATAAAGCACGCGTATCGTGGCATAGTCCACGGCTCATATGGATGGTAGGGGTAAAACACTTACATTATGGTAGAGGCCCACCAGGTGGGTGGCATGGATGCAAAGGTGGGGCCTACACAGCACCGTCCAGCAACTAGAGGTGCATATACAAACATACATCACGGGTGAATGCCACAACAGTGGACGGTGTGGATTTATTCCCACGTACAGCAGCCCAGTTGCTGACACCATGGGTGGGTCCTACGTGGTGCCCACCATCCCAAATATATATATTGGGTATATATATAATATGCATATTTATTATTATATATTATTATTTATATTATTTATATTATTATTATTATTATTATTAAACAGCAACTAGCGTCCACATGGATGTACGCTAGATGAAACACATACAATGATGTGGCCCACCATCCAAGTCATGAACAGTGAGGATCCCCACATGCATCACAGTGAGGCCCACCATGATATGGGCGATGTAGATGAAAGCCACACATGCCGGGTGAGTCCACACGTGTGGGATCCACCGGCAATGAATGGGCAGTGGGATATAATCCATTCCACACGATGGGGCCCACTTCTCTTGATAACGTCAAAATAGCAGCTATTTAGCTGTGCTAGTACATCAGCCAATCCACTTCCAAAAAGGTGGGGACCACCATATGGTTTATTCTCCATTTGATCCGTTCATAAGTTCACAGAGACCTGAAATCAAGGGGAAAAACAAATTTCACGTAGATCCAAAACTTCTGTTACCTAAAAAGGATTTCAGTGGCAGACGTTTAATTGCACTGTTTCCTGCCTTGTGGGCCACCTGAGTCCCACATGTGGCTGATTTTTGGGGTGGCCCACAGCCACAAAGGGGTCCTTAAAATGCACCGTGTTGATGCAAACACGCATCACGGTGGGGCCCACGGTTGGGACCCGTGGTCCCTGCCCGTCTGCCCATAGGAAGCTGTTGCGTCTGGTGTGTCAGCGGCAGCAGCAGGCGCTGATGCTGCCTAACATTTTTTTTTTAAAAATAAAAAATTCTGCAGTTTTTCCCATGTGCGGCCCGCATTTGAAAAATCCAACCCGACCATTAGATTCTACGGCCTCTGATCAACCAAATGAGGCCAATATGCGGCATATTTTTAGTGAATAGAAGAATCATGGTGGGTTTTAATGGTGATTCCACTATTTCCTAGGGTTGGGCCCGCCCGAGAATCGGATTGGTTTCAAATTTTGGCTCAACGCCTAAAATAATCTGAGGAAAAGGATGGATGGCTTGGATTTAGTACATACATCAAGGTGGGGCCTATAAGAACGGTTCACACATCACCCTTAGCCACCCCCACATGTCAGTTCGCATTTCACTGTTAGCCATCGCCCACGACTGGGCACGTCCAGCGTTCAGGGACGCTGGATGCTCTAACACCTACAGCATGGTGGTTCCCACGTGGACGTGGCCCACCTAATTGGATCAATAGGATATTTATGTTTTCTCCACGCCCGACCTGGGGTTTATGGGATGTCAGGTGGGCCTACTTGATGGACAGCATAGATAAGGTGTATAGTTCATGGTGGGGTCCATTCGGGTGAGCCACATAGCTAAATCAACTTAAAATGAAAGAGAGAGAGAGAGAGAGAAAAAGAAGCACCCACCTTTGATCTTCTTGGAATTTTTCTTCCATCAATGTATGTCAGAGATCCAATGGATGCACTTCAACGGTTGAGATCGACTTAGGATGGTGGAGATAGGAGATGGGAAAGTGGGCCACACTTACTCTCCATGGAAGCCATGGATGTTGGGTGCTCTCATAGGGTTGCTTGAGAGAAAATGATAAAAATGAGAGATAGAAATGATGTGAGTGATGGAGTGATGGGAAGAGGGATGGGTGAAGTGATAGAAAAGTTGACTTTTGAGTACTTTTGTAAGAGAAAGTATGGTGGCTTGTACTTGACATGTGAAGTGATGGATAGGATTGATTGATGTGACATTTCATAAAGATTCCCTCGATACCCGCAATGCGCAATATTTTCTTCAAACTGAACGCGGGCCCACATCTCCTGGCCTTAGTACCGCCTCGGCGCGCGATACACGGCATCGGAACCGCAGCGACGCCGCGATCTCATTAGTACAAGTCTCAGGTCGAGCCGACTCTAATATATGAGAGATGACTCGTGATCGCATGTAAATGCCGATAACTGATCGTGGGTCACCAAAATTCGACCGGAAGGATCGCGAGAGTTGACGGAACAGTACGGACTAGGATACGGGTCTTACACTTAAATTACAATGGATCTACGATAGCTCTGAGCATGTTCTTTTTATTATTGAGATTGCGATTTTAGGAAATACTGTTGTTCACCATCATCCCTTGGGCATGGTTGGATGATGAAATTCTCCCTAACCCTCACAATTCTCTCAGATTGGATGTGGATTGGTTAAATTCTGTTGTTTTCTTTATATCATGGGCATGGTTTTGTGATGAAATCAATTCTAGTTCTTATACCTTTCTTCTATTGAGAACTAGATCAAAGGAATTTCAGATGTAAATTATCTTCCAACTGGATGAAGATAGGACTCTAAATCTAGTTGTGTTCGTGAATCAAGCCTAGATCTCCCTGATCTCTACAAGTGAATCCTTGGAAACCCTAGCTTCCCACTTTTGAATTTTATAAGTTTTAGTTAAAGTAATTCATCATTATTCTCTTAAATTTTCTTGATTTAGATTACATCTTCTTCTAGTTCTAGTTCTAGTTACTTTCAAAATACGTACAAGGTTCAGTCCCTGTGGATTCGACCTCGGTCTTACCGAGATTATTACTACATCATAACCCTATACTTGGGGTGGTGAACATCATTGCCCCTCGTCATAGCTTTCCCCTTGGGTAAATTAATAGAAACAAACAAAGTATGTCAGGCATGCCTCATTACACAAGAAAATCATGAGATACTCGTGGATTTAGTGATGATGAATATAAAGAAATTTGATATTATACTCGAGAAAGATTGGCTCTCTTGTCTTCATGTAGTTTTGGATTGTCGTGTTAAGATGGTCACCATATTTGCACCCAGACAAGTTCCTTTTATGCTACGAGGAAGAAATAAATATGAAGAGTTCGAGAGCCTACAGGCATTAGAGGGGTTGGAGTCGGCTGAAGTATCCTTGGAATGGATAGTGGTAATGTGGGTTGAGAGATGATATCTCGTATGTTGAGGAGCCAGTTTCCATTTTAGATCATAAAGAGAAAATCCTTTACACCAAAATGATCCCATTGGTTAAAGTTCTATGATCGCTTCACGTAGAAGAGGAGGCAACATGGGAGCATAAAGAAGAGATGAGTGAAAATATCCTCAATTGTTCGACAACTTAGGAAATTTTGGGGATAAAATTAATTTCTATATAGGGGGTAGCATGTAACACCCTGGCCTTTCAATACTTGGGTATGGGATGTCCTCAGATGTGACTATAATTTTTTTGTAAATAATAACGCAATCGCACATGCACACACATTGAAACTTAAAAACTTAGGGATTGTAAGCAAAACCTTATTCTCGATAACCCAAAACTCAATTAAACTTTGCATGTAAGTAAATCAAACCATTCAAAATCGATTGAGGGACATGGATCACCTAATCCATCATCCACCAACTCCCTAAAGTCTTGTCAATCCAAAATCCTGCATTCATCATACTTGATTGAACCATCAATACTAAATTAACTGATAAATCACATTTACCAACCCTTAAGAACCTTAAATAGTGAAAAAGATCCATTATAAGACAGTTGGTACAAGCTTGTTAGTTCGACCAACCTGTGAATTAACTAAAGGCTAGTTGAATTTGGGCTTTGTCTATTCAACCATTAGAGTTATTTGATCATGTCGGTCCGACCAACAGATTACATTAAATTACCTGAGCATTTGCCCAGGAACCACTAAAATAGGAAAGCTAACACTATAAATACTTCCTTTTCATTTTCTTTCTTTCAAATGAACGTTCCAACACCCGAGAGAGAGAGTGTGTGTGTTGTGGTGATTTGCGAGGGGGGGGGGGGGGGGGAGTAGATCTTGTTACTCCAAGGCACTGTGGGCTGAGTCTCGTCGAGTTTGGTCAAGACCATATTCTATTGTGTGTCAAGGGAGAAGGAATTAAAAATTGGTAGCCATCAGTTGAGCCCATTTGTTGGATGTGTCCTGGTCGGGTTATCTCAGATGTCCTCCAGCCAGTGCATGCATGTTGCATGATCACTAACTGGTGCATGCATATTGCATGTCCACTAACTAGAGCATGCATGTTGTACCATATGTCCCCCACAGCTTGATGGTATGACAGAGTTAGCTAAGCGAGTTATCTTCCTTGTTCTATTAGTTTCGAATTCTGCTAACATGCCTCGCACATGTTCTTATCTGTGGATCTTGACTGACAATTAGGGGCTGAAAGTTCCCTTGTTTGTCAATTAATGTGAGGTTGATTCATTAGGTTTAGTGAGCCCCATATGAAAGAACTACAGGATGCAGATTCAACAAAGTGGATGAATCAAGATCTTTAAAGGTAAATTAAACCTCATATCCTATGACCAAAACACCTCAGGTATATAATCCCCATTAAAACATTCTAATCTATTAAAAAAACAACAAGGAAAACACATTTTATAGATTAGATAATAGAAAACTAAGTTGGAAAATTACATGAAAAATCTTTCTAGTTTTCTGCTTACTTCGAGTCATTGAACACATTTTGATGACATCGAACACAGGTTTGATGACATCGATTGTGACTCGATGACATCGAATATGAATCTTCAGATGTCCAACAACTGCATATATTCTAGACCAAAATCTCGAGTCATCAAACATGTTTCGATGACATTGAAGAAAGACTCTGAAAAGTCTAGCAATCAAAATGAAATAAGTCATATATCATCGAACAAGCCTCGATGACAGCGAAGGCTCATGTTCGATGTCATCGAAGCCTTTTTGATGACATTAAGAATCAATAAACTTATGTCTAACAAGCTCAGGTTAAAAATCACTTCAAAATTCAATGATTCGAACAACTTTCGATGACATCGAAATTCAAATTTCAATGAAATCAAAAGAATAATCGATGAAATTGAATATGGACTAAACTTGTACAAAGTGTTTTAATGAAAATCAACTAGACACCTCGATTTCATCGAACTACATTTGATGACATCAAAATTCAAATTTCGATGACATCGAATAATGATAGGAAAGTGTCCAGCAAGCTTCAAACATTTTTAACAAAAATCCCAATGTCATCGAATTGTCACTCGATGACATCGAAGGTGACTTTCGATGACATCGAATTTAGATAGAATCTGTCCAATTTTTTACCGTTTTGATTTTTACGTTTATATTCGGAAGCTTGGTTTCTTGGTTAGTATTATGAAAAAGAGTGAGTTCTGAGAGAGTAATTGTTTACCTACTATCATAAATCATTTTTCTCATGGAAGTTCATCCTTCAACCCTTTCTTAAATACAATCATTGAACAATTAATAGATTAGATTAGAGAATGAACTTCACCATTTAAGGATCCTCTAGCAACTCACTTAATGGAAAATCATTATGCTGAAATCTCTTGAATGCTTAATACCCTGGAAGCTCTCTATCACCTAAATACCAACATTCATTAGAGTAGATTCCACTAAATACCCTGACCCAACTCCGACAACTTGCATTGGGAGCATCTATAGCTGCTGCAGTTTAAGGACCTGAAGATTATTCATCATCATGGGATATTATCTTTATCATATGCTAGAAACGGGGCTCACCTACTTACAAGTAAGTCATTAGAGTCCATAGAATCTAAAGATCCTTCCTTGTGTAGGATTGATTCTTCAAGTTGTATTTCACAATCTCGCTAAAACCTTTTTACAAGCCTCCGACAGGAGAATACGTATAGAATCCTTATGTAGGATTTATAGTGCCTTGTGTAGGCATGTATGGTTGCCTTGTGTAGGCATGATTGATTGCCTTGTGTAAGCATGTATGGTTGCCTTGGGTAGGCAATTCCTTTTGTAGGATATATCTGTCTTATGTAGACAATACCTTATGTAGGTTGTGAACGTTTATGGTTAACTTGATTTAAAACCATCAGATAGTGTAATCCGGCACACTCTAGGGTGGAGTAGGCACATAGCCGAACAACTATATATCATTGTGTTTGTGATGATTCTTGCACATTTGGATTGATTGATTGATATGCTTAAATATGCATTATTTATGTTTTGCTGAACTGAGATCTCTTAAATGCTTTAGAATATGAATGTGAATGATTCTCTGATAATCTTACTTAACTAATTTTTAATTGGTAAACATTACAAGATAGTAAGATTAGAATTTTTTGAAAAATCCTACTCACCCCCTTTAGGACACTTTGACCAATTCCATGCTTCTACTATATCAATTCTACCGCAATTTTAGGGGTAACTCACCACGTTAAGTCAAAGTGAGTCGCATTTGGTAGTGAGTAAACACCCCACTATTGGCACTAATCCGAGTTGATAAGTTTCGACATTTACCTAATCTTAGGGATACGAAATACCCATCTGTAGGCATTCTTGTTGGCGTGATTTAAGTCCGAATGGGGACATTCGAGTGGTATTGAATCGACCCAAACAAGAGGTGAGTCAATGATGTAGGGATGAATGTGATGAGGTCAATCACCGTATTCCTCAAGGGGATAACTACTCTGAATCCATAAAGCTACTATGAATTCCTCATAGAGATTTCTTGAATCCAGGAGGGAAAAATAAGAAAATGGAAATAAATTCTAAGAAATTCAAAAATTGATTGATTAATGATAAAAATGAATTTACAATCCTTTAAATAGTGATACCAAACCTAGGAAGAAGTTTCAGAATTAAACTCCAACTCAGAATCCCTAAAATTTGCAATTACCAAAAATAGTAAAATTTTAACTCCAATAAAAATCCTAATTCTAGTAAAACTATTTTAAATCCTAATTTCTAAAAATAAAATTTTTAGATAAAATTTTTCTAGAAGAGTCCTATCATGATTACAAGTTATTTCTATGAAAGAAGAAAAATCTAAAACTCTAAAAATAAGAAACTATTAAAAAATTAAAATTACTAAAAATATTATTTTTTCTTAAAATTTCTTTTTCGAGCCTAAAGCACACATTTTCTAATGAAATGGACAGATGTGATCCACTTTATGGCTTTGTTCTTCTCGGATGACCTGTTACAGTAAAGAGTGATAGGTTGGGTGCCCCGTAAAGATACCCAGATCAAAAGCTATGGCCAATTTACAGTTCACCTTCTTTTTATCCAACCATGTTAGGTATTTATGCCATATCCTACATAAAACTACTCCACTTGGTAAAAAACTCATCCTCGAGTTACTCAAGGGACTTCGCTCATTATACTCAAATAATTTCTGATGTTGATGTTTATCAGCCTTTTACCTGTACTTTGCATTACGCTCTTGAGTTGACATAATATATGTACTCATGCTGTCCTTGATTTGACTAGTATGGATCAGTTCCTTTGTTTTGTTGATCTCCTTGATCTATCTAATCATGTACAGGGATGGGTTCTTTTCTATTTTCAGTTGTAGATTTTTCACTATTATTTTTGACATGAGATTTTCACTACTCCTGACATTGATATCCTCGTTGCTGAAGCTCGACTCATCTGGGGTAGCACTATGATTCACGTCCAGATGTGTTCTACATAAATTGGGGTTGTGCCATACAATAATAATGTGTGGTTGAACATCACCATGGGCTTAGGGTATAATTAGCACATCCGTAATATGGTCAAGGGTTGCCTGCAACCCTTGCATGGTCAACTAACTCTCTCGGTGGAGAGCTTCCATTCTTTCTAAAAGATAATGAATCCTTATATCACTATCCACAGGATTTTGGTCCATACCGTTGTTATTTACCATTGACCAGAGGGCAATCCTTGGTCTGCTAGCAATTGTCACAGGGATGAATGTGATGAGGTTGATCACCGTCTTCTTCAAGGGGATAACTACTTTGACTCCAAAGAGATTCCTCGAATCTAAAAGAGAAAATAAGAAAATAAAAATAAATTATAAGAAATTCAAAAATTGATTGATTGATGATAAAAATGAATTTATAATCCTTTAAATAGTGATACCAAACCTAGGAAGAAGTTTCAAAATCAAACTCCAACTCAAACTCCCTAAAATTCTTAATTACCAAAAATAATTAAATTTTAATTCGAATAAAAATTCTAATTCTAGTTTTAAACTTTTGCTAGAAGAGCGTCAGCATGATTATAAGTTATTTCTAAGAAAAAAAATATTTAAAACTCTAAAAATAAGAAAATATTAAAAAAATGAAATTGCTAAAAATAATACTTTCCTTAAAATCGAAAGTATGCATTTTCTGATGAAACGGATAGATGTGACCCATTTTGTGGGTTGGATCACCTCAGATGATCCGTTACATTAAAGATTGATAGGTTGTGCACCCTGTAAAGATGCCCTGATGAAAAGTTATGGCCAATTTACGGTTCACCTTCTTTTTGCCCACCCATGCTAAGAATGTATCTATGCCACGTAATACATTAGTACATCCCTAAATTCCTACTATTTGAGAAATTAATTAGAAATTTACTTTCATTTAATTGAATTAAATTTAGAATTGATTATAAGTCATTGGAATTTCCCACAAAATTATATCCCTAGTGTGCATTGAACCAAGGAACCTCGATACAAAGGTGAGAATTTCCCCTCAAGCTTCTCCCAATATTATTAGTTGAGTATTAATTTCATATATGCATTGTATCATTTCTTTTAATTGTTGTAATCATATGTAGCTCTCAAAATCTATGTTTACTTGTGAAGTTTTCATATAATTCTTGGTTTTTTTTTTTTATTATTTTGGTTAGCTTGTTAGTACACCCCACGGTCAATTTTCATATAATTCACTTGAATATAAATTCTAGCATGCTAACATATATGCTACATGTGCTAGAATGTTAATATGCTTAAATTCGTAGAATTGTGACACTTAGAACCTTATAGTGAAATTGGTAGAACATTGTGAATTGTTTATGTGATTTGGATTGCCACTTTATGAATTGTTTATGTGGTTAGGATCACCACTTTTATGGACCGGTGGCAACACATCTTGGACTAGTGGCCTCAACATGTAGGAGTTATGTAAATCCAATTATGAGTTCCATCTTTTGTTACATTTTTTTCCCATAGTGGCTTATGGAATGAACTCTTGTTTTGTGTCCTTAAATGGACTTAATTGCCTAAGTGGATTTTAGGCGAACCCTTTCTATGTCCATGGTTGGACTTTTGGTGGAATCAAGAGTTTGATTTATCATGTTGCTATCAATTTAGAAAACCCACTAGTTACAAAGAGTTATCATAATTGGATTGTTTTTTCAGTTGACTAGTTCTCTTTAGGCAAACCTTAGAGTACTTTTCCGGGTGACTAGTTCTCTTTATGCATACTTTAAAGTACTTTTTTAAAAGGCTAGTTCTCCTTAGGCATCCTTTTTACATGGATTTTTTGGGTGACTAGTTCTCATTGGCATGCCTTAGAGTACTTTTCTGGATAGCTAGTTCTCCTTAGGTGTACCTTATAGTACTTTTCCAAGTGGCTAATTCTCCTTAGACGTACCTTAGAGTACTTTTCTTGGTGGCTAGTTCTCCTTGTACCTCCTTTTTACCATTTGGATGTGCATCCCTAGGTTCATGAGAATTTCATGCATCCATGCCTTTAACTAACACTTTTTTGTGTGAAATATATGATATGTTGATGTGTTTCACTTATATCAAGATCAATATGTATGATATGTATGTTGTGAATTATTGTTTCTATTTGAGAACTATACTTGGTTAATATGTTGTGTGTGTAATCTTGGTGGGGGATTTCTCACTATGATAGACACTTACACTATCAAAACACAATCAGATGATGCAGGTATAGACCCATGTGATGATGTACCCGTGGATGTTCTAGCATAGGCTGGAGAGGAGTGTGGAGATGAGGATCCTTATGCTAGTCTAATTGAGCTCTACCAGCTCAACCAATAGTTGGATAGCCTCTGTTTTCTAAAATTATAGTTTTACATCATGTACTTTTTTGTTTATATCATGGTTTGTATAGTCCCTATTTGGGTATATCCTTTTCAATTTGTTGGTATTGATATTGGCTTGATATCTTAGGTATGCTTATCTTTACTTATCATTTGACTCCACTAGTGGCATGCTACTTTGACTATGAATAGATGGAAAATTGACTATATATATATATATATATATATATATATATATATAAAAGATGCACGTCAACGTGGGACTTTTGTTTCCTAAGATAATATTTGGGTTTCTGTTGTAAGAGGATTACACTCGAGAGGTGAAACCAGGGTGTTACATGTGCACCCATTATAATTCCATGATGTATTATTGTCTTCTTAAATGGCACAGGGTGGTAGCACTATTATCACCACCCAAGTGGGGATTTGGTCTTAACACTTATGATGCTTAATAACCCAGTAGTGGCCCATGACCTTATTGTGGATTGAGTTTTAGGTCAATTGGGCTGGCTTCCCAAGCTCACAAGTCATATATTCTAGTTAAGATAGGTCACAATTTGTTGGGGTAGAGTGTCTACAATCTCATTGTTGGAACAAAGAATGGTAATTTCATGCCTCTTAGGGACCTTGCTAGGACATGAAAATGGTCTCTTTTTAAAAAACAACATCCAAAGGTTGAACCAAAGCATGTGGGACAAGTTGCATTAGGTGGTCGAATTACTTGAAAAATAAACTAATATTTTCCTCTTTGGAACTATAGACACTCTGTTGGGGGCCTTTGCACAAAACCTTAGGATCTAGCCTCCCAAAAACACCAGAATTATGGAATAATAAAGCAATGAAATAAATCAAAGCATAAACCACACAACACAATGAATTTTTACGTGAAAAATCCTCGAAGAGGTAAAAACCACTGAACCTTGTCCAGATCAACAATCCACTATAAAGCAGAACGTTACACCATTCACAAGTACACACCACTTGGATCAAACCTTCTTTACTCACACAGGAGTGAATAATCAATAAGAGAACAAAAGAAAAACAAAGAGATCTCATCGATCATATGGACGCAGAAGCACTGAGACGTGGACTGCGAAGTAAATCACCTCTACGAGCAGAATCTCCCTTCCACAAGCTTCTTCTCTCTCTCTCTCTCTCTCTCTCTCTCTCTCTCTCACCTTTGATAGCCCTAAGCTCTCCTAGAAAACCTTTAGGAAGCCTTTAAATACCTTGGAATACACCCTAATCCCGCATACTGCCCTTTATATGGATTTAGAAAGAGGTAGAATCAGAATTGGAAATAAAAATCACAGAATTTGCATTTCCACAAATGAATCTGCATAAGCCTTCAATGTCATTGAAGGCCTTTGATGACAACCTTTGATTTCATCTAAGGTCCTTTGTTGATATCGAAAATGGACTGAAAACTGCCCAGCGACCCGAGATGAAAAATCCCGAAAATACTCGATGATATCGAAGCTAGTTCGATTTCATCGAATCTAGCAATGAAGAGAAAATCCCCATCAAATCTCTCTCTTTTCGACTCAGGAGGAAATCACCTTCTTTAAGCAAGCCTAGTTTCAACAAACCTCAAACTTGCCCTTTAACAAAGCCTTGGTCATCATGTCTGACCCATTATCATTCGTGTAGACCTTCTCAAGATGTAACACCTTCTGTTCCAAAGTATCCCTAAGCCTGTAATATCAAATCTCTATGTACTTTGACTTAGAGTGCTGACTTAGATTTTTGCTCAAGTTTATAGCACTTTGACTATCACAATAGACCACGTGCTGCTCCCTCTTTAGGCTTAAGTTCCTGTAGGAACCTCTTCATCCAAAGCATCTCTTTATATACATATGTGACTGCAATGTACTCGGTGTCTATCGTCGACAATGTTACGATCTTCTATAACTTGCTCTGCCAAGAAACTGTTCCCTCTGCGAATGTGAACATGAACCCCAATGTAGACTTCCTAGAGTCTATTTCGCTTGTTATATCTGCATCTGTGTAGCCCTCTAGCATAGGTTTTTCATCACCATAGCATATGCTCAACCTGGATGAGCCTCGTAGATATCATAGTATCCACTTCACCGCTGCTCAATGTTCTTTATCAGGATTGGCAAGATACCAGTTGACAATACCAACCGCATTGCTATGTCTGGGCACGTACACACCAAAGCATACATTAAACTTCCTACAGCTGATGCGTAAGGTATCTTCTGCATCTCATCCACCTCTGCCTTCGTCTTGGAACACTGTCTGTCGCTCAATATACCGCTCATGTGACAGCTAAAGCTTCTTGTTGCTTCTGTCACGGGTTATCTCTATTCCTAGGATTTGTTTAGCCAGACCCAAGTATTTCATCACAAATGACTTTCCCAACTCATATTTTAGTTTGTCGATCTTTTTGATGTCTTTTCCCATGATGAGCATCTCATCATCGTATGACAGCAGAACTAAGAAATCATCATATGAGAACTTACGCGTGAACACACAGTGGTCTGATTCCGTTCTGTCGTACCCATGCTTTAACATAAATGATTCAAACTTCTTATACCATTGCTGTGGTGCTTGTTTCAGCCCATACAAGCTCTTTCTCAGCCTACACACCATATGCTCCTTACCCTTGACTTCGAACCCCTCTGGTTGGTGCATATAAATCTCTTCTTCCAGGTCACCATGGAGAAAGGCAATTTTAATATCTAACTGCTCTATCTCTAGATCCATGCTATCCGCTAACCTAAATAACACTCGTATGGATGTTATCTTCACCACTGGTGAGAATATCTCCTCGAAGTCTATACCTTTCCTTTGACCGAACCCTTTCACCATAAGTCTAGCCTTGAACCTTGTCTATGAATTCTTCTGCTCAATCTTTGTAATGCCCCTACTTTTCAGGACCCGAGTATACGACCTGTTTCCCAAAAACCTGAGTGTTAACCTTAAATGATGGTCAAATTCGAGTATATTTTTTTTCTTTCATCAGAGTAAGCAGATGAGCATAAAATGGATAAATCAACATAAAGAAAAATTTTATTTACATTTAAAATATACAAAAGCTGCCCATAATGACTTATACAAACCAATGTCTTTAAATTTAAACAAGTATAAGATTTACATGATTTAATACATGAAGAATAACAGAAAACATATAATTATAAGCCACAAGATCACGAAGCTCCTTTAGGCAAATATAATCTTGCATCCCTGACGATCGTACCCTGATCCTCATCAAGTCTGAACATTCATATCACTTAAGCCACCTGTACTATCCGTTTGGTTATATATTTGATGGATGAGTGGCCAAATCAGTGTGAATTCCCCTAAAGATTACACACCACCGCATTAGGTAAGAAATAGTATAAAACATCCAGACAATCAAAACAGAGTAAATGCAGTCTTATTAGATGCATGGATGCATGAATGCAATCATCAACCCGGGTAAAATATCCAAACGGTCTGTGTCTCGGGAGAAGCATCCAGATGGGCATTGAGGTCATCACCCAAGAATGAGATTAGTCATCAGCGCAACACTCAGCGTAATCACATGGTTATGAAGATCTAAGTCATCATCATAAATCGAATGACTGGTCATTAGCGCAACACTCAGCGTAATCGCATGGGCATAATGATCAAGTCATCGTAAATATGTCATGTATGCATGATTTTCCAAGTCATTATTATTCCATTTACAACCAATCAATTAGAAAAGCTCAAAGGTCACTATTGGGAGCACATGGCCCAGCATAAGCCGACAGCTCGGGCATAGGTCCCATACCACCATCCCTGGCTTACCATATTATGATCTTTAATAGAAACCCATTGACTAGTGGCTAATCATATTATAGTATATGGGGCTTACCACCATATGGTTGCACATTATAAAACATCGAACCCATATAGGAAAAATATCAAAACAAAACCATATAGGGTGAGTATCAAAATATGTCACGAAGGGCGAATATCAAAACCATACGATACAGACCATCCTTAAAAACTATTGGACACAACAACCTTGGATGGTAGGCCCACATTAATGATCTGTTTAGACCACCACTCAATAACCACTAGATTGAAGGTCCATTACAATCACCGTCAATCGATTTACATCCCAAGTATGGGTGTACATTTATAAGTGGAGTTTCCCACTGATGTACCAGTTTAAGTTCCATAAGCAATCCACAAATAATTCATGAACAAATATACAGGATGAGCATTAAGTAAGCAATATAGTAATTCAATTTCTACCAGCTAACACATGTGATTATAAGAGAGAGATATCAATTATAAATTAAAACTATAACTTAAGCTAATGGAAAGATGGAAAGCTCAAGGGGAAGAATCATCACCTGATGTATAGGATCACCCATTACTGTTGTTAGGAGGTACTTGCACCCTTAGAGGCGGGTCTTATCATGAATTACGAAATTAAATGGTTAGATCAAGTTCTACATGCTATTTATGGTTAAGATTATAACCTAGGGTTTGGATTATTTATCTTAGGGTCTTAATGTAGGATTAGGGTTTTACCTCAAAGTTTAGTTTGATGCTTAGGTTCTAGGATTTGGATCCTAAGTTATTATTAATATTATTATCGTACAATGGATCGAATAATACTCGCAATAGGAGTATTAATCCATCAAATGATAATTCACAAGTTTTTATTCTAGCATACATGCAATATCTAATGTTCTTATAATGACCAATAATCTATCAAATGATAGAGGTAATAGAGATAGAATATTTGCTAACGGTAAAAAGATAATGACTAATAGTAATAACCATATATATTATAAGAATTCACTAATCCCATACAGACAATGATAATCTTTCCTAATGGTACTAATCCTATCTACCAAAAATAAATTTAGTCATGATACTATGATCTATCATTAAACAAAATACTATTATTTGATAATTGCAATTTGGTTTACACTAACTAGGTTATATAGTGGACTATGACCCATATTTAACTTAAGGCTAGGATTTGTATGCTAATTAAGGTAAAAATAATTACTATGCTAACTTAGTGACTATAGCATGACTATCAACATTAATTATATAATCAATATTAATTAATATGACACTATTAGTCATTGTAATGGGAGTAATATGTTCTATTATTGATGGCAATGATTAAGAATGAAGAATAAGACATTCTTGTTTAATCATGGTAGTCTGTATATATTAACTGACATAAGTATAGGTAATTTACTAATGGTTAATCATATATAATTTTAATGATCCTAACAATGACAATACTTAGTAATGATAAAATAAAACACTAACATTTAATGATAATAATTATAATTGAAATTGGAAGGAGAAGGAGGACTCATGTTGGTTGAATCAGTTTGAGTCGAGTTGACTTGGTTCAACACAACCACCACCCCTCCATTCTTTCTCACCATCTCTCTCCTTCTTCTTTCTTCTTGCTGGACTCCCAAACCTGGACACAGGTCAGACCCATCTTGACATAGCCCTGGTTGAGCTGAGTCGACCCAGCGACTGTACAAAGGTAGGCAGTGAGTCAGACTTAACTCAGTTCAAACTGGTGCAACACGTGCCAGCTAGCTCCTCTGTTTCTCTTCTTTTCTTTCTCTTCTTCCTTTTCTTCTCTTTCCTTCATGTTTCTCTTCTTTTTTCTTCCCCCTTCCTTCTACTGGAAACACCCAGCGAGGACAGCCAACCCGGCATGACTCAAGCTCAGCCCGAGTGCGACAGTTGCACCCTCACACAGATCACACTTCATCTCTCCCTCTCTGTTTCTTTCCTCTCTCTCTCTCTCTCTCTCTCTCTCTCTCTCTCTCTCTCTCTCTCTCTCTCTCTCACTGAGAAGACTTGGACTGAGCTTGGACTCAGCGCAATCATGACCTGAACTCACTGCGAGTCTAGCAGGTCATGCGTTGCAACATTAACTCAAACCATCTCTCTCTCGTTCTCTCTTCGATATCATTCTTCCTCTTCCACTTTCCTTCTTTTCTTTTCAGCTTCTCAATCTTCTGTCTTCCCCTCTATCTCTCCCTTCTTCCATGTTTAACAAGCTCAAGACCTAGGTTAACTGAGTTTGAACGAGTCGGCGGTTTGGAGAAGACAACATGGCCGTCAATGGCATCTTCTCAACAGGGGCTTATTCCTCCATTTTCTTTCTTAAGAACAGTCCGGATAGACTGTATGGAGCTTGAAGGATGGATAGATCGAAGCTTTACAAAGGTTTTCTTAGTGGGTTCTAGCTTGGATAAAAACGGCGAGTTTTCTAAGGTTTCTTGCAATGGATGGGAAAGAGGCACTCCTTATAGAATATCCTAGCTCTCTCCTAGCCCATTGGATGAGAATAAGTGGCCCGGATGTATCCCATTGATGGGTGGTATTTACAAACAACTGGTGTAGCAAACCGGCCATGGTTTTCTAGGTGTCGATTTTGTACTGGAAGACCGCATTCCATGTGAACAGTGGACGGATGGTTTGGGTTCTTCTCACACAGACGGCTGTGGTTGGAGGAATCCTCTGCATGCAGATCACCAGCGTGGAAGGGAGGGAAAAATGGAAAACTTCCATTTTTGAAAATACCAGCCGTGTGCAGCTTCCTGCGCCTGCGCTTGTGTGCACAGATGAGTGCAAATGCATGTGGGATCCACCATGTTTTGTTCAGGCCCATCAGAAAAACAAGATGGATGGTTCGGATCAACTCTAGGTGACCTATATTGATCGTAGGTGGTCGGTTTCAAGAGTTTAGGAAACAATTCCGCCCACGCACGAGATTACTTTAGCCCGAAACTGTGCACATTTTTGTGGGTTTCAACACAAAGAGAGTGTTGGGTTTTTCTTAAGGCCGTGCCCTAAGCACGATGGATGGTCTGGATCATTCAAGAGGATGATCATGGTGGGTCACTGATCACTCCAACATAAACGGTCTATTTTAGGCCATTGCAAGTGGGAACGTGAAAGAGAAGGAGGTTTCCATCTTTGGAAATCTCCATCTGACCGATCAGTGTCGTCCAGTGCACAGCGGGTGTGCACCAGCTTCATGCACACACCCCATTAACTGGGATCCACCATGATGTCTAGGATCAATCCGCTCCATCCATTCTATTTGCAGGGCCAAATCAAAGCCCCTGACCAAGGATGGCGCAAATCTAAAGTTTAGTTGGGCCATACTCTCAGCTATAAGCTCTAATTGAGGGTTTTCATTGAATTGGTGATCAGATCGTCTTGAATTTGGACCTCAATGGTTAAAAATGGTCCTAGGGATTTATTCAGACACCCGTGACCACCTATACTATGGATTTTAGAATATTAACTGTTGTTAGTAGAATAAGTTTTAATACTTACTATTATTATTATTATCATTATTATTGCCTATACATTGCCATTTATTTATTTATCTATGTCTATTTATTTATTCCTTTATTATATAGGTATGTAGGTTGTGGGCCACTCGAAGTGTGTTATCTAGCTACATGTGTTACCACATATATGTAGGCTAATTCAGACCCACATGGTGACACCTGAGGACTGAAAGTATGAGGTGTTACAATCTTCTTTCTGAACACCCACTTGTTACTCAGAGCTTTCTTGCCCTTAGGCAGTTTCACCATGTCATAGATGTGGTTCTTATGCAAGGATTCTAACTCCTCTTTCATAACTTTCAACCACTGCCCCTTATGCTCGTCGGCTAGGGCACTAGAATAATCTTCTGGCTCACCTCCATCAGTGAGCATAATGTACTCATGCGGCGAGTACCTCTTGGACGAATGTCTGTCCCTAGATGACTTACCCACCCGTGGCTCAATAGGTGGATCAAGTGGGGGCTGCTCCCCTGTTCCATCTTCTGAAAGAACTCCCTTGTCCTCTACACCTTGTTGTACCCCCCATGATTAGGCACCATGGGAGGAATAATCGGATCCATCTCCTCTAGCTCACCTAAACTAGGTTGGTTCTTCTCTGGCTTACTAATGTCTTTTATAAACTAGTCTTCAAAGAAAACCACATCTCTGCTCCTGACGAGATTTTTCTCGATCAGATCCCACAATATGTAACCGAAATTTCATCACTGTACCCCAAGAACACACACCGTCTGATCTTCGTATCGAGTTTAGACCTCTCATCCTTTGGTATGTGAATAGATGCCCTGCATCCAAACACCCTGAGATGATTGTTCGATGGATCTTATCCAATCCACACCTTCTCAAGCACTTCTCCATTCAATGGGGCTGATGGAGACCTGTTTATCAGATACACTGCTGTGTACATTTCTTCTCCTTAGAACGTTTTGCTCAATATCACATGAGATAACATTCTTTCTACAATGGTGCGATTCATTCACTCAGCCACACCATTATGTTGGGGGGTCTTGGGAACTGTGTGTTCATGCCGTATACCCAGGGACTTACGATACTCATAAAAGTTGTCAAGGTATTCACCACCATTGTCAGTGTGGATGCACTTCAATGATCTACCTGTCTCTCTCTCGACCATAGCATTAAAGAATTTAAACACACAAAAGACCTTGTCCTTGGATTTCAAAGCATAAACCCACACCTTCTCAGGCACTTCTCCATTCAATGGGGCTGATAGAGATCTGTTTATCAGATACACTGCTATGTGTATTGCTTCTCCTCAGAACGTTTTGCACAATTTGACATGGGATAACATTCTCTCTACAATGGTGCGATTCATTTACTCAGCCACATCATTATGTTGGGGGATTTTGGGAACCGTGTGTTCATGCCATATACCCAAGGACTTATAATACTCATAAAAGTCGTCAAGGTATTCATTACCATTGTCAGTGCGGATGCACTTCAATGATCTACCTGTCTCTCTCTCGACCATAGCATTAAACAATTTAAACACACAAAAGACCTCATCCTTGGATTTCAAAGTATAAACCCAAACCCTCCTAGATGCATCATCTATAAAAGTGACAAAATACAATGCCCCACCCAAGGTTTTCGTCCTCATAGGACCACAAATATCAGAATAAACCAAATCTAATGCATGCACTTTATTAACATGAGAAGCAGATTTTACAAATGAAACTCTATGTTGTTTTCCTGATAAACAATCAATACATATTTTGAGAGGTATACTTGTCACGTCTGAAATGAGCCGCTTCCTCGCTAGTAGCTGAAGCCCTTTTTCACTCATGTGGCTTATACACTTGTGCTACATGTCAATAGCTGAATCTTCCACTGTGTTCAACCCACCCTTGCACATATTGACACTTGCCTTGTAAAGGGTGCAACACATGTTTCCTCTGACTGTGATCAACGAACCCTTGATGAGCTTTCAGCGCCCACCAACAAAATGACTTTCATAGCCATCATCATCCAACCTTCCCGTTGACATCAAGTTGAGGCGAAGGTAAGTTGAGCCGAAGGTTTGGGATGTGCTTCACATCTCTGAGAACCAATGTGCAGCCCACATTGGTCTTCGTACAAATATCATCAACCCCTACGATCTTCGATACACTGGAATTTTTCATCTTTACGGTCGCATAGTCACCTGACTTGTAGCTTGTGAAGAAGTCCTTGTGTAGAGTCACATGAAAAGAGGGTCCCGATTCAATCACTCAGTTGGTGTCCTGACTTGTAACTGTGAGACAAACATTATGATCTGCTGAAAGAATAACTACAATGTCGCCATCTGAAGCGACCGCAGTGGAATCTGATTCATGTTCCTTCTCCTTTCCTTTTCCTTTCTTGTCGTTCTTATTCTTACAACATTCAGACTTACAATGACCCTTTTTACCACAATTCCAATATTCAACATTCTCCCTAGTACTTGACTTGCCTCTTGATTTATCTCAGGCCTTTCTGTCCTTCTTATTCTTTCCTCCTCCCTTGTTCCTATGTCACAATGTCACAAGGGTCTCTTGCTGAGTAAACCCCTGAGACTTCCTCATTGTCTCCTCATTGAAGAGACAACTGGTTACCTGTTCCATGGATACCTTTCCGTCTGGTGAGGAGTTACTTAGAGACACCACCAATGTCTCCCAACTGTAATGCAATGAACTAAGCAATAACAAAGCCTGCAATTCATCATCTAGGACCATCTTCATAGCAGAGAGCTGGTTCACTATATTTGTAAGCCCCGTATCCTAGACCGTACCGTTCCATTGACTTCTACAGTCTTACCGGTCGAATTTCGGCAACCTTCAACCCTTAACCAATATTTACGTGTGAGCCTAATTCGTATGCCGTCAACCCGTATCGACTCAACCCAAGACCTTTACCATAGCGACCGCGCCATCGCTGAGGTTCCGATGCCGCGACTTGCGCGCCGAGGCGATACCCTGGTCAAGATATGTGGGCCAACGTTCGGTGCGAAGAAAACGCCGCGTGTTGCGAAACCTAAGAAAATCTCTACGAGGTATCACATCAATCCCATCAATCCATGTATCCATCAATCCATCATATGTCAAGTACATGTCAAGTACACATCACTTTTCACCCATTCCCAAGCAACTACAAAAGTCAAGAATCTCTTACAAGCCCATACCTTTCTTACACCAAAAGCCCTCAAAGTCAAAAAGTTCTTACACCACCCATGCTTTTCTTACACAAATGGCCACAAAAGTCAAGATTTTCTTACACCCATCACTCACCACATCCATCACCCATCTCTCTCTCCCTTTACAACTCTCTCTCTTTCTCATTTTCAAACTCAAAAAAAATCTAAGGAAAGAAATCCCATTCGAATTCTCCAAGCCTCTCCCTCTCTTTCAAAACTTCAAGTGTGACCCACTTTCCTACCCCATGATCTCCCATCCTAACCATCCATTCCTCATCTCCTCCATTGGAATCAAAGCTAAGGTGCTAAAGAACTCATAGGAACAAGAAGATCGAACGGTGGGTGCTCCTCTAGATGTAAAAAAATCTAATTTCTATAGATTAGATGTTTTCTTTCTTTCATGAGGGAAGTGTAGGACCCACCAATCAATGGTGGAGATCCCACACAATTCCATGGTTGTGGCCTAATGACCTACCTTATGCATGCATGATCCATGCATGGGGCCTTTCTCTATGGGCCCCATTATGGTAGTTTTATTTCATATTATATTATGTTTGGGTCATCTAGACCTTATAACCATGGTGGGGATGGCATCCTCACCATGAATTTTAATTATAGGTCATGCATGTGCAAGATCCATGTTGTAAATGTAAGTCTAGGTATGATGTGCGGGTGTGATTGATCTTGGGAGGGCCCAATAGTGATGGAGCCCCTTTCCCTATGGCCCGATTGTCCTTCTATCTCTCTTTTTTCTCATTTTATTTCCTAATGTATGTGGCCCATTAATGTATTTCCCTTTTTATTTAACTTATATAATAAATTTTATCTAAGTACATGTTGCTGTCCAGAATTTTTTGGACAGTTTCTGGTTGTTTTTGGACCAAATTTTGAGACTGTTTGGGGGACTATTCATACCTATTAAATATACTTTTCTGAAAGGTAGAGATCTCATCTTGATGTCCCCCAAATTTCAGCCCCAAATGAACTTCATTGGGGTCGCAAAGGTGTGGTCCAAGTGAGGTGGAAAGTCTGGATTTTCTACACTATTCCAGCAACATTCCACCATGGACAGTTAGATTTTTAAAATTTATTAAAATACCTATGGGTGTTTAAAAGTTATAAAAATTTTTAGGAGGGTGGCCTACTTATGGTAGGACCCAACTACAAAATTTTGGGGCCAATGGACGCCTGTACACACCATGGTGATGGCGGGACCGGCCCATTATAATATAGTATCCAGATCAGTCTGACTTTCAGGATAGATTGATTTATGTAAATGAATTAAAATATTTAAAAATGTCCAAAAATTCTGTAATTTTTTAGGAGTGTGTTCCACTAATTTTAGAACCCACCTACCAAATTTCAGGGCCAATGGACCCCTGTACACACTGTGGTGAGGGCCGGACTGGCCCATCACGTTGGGACTTCCAGGTCTGTCCGATTTTTTCTGGACAGTCTATTTTGTTTAAATTAATTAAAATACTTAGAGATATCTAAAAATTATGAAATTTTGTTAGGGTGTGGCCTACCTATGAAAGTATCACTCTGTGAAATTTCAGCCTCAAGTGACCCCGTTTGGGTATCCAAAAGAATGGGCCAAGATGGTTGGACTCCCAGATTTTTTCTGTTATGCAGTCCAACAATATGCCTTGATAAAAAAACCATAATTCAAAAATATTTCTTCTGATGGTGGGCCACCTTTTTGGGTTCCCTCTCATTGTATGCATGATGAGGGACCTTAGCCCTCAATTTTCAGAGTTTTAGAGGCCTTGGACCCACTCCAATGGAGTGTCCAAATTTAGGACAGCAACATGTTATAATTATGCTGGCCTTGGGCTGAAATTTTGAGTGGGGCCCACCATATTATAAAGATCTTAGAGGAAATGATTTATACCTTTAATTCCTTAAATGTTGGGCTTAATGAATACACTTTTAAGGCCCACCACAGTTAAATTTAATTGGGTCCATAAATGTAGCTAGTTATTAAACTATTTAAGGCCCATAGAGTGGACCCATTTGATGTGTTCCAAGGTCCATGGGATTGGACCCATTTGATGTATTTTAAAGCTCATGGGATTAAGCCCATTTGATATGTATAAGGCTCATGGGTCGAGAACCATTTAATGCAATCTAAGGTCCACGGGTTATGACTCATTGTAATGCACATAAGGCCCATATAACATGGCTCATTTGATGTATTTAAGGCCCAATGGGGTGTACCTAAGGTCCATTGCAATGTGTGATCCCAACCTGGTTTACGTAATGTTATTCACTACGGACTACACCTTGGGAGCAATGTTGCTTTGACGTCCACATTACGAGTATAATGTTGGTTAAATGTCCGCATTGCGACTCTCCCTAGGGCCCATTTGTAGGCCCGTACTTGTTGTATGCAAGCCGTCTAGGCCAGCTGCGTTGTAAGGATAGGGCATTACTTTATAACATGCTTAGTATAACTCCATGACGCACAGTCCATTTGTATCGGTCCATTTGATCGGCCTGCTCGTATCGGCCATTTGATTGATTTAGCCCATATGATTGATTAGGCCCATCTTGATATATTTGTGGCCTGTTGCTAAGGCCATATATGAGGCCCGTTGTCGAGGCCCACCTTGATGTGTATGAGGCCCGTTGTTGAGGCCCACCTTAAATATATATGAGGCCCATGTTGCAAGGCCCATTGTGATGTATGCAAGGCCCATGGGTCATGGCCCATTGCAATGTATGTAAGGCCCAATTGGAGCGGCCTATTCAATATATTTATGGGGTCCATGTCATTAGGCCCATCCTGTTGTATTGGTGACCCGTCCATTGAGGCTCACCCGTGGTATATATTTGAGGCCCATGTGTAGGGCTGACCTATTGTGTATTTAAAGCCCATGGGTTGGGCCATAGTGATGTATATTAGGCCTATGTGATGTAGCCCATACTGATGTGTATTAGACCCAGGTATGTGACTCACCTATGAAGTATATTTGAGGCCCATTGTGATATATCTGAGGCCCATGGGTGCGACCCATCCAGATGTATTTGAGGCCTATGGGCAAGGCCCATTGTGATATTTGTTAAGCCCATGACCAGGGCCCACCTATTTGGTATATTTGGCCCTTGTGTGAGGCCATGTGCCCATTAAATATTTGATTCTATGTGGGCCATTCCTTGGGGGCAATGTTGGTTAAAAGTCCACATTGTCGATGCCGGTTATTGATACCGTTTATGAGTATTTGACATCATAACATCATGATACATGCCCATTCCCATCATCTGCATGTTTGTTATGAGATGTGATTGACCATTGCATATGTCATTGGGTAGGATGATGTGAGACTCCCTGATAGGTGGAGATTATCTCACATGAGCGTATGACATGCGCAGGATTGATGCATGATTGGATTGTATGACTCATGCATCTTGCATTGTGTTGTGATTACTGTACGCCCTAGTGACATCAGGGCCGTAGCCTCCACAGGCATATCATGGATGGTCAGATGGGACACTGAAAATCTGTTTGAGCATCAGACCGCCATAGATGGCCCTGGGTGAAAATTCCTAAACACCCTCTTGGTTCCAGAGGATGCTCCAACGTCTAGACCGAGTGGGTAGATGAGCGTTGAGTGCCGATTACCAGATGGCTGCGCTCTCCACTGTGTCGTGGTCGGTTGGAAGGGGGTGCGGCCTTACCTGCCCCAGGGGGTAGGCATGGCTAGGCTGAGTTTGACTAGCTTGAGAAATAGGTCCGCTATCGGTGAGCCGGGTAGGTATTGGCAGACTACTGACAGGCGGATAGTGAGGACTTTTCCACTTACCCAGTTGTGCGCTTGATTGGGGCGACAGGTGGTGTGAAGTGTAATAGACCCCGATGATTTTTTCAGAGAGGAACCATACTGATATGAGGACTGACATGATATTATGACACCCCATCACTATTGTGCATGTGGGCGGGCGCACATGGGCGGACGCTGATGTGGGCGGGTGTGATGTGGGTGGGGCTGAGGCCTGGGCGAGCTATCACACTGGGTGAGCAACCAGCGGTTGGCAAGCTACTGTGCTGACAGACTACTGAGTAGGAGTTGCATACTCATTCATTCATCTATTCACTATCCACTCGGGCTGGTGGTGCGCAACTAATTGTTGTGTATCTTCGTTATGACAAGGATTTCGGTTGGGCGCGCGACTAACTTGAGATCAGGAGTTTACCACGTTGAGTCAGACTATCCAAATTTAGGTATGGGACTAGTTTGGATAGAGGTTCTTTGTGGTGGACCCTGTAGCCTGCGATACTACGTACTATCATCCCGACATCACAATCCAGCATGATCATTCCATTATCACCATATACTGCATATTCCATTACATCTTCGGTGTGTGGCATTGTGGGTTGTTATGTTTCTGTATTCCTGTGACTTAGATGAGAGTGATGATATTTGTTAGCTCTTTCGAATTGTGTATTACATTATATCCTTGTCATTCGACATTTGATTATCTATGACTCATCATTTGCGTAGTTGTCCTATATTACGTATTTTAATATTGAGTAACTTATGGACTTGTTCATACTTCCGCTTATTCTGTTATCGCATGATTATAATATTGTCAGTATTTCTGTTTACACTGATAATTCCTGCTCTTATTAGTGTTTCTGCTTATTCAGTCATTGTATGGTTTATGGATTAATAGCTTTCCGGTATTGTATGATTATGATATTGTATTGAATACTTGGCACTTATCTCGTGCACACACTTACACCACCCTCTAAGCTTTCTATAAGCTTATGCATAATAGATGCATGCAGGTGATGTCAGGTTGCAGCAGCATTGAGCTTGGAGCGTGCAGCTATTTTCTGGAGCTTTGATTTTGACATATATATTTTCCTTTCAGCATTGTATTCAAATGATTATATTAGTGGATATGTGATGATGATGTTACCTTTATGATTTGGGTAAACTTATGGTTATGCTTATTACTAGTTAAATGTATATAAAAAAAAATCCTCCGTGTAAGATCCCAGGATCGAAAATCTGGCATATGAATGTTAGGAGCCGAAAATGAGGTACTACGAAGGTTGTCGGCACCGGATTCGGCGATCGGGATTCCTATGAATCCGATTTCCGAGTTTGGGACGTGACAATATTGCTGACCTCATTCATGTGCTCAGCCACAGAACCACTATCCTTGAACTCGAGATTCACAAGTCGTCTTATCAGGAAGATTTTATTACCGACTGTCTTCCTCTCATACAACCATTCCAATTTCAGTCATAGGCTAGTGGTTGAGGTATCCGTAGACACATGGTAGAACACAGAATCATCCAACCATTGTCTAATAAACCCCACTGCCTTCCGGTCCAACTTCTTCCAATCATCATCAGACATATCCTTGAATTTTACTGACATGCATAAAATTGGAGAATATAAGTCCTTGCAATAAAGCAAGTCCTTAATCTTAGCCTTCCATATCGTCCAGTTAGAACCATTGAGGCTGATCATCCTTGATGAGACACCTTTCATAATTCAGAACCGATCTCACTCCATTTAATGAACTTAGCTTTCATACCATTTTGTTAGGGGCCTTTGCATAAAACCTTAAGATCTAGCCTCCCAAAGACATCAAAATTATGAGATAATAAAGCAATGAAATAAATCAAAGCATAAACCACATGACACAAGGAATTTTTACGTGGAAAACCCTTAAAGAGGTAAAAACCGTGGGACCTTATCCAAATCAACAGTCCATTATAAAGTAGAACGTTACACTGATTACAACCACACACCGCTTGAATCAAACTTTATTCACTTACACAGGAGTAGATTATCAATAAGAAAACAAAAGAAAAATGGAGAGATCTCACCGATCACGAGGACGTAGTAGCGCTGAGACGTGGACTGCGAAGTAGATCACCTCTACGAGCAGAATGTTCTTTCCACAAGCTTCCTCTCTCTCTTTCTCTCTCTCTCTCTCACACACACACCTTTGATAGCCCTAATCCCTTGTAAAAAACATTTAGGAAACCTTAGAATACCCTGGAATACACCATAATCCCGCATACACCTCTTTATACAGATTTAGAAAGAGGTAGAATCGGAATAGGAAACAAAAATCAAATAATCCACGCTTTTACAAATGAATCTGTGTAAACCTTTGATGTCATCAAAGGCCTTCGATGACAACCTTCGATTTCATCTAAGGTCCTTCGATGATATCGAAAACGGACCAAAAACTGTCCAGCGACCCAGGATGAAAAATCCCAAAAATACTCGATGATATCGAAGCTAGTTCGATTTCATCGAACCCAGTAATGAGGAGAAAATCCCCATCACACTCTACCCTAGCATACCATGCACTCATGGAGATGAGTTCTTTTCTAATGTAGTTGTGTAGTGTCATGCATGCAGTTCTGTCAAAAGGCCTTCTTTTGTACATTTAATTTGCTTTTAATCGTGCAAAGGTCTTTAAGAAACTTGACATAGAAGGAAATTTGATTAATTGCATCCAATAATGGGATTTTGATTTTAACTTGTTGGAAAAATTTTAAGATGTTCCATTTTGATGAGACTAGTCATTGGGGAAACAGGGCCACGGGCTTGTGTTCACGCATTGGCCCTTTATCATGTGGAGTCGGGCTTGGTCCATCATCCTTATCGGATTTTTTTGAATCCTTAGGCCTGTCAGCCTTCATTGGTATCATCTTGTCTATTTCCTTACCACTTCTAAGAGTAGTGATGGACTTGGCTTATTCCACATGTGGGTTAGGAGGATTTGAGCCACTCACTTCATATTGCCCTTTTGGGTTAGGTTGAGGTTGGGATAGAAATATCTCTCTCCTTAACAGTTAAGTGTGATTCAATCATCAAAATTAATGTTTTAAGATTGGATATAGCCTGCATGGTGGTTTGATTGAATTACGTTTGCCTTGTATAAATGCTTGCAGTGTGTCCTCAAAGGTCTTCTTTTGTGATGTACCTTGAGGTGTAGGGGGAGGTCCTTGGGAAGTGCTTGCATAATTAGTAGTCAGCCCAATTCTCTAACTAAGTTAGGATGATTCCACTAGTTAGGACTACACATGTTAGAGTTTGACGTAGTGAATGGGCATTGGTAAGCATTCATTGCATTCATTTGAGCTTACAACACATCTTGAAGTTCAACTAATCATTTATTACTCACTTAAGTAGCGAGCTTATTTTTGAGTGTGAAATATTACTTATTTTCCCCTATTTATACTTTGGTTTTATAAACATGATAGTGCTCAATCGATTTAATTATGCATGTTATCATGTGCGAGGTGATTTCGAGATTTTAAAGGTGAAATTGATGCCAAAAGGAAGTTTTATACTCAAAAGATTATAAAACATTGTTTTAGGTATCAAGTAAACATTGTTCCTAAGCCTATTTTGGGCAAGTTTTAGGTTATAAAAGGGGCTTAAACCCTCACTCCTCTCACCCATCCGAATTTGCTAGAAACCCTAGTAAGAGTGAGAGAGAAAGTGAGAGTTTGTGAGAGAAGGTGGGAGAGTTTTTCCTGCTGCTCGTGCCACCTGTTGCACGTGATTAAGCTACGAAATCCAATCACTTTCCCGGTGGTTTCGCCACTTTTCTAGGTAAGAAAACACCCCAAACACTTGCTGATTTGTTGTTCCCTCATTTCCATAGCATGTTAGCTTATGGATCTTGTGTATTAGGTTGTCTGATCGCCGTAGACGAAGCGTATACGCTCCGTTCGAAATGATACACATATAAAGTGAAAGGTGCGGATTTTAGACGCTTTGATTGACTGTTTCCAATGCTTTCAATGTCGTTTAATAGTAGATTATCGACGGCAACGCCGTTTGACATGTACAACATGCTGTCCATTTCCTGTTTCGTAAGCTGAAAAAAATATGAGATTTAGGGCATTTTAGTCATTTGTAGGAATTACTGTTTTCATCCATAATTTGCTGATGTGATTGACATGGCTTCTTGTCGCATTACGATAATAGGAATACGTGCATAATTAGTTTGGCGAAGAGATTCACCTAAATGCGCACTTTGAGTCGACATACTATATGTAGACTTAAGTGTGTAGTGTAAGTGTTTGTATAAATGCTTGTATTAGTATGTATTGAATTAAATGGCGTTATGAATTAGTTTGAGATTGAATTCTCAATTAATATGCTGATGTAAATGATTTCCTACATGTTGGCTATATGCATGATTTCATTGTATGTATGAAATGCATGCGTTGGAAGATTTACTTAAGTTGTATGTTATAACATGTGTTAACATGCTCACATGGTTGTATTTCATTTCCAATACTCTCACATGATTGCTGATGTGGATTCATAATTGTTTGGGACTATACCTAGTCCAGGCAGTCGGCAACTGAGCAAGTTCGTGGTTGGCTTATCTTTGCCACGAACGACGCGTCGATGAACGCGAGCCGTGTTTTGGAGTTGGCGGCAGTGGTTAGGCCATACGAGGTGTTTTACGCACTTCATGTCGTTCGACTTGAGATGCGCTCGTGCAAGTCGAGCCCGTCAAGTAACCCGACTGGCCATTGTATGTTCACCCTGTATGAGTCATAACTGCTTGAACCTAGGGTACTGAACTTACCATTGTAAACCTTGTCAACCATGGTACGTTGATCCATAAAGACTCATGAGCCGGGCATGGTGGTATGGGACACCGTGGTCGAGCTATCGGCCTACGCTGAGGCCACAAACCTCCCCGTAGTGACCAGTGAGCACCTATGTCTTGTGAGCAGATTATGGTGGTATGGGACACTATATTCTCGCTGTCGGCCTACACTGATCAGGCGACGAGTCCTTTGTAGTGACCACGAGCGTATTCTGAGTTTACGGGAGGCGACGACCCTTCCGTAGCAGTGAGAGTACAGTAGGCCTGTTTTGATAAGGTGATGGGGGAGCGGTGCAACGAGTGCGAGCAACAGCCCTGACAGCCCTTGCAGCGACCTATAAAATATACATCATATGAGATTACTAGGAGTGACGACCCTAGACAGGATCTGTATTGGGATTGATATAAGGGAAGTACCTTAGTTTCCCAATCCTGCTGTTTGAATGGACTAATAACAACTTGGAAATCATATCACCATTACATTGCATGTGCCTGGAAGATGTGGAGCACTGTAGGACGATTGCATGCTGTGGTTGTAAGATGGTGCCATATGAGGGAGATCGTCAGTGAGGGCATCCATCACGTCATGTCATATTGCATTAACAACAGTATTAAGAATGTTTGATTTACTGCTTTACTATTATCGTATGATTGATTTGAGAACATGTTAATCCTTGCTCTATTATTCCACTGAGTTAGCTACTCACTCCCACGTTACGGGATGGTGTTTCCGGACACCCACCAGTCCCTATTTTGGTTGCAGATGATGGCGCTGCTTGAGAAGCGGAGCTGAACTTGATGATGATGAGGAGGATCCCTCCTTTATGTGTGTTCTGAGTTACGGGATTACAGGGAGGTTGATTAGATGCCTTGACACTTGTCATTTTATATTTTTGGAGCACTCATGTATATTCTTTTTATTTACTTTTGGAGTATACAGGTATGTATATAACTTGGTAACATGTTCACACTCTAGAGACATACAACAGTTTATATATGTTATACATACTATCACAGTCTTTCGCTTGTAAATTTAACTATCTCTGGAGTATGATATGCTGTTCTGGCTTAATCTTACTCATGTTTAATACATTAACACAGACAACATTCAATCATACATATCTATGTTGCATAAATAACATTTTGGAACTCGGGAGTTGGGTTTTTACTCGACCCCCGATTTTCAGGATGTTACAGCCCATTTGACTTGGCCCATTTGATTCGGCCCATTGACTCGGCCCATTTATATCGACCCATTTGAATTGACTCGTTGATACGACCCAATATTATTACATTGGCCCATGAGTAAGGCCCAATGTGATGCGTATATGCCCCATAAGCGAGGCTTATGATGATATATATATATATATATTAGGCCATGATGCGAGATAGTGGGCCCACTGTATGTTTGGCCCTATGTGGGCCACTCCTTAGGAGCAATGTTAGTTAAATGGCCACATTGATGAGCAATGATAGTTTAATGTCCACATTATGACCTTTCATTAGGCCTTATTCGACCGATTATCGAGGCCGATTGTTAAGGCTGATTCCGATTCCAATTCTGATTATCGAGGCCGATTATCGATCGATTTCGATTGTCGTGGCTAATTACCGATTAGTGATCGAGGCCAATTATCATGACCAATTGCTGATTCCGATTGACATGGCCGATTTGCCAATTCTGATTATCGAGACTGATTATCGATCGATTTCAAGTGTCGTGCCCAACTGTCGATTACTGATAGAGGTCGATTATTATGATCAATTGCCCATTTCGATTGACGTGGCCGATTTTCCAATTTTGATTATTGTAACGCCTCGGAAAAATCCGTACAGAGACTCGAGTACCAACTCGATCAGAAATCACTAAGGATTAATCCCTTTAGAAATTAAGCGTAAGTTAACTAGCGCTATACTAGAATAGCTGTGAAATTAGTGCTTATCGCTTTAAATACGTTCTACAAGACCCAAAACTTGTAGAAGCAATGATGCTATAGTACCATGAAATCTAGGATTAAACTCTAAACCCGTTTGTTCTCAGGAACCCTTTGAAACTTCGTATTGGATTTAGACCGCGCGTCGAAAGTCCGATATCCTCAATCTTAGACCGTTATGACCGCTTAGCTGGACTTGACAATCATTTCAAAAATCAAGCCCAACCGATGTTCTAAGGCTATTTCATTAAGCCTGGAGTGAAGAGAGTGAGAAAAGGTAAAGATTTAGAAATTTAATTCAAAATCTAGCATGTGTCGTTGCGCATTATTATTAAGCGTTCTGACCGTCAGAATTCAGCCAAATTTCACCCTCGGATCAAGAAAAATTTCTCTTTCATGTCATGAAACTTGTAGACTTGATTTAGGTTCGATGACCGCTGAACTGAAACTGGACTGCCACGTGCGATCTGGGAACACTACTGGGCTGAAAACTTAATATGGTCAACATCCGGCATCCATGAGCTTAAGTCCAACCACGTTCGGCCAGGGGACCTCCCGAAATGCTCTTTTGGATCGGAAAAGTCCTGATTTGGTTATAACCCAAGTATACCTTGGTCTGGAGTCTATTTAGGTGAGTTTTAGCCTATATAAGGGCTTTAAACCCTCTCATATCTCTCCCATCCGAATTTTCAAGAAACCCTAAAAAGTGGTGAGAGAGAAAGAGAGAGTTAGTGAGAGAATTGTGAGAGAACTTCCTGTCATTTGCTGCAGCTTCTACACGTGATTTAAACCTATATAAGGGCTTTAAACCCTCTCATTCAAATCATTTTCCCGGTGATTCCAATTCATTTCTAGGTAAGAAAACCCTACCCTCTAGCAGTTTTAGGGATTCCTTTGATACAAGTAGTGATGTAGCTTATGTATCTTGTGCATTAGGTCTCCGTAACGCCGTTGACGAAGCGTAGACTTTCTATTCGAATCGATACGTGTCTAAGGCGAAAGGTGAGGATTTTAGACGCTTAGATTGACTGATTTCAAAGATTTTAATGTCGTTTAATAGTAGATTATCGACGAGAACGCTGTTTGACATGTAGAACATGCTGTCTGTTTTTCATTTCGTATACGTACAGAAAATATGAGAATTAGGGTATTTTAGGCATTTGTAGGAAGTACTGTTTACGTCCGTATTTTGCTGAAATGATTGCCATGGTATTTGCAACACTTACCAGACACTGTCTTAGATGCAGGTGACAAGGAGATCCAGGAGTTGGAGTCGGACTTCTACGAGGACCAGGACGAGTTCTCGTATATGCAGTTCGCTGACGGCTTTGCGTAGGTGGCCTGGATCGGCGGGACTTGCTAGTTGGACAGTTATATGACTTTTTGTTTTTGTTTTGATTTATTATATGTGACTCAGTGATGTATTCATACTTTGGAGACAGTTTGAGATTATTTTTTTTCCATACAGCGATATATATATATACTCTTCAATCTTCCGCTTGCGTTTTATCAAAAGATCTGGAGTATGAATTGCAGTTTTGGTATAATCTTACTCATGTGAATGCTCTAACTCAAAAAAAATTGAATCATAATCATATTTGTTGCATAAGTGATGGTCTGGAACTCGGGAGTCGGGTTTCTACATAGCCCCCGATTTTCAGGGTGTTACAATTATCGAGGTCGATTATCGATTGATTTCGATTGTCGTGGCCGATTATCGAGGCTCATTGTGATGTATATGCGACTCGTATTTGAGGCCCAATCTAATGAGTATTCGGCCTCATCTTGGTGCATTTGAGGCCTATCTAATGTATGTGAGGGTTATGTGATGAGGCCCATTGTAGTGTATTTAAGGGCCAAGCGATGGAACCCGTTGTGTTGTATATTAGGCCCATGTGAGAGGCCCATTGTGATGTATATTAAACTCTTGAGTGAGGCTTATAGTATTGTATATTAGGCCCTTGTGTGAGGCCATGACCACTATATATTAGGCTCTATGTGGGTCAGGCGATATTGGTTAAATGTCCACATTGTCGAGGCCGATTGTCAATGCCGGTTATTAATATCGATTATGAGTATATGATAACATATCATCATAATACATGGCCATACGCTTCATCTGCATGTTTGTTATGAGATATGGCTGACCATTGCATATGTCATTGGGCAGGTTGTTATGAGACTCCCTGATATGCGGAGATTGCTCACATAAGCGCATGGTATCCGTAGGATTGATGCATGACTAGATTGTATGACTTATGCATCTGGCATTGTGTATTTTGATTACTATACACCCTAGCGACATTTGTCATGTCCCAAACCTGGGGACGGACAGCTTCCATGATGCCCCGAATCCGGCACTCGACTTCCATACACCAAGTCCCGAGTTCGGTGCACCACAAGGAAGATTTTTGATTAAAATTTTTTATTATTATACATATATAATAATACTTGAGCATAAGGATCCATGATTAAATAACCAAGCGACACTGTCCAATAGAAATCCTGATGGTTACAAGTACAATGCTTTTCAAAAGGTACAAAACGTCAACATTGCCAAATCTAAAAATAGATGCAATGCATTGAGAAAGCAAAGTCTTCCAAGCTACTCCATCCCTGGAAAAAATGGGAAATAAGAAGCTTAGGCAACAAGCCTAGTGAGTACACACATGTGTGCAGTGTGTCCTACATGCAAGCAAGATAAATATATTACAAGGAAATCATATATGTAAAAGGCATGTAGCACGTAAAGTATGATGTCAATGCCAATGTAATGCATATGCATCATAGTAATACTTCAAGTCAATGCTACCGGCATCACCAAGTCATATTTTCATTTCTCGTATACCACAACCATAACCGTATTACACGCATCTGTAATCAAACCATCATCATCATATTGTCATGTTATAATTATACAATATCAGAAATACTGACAAGTCTATGAGTCAAACAATATTAGAATACGCAATACAGATCAACTATACAAATGAGGAACAATCTCAGAATACGCGATACAGATCAACTATACAAATGAAGAGTCATAAAGAGTCAAATATCAGATGTCGTATCTAAACCATATAAATGCAGAAACACAAGTAGTCCAAAATACCATATACCGAGGATGTAATGCAATATGCGGTGCGAATGTAATGACCATGCTGGAGTGTAAAGTCAGGATGATAGTATGTAGTATCGCAGGCTATGGGATCCATCATAAGATACTTCTATCCAAACCAGTCCCACACATAAATTTGGATAGTCTGACTCAATGTGGTAAACTCCTGATCTCAGGTTAGTCCCACGCCCCAACCAAAATTATAAGACCAGTATCCTAGTCCGTACTGTTCCGTCGACTCCCGCAATCATTTTCATCAAATTCTGACAACCTGTGATCTATAAATGATGTTTACATGCAATCCTAATTCAATTTAATCCGAGACCTATACCATTGCGACCGCATCATCGCCGTGGTTCCAACGCCTCGACTCGTACACCATTCCGACGCTTAGATCATAAGATGTGGACTGTGCATTATAATGACCATGGACAGCATATTGCATGACCCACCCATCCCATGTGGCACCAATCTCTAGGTAATCATGAGGGTGATGGATGACATCACCCTAGCTATAGCCACCCTACCCCCTAGCCTTCTTACAAGCACTTATGGCTAGCCACCTTACCTCTAACCCCTTACAAGCATTTATTACTAGTCACCCTCTCTTACAAGTAATTATGAACTACCTAAGCTACCCTCTCTCTCTCTTTACAACCCCTTCTCTCTCTCTCTCTTTCTCAATACTCTATCCCCAAGCAAGAAAGAGAACTCACGTCCAAGCCTTTCCCTGGAGAGAAAAGAGTGATCTTAGTGGCCCACTTTCCTATCCCAAATCCATCATCCTAGCCATTCAAACCTCATCTTCCACCATCAAATTAAGACACAAGGAGATTGGCTTTCCAACAGACCAAGAAGATCGAAGGTGGGTGCTTATTAGGCTAGATCTTTTCATGTATTGATGATGGGTTAAGTGAGGCCTACCGATTGATGGTATGGATCTCACTTGGGACCCTAGATGTGGCCGATGGCCTACTTTAATTTTATTATCATTCCATGATGGGGCCATTCTACATGGACCCCATCATGAAGTTTACTTTCTAGTAAAAAAAAAGGGTCATCTAGACCTTACATCTTGGTGGAGAAGGGATCTCGACCGTTGATCTTTAATTTGGTGGGCCCACATGCAATGGTACCCACTTGATGTATGATTGGATGCTTGAAATGGAGGGCCCATAGTGTCGGGGTCCCTCCATCACGCATGTCCCTCTTTCTCTCTTTCTCTCTCCCTCTCTTTTTATTTATTTATTTTTGTGTGTGATGATATGGCTATGTGGCCCACTTGGATGGACCCCACCATGAAGCATGTATTGGATCTATGTCATTTGTAGGTGAGGCCCACTTTATATGTATTATATCCACACCATCCATCAATTGGTGGCCCACCTGAGCAGGGCCCATACTTGGTTTGCCCAAACCATCCAGCGTCCAGGGACGTTGGACGTCAAATGAAAAATACAAATATTAGCTTTGTTTCAAAGCCTTTGAGAAGGGTTGCTCATGTAGACCCCACCTTGATGTATGTATTCAATCCACCCCATCCATCCTTTTTCCCAGACTGTTTTAGGTGTTAAGTCGAAAAATGAAGTCCATCCGATCTTTTGGTGGGCCATAGCATATAAAACAGTGGTTTCTACCGTTGAAAACCACCTTGTCATTTCTATACATTGAAAAATATCAGATATTGGGCTTGTTTGGTCTGTCTTGATATATAGGATGCAATGGCGGAGTTGGATTTACCTGATGCGGGCCCCACGTGTGAAAAACCTTGAGAAAACAGGTTTTCAAAAAAAAAAAAAACACATGCAGTAGGCGCTGCTGCTGCAGGCGCAGGTAGCGCCTTCGTCATTACGGGCAGGCTGAAGGCAGGGACCCACGGCCCTTGTCGTGGGCCCCACCATGATGTATATTTAATATCCACACCGTTCATCGGGTGGGCCACTCCCTGAAGTGGACCCACTCTAAAAATCAGCCTGATCTCGGACTCAGGTGGCCCACATCAAAGGAAACAGTGGGGTTGAACCGTCTGCCATTGAAACCCTTTTCTGGGCTATAGAAGTTTTGGATCTAGTATGAAATTTTTTTCTCCAATTCATCTGGGTCCGTGGGACCTTATCAACGGATTAGATGTCAAATAAGCGATATGGTGGGCCCCACGTGGGACCCACAATGATGTATGTGTTTTATTCACACCGTCAAGGTGGACGGTGGAACCCACCTAAACATATATGTGTTACCATGTTGTCCAGCCATTCTGCTGGGCTGCTGGACAGCCAGTGGACCCCATGATGCATGTGTTCTATCCACACTGTCCACACCTGGATGGTGGGACCCACCCTTAATGCATGTGTTGCATCCAAACTGTCCAACCATTTGACAAGCTTGTCTTAGCAGGCTTGAGACTAAAAATAACCCAAATCTAAAGTTCAAGCGGACCCCACCATTTAAGGTAGTGGACAATGACATCCACCATTCAAAATTTCTAAGGGCCATAGTAGTTTCCTATTAAGCAGATACACTTCATGTATCACTATGAGGATTTATGAACAGGTTGGATGGGAAACATATGTTATGGTGGGCCTTAAGAACTTTAATGGTGGAAATCATTATCACTACTCTTATTTGGGTGTGACCCATTTGATGTACATATGGGGCCCAATTGGTGTGGCCCATTTGATACACATGTGGCCCACTTACCGTATGAGGGCCCATTGTGATGTATTCTAAGGCCCATGGGTTATGACCCATTGCAATGTACATAAGGCCCATTGGTGCGACCCATTGATGTGGCCCACTTGATGAATATAAGGCCCATGTGATATGGCCCATTTGATGTATTTAAGGCCCAATGGGATGTACCTAAGGTCCATTGCAATGTGTGATCCTAACATGGTTTAGGTAATGATGTTTATGGCAGGATATGCCTTGGGAGCAATGCTGGTTTGATGTCCACATTGTAAGAATAATGTTGGTTAAATGTACGCACTATGACTCTCCCTAAGGCCCATTGATAGGCCTGTACTTATTGTGTGTAGGCCATTTAGGCCCATCTGCGTTGAAAGGATAGTTCATTTCTTTATAACATGCTTAGTATAACTCCATACCTCATGTCATAGGCATCATATGTATGCTTGATATGAGGAATGTTTGATCATAGCATAAGCTATTCTGAGACATTTACAGGATTTCTTATGAGACGGAGTGCCCCACATGATTGCTTGGTACGCGCGGGATTGCTGCATGACTGTACGGTGTGATTCATGCATCTCGCATACGAGTGACTTGATCATTGTATGGCCTCGCGACATTAGGGTCGTGGCTCCACAGGCACATCGTGGATAGTCGTATCGAATACCGAAAATTATTGGATCTAGCATTGTGGGCACGTAGGATATCCTTGGGTGAAAATCCGAGAACCTTTTTAGTACCAGGAAATGCTCCAATGTCTAGACCGAGTGGATACACGAGTGCCCGAGTACCGAATACTAGTAGGCCATGTCTCCCACTGTGTCATGGTCGGTTGGAAGGGGGTGTGGCCTTATCCGCCCGAGTGAGGGGGCTGTAAGCTAGGCTGAGTTTAACTAGCTCACAAATGAGTCTACTATTGATAAGCCAGGTAGGTATTGATAGACTACTGGTCAGGTGGATAATGAGGTTATTACACTAGCTGGGCTGTGCGGCTAGGGAGGCGGCAGTCAGTGTGGAGTGTACTAGACCCCGGTGATATCCCAGAGAGGAACTGTACTGATATATGTGTACTTGATGAGTATAGGCATGCTTACTTTGCATTTCTCATATGACATTTGGCTACATAGGTGTAACACCCCAAAAATCAAGGGTCGGGTAGAAACCCAACTCCCGAGTTCCAGAACGTCACTTATGCAACATAAATAATGATAAACGCATGTTGTCTGTAGAATGACATTAAACAAGATTGAGACTAAGCCAAAACAGCATATCATACTCCAGAGACAGTTAAATTAGCAAGTGGAAGACTGATAAATACATAAAATATATAATTGATTGTAAGTCTCCAGAGTGTGAACATGTTACCAGGTTAATTAAATACATGTATACTCCAAAAATGGAAAGAAAAGAATATACATGAGTGCTCCAAAAATATAAAATGACAAGTGTCAAGGCATCTATTTAACCTCCCTGTAATCTCGTCGATCAGAACACGCATAAAGGAGGGATCCTCCTCATCATCATCAAGTTTGGCTCCGCCTCGCAGGTTGCGTCATCATCTGCAATTACAAAAGGGTCTGGTGGTGTCCAAAACACCGTCCCGTAACGTGTGAGTGAGTAATTAACTCAGTGGAATCATAGAGCAAAGATTAGCATGTTATCAAATCAATCACGCGTTAATAGTAAAGTAAACAATCAAACATTCTTAGATACTGTTGTTAATGCAAGGATGAAATGACATGATGGATGCCCTCACTGACATACTCCTTCATGCGGCACCATCTGCGTCCGCGGCATGCTTTCTTCCCGCAGTGCTCCACATCTTTCAGGCACATGCAATGCGATATGGATAATGATTACCAAGTTGTTATTAATCCTTTTCATACAGTAGGATTGGAAAACTAGGGTACCTTGCTTATATCAATCCCAACACAGATCCTGTCTAGGGTCGTCATTCCTAGTAATCTCATACGATGTTATATTTGTAGGTCGCTTCAGGGCTGTTTCTCGCACTCGTTGCACCGCTCCCCCATCACCTTATCAATACAGGCCTATGTATATCCTTAAGACTGCAGCAGGACTCTTCGCCCCCATGCGGTGTCAGGATAAACTCAAGGTCACTACAAAGGGCTCGTCACCTGATCAGTGTAGGCCAACAGCAAAATATAGTGTCCCATACCACCATAATCTGCTCAGAGTAGGGTGCTCACTAGTCACTACGGGGAGGTTTGTGACCCCAGCGTAGGCCGACAGCTTGACCACGGTGTGCCATACCACCATGCCCGGCTCATGAGTCTTTATGAATCAAGGTACCATGGTTGACAGGGTTTTCAATGATAAGTTCAGTACCCTAGGTTCAAGCAGTTATTACTCATACATGGTGAATATATAATGGCTAGTCGGGTTACTTGACGGGCTCGACTAGTACGAGCGCATCTCAAGCTGAATGACATAAAGTGCATAAAACACTTAGTGTGGCCTAACCACTGCCGCCAACCCAAAACACAACTCGCGTTCATCGACGCGTCCTTCGTGGTACATAGAAACCAACCACGAATTCAATCCATTACTGACTGCCTGGACTAGGTCATAGCCCCAAGCATTTGTAAACCAACGTCAGTAAACACATGAGAGTAACAAGAATGCATATAAACAATATAAGCATGTTGTTACAGGTTATAACATACCACATAAGCAAATCCTCCAACACATGCATTTCATATATATAATGAAATCAACATATATAGCCAACATGATGGAATTCATATACATCAGCATATTAATTGAGAATTCAATCTCAAAACTAATTCACAACACCATTTTACTCAATACATACTAATACAAATATTTATACAAACACTTAGTCTACACACTTCAGTCCACATAGCGTATGTCGACTCAAAGTGCGCATTAGGGCGAATCTCTTCACCAAACCAATCATACACGTAATTCTGATATCATAACACGATAAATTTACATGTCAAGCATTTCAGCAAAATACGGACGTATACAGTATTTTCTATAAATGCCTAAAATACCCTAAATCTCATATTTAGCGTACATTTACGAAACGGAAAACGGACAGCATGTTGTACATGTCAAACGGCGTTGGCGTCGATAATCTACTATTAAACGACATTGAAATCTTTGAAATCAGTCAATCAAAGCGTTTAAAATCCTCACCTTTTACCCTAGACGCGTATCATTTTGAACGGAACATATACGTTTCGTCAATGGCGTACAGGCGACCTAATACACAAGATACATAAGCTACATCGCTAATGAATCGAAGAAAACCCCAAAACAACAAGTAGTTAGGGTTTTTCTTACCTAGGAGTGCGTTGGAATCACCGGAAAAGTGATTGGAGTGCGGTGCTTCGATATGTGCAATAGCTATAGCAAGTGGCAGGAGAATCTCTCCCACACTCTCTCACAATCTCTCACTTTCTCTCTCTTTTCCTAGGGTTTCAAGCAAATTCGGATGGGAGGGTTGTGAGAGGGTTTAAAGCCCTTATATAGGCCAAAACCTTTCCAAATTAGGCTTGGGAACAAGGTACACTTAAGTTATAACCAAAACGGGACTGTTCCGATCCAAAAGAGCATTTCTGGAGGTCCCCTGGCCGAATGCGGTCGGACTTAAGCTCATGGATACTGGATCCTGTTCACACCCAGTTTTCAGTCCGGCAGAGTTCGCAGATTGCACATGGCGGTCCAATTTCAGTTCAGCGGTCATCGTACCTAAATCAGGTCTACAAGTCTCATGATATGAAAGAGAAATTTTTCCTGATCCGAGGGTGTAATTTGGCTAAATTCTGACGGTCAAAACGCTTAATAATAACACGCCAAGTCACGTGCCAGATTTGGATTAAAATTTCTAAATCTAACCCATTTCTCACTCTCTTCACTCCATGCTCAATGAAATAGCCTCTGAACATCGGTTGGGCTTGATTTTCGAAACGATTGTCAAGTCCAGCTAAGCGGTCATAACGGTCTAAGATTGTAGGTATCGGACTTTCGACGCGCAGTCTAGATCTAATACAAAGTTTCAAAGGGTTCCTGAGAGCAAACGAGTTTAGAGTTTGATCCTAGGTTTCAGGGTATTATAGCGTCATTGATTCTACAAGTTTTGGATCTTGCAGAACGTATTTAAAGCGATTAAGGACAGTTTCATAGCTACTCTAGCGTAGCGCTAGCTAACTTACGCTTAATTTCTAAAGGAATTAATCTTAAGTGATTTCTTTGGCTTTAGAATTGGGTTCTGAGAGGTTACCAAGGTGTTATGGTTGACCCATTGCCTAAGGACGTCTAATCCCAGGTTGGCAAAAATTTAGGGTGTTACAATAGGCCTCGCATCACATGGCCTTAGTATGGCCGATAGCATTCATGCCTTGCATCACATAGCTTTGGTATAGCTGATAGTATTCATGGACTTATCCACATATTTTTACATTACTCTGATATTGTATACTTATCTCTTGCCTTATATACACACTTACACCACCCTTCAAGCTTTTGTAAGCTTATGCATGACAGTTGCATGTAAGTAGCATTGGACAGCAGCAACGCTGAGGCAAGAGTGCGCATCTGTCTATTTCGAAGTTTTTGATATAGTGGATATGTGGTGATGTTGTTTTGTGACTTGGTTATACTTGTGGTTATGCTCCATTATAAAAAAAGATCATACTGGAAATCCTCCTTATAGGATCTAAGGATCGAAATCTGGTATATGAGTGTCGAGATCCGAGAATGGGGCACTACGGAGGCTATCGGCCCAGTATTCGGTGACCGGGAATTTTGTGAGCCCGATTTCCTAGTTTAGGGCGTGACAGAAATCCTAGCCGTTGCGAAGTACAGATAACAAATAATTATGCACCACCAGCCCGAGTGGATAGTGAGTGAATGAATGAATGAGTATGCAACTTTTGCTCAATAAGTCCACATATCAGTACGGTTCATCTCTGGGATCATCACCTGAGTTTAGTACACTCCAAATGGCATTGCCCCTCCCAGCAGCACAGTCCAAGTGAGCGTAAGAAACCTCACTCTCCGCTGGCCAATAGTTTGTCAATACCTATCTGGTATGTCGATAGCGGACCCCATTTATGAGCTGGTCAAACTCAGCCTAGTAATGCCCCCTACTATCGGGCGAGTAAGGCCACACCCCTTTCCAACAGACCACGACATAGTGGGAGACGCGGCCTCCTGGTATTCGACTCTCGTGCACTCATATATTTACTAGGTCTTGACATTGGAGTCATCCTTTGGCACTAAGAGGGTTCAAAGATTTTCACCCAAGGCCATCTATGGCAGCCCGATGCTAGAATAAATTTCTAGTGTCCCGTCTGGCCATCCACTATATGTCTGTAGAGGTTATGACCCTGATGTCGCTAGAGCGTACAGTAATCATAATGCAAGATGCATGAGTCATACAATCCAGTTATGCAGCAATCCGGCGCATACCGTTTACCCATGTGAGACAATCTCCATCTATCAGGGAGTCTCATAATCGTCATGCCTAATGACATATGCAATGGTCAACCACCTCTCATAACAAACATGCAAATGATGCGTATGGGCATGTATCATGATGCTATGCTGTCACATACTCATAATCGGCATCGGTGAGAATCGGCCTAATAAGGCCTAAGGGAAGGTCACAATGTGGACATTCAATCATCATTGCCTGTCAATGTGGACATCTAACCAACATTGTTCCTAAGGAGTGACCCACATAAACATCAATACATACATCATGGTGAAATCACACATCACATCAGTCTCATATACATCACTTTGAGTCTCACACAAGGGCCACATATTCATCGCATTGGGCATCACTCATGGGCCTCATATACATCACATTGGGCCGTATCATGTGGGTGTCACACATCGTAATGGGCCTCGGCACATGGGCCATGAAAACACCACATCAAGCTTCACAACTCATGGGCTTCAAATACACAACAGGTGGGCCCTACACATGGGCCTAAAATACATCTCAATAAGCCACAACCCATGGGCCTAAAATACATCTCAATGAGCCACACCCATGGGTCTCAAATACATCACATTGGGCCTCGAATACATTGCAAGTGGCCTCAAATCTATTTCACAGGTAGGCCACACAATTGGGCCTAATACACATCACTATGGGACACATCACATGGGCTGGAAATACATCATAATGAGCCTCATCATATGGGTCAGAAATATATCTTAATGGGCCTTGCCCATAGGCCACGAATACATGGCTACACCAATTATGATAAGTCTTATACTACAACCACTTCACACGTCACATATTTAATAACTCATATTCGGTGTCGCATGGTTAAGGGCCAAGAGCCACATTTTATCATAGCATTTACGATTTAGGGATCACATCGCATAGAATCCAGGACCTTGATAGCATTAGCTTGGGTAACATAACCCTACATCATATTCAGTTTAGTGTACAACTTGATAATATGTGATTCAAGTGGCGGTATCAATATTGATAAACACAAACCTACGTTGTTGAATGACCATCAATGCTACTTGATTTCATACGGTTAGGTGGCCTTGTACGTATTTCACATATATACAGTTAGATGACTACATATACTACATATACTCCACCATTGCTTATGATTAAGTGGCTATACATATGTCAAATACCTACATGATTAATGGGCCAAACAGTTATATCACACTCTCACACCACTAGAGTCAACATATATGTTATAATTAAACATGTTTAAGGGTTTAAATACAAATCACATGATCCTATTACTTGAGGTCGCACTCTAACCAAAGTACCAAGTGATCAAGGGCTATCCATAATCAGCCCATTTAAGGGATTAATCATCATTACTTTAAAAATTACAATACCAGTTCGTCATACATTCAACACATGGAGATTACAAACTCCTGTTGAAGAGGCCCAATGGTTGGCCAAACAAGGCTACCACTGATGGGCCCACATGACATTCACTTAAAATGAGCCTTAACATTTTTGGGCCACACACCAATGAAATTCACAATGGGTCCTATGTAGTGGAGTCCATGGGGATTTCCCATGAGGTTAAGTTGTGTGTGACCCACTTAAGACTTAGGTTTGCTTTGATTTTAGTCCACATTCTAAAATGATATGAGGAAGTGGATGGTCCACATGGATTAAATAGATACACCATGGTGGTCTTAGGTTGGATTCAATAGTTAGGTACTTGTTCTCACAGCCTTGTATTGTATGGTCCAATCAGATTGGATTGACTAATCTTTGAGAAAATGCCCTAAAGGGGACCCGGTACATGGGCTAGATGGGTTAAATATCTAATACATCATAAAGATGGCCCATAACAATTTTTTTGTGATGAGAGTTCAATTATTTCATAATGTACGACTATCTAATCATTGGATGGGCCTAAGTCTTGTTAACATACCGTTAAAAGGGTTGATAAAATAGATAAATGATGAGGATCTTAAATATATATCATGTCATAACTATGGTGGATTAAGTGGCATAACACCTACATCAAAGTGGGCCATACCACACATAAGTTGAGAGGGTTACCTTCCATTAAATATTCATAATCATTTGTTGGGCCCATAGAGAAGTAGTTCATAAATCTAGCCCATCCATTATGTGTGTCCCACCCGGTTGAGAGGTCAGACCAAGTTTTAGATACATCCAAATTTCAGGTGGACCTAATAAGTGATTTTATATGCTTGAGCTGCGAGTTGTACAAATGGTTCAAGGAGATCAAAGTTACATGGGTCCTAAAGTGATGTATTTATTACACCTACAATGTTCATCTATTTTTAGGGATCATTTTAGAAAATTATCTAAAAATGAATCATAATCAAAGATTATCTGGACCTCACCTCAATTAGCAGTGAGGATAATGATTTCACCGTTAAACCATTCACAGGGCTCACCATAATGTTTATTTTCCATTCAATCTGTTCATAAGGTCACAAAGACCTAAATTAAGGGGAAATATAAATTTCATATTGGTCCAAAACTTCTGACCCAAAAAAGGTTCCAATGGTAGATGTTTAATCCTTGTTGCTTTTGTAACGTGGCCCACTTAATAGTTAGATCTATCTTATTTTTCTTCTCAAACCTTAAGAAGAGCTCACCAAATGGATGGATGGTTTAGATATAACATCTACCACAGACCCATGAAAATTGTTGATTTATTCAGCTTCATAAATTTATTTTTATTTTTATTTTTTGATGGTGTGAGCCACCTGAGTTCCGTGTACAGCTGAAATTTGGGGTATCCCACTTTTTAAAGTGGACCCATCGAATGCAAGGTGTAGATGCTTGACATGCATCAAGGTGGAGCCTGTGGTGGGGCCCACTTTCTTCCAGCGTCAGCAGCAGACGCTGCTTGCTGCAGCATTAGACGCTGACAGCAATAGCGTCAGAGCTGTTTAATTTTTTATTTTTAGTTTTTAAATATGGGGCCCATAACAGGACGATTCAGTCCGTCTGTTGTATGTATCCCACTTGGTGGAGGGATTAGTCCAACTTTCAGATGCATAAAAATTTCAAGTGGGCCCCAGCAAGTACTTTTATATGTTTTAGCGTGTCTTCACATGATTTTTTATGGTGTGGCCTACCATAGAATTGAATTGGATTCATTTTTCGGCTCAATGCCTAAAATGAGCTGGGGAATCATATGGATGGCATGGATTAAAAATATACATTATGGTTGGGGCCCATTGTGGGGCCACAACCCCTACCCTTCTAATTAAAAGTAGCTAGATGCTGCTTGCTACAGCGTCCAGCGTCCAATTTTTTATTTTTTATTTTTTAAAGGTGTTGTGTGCATGTGTGTGCATGGGTGTGAGTGTGTGTTGGCCAACACAATGGGCCACACTTTGGATGATATGGATGGCTTACAAAAGTTTTATGGGGCCCACAATTAATGGGTCCCACATAAAGTCTATAAATTATTTTATTATTATTATTATTATTATTCTTTTTATATGTATTCTCTCATTAATCCACACCATTAAACACATCATTTTCATCATATCATTACTATTATTGATCATCTTTTTATATGTACTCTCCTACATATCCACACCATTGATCACATCATTATCATTAATATTATCTCCACCATAAAAAAAAACATAACAAAAACAAAATAAGAATGAGTGGGGTGGGTGTACTCACCTTGATGAATTAGATGGATGGTTGAGATGGATAGAAGAGATGGAATTGATGGTTGAGATGGATGGAAGGGATGGGATTGATGGAGTTGATGGCCCACCAAGATCACTCCTCTCTCTCTCTCATGGGTAGAAAAATGGTGAAATGTTAAGGGATTGAGGGGTATATTTAGAGAAATTGTTAAAAATGTGGTTAGATTTAATTAATGTGATCTTGGTTAGCTTAGATTAGGATTATATCAATTAATTCATGATTTGTAATTAATGGTGGATTAAAGGAGCATGGGATGGCATGGTGTGATGATGTCATGCTTAAGGTATGGAATGGAGAGGTGATGACTTTGGGGAGATATGAGAGATGGGAGGTATGGGTGTGTGACATCACACACATGGGTAGAGATTCTCTCACCCATGTGTGGCATGTGTATGTGTGTATGACATGTATTGTGCACATGTGTGGAGTGGAGTACATGGCGCCATGCGCACATGATACATTAATTATTCTTCATGGCGTATCTCACAAATGGAGTATTGTACAAATGCACGGGTGGTACCTACGCGATCGTAGCGACGAGGTTAAATGGTCAATCCAGGTCTAGCTAAGGGTGTCAATCATTGTGTATGTATGAATCGAAAATGGTACGGAATGGATGAGGTGTTACAACATCAGGGTCGTGGCCTCCATAGCCATATCGTGGATAGCCAAATGGGATACAGGAAATATGTTATTAGTATCGGGCTATCATAGATGGTCGTGGGTGAAAATTCCTAAACTCTCTTGGTACCAGAGGACTCCCCAACGTCGTGAGAGTGGATATATATGAGCGAATGAGGGTCATATACCAGTAGGCCACGTCTCCCACTGTATTGTGGTCGATTGGGAGTGGGTGTGGCCTTACCCTCCTGAGGGAGTAGGCATAGCTAGGCTGAGTTTGACCAGCTCATGAATAGGTCCGCTATCGACGTGCCGGGTAGATATTGGTTGACTACTGGCCAGACGGATAGTGAGGTCTCTTCCACTTACCCAGATGTGCGCTTGATGGGGCGACATGCTGGTATAAAGTGTACTAGACCCCGTGATGATCCCAGAGATGAACTATACTGATATGTGGATTATTGAGTAGGAGTCTCATTCATTCATTCACTATCCACTTGAGTTGGTGGTGTACAACTATTTGTTACGTGTACCTTCGTAATGGCTAGGATTTCGGTTGGGGCACGCGATTAACCTGAGATCAGGAGTTTACCACATTGAGTCTAACTATCCAAATTTAGGTATGGGACTGGTTTAGATAGAAGTCCCTTATGATGGACCCCATAGCCTGCGATACTACGTACTATCATCCTAACTTCACACTTCAGCATGGTCATTCCATTCGCACTACATATTGCATTACATCCACGGTATATGGCATTTTGGGTTTGTAACACCCTGAAAATCGGGGGTCATGTATAAACTCAACTCCCGAGTTCCAGACCGTCACTTATGTAACAAAAATGATTATGATTCAATGTTGTCTGATTTAAAGCATTCACATTAGTAAAAGTATACCAAAACTGCAATTCATACTTCAGATCCAGTGATAAAAGCAAGCGAAAGACTAAACAATATATATATCACTGTATGGAAAAACAAAGTAAATCTCATCTCTCTCCAAAGTATGACTACATCTCTGAGTCTCATATACATGTACATGAACAAAATAAATATCCAAAATGGTCCCACTGAAATCCCATCGATCCAGGCCGCCGACGCAAAGCCGTCGTGATACTGCATGTACGAGAACTCGTCCTGGTCCTCGTCAAAGTCTGGCTCTGCCTCCTGGATCTCAGCCTCACCTGCATCTACAACAGGGCCTGGTGGGTGTTGCAAACACTATCCCGTAACGTGGGAGTGAGTGATCAACTCAGTGAAATCATAGAGCAAAGATTAGCATGTTCACAATTCAATCATGCGATAATAGTAAAGCAGTAAATCAGACAATCCTAATACTGTTGTTAATGCAAGATGACATGACGTGATGTATGCCCTCACCGACGATCTCCCTCATACGACAACATCTTACGACCGCAGCATGCAATCGACCCTCAAGTGCTCCACATCTTCCAGGCACATGCAATGGCATGGTGATATGATTGCTAAGTTGTTATTAGTCCATTCAAACAGCAGGATTGGAAAACTAAGGTACTTCCCTTGTATCAATCCCAACACAGATCCTGTCTAGGGTCATCACTCCTAGTAATCTCATACGATGTATATTTCGTAGGTCACTGCAAGGGCTGCCAGGGCTGTTGCTCGCACTCGTTGCACCGCTCTCCCATCACCTTATCAATACAGGCCTACTGTACTCTACTGCAACGGAAGGGTCGTCGCCTCCCGTGGACTCAAAATACGCTCGCGGTCACTACAAAGGACTCGTCGCCTGATCAGTGTAGGCCGACAGCTAGAATATAGTGTCCCATACCACCATAATCTGCTCACGAGTCTAGGTGCTCACTGGTCACTATGGGGAGGTTTGTGGCCCCAGCGTAGGCCGACAGCTCGACCACGGTGTCCCATACCACCATGCCCGGCTCATGAGTCTTCATGGATCAAGGTACCATGGTTAACAGGGTTTACAATGGTAAGTTCAGTACCCTAGGTTCAAGCAGTTATGACTCATACAAGGTGAACATATATCGGCCAGTCAGGTTACTTGACGAGCTCGACTAGCGCGATCGCATCTCCAGTTGAACGACATGAAGTGCGTAAAACACTTCGCGTGGCCTAACCACTGCCGCCAACTCCAAACACGAATCGCGTTCATCGACGCGTCATTCATGGCTATGACCAGTCAGCCACGAATTCGCTCGATTACCGACTGCCTGGACTAGTCTAGTCCCAAACACTTATGGAATCACATCAGCAATTTATGTAAGAATATTGGAATTGAAATACAATCATGTGAGCATGTTAACACATGTTATAACATTCAACTTAAGCAAATCTTCAAGCACATACATTCCATGCATGTAATGAAATCATGCATATAGTCAACATATAGGAAATCATTTAGATCAACATATTAATTGAGAAATCAACCTCAAACTATCTCATAACATCATTTAATTCAATACATACTAATACAAACATTTATACAAATACATACATTCCATGCATGTAATGAAATCATGCATATAGTCAACATATAGGAAATCATTTAGATCAACATATTAATTGAGAAATCAACCTCAAACTATCTCATAACATCATTTAATTCAATACATACTAATACAAACATTTATACAAACACATACACTACACACTTAAGTCTACATATAGTATGTCGACCCAAAGTGTGCAATTAGGCGAATCTCTTCGCCAAACTAATTTTGCACGCATTCCTAACTTCCTAATGCGACAACAAACCATGTCAATCACGTCAGCAAAATATGAACATAATCTGTACTTCCTACAAATGACTAAAATGCCCTAAATCTCATATTCTTCGTTAATTTACGGAACGGGAAACGGAGAGCATGTTGTACATGTCAAACGGTGATGCCGTCGATAATCTACTATTAAACGATATTGAAAGCATTGTAAACCATCAATCAAAGCGTCTAAAATCCTCACCTTATGTCTTACGGATGCGTGATTTTGAACGGAGCGTGTACGCTTCATCTATGGCAGTAGGAGAACCTATTTTACAAGTTACGTTAGCTAACACGCTATGAATCTAAGTAAACCCTAAATCAGCAAGTTCTAGGATTATTTTATACCTAGTAAAGCGGAGAAATCACCGGCCAGGTGACCAGGAAGTGTTGCTGTAGCACGTGGAAGTAGCGGCACGGAAGCGGGAAAAATCCTCCCACTTTCTCTCTCAAACTCTCTCCTTTTCTCTCCCCAAATCTAGGTTTTGCAATTTTCGGATGGGAGAGAGGAATGAGGGTTTCAACCCCTTTTATAAGCTTAAAAATGCCGGAAACAGGCTCCGGAACGAAGTTTACTTATTGCATATCCATTTCGGGGCTGTTTCGGTCCAAAAGATACTTTCTGGTGGTCCCTTGGTCGAATGCGATCGGACTTAAGCTCATGCGTACCAGATATAGTACGTATTAAGTTTTCAGTCTGGCAGGGTTCACAGATCGCACGTGGCGGACCAGTTTCAGTTCAGCGGTCATCGCACGTAGATCAGGGCTGAAAGTCTCATGATATAAAATAGAAATTTTTCCTGATCCGAGGGTGTAATCTGGATGAATTCTGACGGTCAGAATGCTTAATACTGACGCGTCAAGTCGTGTGCCAGATTTGAATTTAAAATTCCAATTCTGTCCCTATTCGCACTCTCTTCAGTCCGGGCTCAATGAAATAGCCTGCGATTGTCGGTTGGACTTGATTTTCGAAATGAGTATCAAGTCAACAAGGCGGTCCTAACGGTCTAAGATAGGAAGTATCGGACCTTCGACGTGCGGTCTAGATCCAATACAAAAGTTCAAAGCGGTCCAGAGACCAAACCTGCTTAGAGTTTGATCCGAGGTTATAGAGTATTTTAGAGTCGTTTGTTCTACTCAATTTGGGTCTTGTAGAACGTATTTAAAGTGATCAGGGACTATTTCCCAGCTATTCTAACGTTGCGCTAGCTAACTTACGCTTAATTTCCATAGAAATTAATTCTACGCAATTTCGGGTCGAGTTGGTACTCGAGTCCAATTATGGATTTTTCACGGGCGTTACAGGGTTACTGTGTTTTTGCATTTATTTGGTCTAAATACGGCTGATGGTATTTGTGAACTTATCAGGAATTGTATATTGCATTGCATCCTCGGCATCTGATATTTGGCTCTTTATGACTCCTCATTTGCATACCTGATCTGTATTGTGTACTCTGATATTGTTTGACTCCTGGACTTACTAGTATATTTCCGCTTACTTTGATATCGTACGATTCATGCTCTTGTCAGTATTTTTGTTTACTTTAATTACTCTGATATTGCTTACTTGGCACTTACCTTGTGCACACACTTACACCACCCTCTAAGCTTTCTATAAGCTTATGCATAATAGATGTGTGCAGGTGATGTTAGGTTGTAGCAGCGTAGAGCTTGGAGCATGTAGCTGACTTCTGGAGCTTTGATTTTGACATATGTATTTCCCTTTCAGCATTGTATTCAAATATTTATATTAGTGGATATGTGATGATGATGATAAGGTTGCTTTTGTGATTTGGGTAAACTTGTAGTTATGCTTCTGATGAGATAAATCGATGTTGAAAATCCTCCTTGTAGGATCCTAAGATCAGAACCTGCATTTGGGCGCTTGGAGTCGAGAATGGGGTACTATGGAGGCTGTCCGCACCGGATTCGATGATCGGGATTCCTGTGAATCCGATTTTTGGGTTTGGGGTGTGACATGTTGTATTAGGATTTGACATTTGGTTGTTTTAAGATCATATTTTTTTATCAGGCCATTAGATAAAGCAGTCATTTTTTGGTTTTTGTTTCTACATTAACTGTTTGTTGAATTTCCTGAGTAACATGAGGATGAACGTGATGAGGTCGATCACCGTCTTCCTCAAGGATAACTACTTCGAATCCACAAAGCTTCTCTAGACACATCACAAAGACTTTTCGAATCCATGAGGAAAAAGCAAGAAAATAGAAACAAAATTCTAAAGAAATTCATAATTTGATTGATCGATTAAAATAAACGATTTCACAACCCTTTAAATAGGGATACTAAGCAATAAGAGAGAAATAAAAAACAAACTATAATTAAAACTCCCTAAAATTCGTAACTTACCCTAATTAGTAAATTTACTTTTATAATAAGTGTCCTATATGGCTTAACCACGTTATTCTCTTGATTATTCTAAGAACTTTTCATGTTAGACACAACTCCTAAAGCCCAACGGATGAAGAGTTGTAATCAAACTAAAACTTACTATTTATAGTAAAAACAGAACTAAGCATAGAATTCAGCCGTCGATATGATGGAATCTCTCAAATTTGGCATGGTTGGCTAAATTAGCTTGTCCTACCCCAAAATCATACATCGTACGTCGAGTAACTCATTCTGGTTTGTGAGATATGCCTGTTTTAAGGTTCTAATAGTCTCGATGACTTCTGCCTCTATTTAGGCCTTCTCTGGTCCATCTTAGACATGAAAGTGTCCGCAACCCACTCTACATCAATCCCCTCCACTTCAAAAGAACTCGTCCTCGAGTTCTCGTGTTGCTTCGGTTAATGATATTACGTCTAGTGGGTCGTAATGATACCCGGATCAGAAGTTGTGATCAATTTACGGTCCACCTTCTTTTGGTCCAACCATGCTAGGAATGTATTTGTAACACTTTCTACATCAGACCCCTCCTCTTAGAAAAAACTTGTCCTCAAGTTACTCAAGGTACTTGGTCCATGATTCTGAGATAACTTTTGATGCCGACATTTATTAGCCATTTTCTTGTACTTGGCATTAGGCTCTTGAGTTGATATAACACGTTTACTCATGTTATCCTTGACTTGGCTAGTATGGATCAATTACTTCACTTCTGCCTTCAAGATCTCACATTCCTTCTAATAATGTGGGTAATTAGGCAGGCTTATCCCTATGACAAGATCAATATGGTTTTGTATATCTCGTATGGGAGACAATTTATTAAGGAGTTCATTGAGCACAATCACCTTAAACTCCTGTAACACTGGTTTTAAATTCCCTAGGATGTTCATAGGCTCCATATATTCTTTCTTTTCAACTAATGTATGAAAGTGCACCTACTACGTGCCCTGGTTCGTCAATTACGTTGTTAGTTGAATCAGTCAGACAACAGTGCCTAACAGGAAGATCAAGTCAAGCGTCTGCCTCAACTGGATGTGTGGAAGCTCATCATAGGTAAATCATAGCCTCACATCCGATGTCCTACAACACCAGGTGATTAAAATCCTTAAAAATAACTAGAACATCTTAGGGTTTCTGTGTAAGGAAACTTTTATCAAAAAAGGAAAATCTTTATAGTTTTTCTTACACTGTCGATTATATCGATTACCCCTTCGATATAATCGACCAGCTCTGTCCATGTCCTTGGGATCTCAATCGATACAATCGAGTGAGGACAAAAAGCGTCCAGCAATCAAACAATCATCTGGACGATTTATCGATATATCGACTTGGTAGTCGATATCATCGATATTCGAATATCGATCATATCTGAAGCAGATCGATAATATTGACAGACTGATTTTCGGCGTCCTTATTTTTATAAAGAAAACTAACATATACTTCGATATATCAATGACTGTCCGATTCAATCTAAAATTAAATATCGATCATATCAGAAGTCAGTCGATCATATTGATTGTGGGCGCTTATTTTCACTAGCTGTAACATCCCGAAAATCGGGGGTCGAGCGTAAACTCCACTCCCGAGTTCCAGAACATCACTTATGCAACATTTTCAATGATGGATGAATGTTGGCAGTAATAGTGCATAAAACATGAAGTGGATTAAGCCAAAACAACATATCATACTCCAGAGACAGTTAAATTAGTAAGCGGAAGAATATGATAGATATATAAAATATATAAGTGATTGTAAGTCTCCAGAGTGTGAACATGTTACCAGGTTAAACATATACATGTATACTCTAAAAATGATCAAAAAGAATATACATGAGTGCGAAAATAAAAAGCAAAATACCAAGTGTATTGGCATCTAATCAGTAACCCTTTAATCCCGTCAATCAGAACCTGCATATAGGAGGGATCCTCCTCCTCATCATCAAGTCCGGCTCTGCTTCGCAAGCATCGCCATCATCTGAAACTAAAATAGGGACTGGTGGGTGTCCAAAATACCATCCCGTAAGGTGGGAGTGAGTGATCAACTCAGTGGAATCATAGAGCAAAGGTTAACATGTTATCAAATCCATCGCGTGATAATGGTAAAGCAAGAAATCAAACATTCCTAAACACTGTGATTAATGCAAGCATGAAATGACATGATGGATGCCCTCACCGACATACTCCCTCATGCGACACCATCTTACGTCTGCGGCATGCTTTCTTCCCTCAGTGCTCCACATCTTCCAGGCACATGCAGTGCGATATGAATATGATTACCGAGTTGTTATTAGTCCTTTTCATACAGCAGGATTGGGAAACTAGGGTACCTCTCTTATATCAATACCCAAACAATGATCCATTCTAGGGTCGTCAGTCCTAGCATATCCCATACGAAGTACGGATCTAGGTCACTGCAAGGTCTATCAGGACTGTTGCACGCACTCGTTCAAATTTTGCATCGAAATCTGTATAATTGGTGAAATGATGCATTTTTTGCTAAATCCTCAATGTTACATCTAAGGTTGGAGACCTCTAATTTTGGTATATAAACATTATCACGTTTATATTTGCACAGAATTGGTGCATTTTTTTTGACATATACTGATTAAGTCAAGAAATATACAATAGCTTGTCAAAATTAAGAAAATTCTGAATAGCACATACTTTCAATGCAAGTGATGGTCTTCTTCGATTTTATCAACTGAGTATCGATACAATCGACGGTTTTTCAGAATGTGAAAAGTCGTATGTCCATGGACAACATCGAGGGTAGTCTCGATAGAATCGATCGACAACCTCTCGATACAATCGATAGGTTGGTCGATATGATCGACAATTGGCGCCCGATAAAAGTCAGCAGAACAAAAAAAAAAGGTTTTTTTTAAAAGGCAGTTCGGTTGTCTTCCCTGTCCGATCCTCTTGACCAATCATCCAAGGCCAAGTAGGACTAGCCAAATCTCTCCACAAACCAAGTAATACTCTTCCAACATCATCAAAATCTTCCTCTCTTGGTTTGTCGGTGTTTTTGTCGTTTTTCCCAATCTTTCAAAGCCTTTTTCTTCACATGAAAAAGGACAAAAACATGGCATCTGGTCCAGGCGAATCTTCAAGAGGTACTCGACAAAAGGTCCTTGCCTCAAGGGAGAGAGCAAGGATCCCGGACAGTGGGACCCCCACACGGCAAAGATCATGACGCGGTGGGTCCCAAACCGAAATCCCTGGACCGTCTCAACCAATGCCTCCTCCTCCTGCTGTCCAACGGCCACCAAAATATGCAAATAGGAAGTTGATCTTTGAGAGAAAAGTAGACGGAGTATTTAACACCCTATAAATTAGAACCCCTGTTTGCTGCAATTGGTTGGTTGCCCATCCTGGATTTTGGAGGACCATGCCAACTGGAAAGAACACGAAACTTCTTTACTGCATGCCATTCTCCAGTGGCTGATCCTCCTTCCTTCATGGTATCCATGGATGGTGATGATGTATTTATCACCCCTGCAACCATAGCACAGATTCTCGATCTACAAATGGCTCCTGAAGGCCTTTCAAACTGGGATCTTGACTTTCCAGATGTGCGCTCCAAAATAACAAAATACCTATGTCATAATCGAGATATCCCACGACATCAAGGGAATGCCCTGAAAGCTAGGTATATGGAGCCCCGGTTCAGAGTCATGCTTGGGATCTTCACCACTAATCTGTACCCAAGAAACACGAACCGATCGGATCTAACAAGTCTTATGGTGATGATAGTTTACTCTGTTGCAACCGGGATGAATATCTTCCTTCTAACCTTGATTGTAAATCAGTTCGTCAATGCCATACATACTTCCAGAGATTTGCATCTGCCATATCCCTGGATCATCAGTAAAATCTGTCAAAGCATTGGCTTTCCATCCACAGCTGATCCTATTTTCTCACTCAAAGTTTTCAACAAGAAAAATATTCAGAAAATGGATCTGAGATTTCATGAATACAAGGAGGAAACTGAGGAAGAAATTCAGGCAGAAGGGGAAGGAGGAGAAGGTGGTGATCTCATGGAAGGAGATGAAATGGCTGACGATGCGCCTCATGGACCAGATATTGCTCCGTCCACATCAACTGCTGGGTATGGTAAAAGGCTTAAACTGGACAGGATTAGGGCCATTCAGAAGGACATGCACTCAGTAAAGGAACGTATCACTGTTCTGGAAAGAATGGTTCAAGGAGTTCAGAGCACGGTCCAACAGTTGGTGGATCTACTGACGTGCCGACGGGATGACACGATGTCATCTCATTCTGCTCCTTGATGCCAGACTCATGCATGCTATCATGCACACCTTACTCTTATTTTTTCATATGAACATCAGTATCTTTTTGGATGTTCTATGCTCTCAGTGGTGTGTATGACAGTTTTTTTCTTTGGATGAATATGCCCACGGTTGGGCTAAAATACTGGTTTATGTTTGTGTGCCCTCCAATGGGCTTTATTTTTTTTTTTGGTTTAAATTGCTGTTGTCTGAGGCAGCATTAGATATCTCTGCCAATCTTGGGCAGCTTACTTTACATATGACTGAATCTAGATCTTTTATTCCTGCCATTTGAATCTCTGTCTCCTTGTTTTATTGAAGTTTTGGGGTTATGATCTGCATGTTTATCTTATGCCTTAAGTACTCTATTAACTCCATTATGTGCCTTCATTGATGTATGCTTTACAGTGTTCTCATTTATATACATCTATCTATCTGAGTTCTCTCATAAGCTTCAATCTTCAGTCAATATCACGTCTTATACCTTTGCCAATGACTGAAAAAAAGGGGGAGAACAATTTAAACACCCCGAGCGGAAATTGTATATCTGTTTTGCAGGTGTTAGGGGGAGCAACCGCAACAAGAAAGGGGGAGTTTTTGAAGTAAAGGGGAGAATTTATTGGGTGTGTACATGGGAGTTTATGTAACGCCCTGAAAATCGAGGGTTGGGTAGAAACCCAACTCTCAAGTTCCAGAATATCACTTATGCAACATAGATAATGATAAATACATGTTTTCTGTATAATGGCATTAAACAAGATTGAGACTAAGCCAAAACAACATATCATGCTACAGAGATAGTTAAATTAGCAAGCGGAAGAATGTGATAGATATATAAAATATATAAATGATTGTAAGTCTTCAGAGTGTGAACATGTTACCAGGTTAACTAAATACATGTATACTCCAAAATATAAATAAAAGAATATACATGAGTGCTCCAAAAATATAAAATGACAAGTATCATGGCATCTAATCAACCTCCTGTAATCCCGTCGATCAAAATATGGAGGAGAAGTCCTCCTCAACATCATACAAGTCCAGCTCCACTCCACAAGCAGTGCCCTCATCTGAAACTAATAAGGACTGATGGGTGTCTGGAACACCATTCCGTAACGTGAGAGTGAGTAGCTAACTCAGTGGAATCATAGAACAAAGATTAACATGATATCAAATCCATCATGCGATAATGATAAAGCAAATAAAACAAACATTCCTAAATACTGTGATTAATACATGGATGAAATGACATGATAAATGCCCTCACTGACATACTCCCTCATGCGGCACCATCTGCGTCCGTGACATGTTTTCTTCCCACAATGCTCCACATCTTCCAGGCACATGCAGTGCGACGTGGATATGATTACCGAGTTGTCATTAGTCCATTTCATACAGCAGGATTGGGAAACTAAGGTACCTTCCTTATATCAATCCCAACACAGATCCTGTCTAGGGTCGTCACTCCTAGTAATCTCATACGATGATATATTTCTAGGTCGCTACAAGGACTGTCAGGGCTGTTGCACGCACTGGTTGCACCGCTCCCCCATCACCTTATCAATACAGGCCTAGTTGTACTCTTGTTACTACGGAAGGGTCATCGCCTCACGTAGACTCAGAGTACACTCGAGGTCACTACAAAGGGCTGTCAGGGCTGTTGCTCGCACTCATTGCTCCACTTCCCCATCACTTTATCAATGTAGGCCGACAACAAGAATATAGTGTCCCATACCACCATAATCTGCTTAGAGTAGGGTGCTCACTGGTCACTACGGGGAGGTTTGTGGCCCCAGCGTAGGTCGATAGCTCGACCACGGTGTCCCATACCACCATGCCCGGCTCATGAGTGTTTATGGATCAAGGTACCATGGTTAACAGGGTTTCCAATGGTAAGTTCAGTACCCTAGGTTCAAGCAGTTATGACAAATACAAGGTGAACATACAATGGTCAATTGGGTTACTTGATGAGTCCGACAAGCACGAGCGCACGTTGAATCGACCGACATGAAGTGCACAAGCACTTCGTGTGGCCTAATCACTGCCGACAACTCTAGTACGACTCGGGTTCGTCATACACATCCTTTGTGACGAATAGAATCCAACCACGAATTCTAAACTGTTACCGACTGCCTGGACTAGAGTATAGCCCCAAGCACAAAGATGTGAATCAGCAATCATATGAGATAAATAAAATTGAAATAACAAGTAATCCAAGCATGTTAGCAACATATTATAAGATACAACATATGCATTTTAACCATACACAAGTATTTCATATAAATAAGGTAATCAATTCAAATAAATAAACATGAAGGAAATCATATACATCACCAAAAGAGTTGAGAATCCTATCTCAATGATTATTTATAACCTCATTTACTCAATACTTACTTATACAAACATTTATACAAACACTTAGACTACACAACTCCAACGTACTTGATGTATGTTGATTTCAACATATAATATAACAGATCCTTATATCAGGGAGATGTCTAATACACAACAATTATGTTCTTACATTCAAAACATATAGCAGGCATAAATCATATTGATTTAGGCATTTCAACAAACACGTAGTCTACACACATTAGTCTACATAGCATATGTCGACCAATATGTGCATTAGGGCGAATCTCTTCGCCAAACAGATCATACATCCATAACTAGTATAAATACATGGCAAATACCCATGGCAATGATATCAGCAAAATATGTACGTATATAGTATTTCCTACAAATACCTAAAATACCCTAAATCTCATATTCTTCGTACGTATACGGAATGAAAAACGGACAGCATGTTGTACATGTCAAATAGCATCCTCATCAGCAATCTACCATTAAATGGCATTGAAAGCTTTGAAAATAGGTAATCTAAGTGTCTAAAATCCACACCTTTCGCCATAGAAGTGTAACGAATCGAACAGGAAGTCTACGCTTCGTCAATGGCGATATGACAACCTAATTCACAAGATACATCAGCTACTTCGCTACTTGTATTGATAGAATCCCTAAAACAGGTTAAGGTTAGGGTTTTCTTACATAGAACGAAGCCGGAGTCGCCGAAAAAGCGATACAGAAGGGTGGATTTGACACGTGGAGCAGCAGGGAAGAATCCCAGGAGAAATCACCAGCTTCTCCCTCACTTCTCTCTCTTTTCTCTCTTCTCTCTCCTAAGGTTTTCTCCAAATTGGTATGGGTTAGAAAGCTAAGGGTTTAAGCCCATTTTATAAGCCCAAACATAACCAAAACAGACTCCAAGTCAAGGTATACTCGGGTTATAGCCAAATCGGGTCTTTTTCGATCCAAAGGAGCATTTTGGGAGGTCCCCTCGCCGAACGCGGTCGGACTTAAGCTCATGGACATTGGATCCTGCTCACACTAAGTTTTCAGTCCGGTAGAGTTCCCAGATCGCACGTGGTGGACCAGTTTCAGTTCAGCGGTCACGGAGACTCGATCGAGGATTCCAAGTACACTGACCTGGGTGAGAAATGTTCCCTGATCCGAGGGTGTATTTGGGTCAGATTCCGACGGCCTGAATGCTTATACTTAACCCGCAAGCAAAATGTGCCAGATTTATTTAAATGACATTTAATTTTTAATGAATTTCACTCTTTTTCACACTCCTTGCTCAAGGCTCAATGAAATAGCCTCAGAACATCAGTTGGGCTTGACTTTCGAAACGATTGTCAAGTCCAACAAGGCAGTCGTAATCGTCTAAGATTATCGCTATCGGACTTTCGACGCGCGGTCTAGATCCAATACAAAGTTTCAAAGGGTTCATGAGAACAAAGGGGTTTAGAGTTTGATCCTGGATTTCAGGGTAAGATAGCGTCAATGGTTCTACATGTTTTGGGTCTTACAGATCGTATTTAAAGCGATCAGTGCTAATTTCACAGCTAATCTAACGTAACGCTGGCTAATTCACGTTAAATTTTTAAAGAATTTCGTTCTAAACGATTTCTTGGCTTTAGAATTGGGTTCTGAGAGGTTACCAAGGTATTATGGTTGACCCATTGCCTAAGGACGTCTAATCCCAGGTTGGTAAAAATCCGGGGTGTTACAGTTTAGAATTTGTAAAATTGTGTTAATACATGTACACACAATTTAGGATGTATCTGTCTAGATATGTTCCTAGGGTGTTTTTGGGTATTTTGTCACGTAATTGACAAAGGGGGAGATTGAAAGTGCACCTACTACGTGCCCTGATTTGTCAATTACATTGTTTGTTGAGTCAGTCGGACAACAGTGCTTAACAGGAAGATCAAGTCAAGCGTCTGCTTCAACTGGATGTGTGGAAGCTCGCCATAGGTAAATCATAGCCTCACATCCCATGTCCCAAAACACCAGGTGATTAAAACCCTTAAAAAGAACTAGAACATCTTAGGATTTCTGTGTAAGGAAACTTTTAATCAAAAAAGGAAAATCTTTATAGATTTTCTTACACTCTCGATTATATCGATTACCCCTTCGATATAATCGACCAGCTCTGTCGATGTCCTCGGGATCTCAATCGATATAATCGAGTGAGGGCAAAAACCATCCAGCAATCAAACAATTATCTGGACGATTTATCGATATATCGACTTGATAGTTGATATCATCGATATTCAAATATCAATCATATCTGAAGCGAATCGATAATATCGACAGACTGCTTTCCGGCGCCCCTGTTTTTCTAAAAAAAACTAACATATGCTTCGATATATCGATGACTGTCCAATTCAATCTAAACTCAAATATCGATCATATCGGAAGTCAGTCGATCATATCGATTGTGGGTGCTTATTTTCACCAGCTGTAACATCCCAAAAATTGGGGTTCGAGCGTAAACTCCACTCTTGAGTTTCAGAACATCACTTATGCAACATTTTCAATGATGGATGAATGTCGATGGTAATAGTGCATAAAATATGAAGTGGATTGTAACGCCTCGAAAAAATCCGTACAGAGACTCGAGTACCATCTCGATCAAAAATCACTTAGGATTAATTCCTTTAGAAAATAAGCATAAGTTAACTAGCGCGACATTAGATTAGCTGTGCAATTGTCCCTGATCACTTTAAATACGTTCTGCAAGACCCAAAACTTGTAGAACCAATGACGCGACTATACCCTGAAACCTAGGATCAAACTCTAAACCCGTTTGCTCTCAGGAACCCTTTGAAAATTTATATTGGATTTAGACCGCGCGTCGAAAGTCCGATATCCACAATCTTAAACCGTTATGACCGCTTAGCTGGACTTGACAATCATTTCAAAATCCAAGCCCAACTGATGTTCTAAGGCTATTTCATTGAGCCGGAGCAGGGAGTGTGAGAAAGAGTGAAATTCATAAAAATTTAAATGGAATTTGATTAAATCTGGCACGTTTCGCTTGCGGGATCAGTATAAACATTCAGACCATCGGAATCTGATCCAAATACACCCTCGGGTCAGGAAACATTTCTCACTCTGGTCAGTGTACTTGGAATCCTCGATCGAGTCTCCATGACCGCTGAACTGAAACTGGACTGCCACGTGCGATCTGGGAACTCTACCGGTCTGAAAACTTGATGTGATCAACATCCGGTATCCATGAGCTTAAGTCCGACCGTGTTCAGCCAGGGGACCTCCCGAAACACTCTTTTGGATCGGAAAAGCCTCGATTTGGCTACAACCCAAGTATACCTTGGTCTGGAGTCTATTTAGGTGAGGTTTTAGCCTATATAAGGGCTTTAAACCCTCTGATTTCTCTCCCATCCGAATTTGCTATAAACCCTAGAAAGAGAGAGAGAGAGAGAGAGAGAGAGAGAGAGAGAGAGAAAGAGAGAGATTGTGAGTGAGTTGTGGGAGAGATTTCCTGCCACTTGCTACAGCTTCTGCCAGTGCTTAAGCACCGCATTCAAATCACTTTTTCGGTGATTCCAACTCACTTCTAGGTAAGAAAACCCTAACCTATAGCTGTTTTAAGGATTCTTGTGATACAAGTAGTGGAGTAGCTGATGTATCTTATGAATTAGGTCGCCATAACGTCGTTGATAAAGCGTAAACTTCCTGTTCGAATCGATACACGTCTAAGGCGAAAGGTGAGGATTTTAGACGCTTAGATTGACTGATTTCAAAGCTTTCAATGTCATTTAATAGTAGATTATCGACGAGAGCGCCATTTGACATGTAGAACATGCTGTCTGTTTTCCATTTTGTATACGTACAGAAAATATGAGAATTAGGGTATTTTAGGCATTTGTAGGAAGTACTGTTTACGTCCGTATTTTGCTGAAATGATTGCCATGGGTATTTGTCGTGTTAGGATATTAGAAATGCGTACATGATCTGTTTGGCGAAGAGATTCGCCCTAATGCATACTTTGGGTCGACATACGCTATGTAGACTAAAGTGTGTAGACTAAGTGTTTGTATAAATGTTTGTATTAGTATGTATTGAGTAAATGGTGTTGTGAATTAGTTTTGAGATTGAATTCTCAATTAACATGCTGATGTATATGATTTCCACGATGTTGGCTATATGAATTGATTTCATTATATATATGGAATGCATGTGTTGGTTGATTTTCTTAAGTTGTATGTTATAACATGTGTCAACATGCTTGTATTGTTTATATTCATTCCTGTTACTCTCATATGATCATTGATGTTGTTTACAAATGCTTGGGGCTATAACGTAGTCCAGGTAGTCGGTAATGGATTGAATTCGTGGTTAGCTTCTATTTGCCATAAAGGACGTGTCGATGAACGTGAGTCGTGCCTTGGGCAGGCGGCAGTGGTTAGGCCACACAAAGTGTTTTATGCACTTCATGTCGCTCAGCTTGAGATGCGCTCGCACTAGTCGAGCCCGTTAAGTAACCCGACTGGCCATTGTATGTTCACCTTGTATGAGTCATAACTGCTTGAACCTAGGGTACTGAACTTACCATTGAAAACTCTATTTACCATGGTACCTTGATCCATAAAGACTCATAAGCTGGGCATGGTGGTATGGGACACCGTGGTCAAGATGTCGGCCTACGCTGGGGCCACAAACCTCCCCGTATGACCAGTGAGCACATTTGACTCGTGAGCCGATTATGGTGGTATGGGACACTACATTCGAGCTGTCGGCCTACACTGATTAGTGATGAGCCCTTTGTAGTGACCTCGAGCATATTCTGAGTCTACAGGAGGCGACGACCCTTCCATAGCTACAAGAGTACATTAGGCTTGTATTGATAAGGTAATGGGGGAGCGGTGCAACGAGTGCGAGTAACAGCCCTGACAGCCCTTGCAGCGACCTATAAATATAACATCATATGAGATAACTAGGAGTGACGACCCTAGATAGGATCTGTGTTGGGATTGATATAAGGAAGGTACCTTAGTTTCCCAATACTACTGTATGAATGGACTAATAACAACTCGAAAATCATTATCTATATCGCACTGGATGTGCCTGGAAGATGTGGAGCACTGAGGAACACAAGCATGCCGTGAGCGTAAGATGGTGCCGCATGAGGGAGTATGTTGGTGAGGGCATTCATCATGTCATTTCATGCTTGCATTAACAACAGTATCTAGGAATGTTTGATTGCTTGCATTACTATTATCGCGTGATTGATTTGATAACATGTTAATCTTTGCTCTATGATTCCACTGAGTTGATCACTCACTCCCACCTTACGGGACGGTGTTTGCAACACCTACCAGACTCTGTCTTAAATGCAGGTTGTGAGGAGATTCAGGAGTTGGAGCCGAACTTCTACGAGGACCAGGACAAGTTCTCATGTATGCAGTTCGCTGACGGCTTCACATAGGTGGCGTGGATCTATGGGACTTGCTAGTTGGATAGCTATATGACATTTTGTTTTGGTTTGATTTATGTATATGTGACTCAGAGATGTATTCATACTTTGGAGACAGCTTGATATTATTTTATTTTCATACAGTGATATATATATCTTTCAGTCTTTCGCTTGCATTTTATCACTGGATCTAGAGTATGAATTGCAGTTTTGGTATAATCTTACTCATGTGAATGCTCTAACTCAAACAACATTGAATCATAATCATATTTATTACATAAGTGATGGTCTGGAACTCAGGAGTTGGGTTTCTACACGACTCCCAATTTTCAGGGTGTTACATGGATTAAGCCAAAACAACATATCATACTCCAGAGACAGTTAAATTAGCAAGCGGAAGAATGTGATAGATATATAAAATATATAAGTGATTGTAAGTCTCCAGAGTGTGAACATGTTACCAGAGTTAAACATATACATGTATACTTTAAAAATGATCAAAAAGAATATACATGAGTGTGAAAGTGAAAGGCAAAATACCAAGTGTATTGGCATCTAATCAGTAACCCTGTAATCCCGTCAATTAGAACCTGCATATAGGAGGGATCCTCCTCATCATCATCAAGTCTGGCTCTGCTTCGCAAGCATCGCCATCATCTAAAACTAAAATAGGGACTGGTGGGTGTCCGGAACACCGTCCCGTAACGTGGGAGTGAGTGATCAACTCAGTGGAATCATAGAGCAAAGGTTAACATGTTATCAAATCTATCACGTGATAATGGTAAAGCAAGCAATCAAACATTCCTAAACATTGTGATTAATGCTAGCATGAAATGACATGATGGATGCCCTCACCGACATACTCCCTCATGCGACACCATCTTACGTCCGCGGCATGCTTTCTTCCCTCAGTGCTCCACATCTTCCAGGCACATGCAGTGCGATATGAATATGATTACTGAGTTGTTATTAGTCTTTTTCATACAGCAGGATTGGAAAACTAGGGTGCCTCCCTTATATCAATACCTAAACAATGATCCATTCTAAGGTCATCGGTCCTAGCATATCCCATACGAAGTACGGATCTAGGTCGCTGCAAGGGCTGTCAGGGCTGTTGCACACACTCGTTGCACCGCTCTCCCATTACCTTATCAATACAGGCCTAGTTTATATCCTTAAGACTGCATCAGGACTCGTCGCCCCAATGCGGTGTCAGGATAAACTCAAGGTCACTACAAAGGGCTGTCAGGGTTGTTGTTCGCACTGGTTGCTCCACTCCCCTATCACCTTCTCAATGTAGGCCGACAGCAAGAATATAGTGTCCCATACCACCATAATCTGCTCAGAGTAGGGTGCTCACTGGTCACTACGGGGAGGTTTGTGGCCCCAGCGTAGGGCGACAGCTCAACCACGGTGTCCCATACCACCATGCCTGGCTCATGAGTCTTAGGGGATCGAGGTACCAAGGTTAGAGGGGCTTTCCAATGGTAAGTTCAGTACCCTAGGTTCAAGCAGTTATGATGAATACAAGGTGAACACACGATGGTCAGTCGGGTTACTTGATGAGTCCGACTAGCACGAGCACACGTTGAATCGACCGACATGAAGTGCACAAGCACTTCGTGTGGCCTAACGACTGCCGACGACTCTAGTACGACTCGGGTTCGTCATACACATCCTTCGTGACGAATAGAATCCAACCACGAATTCTAAACTGTTACCGACTTCCTGGACTAGATTATAGCCCCAAGCACATGTAATCTAAATCAATAATCATATGAGGGAGACAGAATTGAAATACAAGATATTCCAGCATGTTATTAGCATATTATAACATACATCATAAGTAGTTAACCGTATACGAGTACTTCACACATAAGGTAATCAATTGAAACACAACAAGCATTGAGGAATCATGTACATCATCAAATTAGTTGAGAATCCAGTCTCAACGCTAATCTACAGCATCATTTACTCAATACTTATTAATACGTACATTTATACAAACACCTAAACTAGTCAACTCCAGCGTACTTGACGTATGTTGATTTCGACATATGATATGACAGATCCTTACATCAAGGAGTTGTCTAATACACAACAATCATGTTCTTACATTCAAAACATATAGCAGGCATAAATCATCAACAAACACTTAGTCTACACACATTAGTCTACATGGCATATGTCGGCCAATACGTGCATTAGGGAGAATCTCTTTGCCAAACAGATCATACACGTATAACCAACATAGGTACACGAAAAATACTCATGGCAATCATATCGGAAAAATACGTACGTAGACAGTATTTCCTACAAATACCTAAAATACCCTAAATCTCATATTCTTCGTACGTATTCGAAATGAAAAACGGACAGCATGTTCTACATGTCAAACAACATCCTTATCAGTAATCTACCATTAAACGGCATTGAAAGCTTTGAGAAATGGTAACCAAAGCATCTAAAATTCACATCTTACGCCGTAGGAGCGTAATGAATCGAATAGAAACTTCTACGCTTCGTCAACGCCTGTATGACGACCTATAGCACAAGATCATCAGCTACGTCGCTACTTGTATCGAAGGAATCCCTAAATCAGGTTGAGGTTAGGGTTTACTTACCTAGAACGAAGTTGGAATCACCAGAATAGCGATGTAGGTGGATGGCTCTGGCATTTGGAGCAGCAGGGAAGAATCCTTGGAAGAATCACCAACTTCTCCCTCACTTTCTCTCTCTTTTCTCTCCTCTCTCCTAGGTTTTTTTTCAAATTCATATGGGTTAGAAGGCTAAGGGTTTAAGGCCCTTTTATAAGCCCAAACATAACCAAAACAGACTCCAAGTCAAGGTCTACTTGGGTTATAGCCAAATCGGGTCTTTCCCAGTCCAAAAGAGCGTTTCTGGAGGTCCCCTGACCAAATGTGGTCGGACTTAAGCTCATGGATATTGGATCCTGATCACATTAAGTTTTTAGTCCGGTAGTGTTCCTAGATCGCATGTGGCGGACCAGTTTCAGTTCAGCGGTCGTGGAGACTCGATCAGGGATTCCAAGTACACTGACCTGAGTGGGAAATGTTCTCTGATCCGAGGGTGTATTTGGGTCAGATTCCGACACTCAGAACGCTTAAAAAATGTCGCGCAAGTGACATGTGCCAGATTTATTTAAATTGAATTAATTTTTTAAATATTTTCCTTTTACTCACTCTCTTCACTTCAGACTCAGTAAAATGGTCTCAGGATATCGGTTGGGCTTGATTTTCGAAACGATTGTCAAGTCCAACCAAGCGGTCATAATGGTCTGAGATCGTAGATATCAGACCTTCGACGTGCAGTCTAGATCCAATACAAAGTTTCAAAGGGTTCTTGAGAGCAACTGGGTTTAGAGTTGGATCCTAGGTTTTAGAGAAACGTAGCGTCAATGATTCTATAGGTTTTGGGTCTTACAGATCGTATTTATAGTGGTTGGTGCTAATTTTACATGAAATCTAGTGTAGCGCTGGCTAATTCACGTTAAATTTCTAAAGAATTAGGTTTTAAATGATTTATTTGGCTTTGGAATTGGGTTCTGAGAGGTTAGCAGAGTGCTATGGTTGACCCATTGCTTAAGGACGTCTAACCCCAGGTTAGCAAAAATCTGGGGTGTTACAATCTACCCCCCTTAAAACATAATTTCATCCCCGAAATTGGCTAAGGGTAATGAGTCCCTAGAGAGACTTTAGTATTGACATCCTAAGGAAAGTTCAAATCCTACTTAATGACCTAACCTTACGTATAACCTAAACCAACTTCTTCGATCCTGAGCCAGTGAGGAAGAGGGCTAACCATGCTTCCGCTGCACTACTCTGATCCAACAGTTGTATTAGTTAATCCTAACTAAATTGGGCTCAATACGTTCTACCCTCCTTAAAACTTAGTTCTACTTTAAGGTTCAAGAATCTACTTCTCGATCCATATATCGGAATGAGGTGTAACTTAGGGCCTATCCTTGACATGAAATGGGAAATAACTTCTCACTACCTTGGTCTTCTTTTACCAATGATGCGTTTTATGGCATTGGTACCTATGGTTGTAGAAAGAAACCTAATCTTTATTGTGATTGAGTTCAGGGGAAGGTGTGAGCTTGCGGCAAGATGTTTAATCTCTATTGGCTATATGTCCTCAACATTTCTCAAAGGTAAAGCAATAACTTTTGGTTATAAATGGTCGGGCCAACACGGAAGAAAAGTAGTGTAGTGGGTCTGAGCCGGATACATAGACTTTCTGCCTAGACTCTGACAGAAAATTTATCGTATCAGTTATTAATCCTAGTCGATCCCGATCTTCTGCTTGATCAGAGCATTGGATTTATTGGTAACTACCAGGATTGAGAAGTCAATTCAAACCGTGAATACTTCGCTTATATATACAGTTCCTTTACTCTGCGTTCCCGAATGCAATAAGCCCTTGGGGAAGGCAATTTTAAGGGGCGTGCTGGTTTATTCTAAGTTCAATCTTAGGGATGTATAAGTTTTCCCTGAGAGTGAATGGTTCTAAGTTAAAACAACTTTCCTAAGGGTTATAACAGAAGTCTATAACTATTAAGGGGATCTATCGAAGGAATAAGGTTCTACTCCAACCAAATCTAACCTACTATTCCTTAGCATATACAGGCTTTACACTGCTTAATTCAACTAGTAGCCTAGTCTGTAACACTAGCTGTAATCCAACGTCTAGGCTCATACACTAAATGGTTTCATACCATTTCTACTACAGGGAATTGTTCTATTACTTAGGGTCAAGATTGTCTAAATGGAATTGAATTCCCTACATCGTCAGATCTTTCAAATCTAGGAGTATTAACTCTAAGTCTAAAACTCCAAGGGCATAGGTGGCCAGTGGTCTCAAATTGTGTTAACTGAGACCGCATTACTAATCCCATGTCAGGATTTGGGAGTGGCATGCTTGGTAGGAGGGTGGGGTGAGATAAAAAATTAATTCTGTAAGCTTAATCCCGGGATTTACTTTTAATCGTATACATTCCAAACATGGTAGTGGAAACCATAGGATGCACCCAATCTAGGGACAATACCTTACAGCAAATGAAACGGCATGCACTTCATTTAAAAAAATTTATCACAATACATGGAATAAAGTTCCACATGCATTATGAAAGGAACGACTGTGGCTATGCTAAACCTTAACCACTAAACAAAAACACATTTTCTACCTATGACATCACTAGACCCAACAGTAACAAAACACAGAAATCCTTAAAATGGTAATCAAACAATCTACAGGACAATGGCATAGATGCCTAATTCTACCAAAGGACTTCTACCATGGTCCCGACTTACCTTCCTTAACACTGTCTAGTTTAATATTGTCTGTTGCCCATTAGAGCTCTATCGGCCATGTATTCTCAATACTCCTCAAGCGAAGAAAGTGGAGAAAAAGGCTAAAATAACATCCATAAAGGCCATGGAAAATGGAGGAAAAGGGGAGAAATGGCTGACCTAGTGGGCTACCACGTATCTAGGTCCTATAGAGGAGTGAAACAGGCCCCAAAAGGCTGGGATTACAAAGGGAAAAGGGTGAGATGGGTTGGGTTTGAAGCTCACACGATTTTTAACCTCAAATGAAGGATGGGAGAGCTTTAACGGACGAGAATGGAGAGAGAGGGGAGAGTGTATGGCTGTGAACGATGGATTGGCGTCGGTTGTAGCAGAAAATGGAAATGGGAGTGATTTGAAACGGGATTTGAGAGGGAAGGCAGCAAAAACGTGAGAAAGGGAGAGCTTGGAAGGGGTTTTTGTGAAGGAGGTAGGGGATTGGAGGTGGTTTAAGGTGCGGCCCACCTACCAGGGGGTAACCTTTACCCCAAAACCTCATCGGCCCGACAGCCCGCCCGAGTGGGGCCCATTGTACGGCGAGGCCTCGCCGACCATCTTCACTTTCAGCGATGCCTCACCATTTGGACGGGGTCCCCCTACCCTAGGGGTCCCAAATGTATGTGGGTCCCACCCTGGATCATTGTATATTAGCGTGAGTAGGCCCACGACTCCGTTTCGACCTATTTCAGGTCATTTCGGGTGTCAACAGCTGCATATTCGTATTTAGAGACTTCTAACAGCTGGGATTGGGTCCAAAGAGGTCTAGACCTGTCCAAACATGAACTAAAAGTGGTTCGAGGTCGTTTCATACGACCACGGATGCACACGGACTAGATCAAAACGATCGATTTGAGTGAACTTTTCCAATTGGCAAGACTAGGACCCTATGAGTGTTTCTATGTTTTTCTCGCACCCACCTAAGTAAAAGCTCGACAGCGTACGTCGCGTGTCCATAACCCAAGTCCGGTTTAATCTAAATCATTCTCTGATACCATCTGTAACATTCCAAAAATCGGTGGTCGAGCATAAACTCCACTCCCGAGTTCCAGAACATCACTTATGCAACATTTTCAATGATGGATAAATGTCGGCGGTAATAGTACATAAAACATAAAGTGGATTAAGAAAAAATAGCATATCATACTCCAGAGACAGTTAAATTAGCAAGCAGAAGAATGTGATATATATATATATATATATATATATATATATATATATATATATATATATATATATATATATATATATATATATATATAATATATAAGTGATTGTAAGTCTCCAGAGTGTGAACATGTTACCAAGTTAAACATCTACATGTATACTCCAAAAATGATCAAAAAGAATATACATGAGTGCAAAAATAAAAGGCAAAATACTAAGTGTATTGGCATCTAATCAGTAACCCTGTAATCCCGTCAATCAGAACCTGCATATAGGAGGGATCCTCCTCATCATCATCAAGTCCGGCTCTGCTTCGCAAGCATCGCCATCGTCTGAAACTAAAATAGGGACTGGTGGGTGTCCAAAACACCGTCCCGTAACGTGGGAGTGAGTGATCAACTCAGTAGAATCATAGAGCAAAGGTTAACATGTTATCAAATCCATTACGTGATAATGGTAAAGCAAGCAATCAAACATTCCTAAACACTGTGATTAATGCAAGCATGAAATGACATGATGGATGCCCTCACCGACATACTCCCTCATGCGACACCATCTTACGTCCGTGACATGCTTTCTTCCCTCAGTGCTCCACATCTTTCAGGCACATGCAGTGCGATGTGAATATGATTATCGAGTTGTTATTAGTCCTTTTCATACAGCAGGATTGAAAAACTAGGGTACCTCCCTTATATCAATACCCAAACAATGATCTATTCTAGGGTCATCAGTCCTAGCATATCCCATATGAAGTACGGATCTAGGTCACTGCAAGGGCGTCCAGGGCTGTTGCACGCACTCGTTGCACCGCTCCCCCATCACCTTATCAATACGGGCCTAGTTTATATCCTTAAGACTGCATCAGGACTCGTCGCTCCCATGTGGTATCAGGATAAACTCAAGGTCACTACAAAGGGCTGCCAGGGTTGTTGTTCGCACTCGTTGCTCCACTCCCCCATCACCTTATCAATGTAAGCCGACAGCAAGAATATAGTGTCCCATACCACCATAATCTGCTCAGAGTAGGGTGCTCACTGGTCACTACGGGGAGGTTTGTGGCCCCAGCGTAGGCCGACAGCTCGACCACGGTATCCCATACCACCATGCCCGGCTCATGAGTCTTAGGGGATCGAGGTACCAAGGTTAGAGGGGCTTTTCATTGGTATGTTCAGTACCCTAGGTTCAAGCAGTTATGACAAATATAAGGTGAACATACAATGGTCAGTCGAATTACTTGATGAGTTCGACTAGCACGAGCGCACGTTGAATCGACCGAAATGAAGTGCACAAGCACTTCGTGTGGCCTAACCACTGCCGACGACTCTAGTATGACTCGGGTTCGTCATACACATCCTTCGTGGCGAATAGAATCCAACCACGAATTCTAAACTGTTACCGACTGCCTGGACTAGATTATAGCCCCAAGCACATGTAATCTAAATCAATAATCATATGAGGGAGACAAAATTGAAATATAAGATATTCCAGGATGTTATCAGCATATTATAACATACATCATAAGCAGTTAACCATATACGAGTACTTCACACATAAGGTAATCAATTGAAACACAACAAGCATGGAGGAATCATGTACATCATCAAATTAGTTGAGAATCCAGTCTCAACGCTAATCTACAGCATCATTTACTCAATACTTACTAATACGTACATTTATACAAACACCTATACTACTCAACTCCAACGTACTTGACGTATGTTGATTTCAACATATGATATGACAGATCCTTATATCAAGGAGTTGTCTAATACACAACAATCATGTTCTTACATTCAAAATATATAGCAGGCATAAATCATCTTGATTTAGGCCTTTCAACAAACACTTAGTCTACACACATTAGTCTACATAGCATATGTCGGCCAATACGTGCATTAGGGCGAATCTCTTCGCCAAACAGATCATACACGTATAACCAACATAGATACACGACAAATACTCATGGCAATCATATCGGCAAAATACGTACGTATACAGTATTTCCTACAAATACCTAAAATACCCTAAATCTCATATTCTTCGTACGTATTCGAAATGAAAAACGGACAGCATGTTCTACATGTTAAACAGCATCCTTATCAGCAATTTACCATTAAACGGCATTGAAAGCTTTGAGAAATGGTAACCAAAGCGTCTAAAATCCACACCTTACACCGTAGGAGCGTAATGAATCGAATAGAAACTTCTACGCTTCGTCAACACCTGTATGACGACCTATAGCACAAGATACATCAGCTACGTCGCTACTTGTATCAAAGGAATCCCTAAATCAGGTTGAGGTTAGGGTTTACTTATCTAGAATGAAGTTGGAATTGCCAGAATAGCGATGTAGGTGGATGGCTTTGGCATTTGGAGCAGCAGGGAAGAATCCTTGGAAGAATCACCAACTTCTCCCTCACTTTCTCTCTCTTTTCTCTCCTCTCTCCTAAGTTTTTTTCCAAATTCGTATGGGTTAGAAGGCTAAGGGTTTAAGGCCCTTTTATAAGCCCAAACATAACCAAAACAGACTCCAAGTCAAGGTCTACTTGGGTTATAGCCAAATCGGGTCTTTTCCAGTCCAAAAGAGCGTTTCTGGAGGTCCCCTGACCAAATGTGGTCGGACTTAAGCTCATGGATATTGGATCCTGATCACATTAAGTTTTCAGTCCGGTAGTGTTCCTAGATCGCATGTGGCGGACCAGTTTTGGTTCAGCAGTCATGGAGACTCGATCAGGGATTCCAAGTACACTGACCTGAGTGGAAAATGTTCCCTGATCCGAGGGTGTATTTGGGTCAGATTCCAACACTCAGAACGCTTAAAAAATGTCACGCAAGCGACATGTGCCAGATTTATTTAAATTGAATTAATTTTCTAAATATTTTTCTTTTCTCACTCTCTTCACTCCAGACTCAGTAAAATGGTCTCAGGATATCGGTTGGGCTTGATTTTCGAAACGATTGTCAAGTCCAACAAACCGGTCATAATGGTCTGAGATTGTAGATATCGGACCTTCGACGTGCGGTCTAGATCCAATACAAAGTTTCAAAGGGTTCATGAGAGCAACTGGGTTTAAAGTTGGATCCTAGGTTTTAGGGTAACGTAGCGTCAATGATTCTATTGGTTTTGGGTCTTACAGATCGTATTTAAAGTGGTTGGTGCTAATTTTACAGGAAATCTAGTGTAGCGCTGGCTAATTCACGTTAAATTTCTAAAGAATTAGGTTCTAAATGATTTATTTGGCTTTGGAATTGGGTTCTAAGAGGTTAGCAGAGTGCTATGGTTGACCCATTGCCTAAGGACGTCTAACCCCAAGTTGGTAAAAATTCGGAGTGTTACACCAGCACGAATTTTAGGTTATTTTTTATGTTGATCGGGGTGCCTGTCGTTAAATCGATATTCATATATCGATCATATCGAGACCTCGTCGATTAGAATGAGTCCGGACATAAATCGTCCAGCAGCTTGAAGGTAAATCTATACGATTTATCGATCCCATCGACATGGTCTTCGATATGATCGATGTACAAATTCTGATGACATCGACCGTCCCTCAATCATATCTGTTAAACCTGAAATTCTTCAAGGTTTCTCTCTTGATTTCATCTGTAGATAGATCGATCCATCGCTCGATGGAATCGGAGTTCGAAATCCGATAACATCGATGTGTGTCTCGATCCCATTGACCAGTAGGCGGCAGGTTTTCAAAAGTGAAATGACAATTGAGTTTGTATCATCAAGAGGTCTGCCGATACAATCGAGAGTATACGCTCGATCATATCAACGACTGCTCGATGATATCGAACTCTGTCATAAATATGACTGTTTATATCCGTTGGAACCTTTTGCCTATATATAGAGAGATTAGTCTTTATTGCTGGTAGAGAAAGAAGAGAGTGCTTTTGAGAGTTCTAACCTTCCTATCATTTACTTAAGCCCTTTCTCTCAGGAAGTTCATCCTCCAATCCACCCTCATCATTGATATCTCATAGAGTGGATTGGAGAATGAACTTCCGCATTCAAGGATCCTCCAGCTACAACCTTAATCATTAAGCTGGGATGCCTTGAATGCATAGATGATTGGAACCACTCTATCTTCCTAATTGAAAAATTTTTTGAGAGTGGTATTCCATCATAACCTTGACCCAACCTAAAGCCTAGTATAGATACATCTTTGTGTTGTGGTTCAAGGGAGCTAAAGACCCTTAAACATCAAGGAGGAGATCTTCAACATTGCGTTGAATGGAACTCATCAACTTATTTGTAAGTATCTAGAGTCTAGAGGACACTTGTGATCATTCCTTTCTACGATTGGGTTTTAAGTGTTGCTCACCATTTGAAGTCCTCGAAGGAGGCCTCTGACGGGAGTGTACATGCGGGGTGTGTTGTGTGGACCCTTGCTCTGTGGAGAGCATAAACATCTGGTTAGGAGTACGCCAGCAAAACTCCAGGATTAGAGGTGAACCGACTAGAAACCTCTGGGTGCGTTGTGTGGACCCTTGCTCCGTGGAGAGCATAAACATCTGGTTTGGAGTACGCCAGTAAAACTCCAGGGTTTGAGGTGAACCGAGTGAAAACCTCTGTAAAGGTTGAAGGTGAACTTGATTTAAAACCTTAAGTTTGAGGTGAACCATGGGAAACCTCCTTAGTGAAATCCGGTCACTCAAGGGTTGAGTGTGGAAGCCGGGAGTGGAGTAGACAAGTAGTCGAACCACTATAAAATGACTGTGTTTAAGATTGATATTGTCTTTCATTTATGTGATTGCCTTACATGTCTTTACATATGATTATCTGAAATCACATCTTATGCATTCACAATCATATCCATCACAATCTGATTCATAAATTTGGTTATCTCACAAGTAGTTGTGATTGGATCCTCTATCAGGCTTGGAAGCCAGTAGAGTTAATTTTTGAGTAATCCTAATCTGTACTCTTTGATAGGATTAGTGTGATAGGATTAGTGTGATAGGATTGAAAAACAATTTATAAATCTTTAAAAAGTCCTATTCACCCCCCCTCTAGGACATATTAACATATTCCTACTTCAACTTAAGCGGTCTACATCACTTTTTCAATGTATAATATATATATATATATATATATATATATATATATATATCTTATTTTTTCAGATTGTTTAACAAAAGCCTGTTCAATTGTGAGAGACTATTCCTCAACTTTAGAAGTCTTGGGTTGGTTCTCCATTCCCATAGGGGCGAGGATAATCTTTTTACCATCTTTAATAAATATAAATAGGTTATCCAGATCCCTATGTGTAGCATCAATATTATTTTACCACATTTGACCAAGTAACATGTGGCCAGCTTCCATGTTGACCATGTCACATATTACTTCATCCTTATAATATTTACCAATGGAAAAGGATATTCAACATTGTTCAGTTACCTCTATTTTGTTGACCTCCTTGATCCATCCAATCGTGTATGGAGATGGGTGTCTTTCTTCTTTCTGTTGTAGCTTTTTCACCATTATTTTCAACAAAAAATTCTCATCACTCTTGACATCGATGATCACATTGTAAACTTTTTGGTATATAGTGTACCTTGTTTGAAATATGTTGTGCCTAAAAGTGCCCTGGTTTGTCAATTAGCATGAGAGTTGAGTCTGTAAGACATGTGAGCCCCATATGAAGATTGATCAAACTATCGCCTCATCTGGTTGTGTGTTCCAAGCTCGTCATAGGTAAATTAGCCTCACATCCCATGACCCAAAACACCCAGGTACATAAATCCTTAAAAAGGTTAGAACAACATAGGAACATAAGTATGAGAACTGATTTTGCAAAAAAGGAGATTCTCTAAGTTTTCAGCTTTCTTCAATGTATCGAGCTTACATCGATGACATCGAACACTTATTTTCGATGACCTCGATACAGACTCGATGACATTGAATTAAGGTCTTTTATATCCAACAACCATCATGATATTTGGACAATATTCTCGATGAATTGACTAAGCTTCGATGTCATCGAAATTCAAATTTCGATGACATCGAGCAAGGTCGATGTCATCGAATATAGGTCAGTTTGTGTCCAGCAAGCTTCGAAGGTAAATCAAGAATTTCATCAATGACTCGAAACGAGCCTAGTTGACATCAGAATTCAAACTCTGATGACATCGAGGGAGCTTCGATTTCATCAAATTTAGACAATGACTATCTAGCAAACTGACAAGGAAAATCTTCTGAAAAGATCGATGTATTGAACTAGGTGTCAATGACATCATTATTTGAAATTCAATGACATCAAAGTAGGCTCGAGGACATCGAAGCTAGGCTGTTCATGTCCAGCAAGCTACTTTGTATTTATTGTCGAGTAATCAAACCTTGTGTAGGGCATAAAACCTAGGTTCCTTATGTGGATGATTTACTCTTGTGTAGGGCATAAAACCTAGGTTCCTTATGTTATGCCCTAGGGTCCTTATGTGGATCATTTGCTCTTGTGTAGGGCATAAAACCTAGGTTCCTTATGTGGATCATTTGCTCTTGTGTAGGGCATAAAACCTATGTTCCTTATGTGGATCATTGTAGGGCATAAAACCTAGGTTCCTTGTAAGGCATAAAACTTAGGTTCCTTGTAGGGCATAAAACCTTGTGTAGGGCATAAAACCTAGGTTCCTTATGTGGATCATAAAACCTAGGTTCCTTGTAGGGCATAAAACCTAGGTTCCTTGCGTAGGGCATAAAACCTAGGTTCCTTGTGTAGGGCATAAAACCTAGGTTCCTTATGTAGGGCATAAAACCTAAGTTCCTTGTGTAGGGCATAAAACCTTGTGTAGGCATAAAACCTAGGTTCCTTGTGTAGGGCATAAAACTTAGGGTTTTATGGCATAAAACCTAGGTTCCTTGTGTAGGGCATAAAACCTAGGTTCCTTGTGTAGGGCATAAAACCTTGTGTAGGGCATAAAACCTAAGTTCCTTGTGTAGGGCATAAAACCTAGGTTCCTTTTGTAGGGCATAAAACCTAAGGCATAAAACATAGGTTCCTTGTGTAGGGCATAAAACCTAGGTTCCTTGTAGGGCATAAAACTTAAGTTCCTTATGTGGATCATTTGCTCTTGTGTAGGGCATAAAACCTAGGTTCCTTGTAGGATATAAAACCTTGTGTAGGGCATAAAACCTAGGTTCCTTATGTGGATCAATTGCTCTTGTGTAGGGCATAAAACCTAGGTTCCTTTTGTGGATCATTTGATCTTGTGTATGGCATAAAACCTAGGTTCCTTGTGTGGATCCTTTTATCTTGTGTAAGGCATAAAACTTAGGTACTTCATGTTGACCTTTGCCCTTGTGTAGGATTTAAACTTGTGTCTTGTCTAGGCATGTCTTAGGCACCTTGTGTAGGTCCTAGAGTCAACCTTGTGTAGGTTGTAACAGTTTAAGGTGAACCAAATTTAAACCTCTGTTAGTGAAGTCCAGTAACTCATGGGATGATTGCGTCTGCTGGGAGTGGAGTAGGCACATAGCCGAACTACTATAAATGACTATGTTTAGGATTGATTCTTGCTCGATCTTTTATTATGTTTATCTTTTATATGCAAGATTGTTAATATGAATGATTTGATTTGAATCACATCTCACACACATTCACTCTTATGATCCATCTTAGACTAATTGGTTTATCATGTTAAATATTGAATAGTCTTATGATTGGATCCTTTACTTGGTTTGGAAGCCATTAGAGTTAAATTGGTGATATCTTGATAGTTGCATATTAAATTAAGATTAAGGTATTTAAAATAAGGCACAAAAATTTTTTAAGTCCTATTCACCCCCCCCTCTAAGACACCTTGAGATATTTTCACTTCAACTAAAGCGATCCTCACCACAATTTCAATTGGTATCAGAGAAGGTCTCTCTTAAAGGCTTAAACGTCTAGAGAGTGATCGTGACTGAAGTTGGGAATCATGATAAAAAAAAATGTAGGACTAGAGGAAGTAGATGATATCACTACAAATGACCAAAATCAACTATATTTTGAATATCACAATTTACTAAGCCTTATTAAGAATAAAAATAGTCATAACAAATGTCTAGTAATCCATACTGCTCTTAAGGCCGGTAATAGCTCCAAATGATATCTTGACAGCGGGTGCTCCAGACACATGACTAGTGACCAACTCACTTCTGTGACTACTCAGAACTTGATGGTGGGTCGGTCACGTTTGGAGATGGGAGCTCCACCAAAATAATTGGACAAGGAGCAATAGTTGGACCAGTTCTCCCCAAAATTAAAAATGTTCTTTGTGTGGAAGGTCTAAAACATACTCTTCTTAGTATCTCACAAATCTATGACAAAGAACACTTGGTCACCTTCTCAAAAGATGTATGTAGAATCTTAGATCATACAGAAAAATCTATCATGAAAGGTCTACACAAAGTGACAACTGCTACGTCATTGAAAGTAGTAATGAGAATGTACTGTCCACAAAATGTCATATGGCTATGAAAAGTGAGTCCAAACTATGGCACCAAAGGCTGGGACATGTTCACCATTGAAACTTAGCCAAGTTAAGTTCATGGAATTTGGTAAGAGGTCTTCCCAAGATTAAAAAAGAAGAAAAGATTGTATGTGGTGACTGTCTAAAGGGTAAACAGATAAAAGTCGAATACAAAAAGATAATCACCATAGTAACATCAAAGCCATTAGAATTGTTACACATGGACCTAGTGTGTCCCACCAAAGTTGAAAGCCATGGCAAAAAAAGATACTTTTTGGCGATGGTGAATGACTACTCCAGATTTACTTGGGTTGCCTTTCTTCAAAAAAAATCTGATGATTTTGATGAATTTGTAATTATAGCAAAGTGTCTTCAAAATGAGAAAGGATACTACATAAATCGTATCAGGAGTGATCATGGTAGTGAATTTGAAAATGAGCGATTTCAAAGATATTGTGATGAGAAAAGAATTTGCCATGAATTCTCGGCCCCAAAAACTCCACAGCAAAATGGAGTTGTTGAAAGAAATAATTGAGTTCTGCAGGAAATGGGCTCAGTTATGCTAAATGGAAAGGATATGGCCAAAATTTTCTAGGCTGAAGCAGTAAATACCGCATGCTACATAATAAATAGAGTATATCCAAGAGCAGGTTTAAACAAAACACCATATGAGCTATAGTATGGAAAATAACCTAGTGTAAAATACTTCTGTGTCTTTGGCAGTAAATGTTATATTCTAAAGGATAGAGACCAGCTAGGAAAGTTTGAGTCTGAAAGTGACGAAGACATCTTTCTAGGGTATGCCTTGAATACTTGTGCTTATAAAGTATACAATCTAAGAACCCTCATCATTCAAGAATCTGTTGATGTGGTGGTTGATGACCAACCCCATGAAGAAGAAAGTTCCCTGAATGAATTAGAAGATGATGTCGATTCATGTATTCTAGGTAAATCAGATAACAAAACTCCCACATCTAATGAACCTCAACCGTCGTCTAATATACCCAACATTAAGGATCACCCTCTAAATCAAATCATTGGAGATCCTAATGATGCTGTAAGAACTCGATGTCTGATTGAAAGCATCTATAATCACTTTTGCTTCACCTCAAAGATTAAGCCCAAGAACATTGTGGAAGCTCTTCAAGATGAATATTGGTCGAATAATTTAGGTGGAAATTAGTTAAGTACTAAACTAAATAATCGGTGGATTAAGCTCAGGCCACCATTTTCACAAATGAGAAGGCATAAAATTTTTAATACCACTAACTCAACGTCACTTAAAGACCTAGGAGAAATCCCAAGAGCCTGTCGCTCTCGAAAGTATATTGAAACTCTATATCGGACCTATACCGCACATCGAGGGTTCGATGACCATGAAACTATAGGACTATGTCTGTCCTATTAGGCTTGGCAACCGTTGCGGGAATCAAGCCCAGATAATGTCCAGAAACGTACAACATGAGCCATAAGTAAAGTGTGTGAGAAACGCGAATACCTTTAGAAAATGAACTAAAACTTAAGTGAATTGGGTCATTCACTCTTACGTGAAATTAAGAATTTCAGACCGCCAGTTTCTGACCAAACTTCACCCATGGGGAAAGAAAATTTCACTATACATATCCGTATAACTGTGGCCCCGATTGAGTAAGTATGACCATTGATCTGACATAGGTTCTCCATGGTCGATCAGCTTATCCAATCGCACCGAAATCATGTCCTGGCATAGATCTATTGTCATAGAGTATGTCCTATGATGTAGGTGAGTAGTGGGCCTCCTTATGAGCCCTGTTTGTCAAAAACAGCTGCCCAAAGGGTATAACCTATGTATATAGTGGCCCTGGGGCCATTTGCATCACTTTTGGGCTTATAAATAGCCCTTATTTCACTCCACCTCTCTCCTATACGAATTTCATCAAACCTTAAGGAAGAGAGGAGAGAAAAGAAGAGAAAAGAGGAAAGAGAAAATGGAGATCTTGGGTGATCGTTGCAGGAATCCTCTTTCACGATTCCACGCACCAAATCAGCTCCCTGTCGCATTATCGAATCTCTTTTGGTTATGATTTTAGGTAAGAAAACCTAACCCTAATGTCGTTGTAGAAATCCAGGTTAATTTTTCGTCAAACTAGCTAACCTATTTCGTCATTTAGGTGCTCGACGTTCTGTTTTCAGAAATGTATAGTTTGGACCGAGTCCGAATCGAGCATCTCGACGACAGGTGCGGACTATAAATGCTTAGGTTATTGTTATCAATGATTTCAATGTCAGCTAATGATTTATGTCTAACTTGATTGCTACAATATTGTCTTAGATACGCTAATTTCGGTATAATATACATATATGAACCGTATTGAACAAAAGATGCATCCCATGTATTTTTTGAAATGTTTGAATGAACATTTAAACGTGATCTATGCTTTCCATGACCACTGATCTAAGATTCATCATTATCATATGCATGTTGACCTCTCTGTATAAGGAATTGATAAAATATATGGTGTAACTAACCTATTCTATATGTTTGGTGAATTATAGTCTTAAGTGTTTGATAAATTGTTTGAATGAGAAATTGTTGATGTTTTGTATTTATTACGAGTATTAAATTAGGATTCTTTATTACCTTATGCATATATATAGTTTCTTTCATGTAATCATATTTATCTCTATGCAATTCATTGATAAAACGCAAGTGTTTGGTGACATAATCAATGTGTTTGATGAAATGCTCAAATGAGGAATTCACTTGGATGGTTTGTTAAATGCTGAAGTGATTATTAATGTGTTTATGTGCTACATCTGAGTAAGACTAGGACTACAACGTAGCCCAGGCAATCGGTAACAGTCCCTGTTCCGGCGGCCGAATTAGTCTCATCACATCGGGTAAACTCAACGAATTCAGGTCACACGACGATTGTCGACAGTGGTTAGGTCACGAGGGGTGCTTATGCGCTCCATGTCGATTAATTCAGCATATGCCCATACCAATCGAACCTGCCTAACAAATTGATTGGTCTATTGTGTGTTTACATGTATGGACACTACTACTTGAATCTAAGGTACCCCTCATCAATGTAAAGCCCACTTTAACCATGGTACCACGATCCACTAAGACTCATGAGTCGGGCAGGGCAGTATGGGACACTGTGTTCGAGCTGTCAACCTACGATGGGGTGACAAGCCTCTTCGTAGTGACTAGTGAGCAACTCAGACTTGTGATTCAGGCATGGTGGTATGGGACACTGTGTTCATGCTATAGGCCTACGTTGAGGTGACAAGCCTCCCCATAGTGACCGCAAGTATAAACTCTTGAACTTGCCTATCGACTGCTTTTCATTAGGAATGATGATCCTATAACTTGCCTATCGTATGTGCTTAACTAGGAGTGACAAAGCTAGATGGATCCTTCGGTTTGGGTCAATGATATAAAGGGAGGTACCCTAGCTTTCCAAATATGTTATATGAATAAGCTTAATTAAATTACTTGGCTAACATGATCATGCATCCCACTGCATTAGTTAGGTTGTGCTTTAAAGGCGATGAAGTTGCACCAGAGGTAGTGACGTCATATGCGAAATAGGTTATCAAAGTCACTTGTGAGGGAGCTTTGATGCGAGGGCATACATCATTACTTGCACTTCATTCTTGCATTAAAAAGAGTAGTTAGAAAGTGATTATTATATTACTTTATCATTACTGCTTGATTAACTTAATAACATGTTAACTTTTGCCTTATAGTACCACTGAGTTGGACACTCATTCCCACTCTGGGATGGTGTTTTAAAACACCAATTAGACTTTAATTTAGATGTAGGTGCTGATGAAGTTTATGCGATGGAGCAGGACTTTATGGATGAGGAGTTCTCCTACTTTCAGCTCTCAGGCAGGTCTATGTAGACCTTGTACTGATGCGTAGGGACTACTAGGATATTTGGCTTAGCTGGACTCATCTACTTTTCTGAATTTTGTTTATTTTGAAACAGTACATGTATATATTGAGCCCAGTTACATACTCATACTCTGGAGGTTGTGAAACACTTACATGCTTAAATATATATGCTTCAAACTTTCGCTTGCTTAATTTAAGTATATCCGGAGTATGATATGTTGTTTTAGTATAATTTCACTCATGTTTAACTCATTAATATGGGCGAAATCTGAACATCATTATCCATATTGCATAAGTGATGTGCCGGATCTCGAGAGTAGAGCTTTGCTCGACCCTCGAAATTCAGGGCGTTACATGTCTATTGCATGTGTGTTAAAATTCAAACTGTTTTAAATGGATGTCAAAAGTGCATTTCTCAATGGGGTACTTGATGAAGAAGTTTACATCGAATAACCTAAGGGATTTTCAGACCCCAAGTATCCTCAATATGTCTTTCGGTTGAGTAAAACACTTTATAGCCTCAAACAAGCACCACATGCTTGGTATGAATGTTTAACGCAATTTCTTTTGGACCATAAATTCTATAGAGGTAGTGTAGATAAAACACTATTCACACAAAAGACAGAATTCATTGCTCATTACCTAGATCTATGTGGATGAAAAAATTTGGTTCTAAATGTGAAGATACTGCTCATAGCTTCACTGATCTCATGAAATTTGAATTTGAAATGAGTATGGTCAGTGAGTGGAACTTATTTTTAGGACTACAAGTGAAGCAATTGCACAATGGGATTTTTGTGTGTCAGACCAAGTATGCAAAGCATTTAGTAAAAATATTTGGACTTGAATCTAGTCGTACATATCATACTCCTATGAGCACCACACTCAAACTCTCCAAAGATATAAATGGCAAGAGTGTGGATCAACACCTGTACCGAAGTATGATAGGAAGCCTACTATATCTCACAGTAAGTCGTCCAGATAGATCACTTAGCGTAGGAGCATGTGCACAATATCAGGCTGATTCTAAGGAATCACACCTAACAGCAGTTAAAAGAATCATCAAATGTAGCTAGAACAACCACTTTCGGACTATGGTATCCATTTGAAATCTACCATCATTGCCGGATATTCAGAGGCCGATTAGACTGAAATTTTAGACAATCACAAATCAACTAGTGGTGGCTGTTTCTATATCAAAAATTGTTTGGTATCTTGGCAGAGCAAGAAATAAAATTTGATATCATGTCCACTACCAATGCCAAATACATCGCTACAAGTACTTGCTGAGCTCAACTCCTCTGAATGAAACAAATACTGTTAGATTATGGGATTGAGCAACCCACGATGACTCTCTTTTATGACAACACTAGGGCCATCAACATTTCAAAAAATCCTATTTAACATTCAAGGACTAAGCATATTGACATTCAACATCATTTTATCGACAAGATCATTGTGTTGGACTACGTGTCTCTAGAAAAATAACTGGTTGATATCCTAATAAAGCCCCTTTATACAAATACGTTTAGTGATCTTCAGAAATCAATTGGATTATGAAAATTAATAAGAAACTCAATAAAAATGAACTAAATAGGCACATTTAAGGACTAAGGTTCTCAAAAAAAATAATTCGAGTTAATAGTACATATATAATGTAAGATCCGTATCCTAGTCTATACCGTTCCGTATGCTTCCGTGGTCCTCCCGATCGAATTTTGGTGACCCACGATCTGTTATCGGTATTTGCACGCAACACTGAGTCATATCCCATATTTCAAAGTTGGCTTGACGTGATACTTGTACTCGTGCAACCACGCCGTCGTCGTGGTTTCGATCCTCGTCTCGCACGCCGAGGCAATACCCAAGCCAAGAGATGTGGGCCCGCGTTCAATTTGAGAAAACAACATGCATTTGTAAACACAAGAGAATCTCTACAACATGTCCCATCAATCACTCATCCCTAAGTACAACCACCCCTCCCCTAAAGTCAACTCTCTCTCTTACAACCCATACATGTCAAGTACACATCCATCACCCATCTCTCACCCATCCCTCTCTCTTATAACCTCTCTGTCTCTCTCATCTCTCTCTCTCTCTCCCATTCTCCCAAGCAAGAGAGAGTAATCATCCATGGCTTCCATGAGAGAAGCCATATGTGGCCCACCTTCCTACCACCCAATCCCACCATCCAAAGTCCATCTCAACAGTTGAAATTCCTCCATTGGAGCTCTAGCATGCATTAGCAGAAGAAGGAAGAAGAGATCTTGAGGTGGGTGATCTTGGATCTACATCTTTGTCATTTTTTTCTATTTTAGTTTTGTGATTTAAGGGCCCCCATGTAATGGGACCCACCTTGATGTATGCTTTGTATTAAAGAGGGACCCATAGTGGCGGGGCCCCTTCGTCATCACAATCTCTCTATTTCTCTCTTTCCTTCTCCTTCTCTTTCCCTATGAATAATGGCCCACCTTAATAAGTGTATCATCCATCACCGTCCGTCCATTGGACAGGACCCACCTGATGTGTGGATGGATAAAACACAAACATCAGCTTCCTCCAAAGCTTGTGGGTCCACAGAGTGGACCCACCTCAGATGTATGTATTTTGTATATGTGGGGCCCACCTTGTATCCTACCATCCAACCATTTAAGAATGGTGGACCCCGCCATGATATATGTGTGCATCTAGCGTCCAGACCTGGACAGACGCTGGATGTTGTTTTTGCAAAGAAAATTAAAATAATAAAATAAATATAAATATATATAATAATAATATATATACATACCTATATGTATATCAAGTGTGGGCCACGTGTATGGAGCCCCACCATGATATGTGTTTAACCAATGCTGTCTTGTCCGTGTGTGTGGACCCCACCATAATGCATATGTTATATCTATACCATCCATCCATTTTTGGCAGCCATGGGACCCACTCCACATGTGCTGCACGTGTGGAGGTGGGGCCCACATTAATGTACAAGGCCCACCATTATGCACATTTGCTTCATCCACACGGTCCACTTGTCTAGACTGTGCTAGACGTGGACCTCAGCATGACACGTGTGCTATATCTAGGCCTCCAGTGTCTGGACATGGCCCAAGAGATGTATGAGTTTTATTCTTATTGTTCATGGCTTGGACGAGGGGCCCACTTGATGTTTTTACTTCATCCACACCATCCAAACCATCTGGACGGTGCTGGACAGGCTACACGGTGTTATAGTGGGCCATTGTGATGTATTTGTTTCATTCACACCGTCCATTTCATGGATGTGGACCACCTTGATGTTTGTGCTTTGATCCACACCGTCCAGACCAGCTGGGACGGTGCTGGATCACTTGGATGTATGTATTTTAGCGCCATCCAGCTGGGATGGTGGTTGTGGTAGGCCACACGTGTTTTGTATTGCATTCTCACCATCTAGATAATCTGGATGGTGGAGCCTGTATCTGATGCATGTTGCATCCACGTGGTCCAGTAGGTGGGACCCACTCCCCTGTGTTGATCCACCGTGTAAGAAGTGGGCCACACTTGATGTATTTATTCTACCATCTATCACCCCACGTGATGTACGTGTAGTATCCATACCGTGCAGTAGCACCCATCTACTGTGCTAAGGCTAGCCCCATCTTGAGGTATGTGCCATATTCAAACCATTCTTTCATTTGGCACGTGTGGGGCCATCCCACACATGTTGTACGTGTGGGATGGGACCCCCTTACATGTATGTATTTTACATCCCAGGCCGTCCATCACCCCACTGTGATGCATGTTTTGTAATCCACACTGTCTGTCCATACATGGGTCTGGATGGACGATGGACCATTTCAATTAAAATAATAATAATAATAATATGATAATATATTATTATATTATATATATTGCAGGTCCCATGTGAGACCCACCCTGATGAATGGAATTATCCACACCGTCCAGCGTTTCTGCACGGTGGCATCCCGACTTGATGTATTTATTTCATCCACACCATCCTGATGATTTGGATAGTGTTGGATCTGTTTGGACGATGCTGATACACATGAACAATGTTTGGCTGGTGCTAATTTACCTGGATAATGTTTGGATAATGTCGATCATCATTAGTGGGCCATGTGCCCCATGGAATAATAGTGTACAACGATACACATGTTAACCTACAACTATTGAAATGATTTTTGGTGTGGTCCAAGCCCACTTGAGACCCATTGGTGTTGTCCGTCCATGGAGCCTACCTACCTAGTATTTAAGGCCCATATGATGGGGCCCACTTGCTTGCATTTGAGACCAATGGGCGAGGCCCATTGTGATGTATTCGAAGCTCATGGACGAGGCCCATTGTGATCTATTCGAGGCTCATGGGTGAGGCCCATTATGATGTATTCGAGGCCCATGTGCGAGGCCCATTGTGATGTATTCGAGGCCCATGCGCGAGGCCCATTGTGATGTATTCGAGGCCCATGGGTGAGGCCCATTGTGATGTATTTGAGGCTCATTGGAGAGGTCCGTTGTGATGTATTTGAGGCCCATGGGCGTGGCCCATTATGATTCGTTTGAGGCCCTTGTATGAAGCCCAACGTAATATATGAGAGGCCTATAAAGGGGGCCCAACGTGATGTATGTGTGGCCGAAACATTGTGTATGAATCCTTGATGTGGGCCACTCCTTGAGAGCAATGTTGGTTAGATGTCCACATTAATGGGTAATGATGGTTGGATGTCCACATTATGACCTTCGCTTAGGCCTTGTTAGGCCCATTCTTATCATTCTCTTAGTGGGTTAACCTAGATAAGTGGGCTCCATTCGCCATAAATGGATGGTTTTGTGCTATCGAATTTGATATAACCATGGTAGAGGGCCGATCTTTATATTATGGTTGATCAATTGTTCATGTTTGGATCCCGCATTGTTTATATATTGATTATCGGTGTCGATTATTGATGTTGATTATTGGTACCAATTATTAATGTTGATTGTCGGTGCCGATTGTCGATGCCGATCATTGGTGCCGATTGTATAGGCCGATTCTGATTTATCGAGGCCGATTGTATAGGTCGAATTCGATTTGTCGAGGCCAATTGTATAGGCCGATTCTGATTTGTCGAGGCCGATTCTGATTGTCGAGGCTGAGTATCGAGGCTGATTTCGATTGTCGAGGCCAAGTATCGAGGCCGATTCCGATCGTTGAGGCCGATTGTATAGGCCGATTCCGATTTGTCGAGGCTAATTGTACAGGCTAAATTCGATTTGTCGAGGCTGATTGTATAGGCCGACTCCAATTTTTCAAGGTCGATTCCGATTATCAAGGCCGATTCTAATTTTTTGAGGCCAATTTGTAGGATGACTCTGATTGTCGAGGCCGATTGTGTAGGCTGACTCCGATTGTCGAGGCCGAGTATCAAGGTCGATTCCAATTGTTGAGGCCCATTTCGATTGTCGAGACCTACATGATGTATATGAGACATGTGTTTGAGCCTCAATGTGAAGTATATGAGGCCTATGTGATGAGGCCCATTATGGTGCATTTGAGGGCCAGACGATGGAGCCCATTGTGATGTATATTAGGCCCATGTGTGAGGCCCATTGTGATGTGTATTAGGCCCTTGTATGAGGCCATGGGTCCACTATATGTTAGGCTCTATGCGGGCCACTCTTTGAGGGCAATGTTGGTTAAATGTTCAAATTGTTGAGGCCGATTGTCGATGTCGATTGTCGATTCCGGCTATTGATACCGATTATGAGTATGTGACAGCATAGCATCACGATACATACGCATCATCTGCATGTTTATTATGAGATGTGGTTGACCATTGCATATGTCATTGGGCATGTTATTATGAGACTCCCTGATAGGCGAAGATTGTCTTACATGATTACATGATATGCGCAAGATTGATGCATGACTGGATTGTATGACTCACGCATCTTGCATTGAGTGTTGTGATTACTATACGCCCTAGCGACATTAGGGTCATAGCCTCCACAGGCATTTCGTGGATGGTCAGATGGGACACTGAAAATCTATTCTACATAGGGTGTTATAGATATCCCTGGGTGAAAGTTCCTAAACCCTCTTGGTTCCAGAGGTTTCTCCAACGTCTAAACTGAGTGGATACATGAGCGCATGAGGGCCGTATACCTTTAAGCCGCATCTTTTATTGTGTCATGGTCGGTTGGAAGGGGGTACAGCCTTACCTGCCTGAGAGCAGGGAGCAATGTTAGGCTGAGTCTGACCAGCTCAAGGAATGGGTCCGCTATCAACGAGCTGAGCCAGATATTGGCAGGCGGATAGTGAGGTCTCTTCCACTCACCTTGTCGCAAGCGGTGGGGCTGCAATCTGGTTTGGAGTGTAATAGACCTCGGTGATTTCCCAGAGAGGAAGCGTACTGATATATGGACTTATTGAGTAGGAGTTTCATACTCACGCATTCATTTCATTCACTATCCACTCGGGCTGGTGGTGTGCAACTAATTGTTGTGTACCTTCGCATGGCTAGGATTTCAGTTGGGCGCGTGACTAACCTGAGACCAGGAGTTTACCACATTGAGTCTATCTATCCAAATTTAGGTATGGGACTGGTTTGGATAGAAGTCCCTTGTGATGGACTCCGTAGCCTATGATACTACGTACTATCATCCCGACTTCACTCCAGCTTGGTCATTTCATTCGCACCACATATTGCATTACATCCACAGCATTTAGCATTTTGGGTTACTATATTTCTCCATTTATATGACCTAGATAAGGCTGATGGTATTAATAACTCTTTCAAATTGCATATTGTATTGCATCCTCGATATCTGATATCTAGTTCATTATGTTTCCGCATTACATAGGTGATTTACATTACTTGCTCAGTATATGACATTGGCTTGCTATGTCTTTTCATCACACAGCTGGATGAGGTTGATATATTTTTATGGACTTGCAGTATTCCTCTTACTCTGATATCATATGATTTATACTAGTAATTTCGATATTGTATGATTAAGGCATTGTGTTGACTACTTAGCACTTATCTTGTGCACACACTTACACCACCCTCTAATCTTTCTATAAGCTTATGTACAATAGATGCGTGCAGGTGATGATAGGACGCAGTCGAGCTAGGGTAGAGCGTGCGGCAAAGCTTCTGGAAATTTTATTATATGCATGTATTTCCTTTCCAATATTGTTCTCAAATGATTATATTAGTGGATATGTGGTGATGACGTTGTTCTTATGATTTGGGTATACTTGTGATTATGGTTCTTATGAGATAAATTCATGTTGAAAATCCTCCTTGTAGGATCCTGTAACACCCTGAAAATTGGGGGTCGTGTATAAACCTAACTCCCGAGTTCCAAACCGTCACTTATGCAACAAAAATGATTATGATTCAATGTTGTCTGAGTTAAAGCATTCACATGAGTAAAAGTATACCAAAACTGCAATTCATACTCCAGATTCAGTGATAAAAGCAAGCGGAAGACTAAAAGATATACATATCACTGTATGGAAAATAAAATATATCTCAACTGTCTCCAAAGTATGAATACATCACTGAGTCTCATATACATGTAAATAAATAGAAATCAAATGTCAAAATAGTCCCACTGAGAAGTCCCGTCAATCCAGGCCACCTAAGTAAAGCCGTCGTGGTGCTGCATATATGAGAACTCGTCCTGGTCCTCATCATAGTCTGACTCTGCCTCCTGAATCGCCGCCTCACCTGCATCTAAGACAGGGTCTGGTCGGTGTTGCAAACACCATCTCGTAACGTGGGAGTGAGTAGCTAACTCAGTGAAATAATAGAGCAAGGATTAGCATGTTCTCAAATCAATCATGCGATAATAGTAAAGCAGTAAATCAAACATTCCTAATACTGTTGTTAATGCGATATGACATGACATGATGGATGCCCTCACCGACATTCTCCCTCATACGGCACCATCTGCGTCCGCAGCATGCTTGCATACTGCTCAGTGCTCCACATCTTCCAGGCACATGAAATGTGATGGTGATATGATTACCGAGTTATTATTAGTCCTTTTCATACAGCAATATTGGGAAACTAAGGTACTTCCCTTATATCAATCCCAACACAAATCCTGTCTAGGGTCGTCACTCCTAGTAATCTCATACGATGTATATTTTGTAGGTCGCTGCAAGGGCTGTCAGGGTTGTTGCTCGCACTCGTTGCACCGTTCCTCCATCACCTTATCAATACAGGCCTACTGTACTCTCACTGCTACGGAAGGGTCGTCGTCTCCCGTAGACTCAGAATACGCTCGCGGTCAATACAAAGGACTCGTCGCCTGATCAGTGTAGGCCGACAGCAAGAATATAGTGTCCTATACCACCATAATCTACTCACAAGTCATAGGTGGTCACTGGTCACTATGGGGAGGTTTGTGGCCCCAGCGTAGGCCGACAGCTCGACCACGGTGTCCCATACCACCATGTCCGGCTCATTAGTCTTTATGGATCAAGGTTCCATGGTTGACAGGGTTTACAATGGTAAGTTCAGTACCCTAGGTTCAAGCAGTTATGACTCATACAGGGTGAACATACAATGGCCAGTCGGGTTACTTGACGGGCTCGACTAGCACGAGCGTATCTCAAGTCGAACGACATGAAGTGTATAAAACACCCCGTGTGGCCTAACCACTGCCGCCAACTCCAAAACACGGCTCGCGTTCATCGACGCGTCGTTCGTGGCAAAGATAAACCAACCACGGATTTACTCAGTTACCGACTGCCTGGACTAGGTATAGTCCCAAATATTTATGAATTCACATCAGCAATCATGTAAGAGTAATGGAAATGAAATACAACAATGTGAGCATATTAACACATGTTATAACATACAACTTAAGTAAATCATCTAACACATGCATTTCATACATATAATGAAATCATGCATATAACCAACATGTAGGAAATCATTTACATCAGCATATTATTTGAGAATTCAATCTCAAACTAATTCATAACACCATTTAATTCAATACATACTAATACAAGCATTTATACAAACATTAAACTACACACTTAAGTCTACATATAGTATGTGGACTCAAAGTGCGCATTTAGGCGAATCTCTTCGCCAAACTAATTATGCATGCATTCCTAGTATCCTAATGCGACAAGAAGCCATGTCAATCACATCAACAAAATATGGATGAAAACAGTATTTCCTACAAATGACTAAAATGCCCTAAATCTCATATTCTTTGTCTGCTTACGAAATAGGAAACAGACTGCATGTTGTACATGTCAAACGGCGTTGCCGTCGATAATCTACTGTTAAACGACATTGAAAGCGTTAAAAATAGTCAATCAAAGCGTCTAAAATCCACACCTTTTCTCCTATAAGTGTATTGGTTCGAACGGAACGTGTACGCTTCATCTACGGTGAACCGGGAACCTATTTTAGAAGATGTATCAGCTACCATGCTAAGGAACTAAAGGAACCTTAAATTAGCAAGTATTTGGGGTATTTGCTTACCTAGAATCATGGCGAAATTGCCGAAAAAGTGATTGAGGCGCGTTGCTTAAGCACGTGCAACACGTAGTGCAAGCAGCAGGAAATTCTCTCCCACTCTCTCTCACAATCTCTCACCTTTTCTCTCACACCAGCTAGAGTTTCTATCAAATTCAGATGGGTGAGAGAAGTGAGAGTTTAAGCCCCTTTTATAACCTAAAACTTGCCCAAAATAGGCTTGGGAACAATGTTTACTTGATGCCTAACCAAATCAGGGCTGTTTCGGTCCAAAAAGATATTTCTGGTGGTCTCCTGGCCGAACGCGATCGGACTTAGGTTCATGCATGTCGGATGTCGCTCACATCCCATTTTCAGACCAGTAGTGTTCGTAGATCGCACGTGGCGGTCCAGTTTCAGTTCAGCGGTCATCGCACGTAAATTAGGTCTACAAGTCTCATGATATGAAATAGAAATTTTTCCTGATCCAAGGGTGTAATTTGGCTGAATTCTGACGGTCAGAACGCTTAATAATAACGCGTCAAGTCGTGTGCCAGATTTAAATTTCAAATTCCAAATCTAACCCTATTCTCACTCTCTTCACTCCATGCTCAATGGAATAGCCTCTGAATGTTGGTTGGACTTGATTTTCAAAATAATTATCAAGTCCAGCTAGGCGGTTATAACGGTCTAAGATTGTAGTATCGGACTTTCGACGCGCGGTCTAGATCCAATACAAAGTTTCAAAGAGGTCCTGAGAACAAACCGGTTTAGAGTTTGATCCGAGGTTCTAGAATATTATAGCGTCATTGGTTCTACTCGCTTTAGGTCTTGTAGAACGTATTTAAAGTGATCAGGGACTATTTTCCAGCTACTCTAGCGTTGTGCTAGCTAACTCACACATAATTTCCAAAGGAATTAATCCTACGCGATTTCTGGTCGAGTTGGTACTCGAGTCCAAGTACGGATTTTTTCAGGGCGTTACAGATCCTAAGATCAGAACTTGACATATGGATGCTGGGAGCCGAGAATGGAGTACTACGGAGGCCGTCAGCACTGGATTCGGCGATCGGGATTCTTGTGAATCCAATTTTTGAGTTTGGGGCATGACATATAATATAGGCATATTCCTATATACTAATCATTTTCTGTATGTCAAGGGAGATAAAGTGTATTCCAAACTTTAACATGTTCGATGATATCGAGTTAGTTTCGATATCATCGGAGGCTCTCGGGAAGATAAGGTCTGAATATTGAAAATAACCGCTGGTCCTTTCCAACGATCATTGACATAGTCTTCGATATCATTATGAGCCCGAATTCGATGTCATCGAGTCAGTTTTGATATCATCGACGATCTTTAATATAAAAGGAGAACGAGAGGATGAAAATTTTTAGAGTTTGTTTCTCCAGATTTTGCTCTTCTTCCTTTCCTCTGCCTTAAAGATACTTCTCAACTACAGAAGGAAAGATGGTGAAAGGTAAAGGTAAGGATCTTCCTTGCACTAAATCTTTGAAAATAAAGAAATATAGGAGTAACATACAGGCAGCCGATAGTTCTCCTCCCACTCGTCCAGATAGGGAGAAAATCACGATAGCAGAACGTATTGTCCTCAACCGTGCTATTAATCCACAGAGTGGATCTCATGTTGGAGACAATAGGGTGGCAGAATGTACTGAATCTTGGTGGTCCCTACCAATATGAGTTGATTCATCAATTCTTCAATAGCTACCACATTGTTCGTGACAATCCACCATGTATCCACCTGGAGTTCATGCATTAAACAAAACTCATTACTCCAGTGATACTTGGTCGTCTCCTAAACATTAAAGTGACATGAATCCCTGTCACTGAGCAAAATCTGACTAGGTTAGGAGTATGGGGGGAAATAACACGAACATTGTGCCAAGGTACCTTTGTTCCTAGAAATAAGGAAAATATTCTGCATGTCAACTATCTTAGGACCACCTCCAAGATTCTCCACAGTATCTTTGGTACAAATGTGTATTCATGTGACACAAAGGAAAGTAATATCACCCCTTTTTGTGCTCAATGTCTTGTATAACGTATATCAAGAGGTTCCAGTGTGCCTACCGACCCTTATTCTAGGGAAGTTGACTCGTATAGTCAAAGGGGAACATCTTGATACACTTCCATTCCCATCTCTCATATGCAAGCTAGCACATTTTGTGGGCCTACCACGGACATCAGATCCCATACATCCAGAGATATGGTTTGATGATGATGCACTTCAACAGTTATATCTAACCACCTCTTATCAATTGGATAGTCCTCCTCCTCCAACTCATGGCGTAGAAGCCAATCAGCGCCCAAATCTGCCAACACCATAGGGCTCTAATCGGACATCACTTCACAGCCCAGAGTTAGTCACCAATCGCCAACATCACAAACTCAAATGACATCTTCTAAATGGACAAGCTGATATTGATGAACATCTTCACAACTGCGAGAAGCACCTAACTGGGATCGAGGACAAAATAGATGCACTTCAGCACTCTCAACACCAAATTATTGACTTGCTAAGAGACGAAGCGATTCGAGCACCTTAGTTGTTGTACTCGTGCTCAGTATGAATTTCCCACGAATGGGCAATGTGGTTAAAATTTCATTTTACTATTAATATAAACTGAATGGGCCAATTGATGATTGTTTTGGTTATCTAGCCTATGGTTAGGAAGAATATTCTGGCTTGATTGTCTAAACTTTGTCTCCGGATACGGAGAATATCGTTTATGTGCCCATGGATGGGTTAGCTTTTAAAGCTTGGGCAATTCTTTTGAATGCTCTTATAGATGAATGATGATTTCTTTTGTGTGCTTAATATTGAGTATTTATGGGATAAATGCTACATATATCATGATGATAGGTTGACTACTATTCGTTGCATGCATGATGAAAGTGTTTAATTGCGAATGTGCATTAATTATTCAAATGCCAATGTGCTCTTCTACTATCTCCCTATGCATTTTTGGATATATGATTACTTTGCTTCTCCCGCGATGCCTCAAGTTTAAACTTTAGTTAAATCTATTATAGGTATATTGTAATCTTTGGCAATGACTAACAAAAAGGGGGACAATAAATCCCACCATGAGAATAATTTTGTGTATGGATTATATGCATGGTGATGTAGGTGATAGGGGGAGCAGCTTCATAAAGTTTATGTGTGTGTGAACTCCATAATATCTTTGTAAAATTGTGTAAAGTTCATGTATACACAATTTAGGATGTTTTTCTAGGTGTGTTTTAGGTGTTTTGTCATGTAATTGACAAAGGGGGAGATTGAAAGTGCCCTGGTTTGTCAATTAGCATGAGAGTTGAGTCGGTAAGACATGTGAGCCCCATATGAAGATTGATCAAGCTATTGCCACATCCGGATGTGTGTTTTGAGCTTGTCACAGGTAAATTAGCCTCACATGCCATGACCTAAAACACCCAGGTACATAAATCCTTTAAAAGGTTAGAACAACATAGGAACATAAGTATGAGAACTGATTTTGCAAATAGGAAATTCTCTAAGTTTTCAGCTTTCTTTGATGTATTGAGTGTACATCGATGACATCGAACACTTGTTTTCGATGACCTCGATACAGACATTGAATTGAGGTCTTTTATATCCAGCAACTAACATGATATTTGGACAATATTCTCAATGAATCGATCGAGCTTCGATGTCATCGGAATTCAAATTTCTATGACATTGAGCAAGGTCGATGTCATCGAATATAGGTCAGTCTGTGTTCCAGCAAACTTCGAAGATAAATCGAGAATTTCATCGATGACTCGAAACGAGCCTCAATGACATCGGAATTCAAACTCTGATGACATCGAGGGAGCTTCAATTTCATCGAATTTAGACAAAGACTGTCCAACAAACTGACAAGGAAAATCTTCTAAAAAGATCGATGTATCAAACTAGGTGTCGATGACTTCGTCATTTGAAATTCAATGACATCAAAGTAGGCTTGAGGACATCGAAGCCACGCTGTTCATGTCCAGCAAGCTCCTTTATATTTATTATCGAGGAATCGAACCTTGGTTCAATTACATTGGTGTTTAATTCCCGATGCTATCAAAGCAGGTTTGATATCATCGAGCGTCTGTCAAAAAGTTCCAGTTATGTTTGTCAGTTGAGTTCGTATCATCGAATTGACATTCGAAGTCATCGAAAGTATATGTTCGATGACATCGAACTCTATCAAAAAACTGACTACTTTATTACCGTTGAAGCTTTTTTCCTTTATAAGGAGAACTTGTTCTTGGTTGAAAATAGAGAAAAATAGAGAGAGCTTTGAGAGAGTAATTGCATATCACTTACCCCAAGCTCATTTTCTCATGGAAGTTCATCCTTTAATCCACCCTCGTCATTGATATTAAATAGAGTGGATTGAGGAATGAACTTCTCCATTCAAGGATCATCTAGCTACTATCTTAATGGAAAATCATTGAGCTAGGATACCTTGAATTCTTGAATGCTTGGAATCACTCATTTTCTAAAATATAAAAACATTTATTAGAGTAAGATTCCAACATAACCTTAACCCAACCCGTCACCTGTATTGGAACATATCAAGTGTTGTGAATCAAGGGAGCTGAAGAATCTTCATCATCAAGGAGGAGATCTTCATCAATGTATTTAATGGGGCTTATCTACTTATCTGTAAGCCATTAGAGTCTATTGTAATGCCCCGAACATTTCAATACTCGAGTATTGAAAGTTCTCGAGCGTTACCTGAAAATTTACTTATATGTGCAGGTGTACGATACCAATCCAAAAATCCTAGCTGTACATCCTTACCCTGACACAAACCTAACCATTAGGAATGACCCGCATTCACAGATCAAGCCATCTAACCATTAATTTCCATGAAGGACCATCAATCACATGATTTGACGTAAGTACCTTCCCATAAAGGGCACAACGAATAACTCCCTATACGTAGTGATTTAGATATACATTCCTTTATAAGAATTTCTTAGAAACGTGCCTATAACCATGTGGAACCATTGGATTTTTCAAAACTCTTAGATCAACAATAATTATGAAAATGTCATTAACCTAGACCCTTGAATTCTAGATCGAGTAGTTCCCATGATCTGTTTCATATAAAATTTTATACCAGCCCTAATTATCATAAATTAACCATACACGTTAAATTTCAGCCCTTAGATCGTAACAAATTAGCTACTTGACTTCTAAATCCATTCGTGCACTTATCGGATCAAGATTCTGATCCGTTCATCTTCTTCATCACCTATGAATCTGCTTAACTAACCATTAGAACTATGATTTGAGAAACCTACACATGAGAACAAGACACTCTAATATATTGATACACATGCCTTACCCCTAATCACCCTAGAAACCCATGTTATGTCCATCTGTTTATTAAACAGACCATACATTTACCTACATATATGGTCAAAGTACAGACCATCAAGTCCCCTTATTTTTAACAAGTTATCTGACATCCGTCATGTTTGGATCCGCCAAATGGGCCACACGAACATCCTGGTAAACCGATCATTGCGAAGATCTTATGGTCTAGGTCCAAACCACCCGGTAACTTATCAATCAGAGGTGTACAAAACTTATTTTGAATTAAGGAGTTTATTAGCCGCTAAAGGAGCATCTTGGTCATACTTAAGAGATCTGGGCCCAAATTTAACCAGTTGAGAGATCTCAAGAAATAGTGATTAGAGGCGAAATTTCACCTATATTTGACGGTACAGTTAGAAGTTAGGTATAATAGAAGTTAAAGCAATCGAAAAGGGTAAAATTGTAAATTATGTTTCAAAATTCATAAAACGACGTGAGATAGTTTTTTTTAACCGGTGAGTACTCAATCGTTTTGTGCGGCTTACCCATAGCACGGATCTATTTTAAACTTGGGGTCATGGGCTTATACAGCGAGCTGAAGACGGTGAACGGAGTAGATTTCCCACCAGACATAATGAATAAACCCCACCAAATGCCACTTTCAAACACGTGTCTCGTTACGTGGTTAGCTAATCACGTACATTACATGACTTCATCCAAGCACGGGCTGTGTAACACCCTGAAATTTTTTCAACCTGGAGTTAGACGTCCTTAGGCAATGGGTCAACCATATCACTCTCAAAGATCAATCCCAAGGTCTAAAAATTACTTTTCAACCCATTTCCTCCAAAATCTCACCTTTCACCACCTCATTCTTCAAAATTCTCCAAGTACTTTCATGTTAGACACAAATACAAAAGTTTAAAAGGTGAAGAACTATACTTAAACTAAACCTTACTGTAAATGGTACGTACATGAATAAAATGGGATTTTGACTATTGCATTTTTGAAATTTTATGATGTAAATAGGTTATTTGGATGGATTAGCTTCTTCTACCCCAAAATCATATATTATACCTCGCGTAACTTATTTGGGTTTGCAAATGAGAACCGATAAATGCCTCGACGGACTCGTGGGCCCAAACGACTCAATTCGGAGGGATCCAAGGTGGGTCACACATATTTTCGGCATCCCCGGGGGGTGAGGACCTCACCCCTGGGGTGAGCCCTCACCAAATTGACCAGTGACCGGCGAGGGGCTCGCCGGTTTGGCGAGGCCTCGTCCGTACAGCGGTCAGGCAGCCCGTTTTCTACATTTTTTCTGCGCATTTTGTCCAAATTTTAAAAATCATATCTCCCTCATTATAAATCCAATTTAGGTGATTCAAAAATTAGATTAAAGATAAATGAGACTAAATTTATATAAAAATATGTAAAAAAATATAATAAAATATTTAATATAGTTTAAAGTAGGTCGTTGTGACAACTGTCCGAAAATAACTTGTTAGATAGCTGCTGCTTCTGGAATTTTTAGAATTTTTTTACAATTTGAAATCTTATGAAATTTGGTGGAGATGGGGTAAACTTGATGATAAACTACTAAAAAAATAATTAAAATAATATAACAATTAGAAGTGCCCAAAATGGGGTATAAAATGGCCCTAGGACCGTATTCTTCCATAATTATGCTAGAATTTGGTTATGTACTAAACTGAATACTCAGTAGAATTAGCTTGAACCACTTTAATTATGAAATAAAAGACCCAAAATGAGTAGGACTACTCATGCTACGTTACCTAAAAACCTAGGATCAATCTCTAAACCCAGTTGCTCTTGGGAGCACCGTGAAACTTCGTATCGGACCTGGACCGCACGTCGAAAGTCCGATAACGATGAACTTAGACAGTGATGACCTCCTAGTTGGACTTAACAATCACCTCGAAAATCAAGTCCAAACGATGTCCTGAGACTGTTTCCTTGAGTCTGAAGTGAAGAGAGTGAGAAAGTGAAGAATTTTAAGAAATTAAATAGGAATTTCAGTAATCTGGGTCGTGTCACTTGCGCACTTTTTCTAAGCATTCTAACCATTGGTTTTTGACCCAAATTCACCCTCAGATCAGGAAAGGTGGCCCGTACATGTCAAAGTGCTTGTGGCCCTGATCGAGTTTCGGTGACCGTTGAACTGAAACTGGTCCGTCGCGGTCAATCTGTAAACCCGACCGGACTGAAAACTTAGCTTGACTTAAATCTGATATTAGAGAGCTTAAGTCCAACCACATTTAGTAACAGGACCTCCATAAATGCTCCATTGGATCGGAACAGACCCGATTTGGTTATAACCTAAGTATACCTTGGCCCTAGGGCTATTTTCGTCGCTTTTGGGCTTATAAAAAGGCCTTAAACCCTCATTCTCAAATCCCATACGAATTCTAAACCCTAGCCAATCCAAGAGAGAGAAAAGAGAGAGAAAGAGAGAGAGACTTGGGGTTTCTTCCTGGGATTCAGTCCCACTGATCTACGTGCCTAACTACGACTAGTGTGTCACTTTTTCAGCAATACCGATCCCGTTCTTAGGTAAGAAAACCTAACCCTAACCTGTTCTAGAGTTCCAAATAGCATAAGTGATGAAGTAGCTAACCTATTTCATGGTATAGGTTGCCGTTGAGCTGTAGAAGAAGAATCAGTATACAAACTGAGTCCACTACTTGTCTATCGGCGTAAGGTGCGGACTATATACATTTAGGTTATGGTTTCAAGACTTTCAAAGTTGGTTAATGATCTATTACTGACGTGGATGCTATTTCACATGTATAAAGTGTTGTCCATTTCATTTTTCAGTTATATGTTAACTATGTTGAATATATTATATTCCTCGTATTTGTAGAAAATATCGTATACGTATGAAATTCGGATTTGTGCTTGCCAAGATTAATTACTGTCTATGCATGCTAGATGCATGTGTATCAAATTCTGCGTGAACAGATTAGCCTAATACATGTTTTATCAATATACGCTGAGTATGTTATATTGTGTAGTCTATGTGTTTGTGAAAATGACTGAATGAGTATAGAATTCGCTTTCGTGCTCGCCATGGCTAACTATCATAGATATATGATTGTTGTATAGGCAATAACCCTTTGATAAAAGGATTTTTCCTAATATGTATGCTAATGAATACATAATATGTATGATGTCATGTGTAGAATAAGTGTATGTAAAAGTGTCTGAATGAGTTAGTAGATAGTAAGATGTACCTGTATGCGGGTTGAGATATGATTCTCAACTACATGAATGATATATATGATTTCCTCCATGTATTTTATATTGTATATGTGTGGATTTATGTTTAGGTTATTTTTCATAACATGCAGAAACAATGCCGTGAAGGGTGATGGGGGAGTGGTGTAATGATTCCGTGCAACAGCCCTGGCAGCCCTAAAGCGGACAATGTCGGACCTTTAATTGTATAATTTGAAATATGATCCATTTACTGCTTTGACTATATCATTGGATAACATGTCATAATTGAATGTGATTGGGGCTATTGTATAGTCCAGGTAATCGATAATAGTCTTTAAACTGGTGGTTGAGGTTGTTTTCGCCACGTAGGATGTATTCGATGAACCCGAGTCGTACTTGGGATGTTCGGTAGTGGTTAGGCCACACGGAGTGCTTATGCATTCCATGTGGATCATTTCGACGTGCGCTTGGCCTAGTTGAGCTTATCAACTAACCCAATTGACCGATGTATGTTCACCATGTTTGGACGCTACTGTTTAAACCTAAGGTACCAAACTCACCATTGGAAAGTCCCTCTAACCTTGGTACCTCGATCCGCTAAGACACATGAGCCAATTATGGTGGTATGAGACACTATATTCGAGCTGTCAGCCTACTCTAATTGGTGACGAGCCCTTTATAGTGACCAATGAGCACCTATACTCGTGAGCCGATTATGGTGGTATGGGACACTATATTCGAGCTATCGGCCTACTTGATTGGTGACGAGCCCTTTGTAGTGACCTCGAGAATATCCTAAAACTGCATTGGGGTGATGAGCCTTGTTGTAGTCTATAGGATATAACTAAACCTATATTGATTGGTGATGAGCCCTTTACAGCGATCTAGAACTATACTATCGTATGAGATTGTCTCGGACTGACGACCCGAGAATGGATCATCATTTAGGCAATGATATAAGGGAGGTACCTTAGCTTCCCAACCCTGCTGTATGAAAAGGACTAATAAGAACTCGATAATCATGTTCATATCATCGCACTGCATGTGCCGACAACGAAGTGTACAGAGGGAAGAAAGCATGTCACGAACGTAAGATGGTGTCGCACGAGGGAGTGTAAGTGAGGGCATGCATTCATGAAAACATCTCATCCTTGCATTAATAAGAGTATCTAGGAATGTTGATTGTACTGCTTGATTAATTTGATAACATGTTAACCCTTGTTGTATAGTTCCACTGAGTTGATCACTCACTCCCATGTTACAGGACGGTGTTCGTAACACCAACCAGTCCCTGTTTTAGTTTCAAATGATGGCGATACTTGCGAAGCAGAGCCGGACTTTAAGATGTTGGGAAGGATTTCTCCTATATGCAGGTTCTGATCGACGGGGTTACAGGGTTACTGATTAGATGCCAATACACTTGATATTTTGACTTTTATTTAAACACCCATGTATATTCTTTTCTTTCCATTTTTAGAGTATACATGTATTTAGTTTACCTGGTAACATGTTCACACTCTGGAGATTTACAATTAATTATACATTTTATATGTTTATCACAGTCTTCCGCTTGAAAAACTTAACTGTCTCTGGAGTATGATATGTTGTTTTGGTCTAATCCCACTCATGTTTACTGCACTAATATGAACAACATTCAATCATGATTATCTATGTTGCATAAGTGATGCGTTACAACTCAGGAGCCAAGTTTCTGCTCGACCCCCAATTTTCAGGGCGTTACAAGATAGTATCAGAGCATGATCTGGATTAAATTGGACCTGCGTTATGGTAACGCAACACACACTGACGCACTCTGACTTAGGAAGGGGGCGATGAAATTTAGAAACCACATCAGAATCCTAAGTGTCACCAACGGGCGAGATTAACTACCGTAGAATAGCCTAACATAATCGAGACCATGTAAAATGATCTGACATCCCCACTTCTATTCACTCAAGCTTCCATCTTCTTCTACTCTTATACCCATCCACCACTATTCTTTACAACTCTTCACCTTCCTTATACCCCCCTCATATGAGCACAAAACCCACATTTTTGTGTCCTATAACCTGCACAACCTCCAAATGATGGGACATTTAGGGCTCGTTTAACCAACTGCATTTGGTAAGATTAGGGCGAATGGAATTGTAAATGCATGTGTAAGGTATTATCTCTAGATTGGGTGTATCCTATGGTTTCTAATACCATGTTTGGAATGTATGCAATTAACAGTAAATCCCCAGATTTCCTTTCAAATTACACTTAGACATTCATCATCATGGGATTTGGAAATCCCATCTCACACTTTCCAACACAAGGTTCATTTTCCAAAGCCTATAACATTAATTTGAATCCCATCCCACCCTCCTTCCAAACATGTCATTCCCAAATCCCAAGGTGGGATTAGTAACACAATTAGCAGGTATAGTCCTATGTGTAGTGCTTGAGCACAAACACATTCAAGTCTGGGCAACTCGATTTCAACTAGATAACTTTTAACCCTAAATGAAAGAACAATTCCTTGTATTAGAAATGGTATGAAACCATCTAGCATATAAGCATAGACTTTGGGTTACAACTAGTGAATTGACGCTACGCATAAGTTAAAACTAAGTACTAGTTATACTAAGGTTTGTAAAAGACTGATTTTGTTAAGATAATTGAAATATATTGATTTGGTTGAGTAAGACCTCGTTCCTTTGTTAGATTCCCTTGATACTTATAGGCATCTTTCATAACTCTTAGGAAAGCTATTTTGATTTAGAAACTAGTTATGCTTAGAGAAAATTTATATACCCCTCAGATTTAATACTAGGATAAACCAGCACGCCCCTTAGAATTACCCTCCCGAGGACTTATTACAATCGAGAACGCAGAGTAGAGGAACTGTATATAAGTGAAGTATTCACGGTTTGAATCAAATTCTCAATCCTAGTAGTTACCAATAAATCCAATGCTCTGATCAAGTAGAAGATCGGGATCGACTAGGATTAAGAACTGATACGAAAAATTTACTGTCATAGTCTAGGCAGAAGGTCTATATTCTAATCACTTACAACTAAAAGTTTATTACTTCGCCTTTGGGAAGTTTTAAAAATATATAGTCAACAGAATTAGGCATCTTGCCACCAACTCATATCCGTCCCTAAAATCAACCTCAACACCCATCATTTTTAGCTCATTTCTATAATTATAGGTACCAACGCCATAGTACGCATCATTAACGAAAGGACGACCAACGTATTGGGAGATTGTATCCCATATCATGTTAAGGGTAGGTCCTAAATTACACATTGTTCCGACATACGAATCAGGACATAGATTCTTGAGCCTTGAGAGTAGAAATAATTTTTAAGGGGGGTAGAACATTATGAGCCCAATCTAGTTAGGTCAGCTAATGCAACCGTTAGATCAGTGTAGCGCAACGAAAGAGTGGTTGGCCCCTTCCCCACTGGCCCAGGATCGAAGGAAACTGATTCAGGTTATACGTAAGGCTATGTCATTAAATAAGATCTAAATCTTCCTTAGAATGTCAATAACGAAGTCTTTAAAGGGAAACAATTAGGGCATAAATGTTGAACCCATTCATATTAAATCATAGGCCTAACAATGGGAACGAGCGGAGGTCAGAGTATCCATAAATCTACTTGTTAAATACGAGCATAATAGAAGCCTTGGCCAACTCTATACGATTAGAAATCCTTTTAGGATGATCTATTAAGGTGTTTATTAACCCCTACCTTGGACATAGATTCAGACGAGGACTCCCCTAGATCAAGACCCAAAGGGCAACCTTATAAATAGAAAATTTGAACCTTTCAGTGATGGACATTCCCTAAGCTTTTAGAGTGATTGGACTATGGAGTTACTAAAATATATAACTGTGAAGTATTCGTGGCTTGACCCAATTCTCAATCCTGGCAAACTACCAATGGACTCACTGCTTGACCGGGCAGAAGACCAGGATCCACCAGGATTAGAAAGGAATACTACGTTCTCTACCCTGGTCAGGCGGACATTCGAAGTATCAGGATCAAGCCCACTACGACCGTCTCTCCGTATTGGTCTACCATTGAAAACATATATCTTACTCTAGGTAGATGGGAATCATCGTCAAGACTCCAAGTAGATAAGGAAATAAATTGTAGCAAACCATCAGGGTATAAGAAAGAGATAAAGAGTAAATTTTTAAGGAGGATAGATAAAAATGTGCCAGACTAGTATAGATGTTTATATCCCACCACGCATATAAACTTGAAATCAGTAAAGCTTAGGTGAAAGGAATAATAGAATCTTTACTCATTACCCTTAACCAATTTCGGGGATAAAATTATTTTTAAGCGGGGTAGATTGTAACACTCCGAAATTTTACCAACCTAGAGTTAGACGTCCTTAGGCAATGGGTCAACCATATCACTCTCAAAAATCAATCTCAAGGTCTAAAAATCACTTTTCAACCCATTTCCTCCAAAATCTCACCTTTCATCACCTCATACTTCAAATTTCTCCAAGTACTTTCATGTTAGACACAAATCCTAAAGTTTAAAAGGTGAAGAACTATACTTAAACTAAACCTTATTGTAAATGGTACGTACATGAATAAAATAGGATTTTGACTATTGAATTTTTAGAATTTCATGATGTAGATAGGTTATTTGGATGGATTAGCTTATTCTACCCTAAAATCATATATTATACGTTACGTAACTCATTCGGGTTTGCAAATGAGACTCGATAAATGCCTCGACGAACTCGTGGGCCCAAACGACTCAATTCGGGGGGATCCAAGGTGGGTCCCACATGTTTTCGGTATCCCCGGGGGGTGAAGACCTCGCCCCTAGGGTGAGCCCTCACCAAATTTACCAGTGACCGGCAAGGGGCTTGCCGGTTTGGCGAGGCCTCGTCCGTACAGCGGTCAGGCAGCCCGTTTTCTGCATTTTTTTTATACGTTTTGTCCAACTTTGAAAAATCATATCTCCCTCGTTATAAATCCGATTTAGGCCATTCAAAAATTAGATTAAAACTAAATGAGTCTAATTTTATATAACAATATGTGAAAAATATAATAAAATATTTAATATAGTTTAAAGTAGGTCGTTGTGACAACTGTCCGAAAATAACTTGTTGGATAGCTGCTGCTTCTGGAATTTTTAAAATTTTTCTACAACTCAAAATCTTATGAAATTTGGTGGAGACGGGGTAAATTTTATGATGAACTACTAAAAAATAATTAAAATAATATAACAACTAGATGTTTCCAAAAAGGGGCATAGAATGGCCCTAAGACTGTATTTTGCCATAATTAGGGTAGAATTTGGTTAAGTACTAAACTGAATACTCGGTAGAATTAGCTTGAAGCACTTTGAATAGGAAATGAAAGACCCAAAAGGAGTAGGACTACTAATTCTATGTTACCTAAAAACCTAGGATCAATCTCTAAACCCAGTTGCTCTTGGAAGCACCATGAAACTTCATATCGGACCTGGACCGCACGTCGAAAGTCCGATAGCGATGAACTTAGAAAGTTATGACTGCCTAGTTGGACTTAAAAATCACCTCGAAAATCAAGTCAAAACGATGACATGAGTCTGTTTCCTTGAGTCTAAAGTGAAGAGAGTGAGAAAGTGAAGAATTTTAAGAAATTAAATAGGAATTTAAGTAATCTGGGTCGTGTGTAACGCCCGTGAAAAATCCGTACTTGGACTCGAGTAACGACTCGACCAGAAATCGCGTAGGATTAATTCCTATGGAAAATAAGAGTAAGTTAGCTAGCGCAATGCTAGAGTAACTGGGAAATAGTCCCTGATCACTTTAAATACGTTCTACAAGACCCAAATCGAGTAGAACCAATGACTCTATAATACTCTATAACCTCGGATCAAACTCTAAGCAGGTTTGTTCTCTGGACCACTTTAAAATTTTGTATTGGATCTAGACCACGCGTCGAAAGTCCGATACCTCCTATCTTAGACTGTTAGAACCGTCTAGCTGGACTTGACAATCATTTTGAAAATCAAGTCAAACCGATAATCACAGGCTATTTCATTGAGCCCGGACTGAAGAGAGTGTGAATAGGGACAGATTTGGAATTTGAAATTCAAATCTACCACATGACTTGACATGTCAGTATTAAGCGTTCTGACCATCAGAATTCATCCAGATTACACCCTCGGATCAGGAAAAATTTCTATTTCATATCATGAGACTTGCAGCCCTGATCTACGTGCGGTGACCGCTGAACTGAAACTGGTCCGCCACGTGCGATCTGCGAACCCTGCCGGACTGAAAACTTAATACGTGCTAGATCTGGTATGCATCAGCTTAAGTCCGATCTCATTCGACTAGGGGACCACTAGAAAGCATCTTTTGGACCGAAACAGCCCCGATTCGGTTATGCACTAAGTGAACTTTATACCGGAGCCTATTTTGGGCATTTTTAAGTCTATAAAAGGGGTTGAAACCCTCACTCCTCTCTCCCATCCGAATTTGAGAGAAACCCTAATTTGGGAGAGAGAAAAGGTGAGAGTTTGTGAGAGAGAGTAGGAGAGATTTTTCTCGTCTTCGTGTCACCTGTTGCACGTGCTGTAGCAACACCCTCCGATCACCTGGCCGGTGATTCTTCTACATTTTCAGGTAAGAACTAACCCTAGAAGTTGCTGATTTGAGGTTTACTAGGATTCATAGCATGTTAGCTGACTTATCTTGTAAATTAGGTTCTCTTATTGCCGTAGACGAAGCGTATACGCTCCGTTCGAATCACGCATCCATAAGAGATAAGGTGAGGATTTTAGACGCTTTGATTGACGGTTTCCAACGCTTTCAATGTCTTTTAATAGTAGATTATTGACGGCATCGCCGTTTGACATGTACAACATGCTATCCGGTTCCTGTTTCATAAATCAACGAAGAATATGAGATTTAGGGCATTTTAGTCATTTGTAGGAAGTACTGATTTCATTCATGTTTTGCTGATGTGATTGACATGGTTTGTTGTCGCATTAGAAAGTTAGGAATACGTGCATAATTAGTTTGGCAAAGAGATTCACCTAATTGCGCACATCGGGTCGACATACTATATGTAGACTTAAGTGTGTAGTGTATGTATTTGTATAAATGCTTGTATTAGTATGTATTGAATTAAATGATGTTATGAATTAGTTTGAGATTAATTTCTCAATTAATATGCTGACATAAATGATTTTCTACGTGTTGACTATATGCATGATTCCATTATATGCATAAAATATATGTGCTTGAAGATTTGCCTAAGTTGTATGTTATAACATGTGTTAACATGCTCACATGATTGTATTTCAATTCCAATACTCCTACATAAATTGCTGATGTGATTCCATAATTGTTTAGGACTAGACTTAGTCCAGGCAGTCGGTAACCGAGCGAATTCGTGGCTGGCTGGTCTTAGCCACGAATGACGCGTCGATGAACGCGAGTCGTGTTTTAGAGTTGGCGGCAGTGGTTAGGCCACGCGAAGTATTTTACGCACTTCATGTCGTTTGACTTGAGATGCGATCGCGCTAGTCGAGCCCGTCAAGTAACCCGACTGGCCGATGTATGTTCACCCTGTATGAGTCATAACTGCTTGAACCTAGGGTACTGAACTTACCATTGTAAACCCTGTTAACCATGGTACCTTGATCCACGAAGACTCATGAGTCGGGCATGGTGGTATGGGACACCGTGGTCGAGCTGTCGGCCTACGCTGGGGCCACAAACCTCCCCGTAGTGACCAGTGAGCACCTAGTCTCGTGAGCAGATTATGGTGGTATGGGACACTATATTCTAGTTGTCGGCCTACACTGATCAGGCGACGAGTCCTTTGTAGTGACCGCGAGCGTATTCTGAGTCTACAGGAGGCAACGATCCTTCAGTAGCAGTAGAGTACAGTAGGCCTGTATTGATAAGGTGATGGAGGAGCGGTGCAACGAGTGCGAGCAACAGCCCTGGCAGCCCTTGCAGCGACCTACAAAATATACATCGTATGAGATTACTAGGAGTGACGACCCTAGACAGGATCTGTGTTGGGATTGATACAAGGGAAGTACCTTAGTTTCCCAATCCTACTGTTTGAATGGACTAATAACAACTTGGAAATCATATCACCATACCATTTCATGTGCCTAGAAGATGTGGAGCACTTGAGGGTCGATTGCATGCCGCGGTCGTAAGATGGTGCCATATGAGGGAGATCGTCGGTGAGGGCATACATCACGTCATGTCATATTGCATTAACAACAGTATTAGGATTGTCTGATTTACTACTTTACTATTATCGCATGATTGATTTGTGAACATGCTAATCTTTGCTCTATGATTCCACTGAGTTGATCACTCACTCCCACGTTACAGGATGGTGTTTGCAACACCCACCAGACCTTGTTGTAGATGCAGGTGATGCTGAGATCCAGGAGGCAGAGCCAGACTTTGACGAGGATCAGGACGAGTTCTCGTACATGCAGTACCATGATGGCTTTGCATAGGTGAACTGGGTTGACGGGACTTCAGTGGGACTATTTTGAACATTTGATTTTATTCATGTATATGTATATGAGACTCAGTGATGTATTCATACTTTAGTGACAATTGAGATCTACTTTGTTTTTCCATACAGTGATATATATTATTTAGTCTTCCGCTTGCTTTTATCACTGGATCTGGAGTATGAATTGCAGTTTTGGTATACTTTTACTCATGTGAATGCTTTAACTCAGACAACATTGAATCATAATCATTTTGTTGCATAAGTGACGGCCTGGAACTCGGGAGTTGAGTTTATACACGACCCCTGATTTTCAGGGTGTTACAAGTGGGTATCAGAGCATGAATAAGATTATACCGAGCCTGGGTTATGATCACGCGATGTACGCTGTCGCTTTCTTTGACTTAGGTGGGTGCGAGAAAGGTCTAGAAACACTTATAAGATCACAGATTCGCCAATAGGCGAAGACTATTCATATCGATCGCGCGATCGAGTCCGTAGCGCGTCTAGGGTCGCATGAAGCAACCCGAATAGCTCCTAGGTTGTAGGTAAGTGGGTTGAGACGTTCATTGAACGATTCTAAACCCGTTAATGTGAATCCTTGGTCTGTGGGACAACCACGACTCCTGTATTCAATCGTCAGGGCTTAAAAACCCCGTTTCATCCAAAATCTTCAAAATTCTTCCTCTCACCGCTCCAATATTCAATTATTTCTTATAATTTTCATGTTAAACATCAATACTAATGTGAAAATAACATAAAAACATACTTTCACAAAAGTTTACAGTGAATAGTAAAATTTCATGAAAAATGTCCATAAGGCCATTTTAACTTCGCTTTATTTAGAAAATAATGGGCTAGATGGATGTACTAGCTCATTCTACCCAAAATCATATGCTGCATGATAGGGTTTTGTATTCGTGATTGCAGATTGGCCCCGAAAAGCCCCGAATTCATGTTTGGACCTATATAGGTCAAAATACAATGAACCAAGGTGGGGCCCATAGTTATTTGGGGTCCCTGGACCATGGGGGACCAAACCCATGTGGTCCCATCACCCGACCAGGGAGATGGTCGGCAATGCCATCACCAGCCATAATGGTCCATTTGATGCGTACTTTGGCACGTGTGGTCGGTTTGGGTCATGTACACCCCCCACGTACTGCCCGACCGTAGAAAACCCCAAATGCATGCACTTCCTTCATAAACAGCCCTTCCCCTAGCCCTATTTGCATTTTTCAGCTGCCATCTCCAAAAATTGTGATTCCAAACCACCCCTAAATCCATCTTTGGCCAAAAACGACCACACTCTATCATCCTATGGAAGATTGCAGCCCTCCCTCTTGAAGATTTCATCTTTTGGAGCTCTAAAAACCCCCAAATTGAGTTGAAATCGTGAGGTGCTCCATTCCCCTTTTTCATTCTCATTTCTTCTTGAAAATACATCTTAGGGAAGCTTGAAGCATCCCTCTACAACACCTAGATCTCCTTTTTTCAGTTTGGACAGCCACTTCTTCGCATTTTCTCCATTTTCCATGGCTTTCATGGAAGCCATTTTACGCCTTTTGTCACTCTCCACCATCCTATCTTTGATGGGTATAAGAAAGACCACAGCAGATGAGGCTGGGCCAAGTCACCCTGCTCAATCGAGAAGACCGCGGGGTGGTGCCGCAAGTTCAAGCGCCGCCACAGGTCCAGCTACAGCCCGAGAGTTCCATACAAAGCGGGATTTGGATCCCCATACTCAACTCGGGCGAGTGATTCTAGCTGAGATGCCTCACGGCCAATACACTGATCGTAAAGTGTTGTTTGAGGTGGATGTGGAAGGACGACTATTTGGTGAGTTTTTGTTGTTCGAGCGCATTGGGGTCCGATCTTTAAAGCTCGCGCTCCTGCTAATGTGAGCACCGTTCGTGCCTTCTACGCTTGTATCCAGAATCCTACCTTGGAGCCATTGCAGTTCAAAATTCCTTTTGGTAGGGACAGGATGGCTATGATCGATGTGCGGCTGATTGCGTGACTTCTGAACGTACCTCTTGGTGATGTTCACCCTAGTGAGAAGAATCTGAGGAGTAGGCGTGAGTGAGATCACAGTACCAGGTTCCTGTGCGATAAATTGGTTCCATGGGAGCCTAATAATAGCCTCAAGGTGACATATATGTCTGATGATTTGTGCCTGCTGCACCATATCTGCACGTTCAATGTGTATCCCAGGTCGATGAAACGCATTGAGTGTACGCGCCTTATGGTTGATTTCTTGTATCTGGTGGCCCAGGGAGAGAATGTATGTATGGCCACTTTCATCTTGCAGCAGATAATCCTCATAGCCAAGTCAAGAAGAACGTCCGAATCGCTTCCTTTTGGCCGACTGATATGCAAGATCGCGCTTGAGTTTGCTTACAGACTTGGGCCAGAATTGCCAGTTTCGATTCATAGCATTGATGAGTCGACTATGGTCAAGATGAAGATTGAGTCTCAGTACCGTGAGAATCAGCTTGAGGAGGATAGCGAGGATGACTTTGATGATGAGGAGGATCCAAGTGAGGGAGAACCTGGAGCAGAAGTTCAGGAAGAGGTCCAGGAAGAGGCAGAAGAGGAGGCTCAGGATACAGATGAGAGCCCTCCTCCTTCTTCTCAGGCTACTGGAGATGATCGCATTGCTCGGATTGAGGAGAGTCAGATCACCTTACGAAGGAAAGTTCAGGAACTTCACGCTGAAGTCGAGGATGCCAAGGCCGTTACGAAGAGGAAATTTGGCAAGGCGACTCGCACCTTGAAGGAGATCCTGTGCTGCTTGCAGGATAAGGGTGCTCCTCCTCCGTCACCCGACTCAGACTAGCGAGATATATGATGTTGTTATTAGTAGTTAGTCATTTTCTGATTTAAGTTATGTAAGCCTGTTAAGGGTAGTGCTTTGCTTATGTTGCTGTTGTAATTTTAACTGTCTTAGTTCCCATGTATTTCTCGTCATGATGCTTGTAAGGACATATCCCTTGTATTGTGACAATTTTGATTAAATGAAATGCATGGAATGCCTTTGACTCCTTGTGTGAATGATTGCGGTATATTTGTGCTATTGAGACTGACAAGGTTGTGCCCTATTTTGAATATAGGGAATGCCGCCTAAGACTACCAGGAGCACGGCTCGGCGTGCATTGAGTGAGCCTATGGATCAGGCTCCTTCGCAGTCTGATGCACATGCGAACCCTGCTGTGGGCCCGATTCCTAAGACAGCGCGCGCGTCTCAGCCCACTGCTGGTCCTACAGTTGGACCACCGCCATTCACACTGCCAGTCAGAGAGCCTTATCGTGCGTCTACTTCAACGCAGCACACGCCACAACCTGCTCCACCTCCTGACAAATTTGAGCAGATGATGGCTATGATGCAGTAGCAGTAGCAGCTCCTGATTACCATTGTGGGGACACTAGCCAAGGGTGGGGGTGTGACTCCACCTGCACCACCTGCGCATCCAGCTGAGGATGCTAATACTTATGCCCAGGATGAGGGCATGGCTCATCCGGTACCACCTGCTTACCCTGAGGGGAATGCCGCAGATACACGGGGCTTGTTAGAGTGATTCCAGCGCTTACGGCCTCCCACTTTTACGGGTTCTCATAGACCCGAGGAGGCCGAGTATTGGCTTGACCGTGTGTCGAAGATATTGCGGATGCTTCATTGCACAGAGGCCGAGCAGGTAGAGTTGGCTACATTCCTATTTGAGAGAGAGGCCAGCTTGTGGTGGGACAGCGTATTGCGGACCATTGCCGCCGACTTTATATGGACATGGGCAGCGTTTGAGTTCCACTTTCACGAGAAGTATTATCTCCAGACTTACAGGAATGACCGGGAGAATGAGTTTCTCCACCTCAGACAGGGAGTCATGACAGTTACGGAGTATGAGCATCAGTTTACAGAGTTGGGCAGATACGTCCCGACTATTTTGGCTGATGAGCAGATGCGCATACGGCACTTTTTGGAGGATTTGCAACCGGATATTCAGTCAAAGATGTGCTGCGTGAGCATTCCCTCATATGAGGAGTTGATTCACATGTCTATGCGGGCAGAGCAGGATGTGGATCGACTTGCGTGATCTCGTGGCCTTATTGCTTCTAGGCCACGACCAGACTTGCCAGACAGGCCCTTCGTGGGCAAGAGGCCTCGTGTCGACCCTCCTACTCGGGCTCTAGTGCCAGCACCATCGTTTCGGCGCCCCGTGTTATCGTGCACATACTGTGGGAGGACGGGCCACTTGGCGCAGAGTTATTTTTCTCGGATGCGGGACAGTGGGTTCTCGCTGCCGTAGAAGATTGACCGTGCACGTTCACACGCGATATCAGCACCGTCTATACGGTTAGCTCCTGCGTACCCTTCTTTCAAATCTCCGGTATCGCAGATCAGACAGCCTCCACGGCCCATGACATAGCGACCGAACCGGCCACAGCAGGCACGGGTTCATGCATTGACAGCTGAGGCAGCTGCGACACTGACTTCTCAGCATTCGGCCTTCGAGGTCACTACGCATATTGGAGGTGCTCCTATTCTCGTGATGGTGGACACTGGTTCCACGATTTCTTTGATATCACGTGCTATAGTCAGGCGTCTTGGGCTACAGACCATTACTATGGACGGGGTGCGAGTTTATACAGCACACGGGTCCTTTACAGATGCCACCCAAATGTGTGAGGGTTATTTGGTGGATCTGGGGGGCAAGACGATGGCTCTAGATCTCGTCGTCGATCCCGCTCTGGTTTATCTCAATGTCATTCTTGGCATGGATTAGCTGACTGCAGCAAGGGCCGAGATTGACTGCGAGACTCGTATAGTGACAGCCTACGAGCCAGAGGGTGCATCTTTCACATTTCCAGTGCGGGTAAATCTCCCTTTCCGCATACTTAGTTACACTACTTTGCTGCGAGATGCTGGTGCCCAGATACTTGAGCATACGCCAGTCGTTTCTGAGTTCGGGGATCTGTTCAGGAAGATCCCTGGTTTGCCCCCTAGACGAGAGATCAATTTCACTATCGATCTGGTTCCTGGTTCTACGCCCGTCTCACTGCCGACGTATCGCATGGCACCGTGTGAGATGGAGGAGTTGAGGACGCAGATTGATGGTCTACTGGAGCTTGGCCTTATACGGCCTAGTGTGTCTCCTTGGGGAGCACCGGTTCTATTTGTAAAGAAGAAGGACGGTTCGATGCGATTGTGTATTGATTATCGCAGGTTGAACCAAATCACGGTGAAGAACAAGTACCCTTTACCCAGGATCGATGACTTGTTTGATCAGTTGAGAGGAGCGCAGTACTTCTCAAAGATTGATCTTCAGTCAGGATATCATCAGTTGCGCGTCAGGGATGAGGACGTGCAGAAAATAGCATTCAGGACCAATTTTGGCCACTACGAGTTCCTCGTGATGTCGTTCGGTCTTACGAACACACCAGCCGTGTTCATGGATCTGATGAACTGGGTATTTCGGCCTTTCCTCTATCGATTCATCGTTGTATTCATTGACGACATTTTGGTGTACACTAGGAGTCGAGAGGAGCATGAGGAGCATTTGCATTTGGTCCTGGATACGCTCAGACAGCATCAGTTGTTCTCACAGTACAAGAAGTGCGACTTCTGAAAGTAGGAAGTGAAGTTCCTGGGACACGTGGTGTCCAAGGATGGCATGACAGTTGACCTGTCTAAGGTAGCTGCAGTTTAAGACTGGGAGCAGCCTGGTTCTGTCACTGAGGTGAGGAGTTTCTTGGGTCTCGTTGGCTACTATCGGCGCTTCATACAGGACTTCTCGAAGATCGTGAGACCCTTGTCTCAGTTGACACGGAAGGACGTGAAGTTCGCCTGGAATGACGAGGTGGATTCAGCTTTTCAGGGGCTGAAGGACAGACTTATGTCCGCCCCTGTGCTAGTATTGCCAGAGCAAGGGGTTAGATACACTATATACACTGACGCGTCTAGCGTTGGTTTAGGTTGTGTCCTTATGCAGAGGGACAGGGTAATTTCGTATGCCTCGAGACAATTAAGGAAGCACGAGGAGAATTACCCTACACACGACCTAGAGTTGGCAGCCGTCATATTCGCACTGAGACTCTAGAGACATTACCTCTACGGAGAGGAGTTCGAGCTCTTTTGCGACCACAAGAGCCTCAAGTACATATTCACGCAGCGAGACTTGAATATGAGGCAGCGGCGATGGATGGAGACGTTGAAGGACTTCAAGTTTGAAGTCTCTTACCATCCTGGGAAGGCTAACCTTGTGGCTGACGCGTTGAGCCACAAGAAGGTGATAGAGTTTGCGGCTCCGCTGATGGTTGCTGAGTGGGATATGGTTGAGTTTTTGCGAGACTTTGAGCAGAAACTCACCGTAGAGGAGCCGTATGAGTTCATCGCACATGTACAGGTGCGATCTCAGATCGATGACCGGGTCATCGAGGCGCAGAGGGACGATGCGCATCTGACTGAGCTTCGAGAGCAGGCCAGTGACGATGCTGACGTCGAGTGGCGAGTTGGTATGGATGGGGGCTTACGTTATCGTGGCCGCCTATGCGTCCCAGATGTCCCTGACTTGAGACAAGAGATTCTTGAGGCTGCGCATTGTACTAGACTCGCGATGCATCCAGGCAGTACGAAGATGTATCGTGACGTGAAGAGGACATATTGGTGGGAAGGTATGAAGACCCACATAGCTGAGTTCGTGTCCCGTTGTCTCACTTGTCAGCAGGTGAAGGCAGAGCATCGCCGACCACCTGCACTTTTGCAGCCTATGCCGATCGCAGAGTGGAAGTGGGATTTAATTTCCATGGACTTCATTTCTGGGTTGCCGAAGATGAGGAAGGGACATGATTCCATTTGGGTGATCATCGACCGTCTGACGAAGTTGGCGCATTCCTACCGATCAGAGTTACGAACTCTGCAGACGAGCTGGCTAGACTGTACACCAGAGAGATTGTGCATCTGCATGGAGTTCCGTTGGAGATCGTGTCGGACAGAGACACGCGGTTCACTTCTATTTTCTGGACTCGCATTCAGGAGTCTATGGGTGTGAAGTTGAAGTTCAGTACTGCCTTCCACTCATAGACAGACGGACAGACAGAGCGGGTGAATCAGATCTTAGAGGACATGTTGCGAGCTTGCGCATTGGACTTCAAGGATAGTTAGGATGATTGTCTTGCTTATGCGGAGTTTGCGTACAACAATAGCTTTCAGGAAAGTATCAGTATGACACCTTACGAGGCGCTGTATGGGAGACCTTGTCGCACACCGCATTGCTGGGCAGAGGTCGGTGAGCGTAGCTTGATTGGCCCAGAGTTGGTGCAGGCGACGTCAAAGAAGATTGACATCATTCGACGTCGACTTCTTACAGAGCAGCGCAGACAGAAGAGTTATGCCGATACGAGACGGAGGCCGCTGGAGTTCACAGTTGGGGATCATGTGTTTTTGCGAGTTTCCCCTATGAAGGGAGTCCTTCGGTTCGGGAAGAAGGGGAAGCTAGCACCGCGATTTATTGGTCCATTCCAGATCCTCGACCGTGTGGGAGCAGTGGCTTACCGATTGGCTTTACCCACGCCTCTCGCGAGCGTTCACAACGTATTTCATGTTTCTATGCTGAAGAAGTACGTTGCTGATTCTTCCCATATCATCAGATGGGAGCAGGTGCAGTTAGGAGAGGATGTTACATATATCCTGCGACCGACACGTATCCTAGACAGGAAGGAGCAGGTACTGCGTAGCAAGGTGATTCCCCTTGTGAAGGTATTGTGGACGCATCACTCTGAGGAAGAGGCTACTTGGGAGACAGAAGCCGAGATCAGAAAGAACTACCCACAGCTTCTCGAGGAGTACGAAAAGGTACAAATTTCGAGGATGAAATTATTTGTTAAGGGGGGTAGATTGTAACGCCCGTGAAAAATCCATACTTGGACTCGAGTACCGACTCGACCAGAAATCGCGTAGGATTAATTCCTATGGAAAATAAGAGTAAGTTAGCTAGCGCAACGCTAGAGTAGCTGGGAAATAGTCCCTGATCACTTTAAATACGTTCTACAAGACCCAAATCGAGTAGAACCAATGACTCTATAATACTCTATAACCTCGGATCAAACTCTAAGCAGGTTTGTTCTCTGGACCACTTTAAAATTTTGTATTGGATCTAGACCGCGCGTCAAAAGTCCGATACCTCCTATCTTAGACCGTTAGAACCGTCTAGCTGGACTTGACAATCATTTCGAAAATCAAGTCAAACCGATAATCACAGGCTATTTCATTGAGCCTGGACTGAAGAGAGTGCGAATAGGGACAGATTTGGAATTTGAAATTCAAATCTGGCACACGACTTGACGTGTCAGTATTAAGCGTTCTGACCGTCAGAATTCAGCCAGATTACACCCTCGGAACAGGAAAAAATTTTATTTCATATCATGAGACTTGCAGCCCTGATCTACGTGCGGTGACCACTGAACTGAAACTGGTCCGCCACGTGCGATCTGCGAACCCTGCCGGACTGAAAACTTAATACGTGCTAGATCTGATACGCATGATCTTAAGTCCGATCGCATTCGACCAGGGGACCACCAGAAAGCATCTTTTGGACCGAAACAGCCCCGATTCGGTTATGCACTAAGTGAACTTTATACCGGAGCCTATTTTGGGCATTTTTAAGTCTATAAAAGGGGTTGAAACCCTCACTCCTCTCTCTCATCCGAATTTGAGAGAAACCCTAATTTGGGAGAGAGAAAAAGTGAGAGTTTGTGAGAGAGAGTAGGAGAGATTTTTCCCGTCTTCGTGCCACCAGTTGCACGTGCTGTAGCAACACCCTCCGATCACCTGGCTGGTGATTCTTCCGCGTTTTCAGGTAAGAACTAACCCTAGAAGTTGCTGATTTGAGGTTTACTAGGATTCATAGCTTGTTAGCTGACTTATCTTGTAAATTAGGTTCTCTTATTGCCGTAGACGAAGCGTATACGCTCCGTTCGAAATCATGCATCCATAAGAGATAAGGTGAGGATTTTAGACACTTTGATTGACGGTTTCCAACGCTTTCAATGTCGTTTAATAGTAGATTCTTGACGGCATCGCCGTTTGACATGTACAACATGCTATCCGTTTCCTGTTTCGTAATTCAACGAAGAATATGAGATTTAGGGCATTTTAGTCATTTGTAGGAAGTACTGATTTCATTCATATTTTGCTGATGTGATTGACATGGTTTGTTGTCGCATTAGAAAGTTAGGAATACGTGCATAATTAGTTGGGCGAAGAGATTCACCTAATTGCGCACATCAGGTCGACATACTATATGTAGACTTAAGTGTGTAGTGTATGTGTTTGTATAAATGCTTGTATTAGTATGTATTGAATTAAATGATGTTATGAATTAGTTTGAGATTGATTTCTCAATTAATATGTTGACATAAATGATTTCCTACATGTTGACTATATACATGATTCCATTATATGCATAAAATGTATGTGCTTGAAAATTTGCCTAAGTTGTATGTTATAACATGTATTAACATGCTCACATGATTGTATTTCAATTCCAATACTCCTACATAAATTGTTAATGTGATTCCATAATTGTTTGGGACTAGACTTAGTCCAGGCAGTCGGTAACCAAGCGAATTCGTGGCTGGCTGGTCTTGGCCACGAACGACGCATCGATGAACGCGAGTCGTGTTTTGGAGTTGGCGGCGGTGGTTTGGCCACGCGAAGTGTTTTACGCACTTCATGTCGTTCGACTTGAGATGCGATTGCGCTAGTCGAGCCCGTCAAGTAACCCGACTGGCCGATGTATGTTCACCCTGTATGAGTCATAACTGCTTGAACCTAGGACACTGAACTTACCATTGTAAACCCTGTTAACCATGGTACCTTGATCCACGAAGACTCATGAGCCGGGCATGGTGGTATGGGACACCGTGGTCGAGCTGTCGGCCTACGCTGGGGCCACAAACCTCCCCGTATTGACTAGTGAGCACCTAGTCTCGTGAGCAGATTATGGTGGTATGGGACACTATATTCTAGCTGTCGGCCTACACTGATCAGGCGACGAGTCCTTTGTAGTGACCGCGAGCGTATTCTGAGTCTACGGGAGGCGACGACCCTTCAGTAGCAGTAGAGTACAGTAGGCCTGTATTGATAAGGTGATGGGGGAGAGGTGCGACGAGTGCAAGCAACAGCCCTGGCAACCCTTGCAGCGACCTACAAAATATACATCGTATGAGATTACTAGGAGTGACGACCCTAGACAAGATCTGTGTTGGGATTGATACAAGGAAAGTACCTTAGTTTCTCAATCCTGCTGTTTAAATGGACTAATAACAACTTGGAAATCATATCACCATACCATTGCATGTGCCTAGAAGATGTGGAGCACTTGAGGGTCGATTGCATGCCGCGGTCGTAAGATGGTGCTGTATGAGGGAGATCGTCGTTGAGGGCATACATCACGTCATGTCATATTGCATTAACAGCAGTATTAGGATTGTCTGATTTACTGCTTTACTATTATCGCATGATTGATTTGTGAACATGCTAATCTTTACTCTATGATTCCACTGAGTTGATCACTCACTCCCACGTTACAGGATGGTGTTTGCAACACCCACCAGACCCTGTTGTAGATGCAGGTGATGCTGAGATCCAGGAGGCAGAGCCAGACTTTGACGAGGACCAGGACGAGTTCTCGTACATGCAGTACCATGATGGCTTTGCATAGGTGACCTGGGTTGACGGGACTTCAGTGGGACTATTTTGAACATTTGATTTTGTTCATGTATATGTATATGAGACTCAGTGATGTATTCATACTTTAGTGACAGTTGAGATCTACTTTGTTTTTTCATACAGTGATATATATTGTTTAGTCTTTCGCTTGCTTTTATCACTGGATCTGGAGTATGAATTACAATTTTGGTATACTTTTACTCATGTGAATGCTTTAACTCAGACAACATTGAATCATAATCATTATGTTGCATAAGTGACGGCCTGGAACTCGGGAGTTGAGTTTATACACGACCCCCGATTTTTAAGGTGTTACATCGTGTCACTTGCGCACTTTTTCTAAGCGTTCTGACCGTTGGTTTTTTACCCAAATTCACCCTCAGATCAGGAAAGGTGGCCCGTACATGTCAAAGTACTTGTGGCCCTGATCGAGTTTCAGTGACCGTTGAACTGAAACTGGTCCATCGCGGTCGATCTGTAAACCCGACCGGACTGAAAACTTAGCTTGACTTAAATCTAATATTAAAGAGCTTAAGTCCAACCACATTTAGTAACAGGACCTCCATAAATGCTCCATTGGGTAGGAACAGACCCGATTTGGTTATAACCTAAGTATACCTTGGCCCTAGGGCTATTTTCGTCGCTTTTGGGCTTATAAAAAGGCCTTAAACCCTCATTCTCAAATCCCATACGAATTCTAAACCCTAGCCAATCCAAGAGAGAGAAAAGAGAGAGAGAGAAAGAGAGACTTGGGGTTTCTTCCTGGGATTCAATCCCACTGATCTACGTGCCTAACTACGACTACTGTGTCACTTTTTCGGCAATACCGATCTTGTTCTTAGGTAAGAAAACATAACCCTAACCTGTTCTAGAGTTCCAAATAGCATAAGTGATGAAGTAGCTAACCTATTTCATGGTATAAGTTGTCGTTGAGCCGTAGACGAAGAATCGGTATACAAACTGAGTCCACTACTTGTCTATCAGCGTAAGGTGCGGACTATATACGTTTAGGTTATGGTTTTCAAGACTTTCAATGTCGGTTAATGATATATTACTGACGTGGATGCTATTTCACATGTATAAAGTATTGTCCGTTTCATTTTTTAGTTATATGTTAAATATGTTGAATATATTGTATTACTCGTATTTGTAGAAAATACCATATACGTATGAAACTCGAATTTGTGCTTATCATGATTAATTGCTGTCTATGTATGCTAGATGCATGTGTATTGGGTGAACGGATTAGCCTAATACATGTTTTATTAACATACGTTGCGTATGTTATATTGTGATTCTAAGTGTTTGTGAAAATGACTGAATGAGTATAGAATGAGCTTTCGTGCTCGTCATGGCTAACTGTCATGGATATATGATTGTTGTATAGGCGATAACCCTTTGACAAAAGGATTTTTCCTAATACATATGTTAATGAATACATAATATGTATGACGTAATGTGTAGACTAAGTGTATGTAAAAGTGTCTGAATGAGTTAGTAGTTAGTAAGATGTACCTGTATGCAGGTTGAGATATGATTCTCAACTACATCAATGATGTGTATGATTTCCTCCATGTATTTTATATTGCATATGTGTGGATTCATGTTTAGGTTATTTTCCATAACATGCAGAAACAATGTCGTGATGGGTGATGGGGGAGTGGTGTAACGATTCCATGCAACAGCCTTGGCAGCCCTAAAGCGGACAATGTCGGACCTTTGATTGTATAATTTAAAATATGATCCATTTACTGCTTTGACAATATCATCGGATAACATGTCATAATTGAATGTGATTGGGGCTATTGTATAGTTCAGGTAATTGGTAATAGTCTTTAAACTGGTGTTTGAGGTTGTTTTAACCACACAGGATGTGTTCGACGAACTCGAGTCGTACTTGGGATGTTCGGCAGTGGTTAGGCCACACGGAGTGATTATGCATTCCTTGTCGATTATTTTGATGTGCGCTTGGCCTAGTTGAGCTTATCAACTAACCCGATTGACCGATGTATGTTCTTCATGTTTGGACGCTACTGTTTGAACTTAAGGTACCAAACTCATCATTGGAAAGCCCTTTTAACCTTGGTACCTCGATCCGCTAAGACTCATGAGCCGATTATGGTGGTATGAGACATTATATTCGAGCTGTCGGCCTACTCTGATTAGTGACAAGCCCTTTATAGTGACCAATGAGCACCTATACTCATGAGCCGATTATGGTTGTATGGGACACTATATTCGAGCTATCGGCCTACTCTGATTGGTGACGAGCCCTTTGTAGTGACCTTGAGAATATCCTAAAACTACATTGGGGCGACGAGCCTTGTTGTAATCTATAGGATATAACTAGACCTGTATTGATTGGTGACGAGCCCTTTACAGCGATCTTGAACTATACTATCGCATGAGATTGTCTCGGACTGACGACTCGAGAATGGATCATCGTTTGGGTAATGATATAAGGGAGGTACCTTAGCTTCCCAACCCTACTGTATGAAAAGGACTAATAATAACTCGATAATCATGTTCATATCATCGCACTGCATGTGCCGATAATGAAGTACATAGAGAGAAGAAAGCATGCCTCAAACGTAAGATGGTGTCGCACGAGGGAGTGTAGGTGAGGGCATGCATTCATGAAAATATCTCATCCTTGCATTAACAAGAGTATCTAGGAATGTTGATTGTACTGCTTTATCATTACTGCTTGATTGATTTGATAACATGTTAACCTTTGCTATATAGTTCCACTGAGTTGATCACTCACTCTCACGTTATGGGACGGTGTTTGCAACACCAACCAGTCTCTGTTTTAATTTCAGATGATGGCGATGCTTGCGAAGGAGAGCCAGATTTTATGATGTTGGGGAGGATTTCTCCTATATGCAAGTTCTGATCGACGGGCTTACAGGGTTACTGATTAGATGCTAATACACTCAGTATTTTACCCTTTATTTAAACACCCACGTATATTCTTTTCTTTCCATTTTTGGAGTATACATGTATTTAGTTAACCTGGTAACATGTTCACACTCTGGAGACTTACAATCAATTATACATTTTATATATTTATCACAGTCTTCTGCTTGAGAAACTTAACTGTCTCTGGAGTATGATATGTTGTTTTGGTCTAATCCCACTCATGTTTACTACACTAATATGAACAACATTCAATCATCATTATCTATGTTGCATAAGTGATGCGTTGGAACTCGGGAGTCGAGTTTCTGCTCGACCCCCGATTTTCAGGGCGTTACAGGCTGCTTACGCTGAGACGAGTGGTGGCCCACCATCATCATCCATTCGAATGATCCGAGCCGGCCATTGCATGCAAGGAGTTTCAACCAAAACCCCATCCTTTCCATGTACTCATCCACACATTCATGTTCACAGCAATAGGGAATGTGTTGGTACGTCGATTAGAGGTGTGACCCACTCAAAACCCGAATTCAATTCAGATTTTGTCTCATGACCTAACTTGACCCTACTAAGAAGATGGATGAATCTGATCTCCTGAAAGATCATCGTAAGTGGGCCCCATCGACATCAGCAAAGGAGCCGAAACTGGATCCTTTCGCAGCTAACGCACGAGCTTGTGCGAAACAGAACGCGGGAAGACATCTCTTGCTCAAGCCAGGACATGTCTTCGCATGGGATGAAACCTATAAAATCCTACCCTGGGAAGGGAAGAAGAACGCTTAGTTTCACGTAGGAAGGAGAAATAGAAAGAAAGGGAAAAAAAAGGAAGAGATTGGCCAATTACCAGGCAAGCCAAGAAGAGATCAGCCAATTGCCGGGATTCATCAGGTTACTGAATCATCAAGGTAGGCCAACAATACCCCTTCTAAATTCTCTTTTATTCTTCCCTTCCAACTGGTAAATCCAAAACACCCTGGTCTGAGTAAGAGCCGACTTAGCTGGGGAGGTTTGAGTATAGGTTCAAGTCAACATAAGTAGAAGTTTAGCTTCTTAATTTCATACTGTCATGACAATAGCACATCAACCTAAGATAAAGTTTCAACACTACATCATGTAACCACTCTCAAAGTATTCACACCAGAGGTGAGGGTTTTATCCTTTAGGCTTTGTAACACCCTAAAAATCGGGGGTCGTGTAGAAACTCGACTCCTGAGTTCCAGACCATCACTTACGCAACAAATATGATTATGATTCAATGTTTTCTGAGTTAGAGCATTCACATGAGTAAGATTATACCAAAACTGCAATTCATACTCCAAATCCAGTGATGAAACGCAAGCGGAAGACTGAAAGATATGTATATCACTGTATGAAAACAAAATAATCTCAAACTGTCTCCAAAGTACGAATACATCTCTGAGTCCCAAATACATGTCATAAAGCAAAAATAAACGTTAGGTGATAGTCCAACTAGCACAAGTCTCACTGATCCAGTCCGTCTATGCGAAGCCGTCAGAGAACTGCATATACGAGAACTCATCCTAATCCTCGTAGTAATCCAACTCCGCGTCTTGAATCGCCTCGACACGTGCATCTAAGACAGAGTCTGGTAGGTGTTACAAACATCATCCCATAACGTGGGAGTGAGTGATCAACTCAGTGGAATCATAGAGCAAAGATTAGTATGTTATCAAATCAATCACACGATAATAGTAAAACATGCAATCGAACATTCCTAGATACTGTTGTTAATGCAAGCATGAAATGACATGATGGATGCCCTCACCGACATACTCCCGCATGCGGCACCATCTGCTTCCGCGGCATGCTTTCTTCCCACAGTGCTCCACATCTTTCAGGCACATGTAGTGCGATGTGGGTATGATTACCAAGTTGTTATTAATCCATTCATACAGCAGTATTAGGAAACTAAGGTACCTTCCTTATATCAATCCCAACACAGATCCTGTCTAGGGTCGTCACTCCTAGTAATATCATACGATGTTATATTTATAGATCGCTGCAAGGGCTGTCAGGGCTGTTGATCGCACTCGTTGCACCGCTCCCCCATCACCTTATCAATACAAGCCTAATGTACACTTGTCGCTACGGAAGGGTCGTCGCCTCTCATAGACTCAGAATACGCTCGAGGTCACTACAAAGGGCTCGTCACCAATCATTGTAGGCCGATAGCTCGAATGTATTGTCCCATACCACCACAATTGGCTCACGAGTCAAATGTACTCACTGGTCACTACGGGGAGGTTTGTGGCCCCAGTGTAGGCCGACAGCTCGACCACGGTGTCCCATACCACCATGCCCGGCTAATGAGTCTTTATGGATCAAGGTACCATGGTTATCAGGGTTTTCAATGGTAAGTTCAGTACCCTAAGTTCAGGCAGTTATGACTCATACATGGTGAATATACAATGGCCAGTCGGGTTACTTGACGGGCTCGACTAGTATGAGTGCATCTCAAGCTGAGCGACATGAAGTGTATGAAACACTTCGTGTGACCTAACCACTGCCGCCTGCCCAAAACACGACTCGCGTTCATCGACGCGTCCTTCGTGGCAAATAGAAGCCAACCACGAATTTGATCCATTCCCGACTGCCTGGACTACGTTATAGCCCCAAGCATTTGTATATCAACATCAGTAAGCATATGTGAGTAACAGGAATGAATATAAACAATACAAGCATGTTGACACATGTTATATCATACTACGCAAGCAAATCAACCAACACATGCATTCCATATATGTAATGAAATCAATTCATGTGACCAATATGGTGGAAATCATATACGTCAACATATTAATTGAGAATTCAATCTCAAAACTAATTCACAACACCATTTACTCAATACATACTAATACAAACATTAATCTACACACTTTAGTCTACATAGCGTATGTCGACTCAAAGTGCGCATTAGGACGAATCTCTTCGCCAAACAGATCATACATGTATTTCTAATATCATAACAAGACAAATACCCATGGCAATCATTTCAGCAAAATATGGACGTATACAGTATTTCCTATTAATGACTAAAATATCCTAAATCTCATATTCACCGTATGTATACGAAATGAAAAACGGACAACATGTTCTACATGTCAAACGGCGCTCTCATCAATAATCTACTATTAAATGACATTGAAAGCTTTGAAATCAGTCAATCAAAGCGTCTAAAATCCTCACCTTTCGCCTTAAACGTGTATCGATTCGAATAAAACGTCTACGCTTCGTCAACGGCATTAAGGCGACCTATATCACAAGTTACATAAGCTACACCGCTACTCGCATCAAAGGAATCCCTAAAACAGCAAGAGGGTAGGGTTTTCTTATCTAGAAGTGCATTGGAAATCACCAGGAAAGTGATTTGAACGCGGTAAATGAACACGGGTAAAAGCTGCAGCAAGTGGCAGGAAGACTCTCACAATTCTCTCACAAATTCTCTCTTTCTCTCTCTTCACTTTCTAAGGTTTATAGCAAATTCAGATGGGAGATATATGAGAGGGTTTAAAGCCCTAGGCTAAAACCTAACCTAAATAGACTTGGGAACAAGGTATACTTGAGTTATAACCAAATCGAGACTTTTTCGATCCAAAAGAGCGTTTCAGGAAGTCCCCTGGCCGAACGCGATCGGGCTTAAGCTCACGTATATCGGATCATGCTCACATCAAGTTTTCAGACTGGTAGAGTTCCTAGATAGCATGTGGCGGACCAGTTTCAGTTCAGTGGTCACGGAGACTCGATCGAAGATTCTAAGTACACTGACCTGAGTGAGAAATGTTTCCTGATCCGAGGGTGTATTTGGGTCAGATTCCGACGGTCTGAATGCTTATACTGATCCCGCAAATGAAACGTGTCAGATTCATTTAAATTCCATTTAAATTTTTATGAATTACACTCTTTCTCACACTCCCTACTCCAGGCTCAATGAAATAGCCTCAGAACATCAGTTGGGCTTGATTTTCGAAATGATTGTCAAGTCCAGCTTAGCGGTCATAACGGTCTAAGATTGTAGACATCGGACTTTCGACGCGCGGTCTAAATCTAATACGAAGTTTCAAAGGGTTCCTGAGAGCAAACGAGTTTAGAGTTTGATCCTAGGTTTCAGGATATTGTAGCGTCATTGGTTCTACAAGTTTTAGGTCTTGCAGAATGTATTTAAAGCAATCAGTGCTAATTTCACAGCTAATCTAGCATAGCGCTAGCTAACTTACGCTTAATTTCTAAAAGAATTAATCCTTAGTGATTTCTGATCTAGTTGGTACTCGAGTCTCTGTACGGATTTTTTTGAGGCGTTACAATCTACCCCCCTTAACAATAAATTTCATCCTCGAAATTTGTACCTTTTCGTACTCCTCGAGAAGCTATGGGTAGTTCTTTATGATCTTGGCTTCCGTCTCCTAAGTAGCCTCTTCCTCAGAGTGATGCGTCCATGACACCTTCACAAGGGGGACGACCTTGTTACGCAGTACCTGCTCCTTCCTGTCTAGTATACGCGCCAGTCGCAGTATATATGTAACATCCTCACGTAACTGTACCTGCTCCCATCTAATGATATGGGAAGGATCAGGAACGTATTTCTTCAGCATAGAAACATGAAATACGTTGTGTACGCTCGCAAGAGGCGTAGGTAAAGCCAAACGATAAGCCACTGCACCCACACGGTCGAGAATATGAAACAGACTAATGAATCGCGATGCTAGCTTCCCCTTCTTCCCGAACCGAAAGACTCCCTTCATAGGGAAAACTCTCAAAAATACATGATCTCCAACCGTGAACTCTAGCGGGTGTCGTCTCGTATCGGTATAACTCTTCTGTCTGCTCTGCGCTGTAAGAAGCTGGCGTCTAATAATATCAACCTTCTCCGAGGTTTCCTACACTAACTCTGGGCCAATCAATCTGCGTTCACCGACCTCTGCCCAGCAATGCGGTGCTCGACAAGGACGCCCATACAAGGCCTCATAAGGTGCCATACCGATACTCACCTGAAAACTGTTGTTGTATGCGAACTCTGCATATGCAAGACAGTCATCCCAACTGTCTTTGAAATCCAACACGCAAGCCCGCAACATATCCTCTAGAATCTGGTTCACCCGCTCTGTTTGTCCATCTGTCTGTGGGTGGAAGGTCGTACTAAACTTCAACTTCACACCCATAGCCTCCTGAATGTGAGTCGAGAAAATAGAAGTAAAGCGCGTGTCTCTATCCGACACGATCTCCAAGGAAACTCCATGCAGACGTACGATCTCTCTGATATATAGCTTGGCTAACTCATCTGCAGAGTTCGTAACTTTGATAGGTAGGAAGTGCGCCAACTTCGTCAGACGGTCGACGATCACCCAAATAGAATCATGTCCCTTCCTCGTCTTCGATAGTCCTGAGATGAAATCCATGGAAATGAAGTCCCACTTCCACTCAGCTATAGGCATAGGCTGAAGGAGTCCAGGAGGTCGGCGATGCTCTGCCTTCACCTACTGGCAAGTGAAAGAACGGGACACGAACTCTGTGATGTGGGTCTTCATACCATCCCACCAATATGTCCTTCTCACGTTGCAATACATCTTTCTGCTGCCCCGATGCATCGCAAGTCGAGAACTGTGCGCAGCCTCGAGAATCTCTCGTCTCAAGTCGGGGATATCTGGGACGCATAGGCGGCCACGATAACGTAAGCCCCCATCCGTTCTAACTCGCCACTCAACGTCTGTATCATCACTGGCCTGCTCTCGAAGCTCAGTCAGACGTGTATCATCCCTCTGCACCCCGATGACCCTGTCAACGATAAGAGGTCGCACCCAAACATGTGCGATAACCTCGAATGGCTCCTCCACAGTGAGTTTCTGCTCAAAGTCTCGTAAAAACTCAACCATGTCCCACTCGGCAACCATCAGCGAAGCAGCAAACTCTATCGCCTTCTTGCGGCTCAACGCGTCAGCCACAAGGTTCGCCTTGCCCGGATGGTAGGAGACTTCGAACTTAAAGTCCTTTAAAAGTCTCCATCCATTGTCGCTGCCTCATATTCAGATCCCGCTGCATAAATATGTACTTGAGGCTCTTGTGGTCGTAAAAGAGCTCGAACTCCTCCCCATAGAGGTAATGTGTCCAGAGCTTCAATGCAAAAATAACGGCTGCCAACTCAAGGTCGTGTGTAGGTTAATTCTCCTCGTGCTTCCTTAATTATCTCGAGGCATACGAAATTACCCTATCCTTCTGCATAAGGGCACAACCCAGACCAACGCTAAACGCGTCAGTGTATATCGTGTATCTAACCCCTTGCTCTGGCAATACTAGTACAGGGGTGGACGTAAGCCTGTCCTTCAGCTCCTGAAAAGCTGCTTCCGCCTTTTCATTCTAGGGGAACTTCACATCCTTCCGTGTCAGCTGAGATAGAGGGCTGGCGATCTTCGAGAAATCTCAAATGAAACGTCGATAGTAGCCTCCCAAACCTAAGAAACTCCTCACCTCAGTGACAGAACTAGGCTGCTCCCAGTCCCGAACTGCAGCTACCTTAGCCAGGTCAACTGCCATCCTATCCTTGGACACCACATGTCCCAGGAACTTAACTTCCTGCTTCCAGAAGTCGCACTTCTTATACTGTGCGAATAACTAATGCTGTCTCAGTGTATCCAGGACCAATCGCAAGTGCTCCTCATGCTCCTCTCGACTCCTAGAGTATACCAAAATATCGTTTATGAACACAATGACGAATCGATAGAGGAAAGGCCGAAATACTCTGTTCATCAGATCCATGAACACGGCTGGTGCGTTCGTAAGACCGAACGACATCACGAGGAACTCATAGTGGCCAAAGCTAGTCTTGAAGGCTGTCTTCTGCACGTCCTCATCCCTAACGCGCAACTGGTGATACCCTGACTGAAGATCAATCTTTGAGAAGTACTGTGCCCCTCTCAACTGATCAAACAAGTCATCTATCCTGGGCAAGAGATATCTATTCTTCACCGTAATCTGGTTCAGCCTGCGATAGTCAATACATAATCGCAATGAACCATCTTTCTTCGTCACAAACAGTACTGGTGCTCCCCAAGGAGACACACTCGGTCGAATGAAGCCAACCTCTAACAGATCATCGATCTGTTTCCTCAACTCCTCCATCTCACATGGAGCCATGCGATCGTCAGCAGTGAGACGGGCGTGGAACCAGGTACCAGATCGATAGTAAAATTAATCTCACGCTGAGGTGGCAAACTAGGAATCTTCCTGAACAGATCTCCAAAATCACGGACTACTGGCATGTGCTCAAGTATCAGGGCATCAACGTATCGCAATAAGGAAGCGTAGCTAAGTATGCAGAAGGGGAGATTTATCCGCACTGAAAATGAAAACGGCGTGCCCTCCGGCTCATAGACTGTCACCATACGGGTCTCGCAGTCAATCTCGGCCCTCCCTGCAGTCAACCAATCCATGCCAAGAATGACGTCGAGATAATAGAGAGAGGGGTCGACAACAAGATCAATAACCATCGTCCTACCCCCAAGATCCACCAAACAACCCTCACACATCATGGTGGTATCAGAAAAAGTCCCGTGCACTGTAAGAACTCGCACCCCATCCATCCGAATAGTCGGTAGCCCAAGGCGCCTGACTATGGAATGCAATATCAAGAAAATCGTGGATCATGTATCCACCGTCACAAGTATAGGAGTACCTCCAATACGGGCGGTGACCTCAAAGGCCAAGGGCTGAACAGCCTCTATCTCGGATGCCTCTACTGTCAATGCATGTACCTGAGCCTGCTGTAGATAGTTCGTCCGTGGTACCATGGGCTGTTGAGGCGGTCAGAACTGAGGTGCGGGAGGTCTGAAGGAAGGATACGCAGGAGCCGACCGTAACGGAGGAACAGATAAAGCCGGTGGGCGAGGACAGTCGATATTCTACGGCGATGAAAACCCGCTGTCTCTCATTCGAGCGAAGCAGCTCCCCATAGTGTGGCCTGGTCTGCCATAATAAGTACATGACACATCAGGGCGTCGCATCGGAAGTACTGGCGCTGTAGCTCTAGGAGGAGGGTCGATGCGAGGCCTCTTGTCAACAAATGACCTATCTTGCATATCCGGTCGTGGCCTAGTAACCACAGGGCCACAAGATCACTCAAGTCGATTAGCATCCTGCTCTGCCCTCATGGACATATGTATCAACTCGGCATAGGAAGGTATGCTGACGCAGCACATCTTCGACCGAATGTCCGGTCGCAAGCCCTCAGAAAATCATCGTATGCGCATCTGCTCATCAGCAAGTATCGTCGGGATGTATCTGCCCAACTCAGTAAACTGATGCTCATACTCTGTGACTGACATGCCTCCCTGTTTGAGGCGTAAAAACTCATTCTCCCTCTCATGCCTGTAAGTCTGGGGATAGTATTTCTCGTGAAAACGGAACTCGAATGCTGCCCAAGTCCAGACGTAATCAACAGCAACTGTCCGCAAAACACTATCCCACCACAAGCTGGCCTCTCGCTCGAACATAAAGGTGGCTAACTCAACCTGGTCAGACTCTGAGCAGTGCAGCATCCTCAAAATCTTCAACACACGGTCGAGCCAATACTCGGCCTCCTCGGGTCTGTGAGAACCCGTAAAAGTAGGAGGCCACAAGCGCTGGAATCGCTCGAGTAGGCCCCGTGAATCAGCAGTATGCCCCGTAGGGTAAGCAGATGGTATAAGATGAGTCATCTCCTCATCCTGAACTGAAGTACCGACATCCTCAGCTGGATGCACAGGTGGTGCAGGTGGAGCCGCACTGCCACCCTGGGCTAAGGCCCCTGCTATCGTAGTCAAAAGCTGCTGATGTTGCTAGTGCATCATGACCATCAACTGCTCAAACCTATTAGGAGGTGGAGCATGCTGAGGCACATACTGCGTCGAGGAAGATGCACGATACTGCTCTCTGACAGGCGGTGTGAACGGTGGTGATTCGACTATAAGACCCGTAGAAGGCTGAGACTCAGGTGTAGTCTCAGGAATCGGGCCCACAGCAGGGTCCGTATGAACATCACTCTGGAGAGGAACCTGATCCATAGGCTCTCCCAGTGTAAGTTGCGCCATGCTCCGCGTAGCCTTAGGCAGCATTCCCTATATTCAAAATAGGGAGCAACCTCGTCAATTTCAAAAATAGTACAAATACACCACCACACAATCATTCACTTAACAAGCCGAAGAAATTTCATGCATTTCATTAAATTCAAAATTCGTCACAATACAAGAGATATATCCTTACATGCATCATGACAAGAAACACATGGGAAACTAAGCTAGTCAAAGCTACAACTGCAACATAAGCTAACTACTAGCCTTCTCAGGCTTACACACAGAAAGCAGGAAACAACTAGCTACGAGCAACAACGTCTAAAATATAATCACTAATCCGAGTCTGGCGATGGAGGAGAGGCACCCTTATCCTATAGACAACACAGGATGGCCTTCAAGGTGCGAGTCACCTTGCCAAATTTTTACTTAATGACGGCCTTGGTATCTTCAAGATCTTATTTCACCTTAGCCCAAAGTTCTTGGACTTCCTGTCGTAAAGTAACCTGACTCTCCTCAAGTCGGGCCACGTGGGCATCCCTAGCAGCCCGAGTCGCAGTAGGAGGACTCTCATCAGTATCTTGAGCCTCTTCTTCTTCCTAGTTCTCTTCCTCTATTTCTACCCCAGCTTCTTCTTCGCTTGCATCCTCTTCACTATCATAATCGCCCTCACTGTCATCATCTAGCTGAGCCTCACGCTGCCAAGGCCCTATCTTCATTTGATTCATGGTAGCCTCATCAATGAAGTGAATCGGCACAGGCATCTCCGCCCCAAGTCTGTAAGCAAACTCAAGCGCGATCTTGCATATGAGCCGGCCAAAAAGAAGTGACTCAGACGTCCTTCTCGATTTCGCTATGAGGACGATCTGTCGTAACACAAAGGTGGTCATGCACACATTCTCTCCCTGGCCCACTTGATACAGGAAATCGACCATGAGACGCGTACATTCACTACGGTTGGTCGACCTAGGATACACATTAAACGTACAAATGTGGTGCAACAGGCGAAAATCATGCGACATATAGGATGCTAAGAGGCTCTTGTTACGTTTTCACGGAACCAAACCACCACATAGGAACCTGGTGCGGCGATTTCACTCACAAACACTCTTCAGATTCTTAGCACTTGGATGTACCTTACCAAGAGGCACGTTCAGAAGGCAAGCTATCAACTGAACATCGATCGTGGCTTCCCAGTCTCTATCAAAGGGAATCCTGAAATACAATGGCTCCAACGTAGGAGCCCGAATATGAGCATAGAAGGCACGAACAGTGCTTACGTTCGCACGAGACTGGGCTTCAAAGAGCGGACCCCAATTGGCTGCTTCGATGAACTCAAATAACAGAAACTCACCAAAGAGTTGCCCTTCCACATGCGCCTCAAACAGAACCTTGTGGTCAACATACACACCATGAGCCAAGTCTGCTAACAATGATCGCCCTATGTGAGCACGGGAATCCAAATCCTGCTTCGTATGTAGCTCTCTGCCAACACTTGGACTAGCGGCGACACTTAAGCTAGCGACGCCACCTCTCGGCTTCCTCGATCGTGAAGGGTGACTAGGCCCAGCTTCGTCTGCGGCGGTCTTCCTCTTTCCCATGAGAGAGAGGATGGTGGAAAGAGAGAAAAAGGCCAAAATATCCTCAACAATAGCCATGGAAAATGGAGGAAAGGGGAAGAAATGGCTGCCCTAACGGACTGAAACGAATCTAGGCTCTATAGATGGGTAAATTAGGCCCTCAAAGGTTGAATTTTCAAAGGGAAAAAAGCAAGATAAGTTGGAATGGAGGCTCACTAGATTTTCAGCCTTCTATGGAGGTTGGGAGAGCTCCAAATGATGAAAATGAAGAGGAAAGGGAGTGCCAACAGCTGTGAATGATGGGTTGGCATCGGTTGTGACCGAAAATGGGATTGGGGGCGTCTTGAAGTGGATTTTAAAAGGGAGGACAGCAACAAGAAGGGAAAAGGAGAGCTTGGGGGCTTGAATTGTGAAGGAGGTAGGGCTTTGGAGTATTTTTAAGGGACGACCCACATATAGGAGGGGTGCCCTACCCATCAGAGGGCGTCGGCCCGATTGGGGCCCACCGGACGGCGAGGTCCTCTCTGGTGAAAATCATTTTTGGTGAGACCGGCCATATGGGCTGGGTCCCCCCTGTCCTAGGGGTCCTAAAAAGGTGTGGTCCCCCCTAGTTCATTGTATATTGGCCTGGATAGGCCCATGACCCCGTTTCGATCCATTTCGGGTCATTTCTGACACTACCTGATGCATATTTTCATTTAGCAATTTTTTACAGCTGGGATAGAGTCCAGAGAGGTCTAGACCTATCCACACGTGATCTAGAAGTGGTCCGAGGTCATTTCATGCGACCACGGATGCACACGAACTCGATCAAAGTGATCGATTTGAGTAAACTTCGCCGATTGGCGAAACTGCGATCCTATAAGTGTTTCTAGATTTTTCTCGCACCCAACTAAGTCAAAGGGGCGACAGAGTACATCGCGTGACTATAACCCAGGTCTGGTTTAATCCAAATCATGCTCTGATACCAACTTGTAACACCCTGAAAATCGGGGGTCATGTAGAAACCCGACTCCCGAGTTCCAAACCATCACTTATGCAACAAATATGATTATGATACAATGTTTTCTGAGTTAGAGCATTCACATGAGTAAGATTATACCGAAACTGCAATTCATACTTCAGATCCAGTGATAAAACGCAAGCGAAAGACTGAAAGATATATATATCACTGTATGAAAATAAAATAATCTCAAACTGTCTCCAAAGTATGAATACATCTCTGAGTCTCAAATACATGTCATAAAGTAAAAATAAACGTCAGGTGATAGTCCAACTAACACAAGTCCCACTGATCTAGTTCGTCTATGCGAAGCCATGGGAGAACTGCATATACGAGAACTCATCCTGATCCTCGTAGTAATCTGACTTCGCGTCCTGAATCGTCTCGACACCTGCATCTAAGACAGAGTCTGGTAGGTGTTGCAAATACCGTCCCGTAACGTGGGAGTGAGTGATCAACTCAGTGGAATCATAGAGCAAAGATTAGCATGTTATCAAATCAATCACGCGATAATAGTAAAGCAGGCAGTCGAACATTCCTAGATACTGTTGTTAATGCAAGCATGAAATGACATGATGGATGCCCTCACCGACATACTCCCTCATGCGGCACCATCTGCGTCCGCGGCATGCTTTCTTCCCACAGTGCTCCACATCTTCCAGGCACATGCAGTGCGATGTGGGTATGATTACCAAGTTGTTATTAATCCATTCATACAGCAGTATTAGGAAACTAAGGTACCTTCCTTATATCAATCCCAACACAGATCCTGTCTAGGGTCGTCACTCCTAGTAATCTCATACGATGTTATATTTATAGGTCGCTGCAAGGGCTGCCAGGGCTGTTGCTCGCACTCGTTGCACCGCTCCCCCATCACCTTATCAATACAGGCCTAATGTACTCTTGTCGCTACGGAAGGTCACTACAAAGGGCTCGTCACCAATCAGTGTAGGCCGACAGCTCGAATGTAGTGTCCCATAATACCACAATCGGCTCACGAGTCAAATGTGCTCACTGGCCACTACGGGGAGGTTTGTGGCCCCAGTGTAGGCCGACAGCTCGACCACGGTGTCCCATACCACCATGCCCAGCTTATGAGTCTTTATGGATCAAGGTACCATAGTTATCAGGGTTTCCAATGGTAAGTTCAATACCCTAGGTTCAAGCAGTTATGACTCATACATGGTGAACATACAATGGCCAGTCGGGTTACTTGACGGGCTCGACTAGTATGAGCGCATCTCAAGCTGAGCGACATGAAGTGTATGAAACACTTCGTGTGGCCTAACCACTGCCGCCTCCCAAAACACGACTCGCATTCATCGACGCATCTTTCGTGGCAAATAGAAGCCAACCACGAATTTGATCCATTACCGACTGCCTGATTAGGTCATAGCCCCAAGAATTTGTATATCAACATCAGTAAGCATATGTGAGTAACACGAATGAATATAAACAATACAAGCATGTTGACACATGTTATATCATACTACGAGAGCAAATCAACCAACACATGCATTCCATATATGTAATGAAATCAATTCATGTGACCAACATGGTGGAAATCATATACGTCAGCATATTAATTGAGAATTCAATCTCGAAACTAATTCACAACACCATTTACTCAATACATACTAATACAAACACTTACTCTACACACTTTAGTCTACATAGCGTATGTCGACTCAAAGTACGCATTAGGACGAATCTCTTCGCCAAAAAGATCATACATGTATTTCTAATATCATAACACGACAAATACCCATGGCAATCATTTCAGCAAAATATGGACGTATACAGTATTTCCTATTAATGACTAAAATACCCTAAATCTTATATTCACCGTACGTATACGAAATGGAAAACAGACAGCATCTTCTACATGTCAAACGGTGCTCTTACCAATAATCTACTATTAAACGACATTGAAATCTTTGAAATCAGTCAATCAAAGCATCTAAAATCCTCACCTTTCGCCTTATACGTGTATCGATTCGAATAAAATGTCTACGCTTCGTCAACGATATTAAGGCGACCTATATCACAAGTTACATAAGCTACACCGCTACTCGCATCAAAGGAATCCCTAAAACAGTAAGAGGGTAGGGTTTTCTTACCTAGAAGTGCGTTGGAAATCACCGAAAAAGTGATTTGAACGCGGTGAATGAACACGGGTAGAAGCTACAACAAGTGGCAGGAAGACTCACAATTCTCTCACAAATTCTCTCTTTCTCTCTCTTCACTTTCTAAGGTTTATAGAAAATTCAGATGAGAGACATATGAGAGGGTTTAAAGCTCTTATATAGGCTAAAACCTAACCTAAATAGACTTGGGAACAAGGTATACTTGAGTTATAACCAAATTGAGACTTTTCCGATCCAAAAGAGTATTTAGGGAGGTCCCCTGGCCGAACGCGATCGGACTTAAGCTCACGTATATCGGATCATGCTCACATCAAGTTTTCAGACCGGTAGAGTTCCCAGATCGCACGTGGTGGACCAGTTTCAGTTCAGCAATCACGGAGACTCAATCGAAGATTCCAAGTACACTGACCTGAGTGAGAAATGTTTCCTGATCCGAGGGTGTATTTGGGTCAGATTTTGACGGTCTGAATGCTTATACTGATCCCGCAAATGAAACGTGCCAGATTCATTTAAATCCCATTTAAATTTTTTTGAATTATACTCTTTCTCACACTCCCTGCTCCAGGCTCAATGAAATAGCCTCAGAACATCAGTTGGGCTTGATTTTTGAAATGATTGTCAAGTCCAACTAAGCGGTCATAACGGTTTAAGATTGTAGACATCGGACTTTCGATGCGCGGTCTAAATCCAATACGAAGTTTCAAAGGGTTCTTGAGAGCAAACGGGTTTAGAGTTTGATCCTAGGTTTCAGGGTATTGTAGCGTCATTGGTTTTATAAGTTTTGGATCTTACTGAACGTATTTAAAGTGATCAGTGCTAATTTCACAGCTAATCTAGCATAGCGCTAGCTAACTTGCTCTTAATTTCTAAAGGAATTAATTCTAAGTGATTTCTGATCGAGTTGGTACTCGAGTCTCTGTACGAATTTTTTCGAGGCGTTACAGGCTTACTCTAATTTAAGTTGATAATTATATCCTGTCTTTTCATGTATCCATGAATTTGATCTTATCTTTACATGTACTTTATCTGGCCTTTAACATATCACTTTGAATCTTTCATGCTATTATATATTTCATCATCAATTATTGGCCTCTTTTATGCCTTTTGTGATATGAATTACCTTGTATTTCATGTTTACATGTTCTCTAGGAATTATCCTATCAATTGATTTATTTTATATTATTTGACCTTTTGGGATTACGACATGATGTCAAATACCAGTGATTTCTCTGAATTTATATGAGGTCATGGATGCAAGCCTTGCCCCTGCCTCATCTATTATTGAGTTGGCTCTGCCACTCATCTTTATATTTGAGTTGGATATGCCACTTGTCTTTTATTTGAGTTGGCTCTGCCACTCTCCTTTTGTTGAGTTGACCATTGTCACTCGTCTCTTATTATGTTGGCCATTGCCACTTTTGTTGAGTTGACCATCGTCACTCTTCTCTTATTATATTGGCCTTGTGCCGTATATCTTTAAAGGCATGGACATATGTCTTGTTATTCTAGAACCTCCATGATTCAGTTTATATTCTTCATAATTCAGATTATACTCTTTATGATTCAGTTGTATCTTTATAAGTGCAAGTGATGTGTTATAAGGTATCACAACTAGTGAATTGATTATCTTATCATGGACGTAATGCGTTAGGGTAGCAGCCCTCTTGGTCGGCACGTAATTTCATGGGTTAGTTGGTGTGGTGCACAATTGATGTATATAAATCAACATACGTGTTACATCAACTTTTTGGGATTGGATGTTGTAATTAGTCGCTCCATGAACACATCGTGTTACGTAAATCCTCCAACCGCATGTTGTGTTGCCTTGAAATGTTTGCATAAATCCACAATAGCTTTGGTCATGCCGGTGAATATCCGTAGTTATGGGATGCGAGTCAAGTCAGGTTTTCTATGAATTATATTCCACATTGTTACGATCATTACGTATGATAAGCCGCGCACACTATGCTAGGCATGTATCTTATGTAGGTTGTTTGCGCATACTGATATCTCATGTATTAGTGGAGTACGAGACATATCAAGACCCTGAATTTACTTTTATGAATCACTTAAACTATTGTTAATCTTAAAGGATAACCAGCACTATGAGTAGGGCATTTACCCTCTCTCAACCATATAGATAATGTAAGTGATGTATAGATTGAAGACTTAGAGGACTACTTCCCTATGGAAGATTATCTTGAAAGACCAAGAAGACAGTTTCATTATTTAGTTTTATACTTCCACTCTGAACTCTGATGTTGTAATAAACCTCTCATTATGAGGCCATTGGATGATTCTATTTACTCCGATGAAATATAATCAATACAGTTGATTTTATTCTCATGCATGATTAATTTCTTAAATGTATCTGGATGTAATTAAACAAACGAAAAACATAGGATGCAATTTTACTAAAGCATCCCACTTTATACATCATTAACACCCGATTTCCTAAGGCACGAGTATAAACTCTGGCCGTGAAAATTTGAGATATTACATCCAGAGACCCTGTTGATCATTTCTTATGTAGGATTAGGTCACAGGTACATCTCACCCCTTATAAGTCCTTATAGGAGGCCTCCGACGGGAGAGTACATTTGGGTGTTGTGTGTTGATCTTTGCTCTTGTGTAGGGCATAAACTTAGATCCTTTGTGTAGGTCATTGTCATGTGTGGCCTAAAACCTAGGTTCCTTGTGTGGATCCTTTGCTTTTATATAGGGCATAAAACCTAGGTTCCTTGTGTAGATCCTTCACTCTTGTGTAGGGCATAAAACCTAAGTTCCTTGTGTGGATCCTTTGCTCTTGTATAGGGTATAAAACTTAGGTGCTTCGTGTTGACCTTTGATCTTGTGTAGGGTATAAACTTGTGTCTTGTGTAGGCACATCTTAGGTATCTTGTGTAGGTCCTAGAGTCAACCTTATGTAAGTTGTAACGGTTTGAGGTGAACTTGAATTGAAACCTCCATTAGTGAAATCCGGTACACTCATGAGATGAGTGCGTCCACCGGGAGTGGAGTAGGCACATAGCCGAATTACTATAAACGACTGTGTGTGGGATTGATTCTTGCTTGATCTTTCATTTTGTTTATCTTTTATATGCAAGCTTGATAATATGAATGGTTTGATTTGAATCACATCTCACACACATTCACTTTTTTGATCCATCTTAGACTAATTGTTGTATCATGCTAAATATTGAATAGTCTTATGATTGGATCCTCTACTTGGTTTGGAAGCCATTAGAGTTAAATTGGTGATATCTTCATAGTTGCATATTAAATCAAGATTAAGTTAATAGGATTTAAAATAAGGCATAAAATTTTATAAAGTCCTATTCACCCCCCCTTAAGGACACCTTGAGATATTTCCACTTCAACTAAAGCGGTCCTCATTGCAATTTCAGTGTCGTTATAAATTTATCTCTACCTTTGGCATGTACAATGGCTTCCTCATGTTCACGGTAGTGGCCTGCGATTCACCATTATCGGTGGGTGCTCTGTGGAAATCGGGGTTGTTTTGTACAACGACCACAGGTGGTTGAGTATCGCCTTGGGCTTGGAGCGGAATTAGGGGATCCGTAATATGGTTGAGCACCGTCTTCCTCTAGGACACCTTGAACACCGTCTTCCTTAAGGATAACTACTTCGAATCCACGATGCTTCTCTAGACTCCTCACAGAGACTTCTTGAATCTACAAGGAAAAAGCAAGAAAATACAAATAAAATTCTAAAGAAATTCGTAATTTGATTGATCAATTAAAATAAACGAGTTCACAACCCTTTAAATAGGGATACCAAGCAATAAGAGAGAAAAAAATAAACTATAACTAAAACTCCCTAAAATTCATAACTCACTATAAATAGTAAATTTACTTTTATAGTAAGTGTCCTATGTGGCTTAACCACGTTATTATCCTAATTATTCTAAGCACTTTTCATGTTGGACATAACTCCTAAAGCCCAACGGATGAAGTTTTATAATCAAACTAAAACTTATTTTTTATAGTAAAAACAGAACTAAACTTGGAATTCGGCCGTCAATATGATGGAATTTGAAAATTCGGTGTGGGAAACCTGGCTATGCCTGATTAGTTGGCTAAAGTAGTTTGTCCTACCCTAAAATCATAAATGGTACGTCGAGTAACTCATTCCGGTTTGCAAGATATGCCTGTTTTAAGGTTCTGACGGTCTCGATAACTTCTGCCGCTAATCGGGCCTTCTCTGGTCCATCTTGGACATGAAACTATCTACGACCTGCTCTACATCACTGAGAGGGCAATATTTTTCATTAAAAATAATAATAATAATAATCTATACTTTCCTATTTAGATTTTTCAAAATTACATGGCCCTACAATAAGGTATTTATTATATCTACACTATTCATCAATTTTTTTAGATCATTTTAGAGCATTATCCAAAAAATGAATCATATCCAAAACTCAAATGGACCACACTAAAAATAGCAATGGGATAATGATTTTCACAGTTAAAAAATTCGGAGGCCCACTATAACGTTTATTTTCCATCTAATCTATTTATAAGGTCAAAAAAATTTCTGGATGAAGAGGAAAAACAAATATCATATTGATCAGAAACTTCTATGACCCCAAAAGGGTTTCAATGATAGACGTTTAATTCCCCACTGCTTTTTGCAGTGTGGTCCAGTTTATCTTTAAATTTGTCTTATTTTTTGATTCATGCCTTACGACGAGCTCGCAAAATGGATGGACGGTTTGAATATAACAAACACGTCATGATTGGACCCACGTAACTTGCTGACGTCAATACACCAGCCAATCCACTTCCCAATCGAAAAAGGATTGGCCACTCCCCTTGCCACCAGCCACGTGGCTGGTGGTCGGTGTTCCATGGGCCCCACCATGATGTATGTGTTTCATCCATTTTGAAAGATCATTTTAGGCCTAAAACCAAAATTGAGAGGGATATAAATCTCAGGCGGACCACACCACAGGAAAACAATAGTGATTGAATATCCACCATTAAAATCCTCTTCAGGCCCATTGTACTGTTCATTTGGCATCCAATCTATTGATTAGGTCATACAGGCACAGATGGAGGGAAAAAACAAATATCAGCTTGATCCAAAACTTTTATGGCCCCCAAAAGGTTTTTAATGGTCGACACTCATTCAACACTGTTTCCTATAATGTGGCCCAATTGAGATTTTGATATACCTAATTTTTCATCCCATGCCATGAAATGATCTTAAAAAATAGATGGGTGGCATGGATGAAACACATACATCATGGTAGAGCCCACAGATCACCAACCATTAGCCACTGGTCAGTGGCAGTGGGAAGCGGATTGCGTATTAACTCAGTACCCTTAGCGTATTGAGTAAACTGTGTCGGGTCCACTGTAATTTATTTATTTTATCCAATCCGTTAATCCATGTTAATAGATAATTTTAGGACTAGATCCCAAAAATGAAGCAAATTAAAATCTCAAGTGGAACACACTACAGGAAACAGTTTGATTGAACCTCTACCATTGAAAATTTTTCAGAAGCCAAAGAAGTTTTGGATCAAGCTGATGTTTGTGGTTTCTCTTCATCCATGTCTTTGTGATCTTATGAACAAGTTGGATGACAAATAAAAATTAATTTGGACCCTGGGAAGGTTTCAACGGTGGAAATCATTATTCCACACTGTTTCTTGTGTAATGGTCCACTTGAGCTTTGGATTCACTTCAATTTTGGTATCAACCCCTAAAATTATCAGTAAAAATGGATGGACGGTGTGGATAAACCACATACATTAATAGCAGTCCCAACTGAGTTTACTCAGTATGAGTACTTAGGACGTGTTTGTTAACACTGAATTTTTGCACTTAACGCGGAATGGGAAAAATTTTTCATGTTTAGTGGTGTTTGTTAATGCGTTGTTAACGCGGAAGAGGGAAAGCAGTAAGTGGTTTTTCACTGAATTCTTTCCGTAATAGGAGTTTGGCTTAATGGTGAATGCGGAATGCGCTCCGTGATTTTTCATTAAACAAAATTTTTTTGCTTCCAAAAGTACCCCTTTTCAAGTTAAACAGAAATTTTTCTTTTCCGCGCAATACAAAATCAACTTTTAACCTGTGAAACTTCTTTATGCCCCACCATGATTTATGTGTTTGATCCACACCGTCCATCAACGTTTTTAGCTAATTTAAGGTGTGATCCAATAAAAGAAGCAGGTCCAATGATTAATTGGACCATAAGGTGGGGATTGAACGTCCACCATTAAAAACTCCTTGAGAGCTGGAGAAGTTTCAGATCAATCTGATATTTGTGTTTTCACTTCATACACGTCTACATGACCTAATGAATAGGTTGGATGGTAAGAAAACATCACAGTGGCCCATGTAACTTTGATCTCTTTGAACCGTTCGTACAACGGATGCTCCGAACGGGCATTTCTGTGGGCAGGCCCACCGTGATGTATCTGTACATCTAAACCCTTTGTCCCTTTTCTCATATTATTTTAAGGCATCAAAACAAAAATGAGGCAGATCCAATAACCAAATGGACCACATCACAGATGACTCTTGCATTTAATGCAATTGGTGCATTTTAATGTAACCAAGATTATTATTTGGTGTGGTCCACTTGTGCGTTAGATCTGTCTCATTTTTGTGTTCATGCCTTAAAATAATCTGAGAAAAGGGATTGATGGTTTGAATGTACATATACATCACGGTGGGCCCGCTTACAGAACTACCCGTTCAGAGCTAGGGACGGGCGGGGGTAGTACGCAATCCGCGTCCTAGTTAAAGATGCAGCCTACACGACGAAACCGGATTGCGTACTAAGTGACTAACATACGGCATAGTTCCCAGTGTTATATTTCAAGCACTACCAAAAAATAAATGACCAAACGCCGTGGAGGATACGACCATTTTAAAACGGACATAAACCGTAGTAATATTACTACGGGTTTAGGGGTTTATCCCCACCTAGAGTTGGACGGTCTCCTAAGAGGCATGCCCCCACCAAAATGTACGTGTTTTATCCAAGCCGTCCATCTATTTTTGCGACTGATGTTAGTATATCAACCCAAAAAATGAGGCAGATCGAAGGCTAAAGTGGACCACACCGTACGAAACAATGGATACCAAGTCTCTATAGTTTATATTTGGTGTGGTCCACTTGGGCCTTCAATCTTCCTTATGTTTTGATCCTTATGTTTTGAATGAAGACTCATTATTGGAATTTAAAATGAATGGACGGATTAGATAGACCACATCCATCACGGTGGGCCCCACGAGCTCATGACAGGACCGTCCGTACGGTTCCCCCAAATACGAGTGGGGAGCCCTCTCTCCCTCGCCAAGGTCGCTGCCCTCCATCGCCCTCTCCCTCCCCCTCCCCCTCCCCCTCCCCCTCCCTCGCCCCCTCGCTCTCCCTCGCCCTCCCTTTTCCTCCTCCTCTCTCATCCACGCTGCACTCTCCGGGGGATTTCTTCCCCAAATCCTATGACGCATCTTTTCGGTGAGCATAATCTTTCCATCGAGCATCCCCTAAGTCAACCCCTCGTCATTGTTGGTTATCTCTCCCTCAAACATTGAATGTCCAAGCCATAATATATATATATATATATATATATATATATATATATATATATATATATATATATATATATATAGATCTGGATATGATATTTTTCATATATTTTGGTTTTTTTTTTTTGGATTGGTTTATAGGTGGATGCCCTAAATCTCTCGGTGAATGGTATGATATGCCAAATCCATTTTTAATCCTTGGTTTCTGTTGCTATATCTGTTTCAATGCCTTTTGTTTGATCGGTAAGGCAATGAAAAATATAATGTGGACATGCGGGGACCAAGAACGCGAGAGGGAAATCACCCATCTAATCTCATTTCTAAGGCCCAATCCTCGGTGAGTTAACAAGATTGATATCCTACTTCCAAACTATGAGTGCAAATTACAAGCTGAAATCACTGAATGTTTTTTACAACCTTTTTACAAGCTACTCAGATGTTTCAGTTGGCTAAGTTTGAAAAGTCCAAAGAGTGCAGACTAGCCACGGAGCATCAGATACAGTTTCCCAGATCCATGGATCACAGACGGTCTCTCCCCATGAATCCCTAAAGTGGTAAAGAAGGGCTCTTTGGGGTCTAATTTTCTTTCTATCTGACAGGACAAGATTGCCACTCCTGCTGTTCAATCATGTTTGAATAAGTGAAGGCCTACTATTTTTTCCTGGTCTTTCTAGATATTCTATTAGCTTGAAGAGCAAATTTGGAGAGATGCACTCTTAGAGATAGAAGGTGATATGAGCTTGTGTTCTTAACCTAAAAGCCATGCATTATTTATTTATTTATTTCATTTCAGATCTTTTTCTTTCATACATATAAATATTTGTAACCTGCATATTCGCACCTTCAAACATAACTTTTACTAGAACCTTCTTTAAAAAAAAATCTACATGGAATTCATCTGATGTTGTGATATTTACAGGTGCGTATTGCTCGCATTTTCAATACATATGGGCCTCGTATGTGTGTATGTGTATAGATGATGGGCGTGTTGTCATTAACTTTGTTGTTCAAGTTTGCTTCCTCTTTAGTTAAATTGCACAACAATGGTTTGTGGCTTTCATAATGCAATCAAGTTGGAATGGACCAGAGTTACAAAGGTGTCAGTGTTCTAATCATGCTGAGATATGTATTACAGGCCCTCCGTAAACAGCCTCTGAGAGTTTATGATGATGGAAAACAAACATGAAGCTTTCAATATGTTTCTGATATGTTACTTTACTCTTTCTTTTAAGTCTTTATGATTGAAAATGTGTTATGGACTAACTGTCTTTCCTGAAAATAGCGTACCTTGCTCAGTTCCAACTACTGTGATAGAATCCCTTTCTTCAATCCCGTGGTTAATGATTAGTTGTATGTCTAACCACTGCTGATTACTGTCAAATAATCTTTATATTTAATGATGGAAGTTTGCATAATTCATGGGCACACTTCGATTTTATTTTTTATTTTTTGTCATTTTGGTCATTTTTTTCCGAGCCTTTAGAGAGCAGCATAAAAAACCTTGGTAATTTTATCCAACTGAATTTGAGACGTTTGTCTTGCTAATCAAGAATGAGCTAGATCAGTGTTTTGTCACTTCTCTACTCAAGTTATTATTGACCTTATTTTTTAACTCATTGTAGACATGTCTACACGGTAACATATAGAGGTTCCAAACAAATCATCAGGGAAATGTCTCAAATACAGTAGAGGATCCAAAAAGAAAAAAAAAAAAAAAGGGAAAAAAGGAAAAAGAAAAAGAGAAAAAAAAGTTAAACCTTTAGAGGATCCAAACCAATTATCAGATACCGTGGATGGGCCATATCTAAAATATCATGCCCATTGGATAATCCTATTCTATTGGAAGAATTTTGGGGAAAGAAAACGGATAACAATATTAGTTCTTTGGCTATCCACAGTTTTCCTAAAAGATCCTCCAAGCCAGGGGTTTATAACTTGATATTCTCCCATCACTTTAATTTGAAGATATGGTCCATTCAAGGTTGGTCGTACCCGATGATTGGTTCGGATCTCTTACATGTTGCCATGTTCACAAAAAAGAGAGTCACTGGTAATAACTTATGGAAAAAAAAAAGGGGCGACAAATTCTCTAGAGTTTCTTATTAAAAACTATTCTCTCTAGATGCAGAATGCAGATTCCACCATTAGACACCAATAATTCTGAAATAAATCTAAAAGTGGGTGGTTGTTCGGGTGGAAAGCTAAATTCTTGGTTTGATTTGGGAGGCTAGCTTTCAATTTTCTTTTCAACAAAATTTTGATGTTAACCATAAAATTTTTTAAGCACTCCTAAATCATAATCATCACCCAAAAAAACAAGAAGAAAATAAGACTGATAACTATTGTCGTAATTTTGTTTTCCTTGAAATTCTTGTGCAGCAGCAAAGAATTTACTGGTTATGTATCTTAAAAAAACGAAGAAGAATTTACAGTTTATGTTGTTTCCTGTTTGTACCTTCCACCAGTGGTTTACTGAATTTGTTATGTTGAATTTCTGCTAGATTTAGATTACTTGACCTTGTTTGCAGAAGGTAGCAGCTTTGGTTGTCATGAAAATTCTAGTGCTGCGGGGACCTTTTTTGATTCTGTCCCTCGAAGTCTTCCTGTTAGCAATCACAACATGTCAATACAGACGGACACATGTCTTAATCAGCCACTTTGGACAAATGTTAATATCAGAAATCATGCTAAAGTTGTGGTCCCTTTGCTCTGGAGTCGTGTACAGGTCAGCAAAAAGCTAACCCTCGTATGTAATGGTACTGAAAATCTGTCTTTGTTTATTTTGTTTAAGTCTTTTAATCTTCAGGTAAATATGTAATTAATGGAATGTAGGATGTACTAAGATATGCACAAATTCATTAGTGCAAATTTGGGTTCAGCTTTACACCTTGAAACTTGATTCTTGTAAATGAATCTTGATATGTTGGGATGTGCTTGGCTGGTATGTTTTTGGACATTTGGCAAGCCATCAGCTTGGCTAATATGTTTTCTTTTAGAATGTGGCTGGGCTTTGGTTATAATTGTGAGTTGCCATCCCCATTTGATAATTTCTTTTATATCAGATCATAGACTGTTTAGTAGTAAGGTTACAATTCCAAATCTTCAAATGGTCAAACTAGTGATTTCTATCCACATGAATATGCTTACAACCAATCTCATTACACCACAGCAGTACTACACTGCAGCATGAGAACTCTCTACAATTTCCTTGCATCATTAGGTTTCTTTTTCTTTACAATTTTTTTTTTTGGTTGTGTAATGCCATTTTATGCTAAAAGTGTTTATAGCTAAGGAGTAATAGGATATTGGTTTGCCTTCGGTAAAGATATGAATGCTTGATATCTCTAGCTTTGCTATTCCAACTTCCAATATTCCCTGTTCAATGAGAGTGAAGAAAAGAAATCTCTCAATAAGCTAATGTTCTAGACTGTTGTAGCATATGCCAAATGCATGCTTGTGAGCACCCATCTGCAAACACCAGACGGATGTCTTTTAATTGGGACTGATGTAAACTTGCTGAGCCACCCAACCTTGCTGCCCTGTAATCATATATTTTGCAGATCTGAAATATGTCTTTTAATTGGGACTGATATAATTTGTGTCTGTAATATACTTAACATCCTCTTCACTTCAACGGTCACCGCACGTAGATCAGGTCTGCATGTCTCATGATATGAAATAAAAATTTTTCCTGATCCGAGGGTGTAATTTGGCTGAATTCTGACAGTCAGAACGCTTAATACTGACGCGTCAAGTCGTGTGCCAGATTTGAATTTCAAATTCCAAATCTAACCCTCTTCTCACTCTCTTCAGTCCAGGCTTAATGAAATAGCCTGCGAATGTCGGTTGGACTTGATTTTTGAAATGATTGTCAAGTCCAGGTAGGCGGTTTTAACGGTATAAGATTGCAGGTATCGGACTTTCGACGCGCGGTCTAGATCCAATACAAAGTTTTAAAGAGGTCCAGAGAACAAACCAATTTAGAGTTTGATTCGAGGTTTTAGAGTATTATAGCGTCATTGGTTCTACTCGCTTTGGATCTTGTAGAACGTATTTAAAGTGATCAGGGACTATTTCCCAGCTACTCCAGCGTAGCGCTAGCTAACTTATGCTTAGTTTCTAAAGGAATTAATCCTAAGTGATTTCTTTGGCTATGGAATTGGGTTCTGAGCTATTTCCCAGGTGTTTTAGTTGACCCATTGCCTAAGGACGTCTAATCCCAGGTTGGCCAAAATCCGGGGTGTTACATGGGCCAATTTATATGGATCAAATTAAATGGGCCGAATCAATGGTGTTATGTCCAAAACTTAGAAATCAGGCTCACAAAATTCCTGATCACCGAATCTGGGGCCGACAGCCTCCGTAGACCCCATTCTGGCTCCCAGCGCCCATTCGCCAGGTTCTGATCCTGGGATGCTACGAGGAGAATTTTCAATATCAGTTTGATTCGTAATAAGCATAACTAAAGGCATAACCCACAAACAACAACCAAAAACTCCATTATATTTTCACTACGATCAAAAACTTTACAAGTACAATGAGCATAAAGGAAAATACAATGATACTAGACAAAAGCTCCAAGCTGATCCGATATGCTCTCTTATCTCAGCGCTACTACGATCCAACGTCACTTGCACGCAACGGTCATGCATAAGCTTATAGAAAGCTTAGAGGGTGGTGAAAGTGTGTGCGCAAGGTAGTAATATGATCATGCAATATCAGAGTAATACGGAATAAGCTGATGGATCCATGAATACTATTGGCCGTACCAAGGCCATGCGATGCAAGGCATGAATGGTGTCGGCCATACCAAGGCCGTGCTATGCGAGATGCAACTCAAGCATATAAATCCTCATTTAAGTCTACGTATCAATACTGCTCAAATCTGAAATATAACCGACGTCTAGTGCACTCCAAACCAGATTACCGCCCCATCACGAACAATAAGGCGAGTGGAAGAGACCTCACTATCCGCCTGTCAATATCGGGCTTGGCTTATTGATAGCGGACTCATTCCTCGAGCTGGTCAAACTCAGTTTAGCTTTGCCCCCTCCTCTTGGGTGGATAAGGCCACACCCCCTTCCAACCGACTACGACACAGTGAAAAGTGCGGCCATCTGGTAATCGGCCCTCGACGCTCATGCATCGACTCGGTCTAGACGTTGGAGTAACCTCTGGGTACCATAAGGGTTTAGGGACTTTGACCCAGGGATATCTATAGCACCCCATGTAGATCAAGATTTTTGGTATCCAATCCTGTCAACCACGATACGTCTGTGGAGGCTACGACCCTGATGTTGCTAGGGCGTACAGTAATCATATCACACAATGCGAATGCATGAATCACTATTCAGTCATGCAGCAATCTTGCGCGCATCGTGCGCTCATGTGGGGTAACACCACCTATCCGGGAGCCCTTAAACAATTTGCCCGAACGCATATGCTATGATCAGTCATTTCTCATATCAAGCATACATATGATGCATATGATCATGGATCATGGAATTATACTAAACATATTATATGGTGATGGATGTTGTTCATAACGAAGATGGGCCTAGACGACATACTAGTATGGGCCTAACAATGGGCCCTAGGGAGAATTATAATGCGGACATTTAACCAACATTATTCGTACAATGTGGACGTCAAACCAACATTGCTCCCAAGTCATGGCCCGTCGTAAACATCATTACATAAACTATGTTGGGATCACACATTGCAATGGACCTTAGGTACATCCCATTGGACCTTAAATACATCAAATGAGTCATATCCCATGGGCCTTGTATTCATCAAGTGGGCCACATCAATGGGCCGCACTAATGGGCCTTATGTACATTGTAATGGGCCATAACCCGTGGGCATTAGAATGTACCAAAATGGGCCTCGTAACATGGACCTAATATATATCAAAGTGGGCCTCAACCATGGGCCACAAATACATCGAATGAGCCTCATAACATGGGCCTTACATCCACATCAAGGTGGGTCCCAATGGACTACCACATATAAATCAAGATGAGCCTCATAACGTACCAAGGTAGGGTCCACTTGAACTATGGATCTGGCTCATTTTCTAGCTCATGCAATTAAATGAGCTTTTAAAATGGATGGACAGATTGGATGTAGCACCTGCATCATGGTGGGTCCTATATAAATGGACGGCATGGAGAGAACACATGCAACATTGGGGTCCACATGCACCATGGGTGGGGGGGGGGGGGGGGGGGGTTTCCATCATCCATGGTGGATGATGTGAATAAAACACATACATGATGGCGAGACTGGGGAAGGACCGTTAAAGCATGTATCAGGAAGACGGGCCCTTACAGGCATGTGCCGGGAGTGAATAGGCGACCCTTCCTTCAATTCATGTGCTCCTTGATTGAATTGACAGGTCAATTTGAGGCAACCCCTAATGACATGAGCCTATCACCTACTTATTATATTGATAGTTGCTGGTGCTTGCTGGATCGGGGGGTTGCCCCGCCCGGGTTCAAGCTCCCGGTCAAGCCCAGCTTTGAGACACGGGTCGAGAAACTACCCTACTGAATCCCCTTGAATTTCTTTCTCAATTCAACATTGATAGGGCAATTCCTGTTTTTAAACTCCATGGGTTCAGTGCTACAATCGAGGTCGTCCTGGTCCTTCTCTTGCCGCTTTTTTCTGAATGAAAGGAGGAAATGTTGTTCCCATGTTTCTAATTATTGATTGGTTCTATAGGCCAACTGAATGAAAGAAAGGATTGAGGTTGCTATTCGCTTCTATCCTTCGGCAGTCAATCGCCTCGCCTCACCCGCTCGTTTCTAATAAAACACATGCATCATTGTGGGTCCCACGTGGGGCCCACCATAATGTTTATACGTTGTCCAACCTGTTGATAAGGTCGTGCTGACCTGGATGAAGGAAAAACCAATTTCATATTGAATCCAAAACTTCTGTAATACCCCACAAATGGGTTCCAATGGCAGACATTTAATCACCGTTGTTTCCTATGATGTGGGCCACCTGAGCGTCAGATCGACCTGATCTTTGGAGGGGACCCAGTTCAAGGAGGGGGCCCGTCTAATGGACGGTTTGGATACTAAACATACATCACAGTGGGGCCCACAACCATGGCCGTGGAACCCTGTCCGCCCGCACGTCCGTGCGTAGCAGGCGCTCCCTGCACCTCTGGCAATAGCAATGTCCTGCTGCTTATATATATATATATATATATATATATATATATATATATATATATATATATATTGTTTTTGGGGTTTCTGAGGTTTTTCCTTAGTGGGGCCTGTATCACATGAATCCGACCCAACTGTTGGGTCCCATGGCTTAATACAAGCCAAACAAGCCCAATATTAAATATATTTTGGTGAATACGGACAACAGGCAATTTTTCAACAGTAACCACGACAGTTTCCTATGATATGGCCCACCAGATGCTCAGATCAGCTTCATTTTTCGGCCCAATGCCTAAGATGAGTTAGGTAATGGAATGGACGGCGTGGATTGAATACATCCATCAAGGTGGGGCCTACACCAATGGTCCGCCCCCAAGGCTTGAACCAAGCTCATATTTGTGTTTTAACTCACGTCCAGCGTCCCCAAACGCTGGATGGTTTGGGCATGACACATACATTGAGGTGGGCCCTGCTTAGGTGGGCCACCAAATGGCAGATGGTGTAGATACAACACATATACGAGGTGGGGTCCATCCAAGTGGGCCACACAACCATATCATCACAAAAAGGGAGAGAGAGAGAGAGAGAGAGAGAGAGAGAGAGAGAGAGAGAGAGAGAGAGAGAGAGGGACGCATGTGATGGAGGGCTCCGCCACTATGAGCCCTCCCTTGCAAGAAATCATACATCAAATGGGTCCCAATACATGTGGGCCCACCAAAACAAGGATCAACGGTGGAGATCCCTTCTCCACCCAAAATGGACGGTCTACATGACCTCTTTTCATGCAAGGAAAGTAAACATCATGACAGGATCCATGGAGAATGACCCCATCATGGAATGATCATGAGCATCAAGGTGGGCCATCGGCCACACCTAGGGTCCCAAGTGAGATCCAAACCATTGATCGGTATGCCTCACTTGGCCCATCATGAAAACATAAAATAACTAGCCTATAGAAACACCCACTATTCGATCTTCTTGCTCCCTTAGCTTCCTTAGCTCCTTAGCTTCTATTCCAATAGAGGAGATGAGGTTTAGATGGTTGAGATGGGAGATGGAGTAGGAAAGGTGAGTCACACTTGTTGCTTGGGAGGGATTGGAGAGGCTTGGACGTGTGATGCTTTCTTGCTTGAGAAAGAGAGTTTTTTTTTTGAGAAATAAAAATGAGAGAGAAGGTTGTAGAGAGAGAGAGTGTAAGACCCGTATCCTAATCCGTACTGTTCCGTTGCTTCCCGCGATCCTTCTCGTCGAATTCCGGCAATCCGCGACCTATAGTTGACATTGCGCACGACCTTAAATCGTATCCTATTCATTTGAGTCGGCTTAATCTAAGACTTGTATCATTGCGACCGCACCGTCGCTGCGGTTCCAATGCCGCAACTCGCGCATCGATTCGATACCCAGAAGATGAGATGCGGACCCGCGTTCAGTTCGAGGAAAAACACCACGCGTTGCAAATCCTAAGAGAATCTCTACAATATGTCCCATCAATCCCATCAATCACCTCTCATGTCAAGTACACACACCCATGCTTCCTTTCTCCACAAGTCAAGCAACCACCAAAGTCAACTAATACATCACCTCACCCTCACTCACATCCATCAACCATCACCCCATCACTCACCTCACATCTCCCTACATCTCATCTCTCTCTCTCTCTCTTTTCTCACACCAAACCCAAGCAACCAAGAGAGCATCACACGTCCAAGTTTTTCTCAAGAGAAAGTGTGATTTTGGTGCCCCACTTTTCATCCCAAATTTCTCATCTTAGCCATCCATTTCTCATCTTCCACCATCAAAGTGAAGCGTAAGGAGACCGGCATCTCAACGGACCAAGAAGATCAAGTGGTGGGTGCTTCTATAGGGTAGTTTACTTATTTTTATGATGGGCTAAGTGAGGCCCACCGATCAATGGAGTGGATCTCATTTAGGACCCTAAGATGTGGCCGACGGCCCATCTTGATTATCAAATCATTCCATGATGGGCCCATTCTCCATGGACCCCATCATGATGTTTACTTTTCTTGCATTAAGAGGTCATCTAGACCGTCCATTTTTAGTGGAAAAGGATCGCCACCGTTAATCTTTTACTTGGATGGTCCATGTGCAACGGGACTCGTTGATGTATGATTGAATGGTTGCAACGGAGGGCCCATAGTGCCGGGGTCCCTCCATCACGCGTGTCCCACTCTATCTCTCTCTCTCCCTCCCATTTTTACTTATTTTCTTGTATGTTGATAAGGCCATGTGGCCCACTTGAATGAGCCCCACCATGATATATGCATTTTATCCAATCCGTCCATGAGTGGGGCCTATCTTGATGCATCATTCATGTTGTGGTGGCCCACCTATACAAAAAAAAAAAGGGAAAGAAATGGAACGTCCAGCGTCACGTGGAAAAAAAAAATACAAATAGTGGCTTGTTTTAAAGCCTTTGGAAAGGGGCCGCTTGCATAGGCCCCGTCTTGATGTATGTTTCCAATCCAATCCATCCATTCTATTTCCCATTTTATTCTAGGCGTTGAGCAGAAAAATAGAGCTAATCCGTTCATCGGGCGGGCCATACCTTTGAAAACAGTGATTCTCGCCGTTTAAATTCACTATGATCTTTGCTACATGCTAAAAAATATACAAGATTAGACTCGTTTGGTCTGTCTCGAGGCATAGAATTCAATGGGTGGATTGGATTTATCTTACGCGGACCCCACCTAAGAATTTCTTAAAAAATAGGATTTTCAAAAAAAAAAAAAAAAAAAAGAAGAAGCAAGCTGCAGACGCTGCTGCATGTCAGAGGAGCAGGCAGCGCCTACGCTCGCGCTGGCAGGCGGACGGGACCGACCCACGGCCCCTGCCGTGGGCCCCACATGATGTATATTTTGTATCCACGCCGTCCACTAGGTGGCCCACTTTCTGAGGTGGGCCCTCCCCAAAAATGAGGCCCATCCAGGACTCAGGCGGCCCACACCACAAGAATCAGTGGTGATTAAATTTTACCATTGAAATCCTTTTGGGGTCCACAGAAGTTTTTGATCAAGCCGAAATTTGTGTTTTCTCTGCACCCAGGTCCCTGTGACCTTTACCAACGGTTTGGATGACATGCAAACTTAATGGTGGGCCACACACGTGGATCTCACCCTTGATGTATGTGTTTTACAACACCGTCCACAAGCATGGACGGTGGAGCCCTGTGGACGGTGGAGCCCACCTTGCTGCATGTGATATCTTCACACCGTCCAGAGGACGGTGTGGATGCCCACTGTGGTGTATGTGTTTTATTCACACCATCCAGGTGTGGATGGTGGGACCCACCATGGTGCATAAGTTGTATCCTAACCGTCCATCCATTTTAACAGCTAAAATGAGGCAGATCTATGGTTCAAATGGGCTCACTTTGGTATGTATATGGGGCCCATGTCGATCCATTTATGGCCATTCATTTAGGCCCACCTTGGTGCACATCTAAGGCCATGGGATTAAGCCCATTTGGCATATGTAATGCCCATGGGATTAAGCCCATTTGGCATATGTAATGCCCATAGGTTTCGGCCCATTTAACATATGCAATGCCCATGGGATCCGGCCCACTTATTCTATATAAGGCCCACGGGATTCAAGCCCATTTGATGTGCCTGGGGCACAAATGGAGTGGCCTAGTTGATATATTTAAAGCTCATGTGTATAGGCCCATCTGACATATTTAAGGCCCAAGTTGTGAGGCCACTTTGATGTATTTCAAGGCCCATGGATCGTGAACCATTGCAATGTACATAAGGCTCATTGGCGAGGCCCATTAATGTAACCCATTTGATAAACGTAAGGCCCATGTGATACGGCCCATTTGATGTATCTAAGGCCCATGGGTCGAGGCCCAACGAGATGACCTTAGGGTCCATTACAATGAGTGATCTCTCATGGTTCATGTAATGATATATATGGCGGGTCGTGCCTAAGGAGCAATGTTGGTTTGACGTCCATATTATATGTACAATGTTGGTTAAATGTCCGCATTGTAACTCTCCTTAGGGCCCATTGATAGGCCCATACTCGTTGCTATTCATCGCCTTATAACATGCTTAGTATAATCTCATGACTCATGCCCATACGCATCATATGTATGCTTGATTTGAGTAGCGACTGATCATAGCATATGCCATTGGGCAGACCACTTATGGGACCCGTTATGAGATGGAGTGCCCTACATGATCACGCAGTACGCGCTGGACTTCTGCACGATTTGACGTGTGATTCATGCATCTCGCATACGTGTGACTTGATCACTGCACGCCCTAGCGACATCAGGGCCGTGGCTCCACAGGTACATTGTGGATGGCCGTATTGGATACCGAAAATACTTATTCTAGTACTGTGGGTACTTAGGATGTCCTTGAGTGAGAGTCCCAGAACCTTTTTAGTACCAGGAGATGCTCCAACGTTTAGACCGAGTGGATACACGAGCGCCCGAGTGCCGAATACCAGTAGGCCGCGTCTCTCACTGTGTCGTGGTCGGTTGGAAGGGGGTGTGGCCTTATCCGCCTGAGAGAGGGGGCTATAAGTTAGGCTGAGTTTGACCAGCTCGCAAATGAGTCCGCTATCGACGAGCCGGGTAGGTATTGACAGACTACTGGTCAGGCTGATAGTGAGGTCTATTTCGCTTACTTGACTGTGCAGCTAGGGAGGTGGCAGTCTCTGCGAAGTGTATTACACCCCGGTGATATTCAGAGAGGAACTGTATTGATATGTGTACATGATGAGTACCGACTTACTTGGATTGCATTTCGCATATGACATTTGGCTATGTAGGCCTTGCATTGCATCAGTGTGGCCGATGACATTCATATCTCGCATCATGCCTTGCATTACATAACCCTGGTATATTCATGGACTTACCGCATACTTCCGCATTACCTGATCTTGTACACTCGGCGCTTGCCCTCCGCACACACTTACACCACCCTCTAAGCTTTTGTAAGCTTATGCACGATAGTTGTGTGCAGGTAGCGTTGGACAGCAGCAGCGTTGAGACAGGAGCGCGTATCAGGACCTTTTGGAGATTTTTGATCACCTTGTATTTTCCCTTTCCGCATTGTACTTAAAATTTTTGATATAGTGGATATGTGGTGATGTTGTTTTGTGACTTGGTTATGCTTGTGGTTATGCTCCATTATAAAAAAAAATCATTCTGAAAATCCTCCTTGTAGGATCTCAGGATCGGAATCTGGCATTTGATTACTAGGAGCCGAGAATGGGGCACCACTACGGAGGCTGTCGGCACCGGATTCGGCAATCGAGATTCATGTGAATCCGATTTTCGGATTTGGGGCGTGACAGAGAGAGAGAGAGAGAGAGAGAGAGAGAGAGAGAGAGAGAGATGGGTGATGGAGTGATGGATGTGGTGAGTGATGGGTGTAAGAACTTTTTGACTTTTGTAGCAAATAGTGTAAGAAAAGTATGGACTTGTGTAAGAAACTTTTGACTTTGGGGTTGCTTAGGAATGGGTGAAAGGTGATGTGTACTTGACATGTACTTGACCCTTAATGGGATTGATTGATGGATTGAGGTGACATGTTGTAGAGATTCTCTTGAATTTTGCAACACGTGATGTTTTCCTTGCACCGAATGCTGGCCCACATCTCCTGACCAGGGTATTGCTTTGGCACGCGAGTCGCAGCATCGGAACCGCGGCGATAGCGCGGTCGCTAGGGTACAAGTCTTGTGTTGAGTCGACTCGGGTTAACAGCATGTGACGCAAGGTTGTGTGCAAATGCCGGTTAAGGGTCGAAGGTTGCCGAAATTCGACCGGGAAGATCGCAAAATCCTACGGAACAGTACAGACTAAGATACGGGTCTTACAATGGGCCAAATCAAATGGGCCGAATCAATGGTCCGAATCAAATGGGCCGAGTCAAATAGGCCAATTCATATGAGCCGAATCAATGGGCCGAATCAAATGGGTCGAATCAAATGAGCCGAGTCAATGGGCTGACTCAAATGGACCAAGTCAATTGGGACCCTAAATACATCAAATTAGCTTCATCAAGTGGGCCCCTAATACATTAAATGGGCCATACCAACTACACCTTTCATCCATTGTTAGAGATCATTGTAGAACATTATTTAAAAAAATCATATTCCAAGGATCATCTGGACCATACCATAAATAATAGTAGTGATAAGGATTTCCACCGTTAAATTCTAGTGGGCTCTACCATAGCATTTAATTTCCATCCAGTTTGTACATAAGCTCACAAAGACCAGTATTAAGAGGATAAACAAGTATCATATTGGTCAAAAACTTCTGTACCCAAAGGATTTCAATGGTAGACGTCTAAACCCACTGTTTAGTGTGGTCCACATGATATTAGATCTGCCTTATTTTTAGTCTCAAGCCGTGAGGCGAGGTAGCCCAAATAAATTGACAGTTTGGATGGATCACATCAATCAAAAGTGGGGCGCACATGGTTACGTCAGATGGGTGGACGGTATGGATAGAACAGGTGGGGTCCACCGTGGACGGCATGTAATGAAACTCATATGTGATGGTGGCGTCCTAAACCGAGCAGACAGACGGCTTGGACGCTCAAACACATCAGGGAGTGGGGTCCACGGGACGTCAGATGCATGGCCGGTTGGAATATAATACATGCCGCATGATGGGACCCACATAGATGATGACGTGCAGCACCCCAGCAGCTGTATAGCTGTGGTGTGCGACCAGACCGAACCACCGTCCAGATGGATGGTCTGGATGGACGGCACAATGCATATATCACCGTGGGGTCCCACAGAACTCCCTGACGTCAATGGGTTGGTGACGTACTCCAGCCATTCCACCAGCAGGTGGGTCCCACATGGGGCCACCATAGCATTCTTTTTATATATATATATATATATATATATGGCCTATCTAAAATCATATAAAAACACTTGGTGGGGCTCACCTGGTATTTGCATGCGCCTGAAACTTGGTCTGGACCCTCATCCAAGTGGGACACATATAATGGATGGGCTGGATTTGCAAACCACATCTCGGTGGGCCCAAAAAATTATTATGAATGTTTTAATGGTGCACGGCCCCTCTCCACTTCTGTATGTGGTGTGGCCCACACAGTCACGGATTGACTTGATTTTTGATACCTAGGGCCACGATGGAATGGTGCATTTGACTGATGGTGTAGATGTTCGAAATGCATCACGGTGGGGCCCACACAGCTCGACCTCATGGGACGGACTCGTGAGGTCAGTGCATAGAACCTTTTCCCTATATATGTATCAAAAATCAAGTCAATCCGTGACTTGTGTGGGCCACACCACATACAGAAGTGGAGAGGGGGCGTGCATCATTAAAACATTCATAATTATATTTTGGGCCCACCGAGATGTGGTTTGCAAATCCAGTCCATCCATTATGTGTATCCCACTTAGATGAGGGTCCAGACCAAGTTTCAAGCGCATGCAAATTTCAGGTGGGCCCCACCAAGTGCTTTTATATGTTTTAATGGTGTCTTCACACGATTTTAGATGGTAAGGCCCACCTGAGTTCCGTATACGGCTGATTTTTGGGATATCCCATCATTTAAAGGGGACCCATCAAATGCACGGTGTTGATGGTCGACACGCATCACGGTGGGGCCCACACAGCTTGACCTCACGGGAGCTTATCGTGAGGTCAAGCGCATAGTACCTTTTCCCTATATATATTATTTTATATATCAGTGAACAGGTGGGTCCCCACGTGGGGCCCACCATATGGTATATTATAATATATATAGTAGCATGCTTGGTCCAGCGTCCAGAGAGTCTGGACGCTGGATGGACGATCAGGATTGAAGCAGGTGGGTCTCACATGGGGCTCACCACATACTTATATATATTATTTTATATACATATATTTATTATTATTATTATTATTATTATTATTATATTTTCAAAAAAATATATACAAAGCTACTATCCAGAAGCTTGGTTGAATGGACGGTTTAGGTGTAAGGCATGTACACCAAGGTGGGATCCTAATTGATGGACGGTGTGTGTAGCACATACATCACCGTGGGATGGTCCTGGAGAAGGACTGTGTGGAGATAGAACAAATACATCATGGTGGACCATACTTGTCCAGCAAGTAGGGTGAATGGCATGGCTGCAATCACATGCGTCAGCGTGTACTCTAGGTACACTGTCCAGGGACAAACGACTTGGATATACAATGCATAAATCAAAGTGGGTCCCACCTACCCACACATGTCACACGTGTGGGATGGGCCCACTCCATTAATGGATGGACGGCGTGAATACATAACATACATCATAGTGGCCCACAACACACCGTCCAGACGGACATTGTGAACAAATACATCACGGTGGTCCCTTAGCACCGTCCAGATTTCTCTGGATGATGGCGCTCTTGGCATGGTACATGGATCAAGGTGGGTCCCACGTGGGGCTCACCATAACGTGTATCTTCCATCCAATCTATTAATAAGGCCACACAGAGACCTGAGTATAGAGGAAAAACAAATTCATAATGATCCAAAACTTCTGTGACCTAAACAGAGTCTCAATGGCAGATGTTCAATCCCACTGTTTCCTGCCGTGTGGGCCACCTGAGTTTCACATAGGACTGATTTTTTGGGGGTGGCCCACGGCTAGAAGGGACTTAACAAATGCATGGTGTTGATGATCAACACACATCATCGTGGGGCCCACAGCTGGGACCCACGATCCCTGCCTCTCACGTTCCAGTGCAGTAGGACGTTGCTGCGCGTCCTCTGGATGGCAGCAGTAACTGCTGCCTCATATATATATATATATATATATATATATATATATATATATATATATATATATATATATATATATATATATATATATATATATATATAATGTTTTTCTGTGGTTTTTCATAGGTGGGGCCCGCGTCAGGGAAATCTGACCCAGCCGTTGGTTTTTATGACTTAAGACAGACCCGTTAAGCTCAATATTCGATGTGTTTTTATGTATAAAAATATCAGGGTGTATTTCAATGGTAAGAATATTGTTCTCTATGTTATGGCCCACCAAAAAGTAGGATTAGCTTCATTTTTCAGCTCAACGCCTAAAATGACCCGGGGAATGGGATAGACGGCGTGGATTGGGCCCATACATCAAGGTGGGGCCTGCATGAGCAGCCCTCTCCAAAGATTGTTAAATCAAGTTAATGTTTTTGTTTTCAGTTCACGTCCAGCGTCCCTGGATGCTGGACGGTTTTGGGCATATCACTTATATTTAAGGTGGGCCCTACTCAGATGGGCCACCTAATGGCTAGGTGGTGTGGATAAGGCATACATCAAGTGGGGTACATCGGGTGGGCCACATCGCCACATCGTCACACACAACAAATGTGAGAGAGAGAGAGAGAGAGTGAGAGAGAGAGCGAGAGAAAGAGAAAGAGAGAGAGAGAGAGAGAGGAATAGAAGCACCCACTTTACTCTTTTTCTTCTTCCCATATACTCCAATGCCTTTTTGAAGCTCTTTCAACGGTGAAGATGACGATCAAGAGGTTGGATTGGTGGGGATCCAGGGCGAAAGAGGGCTGGATTTTTGGGATGGGTTGGACGTCCATGGCCCTTGAAATGGAGAATGAAAAGGAAAGAGGGAGGGAGAGAGAGATAGGAGAAAGAGCAAAAGATCATGGCTTGAATTAATGATGTAAGGCCATCATTAATTGCTTGGTAAGGAGGGTGTTGACTTTTGAAAAAAGGAGAGGAAGTGATTACCTAGCACATCACCTCATAATGGCTTAGAAAATTGTGTCATTGTAATAGGTGGGTCCTTCAACGTGTAGTTTACAGTCATTACAATGCGCGAGCTACAACTTATGATCTAAGCGTCGCATTGGCGCACGAGACGCGACGTTGGAACCGCGACGATGGAGCGATTGCTAGGGTACAAGTTTCGAGTTAAGCCGACTCTGATATACGGGACAAGACTCAGGATTACGCACAAACTTCGATAACAGATCGCGGGTCGCCGAAATTTGACTGAAAGGACTGCGAAAGCTTACGGAACGGTACGGGCTAGGATACGGGTCTTACACAACAACAAAGAAATATTTTACACTCTTAAAATCATTTTTCAACAAGAATGGAGAAGAATTGAACAAGAGAATCAGTAATCAGATTACCTGTAATCTTGTTACAACTTAAGGACTTTACAGCCATCCAAATGACCCCTTACAGGTGATTTTTTTTAAAAAGGATGAGTAACCTTAGGACGATCGTTCACAGCCCCACTTAATTCTGGCGTCTCTAAACCCACCACGCCACACCACTTGAGAAATTGAGAGAGGGTGGAGAGAGAATAAGAGTTTGAGAGATGGGAGGTAGCACAACAATATACAAAGAGAGAAAGATTGAAAAAATAACTCCTGCTTATATAGCCAACTCGACCCGGTTGCCGTTGAATGGACCCACCACGCAATAACCAGTGTGCGATTGCGCAATGAGTCGGAAAAAGGAAACTTTAGTAATAAATGTCGATCCTCAATTGATATTATGGAAAATTAAAAGAGGATCAATGAAGCATTTATTAGTAAAATTACGGTAGAACTGCTAATTGAAGTATGGAATTATGTCCAAATATCCTAGAGGGGGGTGAATAGGACTTTGAAAAATTATTTACCTGTTAAAATAGACAATGCCTATCTCAAACTAATTTACCAATTAAGTTAAGTAAGGCAAAGTAACTCTAAGGCTTCCAAGCCAATAGAGGGTCCTGATCACACACATAAACTATAAATGATATACAAGTAAAGCAACTAGTATATAAGATAGTGTACATGTGTATGTGGGATGTACTACCTATTAGTTCTAGCATACATATAGCCATACAGGCATATGATTAAGCATTCACCATATAAGCATAATTAAATAAATGCGCAAATCACAATCCCAAACACAGTTATGTATAGTGGTTCGACTACTTTCCTACTCCACTTCCAGTGGATGCACTGTCCTAGAGTGTACTGGATTTCACTATCTAATGGTTTTAAATTAGGTTAACCATTAACCTTCACAACCTACACAAGATATCCTTAGGTGCATACACAAGGTAACAAGTCATATACAAGGACACTACGTAGGAGCCTACACAAGACATCCTAACGATTTATGTCACACAAGCCAAGGTCATACACAAGGACACTACTTAGGAGCCTACAAAAGACATCCTAACAATTTAGACCACACAGGTCAAGGTCCTACACAAGAACCTTTAAGTCCTACATAAAGACACAGCGTATTCTCCCATCGAAGGCATACGAAAGGACCTGCGAGTTTGTCAACTCAAACTCTGAAACTCTATCTTACATAAGGAATGGGGTTTAGACTCAATGGACACTTTATACTTACAAATAAGTGAGTGAGGCCCCTTTTAGTACAATCTGAAGATGGTCTTTGTTGTTGGTGAAGAGTCTTCAGCTCCCTTGAACTGTAACCACTTGTAGACATTTCAATTGACGATGCAAGGTTTTTGTTGAGTGGGAAATATTGCATATTTCCTCCTATTTATACATTATTTTTATAAATATGATAACGCTTAATCGATCCAATTATGTATGTTTTCATGTGCGAGGTGATTTCGAGAGCCTAAGGTGAAATTGATGTTAAAAGAAAGATTTATGCTCAAAAGATTACTAAATGAAGATTTGGAAGCCATTAATGAAGAATTCACATGCCAAAGGTTCAAGAAAACTAAGCGAGGAATGAAAATAATCCAAGATTTGAAGTGAAGAAAAGAAATCCTAAAAATTGTCTTAAAAAAAAAACATATTCTTGAAAATTGTCCCAGAAAAACATACTCTGAAATTCTGAGTCTAAAACAGAGATATCCTGAAAAAGCCTTTGGTCCGAACGAAATCGGGTAAAATAGTCCAGCGAGAAGCAGAATTTTCAGTCTTAATTCGGTCTGATCGAAGCTAACTTCGGTTCGAATTGAAATTGCACAGAATTGTCCACCGAGAGAATGGGATTTTCAGCTTTAATTCGGTCTGACCGAAGTGTAACTTTTTTGTGTAAATTTGAGCCGGTTTCAAAGTCAGTCTAAGCAAATACTATAAATATGGGTCTCTTAATTATTTCTAAGCATGAATTAGGGTTGGAAGAGTGGAGCAAGGTGTTGAAGAACTTCAAGGACTCCTTTCTTCTTTCCCAATCTTCTTCTTCTAGTTAGTTTTTATGCTTTGTTTAAGAGTTTTTACTTAAATCATATCTTTGGTTGGCTAAACTTCTTAGCTAGGGCTAAGAAGTGAAGCTTGTAGTTTGTTTGAATGTTTTTCTTACTTTGATTGAAGTTATGTTGAACATCTTTTGATTTCTAGTTTGAATCAAGGAATATTTTCAGTTTTCTATGGTTTATTGTGACTGCTATTCTGAGCGACACAACTTGCGTTTCAATGCGGATAACAACTTCAACTCCATAAATCAAAGAATATGGCATTGCTTTCGTAGCATTACGATGAGTAATTCGATAGTCCCATAGGGCTTCTTGCAACTTCTCATCCGAATCGCGCTAATTTTTTGCAACTATTTTCTTCAATATCTTCACAATCGTCTTATTGAATGCTTCAGCCAACCCATTAGCCAATAGATGAGTGTCGAGAATGAATGCTGGATATCAAACTTTTGGCATAATTTCTCCAATCATCTGTTCTTAAATGGAGAAATTATGCTATAGCAGTATATTATTGCATGCCGTATGAAACCCATGACATCTTTTTCTTTGACATTTCTTAGCATGATAGCTTCGGTCCACTTTGAGAAATAATCTGTGGTTTCCAAAATGTATTATTTTCCTTTATATGACGATCGATTTATAAGACCGATAACATCGAGATCCCAAGCTACGAAGGGCCAAGAAGTCACTGATTGATGCAAGTCTTTAGGAGGTACATGTATGACATCACCATGTATCTGACATTCATGACACCGCCGTGTGTAATCAATTGCATCTTTGAACATTATAGGCCAATAATACCCCATTCAATGTACTCGATGGAACAAGTTTCTGCTATCTTGATGAGCCTCGCATTCCCCTGAATATGCTTCTTACAATATCTGATTCACCTCTTTCGTATCCAAGCATCTCAACTACACCTCGTTATAGGACTTTTTGTAAAGCTCTTCGTTACACATAATAAATTTCTTCACCTTTGCTTTCTTTACAACTTTTGCATTGGATCCTTCAACAAAATATCATATTGAGATAATCCACAAAAGGCTGACGCTAATCATCAATTGAAATCTCCAAACATGACATGGGCAATGCTTCAGAGACTTCAACATCTTCAACAAGCAGCAAAAACCTTCTTTCTTCGATTGTTAGTTGAAGAGGGCTTCGATTAGGACAAGCCAAAGCTGTAGCCAAGCTAAGTAAGGTATCTGCCCTTGCGTTCTCTGATCTCGATATATGCCTAATTTTAACATCTTGAAATTGCTCTAACAATTGTTGCACTTGACGATAATACGGGAGGAGCTCTTGCTTCCTTATTTTGAATTCTGTAGTAAGCTGATTTATCACTAGCTTAGAATCGCTAAAAATTCGTAGCACTTTTATCTTCATTTTGCGGACTATTTCCATCCCTATAATGAGAGCTTGATATTCAACTTTGTTATTAGAACATGTTGCACCTAATGTAAAGGAATATGGCAAGAAGTCACCTTGCAAACTGATAAATATCACTCCGACACCTGTTCCTAAAGTTTTAGAAGCGTCATCAAAGTACATTTGCCACAAACCAGGCAATTCTGTCATCATTACCTGCTCGTCTGGAAAGTCATCACTGATCATTTCGTTATCCAGTACAGGGTGGGCTGCTAAGAAATCCACCACTCCTTGTACCTTTACTTCTTTCGTCGGTGCATAAGTGATCATGTAATCTGACAATAAAAGCATCCATTTAGCCAATCTCCTGGATAACATCGGTCTTGTCATCAAGAACTTCAGGGGATCCGCTCGTGAGATCAAGATTATATCATGGGAGAGACAGTAATGCCTTAATTTTTGTACTGTGAAGATTAGAGCTAAACACACTTTCTCGATGGGTGAATAATTACATTTAGCTCCTATCAAAGTTCTGCTCAAATAATACAACATAATCTCCTTCCCTTGCTCATTTGTTTGCGTTACCAAGGCTCCCAATGAATTTTCTACTGCAGAAATATAAAGGATGAGGGGTCTACCTTTCACAGGTGCCACTAGTACTGGGGGCTGTTTCAACAATTCTTTAATCGAAACAAATTCATTTTGACATGATTAGTCCCATACAAATTCCGCCCTTGTCTTCATTAAATGGGAAAACGGCTGACATCTTCCTACAAAATTAGAGATAAAGCGACAAATATATGCCAACTTTCCCTGCAAACTCTTTAACTCTTTTAGCATTTTTGGAGGCGACATTTCTTGAAAAGCTCTGATCTTTCTTGGATCGACTTCAATTCCCTTGTGCCTGACAACAAAACTAAGGAACTTTTCCAACAAAATACTGAATGCACATTTAGATGGATTCATCCTCAGTTGCTTCTTTCTGAGTCGACGAAATACTGAATCCAGATATTCATAATGTTTCTCATGGTCATTTGACCTGACCACAAAATTATCCATCTAACATTCAACATGCTTGTGCATCATGTCTTGGAATATATTCTACATTGTCCTCTGATATGTCGCACCAGCATTCTTGAGACCAAACAACATAATCTTGTAATAGTAAATTCTTAGCAACGTTTTGAATGTCATAGCTTCCTCATCTTCCGGGGCCATTCTTATTTGGTTATACCCAGTATAACCATCCATAAAGGACATAATGACGTACTTAGTTGTGTGTTGATTAAAAACTCAGTAATTGGCAGTGAGAAATCATCCTTTGAACATGCTTCATTTAAGTGTCTAAAGTCAACGCATACTCTAATTTGTCCACTTTTCTTCTTTACTGGGACAATGTTTGATATCCACTTAGGATACTTGACTTCTCTTTTACACCCAACTTTAATTGGCTTATTCACTTCTTCTTCAATTAAGGGAATTATATCCAGGTGGAATCGTCTTTGCACTTGTTTAATCAGTCTCTTGTCTTTAGAAATATTAAATTGATGCATCGCAACTCATGGTTCCAGGCCTGACATTTCTGCATATGTCCAAGCAAACACATCTTTATTTTCTTTCAACAGTTTAATATACCAGTTAGCCTTTTGTTCAGGGAGATTGGCACTTATAAATGTATTCCAGGATTCTTCTTCTGTCCCTAGATTTATTTCCTGTAAGCTTCGATCGTCGGTTTCCCCCCCCCCCCCCCCCCCCCCCCCCCTGTCTTCTATCTGCTTCGGAGCTGCCTTATGATGCTTGATCATTTCAGCTTTTGTCCATTCAACTGATTCAACAGTAATCATATTTACTGAAGATTCTCCTCCTAATCCGCGGTGCTTCTCTCATTTTTCTTCATTGACTCCAATTAGGGTCAAGATGCCTTTTCCACTGTTTAACCCAGTTGGTTCCTTGCAATCGAAGCCTATATTCTTTATTATCTTTTTACTACCAGAGCTGCATCTTTCTAGATCTTCAGATGTTAATTTTGTGAAGTTTATCTTATTATCTATCTTTTCTTCTACCTCTGCATCTAGGACTGCATAAAATTTAATAGGCTTGGGGGTTTTTCAAACTAGGTTCAACATAGAACCTCTTAGGCATAACTGTGAATGGTTTTTTCCTTTTTATATGTGGTAGTGGCATCGTATAGTTTGACTACAAAATTTCTAACTGCTTAGGCGATAATAATGTCAACGAAGGCTGCCTCAATCATCTCAGATGTCTTGGCACGAGATAAAATTTTTGCTTCACATTCTCTTTCTTAGATAACTCTATTTTTGTGACCACATTCTGCACTATACTTGCTTCACCTTTTGCTATTTTATTCTCATTGGTTTCCTTTTAATTCCCTGCAGTGAACTCGTCATAATAATGGGAGTCGACGAAGAAATACTCCACTTTTGTATATGACTTTGCATCAACCATCACCTTATATTGAGTCCCATCTTTATAGTACTTGAAGCATTGATGGAGAGTCGAAGGTATGATGCTATATTGATGCATCCAGGGTCTTCCTAAGAGGAGATTATATGTCGTTACTGCGTTAATGACATGATAAAGAATATCTGTTGTTAGCTCCCCTATCTCCAATGTTAGTGTGATTTTGTCGAGCGCTCACTATCCGTCTTGATTAAACCCTTGTATCATCATCCCATTAGGGTGTAAATGAGAATGACGATATCCCAATTCATTTAGCATCATTAATGGTACCAAGCTCACTGCGGACCCATTATCCAACATTATTCATTTTATCTGCTTACCACCGACATGGCCCACAACCATCAGCGGTCTATTATGTTCTTTTCCACAAATTAGATCATCATCAGAGAAAGAAATAAGTGACATGCAATTATTTTACTTTTCATGTTCCGTCTCTTTGAGCAATGCTTTTTTGACATCATTATCAGATAGAGCTTGAATTAGACTGTTTCGAGAATCTTCTGATAGTCGCAACGCATCATACACACTCAGTCGAGTTGGTATGCCTTTCAAATGACTCACCACATCGTATGTTACCTTCTCAACCTTGTTATTTCCCTTTTCTCTAATACTCTTATAACATTCTTCAAATATTTCTTTTGTTGTTACCTCGATGTTTTATTTATGGGGACTTTTTATCCTTTTTCCTGAGCATAACGTGACTACTGCGGTTTTGCCTATCCACCTTAGCGAATGACCGTCATCCATTTCTCTTACCAGTGGTTTCTTAAATGATTATTTCACTCGTTGTCAGTTTATTGCTCTTACATCTGTCAGAGATCAACAATAGAACTTAATTAGCATTTATTCACAAATCTATTCTATCCTGGAGATGAAATGAAGGATGTTTCCTGCTGAGAGTCACCATTTTGGTGCCTTATAGGATGCTAAACAATGATGAAATTCTCTAAGTCATTCTTAAGTCAATATTAAGAAAGATAAAATCCCCAGTGGAGTCGCCATTTTGTTTCAACAAGAAACGAAAAACATTTGATTTGGGGAATTATCTCACTCAATAATGACAAAAAGAAAAAAAAAAACTAAGAGAATAATCATTGAATTTATTCGTTCTGAGTTCCTTACATCCTTTTGATCCTTTGATTCCGAGATAGAATTTTCAAAAAATATAAAAGTGCAAGTATTGACTAGTCTCAGATATAAATTCCGGCAGCATTCCGACTCATATCAGTCATGTCTCCAGGGGAGATGAGTTGTGCGGGCTTTCCGTGCACTTTGTCCCTCATTGACACGAGAAAGGAGTGTCTGAATCACTTTGAAACACCTAGAATGGCTTAAGGACTTGAGAAAATGCAGCATAGTGTTGCCTCAAAGAGTACCCGCGCAACTCCTCCATAAGTTGAGCAGGCCGCGGAGCCCAGCCTTCTGCACTCTGCACTCCCTCTCCTTCTTTCCATCTCCAATACCTGTCAGAGGCACTGGTCTTCTGAACATCTGATCCTGTAAATGAGGGGGGTAGGGGGTATTTATAGGCTCCCACATGTGTGAGCCCTCGAATCCCGTGATGTGGACCCCACTTCGCATCACCGACTCAACATATCTTGTCTTCACTTCTATGCTCTATTTCTTTCTCCAATTCTTCTTCTTGAAGCTTCCTTAACCAAATTTTATGCTCCAATAGATATCCAAGTCTCTTTTGAAATTTTAAGAGAAGCAAATTTTAATTTTAAATTCTTATTTTCAGTTTTGGGATTTTGAATTTCAGAAATTTTTAGATTTAAATCTAGTTTGGTTTTCTCAAAACAGAGTTAACAATGTCATTTAATTTAGTACAGAAGTCTATAAATGATTCATTTTCTTCCATATGGATTTCCTTAAACCTTGTTGTGAGGATTTGAATCTTAGACTTTTTAACAATGTTAGTCCCTTCATGTGTCATTTCAAGAATATCCCATGCTTGTTTTACTGTATCACAAGAAATGGTTATTTTGAATTCATCCGGTGATAATGCATAAGCAATAACATTAAGGGCTTTTAAATTAGCACTACTTTCACTTTTCTGAACTATCGTCCAAAAAGTATAAACAATTTTTTTCATGGATGTGGTTCCATTTTCAGCCACAACTTCCATCATTGGAGGGATCCATTAGGTCACGGTGGCTTGCCACACACTTTCATCAATAGACTTGAGGAAGATCCTCATCCTTGCTTTCCAATCAGAATAATTTGAGCCATCAAAGGGAGGTGGCATGGAAATGAATAGATTATCGAAATTTGACATTCCAATAGCTCTGGATCTAGCTCTAGGAAGTTAATCCCAAAAAGGAGCAACCTCACTCTGATACCACTTGGAAGGATGAGCTATAGATGTCCTAGACGAGGAGGGGGGATGAATAGGACTATGCCAAATTGTAACATATCAGAAAAATCTGTACAAAGACCTGAGTACCACCTCAGGCAGAAATCGTTAAGGATTGAATTATGTAGAAATTAGACAAAAATTAATTAAGTATTAAGCTGAATTAATTGGTAAATTAGCTTAAACTACTTTCTATATGAACTACAAGACTCAAAACTAAGAGGATCGCTAATGCTACATTACCTAGAAACCTATGATCAATCTCAAAACCCAGTTGCCCTTGGGGGCATCACGAAACTCCGTATCAGACCTGGAACACGCGTCAAAAATCCAATTTCTACAAAACCATATAGTTACGATCGCCTTGTTGAGCTTGACAACCATCTCAGAAATCAAGTCCAAATAGTATCCCAAAATGCACAACTTGAGCCCAAAGCGAAGTGTGTGAGAAACGCGAATATCTTTAGGAAATGAATTAAAACTTAAGTGAATTCAGCCGTTCAATTGTAAGTCAATTTTAAGGTTTCAGACCGTCAAATTTTGACCCAAGTACACCCTCGGATCAGGAAAAATTTCTAACACATGTCAGTGCACTAGTGGCCCTGATCGAGTAACAGTAACCGTTAAACTGAAGCAACTTCTCCGCGGTCGATCCACTGATTCGATTGGACCAAAAATTTAACTTGGCATAGATCCATTGTCAGGGAACTTTTCCCAGACTGTATATAGGAAATGGGTCTTCAGATGAGCTCCGTTAGACCGAAACAGCCACTCTTTGGCTATAACTTAAGTATACCATGGCCTTGGGGCCATTTACACCAGTTTTGTGCCTATATAAGGACCTAAACCCACCCCTCTCTCATTCCATACGAATTTCAAATCCCTAAGAGAGAGAAGAGAAAAAAGAGAAGGAAAGAAGTGAGGAGAAGAGAGAGAGTGAGAGATCGTTGCTAGGATTCGATCCCACTGTTCTAAGTGCCAAATCATCCTATATTTATCGCTATACCGGTGATTTCGGCTCCATTCTTGGGTAAGAAATCATAACCCTAATTTATTTTAGGGATCCAAATAGAGTAAATGACAAAATAGCTAACCTATTCCTAGATTCAGGTAGCTGTTGTGTTGTAGACAAAGCTGTAGTGTACAAACTAAGTTCGATACGAGTATATCAACGGTGCAGACTATAAATGTTTAGGTTACGGTTTTCAAAGCTTTCAATGTCAGTTAATGATTTATGAGTAACTTGATTGCTTTCACATGTGCTTAGATGCGATGGTTTCTGTGTATTACACATATATATGAACTATGTTGAATTTAATACATTCCATGTATTTGTTGAAATGTTTGAATGAATATGGAATTATGATTTGTGCTTGCCATGATTGTTGAGTGAGAATATATGATTCCTATATGTGTGGTAAATCCTTTATGAAAGGATTTGTTATAATACCTATTATAACTACTTTATTACATATATGTTGATATGTGTAGTCTAAGTGTTTGATAAAATGCTTGAATGAGAAAATGCTTGTTGAAATGTATTTAATTAGGGTGTTGAGATAGGATTCTCAATAACCTTATCTATAGTTACAGTTTCCTTCATGTAACCTATCTTATTAATACATACTTTATGGATGAAATGCCTATGTATGACATTATGTGTGCTATGTGTTTATTAAAATGCTCAAATGAGATTTATATTTAAATTGTTTGTCACATGCTGTCTGACTATCAAATATGAATGCCTACTGTGTTTGAGTATGATTAGAACTACTGCATAGTCTAGGCAATTGGTAATAATTTTTGAGTTAGTGGCCGAGGTCGTTTCGCCACACAAGACAGGTTCAAGGAATCTGAGTCGTACGCTGCTTATCGACAGTGGTTAGGCTATGCGGAATGCTTACATACTCCATGTCGATTAATTAAACGTATGCTCTACCCGTGGAGCTCGTCAAGTAACCTGATTGGCCCATTGTATGTTCACCATGTATGGATGCTATTGCTTGAATCTAAGGTACCACTTACTAGTGACATGCCCGTTTAACCTTAGTACCTCGATCCGCCAAGACTCATAAGCCGTACATGATGGTATGGGACACCGTGGTTGAGTTATCATCCTACACTGGGGTGACGAGCCTCCCTGTAGTGTCCATTGAGCAAACCAAACTCATGAGCTGAATACGGTGGTATGGGATACTATATTCGAGCTGTCGGCCTACGATCAGGTCACGAGCATCTCGTAGTAACCTCGAGTATACACTAGGACTATGTTAAGGTGACGAGCATTTTCGTAGTGAGCTCGAGTATAACTAGGCCTGTGCTGAGGTGACTAGCCTCTCCTTAGCGACCTAGAATTGCCATCGTATGTAATTAACTAGGATTGCCGACCTTATATAGATCAATGTTTAGATCAATGATACAAAGGAAGGTACCTTAGCTTTATAATCTTGCTGTATGAATAAGTCTAATTAAGAACTTGGCTAATCACATACATGCACTGCATTGCATGTGCCTTTGGCGTTGGTGTTGAGCACAGCGGGAGTGTTGCTTGAGCGACTGTGAGATGATGTTGCAAAGGGAGTGTAGGCGAGGGCATACATCATTATCACATCTCATTCTTGGATTAACAAGAGTACTTAGGATGTGATTGTTGTACAGCCTTATCATTACTGCTTGATTTAATTGATAACATGTTAACCTTTGTCTTATAGCTCCACTGAGTTATTCACTCACTTCTACTCTAGGATGGTATTTTAAAACAACAACCAGACACTGTTGTAGTTTCAGATGACGATGAAGCATAGAGATGGAGCCTGCCTTATATGATGATGAGGAGTTCTCCTATCTACAACTCTCTAGCGGGTCTACGTAGACCTAGAGTTGCGTCACAGGGATCACAGGGATATAGACTAGTTGAACATTACACCTTATCATTTTATACTTTTTGGAGTTATACATGTAATTATTTAACCTGATGACGTTCATACTTTGGTGACTTAAAATCACTTATATGCTTATATGTACTTATCACAGTATTTTACTTTCTTAATTTAACTGTCTCTAGAGTATAATATGTTGATTTGGTATAATTCCACTCATGTTTAATGCACTAATACTGACAACATATAATCATCATTATCTATATTGCATAAGTGATGTGTTGGAACTCAGGAGTTGGGATCCTGCTCGACCCTTAATTTTCAGGGCGTTATAAGTTGGTATCAGTGCATGATTTGGATTAAACTGGACCTGGGTTATGGTCACATGATGGACACTAACATACTTTGATATAGGAGGGACCGATAAAATGTAGAAACAGTCGTAGGATTCCCAGTTTTGTCGACAAATGAAACTTACTATTGAAATCGGACCCTTAGGCATCTGAGATCATGCGAGATGATCCCAATTCTTTTCCAGACCATCCATTGATGGGTTTAGATGAGGATTCAGCCTATTCCACACTTAAACAACCCAAAATGCATGAATATATGCGAGATGGACACCGAAAATAGCTCAAATGAACTCGGGGGCCTAAACGGTATAAAATGGGGGGAACTAAGGTGGTCCTCATGCATTTTCAGCACCCCAGGAGGGGGATGCCATCGCCCCCTATCCAGTGAGCGGCGATGTCATCGCCCTAACGGCGAGGCCTCATCGTCCGGTTCATCAGGGCCTACCGGGCCGCAGCAGGCTGGGCAAGCCGACGCATGTACATAGTAGTGGGGCCCACAAAAACATGTGGGGACCCTTATAACACCCCCATTTGCTTCATTTCCCCCTCTTACACACCTCTAACCTTTCCAATCTCTTAAAAATCCCTTCTTTCTCTTTCAAATCCTCCATCCATTCACATACTATCTTCTCCTTCTTCACTCCATACCCATTCTCTATCATATCCCTCAAACCCATCTCCTAGCTCCATCATTTCCTTCCATTTGAGCACATAAACCCTACATTGTGTCTCAAAAATCTCAAAGTCCAACAACCCATTCTATCCCTTCATCTTATTTCATTTAAATGGCTCTTTTTGAGCTTGTGACGACAATTTTCTCCCTTCACACACTTCTTTATCTCATGGGGAAGAAGAGGGCTTCCACGGATGAAGCCGGGACTAGCCACACTACTCGTTCGAGGAGGCAGAAAGGCACCGAAGCAAGTTCAAGCATCGATTGGGAGATAAGGACGAAGCGGGATCTCGATCCCCAGCTTCCTCTCGAAAGAGCAATACTGACAGATATGTCACATGGAAGGTTTTAAGGCCGTAGGGTGCTTTTTGAAGCACACGTGGACGAGAAGATATTTGGGCTTTATCGGGTGATGGATTTCCTGGTGGATGCCAGATGGGGTCCCATATTTGATGACAAGTCTCGTGTGAATGAAAGCACTGTCCGAGCCTTCTACGCCCACATACGCGATCCGTTGCTAGAGCCTTTACAGTTCTCTATCCCCGTGGGAAGGTAGGAAGCCATTGTCGACATAGACTTGATAGCCCGAGTCATGGGGATGCCGCGTGGGGAGGTCCATGCTAGCGAGAAGGGTCTCTAGAGTGTGCGTGAAAGAAATCGACCCACATGATTTCTTTGTGGCTGACTGGTCCATTGGAATCGAGGCAATTGCCTCCTAGCGTCCGAGATGACTCATGACTTCTACCTACTCCACCATATCTTCACATACAATGTGTATCCCAGGTAGAGTAATCGCACCGAGTGCACGCGGTTGATGGTAGATTTCCTATACCGAGCTGGGCAAAGAGACATGCTGTGTCTACCTAAGTATGTACTACTACAGATAGTCCAGACTGCACACTCTCCTAGGATAACCATTTCACCCCCATTCGGCCGACTTATATGCAAGCTTGCTTGGGAATTCGGCTACAGACTTGGCACAAAAATTCCTGCACTGATCCATTTCATCAATGACACCACTCTCAACAAGCTAGGCATTAGGCCATGACAACGTCAAGCCCGACTCGATGAGAGTGAGAATGAGATGGAAAGTGAAGAGGAAGAGAGTGAGGAAGAAGGCGGAGATGAGATAAGGGAAGAGGAAGGGTAGAAAGAGGAAGAAGAGGAGGCCCAAGACATTGATGAGGGCTCTCCTCCTACTACACATGAGCGCGACAGTGATCAGTATACTATAGAAGCCCGCTTGGCTCAGATCGAGGAGGGCCAAGTCATTTTAAGATAGGAGATCACAGAGACCCAGACCAAGCTTGAAGAGAATCAGGCCTTCGTGAAGCAAAAATTTAACAAAGTATCTCGCACCTTGAGGGCTATCCTGTGCTGTATGCAGGATAAGGGTGTCCTTCCTCCATCACGAGATTCAGATGACTAGTCATGCATGTGGTTGTCTTTTAGTTTTCTTTGTTGCTTATTTTCTTATTTTTATGTATAGCCTTGATAGGCTTAATAATATCGTAGAGTGGTTGGTATGTTTTAATATTTGAAACCTTACTTAGATTAGCTCACATGCATCTTCTATCGTGATTCATGTAATACTACATCTCATGTATTGTGATAAATTTTGGTTAAATTAAATGCATGTGGCTCCTTTTTTATGAAATGTGTAGAATACTTGAGAAATTGAGTGTTGTATGCTAAATCTCACATGGATTACACCCTATGTTGTATATAGGGAATACCACCTAAGGTCACATAGAGTACGACACGTCTTACACTTGGTGACTTGATTGACGGGACACCTCCCCTAAGTGATATCCATACGGACCCTAGTTTGGGCCTGACTCACACGACTATGCCGGATTCTTAGCTGGCCACTGGCCCCACAAATGGGCCCACACCTGCTATACTACCGGTTCTCGAGAAAAATCATGCATCCTCATTGACGCCCCACATACACCAGGATCCTCCTGATAGGCTGGAGCTTATCATGCTCCTTATATAGCAACAATAATAGATATGGACCACCATCGCAGGGGCCCTTGCCCAGAATATGAGCATGACTCCACCTGCACCACCTGTGCACCCTGCTGGAAACGTGGGTCCTAGTGGCTTGTTTGAGTGATCTCAGTGCTTCCGACCTCCTACGTTTGCATGTACTCACAGACCCGAGGAGGCTGAGTATTGGTTTGATCGCACCTCTAAGATATTGAAGCCACTACACTGCAATGAGGCAGAGTAGGTAGAGTTGGTCGTGTAAGACCCATATCCTAGACCGTATCATTCGATAGATTTCCGCGGTCTTCCCGATCGAATCCAAGCAACCTCGACCCTTAACCAGCATTTGCGCGTGACCCTGATTCACATGTCGTTAACCCGAGTCGACTCAACCCAAGACTTGTACCCTAGCAACCGCGTCGTCGTCACGGTTTCGATACCTCGTCTCGCCCGTCAAGGCGATACTCAGGTCAGGAGATGTGAGCCCGCGTTCAGTTCGATAAAATTCCGGCATTTATAAACCCAAGATAATCTTTCAAATCAATCACATCACATCACATCAATCAAGTGCCACATCACATCTCATGTCAAAGTACAACCCCATCCCCAAGCAACCCCAAAGTCAAACTCTCTCTTACACAAAGTACACCCACCACATCACTCACCCATCTCTCTCTTTCAATCTCTCTCACACTCCCTCTCCTCATTCTCTCCAAGCAACCATCCATGGCTTCCATGAGAGAGAAATTAGTGTGGCCCACCTTTCTACCTTCCATTTCCATCGTCCAAGTCCGATCTTAACCGTTGAAGTTCATCCATTCGAGCTCTAGATCACATTGCCCGAAGAAGGAAGAAGAGATCTTGAGGTGGGTGCTTCTTTCTTTCTTTATTTCTCTCTTTTTCTTTTGTTTTGTGGGTGATTTATTGTTGATTTTTAATTTGATGGCCCACTTGTGGTGGGACCCAATTTGATGCATGTATTGTAATCATAAGAGAGGCCTATAGTGGCGGGGTCCCTCCACTCACCTCTCTCTCTCTCTCTCTCTCTCTCTCTCTCTCTCTCTCTCTCTCTCTCTCTCTCTCTCTCTCTCTCTCTCTCTCTTTTATGATGATGATGAGAATGATGTATGGACCACCTGATGTACCAACATCCACACCGTCTAGGGCCACTGGCCCACCCTGATGAAGATTTACCCACGCTGTCTATCCAATGGGCAGGCTCATCTGCCTGTCCATTTTGGACAGACTTGGGAGGTCACGAATATTAGCTTTATGGAGAGTTGTGGGCCACACATGTGACCCACCTTGATGAGGTGTTGATCCACACCATAGAACGGTGGGTCCCTTGCAACAAACATTGCTGGTTATATATACATACCGTCCAACCTCGCAGCAATTGCTGCTTGACTTGTTACGTGTCCATACCGTCTAACCATTTGGAGGTGGTGTAGGGTCCACCCCACACGTGCTGCACGTGTGGGATGGGACCCACCTTGATGTACGTCTTCTACATCCAAACTGTCCTTTGATTTAGACGATGGGGCCCACCTTATGACGCTGTATTTTTTTGAGTTGTCCATCTGTTGTGGCCTCATGCAGCAGTAGCTGCTGTTGTAATTTACGACTAGCAAGATCTGTGGGTCCCTTTAATCCACGCCGTCTGATGGAGCCCACGTTGATATATGCTTCAGATCCACACCGTTCATATTTTTTTATTATGGTGGGCTGATCTTGAGGTGTGCGTTATATCCTATCCATCCAACCATCTAACGGTGGACCACACTATGATATGTGTCTTATCTCCGCCGTCCAGTGATCTGGACCGTGGATGCCATCATGACGTATCTATCCTGAGCCGTCCATTCATGGGGCCTACCTCCTGCACGTGTGAAATCCTCACCGTCGAGCAAGGATGGTGGGATCCACCGTGATGTGAGTGATTTATTCACATTGTCCAAATACAGTGCATGGACCCCCATGCTGCATGCGTTTCATCCAGCCGTCCAACTGTGGGCCCCAGTGATGTATGTGTTATATCCAAACCGTCCCTCCATTTCACATCCAGGCAGTCCATCGATTTTGCTGGTGGGGTCGTGCTCTGATGTATGTGTTTATCACTGCCGTTCATCCAACAGCAGATGGCTGCTGGGTTAAGTTAGAAATCTTGTAGAGCCACACGTGCTATACAAGCACAGTCCGTACTTAGACGGTGTACATTCTCACCGTCCATTCATTTTTCTCGGGCAGTGGATGAGGCCCACCTTGGAAGTGTGTATTTTAGATCCACACCGTCCAGAGTGCTGGACGATGCTGGACAATGTTTGGGTGGTGCTGTGGCCACACCGTGATGTATTGGTCTCATCCACACCGTGATGTATTTGGGTGGTGCTGTCCAATGTTTGGATGGTGTAGATTTACATAGACAATTTATGGATGGTGCTGTTTTACCTGGATAATGTTTGGACAGCGTTGATCATTGTTACTGGGTCATGTGCCCCATAGAATAATAGTGTACGGTGATACACATGTTACACCTACAACTATTGAAATAATTTTTTAGGTTTAATCCAAAGTCTCACCTGGGATCCACCTTGATGTATTTATGACCATCCATGAGGCCCATTTGATGTACTTGAGGCCCAGGTGCAAGGTTCACCTATGATGTATATTAGGCCTATATTCAAGGCCCACCTGTTGTGTATATAAGGCCCACAAGTGAGGCCCATTGCGATGTATATTAGGCCTTTGTGTGAGGCCATGGGCCCACTTTATGTTTGACTCTATGTGGGCCATTGCTTGGGAGTGATGTTGGTTGAATGTCCACACTGATGGGAAACGATGGTTAGTTGTCCTCATTGTGACCTTCCCTTAAACCTTGTTAGACCCATTCTTATCGATTGTCGATTCTGATTTGTCGTGGCCGATTGTCGATTATCGATCGAGGCCGATTATCGATTCTGATTTGTCGTGGCCGATTTCTGATTATTGATCGAGGCCGATTACCGATTCTAATGGCCGATTGCCGATTATCGATCGAGGCTGATTATCGATCAAGGCCGATTACCGATTCTTATTTATCGTGGTCGATTGCCGATTATCGATCGAGGCCGATTACCGATTCTGATTTGTCGTGGCCGATTGCCGATTATCGATCGAGGCTGATTACCGATTATCAATCGAGGCCGATTACCGATTCTGATGGCCGATTGCCGATTATCAATCGAGGCTGATTATCAATTAAGGCTGATTGCCAATTATCGATCGAGGCTGATTATCGATCAAGGCCGATTACCTATTCTGATTTATCATAGCCGATTGCGGATTATCGATCGAGGCCGATTACCGATTCTGATTTGTCGTGGCCGATTGTCGATTATCGATCGAGGCCGATTACCAATTCTGATTTTTTATGGCCGATTGTCGATTATCGATCGAGGCCGATTACCGATTCTCATGGCCGATTGTCGATTATCGATCGAGGCTGATTATTGATCAAGGCCAATTGTCGATTATCGATCAAGGACAATTACCGATTCTAATTTGTCGTGGCCGATTGTCGATTATCGATCGAGGCCGATTATCGAATCTGATTTGTCGTGGTCGATTATTGATTATCGATTGAGGCCGATTACCGATTCTGATTTATCGTGGCCGATTGTCAATTATCGATCGAGGCCGGTTACCGATTTCAATTTATCGTGGCCGATTGCCGATTATTGATCGAGGCTGATTACCGATTCTGATTTGTCGTGGCCAATTGCTGATTATCGATCGAGGCCGATTATCGATTCTAATGGCCGATTGTCGATTATCGATCGAGGCTGATTATCGATTAAGGCCGATTACCGATTATCGATCGAGGCTGATTATCGATCAAGGCCGATTACCGATTCTGATTTATCGTGGCCGATTGCCAATTATCGATCGAGGATGATTACCGATTCTGATTTATCGTGGCCGATTGCCGATTTTCGATCGAGGCTGATTACTGATTCTGATTTGTCGTGGCCGATTACCAATTATCGATCGAGGCCGATTACCGATTCTGATGGCCGATTGCCGATTATCAATCGAGGCTGATTATCGATCAAAGCTGATTGCTGATTATCGATTGAGGCTGATTATCGATCAAGGCCGATTGGCGATTATCGATCGAGGCTGATTACCGATTCTGATTTATCATGGCCGATTACCGATTCTGATTTGTCGTGGCCGATTGCCGATTATCGATTGAGGCTGATTATCGATCAAGGCCGATTGCCGATCGAGGCTGATTATTGATCAAGGACGATTACCGATTCTGATTTATCGTGGCCGATTGCCGATTATCGATCGAGGTCGATTACCGATTCTGATTTGTCGTGGACGATTGACGATTATCGATCGAGGCCGATTACCGATTCTTATTTGTCGTGGCCGATTGCCGATTATCGATCGAGGCTGATTACCGATTCTAATTTGTCATGGCGGATTGTCGATTATCGATCGAGGCTGATTACCAATTCTGATGGTCGATTGCCGATTATCGATCGAGACTGATTATCGATCAAGGCCGATTGTCGATTATCGATCGAGGCTGATTATCGATCGAGGCCGATTACCTATTTTGATTTGTCGTGGCCGATTGCCGATTATCGATTGAGGCCGATTACCGATTTTGAATTGTCATGGCCGATTGCCGATTCTGATTGTCGAGGCCCAATGTGATGAACATGCGACCCGTATTTGAGGCCCGACGTGATGTGTATTCACCCCGTATCTAAGGCCCAATGTGATGTATATTGAGGCCTAGGTGATGAGGCCCATTATGATTCATTTGAGGGTCAGGCAAAGGAGCCCATTTTGATGTATGTTAGGCCTATGAGCAGGGCCCACCTGTTGTGTACATATAACCCTTGAGTAAGGCCCATTGTGTTGTATATTAGGCCCTTGTGTGAGGCCGTGGGCCCATTATATGTTTGGATCTGTGAGGGTCACTCCTTGGGGCAATGTTAGTTAGATGTACACATTGTCGAGGCCGATTGTTGATGCCGGTTATTGATACCGATTATGAGTATGTGACTGTATAACATCATGATTCATGCCCATACGTATCATCTGCATGTCTGTTATGAGATATGATTGACCATTACATATGTCATAGTGCTGGTTGTTATGAGACTCCCTGATAGGCGGGGATTGTCTCACATGAGCGCACGGTTTGCGCAGGATTGATGCATGACTGGATTGTATGACTCATGCATCTTGCATTGTGTGTTATGATTACTGTATGTCCTAGCGACATTAGAGTCGTAGCCTCCATAGGCATATCGTGGATGGCCAGATGGGACACTAGAAATTTATTCTACATGGGGTGTTATAGATATCCCTGGGTGAAAGTTCCTAAACCCTCTTGGTTCTAGAGGTAGATCCAACGTCTAGACCGAGTGGGTAGATGAGCGTTGAGTGCCGATTACCAGATGGCTGCGCTCTCCACTGTGTCGTGGTCGGTTGGAAGGGGGTGCGGCCTTACCTGCCCGAGAGGAGGGGGCAATGTTAGGTTGAGTCTGACCTGCTCGAGGAATGGGTCCGCTATCGATGAACCGGGCCCGATATTGGCAGGCGGATAGTGAGGTCTCTTCCACTCACCTTGTTGTGCGCGATGGGGTAGTAATGTGGTTTGGAGTGTAATAGACCCCAGTGATTTCCCAGAGAGGAACCGTACTGATATGTGGAATTATTGGATAGGAGTTGCATGCTCATTCACTCACTCACTATCCACTTGGGCTGGTGGTGCGCAACTTATTATTATGTACCTTCGTTATGGAAAGAATTTCGGTCGGGTGCGTGACTAACCTGAGATCAGGAGCTTACCACGTTGAGTCTGACTATCCGAATTTTGGTATGGGACTGATTTGGATAGAAGTCCCTTGTGGTGGACCCCGTAGCCTGCGATACTACATACTATCATCCCAACTTCACACTCCAGCATGGTCATTTCATTCGCATCGCATATTGTATTACATCCGCAGGCATATGGCATTTTGGGTTGCTATGTTTCTTCACGTATATGGCCTAGACAGACTTAGCAGGATTTGTATATTGCATTACATCTTCGACATCTGATATTTGGCTCTTTATGACTCCTTAGTTCTTAGCTGTTTTATATTACGTATTCTGATATTGATTGACTTGTGAACTTGTCCATACTTCCTGTAACGTCTCAGAAAAATCCGCACAGGGACTCGAGTACCAACTCGACTAGAAATCACGTAGGATTAATTCCTTTAGAAATTAAGCATTAGTTAGCTGGCGCTACGCTAGAGTAGTTGTGAAATTATCCCTGAACACTCTAAATACGTTCTGTAAGAGCTAAAACTTGTAGAATCAATGACGCTATAATGCCCTGAAACTTAGTATCAAACTCTAAACCTGTTTGCTCTCAGGAACCTTTTGAAACTTCATATTGGATTTAGACCGCGCATCGAAAGGCCGATACCTACAATCTTAGACCGTTATGACCGCTTAGCTGGACTTGACAATCATTTCGAAAATCAAGCCCAACCGACATTCAGAGGCTATTTCATTGAGCCTGGAGTGAAGAGAGTGAGAAATGGGTTAAGATTTGAAATTTTAATTCAAATCTAGCATGGATCTTTGCGCATTATTATTAAGCGTTTTGACCATCAGAATTCAGTCAAATTTCACCCTCGGGTCAGGAAAATTTTCTCTTTCATATCATGAGACTTGTAGACCTGATTTAGGTACGATGACTGCTGAACTGAAACTGGACCGCCACGTGCCATCTGGGAACTCTACCGGACTGAAAACTTAGTGTGAGCAACATCCAGTGACCAAGAGCTTAAGTCCGATTGCGTTCGGCCGGGGGACCTCTCGAAACGATCTTTTGGATCGAAACAGTCCCGATTTGGTTATAACCCAAGTATACTTTATTCCTAAGTTTAAAAAGGTGAGGTTTTAGCATATATAAGGGCATTAAACCCTCACATATTTCTCCCATCCGAATTTTCTAGAAACCCTAGATTGAAAGAGAGAGAAAGTGAGAGCTTGTGAGAGAGTGTGGGAGAGTTTTTCCTGCCACTTGCTACGGCTGTTACACGTGCTAAATCCCGGCATTCAAATCACTTTCTCAGTGATTCTAACGCACTTCTAGGTAAGAAAAACCCTAACTACTTGTTGTTTTGGGTTTCTTGCGATTCGAATAGCGATGTAGCTTATGTAACTTGTGTATTAGGTCGCCTTTACGCTGCTGATGAATCGTATATGTTCCGTTCGAAACGATACACAACTAGGACAAAAGGTGCGGATTTTAGACGCTTTGATTGACTGATTTCAAAGCTTTCAATGTCGTTTAATAGTAGATTATCGACGACAACGCCGTTTGACATGTAGAACATGCTGTCCATTTTTCGTTTCATAAACGTATGGAAAATATGAGATTTAGGGAATTTTAGTCATTTGTAGGAAATGCTGTTTACATCCACGTTTTGCTAAAATGTTTGCCATGGTTATTTTTCATGTTAGGATATTAGGAATGCGTGCATGATCTGTTTGGCGAAGAGATTCGTCCAAATGCACACTTTGAGTCGACATACTCTATGTAGACTAAAGTGTGTAGGCTAAGTGTTTGTATAAATGTTTGTATTGGTATATATTGAGTAGATGGTGTTGTGAATGAGTTTCGAGATTGAATTCTCAAGTAATATGCTGATGTAAATGATTTCCATCATGTTAGCTATATATATTGATTTCATTATATACATGAAATGCATGTGTTGGATGATTTGCTTAAGTTGTATGTTATAACATGTGTCAACATGCTTACATTGTTGTATTTCATTTCTGTTACTCTCATATGACTACTGATGATGACATTCAAGTGTTTGGGGCTATATGTTAGTCCAGGCAGTCGGTAATGGATTGAATTCGTGGTTGGCTTCTATTTACCACGAATGACGCGTCGATGAACGCGAGTCGTGTTTTGAGTTGGCGGCAGTGGTTAGGCCACACGAAGTTTTTTATGCACTTCATATCGCTTAGCTTGATATGCGCTCGTACTAGTTGAGCCCATCAAGTAACCCGACTGGCCATTGTATGTTCACCCTGTATGAGTCATAACTGCTTGAACCTAGGGTATTGAACTTACCATTGTAAACCCTATCAACCATGGTACCTTGATCCATAAAGACTAATGAGCCGGGCATGGTGGTATGGGACACCGTGGTCGAGCTGTCGGCGTACGCTGGGGTCACAAACCTCCCCGTAGTGACCAGTGAGCACCTATGACTCGTGAGCAGATTATGGTGGTATGGGACACTATATTCTTGCTGTCGGCCTACACTGATCAGGCGACGAGTCCTTTGTATTGACCGCGAGCGTATTCTGAGTCTACGGGAGACGACGACCCTTCCGTAGCGACGAGAGTACATTAGGCCTGTATTGATAAGGTGATGGGGGAGCGGTATAACGAGTGTGAGCAACAGCCCTGACAGCCCTTGCAGTGACCTACAAATATAACATCGTATGTGATCTCTAGGAGTGACGAGCCTAGACAGGATCTGTGTTGGGATTGATATAAGGGAAGTACCTTAGTTTCCCAATACTACTGAATGAAAGGACTAATAATAACTCGGTAATCATTATCCATATCGCATTGCATGTGCCTGAAAGATGTGGAGCACTGAGGAATACAAGCATGCCACGGGAGTAAGATGGTGCCGTATGAGGGAGTATGTCGGTGAGGGCATCCATCATATCATTTCATGCATACATTAACAACAGTATCTAGGAATGTTTGATTTATTGCTTTACTATTATCGCGTGATTTATTTGACAACATGCTAATCTTTGCTCTATTATTCCACTGAGTTGATCACTCACTCCCACGTTATGGGACGGTGTTTGTAACACCACTAGATCCTGTCTTAGATGCAGGTGACGAGGTGATTCAGGATGCAGAGCCAGACTACAACGAGGACCAGGATGAGTTCTCGTACATGCAGTTCTCAGACGACTTTACATAGGTGGCCTAGATTGGCGGGACTTCTTAGTGGGACTATTTTTGACATTTACTTTTGGGTTGTGATTTATACATGAGACTAGCGATGTATTCATACTTTGGAGACAGTCAGAGATTATTTTATTTTCTTATAGTGATAATATATCTTTCAGTCTTTTGCTTGCATTTTATCACTGGATCTGGAGTATGAATTACAGTTTTGGTATAATCGTACTCATGTGAATGCTCTAACTCAGTCAACATTGAATCATAATCATATTTGTTGCATAAGTGATGGTCTGGAACTCGGGAGTCGAGTTTATACACGACCCCCCGATTTTCAGGGTGTTACACTTCCGCTTACTCTGTCATTGTATGATTTATGATCTTGTCAGTATTTCTGCTTATTCTAATAATGTACGACTTATGAATTACCAGTAATTTCGGTATTGTATGATGATGGTATTGTATTGAGTACTTGACACTTACTTTGTGCACACACTTACACCACCCTCTAAACTTTCTATAAGCTTATGCACGATAGATGCGTGCAGGTGATGTTGGTTGCAGCCGTGTTGAGCTTAGAGCGTGCAACGGTCTTCTGGAGCTTGATTTTCAATTTATGTATTTTTTCCTTCAGCATTGTACTCAAATGATTATATTAGTGGATATGTGATGATGATGTTGCTTTTATGATTTGGATAATCTTATGGTTATGCTTATTACGATTTAAATGTAACTAAAAAATTAAAAAAAATCCTCCTTGTAGGATCCCAGGATCGAAATCTGGCGTGTGAACGCTAGGAGCCGAGAATGGGGTACTATGGAGGTTGTCGGCACCGGATTCAGCAATCGGGATTCTTATGAATCCGATTTCCGGGTTTAGGACATGACAGAAGTTGGTATCAGAGCATAACTTGGGAATACCTGAAGATAGCATCACATATCTGTTGATAGCTACCATGCACTTTGTGATTGTTGAGAACTTAGAATGATTAGATCCCCAAGTTCAGATAACGTAGAGATTTTCTGATATAGCTCCCTATCGTTGAGATTGTGAGGCTGCATAGTTTCGATCGTTTCTCATCTATGATCCGAGGTTCAGTAGGATCATCATAAAGCTGGCGATGCGTCTTGGGAAGGCGAGGTTGATATTAGAGAGCGCTTTATCTTCATCCTTTTGTAGAATGATTTAGCCTTGACACATATACTTGATGATGTTTCCTATTCCCTAGTCTGTTCTGTAAATTTCGAGGATGAAATTTTTATTAGGAGGGGAGAGCTGTAAGACCCGTATCCTAGACCGTATCGTTCGGTAGATTTCTGCGGTCTTCCCGGTCGAATCCAAGCAACCTCGACCCTTAACGGGCATTTGCGCGTGACCCTGATTCACATGCCGTTAACCCGAGTCGACTCAACCCGAGACTTGTACCCTAGCGACCGCGTCGTCGCCGCGGTTTCGATGCCTCGTCTCGCCCATCGAGGCGATACCCAGGCCAGGAGATGTGGGCCCACGTTCAATTCGAGAAAACACCGTGCATTTACAAACCCAAGATAATCTTTCAAATCAATCACATCACATCACATCAATCAAGTGCCACATCACATCTCATGTCAAAGTATAACCCCATCCCCAAGCAACCCCAAAGTCAAACTCTCTCTTACACAAAGTACACCCACCACATCACTCACCCATCTCTCTCTTTCAATCTCTCTCACACTCCCTCTCCTCATTCTCTCCAAGCAACCATCCATGGCTTCCATGGGAGAGAAATTAGTGTGGCCCACCTTCCTACCTTCCATTTCCATCGTCCAAGTCCGATCTTAACCGTTGAAGTTCATCCATTCGAGCTCTAGATCACATTGGCGGAAGAAGGAAGAAGAGATCTTGAGGTGGGTGCTTCTTTCTTTCTTTATTTCTCTCTTTTTCTTTTATTTTGTGGGTGATTTATTGTTGATTTTTAATTTGATGGCCCACTTGTGGTGGGACCCAATTTGATGCATGTATTGTAATCATAAGAGAGGCCTATAGTGGCGGGGTCCCTCCACTCACCTCTCTCTCTCTCTCTCTCTCTCTCTCTCTCTCTCTCTCTCTCTCTCTCTCTCTCTCTCTCTCTCTCTTTTATGATGATGATGAGAATGATGTATGGACCACCTGATGTACCTACATCCACACCGTCTAGGGCCACTGGCCCACCCTGATGAAGATTTACCCACGCTGTTTATCCAATGGGCAGGCTCATCTGCCTGTCCATTTTGGACAAACTTGGGAGGTCACGAATATTAGCTTTATAGAGAGTTGTGGGCCACACATGTGACCCACCTTGATGAGGTGTTGATCCACACCATAGAACGGTGGGTCCCTTGCAACAAACGTTGCTGGTTATATATACATACCGTCCAACCTCGCAGCAATTGCTGCTTGACTTGTTACGTGTCCATACCGTCTAACCATTTGGAGGTGGTGTAGGGCCCACCCCACACGTGCTGCACGTGTGGGATGGGACCCACCTTGATGTACGTCTTCTACATCCAAATTGTCCTTTGATTTGGATGATGGGGCCCACCTTATGACACTGTATTTTTTTGAGTTGTCCATCTGTTGTGGCCTCATGCAGCAGTAGCTGCTGTTGTAATTTACGACTAGCAAGATCTGTGGGTCCCTTTAATCCACGCCGTCTGATGGAGCCCACGTTGATATATGCTTCAGATCCACATCGTTCATAATTTTTTATTATGGTGGGCTGATCTTGAGGTGTGCGTTATATCCTATCCATCCAACCATCTGACGGTGGACCACACTATGATATGTGTCTTATCTCCGCCGTCCAGTGATCTGGACCGTGGATGCCATCATGACGTATCTATCCCGAGCCGTCCATTCATGGGGCCTACCTCCTGAACGTGTGAAATCCTCACCGTCGAGCAAGGATGGTGGGATCCACCGTGATGTGAGTGATTTATTCACATTGTCCAAATACAGTGCATGGACCCCCATGCTGCATGCGTTTCATCCAGCCGTTCAACTGTGGGCCCCAGTGATGTATGTGCTATATCCAAACCATCCCTCCATTTCACATCCAGGCAGTCCATCGATTTTGCTGGTGGGGTCGTGCTCTGATGTATGTGTTTATCACTTCCGTTCATCCAATAGCAGATGGCTGCTGGGTTAAGTTAGAAATCTTGTAGAGCCACACGTGCTATACAAGCACTGTCCGTACTTAGACGATGTACATTCCACCGTCCATTCATTTTTCTCGGGCAGTGGATGAGGCCCACCTTGGAAGTGTGTATTTTAGATCCACACCGTCCAGAGTGCTGGACGATGCTGGACAATGTTTGGGTGGTGCTGTGGCCACACCGTGATGTATTGGTCTCATCCACACAGTGATGTATTTGGGTGGTGCTGTCCAATGCTTGGATGGTGCAGATTTACATAGACAATTTTTGGATGGTGCTGATTTACCTGGACAATGTTTGGACAGCGTTAATCATTGTTAGTGGGTCATGTGCCCCATAGAATAATAGTGTACGGTGATACACATGTTACACCTACAACTATTGAAATGATTTTTTAGGTGTAATCCAAAGTCTCACCTAGGATCTAACTTGATGTATTTATGACCCATCCATGAGGCCCATTTGATGTACTTGAGGCCCAGGTGCAAGGTCCACCTATGATGTATATTAGGCCTATATTTAAGGCCAACCTGTTGTGCATATAAGGCTCACGAGTGAGGCCCATTGCGATGTATATTAGGCCTTTGTGTGAGGCCATGGGCCCAATTTATGTTTGACTCTATGTGGGCCACTACTTGGGAGCGATGTTGGTTGAATATCCACATTGATGGGCAATGATGGTTAGTTGTCCTCATTGCGACCTTCCCTTAAACCTTGTTAGACCCATTCTTATCGATTGTCAATTCTGATTTATCATGGCCGATTGCCGATTATCAATAGAGGCCGATTACTGATTCTGATTTGTCGTGGCCGATTGCAGATTATCTGTAACACCCCGGATTTTGGCCAATCTGGGATTTGACGTCCTTAGGCAATGGGTCAATTAAAACACCTGAAAATTCGCTTAGAACCCAATTCCATAGCCAAAGGAATCACTTAGGATTAATTCCTTTAGAAAATATGACTAGGTTAGCTAGTGCAACGTTAGAATAGCTGGGAAATGGTCCCTGATCGCTTTAAATACGTTCTACAAGGCCCAAAGCGAGTGGAACCAAGGGTGCTATAATGCTCTAAAGCCTCGGATCAAACTCTAAGCCGGTTTGTCCTCGGGACCTCCTTGAAACTTTGTATTGGATCTAGACCGCGCGTCGAAAGTCCGATACCTCCTATCTTAGACCGTTAGAACCGTCTAGCTGGACTTGACACTCATTCCGAAAATCAAGTCAAACCGATAATCACAGGCTATTTCATTGAGCCCGGACTGAAGAGAGTGTGAATAGGGACATAGTTGGAATTTCAAATTCAAATCTGGCACACAAATTTGACGCATCAGTATTAAGCATTCTGACCGTCAGAATACAGCCAAATTACACCCTTGGATCAGGAAAAATATCTATTATATATCACGAGACTTATAGGCCTGATCTTGGTGCGGTGACCGTTAAACTGAAACTGGGCCGCCACGTGCGATCTGGGAACCCAACCGGTCTGAAAACTGGATGTGTGCTAGATCCAGTATGCATGAGCTTAAGTCCGACCGCATTTGGCCTGGGGACCTCCAGAAATGCCCTTTTGGACCGAAACGGCCCCGATTTGGTTAGGCACCAAGTAAACATTGTTCCCAAGCCTATTTTGGGAATGTTTTAGGCTATAAAAGGGGTTGAAACCCCCACTCCTCTCTCCCATCCGAATTTGAGAGAAGCTCTAGCTTGGGAGAGAGAAAAAGAGTGAGAGATTGTGAGAGAGTGGGAGAGTTCTTCCCGCCACTTGTGCTACGTGTTGCACATGCTTAAGCAACACTCCTCTACCGCTTTCCCGGCGATTCCACCGCAATCCTAGGTAAGTAAAAACCCTAAATAGTTGGTGATTTGAGTTTTCCTTGTTTCCATAGCGATGTAGCTTATGGATCTTATGTATTAGGTTCCTTATTCGCCGTAGACGAAGCGTATACGCTCCGTTTCAATTTCCGACTCTACAAGACATAAGGTGCGGATAGTAGACGCTTTGATTGACTGTTTTCAAAGCTTTCAATGTCGTTTAATAGTAGATTCTTGACGGCAACGCCGTTTGACATGTACAACATGCTCTCCGTTTCCTGTTTCGTAAATTAACGAAGAATATGAGATTTAGGGCATTTTAGTCATTTGTAGGAAGTACCGTTTACATTCATATTTTGCTGATGTGATTGACATGGTTTGTTGTCGCATTAGGAAGTTAGGAATGCGTGCATAATTAGTTTGGCGAAGAGATTCGCCTAGTTGCGCACCTTGGGTCGACATACTATATGTAGACTTAAGTGTGTAGTGTATGTGTTTGTATAAATGCTTGTATTAGTATGTATTGAATTAAATGATGTTATTTGATAGTTTGTGATTGATTTTTCAATTATTATACTGACCTAAATGATTTTCTACATGTTGACAAAATGCATGATTTCATTACATGCATGGAATGTATGTGCTTGAGGATTTGCTTAAGTTGAATATGCATGGGAAGTATGCCTTGAAGATTTGCTTAAGTTGAATGTTATAACATGTGCTAACATGCTCACATGATGTATTTTAATTCCAACACCTTTGTATAGTGTTAATGTAATTCCATAGATGTGTGGGACTTGACTTAGTCCAGGCAGTCGGTAACCGAGCGAATTCGTGGCTGACTGGTCATAGCCACGAACGACGCGTCGATGAATGTGATTCGTGTTGAGAGTTGGCGGCAGTGGTTAGGCCACGCGAAGTGTTTCACGCACTTCATGTCGTTCAATTCGAGATGCGATCGCACTAGTCGAGCCCGTCAAGTAACCCGACTGGCCGATGTTTGTTCACCTTGTATGTATCATAACTGCTTGAACCTAGGGTACTGAACTTACCATTGTAAACCCTGTTAACCATGGTACCTTGATCCACGAAGACTCATGAGCCGGGCATGGTGGTATGGGACACCGTGGTCGAGCTGTCGGCCTACGCTGGGGCCACAAACCTCCCCGTAGTGACCAGTGAGCACCTATGACTCGTGAGCAGATTATGGTGGTATGGGACACTATATTCTTGCTGTCGGCCTACACTGATAAGGTGATGGGGGAGCGGTGCAACGAGTGCGAGCAACAGCCCTGGCAGCCCTTTGTAGTGACCGCGAGCGTATTCTGAGTCTACGGGAGGCGACGACCCTTCCGTAGCAGTAGAGTACAGTAGGCCTGTATTGATAAGGTGATGGGGGAGCGGAGCAACGAGTGCGTGCAACAGCCCTGGCAGCCCTTGCAGCGACCTACAAAATATACATCGTATGAGATTACTAGGAGTGACGACCCTAGACAGGATCTGTGTTGGGATTGATACAAGGGAAGTACCTTAGTTTCCCAATCCTGCTGTTTGAATGGATTAATAACAACTTGGTAATCATATCACCATAGCATTGCATGTGCCTGGAAGATGTGGAGCACTCTAGGGAGTGTGGCATGCCGCGGTCGTAAGATGTTGCCGTATGAGGGTGATCGTCGGTGAGGGCATACATCACGTCATGTCATAAATGCATTAACAACAGTATTAGGATTGTTTGATTTACTGCTTTACTATTATCGCATGATTGATTTGATAACATGTTAATCTTTGCTCTATTATTCCACTGAGTTAGCTACTCACTCCCACGTTACGGGACGGTGTTCCGGACACCCACCAGACCTTTTTGTGATTGCAGATGATGGCGCGGCCTGTGAGGCAGAGCCGGACTTGATGATGATGAGGAGGATCCCTCCTTTATGCGTGTTCTGATTGACGGGATTACAGGGAGGTTGCTTAAATACCTTGACACTTGTCATTTTATATTTTTAGAGCACTCATGTATATTCTTTTGGTTACTTTTGAAGTATACATGTATGTATATAACCTGGTAACATGTTCACACTCCGGAGACATACAATGGTTTATATATGTTATACATACTATTACAGTCTTCCGCTTGCAAATTTAACTATCTCTGGAGTATGATATGCTGTTCTGGCTTAATCTCACTCATGTTTAATACATTATCACAGACAACATTCAATCATACATTTCTATGTTGCATAAATAACATTTTGGAACTCGGGAGTTGGGTTTTTGCTCGACCCCCCGATTTTCGGGATGTTACAGATGGTATCAGAGCATGATTTGGATTAAACCGGGCCTGGGTTATGGTCACGCGACGCACGTTGTCGCTTCCTTTGACATAGGTGGGTGCGAGAAGGGTCTAGAAACACGTCCAGGATCGCAGATTCGTCGATAGGCGAAGTCTATTAGAATCGATCGCAAGATCGACTCTGTAACGCATCTCGGGTCGCGTAAGGCCACCCGAATCGCTGCTAAGCTATAGGAAGTTAGGTTGAGATGTCCTATGAGCGGTTTTAAACCGCAAAAGTAAAATCCTTGGGCCGTGGAATGACCACGACTCCAGTAATCAATCGCCAGGGCTTGAAAACCCCGTTTTGCCAAAAATTCTCAAAATTCCTCCTCTAAACACTTCAACCTTCAGTTTTTTTTTATCCATTTCATGTTAGGCATCAAACCTAATATGAAAATAACACAAATTAGTACATTCACCAAATTTTACAGTGAATAGTAAAATTTCATGAAAAATGGCCATAAGGCCATTCTAACTTCACTTTCTTTAGCAACTAATGGTCTAGATGGATGTAATAGATCCTTCTACCCCAAAATCATATGCTGCATGATAGGGTTTTGTATTCGGGATTGAATATTGGACCCGAAAAGCCTCGAATGGATGTTAAAAATGTATTGGCCTCCCTAGGGCAATCTACAATGAACCAGAGTGTGCACCATACCTTTTTGGAATCCCTAGGCCAAGGGGAATCCATCCCATATGGTCTTAATGGCCAGTTTGCAATTTCATCGGCGATGCCATCGCCGGTTCGGCGATGCATCGCCGGTAAAACTCCTCGAATGGGTCTAAACTTTGGGCTGGATGAGTTTGGGGGCTAGGGTAGTCCCCTGGTATGCGGTCCGTACCTTGAAACTCCCTAAAAGATGTACTTCCTTCACAAAAGTCCCCTTTCCTAGCCCCATTTTCGTTTTCTTGCTGCCCTAACCAAAAATTGTGGTTCCAAACCACCCCTAGATCCATCTTTGGCCAAAAAAGACCACCCTCCATCATTCCTTTGAAGTTGGCAGCCCTCCCTCTTGAAGGTTTCGTCCGTTGGAGCTCCTAAAACCCCCAAATCGAGCCGAATTCGTGAGGTGCTCCATTCCCCTTTTTCGTTTTCATTTCTTTCTGAAAATACATCCTAGGGGAGCTTGAAGCATCCCTCTACAACGCCTAGATCTCCCTTTTCTATTTTGGTTAGCCATTTCCTTGCATTTCTCCCATTTTTCATTGCTATTGTTAAGCTATTTTAGCCTTTTTCTCCTTTTCCACCATCCTCCTTCTCATGTCCCTTTTATTGGAGACTTTACCCTCTTTTTGGGTCTTAGAATCGTGCTAACCTCAAATCCCATTTCTCAACTTTCTCCGTGTGAGAAGTAGTGAAAATACTTGGCCGATAGAGCTCGAATGGGCAACAGACAGTACTGAACTTGATAGTATTCAAGAAGGTCAGTTGGGACCCTGGTAGAAGTCCTTTGGTAGAATTAGGCATCTATGTCGTTGCCCTTTTTCTTGTTTGATTACTGTTTGAAATTTCTAGGTTGTTTTGTTTTTAGGTAGAAAAATGTGTTTGTGTTGTGGTTTGGGCTTAATATAGCCAAAATTTGTTGAATGGAATGCATGTTGTTTCATTTCGTTATAAGATATTGTTTCTAGATTGGGAGTATTATAACTCCCTGAGATCCGGCCTACAAATTAGTTTTTATCCCACCCCACCCTCCTACCAAGCATGCCACTTCCGATCCCACTATGGGACTAAGAATGCGGTTCTATTTAATACAACTGAATGCTACTGGCCACATAGGCCCTTGGCGTTTTGGTCCTAGAGTTAGTACTTCTAGAGTTGAAGAGTCTGACGACATAAGGAATCCAATTCCATTTAGACAATCTTGACCCTAAGCGATAGAACAACTCTCTGTAGTAGAAATGGTATGGAAAGCCATTTACCGTATAATCTTAAGCTATAGATTATAGCTACTGGGTTACAGACTAGCGTACTAGCTACCTAGAGTAGGGTAAAGTCTGTATATGTTAAGGAATGATAGATTAGATTTGATTGGAATGAGACTCCCTTCCTTGGATAGATCCCCTTATGACTTATAGACTCCTGTTGTTGCCCATAGGAAGGAACCATACACTCTCAGGGAACATTTATAACTCCCTCAGATTGAACTTAGAATGTACTAGCACGCCCCCTAGAATTGCCTTCCCCAAGGGCTTATTGCATTCGAGAATGCGGAATAAAGGAACTACATGTAAGCGATGTATTCGCGGTCTGAATCGACTTCTTAATCCTAGTGGTTACCAATAAATCCAATGCTCTGATCAAGCAGAAGATCGGAATCGACTCGGATTAAGAATTGATACAATAAATCTTCTGTCCTAGCTAGACAGAAAGTCTATGTATCCGGCTCAGACCCATTACACAACCTTTCTTCCGTGTTGGCTCGACCATCTACAACTAAACAGGATCATAGTGTCTTTGGGAAATGGCGAGGACTTAAAGCCAGTAGGGAATTAGGCGTCTTGCCACCAACTCATACCTGCCCCTGAACCTATCCACAATAGAGCTTAGGCTCATCTCTATCGCCATAGATACCAATGCCATAGAACGCATCATTAGCATGGAAAGCCACTGTAATGAGAGGTTGTTCCCTAATTCATGTCAAAGATAGCCCCTAAGTTGCACCTTGTTCCGATATATAGAGCGATGCATAGATTCTTGAATTTAAGAAAAACCAAGTTTTAAGGGGGGTAGAACGAATTTAGTCCAATCCAGATAGGTTAGTCAACGCTACCGTTCGATCAGAGTGGCGTAGCGGAAGCGTGGTTAGGCTTTTCCCCACTGGCCCAAGATCGAAACCTTTGATTTAGGTTATGCGTAAAGGTTAGGTCGCTAAATAAGATTTGAACCTTCCTTAGAATGTCAATACTAAAGTCTCTCTAGGTACTCCTTGCCCTTTGCCAATGTCGGGGACGACATTGTGTTTTAAGGGGGGTAGATTGTAACACCCCGGATTTTGGCCAATCTGGGATTTGACGTCCTTAGGCAATGGGTCAATTAAAACACCTGAAAATTCGCTTAGAACCCAATTCCATAGCCAAAGGAATCACTTAGGATTAATTCCTTTAGAAAATATGACTAGGTTAGCTAGTGCAACGTTAGAATAGCTGGGAAATGGTCCCTGATCGCTTTAAATACGTTCTACAAGGCCCAAAGCGAGTGGAACCAAGGGTGCTATAATGCTCTAAAGCCTCGGATCAAACTCTAAGCCGGTTTGTCCTCGGGACCTCCTTGAAACTTTGTATTGGATCTAGACCGCGCGTCGAAAGTCCGATACCTCCTATCTTAGACCGTTAGAACCGTCTAGCTGGACTTGACACTCATTCCGAAAATCAAGTCAAACCGATAATCACAGGCTATTTCATTGAGCCCGGACTGAAGAGAGTGTGAATAGGGACATAGTTGGAATTTCAAATTCAAATCTGGCACACAAATTTGACGCATCAGTATTAAGCATTCTGACCGTCAGAATACAGCCAAATTACACCCTTGGATCAGGAAAAATATCTATTATATATCACGAGACTTATAGGCCTGATCTTGGTGCGGTGACCGTTAAACTGAAACTGGGCCGCCACGTGCGATCTGGGAACCCAACCGGTCTGAAAACTGGATGTGTGCTAGATCCAGTATGCATGAGCTTAAGTCCGACCGCATTTGGCCTGGGGACCTCCAGAAATGCCCTTTTGGACCGAAACGGCCCCGATTTGGTTAGGCACCAAGTAAACATTGTTCCCAAGCCTATTTTGGGAATGTTTTAGGCTATAAAAGGGGTTGAAACCCCCACTCCTCTCTCCCATCCGAATTTGAGAGAAGCTCTAGCTTGGGAGAGAGAAAAAGAGTGAGAGATTGTGAGAGAGTGGGAGAGTTCTTCCCGCCACTTGTGCTACGTGTTGCACATGCTTAAGCAACACTCCTCTACCGCTTTCCCGGCGATTCCACCGCAATCCTAGGTAAGTAAAAACCCTAAATAGTTGGTGATTTGAGTTTTCCTTGTTTCCATAGCGATGTAGCTTATGGATCTTATGTATTAGGTTCCTTATTCGCCGTAGACGAAGCGTATACGCTCCGTTTCAATTTCCGACTCTACAAGACATAAGGTGCGGATAGTAGACGCTTTGATTGACTGTTTTCAAAGCTTTCAATGTCGTTTAATAGTAGATTCTTGACGGCAACGCCGTTTGACATGTACAACATGCTCTCCGTTTCCTGTTTCGTAAATTAACGAAGAATATGAGATTTAGGGCATTTTAGTCATTTGTAGGAAGTACCGTTTACATTCATATTTTGCTGATGTGATTGACATGGTTTGTTGTCGCATTAGGAAGTTAGGAATGCGTGCATAATTAGTTTGGCGAAGAGATTCGCCTAGTTGCGCACCTTGGGTCGACATACTATATGTAGACTTAAGTGTGTAGTGTATGTGTTTGTATAAATGCTTGTATTAGTATGTATTGAATTAAATGATGTTATTTGATAGTTTGTGATTGATTTTTCAATTATTATACTGACCTAAATGATTTTCTACATGTTGACAAAATGCATGATTTCATTACATGCATGGAATGTATGTGCTTGAGGATTTGCTTAAGTTGAATATGCATGGGAAGTATGCCTTGAAGATTTGCTTAAGTTGAATGTTATAACATGTGCTAACATGCTCACATGATGTATTTTAATTCCAACACCTTTGTATAGTGTTAATGTAATTCCATAGATGTGTGGGACTTGACTTAGTCCAGGCAGTCGGTAACCGAGCGAATTCGTGGCTGACTGGTCATAGCCACGAACGACGCGTCGATGAATGTGATTCGTGTTGAGAGTTGGCGGCAGTGGTTAGGCCACGCGAAGTGTTTCACGCACTTCATGTCGTTCAATTCGAGATGCGATCGCACTAGTCGAGCCCGTCAAGTAACCCGACTGGCCGATGTTTGTTCACCTTGTATGTATCATAACTGCTTGAACCTAGGGTACTGAACTTACCATTGTAAACCCTGTTAACCATGGTACCTTGATCCACGAAGACTCATGAGCCGGGCATGGTGGTATGGGACACCGTGGTCGAGCTGTCGGCCTACGCTGGGGCCACAAACCTCCCCGTAGTGACCAGTGAGCACCTATGACTCGTGAGCAGATTATGGTGGTATGGGACACTATATTCTTGCTGTCGGCCTACACTGATAAGGTGATGGGGGAGCGGTGCAACGAGTGCGAGCAACAGCCCTGGCAGCCCTTTGTAGTGACCGCGAGCGTATTCTGAGTCTACGGGAGGCGACGACCCTTCCGTAGCAGTAGAGTACAGTAGGCCTGTATTGATAAGGTGATGGGGGAGCGGAGCAACGAGTGCGTGCAACAGCCCTGGCAGCCCTTGCAGCGACCTACAAAATATACATCGTATGAGATTACTAGGAGTGACGACCCTAGACAGGATCTGTGTTGGGATTGATACAAGGGAAGTACCTTAGTTTCCCAATCCTGCTGTTTGAATGGATTAATAACAACTTGGTAATCATATCACCATAGCATTGCATGTGCCTGGAAGATGTGGAGCACTCTAGGGAGTGTGGCATGCCGCGGTCGTAAGATGTTGCCGTATGAGGGTGATCGTCGGTGAGGGCATACATCACGTCATGTCATAAATGCATTAACAACAGTATTAGGATTGTTTGATTTACTGCTTTACTATTATCGCATGATTGATTTGATAACATGTTAATCTTTGCTCTATTATTCCACTGAGTTAGCTACTCACTCCCACGTTACGGGACGGTGTTCCGGACACCCACCAGACCTTTTTGTGATTGCAGATGATGGCGCGGCCTGTGAGGCAGAGCCGGACTTGATGATGATGAGGAGGATCCCTCCTTTATGCGTGTTCTGATTGACGGGATTACAGGGAGGTTACTTAAATACCTTGACACTTGTCATTTTATATTTTTAGAGCACTCATGTATATTCTTTTGGTTACTTTTGAAGTATACATGTATGTATATAACCTGGTAACATGTTCACACTCCGGAGACATACAATGGTTTATATATGTTATACATACTATTACAGTCTTCCGCTTGCAAATTTAACTATCTCTGGAGTATGATATGCTGTTCTGGCTTAATCTCACTCATGTTTAATACATTATCACAGACAACATTCAATCATACATTTCTATGTTGCATAAATAACATTTTGGAACTCGGGAGTTGGGTTTTTGCTCGACCCCCCGATTTTCGGGATGTTACATTATCGATCGAGGCCGATTACCGATTCTAATGGCTGATTGCCGATTATCGATCGAGGCTGATTATCGATCAAGGCCGATTGTCAATTATCGATCGAGGCTGATTATCGATCAAGGTCGATTACCGATTCTGATTTGTCGTGGCTGATTGCCGATTATCGATTGAGGCCGATTACCGATTCTGATTTGTCATGGTCAATTACCGATTATCGATCGAGGCGGATTACCGATTCTAATTTGTCGTGGGCAATTGCTGATTATCGATCGAGGCTGATTATCGATTTTGATTTGTCGTGGCCGATTGTCGATTATCGATCGAGGCCGATTACCGATTCTGATTTATCGTGGCCGACCGATTGTCGATTATCGATCGAGGCTGCTTATCGATCAAGGACGATTACCGATTCTGATTTGTCGTGGCCGATTGCCGATTATCGGTTCTGATTTGTCGTGGCCGATTGTCGATTATTGATCGAGGCCGATTACCGATTCTTATTTGTCGTGTCCGATTGTCGATTATCGATCGAGGCCGATTACCGATTCTGATTTGTCGTGGATGATTGTCGATTATCAATCGAGGTCGATTACCGATTCTGATTTGTCGTGGCTGATTGTCGATTATCGATCGAGGCTGATTACTGATTCTGATTTGTCGTGGCTGATTGTCGATTATCGATCGAGGCTGATTACCGATTCTGATGGTCGATTGCCGATTATCGATCGAGGCTGATTATCGATCAAGGCCGATTATCGATTATAGATCGAGGCTGATTATCGATCAAGGCCGATTACTTATTTTGATTTGTTGTGGCCGATTGTTGATTATCGATTGAGGCCGATTACCGATTTTGATTTGTCATGGCCGATTGCCGATTCTGATTGTCGAGGCCCAATGTGATGAACATGCGACCCGTATTTGAGGCCCGACGTGATGTGTATTCACCCCGTATCTAAGGCCCAATGTGATGTATATTGAGGCCTAGGTGATGAGGCCCATTATGATTCATTTGAGGGTCAGGCAAAGGAGCCCATTTTGATGTATGTTAGGCCCATGAGCAGGGCCCACTTGTTGTGTACATGTAACCCTTGAGTAAGGCCCATTGTGTTGTATATTAGGCCCTTATGTGAGGTCATGGGCCCGTTATATGTTTGGATCTGTGAGGGTCACTCCTTGGGGCAATGTTAGTTAGATGTCCACATTGTCGAGGCCGATTGTTGATGCCGGTTATTGATACCGATTATGAGTATGTGACTGCATAACATCATGATCCATGCCCATACGCATCATCTGCATGTCTGTTATGAGATATGATTGACTATTGCATATGTCATAGTGCTGGTTGTTATGAGACTCCCTGATAGGCGGAGATTGTCTCACATGAGCGCACGGTTTGCGCAGGATTGATGCATGACTGGATTGTATGACTCATGCATCTTGTATTGTGTGTTATGATTACTGTATGCCCTAGCGACATTAGGGTTGTAGCCTCCACAGGCATATTGTGGATGGCCAGATGGGACACCAGAAATTTATTCTACATGGGGTGCTATAGATATTCCTGGGTGAAAGTTTCTAAACCCTCTTGGTTCCAGAGGTAGATCCAACGTCTAGACCGAGTGGGTAGATGAACGTTGAGTGTCGATTATCAGATGGCTGCGCTCTCCACTGTGTCGTGGTCGGTTGGAAGGGGGCGCGGCTTTACCGGCCCGAGAGGAGGGGGCAATGCTAGGCTGAGTCTGACCTGCTCGAGGAATGGGTCCGCTATCCACGAGCCGGGCCCGATATTGGCAGGCGGATAGTGAGGTCTCTTCCACTCATCTTGTTGTGCGTGATGGGGCGGCAATGTGGTTTGGAGTGTAATAGACCCCGGTGATTTTCCAGAGTGGAACCGTACTGATATGTGGAATTATTGGATAGGAGTTGCATGCTCATTCATTCACTCACTATCCACTTGGGCTGGTGGTGCGCAATTAATTATTGTGTACCTTCGTTATGGCAAGAATTTTGGTTGGGCGCGCGACTAACCTAAGATTAGGAGCTTACCACGTTGAGTCTGACTATTCGAATTTAGGTATGGGACTGATTTGGATAGAAGTCCCTTGTGGTGGATCCCGTAGCCTGCGATACTACGTACTATCATCCCAACTTCACACTCCAGCATAGTCATTTCATTCGCATCGCATATTGCATTACATCCGCAGGCATATGAAATTTTGGGTTACTATGTTTCTTCACTTATATGGCCTAGACAGACTTAGCAGGATTTATATATTGAATTACATCCTCGACATCTGATATTTGGCTCTTTATGACTCCTTAGTGCTTAGCTGTTTTATATTGCGTATTTTGATATTGATTGACTTGTGAACTTGTCCATACTTCCGCTTACTCTGTCATTGTATGATTTATGATCTTGTCAGTATTTCTGCTTATTCCAATAATGTACGATTTATGAATACCAGTAATTTCGGTATTGTATGATGATGGTATTGTATTAAGTACTTGACACTTACTTTGTGCACACACTTATACCACCTTCTAAGCTTTCTATAAGCTTATGCACGATAGATGTGTGCAGGTGATGTTAGGTTGCAGCCGTGTTGAGCTTGGAGCGTGCAGTGGTCTTCTGGAGCTTGATTTTTGATTTATGTATTTTTCCCTTCAGCATTGTACTCAAATGATTATATTAGTGGATATGTGATGATGATGTTGCTTTTGTGATTTGGATAATTTTGTGGTTATGCTTATTACGATTTAAATGTAAATAAAAAAAAAAAAAATCCTCCTTGTAGGATCCCAGGATCGGAATCTGGCGTGTGAACGCTAGGAGCCGAGAATGGGGTACTATGGAGGCTGTCGGCACCGGATTCGGCAATCGGGATTCTTGTGAATCCGATTTCTGGGTTTGGGGCGTGACAGGTCGCCTACATGTCTGAGAAGGAGGCCAACCTGCGGTGGGATAGCATCCTGCAGACAGTTCCCGTATGATATGTGTGGACATGGGAAGCCTTTAAGACTTGCTTCCACCGGAAGTATTTCCCTCTCACCTACCATAATGAGAAGGAGGAAGAGTTTTTTCGCTTCTGCCAGGGAGGGATGACAATGGCAGAATATGAGAATAGGTTCACGAAGCTGGTCAATATGCTCCCCTGATATTAGCAGACCAGCCAATGCGAATGCAGTAATTTTTTGAGGGTCTGTGACCCGAGATACGCTCGAAGATGTGTTGTGCTAGCATACTCAACTATGCTGAGCTAGTGGACATGTCTCTGCGAGTTGAGTAGGATGGAGACAAGCTATCCCATACGCATGTGTCCATTGTCAGAGACCTCGACCAAACTTACCAAGCAGGCCGTTCCTCGGTAAGAGGCCACATGCAAATTCTCCTCCTTTACTTACGGCTCCACCGACGTAGCTGAGACGACCTAACATATGGTGCACCTACTACAAGAGGTCGAGCCATGTTGACACCTACTGTTTTACCAGGATGAGGGACAACGACTTCATGTCTCCTTAGAAGATTAACCGTCAGGTGCCACCACCTATTTCGGATCCACCTCTATGTTCTGTACTACCTGCACGGCCTTCTTACAGACCACTTGCACCTCGATTTAGGCCGCCTCAGTGACCTATGGCACCGCAACCGAATCGTTCTCAACAGGGGCAGCTGAGGTATCCGAGACAGCAGTTACAGCACCAATGGCTTTCGAAGTCACAACACATATGCAAGGTATGCCAGTCTTCCTATTGGTGGACACCGGGTCCACTATCTCTATCATATCATGTGCAATATTCAAGCGACTAGTGTTGGAAACAACTTATACGAAGGAGGTGAGAATCCTTACTGCCACAGGGACCTTTTCAGACATTACCAAGATTTGTAAGGGTTGCTTGATAGACTAAGGGAGCAGGACAGTGCTCATTAACCTGATCGTTGCCCCACTATACCATTACGACGTTATCCTCAATATGGATTGGCTCACCGAGATGAAGGTAGAGATTGATTATGAAACCAGACTGGTGACGGCGCACGGGCCCAAAAACACGGCCTTTACTTTTCCACTTCAGGTCAGTTTTCCCTGCCGCATGCGTTGTTACGCTTCCTTGTTAAAGAATGTTGATGGTCCGACACTTGGGAACATGCCAATAGTTTAGGATTTTACGGATGTGTCCTCAGCACAAGATTGATTTTACCATTGATCTAGTGCCTGATGCAATACCTATATCTCTTTCGACTTATCGCATGCCTCCATGTGAGATGGAGAAACTGAGAAAACAGATCGATGATCTGTTGGATGCGGGCTTCATACGACCGAGTGTATCTCCTTGGGGAGCACCGATGTTGTTTGTGAAGAAGAAGGATGGATCACTGCAATTGTGTATTAATTATCGCAGGTCGAACTAAGTGATGGTGAAAAACAAGTATCATTTGCCTAAGATAGATGATATGTTCGATCAGTTGAAAGGGGTACGATACTTCACTAAGATCGACTTACAGTCGGGGTTCACCACTCACGCATTAGGGATGAGGACATGTAAAGATAGCTTTTAGGACCAGTTTTGGGCTCTACGAGTTTCTTGTGATGTCATTTGGATTCACAAACGCACTCATCGTGTTCATGGACCTTACGAACCGGGTGTTTCATCTGTATCTATACTGATTCATCATCGTATTCATAAATGACATTCTGATATACTCCAAGAGTCGGGCAGATCACGAGGAGCACCTCCAAGCAGTCTTTGAATGCTCAGAAAGAACTAGTTATTTGTGCAGTATAAGAAGTATGACTTTTGAAAAGAAGAAGTCAAGTTCCTGGGACATGTGGTGTCCAAGGAAGGAATAACTAGGGACCAGGCTAAGGTGACTGCAGTTCAGGACTGGGAGCATCCCTATTCGATTACTGAAGTGAGGAGTTTTCTTAGCCTGGCAAGTTGCTACCGTTAATTCATTAGGGAATTTTCCAAGATAGCTAAACCATTGTCTCAGCTGACTCAGAAGAATCTTAAGTTTACCTGGAATGAGAAGGCAGAAGAAGCTTTTCAGGAGCTGAAGGACAAGTTGACGTTCGCCCCTGTGCTAGTATTACCAGAGCAATGGGTCTAGTATACGATATACACCGACGCATCTCGTGTTGGTTTGGGTTGTGTTCTGATGCAAAAGGACAGGGTTATTGCCTATGCATCGTGACAGTTGAGGAAACACGAGGAAAACTATCCTACGCACGACCTAGAGTTAGTGGCCGTCATCTTTGCAATGAAGCTCTGGAGACATTATCTCTATGGGGAGGAATTCGAGCTCTTTTGCGACCACAAGAGCCTCAAATACATATTCATGCAGAGGGACATGAATATGAGGCAACGACGATGGATGAAAATCTTGAAAGACTTTAAGTTCGAGGTCTCCTACCATCCTGGTAATGCCAACCTTGTGGCAGACGCATTAAGCCGGAAGAAGACGATAGCATTTGCGGCTCCACTAATGATAGACGAATGGAACATGGTAGAATTTATGTGAGACTTCGAGCAGAAGCTCACGGTAGAGGAGCCATATGAGGGCATCACACACGTTCATGTGCAGCCACTCATTGATGACAGGATCATTGCGGCTCAGAAAGATGATGAACTATTGGTAAAGATGAGAGAGCAAGTGAGCGACAATGAAGAATCTGAATGGAGAGTTGGTACGGATGGGGGTTTACGTTATCAAGGCCGCCTATGGGTTCCAAATCTTCATGACTTGAGGAAGGAAGTTCTACAAGCCGCTCACAATTCGAAGATGGCGATGCATCCCGGTAGTACGAAGATGTATCGAGACATGAAGAGGTTGTACTGGTGGGATAATATAAAGGCCCACATTACAGATTATGTGTCCCGTTGTCTCACGTGCCAGCAGGTCAAGGCAGAGCATTACCGACCTCCTAGACTGCTTCAGCCCATGCCCATATGTAACACCCTGTACTTTTCAGTACTCGGGTGTTACCATGACTATCGAGTCTAATACAAACACAAATTGGATTCATCTAGATGTTCGCTTTCGATCTAACCCAAATTTGACCGTTAGAAGGATCCTCATCCTTAGATCGGGTCATCCATCCATTATCTTTAAAGATGGACCATCACATCATAAGAAAGGTTTATTTTTAGGGTTTTAAATCTCCTTGATCGACAAATCAAGCCATCCAACCATCTATTTTCAAAATGGACCTTCAAATCAACTAAGAATCCTATCTTTAAGAATTCATTCTCTTTTAATGGATAGGATATAACCTTACACCTTAAACTAAAAGCCGTGAATATATATGAGGTCCATTATTTATCAGCTACATACTAGAATAGAGAATAAAACACCACTAGAATGTGAGGGGGCACCTATGTTAGGATTTCAATCACTTTTATATACAAATCGTACCATTCATTTTAATAATAGGACTTAGATCACCCGATCCGACCATCAAATTAACGTAAGCAGATGAAATAGCTTGAATTAGTGGAGTATGGCCCACCTAAACTATGGATCTTCCTAATCTTTAGTCAGGTGTTGTACCTGGGCCTATGAAGTCGAATGATCAGGCTAGATTTTTGGTAGACATCTTGATGGACCATTAACGATTGGTGTCGAAGCGATCCAACCATTCAAGTTCATTATCGTGTGCCCAATTGGGATATAAGATTGACGAACCATAGATGTACTTGACAAATTCCCTCTAAATTAAACTATAAACCTTCGTAATCGTTGATGACCACATTTAGATATAATCTAACCGTCGGATTAATAAAACTTATAACTAAGGACCCTGAATCGGAAGTATGGTCCACCTGAGTTCAGATCTGCCCAAATTTTGGATTAATGGCTTATTAGTACCAATAGAGGCTAGTCAATGGAATGGATCCAGAAAAAGGAACATATTGGGCCCCACATTTGAGTTGGGAGTACACAGCCTATGTACTCCCGTGCTGCACGCTCTGCGCTCGGTCAGAGCTCGTCTGACCCGTGTAGCACCAAAAAAGTAGATTTCTCTCCTTGCTCCCACCCACGCTGTTTGAAACAGTTGTTTTCGTGCATGGATCGGTGGCCCACCATTAGCGGACACTTAGCTGATCCAAACTGTTCATAAATTCCAGGACAATGGTCCTACCAACCCCCGATAGTTTCAACCGTTGGATGCCACCCCCGTGATCACAAACGCCAGCGGAAGAAGGTTGTTTGTGCTTCTTCTCTTTCCAAAAATGGAAAGCCCAGTTTTCTCTCCACACTGGCGATCTGCATGAGGAGAAATCGTCGAATCCTAGCCCTCCTCATCGGTGCATCTCAGCCACCCACTACCATTCACGCAGATTAGGGCTGTCAGTGGAAACCGACGCCTGATTTTGTGACGCCAATGGTTTCTCCCTGCCACGGATTCAATCCAGACCATCCGTCCCTCATCCGAAGGTACTAGGAGGTCTAGGGCTTCAAAGGAAGGAGAGTAAATAGCAAAGGATTCGCTACCCCATCCATGACAGCGACACCTCAAAAATCAGCCACCACCTTCAACTTCCGAACCCATCACCAAAACCCCATGGAATCTTCATTTTTCTTCTTCCTCAAGCTCCACGACACCATTCTGAGTCATCCCATGCCCTCATTTCAAAGAAACGGACGCCGATCAAAAATCTGCCATTAACAGCAGACCGTCTTCCTCAGCCAAAACGCACGGTTGGCGGTCTGAGTTGGGTCTGTCCAACCGTTGTTGGGTCACTCGTAGAAGCAGAAAGAAAGGATGAGGAGGGAGAAGAGAGTGAGAAAGGAAAGAAAATGGGGGATTGCTGAGAGAGTGTCGTCCTCTCTGCTCGCTGCCGCATCTCCAATTGTGATGTTGTTGGGTCGGCTGAGTCTGCTCGAGTTCTAGATCTACACGCGCCTGGTTTTCTTACTAATGAGACCTGAGAAAGTAAGAAGGAAGGAGAGGAGAAAGGTGAGCAAAGGAAGAAAGATTTTAAGAGAGTGGAGAGGGAGAACGGGTCGCTGCTGTTGCACCAGCACAACTTCACCGAGCCCCAGCATGACTCAGACGCTGACTCAGGCCGAGTTGCTGCCCTAACACTGTCCAACCGAACTCCACCTGAGTTTGGGCATTATTGGACGTCCCAACAGTAAGAAGAGGTAAGAGAGAAAAAAAAAAAGAAAGGACGGTGAGAGAGAGAGTGACAATGAGTTGCCGAGCCGAGTTGAGCTCGGACCTGGTTCGAGTTGGGGGTTTTTGCTGGACGTTCCAGCCTAATGGAAAGGAAGAAGAAGAAGGAAAAGGAAGGGAGAAGTAAAGGGAGGATGAAAAACAAAAGAAAAGAGAAGAAGGGAGAGAGGCAGAGGAACGAGAAGAGAAAGGGGGGGTTGGTGGTGATTGCAGCTGAGTTGACTTGGCTGGAATTGAGTCTAGCTAGTCGAGTTGGGTTTGGCCCTGGTCCAGTCGCTGCTGGACATTCCAGTATTTTGGAAAAAAAAGGGAGAGAGAGAAAGAGTAAGGAAGGTGAGGGAGGGAGTGAAAGGAAGAAGAAAAGGAAGAACAAAAAGGGGGAAACAAGGAGAGTTATCCCTTGCATTCCGAGTCTCGATCGAGTTGACTCGGTTGGTTCTAGCCGAGTTCGTGTCGAATCTCTAAGTTAAATTATCGAGTCAAGGTAAATCAAAACCCATTTCCTTTGTTATTAATGAGTTGACTCGGTGGGTTTTCACTGAGTGTATTAACCCTAGAAGCCAAGCACTAACTATTTCTCTTGATGTTTTTTTTTGGGTTATGGTCATATATCATTGGGTAGATTTGACTCTATCAGACTTCAGTCGTGCTATCTAGCGGGCCACGCAACTAGATTTCTTGATCGAGGTGAGGACTCACCCTTTAAGCTTCCCACTTGATTTCATCAATCTAGATATAGATGATGACATGATTCCCTTAACTGAGTTACTTACTTTACTATTGAACATTCTTTGTTGTATAGTTAATTCATGTGTTGGACGATAAATGTTTCTTTTAAATTATAACATGCATGAATGGTTCGATGATAACATGCTATCCTTTATTGGATACGTATTAATTTATTTTATGCTACCACTTGTGCTTGAATGATGAATTGAATGAAACTTACCTTGGACTTATGATCTTATGGTCCAGATTTTCCTTACATGGCTTGAATCACACATTTGCCTATGTGGTTTGGACCGCACATCGCCTATGTGGCTTGGATCATATATTTTTCCTCATGGCTTTGATGACCTATTGTTACCATTTGAGGGTTGTTGGGTATGTTCGTATACCCTGTTGTTTCTTATCCATCTTACAGAGTTCAGTCGTACCATGATTTTCGGGTGAAGCCGAAGTTCACTTTGTCGATTTTCTAGCCATCTTGCGGAGTTCACGTACGACATGATTTTCGGGTGGTCTAGGGTTTGTATGTTGTTTGTCTCTTCGTCTGTGGTGTTCATTCGTACCATGATTTTCGGGTGGAGTCGAAGTTCGCTTTGTCAATTTTCTAGCCATCTTGCAGAGTTCACGTACGACATGATTTTCGGGTGAAGTGGGGGTTTAAAGGGTGATTTTCTATTCGCCTTGCGAATTCTACTTCTACCATGATTTTCAGGTGGAGCCGAAGTTTGCTTTGTCAATTTTCTAGCCATCTTGCGGAGTTCACATACAATGTGATTTCAGACGCAATAGAAAATCGTATGTTTGATTGTTTGGTTATCTGGACATGTTTCCTTGAATTGTAACTACCATGATATTTACTTATGATGAAACTCTACTGATTGAGTTGACTTTCTTAACATGAGTTTGACTATGAAATGCCCTGTTTAGTGTATCTAATTTCATGACTCATAATCTACATTAGATTATGAATGACGAGTGCGTAATCTTAGAGGGTGTTCCTCACTGCGATAGCCATTGACACTATCAAACCGTAACAGTTGATGCAGGTGTAGAGCAAGCTGATGCTGTTCACAGGGTTGCTATAGGGTTTCACATCCCAAGAGTGTTGTAATTTACTTTATTTCAAATGTAACATTATTTCATTTTATAATTGTGAGAATGAGAGCATTGGTTTGTATAAGTCATTATGGGCAGCTTCTTATATATTTAAATGATAATACAACTTTCTTTTATGTCTAAATTGTCCATACTATGCTCATCTGTTTACTCTGATGAAAGAAAAAATATATGTGGATTTTGGCTCTTTATAAGTTAACACTCGAGTTGTTGGGAAACGGCTCATATACTCGGGTCCTGAAAAGTCGGGGTGTTACACCATAGCAGAATAGAAATGGGATTTCATTTCTATGGATTTCATCTCAGGGTTACCGAAGATGAGGAAGGAACATGACTCCATTTGGGTGATCGTGGACCGGTTGACCAAATCAGCTCACTTTTTCCCTATTAGAGTCTCAAACTCAGCAGACAAGTTGGCCAAGTTATACATCAAGGAGATTATACATCTGCATGGGGTTCTTATGGAGATCGTGTCAGATAGAAACATGCGATTCACATCTATCTTCTGGACTCGTATCCAGTAAGCAATGGGTGTGAAACTGAAGTTCAGTACCACGTTCTACCCACAGACGGATGGGTAAATAGAACGGGTTAATCAGGTGTTGGAAGATATGCTGCGAGCTTGTGTGCTTGATTTCAAGGACAGTTAGGATGAATGTCTTCCTTATGCAGAGTTCGCTTCTAACAACATCTTTTAGGCGAGTATTGGTATGACTCTCTACAAAGCATTGTAAGAGGTGTCCATGTAGAGCACCACATTATTGGACAGAGGTTGGCGAGAAGAGTTTGATTGGCTCAGAATTAGTACAGGAGACCTCAGAGAAGATCGACATTATCAGGCGTTGACTTTTGGGAGCACAGAGCAGATAGAAGAGTTACGCAAATACGAGGTGGCGACCCTAGAGTTTGAGGTCGGGGACCATGTGTTTCTCAAGATTTTCCCCATGAAGGGAGTCCTTCGATTTGGAAAGAAAGGGAAACCCATGCTGAGATTTATTGGGCCATTCCAGATCTAGATAGAGTGGGTGTGGTAGCATACTGCCTTGCTTTGCTTACTCCACTTGCAGACGTGCACAACGTATTTTATGTATCGATGCTGAAGAAATACATTCCTGACCCTGCCCACATTATCAAATAGGAGCAGGTACAATTGAGTGAGGATGCTACTTACGTACTGTGACCGACGCAGATTCTATATAGAAAGGAGCAGGTGCTGCGCAGTAAGGTTATCCCGCTTGTGAAGGTACTGTGGATGCATCACACTGAGGAAATGGCTACTTGGGAAATAGAAGCCGATGTCCGTAAGAACTACCCTCAGATTCTCGAGGAGTACAAAAAGGTACTAATTTTGTGGATAATTTTTTTTAAGGGGGGTAGATTGTAATGTCTCGAAAAAATTCGTACAAAGACCCGAGTACCATCTCAAGCAGAAATCGCTGAGGATCGAATTATGTAGAAATTAGATGAAAAATTAATTAAGTACTAAGCTGAATTAATTTATAAATTAGTTTGAACTGCTTTCTATATGAACTGCAAAGCCTAAAACTAATAGGATCGCTAATGCTACATTACCTAGAAACCTATGATCAATCATAAAACTCAGTTGCTCTCGGGGGCATCATGAGACTTCGTATCGGACCTGGACCGCGTGTCGAAAGTTCGATTTCTGTGAAACTATATGGTTATGACCACCTTATTGGGCTTGACAACCATCTCGAAAATAAAGTCCAAATAGTATCCCGAAACGCACAAATTGAGCCAGGAGCGAAGTGTGTGAGAAACGCAAATATCTATAGGAAATGAACTAAAACTTAAGTGAATTGAACCATTCACTTGCAGGCTAATTTTAAGGTTTCAAATCGTCAGATTCTGACCCAACTACACCCTCGGATCAGAAAATTTTTTTAACACATGTCAGTGCACTTGTGGCCCTGATCAAGTAACGGTGACCGTTGAACCAAAGTAGGTCCTCTGCGGTCGATCTACTGATCTGATCAAACTGAAACTTTAACCTGGCATAGATCCATTGTCAAGAAACTTTTTCCAGACCGTATGCAAGAAATGGGCCTCTAGATGAACTCCGTTGGACTGAAATAGCCACTCTTAGGCTATAACCTAAGTATAACATGGCACTGGGGCCATTCACACCAGTTTTGAGCCTATATAAGGACCTAAACCCACCCCTCTCTCATTCCATATGAATTTTAAAACCCTAAAAGAGAGAAGAGAGAAAAGAGATGGAAAGAAGTGAGGAGGAGGAGAGAGAGAGAGTTAGAGATCGTTGCTGGGATTCAATCCCACTGCTCTATGTGCCAAATCATCCTACCCGTATCACTATACCGGCGATTATGACTTCGTTATTGGGTAAGAAATCCTAACCGTAATTTATTTTAGGGATCCAAATAGAGTAAATGAAGAAATAGTTAACCTATTTCATATTCAGGTAGCCGTTGTGCCTTAAACAAAGCCATAGTGTACAAACTGAGTTCAATACGAGTATATCGACGAAAGGTGTGGACTATAAATGTTTAAGTTATAGTTTTCAAGGCTTTCAATGTTAGTTAATAATTTATAACTGACTTGATTGCTTTCACTATGCTTAGATGCGATGGTTTTCGCGTATTACACATATATATAAACTATGTTGAATTTAATGCATTCCATGTGTTTGTTGGAATGTTTGAATGAATATGGAATTATGATTTGTACTTACCATGATTGTTAAGTGAGAATATATGATTGTTGTATGTGTGGTAAATCCTTTATGAAAGGATTTGTTATAATACCTGTTATAATTACTTTATTACATATATGTTGATATGTGTAGTCTAAGTGTTTGATAAAATGCCTGAATGAAAAAATGCGTGTTGAAATATATTTAATTAGAGTGTTGAGATAGGATTCTCAATAACCTTATCTATAGTTATATTTTTCTTCATGTAACCTATCTTACTACTACATGCTTTATGGATGAAATGCCTATGTATGACATTATGTGTGCTATGTGTTTGTTAAATGCTCAAATGAGATTTATATTTAAATAGTTTGTCACATGCTGTCTGACTATCAAATATGAATGCCTATTGTGTTTGAGTATGATTGAGACTACTGCATAATCTAGGCAATCGGTAATGATTTCTGAGTTTGTGACGGAGGTCGTTTCGCTACACAAGACATGTTCGAGGAATCCGAGTCATACGCTGATTATCGACAGTGGTTAGGCCACGCAGAATGCTTACGTACTCCATGTTGATTAATTCAACATACGCTCATACTAGTCGAGCTCATCAAGTAACCCGATTGGCCCATTGTATGTTCACCATGTATGGATGCTACTGCTTGAATCAAAGGTACCACTTACCAGTGAAATGCCTGTTTAACCTTGGTACCTCGATCCGCTAAGACTCATGAGCTGGACATGGTGGTATGGAACACCGTGGTCAAGCTATCGGCCTACGTTGGGGTGATGAGCCTCCTTGTAGTGTCCATTGAGCAAACCAAACTCGTGAGCCGAATACGGTGGAATGAGACACTGTATTCGAGTTGTCGGCTTACGATCAGGTGAGGAACCTCTCGTAGTGACCTCGAGTATACACTAGGACTATACTAAGGTGACGAGCCTTTCCATAGTGACCTCGAGTATAACTAAGCCTGCGTTGAGGTGACAAGCCTCTCTGTAGCGACCTAGAACTGCCATCGTATGCAACTAACTAGGATTAAGGACCCTAGATGGATCAATGTTTGGGTCAATAATACAAAGGGAGGTACCTTAGCTTCCCAATCTTGCTGTATAAATAAGTCTAATTAAGAACTTGGCTAATCACGTACATGCATCGCATTGCATGTGCCTTTGGCATTAGTGTTGAGTACAGTGGGAGTGTTGCATGCACGACTATGAAATGATACTGTAAAGGGAGTGCAGACGAGAGCATACATCATTATCGCATCTCATTCTTGCATTAACAAGAGAACTTAGGACATGATTGTTGTACTACCTTATCATTACTGCTTGATTTAATTGATAACATGTTAACCTTTGCCTTATAGCTCCACTGAGTTAATCACTCACTCCCACTCTAGGACAGTGTTTTAAAATACCAACCAAACTCTGTTGTAGTTTCAGATGATGGCGAGGCATATGAGACAGAGCCTACCTTCTATGGTGATGAGGAGGAGTTCTCCTATCTGCAACTCTCTAGCGGGTCTATGTAGACCTAGAGTTGCATCGCAGGGATTGTAGGGATACGGACTAGTTGAACATTACACCTTATCATTTTGTACTTTTTGGAGTTATACATCTAATTATTTAACCTGGTGACGTTCATACTTTGCGGACTTAAATCACTTATATGCTTATATGTACTTATCATAGTCTTTCGCTTGCGTAAATTAACTATCTCTGGAGTATGATATGTTGATTTGGTATAATTTCACTCATGTTTAATGCACTAATACTGACAACATATAATCATCATTATCTATGTTGCATAAGTGATGTGTTGGAACTCGGGAGTTGGGCTCTTACTCGACCCCCTATTTTCATGGCATTATACAAATATTTCGATACAATGTGGAATAATAAATCAAATAAACTCAATTACTTAAAATATTGAATTCTTGACATCAAATAATTCGTAGGACAACCTTCACCTAAAATATTTAGGCAGGACAACCTTATTTCACAATGTCTTTGAAATCAAAATATTAAACTTTAGCAAGAGTTAAACATAGGCATACAAGTAATAAAATCAATCACCACAATGCACAAAGAAATTATAGTGGTTCGGTGCATAAATGCAAACCTACTCCACTCCCAAAATTACTACACTTGTAATTTTGGCTTTCACTATCTCAAGGTTTTCTTAGGGTCACGTTAAAAGCCTGATACAGTTATTTTGATTTTCACGGGCTATCACAACAAACCCACTTTGTGATTTTCATAAGATCACTACCAACAAACCCACTGAGATTTCTGGGCTATCTCAGAAAAACTTAAACTGAAATTAAAGAAAATTAGTACTTATCTTCGATTAGCAAGTTGAAGTCGTAGTTGTAGCAGTGATCTTCTTCTTGGGATATTGATGAAGTCTTGTATGAGTTCAACCCAAAAGAATATAGGGATCTATAAAGTATTCAATATAAAACAAATACCCTATGTGCTGTAAATTCAATTCTCTAGATCTCAAGTAGAGTTTATATTAGTCTATTAAAAACAGTTAAAGCTTCTTGAGAAAGAGAATTAAAAATAAGCCAAAACAGAAGATTAGAATTACACTAAAAAAGCTTAAGAGGAGCCTGGCTTTCTCACTTGAAATGATGGATTTTCTCACTAACTTTCATTATATAAATGAATGAGAGAAGCCCTTTATTTATAGCTAAAGCATTTGAAAATTCGATTGGTTTGAGTGTTGGTTCGGCTAGTTGGATTCCAACGATTTCGTTCCAACGACATTCGGATTTCACGGGACAAGATCTTTCAAAAATTTAACTGGCCCAAGCCCAAGTTCGGATGGCCGACCAAAGGGTTCAGCTAGCCAACTAAAGGGTTCGGCTAGCTCAATATGCCTGAAATCCGAAAACATGTCATTGCTGGAAACTTGACCGAACAAGTTTTGGCTGGCTGAACCTAAGGTCAGGCTAGCCGAACATTCCACGAAAAATCTTATTCAATCTGTTAACTTGCCTGAAACCTGTAGGGTTAGTCAAAGACATTTAGGGTGGCCAAACTAGATGTTAAGCTAGCCTAACTTGAGTGTATTTTAATATAAAAGATGATCATTAAGATGCTATGAAAAATACACCTAACATCTAAGGTTATACCACCTGATGGTTGACTCATACGAAGTGTTCTGATCTTCGAACCATGTACTTTCATAACTTGAGATGTTGAGTCTACCCTGAGACGCTTGATTGAGTTGATGATATAACTTTATGAGTTCTTGCGATCCTTTCAAGACTATGAAATTTGACAACTAAATTGTGCTTAAGTATAAGCACTTACAGATGCACCATCTCTTGATCAACTATTATGGCTTCAGCTACATCCCAACTCCCCTCTCCAATGTCCATGTTTCCCTCCTCCTCTAAATCTGCACCCTCGAAAGAGTTATTTTACCCTATAGAGCCACTGTTGGTAAATGATTCTTCATTATTGCTTTCTTCAAATTAATTCTCTTTAGCAAATTCTTCGGTTATTACTTGTTTACCCTTGTGGAGAGCGTTGTCTTCATTTTCATGTGTTCTTGACTCCACCATAGTAATAGGGGTACTTTGGTGAGCCTTCTATAGCTGGGGAGATCGAGATTGTATCTGTGTGCGGGTTACAGGAGATGAGAAATTTTGACGCGCTGATCTCATTGAAGGAGACATCGTCAAAGGGTCAAGCCTGTCCCTAGCATCAGCCATAGTTTCTATAGCTAGAGTATAAAGGGCTGTTGTCGGTGCTTGAGTCGATGGAGCGGTATCTCTTTTTGGCAGGCTTATATTTACAACTACATTAGGGTTTGAATGTCCAAGGAAACTAAACACCAAGTTAGCCTACGACATAGTGCTATGGAGTGTATGCTGAAGAAGCTCCAACCGCTGGGCTTTTACAGTGAGTAGCAACATCTCCAAAGGCATGATATAATGAACAAGGGACTAGAAGGGCCAATGAATATTTTGTGCCTTCCACCATCGCTCCTGCGGCCACAAAAAGAGTTGGCCTAATGGCATCCGTCCACTTTGAACTTGGAAGCGCTATTAGGCTCAACTAGTAAGCCAGGAATGTGGCCAATTCGTTGGAATCACTGTACTCAGCAGGGCCATTGATTTTGCATCTAAGAACATCAAGTTCTTCAGAATTGTTACCCGTAAATCTGTGAAGACAGGAAAATGGGAAATATAATCATTAAGTGAATGGTAAAAATATATAGTAAATGAAAGTTCAAGTAAAGGAAGAAGAAGCAAAAGAGTATACCACTGATCATGGGTGAAGTGCAAATGTGGTGCGGGACTTTATGGATGTTTATGAACTTGGCCATTTCTTTAAAAATCTCAACAGCAGTTTTTGAGACCTTTAGCTGACGATTTGTAGGGGAAAATGTGTGAATTACTTGTTTGTAGGAAAGTATTCGTGGAAAAAGTGACCTATGATGGAAAGGTCTGCCATCCAGTAAAGGTCCCATATAGTGATACTAACTTCACCCAGTAGAAGATGAAAAGAATTGGTTGTTAGACACCCATATTTAAGAAAACCCTTGAAAATGATGGTGTCTTTGCAGAAGTAATTCGACGTGACTTCAATTGCATTTAAAACTTGATTTTAATCAGGACATATGAGTGCTTCCTGATGATGGTTCAAGCCCATGCATCATAATAGTTGCATGAAGCTAGGAAGTCTCGAGTTCTAAACTCTTCTATTTCCTATAGAGATTCTCTGGCGCGGAAGCATTGTTGTGTGGTCTCAAAATAATGAGTGGGGTAGAGATGGTGAGGGTTGTACCATAGTAGCAAGAACCACATCGAAGAAATTATGCCTGTCTTATAACAACAACCTTTCTTTGTCAAATAACCTTTCAGAATTTGGGGTTCCTTTATAATCTAGTGGCCTGTGAAGAGGATTTGATTGTGTGTCATTTGATCGGTAGGCTCACCATGAAGAATTGACAGATGGCGATGGAGATTTATGGGGATGATGACCATTTCATCTTTGAATGGGCTATTGAATTTGATCATCTCCTGGTGGACTTTACCACTGTCTCAAGTGTTCTAGAGTCTCTTCTTATTAAACTCCTTAATCTTTTCTTGAAGTTTTCGGCTCTTGCTTTCCGCCTGCTTCTTCTTCGAGAAAGACGGGAGTGGGGTTGCTTCCCTATTAGATGGTTAGGAGCTATTTGTTCTTATATTGGAAATGGCTTTTAACCAGTTCTCCCAATCTGTCTCTTGACGGCTCCGAGGAGGTTCCTCAATATCACCCATAATGATGGCCTTGTGAATTGGGCTAGCTAGAAGGGCTATGCTTTCAAAGAAGTCTATAACCAGGAGATTGTGTTCTTTCAAAAGTGTTGGATTTCTGGTTGTAATTTTCAGCCTTTTGGCGGGCCGATCATCGCATTGGGAAGATTGAGGGTTTATAGGTGTAGGCCGTCGAGGGGGGGTCGTATGCTCTTGGGAAGCACTGAAAGTCCTTTTACTTCTAGTCATTTGGAAAGATTTGGAAAAATCAGTAGAGCTTGGGTACTTGAGAAAAATTTCTACCAAGGTAGACAGTTGTGTGACGCAAAGGGTGTCAATTGCGTGATCATGCAAAGCAGATATGTTGCATGATAACGTAATGAAGAGATGAGGTCTAGAAAGGATCGAATGTAGAAGTGATTCGAATGAAGGGGATTCTATTTTTATAGGCAAAACGGGATTTGACAATTGTTGTGTGGACCTGATACCGCAAAATGATTCGTGTGATTGTGCAAAAGGAAATTGAGAGAGGAAATGATTTCAAGTGAAGAAGAGTTCGATTCCACATTTGATTCCCCAAGACAATTAAAAGAGAATTGAGGGGGCATCTACCGGAGCATAAAAGTAGAAATCTCACAAAAAGATATTCCTATTGTGTGGCTGTGCAATGGGGATGTGTTGTGCAGTTGCGGAAAATAAAGAATACTGTCAAGATGTTATTTTCGGGGAAGATTGACCAAATCAGATTTGGATCCTGTTGCGTAACTGCGTAATAAAGGTGTGATGTGCAATCACACAACAACAAGGTGTTGTGTGGATTTTACAGCCCACACGTATGGAAGCTTATAAATACCCCTCCCCCCTCTCATTTGAGGCATTCATAAGTGATCAGTTCCAATGAGGTCAGGGAAGGTCCAAAGATTCTTTATGAGCTCTTTCAGGTATCCTACAATGCAATATGGAAGGACCAAGGATGAAGAAGAAGGAGATGCAAGAAGAAGGGAGAAAACCTGTTGCGCGGCTGCACACAAGGGATTGTGCAACCGCGCGATAGGAGTTGTTTGTGCGACCGTGCAACAGACATGCTCGCACGTCAACTTCGAATGTTCAATGCTATTTTATTGCGATATTCGGAATCTTCCATAAGTTGGTCTTTTGCACTTGTATTTTGACAATATCAGTGCAAAACAATGGGTTTTGAACCCGTGGAAATCCCCTGCCATTTTGACAGATGCTTTGCACGCTGGAATGTTGCCGAAATCGCCATTGAATCATTTTTTATTTTTTATTTTTCTTTTATTGCATTGCTGAAATGTACTTTATTTTGGAATCAAGGGAAACACAAGCGATGTAATACGAATTCAAAATTAATAAAATGACTAATGATGATTGTTCTTCTATTTTCTTTTGATATTAATAGATGTAAGTATTCCAATCTGCTAAATTCATTTCTTGTCGAAACACTCTTATCAACATGCACTATGGTGGCACCAATTCACCTCTAGAACAAATATTGTTGAAGAAAGGAACATTCAACCTCGTATTTTATCCCAAGTATATGATTTTCTTTGATTGACTCATGGTTTTCAGAGTTTAAATTTTGATCTTCTAAAATTTTAAATGCAGAAAAGAAAACTCCTATCTCCAATGACTTCTTAAGTGGTTCAAATACAAATGACTTTCTTTACTTTTCTAAGAAACAACAAATATCTTGCATACTTTCTATGTATAATTTATATGAACAATCATGTTGTGAATTTCATCGTGTATTATTTTATGTCTAAGTTACTTATAACTACCTAAAAACTTCTTGAGCATTAGTTGTGCAAGAAAATCTTAGTGCGTGGTTTTTCTCTATCTTTTATATTTTTATATCTTCAAAAAGGCTTAGGTTTTTTTTTTTTTTTTTCAAAAAAAAATAATTTTAAATACTACTTAAAGAACCCTTGTTAATGTTTCATGTGCAATTTCAATGTATGAACATTTCATTTTGACATTAATCTTGTTTATTTGATTTGAATTATTAATTATATTTTATTCGATTTGAAAACAAAATGATTATGGTGATTTTAAATTATATTAAATCGTATTTATCAAATATATGAGCATAGCCATAACCCTGAGGCTCTAAATTTATCAAATTTTGCTGTTTTTTTTTTCTTTTCTTTTCAATATACAAACAACATTTGGTAGCCCTAAGTTCTAGAATATTAAAAGGACGCCAGAAAAGCAACAGCCTAACGGGCCAAAATTGGGCTCTAGAAAGATAGCCCAGGGCTGTCGAATATTTGTTCAACTAGTTAGGCCTGTCAAATTTTGTCCACGCCTGTACCATTTTTGACATCCTCATTTGGCGGCTTCCCCTAGGCTGATGAAAATAATTCAACAATTTCAGCCGTCGAATTGAGTTTTTGACTTGAAAAAAATCAACGGTCATTTTTTATGCTTACATCTGATAAATTTCCACAAATTTGGTGATTTCAGGCCATTAAATTTTATCATTTTTTCACGTGGTGGCTCAAACAAATCAACCCAAAGATAATACAATAATTGTTAGTTCAGCCCAAAATTTTATCTAATTGGGTATAACATAAGTAAGCAAAGTCAAAAGGATAATAAAAAATTCCTTTATGGTAATAGTAATGACTCACAATAAATTATTAACAGTATAGGGTATATTCAAACATATGTGTGGTGCTTAGTAAATTTATGTTGTTTATGACGTAAAAGCGTTAAGTCACCCTAGACCACACATGTCACAGTGATTATAAAGGCATCGTGTGCTACATATTTCCATGTAGTGTGACTTGTGTGGGACAATAACAAGTCATATAAAAATTCATTTTGCCATTTTCATTCATTGAAATCGTGTCAATCACCGGTTTCAATACTGCTATTGGGTACATGAAAAAAGAAAGCTAAATTACATTTGAATTATTATTATAGATCGAGTGATGTAATTACATAATTGAATCCAGAATTTGCATGCGGAAGTAAATCACATGAGAGAGACAAGGCACTTCACTTTTTCGATCCAGCCGCGATGTGATTTGTTTGATATATGTGCAATCTCGATCAAATATAAGAGGTAGTTCACCTCCTCTTTTCTTATCTTCTCTTCACTGCTGCTTCAAACGCACAATGCATTCTCCTTTCTCCAGTTACTAACTATTCATGTGAGTCGCACCTTTTGGGGATCGGAACTGAAGATAGATAACCGCATGCAACTTTCCTCAAACGTACCGCACATATATAAGAAATCGAAGCCGTCACTTAGGAAGCCCAAAAAATTAGCCGGTCCAATATCAACCATTCCATTCATGTACTTTGACCATCCTATTTAGTGGAATGGCCGCCACTATTCTCAGGCTGGGTCCAACCAATGCACGGCGTGAAACAGGAACCTGTGACACGCTGAATGTAGTTGACTGACTTGTACAGGTATGTGTGGAAGTGAGCATATTACACCGTGGGGCCATCTTGATTTATGTATTGTATATCCATTCGGTCTATCTATTTTTCCAGCTACTTTTAGGGCATGAGACAAAAAATAAAATAAAATGAAGCATTTCCAAATCTTAGGTGGACCATACCATATTGGAAGTTGTAGTCACTGATCATTAAAAAAACTAAAATTTGTAGGCTACAAAAGTTTTGGATCAATATGATATTTGGTTTTTTCTTTATGTGTATGACTTTATCAACAGGTTAGATGGCAAATAAATATTATATTGGGCGTTAAGGTAGATCTCAGGAAGTTTTTAATGATTAGATATGGTCCACTTGAGATTTGAATGTGCTTAATTTTTGGACTTATGCCTAAAATAGCTATATATAAAAATTGAGCTACTAAAATTGATGGATATACAATATACACATCAAGGTGTTCTAATGACCTGGAAAAATGAATGGATGGGGTGGATTTCTCACAAACATCACCTTCACCCACGCCACAATTCCCCTGCACGGGAGCTAATTAGGTACGCAGCCTGCGCTCACCCAGGACGGTGCGGCCATAACTGTAGGACCCACCTTGATGCATGTATTTCATATTCATTCCGTCCATTCATTTTTCTGTATCATTTTAATATATGATCTCTAAAATGAAGAATATCTAATTCTCAGTTGGACTATACAATAGGAAACAGTGGTGATTGGATGCCTTACTGTTCAAAACTTTCTTGGGCCACCAAAATGTTTCTCCTAATATTTATTTGTCCTCCAACATCTAGGTAAGACCAAATAAACCTCTATGAAGGGAAATATCAAATATTAGTTTGATCGAAAAAATTTATTGTGATTTAATAGCCCATCAGCACTATTTCCTATGATACGGCCCACCTGAGAATTATATCTGCTTCCTTTTTTGTCTCATGCTCTTGAAAGTATCCGAAAAAAACGGATGGAAAACATGCATCAATTTAGGCCCCACGGTAAGGAGCACGCCTTCCTGGGTAAGGCCGGGGACTCACCTAATCCGCTCCCCTGCTACTGGACGCGGATTCCCTATTTGCGTCGTCATAGCCGATAGTTACTGGACAGTGCTACGTGGGCTCCACCATGATGCATTCGTTTTATCCACGCCGTCCATCCATTTTTTTCAAATAATTTTAGTGGGATAAAATCAAAATTAAGAAATAGAAGAACTTCATGTGGACCACACCATGGGAAACAGTGGTTATTGACCGTGTACCATTAAAAACTTCTTGTGGGCCAAAAAAGTTTTGGATGAAGTTGATATCTATGTTTACTCTTCATCCAGGCCTGTGTAACCTAATCAACAGGTTGGATGGAAATTGAAGATTACAGTGGGCCTTACGTAGGTTTTAATGGTAGGCATTGAACCACCAATGTTTTCTTGTGGGGTGGTCCAGATCTGCCTCATTTTTGAGCTCGTGCCCTGAAACGTTGTTGAAAAAATAGATACACGGCATGGATAAAACACATACATCTCTGTGGGGGCCACAGAGCACTGTCCAATAGCCGCCTCGCAACTGGCAGCGTCAGTATGCAATCCGCGTTCCCCGCTACTCAATTGAAGCGTGGCCCTACATGTAAAATGGGAAGACAGCATGAAAACCTCGCATTATGACCGTTGCCCCACCGTTCTCCTTTTTGCAATAAAATTTTAAAAAACTACGCCTTTCTAGCCGTTGAAAGTACTCATCGAGAAAGAGAGACCAGCTTCCTCTCTCCGTCTCTCCGCAGACAGCCAGCTAACATTTTCATTTCCTTCTCTCCATTCCAATAACTGGGCTTTCAATATTAGTAAGGAGAGAAATCTAAGGTGGGATTGTCTCTCTCTCTCAGAGAGCCAGCTAACATATTCTTTTCCTTCGTCTCCCCTTTCCAAGTACTGGGCTCTCAATATTAGTGGATAAAAGAGAAAATCAAAGGTGGGACTCTCTCTCTCTCTCTCTCTCTCTCTCTCTCCCCCTCACCACCCCCCCCCCCCCCCCCCCCCCCCCCCAACCCGGTGCAAATTAAAATCCTTTCGTTTTTTTTTTTTTCCTTCTCTTTGAGCTCTTAATTTCAAGATCTGGGTATTGAAGAGATCTGTTGTTTTCTTCAGATTTTTTCCAGTATATATGTAACGTAAAATGAAAGAAAACAGAGGAAGAAGAAGAAGAATCATTTCCTCCTGTTCAATTCAAGAACTGGGTTTTCAAATTTCTTTGAAGGGGAGGAATTCCAATGTCTCATTCTCCCCCAAATTTTAAAAATCATTCCCTTATAGAATTTTCTTTTCCTTCAGACTTCCAACTCCAACAATATAAACAAAAAGAAATCATTTCATATTCTTTTGTTTTTCGAAATTTCTTAAGACGAAGGAGAGAATATCTAGATCTGCAACTCTCTCTCTCCATTTCATGAAGTGGGTTTCTCTATAAAGACACAAAAATCTCTAAAATCATTTAAAAACATTTTCTTCATTTCAATGGCTAGAAGTGCTTTTTCTTCCAATATACCCAAGTTCTTAGACATTGGAAAGAAACAAATACAAAATTAATTTCATTCTCTTCATTTCAGGGAGGAGGGTTTACAAGGGAAGCTTTCTTCTTCATATTCCAGAGAAGAAAGATGAAGGGAATGAAAGGAAAGTTCCTAAAGAAGCTGAGATCTATTGGACAGATTGGTTCTCTTAAACATGCCAGAGTCCTTCAGATGAATGCTTCAGATGGACTGTTGGACTCCATCCCTCCTAATGTGTTCCGTACTCCATCCCTTCGTAGTCTGTCCCCACAGGAACCAGATGCCATAGATGTAGCTGAGATCATGAGAGACCTTGGAGAAGATGAGGAAGAAGAAGATGCAGGCCCCGCCATTGACATCATCATGGACAAAGAAAATATCCAGCCACCGAACGTGGCGGCAACAAAAACCATGTCTCCCGTGAAGGATAATTCAGAGAGGCAGCAGCAGAGCCCACTGTCGGAGCTCCACAAGTGCTCTTTCCGTCGACCGGACTTGAATTCTGGCAGCCTGTTCGATCCAGACCTGCTGGCGGCATTCCAGCGGGCAGTGATGTTCCACTTCCAGGCCCACGAGCCCAATGACAGAAACAGAAATTCAGAGAGTCTTGAGAAAGGAGAGACTCATGTGGAAGATGCTCTGTTGGGATTTGAACTGCGTGGCCCACCACCAGGAGGATCAGAATCTGTAGTTTTGTACACCACAAGCATACGAGGAATCCGGAAGACGTTTGAGGACTGTAACAGCGTTCGATTTCTGTTAGGAAACTTGAAAATAAACTTCTTAGAGAGAGATGTGTCAATGCACAAGGAATTCAGGGAGGAGCTGTGGAGGATATTGGGAGGTAGAGTAGTCCCTCCAAGGTTGTTCATCAAGGGAAGGTACATTGGTGGTGCTGATGAGGTGCTCGGATTACACGAGCAAGGGAAGCTGGTTAGTCTTCTCAGAGGGATGCCGATCGATTGCACTGGTGGAACGTGCAATGTCTGTGGTGGGGTTCGGTTTGTCCTTTGTTTCGACTGCAGTGGTAGCCGTAAGATCATAGCTGATAATGTTGTTGATGATGATGGGGTGGAGTCTGTTAGATGCCCCACTTGCAATGAGAATGGATTGGTCATATGTCCTACCTGCTGCTGCTGAGTAATGAATCTCTAGTTCTTTCTTGTTGTTGCTCTTGTTTTTTTTTTTTTTTTCTCCCAACCATGTCATGGCTGGCTACTTGGGGACTACTCTCTACTCTCGTGCCAATGCAGCTTTTCTGCGTGACGAATATGGGATGCCATGGCCCAAAAACTTGGGGGGTTCTGTTCATCAGGCGAATAAAATGGATGGTTAAAAGGAAGTGGCCAACAACAAAACAATCCTTATTTGGGGTGACAGCAGATTCATGGTAGGCCACACATTACCCCATTGTTCCCAATATCAAACAACAAATCACCATATTGGCAAGTAGCCATCCATCCCTTTTGTTTTGTTCCTGAGTTGCTGTACTAGAGATTTTCTTTCTCTATCTTCCGGCAATGCTTACTGGGATTGAGGTATTTCTTGTGTAAAATTCAGATGGTCTTCATCTTTACTGCATTGGTTTTTGTTTGTATGTATGTAACATGTGTTGATTGATGTCTTAAATCTATACTTCAACAGTTTTTCGATTGCAGGATGATGCCATCGAAGTTCTGCTAGATGTGATTGGAAAAATCTGAAATTTATTGAATTGGTTGTTGGACAGTTTAGGTGCCCTGTTCGATGCCATTGGAGGCTATTCGATGACATGGAAGGCCTGCTCGATGCCATCGGTAAAATTTAGGATTTTCATATGTAGTCTCTGGAACGTTTAGTTGTTTAGTTGGATGCCATCGAAATGGGTTGGATGCCATTGATTATTTGTTGATGCCAATGAAGTCCCATCAAAGGTACCATCGAACCTATGCGCATATTTACACATAGTTGCGTATTCGTGGGATTTGTTTCTGATTTTGATTGTGATTCTCCATGAGGTTATATATAGGGGTGTAATAGGGATTAGGGTATATCTCAAGGCTTTCTAATTCACTCCTAGGGTTTTTAAGGGCATAAGGAGAGATTTGAAGTTTGTTCGGATTGGGTATTCTCTCTATCTCTTATAATTTTCTGCTTTCATAGTAATTATTATTCCTTTGTGTTGTGGTTTTTTTTCCGCAAGTGTTTTTCCATGTTAAATTTGGAGTCTATATGATTGGACTTGATTGTGCAATTGGAATACTTTGCTTGATTCATCTCTTGACTGAAACCTTTCAATGTCATTCTTGACTGCTAAGATTTCTTTGTAGCTGGAGTGGTAATGTTGTTCTAAAGGCTTGAACTGACCACTTCGGTAACCACAATTATGCTTAGTGCCATTAATCTCTTGAAGAAGAACAACACCCCATTGAGTATCACTGGCGTCAGTCTGAAGAATGCGGGTTGAATTGGAATTAGGTATTTGCAATCCTGGAAGACTAGGGATAAGCTTCTTGAGAGCATGGACTGCATCAGTATGGGAATCATCCCATGGCTTAGCATCTTTCTTCAACAAAGAACTGAGAGCTGAATGATATGTGTTGACATGTGGAATGAAGTCAAACACATAATTGACGATGCCGAGAAATTGCTGAATTTGCTTCATTGACGTCAGAACATCTAGAGTCTTTGTGATTGGACTTGATGGTGTGATTGGAATACTTTACTTGATTCATCTCTGTGTGCTTCCACGAGTCCCCAACAGGTAGTATTAGAGAAAAACGTTGGGACGCAGTGTGAATATGAAAGTAGAGTATCAATGGTGACAAATCCTAAGTTCGATGTTGAGAAGTATTTCGAGAAAAATAACTTCGAACTATGGAAGGTCAAGATGATTGGCCTTTTAGTTCAACAAGGATTGGATGATGCACTCCTTGAGAAGTAGCTGAAATCTATGATGTTAAGAAGTATTTCGAGATAAATAACTCTGACCAGCAGCTGAAATCTATGATGTTAAGAAGTATTTCGGGAAAAATAACTCTGACCAGCAGCTGAAATCTATGATGTTAAGAAGTATTTCGAGAAAAATAACTCTGAACTATGGAAGGTCAAGATGATCAGCCTTTTAGTTCAGAAAGGATTGGATGATGTACTCCTTGAGAAATAGCTGGAATCTATAACTGATGATGAATGGAACAAAACTGATAAGAAAGCGAGAACCTCTCTCCAATTGTGTATAATGGATGAGGTCTTCTACAATGTCATGAGGGAGAAAACTATAACAAGTTTATGGGTGAAGTTAGAAGATATATATGCGAAGAAATCTCTTGAAAATCGTCTATATTTGAAGCTTAAGTTGTTCAACATGAAGTTGGCAGAGGGAGATGATGTTGAGGCCCACATTAGCAACTTTAATAAGATGATTCACATATTATTGGATGTGGAGGAAATGATAAAGGATGAAGATCAGACATGTATTATATTGAATTCTCTCCCCACTTCGTACAAGTCATTCAAGGACTTTTTTTTTTTACATTGGTAAATCAGGCCTTAGCGTCGATACCATTATCTCAACTCTTCAATGAAAGGCAATAAGAAAGAAAAGCGGTGACATGGACACCTCTACTGATGCATTGGTCATGAGGGGCGAGATTCTGAGCGGAACAATAGATTTTCTCGATCGAGATTGCGGGATGTCTGGGCACATGAAGAAGGATTGCACAGACCCTAAAGCAATAGAGAGAACTAAGAGGCTTCTTCCATGGAGGCCAGTACTATAGAGTCTGATGAGGACATGAGTGGAGTGATGTGTTGTCTGCACCCATGATTGGACATTTATAAGATGATTGTAGGGACGAGTCGATTCTAGATACTGGGGCATCATAACACATGATTCCTCATCGAAATTGGTTCACCAGTTATAAAAGGTGCGATGGTGGTCAGATATTTATGGGCAATGATAATACATGCAATGTTGTGGGTGTTGGATCAATGCGCATCAAGATATTTGATGGCATGGAACATACCTTGATTGAGATAAGGCACATTCCAGATATGAGGAAGAGTTTGGTATCTCTTGGTGCACTCGAGACACTTGGGTACAGATTCATCGGTTTCAATGGGTTCCTTAAAGTTTCAAAAGGGGCATTCATTATTGTGAAAGCACAGAGGAGCGGGAACCTTTACAGGTTGATCGAGAGTACTTCGTTGGGTGGAACTAAGCGGCTGTAGTGGATTCCACGCTCGCACGTATGTGGCATGCATGTTTGAGCCACATGAGCAAGCGGGGCATGAAGGTACTTTCTGACCGTTGTTTAATTCTAATCTTTAAAAGCATTGATTTTAATATATGTGAGGACTGTATATATGGTAAATATTCAAAGTTATCTTTTAAATCTAGAAAACATGTATGTAAGGATATTCTTGACTGTGTGTATTCTGATGTATGAGGGCCGGTGTTGAGTGTCAAATATTACATATTTCTCCTTATTTATATCTTGATTTTATGAACATGATAGTGTTTCATCAATATATTTATGTATGTTTGTTTTGCGAGGTGATTTCGAGAGCTTGGATGAAAAAGGATACTAAAAGCATGGAAATGGATACTTGAAGATTACCATGGTATAGGATGGATCTTTGGAGACCAAGAATGAAGATTTCAAGGGCCCAAGATCCAAGAAAATCAAGTAGAGAAAGAATAAAATCGGATTTGTAAAGTGCAGAATTTTAGAAAAAACTGAACTCATCTATCAATGACATCGAAGTAGGTGTTCAATGCTATTGAAGGAAAATTGATCACATCGAGAATTAAGTGGAAATCGAATTTAATTGTTAGACAATTGGGTGAAATTTTTGATTTCATCGAAGACCTATTCGATGACATCGAAGGCCTGTTCGATGACATCGAAAGTCTGCCGATGACATTAACAGCTTACGTAGTGTAAACACGTGAACTTTCGAATTCAACTAGGATTCTGCACTTCAATGACATTGAAACATGTTTAATGACATCGACAATGCACGATTTGCATAAATTTGAAGCGATTTTTGAAGTCAGCCGAACAAAGTCTATATATTTGGGTTCTCCAAGGAGTTCTAAACACGAATTATGGTTCAAGGAATAGAGCAAAGGATGGAGTTGCTACCAAGGAGTTTCTTCTTCTTCCTTAGTTCATTTTTTATGTTTTTCTTTGAGAGTTTTAACTTAATCATATCTATGGTTAACCAATCTCTTAGCTAGAGTTAAGAGGTGAAGCTTGTAGTTTATTTTGATTTTTATTTTACTTTTATTCAAGTTCATGTTAAATTTGATTGATTTTTAGTTTGAATAAAAGAATATTTTTAGTTTTCTATGATTTATTGTGACTCAAATTATAGTAGATACTCAAAAAATTCTTGATATCTTCGTCCCTCTTTTTGTAATCAAGTGATTTATAAAATTTGTGATCCACCATTGTCCATGGGCATGGTTGATGCCCAAATTCCCTGCGATCATGAGATTGGTGCTTCATGTGTGAACTAAATCAATAAAGTTCAGCAACACTATGATTTAACTGTTTCATCTTCCAACTAGATGGTATAGGACTTTGATTCCAGTTGTGTTCTTATTGAATCAAGTAAAGTAACATCATTATAGATACAAGTGAATCCTTAGCACTCTAGTTTCCTCTACCTCGATTACTTCAGTTTCTACAATTCATCTCAATTCTTTCAGTTTTTAGATCGCTAGTTCTAGTTCTAGTTATTTTCAAAATACGTACAGTTTTAGTCCTGATGGATACGATCTCGATCTCACCAAGTTATTACTATATCGTAGCCCTGCACTTGGGGTTGTGAATAGTTGGCGCCCGTGGTTTCTGCCGGAAGGTCGTCATGATTCGTCACATTCATTGACGACTATTGAGTGTTAAATATTACATACTTTTCCTATAATGCCCTGAAAATCGGGGGTTGAGTGGAAGCTCAACTCCCGAGTTCTAATGCATCACTTATGCAATATAAATAATGATGTTTAAATATTGTCCATATTAGTGCATTAAACATAAGATTATACTAAAACAACATATCATACTCCAGAGTTAATATAATTTGACAAGTAGAAGACTGAAATATATGCATTTAATTATAAAAATATTTTACAAATTTCAGAGTATGAGTTAAAACTAGGTTAAATATATATATGTATTATTTTTAACCATATAAAATGTGGGAAGTAAATGTGTTTAACTAAACAAGTATCTCAGTAGTCCCTGTGCATCGGTATGAGATCTACATAAATTCACCTAATAGTTGAACGTAGGAGAGCTCTTCCTCCTTGCCTACGAAGTCCAACTCTGCTGTATAGACCTCGCCATCACCTGCATCTAAACCAAAGTCTGGATGGCATTTTAAAATATTGTCCCAGGTGGGAATGAGTAGTTAATTCAGTGGAACTATAAAGTAGAGGTTAACATGTTATCAATTCAGTCAAGCAGTAATGATAAAGCAGTACAATAATCAGGTCCTAATTTCTCTTGTTAATGCAAGAATGGTATGCGATAATGATGTATGCCCTCTCCTACACTCCTTCAGCGACTTCATCTCACGATCGTGCATGCAACACTCCTAATAAACATGCACTTCCTCGCCAAAGCACCGTGCAATGCGATGCATGGTCGTGTTAGCCAAGTTCTTAATTGGATTTATTCATACAGTAAGATTGGAAAGATAAAGTACCTCTCTTTATATCATTTACCCAAACAATGATCCATCTAGGGTTATCAATCTTAGTTAATCACATACGATAGGCAAGTTCGCGAGTTTGCTACGAGAGGCTTGTCACCTGATCATAGGCCTATATCATACCTAAGGTCACTATAGCAAGGCTCGTCACCTTAGTGCAGTCCTAGTGTATACTCGGGGTCATTACGGGAAAGGCTCGTCACCTTAGCGTAAGTCGACAGCTCAAATACAGTGTCCCATACCACCATATTCGGCTCATGAGTTTGGTTTATGCACTGGACACTACAGGGAGGCTCGTCGCCCGAGCGTAGGCCAACAGCTCGACCACGGTGTCCCATAACCACCATGGCCGACTCATGAGTCTTAGCGGATCGTGGTACCAAGGTTAAACAGGCTTTTCACTGGTTAGTTGGTATCTTAGATTCAAATAGTAGCGTCCATACATGGTGAACATATAATGGCGAATCGGGTTACTTGACAAGCTCGACTGGTACGAGCATATATTGACTTAATCGACATGAAGCGCGTAAGCACTCCGCATGGCCTAACCACTGTCGACAAGTAGTGTACAATTCGGATTCATCGAACTTATCCAACATAGCGAGACTAGTTCGGCCACTCAATCGGGAACCGTTACCGATTGCTTGGACTAAATAGTAGTCCTAATCACAATCAAATGCAGCAGGTAATTACATGTGATAGTCATAACAATATTGAGTAAGCAATTCAAACATTTTAGTTATTTGAGCATTTTTATGAAACATAGAATGAACATCTCATCACACATATGCATCTCATACATAAATCACATAGTTGGATTTAAATTACATGAATGAATTTTATTCGTATAGCTAAGGTAGCTAAGAATCTTATCTCAACACCCTTGTAAAGTACAATTCATCGAACGCTTACTCATTCAAATATTTTATTAAACACTTAGGCTACATATTTCAACATACATGATATAACTTAATAGATAATAAGTAAACTATCCTAAAAAACAGAAAGTAAACTATCCTAAAACAATGGAAGCAAACTATCCTAATCCTAAATTCTTTGAAGGCAGTAAACCTAATTAGAAAAATATGAGAAAACTACTTTGTCATGTTGCAAGGTTCCTCCTCCGGCCAATATATTGATAAATTTTTGAATAGGTTTCTCAACAAGATCATCTAAAAGCCTTTTTTTACAATAGGCTTGGATGTCCTGGAGCATGAATTTCTAGAGAAATTTATAGACCTCAGTATAAAGTTTCTTTTTAATTCCTAAGGTGTCCAAAGTATATATGATTCACCTGTGATAGAAAAAGTTTCAATGTTAGAACACCATGGTGAATCAAATATTATAAGTAGATGTAATTCAGAAAAATTCTTAGTAGGTAATGTACTCTTAACACATTCTGAAGTTTTAGGCTCTGGTTCAATTTTCAGCTCCACCTTTAATGGTAAACATTCAGGATCTATAAAAGGAAGGGCTTTAGAATAAGGGTTCTCTTGGTCAGTAACAACTACCGAGGTATTATCTTGTAAGGAATCCGCTATTTCTGTTATTATATTATCATTTAGATCTTCAAAGTGTTCCAAGCAATCTTCCAGAGAGCTGGGAGATTCAGTTGAGAGAGATTCGTTCTCCACATCGAGATTTGTGATGATATGCCCAATAACTCCATCATCTTTAAAAGTAGATGAAAACATGTTCTCTTGCTCTATATCTTGGTGAGAATAAATAGTCACCGAATGTATCTTGCCTTACCCTACATAGATAAATTTAGGATCAGCAGGCGGAGAATTGATGTGAAGACTTTATTCAATGATACCACTCAGTAAAGGCATTGTATCATCAAGGGTTGACAACTCAAATAGTGGCCTCCATTGGTTGGTTTCAAATTCTAGAGCCCTATCGAGCAACTTGTCTATCTCCCTAACCACATTATAATTTAACTTAGGGGAGTGGCCTAAATATGCATCACAAGAGTTGGAAGGGTCGGTTGAAATGAGCTTATCCTCCACATTTAAATCAGACATGTCAAATAGGTGGAGTAGATTATTATGGTCAACAACTTCCTGTACCTCTTGATCATTGACCTGAACCAAACTAAGGTCGATTCCAGTGAAATTTTAGCTATTAACTCATGACTGTCATCCCAATCCTTATCATTTTCCAATTCAGTGAAGTACACAAGTGAGATGGGATCACTTTCCTAACACTATTTTTCTAGGTTGATTTGAGACTTGAATAAACTAGCCTCTTCCTCCTCATTGAAGTTAAGTGTGTCATGTGACTGGAGTATGTCAGTATCATTATATTTGAAAGACACTATGTCTCTTGATCATTCCTTTGGACAGTCATCGAGATCAACTCTTTGGAAAATTGAATCGTATGCTCATTAACATAATCTAACTCTTCATTCTTAATTTCACTATTTTTTATAATCGCATCACGTGAACCTATTTGTTGTATATCTTTTATTAGTTCTTGAAATCTTTGGAGTGTGTTTTGCTAGATGAGCTCTCGAGTTTGTGTGGAATTTTGAAGTGAATTCTCTTGGATCGTTTCTTGTTGGATGTCAGAGGTATAGGACCCAAGAGAATTGTCACTTTGATGTATTGTTGATTCAACCTCCCAATCTTGGTGTTTCCACTGATTAAAGGTAGGGAGTTGGAAATGAAGCATTAGAATGGGTTGAGACTGGGGTGAACTAGCCTCCTTTAGCTTATCAAGGCACGATGCAAGGGCTTCTATCATTCTTTTGATGCTAGAAAAATCATCTGTATAACCCTGAAGTGACTCCTCTTAGATCGTTTCTGGTTGGGTTTCAAAGGTAGAGGACCTAAGAGAATAATCATTGTAATCTCTTGTTGGTTCATCTCTCCAATATTGATGTTTCCACTAATCATAGTCATATGGGTCATAGGTGGGAAAGTTGGATGTTTGTTGGTATGCATTATCACTTATAATATAATCATGCATTGTTTTCTTCTTGTCTGATGGGTGATACTCGTTCTCATTCCAATACGGGTCATATGGAGTGTAATAATTCTCCCCCCTATAATCACTGAAGGACTTCTTAACTGGTGGAGCATTATATTCTATTTGGTTATGGATGATGTTTTCAGAAAAATTTTGAGACGTAGGTTGTTTTCTAACATAATCATCTGACAGCCCTTCACAATTTCTTGCATTCTCTAAAACTAGCTCAGCATATTGATGTTCTCACTCTTACGTATATATGGTGAAACCTTAATCTTGAACCTAATCCTAACATAAAATAAAAGAAAAAAATCCTACAGCAATATGGAAAGTAAGTAGAGGAGAATTTAGAAAGAGTTTACCGGTTTAGAGAGTTCTATGTTAGGATCCTACAAAACAGAAAACAATGTTAGTCACTAAAAAAAATTCAGAAAAATCCTAACTTAAAAATAAAATAAAAAATTAATCTTAAAAATAAATTAGTTTCTAAAAACAAATTAAGAAAGTTTCTAAATTTAGACATAGAAAGAAAAGTTAGTTTCTAAATCTAGAAATAGAAAGTTAGTTTCTAAAAAAAAAGAAGAAAGTTTCTAAATCTAGAAATAGAAAGAAAGAGAATTAGAAATAATTTACCAAATTAGAAATTTCTATTTTGGGATCCTATAGAAGAAAAAGGAAAGTAAATTAGTTTTTAAAAAAGAACTAAGAAATTCCAATTAAGGAATATTAAAACCATGATATAAATGAGAGATAATATGCAATTTTGACCCTCAACACTAAGAAACTTTAGCTCGAACTCCAACGACATTGTTTCTTAAATTCGTGTGATCTTCGACCAATCAAAGATGACCTTCGACCAGTCAAAGATTTCCTTTGACTCATAAGGTTACGCAGATTTTACGCGGACTGCACAAATTTGAGGTGGTTTTTCAATTTTTTCAACTCAACATGAAAGTTGGAGTTCCCCAACTATAAATAAGAGTTTGTAGGATGCTCTAAAGGATATTTTAAGGTTTGAGGAGTGAAGAAAAAGGGTAGAGCCACCGTCCGAGAGTTTTTTTTCTTCTATCTTAGTTGATTTTTATGTTTTTCTTAAGAGATTTTAGTTCAATAATGTCTATGGTTGACTAAACCTCTTAGTTAGGGCTAAGAAGTGAAGCTTATAGCGTGATTAGGATGTTTATTTTTCTTTGATTCATGGTTTTATGTTAAACTTCATTGATTTCTAGTTAATTTTAAGGAATATTTTCAGTTTTTATTGGTTTGTTGTGATTCCAATTACAATAGATTTGTAATAGTTTTGAATATCTTCTTTTTCTCTCTAAGATTATGGGAGTGGTAAATCCTGTTGTTCAACATCGTCCCTTGGGTATAGTAGGGTGATGAAATTCCTTCTAAATTTTCATAATTCTCTTCCATTGAGACTAGATCAATAAGAAGTTCAGAGATTTGACCATCTCTTTCTCTAACTAGATAAGATAAGACTCTAATTCCAGTTGGATCTCTTGACTCATGCAATGTAGCATTGCAATTGCTACAAGTGGATCCTTGACACCCTAGTTCTAGCTCTAGTTACTTTTAAAATACGCACAAGTTTAGTCCATGTGGTTTCGACCTCAGTCTTACCAAGATTATTACTACATTGTGACCCTACACTTGGGGTTGTGAACAAGTTTTTGGCGTCGTTGCAGGGGACTATGGCTGCATTTTTCTGAAATTAATTAGTGTTAACTTTCTGTTTTGTTTCTAGTTTAGGATTTTTTTTCTTTATTTTTAAAAACTAACATTATTTTCTATTTTGTAGGGTCCTAACATAGATCTCTGATCTGATAATGTTCTAACTTCTTCCCTCTACTTTCTTTCCATACTTGCTACAGGAATTAGAAAATAGAATTAAAATTTTATGTGGTTCATGCCCTTGCAGGTAAGGAACCATACTCTGAGACCTTTGAGAGAAGGAGTTTTGGTTGAAAAATCCATTGACAAGTTAGAAAATCCTCGAATATTTTTGAAATATCATATGAGAGCATGACTCAAGAACATCGGGTTGATGAAGATCCTGTGCATCACACACACCTATTAAGATTGTGTGTGATGAGAATGAAGTGCATCGAGTTCCATCGATTTGAACTTTACGAGATTATTTATAATTGGTGAGAACAAGTTCACCTTCTTGCATAATTCTCCCAATCAATATAGGAAACGTGAACTTTAAACTTGAGATAATCCAATTACTTCCTAAGTTTCATGGACTTGATTCAGAAAATCCATATATGTATATTAAAGAATTTGAAGAGATTGTTACAACCATACATTTTAATGATGTTCTTTCTTATACAATTAGCCTTAAATTATTTCCATTCTCTCTAAAAGAAAAGGTCAAATCATGGTTTCATTCATTAAGGCCTAAATCCATTGGCACATGGGAAAAGTTGAGCTAGGAGTTCCTTAATAAGTCCAAACACTTACAAAGTAATTCAGTTTGATTTATGTATACAAAATGACCTACCCAAGGGTCAATCTAAGGTCAATCATACCTTGAAAGTGAGATATGAACATTGAGACTTCATGTGATAGTTGACCTTTGAAGATTGTGTAGCTTGAGATCTCTATACTTGATGTAGCATTGAACTTGAGATCTTCTAGAGCTTGAATTACACTTCATTTTGAGTTGTCCACGAACTTGAGTCTTTGAACAAGATCACTTCTTTCGCTGTAGCTTGTACTTGCATTTCTTGAAATAGTTTAAAGTAAATCTTTGACTTGAAGCAATGTATTTAGAGAGGTGATGTAATGTCTTAAACGCATATGCAATGTCTTGAACCTATATACCAATGAGCTGCATAAGACATAGATTGATGTTTTGGCACCATAAAATTTGACAACCAAAGGAGCATAAAACCATAACACTTACATAGACAACTTAATTTCAAGCTTAGAAATATCACCATTCATTAAAGTGCAGAAACTGCCCAAGCTTGGCAGAGAACAAGTGTTTAAACCATCCAAAAAAAATCACCTAGCCCATCCATAGGCACATTTACCCCCCCCCCCCCCCCCCCCCAAAAAAAAAAAATTTCCAATCATTTTGTCCATCCATGGGCAATATCAGACTACCATGTGCGACGCTTCTGATTCTGAGAGATCTTCGATGACATCGAACTTTGATCGATGTCATTGAGGAGTCTTTCGATTAATCGACTGACTCATCGAAGTGAAAAATGTGGCATTGATCTAAGTACTTCGATAGACTATCGGAGATGCATATCATAATATATTTCCTTTATAGCTTGTACACAAAGAAAAATTTGTACAAAATATTGAGAGACCCAAAATTATAAACATTTTCTATGTTCATATTTAAAAAGAATTTCTTGAGTTATAAAAACCTCAGATATACCGTGATAACCACAAAAGTGCATCATTTCACACACAAGTCCAGGCTTAGATGTTGTGACTTGGACTTATTATCTATGCTCATGTGATATTAGGCAGATGGATCATTCTTTAACAACATAGCATTGGTCACTAGTGCGAAAACTCTTCATAATTGATTTTCGTGATAGGTCCGATATCTTGCACTCTTGTTTGGAGAATGTCACCACATGCTTATTGTCACATATTTGAGAGATGCTTAGAAGATAGTGTGTCAACCCTTCTACGTAGATAGCACTCTCATTCTTTAGCATTTCCAATCCGACTATAGTTTCATGCCCTGTTACCTTAGCGGTGCTTCCATCTTTAAAGGTGACCACCCCATCATCAAGATTTGAATAATTTGAGAGAAGGGATTTGTCACCAGTTACGTGTCTTGAGCACCTGCTATCAAGCTACCATTTAGCACTATTTCCTGTTTTTAAAGAGGAATGAGTTACAAAGGTAATTTTTCTTATTTTTTGCTACCCATTTTGTGACATTTTTTCTTAGAGAAGTTGTTTTTTTACTTCACTATGGGCTTTTCTAGGCATGTCTGGGCATGTTGGGTAACTGAGTCACATTTCCTTGTTTCATTAATTCCTTTGTTTTCTAATTCAGTTGAGCCACTTGACTTAATAGCTCCTCCATTCTCTTGTCATTCTATGTGGAGACAGATGTTTCTTATCTCTTGGCATGAACCTTGGTGGACTCTTGACATTCTACATTGTTCTTCCGATTGGTTTATATTTACCAGTAATGTTCAAAATGGAATTGATTTGAGTCCTGCCAAAGGTAAGGCACTCAAATTTATATTGGCCTAAGTGTCCACGTGAGTGACAAATAGGAGTAGCCCTTGTATTACTTCTTGATGCAGCAGTTTTCTTAATCATTGGTGTAGTAGAAGTGGGACTTGGTTTGAAATTTTCATATCCCAATCCTCTCTTGTCTTTTTGTGGTCTCCCCATCCCTAAGAGTTTTTCTAATTTTTCACTACTTCGGGAAAATTTGTAACTAAGCTCAACAAATTTTTTATTTTTATTTTAAATTTTTCCGCATAAAAAAAATTATTTGATTTTCATTCTTAAGATGCATGTTTTCATCTTTCAATAATTCAATTTATTTGTTTAGTTTCATTGACTCAAATTTGAGAAATGAATTGATTCTTTCCAACATATCATTTTTTGAGTGGTATTGATGAAGGTCATTAATCAAGTGTGTATTGATCTCTAAGGTTTTATCTAGATCCATTTTCAGTAATTTATTCTTATTTTCATCGATACTAAATCTTTTAAGGATATTGATGTTATGTATGTAGAGTTGATCATAGGCATCATGTATATTATCCTTTTCTTCCTCTTCTTCTTCTTCTTCTTTCTCATCATCTGATGGAAATGTCTCCTCGACTCGTGATTTATCAATTTCCTCAGTTATATTAGGAATATCAGAGGATGTGGAGGCCATAAGTATTTTCAAGGATTTTTGGTCTCCATCACTTTCTGATTCACTAAATTCTGAGTTTGACTCTTCAGTGTCATCCCAGGTAGCTGTCATAGCTTTTCCCTTGGTCTTCTTGTTGGACCATTTAGTGGACAAGTGCCTAAATTTTTGGAAAGTGTAACATTGAGGCTTTTTGGACTTCTTGAGAGATTTACCTATATGACGCTTGTTGTCCAACTATTTCCCTTTGAATGGTCGGCCACGGTTTTTGTGGAAGAAGTTTTTGAACTGTTGAGCCAAGAGGGCCACTCCTTATCTTCATTTTCCCTTTCACTTTCCTCTTCCTTCATTAGTGGAAATATGTTTTGAGGTTTTAAGGGCATTATTTTTGGATTCGGGAGTTTGTTTGAAGTGTAGTTCAAATGTTTGTAGGGAACCTACTAGTTCTTCTACTTTCATTTCGTCCATGTTCCTACATTCTTCAATGGTTGTTACTTTTGAGTTGAAACATTCTGGTAGGGATCTCAAAATTTTCCTATAGATTTTTGGGACTGGAACTTTCTCTCCGAATCCACCCATGGAATTACAGATGATGTTCAGCTTTGAAAAAAATTCCATGAATGTCTCATGCTCCTCCATTATGAGATGTTCAAATTGTGAAGTTAGAAGTTGCAGCTTGGATCTTTTCACTATGTTGGTTCTCTCCTGGGTTGTTTCCAACAAATCCCATGCTTCATTAGAAGTGCCACACATGCTGGTTAAAGACTTCTTAGGACACAACACAGTAAATAGCATTCATTCCTTTTGCTTTAGCAGTCTGTTTCTCTGTCATATGTAGTCCACATATCTTTGGATTTAGGTTTGGAGATAGTTGTGCCATTTTTAAGTACCACTTGATCGGTTGGGGGCAAGTATCCGTTTTCAAGGATGTCCCAAACATAATGATCTAAAGATTTCAAAAAGTAGTGTGTCCTAGCATTCGAGTAAGCATAATTTGAACCATTAAATACAGGAGGTCTAGTTACAAATGTGCCCTCTCCTTTGGATATGATTCCATCTTTAGTCAAGATCACTCCCTAGGCAGTTACGTGCTTAAGAGAGACCCGCTCTGATATAAATTAAAATTGCGAGAAAGACTGCTTTAGTAGAATTAGGAATAGGCCAAAGTGTCCTAGAGGGGGGTGAATAGGACTTTATAAAATTTTATGAAAGTTTAAAATCCTATCATCATTATCTTGATCTAATATAACAATTTATCAAGATATCTTTATCTTAACTCCAATGACTTCCAAGCCAGTTAGAGGTTCCAATCAAAAGGCTATTTAATATCTAAGAAATACATAAATTTAGTCTATGATGGATGGACAGAGTGACTGTGTGTGGGAAGTGATACTTATCAGTTCTAAATAATCATGCATTATGTGATCATTCAAAGTATACACAATAAAAGAATATGCAAATAAAAATCTCAAACATAGTCGTTTTATAGTGGTTCGGCTATATGCTTACTCCACTTTTGGCGGACGGACTCAACCCTTGAGTGTACCGGATCTCACTAACGGAGGTTTTAAATTAGGTTCACCTCTAATCTTCACAACCTACACAAGGTCCACTCTAAGACCTACACAAGGAACCTAGACGTGTCTCCACGAGACACAAATTTATGCCCCACACAGGAGTAAGGGTTAACACACAGAACTGAGGTTTTATGCTCTACACATGAGCAAAGGATCCACATAAGGAACTTAGGATTTTAGGCCACACAGGCCACGGATCCGCACAAGGAACCTAGAATTTATGCCCTACACAAGAGCAAAGGTCAACACACAATACATAGGGTTTTAGGCCATACAGGCCAAGGACCTATACTAAGGTCCTAAGTTTATGCTTACTAAGAGTAAGGGTCAACACACAACACCCACACATATTCTCCCGTCGGAGGCCTCCTATGAGGACTTGAAAGGGGTGAGAATCACCTATGACTCAATCCTACACAAAGGAATGATCAGCAGAGTCTCTAGACTCTAATGACTTACAGATAAGTAGATGAGCCCCATTAAGCATGTTGATGAAGATCTCCTCCTTTGATGATGAAGAATCTTTAACTCCCTTGATCCTCAACACTTAAGGTGACAAGTTGGGTGAAGGTTATGTTGGATTCCTACTCTATTAAATGTTTTTCTAATTTAGAGATGGAGTGATTCTAAGCATCTGAGCATTCAAGGTATCCCAGCTTAATGATTTTTCATTAAGGTGGTAGTTAGATTATCCTTGAATGTGAAAGTTCTTTCCTCAATCCACTCTATTAGATATCAATAATGAGAGTGAGTAGAGGGATGAACTCCCTTGAGAAAATGAGCTTGGGGTAGATGATATGCAGTAACTCTCTCAAAGCTCTCTCTATTTTCTCAATCCAGGGTTTGTGCATTCAAGAGATTTCAGCCTAATAATTTTTCATTAAGAGGTTGCTGGAGGATCCTTGAAGGCTGAAGTTCACTCTCCAATTTGATCTGTAGAGTATTCAATGAATAAGAAGGGATTGGGGAATGAACTTCCATAAGAAAAAGGTTAACGATGGTAGGTAAGAACGTAAGTGCTATGATTTCATATCCCTTTGGTTGTCAAATTTTGTGGTGCCAAAACCTATGTCTATGTCTTGTATATCTTGTGTTTCATGTTTGAGACTATTCATTGCTTCAAGACATCATATTTTAAGATAAGAACTTAAATGAAGAAAGTTTCAAGTCATGGATGAAGAATTCAAGAATAGAAGTCTCCAAGTATGCATGTTCAAGATTCAAACAAGTATAAGTATAGAAGAAGACTTTGTCAAGTCAAGAAAGGATCAAGCTCGAGAAGGCCGACAACAAGATTCGTAAATTCTCAAGCTTCTCTTAAGGGTCGTCTGAGTGTACAGACTATCAATTTCTATCTCACTTTTAAGGTTTGTTTGACCTTAGATTGACCTTAGGTTGGTCTTTACTGAAGGTCATTCTAGATACATAATTCGTATATTTTAATATGCTTGTTTGGGCTGTTCTAACTTCAAGACTAGTCCTAGCTCTGCTACGACCAGTCTTAAGTTTTTCAGGACCAGTCCTAGGTTGTTGAAGATTTTTAGATTTTTCTGGTTGTCCTACGACCATTCCTGGACATCCTTCGACCAGTCCTGTGAGCTGTACAACTTGTCCTTTGACCGGTCTTAGCCTTACGACTCAAACTCCAGCAACTAATGTGGGGGTCCTACGACCAGTCGTAGGTGACCCACGACCAGTCGTAAGTGGCCCAGGACCGGTCATAGGCTATCCAGGATCAGTAGTGGAACAACTAATCCTTATTCCGCGGAAGTCTTTGAAAATCTTTGAAGCTACGACTAGTCCTAGGATCCTAAGATCAGTCATAGATGAAATTTTTCAGGCTATAAATAGATCATGAACTTCAGAGTTTTTCAATTCAATTCAACTCAATTCAAGCAATCTTTAGGCTATACTCTGAGATAAGTTCGTGTTTATTTTTTAAGCTACTTTGTGCTCAGTTAATATTCATTTTGCTAGCTTATTTATTATTTGATTTTGATCTACATTTCAATCTTATTAGAAAAGGGGAATTTCTGATATTCCTTCTTCTTGGATTCAAAATCAAATAGAACTAGCCTTTTTGATTTAAAATCAATTAGACTTAGAACCATTCTTAAAGTGAGTATTGGACTTTGAACATTAAATCGAACTTCTACTCCGATTGGTTCTACCGGGCTACTTCAAAAAGAGATTTAGATATTTTACAGTTGTGTAATTTACATTCTTTAGTTTTTTTTAAAATTTGCCAGAAAAATCTCATTGTTTTGGTTATCTGAGGAGAGCCAAAAAACTCAGATTGTGTGGGTTTTTGGATTGTGTAAGCCCGAGATAAAAAGACACAATTGTGAAGGTTTTAGGTAAACCTGTGAAACCTATTTTGATAGTGCATGGTAATATCCCCTTTGTGAGGATATTAGGAGTGGAGTAGCATTCTGTGTGGCTGTTGGATAATAGTCGGTGTACACATAGGCGAACCACTATATATCGTTGTGTTGTAGATGTGCTTTATTCTTTTATTCCTTTATTCATTCAGTTTTGTGGATTGTATTTGTGGATGAATGTTGTAATCATTTTATTTCAAGCAAGTGTGGGAATGTTGTAATAACTTAGGATTTATTTCTGCAAGTTATTTTGGTTTCCTTGCTTTTTATTTGTCATTGGTTTGAGATACAAAGGACGTTCTAGAAATAAGGTTGTCCTACCTTAAACCTTTGGTTTTTGGTGTAAGGTTGTCCTTAGAACTGATATAGTATCATTCTCTTAATTCTAGGTTATAGAGATTACTTTTAATTCAGCATTGTGCTTTATTTCTTTTATTATTCTACTGTTTTAAGTTTTATTTGGCATTGCCCTATTCACTCCCCCTCTAGAGCATATAGCTAGGCCCTTTCAAGTGGTATTAAAGCCTAATAGCTCGTGCTTATTGTTTATTTATCGGATTTATTTCCTGAGCTAACGATCTAAGCTATATTAAGATGTTAAATTTTGATAGCCTATCAGTCACTAGGCCACCACCCTTTAATGGCTCAAACTATGCCTATTGGAAAGCCAGGATGAGGATCTTCCTCAAATCCTTGGATGAAAGTGTGTGACTGGCCACACTGAATGAATGGAACCCTCCTATCACTGAAGTGACTAATGACGATGGTTCAAAATCGATGAAAGTAACAGCTTATTCTCTTTGGACCACACTTTAGAAAAGTGAGAGAAGTGCCAATGCAAAAGCACTAAATGCAATTACTTGTGCATTATCACCAAATGAATTCAAAAGAATCATCTCTTGTGAAAATGCAAAATAAGCATGGGATGTATTAGTAATGTCACGAGGATACATCAATTGTCAAGAAATCTAAAGTCCAACTCGTCACAACTAAATTTGAAGAAATTCATATGGAGGAGAATGAGATGTTTATGGACTTCTACACTAGATTGAATGACATTGTGAACTCTATGTGGGGTCTTGGTGATAGAATCCCAGAAAGTAAAGTGTGCGCAAAGATACTACGCTCACTTCCTGAACGGTTCAATTCTAAAGTGACCGTGATTTTGGAACTTTGTGATACGGAAACCATGAGGGTTGATGAACTAGTTGGTTCACTACAAACCTACGAGTTGTCCTTTAAAGATCCTAAAGGAAAATCAATTGCTCTCAAATCATCAAATGTTTCACAAGAAAGTACTTCGGACGTAGAGAATTTCGAAGATGATATGGCGCTTTTAGTAAAAAAGTTTTACAAAATTTTCAAAAGCAAGAAAAAAATTAATTTTCAAAAGTCAAATGATAAGAGACGATCTAAACCTAAAGCTCGAAAATCTTTGAAAGATAGTCAATGTTACAACTGTCAAGAGTATGGGCACTTAGCTAACAAATGTCCTAAAAAGGATAAATCAAAAAGGAAAAGCATGATGGCTACTTGGGATGAATCGTCTGATTCTGAATGCTCTTCTAAATCAGAAGATTTAGAAACCGAGTCGGGCGATGATGTTAAAGCCCTTATGACTCTAGCCAAGATCACTTTTTCAGATAATGATGATATATCTAGTGAAGAAAATCTGAATAGTGATTACGATAATGAAGATGATCTTCAGGATGCTTATAATGCCCTTTATAAGGAGAGTTGTAAAATTATCGTCAAGGTTAAATTACAAAAAGAAAAATTTTCTAAGTTTAAGGAAGATTATGAGTCTCTCGATTTAGAAAAGTCTCATATTTTCGATTCTTTTGAAAAGACCAAATGTGATTTAGATTTCAAAACCTCCAAAATTGAAGATTTGAGATCCAAAAATGAGAAACTCAAAAATGAGGTAGCTTCTCTTCTGAGTTTGAAAGACACATGGAGATATGCCCAAGGTGATCCTAAATTGGAAAAATTATTTTTCGGATCAAGAAAATGTGGCGATCGATCCAGGTTGGGCTATGATAAGAATACATCTCCTAAATAAAAGAACATTGTTCCTAAATTTGTAAAAGGAGAGTCTTCAACCTCAAAAGAAAAGAATACTTATCAAGGTTTTTTCAAAAATTCAAGAACTTTTCAAAAACCTAAAGGTAGCCATGTCAACTTTGATTTTCAAAACCAAAATCCATTGGCTGAAAAAATAATTGATCTACTCAAGGAGCTATTAAAGTCTAACTCTATAGGTCTCTCCTATAACAATAGACAGAAAATGACCATTTATACTCCTAAACCCAAAACAGTTCTGAAAGGGGTTCCTAAAGTTGCCTGCTTGGTTGCCCACACTACTTTCAAAGCTACAAGTCATTCAAAGTGGTACCTAGATAGTGGTTGCTCCAGGCATATGACAAGCGACAAGGCTTTATTTACCGTTCTAAAAGATATGACTGACGGGTCAGTCACATTTGGTGATGGAAGTAATTGTAAGATCATTGGCCAAAGTACGGTTCAGCTTTATAACCTTCCCCTATTTAAGAATGTTTTATATGTTGAGGGCTTGAAACACAACCTACTAAGCATTTCTCAGATATGCGATAACAACCATAGTGTGAAGTTTTCTAATCAAGGTTGTGAGATACTTAATAAAAAGGGTTTTGTTATATTAACTGGTCACAAAACTTCTAAAAACTGCTACATCGTTAGTGATGAAGCTCATCTACTGTAACACCCTGAATTTTTTGTCCACCTAGATTTAGATGTCCTTAGGTAATGGGTCAATCCTAACACCAGATTAACTTCTCAAAACTCAATCCAAAAGTCTCAAATCCCTATTTCCTTCGAAAATCTCACCTTTCACTACTTTATCCTTCAAAATTTTCTAGGAGCTTTAATATTAGACACAAATCTTAAAGTTTAGGTGATGTTAATCAATACTTAAACTAAAAAGTTCTATGAATAGTAAATAAATAAATAAAAATAGTTTTTAACCATTAATGTTTTGAAATCTCACGAAATAAGTAGGCTATTTGGATAGATCTGCTTCTCCTACCCCAAAATCATATATTGCATATCAAATAACTCATCCTCGGTTCTAAAATACGCCAATTTCAAATATTAGACGGTGAAATCACCCCAAACAGGTCAGCGAGCGGCGAGGGAATCGCCGGTTTGGCGAGGCATCGCCGAACCGTACAATGGGATTCTGCACTTTTTTCCTGCACATTTCTTCCAACTTTGAAAAATCATATCTCCTTCGTTATAATTCCGATTTAGGTGATTTAAAAACCAGATTGAAGCTAAATGAGTCTAGTTTTACATAAAAATATGTAAAAAATATAATAAAATATTTAATATAGTTTAAAGTAGATCATTGTGAGCAACTATCTGATAATCACTTGTTGGACAGCTGCTGCTTCTGAAATTTTTAAAAATTTTCTACAACTCGAAATCTTATGAAATTTGGTGGAGTCAGGGTAAACTTGATGATGAAACCCCAAAAAAATAATAAAAAAATATAATAACTAGAAGTGCCCAAAATGGGGCATAGAATGGCCCTAGGACCGTATTCTGCCATATTATGGTAGAATTTGGTTAGTAACAAACTGAATACTCAGTAGAATTAACTTGAATCACTTTAAATATAAACTACAAAATCTAAAATGAGGCTAACGCTATATTACCTAGAAACCTTGGATCAAACTCTAAACCCGTTTGCTCTCAGGAACTCTCTGAAACTTTGTATTGGATCTAGACCACATGTCGAAAGTCCGATACCTACAATCTTAGACCATTATGACCGCTTAGCTGGACTTGACAATCATTTCGAAAATTTATTCCAACCGACGTTCAGAGGCTATTTCATTGAGCATAGAGTGAAGAGAGTGAGTAAAGGGTTAGATTTGGAAATTTAAATCCAAATCCGGCACGTGACTTGGCGCGTTATTATTAAGCGTTCTAACCGTCAGAATTCAGCCAAATTTCACCCTCGAATTAGGAAAAATTTCTCTTTCATATCATGAGACTTGTAGACCTAATTTAGGTACGATGACCGTTGAACTGAAACTGGACCGCTACGTGCGATCTTGGAACTCTACCGGTCTGAAAACTTCGTGTGAGCAAGATCCAGTATGCATGAGCTTAAGTCCGACCGCGTTTGGCCAGGGGACCTCCCGAAATACTCTTTTAGACCAAAAAAGCCCCGATTTGGGTATAACCCAAGTATACTTTGTTCCTAAGTCTAAAAGGGTGAGATTTTAGTCTATATAAGGGCCTTAAACCCTCACATCTCTCACCCATCCGAATTTGCTAGAAACCCTAGCTAGAGAGAGAGAGAAAGTGTGAGATTATGAGAGTGTGTGGGAGAAATCTTCCTGCCACTTGCACTAGTTTTTGCACGTGCTAAAGCGACGCGTTCAAATCACTTTCCCGGTGATTTCTAACGCACTCTTAGGTAAGAAAACCCTAACTACTTGCTGTTTTGGGGTTTTCTTTGATTCGTTAGCGATGTAGCTTATGTAACTTATGTATTAGGTCGTCTATACGCCGTTGATGAAGCGTATACGTTCTAATCGAAACGATACACGTCTAGGGCAAAAGGTGCGAATTTTAGACACTTTGATTGACTGATTTCAAAGCTTTCAATGTCATTTAATAATAGATTATCAACGGCAATGCCGTTTGACATGTACAACATGTTGTCCGTTTTCTATTTCGTAAACTTATGGAAAATATGAGATTTAGGGCATTTTATTTATTCGTAGGAAATACTGTTTACATCCATATTTTGCTGAAATGTTTGCCATGGCTTTTTCTCGTGTTAGGATATTAGGAATGCATGCATGATCGGTTTGGCGAAGAGATTCGCCCTAATACGCACTTTGGGTCGACATACGCTATGTAGACTAAAGTGTGTAGACTAAGTGTTTGTATAAATGTTTGTACTAGTATGTATTGAGTAAATGGAGTTGTGAATGAGTGTTGAGATTGAATTCTCAAGTAATATGCTGGTGTAAATGATTTCCATCATGTTGGCTATATGTATTGATTTCATTATATATATAAAATGCATGTGTTGGATGATTTGCTTAAGTTGTACGTTATAACATGTTTCAACATGCTTATATTGTTGTATTTCATTTTCATTACTCTCATATGATTACTGATGTTGACTTACAAATGTTTAGGCTTATACTTAGTCCAGGAAGTCGGTAACAGAGTAAATTCGTGGTTGGCTTATATTTGCCACGAAGGATGCATCGATAAACGCGAGTCGTGTTTTGAGTTGGTGGCAGTGGTTAGACCACATGAAGTGTTTCACGCACTTCATGTTGTTCGACTTGCGATGCGCTCGTACTAGTCGATCCCGTCAAGTAATCCGACTGGCCGTTGTATGTTCACCCTGTATGAGTCATAATTGCTTGAACCTAGGGTACTGAACTTACCATTGGAAACCCTATTAACTATGGTACCTTGATCCATAAAGACTCATGAGCTGGGCATGGTGGTATGGGATACTGTGGTCGAGCTGTCAGCCTATGCTGGGGCCACAAACCTCTCCGTAGTGACCAGTGAGCACCTATGACTCGTGAGCCAATTGTGGTGGTATGGGACACTACATTCAAGCTGTCGGCTTACTCTGATTGGTGACGAGCCCTTTGTAGTGACCGTGAGCGTATTCTGAGTCTACGGGAGGCGACGACCCTTCCGTAGCGATGAGAGTACATTAGGCCTGTATTGATAAGGTGATGGGGGAGCGGTGCAACGAGTGGAGCAACAGCCCTGGAAGCCCTTGCAGCGACCTACAAATATAATATCGTATATGATTTCTAGGAGTGACGACCCTAGACAGGATCTGTGTTGGGATTGATATAAGGGAAGTACCTTAGTTTCCCAATACTGCTGTATGAATGGACTAATAATAACTTGGTAATCATATCCACATCGCACTGCATGTGCCTGGAAGATGTGGAGCACTGTGGGAAGAAAGAATGCCGCGGACGCAGATGGTGCCGCATGAGGGAGTATGTCGGTGAGGGCATCCATCATGTCATTTCATGCATACATTAATAACAGTATCTAGGAATGTTTGATTTATTGCTTTACTATTATCGCGTAATTGATTTGATAACATGCTAATCTTTGCTCTCTTATCCCACTGAGTTGATCACTCACTCCCACGTTACAGGATGATGTTTCGAACACCCACCAGTCCCTATTTTAGTTGCAGGTGATGACACTACTTGTGAAGAGGAGCCGGACTTATATGATGATGAGGAGAAACTCTCCTCCGTGTTTTGATCGACGGGATTACAGGGAGGTTGATTAGACACCTTGACACTTGTCATTTTACTTTTGGAGCACTCATGTATATTCTTTTCTTTCCATTTTTAGAGTATACATGTATTTAATTAACCTGGTAACATGTTCACACTCTGGAGACTTACAATTAATTATATATTTTATGTATTTATCACAGTCTTCCGCTTGCTAATTTAACTGTCTCTGGAGTATGATATACTGTTTTGGCTTAATCTCAATCTTGTTCAATGCCATTCTACAGACAACAAGCATTTATCATTATCTATGTTGCATAAGTGACGTTCTGCAACTCAGGTGTTGGGTTTCTACCCGACCCCCTATTTTCGGGGTGTTACATCTACTCAATCATGTTACATGGTCCATACCGATGAGACTGAATTATGGCATAAAAGCCTAGGACATGTACACTATCGGAACTTATTTAGATTGAGCAAAAGAGAACTAATTAGAGGTCTACTCAAATTGCAAAGAGTAGATAAAATATGTGGTGAATGCCAGTTGGGCAAACAGACTAGGAGCTCTCACAAGAAAGTGAACTCCAATACCACATCTAAACCACTCGAGCTTCTCCACATGGATCTTATTGGACCAACCAGATCGGAGAGTCGAGGAGGCAAAAAATACATCTTGGTTATCGTAGATGACTATACCAGATTCACTTGGGTATCTTTCTTAAAAGATAAAACTGAAACCCTGGATGAAGTGAAAAAGGTCATTAAACGAATCCAAAATGAGAAAGATTCTCATGTTAGTAAGATCCGTAGTGATCATGGATCCGAATTCAAAAATAATAGTTTTGAGAAATTCTGTAGCGATCAGGGAATATCGCATGAATTCTCTGTGCCCAAAACACCGCAACAAAATGGTATAGTTGAAAGAAAAAATAGAGTGCTTCAGGATATGGCTAATGTTATGTTGAATAGCATGAAGCTCTCTAGAAATCTTTGGGCTGAAGCAGTTAATACCGCATGTTATATTATTAATCGGGTTTATACCAGTAAATCTGATAATAAGATTGCTTATGAATTATGGTTTGAAAAGAAACCTAGTGTCAAATACTTTCGGGTTTTTGACAGCAAGTGTTATATTTTACGTGATCACGAAAATTTGGAAAAGTTTGATACGAAGAGTGATGAAAGTATTTTTCTTGGTTATTCTTTGAACAGTCGAGCTTATAGGGTTCTAAATAAGAGAACTGGTGTGATTCAAGAGTCCATCAATGTGGTCATTGATGATAATTTGAATACACTAGCTCTGAGTTCAGATGATGATGAAGCTCTTATTATCAACAATCAAGATACCTCATCAAGTCAAAAAGAGTCTGAACCAAGGACTGTCAAAGATCATCCAACCAATCAAATTCTTAGAAACCCTCTCACTGGAGTTCGTACTCGTAAACAACTTGAGAACATATGTAATTATGTTTGTTTTACATCCCAAATAGAACCAGTCAATGTGAAAGAAGCACTTTCTGACGAAAATTGGATAATTGCTATACAGGATGAACTTAATCAATTTGTTCGTAATGACGTTTGGTATCTTGTTCCTAGACCTAAAGATAAACACATTATTGGAACAAAATGGATCTTTAAAAATAAGTCTAATGAACTTGGAAATATAATACGAAACAAGGCTAGACTGGTTGTACAAGGGTACACTCAAATTGAAGGCATCAATTATGATGAAACCTTTTCTCCAGTCGCTCGCCTTGAATCAATCAGACTTTTTATTTCCATCGCATGCTTTAGAAAATTTAAGATTTATCAGATGGATGTAAAGAGTGCCTTCTTGAATGACGATTTACATGAAGAGGTGTATGTTGAACAACCTTCAGGGTTTGAAGATCCCAAGTTATCTAACCATGTATTTTGTCTCAAAAAGGCTCTCTATGGTCTAAAACAAGCACCCAGGGCGTGGTATAAGAAATTGACTAAATTCTTACTTAGTCATAGCTTTCAAGTAGGAAGTGTTGATAAGACGCTCTTTGTTAAGAAACATAACAATGATATTTTGATGGTTCAAATTTATGTTGATGATATTATTTATGGATCAACTTTCTCTAACATGTTTATTGAGTTTGCAGAGTTAATGAAATCAAGTTTCGAAATGAGCATGGTTGGTGAACTAAACTATTTCCTAGGGTTGCAAGTAAAACAAGAACCTGATGAAATTTTCATTTCCCAGACCAAATATTCTTCAAACTCGGTTAAAGGGTTTGGATTTCAGAATGGTAAGAACTTTGATACTCTTATGAGTACAACGTTAAGACTCTCAAAAGACTCTACTGGTAAAGATATAGATCCTAAACTATATCGTAGTATGATTGGTAGTTTGTTGTATCTAACTGCTAGTAGACCTGATATCGCGTTAAGTGTTGGTATTTGTGCAAGATATCAGTCTAATCCTAAGGAATCACATCTTACTGTTGTTAAATGGATTATTAGATATGTCGCAAGTACTAAAAATCTGGGTCTTTGGTTCCTTTTGATACTAGTGTTCAATTAGCCGGGTACTCAGATGCTGATTGGGCCGGTAATATCGATGATAGAAAATCAACCAGTGCTGGTTGTTTTTACATTGGAAATTGCTTAGTTTCTTGGTTCAGCAAGAAGCAAAGCTCAATATCTCTCTCCACTGCTGAGGCTGAGTATATTGCAGCTGGATATGCATGTACTCAACTAGTTTGGATGAAACGCATCCTAAGCGATTATGGAATTAATCAAAATTCAATGATTTTATATTGTGATAATTCCAGTGCTAAAAATATTTCTAAAAATCTAATCCAGCATTCACGTACTAAGCACATTGACATTAGGTATCATTACATTCGTGAGTTGGTTGAAGAAAAATTTATTTCCTTGGAATATATACCAACCGAAACTCAACTTGCTGATATATTTACTAAACCGCTCAACAAAAGCAGGTTTAATAAATTGAAATTTGATCTTGGTATGTGCATTTTACATTGAGTATTCTTGCTTACATGTATCATAGTGTATTATATTTAGTATTATTTGTGTTTAAATTTTAATTTTTTTACAATAAATATGTATTTTTCGTCATACACATCACACGACCGGTCGTGGAGCTCGTGAACATGATATAATTTGTGAAAAACCTCCTTCTTATTCATTTCCACTCTGATCTACGATGAGTCGTGGCTTGACCAGTCATAGGATTTCTTGTATTTATTCAAGGTTAGTCCTATTTCTTCATTTTTCTTGAAGTTTGATGTTCTCTATGCTTTGATTTGATCATTGTGTAGCTTGGTTTCATCTTTTTGTTGAGTTTTTCAAGAGTTTCTTCTCAAATTGCTGATGTAGAGAAAACCCATCCTTCTTTTTGTGCATTTCTCTTACTCTTAGTATATCTTGTTGAAGATGGATGCTAGAGGGAAGAAGAAAACATCCCGTGGTCCATCCTCATCTAGATCTACACCGATAACAAAACGGCACCTTCGGTCACCCGAAGATGATCCTCAAGATGTACGGGATTTGCATGTCCGTAATGTTATTGTTGAGCATACCGCGGATCTCAATCACATTGCTACATATGGTATTGTCCCTCTCCTTGAATCTATTGGCTGGGCTAACATTTTGCTTTAGGGTGGGCCTGCATAGTCTATTGCACAATCAATGGTTGCTTGTATCTCAGAATTCTCCCTTGACAACTTAACTTTTTCAATTGATACTAGAGAAGGGAAATTTGAAGTAGACCGTCATTTGATATTGGGTATTATGAATATACCCGTTAATGATGAAGGTATTCCGATTCATACTCTATACGTCAAACCATCTGAATCGAAAAAATGCATGTTAACAAAAGACTTATGCAAAATTAATGCGCAATGGACTCACAAAGGGAATGCGCTCCCTTCAAAGTATCTATTACCTAGATACGGAGTGTTACATCATTTTTTCATTTCAAATCTGTATCCTCGGTCTGGTAATAAAATCGAGTTGACTTCTTTCATGGTTCGTGTGTTGTATTTTATTGCTTCTGGTACCAAGGTCTGCCTTCCTTCATTGATTTGTCATTTTATCATACAATTTCGTCTCCATCCGGGTCATAGTGATATTCCGTTTAGTTATCTTATGACCGTGTTAGCCACTCATATGCTTGTCGATACACCTATTAATGAGGCACCCATTCATCATCTTATTTTCAACAATTCCAATCTTAATAAGATGAAGTTGAATTTGCTTCCTGGTCAAGTTGATGAAGGTGGTGTTGGTGGTGATGGTGGTGAAGACGAAAATGAAGGGGAAGCTGGCGATCTTCCTCAACAGGATGTTAATATGGATGAGTTATTTGATGAGATAGAAACTAATTCGCCAAATGATCCTGATTTCGATCCATCTAATTATGATGCACGCCTTCGTGCATAGGAGGAGAAGGTTGATAACATGAGTGTCGCCCACAATATGTAGTTTAAATATATGTGAAAATATCTTTGTTGCATTAATAGGGGCTTACACCAGATTGATCCTACTATCCCTGCTCCCTCCTCTGGATCTGATTAGGTGGATTATTTTTTGGATTGTATTATCTTTTATTTTGGATATTATATTGGTTATGTCTTGATGATTTTGGATTTATATTAAGAAATATGCTATGTCCTTCCATATTTCTTTCTCATTATCAGCTTTTTATTATTCTCTATGTTGTTGTGACTTTCCCTTGTCATTTTGTGACAAAAAAGGAGAGTAGTATGGTAAAGGGGAGTAATATGGAAAGGGGGAGTAATTTATTTGGATTGATTGATTGAGAAGGATATGTGGATTGAGAATATGGAGTCTTGATGTTTACATGTTGTTTATTGTTTACATGAACAGTACTTGTATCTCTCAGGGGTAGTAGAGTAATTTGTATGATGTTGCTCTTATTTGTATGATATGTGTTTTGTCATAATTTTGACAAAGGGGGAGATTGTAAGTTCTATGATTTCATATCCCTTTGGTTGTCAAATTTTGTGGTGCCAAAACCTATATATATGTCTTGTATATCTTGTGCTTTATGTTTGAGACTATTCATTGCTTCAAGACATCGTATTTTAAGACAAGAACTTAAATGAAGAAAGTTTCAAGTCATGGATGAAGAATTCGAGAATAGAATTCTCCAAGTATGCATGTTCAAGATCCAAACAAGTACAAGTATAGAAGAAGACTTTGTCAAGTCAAGAAAGGATCAAGCTCGAGAAGGCTGACAACAAGATTCGTAAATTCTCAAGCTTCTCTTAAGGGTCATCTAAGTGTAAAGACTATCAATGTCCATCTCACTTCTAAGGTTTGTTTGACCTTAGATTGACCTTAGGTTGGGCTTTACTGTAGGTCATTCTGCATACATAATTCGTATATTTTAATATGCTTGTTCGGGCTGTTCTAAGACCAGTCTTAGGGACTTCAAGACCAGTCCTAGCTCTGCTACGACTAGTCTTAAGTTTTTCAGGACCAGTCCTAGGTTGTTGAAGATTTTTAAATTTTTCTGGTTGTCCTACGACCCGTCCTGTACATCTTTCGACCAGTCCTGTGAGTTATACGACTTGTCCTTTGATCGGTCTTAGCCCTACTACTCAAACTGTAGCAACTAATCTGGGGGTCCTACGACCAGTCGTAGGTGACCCACGACCGGTCGTAGGTGGCCCACGACCGGTCGTAGAATAGCTAATCCTTATCCCGTAAAAATCTTTGAAAATCTTTGAAGCTACGACCAGTCGTAGATGGAATTTTTCAGGCTATAAATAGAGCACGAACTTCAGAGTTTTTCAATTCAATTCAACTCAATTCAAGCAATCTTTAGGTTATACTCTGAGATAAGTTCATGTTTATTTTTTAAGCTACTTTGTGCTCATTTAATATTCCTTTTGCTAGCTTGTTTATTATTTGATTTTGATCTACATTCCAATCTTATTAGAAAAGGGAAATTTCTGATATTCCTTCTTCTTGGATTCAAAATCAAATAGAACTAGCCTTTTTGATTTAAAATCAATTAGACTTAGAACCATTCTTAAAGTGAGTATTGGACTTTGAACATTGAATCGAACTTCTACTCCGATTGGTTCTACCAGGCCACTTCAAAAAGAGATTTAGATATTTTACAGTTGTGTAATTTACATTCTTTGGTTTTGTTTAAAATTTGCCAGAAAAATCTCATTGTTTTGGTTATCTGAGGAGAGCCAGAAAACTCAGATTGTGTGGGTTTTTGGATTGTGTAAGCCCGAGATAAAAAGACACAATTGTGAAGGTTTTAGGTAAACCTGTGAAACCTATTTTGATAGTGCATGGTAATATCCCCTTTGTGAGGATATTAGGAGTGGAGTAGCATTCTGTGTGGCTGTTGGATAACAGTCGGTGTACACACAGGCGAACCACTATATATCGTTGTGTTGTGAATGTGCTTTATTCTTTCATTCCTTTATTCATTCAGTTTTATGGATTGTATTTGTGGATGAATGTTGTAATCATTTTATTTCAAGCAAGTGTGGGAATGTTGTAATAACTTAGGATTTATTTCTGCAAGTTATTTTGGTTTCCTTGTGTTTTATTTGTCATTGGTTTGAGATACAAAGGACGTTCTAGAAATAAGGTTGTCCTACCTTAAACCTTTAGTTTTTGGTGTATGGTTGTCCTTAGAACTGATATAGTATCATTCTCTTAGTTCTAGGTTATTGAGATTACTTTTAATTCAGCATTGTGCTTTATTTCTTTTATTATTCCACTGTTTTAAGTTTTATTTGGCATTGCCCTATTCACCCCCCCTCTAGGGCATATAGCTAGGCTCTTTCAAGTGGTATCAGAGCCTAATAGCTCGTGCTTATTGTTTATTTATTGCATTTATTTCCTGAGCTAAGTATCTAAGCTATATTAAGATGTCAAATTTTAATAGCCTAACAGTCACTAGGCCACCACCCTTTAATGGCACAAACTATGCCTATTGGAAAGCCAGGATGAGGATCTTCCTCAAATCCTTGGATGAAAGTGTGTGGCTGGCTATAGTGAATGAATGGAACCCTTCTATCACTGAAGTAACTAATGACGATGGTTCAAAATCAATGAAAGTAACAGCTTATTCTCTTTGGACCACACTTCAGAAAAGTGAGAGTAGTGCCAATGCAAAAGCACTAAATGCAATTACTTGTGCATTATCACCAAATGAATTCAAAAGAATCATTTCTTGTGAAAATACAAAACAAGCATGAGATGTATTAGTAATGACACACGAGGGTACATCAATTGTCAAGAAATCTAAAGTCCAACTCCTCACAACTAAATTTGAAGAAATTCATATGGAGGAGAATTAGATGTTTATGGACTTCTACACTAGATTGAATGAAATTGTGAACTCTATGTGGGGTCTTGGTGATAGAATCTCAGAAAGTAAAGTGTGCGCAAAGATACTACGCTCACTTCCTGAATGGTTCAATTCTAAAGTGACCGTGATTCAGGAACTTTGTGATACGGATACCATGAGGGTTGATGAACTAGTTAGTTCACTACAAACCTACGAGTTGTCCTTTAAAGCTCCTAAAGGAAAATCAATTGCTCTCAAATCATCAAATGTTTCACAAGAAAGTACTTCGGACTTAGAAAATTCCGAAGATGATATGGCGCTTTTAGCAAAAAAGTTTTACAAAATTTTCAAAAGCACGAAAAAATTTAATTTTCAAAAGTCAAATGATAAGTGACGATCTAAACCTAGAGCTCGAAAATCTTTGAAAGATAGTCAATGTTACAACTGTCAAGAGTATGGGCACTTAGCTAACAAATGTCCTAAAAAGGATAAATCAAAAAGGAAAAGCATGATGGCTACTTGGGATGAATCGTATGATTCTGAATCCTCTTCTAAATCAGAAGATTTAGAAATCGAGTCGGGCGATGATGTTAAAGCCCTTATGACTCTTGCCAAGATCACTTTTTCAGATAATGATGATATATCTAGTGAAGAAAATCTAAATAGTGATTACGATAATGAAGATGATCTTCAGGATGCTTATAATGCCCTTTATAAGGAGAGTTGTAAAATTGCCGTCAAACTTAAATTAAAAAAAGAAAAATTTTTAAGCTTAAGGAAGATTATGAGTCTCTCGTTTTAGAAAAGTCTTATATTTTTTATTCTTTTGAAAAGACCAAATGTGATTTAGATTTCAAAACCTCCAAAATTGAAGATTTGAGATCCGAAAATGAGAAACTCAAAAATGAGGTAGCTTCTATTCTGAGTTTGAAAGACACATGGAGATATGCCCAAGGTGATCCTAAATTGGAAAAATTATTATCGGGATCAAGAAAATGTGGCGATCGATCCGGGTTGGGCTATGATAAGAATACATCTCCTAAAAGAACATTGCTCCTAAATTTGTAAAAGGAGAGTCTTCAACCTCAAAAGAAAAGAATACTTATCAAGATTTTTCCAAAAATTCAAGGACTTTTCAAAAACCTAAAGGTAGCCATGTCAACTTTGATTTTCAAAATCGAAATCCATTGGCTGAAAAAATAATTGATCTACTCAAGGAGCTATTAAAGTCTAATTCTATAGGTCTCTCCTATAACAACAGAAAAAAAAAAACCATCTATACTCCTAAACCCAAAACAATTCTGAAAGGGGATCCTAAAGTTGCCTGCTTGGTTGCCCACACTGCTTTCAAAGCTACATGCCATTCAAAGTGGTACCTAGATAGTGGTTGCTCCAGGCATATGACAGGCGACAAGGCTTTATTCACCGTTCTAAAAGAAATGACTGACGGATCAGTCACATTTGGTGATGGGAGCAATTGCAAGATCATTGGCCAAGGTACGGTTCAGCTTTATAACCTTTCCTTATTTAAGAATGTTTTATATGTTGAGGGTTTGAAACACAACCTACTAAGCATTTCTCAGGTATGCGATAACAACCATAGTGTGAAGTTTTCTAATCAAGGTTGTGAGATACTTAATAAAAAGGGTTTTTTATATTAACTGGTCGTAGAACTTCTGAAAACTGCTACATCGTTAGTGATGTAAGCTCATCTACTCAATCATGTTACTTGGTCCATACCGATGAGACTGAATTGTGGCATAAAAGCCTTGAACATGTACACTATCGGAACTTTTTTATACTGAGCAAAAGAGAACTAATTAGAGGTCTACCCAAATTACAAAGAGTAGACAAAATATGTGGTAAATGCCAGTTGGGCAAACAGACTAGGAGCCCTCACAAGAAAGAGAACTCTAATACCACATCTAAACCACTCGAGCTTTTCCACATGGATCTTATTGGACCAACCAGATCGAAGAGTCGAGAAGGTAAAAAATACATCTTGGTTATCATAGATGACTATACCAGATTCACTTGGGTATCTTTCTTAAAAGATAAAACTGAAACCCTGGATGAAGTGAAAAAGGTCATTAAACAAATCCAAAATGAGAAAGATTCTCATGTTAGTAAGATCCGTATTGATCATGGATCCGAATTCAAAAATAATAGTTTTGAGAAATTCTGTAGCGATCAGGGAATATCACATGAATTCTCTGTACCCAAAACACCGCAACAAAATGGTATATTTGAAAGAAAAAATAGAGTGCTTCAGGATATGGCTAATGTTATGTTGAATAGCATGAAGCTCTCTAGAAATCTTTGGGCTGAAGCAGTTAATACCGCATGTTATATTATTAATCGGGTTTATACCAGTAAATATGATAATAAGACTACTTATGAATTATGGTTTGAAAAGAAACCTAGTGTTAAATACTTTTAGGTTTTTGGCAGCAAGAGTTATATTTTACGTGATCGTGAAAATTTGGAAAAGTTTGATATGAAGAGTGATGAAAGTATTTTTCTTGGTTATTCTTTGAACAGTCGAGCTTATAGGGTTCTAAATAAGAGAACTGGTATGATTCAAGAGTCCATCAATGTGGTCATTGATGATCATTTGAATACACCAGCTCTGAGTTCATATGATGATGAAGCTCTTATTATCAACAATCAAGATACCTCATCAAGTCAAAAAGATTCTGAACCAAGGACTGTCAAAGATCATCCAACCAATCAAATTCTTAGAAACCCTCTCACTGGAGTTCGTACTCGCAAACAACTTGAGAACATATGTAATTATGTTTGTTTTACATCCCAAATAGAACCAGTCAATGTGAAAGAAGCACTTTTTGATGAAAATTAGATAATTGCTATGCAGGATGAACTTAATCAATTTGTTCGTAATGACGTCTGGTATCTTGTTCCTAGACCTAAAGATAAACACATTATTGTAACAAAATGGATCTTTAAAAATAAGTCTGATGAACTTGAAAATATAATACGAAACAAGGCTAGACTGGTCGTACAAGGATACACTCAGATTGAAGGCATCGATTACGATGAAACCTTTCCTCCAGTCGCTCGCCTTGAATCAATCAGACTTTTTATTTCCATCGCATGCTTTAGAAAATTTAAGATTTATCAGATGGATGTAAAGAGTGCCTTCTTGAATGACGATTTACATGAAGAGGTGTATGTTGAACAACCTTCAGGGTTTAAAGACCCCAAGTTATCTAACCATGTATTTTGTCTCAAAAAGGCTCTCTATGGTCTAAAACAAGCACCCAGGGTGTGGTATGAGAAATTGACTAAATTCTTACTTAGTCATAGCTTTCAAGTAGGAAGTGTTGATAAGACGCTCTTTGTTAAGAAACATAACAATGATATTTTGATGGTTCAAATTTATGTTGATGATATTATTTATGGATCAACTTGCTCTAACACGTCTTTTGAGTTTGCAGAGTTAATGAAATCAAGTTTCGAAATGAGCATGGTTGGTGAACTAAACTATTTCCTAGGGTTGCAAGTAAAACAATAACCTAATGAAATTTTCATTTCCCAGACCAAATATACTTCAAACTTGGTCAAAAGGTTTGGATTTGAGAATGGTAAGAACTTTGATACTCTTATGAGTACAACGTTAAGACTCTCAAAAGACTCTACAGGTAAAGATATAGATCCTAAACTATATTGTACTATGATTGGTAGTTTGTTGTATCTAACTGCTAGTAGACCTGATATCGCGTTAAGTGTTGGTATTTGTGCAAGATATCAGTCTAATCCTAAGGAATCACATCTTACTGTTGTTAAATGGATTATTAGATATGTCGCAAGTACTAAAAATCTGGGTCTTTGGTTCCTTTTGATACTAGTGTTCAATTAGCCGGGCACTCAGATGCTGATTGGGCCGGTAATATCGATGATAGAAAATCAACCAGTGGTGGTTTTTTTTACATTGGAAATTTCTTAGTTTCTTGGTTCAGTAAGAAGCAAAGCTCAATATTGCTCTCCACTGCTGAGGCTGAGTATATTGCAGCTGGATATGCATGTACTCAACTAGTTTGGATGAAACGCATCCTAAGCGATTATGGAATTAATCAAAATTCAATGATCTTACATTATGATAATTCCAGTGCTATAAATATTTCCAAAAATCTAATCCAGCATTCACGTACTAAGCACATTGACATTAGGTATCATTACATTCGTGAGTTGGTTGAAGAAAAAGTTATTTCCTTGGAATATATATCAACTGAAACTCAACTTGCTGATATATTTACTAAATCTCTTGATAAAAGCAGGTTTAATAAATTAAAATTTGATCTTGGTATATGCATTTTACATTGAGTATTCTTACTTACATGTATCATAGTGTATTATATTTAGTATTATTTGTGTTTAAATTTTAATTTTTTTATAATAAATATGTATTTTTAGTCGTACACATCACTCGACCGGTCGTGGAGCTCGTGAAAATGATATAATTTGTGAAAAACCTCCTTCTTATTAATTTTCACTCTGACCTACGACGAGTTATGGCTCGACCAGTCATAGAATTTCTTGTATTTCTTCAAGGTTAGTCATATTTCTTCATTTTTCTTGAAGTTTGATATTCTTTATGCTTTGATTTGATCATTGTGTAGCTTGGTTTCATCTTTTTGTTGGGTTTTTCAAGAGTTTCTTCTCAAATTGCTGATCTAAAGAAAACCCATCCTTCTTTTTATACATTTCTCTTGCTTTTAGTATATCTTGTTGAAGATGGATGCTAGAGGGAAGAAGAAAATATCCTGTGGTCCATCCTCATATAGATCAACACCGATAACAAAACGGCACCTTCGGTCACCCGAAGATGATCCTCAAGATGTATGGGATTTGCTTGTCCGTAATGTTATCGTTGAGCATACCGCTGATCTCAATCACATTGCTCCATATGGTATTGTCCCTCTCCTTGAATCTATTGGCTGGGCTAACATTTTGCTTTAGGGTGGGCCTGCATAGTCTATTGCACAATCAATGGTTGCTTGTATCTCAGAATTCTCCCTTGACAACTTAACTTTTTCAATTGATACTAGAGAAGAGAAATTTGAAGTAGACCGTCATTTGATATCGGGTATTATGGATATACCCATTAATGATGAAGGTATTCCGATTCATACTCTATACGTCAAACCATCTGAATCGGAAAAATGCATGTTAACAAAAGACTTATGCAAAATTAATGCGCAATGGACTCACAAAGGGAATGCGCTCCTTTCAAAGTATCTGTTACCTAGATATAGAGTGTTACATCATTTTTTCATTTCAAATCTGTATCCTCGGTCCGGTAATAAAATCGAGTCGACTTATTTGATGGTTCGTGTGTTGCATTTTATTGCTTCTGGTACCAAGGTCTACCTTCCTTCATTGATCTCTCATTTTATCATACAGTTTCGTCTCCATCCGGGTCATAGTGATATTTCGTTTGGTTATCTTTTGACTGTGTTAGCCACTCATATGCTTGTCGATACACTTATTAATGAGGCACCCATTCATCATCTTATTTTCAATAATTTCAATCTTAATTAGATGAAGTTGGATTTGCTTCCTTGTCAAGTTGATGAAGGTGGTGTTGGTGGTGATGGTGGTGAAGCCAGAAATGAAGGGGAAGCTGGCGATCTTCCTCAACAAGATGTTAATATGGATGAGTTATTTGATGAGATAGAAACTGATTCGCCAAATGATCCTGATTTCAATCCATCTAATTATGATGCACGCCTTCGTGCATTGGAGGAAAAGGTTGATAATATGAGTGTCGCCCACGATATGCAGTTTAAATATATGAGAAAATATCTTCGTCGCATTAGTAGGGGCTTACACCAGATTGATCCTACTATCCTTGCTCCCTCCTCTGGATCTGATTAGGCGGATTATCTTTTGGATTGTATTATCTTTTATTTTGGATATTATATTGATTATGGCTTGATGATTCTGGATTTATATTTTGAAATATGCTATGTCCTTCCATATTTCTTTCTCATTATCGACTTTTAATTATTCTCTATGTTGTTGTGACTTTCCTATTGTGACTTTTCCTTGTCATTTTGTGACAAAAAGGGGGAGTAGTAGGTAAAGGGGAGTAGTATGGAAAGGGGGAGTAATTTGTTTGGATTGATTGATTGAGAAGGATATGTGGATTGAGAATATGGAGTCTTAATGTTTACATGTTGTTTATTGTTTACGTGAGCAGTACTCGTATCTCTCAGGGGGAGTAAAGTAATTTATATGATGTTGCTCTTATCTGTATGATGTGTTTTGTCACAATTTTGAAAAAGGGGGAGATTGTAAGTACTATGATTTTTATCCCTTTGGTTGTCAAATTTTGTGGTGTTAAAACCTATATCTATGTCTTGTATATCTTGTGTTTCATGTTTGAGACTATTCATTGCTTCAAGACATCGTATTTTAAGACAAGAACTTATATGAAGAAAGTTTCAAGTCATGGATGAAGAATTCAAGAATAGAAGTCTCCAAGTATGCATGTTCAAGATTCTAACAAGTACAGTATAGAAGACTTTGTCAAGTCAAGAAAGGATCAAGCTCGAGAAGGCCTACAAAAAGATTCGTAAATTCTCAAGTATATGAAGGGTCATCTGAGTGTACAAACTATCAATGTCCATCTCACTTTTAAGGTTTGTTTGACCTTAAATTGACCTTAGGTTGGGCTTTACTGTAGGTCATTCTGGATACATAATTCGTATATTTTAATATGCTTGTTCGGGCTGTTCTAAGACCAGTCATTGGGACTTCAAGACCAGTCCTAGCTCTACTACGACCAGTCTTAAGTTTTTCAGGACCAGTCCTAGGTTGTTGAAGATTTTTAAATTTTTTTAGTTGTCCTATGACCATTCCTGGACATCCTTCGACCAGTCCTGTGAGCTATACGACTTGTCCTTTGACCGGTCTTAGCCCTACGACTCAAACTCCAGCAACTAATCTGGGGGTCCTACGACCAGTCATAGGTGACCCACGACCAGTCGTAGGTGGCCCACGACCGGTCGTAGGCTACCCAGGACCAGTCGTGGAACAGCCAATCCTTATCTCGCGAAAATCTTTTAAAATCTTTGAAGCTACGACCAGTCATAGGATCCTAAGACTAGTCGTAGATGGAATTTTTTAGGTTATAAATAGAGCACGAACTTCAGAGTTTTTCAATTCAATTCAACTCAATTCAAGCAATCTTTAGGCTATACTCTGAGATAAGTTCGTGTTTATTTTTTAAGATACTTTGTGCTCATTTAATGTAACGCCCCGAAAATCGGGGGTCGGGTAGAAACCCAACTCCCGAGTTCCAGAACATCACTTATGCAACCTTTTCAATGATGGGTGAATGTCGGCGGTAATAGTACATAAAACATGAGGTGGATCAAGCCAAAACAGCATATCATACTCCAGAGACAGTTAATTTAGCAAGCGGAAGAATGTGATAGATATATAGAATATATGAACTGTTGTGAGTCTCCAGAGTGTGAACATGTTACCAGGTTAAACATATACATGTATACTCCAAAGATGATAAAAAAGAATATACATGATGAAAAAATAAAGGAAAAAATACCACGTGTGCTGGCAGCTAATCAGTAACCCTGTAACCTCGTCAATCAGAACCTGTATATAGGAGGGATCCTCCTCCTCATCATCAAGTCTGGCTCTGCTTCGCGAGCATCGCCATCATCTGAAACTAAAATAGAGACTGGTGGGTGTCCAGAACACCATCCCGTAACGTGGGAGTGAGTAGCTAACTCAGTGGAATCATAGAACAAAGATTATCATGTTATCAAATCCATCACGTGATAATGATAAAGCAAAAAAAATAAACATTCCTAAATACTGTGATTAATGCATGGATGAAATGACATGATGGATGCCCCCACCGACATACTCCCTCATGCGGTACCATCTGCTTCCGCGGCATGCTTTCTTCCCACAGTACTCCACATCTTCCAGGCACATGCAGTGCGACGTGGATATGATTACCGAGTTGTTATTAGTCCATTTCATACAGCAGGATTGGGAAACTAAGGTACCTCCCTTATATCAATACCCAAACAATGATCCTGTCTAGGATCGTCACTCCTAGTAATCTTATACAATGATATATTTCTAAGTCGCTGCAAGGGCTGCCAGGGCTGTTGTACGCACTCGTTGCACCGCTCCCCCATCACCTTATCAATACAGGCCTAGTTTATATCCTTAAAACTGCATCAGGACTCGTCGCCCCTATACGGTGTCAGGATAAACTCAAGTTCACTACAAAGGGCTGTCAGGGCTGTTGTTCGCACTCGTTGCTCCACTCCCCCATCACCTTATCAATGTAGGCTGACAGCAAAAATATAGTGTCCTATACCACCATAATCTGCTCAGAGTAGGGTGCTCACTGGTCACTACGGGGAGGTTTGTGGCCCCAGTGTAGGCCGACAGCTCGACCACGGTGTCTCATACCACCATGCCCGGATCATGAGTCTTTATAGATCAAGGTACCATGGTTAACAGGGTTTTCAATGGTAAGCTTAGTACCCTAGGTTCAAGCAGTTATGACGAATATAAGGTGAACATACAATGGTCAGTCGGGTTACTTGATGAGTCTGACTAGCACAAGTGCACGTTGAATCGACCGACATGAAGTGCACAAGCACTTCGTGTGGCCTAACCACTGTCGACGACTCTAGTACGACTCGTGTTCGCTATACACATCCCTCGTGGCAAATAGAATTCAACCACGAATTCTAAACTGTTACCGACTTCCTGGACTAGAGTATGGCTCCAAGCACATGTAGTGTGAATCAGTAATCATATGAAATAAACGAAATTGAAGTGCAAGTAATTCAGCATGTTATAACATACATCATAAGCAGTTAACCATGCACGAGTGTTTCACACCTAAGGTAGTCAATTTAAATACAACAAGCATAGAGGAAATCATATGCATCATCAAGTAGTTGAGAATCCAGTCTCAACGCTAATCTACAACACCATTTACCTAATACTTACTAATACGTACATTTATACAAACACTTAGACTACTCAACTCCAACGTACTTGACATATGTTGATTTCGATGAATAATATGACAGATCCTTATATCAAGGAGTTATCTAACACACAACAATCATGTTCTTACATTCAAAACATATGGCAGGAATAAATCATATTGATTTAGGCATTTCAACAAACACTTAGTCTACACACATTAGTCTACATAGCATATGTCGACCAATATATGCATTAGGGCGAATCTCTTCGCCAAACAGATCATACACATATAACTAGTATAGGTACACAAAAAATACTCATGGCAATCACATCGGCAAAATTGTACGTATACAGTATTTCCTACAAATACCTAAAATACCCTAAATCTCATATTCTTCATACGTATACGGAATGAAAAACGGACAGCATGTTGTACATGTCAAATAGCATCCTCATCAGCAATCTACCATTAAACGACATTGAAAGCTTTGAAAACGGGTAATCTAAGCGTCTAGAATCCGCACCTTTCGCCTTAGACGCGTATCGATTCGAATAGAACGTCTACGCTTCGTCAACGGTGTTATGTCGACCTAAAGCACAAGATACATCAGCTACTTCGCTACATGTATCGAAGGAATCTCTAAAACAGGTTGATTTTAAGGTTTTCTTACCTAGAACGAAGCCGGAGTCGTCGGAAAAGTGATACAGAAAGGTGGATTTGGCACGTAGAGAAGCAGGGAAGAATCCCAGGAAGAATCACCAGCTTCTCCCTCACTTCTCTCTCTTTTCTCTCTTCTCTCTCCTAGGGTTTTCTCCAAATTCGTATGGGTTAGAAAGCTAAGGGTTTAATCCCCTTTTATAAGCCCAAACATAACTAAAACAGACTCCAAGTCAAGGTATACTTGGGTTATAGCCAAATCGGGTCTTTCTCGATCCAAAAGAGCATTTCGGGAGGTCCCCTGGCCGAATGCGGTCGGACTTAAGCTCATGGACATTGGATCCTGCTCACACCAAGTTTTTAGTCCGGTAGAGTTCCCAGATCGCTCGTGGCGGACCAGTTTCAGTTCAGTGGTCACGGAGACTCGATTGAGGATTCCAAGTACACTGACCTGGGTGAGAAATGTTCCCTGATCTGAGGGTGTATTTGGGTTAGATTCCGATGGTCTGAATGCTTATACTTAACCCGCAAGCGAAACATGCCAAATTTATTTAAATCACATTTAATTTTTAATGAATTTCACTCTTTCTCAAACTCCTTGCTCCAGGCTCAATGAAATAGCCTCGGAACATCGGTTGGGCTTGATTTTCGAAACGATTGTCAAGTCCAAGAAGGTGGTCGTAATGGTCTAAGATTGTAGATATCGGACTCTCGACGCGAGGTCTAGATCCAATACGAAGTTTCAAAGGCTTCCTGAGGGAAAACGGGTTTAGAGTTTGATCCTAGATTTTAGGGTAAGATAGCGTCAACAATTCTAGAGGTTTTGGATCTTACAGATCGTATTTAAAGTGGTTGGTGCTAATTTCACAGGTAATTTAGTGTAGCGCTAGCTAATTCACGTTAAATTTCTAAAGAATTTCGTTCTAACAATTTCTTGGCTTTGGAATTGGGTTCTGAGAGGTTACCAAGGTGTTATGGTTGACCCATTGCCTAAGGACGTCTAATCCCAGGTTGGTAAAAATCTGGGGTGTTACATTTAATATTCCTTTTGCTAGCTTGTTTATTATTTGATTTTGATCTACATTCCAATCTTATTAGAAAAGGGAAATTTCTGATATTCCTTCTTCTTGGATTCAAAATCAAATAGAACTAACCCTTTTGATTGAAAATCAATTAGACGTAGAACCATTCTTAAAGTGAGTATTGGACTTTGAACATTGAATCGAACTTCTACTCCGATTGGTTCTACCGGGCTACTTCAAAAGGAGATTCAGGTATTTTACATTTATGTAATTTACATTCTTTGATTTTATTTGAAATTTGCCAGAAAAATCTCATTATTTTGGTTATCTGAGGAGAGCCAGAAAAATCAGATTGTGTGGGTTTTTGGATTGTGTAAGCCTGAGATAAAAAGACACAATTGTGAAGGTTTTAGGTAAACCTGTGAAACCTATTTTGATAGTGCATGCTAATATCCCCTGTGTGAGGATATTAGGAGTGGAGTAGCATTCTGTGTGACTGTTGGATAACAGTTGGTGTACACACAGGCGAACCACTATATATCGTTGTGTTGTGGATGTGCTTTATTCTTTCATTCCTTTATTCATTCAGTTTTGTGGATGAATGTTGTAATCATTTTATTTTAAGAAAGTGTAGGAATGTTGTAATAACTTAGGATTTATTCTGCAAGTTATTTTGATTTCCTTTCTTTTTATTTGTCATTGGTTTAAGATACAAAGGACGTTCTAGAAATAAGGTTGTCTTACCTTAAACCTTTGGTTTTTGGTGTAAGGTTTTCCTTAGAACTGATATAGTATCATTCTCTTAATTCTAAGTTATTGAGATTACTTTTAATTCAGCATTGTGCTTTATTTCTTTTATTATTCTTCTATTTTAAGTTTTATTTGACATTGCCCTATTCTCCCCCCCTCTAGGGCATATAGCTAGGCCCTTTCAAAGAATTTACCTCCTTGGAACTCTCTTTTTTCTTACTGAACAATGTAAGGCAAGCTCTCATTAAATAGTCAAAAAGTTCCAACGGAAATAAAACAGTCATATTTTTGATAGAGTTCGATATCATCAAGCAGGCTTCGATATCATCGAGCGTATACTCTCGATAACGTTGAATGACTGCTCGATGACACAAACTCAATATGTTAAACACTTTTGAACCTTTTTACCAACTGATCGATGATATCGAACATGCTTCGATGTCATCGAATTTCGAACTTCAATTTCATCGACCGATGGTTTGATTCCTTAACATTTAAAAACATGAGAGCAGACTTGCCTTTGGAACTGAACAGGTATCGATATGATCGAGCATTCCTCGATATCATCTGGTTTTGCATATCGATGATGTCAATACCAGTTTCGATTCATCGATCTTTTCAAGGAATTTTCCTATAAACTCGCTGGACAGTATTGTGTCCCAATTCGATGCATCGACTTGGTCTTGATATGATCGATCTTCGAATATTGATATCATCGAGTGATTCTCGATACCTTCAACATTTAAAAGAATTTACTTGAAAGCTTGCTTGATAGATTTGTGCCCCAATCTCAATGTCATCCAGGCTTCCTCAATGTCATCGAATTTTGAATTTCGATGTCATCGAGGATAGCTCGATTCCTCAAACATTTCATTTTAATTTTCCTTTGAAGTTTACTGGACACAGATTTGTCCATATTCAATGTCATGGAACCTTACTCGATGTCATCAAAGTTTGAATTTCGATGTCATCAAAGCTCGTTCAATTAATCGAGCAATGTCAGAATATTTTCCAAGAAGATTTGCTAGACAATGCTCTAGGTTCTTCGATGTCATCGATTACTGATGTTTGATGTCATTGAACATATGTTCGAATCATCGAATATTCTGTCCAAATACTTTGTGGTAGCAGGACACAAAAAGTCTTATTTCAATGTCATTGAAGCTTGTTCGATGGCATCGAACTTGAGTGTTCGATGTCATGACTTAAGCTCGATGTCATCAAACTAAATAGAAAACTTAGAAAATTTTCCTGATAAGAAATAAGTTTTCAGACTTTTAACTCTTATATTGTTCTAACACTTTTAAGGATTTATTTACCTGGGTGTTTTGGGTCATGAGATGTGACGTTTAATTTACCTGTGACGAGCTCAGAAGACACATCTGGTTGAGGCAATAGCTTGAATGATCTTCTTATGGGGCTCACTTGACTCATCAACTCAACTTATACGCTAATTGACAAACTAGGGCACTTTCAGTTATTACTTGTGTAAAGGCTTTTCATAATAAATTTACTTATGCAGTTCAAGATATTGCACATGTCTTTGAAGAACGAGACTGAGTGTTCATTGTCACAAATTTGGGAAATCTTAAAAAATTGTATTTCAGTCCCTCAAAATAAAGAACATCTTCAATCTTCCCTAGTTATTATCCCTCATCTAACTATTGTTCACAACCCCAAGTGTAGGGTCACGATGTAGTAATAACTCGGTGAGACTGAGGTCGAATCCAGAAGGACTAAAGTTGTACGTATTCTAAAAATAACTAGAATTAGAAAAAAGATCTTAATTAAAATATAAATAATTGAGAGTAATGGTGAATAATGTTGATTAAAACTTACGAATTTAACGGTGAGAACTAGGGTGCTAAGGATCCACTTGTAGCTATCAAGATGCTACCTTACTTGATTCAATAAACATAATTAGAATTGGAGTCCTATCCTATCCAATTGGAAGATAAAGCAATTTAAATCCAATCTGAACTTTTCATTGACCTAATTCTCAATAGAGGAGAATTGTGAATATTGGAAGGGATTCCATCACCCTACCATGCCCAGGAGATACTGGTGAACAACGAGATTTATCAATCTCACTATCTCAAAATAGGTCTCATTATCTCAAAATAGGAAAAGAAGATATCCAAAGCTATCGCAACATTTATTGTAATTTGAGTCATAATAAGTCATAGAAAATTGAAAATATTCCCTTAATATCAAACTATAAATCCATGAAGTTCAATAAGAACAAGAATCAAAGAAAAATAAACATCCCAACATGCTACGAGCTTCATCTCTTAGCCCTAGCAAAGATGTTTAGCCAACCATAGACATGATTGAAACTAAATCTATTAAACAAGTATGAAAAATATACTAAGGAAGAAGAAAAACTCTTTGACGACTGCTCTAACCTTGTGCTAAGCACCTTGAGACTTTTTTAAACCCCTAAAAGATGCATTAGAGCATCCTAGGGAGTCCTATTTAAAGTTGTGAAACTCAAACTTTTGCACCAAGTTCGAAAAAATCTAGAAACCGCATCAAATTTACGTACTCTACGCAGTTTTCCATAATAGACTTTACTCTACACAGTTTCCTAAAATGAACTTAGAGTTTAGAATATGCTTTTTGAGGACAATTTCAGGATTCCATTTCTTCACTTCAAATCTTTAATTTTCTTCATTTCTCAATTGGTTTTCTTGGATGTTTGAATGTGAATTCTTCAGTAATGACTATCAATTCTCCAAATATTTATTTAGTAATTGAGCATAAATCTTTCTTTTAGCATCAATTTTACCTTAAGCTCTCGAGATCACTTCGCACATGAAAACATGAATAATTAAATTGATTAAACACTATCACGTTTATAAAACCAAAGTATAAAGAGAGAAATATGTAATATTTCACACTCAACACACCCCTAGCCAACATTTTGCTAGTCCCGAGCAAAACATGTGTGAAGTGATCTTCAATTTTTAATGTTCAAAGTTCTTCAAGAAAATAATATTTTGTGTAACCAAGTATGAATGAGTATAATCCAAAGAAGCAAGAATGAAAATTTGAAAACCTAGAGCCGAATTAAATGAGCCATCAATCAAATAGATTCTTCATCAATCAATTAAGAGCAAAAGTTCATATATCAAGTTTTTTCAATATGCTCAGTGATTTTCAAGTTACTTTCCATAAAAATACTATCATTTCATAATGTTAACCATGCTCATCACCTCAAGATTACCTAAATAATCAATTGATGATTCCGAACTTATCCCATTTTTCTTCTTTTTTTAGTTTTTAATTTTATATCGACGGTCTCTTTTTATTCATTCTTTTCAGATTTTACATTATTTTCATTCTTTTTCATTCTTTTCCAGTCTTTTCACCATACATGACCTTTTTGTCAATCTCATTATTTTTTAATAAGTTCTTTTCATCTTTTAAGGTGGATAAAATTCTCCAGACGTAATTCTAAATATCTTTCAATGATATACATACTAACAATCAGAAATTCTAGTACTATTCACAGAAAGCAAATTGAACATGTCCTATGACTCAGATTAACATGATATTTAAACTTCCTCTTAATCAATTAAATGCAAGAATTTAAACGATAGTCTACTCAGTTGATCAAACTCTAACAATTCAAAGTTCAATCTCCATCTTATCATCATACTTAAAGCATTCTTAATTTCATAAATTATCATTTCCTAAACATGTTTTTAACTTGAAAAATTGAAAAGTTTCACAATTTTTGCTCAAAACTAAGAAAACACCGATTAGTTTACCTAATCCACACCCCTAACCTAAAACCTACAGTGTCCTCAATGTTAAAGATATGAGCATAAAATGCACATGAGATAACGAAAAGAAATGGGAAGATAATACCCAAAGAAGGAGAATTGAAGCTTTTTCAAAGTTTTTAACATATAAATGGGTTAGCATGAAGACTAAACAAAATGAAATCAAACTATCATAATCCTAAATTCTATGAAAGCAATAAACCTAACTACACCTCCATCAAACTAGGAGGCCAATCCTGGTACATAGGATCAGCTAAAGGTATGGACATGTCCTCTAAATAAAACTTCTCAACAAATGGCTTGATATGATGTCCATTCACTTTGAAAATATTGCCATTTGCCAGATTTTTTATCTCGATGGCCTCATGAGAATAGACATGAGTAATAGTGAAAAGGCCAGTCCAACGAGATTGAAGTTTTCCCAGGTAAAGAGGTAACCGAAAATTGAATAAGACTTTTTGACTGGTTATGAATGATTTCCAGAGGATGTTCCTGTCATGGAACACCTTCATCTTGTCCTTGTAACTTTTCAAGTTTCTCATAAGCTTCATTCTGGATTTCCTCAAGTTCATTTAGTTAGAGCTTGCGCAGCGAGCCAGTGTTTTCCAAGTTGAATTTTAGATTTTTGATATCCCCGTAGGTTCTATGCTCCAGCTACACAGGCAAGTAGCAAGCTTTCTCATAGACAAGTCTAAAGGGAGACATTCCAATGGGGGTCTTAAAAGCTATAAGGTAAGAACATAAGGCATCAGTCAAGTGAATTGACTAATCCTTATGGTCAGGGTTAACTGTTTTTTCTAGAATTTGTTTAATTTTTCTGTCGAAAATCTCAGCTTGCCAGCTTGTCTGCGGGTGGTATGGAGTGCTCACTTTATGAGAGATGTCGTATGTCTTCATTTAAGTTCTCAAATGGCCTATTATAAAAGTGTGAACCTCCATCATTAATGATGGCTCGAGGTGTTCTGAACCGGGAAAGGATATTTTCTTTTAAGAATTGAATGACCATTTTATGATCATTGTTCCAGCATGAGATCGCTTCAACCCATTTAGTGACATAGTCTACTGCTAACAAAATGTAAATATTCCCAAAGGATTGGGGGAATGGTCCCATGAAATCGATGCCTTAGTAATCAAATGCTTTAATGATAATAATGGGGTTTAGAGGCATCATATTTTGACGGGACAACCCTCTCAATTTCTGACAATGCTCATAGGCTTTGCAAACCTCATAAGTATCTCTGAACATAATGAGCCAGTAAAAGCCACACTTCAGAATTTTAACTGTAGTCCTTTTAGCAAAAAAGTGACCACCATAGGCCTGAGAGTGACAAAAAGAGATGACATTCAGATGTTTATTGTCTAGCACACATATCCTTAAATTTTAGTCTGTGTAATATTTAAATAGATAAGGATCATCACAGAAAAACTTACGTACCTTGGCGAAGAATTTTTTCTTATCTTGTGCACTCCAATATGTCAGCGTGAAACCTGTGGCAAGATAATTCTCAATGTTAGCAAACCAAGGTAATTGGGAGAGTTTAAATAATTATTCATCACGAAACATATCATTTATAAGTGTCAGCTCAAGGGAATCAGGGAGGTCAAGCCTAGAGAGATGGTCAACCACCATGTTCTCTACTCCATTTTTTTCATATTTTTATATCAAATTCCTAGAGTAAGAGGATCCATCTTATCAAGCAAGGCTTAGATCCTTCTTAAAAAGAAGGTACATCAACGTCGCATGGTCTGTGAAGATAATGATCTTAGATCTAAGAAACTAGGATCTAAATTTGTCCAAAGTGAGCACTACGGCTAAGAGTTCCTTCTCCGTAGTAGAATAGTTCACTTGGATAAAATTTAGAGTTCTACTCACATAGTGAATACGTAGGGATTTTTCTCTTTTCTCTAGCCTAACACCGCCCCAATAGCATAGTCAGACGCATCACACATAATCTCACAAGGTATGCTCCAGTTGGGTGGCTGCATGATGGGTGCAGTAGTCAACATGCTCTTGAACTTAGTAAAAGCTTCTTGGCATTGTTCAGTCCATTCGAATGGAGCGTCCTTTTGAAGTAGATTACAGAAAGGACGAGAGAGGTGACTAAAGTCCTTTATGAATTATTTGTAGAATCTGGGGTGTCTTAAGAAAGATTGCACGTCTTGTATGCTTTTGGGAGGTGGTAGGTCAGAGATAAGATCAATTTTGGCCTTGTCCACCTCAATTCTCTTAGATAAAATTATGTGTCCAAGTACAATTCCCTTGGGAACCATGAAATGACATTTATCCCAATTCAGAACTAAATTCTTTTCTTCGCATCACTTTAGTACACTTTTGAGATTTTCTAGACACTCGCTGAAGGGTGGACCAAAGACAAAGAAATCGTTCATGAAGACCTCTAAATATTGCCCCACCATGTTAGAAAAAATACTCAACATGCATCGTTGAAAAGTGACGAGGGCATTACACAAGTCGAATGGCATCCTTTGGTAAGCAAAGGTCCCATGGGGGCATGTGAATGTTGTCTTCTCTTGATCTTCAAGGGTTATCTCTATTTGATTATATCCTAAATACCTGTCAAAGAAGTAGTAATAAGAATGACCAGCTAGCCTTTCTAAGATTTGGTCAATGAAGGGTAAAAGAAAGTGGTCCTTTCTTGTGATAGTATTCAATTTTCTATAGTCAAAGCACATTCTCCAACCAGTAGTAACTCTGGTTGGCACGAGTTCATTATCGACATTGGCTACGATGGTGATTCCGGACTTCTTAGGAACCACCTAAGTTGGACTCATCCATTGACTGTCGGATATAGGGTAAATAATATCCGCATCCAATAACTTAAGTACCTCAGCCTTAACCATTTCTTTCATATTTGAATTGAGTCGACATTGTGGTTGTCGGGAGGTTTTTGCATTATCCTTAAGATGAATGCGGTAAGTACAAATCAAATGGTCAATTCCCTTGAAGTCCACAATTGACCATCTAAGGGCTCCTTTATGCTCAATGAGAGTAGAAATAAGCATACTCACTTATTCTTTCTCAAGGTGGAAAGAAATCACCACCGGGTATGTCTCATCTTGACTTAAGTAGACATATTTAAGATCAGTAAGTAAAGGTTTTATGTCAAGCTTCGATGCTTTGGGGCTAGACGATAGAGGCACTACATCAGTTTGGGGCAATTTCTTAAATTGTGTTCTCCACCCGTTAACTTCAAGTACCGGCATAACATCAAGCAAGGCATCCATCTCCCTAATCATGTCATCATCTAAATCAGGAGAGTGGGCAAAACAAGTCTCTAAAGTGTCAGAGTATAGAGTCAAAAGTGCTCTATCTTCCACGAAAGAATTGATCATGTTAATGTCATGGGTATCATCATCACCCTCTGACTGTTTGTTCATATTAATAAAATTGTTGACTCCAATGTCATATTTTTGAAAGATAGATTCATAATCCCATTCCTATAATTAATGATAGCATTTGATGTAGTAAGGAATGGGCAACTAAGAATGATGGGTATCTGAGTGCTCACATCCACGATGGGTTGAGTATCCAGAATAATAAAATCTACTAGGTAGTAGAATTTATCAACTTGGACTAACACATCCTCAATTATCCCTCTCGGCACACAAACTAATAGATCAATAAGTAACATGGTTCGGGTGGATTTTAATTAACCAAGACCCAGTTGTTTGTAGACCGAGTAAGGAATCATATTTACACTCGCCCCCAAGTCAAGAAGTGCATGCTCAATCCAGTAATTCCCAATTACACAAGTGATGGTTGGGCTACCGGGATCTTTGTATTTTTCTGGCACATCTTTCTTGAGGATGGCACTCACTTTTTCTATAAAAAAAGAATTTCTTTTGTATGTTTTGTTGTCTTTTGGTAGTGCATAGATTTTTTTAAAATTTGGCATATGAAAGGATTTGTTTAACAGCATCCAGTAGAGGGATGTTGACCTTCACTTATTTAAGAACCTCTAGAATATGTTGAGAGTTAGAAAGAGGTTTTGGTACAATCAACCACTAGGGGAATGACGCAATCGACTTTGAGGTTTTAGTTCCAACCCATGTGGGGCATTACTAGGTCTATCATTCTCAATTTCTCTCTGGTCCGTAGGCTTTGCCCTTACCAGAATAAATTTGTTAATTATCTTTCCACTACTAAGAGTGGTGATAGACTTGGCTTACTCCATTTGATTTGAAGAGCTTGGGTCACTAATTTCACGTTGTGGTTTTGGATTGGGGAGGGGTTGGGCTGGAAGCATCCATTCCTCCCCACTCACTAAGTGTGACTCAATCCTTTGAATGGATGATGCAAACATTTTCATTGTTATTTTGAAATCCTGAAATGCTTACACCGTATTTTGGTTGAATAACTCTTTATTTTGCATGAATTTTTGAACCGTATCTTCTTGAGACCTCTTTTTATTTAAGAATTACGTAAGAACCTTTTGAGGGTTAGTCATTTGTCCATTCCTCCAACTGAAATTTGGATGGTTCCTCTAGCTGGAGTTGTAAGTGTTTGAGGTGGGTCCTTTGAAAGGTCTTTAGTAGTTGTTCATGACATTTGATTACTCATTCAATATCTCTTGAAAAGCAGACATTTGTGGGCAATTTGCAGTGGTATGTATGTTACAAGCACAAATACCACAAACAACTTCCATAGCCTTATCGGATTTGATAAGTATAGCCTTCTTAAATTCCATGGCCTCAACTTTTCTTGTGAGATTGGCCACTCTTGCACTTATATCCTCTTCCTCTTTTAAAGCATAAATTCCTCTCCTTTCCTTTGATTGAGTAGGCTTAGAAGTAGTGGGTCTTGAAGAGGTGTCCCATGATTGTGTGTTTTCTGCCAATTAATCTAAGTAATCCCATGCATCATCGGCCTCCTTATTCATGAATTCACTGTTACACATCATCTCTACAAACTAGCACATTGGTGAAGTTAATCCATTATAGAAAAAGCTTATTGTTCACCATATCTCACAGCCATGATGTGGATAGGAATTTGTGAGATCCTTAAACCTTTCCCAATATTGGAAGAATGTCACTTCCTCTTTCTGCCCAAGGGTTCATGATTTCCTTCCTTAAAGTGTTAGTTTTATGAAATGAGAAAAACTTTTTGAGAAAGTTTTGAGTCATCTCAGCCCATATGCCGATGGATCTTGGCTTTAAGGAGTGCATCCATGTCCTAGCCTTCTTCTTCAATGAGAATGGAAATAATTTTAGTCACACTGTGTCCTCGGACACGTTTGGAAAGTGTAATGTGGTGATTATCTTATCAAACTCTTTGATGTGCAAGTATGGACTTTCAGAATCTAGTCCATGAAATTAAGGAAGGAGTTATATCACTCCAGGTTTGATTTCCACATTTCCTATATTAAGTGGAAAGACCATGCAAGAAGGTGTACTCATCCCAGCCGATTGTAAATAATCTCATAGAGTACCAGGCATAGGTGCATTATGCACCTCGTTTTCATCTTGAACTTCAACTTCCTCAACTGGTGGTTGAGGTTGATTTACAGCCACCACTTCTATTGACTCAGAGAAACTCAAGTGGTATCTAATCCTGTGATAGATAAACAACGCTTCAACTAATCCTCCTTCACTCAAAAGATGTATAATGTTATCACGAACCCACTTGGACATGAAACACTCTCAGCCTTGAAATAACTAAATATTAAACCTAAGGAAAAGAAAACTAGAAAAACTAAAATAAGTAAGAAATGTAGAAAAGAAAAGAAACAGAGAGTTGGAAAGAGGTTACCGGATCGGAATTTCTATGTTAGGATCCTACAAAATAGAAAACAATGTTAGTTTCTAAAAATAATTTGAAAGAAAAAAAATCTTAACCTAAAATCAAAGTAGAAAGTTAACCCTAATCTTAACCTAATTCTAATACCAATTAATTCTAGAAAAACATAACGTAGTCCCTAACAACGGCGCTAAAAACTTGTTCACAACCCTAAGTGTAGGGTTGCGATGTAGTAATAATTCGGTAAGACCGAGGTTGAATCCATAGGGACTAAACATGTACGTATTCTGAAAAGAACTAGAACTAGAAACAAATCTAAATTGAAATATGAATAATTGAGAGTAACGGTGAATAATGTTGATTAAAACTTATGAATTTAAAGGTGAGAACTAAGGTGCCAAGGATCCACTTGTAGCTATCAAGATGCTACCTTACTTGATTCAATAAACACAATTGGAATTAAAATCCTATCCAATTGGAAGATAAAGTAATTTAAATTAAATTTGAACTTTTAATTGACCTAATTCTCAATGGAGGAGAATTGTAAATATTGAATGGGATTCCATCACCCTACCATGCCTAGGAGACGATGGTAAGCAACATAATTTACCAATCTCACTATCTCAAAACAGGAAAAGAAGATATCCAAAGATATCACAACATCTATTGTAATTTAAGTCATAATAAATTATAGAAAATTGAAAATATTCCCTTAGTATTAAACTATCAATCAATGAAGTTCAATAAAAATAAGAATCAAAGTAAAATAAACACCCAACACACTATAAGCTTCACTTCTTAGCCCTAGCTAAGAGGTTTAGACATGATTGAAACCAAATCTCTTAAACAAAGCATGAAAAATAAACTAGGGAAGAAAAAATCTTTGGCAGCTGGTCCACCCTTGTGTTATGCTCCTTGAGACCTTTCCAAACCTTAGAAAATGTTTTGGAGCATCCTAGGGAGTCCTATTTATAGTTGTGGAACTCTAACTTTCACATTGAGTTGAAAAATCTAGAAACTACCTCAATTTTACGTACTCTGTACAGTTTCTCAAAATAGATTTCACTCTGCGTAGTTTTCCAAAATACACTTCAGTCTGTGCAGTTTCCCAAAATGGACTTAGAGTTTCAGAATATGCTTGTTCAAGACAATTTTAAGATTCATTTTCTTCACTTTAAATCTTTGATTCTCTTCATTTCTCACTTGGTTTTCTTATATCTTTGGCATGTGAATCCTTCATTAATGACTTTTAAATCTCTAAATCTTTGTTTAGTAATCTTTTGAGCATAAATCTTCCTTTTGGCATCAATTTCACCTAAGCTCTCGAAATCACCTTGCACATGAAAACATGAATAATTAAATCAATTAAGCACTATCATGTTTATAATACCAAGGTATAAATAGGGGGAAATATGCAATATTTCACACTGAACAACTATCTTGGCAGTGCTCCCATCTCCAAATGTAACTGTCCCACCATCAAATTCACTGTAATTATAAAAATGGGACCAGTCACCAATCATATGTCTGGAGTAACCGCTATCAAGATACTATTTAGAACTATTGCCTACTTTAAATTCCATATGAATCACAAGGCAATTGTTCTTATTTTTCACTACCCATTTGGTGACCATCCTTCTCCATAGGTGCTTTGGAATTTTTAGGCAATTGATCTAGATTTCCTTGATTCACCAATTTTTTGGTCTTTTGATTTAGTCGAGCTACTTGCTTTAACAACTCCTCCATTCTTTGTGTCATTTTAGGAGGAGTGGGATATTTCCTCCTCTCATTTGATTTCTTTGGAGGACTCTTTGATTTCTACATCATTTTTTTAGTTGGTTTAAATTAACCTATATTTCTTAACCCAGAAGTGGAGTAGGGTTGTCTAAGTGCTAGACATTCAAACTTATAGTGCCACATATCTCCACATACATGGCAGATAGGAGTAGCTTTTGTGTTGCTTCCTGATACAACAGATTTCTTAGTAATAGGAGGTGCAAGAGAAGGGATAGATTTACTTGTTTCATTGCCTAAGCATCTCCTATCCTTAAAGTTTCTACCAAGGCCTAGGAGTCTTTCTAATTTTTCATTACTTTGGGAAAACCTACGACTTCTGCTGAGTGATTGGACTTCTCTACATCTAGTTTCAGATTTCCATTTTCAGTTTTCAGTTTCTCATTTTTCTTATTTTAATTTTTCATTTTCTAATTCTAGATGGTCAATCTTTTTTAATTAATTTTTCAACCTTAAAGCCATCATTAACAACTTCCCTTTCAAGATTAGCATTCTCAACATAATATTCTTATAGGCTATCAACCAATTGTGTATTTGCAACCAACGCTTTGTCCAAGTTTGTATGTAGCTGTTTGTTCTCATTGTTAACTTGCCCAAGCTTCCTAAGAACATTTTTTTTGTGAGTATAGAGCTGGTCATAAGCTACTTGGATGATATCACTCTCTTATTCATCATCTTCTTCTACATCTGAGGAGGAGGCCTTTTCAGTTGGTTGCTTTTTTATCTCCTCATTATCCCTTAGATTCGGGATAACCATAGTGGTGGAGGCCATTAGGATTTTCAGTAAGTTTTGGTCCCCATCACTATCAGACTCACTTGTTTCTTATTCGGAGTTGCCATATCTTTCCTTATGATTTCTTTGTGGAACATTTAGTAGATAAATGGTCATACTTTCTATAATTATATCATTAAGGCTCTTTGGACTTTCTGAATGGTTTGCCTATTTGGCACGTATAGTTCAATTGTTTCCCCTTGCTGTTGTATGTTCTTCTACAGTTCTTGTTAAAGAATTTTTTGAACTACTTAGCCAAAAGGACCACCTCCTCATCTCTATTATCCTCTTCACTTTCATCCTTAGATTTAACTTTATTTTTGGAGGTCTTGAGGACATGGTGTTTGGATTTTGTGGGAATTTTAAAGTGTAGCTCAAAGGTTTGTAGAGAACCCACTAGTTCCTCTTTTATATCATCAATTTTTCTATACTCTTCAATGGTGGTGACTTTAGAATTGAAGTGTAAGGCCCGTATCCTATTCCATATCGTTCCCTAGATTCCGGCGATTCACCTTGTTGAATTCCGTTGACTTATGCCTTGTAGTCGACATTTGTACACGACCCTAAGTCGCATCCCATAGATCTAAGTAGACTCGACTCGAACCTATACCCTAATGAACGCGCTATAACCGTGGTTCCAACGTTGCGTCTCACGCATCGATGCGATACCCAAGTTAGGAGTTATAGGCCTACATTTATTTTGAAGAATCATTGTGCATTATGCATCCCGAGAGAATCTCTACCCAATCTATTACATCAATAAATCTAATGTAAGTCAAGTACAACCCATCCCTCTATTACACAAACCATCCCTAAAGTCAACTCTCTCTCTCTCTCTCCCCCTCTCCACCCATCCCTTTCTTACAACAACCCATCACTTTCTTACAACAACCCATCCCCTTTCATCCCATCACATCACCTCTCCCTCTCATTCTCCCTATCATTTCCAAGCAACCTAAGGGAGTGAATGTCCAATCAATTCCTAAGGAAAGAAAGAGCCAAGTGTGACCCACTCCCTACCCCAAGATCTCATATCCCAACCCTTCAATCTTCTTTATCCTCCATTAAAGGTTAAGCATAGGAGCCAAGGAGGCCAAGGGACCAAGAAGAAGTGAAATCGGTGGGTGATCTAGGATTTCTACCATGGGTTTGAGGAATTGAAGGCCCACATTCGGTGAGACCCATTTGATGTATGCATTGTAAGATAAGGAGGGCTCATAATGGCAGAGCCCCTCCCCTTCACATGTCTCTTTCTCTTTCTTCTTCTCTCTTCTTTCTCATTTTTTATGGCGATGATGTGTGTGGCCCACCTGATGTGTTCAAAAATCTAGATTGTTCAGATTTTCTGGACGTCCAGCAGATGAAGCCCACTTGCTGCCCATTTTTAGGCCAGCCTGGATGGAGAAAAAATATAAATATCAGATTAATCCAAGCAGATTGGGCCGGTTCACAGAGAGATTGTGATCGTAGAGGAGACTGGAAGAGGCAGGCCCCCTTCAGTGGCTCCCAGCATCAGCAGCACAGCCCCCAACAGAGGCACACAGGTCGCCCAGCTGCGTACCAGTAGCACTAGCGGCACCCCCGACACCACCTCAAAGGCAGCTTTCATGTGCCTGTTTTGGAGTAGGAGTGTCCCCGACCATAGTAGTAGCAGCCGAAAGCACCGCAACAGCCTCCATAGCAGCAGTAAGACAACAGCTCATATTACTGAGGCCCCCACAATAGCAGCCGAGAGCACCACAATAACCTCCAAGACCTCAGCAGCTGAGGCAGTAGTTTCGACCATAACAGTGTAGAGACCTCAGAGGGGACAGACACCTCCCTAGACAACTTATGATAGGTTCGACCCAGCTCAGTAGGACCCATAGTCATTAGGAGGGATTATTGAGGGTATTTTTCCTATCTCTGCATGTATCTCTTGAGTTTTATTTGATTCTAGTGCTTCACACTCCTTTATGTTTGAGGATTTCTGCCGTTCGACTGGATTGCCAACAGAATCTGCTAGTGAGGGATTGTCAGTGTCGATGCCATTGGGGAAGACCGCAGTGTTAGGCTGATTCTGTTCGTCTTGCCCCATGTTGGTGGGAAAGATTTTCTTGCCTGCCGACTTGTTTATGCTGCCGATGTTAAATTTTAATGTCATCCTGGGTATGAATTAGCTCATCAAGTGTCATACCATTTTGGACTATTCTGCGAGGACTGTCACATTCTATATATCCAGCTAGTTCGTAGCCGAGCTCAGAGGAGAGTCGTTATCATGTTTGATGCCGTGTGCCATAGAAGAGCCCATAGAAGTGAGCATTGATTAGTTACTAGTGTTTTGTGATTTTCTCAATGTATTCTAGGAGATTTTGGGATTAGCGTCGTGCCGACGTATTGAGTTTCATATTGATCTTGTGCTTGGTACCATGCCTATCTCGAAGGCCCCATACCGTATGACGTCGATGGAGTTGCGGGAGCTACAACAACAGTTGGATGAGTTGTATGAGTTGGGTTTCATCTTTTCGAGTAGTTCGCTGTGGGGAGCATCGGTACTATTCATCAGGAAGAAGGATGGCTCGCAGAGGCTCTGCATGGATTACCGCGATCTCAATCAGGTCACGATTGAGAACAATTATCTGCTCACAAGGATCGACAATTTATTTGATCAACTGTAGGGTGCACAGTTCTTTTTGAAGATTAACACGTAGCCCGGTTATCATCGGATTTAGGTCTGAGAGGAGGACATCCTGAAAACAGCTTTCAGGACGCGCTATGGTCACTTTGAGTTTCATGTCATGTCCTTCAGATTGACTAATGCGCCACGATCTTCATGCGGTTAATGAACGAGGTCTTTCGTCCTTATCTCGATCAGTTTGTTATAGTCTTCATCGATGACATTCTGACCTATTCAAGGACCCGCGAGGACAATGAGCAGCATTTGGAGATTACGTTGCAGACCCTCCATGCCTACCAGCTGTATGTGAAGCTAGAGAAGTGTGAGTTTTGGCAGGAGGAGGTGAAGTTCCTCGATCATGTTCTGATGAGGGAGGGTGTCGTAGTGGACCCCTCGAAGATAGATGCAGTGTATCACTGGGGCTAGCCCACAAACGTGTCTGAGATCCACAGCTTCCTTTATCTAGTGGGCTATTATTGGCACTTTATAGAAGAATTTTCTTGTATCGCAGCACCACTGACCAGGTTGACCTAGAAGGGCACAAAATTTATGTGGAGTGACGCTTGTGAGTGAGCATTTATGGAGCTGAAGGACCGCCTCACGTCCGCTCCTGTCCTCACTCTTCCCTTTGGGAGTGAAGGATTTGTTGTATTTATCGATGCTTCGCATGTGAGTTTGGGCCCTATCTTGATACAGCACGGGAAGCCAGTGGCCTATGCATCTTGTCAGCTCAAGGTCCATGAGCTGAACTACCCTATGCATGATTTAAAGCTAGCAGCAGTCATCTTTGCACCAAGGTGGGGAGGCACTATCTCTATAAGGTCAAGTACGAGCTCTTCTCTGACCACAAGAACCTGAAGTATCTCTTTTCTCAGTCTGAGTTGAACATGTGACGGAGACGTTGGATGAATCTCTTGAAGGACTACGATTTTGATCTTCAGTACTACCTGATCAAGGTGAACATAGTGACAAATGCCCTTAGCCGTCAGCCACGAGGCTTGGTAACACATATGATGATTCAGGAGTGGAAGATGCTTGAGGAAGTGGTAGCGTATGACTTCGAGATCAGTTTGCAGTCTTCTATCATGCAATTATTGAGCTTATCGATTTAACCCTCTTTTCACAAGGGTGATCGAGGCTCGGCAGACAGATCAGTCATTGCAGAGTTATCGAGCAGAGGAGACATCTGAGAGTCAGACAGATTAGTAGATTGGTTCTGATGGTGGACTTCACTTCAGAGGCCGATTATGTGTCTTGGATATTTCAGATTTACATAGAGATCTTATGACTGAGGCATGTTGATCGAGGTTTTTAATCCACCCTGACTCGACGAAGATGTACTGTGATATGAGGTGATGATATTTTTGAGCGAGGATGAAGCCCCTAATAGCCAGTTTTATGGCTAAGTGTGACACTTGCCAGCATGTCAAGGCCGATCATCAGAGACCCCCAACTCCATTGCAGCTGTTAAGCGTCTTGACGTGGAAGTGGGAACACGTATCCATAGATTTATTATAAGCTTGCCAAGGACTTAGTGCAGTCATGATGCCATCTAGGTTGTTGTGGACTGACTAATAAAGTTGACACATTTCTCGTGATTCATGTGACCTGGCCCTTGGACTGGCTTGCCGAATTATTTATTGATGAGATTGTGAGACTGTACGATGTTCCAGTCTTGCTCATTTTTGACTAAGACCCGAGGTTCACATCTCAGTTTTGGAAGAGCTTTCAGAGGACGATGGGGTCTGCCTTGCAGCTCAACACTGCATATTATCCGCAGACCATTGGGCAGACCAAGAGGGTCAACCAGATTCTTGAGGATATGCTCAGAGCTTGCGTGATTGACTTCTCGAATAACTGAGATGAGCATTTGTGCCTGGTTGAGTTTGAATATAATAACAACTATCAGGTGACTATTGGTATGACTCCCTTTGAGGCTTTATATGACAAGCCATGTAAATCTTCTAGTTGTTAGACTAAGGTTGGAGAGCACTGTCTCCTAGGCCCCTATCTTGTGAAGCAGACATCAGAGGTTATCAACATCATCAGGTAGAGGATGCACATAGCTCAGAGCCGGCAGAAGGTTTTGCTGATCACCGGCGTAGTCCGTTAGAGTTTATTGTTAGGGACAGAGTGTATCTCAAGGCCTCGCCCATGAAGGGCATGGTTCGATTTGGAGCGAAGGGAAAGCTTGCCCCGAGGTTTATTGGACCTTTTGAGATCACTGGGCACGTTGGCGTCGTGGCCTATAGGCTCGCCTTGCCTTTTCAGTTGTCTTGCATCCACAACATTCTTTATGTTTCGATGCTATGGAAGATAGGTCAGACACCAGTCCTGTGATTGATTGACAGTTACTTGAGGTCTGTGAAGATGCTTCTTACATTGAGCAGCTAGTTCGTATCCTTAATCGAAAGGAGCAGATCTTCTGGAATAAGGTCATTCCCTTGGTGAAGGTGCAGTGGGGTCATCATAGTGCTGATGAGGCGTCCTTGGAGTGTGAGGCTGAGATTAGAGAGAATTATCCCCATCTTTTTGTGGATTGATTATGCTTTGTATTGTATTGATTGATATATATATATATATATATCTTCGTGATGCCATGATTTCTCTTCCTCTTTGCTTTGTTCTGTGTGATAGTAAATTTTGACGATGAAATTTTTATTAGGAGGGGAGAGATGTAAGGCCCGTATCCTAGTTCGTACCGTTCCCTAGATTCCTGTAATCCTCCCTATTGAATTCCAGTGACACTCAACCTGTAGTCGGATTTGCACGTGACCCTAAGTCACATCATGTAGATCTGAGTCAACTCAACCCGAAACCTATACCCTAACAACCGCGTCACCATCGCGATTCCAACGCCACATCTTGCGCATCGATGTGACACCCAGGTTAGGAGTTATGGGCACGCGTTCATTTCAAAGAAACACCACATGTGAATTCCGAGAGAATCTCTACCCAATCTATCACATCAATCAATGAAATGTAAGTCAAGTACAACCCATTACTCGACCCATCCCTCTCTTACACAAACCATCCCTAAAGTCAACTCTCTCTCTCTCTCTCTCTCTCTCTCTCTCTCTCTCTCTCTCTCTCTCCACCCATCCCTTTCTTATAACAACCCATCCCCTTTCATCGCATCACATCTCCTCTCCCTCTCATTCTCCCAACCATTTTCAAGCAACTTAAGCGAGTGGCCCACTCCCTACCCCAAGTCTTATATCCTAACCCTTCAATATTCATCATCCTCCATTAAAGATTGAACATATGAGCCAAGGAGAGAAAGAGCCAAGTGTGGCCCACTCCCTACCCCAAGATCTCATATCCCAACCCTTCAATCTTCATCATCCTCCATTAAAGGTTGAGCATAGGATCCAAGGAGGCCAAGGGACCAAGAAGGAGTGAAATCGGTGGGTGATCTAGGATTTCTACCATGGATTTGAGGATTTGAGGGCCCACATTTGGTGGGACCCATTGATGTATGCATTATAAGATAGGGAGGGCTCTTAGTGGCGGAGCCCCTCCCCTCCACACATCTCTTTCTCTTTCTTCTTCTTCTTCTCCTCTCTCTCTCTCTCTCTCTCTCTCTCTCTCTCTTTCATTTTTTTATGGTGATGATGTGTGTGGCCCACCTGATGTGTTTAACAATCCAGACTGTCTAGATTTTTTGGACGTCCAGCTGATGGAGCCTAGTTGTTGCCCATTTTTGGGCTAGCTTGGATGGAGGAAAACTATAAATATCAGATTGATCCAAGCCTTAGTGGGCCACGTCCACATGGGACCCACCAGATACAAGAATTCCATCCAGGTCATTCGTCCATTGCTGGATGTGTGGGGCCACCCTGATGGCATGCCCATCCAGGGTCGTCCGTTTGATGGATGTCCAGCGCCCCTGGACGAGGTTAAACACAAATATCAGCTTGATTCATTAAGTGGGCCACGTGTACATGAACCCTAACTAATGCAAGGTGTCTATCCATGTGGGTCCGACGAGTATATAGCTACTGTGTTGATGTTAGCAAGTTCTCTGGGTTTGATCGTGAGGTATGAGTTATATCTGCATCGCCCAGTATTCTGGACGATGGGACCTTCCATCGATGTATGTGTTTCATATCACCACCATCTAAGAATGTTAGACGGTGGGGGTCCACATGATGTAATGTTTCATCCACAATGTCCATCCATCTATCCAGATCTTGGACGTGGGGCCCCACCTTGATGTTTATGTTTGATCAGCACAGTCTAGACATTGTGGGGTCCTGGCGAATGGATTTTATCCTCACCGACCGTCCATATACATGGACTCGATCCCACCCTGATGTTGTGTTTTATCTACTGTAAATGTTATATTGTGTATTTAACACCCTTAGTTGTCAAATTTTGTTGTGATAAACCACGTTGGATTGATGGACCTGTAAAGTGATGGAAAGTTCACCTTCAAGTTGAAGTGATGGAAAGTTTACCTTCAAGTGAAGATGTGCTACATTCTAGTCATGGAGTATTGCTTCAAGTTCAAGTACGACTCAAATTCAAGATCAAGTCATAGTGCTAGCTCAAGCGTGCTACTTCAAGTCTTTATGTTAGCTCAAAGGCACTACATGTTCAAGATCAAGTTCAAGAACTTCAAATGTTCAAGATTAAGTTCAAGAATTTCAAGTATACAAGATTATGCTTTAAGAACTTCAAGAACAAAATCAATTGGAAGCAACTGAAGTTACATGGTTCAATGTTCAACTTTCAAGTATATATGACCCTAGAAAGACCTTAGGATTAGGTCATTCATATTGCATATTCTATATAGGTTAATATACTTATTATAAGCTTTGGTTTGACTAGCCTTAGCCTATATTCGACTAGTCCAGGTTCTGACTCGACCAATCCAGAGTTTGTCTCGACCAATCCAGGAAATAGCTTGAAATTTTAGAATTTTCTGGTAGGGTCACTACCAGTCGAGCACCCTTCTCGGCCAGTCATGGGAACAGTGCTCGACCAGTCGATTAGGGTTCAACTAAAAATCTAACAACCATTTTGAGCTCCACTCGACCAGTCGAGTGCCATGCTTGACTAGTCGAGTAGGCCGCTCGACCAGTCGAGGGTCGGTTTTATCCGATCTCGCCATAATTTTTGATATTTGGCTGTTCTTAGGACCATTCGAGGGAGACCTTAGACTAGTCGAAGGAACTATTTTTCTGCCTATAAATAGAGGTCTTTTCTCATATTATTTTTTTTCATTCATTCCAATCTAAATCAAGCCACCATTCGGAGAGTTAAGTCCCTATGCTTGTGAAGCTATTATATGGTAATTTAAGATTCTTTTATAGCTTTTTTGATTTATAATTTCTTGATCTCTTGCTACTTCAATCTGATTTTATAAAATGGAATTCTGATCTATCTCTTTTGAGATCTAAGAAATTGAATTAAAGTAGCCTAAGGTTGAATTAATTTAAAATCCGTTTAGACCTAGAACCCTTCCATTTGTATGATTTAACCTTAAACATCTTCATCTTCAAGGAAGCGATTCTATCGAGATTTTTTGGTTTAAGAGATAAGCTAGAAAATCTCTATTTTTAGTTTTGACTGAGATCAGCCAGAAAATCTCAACGCTGGGTTTTTGATTGTGTAAGCCACTATGTGAAAAAGAGAAAAAAAGGACAAATTTTAAGACGGTTGTGGACCATTTACAAAATTCCTTAGTTTAAAGATGGCTATGAACCGTCTCTAAAATTTCAGAAGGCTCTTAACCGTCTTTGATATGAAGTAAAATCATCTTATAAATGTTGAACGTCCACAAATCATTTAAGACAGTCAGAATCCATTGGTAACTGCAGAGAAAAGACGACTTTCGACCGTTTGAAAGAAAAGACGGTCCTTAGCTGTCTTATAGGCAATCATCTGAGACAGTCAAAGACTGTCTGCATTAAAGACGGTCATTAGTTGTCTTATAATGGTCATCTAAGATTGTTAAAGACCGTCTGCATTAGAGATGGTCCTTGGCAGTCTTATAGTGGTCATATGAGACTGTCTGCATTCGAGACGGTCCTAAACCGTCTTACCCTTCCACTACCATGACTCCATCACGCAAGGTGGAGCATGCTTTAATGTGGGGTTATTGTGAGGCCACCTTCATCTATGTATTACGTATCCAGGCCGCCCATTAGTTTCCCACTCTACATCCTTCTTATTTTATTAAAAATCAAAATTTTAGGAAATAAAGTTAGAAAAAAATGAGATAAAGAAATTGAGATTTTGATATATAATTGACATTTTGAAAAAGAAAATTGAGAAGTTCAGAAAAAATTATCAATGTCTAAAAAAAATAAATAGTTGAGAAGCTTAGAAAAATAATTAACAATGTTTGAGAAAATTTTAGATTTTGAAAAAAAACTGTGATTTTATAAAAATCTATATTTTGAAAAAAAAAAATTAAGAACTTTGAATAATGTTGATAATTTTGAAAAAAGAAAGATTTTGAAAAAAAAAATGATATTTTGAAAAATAAAATTAAAAAGATTAACAAAATTGTGAAAAAATTGACAACTTCAAAAAAAATATTTTAAAAAAATAAAAAGAGATTTTGTATTTAGAAAAGAAAAATTGAAAAGTTAGATAGTAAAAGTGAGATTTTGATGATGTGTTGTATATCCTTGCCACACATATATTTCTCCAACCCATTTTTGAGCGAGGTATAAAAAATTGTGTAAATTTAAATCTTAAGTGGACTGCATCACTAGGAGTGGTAATATAGTACCTCACCATTAAAAATTATACAGAGCCCATCGTAAGGTTTTAGTAATGTTTATTTGCAATCCAACTTGTTGAAATAGCAGTGAAGACCACTTTAGTTGAAGTAGGAATATGTCAAGAATAGGACTTTTTAAAGTTTTTATGGTTTATTTAAAAATCCTATTACACTAATCCTATCAATATGCATTTATTAGGATTACTCAAAAGTAGCTCTACTGGCTTCCAAGCCCGGTAGAGGATCCAATCACAAACTATTCAAGAACTAACAATATGTAACCTAGTTTATGATGGATATGACTGTGTATATGTATGAGGTGTGATCTCAGGTGTATAGATATGAAAGTATTGAAGTAAATCACACACATAAAAGAATAGCAATCATAAACACAGTCATTTTTATAGTGGTTCGACTACTTGTCTACTCCACTCCTAGTAACCACACTCAACCCTTGAGTGTATCGGATTTCATTAAGGAGGTTTCACAGCGGTTCACCTCAAACCTAAGGTTTTAAATCAGGTTCACCTTTAACCTTTACAACCTACATTGAGGCTGATTGTTTATGCTTTCACGAGCAAGGGTCAACACAACACACCCACTTTTAGGCACGCTGGCCAAGGATCTTCCACAAGACCCTAACAGAGGTTTCACATGGTTCACCTCAAACCCAAGGTTTTAACTGATTCACCTTTAACTAGATGTTATGCTCTCTACAGAGCAAGGGTCCACACAATGCACCTACCACATACACTCCCGGCGGAGGCCTCCTTAAGGACTTGCAAGGGTGAGAAACACCTTAGACCCAACCCTATAAAGGAATGATCAAAGGGCCCTCTAGACTCTAGATACTTACAGATAAGTGGATGGGTCCCATTCAACACGTTGACGAAGATCTCCTTGTTAATGAAGAATCTTCTGCTTCCTTGATCCATAACTTAAATGATGTACCAATATATGGTGACAGGTTGGGTCAAGGTTATGATGGAATCCTACTCTCTAAATATTTTCCTATTAGGAGGATAGAGTGCTTCCAATCATCTATGCATTCAAGGCATCCCAGCTTAATGATTTGTCATTAAGGTAGTAGCTAGAGGATTCTTGAATGTGAAAGTTCATTCTCCAAACCACTCTATTAAATATCAATGATGAGGGTGGATTGAAGTATGAAATCCCTTGAGAGAAAGGGCTTTGGGTATATGATCTAAGGTAAAACACTCAAAAGCACTCTCTTCTTTCTCTACTAGTAACAATAAGCAAGTTCTCTTTATATAGGAAAAAGGTTCCAACGAATATAAAATGGTCATATTTATGACAGAGTTCGATATCATCGAGTGGGATCGATCTCATCGAGTGTATACTCTCGATAGCATCGACGGTCCGCTCGATGACACAGACTCAAATGTCATATACTTTTGAAACCGATTGCTAGCTAGTCGAGGGAATTGAAACTCGTGTCGATGTCATCGGATTTCGAACTCCGATTTCATCAATACAAGGTTCGATGCCTCGACATTTGAAAATGAGAGAGCCTTGCTATGAAATATTTTAGGTTTATAAGAACGATTAAGGGACCTTCGATATCATCAAAATTTGAATGTCGGTGATATCGATAGCTGTGTCGAGGCATCAGTAAATCCAGAGGATTTTTGTTTAAGCTTGCTGGACAATTTTTATCCCTGTTCGATGCATCGATCTAGCTATCAATCTTATCAATATTTGAATATCAATTCTATTGAGTGACCCTCGATCATAGATAAACTAGCTTGAAATATTTTGCTGGAAAACTTCGCGCCCATGTCCGATACCATCGAGAGCCTTCTGATATCATCGAGATTTGAACTTCGATGGTATCGAAGTGGGTTTCGATATATTGAAGCATATATGATTTTTTTAAGTAAAAACAGAGGCGCCGGAGTACTGCCTATCGATATTATCGAGTCAACTTTAATGGACTCGAGATTCAAATATCGATGATATCAATAGGTATATCGATGCATCGATAATTCCATCCAGATATATATTTGGTTGCTGGACACTTTTTGTCCTCATTCAATTTTATCAATTGAACTTTCAAGGACATCGACAGCGCAGGTCAATCATATCGATAGGTGTATCGATACAATCGACAAAGCAAGGAAAAATTTAAAGATTTTCTATTTTTGAAAAAGTTTTCTCACTTATAAACCCTATACTGTTCTAACTTGTTTTTAGGGTTTTATTCACCTGATGTTTTAGGACATGGGATGTGAGGCTTAGATTTAGCTATGGTGAGTTTGCACACATCCGATTGAGGTAGACACTTTGAATTGATCTTCCTATGATGCTCTGCAGTCTGACTAACCCAACTCTCACGCTAATTGACAAACTAGGGCACTTTCACTTGTTGATAATGTAAAGAAGATCTGGATGAAGGTAAACTACAATGATCAAATTGATCCAAAACTCTTATGGCCTTCAAAAGGTTTTTAATGGTTATCCATCACTATTTTGATCAGTATGGCCCACGTGAGATTATTGAGTTCTAATGATTTGATATCACATCCCAAAATATGATGGAAAAATATATGGACGGTGTTGATATACATAAAATTTATCAAGGCGGGCCCTACACGGTTAGAGTAACACCCATGAAGGAGTTACCTAAATAGTGAAATGACATTATAAGGTCACCTCATGGAAACTTCCCATGAGGTAATCTTGTAACACATTGAATTTTGAGGGTCGAGCAAAGCTCAACTCCCATGATCCAGTACATCACTTATGCAACATGGATAATGATGTTCAGATTTCATCCATTTTAATGAGTTAAACATGAGTGAGATTATACCAAAATAGCTTATCATACTCCAGATATAATTAAATTAAGCAAGCGAAAGTCTGAAGCATGTGTATTTAAATATGAAAGTTTTCACAAACTCCGAAGTATGAGTATGTAACTGGGCTGAATATATACATGTGTTATTCCAAAATAGACAAAATGCAGAAAGTAAATGTGTTCCACTAAGCCAAAAATCTCTTTAGTCCCTGTGCATCGGTACGAGATCTACATATACCCACCCGAGAGCTGAACGTAGGAGGACTCTTCCTCCTCATCCATGAAGTCCTACACCGTTGCATAGACTTCACCAATAACTGCATCTAAACCAGAGTCTAGTTGGTGTTTTAAAACACCATCCCAGGGTGGGAGTGAGTGATCAACTAAGTGGTACTATAAGGCAAAGGTTAACATGTTATCAAGTCAATCAAGCAGTAATGATAAAGCAATACAACAATCACTTCCTAACTACTCTTGTTTATGCAGGAATGGTGTGCAAGTAATGATGTATGCCCTCGCACAAAGCTCCCTCAAAAGCCACTCTGAGAACCAATTTCGCATATGACAACACTCCCTAAAGTGCACATTCCTCTCCAAAAGCACATCTTAACTAATGCAATGCGATGCATGACCCTGTTAGCCGAGTACTTAATTAAGCTTATTTATACAGCAGGTTCAGGAAGCTAAGGTACCTCCCTTTATATCATTAACCCAAAAGGAAGGATCCATCTAGGGTCGTCAATCCTAGTTAAGAACATACGATAGGCAAGTTGTAGGGCATCACTCCTAATGAAAAGCAGTTGATAGGAAAATTTAAATTTTATACTCGCGGTCACTATGGGGAGACTCCTCACCTCAACATAAGCCGACAGCTCAAACACGGTGTCCCATACCACCATGCCCTGCTCACAAGTCTGGGTTGCTCACTAGTCACTACGGGGAGGTTCGTCATCCTAGCGTAGGCTGACAACTCGACCATGGTATCCCATACCACCATGTCTGGTTCACGAGTCTTAACGGATCCTGGTTCCATAGTTGAAACAAGCCCTTACATTGGTAAGTGGTACCTTAGATTCAAGCAGTGATGTCCATACATGGTAAACACACAATAGGCCAATCGTTTTATTTGGCAAGTTTGATTGGTACGAGCACATGTCGACTAAATCGAGATGGAGCGCATAAGCACCCCTTGTGGCCTAACACTGTCGACAATCATCGTGCGACCCAGATTCGTGGAGTTACCAAATGTGACGAGACTAATTCGGCCACCCGAATGGAAACTGTTACCGATCGCCTAGACTACGTTGTAGCCACAATCTTATTCAAATATGATAGGTAGACACATGTGATAATCATGTCAACATTCAATGAACAATCAAAATAAATTCCTTATTTGAGCATTTCATCAAACACATTGATTATATTACCTAACACTTACATTTTATCCATAAATCGCGTAGACGCAAATGAGATTAGATGAAGGAAACTATGCGTATGAATAAGGTAACTGAGAATCCTATTTAATACTCTTAATAAATGAAAATCATCAATAATTTCTCATTCAGATAATTTATCAAACACCTAGGCTACACTTTACCAAATACATAAACTAGGTTAGTTACACCATATATTTTGACAATTCCTTACACAAGGAAGTCAGTATACATATGACAATGATGAATCCTAGATTAGTAATCATGGAAAGCACAAATCATATTTACATGTTCATTCAAACATTTCAACAAACACATGAGATGCATCTTTTATTCCACATAATTCATACATGTACAATATATCGAAAACTTCATTTCTAAGACAATATGGCAGCAATCAAGTCAGGCATAAATCATTAGCTGGCATTGAAAGCATTGAAAACCATAACCTAAATATTTATAGTGTGCACCTTTCGTTGGAATACTTGATTCGGACTCAGTTCAACTATACATTTTTGAAAATAGAACGTCGGGTACCCAAACAATGAAATTGGTTAGCTAGTTTGACGATTAATCAATATGGATCTCCAAACAAGATTAGGGTTAGGGTTTCTTATCCAAATCGTAGCTAAAATAGATCGTGTAGTGAAATAAGAAGGTGATTCAGTGAGTGGAGTAGTGGGAGAGAATCACAGCAATGATCTCCCAAGATTTCACCTCTCCTTCCTCTTTTCTCTTCTTCTCTCCCTTCTTTCTCCTAGGGTTTGGAGAAATTCGTATATGGGAGAGAGAGAGTGTGTGAGAGGCTATTTATAGGCCCCGTAGTGATGTAAATGGCCTTAAGGCCACTATATACACGGGTTATACCCTTCGGGGAGAGCTATTTTTGACAAATAGGGCTCACAGGGAGGCCCACTACTCACGTCGTAGGGTAAGTTCCCTGACAATGGATCTGTGCCAAGATGTGATTTTAGTGCGATCTGATAAGCTGATCGACCATGGAGGACCTGTGTCAAATCAACAGTCGTACTTACTTGATCAGGGCCATAATTATACAGATATGTGCAAGGAAATTTCCTTTTCACATGGGTGAAGTTTGGTATGGTCCAAAATCTTCAATTTCGCGTGTGAGCGAATGACCCAATTCACTTAAGTTTCATTACATTTTCTAAAGATATTCGCATTTCTCACACACTTCACTCAGGGCTCAAGTTGTGTTTTTTGACACTATCTGGGCTTGATTCCCGTGATGATCGCCAAGCCCAGTAGGACAGACATAACCCTATAGTTTTGTGGTCATCGAACTTTCAACGTGCGATCCAAGTCTGATACCGGGTTTCAATGCACTCCCGAGAGCAACAGGCTCTTGCGATTTTTCCTAGGTCTTTATGTAGTGTTAAGTCAGTGGTATTAATGGTTTTAGGTCTTCTCATTTGTAGAAATGGTGGCCCAAGCTTAATCCACTGATTATTCAGTTTAGTACCTAACTTTATTCCGCCTTAATTATGATAGGATACGGTCCTTAGGTGATTCTGCCTGAGGTGATACTCAGGTGCTTATATGAATTTTTTCGAGACATTACAATCTACCCCCCTTAAAGAAAAATTTTATCCCTGAAATTAATACCTTTTCGTACTCCTCGAGGATCTGAGGGGAGTTCTTACGGACTTCGGATTTTGTTTCCTAAGTAGCCTCTTCCTCAATGTGGTGCATTCATAATACTTTCACGAGTGGGATAACTTTGTTGCACAGCACTTGTTCCTTCATATCTAGTACACGTGTGGGACGCAATACATAAGTAGCATCTTCACTTAGTTACACTTGTTCCCATTTGATAATATGGGTAGGGTCAGGAACATATTTCTTCAGCATCGATACGTGAAAGACGTTATGCACGCCTATGAGTGGTGTGGGTAAGGTAAGACGGTATGCTACCACACCCACTCGGTCTAAAATCTAGAACGGGCCTATGAATCTCGGCATGAGTTTTCCTTTCTTGCCAAAATGAAGGACTCCCTTCATTGGGAAAACTTTAAGGAATACATGGTCCCCAACTTCAAATTCTAATTGTCTTAATCTCATATCGGCGTAACTCTTCTGTCTACTCTAGGCTACAAAGAGTCGACACCTGATAATGTCAATCTTTTCTGAGGTCGCCTGAACAAATCTGAGCCAACCAAGCTCTTCTGGCCAACTTCTGCCCAACAATGTGGAGCTCGGCAAGGGCGCCCATACAAGGCTGATTCTGCTTTCTTGTTCCAGGCAAACTTAAGATCTTTCCGAGTGAGTTGAGACAACGATCGAGCTATCTTGGAGAAATCCTTAATGAATCGGTGATAATAACCGAAAAGTCGGAGGAAACTCCTCACTTCTATAACTGAGCCAAGTTGATCCCAGTCTTACACCACGGTCACCTTGGCAAAGTCCACGATGATTCCTTCCTTGGAAACCATATGCCCTAAGAACTTGACTTCTTCCTTTCAAAAGTCACATTTTCGATATTGTGCGAATAATTGATTCTTCCTGAGAATATGAAAGACTTCTCGTAGGTGTTCTTCATGATCCTTCCGATTCTTGGAGTATATCACAATGTCATCTATAAATATGATGAAGAATCGGTACAAATATGGCTGAAATACTCAGTTCATGAGATCCATGAAGACGGCTGGTGCATTTGTAAGTCCAAACGACATCATGAGGAACTCGTAGTGCCTAAAACTGGTCATGAATGTCGTTTTCTGCACATCTTCATTCCTTACGCGCAACTGATGGTACTTGGACTGTAAGTATATTTTAAAGAAATATTGTTCCCCCTTTAACTGGTCAAACACATCATTTATCCTAGGCAGAGGATACTTGTTCTTCACCGTGATGTGATTTAGCCCGCGATAATCTATACACAACTGTAGTGATCCATCCTTCTTTTTCACAAACAACACAGGTGCTCCCCAAGGAGATACACTCAACCGTATAAAACTTGAATCCAATAAGTCATCAATCTGCTTCCTTAATTCCTCCATTTCACACAGAAGCATGTGGATGTCCATAAAGAGACAGGTATCACACCTGGCACAAGGTCGATGGTAAAGTCAATCTCGCGCTGAGGAGGTAGTCCAAGGATTGTTTTGAACATGTCTGTGAAATCTTGGACTACTGGCATGTCCCTAAGTGATGGACCATCATAATTTTCCAACAGGGAAGCATAATAACTAATGTGGTAGGGCCAATTGACCTGAACTAGGAAAGTGAAGGTCGTGTTTTTGGGCATATGGGCTGTCACCAATCTAGTTTCAAAGTCGATCTCTACCTTCATTTCAATGAGCCAATCCATGCTGAGGATGATGTCGTAATGATATATCGTATTGACAATCAGGTTAATACACACCAATCTGTTCAATGCATACCAATCTATCAGGCAATTCTTACAAAGCTTAGTGGCACTATGAAGGTTCCTGCTGCTGCGATGACTCTCACCCCAACCATAGGGATAGTGTTTAGCCTTAAACGCTTGATTGTAGAGTATGTTATCATTGAAATAGTGGACCCGGTGTCCACCAATAGAAATACTGGTGTACCTTGGATGTGGGTAGTGAATTCAAAGGCTAGCGGTACTACAACCGTAGATTCAGAGGCTTCAGCGGCAAGGGCATGTACTCAAGCTAGTTGTGGACGATTGGGTTATACTGTTATAGGTTGTTGAGGTGGCCTGTTTTGAGGTGCGGGAGGTCAGTTGAATTGCTGTGCTGGTGGCATAGATTGTAAAGCCACTGTCCTTCATCTTGGTAAAATAAAAGGGTTCTGTATAGCCCGTCTTATTACAATAGACGCACCAAAGATCAAATCGCCTCTGCTGGGCCGATGGAGCCAATTGTCTGGGAAGCGAGTTCACACGCGGCCTCTTGCCAAGAAATAGACAGTTCTGTAATTCAGGCTGAGGCCTTGGGCCCATTGGCATGCGTGTTCTAGACACTCTTTCACCATCTTGCTCAACTCGCAGGGACATGTTCACTAGCTTAGCATAGTTGGGAATGCTAGCGCAACACATCTTGATATGGATATCAACCTGCAACCCTTCTGAAAATCACCACATTCTCATTAGCTCGTTTGTCAAAAATAAAGGAGCATATCTGGCTAGCTCCATGAAATGGTTCTCGTATCCTGTCACTGTCATCCCCCCTTATCAAAGGCAGAGAAATTCATCCTCCTTTTCATTACAGGAAGTGAGGGGGAAGTACTTTCCATGAAAATGAGTTTCAAACTCGTCCCACGTCCACGCAAATCTTGTGGGAACGGTTCATAGAATGTTATCCCACCAAAGACTAGCCTCTTTTTCAAATACATACGTAACAAGCTCGACTTGCTCTGCTTTAATATAGTGTAACGACCTCAACATCTTGGATATGCAATCCAACCAGTACTCAGCCTCCTCGGATCTATGAGTACCTATTAAAGTGGGAGGAAGGAGGCGCTGAAAGCACTAAAATAGGCCACTTACAATCATATTCCCGACAGGCTGTGCAGGTGGCATCGGTGGGGCCGCATTCATATTTTGTGCGATGACCCTCGCTATAGTGGCTAAAAATTATTGTTATTGTTGCATCAGGAGCATCATTTACTCCAACCTATCAGGGGGAGGAGCTGCCTGAGGTTTGTGTGGCATCGTCGAAGAAGCACGGTTCTGTCTCAGAACCGATGGTGCGCTCGGTGTTGGCCCATTTGTGGGGCCAGTGGGCGGTTGTGAATCCGCATTATTTTGCTACTCAGACCCAAATTGGGGTCCGTTTGGCTACCACTCGGGTGAGAGGCCCCGTCATTCATTCCGCCAAGTGGGAGACGTGCTATGTTCCAAGTAGTTTTTGACAGCATTCCCTATATACAACATAGGGTGCAACATTTACAGGATCAGGATAACATCATCCACTTTTTCAAACATTCTCCATATTTCTAAACCAAAGAACTTCATGCATTTCATTTAACCAAAATTTGTCACAATATATATGATGTACCATTACATAAATTATGACAGAGAATGCATGTGAGCTAATTTAACAAAAGGCTTAACACTTACTAACCTAACATCCAGACTAGGCTAAATGAAAACAACTACAAATATATGACTAGTCCTCTGATTCTGGCGAAGGTGGAGGTGCTCCGTTATCCTGCATGCAACATAGGAGGGCCTTTAGGGTGCAAGATATTTTCTTGAACTTTTGTTTCAGGTAGGCTTGGTTCTCCTAGAGCTTCTGCTTTAAGTGGGCCTAATTTTCTTCAATCTTGGACAAGCGGGCTTTTAAGGTGACCCGATCATGGCGGTCCTCACGAGCAGTAGGAGGACCCCCATCTGAGTCTTGGGCCTCCTCTTCTTCTTCTTGCTCTACTTCCTTACTGCCTTCCTCTTTCGCATTTCCTTCCTCTTCTTTGCTACCTTCCTCTTCTTCATTTTCTTCCTCTTCTTCACTGCCTTCCTCTTCTTCATTTCCTTCCTCTTCTTCAGTCTCTTCTTCTATCTCTTCCCCATACTCATCAAGCCTTGCTTAGCATTGCCTGGGGCCTATACCCATATTGTTGAGTGTAGTTTCACTGATGAAATGGATCGGGACGAGGTTATCCATATGGAGTCTGAAGTCAAAATTTCAGGCGATCTTGCAAATGAGTTGGCCAAAAGGGAGTGAGTGGTCTCCCTAAGTAGATCATGCAATATTGATTATCTGATTCAAGGTGAGAGTAGGCTAACACACTTTTCTTCCTCTACAGCTTTGTATAAGAAATCCACCATGAATCGAGTACATTCTTTGTGGTTACTCCACCTAGGATACATGTTGTACGTGCATATATGGTGGAGCAAGCGGAAGTTTGCTGTCATACTGCTCGATGCGATACTGTTCCCTCACCTCCACTCCTCAAGTTGGCCGCAAAGGAAATGTGTGCAGTGCTTTCTCTCTCGTTCACTAGCAAGATTAGTATCGCTGGCATGTACAGTTCCACATTCTATTCCCATGATACGTGCTATGATATCCACATCGACCCTGGTGTGAGTTCTTCGCAGTGGTATGATAAAATGGAGGGCACCAGAGTTGGATCCCATGTGTGAGCATAAAAGGCTCGTACGGTGCCTTCACTTACATGATTTTTTCCTTCAAATATGGGACTCCACCCATTCTCCAGGAGAAGGTCAATTACTGGATACAACCCAAATAGCTTCTTATCAACATGAGCTTCAAATATAACCTTGCAATCATGGTACTTACTGAGTTCGATGCCCGTTGGTAGAGACTTTTCTATTGGGATTCGAGGGTCGAGCTTGAAATAGCCTAGCTATATGCCTTAGAGGGGAGGGGGGGTGAATAGGACTATGCCAAAATAAGATTATAACAGCGGAATAAAATAAAGAGATAGCCAAATAAAAATAAATTAATTCTTAATGTTGAAATAAAAGCAACCTCAATAAACAAGTATTGAGAGGTTGATACGAATTCAGTTCTAAGGACAACCTTACATCATAAAAACTAAGGGTTTATGGCAGGACAACCTTATTTCTAGAAGGTCCTTTGTATCAAAAACTCAAACCAAAGAGGAATGAATAAATAGCAATGAACTGAAATAAATTGTAAGAATTTAAATCTAAATTATTACAATATTCCCCACTGTGCTTGAAATGTAAAAATTACAACATTCAAATCCACACATACATTCCACAGCTTTGAATGATAAAAGATAGAAAGAATAAATTACACATCTACAAAACACAAAGAGTTATAGTGGTTTGTCTGTGTGTTCATCAACTGTTAAACAACAGCCACACAGATTGCTACTCGACTCCTAATATCCTCACACAGGGGATATTAGCATTCACTATCAAAATAGGTTTCACAGGTTCACCTAAAACCTTCACAATTGTGTCTTTTCCACTTGGGCTTACACAATTCAAAAACCCCTTTGTCTGAGTTTTTTGGCTCTCTTCAGATAACCACACAATGAGATTTTTCTAGCTCAATCTCAAAAGAAACCAAAAAGAAAGTAAATTACATAAGCATAAAATACCTAGATTTCTCCTTTCGTAGAAGCCTAGAAGAACCAATCGGAGTAGAAGTTTGAATATGAAAGTTCAATGTCCAATACTCACTTTACAATGGTTCTAAGTTCTAATTGATTTTAAGTTAAACCAAATGGGCTAGCTGTATTTGATTTTGATTCCAAGAAGAAGGAATTATAGAATTTTTCTCTTTTCAAATCATATTGGAATGTAGATCAAAATCAAATAACAATAAGTTAACAAAAGGAAATATTAATTATATACAAAGTAGCTTAAAATGAACACGAACTTATCTCTAAGTGGAACCTTAATTTTACTTGAATTGAATTAAAAAACTTTTAAATTTGTCGTCTATTTATAGCTTCAGAAATTGCACCTTCGACTGGTCTAGTGGACACTTCGACTGGTCATAGGAGAACGGATTTTTGAAATTTATAGCGCAATCAGATAAAACTGACTCACGACTAGTCGTAGGGTGTCTATGACTGGTCGTAGGCCCTCTACGATTGGTCGTAAGCTCCACATGACTGGTCGTAGGACCACCAGCATAGTTGCTGAACTTTAAATCGTAGAAACAGGACTGGTCGAAGGATGAGTCGACACTGTTCATATGACCAGTCGAGTACAGTCCAGGACTAGTCGTGGATGAATAGAAATATCTAAAAAATTCTAACAAACTTAGGACTGGTCTTGGAATCTCTTGGACTGGTCGAACTAGTGCTAGGACTAGTCGAACAAGGTCCAGGACTAGTCTTAGAACAGATCAAATTCTTATAAAAAGATTTAGTTTGAATTATGTATACAAAATGACTACCCTAAGGTCAATCTAAGGTCTATCATACCTAGACATGAAGTATGAACATTGAACTTCATTCATTCAGCGAAGGTAGACCTTTGAACCTTATCATGCTTGAGCTCACGCACTTGATATAGCTTGATCTTGAGATATTCAAAAGCTTGAACTTAAACTTCATCTTGAGTTGCACTTAAGTCTTGAAGTGTACTTGAGTCTTATAATGTACTAGAGTCTTATACTCTTTATTGATGTAGTTCTGAACATATATGCTCACAAACATTAACAAAGTACATGGCTTGACTTTGCTTGAAGTCGATCAATGTACTTAACTTGAAGCACTTGTGAAGCAGTGTCTTGAACATATATAAATCAACATATAAACACAAGACACAGATAAAGGTTTTGGCATCACAAAATTTGACAACCAAAGGAGCATATGACCACAGATATAACACCCTGGATTTTTAGCAACCTGGAATTAGACGTCCTTAGGCAATGGGTCAACCATATCACTCGTAGAGATCAATCCCAAAGCTAAAGAAATCACTTTTCAACCCATTTCCTTCAAAATCTCACCTTTCACCACCTCATTCTTCAAACTTCTTCAAGTACTTTCATATTAGACACGAATCCTCAAGTTTAAATAGTGAAGAACTATACTTAAACTAAAACTCACTGTAAACGGTCACCGAGATCGAGTCCGTGCACACTCCTGATCACACCTAACGACCCCAAATCACTTCTAGACCGTCAATCAAAGGGTTTAGGCTATGTTTCATTCCATTTCAAACATAGAAATGAATGTCCTTAGGTGGTAGGTCAACCCCAATATCTTACACTCAATCTCAAAGCCTAAAACCTCTTTTTATCCAATTCCTTTGAAATCTCACCCTCTACCACTTTATTCTTCATTTTTTTTCTAAACACATTCATAATACACACCAATCCTAGGGTATTAATGATGAAGAACAATACCGAAGCTAAAACTTATTGTGAATAGTAAATAAATGGATAAAATGGGTCTTGACCCTTAACCTTTTGCAATATAACAAAATAAATAAGTTAATTGGATAGATTATCATCTCCTACCCCCAAAATCATATGCTATACACTGTATAAACTCATTCCGGTTTGCAAATTGTCCTTGAAAATGCCTCAAATGGAGTCGGGGGCCAAACGATCAACTTTCAAGGGGACCCATGGTGAGCCCCATACTTTTTTGGGGCCTAGGGGACAGGAGAACCTTGCCCAAATGGCGAGGCCTCACCAAATCCACCAGTGGTCGGTGAGGACCTTGCCGGTTCGGCGAGGCCTCGCCGGTAAACGGGCTGGGTTCGGTCAGGCCTTCGGGCCGATGGTCTTTGGGGGTTAGGGTAATCCCCTGGTACATGGACCGTCCCTTAAAAACATTCCAATAACCTACTTCCTTCACAAAGTGACCCCCCAAGCTCTCCTTTCTCCCCCAAACGTCTGATTTTTGGCAAAAACCACCCCTCCAAACTCTTCCTTCTTCCGTTTCCAAGCACCCTCACTCCTCCCTTCAAATCTCATCTCAAATAAAAATCAATAAAGGCTACTTCCTTTAGAAATCTAACGAGAATCAACTAGCGCTGCACTAGATGACCTATGAAATTCTCACCAATCACTTTCAATATGATCTGCTAGAGTCAAAACGTATAGAATAGGTGACGCTACAATACTTTAAAACCTAGGATCAAACTCTAAATCCGGTTGCTCACAGGAGCATTCGGAAACTTTGTATCGGATCTGGACCGCACATTGGAAGTCCGATTATCCCAAACTTAGACAATCCTGACCGCCTAGTTGGACTTGACAATCACCTCGAAAATCAAGTCCAGATGATGTCCCACGACGATTTCCTTGAGTCCAAAGTGAAGAGTGTGAGAAATGTTAGAAATTAAATATAAATTATAAAATTTGGCACGTGTCACTTGCACAACATTTTTTAAGCATTCTGACCGTCAGAATTCGATCAAATTTTACCCTCGGATTAGGATAGGTGGCCCTTACATGTCATAGTACTTGTAGCTCTGATCAAGTACCGGTAGCCGTTGAAATGAAACTGGTCTGCCACGGGCGATCTGAAAATTCGATCAGACAGAAAACTTTGCCTGACCTAGATCCAACATTAGAGAGCTTAAGTCCGATCGCATTTGATAAGAGGACCTCTAGAAGTACTCCGTTGAGACGGAACAGTCCGTATTTGGACATAACATAAGTATACTTTGGCCCCAAGTCTATTTTCGTCACTTTTGGGCTTATAAAAAGGCCTTAAGCCCTCTCTCACAAATCTCATATGAATTTAGAAAACCTGGGAGAGAGAAGAGAGAAAAGAGAGAGAAAGTGGAGGAGAAGTCAGGGTTTTTCTTCCATGGATTCTTCCCTGCTACTCCTTGTCCTTCAACGTCGCTTCTGCACCGCCATTCTGGTGCTTCCAGCTCCGCTCTTAGGTAAGAAATCATAACCCTAACCTTTTTTAGAGTTTCAAATAGCATAAGTGATGATGTAGCTAACCTATTTCATGGTATAGGTTGCCGTTGAGCCGTTGACGAAGACTTATCGTCTGCATCAACTCCGTTTCATAATTTCTGGTTTAAGGTGCAGATTTTAGACGCTTTGGTTACCATTTTTCAAAGCTTTCAATGCCGTTTAATGGTAGATTGCTGATAAGGATGCTGTTTGACATGTAGAACACGCTGTCCATTTTTCGTTTCGAATGCATACGAAGAATATGAGATTTAGGGTATTTTAGGTATTTATAGGAAATACTGTATATGTACGTATTTTGCTAATATGATTGTCATGTGTATTTGTCGTGTACCTATGCTAGTTAGGCGTGCATGATCTGTTTGGCGAAGAGATTCGCCCTAATGCGAACTTTGGGTCAACATACGCAATGTAGACTAAAGTGTGTAGACTAAGTGTTTGTATAAATGTTGTATTAGTATGTATTGAGTAAATGTTGTTGTAGATTAGTCTTAAGATTGAATTCTCAATTAATATGATGATGTACATAATTTTCCTCCATGTTGTTATTGAATCGATTTCCTTATATGTATGGAATACATGTGTTTGGTTGATTTTCTTATGTTGTATGTTATAACATGTTGTTAACATGCTTGGATTGTTTGTATTTTATTTCTGTTACTCTCATATGATCACGATGTGGATTACAAGTGCTTGGGGCTATACTCTAGTCCAGGCAGTCGGTAACAGTTTAGAATTCGTGGTTGGATTCTATTCGCCACAAAGGATGTGTATGACGAACCCGAGTCATACTAGAGCCGTCGGTAGTGGTTAGGCCACATGAAGTGCTCGTGCACTTTATGTCGGTTAATTCGACGTGCGCTAGTGCTAGTCGGACTCATCAAGTAACCCGACTGACCATTGTATGTTCACCTTGTATTTGTCATAACTGGTTAAACCTAGGGTACTAAACTTACCAGTGATAATCCTGATAACCGTGGTACCTTGATCCACTAAGACTCATGAGCCGGGCATGGTGGTATGGGACACCGTGATCGAGCTGTCGACATACGCTGGGCCACAAACCTCCCCATAGTGACCAGTGAACACCCTACTCTGAGCAGATTATGGTGATATGAGACATTATATTCTTGTTGTCGGCCTACATTGATAAGGTGATGGGAGTGGAGCAACGAGTGCGAACAACAGCCCTGACAGCCCTTTGTAGTGACCTTGAGTTTATCCTGACACCGCATGGGGGTGACGAGTCCTGATGCAGTCTTAAGGATATAGACTATGCCTGTATTGATAAGGTAATGGGGGAGAGGAGCAACGAGTGCGTGTAACAGCCCTGACAGCCCTTGCAGCGACCTAGAAATATATCATCGTATGAGAATACCGTTATTAGTCCTTGTTGGGCATGATATAAGGGAGGTACCCTAATTTTCCAATCCTGTTGTATGAAAAGGACTAATAACAACTCGGTAATCATATTCATATCACACTGCATATGCCTGGAAGATGTGGAGCACTGAGGGAAGAAAGCATGCCACGGACGTAAGATGGTGTCGCATGAGGGAGTATGTCGGTGAGGGCATCCATCATTTCCTTTCATGCCTGCATTAATCATAGTATTTAGGAATGTTTGAATTGCTTTCTTTATCATTATCGCTTGATTGATTTGATAACATGCTAATCTTTGCTCTATGATTCCACTGAGTTAGCTACTCACTCCCATGTTATGGGACGGTGTTGTGTACACCAACTAGTCCCTATTTTTAGTTTTAGATGATGGCGATGCTTGCGAAGCAGAGCCGGACTTGATGATGATGAGGAGGATCCCTCCTATATGCAATTCTGATCGACGGGTTTATAGGGTTACTGATTAGATGCTAATGCACTTGGTATTTCACCTTTTATTTACACACCCATGTATATTCTTTTCTTTCTATTTTGGAGTATACATGTATTTAGTTAACTTGGTAACATGATCACACTCTGGAGACTTACAATCATGTATATATTTTATATATCTATCACATTCTTCCGCCTGCTAATTTAACTGTCTCTGGAGTATGATATGTTGTTTTGGCTTAATCCATTTCATATTTTATGCACTATTACAGCCGACATTCATCCATCATTGAAAATGTTGCATAAGTGATGTTTTGAAACTTGGAAGTGGAGTTTATGCTCGACCCCCGATTTTCAGGGTGTTACAATAGCACTTACAGAGGTCCCGTTTCGACCTTCGCTCGGAGCTTGCACTTGTCTCGACACTCGACTTCTTCATAGAATGGCTTGGACGACTACGCCCAACCTCATTTAGGGCCGCTCTCTTCTTTCCCATAAAGGAAATGAGTGTTGAGATGGAGAAAATAGCAGTGACAAGCTCAAAGAGAACCATGGAGGTGGAAAAGCTTTGAGAATGAAGTGGGTCTGAAGATATGGAAGTTATGAGACACAAAAGAGGGTTTTTTGTGCCCAAATAGGTAAGAATAAGAGAAATGAGGAGATGTAATGGGAAGTTTTAGAGGAATAGTGGTGGAGGGGTGTAAGTTGTAGAGGATTTGAGAGATTTGAGTGTATGGAAGTGGTGATTTGAGAGAGAAAGGGAGTTTTGGAGGGTTTAGAGGGGTTTGTGGGGGTAGGAATAGGGTAAAACAAGTCAAGGGAGTGTTTGGGAGGTTAAAAGGGGCCCCCCACACATGGGAGGGACCCACCCACGTCGGCTGACAGTGCTGCATTACCGCCCCCACGGTGCCGCCGCGCCCCACTATGGAGGCCAGTGGTGCACCACGGACCGGGCGGTGCTGTTGCACCCCTTTGGGGTGTCCAGCAGTGGTCACCCCCTCCCGGGGTGCTGTTTTGACGGTGGGGCCCCCTAGGCCCCACTGCATTTTGTACTTTAAGGTTTTAGGCCCGCACAGTCTGATTTCGTAATTCAACACGTGCGTATTCGTGCCTTTTAGCTCTGTTTTAGGTTTAGAATCCGTCGACTAATTATTTAAACTCATCGACAGATGGCCTAAAGGTGACTGAGATCAATTCACGTGATCTAAGATGCGTACAAGCTAAACTAAGCATTCAATCTCATCTGTCGGTGAAACTTTGAGATCCTAAGATCGTCTCTAAATTCCATCGTTCCCTTCCTAAGTCAGAGTGTGTCAAAGTATGCCCTGTTACCTATAACCCAGGTCTAGTTTAATCCAAATCATGCTTTGATACTAACTTGTAATGCCCTGAATTTTGAGGGTCGAGTAAAGCTCAACTCTCGAGATCCAGCACATCACTTATGCAACACAGATAATGATGTTCAAATTTCTTCAATATTAATGAGTTAAACATGAGTGGGATTATACCAAAACAGCTTATCAAACTCCAGATATAAATAAATTAAGCAAGCGAAAGTCTGAAGCATGTGTATTTAAATATGAAACTGTTTCACAAACTTCAGAGTATGAGTATGTAATCGGGCTGAATATATACATGTGTTATTCCAAAATATATAAAATGTGGAAAGTAAATATGTTCTACTAAGCTAAAAATCCCTGTAGTCCTTACTCATCGGTTCGAGATCTACATAGACCCGCCCGAGAGCTGAACATAGGAGAACTCTTCCTCCTCATCCATGAAGTCCTGCTCCACCACATAGACTTCGTCAATACCTGCATCTAAACCAGACTCTGGTTGGTGTTTTAAAACACCATCCCAGGGTAGGAGTGAGTGATGAACTTAGTGGTACTATAAGGCAAAGGTTAACATGTTATCAAGTCAATCAAGCAGTAATGATAAAGTAATATAATAATCACTTCTTAACTACTCTTGTTAATGCAAGAATGGTGTGCAAGTAATGATGTATGCCCTCGCATAAAGCTCCCTCAAAAGTGACTCCGACAACCAATTTCTCATATGACAATGCTTCCTGAAGTGCACTTTCTTCACCAAAAGCACATCCTAACTAATGTAATGCGATGCATGGCCCTATTAGCTGAATACTTAATTAAGCTTATTCATACAACAGGTTCAGGAAGCTAAGGTACATCCCTTTATATCATTAACCCAAACTGAAGGATCCATCGAGGGTCATCAATCCTAGTTAATCACATATGATAGGCAAGCTATAGGGCATCACTCCTAATGAAAAGCAGTCGATAGGAAAATTCAAAGTTTATACTCGCGGTCACTACAGGGAGGCTTGTTGCCTCGGCAAAGGCCGACAGCTCAAACATGGTGTCCCATACCACCATGCCCAACTCACGAGTCTGGGTTGCTCCCTGGTCACTATGGGGAAGTTCGTCACCCTAGCGTAGGTCGACAACTCGACCACGATATCTCATACCACCATGCCCGGCTCATGAGTCTTAGTGGATCGTGGTACCATGGTTGAAACAGTCCTTTACATTGATAAGTGGTACCTTAGATTCAAGTAGTGATGTCCATACATGGTAAACACACAACAGGCCAATCGGTTTGTTTGACAAGTTCGATTGGTATGAGCATACATTGACTTAATCGACATAGAGTGCATAAGCACCCCTTGTGGCCCAACCATTGTTGACAATCGTCATGTGACCTAGATTCTTCGAGTTACCCAATGTGGTGGGACTAATTCGTCTACCCGAACGAAAAATGTTATTGATCGCCTGGACTACGTTATAGCCACAATCTTACTCAGATGCGATAGGTGGAAACATGTGATTATCATGTCAAAATTCAACGAATAATCCAAATAAATTCCTCATTTGAGCATTTCATCAAACACATTGATTATATTACCTAACACTAGCATTTTATCCATAAATCGCGTAGACGTAAATAATATTATATGAAGGAAACTATACATATGAATAAGGTAACTGAGAATCCTATCTTAATACTCTTAATAAATGCAGATCCTCAACAATTTCTCATTCAGACAATTTATCAAACACCCAGGCTACACTTCACCAAATACATAGACTAAGTTAGTTACACCATATATTTTGGCAATTCCTTACACAAGGAAGTCAGTATACATATGACAATGATGAATCCTAGATTAGTAATAATCATGGCAAGCACAAATCATATTTACATGTTCATTTTAACATTTCAACAAACACATGAGATGCATCTTTTATTCCACATAGTTCATACATGTAGAATATATCAAAAATGTCGTATCTAAGACAATATGGCAGCAATCAAATCAGGCATAAATCATTATCCGACATTGAAAGCATTGAAAACCATAACCTAAATGTTTATAATCCATAGCTTTCATCGAAATACTTGATTCAGACTCAGTTCAACTATACATTTTCGAAAACAGAACGTTGGGTACCCCCAACAATAAAATAGGTTAGCTAGTTTGACGATGAATCAATTTGGATCTCTAAATCAAGATTAGAGTTAGGGTTTCTTACCCAAATCATAGTCAAAATAGATCGTGTAACGAAATGGGAAGGTGATTCAGTACGTGGAATAGTGGGAGAGAATCACAACAACGATCTCCTAAGATTTCTCTTCTCTTCTTCCTCTTTTCTCTTCTTTTCTCTCTTCTCTCTCCTAGGGTTTGAAAAAATTTGTATATGGGAGAGTGGGTATGTGGGAGGCTATTTATAGGCCCAATAATGATGTAAATGGCCCCAGTGCCACTATAAACATGGGTCACATACCCTTTGGGCAGCTGTTTTTGACAAACAGAGCAGGGAGACCCACTACTCACCTACGTCGTAGGGTAAGTTCTCTGATAATGGATCTATGCTAGGATATGATTTTAATACAATCTGATAAGCTGATTGACCGTGGAGGACATTTATAAAATCAACAATCGTACTCACTCAATCGGGGTGACAGTTATATGAATATGTGCTGGGAAATTTCCTTTTCCCATGGGTGAAGTTTAAATAGCGGTGAAGACCGCTTGAGTTGAAGTAAGAATATTCCAATATGTCCTAGAGGGGGGTGAATAAGACTTTTTAAATTTTTACAGTATATTTAAAAATCCTATTGCACTAATCCTATCAGATATACAATTAACAAGATTACTCAAATGTAACTCTACTGGCTTCTAAGCCTAGTAGAGGATCCAATCACAAACTATTCAGAAGATAGCAATATAGAGCTTAGTTCATGTTGAATATGACTGTGTATGTGTGTGAGGTGTGATCTCAGATATTCAAATATTAAAATAATAAAGCAAATCACACAAACTGTCATTTTTATAATGGCTCAACTACTTGTCTACTCCACTCCCGGCTGCCGCACTCAACCCTTGAGTGTACCAGATTTCACTAAGGAGGTTTCCCAGGGTTCACCTTAAACCTAAGGTTTTAAATCAGGTTCACCTTCAACCTTTACACAGAGGTTTCTACTCGGTCACATCTAACCCTAGAATTTTATAGGTTCACTCCTAACTAGATGTTTATGCTCTTCACAGAGCAAGGGTCCACACAACGCACCCACTACGTACACTCCCGCCGGAGGTCTCTTATGAGAACTTCAAAGGGTGAGCAACACTCAAGACCGAATCCTAGAAAGGAATGATCAAAAGTGTCCTCTGGACTTTAGGTACTTACAGATAAGTTGATGAGTCCCATTTAGTGCAATGACGAAGATCTCCTCCTTATTGTTGAAGAGTCTTCAATTCCCTTGATCCGCAACACAAAAGATGTACCAGTACTTGGCTTCGGGTTGGGTCAAGGTTTAGGATGAAAATCCACTCACTTAGAATTTTCCTATAAGGAAGATAGAGTGATTCCAACCATCTATTCATTCAAGGTAACCCAGCTTAATGATATGCTATTAAGATGGTTGCTGGAGGATCCTTGAATGCGGAAGTTCATTTCCCATTCCACTCTATTGAATGTCAATGAATGAGAGTGGATTGGAAGATGAACTCCCGTGAGAGAAAGGGCTTTGGGTATATGATCTAAAGGTAAAACACACAAAACCACTCTCTTCTTTCTATACCAATAATGTAGATAAGTCTCTCTTTATATAGGCAAAAGGTTCCAACGGATAAAAACGGTTATATTTATGACAGAGTTCGATATCATCGAGCGTATACTCTCAATGGGATCGACTATCCACTCGATAACACAAACTGAAATGTCATACGCTTCTGAAACCTTTTGCTAGCTGGTCGATGGGATCGAAACTGGTGTCTATGTCATCGGATTTCAAACTCCGAATCCATCGATACTGGGATCGATCTATCGACATTTGGACCATGAGAGAGACAAGTCTTGAAATATTTCAAATTTTTAGGATATGATCGAGGAACAACTGATGTCATCAGAATTTGAATATCGATGATATTGGAGGTCATGTCGATGGGATCGATAAATCGTATAGATTTATCTATAAGCACGCTAGACAGTTTATGTCCAGTCTCGATCCAATCGACTAGGCCTCGATAGCATCGACATAAGAATATCGATTTCCTCGAGTGGCCCCCGATTAAAGTTAAAAATATCCTGAAATATTTGCTGAAAGAAAAGCATGCCCACTATCGATATGATCGATGGCCTTCCGATATGATCGATATTTGAATTCAGATTGAATCAGAAAGGACATCGATATATCGAAGCACATAGTAATTTTCAAAAGAGAAACAGGGGCGCCAAAAATCTGCCTGTCGATATTATCGAGCCACTTCCGATAGGCTCGATATTTGAATATCGATGATATCGATATATCGATAAATCCGTCCAGATGAGTATGCGGTTGCTGGACACTTTTAGTCCTCTTATCGATAGTATCGATCAAGTGTCGAGGACATCGACAGAGTAGGTTGTTCATATCGAAATATGTATCGATACAATCGACAGGGTAAGCAAACTTAGAGATTTTCTAATTTTCAAAAAAGTTCACTTACCCAAAAACCCTCATATGTTCTAAGTTATTTTTTAAGTGATTTAATCACCTGGTGTTTTAGGACATGGGATGTGAAGCTATGATTTACCTATGGCGAGCTTCCACACATCTGGTTGAGGCAGGCACTTGAATTGTTCTTCCTGTGAGGCTCTGCAGATCGACTGACTTAACACACATGGTAATTGATAAACTAGGGCACTAGCAGGTGCACTTTCAATCTCCCCCTTTGTCAATTACATGACAAAATACCAAAACACCCTGGGATAATATCTAGATAGACACATCCTAAATTGTGTGTACATGCTTTTACACAATTTTACAAATTCTAACACAACTATGTACATAACCAGTATTTGCTCTCCCTTTCTATAAAACTCCCCCTTTCTTGGTGCAGTTGCTCCCCCTAACACCTGCAACATATAAGAGCAAAGATCCAATTTTTCATGAGGTGTTTTCACTTTTCTCCCCCTTTTTTATCAATAACAGTCATTGACAAAGATAAAGCAGTAGATATTGACTGAAGTTAAAGAAGCATATGGGAGAACTACAGATAGAGATGTATAAAGATAAGATCATTTTAAACCATACATCATTTTGAGAGAATATGAATGCATATCAAACAGGTCAAGTAAGATAATCATGAAAATCACATGCATTTCATAGCAGAAACTCCATTTAACTAGGGGATTTCATATATCACTATAGCAGTAAGAATAGAATTATATGCAGCCATATTCAACAAAACTTCCATCATTCAAAAACACGTACTACCCTAGACAGCAGTAGACTACCACCCATCAGACACAAATATCAAACCCATGTAGAGATACCCAAATGAATAGATAAGAATGAGTTCAGAAACTAGCGTTCATAGCTAGACACACTTCTCCTTCAAAACAGTCTTCTTTTAACACATAAAATGCGCGCCAGTTGTTAGTAGCTCAAGAATCTGTTGAACAGAATGTTGGAGAGCTTCCATCCTATTTTCTATTCCTGACAGTCATTGCTCTCAGTGATGGAGCTGCTCATCAATTCCAGTGAGAATGTTTAAAAATTGGCGCTTAAGCACATGGCGTTAATGATTAATGACAGAAGCAAGACTATATTTAGGAGTTTAATTAGATCCCCAGAGAGTTTCTTCTTTATGCATGGGACCACTCTCTCCATTAGGTGGAGGATTCTTAGATGAGACAGAGACATACACTTGTTGGGCTGCATCATGGTCGAACCATACTTCAGGATATACCTTATCTGTTGTTTCTGGCAGTCCTGCCAAGTGTGCGAGCTTGCAGACAAGGGACGGAAAAGGCAGTATTTCAAGATGGTCACTTTTGACTACCTTGATTAGCTGATCTAGAATGAGGGTTGGTAGACATAAAGGGACTTCTTGACAGACATCATACAAGACATTTAGCACAAAATGACTCAGGTATGTGTCGTTGGCATCACATGGGTACACATTCGTACTAAAGATACTATGAAGGAGTCTAAACAAGGTTCTTAGATATTCAACTTGAAGAATATTGTCATCATTTCTAGGAATAGTCAGACCTGGCACAGTGCTCGAGTAATTTTCCCCCATCTACCCAATTCGTTTAGATTTCTACTACTGTCACGCCCCAAACTTGGAAACCGGGCTCACAAAATTTTCGATCGTCGAATCTGGCACCGACAGCCTCCGTAGAATCTCATTCTCAGCTCCCAGCTCCCATTTGCCAGGTTCCGATCCTGGGATACTATAAGGAGGATCTTCAAGATCAGTTTGAATTGTGATAAGCATAACCAAAGGCATAACCCACAAACAACAACCAAAAACTTCATTATATTTCCACTATGATCAAAAACTTTACAAGTACAATGAGCATAACGGGAAATACAATGATAATAAACCAAAAGCTCCAACAATAATCTGCCACGTGCTTAAGCCTCAGTGCTCCTACGATCCAACGTCACCTGCACACAACGGTCGTGCATAAGCTTATAGAAAGCTTAGAGGGCGGTGAAAGTGTGTGCGCAAGGTAGTAATATGAACATGAAATATCAGAGTAATGCTTAATATGCAAATGGATCCATGAAAACCATTAGTCGTACCAAAGTTATGCGATGCAAGACATGAATGATATCGGCCATCCCAAGGCCATGCGATGTGAAATGAAACTCAAGCATACAAATCCTCATCTATTTCCACACATCAATACAACTCAAATCTGTGATATCACCGGGGTCTAGTACATTCTAAATCAGATTGCCACCCCATCGCGCGTAATAAGGTAAGTGGAAGAGACCTCACTATCTGTCTACCAATATCAGGCTCGACTCGTCAATAGCGGACCCATTCCTCGAGCTGGTCAAACTCAGCCTAACATTCTGTAACATCCCAAAAATCAGGGGTCGAGTAAAAACTCCACTCCCGAGTTCCAGAACATCACTAATGCAACATAAATGTGTATGATTGAATGTTGTCTGTGTTAATATATTAAACATGAGTGGGATTATGCCAGAACAGCATATCATACTCCAGAGACAGTTAAATTAACAAGCGGAAGACTGTGATAGTATGTATAACATATATAAACTTTTGTGTGTCTCCAGAGTGTGAACATGTTACCAGGTTAAACATATACATGTATACCTCAAAATAGAAAGAAAGAATATACATGAGTGCTCTAAAAATATAAAATGAAAAGTGTCAAGGTATCTAATCAACCTCCCTATAATCCCGTCAATCAGATCATGCATAAAGGAGAGATCCTCCTCATCATTATTAAGTCCAGCTTCGCTTCTCATGCAGGGCCATCATCTGCAACCAAAATAGGGACTGGTGGGTGTCCGGAAACACCATCCCGTAACGTGGGAGTGAGTAGCTAACTCAGTGGAATAATAGAGCAAGGATTAACATGTTCTCAAATCAATCATGCGATAATAGTAAAGCAGTAAATCAAACAATCCTAATACTGTTGTTAATGCAATATGACATGACGTGATGTATGCCCTCATCGACGATCTCCCTCATACGGCACCATCTTACGACCGTGGCATGCAATCGTCCCTCAAGTGCTCCACATCTTCCAGGCACATGCAATGTTATGGTGATATGATTTTCGAGATGTTATTAGTCCATTCAAACAGCAGGATTGGGAAACTAGGTACTTCCCTTATATCAATCCCAACACAGATCCTGTCTAGGGTCGTCACTCCTAGTAATCTCATACGAAGTATATTTTATAGGTCGCTGTCAGGGCTGTTGCTCGCACTCGTTGCACCGCTCCCCCATCACCTTATCAATACAGGCCCACTGTACTCTCACTGCTACTGAAGGGTCGTCACCTCCCGTAGACTCAGAATACGCTCGCGGTCACTACAAAGGACTCGTCGCCTGATTAGTGTAGGCCGACAGTAAGAATATAGTGTCCCATACCACCATAATCTGCTCACGAGACATAGGTGCTCACTGGTCACTACGGGAAGGTTTGTGGCCCCAGCGTAAGCTGACAGCTCGACCACGGTGTCCCATACCACCATGCCTGGCTCATGAGTCTTCGTGGATCAAGGTACCATGGTTGACAGGATTTACAATGGTAAGTTCAGTACCCTAGGTTCAAGCAGTTATGACTCATACAAGGTGAACATACAATGGCCAGTCGGGTTACTTGACGGGCTCGACTAGCACGATCGCATCTCAAGTCAAATGACATGAAGTGCGTAAAACACTTCGTGTGGCCTAACCACTGCCGCCAACTCCAGAACACGGCTCGCGTTCATCGACGCGTCGTTCGTGTCAAAGATAGGCCAACCACAAACTTGCTCAGTTACCGACTGCCTGGACTAGGTATAGTCCCAAACAATTATGAATCCACATTAGCAAATCATGTAAGAGTATTGGAAATGGAATACAACAATGTGAGCATGTTAACACATGTTATAACATACAACTTAAGTGAATCATCAAGCACATGCATTTCATACATAAAATGAAATCATGCATATAGTTAACATGTAGGAAATTATTTACATCAGCATATTAATTGAGAAATCAATCTCAAACTAATTCATAACATCATTTAATTCAATACATAATAATACAAACATTTATACAAACACTTACACTACACACTTAAGTCTACGTATAGTATGTCGACCCGAAGTGCGCATTTTGGCGAATCTCTTCACCAAACTAATTATGCACGCATTCCAAGTATTTTAATGCGACAAGAAGCCATGTCAATCACATCAGCAAATTATGGATGAAAACAGTATTTCCTACAAATGACTAAAATGCCCTAAATCTCATATTCTTCATCTGCTTACAAAACAGGAAACAGACAGCATGTTATACATGTCAAACGGCGTTTCCATCGATAATTTACTATTAAACGACATTAAAAGCGTTGAAAATAGTCAATCAAAGTGTCTAATATCCGCACCTTATCTCCTAGAAGCGTATCGTTTTGAACGGAGCATATACGCTTCGTCTACGACGACTAGACAACCTGATTTACAAGATCTATCAGTTAACATGCTATGGAACGAAAGGAACCTCAAATCAGCAACTTATTAGGGTGTTTTCTTACCTAGAAATGCAGAGAAATCACCGGCCAAGTGATTGGAGCGTGTTACTAAAGCACGTACAACAGGTGGCACGACAGCAGGAAAATTCTCCTCCAGTCTCTCTCACAAACTCTCACCTTTTCTCTCTCCCAATCTAGGGTTTTTCTCAAATTCAGATGGGAGAGAGGAACAAGGGTTTCAACCCCTTTTATAAGTCCAAATGTGCCCGAAATAGGCTCGGAAACAAAGTTTACTTGAGGTATATCCAAATCGGGGCTGTTTCAGTCCAAAAGACCATTTCTAGTGGTCCCCTGGCCGAACACGATCGGACTTAAGTTCGTACTTGTTGGATGTCGCTCACATCCCGTTTTCAGACCATCAGTGTTCGTAGATCGCACGTGGCGGTCCAGTTTCAGTTCAGCGGTCACCGCACGTATATCAGGCCTGCAAGTCTCATGATATGAAATAGAAATTTTTCCTGATCCGAGGGTGTAATTTGGCTGAATTCTGACGATCAGAACGCCTAATACTGACACGTCAAGTCGTGTGGCAGATTTGAATTTCAAATTCCAAATCTAACCCTATTCTCACTCTCTTCAGTCCAGGCTCAATGAAATAGCCTGCGAATGTCGGTTGGACTTGATTTTCGAAATGATTGTCAAGTCCAGCTAGGCGGTTCTAACGGTCTAAGATAGTAGGTATCGGACTTTCGACGCGCAGTCTAGATCCAATACAAAGTTTCAAAGAAGTCCAGAGAACAAACCTGCTTAGAGTTTGATCCGAGGTTTTAGAGTATTATAGAGTCATTGGTTCTACTCGATTTGGGTTTTGTAGAACGTATTTAAAGTGATCAGGGGCTATTTTCCAGCTACTCCAGCGTTGCGCTAGGTAACTTATACTTAGTTTCTAAAGGAATTAATCTTAAGTGATTTCTTTGGCTATGGAATTGGGTTCTGAGCGATTTCCCAGGTGTTTTAGTTGACCCATTGTCTAAGGACGTCTAATCCCAGGTTGGCCAAAATTCGGGGTGTTACACATTGCCCCCTACACTCAGGCGGGTAAGGCCGCATCCTCTTCCAATCGACCACGACACAGTGGATAGCGCAGCCATTTGGTAATCAGCACTCGACGCTCATCTTCCCACTCGGTCTAGACGTTGGAGCAACTTCTTGGTACCATAAGGGTTTAGGGACTTTCACCCAGGGATATCTATAGCACCCCATGTAGAATAAGATTTTTGGAATCTAATCCTGCCAACCACGATATGCCTTTGGAGGTTACGACCCTGATGTCTCTAGGGTGTACGGTAACCATATCACACAATGCGATTGCATGAATCACACTATCCAATCATGCAACAATCCTATGCGTATCATGCGCTCAAGTAATGCACTATCCTTACAACGCAGGTAGCCTAGACGGCTGACACACAACAAGTCTGGTCTATCAATGGGCCCTAGGGAGAGTCGTAATGTGGACATTCAACCAACATTATACTTGCAATGTGGATGTCTAACCAACATTGCTACCAAGGCACGATCGTCACAAACATCGTTACATAATCCGTGTTGGGATCACACATTGCAATGGACCTTAGGTACTTCCCATTGGGCCTTAAATATATCAAATGGGCCACATAAATGGACCACTGAAATGTTTATTTGCCATTCAAACTGGCAAGGAGCCCACTGAAATGTTTATTTTCCAGCCAACCTGTTGATGAGGTCACCCAGATAGGGAGCCCACCATAATATTTATTTTCCATCCACCTGCTGATAGGTCACACAGACCTGTGGTGGGGCTGGTCCCACCGTCCAGAGGTGGACGGTGCAGATATAGCACATAATCATGGTGGGTCCCACCGTCCAGGGGTGGACGGTGCGGACAGAATACAATCAGGGTGGGCTCCACCGTCAGGCAGACGGTGTGAATAAAACCCATATATCATGGTAGGTCCCACCGTCCACAGCCGTGGACGGTGGATAAAATATATTCATCACTGTGGGTCCCACGTATGTGGCCCACCATAATGTTTATATGTCATCCAAAATGTTGATAAGGTCGCACGGATCTAGATGAGGAGGAAAAATAAATTTCATCTTGATCTGAAACTTCAGTGGCCCATGAGAGGGGTTCTAATGGTAGAGGTTCAATCCCACTGTTTCCTGCAGTGTGGGCCACTCGAGCGTCAGATCGGCCTCATTTTTGGAGGGGGCCTGCTTCAGAGAGGGGCCCGCCATATGAACGGCGTGGATATTACATATACATCATGGTGGGGCCCACGACAACAGCCGCAGGATGCTGCCCTCCGCCCGTGCGTCAAGCCCCAGGTATGCTGCCTGTGCTAGCAGCAGCAGCAGCTAATGCCTCAAAGTCTCTTTTTTTTTAAACCTAGTTTTTCTGAGGTTTTTTTATTGTGGGGTCCGCATCAAGTAGATCCACCCCCTCCATTGGCTTCCCTGGCTCAAGACAAGCCAAAAGAGTCCAATGTTGAGTACTTTTGGCCTGTAGAAAAATTTAAAATAATTTATAAACGGTGAGAATTACTGTTTTGAAAAGTATGGCCCGCCCAATGAGCGGATTAGCTTCATTCTTTAGCTCAATGCCTAAAATGATATGAGAAAGAGGATGGACGGCCTGGATTGTACTCATACATCAAGGTGGGGCCTATACAAGTGACCCACCCCAAAAAGGTTCTCTTTCTTCTTTCTTTTTTTTTTCCATCCAACGTCTAGGGAACGTCCAGCGTCCCTGGACCATAATACGTACGTTGAGGTGGGCCCCACCTATAGATGTGGGCCACCATAAAAAAAGTTGGAGGGCGTGGGGAAATACATACATCAAGTGGGGTCCATCCAAGTGGGCCATTAGGCTACATCATCACAAAAGAAAGAAAAAGAAAAGAAGAGAGAGAGAGAGAGAGAGAGAGAGAGAGAGAGAGAGAGTGGGACACGCTTGTGATGGAGGGCTCCGCCACTATGAACCCTCCCTTGTAAAACAAATCATGCATCAAATGAATCCCCTAGCACATGGGACCACCAAAATCGAAATCAAAGGTGGAGAGCCTTTCCCCACCAATATGGACGGTCTAGATGACCTTTTAATGTAATGAAATAAACAACATGATGGGGTCCATGGAGAATGGCCCCATTATGGAATAATCATGATGATCAAGTGGGCCATCGGCCACACTTAGGGTCCCAAGTGAGATCCAAACCATTGATCGGTTGGCCTCACTTGGACCACCTTAAAAACATGAAAAATGACCACTATCGAGCACCCACCGTTCGATCTTCTTGCTCCCTTGGGTTCCTTAGCTTCCTAGTTTTGATTTCAATGGAGGAGATGAGGAATGGAGGGTTGAGATGGGAGATGATGGGGTAGGAAAGTGGGCCACACACAAATTCTCTTTAAGAGGTTTGGGAGAAGCTCATACGTATGGATTTTTCTTGCTTGGATTTTTTTTTGAGTTTGAAAATGAGAGAGAGAGAGAGTTGTAAAAGGGAGAGAGAGATAGATGGGTGATGGATGTGGTGAGTGATGGGTGTGTAAGAAAATCTTGACTTTTGTGGCCATTTGTGTAAGAAAAGCATGGGTAGTGTAAGAACTTTTTGACTTTGAGAGTTTTTGGTGTAAGAAAGGTATGGGCTTTGTAAGAGATTCTTGACTTTTGTGGTTACTTGGAAATAGGTAAAAGGTGATGTGTACTTGACATGTTGATGGATTGATGGATTGATGGATTGATGTGACATCTCGTAGAGATTCTCTTCGGTTTCGCAACGCGCGGCATTTTCCTCGCACCAAACGTTGGCCCATATCTCTTGACCAGGGTATCGCCTCGGCGCTCGAGTCGTGGCATCAGAACAGCAGCGACGGTGCGGTCGCTATGGTAAAGACCTTGGGTTGAGTTGATACGGGTTGACGGCATATGAATCAGGGTCATGCGTAAATATCGGTTAAGGGTCGAAGGTTGCCAGAATTCGACCGGCAAGACCGCGGAAGTCTACGGAATGGTACGAATCTAAGATATGGGTCTTACAGCTCTCCCCTCCTAATAAAAATTTTATCCTCGAAATTTATACAATCTTCGCGACTAAGCATGACTCATAAGGGAGAAGAAACATACTCATCATCATATAACATCAGGGATAACATACAAAATACAACACATGATCAACCATCAAAGAGATGGGGATAACGCTCTCAAATCTCAGCCTCGCGCTCCCAAGAAGCCTCCTCTATAGAATGGTGACCCCACTGAACCTTCACCAAAGGAATGACCTTGGTCCTGAGGACCTGCTCCTTCCGATCATGGATACGAACTGGCTGCTCAATGTAAGAAGCGTCCTCATGAACTTCCAGTGGCTGCCAATCAATAACGAAAACAATGTCTGACCCACACTTTCTCAACATAGAGACATGGAAGACGTTGTGGATGACAGACAACTGTGATGGCAAGGCAAGCTGATAGGCCATGGCGCCAATATGCCAAGTGATTTCAAAAGGTCCTATGAATCTCGAGGCAAGCTTGCCCTTCTGTAACACTCTGAATTTTTTCCAACCTGGGGTTAGACGTCCGTAGGCAATGGGTCAACCATAACACCTTGGTAACCTCTCAGAACCCAATTTCAAAGCTAGATAAATCATTTAGAACCTAATTCTTTAGAAATTTAACATGAATTAGCCAACGCTACACTAGATCTCCTGCGAAATTAGCACCAACCACTTTAAATACGATCTGTAAGACCCAAAACCTATAGAATCATTGACGCTATCTTACCCTAAAACTTAGGATCAAACTCTAAACTTGTTTGCTCTCAGGAACCCTTTAAAACTTTGTATTGGATCTAGACCACGCGTCGAAAGTCCGATATCTACCATCTTAGACCATTATGACCGCTTAGCTGGACTTGATAATCGCTTCGAAAATCAAGCCCAACTGATTTTCTGAGGCTATTTCATTGAGCCTGGAGCAAGGAGTGTGAGAAGGAGTGAAATTCATTAAAAATTAAATGTCATTTAAATAAATCTGGCACGTTTCGCTTGCTGGTTAAGTATAAGCATTCAGACCATCGAAATCTGACCCAAATACACCCTCAGATCAGGAAACATTTCCCACTTAGGTCAGTGTACTTGGAATCTCTGATCGAGTCTTGGTGATCGCCGAACTGAAACTGGTCCGCCACGTGCGATCTGGGAACACTATCGGGCTAAAAACTTAATGTGATCAGGATCCAACATCCATGAGCTTAAGTCCGACCGCATTCAGTCAGGGGACCTCCAGAAATGTCCTTTTGGATCGAAAAAGACCCGATTTGGCTGTAACCCAAGTATACCTTGACTTGGAGTCTGTTTTGGTTATGTTTGAGCTTATAAAAGGGCCTTAAACCCTTAGCTTTCTAACCCATACGAATTTGGAGAAAACCCTAGGAGAGATGAGAGAAAAGAGAGAGAAAGTGAGGGAGAAGCGGGGGCTTTCTCCTGCTAGTCTTCCCTGCTGCTCCACGGGCTAGATCCTTCCACGTACATCGCTATTCTGGCGATTCCAAAGCTGTTCTAGGTAAGAAAACCCTAACCTCAACCTGTTTTGGAGATTCTAGCAATACCAGTAGCGAAGTAGCTAATCTATCTTGTGAATTAGGTCGTCATAAAGACGTTGACGAAGTGTAGACTTTCTATTCGAATCGATACGCTTCTACGACAAAAGGTGTGGATTTTAGACGCTTTGGTTACCATTTTTCAAAGCTTTCAATGCCGTTTAATGGTAGATTGCTAATAAGGATGCCGTTTGACATGTAGAACATGCTATCCATTTTTCGTTTTGCATACGTACGAAGAATATGAGATTTAGGGTATTTTAAGTACTTGTAGGAAATACTGTATACGTATGTATTTTGCCAGTATGATTGCCATGAGTATTTACCATGTACATATACTAGTTATATGTGTATGATCTGTTTGGCGAAGAGATTCGCCCTAATGCACATATTGGCTGACATATGCTATGTAGACTAATGTGTGTAGACTAAGTGTTTGTTGAAATGGCTTAATCAATATGATTTATGCCTGCCATATGTTTTGACTGTAAGAACATCATTGTGTGTACTAGACAACTCCTTGATATAAGGATCTATCATATTATATGTTGAAATCAACATACGTCAAGTACGTTGGAAATTGTGTGGACTAAGTGTTTGTATAAATGTCTATATTAGTAAGTATTGAGTAAGTGGTGTTGTAGATTAGCGTTGAGAATGGATTCTCAACTAATTTGATGATGCACATGATTTCCTCCATACTCGTTGTATTTGAATTGGTTACCTTATGTGTGAAATACTCGTATATGGTTAACTGCTTATGATGTATGTTACAACATGCTGATAACATACTGGAATTTCTTATATTTTAATTCTGTCTCTCTCATATGATTATTGATTCACATTACATGTGGTTGGGACTACACTCTAGTCCAGGCAGTTGGTAACAGTTTAGAATTCGTGGTTGGATTCTATTCGCCACGAAGGATGTGTATGACGAACCCGAGTCATACTAGAGTTGTCGGCAGTGGTTAGGCCACACGAAGTGCTTGTGCACTTCATGTTGGTCGATTCAACGTGCGCTCGTGCTAGTCGGATTCATCAAGTAACCCGACTGACCATTGTATGTTCACCTTGTATTCGTCATAACTGCTTGAACCTAGGGTACTAAACTTACCATTGGAAAGCCCCTCTAACTTTGGTACCTCGATCCCCTAAGACTCATGAGCCAGGCATGGTGGTATGGGACACCGTGGTCGAGCTGTCGGCATATGCTGGGGCCACAAACCTCCCCGTAGTGACCAGTGAGCACCCTACTCTGAGCACATTATGGTGGTATGGGACACTATATTCTTGCTGTCGGCCTACATTGATAAGGTGATGGGGGATTGGAGCAACGAGTGCGAGCAACAGCCCTGGCAACCCTTTGTAGTGACCTTGAGTTTATCCTGACACCGCATGGGGCGACGAGTTCTAATGTAGTCTTAAGGATATAAACTAGGCCTGTATTGATAAGGTGATGGGGGAGCGGAGCAATGAGTGCGTGCAACAGCCCTGGCAGCCCTTGTAGCAACCTAGAAATATATCATCGTATGAGACTACTAGGAGTGACGACCCTAGACAGGATCATTGTTTAGGTATTGATATGAGGGAGGTACCCTAGTTTTCCAATCCTGCTGTATTAAAAGGACTAATAACAACTCGGTAATCATATCCATATCGCACTGCATGTGTCTGGAAGATGTGGAGCACAGAGAGAAGAAAGCATGCCGCGGACGTAAGATGGTGTCGCATGAGGGAGTATGTCGGTGAGGGCATCCATCATGTCATTTCATGCTTGCAATAATCACAGTGTTTAGGAATATTTGATTGCTTGCTTTACCATTATCGCTTGATTGATTTGATAACATGCTAACCTTTGCTCTATGATTCCACTGAGTTAGCTACTCACTCCCACGTTACGGGACGATGTCGCGCACACTAACCAGTCCCTATTTCAGTTTCAGATGGTGACGATGCTTGCGAAGCAGAGCTAGACTTGATGATGATGAGGAAGATTTCTCCTATGTGCTGGTTCTGATTGACGGGTTTACAGGGTTACTGATTTGATGCCAATACACTTGGCGGTTTGCCTTTTATTTACACACCCATGTATATTCTTTTCTTTCTATTTTGGAGTATACATGTAATTAGTTAACTTAGTATCATGTTCACACTCTGGAGACTTATAATCATTTATATATTTTATGTATTTACCACAGTCTTTCGCTTGCTAATTTAACTGTCTCTGGAATATGATATGCAGTTTTGGCTTAGTCTCAATCTTGTTTAATGCCATTCTACAGACAACATGCATTCATCATTGAAAATATTGCGTAAGTGATGTTCTGGAACTCGGGAGTGGAGTTTATGCTCGACCCCCGATTTTTGGGATGTTACACCTTCGCCCCAAATCAAACTACACCCTTCATGGGCGAGACCTTGAGATACACATGATCCCCTACATCAGACAACTGTGATGGCAAGGCAAGCCGATAGGCCACGGCGCCAATGCGCCAAGTGATCTCAAAAGGTCCTATGAATCTCGGGGCAAGGTTGCCCTTCGCCCCAAATCGAACTACGCCCTTCATGGGCGAGACCTTGAGATACACATGGTCCCCTACATCAAACTCTAAGGGACGTGCCGACGATCAACAAAACTCTTCTACCTACTCTGAACTGTGCGCATCCTCTGCCTGATGATGTCAATAGCCTCTGACGTCTCCTGCACAAGCTCGAGACCTAGGAGACGACACTCTCCAACCTCAGTCCAGCAACTCGGTGATCTGCATGGTCTGCCATATAGTGCCTCAAAAGGAGCCATGCTGATGATCGCCTGATAGCTGTTATTGTATGCGAACTCAGCCAATCACAGATGCTCATCCCAGCTACCCCCAAAATCAATCGTGCAAGCCCGAAGCATATCCTCAAGGATCTGGTTGACCCTCTCGGTCTGGCTATCAGTCTGCGAATGGTACGTGGTGCTGAGCTGCAAATCAGTCCCCATTGTTCGCTGGAAGCTCCCCCAAAAATGAGACGTGAACCTCGAGTCTCGGTCAAAAACGATCGAGATTGGAACGCCATGCAGTCTCACGATCTCCTCGATGAATAATCTCACAAGCCGGTCCATAGACCAAGTCGCACACATCGCCAGGAAATGTGCCGACTTCGTCAGATGATCCACAACAACCCAAATGGCATCATGACCGCGCTGAGTCCTTGGCAAACCCATAATGATATTAATTGACACGTGCTCTCACTTCCACATCGGGACGCTCAACGGCTGCAATAGACCAGGGGGTCTCTGATGATCGGCCTTGACACGCTGGCACGTGTCACACTCAGCCACAAAACTGGCGATATGGAGCTTCATCCCACCCAAAAGTACTGTCACCTCATGTCACGATACATCTTCGTTGAGTCAGGGTGGATAGAAAATCGCGATTGATGTGCCTCGGTCATAAGATTTCTGCGTAACTCTGGAATATCCGGGACACATAATCGGCCTCTGAAGCGAAGTCCATCGTCTGTACCAATCTGCCAATCTGTCTGACTCTCAGATGTAACCTCAGCCATATAACTCTGTAACGACTCATCAGCCTTCTGAGCCTCGATCACCCTTGTGAAAAGAGAGGGTTGAATCAACAGGCTCGATAACTGCACGATAGAAGACTGCATGCCAAACTCAAAATCATACGCTGTAATATCCTCAAGCATCCACCACTCCTGAATCATCATATGCGCTATTAGGCCTCGTGGCTGACGGCTGAGGGCATCTACCACCACGTTCGCCTTGTCCAGGTGGTACTGGAGATCAAAATCATAGTCCTTCAGAAGTTCCATCCAACGCCTTTGCCTCATATTCAACTCAGACTGCGAAAAGAGGTACTTCAAGCTCTTGTGATCAGAGAAGAGCTCGAACCTAACCCCATAAAGATAGTGCCTCCACACCTTCAGTGCTAAGACAACTGCAGCCAGCTTCAGATCATGCGTAGGATAGTTCAGCTCATGGACCTTGAGCTGACGAGACGCAAAGGCCACTGGTCTCCCGTGCTGCATCAGAACAGCACCCAAACCAATATGCGAGGCATCAGTGAATACAATACAACCGTCACTCCCAGAGGGAAGAGTGAGGACAAGAGCAGACGTCAGACGGTCCTTTAACTCTGTAAATGCTCACTCGCAGGCGTCACTCCAAATAAACTCTACGCCCTTCCGAGTCAACCTTGTCAGCAGGGCTACAATACGAGAAATGCCCTCAATGAAACGTCGGTAATAGCCCGCCAAACTAAGGAAACAACGGATCTCTGTTGCACTGCGTCAACCTTCGAAGGGTCCACTGCGACACCCTCCCTCATCACCACGTAACCGAGGAACTTCACTTCCTCCTGCCAGAACTTGCACTTCTCTAGCTTCGTATATAGCTGGTGTGCGCGGAGGGTCTGCAAAGTGTCTTTAAATGCTGCTCGTGCTCCTCACGGGTCCTCGAATAGATCAAAATGTCATCGATGAAGACTACAACAAACTGATCGAGATATGGACTGAAGACCTCGTTCATCAGCTGCATGAAGATCGCAAGTGCATTGGTCAGTCCGAAGGACATGACCTGAAACTCAAAATGACCATAACGCGTCCTGAATGCCGTCTTCAGAATGTCCTCATCTCGGACCCGAATCTGATGATAACCGAAACGTAGGTCAATCTTCGAAAAGAACTGTGCACCCTACAGCTGATTAAACAAATCATCAATCCTAGGGAGCGAGTATCTGTTCTTGATCGTGACTTTGTTGAGCTCGCGGTAGTCAATGCAGAGCCTCAACGAGCCATCCTTCTTCTTCACAAAGAGTACCGGCGCTCCCCACGGTGAACTGCTCGGACGGATAAAACCCAACTCTCGCAACTCGTCCAACTGCTTCTTCAGTTTTCGTAACTCTAATGGTGCCATGCAATACGAGGCCTTCGAAATAGGCGCGGTACCGGGCACGAGATCAATCTGAAACTTTGTGAGTCGATGAGGCGGTAATCCCGGAATCTCTTGGAACACATCGGGAAAATCGTAAACTATGGGCAACTGGTCGATGCTCACAGCTATAGGCTCCTCTATGACACATGACATCAAACAAGACAACCGCTCTCCTCTGGGCTCAGCAACGAACTGGAACTACTGCATGCCGGGTATACAAAAAGTGACTATCCTCACAGTGCAATCCAATATGGCATAGTACTCGGCGAGCCAATCCATGCCCAGGATGACATCGAACTCGGACATCGGCAATGCAAACAGATCAGCAGGCAAAAAGATATCCCCAACTAGAATGGGGTAAGACGAGCAAAATCGGCCCAACACTGTAGTCCTCCCCAAAGGAGTCGATACTATAGGCTCTCACAAGAAGACTCCAACAGTAAGCTAGTCGATCGGCAGAAGCTCTCGGCTACAAAAGAATGTAATACACCGGAATCGAATAACACATGTGCAATGCATGCAGAGACTGGAAGTATACCCTCAACGACTCCTCCAGATGACTGCGGATCCTACTGAGCCACATAAAACCTAGCTTGAGCCGGCTGGAGAGGTGCCTGTCCCCTCTGAGCATGCTACTACTGCTGTTGGGGTCGCTGAGGAGGTCGAAACTGCTGCCTTTGCTGTTGCGGCCTCTGATGCTGATGCTGAGGTGGCCTCAATGGTGGGGGCGATTGTCGCTGCTGCTATGGGGGTCTCTGCTGCGGCTGTGGTGGAGGCTGCTGTGGACCTCTCTGTTGCTGCGAACCTCTCTGCTACTGCTGGGGGCTAAGACACTCCCACAAACGGTGTCCCGTCGCACCGCACCTAAAACAAGTACCTGCGAACTACCTCGGAGGTCGTGCTGGAGGTGCTGTTGGTGCTCGAAAGGCTAGGTGACCTGTGCGCCTCTGCTGCTGTGGTCGACGATGCTGAGAGTCACTGGAAGGAGCCTGCCTCTTCCAGTCTCTCCTCTGACCACGATCAGACTGAGAACCGGCCCACTCAGCCTCAAAAATCTGGGCCTTCCGTACCACTTCCTCAAAAGTCGGGAGCTCATGCCCAATAACACGGCTGCGAAGAACGTAACGTGGGCCATCCTCGAAGCGACGGGCTCTCCGCTCCTCGTCATTAACTAGATAGGGTGCAAATGTAGACAGTGCAACAAAGCGAGCCACATACTGAGCCACTGTCATATCACCCTGCACCAGGGACTCGAACTCCAACGCTCGCTATCGTCGAATGTGATCAGGGAAGTACTGTCGGTCAAACCGATCCACAAAATCCTCCCATGTTCATATAAAGTCAGCGCCCGCTGGTAGGAAAACTGATGCCCATCAGTGCTCAGCCTCACCATGGAGAAGAAATACGGCTAGTCAAACTCGCCACTTAGTAGTACATCCCATCGTCTCAAATATCTTCTTCACATCGGCACACCATCTCTCAGCTATAGTCGGGTCTGGTTCACCCTAGAAATGCGGGGGATAGAGCCGTCGGAACTCTCGAAGGAGGGCACTCGCGCGATCTTGCTCTACCTGTGCTGGTGAAACAACTGGTTGCCTGCCCTGCCCCTGAAGTGCAGCCGTCATAGCCTGTAATATCTGCTGTAACTGAGAGGCACTCAAGGATACGGTCGGATCCCCAACGGTCTCTGGTGGAGGAGCAGCATACTCAGGATGGGCAGTAGGAATCTCTGGTGGTGGAACGGGCATCGTAGGTGGTAATGCAGGAGCCGCAGGTGGTGGCACGGGATCCTCATGTGGTGGTTTGGGAGTCGATCGGGTAACTCTCCTGGGTGGCTTGTCCTACAGGAAAGAGTGAAGGCGCCTATCAACTAGAAAGCTCTCGAAGGCACGCACGTTAGAGGCCTATAACGGAAGGTCGCGAAGCTATCCAAACTTCGGACTTAGCCATTCTACACTCATAGCAAATATGTAATGTTGTTCTTGATTATTCCCAAGTTATACTCTGATACCAACTTCTGTCACGCTCCAAACTCGAAAACCGGGCTCACAAAATTTTGGATCATTGAATCTGATGCCGACAGCCTCCGTAGAACCCCATTCTCGGCTCCCAGCTCCCATTTGCCAGGTTCCGATCCTGGTATGCTACGAGGAGGATTTTCAAGATCAGTTTGAATCATGATAAGCATAACCAAAGGCATAACCCACAAACAACAACCAAAAACTTCATTACATTTCCACTATGATCAAAAACTTTACAAGTACAATGAGCATAACAGGAAATACAACAATAATAAACCAAAAGCTCCAATAATAATCTGTCACATGCTCAAGCCTCAGCGCTGCTGCGATCCAACGTCACCTGCACGCAACGGTCGTGCATAAGCTTATAGAAAGCTTAGAAGGTGGTGAAAGTGTGTGTGCAAGGTAGTAATATGAACATGCAATATCAGAGTAATGCGGAATATGCAGATGGATCCATGAAAACCATTAGCCGTACCAAAGCTATGCGATGCAAGACATGAATGATATCGGCCATCCCAAGGCCATGGGATGTAAAATGCAACTCAAGCATACAAATCCTCATCTATGTCCACACAACAATACAGCTCAAATCTGTGATATCTATGGGGTCTAGTACACTCTAAACCAGATCACCGCCTATCGCATGCAATAAGGTAAGTGGAAGAGACCTCACTATCCGTCTGCCAATATCAAGCTCGACTCGTCGATAGCGGACCCATTCCTCGAGCTGGTCAAACTTAGCCTAGTATTACCCCATACACTCGGGCGGGTAAGGCCGCACCCCCTTCAAACCGACCACGATACAGTGGAGAGTGCAGCCATCTAGTAATTAGTACTCGACGCTCATCTACCCACTCGGTCTAGACGTTGGAGCAACCTCTTGGTACCATAAGGGTTTAGGGACTTTCACCCAGGGATATTATCACGCCCCAAACTCGAAAATCGGATTCACATGAATCCCGATTACCGAATCCGGTGCCGACAACCTCCGTAGTGCCCCATTCTCTGCTCCAGACAATCAAATGCCAGATTTTGATCCTGGGATCCTATAAGGAGGATTTTCAGAATGAAATTATTTTTTTTTTGTAATGTAATGGAGCATAACCACAAGCATAACCAAGTCACAAAAAAACATCACCACATATCTACTATATCAAAAACTTAAGTACAATGAGGAAAGGGAAATACAAGGTGATCAAAAGCTTTAAAAGGTCCTGATACGCACTCCTGCCTCAGCACTGCTGCTGTCCAATGCTACCTGCACGCAACTATCATGCATAAGCTTACAAAAGCTTAGAGGGTGGTGTAAGTGTGTGCGCAAGGTAAACACCAAGTGTACAGTATCAGAGTAATGCGGAAGTATGCGGTAAGTCCTTGAATACAATCAACCATACCAAGGCTATGTAATGCAAGGCATGATGCGAGATATGAATGTCATCGGGCACACCGATGCAATGCAAGGCCTACATAGCCAAATTTTATATGCAAAATGCAATCCAAGCAAGTCGGTACTCATCAAGTACATATATCAGTACAATTCCTCTCTAGATATCACCGGGGTCTAATACACTTCGCAGAGACTGCCACCTCCTTAGCTACACAGTCAAGCAAGCAGAATAGACCTCACTATCCGCCTGACCAGTAGTCTGCCAATACCTACCTGGCTCGTCGATAGCGGACTCATTTACGAGCTGGTCAAACTCAGCCTAGCTTATAGCCCCCTCACTCAGGCGGATAAGGCCACACCCCTTTCCAACCGACCACGACACAGTGGGAGATGTGGCCTACTGGTATTCGGCACTCAGGCGCTCGTGTATCCACTCGGTCTAGACGTTGGAGCATCTCCTGATACCAAAAAGGTTCTGGGACTTTCACCCAAGGACATCCTAAGTGCCCACAGTGCTAGAATAGGTATTTTCAGTATCTAATACGGCCATCCACGATGTACCTGTGGGGCCACGGCCCTGATGTCGCTAGGGCGTGCAGTGATCAAGTCACACATATGCAAGATGTATGAATCACACGTCAAATCATGCAGAACTTCAGCGCGTACAGCGCGATCATGTGGGGCACTCTGTCTCATAACGAGTCCCGTAAGTGGTCTGCCCAATGGCATATGCTATGATCAGTCATTACTCAAATTAAGCATACATATAATGCGTATGGGTATGAGTCATGGGACTATACTAAGCATGTTATAAAGCGATGAATAGTAACAAGTATGGGCCTGTCAATGGCCTTAAGGAGAGTTACAATGCGGACATTTAACCAACATTGTACTTATAATGTGGACGTCAAACCAACATTGTTCCTTAGGCATGGCCCACCATAAATGTCATTACATGAACCATGAGAAACGTACATTGCAATGGACCCTAAGGACATTTGTTGGGCCTCGATCCATGGGCCATAGATACATCAAATGGGCCGAATTACATGAGCCTTACATTCTTCAAATGACTGCATTAATGGGCCTCGCCAAGGAGCCTTATGTACATTACAATGGTCCATGACTCATGGGCCATGAAATACATCAAAGTGGACCTACACACATGAGCTTTAAATATATCCAATGGGCCACTCCATTTGCGCCCCATGCACATCAAATGGGCTTGATCCCATGGGCTTTAATATGTATCAAATGGGCTTGAATCCCGTGGGCCTTATATAGAATAAATGGGCTGGATCTCATGGGAATTGTATATGTCAAATAGGCCCAAACCCATGGGCATTACATATGTCAAATGGGCCGAAACCCATTGGCATTACATATGCCAAATGGGCTTAATCCCATGGGCATTACATATGCTAAATGGGCTTAATCCCGTGGCCTTAGATGTGCACCAAGGTGGGCCTAAATGAATGGCCATAAATGGATCAACATGGGCCCTATATACATACCAAAGTGGGCCCATTTGAACCATAGATTTGGCTCATTTTTAGCTCAAGAAATGAGTTTTCAAAATGGATAGACGGTGAGATGCGACACATGCATCATAGTGGGGGGTGGGTCCACATAGAGGCCTACCAATTGAATGGACGGTTTAGCTATAATACAACATACGAGTGGGGGTCCACTGATTGTCCAGCAGCCCCCAAAAATGGCTAGACGGTGTGGACAATACATATATAGCAGTGGGCTCCACCGTCCGGGCGGACGGTGGATTTAAGGTACATACTTCACTTTGGGGCCCATGTGGGGCCCACCATAATATTTACATGCCATCTAACCCGTTGATAAGGTCACGCAGACCTGGTTGAAGGGAAAAATACAAATTTCAGCTCGATCCAAAACTCCAGTGGACCTAAAGAGAGATTTCAATGGTAGAGTACAATTCCCACTGTTTCTTTTGGTGTGGGCCGCCTGAGATTTGGATCGAGGAGATCTTTGGGTGGGACCAGCTTAAGGTGGGGGCCCACCATTTAAACGCTTAGATGATAAATAAGCATCAAGGTGGGGCCCACGTGCAGGAGCCGTGGGCTGGCTGGCGTCCGCTCGCTGGGGCATCTGACAGGTTCAGAGGCAGCAGCCTCTGCTGCTTCAATTTCCTTTTTTTTTTTTTGAAAACCCAAAATTTTGGGGTTTTTCATGTATGTGGCCCACCCAAAGTAAATCCACTCTAGCCATTAGATTCTACGGCCCATAACCTATCCATCAAGACCAATATCGGCCATTTTTTAGCGTGTAAAAAGGAATCTAAAAGGGTTTCAATGGTAATGGTATAATTTTTGATGCTATGGCCCACCAGGTACTTTGATCAACCTCATTTTTCGGCTCAACGCCTAAAATGAGTCAGGGAGTGAGGTGGACGGCTTGGATTGGAAACATACATCAAGGTGGGGCCTATACAAGTGGCCCACCCCAAGAAGCTTGAAACCAAGCTTGTATTTGTGTTCCTTTCCAGCGTCCAGCGTCTGGACGTCTTCTCCCTTCTTTTTTTTCTTTTTTTTTTGTTTAGGTGGGCCTCCACAAGATGAATGTTACATCTAAAATGGGCCCCACTCGGGGATGGCTTGGATAAAATACATATATCATGGTGGGGCTCATTCAAGTGGGCCACATAGCCACATCAACATACAAGAAAAATGAATAAAAATGAGAGGGAGAGAGAGAGAGAGAAAAAGAGTGGGACACGTGTGATGGATGGCTCCGCCACTATGAGCCCTCCCTTGCATTCAATTGTACATCGAGTGGGCCCTAATACAAGTGGGTCCACTAATTCAAAGATCAACGGTGGAGATCTTTCTCCACTAAAAATGGACGGTTTAGATGACCTCTTAATGCAAGAAAAGTAAACATCATGATGGGGTCCATGGAGAATGGCCCCATCATGGAATCATTTGATGATCAAGATGGGCCATCGGCCACATCTTAGGGTCCCAAGTGAGATCCAAACCATTGATCGGTTGGCCTCACTTGGCCCTTTTTAAAAACATGAAAAATTAGGCTATGGAGGCACCCACACTTGATCTTCTTGGTCCGTCGGGATGCCGGTCTCCTAGAGTTTCACTTTGATGGTGGAGATGGGAGATGGATGGCTAGGATGATGGCTAGGATGATGGGCCATTAAAATCAAATTTCTCCCATGGGGAAAGCTTGGATGTGGGAGTGCTTTCTTGGTTGCTTGGGATTTGTTGAGAAATGAGAAAGAGAGAGAGAGTTTGTAAGAGGGATGTGAGGTGAGTGATGGAGTGATGTGAGAGGTACTTGAAATGTAAAGTGGTGTAAGAGAGAGAGAGGGAGAGAGTTGACTTTAGGTAAGGGTGATGTAAGAGAGGTATGGTTGCTTGTACTTGACATAAAGTGATTGATGAGTGATTGATTGATGGGATTGATTTGACACCTTGTAGAGATTCTCTTGGGAATGTAAACGCGTGGCATTTTCTCGAAATAAACGCCGACCGACATCTCTTAGTCAGGGTATCGGATCGGTACATGAGTCACGGCATTGGAACCGCGGCGACGGTGCGGTCGTAATGATACAAGTCTTGGATTAAGCCAACTCAAATATATAGGATACGTCTTACGGTCGTGCACAACGTCGACTACATGTCGCGGGTTACCGGAATTTGATGAGAAGGATCGCGGGAAGCGACGAAATAGTACGGATTAGGATACGGGTCTTATAGATATCTATAGCACCCCATGTAGAACAAGATTTTTGATATCCAATCCTGCCAACCCCGATATGCTTGTGGAGGCTACGGCCCTGATTTCTCTAGGGCGTACGGTAACCATGTCACACAATGCGAATGCATGAATCACACTATCCAATCATGCAACAATCTTGTGCTTATCGTGCGCTCATGTAGGGAAACACCGCCTAACTGGGAGTCCAAAAATGATCTGCCCAAAGGCATATTGTAACGCCCGTGAAAAATCCATACTTGGGCTCGAGTACCAACTCGACCCGAAATTGCGTAGAATTCATTCCTTTAGAAAATATGACTAGGTTAGCTAGTGCAACGTTAGAATAGCTGGGAAATGGTCCCTGATCACTTTAAATACGTTCTACAAGGCCCGAAGCGAGTGGAACCAAGGGTGCTATAATGCTCTAAAGCCTCGGATCAAACTCTAAACCGGTTTGTTCTCTGGACCACTTTGAATCTTTGTATTGGATCTAGACCGCACGTCGAAAGTCCGATACCTCCTATCTTACACCGTTAGAACCGTCTAGCTGGACTTGACACTCATTCCAAAAATCAAGTCAAACCGATAATCACAGGCTATTTCATTGAGCCCGGACCGAAGAGAGTGAGAATAGGGTTAGAATTGGAATTTGAAATTCAAATCTGGCACACAATTTGACGCATCAGTATTGAGCATTCTGACCGTCAGAATACAGCCAAATTACACCCTTGGATCAGGAAAAATATCTATTATATATCATGAGACTTATAGGCCTGATCTTGGTGCGGTGACCGTTAAACTGAAACTGGGCCGCCACGTGCGATCTGGGAACCCAACCGGTCTGAAAACTGGATGTGTGCTAGATCCAGTATGCATGAGCTTAAGTCCGACCGCATTTGGCCTGGGCACCTCCAGAAATGCCCTTTTGGACCGAAACGGCCCCGATTTGGTTAGGCACCAAGTAAACATTGTTTCCAAGCCTATTTTGGGCATGTTGTAGGCTATAAAAGGGGTTGAAACCCTCACTCCTCTCTCCCATCCGAATTTGAGAGAAGCCCTAGCTTGGGAGAGAGAAAAAGGTGGGAGATTGTGAGAGTGTGGGAGAGTTCTTCCTGCCACTTGTACTACGCGTTGCACGTGCTTAAGCAACACACCTCTACCGCTTTCCCGGCGATTCCACCGTGATCCTAGGTAAGTAAAAATCCTAAATAGTTGTTGATTTGAGTTTCCCTTGTTTCCATAGCGATGTAGCTTATGGATCTTGTGTATTAGGCTCCTTACTCGCCGTAGACGAAGCGTATACGCTCCGTTTCAATTCCTGAGTCTACAAGACATAAGGTGAGGATTTTAGACGCTTTGATTGACGGTTCCCAACGCTTTCAATGACGTTTAATAGTAGATTCTTGATGGCATCGCCGTTTGACATGTACAAAATGCTCTCCGTTTCCCGTTTTGTAAGCTAACGAAGAATATGAGATTTAGGGCATTTTAGTCATTTGTAGGAAGTACTGTTTACATTCATATTTTGCTGATGTGATTGACATGGTTTGTTGTCGCATTAGGAAGTTAGGAATGCGTGCATAATTAGTTTGGCGAAGAGATTTGCCTAGTTGCGCACTTTGGGTCGACATACTATATGTAGACTTAAGTGTGTAGTGTATGTGTTTGTATAAATGCTTGTATTAGTATGTATTGAATTAAATGATGTTATTTGATAGTTTGTGATTGATTTTTTAATTATTATGCTGACCTAAATGATTTTCTACATGTTGACTAAATGCATGATTTCATTACATGTATGGAATTTATGTGCTTGAGGATTTGCTTAAGTTGAATGATATAACATGTGTTAACATGCTCACATGATTGTATTTCAATTCCAATGCTCTTACATAACTTGTTGATGTGATTCCATAAGTGTTTGGGACTAGACTTAGTCCAGGCAGTCGGTAACCGAGCGAATTCGTGGCTGACTGGTCATAGCCACGAACGACGCGTCGATGAACGTGATTCGTGTTGAGAGTTGGCGACAGTGGTTAGGCCACGCGAAGTGTTTTACGCACTTCATGTCGTTCAGCTTGAGATGCGATCGCGCTAGTCGAGCCCGTCAAGTAACCCGACTGGCCGATGTTTGTTCACCTTGTATGTATCATAACTGCTTGAACCTAGGGTACTGAACTTACCATTGTAAACCCTATTAACCGTGGTACCTTGATCCACGAAGACTCATGAGCCGGGCATGGTGGTATGGGACACCGTGGTCGAGCTGTCGGCCTACGCTGGGGCCACAAACCTCCCCGTAGTGACCAGTGAGCACCTTGACTCGTGAGCAGATTATGGTGGTATCCACGGGAGGCGACGACCCTTCCGTTGCAGTAGAGTACGGTAGGCCTGTATTGATAAGGTGATGGGGGAGCGGTGCAACGAGTGCGAGCAACAGCCCTGGCAGCCCTTGCAGTGACCTACGAAATATACATCGTATGAGATTACTAGGAGTGACGACCCTAGACAGGATCCGTGTTGGGATTGATACAAGGGAAGTACCTTAGTTTCCCAATCCTGCTGTTTGAATGGACTAATAACAACTTGGTAATCATATCACCATAGCATTGCATGTGCCTGGAAGATGTGGAGCACTCTAGGGAGTGTGGCATGCCGCGGTCGTAAGATGTTGCCGCATGAGGGTGATCGTCGGTGAGGGCATACATCACGTCATATCATCTTGCATTAACAACAGTATTAGGATTTGTCTGATTTACTGCTTTACTATTATCGCGTGATTGAATTGTGAACATGCTAATCTTTGCTCTATGATTCCACTGAGTTGATCACTCATTCCCACGTTACGGGATGGTGTTTGCAACACCCACCAGACCCTGTTGTAGCTGCAGGTGAGGACGAGATTCAGGAGGTGGAGCCGGAGATTGACGAGGACCAGGATGAGTTCTCGTATATGCAGTATCATGACGGCTTCCCGTAGGTGACCTGGATCGAGGGGACATCAGTGGGACTTTACTTTTGAACATTATATTTTTGTTATGTATATGTACATGAGACTCAGAGATGTAGTCATACTTTGGAGACAGATGAGATTACTTTGTTTTTCCATACAGTGATATATACATTGTTTAGTCTTCCGCTTGCTCTTATCACTGGATCTGAAGTATGAATTGCAGTTTTGGTATACTTTTACTCATGTGAATGCTTTAAATCAGACAACATTGAATCATAACCATTTTTGTTGCATAAGTGACGGTCTGGAACTCGGGAGTTGAGTTTATACATGACCCCCGATTTTCAGGGTGTTACACATATGCTATGATCAGTCACTTCTCATATCAAGCATACATATGATGCGTATGATCATGAGTCATGGACCTATACTAAACACGTGATAAAGTAATGCACTATCCTTACAACGCAGGTAGCCTAAACGGCCGACACATCACATAACAAGTCCGGTCTATCAATGGACCCTAGGGAGAGTCGTAATGTGGACATCCAAGCAACATTATACTCGCAATGTAGATGTCAAACCAACATTGCTCCCAAGGCACGATCGTCACAAACATCGTTACATAATCCGTGTTGGGATCACACATTGTAATGGACCTTAGGTACTTCCCATTGGGCCTTAAATACATCAAATGGGCCATGTCATATGGGCCTTTTATTCATCAAATGGGCCACATAAATGGACCACACCAATGGGCCTTACATGTATTGCAATGGGTCATAACCCGTGGGCCTTAGAATGCATCAAATGGGCCTAATCTCACGGACCTTATATGCAACAAATGGGTCATACCAATTGGGCCCCATATATACATCAAATGGGCCTCGACCCATAGGCCCTAGTACATCTCAATGGGCCTTAACCCCATGGGCTTTGGAATACATCAAAATGGGTCCAATCCCATGGGCCTAGAGGCCCACTGAAATGTTTATTTTCCATCCAAATTGGCAAGAGGCCCACTGAAATGTTTATTTTCCATCCAAATTGGCAAGAGGCCCACTGAAATGTTTATTTTCCATCCAAATTGGCAAGAGGCCCACTGAAATGTTTAGTTGCCATTCAAACTGGCAAGGGGCCCACTGTAATGTTTATTTGCCATTCAAACTGGCAAGGGGCCCACTAAAATGCTTTTTTGCCATTCAAACTGGCAAGGGGCCCACTGAAATGTTTATTTGCCATTCAAACTGGCAAAGGACCCACTGAAATGTTTATTTACCATTCAAACTGGCAAGGAGCCCACTGAAATGTTTATTTTCCAGCCAACCTGTTGATGAGGTCAACCGAATAGCGAGCCCACCATAATATTTATTTTCCATCCACCTGCTGATAGGTCACACAGACCTGGGGTGGGGCTGGTCCCACCATCCAGAGGTGGACGGTGCAGATATAGCACATAATCATGGTGGGTCCCACTGTCCAGGGGTGGACGGTGCGGACAGAATACAATCAAGGTGGGCTCCACCGTCAGGCAGACGGTGTGAATGAAACCCATATATCATGGTAGGTCCCACCGTCCACAGCCGTGGACGGTGGATAAAATATATTCATCATTGTGGGTCCCACATATGTGGCCCACCATAATGTTTATATGCCATCCAAAATGTTGATAAGGTCACACGAACCTGGATGAGGAGGAAAAATAAATTTCATCTTGATCTGAAACTTCTGTGGCCCATGAGAGGGGTTCCAATGGTAGAGGTTCAATCCCACTATTTCTTACAGTGTGGGCCCCTCGAGCGTCAGATAGACCTCATTTTTGGAGGGGGCCTGCTTCAGAGAGGGGCCCGCCATATGAACGGCGTGGATATTACATATACATCATGGTGGGGCCCAAAGCAGCAGCCGTGGGACACTGCCCTCTGCTCGTACGTCGGGCCCCAGGTGCGCTGCCTACGCTGGCAGCAGCAATAGTTGCTGCCTCAAAGTCCCTTTTTTTTTTTGAAAACCTAGTTTTTCTGAGGTTTTTTTATTACGGGGCCTGCATTAAGTAGATCCACCACATCCATTGGCTTCCTTGGCTCAAGACAAGCCAAAAGAGTCCAATGTTGAGTACTTTTGGCCTATAGAAAAATTTAAAATAATTTATAAACGGTGAGAATTACTGTTATGGAAAGTATGGCCCGCCCAATGAGCGGATTAGCTTCATTCTTTGGCTCAACGCCTAAAATGATATGAGAAAGAAGATGGACGGCTAGGATTGTACTCATACATCAAGGTGGGGCCTATACAAGTGACCCACCCCAAAAAGGCTCTCTTTCTTCTTCTTCTTTTTTTTTTCCATCCAGCGTCTAGGGAACATCCAACGTCCTTGGACCATAATACGTACGTTGAGGTGGGCCCCACCTATAGATGTGGGCCACCACAAAAAAAGTTGGAGGGTGTGGGGAAATACATACATCAAGTGGGATCCATCCAAGTGGGCTATTAGGCTACATCATCACAAAAGAAAGAAAAAGAAAAGAAGAGAGAGAGAGAGAGAGATAGAGAGAGTGGGACACGCTTGTGATGTAGGGCTCCGGCACTATGAGCCCTCCTTGTAAAACAAATCATACATCAAATGAATCCCCTAGCACATGGGATCACCAAAATTGAAATTAAAGGTGGAGACCCTTTTCCCACCAATATGGACGGTCTAGATGACCTTTTAATGTAATGAAATAAACATCATGATAGGGTCCATGAAGAATGACCCCATCATGGAATGATCATGTTGATCAACTGGGCCATCGGCCACATCTTAGGGTCCCAAGTGAGATCCAAACCATTGATCGGTTGGCCTCACTTGGCCCACCTTTAAAACATAAAAAATGACCATTATCGAGCATCCACCGTTCAATCTTCTTGCTCCCTTGGGTTCCTTGGCTTCTTAGTTTTGATTTCAATGGAGGAGATGAGGAATGGAGGGTTGAGATGGGAGATGATGGGGTAGAAAAGTGGGCCACACATAAATTCTCTTGGAGAGGTTTGGGAGAAGCTCATACGTGTGGATTTTTCTTGCTTGGAATTTTTTTTGAGTTTGAAAATGAGAGAGAGAGTTGTAAAAGGGAGAGAGAGATAGATGGGTGATGGATGTGGCGAGTGATGGGTGTGTAAGAAAATCTTGACTTTTGTGGCTATTTGTGTAAGAAAAGCATGGGTGGTGTAAGAACTTTTTGACTTTGAGGGTTTTTGGTGTAAGAAAGGTATGGGCTTTGTAAGAGATTCTTGACTTTTGTGGTTGCTTAGGAATGGGTGAAAGGTGATGTGTACTTGACATATACTTAACATGTTGATAGATTGATGGATTGATGGATTGATGTGACATCTCGTAGAGATTCTCTTGGGTTTCGCAACGCATGGTATTTTCCTTGCACCGAACGTTGGTTCACATCTCTTGACCAGGGTATCGCCTCGGGGTGCGAGTCACGGCATCGGAACCACAGCGACTGCGCGGTCACTATGGTAAAGACCTTAGGTTGAGTCGATACGGGTTGATGGCATATGAATCAGGGTCACGCGTAAATATCGGTTAAGGGTCGAAGGTTACCGAAATTCGACCGGTAAGACTGCGAAAGTCTACGGAATGGTATAAATCTAAGATACGGCTCTTACAACTAGTGACAGGGATTTGGGTCACCTCAATGTTTAGAACACGACTAAGGACTGTTGGAGTAATTTTCTTAGTGTGTTGCATGAATTCCAGATGCATACATGGTGGATAAACTTGAACAACATGACAACATTTGAAGAACTGTTGGATCATTTCAAACTAATATGGACCACCCATAACAAGCATATTCTTCCACCCAATAGTGTCCATTATGAGATCCACCCCATAGGGCTTGATAGCACTAGGGAGGATGGTACGGTCGATGATCGTAATTTGTTCCCAATCAGATTGGTTTTTTAAGGTGGTCTAGTATTTTTCCCTTTCTTAATCTTGGAAGATTTTACTAAGAGAGCCTTACCTTTTCCTTTATCCATCTTCCTTGCTTCATTTGGATGCTGAGATTTTCTCATCAGGGCTCCGAGCAAATAAGCCAAAGGAAAAATCGAGGCAGCGAGACAAGACTGGCTACTGTAAAAAGTAAAAAATTTTCGCTCAATAGCCTTTTATTTTGTGTCATCTATCGATCGTATCGATCATTATTTCAATTTTATCAAGAAGTTTCTAATCAATTCTATCGAGTCTGTCCATAATGTCATCCACGGTCATATAACTTTTCACATTCTGAAGAGTCGTCGATTGTATCGATCCTTGGTTGATAAAATTGATATTCACCATTTTGACACATGGATAAGCATATCTTGATTTTATCAATATACATCAAAAAATTTTGTACAAGTTCTGTACAAAGCAAAAAGTATAAACATTGAAATGTTTATGTACAAAAAGGTGAGGTGGAAAACCCCAAATGTAATATTGAAAGCTCAACAAATTATTATTTTTTCATTTTATCACATGTTCAGATCTTGATGTATGATCTAAACGAGTTCCTTCATTCTCACTGTTCCTCAATATCACTCCTTTCTTTTCCTATAATAATGTAGCAGTGGTTATTTATGTGAAGACCCTCCACAATTAGTTTTCCTGATTGATCTAGGATCTCGCATTCTTCTTTGTTGAATTTGACCACATGCCCATTATCACAGATCTGCGATATGTTAAGGAGATTATGCGCCAGACCTTTTATGTAGAAAGCATTCTTATTTGTAAGCAGACTAATCCCTTTTATGACACCCTATCCAATTACTTTAGTAGTGATTCCATCTCCGTAAGTAACTAGCCCATTGTGCAGATTTTGATAGTTTGACAGAAGGGATTTATCACCTGTGACATGCCTTGAACAACTACTATTTAGGTACCATTTGGTGTCATTACTTGATAACTGATTTGAGTGAGTAGTAAGACAATTTTTCTTTTCTTTAATTACCCATTTTGAGGCAGACTTCTATACTCTGTCTTTTTCTTTAGGTGGTGATGGATAAGTGTTTCTCCTAGGTGGACTTTTAGCATTGAGTTTCTCTAATTGATTTGACAGTGTGGTTTTGATCAGAGTTACGTAAAGTCCATCTAGGTGTTAAGCATTCAAACTCATAATGACCTACATCACCACATAAATGACAAACTGGAGAAATTCCCATATTGCTACCTGAAGCAGCCAGTTTTGTTAGAACTTTATTTCCAATTCTCTTTTTAATTTTTTCATACCCTAGGCCACTCTTGTCTCTCCCTAGTCTTCCCATCCCTAACAATTTTTCTAATTTTCACCACTCTGAGAAAATTTGTAGTTGATTTCAGCAACTCTCCTGGATTTTCTAAGTCAATGTTAAGTGAATGATTCTCATTCTTGAGTTGCGCATTATCATCTCTTAACAATTCAGCTTGGTTCACAAGTTTTGATAATTCTATTTTTAGGGATAGGTTTTCTCTTCCTAACTTGTCATTGTCTGAGTGATATTGTTGCAAATCATTGACCAACTGTGTGTTAATTTTCAAGGTTCTATCCAAGTTTTTCTGCAACAATTCCTTCTTGTTTTCAGACATACCGAGTTTTTTAAGGATATGGATGCTATGAATATATAGTTGATTATAAGCATCTTGCAGTTTATCCTTTTCAACTTCTTCTTCCTCTTCGGTTTCCTCATTATCAGATGGAAATGATTCAGTAGCTTGCTGTTCTTCCTCAGATTTAGTTGGAATGATCGAAGCAGTGAAGACCATAAGTATTTTCAAAGATTTTTGGTCTCCATCACTTCCTGAGTCACTTGATTCTGAATTTGACTCTTTTGTATCGTCCTATGTGACAGCCATTGCCTTGCCCTTGGTTTTTCTGTTTAGGCATTCGGTAGATAGGTGTCCATACTCCCTACAGGCGTAGCATTATGGTTCTTTGGTTCTTTTCCCAAATTTGCCTACAGAAGGTTTGTCATCCACCTTTTTACCTCTAGAGGAGCGGCCGCAATTCTTTTGAAAGAATCTTTTGAATCTTTGTGCTAGCAAAGCCACTTCCTCATCTCCATCTTCTTTTTTGCTCTCACTGTCCTCATGTTTTGTTTTCTTAGAAGTTTTTAGGACAGTGTTTTTAGATTTTAGGGATTGTGTGAAGTGTAGTTCAAAAGTTTGTAGGGAACTACTAGTTCTGCTTTCATCTCATCAATATTTCTACACTCCTCAATTGTTGTTACTTCGGGATTAAACCGTTCTAGTAGGGATCTTAAGATTTTCCTACATATTTTTGGTACTGGAACTTTTTCTCCCAATCCACCCATGGTGTTACAAATTATATTCAACTTGGTGAAAAACTCCATAAATCTCTCATGCTCTTCCATCCTGAGATTTTCGAACTGTGAAGTCAAAAGTTGTAGTTTAGACCTCTTCACAGTACTTATGCTTTCATGGGTTGTTTCCAGTAGATCCCATGCTTTCTTAGATGTCTCACACATACTTATCTGATTGAATATATCCTGAGACACGGCACAGTAGATGGTGTTCATTGTTTTTGCTTCAGCAGTTTGTTGCTCTTTGTCGAACATCGTCCACTTTTCTTTAGGTTTGGGTTTTGTGATGGTAGTCTCATCTTCAAGTTCGATCTGTTCAGATGGTAACACATATCCCTTTTCAACTACATCCCAAACATCATGATCCAAATATCTAAGGAAGTAATGCATTCTAGCCTTCCAATATGCATAATTCGAACCATCAAATACTGGAGATCTAGTGACTGATGAGACCTCTCCTTTGGCCATATTCCTAAACTTCAGTCAAGATCACTCTCTAGGCGGTGAAGCCCTTAAAGAGAGACCTGCTCTGATACTAATTGAAATAGCAGTGAAGACCGCTTGAGTTGAAGTAGGAATATGCCAATATGTCATGGAGGGGGGTGAATAGGACTTTTTAAAGTTTTACAGTGTATTTGAAAATTCTATTGTACTAATCCTATTAGATATACAATTAACAAGATTACTCAAATATAACTCTACCAGCTGCCAAGCCTAGTAGAGGATCCAATCACAAACTATTCAGAAGATAGAAATATAGAGCTTAGTTCAAGTTGGATATGACTGTGTATGTGTGTGAGGTGTGATCTCAGATATTTAGATATTGAAATAATAAATCAAATCACACAAACAAAGCAATCGCAAACACAGTCATTTTTATAGTGGTTCGACTACTTGTCTACTCCACTCCCGGCTGCTGCACTCAACCCTTGAGTGTACCGGATTTCACTAAGGAGGTTTCCCAGGGTTCACCTCAAACATAAGGTTTTAAATTAGGTTCACCTTCAACCATTACACAGAGGTTTCTACTTAGTTCACCTCTAACCCTGGAGTTTTACTTGTTCACTCCTAACCAGATGTTTATGCTCTCCACAGAACAAGGGTTCACACAACCCACCCACTATGTAAACTCCCACCGGAGGCCTCCTATGAGGACATCAAAGGGTGAGCAACACTCAAGACCGTATCTTAGAAAGGAATGATCACAAGTGTCCTCTGGACTCTAAATACTTACAGATAAGTTAATGAGTCCCATTTAGCGCAATGACGAAGATCTCCTCCTTGTTGTTAAAGAGTCTTCGGCTCTCTTGATTCACAATACAAAAGATGTACCAGTACTTGGCTTCGGGTTGGGTTAAGGTTTAGGACGGAAATCCACTCTTTAAATTTTCCTATAAGGAAGATAGAGTGATTCCGGTCATCTATTCATTCAAGGTATCCCAGCTTAATGATATGCTATTAAGATAGTTGTTGGAGGATCCTTGAATGCGGAAGTTCATTTTCCAATCCACTCTATTGAATGTCAATGAATGAGAGTGGATTGGAAGATGAACTCCCGTGAGAGAAAGAGCTTTAGGTATATGATCTAAAGGTAAAACATACAAAACCACTCTCTTCTTTCTCTACCAGCAATGTAGACAAGTCTCTCTTTATATAGGCAAAAGGTTCTAATGGAAAAAAACGATCATATTTATGACAGAGTTCGATATCATCGAGCGTATACTCTCGATGGGATCGACTGTTCGCTCGATAACACAAACTTAAATGTCATACGCTTTTGAAACCTTTTACCTGCTAGTCAATGGGATCGAAACTGGTGTCGATGTCATCAGATTTTGAACTCCGATTCCATCGATACTGGGATCGATCTATCGACATTTAAATCATGAGAGAGACAAGTCTTGAAATATTTCAGCTTTTTAGGATATGATCGAGGAATAACCGATGTCATCGGAATTTGAATATCGATGATATCGGAGGCTGTGTCGATGGGATCGATAAATCATATAGATTTACCTATAAGCACCCTTGACAGTTTATGTCCAGTCTCGATCCAATCGACTAGGCCTTGATAGTATCAACATAAGAATATCGATTTCCTTGAGTGACCCCTGATCAAAGTTAAAAACATCCTGAAATATTTGTTGGAAGAAAAGTGCGCCCACTATCGATATGATCGATGGCCTTCCGATATGATCGATATTTCAATTCAGATTGAATCAGAAAGGACATCGATATATCGAAGCACATAGTAATTTTCTTAAGAGAAATAGGGGCACCGAAAATCTCCCTGTCAATATTATCGAGCCACTTCCGATGGGCTCAATATTTGAACATCGATGATATCGATAGATGTATCGATATCTCGATAAATCCGTCTAGATGAGTATACGGTTATTGTACACTTTTAGTCCTCTTATTGATAGTATCGATCAAGTGTCGAGGACATCGACAGAGTAGGTCAATCATATCGAAATGTGTATCGATACAATCGACACAGTAAACAAACTCAGAGATTTTCTGATTTTTAAAAAAATTCACTTACCCAAAAACCCTCATATGTTCTAAGTTATTTTTTAAGGGTTTTAATCACCTGGTGTTTTAGGACATGGGATGTGAGGCTATGATTTACCTATGGCAAGCTTTCACACATCTGGTTGAGGCAGACACTTGAATTGTTCTTCCTGTGAGGCTCTGCAGATCGACTGACTCAACACACTATAATTGACAAACTAGAGCACTAGCAGGTGCACTTTCAGAAGTTTGGTCAGAAACTAACGCTCTAAAATCCTCAATTTCGCGTGTGAGCGAATGGCCCAATTCACTTAAGTGTTATTACATTTTCTAGAGATATTCGCGTTTCTCACACACTTCACTCAGGGCTCAAGTTGTGCATTTCTAGACACTATCTGGGCTTGATTCTTGTGATGATCGTCAAGCCCAGTAGGACGGACGTAACCCTATAGTTTCGTGGTCATCAAACTTTCGACGTGTAGTCCAAGTCCGCTACGAGGTTTCAATGCACTCCCGAGAGCAATAGGCTCTTGCAATTTTTCCTAGGTCTTTATGTAGTGTTGAGTCAGTGGTATTAACGGTTTTAGATCTTCTCATTCGTAGAAATGGTGGCCCAATCTTAATCCACCGATTATTCAGTTTAGTACCTAACTAAATTCTGCCTTAATTACGACATGATACAGTCCTTAGGTGATTTTGCCTGAGGTGGTACTCGGGTCCTTGTACGGATTTTTTTAAGATATTAAAAATCTGTGTGGGCCCCTGTAAGTGTTATGATTTCATATCCCTTTGGTTGTCAAATTTTGTGGTGCCAAAACCTATATCAATGTCTTGTATATCTTGTGTTTCATGACTATTCATTGCTTCAAGACATCGTATTTCAAGATAAGAACTTAAATGAAGAAAAGTTCAAGTCATGGATGAAATATTCAAGAATAGAAGTCTCCAAGTATACATGTTCAAAATTCAATCAAGTCAAGTATAGAAGAAGACTTTGTCTACTCAAGAAGGATCAAGCTCGAGAAGGCCTACAACAAGATTTGTAAATTCTCAAGCTTCTCTTAAAGGTCATCTGAGTGTACAGACTTTCAATGTCCATCTCACTTTTAAGGTTTGTTTGACCTTAGATTGACTTTAGGATGGGCTTTACTATAAGTCATTCTGGATACATAATTCGTATATTTTAATATGCTTGTTCGGGTTGTTCTAAGAACAGTCTTAGGGACTTCAAGACCAGTCCTAGCTCTGCTACGACTAGTCTTAAGTTTTTCAGGACGACTCCTAGGTTTTTGAAGATTTTCAGATTTTTCTGGTTGTCCTACGACCAGTCCTGGACATCCTACGACCAGTCCTGTGAGTCCTACGACTCGTCCTTCGACCAGTCTTAGTCTTACGACTCAAACTTCAACAATTAAACTGGGGGTCATGCGACCGGTCGTAGGTGACCCACGACCAGTCGTAGGTGGCCCACGACCGGTCGTAGGCTACCCAGGACCAGTAGTGGAACAGCTAATCTTTATCCCGCTGAAATCTTTGAAAATCTTTGAAGCTACGACCAGTCCTAGGATCCTAAGACCAGTCGTAGATGGGATTTTTCAGGCCATAAATTGAGCACGAACTTCAGAGTTTTTTAATTCAATTTAAATCAATTCAAGCAATCTTTAGGCTATACTCTAAGATAAGTTTGTGTTTGTTTTTAAGCTACTTTGTGCTCATTTAATATTCCTTTTGCTAGCTTATTTTATATTTGATTTTGATCTACATTCCAATCTTATTAGAAAAGGGGAATTTCTAATATTCCTTCTTCTTGGATTCAAAATCAAATAGAACTAGCCCTTTTGATTTAAAATCAATTAGACTTAGAACCATTCTTATAGTGAGTATTGAACTTTGAACGTCGAATCGAACTTCTACTCCGAGTGGTTCTACCGGGCTACTTCAAAAGGAGATTCAGGTATTTTACATTTGTGTAATTTACTTTCTTTGATTTTGTTTGAGATTTGCCAGAAAAATCTCACTCTTTTGGTTATCTGAGGAGAGCTAGAAAACTCAGATTGTGTGGGTTTTTGGATTGTGTAAGTCCGAGATAAAAAGATACAATTGTGAAGGTTTTAGGTGAACCTGAGAAACCTATTTTGATAGTGCATGCTAATATCCCCAATGTGAGGATATTAGGAGTGGAGTAGCATTCTGTGTGGCTATTGGATAACAATTGGTGTACACACAGGCGAACCATTATATATTGTTGTGTTGTGAATGTGCTTGATTCTTTCATTTCTTTATTCATTTAGTTTTGTGGATTGTAGTTGTGGATGAATGTTGTAATCATTTTATTTCAAGTAAGTATGAGAATGTTGTAATAACTTAGGATTTATTTCTGCAAGTTATTTTGGTTTCCGTACTTTTTATTTGTCATTGGTTTGTGATACAAAGGACGTTCTAGAAATAAGGTTGTCCTACCTTAAACTTTTAGTTTTTGGTGTAAGGTTGTCCTTAGAACTGATATAGTATCATTCTCTTAAATCTAGTTTATTGAGATTGATTTTTAATTCAGCATTGTGCTTTATTTCTTTTATTATTCCGCTGTTTTAAGTTTTATTTGGCATTGCCCTATTCACCCCCCCCCCCCCCTCTAGGGCATATATCTAGGCCCTTTCAAGTGGTATCAGAGCCTAATAGCTCGTGCTTATTGTTTATTTATTGGATTTTTTTCCTGAGCTAATGATCTAAGCTATATTAAGATGTCAAATTTTGATAGCCTATCAGTCACTAGGCCACCACCCTTTAATGGCACAAACTATTCCTATTGGAAAGTCAGGATGAGGATCTTCCTCAAATCCTTGGATGAAAGTGTGTGGCTGGCCACAGTGAATGAATGGAACCCTCCTATCACTGAAGTAACTAATGACGATGGTTCAAAATCAATGAAAGTAACAGCTTATTCTCTTTGGACCACACTTCAGAAAAGTGAGAGTAGTGCCAATGCAAAAGCACTAAATACAATTACTTGTGCATTATCACCAGATGAATTCAAAAGAATCATCTCTTGTGAAAATGCAAAACAAGCATGGGATGTATTAGAAATGACACACGAGGGTACATCAATTGTCAAGAAATCTAAAGTCCAACTCCTCACAATTAAATTTGAAGAAATTCATATGGAGGAGAATGAGATATTTATGGACTTCTACACTAGATTGAATGACATTGTGAACTCTATGTGGGGTCTTGGTAATAGAATCCCAGAAAGTAAAGTGTGCACAAAGATACTACGCTCACTTCCTGAACGGTTCAATTTTAAAGTAACCGCGATTCAGGAACTTCATGATACGGATACCATGAGGGTTGAGGAACTAGTTGGTTCACTTCAAACCTATGAGTTGTCCTTTAAAGCTCCTAAAGGAAAATCAATTGCTCTCAAATCATCAAATGTTTCACAAGAAAGTACATCGGACTTAGAAAATTTCGAAGATGATATGGCGCTTTTAGCAAAAAAGTTTTACAAAATTTTCAAAAGCAAGAAAAAAATTAATTTTCAAAAGTCAAATGATAAGAGACGATCTAAACCTAGAGCTCAAAAATCTTTGAAAGATAGTCAATGTTATAACTGTCAAGAGTATGGGCACTTAGCTAACAAATGTCCTAAAAATGACAAATCAAAAAGGAAAAGCATGATAGCTACTTGGGATGAATCGTCTGATTCTGAATCCTCTTCTAAATCAGAATATTCTGAAACCGAGTTGGGCGATGATGTTAAAGCCCTTATGACTCTAGCCAAGATCACTTTTTCAGATAATGATGATATATCTAGTGACGAAAATCTAAATAGTGATTGCGATAATGAAGATTATCTTCAAGATACTTATAATGCCCTTTATAAGGAGAGTTGTAAAATTGTCGTCAAGCTTAAATTACAAAAAGAAAAATTTTCTAAGCTTAAGGAAGATTATGAGTCTCTCGTTTTAGAAAAGTCTCATATTTTTTATTCTTTTGAAAATACAAAATGTGAATTAGATTTCAAAACCTCCAAAATTGAAGATTTGAGATTCGAAAATGAGAAACTCAAAAATGAGGTAGCTTCTCTTATGAGTTTGAAAGCCACATGGAGATATGCCCAAGGTGATCCTAAATTGGAAAAATTATTGTTCGGGTCAAGAAAATGTGGCGATCGATTTGGGTTAGGCTATGATAAGAATACATCTCCTAAACAAAAGAATATTGCACCTAAATTTGTAAAAGGAGAGTCTTTAACCTCAAAAGAAAAGAATACTTATCAAGGTTTTTTCAAAACTTCAAGGACTTTTCAAAAACCTAAAGGTAGCCATGTCTACTTTGATTTTCAAAACCGAAATCCATTGGCTGAAAAAATAATTGATCTACTCAAGGAGCTATTAAAATCTAACTCTATAGGTCTCTCCTATAACAACAGACAAAAAAAGACCATCTATACTCCTAAACCCAAAACAGTTCTGAAATGGGTTCCTAAAGTTGCCTGCTTGGTTCCCCACACTGCTTTCAAAGATACAAGCCATTCAAAGTGGAACCTAGATAGTGGTTGCTGCAGGCATATGATAGGTGACAAGGCTTTATTCACCAATTTAAAAGATATGACTGACGGGTCAGTCAGATTTGGTGATGGAAGTAATTGTAAGACCATTGGCCAAGGTACGGTTCAGCTTAATAACCTTCCCTTATTTAAGAATGTTTTATATGTTGAGGGCTTGAAACACAACCTACTAAGCATTTCTCAGATATGCGATAACAACCATATTATACAGATAAGAGCAACATCATACAAATTACTCTACTCTCCCTGAGAGATACAATGTAACGCCCGTGAAAAATCCGTACTTGGGCTCGAGTACCAACTCGACCCGAAATCGCGTAGAATTAAATTCCATGGAAATTAAGCGTAAGTTAGCTAGCGCAACGCTAGAGTAGCTGGGAAATAGTCCCTGATCACTTTAAATACGTTCTACAAGACCCAAATCAAGTAGAACAAGCAACTCTACAACACTCTATAACCTCGGATCAAACTCTAAGCAGGTTTGTTCTCTGGACCACATTGAATTCTTGAATTGGATCTAGACCGCGCGTCGAAGGTCCGATACCTCCTATCTTAGACCGTTAGAACCGCCCAGCTGGACTTGACACTCATCTCGAAAATCAAGTCAAACCGATAATCACAGACTATTTCGTTGAACCCGGACTGAAGCGACCGCGAATAGGGACAGATTTGGAATTTCAAATTTAAATCTGGCACACGACTTGACGCGTCAGTATTAAGCGTTCTGACCATCAGAATTCATCCAGATTACACCCTCGGATCAGGAAAAATTTCTATTTATTATCATGAGACTTTCAGCCCTGATCTATGTGCGGTGACCGCTGAACTGAAACTGGTCCTCCACGTGCGATCTGCGAACCCTGCCAGACTGAAAACTTAATACGTGCTACATCTGGTACGCATGAGCTTAAGTCTGATCGCAATTGACCAGGGGACCACCAGAAAGCAACTTTTGGACCGAAACAGCCCCGAAATGGATAGGCACCAAGTAAACTTCGTTCCGGAGCCTATTTTCGGCGTTTTTAAGCTGATAAAAGGGGTTGAAACCCTCATTTCTCTCTCCCATCCGAAAATTGCAAACCCTAGGAAAAGGAGAGAGAGTTTGAGAGAGAGAATGGAAGGGATTTTTCCCGCTTCCGAGCCGCCGATTGCTGCTGCTTCAGCACCTCTTCCCAATCACCTGGCTGGTGATTTCTCCGTTCTTTCAGGTACAAAACAACCCTAGAACTTGCTGATTTAGGGTTTATCCAGATTTATGGCGTGTTAGTTAACGTATTTCGTAAATCAGGTTGTCCTACTGCCGTAGACGAAGCGTACACGCTCTGTTCAAAATCCCGTATCCGTAAGAGACTAGGTGAGGATTTTAGACGCTTTGATTGACGGTTTACAACGCTTTCAATGTCATTTAATAGTAGATTATCGACGGCATCGCCGTTTGACATGTACAACATACTCTCCGTTTCCTGTTTCGTAAATTAACGAAGAATATGAGATTTAGGGCATTTTAGTCATTTGTAGGAAGTACGGTCTACGTGCATATTTTGCTGACATGATTGACATGGTTTGTTGCCGCATTAGGGAGTTAGGAATGTTTGCATAATCAGTTTGGAGAAGAGATTCGCCTAGTTACGCACTTTGGGTCGACATACTATATGTAGACTTAAGTGTGTAGTGTATGTGTTTGTATAAATGCTTGTATTAGTATGTATTGAATTAAATGATGTTATGTAGTAGTTTGAGATTGATTTCTTGATTAATATGCTGACCTAAATGATTTCCTACATGTTGACCTTATGCATGATTGCATTACATGTATGGAAAGTATGCCTAGAAGATTTGCTTAAGTTGAATGTTATAACATGTGTTAACATGCTCACATGATGTATTTCAATTCCAATACCTTTGCATATAGTGCTAATGTGATTTCATAGGTGTGTGGGACTAGACTTAGTCCAGGCAGTCGGTAACCGAGCGAATTCGTGGCTGACTGGTCATAGCCACGAACGACGCGTCGATGAACGTGATTCGTGTTTAGAGTTGGCGGCAGTGGTTAGGCCACGCGAAGTGTTTTACGCACTTCATGTCGTTCGACTTGAGATGCGATCGCGCTAGTCGAGCCCGTCAAGTAACCCGACTGGCCGATGTATGTTCACCTTGTATGTGTCATAACTGCTTGAACCTAGGGTACTGAACTTACCATTGTAAACCCTGTTAACCATGGTACCTTGATCCACGAAGACTCATGAGCCGGGCATGGTGGTATGGGACACCGTGGTCGAGCTGTCGGCCTACGCTGGGGCCACAAACCTCCCCGTAGTGACCAGTGAGCACCTAGACTCGTGAGCAGATTATGGTGGTATGGGACACTATATTCTAGCTGTCGGCCTACACTGATCAGGCGACGAGCCCTTTGTAGTGACCGCGAGCGTATTCTGAGTCCACGGGAGGCGACGACCCTTCCGTTGCAGTAGAGTACGGTAGGCCTGTATTGATGAGGTGATGGGGGAGCGGTGCAACGAGTGCGAGCAACAGCCCTGGCAGCCCTTGCAGTGACCTACGAAATATACATCGTATGAGATTACTAGGAGTGACGACCCTAGACAGGATCTGTGTTGGGATTGATACAAGGAAAGTACCTTAGTTTTCCAATCCTGCTGTTTGAATGGACTAATAACAACTTGGAAATCATATCACCATAGCATTGCATGTGCCTGGAAGATGTGGAGCACTCTAGGGAGTGTGGCATGCCGCGGTCGTAAGATGTTGCCGCATGAGGGTGATCGTCGGTGAGGGCATACATCACGTCATATCATCTTGCATTAACAACAGTATTAGGATTGTCTGATTTACTGCTTTACTATTATCGTGTGATTGAATTGTGAACATGCTAATCTTTGCTCTATGATTCCACTGAGTTGATCACTCATTCCCACGTTATGGGATGGTGTTTGCAACACCCACCAGACCCTGTTGTAGATGCAGGTGAGGCCGAGATCCAGGAGGTGGAGCCAGAGATCGACGAGGACCAGGATGAGTTCTCGTATATGCAGTATCACGACAGCTTCCCGTAGGCGACCTGGATCGAGGGGACATCAGTGGGACTTTTTTTGAACATTATTCTTTTATTTATGTATATGTATATGAGACTCAGAGATGTAGTCATACTTTGGAGACAGATGAGATTTACTTTGTTTTTCCATACAGTGATATATACATTGTTTAGTCTTCCGCTTGATTTTATCACTGGATCTGAAGTATGAATTGCAGTTTTGGTATACTTTTACTCATGTGAATGCTTTAAATTAGACAACATCGAATCATAACCATTTTTGTTGCATAAGTGACGGTCTGGAACTCGGGAATTGAGTTTATACACGACCCCCGATTTTCAGGGTGTTACAAGTTGGTATCCGAGCATGAATGAGAGTATACTGGGCCTGGGTTATGGTCTTGCGACGTACGTTGTCGCTTCCTTTGACTTAGGTGGGTGCGAGAAGGGTCTAGAAGCACTTCTAGGGTCGCAGGTTCGCCGATAGGCGAAGTCTATTAGGATCGATCGTAAGATCGAGTCTGTAACGCATCTCGGGTCGTGTAAGGCAACCCGAATCGCTTCTAAGCTGTAGGAAGTCAGGTTAAGACATTCTACGAGCGGTTTTTAAACCGCGAAAGTGAATCCTTGGGCCGTGGGATGACCACGACTCCTGTAATCAATCGCCAGGGCTTAAAAACCCCGTTTCGCCAAAAATCTTCAAAATTCCTCCTCTAAACACTCCGACCTTCATTTCTTTCTTATCCATTTCATGTTAGGCATCAAACCTAATATGAAAATAACATAAATTAGTACTTTCACAAAATTTTACAGTGAATAGTAAAATTTTATGAAAAATGGCCTTAAGGCCATTCTAACTTCACTTTCTTTAGCAACTAATGATATAGATAGATGTACTGGCTCCTTCTACCCCAAATTCATATGCTGCATCATATGGTTTTGTATTTGGTATTGCGATGTGGTCCCGAAAAACCCTGAACACATATTTGGGCTCATACAGACCAAAATACGATGAACTAGGGGGTGGGACATACATTTTTGGAACCTCTGGACCATGGAGGACCAGACCCATGTGGTCCCACCGGCCAACTTGGAAGTTGGCCGGCGATGCCATCGCCGGTCGGGCGATGCATCGCCGACCGGTGGGGTCTATTGGACCTAAATCTTGGGCGCACGCCCTTAAATAAGGTCTACACCCTCCCTAGGTAGCTCCCATCTCACGAAAACCCCTAAATCATACCCCTCCTTCACAAACAGCCCTCCCCATAGCCCTATTTTCGATTTTCAGCAACCATCTCCAAATTTCGGTGTCCTAAATCACTCCTAGGTCCCTCCTTGGCCAAAACCGACCACCACCCATCACTTATTGGGTGTTGGCAGCCCCTCTTCTTGAAGATCTCACCATTTGGAGCTCCAAAATCCTCCAAATAGAGCTGAAATCGTGAGGTGCTCCATTCTATCTTTTTGTTTGTATTTCTCCTTGAAACTACATCCTTGGGAAGCTTGAAGCATCCCTCTATGACGCCTAGATTTCCTTTTCTCAGATTGGGCAGCCACTTCTCCGCATTTTCGTCGTTTTCCATGGCTTTCGTGGAAGCCATTTTGGGCCTTTTATCACTCTCATCCATCATATCTTTGATGGGTAAGAAGAAAACCGCAACAGACGAGGCTGGGCCGAGCCGCCCTGCTCGATCGAGAAGACCGCGGGGTGGTGCCGCAAGTTCAAGCACCGCAGCAGGTCCAGCTGCAGTCCTGGAGTGCCGTACAAAGCGGGATTTGGATCCCCATGCACACCTTGGGCGAACAATTCTGTCGGAGATGCCTCATGGCCAATACACTGATCGCAAAGTGTTATTTGAGGCGGACGTAGATGGATGATTGTTCGGCGAGTATCTGTTGTTTGAACGCATTGAAGCTGCGCATTGGGGTCCGATCTTTGAAGCTCGCGCTCGTGCTAATGTAAGCACCGTTCGTGCCTTCTATGCTAGTATCCAGAATCCTACCTTAGAGCCTTTGCAGTTCAAAATCCCTTTTGGTAGAGATCGGATGGCTACGATTGACATTCGGTTGATTGCGCGACTTCTCAACGTGCCTCTAGGTGATGTGCATCCTAGCGAAAAGAACCTGAGGACTAGACGTGAACGAGATCACCATACCAGGTTTCTGTGCGGTAAGTTGGTTCCATGGCAGCCTAATAATAGCCTCAAGGCGACGTACATGTCTGAGGATTTGCGCCTGCTGCACCATATCTGCACGTTCAATGTTTATCCCAGGTCGACGAACCGCATTGAATGTACACGTCTTATGGTCGATTTCTTATTTCTGGTGGCCCAGGGAGAGAACGTATGTATGGCCACTTTCATCTTACGGCAGATAGTTCTCATAGCCAGGTCAAGGAGACATCCGAATCGCTTCCCTTTGGCCGACTTATTTGCAAGATTGCGCTTGAGTTTGCCTATAGACTTGGGCCAGAATTGCCCGTATCGATTCACACCATCGATGAGTCAACAATGGTCAAGATGAAGATTGGGTCGCAATACCGTGAAAATCAACTTGAAAGGGATAGTGGGGATGACTTTGATGATGAGGAAGATCAAAGCGAAGAAGAACCTAGAGCAGAGGTTCAGGAAGAAGTAGAAGAGGAGGCTCAGGATACTGATGAGAGCCCTCCTCCTTCTGCGCAGGCTACTATCGACGATCGCATTGCTCGGATGGAGGAGAGTCAGACCGCTTTGCGAAGGGAAGTCCAAGAACTTCGCGCAGAGGTCGCTGATGCTAAGGCCGTTACAAAGAAGAAATTTGGCTAGGTGACTCGCACCTTGAAGGCAATCCTGTGTTGCTTACAGGATAAGGGTGCTCCTCCTCCGTCACCAGACTCCGAATAGCAATGCGATCTTTGATGTTATTGTCAGTAGATAGTCATTTCCTGCTTTATGTGTGTAAGCCTGTTAGGGCTAGTGCTTTGCTTATGTTGCTGTTGCTTAACTGTCTTAATTTCCATGTAATTCTCGTCATGATGCTTATAAGGATATATCTCTTGTATTGTGACAATTTTGGTTAAATGAAATGCGTGGAATGCCTTTGACTCTCTATGTGAATGATTGTGGTGTATTTGTGCAATTGAGACTGACAAGGTTGCGCCCTATTTTGAATATAGGGAATGCCACCTAAGACTACGCGGAGCACGGCTCGGCTTGCATTGTCAGAGCATATGGATCAGACTCCTTCGCAGTCTGGCACCCATGAGGACCCTGCTGTGGGCCTGATTCCTGAGGCGGTTCGATCGTCTCAGCCTGCCGCTGGTCCTACAGATGGACCACCGCCATTTACGCCATCAGTCAGAGAGCCACATCCCGCATATACATCCACACAGCATCCGCCACAGCCTGCTCCACCCCTTGACAGATTCGAGCAGATGATGGCTATGATGCTGCAGCAGCAGCAGCTTCTGACCACCATAGTGGGGACATTAGCCCAGGGTGGGGGTGCGACTACATCTACTCCACCTGCACCACCTGTGCATCCAGCTGAGGATGCCTATACATACGCCCAGGATGAGGGCATGGCTCATCCTGCGCCGCCTGCTTTCCCTGCGGGGAATCCTGCCGACACACCGGGCCTTTTGGAGCGATTTCAGCGTTTGCGGCCTGATACTTTCACGGGTTCTCACAGACCCGAGGAGGCTGAGTACTGGCTCAACCGGGTGTCGAAGATCTTGCGGATGTTGCACTGCACCGAGGCTGAGCAGGTAGAGCTGGCTACCTTCCTGTTTGAGAGAGAGGTCAGCATGTGGTGGGATAGCGTACTGCGGACCGTTGCCGTAGACTTTGTATGGACGTGGGCAGCATTTGAGTTCCGCTTCCATGAGAAGTATTATCCCCAGACCTACAGGCACGACAGGGAGAATGAGTTTCTCCGTCTCAAACAGGCAGCGATGACAGTTACCGAGTATGAGCATCGGTTCACAGAGTTGGGCAGGTACGTCCCGACGATCCTAGCTGATGAGCAGATGCGCATACGGCGCTTTTTGGAGGGCTTGCGACCGGATATTCGGTCGAAGATGTGTTGTGTTAGTTTTTTCTCCTATGCGGAGTTGATTCACATGTCCATGCGGGCAGAGCAGGACGTGGATCGACTTGCGCGATCTCGAGGCCCGGCTACTTCTAGGCCACGACCGGATTTGCCAGACAGGCCCTTCGCGGGCAAGAGGCCTCGCATTGATCCTCCTACTAGGACTACGACGCCTGTACCACCATTTCGGTGCCCTGATTTGACATGTACATACTGTGGGAGGACGGGCCACTTGGCGCAGAGCTGCTTTTCGAGGATGCGGGACAGTGGTTCTCGCCACCGCAGAAGATTGACCATGTACGTCCGCAGGCGATATCAGCACCGCCTATACGGTCAGCTCCTGCGCATCCTTCTTTCAGACCTACGGTATCGCAGATCCGACAGCCTCCACGACCCTTGACACAGCGGCCGAACCGGCCACAGCAGGCTCGGGTTCATGCATTGACAGCTGAGGCAGCTGCGACGTCGACTTTCCAGCATTCAGCCTTCGAGGTTACGGCCCATATCGGAGGTACTCCCGTTCTTGTCATGGTGGACACTGGTTCCACGATTTCTTTGATATCGCGTGCCGTAGTCAGGCGTCTTGGGTTACAGACTATCACTATGGATAGCGTGCGAGTCTTTGCAGCTCATGGAGATTATTCGGATGTCACCCAGATGTGTGAGGGTTGTTTGGTTGATCTGGGAGGCAGGACGATGACTCTTGATCTGGTCGTCGATCCCTCGCTCGTTTATCTCGACGTCATTCTTGGCATGGACTGGTTGACTGCAGCGAGAGCCGAGATTGACTGCGAGACTCGTATAGTCACAGCGTACGGGCCTGAGAGTGCATCCTTCACATTTTCAGTGCGGGTAAATCTTCCTTTCCGCATACTTAGCTACGCCACTCTATTGCGCGACGCTGGTGCCCAGGTACTTGAGCAGACGCCAGTTGTTTCTGAGTTAGGGATCTGTTCAGGAAGATCCCTGATTTGCCGCCCCGACGCGAGATCGATTTCACTATCGATCTGATTCCTGGTTCTACACCCGTCTCACTGCCGATGTATCGCATGGCACCATGTGAGATGGAGGAGTTGAGGACGCAGATTGATGGTCTGCTAGAGCTTGGCCTTATACGGCCTAGCGTGTCTCCTTGGGGAGCACCGGTCTTGTTCGTGAGGAAGAAGGATGGTTCGATGCGATTGTGTATTGATTATCGCAGGCTGAACCAACTCACAGTGAAGAACAAGTACCCTTTGCCCAAGATCGATGACTTGTTCAATCAGCTGAGAGGAGCGCAGTACTTCTCGAAGATTGATCTTCAGTCAGGTTATCATCAGCTGCGCGTCAGGGATGAGGACGTGCAGAAGACAGCATTCAGGACCAGTTTTGGCCACTACGAGTTCCTCGTGATGTCGTTCGGTCTCACGAACGCACCAGCCGTGTTCATGGATCTGATGAACCGGATATTTCGGCCTTTCCTCTATCGATTCGTCGTTGTCTTCATTGACGACATTTTGGTGTACTCTAGGAGTCGAGAGGAGCATGAGGAGCACTTGCGTTTGGTCCTTGATACGCTCAGACGGCATCAGTTGTTCGCACAGTATAAGAAGTGCGACTTCTGGAAACAGGAGGTGAAGTTTCTGGGACACGTGGTGTCCAAGGATGGCATGGCAGTTAACCTGTCTAAGGTAGCTGCGGTGCAGGACTGGGAGCAGCCTGGTTCCGTCACTGAGGTGAGGAGTTTCTTGGGTCTCGCTGGCTACTATCGGCGCTTCATTCAGGACTTCTCGAAGATCGCGAGACCCTTATCTCAGTTGACACGGAAGGACGTGAAGTTCGCCTGGAATGATAAGGCGGAGTCAGCTTTTCAGGAGCTGAAGGACAGACTTACGTCCGCCCCTGTGCTAGTATTGCCAGAGCAAGGGGTTAGATACACTATATACACTGACGCGTCTAGCGTTGGTTTGGGTTGTGTCCTTATGCAGAGGGACAGGGTAATTTCGTATGCCTCGAGACAATTAAGGAAGCATGAGGAGAATTACCCTACACACGACCTAGAGTTGGCAGCCGTTTTATTCGCACTGAGACTCTGGAGACATTACCTCTACGGAGAGGAGATCGAGCTCTTTTGCGACCACAAGAGCCTCAAGTACATATTCACGCAACGAGACTTGAATATGAGGCAGCGGCGATGGATGGAGACGTTGAAGGACTTCAAGTTTGAAGTCTCTTACCATCTTGGGAAGGCGAACCTTGTGGCTGATGCGTTGAGCCGCAAGAAGGCGATAGAGTTTGCGGCTCCGCTGATGGTTGCCGAATGGGATATGGTTGAGTTTTTGAGAGACTTTGAGCAGAAACTCACCGTAGAGGAGCCATTTGAGTTCATCGCACATGTACAGGTGCGATCTCAGATCGATGACCGAGTCATCGAGGTGCAGAGGGACGATGCGCATCTTACTGAGCTTCGAGAGCAGGCCAATGATGATGCTGACGCTAACTGGCGAGTTGGTATGGATGGGGGCTTACGTTACCGTGGCCGCCTATGCGTCCCAGATGTCCCTGACTTGAGACGAGAGATTCTCGAGACTGCGCATTCTACTAGACTCGCGATGCATCCGGCCAGTACGAAGATGTATCGTGACGTGAAGAGGACGTATTGGTGGGAAGGTATGAAGACCCACATAGCTGAGTTCGTGTCCCGTTGTCTCACTTGTCAGCAGGTGAAGGCAGAGCATCGCCGACCACCTGGACTTTTGCAGCCTATGCCGATTGCAGAGTGGAAGTGGGATTTCATTTCCATGGACTTCATTTCTGGGTTGCTGAAGACGAGGAAGAGGCATGATTCCATTTGGGTGATCGTCGACTGATTGACGAAGTCGGCGCACTTCCTACCGGTCAGAGTTACGAACTCTGCAGACGAGCTGGCTAGATTGTACATCCGAGAGATTGTGAGTCTGCATGGAGTTTCGTTGGAGATCGTGTCGGACAGAGACACGCGGTTCACTTCTATTTTCTGGACTCGCATTCAAGGGGCTATGGGTGTGAAGTTGAAGTTCAGTACTGCCTTCCACCCACAGACGGACGGACAGACGGAGCGAGTGAACCAGATCCTGGAGGACATGTTGCGAGCTTGCGCATTGGACTTCAAGGACAGTTGGGATGACTGTCTTGCATATGCGGAGTTTGCGTACAACAATAGCTTCCAGGCGAGTATCGGCATGGCACCTTATGAGGCGCTGTATGGGCGACCTTGTCGCGCACCGCATTGCTGGTTAGAGGTCGGTGAGCGTAGCTTGATTGGCCCAGAGTTGGTCCAGGCGACGTCAGAGAAGATTGATATTATTCGACGTCGGCTTCTTACAGCGCAGAGCAGACAGAAGAGCTACGCCGATATGAGAAGGAGGCCACTAGAGTTCACAGTTGGGGATCACGTGTTTTTGCGAGTTTCCCCTATGAAGGGAGTCCTTTGGTTCGGGAAGAAGGGGAAGCTGGCACCGCGATTCATTGGTCCATTCCAGATCCTCGATCGTGTGGGAGCAGTGGCTTACCGATTGGCTTTACCCACGCCCCTCGCGAGCGTCCACAACGTATTTCATGTTTCTATGCTGAAGAAGTACGTTGCTGATCCTTCACATATCATCAGATGGGAGCAGGTGCAGTTAGGAGAGGATGTTACTTATATCTTGCGACCGACACGCATCTTAGACAGGAAGGAGTAGGTACTGCGTAGCAAGGTGATTCCCCTTGTGAAGGTACTATGGACGCATCACTCTGAGGAGGAGGCTACTTGGGAGACAGAAGCCGAGATCAGAAAAAACTACCCACAGCTTCTCGAGGAGTACGAACAGGTACAAATTTCGAGGACGAAATTATTTGTTAAGGGGGGTAGATTGTAACGCCCGTGAAAAATCCGTACTTGGGCTCGAGTACCAACTCGACCCGAAATCGTGTAGAATTAAATTCTATGGAAATTAAGCGTAAGTTAGCTAGCGCAACGCTAGAGTAGCTGGGAAATAGTCCCTGATCACTTTAAATACGTTCTACAAGACCCAAATCGAGTAGAACAAACAACTCTACAATACTCTATAACCTCGGATCAAACTCTAAGCAGGTTTGTTCTCTGGACCACATTGAATTCTTGAATTGGATCTAGACCGCGCGTCGAAGGTCCGATACCTCCTATCTTAGACCGTTAGAACCACCCAGCTGGACTTGACACTCATCTCGAAAATCAAGTCAAACCGATAATCACAGACTATTTCATTGAACCCGGACTGAAGCGACCGTGAATAGGGACATATTTGGAATTTCAAATTCAAATCTGGCACACGACTTGACGCATCAGTATTAAGCGTTCTGACCGTCAGAATTCATCCAGATTACACCCTCGGATCAGAAAAAATTTCTATTTATTATCATGAGACTTTTAGCCCTGATCTATGTGCGGTGACCGCTGAACTGAAACTGGTCCGCCACGTGCGATCTGCGAACCCTGCCAGACTGAAAACTTAATACGTGCTACATCTGGTACGCATGAGCTTAAGTTTGATCGCAATCAACCAGGGGACCACCAGAAAATAACTTTTAGACCGAAACAGCCCCGAAATGGATAGGCACCAAGTAAACTTCGTTCCGGAGCCTATTTCCGGCGTTTTTAAGCTTATAAAAGGGGTTGAAACCCTCATTTCTCTCTCCCATCCGAAAATTGCAAACCCTAGGAAAAGGAGAGAGAGTTTGAGAGAGAGATTGGAAGGGATTTTTCCCGCTTCCGAGCCGCCGATTGTTGCTGCTTCAGCACCTCTTCCCAATCACCTGGCTGGTGATTTCTCCGTTCTTTCAGGTACAAAACAACCCTAGAACTTGCTGATTTAGGGTTTATCCAGATTTAGGGCGTGTTAGCTAACGTATTTCGTAAATCAGGTTGTCCTACTGCCGTAGACGAAGCGTACACGCTCCGTTCAAAATTCCGTATCCGTAAGAGACTAGGTGAGGATTTTAGACGCTTTGATTGACGGTTTACAACGCTTTCATTGTCGTTTAATAGTAAATTATCGACGGCATCGCCGTTTGACATGTACAACATACTCTCCGTTTCCTGTTTCGTAAATTAACGAAGAATATGAGATTTAGGGCATTTTAGTCATTTGTAGGAAGTACGGTCTACGTGCATATTTTGCTGACGTGATTGACATGGTTTGTTGCCGCATTAGGGAGTTAGGAATGTTTGCATAATCAGTTTGGCGAAGAGATTCGCCTAGTTGCGCACTTTGGGTCGACATACTATATGTAGACTTAAGTGTGTAGTGTATGTGTTTGTATAAATGCTTGTATTAGTATGTATTGAATTAAATGATGTTATGTAGTAGTTTGAGATTGATTTCTTGATTAATATGCTGACCTAAATGATTTCCTACATGTTGACCTTATGAATGATTGCATTACATGCATGGAAAGTATGCCTTGAAGATTTGCTTAAGTTGAATGTTATAACATGTGTTAACATGCTCACATGATGTATTTCAATTCCAATACCTTTGCATATAGTGCTAATGTGATTTCATAGGTGTGTAGGACTAGACTTAGTCCAGGCAGTCGGTAACCGAGCGAATTCGTGGCTGACTGGTCATAGCCACGAACGACGCGTCGATGAACGTGATTCGTGTTTAGAGTTGGCGGCAGTGGTTAGGCCACGCGAAGTGTTTTACGCACTTCATGTCGTTCGACTTGAGATGCGATCGCGCTAGTCGAGCCCGTCAAGTAACCCGACTGGCCGATGTATGTTCACCTTGTATGTGTCATAACTGCTTGAACCTAGGGTACTGAACTTACCATTGTAAACCCTGTTAATCATGGTACTTTGATCCACGAAGACTCATGAGCCGGGCATGGTGGTATGGGACACCGTGGTCGAGCTGTCGGCCTACGCTGGGGCCACAAACCTCCCCGTAGTGACCAGTGAGCACCTAGACTCGTGAGCAGATTATGGTGGTATGGGACACTATATTCTAGCTGTCGGCCTACACTGATCAGGCGACGAGCCCTTTGTAGTGACCGCGAGCGTATTCTGAGTCCACGGGAGGCGACGACCCTTCCGTTGCAGTAGAGTACGGTAGGCCTGTATTGATGAGGTGATGGGGGAGCGGTGCAACGAGTGCGAGCAACAGCCCTGGCAGCCCTTGCAGTGACCTACGAAATATACATCGTATGAGATTACTAGGAGTGACGACCCTAGACAGGATCTGTGTTGGGATTGATACAAGGAAAGTACCTTAGTTTCCCAATCCTGCTGTTTGAATGGACTAATAACAACTTGGAAATCATATCACCATAGCATTGCATGTGCCTGGAAGATGTGGAGCACTTTAGGGAGTGTGGCATGCCGCGGTCGTAAGATGTTGCCGCATGAGGGTGATCGTCGGTGAGGGCATACATCACGTCATATCATCTTGCATTAACAACAGTATTAGGATTGTCTGATTTACTGCTTTACTATTATCGCGTGATTGAATTGTGAACATGCTAATCTTTGCTCTATGATTCCACTGAGTTGATCACTCATTCCCACGTTACGGGATGGTGTTTGCAACACCCACCAGACCCTGTTGTAGATGCAGGTGAGGCCGAGATCCAGGAGGTGGAGCCAGAGATCGACGAGGACCAGGATGAGTTCTCGTATATGCAGTATCACGACGGCTTCTCGTAAGCGACCTGGATCGAGGGGACATCAGTGGGACTTTTTTTGAACATTATTCTTTTGTTTATGTATATGTATATGAGACTCAGAGATGTAGTCATACTTTGGAGACAGATGAGATTTACTTTGTTTTTCCATACAGTGATATATACATTGTTTAGTCTTCCGCTTGATTTTATCACTGGATCTGAAGTATGAATTGCAGTTTTGGTATACTTTTACTCATGTGAATGCTTTAAATCAGACAACATCGAATCATAACCATTTTTGTTGCATAAGTGACGGTCTGGAACTCGGGAGTTGAGTTTGTACACGACCCCCGATTTTCAGGGTGTTACATACAGGTACTGCTCATGTAAATAATAAATAACATGTAAACATCAAGACTCCATATTCTCAATCCACATATCCTTCTCAATCAATCAATCCAAACAAATTTCTCCCCCTTTCCATACTACTCCCCTTTACCATACCATACTACTCTCCCTTTTTGTCACAAAATGACAAGGGAAAGTCACACTAGGAAAGAGAACAATAACATAGAGAGTAATAATAAGCAGATAATAAGCAAGAAATATGAAAGGACATAGCATATTTCAAAATATAAACCAGAATCATCAAGCCATAACCAAGTTAATACAATATCCAAAATAAAAGACAAGATAATGTTATACAAGCCAAAAGATAATTCGCCTAATCAGATCTAGAGGAGGGAGTAGGGATAGTAAGATCAATCTAGTGTAAGCCCCTATTGATGCGACGAAGATATTTTTGCATATATTTAAACTGCATATCGTGGGCTATACTCATGTTATCAACCTTCTCCTCCAATGCACGAAGGCTTGCATCATAACTAGATGTAGCGTAATCAGGATCATTTGGCGAATCAGTTTCTATCTCATCAAATATCTCATCCATATTAACATCCTGTTGAGGGAGATCACCAGCTTCCCCTTCATTTCCAGCTTCACCACCATCACCACCAACACCACCTTCATCTACTTGGCTAGGAAGCAAATTCAGCTTCATCTTATTAAGATTGGAATTGTTGAAAATATGATGATGAATTGGTGCTTCATTAATAGGTTTATCAACAAGCATGTGAGTGGCTAACACAGGCATAAAATAACCAAACGGAATATCACTATGACCCAGATGGAGACGAAACTGTATGATAAAATGATAAATCAAAGAAGGAAGACAGACCATGGTACCCGAAGCAATAGAATGCAATACACGAATCATGAAAGAAGTTAACTCAGTTTTATTACCGGACCGAGGATACAGATTTGAAATGAAAAAATGATGTAACACTCTTTATCTAGGTAACAGATACTTTGAAGGGAGCGCATTCCCTTTGTGTGTCCATTGCGCATCAATTTTACATAAGTCTCTAGTTAACATGTATTTTTCCGATTCAGATAGTTTGTCGTATAAAGTATGAATCGGTATACCTTCATCATTAACGGGTATATACATAATACCCGATATCAAATGACGGTCTACTTCAAATTTTCCTTCTCTAGTATCAATTGAAAAAGTTAAATTGTCAAGGGAGAATTCTGAGATACATGCAACCATTGATTGTGCAATTGACTGGTATGCAGGCCCACTCCAAAGAAAATGTTAGCCCAACCAACAGATTCAAAGAGAGGGACAATACCATATGGAACAATGTGATTAAGATCAGCGGTATGCTCAACGATAACATTACGGACACGCAAATCCCATACATCTTGAGGATCATCTTCGGGTGACCGAAGGTGCCGTTTTGTTATCGGTGTAGATCTAGATGAGGATGGACCACGGGATGTTTTCTTCTTCCCTCTAGCATCCATCTTCAATAAGATATACAAAGAGCAAGAGAAATGCACAAAAAGAAGGATGAGTTTTCTCTAGATCAGTAATTTGAGAAGAAACCCTTGAAAAACCCAACAAAAGATGAAATCTAGCTACACAATGATCAAATCAAAACATAGAGAGTATCAAACTTCAAGAAAATTGATGAAATAGGACTAACCTTGAAGAAATACAAGAAATCCTATGACTGGTCGAGTCACGACTCGTCGTAGGTCGGAGTGGAAATGAAGAAGAAGGAGATTTTTGCCAAATTATATCATGTTCACGAGCTCCACGACCGGTCGAGTGCGGTGCACGACCGGTCGTACCACGACTGGTCGTGTACAGCTACAACCGATCGTGTATTGACCAAAAATACATTTTTAATGAAAAAATTGGAATTTAAATATAAATAATACTAAATATAATACACTATGATACATGCAAGCAAGAATACTTAATGTAAAATGCATATACCAAGATCAAATTTTAATTTATTAAACCTGCTTTTATCGAGCGGTTTAGTAAATATATCAACAAGTTGATTTTCGGTTGATATATATTCCAAGGAAATAACTTTTTCTTCAACGAACTCACGAATGTAATGATACCTAATGTCAATGTGCTTAGTACGTGAATGCTGGATTGGATTTTTAGAAATATTTATAGCACTGGAATTATCACAATGTAAGATCATTGAACCTTGATTAATTTCATAATCACTTAGCATGCGTTTCATCCAAACTAGTTGAGTACATGCATATCCAGCTGCAATATACTCAGCCTCAACAGTGGAGAGCGATATTGAGCTTTGCTTTTTGCTGAACCAAGAAGCTAAGCAATTTCTAATGTAAAACCAACCACCACTGGTTGATTTTCTATCAACGATATTACCGGCTCAATCAGCATCTAAGTACCCGGCTAATTGAATACTAGTATCAAAAGGATACCAAAGACCCAGATTTATAGTACTTGCGACATATCTAATAATCCGTTTAACAGCAGTAAGATGTGATTCCTTAGGATTGGACTGATATCTTGCACAAATACCAACCCTTAATGCGATATCAGGTCTACTAGTAGTTAGATACAACAAACTACGAATCATACTACGATAGAGTTTAGGATTTATATCTTTACCTGCAGAGTCCTTTGAAAGTCTTAACGTTGTACTCATAGGAGTATCAAAGTTCTTACCATTCTTAAATCTAAACATTTTAACCAAGTTTGAAGCATATTTGGTCTGGGAAATGAAAATTCCATCAGGTTGTTGTTTTACTTGCAACCCTAGGAAATAGTTTAGTTATCCAACCATGCTCATTTCGAACCTTGATTTCATTAACTCTGCAAACTCAATAGACATGTTAGAGCAAGTTGATCCATAAATAATATCATCAACATAAATTTGAACCATCAAAATATCATTGTTATGTTTCTTAACAAACAGCGTCTTATCAACACTTCCTACTTGAAAACTATAACTAAGTAAGAATTTAGTCAATTTTTCATACTATGCCCTGGGTACTTGTTTTAAACCATAGAGAGTCTTTTTGAGACGAAATACATGGTTAGATAACTTGGGGTCTTCAAACCATGAAGGTTGTTCAACATACACCTCTTCTTGTAAATCGCCATTCAAGAAGGCACGCTTTACATCCATCTGATAAATCTTAAATTTTTTAAAGCATGCGATGGAAATAAAAAGTCTGATTGATTCAAGGCAAGCGACTAGAGCAAAGGTTTCATCGTAATCGTTGCCTTCAATCTGAGTGTACCCTTGTATAACCAGTCTAGCCTTATTTCGCATTATATTTTCAAGTTCATCAGACTTATTTTTAAAGATCCATTTTGTTCCAATAATGTATTTATCTTTAAGTCTAGGAACAAGATACCAGACATCATTACGAAAAAATTGATTAAGTTCATCCTGCATAGCAATTATCCAATTTTCGTCAGAAAGTGCTTCTTTCATATTGACCAGTTCTATTTGGGATGTAAAACAAACATAATTATATATATTTTCAAGTTGTTTGCGAGTACGAACTCTAGTGAGAGGGTTTCCAAGAATTTGATTGGTTGGATGATCTTTGACAGTCCTTAGTTCAGACTCTTTTCGACTTGATGAGGTATCTTGATTGTCGATAATAAGAGCTTCATCATCATCTGAACTCGGAGCTGGTGTATTCAAATGATTATCAATGACCACATTGATGGACTCTTGAATCACACCAGTTCTCTTATTTAGAACCCTATAAGCTCGACTGTTCAAAGAATAACCAAGAAAAATACCTTCATCACTCTTCGTATCAAACTTTTCCAAATTTTCACGATCACGTAAAATATAACACTTGTTACCAAAAACCCGAAAGTATTTGACACTAGGTTTCTTTTCAAACCATAATTCATAAGTAGTCTTATTATCAGATTTATTAGTATAAACCCGATTAATAATATAACATGCGGTATTAACTGCTTCAGCCCAAAGATTTCTAGGGAGCTTCATGCTATTCAACATAACATTAGCCATGTCCCAAAGTACTCTGTTTTTTCTTTCAACTATACCATTTTGTTAAGGTGTTTTGGGCGCAGAGAATTCATGAGATATTCCCTGATCGCTACAGAATTTCTCAAAACTACTGTTTTCGAATTTGGATCCATGATCACTATGGATCTTACTAACATGAGAACTTTTCTCATTTTGGATTCATTTAATGACCTTTTTCACTTCATCTAGGGTTTCAATTTTGTCTTTTAAGAATGATACCCAAGTGAATCTGGTATAGTCATCTACGATAACCAAGATATATTTTTTGTCTCCTCGACTCTCCGTTCTGGTTGGTCCAATAATATCCATGTGGAGAAGTTCGAGTGGTCTAGATGTGGTATTGGAGTTCACTTTCTTGTGAGAGCTCCTAATCTGTTTTCCCAACTGGCATTCACCACATATTTTGTCTACTTTTTACAATTTGGGTAGACCTCTAATTAGTTCTCTTTTGCTCAATCTAAATAAGTTCCGGTAGTGTACATGTCCAAGGCGTTTATACCATAATTCAGTCTCATTGGTATGGACCATGTAACACGATTGAGTAGATGAGCTTGCATCACTAACGATGTAGCAGTTTTCAGAAGTTCTGCGACCAGTTAATATAACAGAACCCTTTTTATTAAGTATCTCACAACCTTGATTAGAAAACTTCACACTATGAGTAAAATTATACCAAAACTGCAATTCATACTGCAGATTCAGTGATAAAAGCAAGCGGAAGACTAAAGGATATACATATCACTGTATGGAAAATAAAATAGATCTCAACTGTCTCCAAAGTATGAATACATCTCTAAGTCTCATATACATGTAAATAAACAGAATCAAAATGTCAAAAATAGTCCCACTAAGAAGTCCCGCCAATCCAGGTCACCTAAGCAAAGTCGTCGTGGTACTGCATATATGAGAACTCGTCCTGGTCCTCATCATAATCCGGCTCTACCTCATGAATCGCTGCCTCACCTGCATCTAAGATAGGGTCTGGTGGGTGTTGCAAACACCATCCCGTAACGTGGGAGTGAGTAGCTAACTCAGTGGAATAATAGAGCAAAGATTAGCATGTTCTCAAATCAATCACGCGATAATAGTAAAGCAATAAATCAAACATTCATAATACTGTTGTTAATGCAATATGACGTGACATGATGGATGCCCTCACCGACGATCTCCCTCATACGACACCATCTTACGCCCGCGGCATGCTTTCTTCCCACAGTGCTCCACATCTTCCAAGCACATGCAATGTGATGGTGATATGATTACCGAGTTATTATTAGTCCATTCATACAGCAGGATTGGGAAACTAAGGTACTTCCCTTATATCAATCCCAACACAGATCCTGTCTAGGGTCGTCACTCCTAGTAATTTTATACGATGTATATTTTGTAGGTCGCTGCAAGGGCTGTCAGGGCTGTTGCTCGCACTCGTTGCACTGCTCCCCCATCACCTTATCAATACAGGCCTACTGTACTCTCATTGCTACGGAAGGGTCGTCGCCTCTCGTAGACTCAGAATACGCTCGCGGTCACTACAAAGGGCTCGTCACCTGATCAGTGTAGGCTGACAGCAAGAATATAGTGTCTCATACCATCATAATCTGCTCATGAGTCATAGGTGCTCACTGGTCACTACGGAAAGGTTTGTGGCCCCAGCGTAGGCCGACAGCTCGACCACAGTGTCCCATACCACCATGCCCGGCTCATGAGTCTTTATGGATCAAGGTACCATGGTTAATATGGTTTACAATGGTAAGTTCAGTACCCTAGGTTCAAGCAGTTATGACTCATACAAGGTGAACATACAATGGCCAGTCGGGTTACTTGACGGGCTCGACTAGTACGAGCGCATCTCAAGCTGAGCGACATGAAGTGCATAAAACACTTCGCGTGGCCTAACCACTGCCACCAACTCCAAAACACGACTCGCGTTCATCGACGCGTCGTTTGTGGCAAAGATAAGCCAACCACGAATTTACTCGGTTACCGACTGCCTGGACTAGGTATAGTCCCAAACATTTATGAATCCACATCAGCAATCACATAAGAGTAATGGGAATGAAATACAACAATGTAAGCATGTTAACACATGTTATAACATACAACTTAAGTAAATCATTTAATACATGCATTTCGTACATATAATGAAATCATGCATATAGCCAACATGTAGGAAATCATTTATATTAGCATATTATTTGAGAGTTCAATCTCAAACTAATTCAATACATACTAATACAAACATTTATACAAACACTTAGTCTACACACTTAAGTCTACATATAGTATGTCGACTCAAAGTGTGCATTTGTGCGAATCTCTTCGCCAAACTGATTATGCACGCATTCCTAAATCCTAATGCGACAAAGAGTCATGTTAATCATATCAGCAAAATATGGATGAAAACAGTATTTCCTACAAATGACTAAAATGCCCTAAATCTCATATTTTTCGTCTGCTTACGAAACAGGAAACAGAAAGCATGTTGTGCATGTCAAACGGCGTTGCCGTCGATAATCTACTATTAAACGACATTGAAAGCATTGAAATCAGCTAATCAAAGCGTCTAGAATGCGCACCTTTTCCCTAGAGGTGAACCGATTCGAACGAATCGTATACGCTTCGTATACGGCGAACCGGGAACCTAATACACAAGATCTGTAAGCTACTTCGCTAAGGGATTCAACGGAACCTTAAATCAGCAAAAGGTTAGGGTTTTCCTTACCTAGAAGTGCGGCAGAATCACCGGGAAAGTAATTGAGGTACGTGGCTTAAGCACGTGTAGCAGGTAGTGCAAGCAGCAGGAAGTTCTCTCCCACTCTTTCTCACAATCTCTCACATTTTCTCTCACACCAGCTAGGGTTTCTAGCAAATTCGGATGGGTGAGAGAAGTGAGGGTTTAAGGCTCTTTTATAACCTAAAACATTCCCAAAACAGACTTGGGAACAATGTTTACTTGATGCCTAACCAAATCGGGGCTGTTTTGGTCCAAAAAGATATTTCGGGAGGTCCCCTGGCCGAACGCGATCTGACTTAAGCTCATGCACGTTGGATGTCGCTCACATCCCATTTTCAGACCAGTAGTGTTTGTAGATCACACGTGGCGGTTCAGTTTCAGTTCAGCGATCATCGCACGTAGATCAGGTCTACAAGTCTCATGATATGAAAGAGAAATTTTTCCTGATCCGAGGGTGTAACGCTTAATAATAACGCGCCAAGTCGTGTGCCAGATTTGAATTTCAAAATTCCAAATCTAACCCTATTCTCACTCTCTTCACTCTAGGCTCAATGAAATAGCCTCTGAATGTCGGTTGGACTTGATTTTCGAAATGATTGTCAAGTCCAGCTAGGCGGTTATAACGGTCTAAGATTGTAGGTATCGGACTTTCGACGTGCGGTATAGATCCAATACAAAGTTTCAAAGGAGTCCTGAGAACAAACCAGTTTAGAGTTTGATCTAAGGTTTCAGAGTATTATAGTGTCATTGGTTGTACTCGTTTTGGGTCTTGTAGAACGTATTTAAAGCGATCAGGGATGATTTCACAGCTACTCTAGTGTTGCGCTAGCTAACTTACGCTTATTTTCTAAAGGAATTAATCATACGCGATTTCTGGTCGAGTTGGTACTTGAGTCGAAGTACGGATTTTTTCAGGGCGTTACAATGTGCTAAGGATGCAATGCAATATGTGGTGCAAATGAAATGACTAAGCTAGAGTGTGAAGTCTGGATGATAGTAAGTAGTCTCGCAAGCTGTGGGGTCCATCACAAGGGACTTCTATCCAAACCAGCCCCATACCTAAATTTGGATAGCTAGACTCAATATGGTAAACTCCTGATCTCAGGTTGGTTGCACGCCTCAACCGAAATCCTGAGCATTGCGAAAGTACACATAATAAATTAGTTGTGCATCACCAACCCGAGTGGATAGTGAATGAATCAATGAATGAGTATGTAACTCCTGCTCAGTAAGTCCACATATCAGTATAACTCATCTCTGAGATATCACATGGGTCTAATACACTCCACAATGGTTTCCGCCTCCCTAGCTACACAATCAGCGAGTGAAAAAACCTCACTATCCACCTAGCCAGTAGTCTGTCAATACCTACTCGACTCGTCAATAGCGGACCCATTTATGAGCTGGTCATACTCAGCTTAGGTTACGGCCCTCTCACTCGGGCGGGTAAGGCCATACCTCCTCCCAACCGACCGCGACACAGTGAGAGACGCCGCCTACTAGTATTCGTCACTCGGGCACTCATGTGTCCACTTAGTCTAGACATTAGAGTATCCTCCGGTACCAAGAGGATTCTAGGACTCTCACCCAAGGACATCCCATGTTCCCACAGTGCTAGAACCAATTATTTTCTATATCTCATCTGGCCATCCACGATGAACATGTGGAGGCTATAGCTTTGATATCGCTAGGGCGCCAAGTGATTATGTCACACCAATGCGAGATCCATGAGTCATACCATCCAATCATGTGTCAAATTTGTGCGTGCCGTATGATCATTTGGGACAACTCCACCTCTTAAGCAGTCCCTAAATAACTCAACTCAATGGCAATATTATGATCAATCACTCCTCATATTAAGCATACATATGATGCGCATGGGTATGGATCGTGGAGCCATACTAAGCATGTTATATGATGATGATGTACTCTCCTCATATCAAGGATGGACTTAGACGGTCTACTCATATCAAGAATGGGCCTAATGAGACCTAAGAGAGGATCACAATGTGGACATTTAACCATTATTGCCCATCAATGTGGACATTCAACTAACATTGCTCCCAAGGAGTAGCCCACATAGAGCCAACATATAATGGTCTCATGGTCTCACATAAGAGCCTCATACACAACATAATGCACAACATACAATCTCAATGGGCCTCATATAATCATAATGGGTCTCATACAATCATGATGGGCCTTACACAAGGGTCTCATACATCACAATGGGCCTCATCACATGCACCTCGTATACATCACAATGATCCTCATCACATAGACCTCACATACATCACACTGGGCCTCATCATATGGGCCTCACATACATCACACTGGGCCTCATCATATGGGCCTCACATACCACAATGGGCCGCATCACATGGGCCTCATGTACATCAAGTGAGCCGCATCACATGGGCCTCATATACAACACATTGGGCCTCACTCATGGGCCACATATACATCACAATGGGCCTCGGTACATGGGTCATGAATACATCACATGAGTCTCACTGAATGGGCCACAATTACATCACATAAGGCTGCACATATGGGCCACACATACATCATAATGGGCCGCACATATGCGCCACACAAACATCATTTTGGACCGTGCAAATAGGTAGCATATACATCACAATGGGCCTTATGGGGTAGCCCATAATCTAGCAAAATATACTGGCCCCGTGAACAACATATACCTGAAAGTGGGCTTGCAAGATGGGTCTTAAATACATCACATGTGGGGTCCAGGACTGGACGACGCTGATAAAACACTTACATCATGCGGGGGCCAGGTGGATGGACGGTGTGAATATACAACACGTCACAAGGTGGGCCTCACGCCCAAGGAACGGACGGTGAGGGTATAAAGTACATACATCATGAAGGGGTCCACCACCGTCCCAACCCAATGGATGGTGTGGATAAAAAATACATCAAGGTGACCCCACACATCAAAAAATATATAGACGGCATGAATATACAATACATACATGAGGTGGGTCCCATCATCCAGAGGGCTGACGGTGTGGATAACACCCATACGTCATGGCTGGCCCCACATGCACCATCTAGGAATGGACGGTGTAGATACAAAATACATATATCAAGTTGGGCCCCACCTCACACGTATAGCACGTGTGGGTAGGTCCCACGTCCTGCCCAAAATAGATGGACGGCTATAGAATACATTCAGAGAGGTGAGTCTCACTGTCCCACGTCCAAGGATGGACGGTGAGGATAAAACTCATACAATCACATGGGTCCACACGTGTGGATGAAGCAGGATCTCAGGTGGTTCCACGCGTGTGGAGAAAATACGTAAATCACATGGCCTCACGTGGGTCCCATGGATGCACGGAGTGGATACAACACTGCATCAAGGTGGGCCCGTCAGACAGGGATAAAACACAAATTTAAGAAGGTCCCACTGTCTGGACGATGCTGATAAAGCACTTACATCACGGACATCCCACAGCACCGTCCAAATGGCGGACGGCCTAGATACGATATATATATATATATATATATATATATATATATATATATATATATATATATATATATATATTAAGGTGGGCCCCACCCCACACGTGCTACATGTGTGGTGTTGGCCCCACAACTGCCAAATGGCACGCATATAACATATACCTCTAGATCTGACCCACATAGCTGACGTCATGTGGGTCCCACCATCCAGATGGACGGTGGTGGATATACAATGCATATATTGGGTGGGGACCACGTCCAGCTTGTTGGACGGTTGGATACGACACATCCTCATGTGGGCCACACTGTCCACGTGTGGACAGCGTGGACAAAACATGCATTAGTGGGCTCCACAGAACTTGCTGACGTCAATACATCAGCTATATAGCTGGTGTGGGGTATACATCCCACACGTGTGAGGTATACCAGCCAATCCACATCCCTAGACGGTGTACATCCAGCACACTCAACATGGTGGTCCCATCGTCCCTGCTGGATGATACTGGACCCACACATGCCAAGTGGGTCCCACCATCCAGACAATGGATGGTGAATACAATACATAAATCAGGGTGATCCCACGCATGTCAGGTGGGTCCCACGTAGGGACGGTTCATCTGAGAGTGGGATCTGTCCAGGTGGGCTCGTTATGGGTGGAATGGATAAGACATACATCACAGCAGTCCTGCTGCTGGGCAGATTCCTGCCTAGCTGGATCTATTCAGGCCTCACGATTAGGACGATCTAAAGATGGACGTATGGATATAGTACACATGCAACAAGGTGGGGTCCACGCATGCGGGCCACCCCACTTAAAGATTAAGTTGATATTTACGTTTTCCTTTCCAAACAGCCCTACATGACCGAACGGTCATGCAGGCCCATAACGGCACCAGGGTTGTCCACTTGCTGGACTGCATGGATAGCATATATACATCGGAGTGAGGTCCACGTCAGTGTGGCCCACCAGCCTTGGAGCAGCCTGATATTTATGATTTCTCTTCGTCCAGGCTCACCGAAAAATGGGCAGTAAGATGGGCCCTTGGATGGAAAACAGCATGGTCCACATGGTGGACAGTATGGATAAAAAAATACATCATGGTGGGCCACATGATGGGAAAGAGAGATAGAGAGAGAGATTATAAGAGAGGTGATGAGTGTGAGTGACGGATGTGAGTGATAGATGTACTTGAATTAAGAGTTGACTAAAGGTAGGTTGCTTGTCTTATGGAGAAAGAAAGTATGGACTATAGATGTGATGTGTACTTGATTCGCCTTGATTGATTGATGGGATGGGTTGTAGAGATTCTCCTGATATTTTAAATGTGCAGCGTTTCTTTAAAATAAACGAGGGCCCACATCTCCTAGCCTAGGTATCGCATTGGTGCACAAGATGCGGCGTTGGAACCGTGATGATGGTGAGGTCGCAATTGTACAAGTTTCGGGTCAAATCGACTTAGATATATGGGACACGACTTAGGTTCGCACGTAAATGTCAATTACAGGTTGTAGGTTGTCGGAATTCCACAGGGAAGATCGCCGAAGTCTATGGAATGATACGGTCTGGGATATGAGCCTTACATATATCATCTTCCTCTTTCAAAATATATCTTTCACCTCTCTCCTTTGATTGAGTAATCTTAGAAGTGGTGATAGGTCTTGGGGAGATGTCTTATGATTGTGCGTTTTCAGCAAGTTTGTTAAAGTAGTCCCACACATCATCAACATCTTTGTTCATGAATTCCCCATTGCACATCATCTTGACCAATTGGCACATGAAATATGTCAGTCCATCATAGAAGAAATTTATTATGCGTCACGTTTAAAGCCATGTTGTGGGTATGAATTGACAAGATCTTTGAACAGCTCCAAACATTGGAAGAATGTCTCATCTTCCTTTTGGGTGAAGCTTCCTGATGGTGTTCGTCTTATGGTATGGGAAGAATTTCTTTATGAACTCCTTTGTCATGTCATTCCATTTGCCAATAGATCGTGGATGTAGTGAGTGCAACCACATCTTAGCTTTTTCCTGTAAGGAGAAATGAAAGAGTTTCAATCAGATCATGTCAAGTAGCTATTAACTCATCAAACTCTTTCATGTGTAGATATGGACTTTCAGATTCAAGTCAATATAACTTTGGAAGGAGTTGGATACTCTTGGCTTAATGTCCATATTTCTTATATTTTCTAAAAAAAAATCATGCGGGAAGGTGTGCTCACCCTCGCCGATTGTAAATAATCTCATAAAGTACGAGACATGGGAGCATTATGCACCTCATTTTCATTTTGAACTTCCTCCACTGGAGGCTTAGGTTGAGGTTGAAATTACACTATTAATGGTTTTAAATCAGGTTAACCAATAACCTTTACAGCCCTACACAAAAGATACTACAATTTATGCTCTTCGTAAGAGCAAAGGTCCTACACTAAGAACAAACATGTAGGTCCACCTGCCAAGGTCGTACACCAGGTGCATCGGCTAAGATCCACACAAGGCACCTACGTTTAGGCACACAGGCCAAGGTCCCACACAAGACACCTAATAAAGTTTATGGATAGCAAATTGTTAACCACAATCCTTCACAAGGAAGGAGGTTAACCTTTGGACTCTTAATAATAACACTTGTCGGATTGAGTCCTCTTATGTAGCTTCTCTCGGGTTACTTGATCTTCTCTCTTTCGTGCTTGAATCAGCTTCCTGATGCTCCCCCGGTCACGTAGCTTAAATTTTTTTGTGAGTTCAGCTTTACAATCAAGTACCTTACATATTATGTTCCTATAAAGGTAACCAAGGTAATGGGAGTGGGTTGAATCTCCTATCAAGGGTAATGAGTAGAGTTCTTAAGGGATTCAACTGATGGATGCTCTAGAGTATCACTGAGACTATAGGTTTGCCAATAGGCTTGGTTTCTTGTACTCTAGAGAAGGCATAAGTTCATGTTCTTCATTAATAGGAGCTTTGAATGCTCATAGAAATGAGTGATCACAATGAAGAAAGCATGAAACTCGTGTAGATAGAGTCTAAGGTGAGTAAGATAAGCTTGAGATATACTAGGGACTCTAATATGCCTTAATCCACCACTTTTGCAAGTTTTTGCAAGCCACTTTTATAGAGAAAAAGTTCCAACGAATCTATAACGACTAGTTTTAGGTGCTATCGAGTAGACCTTCGGTGTCACCGAACTTGTATTCGGTGGTACCAAATTTTTTATCGATGGTACCGAATCAAAATATGAAGTTGCTGGATGAAAACAGTCACTTTCAGTGATAACGAAGTTTGTTCATCAGTGGCAGTCGGTGGTACCAATTTGTCTAGTCGGTGATATCGAATTACACGTGAAATGTTACGGATTGTTTTGGACACTTTCAGTGATACTGAACGTGTCTTCGGTGGTACCAAAAGTGCCATTCAGTTGCACATATTGGTACTGAAATTGGGACAAAATTTACCTATTTAAGTTCTCTGTCTTTCAAATCTTCAACAATTCATTCTACCTAAAGCCAAGTCTAAAAGGATAAAATGTGAATCTTAAAATGGCTTTGAATATATGATATAATAGGTCTTCCTATTTGGGTTGGGATCATCTATAGGAAAGATCGAGATTGTAGAAACTCTTCTTTACTTTCAATGTAACTTTTGGTGCTTCTGCTCCAGTTGCCTCACTTGTCTTCATTTGCTAAGAACTCATCTGACTACATGACACAACTAGTCACGTGATTGAAAAACAAGTGTATATGATGGGTGCACTAACAATCTCCCCCTTTGTCAATTACATGACAAAACAACGTAACGTACGATAATGTCCTGGTCCATACCAATGACATATCAAGACAATAAATAATACATATCCAAATATCAATTTTATAACTCAGGACTTGACATGTAATACAAAATTATGCTGCTCCCCCTTAGTTTCTTCCAAGAACAACCAGCAATAAGGGAAAAGGCAATCTTTGCAGAAAAAGAGCATTGTTTTGGTGGGTAGGTTTCTTCTTCCCCTTTTTGTCAATCATTAGTAAAAGATTTACCAAGAAGTAAGCCAATAACAAGTTTATGATAAGTGTCAATAGAGCAGATAAACCATATAATGACATAGTAGAAAAATCCATCATCTAAATAGTGAAATATGTTATAGGAATATCATCATAAACAGATAAATCACATGTTGGAGAGAAGATATAACCATGAAGTATCTAACATGAGCAGAAGGATATTATCATAAAATTATCAAAATTATTACCCCAAGCTTGGGTAGAATTAGTCATAATCCACAAAAAGTTAAGAGTTAAGCCCTTAGGGGCATACCAAAACCAAACTAAAAAGTATCCAGATTCAGCAACAACACAAAAAAAAAAGAGAAAAAGAACATCATCTAGAAGATCCGCCCCCATGTGGAGGGATAAAAGTGTGGCGAGACTGAAGCAACTCCGTGATATATTCCCTAGTATGTTAAAGAGCATCAAGATGCAGTTCAATACCAGAGAGCCTATTTTCGCATTGTCGTAGGTGGGCTTCAATATTCGACTATCCTTCAAGGAGAAGACGAATTGGATCATTCTGGTGAAGGTGGCGCCCAATGATGACTAACAGTGGACTTGCTGTAGACACTGGGGTACGACAAGAATCCCAGTCGGTGGCCATGGGAGTGTCTTGAGCTTCTTTGCCACTCCTGCATTCCTGATTTCCCTTAAGTGTAGTTGCAAACACATTTAGTCGAATTAGAGTTTCCTTGGTGAAGCACATGGCAGGATATATCGTATCATGAGTGGGTGGAAAACCAAGGAATTTTGAGAGTTTGTAGATAACACTGGGGAAAGAAAAGCTAGTACAATGAATGCCCTTGACTACTTGGATCAATTATTTCAGGATAAGGGTGGGTAGACAGATCTCAATCCCCTGAAGGATGTCATACATGATATTCAAAACAAAAGGTGATATCATATCTCTTGAAACTTCGTACGGGTATGCATTTGTACTCAGAATGTTGTACATTACTTTCATAGTTGAGTCCAAATGTGATGAATGAAGGAAGTTTCTTCCGAGGGATTGTGGAGCCATCACACATTGATCGAGTTAACTCTCCCCAGATTCTCATATGATTTAAAGGACGATCAGTTGGGGGAGTGTGCGTGACTCCGAGATGCAATAGTTGGCTCAACACTGAAGGAGTGATCTCCTTGACTTTGTTCATGTAGTTAATGTTGATTGATGGAGGGTCATCCTATGTGTCATGATAGGAATCTAATTAGAATTGATGAATGAGGTCATATTGGACCTCCCCTCGAAAGTACAATAGGTTATCCCACCCAATTGATCCTAACTAGAGATCAATCCCATAAGGTTCAATGAGAAGGGATCAGATCAATCTATCATGGACAGTTTGGTTTGACATAGACATTTTAGTAGGATTTGAATATTGAGGGCGATTAATTCTTCTAGAGGAATTTTTTCCTTTTACAGGAGCCTTTCCCTTGTCTTTAACCATTGTTGTGCCATAATCATATTTCAGAAATATTCAACAGAAATAAAGATATTTAATCAAGCTTATGAAAATGCATATATTAGATCCATAATATGAGATTCCAGATTTTCAGATGCATGTGGAATATTTCAGGAAAAGTTAAACAATATGTAGGCAGCTTTACAATAAAAGAGCACATTGTCATGAAGATAAGATTTTTATGATCGAAGCTCATTCAATAGATATACCTAAGTCATTTAATCTGAAGAGTACCTTCTCTAGACCTTAGATTATAGTAGCATCAAAATGAGGTTTAAACCTTGGATTCACATAATAAGGCTAAAACCCTCTGATTTGCTTATAGAGAGATTGTAATGTTATCTACCAGAAAGGATGAATGATTAATGTATTACTATAACAAAATATCTGAAAGTAACCAAGAATCCTTAACACAATAAAATATAAAGAAAATAATAATTCTGTCACTCAGATACTCTATGAGGAGCCACCATTAACATCATCTTGTGATAAATGTGCTGCAATTTGTTGCACTGACCTTTGGAGTGAATGCAACTTTTCTTCCATAGACTGCATCATCTACCCTAGTCTTGACTGTTCCTCCAAAATTTGTGTAAGAACATCATTCTAAGTGGTTGTAGGAGTAGAGGTTGGAAAATGAGCATCTGATGCTTCCTCAGCTATTTCATCCCCTTTATCTTAAAACTCTTCTTCTTCGGATGTTGGATTTCCAGATTTCTGTGCAGAGGAGAGATTCATTTTTCTAATACTATACGCATTAATATTTGGGGCAGATAGGGATATACCTTCAAGCTCACCAAACCCACACTAACGTGCCAACTTGCACAACAAATGCCCGAAGGGTATTTCTATGGAATTAGACTCAATTGCTGAAACTATTTGATCATATATCAAGGTGGGCAGACATAGTGGTTCAACTTTTACAATGTGGTAAAGGGTTTCCACCATAAATGGTGTGAGCTCGGTATGATTACCGAATTTAGGATATATATTTAAAATACAAATCTAGTGAAGTATCTGGTAATCATGGGACATGCTTGTAGCTCGTAGGGCATTCCCGTGATGTTAGGGTATGTTCTACCCATTACATAGGAATTTTGTCCAAACGACCCTTTTTGCTTCTGTTGGTAATTGTATGTAACACCCCGGATTTTTACCAACCTGAAGTTAGGCGTCCTTAGGCAATGGGTCAACCATAGCACCTTGGTAACTTCTCAAAACTCGAGTCTAAAGTCAGATAAATCATTTAGAACCTAATTCTTAAAAAATTTAACGTGTATTAGGCAGTGCTACACTAGATTTCCTACAAAATTAGCACCAACCGCTTTAAATACGATCTGTAAGACCCAAAACCTCTAGAATTGTTAATGCTACATTACCCTGAAATCTAGGATCCAACTCTAAACCCAGTTGCTCCCGAAAATACTTTGTAACTTTGTATTGGTTCTAGACCGCGCATTGAGAGTCCGATAGCTATGAACTTATGTCACGCCCCAAACTCGGAAACCGGGCTCACAAAATTCCCGATCGCCGAATCCGGCGCCGACAGCCTCAGTAGAATCCCATTCTCGGCACCTAGCTCCCATTCGCCAGGTTCCGATCGTGGGATGCTACGAAGAGGATTTTCAACGTCAGTTTGATTCGTAATAAGCATAACTAATGGCATAACCCACAAACAACAACCAAGAACTCCATTACATTTCCACTATGATAAAAAACTTTACAAGTACAATGAGCATAAAGGGAAATACAATGGTAAAGAACAAAAAACTCCAAAACGATTTGCAACGTGCTCATGCCTCAACGTTGCTACGAACCAACATTACCTGCATGCAACGGTCGTGCATAAGCTTATAGAAAGCTTAGAGGGTGGTGAAAGTGTGTGCGTAAGGTAGTAATATGAACATGTAATGTCAGAGTAATACAGAATATGTAGATGGATCCATAATATCATGAGCCGTACCAAGGCTTATGTGATGCAAGACATGAATGGTATCGGCCATCCCAAGGCCATACGATGTGCAATACAACTCAAGCATACAGATCCTCATATATGTCCACACATCAATACAGCTCAAATATGGGATATCACCGGGGTCTAGTACACTCTAAACCAGATTGCCGCCACATCGCGCCCAATAAGGTAAGTGGAAGGGACCTCACTATCCGTCTGCCAGTATCGGGTACGACTCGTCGATAGCAGACTCATTCCTCGAGCTGGTCAGACTCAGCCTACGATTATCCCCTACACTCGGGCGGGTAAGGCCGCACCCCCTTCCAACCGACCACGACACAGTGGAGAGTACAGCCAACTGGTATTCGGCACTCAGCGCTCATCTACCTACTCGGTCTAGACGTTGTAGCAACCTCTTGGTACCATATGGGTTTAGGGACTTTCACCCAGGGATGTCTATAGCACTCCATGTAGAACAAGATTTTCGGTATCCAATCCTGCCAACCACGATGCGTCTGTAGAGGCTACGGCCCTGATGTTGCTAGGGCGTACAATAACCATGTCACACAAATGCGAAATGCATGATTCACGCTATCCAGTCATGCAACAAATCCTACGCATATCGTGCGCTCATTTAGGGCAACACTACCTAACTAGGAGCCCATAAACAACCTGCCCGAAGGCATATGTTATGATCAGTCAATCCCCATATCAAGCATACATATGATGCGTATGATCAGGAGTCATGAAACTATACTAAACATGTAAATGAGTGATGAACCATTCTTACAACGCAGATGGGCCAGGACGGCCTATACACAGCAAGTACGGCCCAGTAATGGGCCCTAAGGAGAGTCCTAATGTGGACATCTAACCAACATTACACTCGCAATATGGACGTCGAACCAACATTGCTCCCAAGGCACAATCTTTATAAACATCGCAAGTTAGTCTGTATGGGAATTACACATTGCAATGGACTGTAGGTTCATCCCATTGGGCCTTACATATATATCAAATGGGTCATATCTTATGGGCCTTTTATTCATCTGATGGGCCACATAAATGGGTCATACCAATGGGTCTTATGTGCATTGCAATAGGTCAAAATCCGTGGGCCTTGGACTGCATCAAATGAGCTTAACTCATGGGTCTTAAAGGTAACGAATGGGCCACACCAAATGAATCCCATATGTATGCCAAATGGGCCCTAACCCATAGGCCTTGCATGCATATCAAAGTGGGCCTAAACCCCTGGGCCTTATATATATCAAATGGGCCTAACCCATAGGCCTTATATAATCAAATGGGCACACTTCCATGGGCTTCAAAAATGCATCAATGGGTCCAATCCCATGGGCCTTGGAATACATCAAATGGGTTCGCTCCCATGGGCCTCATAATACACCAAATGGCCCCATTGCATGGGCCTAAGATCCACATCAAAGTGGGCCCCAATGGATACCCATAAGTGGATCAACATAGGCCCTATACACATACCAAAGTGGGCCCACTTGAAGCATAGATCTGGCTCATTTTTAGCCTAATAAAAAAAAAATAAATGGATAGTTTAGATGTAACACCTGCATCATGGTGGGGGGGGGGGGGGGGGGGGGGGGGGGGGGTCCACATGAGCTAAGGATTAGCTCATGCCTTAGCTCTCAAAATGGATGGACGGTTAGGATACAAGTCATACATCATGGATGGGCCACTCACCGTCCAGCAGTCCCCAAAGATGGCTGGACGGTGTGGACTTTACAGGGCTCGACCGTCCGTACGGACGGTGGATTCATGCACATACATCACTGTGGGTCCCATGTGGGGCCCACCAAATGGTTTACATGCCATCTGACCCGTCCATTAGGTCACGCAGACCTGAATGAAGGGTGGGAACAAATTTCAGTTTGATCCAGAACTTCTGTGGGGCCCAAAAAGGATTTCAATGGTGGAATTCAATTCACACTGTTTCTTATGGTGTGGGCCACCTGAGTTTTTGATCGAGCTAAAATTTGGAGGGGGCCCACTTGAGGATGGGACCCACCTCATGGACGGTTTAGATGGCATACAAGAATCAAGGTGGGGCCCACGGCTAGTGGCTGTGGGTCCACGTCGTCCGCCCGCCGTCTGCAATAGCGCAGGCACTGCCTGCGCTGGCCTGACAGCAACAGCAATGGCTGCCTCACTCCTCCTCTCTCTCCCTCCTTTAATTTTTATTTTTGTCAAAAGACGTGTGGGGCCCGCTTCCTGGAAATCCACTCCAGCCATAGAGTTCTACAGCTCTCAACAGACAAAAAGAGTCTGAAGTTCAAATTTTTTGAGTGCATAGAAACATCAGAAAATTTCTCAATGGTAACCACCAATGTTCCCCATATTGTGGCCCACAAGATATTCAGATCAACCCCATTCTTTTACTCGACGGTTAAAACGATGTGGGTAAGGGGATGGACGGCTTGGATCGAATATATACATCAAGGTGGGGCCTACACGAGGGAACCAACCCAAAAGCTTCTCTTTTTCTTTTCCTTTTTTTTTTTTTGGTAAAGGGACGTCCAGCGTCCCAGATGCTGGACGATTTGGTCCTCTTAAAATATATTTTGGTGGGCCCTAATGAGGTGGGCCACCACTGATGTTTGACGTGGGTACAACATATAAGGTGGGCCCCACTTGAAGGACTCTTGGACAAATAAATACCTCAAGGTGAGGTCCATTCAAGTGGGCCACACAACCCTAATGCATAAAATAGAATAAAATAAAATAAAATAAAATAAGGAGGGAGAGAGACATGGAGAGTGGGACACGCTTTGTGATGGAGGGACCCCGACATTATGGGCCCTCCCTTACAATGAATCATACATCAAGTGAGCCTTAAAGCATGAAGGACCACCGAAATCTAAAATCAACGGTGGAGATCCTTTCCCCACCAACATGGACGGTCTAGATGACCTTTGAAAAGAAAAATAAACATCATGATGGGGTCCATGGAGAATGGCCCCATCATGGAATGATCATGATGATCCAAGTGGTCCATCGACCACCTTTTAGGGTCCCAAGTGAGATCCACACCATTGATCGGTGGGTCTCACTTGGCCCATCATAAAAACAAGAAGGAAACTACCCTATAGAGGCACCCACCGTCCGATCTTCTTGCTCCTAGGGGTTCCTTGGCACCTTAGCTTCAACTTCAATGGGTGAGATGAGGAATGGAGGGTTGAGATGGGAGATGGTGGAGTAGGAAAGTGGGCCACTTGAAGCTTAGGAGATTTTGGAGAATTCCATACGTGGGATTCTTTTGCTTGGAGTTTTTTACAAATGAGAAAGAGGGGAGTTGTAAAGGGAGAGAGAGAGAGTGATGGATGGATGTGGTGAGTGATGGTTGTGTAAGAAATATTTGACTTTGGGGCCTTTTGTGTAAGAGAGGTATGGGAGGTGAAGACTTTTGTGGCCTTTTGTGTAAGAAAGGTATGGGTTAGAAAGACTTTTGTGGTTGCTTGGGAAAAGGGGTGAAAGTGATGTGTACTTGACATGTGATGGATTGATGGATTGATTGATTGATGGGATTGATGTGATTGATGTGACACATCGTAGAGATTCCCTTAGGTTTCGCAACGCGCGACGTTTCCTCGTACCGAACGTCGGTCTACAACTCTTGACCAGCGTATCGCCTCGGCGCGCGAGTCGCAGTATTGGAACCGCAACGACGGCGCGGTCGCTATGGTATTGGTCTCGGGTTGAGTCGACTCGGGTTGTCGGCATATGAATCAGGGTCGCGCGTCGATATCGGTTAAGGGTCGAAGGTTGTCGGAATTCGACCGGTAAGACCGCGGAAGTCTACGGAAAGGTACGGACCAAGATACGGGTCTTACAGCTCTCCCCTCCTTATAAAAATTTCATTCTTAAAATTTACACAAGCATCGCAACTAAGCATTACTCATGAAAAAGAAGCGATATAACATCATCATATAAAATTAGGGACAGCGTACAAAATATAACACATGATCAATCATAAAAAAGATGAGGATAACGCTCTCGAATCTCCGCCTCACGCTCCCAAGAAGCCTCCTCTATAGAATGGTGACCCCACTGCACCTTCACCAACGGAATGACCTTGGTTCTGAGGACCTGCTCCTTCCGATCAAGGATACGGACTGGCTGCTTAATGTAAGAAGCGTCCTCACAAACCTCCAGCGGCTGCCAATCAATAACGGGAACAACGTCTGACCCACACTTCCTCAACATGGAGACGTGAAAAATGTTGTGGACGCCAGCCAACTGCGATGGCAAGACAAGCTGATAGGCCACGGCGCCGATGCGCCCAGTGATCTCAAAAGGTCTTGTGAATCTCGGTGCAAGCTTGCCCTTTGCTCCAAATCGAAATATGCCCTTCATGGGAGAGACCTTAAGATACACATGGTCCCCTATATCAAACTCCAAGGGACGACGCCGACGATCAGCAAAACTCTTCTGTCAGCTTTGAGCTGTGCACATCCTCTTCCTGATGATGTCAATAGCCTCTGAAGTCTCCTGCACAAGCTCGGGACCTAGGAGACGGCACTCTCCAACCTCGGTCCAATAACTCGGTGATCTGCATGGTCTGCCATATAGTGCCTCAAAAGGAGCCATGCCGATGGTCGCCTGATAGCTGTTATTTTACGTGAACTCAGCCAATCGTAAATGCTCATCCCAGCTACCCCCGAAATTAATCGTACAAGCCCGAAGCATATCCTCAAGGATCTGGTTGACCCTCTCGGTCTGGCCATCGGTCTGCGGATAGTACATGGTGCTGACCTGTAAATCAGTCCCCATCGCACGCTGGAAGCTCCCCCAAAACTAAGACGTGAATCTCGAGTCTCTGTTAGAAACGATCGAGACCGGAACGCCATGCAGTCTCACGATCTCTCCAATGAATTATCTCGCCAGCCAGTCCATAGACCAAGTCACACGCATCGCAAGAAAATATGCCGACTTCGTCAGACAATCCACGACAACCCAGATGGCGTCATGACCGCGCTGAGTCCTCGGCAAACCCATAATGAAATCAGTTGACACGTGCTCCCACTTCCACATTGGGACGCTTAACGGCTGCAATAGACCAGGAGGTCTCTGATGATCGGCCTTGACACGCTGGCACATGTCACACTCGGCCACAAAACTGGCGATCTGGTGCTTCATCCCCGCCCAAAAATACTGTCGCCTCATATCACGGTACATCTTCGTCGAGCCCGGGTGGATAGAAAATCACGATCGATGTGCCTCGGTCATAAGATCTCTACGTAACTCTGGAATATCCGGGACACATAATCGGCCTCTGAAACGAAGTCCACCGTCTGTACCAATCTGCCAATCTGCCTGACCCTCAGATGCCGCCTCAGCCATATAACTCTGCAACGACTCATCAGCCTGCTGAGCCTCGATCACCCTAGCGACAAGAGAGGGTTGAATCGACAAGCTCGATAACTGTACGATGGAAGACTGCAGGCCGAACTCAAAGTCATACGATGCAATATCCTCAAGCATCCGCCACTCCTGAATCATCATACGCTCCACTAGGCCTCGTGGCTGACGGCTGAGGGCATCTGCCACCACGTTCGCCTTGCCTGGGTAGTACTGGAGATCAAAATCATAGTCTTTTAAGAGCTCCATCCAGCACCTCTGTCTCATATTCAACTCAGACTGCGAGAAGAGGTACTTCAAGCTCTTGTGATTAGAGAAGAGCTCGAACCTGACCCCATAAAGATAGTGTCTCCACACTTTCAGTGCAAAGATAACTGCAGCCATCTCTAAGTCATGCGTAGGATAGTTCAGCTCATGGACCTTGAGCTGACGAGACGCAAAGGCCACTGGTCTCCCGTGCTGCATCAGGACAGCACCCAAACCGATATGCGAGGCATCAGTGAACACAATAAATCCGTCACTCCCAGAGGGAAGAGTGAGGAAAGGAGTGGACGTTAGACGGTCCTTCAACTCCATAAATGCTCGCTCGCAGGCGTCACTCTAAATAAACTCAGCGCCTTTCCGAGTCAACCTGGTCAGCGAGGCTGCAATACGAGAAAAACCCTCGATGAAACGTTGGTAATAGCCCGCCAAACTAAAGAAACTACGGATCTCAGTCGCAGTCGTGGGCTGTCCCCATAGACGCACTGCCTCGACATTCAAGGGGTCCATTGCGACACCCTCCCTCGTCACCACGTGACCGAGGAACTTCACCTCCTCCTGCTAGAACTCGCACTTCGCCAGCTTCGCATACAGCTGGTGTGCACAGAGGGTTTGCAAAGAAATCTCTAAATGCTGCTCGTGCTCCTCACGGGTCTTCGAATAGATCCGAATGTCATCGATGAAGACTACAACAAACTGATCCAGATATGGGCGGAAGACCTCGTTCATCAGCTGCATGAAGAACGCGGGTGCATTGGTCAGTCCGAAGGACATGACCTGAAACTCAAAATGACCGTAACGCATCCTGAATGCCGTCTTCGGAATGTCCTCATCTCGGACCCAAATCTGATGATAACCGGAACGCAGGTCAATCTTCAAAAAGAACTGTGCACCCTGCAACTGATCGAACAAATCATCAATCCTAGGGAGCGGGTCGTGACTTTGTTGAGCTCGCGGTAGTCAACGCAAAGCCTCAACGAGCCATCCTTCTTCTTCACGAAGAGTACCGGCGCTCCCCACAGCGAACTGCTTGGATGGATAAAGCCCAACTCTCGCAACTCATCCAACTGCTTCTGCAGTTCCCGTAACTCCAACAGTGCCATACGATATGGGGCCTTCGAAATAGGCGCGGTACCGGGTACGAGATCAATCTGAAACTCGGTGAGTCGACGAGGCGGTAATCCCGGAATCACCTGGAACACATCGAGAAAATCACAAACCACAGACAGATGGTCGATGCAAGCGGCAACAGGCTCCTCTATAGCGCAGGATATCAAACAAGACAACCGCTCCCCTCTGGGCTCTGCAACGAACTCGAACTGCGGCACGTGGGGTATACAAAACGTGACTGTCCTCGCAGCGCAGTCCAAAATGGCATAATACTCAGCGAGCCAATCCATGCCTAGGATGACGTCGAACTCAGACATCGGCAAAACGAACAGATCGGCAGGCATAAAGGTATCCCCAACTAGAACGGGGCAAGACGAGCAAAATCGGCCCAAAACTGCGGTCCTCCCCAAGGGAGTCGATACTGATAGAGTCTCACCAGCAGACTCCAACGGTAAGCCAGTCGATCGACAGAAGCTCTCGGCCACAAAAGAGTGCGATGCACCGGAATCAAACAATACACGTGCAATACATGCAGAAACTGAAAGTATACCCTCAACAACTCCTCCAGATGACTGCAGATCCTGCTGAGCCACATAGAATCTATCCTGAGCTGGCTGAAGAGGTGTCTGTCCCCTCGGAACGTGCTGCTGCTGCTGCTGGGGTCGCTGAGGCAGTCGAAACTGCTACCTCTGCTGTTGTGGCCTCTGAGGCTGGTGATGATGCTGATGCTGCTGCTGAGATGGCCTCGGTGGTGGAGGCTGCTGTCGCTGCTGCTGTGGGGGTCTCTGCTGCTGCGGTGGAGGCTGCTGTGGAGCCCTCTGCTGCTGTGGACCTCTCTGCTGCTGCTGGGGGCTGGGACACTCGCATGAACGGTGTCCAGTCGCACCGCACCTGAAGCAAGTACCGGTGAACTGCCTCTGAGGTGGTGGTGAAGGTACTGCTGGTGTTGATGATGCTCGGAAGGCTGGGTGACCTGTGTGCCTCTGCTGCTGTGGTCCACGCTGCTGGGAATTACTGGAAGAAGCCTACCTCTTTCGGTCTCTCCTCTGACCGCGATCAGACTGAGAACCGGCCTACTCAGTCTCATAAATCTGAGCTCTCCGCACCACTGCTTGGAAAGTAGGGAGCTCATGCCCAATAACACGACCTCGAAGGCCGTAACGTAATCCATGCTCGAAACGGCTGGCCTTTCGTCCCTCGTCATCAACCATATACGGTGTAAATCTCGATAGTGCCACAAAACGGGCCGCGTACTACGCCACAGTCATGTCTCCCTGCACCAGAGTCTCGAACTCTAAAGCTCGCTGATGACGGATATGGTCGGGAAAGTACTGATCCTCGAATCGATTAACAAAGTCCTCCCATGTCCAGACATACTCAGGTCCGGCAACATGGGTAACAGAGGTCCACCAATGCTCGGCCTCACCTTGGAAGAGAAATACTGCTAACCGGACTCGCTGTTCGGTCGTACATGACATGGTATCGAAAATCTTCTCCACATCGGAGCGCCATCTCTCTGCTGCAGTCAGATCTGGCTCACCATGAAAATGTGGGGGATCAAGCCGTCTGAACTCACGAAGTAAGGCGCTCGCGCGCTCCTGCTCTGCCTGAGCTGGTGAAACAACTGGGCGTCTGCCCTGTCCCTGGAGTGCGGCTGTCACAGCCTGTAACATTTGCTGTAACTGAGAGGCACTCACAGTCACGGTCGGCTCCGCATCGGCCTGAGGTGGAGGAATGTCATCCTCAGAAAAGGGAGCAGGGATCTCTGAGGGTGGAACGGGAGGCGCAGGTGGTAAAGCTGGAGCCTCAGGAGGTGAAGCAGAATCCTCAGGTGGTGGTGCGGGAGTCGATTTGGTAACCCTCCCAGGCGCCATGTCCTACAGGAAAGAGCGAAGGCGCCTATCAACTTCAAAACTCTCGAAGGTGCGCACGTTAACGGTCTGTAACGGAAGGTTGCTAAGCTATCCGAAATTCGGAACTTAGACATTCTATACTCATAGCAGACATGTAATGTTATTCTCGGTTATTCTCAAGTTATGCTTTGATACCAACTTCTTTCACGCCCTAAACTCGAAAACCGGGCTCACTGTAACATCCCGAAAATCGGGGGGTCGAGCAAAAACCCAACTCCCGAGTTCCAAAATGTTATTTATGCAACATAGATATGTATGATTGAATGTTGTCTGTGATAATGTATTAAACATGAGTGAAATTAAGCCAGAACAACATATCATACTCCAGAGACAGTTAAATTAACCAGCGGAAGTCTGTAATAGTATGTATAACATATATAAACTGTTGTATGTCTCCAGAGTGTGAACATGTTACCAGGTTATATACATACATGTATACTCCAAAAGTAGATGAAACGAATATACATGAGTGAGCTAAAAATATAAAATGACAAATGTCAAAATATCTAATCAACCTCCCTATAATCCCGTCGATCAGAACATGCATAAAGGAGGGATCCTCCTCCTCATCATCAAGTCCAGCTCCGCCTCGCAGGCCGCGCCATCATCTGCAATCACAAAAGGTCTGGTGGGTGTCCAGGAACACCGTCCCGTAACGTGGGAGTGAGTAGCTAACTCAGTGGAATAATAGAGCAAGGATTAACATATTCTCAAATCAATCACGCGATAATAGTAAAGCAATAAATCAAATAATCCTAATACTGTTGTTAATGCAATTATGACATGATGTGATGTATGCCCTCACCGACGATCACCCTCATGCGGCAACATCTTACGACCGTGGCATGCCACACTCCCTAGAGTGCTCCACATCTTCCAGGCACATGCAATGCTATGGTGATATGATTTTCAAGTTATTATTAGTCCATTCAAACAGCAGGATTGGGAAACTAAGGTACTTCCCTTATATCAATCCCAACACAGATCCTGTCTAGGGTCGTCACTCCTAGTAATCTCATACGATGTATATTTCGTAGGTCGCTGCAAGGGCTGCCAGGGCTGTTGCTCGCACTCGTTGCACCGCTCCCCCATCACCTTATCAATACAGGCCTACCGTAATCTACTGCAACGGAAGGGTCGTCGCCTCCCGTGGACTCAGAATACGCTCGCGGTCACTACAAAGGGCTCGTCGCCTGATCAGTGTAGGCCGACAGCTAGAATATAGTGTCCCATACCACCATAATCTACTCACGAGTCTAGGTGCTCACTGGTCACTACGGGGAGGTTTGTGGCCCCAGCGTAGGCCGACAGCTCGACCACGGTGTCCCATACCACCATGCCTGGCTCATGAGTCTTCGTGGATCAAGGTACCATGGTTAACAGGGTTTACAATGGTAAGTTCAGTACCCTAGGTTCAAGCAGTTGTGATTCATACAAGGTGAACATATATCGGCCAATCGGGTTACTTGACGGGCTCGACTAGCGCGATCGCATCTCAAGTCGAACGACATGAAGTGCGTAAAACACTTCACGTGGCCTAACCATTGCCGCCAACTCTAAACACGAATCACGTTCATCGACGCGTCGTTCGTGGCTATGACCAGTCAGCCACGAATTCGCTCGGTTACCGACTGCCTGGACTAAGTCTAGTCCCACACATCTATGAAATCAAATTAACAATATATGCAAAGGTATTGGAATTGAAATACAATCATGTGAGCATGTTAACACATGTTATAACATTCAACTTAAGCAAATCTTCAAACACATACATTCCATGCATGTAATGGAATCATGCATATGGTCAACATGTAGGAAATCATTTAGGTCAGCATATTAATCAAGAAATCATTCTCAAACTACTACATAACATCATTTAATTCAATACATACTAATACAAGCATTTATACAAACACATACACTACACACTTATAAGTCTACATATAGTATGTCGACCCAAAGTGCGCAACTAGGCGAATCTCTTCGCCAAACTGATTATGCAAGCATTCCTAACTCCCTAATGCGGCAACAAACCATGTCAATCATGTCAGCAAAATATGCATGTAGACCGTACTTCCTACAAATGACTAAAATGCCCTAAATCTCATATTCTTCGTTAGTTTACGAAACGGGAAATGGAGAGCATGTTGTACATGTCAAACGGCGATGCCATCAAGAATCTACTATTAAACGACATTGAAAGCTTTGGAAACAGTCAATCAAAGCGTCTAATATCCGCACCTTTTTCCTTTTAGGGGTGAGAATTCGAACGGAGCATATACGCTTCGTCTACGGCGACTAGGCAACCTAATACACAAGATCTATTAGCTATTTCTCTATGGAACCAAGGAATCAGCAAATCAGCAAATTTCTAGGGTTTTTCGTACCTGAAAATGCAGAGAAATCACCGGCAAAGTGATTGGAATATGCTGCTTAAGCACGTGCAGCAGCAGCAGGAAAAACTCTCCTACCTTCTCTCACAAACTCTCACCTTTTCTCTCTCCCAATCTAGGGTTTTTGCAAATTCGGATGGGAGAGAGGAGTGAGGGTTTCAAGCCCTTTTATAAGCCTAAACTTGCCCGAAATAGACTCGGGAACAAGTTTCACTTGAGGGGTAACCAAATCGGGGCTGTTTCGGTCCAAAAGATGCTTTCTGGTGGTCCCCTGGTCGAATGCGATCGGACTTAAGCTCATGCGTACCAGATCTAGCGCACATTAAGTTTTCAGTCCGGCAGGGTTCGCAGATCGCACGTGGCGGACCAGTTTCAATTCAGCGGTCACCGCACGTAGATCAGGGCTGGAAGTCTCATAATATAAAATAGAAATTTTTCCTGATCCGAGGGTGTAATCTGGATGAATTCTGACGGTCAGAACGCCTAATACTGACGCGTCAAGTCGTATGCCAGATTTGAATTTGAAATTCCAAATCTGTCCCTATTCGCACTCTCTTCGGTCCGGGCTCAATGAAATAGTCTGTGATTATCGGTTTGACTTGATTTTCGAAATGATTGTCAAGTCCAGCTAGGCGGTTCTAACGGTCTAAGATAAGAGGTAACGGACTTTCGACGCGCGGTCTAAATCTAATACAAGAATTCAAAGTGGTCCAGAGAACAAACCCGCTTAGAGTTTGATCCGAGGTTATAGAGTATTATGGAGTCATACGTTCTACTCGATTTGGGTCTTGTAGAACGTATTGAAAGTGATCAGGGACTGTTTCCCAGCTACTCCAGCGTTGCGCTAGCTAACTTATGCTTAGTTTCTAAAGGAATTAACCCTAAGTGATTTCTTTGGCTATGGAATTGGGTTCTGAACGATTTTCCAGGTGTTTTAATTGACCCACTGCCTAAGGACGTCAAATCTCAGATTGGCCAAAATCCAGGGTGTTACACTCACAAAATTCCCGATCGCCGAATCCGGCGCCAACAGCCTCCGTAGAACCCCATTCTCGGCCCTAGCTCCCATTCGCCAAGTTCCGATCGTGGGATGTTACGAGGAGGATTTTCAACGTCAGTTTGATTCGTAATAAGCATAACTAATGGTATAACCCACAAACAATAACCAAGAACTCCATTACATTTCCACTATGATAAAAAACTTTACAAGTACAATGAGCATAAAGGGAAATACAATGGTAAAGAACAAAAAACTCTAAAATGATCTGCAATGTGCTCCTGCCTCAACGCTGCTGCGAACCAACGTCACCTACATGCAAAAGTCGTGCATAAGCTTATAGAAAGCTTAGAGGGTGGTGAAAGTGTGTGCGCAAGGTAGTAATATGAACATGCAATGTCAGAGTAATGCGGAATATGCAGATGGATCCATAATATCATGAGCCGTACTAAGGCTTATGCGATGTAAGAAATGAATGGTATCGGCCATCCCAAGGCCATGTGATGTGCAATGCAACTCAAGCATATAGATCCTCATATATGTCCACACATCAATACAGCTCAAATATGGGATATCACTGGGGTCTAGTACACTCTAAACCAGATTGTCGCCACATCGTGCGCAATAAAGTAAGTGGAAGAGACCTCACTATCCGTCTGCCAATATCGGGCATGACTCGTCGATAGCGGACCCATTCCTCGAGCTGGTCAGACTCAGCCTACGATTGCCCCCTACACTCGGGCAGGTAAGGCCGCACCCCCTTCCAACTGACCACGACACAGTGGAGAGTACAGCCAACTGGTATTCGGCACTCAGCGTTCATCTACTCACTCGGTCTAGACGTTGGAGCAACCTCTTGGTACCATAAGGGTTTAGGGACTTTCACCCAGGGATATCTATAGCACCCCATGTAGAATAAGATTTTCGATATCCAATTCTGCTAACCACGATACGTCTGTGGAGGCTACGGCCCTGATGTTGCTAGGGCGTACAATAACCATGTCACACAAATATAAAATGCATGATTCACGCTATCCAATCATGCAACAAATCCTGTGCATATCGTGGGCTCATGTAGGGCAACATTGCCTAACCAGGAGCCCATAAACAACCTGCCCGAAGGCATATGCTATGATCAGTCAATCCCCATATCAAGCATACATATGATGCGTATGATCATGAGTCATGAAACTATACTAAACATGTAAATGAGTGATGAACCATTCTTACAACGCAGATGGGCCTGGACGGCCTATACACAGCAAGTACGGCCCAGTAATGGGCCCTAAGGAGAGTCGTAATGTGGACATCTAACCAACATTACACTCGCAATGTGGACGTCGAACCAACATTGCTCCCAAGGCACAATCTTTGTAAACATCACTAGTTAGTCTGTATGGGAATTACACATTGCAATGGACCGTAGGTTCATCCCATTGGGCCTTACATATATATCAAATGGGTCATATCTTATGGGCCTTTTATTCATCAGTTGGGCCACATAAATGGGTCATACCAATGGGTCTTATGTGCATTGCAATGGGTCAAAATCCGTGGGCCTTGGACTGCATCAAATGAGCTTAACTCATGGGTCTTAAAGGTAACGAATGGGCCACACCAACTGAATCCCATATGTATGCCAAATGGGCCTTAACCCTTAGGCCTTGCATGCATATCAAAGTGGGCCTAAACCCCTGGGCCTTATATATATCAAATGGGCCTAACCCATAGGCCTTATATAATCAAATGGGCATACTTCCATAGGTTTTAAAAATGCATCAATGGGTCCAATCCCATAGGCCTTGGAATACATCAAATGGGTTCGCTCCCATGGGCCTCATAATACACCAAATGGCCCCATTGCATGGGCCTAAGATCCACATCAAAGTGGGCCCCAATGGATACCCATAAATGGATCAACATGGGCCCTATACACATACCAAAGTGGGCCCACTTGAAGCATAGATCTGGCTCATTTTTAGCCCAATAAAAAAAAATAAATGGATAGTTTAGTAACACCTGCATCATGGGGGGGGGGGGGGGGGTGTCCACATGAGCTAAGGATTAGCTCATGCCTTAGCTCTCAAAATGGATGGATGGTTAGGATACAAGTCATACATCATGGATGGGCCACTGACTGTCCAGCAGTCCCCAAAGATGGCTAGACGGTGTGGACTTTACAGGGCTCCACCGTCCGTACGGACGGTGGATTCATGCACATACATCACTGTGGGTCCCATGTGGGGCCCACCAAACGGTTTACATGCCATCTGACCCGTCCATTAGGTCACGCAGACCTGAATGAAGGGTGGGAACAAATTTTAGTTTGATCCAGAACTTCTGTGGGGCCCAAAAAGGATTTCAATGGTGGAATTCAATTCACACTGTTTCTTATGGTGTGGGCCACCTGAGTTTTTGATCGAGCTGAAATTTGGAGGGGGCCCACTTGAGGATGGGACCCACCTCATGGACGGTTTAGATGGCATATAAGAATCAAGGTGGGGCCCACGGATGGTGGCCGTGGGTCCACGTCATCCACCCACCGTCTGCAACAGCGCAGGCAGTGCCTGCGATGGCCTGACAGCAGCAGCAATGGCTGCCTCACTCCTCCTCTCTCTCTCTCCTTTAATTTTTATTTTTGCCAAAAGACATGTGTGGGGCCCGTTTCCTGGAAATCCACTCTAGCCATAGAGTTCTACAGCTCTCAACAGACAAAAAGAGTCCGAAGTTCAAATTTTTTGGGTGCATAGAAACACCAGAAAATTTCTCAATGGTAACCACCAATGTTCCCCATACTATGGCTCATAAGATATTCAGATAAGCTCCATTCTTTTACTCGACGGTTAAAACGATGTGGGTAAGGGGATGGACGGCTTGGATCGAATATATACATCAAGGTGGGGCCTACACGAGGGAACCAACCCAAAAGCTTCTCTTTTTCTTTTCCTTTTTTTTTTTTGGTACAGGGACGTCCAGCGTCCCAGACATTGGACGGTTTGGTCCTCTTAAAATATATTGTGGTGGGCCCTGATGAGGTGGGCCACCACTGATGTTTGACGTAGGTACAACATATAAGGTAGGCCCCACTTGAAGGACTCTTGGACAAATAAATACCTTAAGGTGAGGTCCATTCAAGTGGGCCACACAACCCTAATGCATAAAATAGAATAAAATAAAATAAAAAGAAATAAGGAAGGAGAGAGACATGGAGAGTGGGACACGCTTTGTGATGGAGGGACCCCGACATTATGGGCCCTCCCTTACAATGAATCATACATCAAGTGAGCCTTAAAGCATGAAGGACCACCGAAATCTAAAATCAACGGTGGAGATCCTTTCCCCACCAACATGGACGGTCTAGATGACCTTTGAAAAGAAAAATAAACATCATGATGGGGTCCATGGAGAATGGCCCCATCATGGAATGATCATGATGATCCAAGTGGTCCATCGACCACCTTTTAGGGTCCCAAGTGAGATCCACACCATTGATCGGTGGGTCTCACTTGGCCCATCATAAAAACAAGAAGGAAACTACCCTATAGAGGCACCCACCGTCCGATCTTCTTTCTCCTAGGGGTTCCTTGGCACCTTAGCTTCAACTTCAATGGGTGAGATGAGGAATGGAGGGTTGAGATGGGAGATGGTGGGGTAGGAAAGTGGGCCACTTGAAGCTTAGGAGAGTTTGGAGAATTCCATACGTGGGATTCTTTTGCTTGGAGTATTTTACAAATGAGAAAGAGAGGAGTTGTAAAGGGAGAGAGAGAGTGATGGATGGATGTGGTGAGTGATGGTTGTGTAAGAAATATTTGACTTTGGGGCCTTTTGTGTAAGAGAGGTATGGGAGGTGAAGACTTTTGTGGCCTTTTGTATAAGAAAGGTATGGGTTAGAAAGACTTTTGTGGTTGCTTGGGAAAAGGGGTGAAAGTGATGTGTACTTGACATGTGATGGATTGATGGATTGATTGATTGATGGGATTGATGTGATTGATGTGACACATCGTAGAGATTCCCTTGGATTTCGCAACACGTGGCGTTTCCTCGCACCGAACGTCGGTCTACAACTCTTGACCAGGGTATCGCCTCGGCGCGCGAGTCCCGGCATCGGAACCGCAACAACGGCGCGGTCGCTATGGTATTGGTCTCGGGTTGAGTCGACTCAGATTTTTGACATATGAATCAGGGTCGCACGTCGATATCGGTTAAGGGTCGAAGGTTGCCGAAATTTGACCGGTAAGACCACGAAAGTCTACGGAAAGGTACGGACCAAGATACGGGTCTTACAACTTAGGCCATTATAACCGCCTAATTGGACCTGTCAATCACCTAGAAGATTAAGCCCAAATGATGTCCTGAGACCATTTTATTGAGCTTGGAGTAAAGATAGTAGGAAAATGAAGATTTTTAGAAAAATTAATTATATTTTTAAGAAATCTGGAACGGTTCACTTACGCATTATTTTTTTATGTTCTGACCGTTAGAATTTGACCCAAATTTACCCTCGGATCAAGATAGGTGGCCCTTACATGTCATAGTACTTGTAGCTCTGATTGAGTTTCCGTAACTGCTGAACTGAAATTGGTCTGCCACGGTCGATCTGAAAATTCGACCGGAATAAAAACTTAGCTTGACCTAAATCTAATATTAGAGAGCTTAAGTCAGACAGCATTTAGCAACAGGACCTCCAGAAATGCTCCGTTGGATCGGAATAGACCCGATTTGGTTCTAACCTAAGTATACCTTGGCCTTAAGTCTATTTTCATCAATTTTAGGCTTTTAAATAGGGCTTAAAACCCTCATTCCAAATCCCATACGAATTTCCAAACCCTAGCTTTCCAAGAGGGAGAAAAGAGAGAGAAAGTGAGGGAGAAGTTGGTGCTGATTCCTGGGATTCTTTCCAGCTTTGCTACATGCCTAATCCACCTATCCGTATAGCTATTCCGGCGTTTCTGATCCCGTTCTTAGGTAAGAAATCCTAACCCTAACCTGTTTTGAAGCTTAGACAAGCTGTAGGAAAGTTGTACCTAACCTGTTTCATGCCATAGGTAGCGTATCCACCGTTAACGAAGACACATCGTTTGAATCATATCGAATACGCATTTTCTGGTTTAAAGTGCAGACTATATACGTTTAGGTTATGGTTTTCAATACTTTCAATGTTAAGTAATGATTTATTCTTGCCTAGGATGCTATTCCACATGTATAAAGTGTTGTCCGTTTCGATTTTCAGTTATACGTTAATTATGTTGAATATACCGTATTCCTCGTATTTGTAGAAAATACCGTATATGTATGAAATTTGGATTTGTGTTTAACATGATTATTTGCCGTGAATATATGCTTGTTACAGGTGTGATAACTCCTTAGTGAAAGGACTTGCCCTAAATCACGCCACAGCCAATATATGCTATATATGTAAAAGTGTGTAGCTCACGTGTTTGTGAAAATGTTTAAATGAATATGGAACCCGGATTCATGTATGCCATGATTATCCGTCGTGGGTATATGCGAGTGATATATGGGGCAACTCCCTAGTGAAAGGATTTGGTCAAATACATGATATATTAACATACGGTATGTAGTTAGTATGTGTAGCCTAAGTGTTTGTGAAAATGACTGAATGAGTATGGAATTTGCTTTCGTGCTCGCCATGACTAATTGTCATGGATATATGATTGTTGTACGGGCAATAACCCTTTGACGAGAGGATTTACCCTAATACGTATGCTAATGACTACATAATATGTATGATGCAATGTGTAGACTAAGTGTATGTAAAAGTGTCTGAATGAGTTAGTAGTTAGTAAAAATGTAATTGCTAAGGTTGTTGAGATATGAATCTCAATCACAATACTTGAGTATATGATTTCCTCCATGCATTGTGTAACTTAGATTATTTGTATTAACTGTGTATATGATTTCCTCCATGAATTGATTAACTTAGATAAATCATGTCAAAGGTGTATATGATTTCTTTCATATACTGTATTTACATTTAAGTTATACTTCATGAATGTCCACATGATTGTAGAATATGCTTCATATGCCTGTTATGGAATTTGTATGTGATTGGGGCTGTAATACAGTCCAGGTAATCGGTAAGCGTACTCCAAATGGTGGTTGAGGTTGTTCACCACGTAGGATGAGTTTAACGAATCTGAGTCATGCTTGGGATGTTTGGCAGTGGTTAGGCCACACGGAGTGCTTATGCATCCCATGTCGTTCAACTCAACATGCGCTTGGCCTAGTTGAGCTTACCAACTAACCCGATTGACCGATGTTTGTTCACCATGTTTGGTCGCTACTACTTGAACCTAAGGTACTAAACTTACCAGTGAAAAGCTCCTCTAACCTTGGTACCTCGATCCGCTAAGACTCATGAGCCGATTATGGTGGTATGGGACACTGTATTCGTGATGTCGGCCTACTCTGATTGGTGACGCGCCCTTTGTAGTGACCAGTGAGCAGCTATACTCGTGAGAAGATTATGGTGGTATGGGACACTATATTCTTGCTATCGGCCTACATTGATTGGTGACGAGTCCTCTGTAGTGACCTCGAGTATATCCTGATAGTGCATAAGGGCAATGAGTCTTGTTGCAGTATATGGGATATAACTAGGCCTGTATTGATAAGGTGATGGGGGAGTGGAACAACGATTGCCCGCAACAGCCCTGACAGCCCTTGCAGTGACCTAGAACCGTAACATCGTATGAGATTATCTCGGACTGACGACCCGAGAATGGATTACCGTTTGGGTAATGATACAAGGGAGGTACCTTAGCTTCCCAATCATGCTGTATGAAAAAGACTAAAAAGAACTTGGTAAGCATATTCATAACACCGCATTAAATGTGCTAACGGCGTTGGTGATAGAGCACTGAGGAAGTGAGTCATGCCACGATTGTTAGATGATGTCGCAGAGGGGATTGTGGTGAGGACAATCATCATTCTTCATATCATCCTTGCATTATCAAGAGTATCTATGTAACACCCCAGATTTTTTTCAACCTGGGGTTAGACGTCCTTAGGTAATGGGTTAACCATAACACCTTGGTAACCTCTCAGAATCCAATTCCAAAGCCAAAGAAATCACTTAGGATTAATTCCTTTAGAAATTAAGCGTAAGTTAGTTAGCGCTACGCTAGAGTAGCTGTAAAATTGTCCCTAAACACTTTAAATACATTCTGTAAGACCCAAAACTTGTAGAATCAATGACGCTATAATACCATGAAACCTAGGATCAAACTCGAAATCGGTTTGTTCTCAGGAACCCTTTGAAACTTTGTATTGGAACTAGACCGGGCGTCGAAAGTTCAATACCTACAATCTTAGACCATTGTGACCACCTTGTTGGACTTGACAATCGTTTCGAAAATCAAGGCCAACCGACGTTCAGAGGCTATTTCATTGAGCCTGGAGTAAAGAGAGTGAGAAATGGGTTAGATTTGGAAATTTTAATCCAAATCTGGCACGTGACTTGGCGCGTTATTATTAAGCGTTCTAACCGTCAGAATTCAGCCAAATTACACCCTCGGATTAGGAAAAATTTCTCTTTCATATCATGAGACTTGTAGACCTGATTTAGGTACGATGACAGCTGAACTGAAATTGGACCGCCACGTGCGATCTGCGAACACTACCGGACTGAAAACTTGATGTGTGCTAGATCCAGTAACAATGAGCTTAAGTCTGACCGCGTTTGGCCAGGGGACCACCCGAAATTCTCTTTTGGATTGGAACAGCCCCGATTTGGTTATAACCCAAGTATACCTTTTTTTCAAGTCTGTTTTGGTGAAGTTTTAGCCTATATAAAGGCTTGAAACCCTCTCATATCTCTCCCATCCGAATTTTCTTGAAACCCTAGGAAAAGAGAGAGAAAGTGAGAGATTGTGAGAGAGTGTGGGAGAGATTCTCCTGCCACTTGCTATAGCTATTGCACGTATCGAAGCACCGTACTGCAATCACTTTCCCGGCGATTCCAACGCACTCCTAGGTAAGAAAAACCCTAACTACTTGCTGATTTAGGGTTCTTTCGATTCAAATAGCAACATAGCTCATGTATCTTGTGCATTAGGTCGCCTGTACGCCGTCGACGAAACGTATACGTTCCGTTAGAAACGATACACGTCTAGGGCAAAAGGTGAGGATTTTAGACGCTTTAATTGACTGATTTCAAAGCTTTCAATTTCGTTTAATAGTAGATTATTGACGGCAACACCGTTTGACATGTACAACATGCTGTCCGTTTTCCGTTTCGTAAACGTACGGTAAATATGAGATTTAGGGTATTTTAGGCATTTATAAAAAATACTGTATACGTCTGTATTTTGTTGAAATGCTTGACATGTAAATTCATCATGTTATGATATTATGTATGCGTGTATAATCTGTTTGGCGAAGAGATTCGCCCTAATGTGTACTTTGGGTTGACATACGCTATGTAGACTAAAGTGTGTGGACTAAGTGTTTGTATAAATGTTTGTAATAGTATGTATTGAATAAATGGTGTTGTAAATTAGTTTTGAGAATGAATTCTCAATCCACATGATGTTGTATATGATTTCCTATATGTTTGTTATAGGAATTGATTTCCTTATATGTATAGAATACATGTGTTGGTTGATTTGCTTACTTCGTATGCTATAACATGTGTTAACATGCTTGTATTGTTGTATTTCATTTCTATTACTCTCATAGGATTACTGACGTTGGTTTACAAATGCTTGGGGCTATGACCTAGTCCAGGCAGTCGGTAATGGATCGAATTCGTGGTTGGTTTCTATTTTCCACGAAGGACGCGTCGATGAACGCGAGTCGTGTTTTGAGTTGGTGGCAGTGGTTAGGCCACACGAAGTGTTTCATGCACTTCATGTCGCTCAGCTTGAGATGCGCTCGTGCTAGTCGAGCCCGTCAAGTAACCCGACTGGCCATTATATGTTCACCCTATATGAGTCATAACTGCTTGAACCTAGAGTATTGAACTTACCATTGGAACCCTGTTAACCATGGTACCTTGATCCATAAAGACTCATGAGCCGGGCATGGTGGTATGAGACACCGTGGTCAAGTGTCGGCCTACGTTGAGGCCACAAACCTCCCCGTAGTGACCAGTGATCACCCTACTCTGAGCAGATTATGGTGGTACGAGATACTATATTCTTGTTGTCGGCCTACACTGATTGGTGACGAGTCCTTTATAGTGACCTTGAGTTTATCCTGACACCGCATGGGGGCGACGAGTCCTGATGCAGTCTTAAGGATAAATAGGCCTATATTGATAAGGTGATGGGGGAGCGGTGCAACGAGTGCGAGCAACAGCCCTTATAGCGACCTAAAAATATAACATCGTATGAGATTACTAGGAGTGACGACCCTAGACAGGATCTGTGTTGGGATTGATATAAGGAAGGTACCTTAGTTTCCCAATCTTGCTGTATGAAAAGGACTAATAACAACTCGGTAATCATTTTTCATATCGCATTGCATGTGCCTGGAAGATGTGGAGCACTGCGGGAAGAAAGCATGTCGCGGACGCAGATGGTGCCGCATGAGAGAGTATGTCGGTGAGGGCATCCATCATGTCATTTCATGCATGCATTAACAACAGTATCTAGGAATGTTTGATTGTTTGCTCTACTATTATCGCGTGATTGATTTGATAACATGCTAATATTTTCTCTATAATTTCACTGAGTTAATTACTCACTCCCACGTTACGGGACGGTGTTCCGGACACCACTAGACCCTTTTGAAAATTGCAAATGATGGTGCAGCCTGCGAGGCGGAGTCAGACTTGATGATGAGGAGGAGGATCCCTCCTTTATGCGTGTTCTGATCGACGAGATTACAGGGAGGTTGATTAGACGCCATAACACTTGTCATTTTATATTTTTGGAGACTCACGTATATTTTTTTCTTTCCATTTTTGGAGTATACATGTATTTAATTAACCTGGTAACATGTTCACACTCTGGAGACTTACAATCAATTATATATTTTATGTATTTTTCATAGTCTTCTGCTTACTAATTTAACTCTCTCTGGAGCATGATATGCTGTTTTGGCTTAGTCTCAATCTTGTTTAATGCCATTCTACAGATAATATGTATTTATCATTATCTGTATTGCATAAGTGACGTTCTGGAACTCGGGAGTTGGGTTTCTACCCGACCCCCGATTTTCAGGATGTTACAGATGGCATCAGAGCATGATTGAGATTAAACTGGACCTGGGTTATGGCCACGCGACATACACTGTCGCCCCTTTGACTTAGGTGGGTGCAAGAAAAATTTAGAAACACTCGTAGGACTTCAGTTTCGCCAATAGGCGAAGTCTACTCAAATCGATCGTTTTGATCGAGTTCATGACGTATCTTTGGTCGTGTGAAGCGACCTAAGTTGCCTCTAAGTCGTTAGTTGGCAGGTTTGGGATGATTCCAGAAGAATTTTGAACCCAGAAATGCAAGTCCTTAGGTTGTGGGGCAACCAAAACCCTTACACTCAATTTCAAGGCTTGAAAACCCCGTTTTCTCCAATTCCTTCAGAATCCTTCCTCTTATCACCTTATTCTTTAACGTTTTCTAAGTCTTTTCATACTAGGCATAAATCCTAATGTGTAAAAGATAGAAAATCATACTTAGACAAAAATTTACTATAAACAGTAAATATAGGTAAGAATTGGACTTTTGGCCATTCCAATTATTGAATCTCTTATAACAAATGAGTTAATTGGATGGATTAGCTTCTCCTACCTCAAAATCATATGCTATATGATGCATAAACTCATTCTGGTTTTCAAATTGGTATCGGAACGCCCCAAATGGAGTTTTAGGCCTTCTAGGCCAAAATACAATGAACTAAGATGGGTCCCACACATATTTGGGGTCCCTAGGGCAGAGGGAACCCGACCCATATGGCCGGGCTGGCTGGAGTGGGAGTTGGCCGGCGATGGCATCGCCGGTTCGACGATGCATCGCCGTACAGTGGGCCCCACTTAATCTGAAAATTGGGCCGACGCCCTTTTGTGGCTAGGGCACCCCTCCCATAGGTGGTTCGCACCTTAAAACCCCCTAAAAGTGCCACCTCCTTCACAAAAAATGTCTCCAAGCTCTCCCTTTTCAAGTTCTTTGCTGCCCCCTCTTTCAAAACCCACTTTAAATCGCCCCCATTCTCATTTTCGGCCATAACCGACGCCAACCCACCTTCCACAGCTGTTGGTGCACTCCTTCCTCTCCATTTTCGTCGTTTGAAGCTCCCACAACCTTCATTCAAGGCTGAAAATCGTGTGGAGCTTCATTCCCACTTATTGTTCTCTTTTCTCTTTGAAAATTTAGCCCTTGGGAGCTTGATTCATCCCTCTACAGGACCTAGATTTACTTCAATTTGTTTGGGCAGCCATTTCTCCCCATTTCCATCTTTTTCCATGGCTCTTGTTGAGGCTATTTTAGCCTTTTTCTCCCTTTTCACCATCCTCCCTCTCATGTCCCTGTTATTTGAGCCTTTACACTCTTTTGGTCTCAAAATCGTGCAAACCTCAAATCCCATTTCTCCATTTTCTTCGCTTGAGGAGTAGTGAAACTACATGGCCGATACATCTCTAATGGGTAACAGGCAGTATTCAACTAGACAGTATTAAAGAAGGTAAGTCGGGACCGTGGTAGAAGTCCTTTAGTAGAATTGGGCATCTGTAACGCCCTGGAAAAATTCGTACTTGGACTCGAGTACCGACTCGACCAGAAATCGCGTAGGATTAATTCCTTTAAAAATAAGTGTAAGTTAGCTAGCGCAACGCTAGAGTAGCTGGAAAATTGTCCCTGATCACTTTAAATATGTTCTACAAGACCCAAATCGAGTAGAACCAATGACGCTATAATACTCTAAAACCTCGGATCAAACTCTAAGCCGGTTTGTTCTTTGGACCACTTTCAAACTTTGTATTGGATCTAGACCGCACGTCGAAAGTCCGATACCTACAATCTTAGACTGTTAGAACCGCTTAGCTGGACTTGACAATCATATCAAAAATCAAGTCCAACCGACATTCGCAGGCTATTTCATTGAGCCTGGACTGAAGAGAGTGAGAATAGGGTTAGATTTGGAATTTGAAATTCAAATCTAGCACACGACTTGATGCGTTAGTATTAAGCGTTCTGACCGTCAGAATTCAGCAAAATTACACCCTCGGATCAGGAAAAATTTCTATTTCATATCATGAGACTTGTAGACCTGATCTACGTGCGGTGACCGCTGAACTGAAACTGGACCGCCACGGGTGATCTACGAACACTGATGGTCTAAAAACGGGATGTGAGCGACATCCAACATGCATGAACTTAAGTCCGATCGCGTTCGGCCAGGGGACCACCAAAAATGGTCTTTTGGTCCAAAACAGCCCCGATTTGGTTAGGCATCAAGTATACTTTGTTCCCAAGCCTATTTCAGGCATGTTTGGGCTTATAAAAGGGGTTGAAACCCTCACTCCTCTCTCTCATCCGAATTTGGAAAGAGCCCTAGATTGAGAGAGAGAAAAGGTGAGAGATTGTGAGAGAGAGTAGGAGAGAATTTTCCTGCTGCTGCCCTACCTGTTGCACGTGCTTTAGCAACACGCTCCAATCACTTGGACAGTGATTTCTCCGTGTTTCTAGGTAAGAAAACATCCCTAATAGTTGCTGATTTGAGGTTCCCTTAGTTCCATAGCGAAATAGCTGATAGATCTTGTGTATTAGGTTCACAGTTCGCCGTAGACGAAGCGTATACGCTCCGTTCGAATTCACACACCTATAAGAGAAAAGGTGTGGATTTTAGACGCTTTGATTGAATGTTTCCAACGCTTTCAATGTCGTTTAATAGTAGATTATCGACAGTAACGCCGTTTGACATGTACAACATGCTGTCCGTTTCCTGTTTCGTAAGTAGACGAAGAATATGAGATTTAGGGCATTTTAGTCATTTGTAGGAAGAACTGTTTTCATCCATAATTTTCTGATGTGATTGACATGGCTTCTTGTCGCATTAGAATGTTAAGAATGCATGCATAATTAGTTTGGCGAAGAGATTCGCCTAAATGCGCACTTCGGGTCGACATACTATATGTAGACTTAAGTGTGTAGTTTAAGTGTTTGTATAAATGCTTGTATTAGTATGTATTGAATTAAATGGTGTTATGAATTAGTTTGAGATTGATTTCTCAATTAATATGCTGATGTAAATGATTTCCTACATGTTAGCTATATGCATGATTTCATTATATGTATGAAATGCATGCGTTGGAAGATTTACTTAAGTTGTATGTTATAACATGTGTTAATATGCTCACATTGTTGCATTTCATTTCCAATACTCTCATATGATTACTGATGTGAATTCGTATATGTTTGGGACTATACCTAGTCCAGGCAGTCGGTAACTAATTAAATTCGTGGTTGGCCTATCTTTGCCACGAACGACGCGTCGATGAACGCGAGCCGTGTTTTGGAGTTGGCGGCAGTGGTTAGGCCACACGGAGTGTTTTACGCGCTTCATGTCGTTCGACTTGAGATGCGATCGTGCTAGTCGAGCCCGTCAAGTAACCCGACTGGCCGTTGTATGTTCACCCTGCATGAGTCATAACTGCTTGAACCTAGGGTACTGAACTTACCATTGTAAATCCTGTCAACCATGGTACCTTGATCCACGAAGACTCATGAGCCGGGCATGGTGGTATGGGACACCGTGGTCGAGCTGTCGGCCTATGCTGGGGCCACAAACCTCCCCGTAGTGATCAGTGAGTACCTATGTCTCGTGAGCAGATTATGGTGGTATGGAACACTATATTCTTGTTGTCGGCTTACACTGATCAGGCGACTAGTCCTTTGTAGTGACCGCGAGCGTATTCTGAGTCTATGGGAGGCGATGACCCTTCCGTAGCAATGAGAGTACAGTAGGCCTGTATTGATAAGGTGATGGAGGAGCGGTGCAACGAGTGCGAGCAACAGCCCTGGCAGGCCTTGCAGCGACCTACAAAATATACATCGTATGAGATTACTAGGAGTGACAACCCTAGACAGGATCTGTGTTGGGATTGATATAAGGGAAGTACCTTAGTTTCCCAATCCTGCTGTTTGAATGGACTAATAACAACTCGAAAATCATATCACCATTACATTGCATGTGCCTGGAAGATTGGAGCACTTGAGGGACGATTGCATGCCGCGGTCGTAAGATGGTGCCGTATGAGGGAGACCGTCGGTGAGGGCATCCATCATGTCATGTCATATTGCATTAACAACAGTATTAGGGTTGTTTGATTTACTGCTTTACTATTATCGCATGATTGATTTGAGAATATGTTAATCTTTGCTCTATTATTCCACTGAGTTAGCTTCTCATTCCCACGTTACGGGATGGTGTTTGCAACACCCACCAGACCCTGTCTCAGATGCAGGTGATACAGCGATCCAGGAGGCAGAGCCGGACTACGATGAGGACCAGGACGAGTTCTCATACATGCAGTACCACGACGGCTTTGCTTAGGTGGCATGGGTTGATGGGACTTCTTAGTGGGACTACTTTTGACATTTTGATTTTGTTTATTTACATGTATATGAGACTCAGAGATGTATTCATACTTTAGAGACAGTCGAGATCTACTTTATTTTTCATACAGTGATATATATATTCTTTACTCTTTCGCTTGCTTTTATCGCTGAATCTGGAGTATGAATTACAGTTTTGGTATACTTTTACTCATGTGAATGCTTTAACTCAGACAACATTGAATCATAATCATTTTTGTTGCATAAGTGACGGTCTGAAACTCGGGAGTTGATTTTATACACGACCCCCGATTTTCAGGGTGTTACAGCATCTATGCCGTTGTCTTGTAGATTGTTTGTTTACCATTTTAGAGATTTCTGTGTTTTGTTGTTGTTGGGTCTAGTGAAGTCATTGGTAGAAAGTGTGTTTGTGTTTAGTGGTTTGGGCTTAATATAGCCGAATGCGTTCCTGTCATAATTCATGTGGAGCGTTATTCCATATATGGTGACATATTTTGTTAAATGAAGTGCATGCCGTTTCGTTCGCTGTAAGGTACTGTTCCTAGATTGGGTGTATCCTATGGTTTCCACTGCCATGTTGTAAATCTCAGGATTAAGCCTACAAAATTAGTTTTTATCCCACCCCACCCTCCTGCCAAGCATGCCACTCTCAATCCCGACGTAGGAGTAGGAAAGCAGTCTCATTTAATACAACTTAATGCTACTGGCCATATAGGCCCTTGGCGTTTTGGACCTAGAGTTAGTGCTCCTAGATTTGAAAGGTTTGATGATATAGGAAATCCAATCCCATTTAGACAATCTTGACCCTAAGCGATAGAGCAATTCCCTGTATTAGTAATGGTATGAAACCATCTAACGTATAAGTATAGATTTTGGATTGTGGCTAGCAAGTTACAGACTAGTCTACTAATTACCTTAAGTAGTGTAAAGCCTGTATATGCTAAGGAATAGTAGATTAGATTTGGTTGGAGTGGGACTCCCTTCCTTGGGTAGATCCTCATAACATTCATAGGCTCCTTTAGTAACTCTCATGAAGCTTATTTAACTTAGGACCATTCACTCTCAGGGAAAACTTATAAATCCCTCAGATTGAACTTAGAATAAACCAACACACCCATTCGAATTCCCCTTAGAATTGCCTTCTCAAGGATTTATTGCATTCGGGAACGCGGAGTAAAGGAACTGTATATATACAAGCGATGTATTCACGGTTTGAATCGACTTCTTGATCCTAGTGGTTACCAATAAATTCAATGCTCTAATCAAGCAGAAGATCGGCATCGACTCGGATTAAGAACTGATACAACGAATTTTCTGTCCTGATTAGACAGAAGGTTCAACGTATCCGGCTCAGACCCATTACACAACTTTTCTTCCGTGTTGGCTGGACCACATACAACCAAAAGTTATTGCTTTACATTTGGGAAATGTTGAAGACATCTAGCCAATAGAGAGTAGGCTTATTTCTACAACCATAGGTACCAATGTCATAGAACGCTAACAAAGGAAGACCAATGTAGTGAGAGGTTGTTTCTCATTTTATGTCAAGGATAGGTCCTAAGTTACATCTCGTTTCGATATACGGATCGGGACATAGATTCTTGAACCTTAAGTTGAACTAAGTTTTAAGAGGGGTAGAACATTTTGAGTCCAATCTACTTAGGTCAGCCAATGCAACCATTAGATCAGAATAGCGCAGCAGAAGCGTGGTTAGCCTCTTCCTCACTGGCCCAGGATCGAAACAGTTGATTTAGGTTATACGTAAGGTTAGGTCATTAAATAGGACTTGAACCTTCCTTAGAACGTCAATACAAAAGTCTCCTTAAGTACTCATTACCCTTAGCCAATTTCGGGGATGAAAATTTATTTTAAGGGGGGTAGATTGTAACACCCCAGATTTTTGCAAACCTGGGGTTAGATGTCCTTAGGCAATGGGTCAACCATAACACCTTGATAACCTCTTAGAACCTAATTTTAAAGCCAAAGAAATCACTTAGGATTAATTCCTTTAGAAATTAAGAGTAAGTTAGCTAGTGCTACGCTAGAGTAGCTGTGAAATTATCCCTGAACACTTTAAATACGTTTTGCAAGACCCAAAACTTGTAGAATCAATGACGCTATAATACCCTAAAACCTAGGATCAAACTCTAAACCGGTTTGTTCTCAGAAACCCTTTGAAACTTTGTATTGGATCTAGACCGCACGTCGAAAGTTCGATACCTACAATCTTAGACCATTGCGACCGCCTTGTTGGACTTGACAATCGTTTCGAAAATCAAGGTCAACCGACATTCAGAGGCTATTTCATTGAGCCTGGAGTGAAGAGAGTGAGAAATGGGTTAGATTTGGAAATTTTAATCCAAATCTGGCACGTGACTTGGCGCGTTATTATTAAGCGTTCTAATCGTCAGAATTCAGCCAAATTACACCCTCGGATCAGGAAAAATTTCTCTTTCATATCATGAGACTTGTAGACCTGATTTAGGTACGATGACAGCTGAACTGAAATTGGACCGCCACGTGCGATCTGCGAACACTACCGGACTGAAAACTTGATGTGTGCTAGATCCAGTAACAATGAGCTTAAGTCTGACCGCGTTTGGCCAGGGGACCACCCGAAATTCTCTTTTGGATTGGAACAGCCCCGATTTGGTTATAACCCAAGTATACCTTTTTTTCAAGTCTGTTTTGGTGAAGTTTTAGCCTATATAAAGGCTTGAAACCCTCTCATATCTCTCCCATCCGAATTTTCTTGAAACCCTAGGAAAAGAGAGAGAAAGTGAGAGATTGTGAGAGTGTGTGGGAGAGATTCTCCTGCCACTTGCTATAGCTATTGCACGTATCGAAGCACCGTACCCCAATCACTTTCCCGGTGATTCCAACGCACTCCTAGGTAAGAAAAACCCTAACTACTTGCTGATTTAGGGTTCTTTCGATTCAAATAGCAACATAGCTTATATATCTTGTGCATTAGGTCGCTTGTACGCCGTTGACGAACCGTATACGTTCCGTTCGAAACGATACACGTCTAGGGCAAAAGGTGAGGATTTTAGACACTTTGATTGACTGATTTCAAAGCTTTCAATGTCGTTTAATGGTAGATTATCGACGGAAATGCCGTTTGACATGTACAACATGCTGTCCGTTTTCCGTTTCATAAACGTACGGTAAATATGAGATTTAGGGTATTTTAGGCATTTATAGAAAATACGGTATATGTCCGTATTTTGCTAAAATGCTTGACATGTAAATTCATCGTGTTATGATATTATGTATGCGTGTATAATCTGTTTGGCGAAGAGATTTGCCCTAATGCACACTTTGGGTTGACCTACGCTATGTAGACTAAAGTGTGTGGAATAAGTGTTTGTATAAATGTTTGTATTAGTATGTATTGAATAAATGGTGTTGTAAATTAGTTTTGAGAATGAATTCTCAATCCACATGATGTTGTATATGATTTCCTATATGTTTGCTATAGGAATTGATTTCCTTATATGTATAGAATACATGTGTTGGTTGATTTGCTTACTTCGTATGCTATAACGTGTGTTAATATGCTTGTATTGTTGTATTTCATTTCTATTACTCTCATAGGATTACTGACATTGGTTTACAAATGCTTGGGGCTATGACCTAGTCCAGGCAGTCGGTAATGGATCGAATTCGTGGTTGGTTTCTATTTGCCACGAAGGATGCGTCGATGAACGTGAGTCGTGTTTTGAGTTGGCGGCAGTGGTTAGGCCACACGAAGTGTTTCATGCACTTCATGTCACTCAGCTTGAGATGCACTCGTGCTAGTCGAGCCCGTCAAGTAACCCGACTAGCCATTATATGTTCACCCTGTATGAGTCATAACTGCTTGAACCTAGGGTATTGAACTTACCATTGGAAACTCTGTTAACCATGGTACCTTGATCCATAAAGACTCATGAGCCGGGCATGGTGGTATGGGACACCGTGGTCGAGCTGTCGGCCTACGCTGAGGCCACAAACCTCCCCGTAGTGACCAGTGAGCACCCTACTCTGAGCAGATTATGGTGGTATGGGACGCTATATTCTTGCTGTCGGCCTACACTGATTGGTGACGAGTCCTTTGTAGTGACCTTGAGTTTATCCTGACACCACATGGGGGCGACAAGTCCTGATGCAGTCTTAAGGATAAATAGGCCTGTATTGATAAGGTGATGGGAGAGCGGTGCAACGAGTGCGAGCAACAGCCCTGGAAGCCCTTGCAGTGACCTACAAATATAACATCGTATGAGATTACTAGGAGTGACGACCCTAGATAGGATCTGTGTTGGGATTGATATAAGGAAGGTACCTTAGTTTCCCAATCTTGCTGTATGAAAAGGACTAATAACAACCCGGTAATCATTATCCATATCGCATTGCATGTGCCTGGAAGATGTGGAGCACTGCGGGAAGAAAGCATTCCGCAGACGCAGATGGTGCCGCATGAGGGAGTATGTCAGTGAGGGCATCCATCATGTCATTTCATGCATGCATTAACAACAGTATCTAGGAATGTTTGATTGTTTGCTTTACTATTATCGCGTGATTGATTTGATAACATGCTAATCTTTACTCTATGATTCCATTGAGTTAATTACTCACTCCCACGTTACGGGACGGTGTTCCGGACACCACCAGACCCTTTTGTAATTGTAGATGATGGTGCGGCCTGCGAGGCGGAGCCGGACTTGATGATGATGAGGAGGATCCCTCCTTTATGCGTGTTCTGATCGACGGGATTACAGGGAGGTTGATTAGACGCCATGACACTTGTCATTTTATATTTTTGGAGCACTCATGTATATTCTTTTCTTTCCATTTTTGGAGTATACATGTATTTAATTAACTTGGTAACATGTTCATACTCTAGAGACTTACAATCAATTATATATTTTATGTATTTATCATAGTCTTTCTCTTGCTAATTTAACTCTCTCTGGAGTATGATATGCTGTTTTGGCTTAGTCTCAATCTTGTTTAATGTCATTCTACAGACAACATGCATTTATCATTATCTATGTTGCATAAGTGACGTTCTAGAACTCGGGAGTTGGGTTTTCACCCGACCCCCGATTTTTGAGATGTTACAATCTAGGACCTGTTTGATTATACTGCCTTATCATTACTGCTTGATTGGATTAATAACATGTTAACCTTTGCTTATATAGCTTCCACTGAGTTGATCACTCATTCCCACGTTACGGGACGGTGTTGGCCACACCAACCAGTCCCTGTTTTAGTTTTAGATGGTGAAGATGCCTGCGAGGTAGAGTCGGTCTTTCTTGATGATGTTGAGGAGGATTTCTCCTATATGTAGGTTCTGATCGATGAGTTTACAGAGTTATTGATTAAATGCCAATACACTTGGTATTTTGCCTTTTATTTAAACACTCATGTATATTCTTTTTATTCATTTTTGGAGTATACATGTATATATTTAACCTGGTAACATATTCACACTCTGGGGACTGACAATCAATTATACATTTTATATATTTATCACAGTCTTCTGCTTGAGAAACTTAATTATCTCTGGAGTATGATATGCTGTTTTGGTCTAATCCCACTCATGTTTAATACACTAACATATACAACATTCAATCTTAAGCATTTATGTTGCATAAGTGATGTTCTGGAACTCGGGAGTGGAGTTTATGCTCGACCCCCGATTTTCGGGATGTTACATTGTAATTCATTGGGCTATTCAGAGCACATTGGTATCCCTATGAGAGTTCACAGTTGTATCCCTATGTGAGTTGATATGCGATACGGAGTGATTTTTACTATTACCATTGCAATTAACTTTGAAGCCCCTCAACAGTGTGCACTATGACAGGAATGATCATACCAAGTTTTCATTTACCAGTCCCTTAAAGGATAGGAGTGGAAGCCATCCTCGGTGTGAGAGGATTTCTTGGACTTTAAACTTCTCAATACAGGTCACATCCACATTTCTATCAGATACAATCTTTCTCTCCAAAAACCTAGTAGCAATGTGCTTGAAAGGATTGAAGTTTGAGGGTTTAGGGGCTTGGCTCAAGGACTGCCCTATTTTTGGAACACATGTTTTTTGCCTAGTTCCAGATGGTCCTGCAGTGTCATGCTTCCTCTTGGAACGACTTTCATTGGACTGACATGTAACACCCTGTACTTTCTAGTACTCGGGTGTTACCATGAAGATATAAATTAGTTCGCACGTGTGTGGAGACACATGTGACTCACCTTATGCATCACATCTAGTGGCCCACAATCTATTCATCTTGATCGACTAGTACAATCTACATCCATATATTAAGTCATCTGATCGTTGGGAGTGGAATTCACCTATAAATCAAGCTTTCCATTAGATTGATCCTTAAGATGGGCCATCACGTAATTAGAGAACTTACTTTAGGATATTAATCTCCTTGATAGTTAAAGATCTAGTTGTTATTCAAGACGGACCATACATTTGCATTAAGACTCCTTAAATAAACTATAGATTGATCACAACATTTCATTGAATAATCCAACGACCGATTTCCCTAATTTGACCATTGGATTGTAAAATTGACTGTAGGACTGCTTGAGTAGTAGAGGTGTCTGAGATTGGACGCATAGCCCACTAGGACATAATTCAATCCATTGATGACTCTAATTAAATGCAAGTCATACAAGATAATAATGATGATATTAATAAACAATAAATAAATACAATATCAATATATGCACATATAATAATAATAATAATAATAATAATAATATAAAATCATGAGACAGATAGTCCTAATAACCTACAGAGTAGGATCCACAACATGATTAAAAGGGCACACATGTGTGAAAGTAAAAATAATAATAATAAAATGAAATAAATAATGACAATAATAAATAGTTTATGATAAAGAAATAGTAATAAAAATTAATATTAATATTAGTGTTTGGGTAGTGATCTATTATGAAAGTCATGCAAATGACACATTGGGTCCTTCTGACCGTTAATGGTCAGGTTAGGATCGATTTGACCGTCAGATCAATGTGATCGATACCTAAAGATCATGATTCGGTTAGTATGGCCCACCTAAGCGTTGGATCTACCATATCTTTGATCAAGACGACTTAGTTGAGCCATGGAACATCATGGATGGAGTGGATTTCTCTAAAACATCTCTGTGGGCCCCACAATCATTTCCTGTGTACACCACAAGAGTTGCACTCGAGGTGCATCAAACCGCAAGCGCAGGTCAAACTGAGTTTGACCTGAGCATTCCCGCAAATGGGAAGAAACCTCCCTTTCTCCCTTTTTGGCCAGTGGACGGACAGACGTCTGTGATTTTTTATCAGGGCCCACATATCAAGGCCCATTTTCATGATCTAAACCTCCCATCTTGTGCGCAGCGTGTTTCTAACCAAAACCATGTCTTCCATATGCATTCATGTAACCATACGTGCGCACAAACATTGGTAAAGAAGAACTGTGTGCAACGAGACTTTTTGAAAACAGAAATTGTTCTCGCAGGCCAGCTATCACAATACACGTGAGGGGTCTTTAAGTGATCCTGGCCATCCGTTTAAGAGGATCTCCTCCATCCGATGCAAGTGGTTCAGGGCTTGTAAACAAAACCATGTCCGATTTCGGTTCCTACCCACCAGATTTGGAAACGGTTTCAGCCAGAGAAAATACAGACCACTTATTACCAATCTAATAGCTTTGGGATGTTAGGGTGAGTGAATAAAAGTGGGAGGATTAAGCAGCAATGGGATCCAAATCCATTCCTTGTAGCCGCGCTAAAAAATGGCCATTTCCTTCCTCCAATGAACCCACCACTCTAACCTTCCTTAAGCTTTGAAAAAGCTTATATGGGAGCTTCATAGGGCCCATATAGACAACCTGCAAGCACCGGATGGGAGAAAGAAGCAACGAACTCAAAGACGCCATTAATGGTTGTCTTCATCTACACCGCACCTACCAGATTTCAAACGAGTTGCAACGCTGGGTCTAGATCGGGTCCAAACATTGTTGGAGCAGTCCGAGTGAGAGGAAATAGAGAGCGAGAGGAAAGAAACTAGGAGAAGAAAGAAAAGAGAAAGAAAGAAGAGGAGAAGGAGGGATCATGTGGGCTCGCTGCGAGTTCGAGTTCTGGTCGAGCCAGTGAGGATTGGCTTTGGTCTAACCTACTCCAGGTTTGTCTGGGGATTCTAGAGGTGAGAGAGAGGGAGAGAGAGGGGGGGGGGGGGGGGGGGGGGGATGTTGGGTTCGAGTTAGTGCCGTGATAGCTCGACTCATCTCTCCCGAGTCTGTGGGTCAAGCCAACTAGGTGAGTGGGTCTGTCCAACCAGTGGTTGGGTCATTAGAAGAGGCAGAAAGGAAGGTAAAGAAGAGGAAAGAAATAGAGAGAGAGAGAGAGAGAGAGAGAGAGAGAGAGAGAGTAGGGGGTTGCGGTTACAACGTTTCTGTTGCAGGTGAGTTCGGACTCATTTTGGGGCCTGTCCGAGTTTATTGACTCAATGACCCATGCCTTAATCTGTTCGAAGTTGGTCTAGGAGTCCAGCAGGAAAAGAAGAAGGAAAAAAAATTAGGAGAGAGAGAAAGAGGGAGATAACCCTTGGTTACTACTGAGTCAACTCAGCTAAAACCCATCAAGTGTAGCTGGGTTGAGTTGGGCTTGATCCTAGTCCAAGAATGGCTGGATACTTAAGCAAAAGAAAGAAAAGTGGTAGGAAGAGAGATAAAGATAGAGGGAGCAAAAGAAAAGAGAAGGAGAGAGGTAAAGAGGGAGAGAGATTGGGCAGTGGTTGCACCAACCAAGTCAACTCAGTTGAGTTGTCGGCCAAGTTCGAGCCTGGCTGGAATTTGGGCCTGGTAGGACTCTAGAGAGAGTAGAGGGAAAGGAGAAAGGAAGAAGAGAGAAAAGAAGAGGAAGAAGAATTCGTGGGTGAGGTGCTACTTACCTTGATTCGAGTCAAGGGACGATGTTCGCCTGTAAGCCACGTTAATTCACATGGAGTTAAACTGTAAAACCATAAGTCAACTCTTCTCCCCAAAATAGATTATTTTAATTCATTGTTATTAGTTCGAGGATGATTGTGATTATTAAGCAGGACTAACCATTAGAAGACTATCCATGCTAATAGTAATCATTGCAAACAAAATTACTATTATTAAATATTAGTCATTTATTTATCATTCTTAGGCACAATCATTAATAGTAGATGATAACATTTAATAGCATCATTATGATTATTATTAATGTATTAGCTAATATAAATTATAACTCTAATGCTAATAGTTATCTTGTAATTAATAAGTTTATATTATAATTAATGGTACACCAACTAGAGTTCAAATCCTAAAATTTATCGTAGACATAGACTCAAGGATGAAACCCTAGACCTAGGAAATCCAAACCCTGGGTTAGGATTGTAAGTGCTATGGTTTCTAGCTCCTATAATTGTCAAATTTTGTAGTGTCAAAACCTCTCTTGGAATTTGTGTCTTGTGTAGCTTATCTACATAATGAAGACTTTGCATCACTCAAGAATAAAGGTCTTTACTTCAAGAAAGGCAAGATTACATGGTCATGTTTGAGTACAACATCAAGTGAGTATTCAATGTTCAAGATTCATAATTCAAGCTCCTAGTCAAGATAAAGTCTTTTTACTTTGAACCTCAAGCTCAAGATTTAAGATATTTCAAGTTCAAGCTTCTTAAGGCTACAAATTCAAGTTTGAATATACTTCAAAAGGTCTCAAGTTCAAGATTCATCATGTGTAATGATCTTAAGCTTCGTGAACTTCAAAGAACGACTATCAACTGAAGAAAAAAGAAGTTTCAATGTTCATACATCATGTTTAAGGTATGAATGACCTTAGATTGACCATAGGGTAGGTCATTTTGAATACATAATTTAATTAGATTATTTTATAAGTGAATAGACTGTTTCTTAACTAGTCCTGGACTCCGTTCGACTAGTCCTAGCATTGGCTCAATCAGTCCTATATTTGTTATAAATTTTTAGAATTTTTTGTTAAGCCATGACCAGTCTTGGAGACTGCTCGACCGGTCATGTGAACAGTGCTCAACTCGTTCTTGACCAGTCCTATAGTTATGGCTCAAAGTCCAGCAACTAAATCTAGTTCCTCATGATCATGCATGTCCCTTGACCGGTCATGGAGGGCCTACGACCAATCGTGGAACGGCTTTATCTTATCACGCTCAAAATTTTAAAAATCTATTGGTCCTACGACCAATCGTGGTGTCCTCAGGACCAGTCATAAACGCGATTTCTTCACTTATAAATAAAGCATGAAATTCTGAGTTTTTTATTTAATTCAAGCTAAATCAATATGCCACTCTAAGAGATAAAGTGTTCTTTTAAAGCTATATTGTGCTCATTTAATATTCTCTTAATTTAGATTTGTGATATTTGATTTTGTATTTTGTATCCCATTCATATTTGAAGAAGGGATTGAGAATTGCCCTTTTCTTGGAATCAAAATCAAATAGAGCTAGCCCAACTTGATTTAATCTAAAATCAATTTAGAACCTAGAACCATTTCATAAGTGAGTTTGGACATTGAACTTCTATGTTAAAATTCTACTCCGATTTGGTTCTTCCGAGCAACATCAAAAAGAGAATATCCGGGTATTTTACATTGTTATAAATTTTCGTATTTTGGTTTTTGAGATTGTGCTAGAAAAATCTCTGTTTTGGATTGTCTGAGGTGATCCAGAAAACTCAGAATGTGGGGTTTTTGAATTGTCTAAGCCCACTTGAAATACATAATTGTAAGGATTTTAGGTGAACCTAGAAAAACCCATTTTCATAGTGAATGCTAATATCCATTGTGTGAGGATATTAGGAGTGGAGTAGTTGTGTGGCTGTTTTTCTAAATAGTTGGTATACACAGAAGCGAACCACTATAATTTTTAGTTTTGTGGTTTGAATGTTTATTTCTTTTTGTGGATGGTTGTAATTTTCCTTTTTGCATTGTGGAGAATGTTGTAATTTCTTTTATGCAAATGTGGAGAATGTTGTAATAGTGTAGATTTCCTTACTTGCTATTTATTTCTTTTATTCCACTGTATCAATTTGAGTTTTTGATACACAAACTGTTCTAGTAAGGTTGTCCTGCCATAAACCCTTGGTATTTATGGTGTACGCTTGTCCTTAGAACAACATCTGTATTAACCTCTCAATACTCATTCTTTTGAGGCTGTCTTTAAATTTAGCATTGTGGGATTGTCTATTGTTATATTTATTTAAATTCTATTGTTATTTTTTTTAAAAAAATTTGGCATAGTTCTATTCAACCCCCCACCCTAGGACATATAGCTCGGCCTTTTCAAGTGTTATTAAATCCTAATAGCTTGTTTTTAATTATTCTATTTGGATTTATTTCCTGAACTAATCGATCTGAGCTATTTAAGATGTCAAATTTTGATAGCCTTCCAATCACTAGGCCTCCACCATTGGATGACTCCAATTATGCCTATTGGAAAGCTAGAATGAAGATTTTCCTAAAATCCATGGATGAGAGCATGTGACAAGCAACAATGACTGAATAGACCCCTCCTACCACTAAAGTAATTAGTATCAATGGATTTAAATCAATAAGAGTTACACCTTATTTTTCTTGGACCACTCTTTAGAAAAATGAAAGTATTGCCAATGTAAAGGCTTTAAATGTCATAACTTGCACACTATCACCGGATGAATTCAAAAAAATTATATCCTGTGATATTGCAAAGCAAGCCTGGGATATTTTAGAAATGACACACAAGGGAACAATAATCGTCAAGAAATCTAAAGTCCAAATCCTTACAACCAAATTTGAGAAAATACGTATGGAGGAAAGCGAAACATTCATGCACTTGTATACTAGATTAAATGACATTTTTAACTCTATGTGGGGTCTCAGTGATAAAATCTCAGAAAGTAAAGTCTGTGCAAAGATACTACATTCACTACCTGAAAGGTTCAATTCAAAGGTGACTCCAATCCAGGAACTTCATGATATAGACAATATGAGGGTAGAAGAATTAGTTGGTTCTTTACAAACCTATGGTTAAACTTTAAAGCTCCTAAAGGTAAATCCATCACCCTTAAATCTTCTAAATGTATTTCTTAAGAAAATAGTAATTTGGATTTAGAAAATTCTGAAGATGATATGGTCCTTTTAGCTAAAAAGTTTTATAAGATTTTCAAAAGTAAAAAGAGGGTTGATTTTCAAAAATCTAATGATAAGAAAAAATTCAAATCTAAAACTTAAAAATCTTTAAAATATAGTCAATGTTACAACTGTCATGAATATGGGCATTTAACGAACAAGTGTCCTGAAAAGGACAAACCTAAAAAGAAAGGTATGTTGTCTACTTGGGATGAATCTTCTAGCTCTGAAGCCTCTTCTGAATCAGAAGATTCTGATACCGAGTCGGGTAATGAAGTTAAAACCCTTATGACTCGATCCAAGTTCACTTTTTCAGATCATGATGATTTAACTAGTGAAGAAAATCTGAATAGTGATCATGAAAATAAAGAAGATCTTTAAGATGCTTACAATGCCCTATACAAGGAAAGTTGTAATATTTCCGTAAAACTATAACTTCAAAAAGAAAAGTTTTTCGAAACTTAAAGAAAATTTTGATACTCTTGTTTTAAAAAAATCCTACATTTCAGATTCTTTTGAAAAAACAAAATGCTATTTAGATTTTAAAACCTCCCTTATTGAAAATCTAAAATCTGAAAATGAAAAAATAAAAATTGAAGTCTCTTCACTTTTGAGTTTAAAGGATACATGAAGGTATGCCCAAGGTGATCCTAAGTTAGAAAAACTATTATCCGGATCTAGAAAATGTGACGACTGATCTAGTTTGGGCTACAACAAAATAATTCCTCCCAAACATAAGAATACTCCTCCTAAGTTTGTGAAAGGAGAGTCTTCAAACTCAAAAAGAAAAAGTTTAAATCAAAATTATTTTAAAAATGCTAAAACTTTTCAATCTTTAAAACCTAAAAGTAACCATATTAACTATAAATATCAGAATCATAATCTTTTAGCTGAGAAAATTGTTGATTTACTTAAGGAGCTCTTAAAATTTAACTCAAAGGGTCGATCTTATAACAACTACAATCATAAGAAGACCAACTATACTCCTAAACCCAAAACTGTTATAAAATGGGTTCCTAAGGTTACTTGTTTGGTTTCTCACACGGCTTCCAAAGTATCAAGCCATTCAAAGTAGTACCTAGACATGGATGCTCCAGGCATATGACTGATGACAAAGGTCTGTTCACCACTCTTAAAGACATGACTGGTGGTTCAGTCACATTTGGTGATGGTAGCAACTGCAGGATTATTCGCCAAGGTACGGTTCAACTTTCTAACCTCCCTTTATTTGAGAATGTTTTATTTATAGAAGGTTTAAAACACAACTTATTAAGAATTTCTCAAATATGTGATAAAAATCATAGTGTAAAATTTTCTAACCTAGGGTGTGAAATTTTAAATAAAGACAATTCTATAATATTAACTGGTCAAAGAACTTCTGAAAACTGCTATATTGTAAGTGATTGTAGCTCATCTAATCTATCGTGTAGCATGGTTCATACTGATGATACCGAGTTATGGCATAAATGCCTTGGACATGTACACTACTGTAACTTGTGTAGATTGAGCAAAAGAGAGTTAGTAAGAGGTCTACCCAAAATACAAAAAATAGATAAAATATGTGGCAAATGCCAGATTGGCAAGCAAACTAGGAGTTCTCACAAAAAAGTGGACTCCAATGCCACATCTAAACCACTCGAACTCCTCCATATGGATCTTATTGGACAAACTAGAATGGAGAGTCGAGGTGGCAAAAAGTATATTTTGGTAATCATTGATGACTTTACCAGATTTACTTGAGTAGTCTTCTTAAGAGACAAATCAGAAACTCTTAATGAAGTTAAAAGAAACGTATCCAAACTAAAAAAGAGACTCAAGTCTGTAAGATCCGTAACAACCATGGATCAGAATTTGAAAATAGTAGTTTTAAAAAGTTTTACAGTGATCAGGAATATCACATGAATTCTCTGCACCCAAAACACCACAATAAAATGGTATAGTAGAAAGAAAAAATAGAGTGCTTCAAGAAATAGCAAATGTAATGTTAAACAGTATGAAGCTCCCTAAAAATCTTTGGGCTGAAGCCATAAATACTGTATGTTATATAATTAACTGTGTTTGCACTAGAAAATCAAATGGTAAAATGGCTTATAAAATGTAGTTTGATAAGAAGCCTACTGTCAAATACATTCGAGTTTTTGGCAGAAAGTGCTACATTTTACGTGACCGAGAAAATTTGGATAAGTTTGACACCAAAAGTGATGAAGGAATATTTTTAGGGTATGCTCTGAATAGTCGAGCATATCGGGTTCTAAATAAGAGAACTGTCTCAAGTTCAAATAATCATGAAGTACTTCTAATTGATAAACCAGATTCTTCATCAAGTTAAAACAACTCTGAACTAAGAACCGTTAAAGATCATCTAACTAATCAAATTCTTGAAAACCCTCTCACTGGTGTACGCACTCATAGACAACTTGAAGATATGTGTAATTACATGTGCTTTGCATCCTAAATAGAGCCGGCTAACGTAAAAGAAGCTCTTACTGACAAAAACTGGATAGTTGCAATGCAAGAAGAGCTTAATCAATTTGTTAGAAATGATGTTTGGTACTTAGTTCCTAGGCTAAAAGATAAACATATTATCGAAACTAAGTGGATTTTCAAAAATGAGTCTGATGAACTTGGTAATATAATTCGAAACAAGGCTAGACTGGTTATACAAGGGTACACTAAAATTGAAGGCATCGATTATGATGAGACCTTTGCCCCAGTAGCTCTTCTTGAATCAATCAGACTATTTATATCCATTGTTTGCTTTAGAAAGTTCAAAATTTATCAAATAGATGTAAAAAGTACTTTTTTAAATAGCGATTTGCATGAAGAAGTATATGTTGAATAGCCAATGGGTTTTGAAGACCCTAAGAATACTAATCATGTCTATCACCTAAAAAGACTCTCTACGGTTTAAAACAAGCTCCCAAGACATGGTATGAAAAATTAACTAAGTTTTTACGAAGTCATTACTTTATAATGGAACGTGTTGATAAAACTTTATTTGTAAAGAAACAAAATGATCACATTTTAATTGTACAGATTTATGTTGATGATATTATTTATGGATCTACCTGTGCTAACATAATTGTTGAGTTTACAGATCTGATGAAATCTAAGTTCGAAATGAGCATGGTTGGAGAATTGAATTATTTCCTAGGGTTGCAAGTTAAATAACAACCTGAGGATTTCTTTATCTCTCAAACCAAATATGCTCTGAACTTAGTTAAAAAGTTTAAATTTGAGAATGGAAAAACTTTTAATACTCCTATGAGTACGACTCTAAAACTCTCAAAGGACTCTTCACGTAAGAAAGTGGATCCTAAATTATATTGCAATATGATAGGTAGTTTGTTGTATTTAACTGCAAGATGACCCGATATTGCATTTAACATAGGTATTTGCGCTAGATATCAATTTGACCCTAAAGAGTCACATTTAATTGTTGTTAAACGGATTATGTGATATGTCGCAGGTTCGGCTAATCTGGGTCTTTGGCATCCACATGATATTAGTGTTCAATTAGCTGGGTACACTGATATTGATTGGGCTGGTAATGTTGATGATCGGAAATCAACCAGTGGTGGTTGTTTCTATATTGGGAACTATTTAGTTTCTTGGCAGAGTAAGAAACAAAGTTTCATATTGCTCTTTACCGCTGAGGCTGAATACATTGTAGAGGCAATGTATGCACTTAGCGTGTATGGATGAAAAGAATGTTAAGCGATTACGAAATTTCACAGAACTATATGGTTTTATATTGTGATAATTTCAGTGTAATTAATATATCTAAAAATCCAATCTAGCATTAAAGAACCAAGCACATTCACATTAGATATCATTACATTGGTGAATTAGTGGAAGAAAAGACAATTTCTTTGGAATACATTCTGACTGAGACTCAACTTACTGACATATTCACAAAACCACTTAACAAAAGTAGGTTTTTTAAATTAATGTTTGATCTTGGTATGTGCAATTTGAATTGATTATTCATGCATCTCTATATTATAATGTATATACTTGTTAATTTGTATGTTTAAATTTTAAATTTTAATAAAAAAGGTTAGGACATGACTCTAAAAATGAGATAAATCCAAATCTCAAATAATCTATGCTATAAGAGATAGTGGAGATGGAAATAGATGCATTGTGATGCTTGAGTTCGAGTTTGCTTGCCAATAAAATAAGATTTTCTTGTTTGTTGCCATGTGATTAGGCTACATTATTATATCAATCGGGATCAGATTTAGGTTTGGATTTTCAAGTTTAGGTTTAGAATTAGGTTAGGGAGTTGAGATTAGGATTAGGTGTAGGTTTAGGTTTAGGGATTTGAGAATACATTTAGGTTATAGGTTATAGGTTTAGGTTTAGGTTATAGGTTTAGGTTAAGGTTAGGTTATAGGTTATAAGTTTAGGTTATAGGTTATAGGTTAAGGTTTAGGTTATAGGTTTTGGTTTAGGTTAAGGTTATAGGTTTAGGTTTAGGTTATATGTTAGGTTAAGGTTTATGTTTAGGTTATAGGTTATAGCTTTAGGGAATCGAGAATAGATTAAGGTTTAGGTTTAGGAAATTAGGTTCGGGTTCAGGATCGGGTTTAGGTTTGGGTTTTCAAGTTTAGGTTTAGGTTTAGGTTTAGGTTAGAGAGTTGAGATTAGGATTAGGTATAGGTTTAGGTTTATGGATTTGATAATACATTTAGGTTTTAGGTTTAGGTTTACGTTTTAGGTTATAGGTTTAAGTTATAGGTTTAGGTTTAGGTTTTAGGTTTTGGTTAAGGTTAGGTTATGGGTTATAAGTTTAGGTTATATGTTATAGGTTGTAAGTTAAGGTTTAGGTTATAGGTTTTGGTTAATGTTAAGGTTATAGGTTTAGGTTTAGGTTTAGGTTATAGGTTTATGTTAAGGTTTAGGTTTAGGTTTAGGTTATAAGTTATAGGTAATAGCTTTAGGAAATTGAGAATAGGTTAAGGTTTAGGTTTAGGAAAATGGGTTCAGGTTCGGGATCGGGTTTAGGTTTGGGTTTTCAAGTTAGGTTTAGGTTTAGGTTAAGGAGTTGAGATTGGGATTAGGTGTAGGTTTAGGTTTAGGGATTTGAGAATACATTTAGATTTTAGGTTTAGGTTTATGTTAGATTATAGGTTAAGGTTTAGGGAATTAAGTTTAGGTTATAGGTTATAGGTTATAGGTTATAGGTTAAGGTTATAGGTTTAGGTTTAGGTTAAGGTTTAGGTTTAGGTTATAGGTCTTGGGATTTGAGAATAGGTTTAGGTTTAGGTTGTGGGGTAGATCCAAATCTCAAGTAGACCTCGAAACGAATTGGTGCTAGAAAATTTTTCGATCAAGCTGATATTTGTGTTATTCTTTCTTCAGGTCTAGGTCTGTGTGAATTTATCAATAAGTTGGATCTCAAATAACCACCATGGTGAGTCCCAAGAAGGAATCTATAGTCGGGGGCACTATCCCCACCATGATGTTTAGTTTTAGGTGTTAGTTTAAGGTGTAGGTTTAGGTTTAGGTTTACACTAGAGTCTGCTCCAACAATTTCGAACTAATACATCAACATGGCCTGTCCAAATGGCCAGGACACTCCAATGCTATCCATAGGAAATGAAAAAGTTCATCATGGTCATAACAACGGTTCCCACCTTCTAGGGATCACCGCTCAACATCCGGATAACTCTGACGCACATCCAGGTGTGCTCCATCAATTTCGAGCAAATACATAAACACGGCCTGTCCAAATGGCCAAGCCACTCCAATGCTGTCCAAAGGAAATGGACAGTTTCATCATGGTCATATTAACGGTTCCCACCTTCCAAGGACCCTGCTCAACATCCGGATAGCTCCGACGCACATCCGGGTATGCTCCATCAATTTTGAGCTAATACATTTACAGCTAGTTGATAAGAGTCACCAGACTGACCAAAAATAATAAGAAAGGATCCAGCCAAAACGCTAGGAATGAACTCCCGAAACTTCACCTACTTAGGAATGACAATATGAGTGTCAGAATAGTCAAAACTGACAGCACCATTAATGCTCAAGATATAATTCATCAGAAAGTACCATTGATGTTAACACTATTGACCTATGAAAGTGTGATGGTGCTGGTAGAACTATTGACAAAATCCTAATGTGAGTGAATTTGTTGATCCAATATGAGAGATGTACTCGGAGCTTATAAGCCATTAGAGCATCATGGAAGAGAGGTGAGGTTTTAAATATGATGTATAAAGCGATTTTAATGGAAGAGATGTGGGGAAGAATGGGGAGAAAGTAGGGGTAGTCTTTGTCCAGACTTTGATGTGGATATTCAATCCTATGTTCCATCCAATGTCAGTTAACAAGACCCATTTTATTATGAGAAAGGCTTAAGTGCTCTCAGAGCACCATAAGTTACAGTGCTTGTAATTGCATCAGGTCACTTAGACACCCCAATCAATCAATCTAAGGTGTAAGCAAAGCCCATAATACATTTCATGGGCTACCATTCAAAAATCACACCAATAAGACGATCCAACATTCTTGATTTGGCCATAGTTTTTGTAGCCATACTTTTTCCAAGCCATGGATGGGATGGTTAGAATTTCCTAACAAAAGTGATTATTGAGAATCATTAGTAATCCGTAATAGGCCCCAAAAGACAGATCTAATAGTTGATTGGACCTATTTTTTTGTAATTATTGTCATTAGGCAGGCTTTAACAAGGGAGTTATTAGAATTTTTTAATGCAAGATGTGATTCATGGGCTGGTGATCAAAGGAAGATAAAAGAGGACTAGAGCCAGTTGCCATGTAAATAATACAACCACTTTGGGTGCTGGAATTGAAGGTTCTAAATATTGTTTATTTATTATGATACATTACAATATTATGCATTTGTATTGTAAGTTATAGATAATAGAAACCAATATAAAGATGGGATACTTATCCGCATCATGACACAAGTGCCTTGTCAAATTTCCAGGTGAATTTGTCGCTATATATTCTTGACATAATATGATAAATTCGAATATTTCAAATCTTGAATTAATCCTTCATGGTAGGTCTTAGGCAATCCTCTCTAGTGAGGTTTTTTTTTTCTTTTTTGGTCTTGGGTTTTAATATTCCCTCAAGAACAGATGCTCTCATGGGATTGTAATGGTTTTTATGAGGCTGCTTTGCATGCCTTGCTATATGAAAATTTATGTAAACATGGTGCAGAGTAGTTACATAATATACTATAATCTATAAAAAGGATGATATTTAGCAGTACTGCCATTTGATTTTTATTCGTCCTTCATGATTAGTTTTGTTCCTGAAAGCAGTCAGACTTTTGAGACTAGCTCATAGCAGTGGTATTGGACCTGTAGTTTTGAGATCTATAGCTATTGTGTGTTTCCTTTGCTATCAATGCATTTTTTTACCTCTTCCAAACTGGTTTTGAATGTCAAGTGTCCAATTGTTTTACAAAAACACGAGTTCATACTTGAGATCAACTATCAAAACTTGAAGGGAGAAGTCATGGAGGTCATATAGTGGAAGCTATGATGTAAAGGGAAGGCGTTCATATTTTAGCTGCAATGTCGAGCGAGAAAAGACTCTAATGCCATAAATTGGGCAAAACAAGTGGGAATGGAACCATGAGATTCATGATTTATTTTTAATGAAATTGGGTCTCTTGTTGCCAGGAAAAACATTCCATTCACTAATGCAGGAAGAGGTTAATTCTGAAGCCAACATTTTATTTAAGGAGTGGTCGTTATATTGGGTATTCTACTTTCTCAGCTTAATTTTCTTAATAAAAAGTCATATAAAAATAAATAAATAAAAGACAGTTCATGCTCCCAATCTTAAGCCAGGAGGCTACAAGAGTAGATCTTGCCAGATTCAGGAAACAAAAGCAAGGACTATCAAGAACTAAACATTGTTCTTCCCAGCTTTCTTGTCATGGCTACTAAATGACCATAAAGGAATCTGGGTGTGGCTTTGATCTACTTCTATCATGGCTAGGGGCGTAAACTGGCCTGGTTGGGTTTGGAACTGTTTGGTCCAAGCCTATTCATTGGAACTGTTTGGTCCAAGCCTATTCATTTTTTCTCCTCAGACCAGACTAGCCCTCAACCATTTACACCCCCAACCATGGCCATTGAATGACCCATAAGAGAGTAGACTGCATGTGTATGTATGTAAAACAACAGGCCAAACCCATTATCATCACATTATCATTCTAACACTACTGAAATCATCTTCAATTGGCACCTAATGAACAGATCTATCTATCTATCTATCTATAAATATTGATTTTTATTTATGTTATTTATGTTTTTATGTTATTTCTGGTTGTGGATATTATAATCTCATTGAATAAGTTGGGTGTTTCTTAGAATTTCAGTACATGTAGGAAAAATCCTAACTTGGGTTTTCCTACATGTATATCATGGTGGATCTATCTATCTATCATGGTGGCTTCAGTGGATTGCCAGATCGACTGAGTTGGGTGGATCCTTGTTGCTAAATCCCCAAATCCCTAATTGTTAAATCCTCAAATCCACAGATTGCTGAAACCCCAAATCCCTAAATCGGTATTGAGATTGAGAGAGATAGAGAGAGAGATACCTCACCGAGCTTTAGAGATAGAGAGAGGGCGTGCGTGGGTAGGGCGTGCGGAAATGGTAGGGTGGAGAGATCAGAGATAGAGGAAGAGAGAGACAGAGAGAGAGAGAGAGAAGAGGGAGAGGGTGCGAGAGAGACAAAGAGAGAGAGGAGGGATTTCTGGTGGTCAGGCGTCGAACGGGCATGCGGCGGGTAGAGAAAGAGAAGAAAAGGAAAGGGGGCTAGGGTTGGGTATACAGGGAAAAGGTTATGTACAATCGAGCTCATGGGAACTTCCCATAAGGTCGAGCTGTGTGGGCCCCACTGTGATGCGTGTCGACCATTAACACCGTACATTTGATGGGCCCCCCTTTAAATTATGGAATATCCCAAAAATTAGATGTATAGAGAACTTAGGTGGGCCATACCATCTAAAATCATGTGAAGAAATGCCTAAAACAAATAAAATCACTTGGTGGGGCCCACCTGAGATTTTGATGCATATGAAACTTGGTCTAACTCCTCATCCAAGTGGGACACACATAATGGATGGGCTGGATTTGTGAACCACTTCTCAGTGGTCCCAACAAATGATTATGAATATTTTAATGGAGGGTAACACCTCTCAACTTTTGTATGTGGTGTGGCCCAAAAAAGTCACAGATTGACTTGATTTATAAGCCTCAGGCCCACCATTAAATGGTGCATCTAACTGATTGGGTAGATGTTCAACACCCATCATGGTGGGGCCCCTATGTTAAAAAACATAGGGGCTATATAAAAAGAGAAGTGGTCTATATAAGAACAAACTAATTAATTCAACAATCCATGAATTTGCATCAAGGGGTCTCCATGTGGAAAATAAACTCATTAATTCAACAATCCATGGATTCATAAAAAGAGATCTGTATAAAATAAATGCTATCACATATCTTTGCCAATATATATATATATATATATATATATATATATATATATATATATATATATATATATATATATATATCATTTTGAAGAAAAAAATCAGAATTTTAAAATTTTTGAGAAAAAATTAAAATATGAGAAATTTTTTGAGATTTTAAAAATAATGGATCTATCTCATTTTTTGGATCTCATTCTATCATGATTCGGAGAAAATGATGGACAGAGTGGATTTTACACTGTCATCGTAGTTGGCCCACAATAATTCATATCTTTTTGTGTTTTCTCTTCATTCATATCTTTTTGATATTATGAACATGTTGGATGTCAAATAAACATTACTATGGACCCCAGGAAGGTATCAATGGTGGAAATCATTATTCCACACTGTTTCATGTGGCATGGTCCACTTGAGTTTTGGATTTACCGAAAATTCGGGATCAACCCACATTGTTCATCCATTTTTCGAGATCATTTTAGAGAATTATCCGAAAAATGATTCATATCCAAAGATTAATTAAATGGACCACACCACAAATAAGGGGAATAAATAAGGAGTGTTTTAAACTTTGTGACATCACCGTAGGGTGTCCAAGAGGGAAACGGATTGGCTACTCCCCCTGACACCAACTCGGTGACTGGTGGTCTGTGCTCTGTGGGTCCCACATGATGCATGTGTTTCATCCATGCCGTCCATCCATTTAATTTTACATATCATATTAGGGCTTGATACCAAAAATGAGAGGGATATAAATCTCAGGTGGACCACACCACATGAATACAATAGTGATTGGATATCTATCATTAAAAACCTCCTAAGGCCCACTGTACTTTTTATTTGACATCCAATCTATTGATTATGTCATACAGGCCCAAATGAAGGGAAAAAACAAAAACTAGCTTGATCCAAAACTTTTATGGCCCCTAAAATGTTTTTAATGTTGGACACTCATTCAACACTGTTTCCTGTAATGTGGTCCACCTGATATTGGGATATAGCTCATTTTTTGTCTCGTAAAGTAAAATGATATGTAAAAATAGATGGATGGTAGGGATGAAACACATACATCATGATGGGAGTAGCCAATCTGTTTCCGTCCAAGAGGACTTTTTAGCAGGAACGAATTGGCTACTCCCCCTGCCACCAGCCAATGGCTGGTGTTCGGTGCTTTGTGAGCCCCACCATGATGTATGTGTTTCATCCATGCCGTCCATCTATTTTTATAGATCATTTTATGGTATGAGAACAAAAATAAGGTATATCCCACTCTCAAGTGGACCACATTACGGGAAACAATGTTAAATGAACCTTGACAATTAAAAACTTTTTGGGGGCCATAAAAGTTTTGGATCAAGCTAATCTTTATTTTTTACATTCATCTGGGTATGTATAACCTAATCAATAGATTGGACGTCAAATAAATAGTACAATGGGCCTTATGAGGATTTTAATGGTGGATATCTAATCATTATTGTTTTCCTGTGGTGTGGTCCACCTAAGATTTATATCTCTCTAATTTTTGAGATAAAGCCCTAAAATGATCTTTAAAAATGGATGAAACACATACATTATGCTGGGGCCCACAGAGCACCGAACACCAGCCATGGGGGGCTGGTGGTAGGGGGAGTAGCCAATCGAAAAATTTGCCTTTACCAATGAAATTTACTCTCTCAATCTCAATACCGATTAAGGGATTTGGGGATTTAGGGATTTGGAGATTTAGGGATTTAGGGATTTAGGGATTTGGGGTTGGATGGCAAATATTCTAGTCAAAATTGTGACCCAACTTACTGACCTCGTGAGAACCTAAGAATTGATGTAAGTTTTTTGGGCCCCATCATGATGTGTGTCGAACATCAACACCGTGGATTTGATGTGTCCCCTTTAGGTTATGAGATATCTCAAAAATCATCAGTATACGAAACTCAAGTGAGTTATACCATTTAAAACTAATTGAAGACATCCTAAAAGATATAAAGCATTTGGTGGGGCCCACATGAGTTTTAGATGCAGTTGAAAATTGTTCTTACCCCTCATCCAAGTGGGACACACATAATGAGTGGGTTGGATATGTGAATCACATTTAGACAGGCCCAATATATGATAATGAATGTTTTAAGGAAACCCCTCTCCATTATATTATGTGGTGTGGCCCACCCAAGTCATGGATAAACTTTATTTTTAAGCTTTTGGCCCACATAAGTCATGGATTGACTTTCTCCATACCGTTCAACACTTTTCTCGGATCATTTTAAGATATTAACCAAAAAATGGGGCAAGTCCAATGCTTAAGTGGACTACAAAGTGGGGACTAAATGTTCACCATTAAAAATAACATTCATAGAAGTTTTGGATCAAGCTGATGTTTGTGTTTTCTCTTCATTTATATCTTTTTGATATTATGAACATGTTGGATGTCAAATAGGCCCAAGGAAGGTGTAAACGGTGGAAATCATTATTTCACATTGTTTCGCATGGCATGGTACACTTGAGTTTTAGATTTATCGAAAATTTGGGATTAACCAACACCGTTCATCCATATTTCGAGATAATTTTAGAGAATTATCCAAAAAATGAATCATATCCAAAGATTAAATGGATCACACTACAAATAAGGGGAACAGATTGGCTACTCCCCCAGACACTATCCAATGGCTGGTGGTTGGTGCTCCATGGGCCCCACCATGATGTATTCATTTCATCCATGTCGTCGATCTATTTTTATAGATCATTTTACAGTATGAGACCAAAAATGAGATATATCCAAATCTTAAGTGGACCACATTACAGGAGACAGTGTTGAATGAGCGTCAATCATTAAAAACATTTTGGGGGCCATAAAAGTTTTGGATCAAGATGATTTTTGTTTTTCCCCTTCATCTAGGCATGTATGACCTAATAAAAAGATTGGATGTCAAATAAACTGTACAGTGGGCCTTAGGAGGATTTTAATGATGGATATCCAATCACTATTGTTTTCATGTGGTGTGGTCCACTTGAGATTTATATACCTCTCATTTTTGGGCCCCAACATGATGTATGTTTTTTATCCACACCTTCCATCCATTTGGAGAGATAATTTTAGGGCAAATTCCAAAGAATGAGTTAAATCCATTTTAACATTCATTTTAATGCATTATCCCCCAAAAGTAGGTAAATTGAAAGCTCAAGTGAACCACACTATAGGAAACAATGGAGATTAAGTGCCTTTTGTTGATTTCTGGTGTGGTCCATGTGAGCCTTCTATTTTCCTCTTTTTTTTTGGAATAAATTCCTAAAAAATTAGTTGAATTTAATGGATGGCATAGATAAATGACATACATTATCGTGGGCCACACATAGTCCCTAACACAACACCATTCATCTCAAGTGGGCATCCGCCACCACAAAAAAAAAACATCACATTTCATTCTTGCGCCCACTTTTCATTCTAGCACCCACAGAAACAGCCCTCTCACTCCTTTCTCTCTATCTTCTCCCCACTTCTCTCTCTCTCCATCTCTTTCCATCTCGACTCTTAATCTCTCTCCATGTCGACTGCAGACAAAAATAGCCCCATCCTTGTTTGGTCGAACGGTGGTCCAAGGCCCTCCCTACCCACGCCCTACCTTCATTCCTCTCTCAATTACGACCTCTCTCTCTCTCTAAAGCTCGATTGAATTAGATTCACGAATGCGAGGTATTTCTCTCTCTCTCTCTCTCTCTCTCTCTCTCTCTCTCTCTCCCCTTCTTAGTCTCTCTTAATCTCAATGTTGATTTATGAATTTGGGGATTTAGTAATTTATGGATTTTCAATTCGAATGTGGTCCCTCATTTAGGGATTTAGGGGTTTTAGGGCTTACAAATTTGAATTTGGACCCTGAATTTGGATTTTTTTGATTTTATAAATTGGAGATTTGGGGATTTTAGGATTTTGGGAATCTGAGAATTTTTAGAATTAGGGATTTCACCTTCCAGATTTGAAAGAGCGATTTTGGTCTCAAGTTATGCAGTTTGGATTCACTCAAAGATGTCACATGCATGTGTTTTATGCAAGAATGTTTTTATTGTTATTTGGCCATCTTTTGTCCGGTCAAGGACCATCAATGGGGAATTTGTCTATTTTTTCTTCACTTACTCATTGTTGAGATGTGTTGAATCCTTTGTTGAATTCCCTGGAACTTAAAATTTCCAATGTTTGAATGCCCCGAGTTCCATGGATTATTCCCAACCTGACCTTACTCTACCTGCATTTGCTCAACCCAAACACAACCTGAATTCAAATTGGATTGGTGTTTTCCAAACTGAACCAACTCTAGGACCTTGATAGCCTCAGCCAAACTGTGGCAACCCATTTCCATATGGAGGCATGGGTTTGACAATGGGCTAGCCTATCAGTAGTCTACTGTCTGATTTGCGCATTAAATTCAGCCTCAATTCAATTTTTGGAAGAGGCTTGTGCTGTAGTGTTTAGCTTTTAAATGAAGAATTTTATTTTGTTGCCATGATACATCCCTTTTTTTGTTATATGATTCTGTTGTTATGGAGGGATTTAACTCCCTGGATTTTTTGCCAACCTGGGGTTAGACGTCCTTAGGCAATGGGTCAACTAAAACACCTGGGAAATCGCTCAGAACCCAATTCCATAGCCAAAGAAATCACTTAGGATTAATTCCTTTAGAAACTAAGCATAAGTTAGCTAGCTCAATGCTAGAGTAGCTGGGAAATAGTCCCTGATCACTTTAAATACGTTCTACAAGACCCAAAGCGAGTAGAACCAATGGTGCTATAATACCCTAAAACCTCGGATCAAACTCTAAACCGGTTTGTTCTTTGGACCTCTTTGAAACTTTGTATTGGATCTAGACTGCGTGTCAAAAGTCCTCTACCTAAAATTTTAGACCGTTAGAACCGCCTAGCTGGACTTGACAATCATTTCGAAAATCAAGTCCAACCGACACTCGCAGGCTATTTCATTGAGCATGGACTGAAGAGAGTGAGAATAAGGCTAGATTTGAAATTTAAATGACGCGTCAGTATTAAGCATTCTTACCGTCAGAATTCAGCCAAATTACACCCTTGGATCAGGAAAAATTTCTATTTCATATCATGAGACTTGCAGACCTGATCTACGTGCGGTGACCGCTGAACTGAAACTAGACCGCCACGTGCAATCTACGAACACTGCTGGACTGAAAATGGGATGTGAACGACATCCGATGCGTACGAACTTAAGTCCGATCGCGTTCGGCCAAGGGACCAGCAGAAATGTCCTTTTGGACCAAAACAGCCCCGATTTGGATATATCTTAAGTATACATTGTTCCTGAGCCTATTTTGGGCATGTTTGGGCTTATAAAAGGGGTTGAAACCCTCTCATATCTCTCCCATCCGAATTTAGAAAAAGCCCTAGGTTGAGAGAGAGAAAAGGTGAGAGATTGTGAGAGAGAGTGGGAGAGAATTTCCTACTGCTGGTGCTACCTGGTACACGTGATTAAGCAACACGCTCTAATCACTTTGCCGGTGATTTCTCCACTTTTTTAGGTAAGAAAATACCCTAATTAGTTGTTGATTTGCTGATCCTTAGTTTCCATAGCCTGGTAGCTGATGGATCTTGTAAATCAGGTTGCCTATTCGCCGTAGACGAAGCGTATACGCTCCGTTCAAATCAATACCCTTATAGAAGAAAAGGTGCGGATTTTAGACGATTTGATTGACTGTTTCCAACGCTTTCTATGTCATTTAATAGTAGATTATCGACGGCAACGCCGTTTGATATGTACAACATGCCGTCCGTTTCCTGTTTCGTAAGCAGACGAAGAATATGAGATTTAGGGCATTTTAGTCATTTGTAGGAAATACTGTTTTCATCCATAACTTGTTGATGTAATTGACATGGCTTCTTGTCGCATTAGGATACTAGGAATGCGTGCATAATTAGTTTGGCGAAGAGATTCGCCTAAATGTGCACTTCGAGTCGACATACTATATGTAGACTTAAGTGTGTAGTATAAGTGTTTGTATAAATGTTTGTATTAGTATGTATTGAATTAAATGGTGTTATGAATTAGTTTGAGAATGATTTCTCAATTAATATGCTGATGTAAATGGTTTCCTACATGGTAGCTATATGCATGATTTCATTATATGTATGAAATGCATGTGCTTGATGATTTACTTAAATTGTATGTTATAACATATGTTAACATGCTCACATGGTTGTATTTCATTTCCAGTACTCTTACATGTTGGCTGATGTCAATTCATAATTGTTTAGGACTATACTTAGTCCAGGCAGTCGGCAACTGAGCAAGTTCGTGGTTGGATTATTTTTACTACGAACGATGCGTCGATGAACACGAGCCGTGTTTTGGAGTTAGCGGCAGTGGTTAGGCCACACGAAGTGTTTTACGCACTTCATGTCGTTCGACTTGAGATGCGCTCGTGCTAGTCGAGCCCGTCAAGTAACCCGACTGGCCGTTGTATGTTCACCCTGTATGAGTCATAACTGCTTGAACCTAGGGTATTAAACTTACCATTGTAAATCCTGTCAACCATGGTATCTTGATCCACGAAGACTCATGAGCCGGGCATGGTGGTATGGGACACCGTGGTCGAGCTGTCGGCCTACGCTGGGGCTACAAACCTCCCTGTAGTGACTAGTGAGCACCTATATCTCGTGAATAGATTATGGTGGTATGGGACACTATATTCTTGCTGTCGGCCTACACTGATCAGGCGACGAGTCCTTTGTAGTGACCGCGAGCGTATTCTGAGTCTACGGGAGGCGACGACCCTTCCGTAGCAGTGAGAGTACAGTAGGCCTGTATTGATAAGGTGATGGGGGAGCGGTGCAACGAGTGCGAGCAACAGCCCTGGTAGCCCTTGCAGTGACCTACAAAATATACATCGTATGAGATTACTAGGAGTGACGACCCTAGATAGGATCTGTGTTGGGATTGATATAAGGAAAGTATCTTAGTTTCCCAATCCTGCTGTTTGAATGGACTAATAATAACTCGAAAATCATATCACCATTACATTGCATGTGCCTGAAAGATGTGGAGCACTGTGGGACGATTGCATGCCGCGGTCGTAAGATGGTGCCGTATGAGGGAGATCGTCAGTGAGGGCATACATCACGTCATGTCATATTGCATTAACAACAGTATTAGGATTGTTTGATTTAATGCTTTACTATTATCGCATGATTGATTTGAGAACATGTAAATCCTTGCTCTATTATTCCACTGAGTTAGCTACTCATTCCCACGTTACGGGATGGTGTTTCCGGACACCCACCAGTCCCTATTTTGGTTGCAGATGATGGCCCTGCTTGAGAAGCGGAGCTGGACTTGATAATGATGAGGAGGATCTCTCCTTTATGCGTGTTCTGATTGACAGGATTACAGGGAGGTTGATTAGATACCTTGACACTTGTCATTTTATATTTTCAGAGTACTCATGTATATTCTTTTTGTTTACTTTTAGAGTATACATGTATGTATATAACTTGATAATATGTTCACACTCTGGAGACATACAACAGTTTATATATGTTATACATACTATCACAGTCTTCCGCTTGTGAATTTAAATGTCTCTGGAGTATGATATGTTGTTCTGGCTTAATCTCATTCATGTTTAATACATTAACACAGATAACATTTAATCATACATATCTATGTTGCATAAATAATATTTTGGAACTCGGGAGTTGGGTTTTTACTCGACCCCCGATTTTTGGGATGTTACAAGGGACCTTGGAAATTCAAACCCATTAAGCCATTTGGTACCTGAACTTAGAATGCTTGAACATCTACAATATTTGTAGGTGTTACCATCTTGTTTACTATCTTCCGTAGATGTTTTTGTATTTATGATGGACTACTTTCTCATGACATTTTATCTCTTCAGAATCATTTATGACTATAAATGACTCATATACTTTAATTGGTTTGCAATCTGAAATAGGATTTTTTGTTTTGCTTTTCTAAATGTTATGGATGTCGTACAATTTTAGATTGGTATGAACATGGGTTTCATCAGAATTATGTTGTTTTTATTTTTATTTTTATTTTTATATATCATGGTTGTTGGAGATTTTAAAAAATAAATAAATTTGTAAGTGTTTATGTTGGTTTTAATTTTTAAACTTGAGTTTCATCTGAAATTTGCTTCCTTTTTCTTTCTTCTAGGATTTTGGATCTTTTTTCGGGTGTCCAGGTGTCTGTATTGGTTATGAGATTTGGAGAAATTAATTTTTGGAGAGATTTGTCTTTTTTATGTGTTAAAAATATGGTCTATTATAGTCGAATTAATCACATTTGATGGGTGGCTGCTCTTCTATATTTGAGTTCTTTATATGGGGAGTTGGGAGTTCTCCCAAGGTTCTACCTATGAAGGTATTTTTGGGTGTTGGTTGTTTTTCTATCAATTGATTGGGTTTGCATGTATTCGTTGTTTTACCATGAAAGCACTAGTGAAGTAATGAAGATTCAAGTATATAGATGGAAATTTAATAAGGGAATGTTTGTGGTTGGTCTTTGGTTCATGTCTCTCTCACATACTGCATCACTTAATTATTTTCCAATTTGTCATAACTATGGCATAGATGACGGGATTTAATCGTGACATGATTGTAATTCTTCTCGTTATTTTCAGCTTTGATCATGACTGGAAGAAAATTGAGGCATTTGTCGGCTCAAAGACAGTTATTCAGGTAAATCAATACATCTTTATTTCTTGTTAAAGAATTAAGTTGCAACCAAGCTGTAATCTGCAACTCATGAACTGCAACAAAATCATCATTGTACTAATAATGCAAAGCTTGTAGGTTCAAAACTGGCATGGGTCAAACTTATAGTTACCTCTACTTTGGTAATATATGGGTATTGTAAGTTGTACCTATTAATTGTTGGCTCCTGCATTTTCATTTACTGACTGGTCTTTGCATTTTGTAGAAATCTTTGAAGAAGTTGTTGTCACATGGGACTATTTTAGTAGGCCACAATTTACATAATGATCTGCAAGGCATGCAAAGGACCTTGTCACTCTTGAAGAAGCTCTACTCAATCAATTTGTTGAAAATTCTGATTAGTAGTTTTATTTTTTTATTTATTAGTAGTTCTCTTTCAGACATCCTAATTGACATTCTTACGTTGTTATGAGAGTGTTGTTTTCTAATGCTTCATGCTTGTGGTTTGTTCCCCTCTTTTACTTATTTTAATTTGTTTTGAATAATTTCTACAGTTGCATGTACTATAAAATTCAGAACTATTAGTGATCCTTCAAAGTATGATAGTTAAGGAGTGACTTTTGTTTCCTGATTTGATACTTAAAGAAAAGAAATCTTAGCATCTGATGATTGTTTACCCTGCATGCATTTGTTGGTATCAGATCCATTGCTCATGGAAACATCTCAAGTAGTTAGGGTGGCTTGGGCCATGCAAAATCAATATCTTGTGTAGACCCATCCAAGCCAACAAGCCCAGTTAATCAGTTCCAAACCCAGCCCCAAACCAGCCCATGCTCAGGTTGTTTGCAACCTTAAATGCTGAAAACTGTACCATTTGACATGAACCTATTACTTGATGGTACTGAATCATTCTTGTTGATAATGTGTGGAGGTAAATGATATTTTGGGCTCACCATCTCCTCATATTGCAATAATTCTATTAACACCTTCTTCTTCTTCTTTTTTTTTGTTTGGGCCTCTTTATCATTTTGTCACTTATTCATTGGTCATATGCCCATGCTTTTGTGTTGAGTCATTTATTTCATTTCTGTCAAATTGATTATTTCAGGATTTATCTGGGAAACCTCTTTATAAAATTGTTGGTTGCCTCTCCATGAATCAGAAGTCAGCATTGTTTTACCTATCTAAATTTTGGTACGGGTGTCGTATTAGCTTGCATACTGTTCAATTTGTGTATAAGCATATAATGCTTAAATTATTTCTAGAAATTGATGGTACCGTTTATGTAAACTAACGACATAATTATGATACTTCACAAAATTGACACCATATATATTGCTGAAGAGGATTAGCACCTGATTTTGGGACAGTTTCCCCTTTTGTAATCTGTTGATTTCTCTATTTCTCTTGTGATCATGTTAATAGAGTTATTGTTACCAAACAGAAATAAGGTTTCTTCATATGGATGTTTCTTGCTTTACTTACCTTTTATGTTATTTTTAAATGAATTAGCTCAAAATTGATGGAGCAGACCCAGATGTACGTCGGAGTTATCCAGATGTTGAGCGGGGGTCCCTGGAAGGTGGGAACCACTGTTATGACTATGATGAAGCTATTCATTTCTTATGGACAACATTGGAGTGGTCTGGCCATTTGGACAGGCCGTGTTTATGTATTTACTCAAAATTGATGTAGTACACCCGAATGTACGTCAGAGCTATCCAGACGTTGAGCGGGGGTCCCTGGAAGGTGGGAACCGCTGTTATGACCATGATGAAGTTGTCCATTTCCTATGGACAATATTGGAGTGGCATGGCCATTTGGACAAGCCGTGTTTATGTATTAGCTCGAAATTGTTGGAGCAAACCCGAGTATAACCCTAAACCTAAACCTACAGCTAAAACTAATACCTAAAACTAAACATTATGGTGGGGACAGTGCCTCCAACCGTTGATTCCTTCCCGGGACCCACCATGGTGGTTATTTGAGATCCAACCTGTTGGTAAGTTCACACGGACCTAGACCTGAAGAAGGAATAACACAAATATTAGCTTGATCAAAAACTTTTGTGGCCCCAATTCGTTTCGAGGTCTACTTGAGCTTTGGATCTACCCCAAAACCTAAACCTAAACCTAAACCTATTCTCAAATCTTAAAACTTATAACCTAAACCGAAACCTTAACCTAAACCTAAACCTATAACTTTAACCTAAATCAAAACCTATAACCTAAACCTTAACCTATAACCTAAACTTATAACCTATAACCTAACCTTAATCCAAACCAAAAATCTAAACCTAAACCTATAAGCTAAAACCTAAATCTAAACCTAAAACCTAAAACCCAAATGTATTCTCAAATCCCTAAACCTAAACCTACACCTAATCCAAAGCTCAACTCCCTAACCTAAACTTAAACCTAAACTTGAAAACCCAAATCTAAACCCAATGCTGAACCCGAACCCGATTTCCTAAACCTAAACCTTAACCTATTCTCAATTCCCTAAAGCTATAACCTATAACCTAAACCTAAACCAAACCTAAACCTAAACCTAAACCTAAAACCTAAATGTATTCTCAAATCCTTAAACCTAAACCTATACCTAATCCTAATCTCAACTCCTTAACCTAAACCTAAACTTGAAAACCCAAACCTAAACCTAATCCCAAACCTGAACCCGATTTCCTAAACCTAAACCTTAACCTATAACCTAAACCTAAACCTAACCTAAACCTAAACCTAACCTAAACCTATAACCTTAACCTAAACCTAAAACCTAAATGTATTCTTAAATCCTTAAACCTAAACCTACACCTATTCTTAATCTTAACTCCTTAACCTAAACCTAAACTTGAAAACCCAAACCCAAAACCAGATCCTGAACCCGAACCCAATTTTCTAAACCTAAAACTTAACCTATTCTCAATTCCCTAAAGCTATAACCTATAACCTAAACCTAACCTAAACCTATAACCTTAACTTAAACCTTAAACCTAAACCTAAACCTAAAACCTAAATGTATTCTCAAATCCTTAAACCTAAACCTACACCTAATCCTAATCTCAACTCCTTAATTTAAACCTAAACTTGAAAACCCAAACCTTAACCCGAACTCAATTTCTTAAACCTAAACCTTAACCTATTCTCAATTCCCTAAAGCTATAACCTATAACCTAAACCTAAACCTAAACTTAAACCTAAAACCTAAATGTATTCTCAAATCCCTAAACCTAAACCTACACCTAATCCTAATCTCAACTCCTTAACCTAAACCTAAACTTGAAAACCCAAACCTAAACCCGAACCTGAACCCGAACCCAATTTCTTAAACCTAAACCTTAACCTATTCTCAATTCCCTAAACCTTATTCTATAACCTAACCTAAACCTAAACCCATAACCTACACTTATAACCTAAACCTAAACCTAAACATAAAACCTAAACCTAAACCTAAAACCTAAATGTATTCTCAAATCCCTAAACCTAAACCTATAACCTAAACCTGTAACCTACAACATTAACATAAACTTATAACCTAAACATATAGCCTACAACATTAACCTAAACATATACTTATAACCTAAACCTATTCTCAAATCCCAAAACCTATAACCTAAACCTAAACCTATAACCTATAACCTAAACTAAAACCTTAACCTATAACCTAAAACTTAACCTATATAACTTATAAACTATAACCTAAACCTTTAACCTATAACCTAGACTCAATTCCCTAAACCTTAACCTATAACCTAACCTAAATCTAAACTTATAACCTACACTTATAACCTAAACCTAAACCTGTAACCTTAACCTTAACGTAAAACCTAAACCTAAACCTAAAACGTAAATGTATTCTCAAATCCCTAAACCTAAACCTATAACCTAAACCTATAGCCTGTAACATTAACATAAACTTATAACCTACAACATTAATGTAATGTCCTGGAAAAATCCATACGAAGACCCGAGTACCACCTCAAGCAGAAATCCTTTAGAACCAAATCCTTTAAAAATTTAACAAGCTTAACTAACGCTAAACTAGATTACCTGTGAAATTAGCACCAACCACTTTAAATACGATCTGCAAGACCCAAAACTTATAGAATTAGTAACGCTACATACCCTGAAATCTAAGATCCAACTCTAAACCCAGTAGCTCTCGGGAACATTTAAAAACTCTGTAACGGACCTGGACTGCACATTGAAAGTCTGATAGCGATGAACTTAGACAATTATGACCGCCTAGTTGGACTTGTCCTAAGATGATTTTCTTGAGTCTGGAGTGAAGAGTGTGAGAAAGGTGAATCTATTTAGAAATTAAATATAAATTTAAGTAATCTGAGTCATGTTGCTTGCGCGCCATTTATAAGCATTCTGACCATTAGATTCTGACCCAAATTCACCTTCAGTTTAGGGAAGATGGCCCACATATGCCAATATACTTGTGGCCCTGATCGAGTTTCGTTGACCGCTGAACTGAAACTGGTCCACCACGGTTGATCTAGAATCTCGATCGGACTGAAAACTTAACTTGATCAAGATCTAGTATCTGTGAGCTTAAGTCCGACCACATTCAGTAAAGGGACCTCCAGAAACGCTCCGTTGGATCGAAATAAGACCGATTTGGTTATAACCTAAGTATGTCATGGCCCTGAGACTAATTTCGTCAGTTTTGGGCCCATATAAGGACCTTAAACCCTCTCTCACAAATTCCATACGAATTAGGTTGCCTATTCGCCGTTGACAAAGACTTATCATCTAAATCAAATCCGTTGCGCATTTTCTGGTTTAAGGTGTGGACTATATACGTTTAGGTTATGGTTTTTAAGGCTTTCAATGTCAAATAATGATTTATTACTGATGTGGTTTCCATTACACATGCCAAATGCGATATCCGTTTTATTTTACGTATACATACGATCTATGTTGTGTATAGACTATTTCATGATTTTGTTGAAATGTTTGTATGCATTTGAAATCTGATGTTGTGGTTGCCATGATTAATTGTCGTAGGAATATGATTGTTATGTATGCGACAACTCCTTGGCAAAAGGATTTTCCCTAATATGTAATATGGCCGACATACGTGATGTATGTTGAAAAGTGTAGTCTAAGTGTTTGTGAAAATGTCTGAATGAGTTCGTAGTTAGTAAGGAGTGATTCATGAGGGAGTTGAGATATGAAATCCCAACTATCTTACTTGTGTGTATGATTTTCTCCATGAACTGTTTAGTCTAACTATCCATGTTAATTATGTGTATGATTTCCTCCATGTACTGTATATTCATGTTTAAATTATATTCCATAACATGTTATATGATTATAGGAATTGAGTTAAATATTCATTATTATGATTGTACGTGGTTGGGACTATATCTCAGTTCAGGTAATCAGTAACTGTTCTCGAACTGGTGCTTGGGATCGCTTTCGCCACACAGGATGTGTTTGACGAATCCGAGCCGTACTTGGGATGTTCGGCAGTGGTCAAGCCACACAGAGTGCTTATGCATTTCATGTTGATCAACTTAATGTGCGATCGTCCTAGTCGAGCTTATCAATTAACCCGATGGATCGATGTATGTTCACCTTGTTTGGACACTACTGCTTGAATCTAGGGTACCAAACTTACCAGTGAAATCTCGTTAACCTTGGTACCTTGATCCCCTAAGACTCATGAGCCGGACATGGTGGTATGGGACACTGTGGTCGAGCTGTCGGCCTACGCTCGGGCGAAGAGCCTCCTCGTAGTGACTGGTGAGCAACTCAGACTCGTGAGCTGAATACGGTGGTATGAGACACGGTATTCGTGTTGTCATCCTACTCTGATTGGTGACGAGCCCTTTGTAGTGACCTCGAGTATATCCTGAAACTGCATTGGGGCGACGAGGCTTATTGTAGTATCTAGGATATAACTAGACTTGTATTGATTGGTGATGAGCCCTTTACAGCAATCTAGAACTATAATATCGTATGAGCTTATCTAGGACTGACGACCCTAAAATGGATCATTGTTTGGGTATTGATATAAGGGAGGTACCTTAGCTTCCTAATCCTGCTGTATGAAAAAGGACTAATAATAACTTAGTAATCATGTACATGCACCGCACTGCATGTGCCGTTTGACGTTGAGCAGAGCACTGAGGAAGTGACTGACATGCACGACCGTAAGATGAAGATCGCAGAGGGAGTGTAGGCGAGGGCATGCATCATTACTTCATACATATTTGTATTAATCTGAGTAATTAGGGATGTTTGATTGTATTGCTTTATCATTACTACTTGATTGAATTAATAACATGTTAACCTTTGTGGTATAGTTCCACTGAGTTGATCACTCACTCCCACATTCTGGGACAGTGCTTAAACACCAACCAGACTTTGATTTAGCTGCAGGTGATGATGTGACACTCAAGGTAGAGCCAGAATTTGATGATGACGAGGAGACATTCTCGTTCATGCAGTTCTCAGGGGGGTTTATGTGAGCCATGTCTTGATTGACGGGGATGCAGGGCTATGTTTGTAGTAGTCCATTACATTTTGATAGTTGTATTTTGAGATAAGACGTGTACCTATTGACCTAGCAGAGCACTCATATTTTGGGGACTTGTACTAGTTTATATATTTATTTCAGACTTTAGCTTGCAGATTCTAACTGTCCCTAGATTATGTTTGCTGATTTGGCTTAATCTACTTCATATTTTATACACTAATACAAACAACATACATCCATCATTAAATATATTGCATAAGTGATGTTTTGAAACTCGGGAGCTGAGCTATGCTCGACCCCCGATTTTCAGGGCGTTATAATTAACCTAAACCTATACTTATAACCTAAATCTATTCTCAAATCCCAAAATCTATAACCTAAACCTAAACCTTAACCTATAACCTAAACCTTAACCTATAACGTATAACCTATAACCTAAACCTATAACCTACAACCTAAAATCAATTCCCTAAACCTTAACCTATAACCTAACCTAAACCTAAACCTATAGACTACACTTATAATATAAACCTAAACCTATAACCTAAACCTAAACCCAAAATCTAAACCTAATGTATTCTCAAATCCCTAAACCTAAACCTACACTTAATCCTAATCTCAACTCCCTAATCTAAACTTAAAACTAAACTTGAAAACCCTAACCTAAACCCGATCCCGATCCCGAAACCAATTTCCTAAAACTAAACCTTAACCTATTCTCAATTCCCTAAAGCTATAACCTATAACCTAAACCTAAACCTTAACCTAAACCTATAACCTAAACGTAAACCTTAACCTAAACTTAAACCTATAACCTTAACCTATAACTTAAACCTTAACCTATAACCTATCCTATAACCTAAACTTATAACCTATAACCTAACCTTAACCTAAACTTAAAACCTAAACCTAAACCTATGACCTAAACTTATAACATAAAACCTAAACCTAAACCTAAAACTTAAATGTATTCTCAATTCCTTAAACCTAAACCTACACCTAATCCTAATCTCAACTCCCTAACCTAAACCTAAACCTAAACTTGACAACCCAAACCTAAACCTGATCCCGAACCCGATTGATGTAATAATGTAGCCCAATCACATGCAACAAACAAGAAAATCTTGCTTTGTTGGCAAGCATACTTGAACTCAAGTATCACAATGCATCTATTTCCATCTCCACTATCTCTTATAGCATATATTATTTGAGATTTGGATTTATCTCATTTTTAGAGTCATATCCTAACACAATATGATAATATTAATAGACAAGGTGAATTTGTCACCAACATTATTCTAAGACCCATATAACTTCTCCTTATAGGAAGTTGGGTAGGGCACATGCAGCTTGAATCCATCAAAGGAGATAAGGATCACCTCTCATATGTTCTCTCTCTTTTCATTTTTTTCCATAGGTTTATTTATTTTGTGGTGTCTACTCACGTACAACATTTTATCATGTTAACATAATTATAAGTGGCCTAATCTCACCTTTCTAAAAACAACTAATAATAATTTCTACCTGATGAGAAATCACCAAGTACCATTAGGCTCAACCCAAAAAGATAAATTAGCATTTTCTTTCTTTCTTTTTCTTTTAACACACACTCACATACTAGAGTCACTTACGTCCACAATGGGTACTTGAACTCGTGACTTTGTATTAAAACTAATTTGAATCTACCATGAAGGTATGAGTAAGGACCTAGGTGTGTGTGCACAGTAGGCGATGTGTTCACCACACTGAATTTTGTAAGCCCCACCAGGAAATATACTATGAATAATTTTTTATATTTTATTTATGATGTTAAACTTATATATATTTATGCCTGGATGAATGTGATGTGGATAAGATTGTTTGTGTTTGGATGGATGTACTTTATGTTTGGATGAATGTAATTTATGTTTGGATGGATTTACGTAGTTTGGTTTTAGATGGAAGTGAATGTGAATATGAAGAAATATATTACATAATAGGTGTATACCAGGAAGAATATGATGAAATATATTGTGATAGGTGTATATCAGGAATTTTGTGCTAGAATATTGAAAAAAAAAAGGAGACTTTTACCTACGAAATATTTCGTAGGTAAAAGTCTCATCCACGTTTTTTACCTAAGAAAATTTTTGTAGGTAAAAGTTTCATACACATTTTTACCTACGAAAATTTTCATAGGGAAAAGGTTAATAAATATTTTTACCTACGAAAAACATCGTCAGTAAAAGTTTTGTAAATATTTTTACCTACGAAACAAATCGTCGGTAAAAGTTCTTTACTTATTTAAGTTTTGTAAATATTTTTACCTACGAAAAAATTCGTAGATAAAAGTTTTTTACTTATTTTTTACTGACGAAAAAATTCGTCGATAAAAGTTTTGTAAATATTTTTACCTACAAAAAAAAAATCATCGGTAAAAGTTTTTCACCGACAAAAAAATTCATCGGTAAAAGTCTTACCTTTGCCGACGAAAAATTTTTTCGTCAGTAAAAGCCTTTACCTTTGGTCTTTTACCGTCAAAAATTTTCGTCGGTAAAACTTTTTACCTACAAAAAATGTGGATTTAGCAATGAAAATTTTCATCAGTAAAAATGAGTTTTCTTGTAGTGTGGGGTTGTGAACAGGTTTTTGCCACCATTAACGGGGACAATGACTGCATTTTCTGAGATTAATTAGTATTAGAATTAGTTTAAGATTGGGGTTAAGTTTTTTCTAGGTTAGGATTTTCCACAACTGTTTTTAGAACTAACTTTGTTTTCTGCTTTGTAGAATCTTAACATATCAACTCTAATTGGGTAACCTCTCTCCAACTCTCTCTTTTTTTCTTTTGTTGTAGTTTTTCTTTTTCAGGTTTAGTTGTTTAGTTGTTGGAGGGTTGTGAGTGTTTCATGCCCAAGTGGGTTCGTGATAACACTCTCCATCTCTTGAGTGAAGGGGGATTAGTTAAAAGGTTACCTATCTATCACTGGATTAGACACCACTTAAGATCCTCTGAGTCAGTAGAAGTTATGGCCGCACATCAACCTTAACACCCAGTGGAGGAAATTCAGGATGAGAGTGAGGTGCATCACGTACCCTCACCTCCGTACTCTATGTGATTATTTACAACTAGCAGGGGTGAGTGCACATTCATGCATGATATTCCCATTGAACGCAGGAACTGTGGATGTTAAACTGAGAGTAATTCAACTCCTTCCTAAGTTTCATGGATTAGAATTCGATAGTCCATACTTGCATATGAAAGAGTTCGATGAGATAATAGCCATGTTACATTTTTGAAATGTGTCTGAGGACATATTTAGACTGAAATTATTCCCTTTCTCCTTGAAAGAAAAGGCTAAGTCATGGCTACATTCCTTAAAACCACGATCCATTGGCACATGGGCTAAGATGATAAGGGAGTTCCTTAAAAAGTTCTTTCCGTATCATAAAATGAATACCTTAAGGAAAGAAATCATGAATTTTTCGCAAAAGGAGGATGAGACCCACTTCTAATGTTGGGAGCGATATAAGGATCTCATAAATTCATGTCCATAATAAGGATATACAACATGGTGAATAATAAGCTTTTTCTATGAAGGATTGACCTCGCCCATGCACCAATTCGTGGAGCTGATGTGTAATAGGGAATTCATGAACAAGGAAACCGGTGATGCGTGGGATTATTTTGATAAACTTGTGTTTCGAACAAGAAACAAAAGCTTTCGATTTGGGGGATTTATTCAATGATAACAAAGAATTTGTTGAGAGAATATTAATCACATTTATCTGAGTTCATTTACATACTCTCATTTCCTTGATTCTGAAAATAAATTATAATTAATGGAATGTAATGAAAGGAAGAGAGGACAGTCAAATAGAAATTTTGGCAGCATTCTGGCGCCTACTTCGGTCATTTCCTAGTACTTAGGAGGAATGTTGATCTGATTAACCAGTCTTCAATGAGATGAGAATTGTGTGGCTTGAAGCCCTTGATCTGACCGCTAAGATCGGTTATGAGCATCATTCCAGTCATCTTTCCTTGAAATATGGAGCATCCTTCTGGTCATTCTTCTTTGAAATATGAAGGAGCCTATTGAAGTGTGGCCAGGACTTGAAGAAATCAGGCTGATCATGTTAAACGGGCCTAAAAAGTCCCCCAGAATGTAAGGTTATGGGGTTTCCACTGTCCGTTCAGCTCGAAACTTTATGTGCAACCTTAGAACCACAAATTAGTCCTACACGTCAAATTTCATCTCCTGAATCCCTGTAGAAATGACAAAAGTGACAAATCAGACCCTGAAATCATGATTTGGGGCCCGCCTATCATCTGGATACACTTCAAACACTCTCTCAACGCGTTAAACATACTGGCAAAGCAGATGGATGGAGAAGATTTCCCGCAAACATCATGTTGGGACCTACATGTACATTGCATGTACATCACGTACAAGTGCACAAGTCGTGCATGGAATTTCTCAAAGTCGGTCCAACGTCTTCTTCTTCATTTTAAGAAAATGCAATAGCGTCCTCCCGATACATTTGTAATTTTCTTAGTGTGGGCCACTCCATATTTAAATCATCAATCTGTACCATCCATTGTGTACAGAAGGGAGATTTAACCCTTGCCAAGATGGCATTTTGAACCCATGCAGGCTGTTGCAGAATCCTAACCCTAGAACATGAAATGGATGCCAGAATAGACAAACTCGTGGACTACACTGTTTTTATTCCAAAAGCACTCCTTTCTTGATGGTTTTTTGTCCTGAAACCAATGGATGGAGTGGATTTCCCATGCAGCTTCAATAAATGGGCCATCGAACTTCACAGAGTTGACGTGCGTCGACTCTGATCATAACAAAGGTTTCGTTCCTTCATTGTGGGCCACCATCACAAAGTGAAAGGTGGATCTGAACCATTCATCAGGTAGAGGGAGAAAAATAATTCAGAACCATGTTGATGTTTCTTATCCATGTACATTCTCGTGATCTCTACAACGATCGAAAGGACCATTCAGCTGCTTTTAAGCCTTGATTATTCAGGTGGGCCACATCATCAGATGATCAAAGCTCACCATTCACGGTCGAAATTCTAAGAGGAAGACAGTGGACAATGTGGATCTCTCAAAAGATGGCTGTACTGGACCGTACCAGCAACACGACAAAAGGAAAATGGTTTTTTTTCCTCTGTTTGCACATGACCACAAGTCGGGCAGGTTGTGCGGTCTCACACAAGGGATCGTCAATTGCGCGGAAGGGAAATCTTCCCTCAGACAGCATTACGGGACGTATGGTGTATGGGAAATCTTCCATTCCTGTTGTGCGGGGCTGCGTAAAGGATCTTCTCCAAGTCCCTTTGAAAAGTGCATAAAGGTCATCTCCACTTCAGTTGCATGGCTGCACTCAAACAACTTCAGTTGTGCAGCTATGCGCAAGCAACTTCAGTTGTGCAGGTCCATGCATGGACTTCCTTCTCTCTCTCTCTCTCTCTCTCTCTCTCTCTCTCTCTCTCTCTCTCTCATTTCTTTAGCCTACTAACTGATCAACCTCTAAATGAAGTAGGAGAGGGGTATTTATAGGCCTCATTACTCTTACAAAGTGCTGATCACCACCACTTATCCTTTCACATATGGACATCTTCTTTTCTTAACCCATAGTGTCCACCAAGCTCCCTCTTAAATGGTGGTATACAACCTCTCTCCTTTAAAATGACACCTGTGCACCCTTTTTTACCAAACTACCATTTTCAATCCCTTTTACCAAAACACCTAAACTACCATTGGACATGAAATTTTACCAAAATACCCTCAAACATAGAATTTTACCAAAATACCCCCGAAGCTAAATTTTTACCAAAATACCCTCGGGCATGAAATTTACCAAAATACCCCCGGACATGGATTTTTACCAAAATACCCCGGGAGCTGATTTTTATCAAAATAACTAAAATACCCCTGGACATGGAATTTTACAAAAATAACCTAGGAGCTGATTTTTACCAAAATACCCCAGACATGGAATTTTACCAAAATATCCTCGGACATGGAATTTTACCAAAATACTCCTGGAGCTGATTTTTACCAAAATACCCAAGGACATGAAATTTTACCAAAATACCCCGGAGCTGATTTTTACCAAAATATCTCCAGACATAGAATTTTACCAAAATTACCCTGGAGCTGATTTTTACCAAAATACCCAAAATATCCCTAGACATGGAATTCTCTGACCAATGCAATGACATATTTTTTATGCCTCAACAGATGCCCCCTTGATCCTTCTTTAATTAATTTATGAAATCAAATGGGGGATTGATCTTCCTCTGCCTGAAGAACTTGAATGAATTGCAACTGAAGGATGACTGGATGATCAAGCTGCATGGAAGACTAGATGATCATACTTGACCAGAAGATCAAATGATTGTGTTCGATCGGAATACTGGAATGCTCATATTTGACCAGAAGACTGGAATGATCACGTTTAAATGGAAGACTTGAATGATCACGTTTGATTGAAAGATTTGAATGATCACGCTTGAACAGAAGATTTGAGCAATTGCGCTCGAACAGAAGACTTGAACAATTGCGCTCGAACGAAAGATTTGATGATCATGTTTGAACGGAAGACTTGAATGATGGTGTTCCAATGGAAGACTAGAATGCCCCCAGCCAGTAGTTTCAAGCGGATGCTTCACTAGAGAAGATGAAATTCTCTTTTCATCGAAACTTGCCATCGTAACAGCTATGACGACTTTGTCTTTGAGTCACTTGATCAGCGAACTATCTTTTAACATCAACGGTCTCTTTGATCAATTCCAGTAACTCTTTTCTTTAATTCTGTGTTTAGAAAGTTATTCCTTAATGTTGCTCCTGCCACAACAACTTTTCGATTGTTTCCTTTATTTATGATATGCATAACCCAAGCTTTCGAATAGTAGTCTTTCCTGCCAAATTTATCGGAATTAGTATCTCATACATTATAAATTTTTTTTCAATTTTAGCTTTATGCAGTATTTATAATTTTGAAATAGATATTGAAAACTTCTCTTTTTTAGGCTAATTGTAATATTCGCTCTGTCATCGTGCTTCACATTGTATTCTTTGCTTGTTAAATCGCATTCCTGGATATGTCATCTCTAGTTTGTGCTCCTTAGTATTTTTTCATAGACTTTTCCTTTGATCTTCACTGATTCTGAAAATAAACAATACTTCTTTTAGTTTTCATTTAATAACTTTTCAAAGGATATAGAAATTACTGATGATGATTCGATTTATTCGTTGTCTTCATCAGATCTGGTACTTGGAGTCTCGTGATATCATTAATAAGACAGCAAAAAGTTACGGCATTGGACCATATAATTGAACCTTGATATAAAAATAACTCTTAAAAGTCCACACTGGATCATGCTTCATAATTCTCAGTATATGAATTCCTCCATCGTGTATAAGAGATTATCAGAAAGACTAAGGTATAGATTACTTTAAAGACATAGATCTTGCCCCCTCTCTAGGTCAGCTTTGCATAAAGATTTCTTCAGAAGATAATATTTCCCAAATGAAGCCTGCTGATGCCCTTGAAGGATAGATAATCTTTACTATTCCTCTATTGAATCAAAAGAATATATCTAAATCTTTATATTGTCCAGAAGTGAATCATAAGCCTTCACTAGTTTACTCTCTGCCCCCTTTCGAGAATCCTGTGTGATAATGTTTCTCTATTCATTAAGAAGGAGAGGGACGAAATGACCTTACGGCTCTTGTCAATATATTAATTGACATTGAAGACTTAAACTTTTGAGTAGATAATTGCCAATGAAGGCATTTGCTGTCTTTGTTATTCGAACTTGATTCAAAAGAAATGCATTTTTACATGTTGTTTACTCAATATTTAAAATTTTCATCAGGCAATTGGACATTTGAGCATATCTAAAGTGAAATATGTATCTGCAGTATTTTAAATGCTAAACTTAGTTTACGCTTTTTGAGCAGTGGTGCTAGTGTACTTTTGACTGGACAAGACTTAACCTGAACTGAACTTAACTCGACCAGACTTGACTGAACTGGAAGACCAGATTTAACTAAACTGGACTTGACATTGGGCTCAAAGAGAAAGATAGTTTACCACCAATTTCGGACAAGGCTCAAGGAGCAAGATGGTTTACCGTTGATTTCAGGCAGGGCTTAAAGAGCAAGATAGTTTACTGCCAATTTTGGCCAGGGCTCAAGGAGCAAGATAGTTTATCGCCGATTTCGGGCAGGGCTCAAAGAGAACGATAGTTTACCGCCGATTTCAGGCAGGGCTCAAGGAGCAAGATAGTTTATCGCCGATTTTAGGCAGGCCAATTTCGAGCTTTTTAAATCGTTGAAGCTTTGTAGGTCTTATGCGTAGTTGGCCATATATGCTTGGCTAGGCTGCCTTAAATGATCATTTTCCATCGTTGTCGTAAGATTTGTATGGTTGGCCATATAGGCTTATTCCACTGCTTATTTCACTGCTATAAATGGCGAATCCATAACTGATATTTCACCGCTGTTGATAATGTTCTAAGAATGTAATTTTTGGCGATGATAACATTTTTTATAAGCGATTGATGGCGATAGCGATAGTTGCGAATTTGGGCGATAATCATCCGTACTTGGCGATTTTGATGGAAATCTTTTGCGTCATTGGCAATCGTCAATGCTTAACAACAATTGTCAATGCTTAGCAGCTATCATCAATGTTTGGCCACTTGACAACGATCATCAGTATTTGGTGGCGATCATCAATGCTTAGCAGCAATCATCAACGCTTGGTAGCGATCATCATTACCATTTCGCGTTTGACAATGACTTAATATGCATGAAAGCCTGTCTTGCTTTGGCAACGACTTGATATGCTTGAAAGCCTATCTTTCATTCAAATACATAAAAGAAATGCATTCTATGGTGAGAAACATATTTCATAGCTTTTACTCACCTGTCTTGCCCCCTTTTCATTAAGAAGCATTTCTCTAGGAATCTTCGTAATCAAAATCACAATGTTGTGACCTTATGCCGCATCATTTCATACTTTTGCTCAAGATTAGCTTTGCCCTCAGTCTCAAACTAATCAGGCCTGTGTACTCTTATTTTTTTATGTCGTACACCTTAACAATTTTTTTATCAACTATCTTCTGTAATTTGTTCTTCAAGCCATTCACTTTTCTTTCCTCTTCAATTATATCTCTTGAATTTCTCCTGAAATTCGAATTCAATTGAAAATTTACACTTTTATTCATTCGCCTAAGGGAGAGTACATGACCTTGTCTTTCGCAATCCTTTTGTTCCTCCACTTTTCGACGACAATCGTTAATGCTTGATAGCAATTGTCAATGCTTGCTAGCATTAGTGCTTGCTTTTGCCCCCAACTTTGACCTGCAAAGAATTGATATAGACAATAGACAATTATCATCTCAGAGAATTTACGATTACCTCATATGGGATTATGAGATTTCAACATTCTGAAACTTCTTATCTTACCCCCTGAATAATTGTACCGTGAATCTTCTGAATCAAAATGTTGTGATTCTTCTGGGTTAAAACATTGTAATTCTTCCATCGAGTAATTATTTTTCATCGTGAACATATGTCATTACTTCCTCCTTTATTTCGTATGTCTTCTTTTATGACAATTTTACTATTGTCAATCATCTCTTGTAGATTATTCTTTTATTCTTTGCTTCATTTCCTTTGAATACTATAATCATGCCAGTTTGATTGATTCCTCATAAGAATTATGTCATCTTCTTCAACTTCGACAATCCTTTGTTTTGCTTCTTTCTTCGGTAGTATCTATTACTACTCTTGTAAGACTTTCAAATAACTAAGTCATAGGAGAATTGAACAACTTCACTTTGACTCTTTTCAACTGGCAATTTTAATTCGCTTTTCCTACTCTAGCAAGTTGTGACGATGTCCCCAGGGTTCTCTATTGATCGATGAATTCGTTAGTCTATTAACTGATTCATCTGCTTATTGGCAAGCAATGTTTGATTTAACCGAACTAACTCTTCATCTGAGCGTTTTCTACAAGGTTTACTTATTGTTCACGGTAGTCATTGTTGGAAAGCTAGGGACTTTAGTAACACACTATTCTGGTGAAGACTTTTTATCTTCTTCGCCTCCTCAACTATATCATTAAATTCTCTTTTGATAGCATTGTGCCAATACAATACTTCTTGGTAGTCTTTTTTCCTTTCCATCCAGATGAATATAACCTTTTAAGGAAGCATTTCATGTGGGACTATCTTGCACAAGCATTTCAACATCTCTCTCCGGAAAGTCTATTGGAGGTGAAGTAAACAACTATATTAATCGAGAGAAAGATTACTGCGGAGTATCTATCATTTAGAATAAAGTGTTAGTTAATTTATTAAATAAATCATACTTTATTTTTAGAGATGAAGGGGAGGATGTTCCCGTTGAGAGAGCCATTTTGGCGTCTTTACAGATGCCAAAAAGTGATAAATGTTCTCTAAATATTTACTAAGTTACCATCGAATTATAAGTCCCCAGTAGAGTCACCATTTTATTTTAAATAAGAAATAAAAGCTTTCGATTTGGGAGATTTATTTAATGATAACAAAGAATTTGTTGAGAGAACATTGATCACATTTATCTCAGTTCATTTACATCCTCTGATTCCCTTGATTCTAAAAACAAAGTACAATTAATGGAATGTAATGAAAGGAAGAGAGGACAGTCAAATAGAAATTTTGATAGCATTCTGGCGCCTGCTTCAGTCATCTCCTAGTACTTAAGAGGAATGTCGATCTGATCAACCAGTCTTCAATGAGATGGGAATTGTGTGGCTTGAAGCCCTTGATCTGACCGCTAAGATCGATTCTGAGCATCATTCCAGTCATCTTTCCTTGAAATATGGAGCATCCTTCCAGTCATTCTTCTTTGAAATATGAAGGAGTCTGTTGAAGTGTGGCCAGGACCTGAAGAAATCAGGCCGATCATGTTAAATGGGCCTAAAAAGTCTCCCAGAATGTAAGATCATGGGGTTTCCGCCGTCTGTTTGGCTCGAAACTTTATGTGCCACCTTAGAACCACAAATTAGCACGTACACGTCAAATTTCATCTCCTGAATCCCTGTAGAAATGACAAAACTGACAAATCAGATCCTAAAATCATGATTTGGGGCCCGCCTATCATCTGGATACACTTCAAACTCTCTCTTAACACGTTAAACATAGTGGCAAAGCAGATGGATGGAGCAGATTTCCCGCAAACATCATGTTGGGACCTACATGTACGTTGCATGTACATCACGTATAAGTGCACAAGTCATGCATGGAATTTCTCAAAGTCGGTCCAACGTCTTCTTCTTCATTTTAAGAAAATGCAACAACGTCCTCCCTATACATTTGCAATTTTCTTAGTGTGGGCCACTCCATATTCAAATCATCAATCTGTACCATCCATTGTGTATAGAAGGGAGATTTAACCCTTGCCAAGGTGGTATTTTGAACCCATGCAGGCTATTGCAGAATCCTAACCGTTGAACATGAAATGGACGGCGAAGTAGACAAACTCGTGGACTGCACTGTTTTTAAAAGCACTCCTTTCCTAATGGTTTTTTGTCTTAAAACCAATGGATGGAATTGATTTCCTATGTAGCTTCAATAAATGGGACACCAAACTTCACAGAGTCGACGTGCATCGACTTTGTTCATAACAGAGATTTCGTTCCTTCATTGTGGGCCACCACCACGGAGTGAAAGGTGGATCTGAACCATTCATCAGGTAGAGGAAGAAAAAAAATTTAGAACCATGTTGATCTTTCTTATCCATGTACATTCTTATGATCTCTACAACGATTGAAAGAAGACCGTCCAGCTACTTTTAAGGCTTGATTATTCAGGTGGGCCACATCATCAGATGATCAAAGTTCACCATTCACAGTCGAAATTCCAAGAGGAAGACAGTGGATGGTGTGGATCTCTCAAAAGATGGTTGTACTAGACCCTACCAGCAACACAGCAGAAGGAAAGTGGTTTTTTTCTCTGTTTGCGCATGACCGAAAGTCCGACCGGTTGCATGATCCCGCACAAGGGTCATTGATTGCATAGAAGGGAAATCTTCCCTCGGACAGCATTACAGGACGTATGGTGTATGGGAAATCTCTCATTCCTGTTGCGTGGGGTTGCGCAAAGGATCTTCTCCAAGTCCCCTTGAAAAGTGGCGCAAAGGCCATCTCCACTTCAGTTGCACGGTAGCACCCGAGCAACTTCAGTTGCACAGCTACGTGCAAGCAACTTCAGTTGCGCAGGTCTGCGCAAGGACTTCCTTCTCTCTCTCTCTCTCTCTCTCTCTCTCTCTCTCATTTCTTTGGCCCACCAACTGATCAACTCTCCAAATGAAGCAGGAAAGGGGTATTTATAGGCCTCACAACTCTTACAAAGTGGTGATAACCACCACTTATCCCTTCACATATGGACATCTTCTTTTCTTAAACCATGGTATCCACCAAGCTCCCTCTTAAATGGTGGTGTACAACCTCTCTCCCTTAAAAATGACACCTGTGCACCCTTTTTTACCAAGCTACCCTTTTCAATCCCTTTTACCAAAACACCTAAACTACCATTGGACATGAAATTTTACCAAAATACCCCTGGTGCTAATTTTTAACAAAATACTCCCGGACATGAAATTTACCAAAATACCCTGAACATGGATTTTTACCAAAATACCCCCGGACATAAATTTTTACCAAAACACCCCGGAGCTGAATTTTTCTAAAATACCTAAAATATCCTTGGACATGAAATTTTACTAAAATACCCTCGAACATAAAATTTTACCAAAATATCCCCGGACATGGAATTTTACCAAAATACCCTTGGTGATGATTTTTACCAAAATACCCCTAGACATGGAATTCTCTGACCAATGCAATGACATATTTTTTATGCCTCAACATGCTGAAAATGCGCAATTATGGGATACCTTCCCAAAGACCCACCACTTCTAAGCCTACTCAATCAAATGAAAGGAGAGGAATTTATGTTATAAAAGAGAAAGATGATATAAATGCAAGAGTGACCAATCTCGTAAGGAAAGTCGAGGCCATAGAACTTAAGAAGGATAAGGCTGCGGAAGCTGTTTATGGTATTTGTGCTTGCAATATACATACAATTGAAAATTGCCCAACAATTCCTGCTTTTCAAGAAATATTTAATGAGCAATCAAATATCGTAAATGAAATGGCCAAGCTATATGTCCTAGAGGGGGGGGGGGGAGTGGTGAATAGGATTATGCCAAATTTAAAATAAATACAGTGGAATTAAAGAAAAAGAGATAACCAAAAAAAGAAATCAATTCACAATGCTGAATTAAAATGCAACCTCAAAATTCAAGTCTTGAGAGGTTGATACAAATGTTGTTCTAAGGACAACCTTACACCAAAAACCAGAGTTTATGGTACGACAACCAAATTTTTAGAAAGATCTTTGTATCAAAAACTCAAACCGAAGAGGAATAAATAAATAACAAGGAACTAAAATAAATTACCGGAATTAAAATCTAAATTATTACAACATTCCCCACTGTGCTTGAAATGTAAATATTACAACATTCACATCCACATATACATCCCACAATTCTGAATGATGAAAGAAAGGAAATATAAATCACACATACACAAAATACAAAGAATTATAGTGGTTCGCCAGTGTGTACACCAACTATTAAAAAATAGCCACACAGATTGCTACTCCACTCCTAATATCCTCACACAGGGGATATTAGTGTTCACTATCAAAATAGGTTTTCACATGTTCACCCAAAATCTTCACAATAGTTTCTTTTAGAAAAGGGCTTACACAATTCAAAAACCCCACTTCTAAGTTTTCTGGCTCTCCTCAAATAACTAACATAATGAGATTTTTCTGGCTTAATCTTAAAAGAAACCAAAAAGAACGAAATTTAAAATAAATGTAAAATACCTAAATTTCTCATTTGTTGCAGCCCGAAAGAACTAATTGGAGTAGAAGATCGAATGTGGAAGTTTAAAGTCCAATACTCACTTTAAAATGGTTCGAGGTTCTAATTGATTTTAAATTAAACCAGTTGGGCTAGTTATATTTGATTTTGATTCCAAGAAGAAGGAAATCACAATTCATCTTTTCAATTAAGATTGGAATGTAGAAATAAAATTAAAATAATAAAGCTAACAAAAGAGAATATAAATTATGCACAAAGTAGCTTAAAATGATCACAAACTTATCTCAGAGTGATCCCTTGATTTTACTTGAATTTCCATATATCAAACTCTGAAATTCGTGCTCAATTTATAGTTGTAGAAACCGCACCTTCGACTAGTTTTGAGGACACTACTACTGGTCGTAGGAGAACAGATTTTTAAATTTTTTATCGCGATTGGTCGCAGCATTTCCACGACTGGTCGTAGGACCCAGAGTTTAGTTGCTGGAGTTTGAGTCGTAAAACTAGGACTGGTCGAAGGACTAGTTGACATTGTTCACACGACCAGTCGAACAGAGTCCCGGATGGTCCTGGACGAACAAAAAAATTTTAAAAATTGCAACAAACGTAAGACTGGTCTTGGAATCTCTGGACTGGTTGAGGCAGTGTTAGGACTAGTCAAACAAGGTTCAGGACTAGTCTTAGAACAGTCTAATTCCATGTAAAATGATTCAAATGAATTATGTATCCAAAGTGACCTATCCTAAGGACAATCCAAGGTGAATCTTACCTTGAAAGTGAGATATGAACTTCGAGACTTCATATCTACAGATGATAGATGACTTATGAAGATTGTGAATCTTGAGATCTTTAAACTTGATGTAACACTGAATATGAGATCTTCTATAGCTTGATTAACCATTCATCTTGTGTTGTACACAGACTTGAGTCTTGAACAAGATCACTTCTATTATTGTAGCTTGTACTTGCAATCTTCTGCAGTGGCTTGTACTCGCATTTCTTGAAGTAATTGAAGTAGTTCTTCATTCTTGACTTGAAGTAAAGTGAGTAGTGAAGCAATGTCTTGAACATTTATAACAATGAGCTACACAAGACATAGATTGAGGTTTTGGCACCACACAATTTGACAACCAAAGGAACATAAAACCATAGCACTTACAATCTCCCCCTTTGTCAAAATTGTGACAAAACACTTAATAATAATATAACCAATATGAATCTTAAGAATTATGCACAGGTTATAAAAGAAAAAAAAATAATTATGGCCTAGTTAAAGAATCATGCACTAGTTGTCATACACCAAATGCATTAACTAGCACACCTCAAGATGAAGTAGGCAAAACACTTCACCTCCTTACTCCTTACTCCCCCTGAGTGGCACATATATCTAGCACATATATCCAAAAAACAAGCACTACTACTCACAACATATATCCAAAAAATATGCATTACTATTAACAACATATATCCAAAAAACATGCACTACTACTCACAATCAATCCATATCTAAAACCATAGAAATTCTCCCCCTTTTTGTCATAATATGACAAAGGAAGAAGAAAAATGGAAAATGATAATAAATAGGAGTAATCAAGGAAGCAAGATATAAGCAAATAAAGTCCACACGGCATGAACTAGTTCAAACCAAAGTCAGTAAACCATAGCCAACAACCCAAATAAAGTTTACAACCCAACAAAAGTAAACTTAAGGTTATTACAGACCAAAGAGTTAATCATTCAATCAGATCCTGAAGAAGGATCAGGTATAGTAGGATCAAGTTGATGCATGCCCTTATTTAAGCGCCTAAGATACTTGCGCATATATTTGAACTATAAGTAATGGGAAACATTCTTGCTTTCTACTTTCACATTCATGTTTTCTACCTTCTTTTCAAGTGTACGTAGATGCGCATCAAACTCAGATGGTTCATAATCAGGATCATTAGCAGAATCAAACTCAATTTCATCAAAAATATCATCCATGTTTATGACATCAGCTTCTTCTTCATTCCCAGCTCCAACTCCATCACCACCATCCACTTGGCCAAGTGCCAATTCCAACTTCATTTTGTTTATATTTGAGTTGTTAAAAATAAAATTATGGATAAGAGCTTCTCCAACAGGCATAACGACCAACATATGAGAAGACAAAACAGTCCTAAGATATGCAAATGGTATATCACTATGACCTGGATGGAGATGAAACTGAATGATGGAATGACATATTAAAGATGGAAGACAAACTTTAGTATTATAAACAACAGAATGCAAAACAAGAACCATAAATGAAGTCAACTCTGTTTTATTACCAGACCACAGATACAAATTAGAAGTAATAATTCTGTGGTGGACTCTGTATCTGGGTAACAAATACTTTGAGGGGAGCGCATTCCCTTTATGAGTCCATTACACATTCATGTTACATAATGCTCTGGTAAGCTGTCATTTTTCTGATTCAGAGGGTTTTTCAGTTAGAATATGAATGGAAATACCCTCATCATTAACAAGTATTTTCATAAGGCCAAATATTAGATGACGGTCTATATTAAAAGGGCCTTCTCTAGCATCTATTTTAAATGTTAAATTTTCAGTAGAAAAATTAGAGATGCATGCAAACATAGACTGTGCAATAGATTGGTACACATGCCCACCCCAATGTAAGATGTTATCCCATCCTACAGCTTGGAGGAGTGAAAAGATACCAAATTGAGCAATGTGGTTAAGACAACAGCTCTTTCAACAATAACCTTGCGCAAACGCAAATCCTGAAGAAAAGAGGGATCATCTTCGGCTGAACGAAGATGGCGCTGAGTTATTGGAGCTGATCTAGAGGATGATGGACCACGGGTTATTTTCTTTTTCCCTCTAGCATCCATTGGTAACAAGAAATATAAAAGACTAAGGAGATGCAAAAGAAGAGAAATTAGTTTTCTCAAAATCAGAAATTTGAGAAGAAAACCCCAAATAACCCAACAAAGCTTGAAATCAAGGACTCCAAAGAAAAGATTGAAGCAAAAGGACTATGAATCTAAAATCAATATTAAAAAAATGGACTAACCTTAATGAATCATACTGTAGGGTTCGACTAGTCAAGCGTCGGCTTGTTGGAGAGCAAGTTAGAAATGAGGAAGATGAAAATTTCCCCAAATGTTAAATGACCCAACGCACTCCACGACCGGTCTTGGGCTGTCCTCGACCGGTCGTACCAGGACCGGTCGTGTACACTCACAACTGGTCGAGTACCGACTAAAATATGCAATATTATCATAAAAATTTAAAATTTAAACACATAAATTCTCAAGAATATTTACACTATGATACACATATGCATGATTAATTAGTTTTGAATGCACATTCCAAGATCAAATTTTAATTTATTAAACCTGCTTTTGTCAAGCGGTTTAGTGAAAATGTCAACAAGTTGATTTTCTGTCAGACTGCATTCCAAAGATATTATTCTTTCTTCCACTAATTCACGAATATAATGATACCTAATGTCAATGTGCTTGGTACATGAATGCTGGACTGGATTTTTTAAAATATTTATAGCACTGGAATTATCACCATGTAAAGCCATTGAATCCTGTGTAATTCCATAATCACTTAACATACGTTTCATCCAAATAAGCTAAGTACATGCATTTCCCGCTGTGATGTATTCAGCCTCAGCTATAGAGAGTGATATAGAACTTTGTTTCTTGTTAAACCAAGAAACCAAACAATTTCTGATATAGAAACAACCACCACTAGTTAATTTTCTATCATCGATATTTCCAGCCCAATCAGCATTAGTGTACCCTGCCAACTGAACACTAGTATCATATGGATACCAGAGATCCAAATTAACAGAACTTGCGACATATCGCATAATCCTCTTAACAACAATTAAATGTGACTCTTTAGGATTAGACCGATATCTAGTGTAAATACCAACACTTAAAGCAATATCAAGTCTACTAGAAGTTAAATAAAGAAAACTGCCAAGCATGTTACGATATAACTTAGGATCAACATTTTTTCTTGTAGAGTCATTTGAGAGTCTTAAGGTTGTACTCATAAGAGTATCAAAATTCTTACCATTCTTAAATCTGAACCTTTTAATCAAGTTCAGAGCGTGTTTGGTCTAAGAAATAAAAATTCCATCAAGTCATTGTTTTACTTGCAAACCTAGGAAATAATTTAATTCCCCAACCATGCTTATTTCGAACTTAGATTTCATTAAATCTGAGGACTCAACAGTCATGTTAGTACAAGTTAATCCATAAATAATATCATCAACATAGATCTGAACCATTAAGATATCATCGTTGTGTTTCTTAACAAAGAGCGTCTTATCGACACTGTCCATTTGAAAATTATGACTGAGTAAAAACTTAATCAATTTCTCATACCATGCCCTAGGAGCTTATTTTAGACCATAGAGAGCTTTTTTAAGACGGTATACATGATCAGTAAACTTAGGGTCTTCAAACCCTGTAGGTTGTTCAACATACACTTCTTCATGTAAATCGCCATTCAAAAAGGCACTCTTTACATCCATTTGATAAATTTTAAACTTTCTAAGGCATGCAATGGATATAAAAAGTCTAATTGATTCAAGACCAGCAACTGGTGCAAAGGTTTCATCATAATCAATGCCTTCAATTTGAGTGTACCCTTGTACAACCAGCCTTACCTTGTTTCAAATTATATTACTAAATTCATCAGACTTATTTTAAAAAATTCACTTTCTTTCGATAGTATGTTTATCTTTAGGTCTAAGAATAAGATACCAGATATCATTTCGAACAAATTGATTAAGTTCTTCCTGTATAGCAACTATCCAGTTTTCGTTAGAAAGAGCTTCTTTTACGTTAACCGGTTCTATCTGGGATGTAAAGCACATGTAATTACATGTCTTCTAATTATTTATAAGTGCGTACTCCAGTGAGAGGGTTTTCAAGAATCTGAGTGGTTAGATGATCTTTAACAATCCTCAATTCAGAATCAGTTTAATTTGATGAAGTATCTGGTTTGTCAATTAAAAGAACTTCATCATAGTCTGAATTTAGGGCAGGTGTATTCAAGTGATCATTAATGACCACATTAATAGACTCCTGAATCACACCGGTCCTTTTATTCAGTATGTGATATGCGCAACTGTTTAAAGGGTATCCTAAAAAGATCCCTTCATCACTCTTAGTATCAAACTTGCCACTAAGTTAGATTTTAAGAGCTCCTTAAGAAGAGCAACTATTTTCTCAACTAAAGGGTTTCGGTTCTGATGTTTATAATTGATATAATTGTTTTTTGATTTTTGAAAGGTTTTATCATTTTTAGAAAAACCGTGAATAGTACTTTTCCCTTTTGAGTTCAACGTCTCTCCTTATACAAATTTAGGAGGCATATTCTTATGTTTAAGAGGAACATTTTTCTCGTCACCCAAACCAGATCGATCACCACATTTCCTTGATCCAGATAAAAGTTTTTCAAACTTTGGATCTCCTTGGGCATACTTCCATGTATCCTTTAAACTTAAAAGAGAAGAGACTTCAAGTTTAAGGTTTTCATTTTCAGATTTCAGACTTTCAATCTGGGAGGTTTTAAATTCCAAATCGCATTTTCATTTTTCAAAATAATCTGAAATATGGGATTTTTCTAAAATAAGGGATTCAAAATTTTCTTTAAGCTTTAAACATTTTTCTTTTTGAAGTTTAATTTTAAGAGAAATTTTATAACTTTCCTTATATAGGGCATTGTAAACATCTTGAAGATCATCTTCAATTTCACATTCACTGTTCTGATTTTCTTCACTTGTTAAATCATTATCTGAAAATGTAAATTTGGCTAGAGTCAAAAGGGATTTAACTTTATTGCCCAACTCAGTTTCAGAATCTTCTGAATCAGAAGAGGCTTCAGAATTAGAGGATTCATCCCAAGTAGCCAACATACTCTTCTTTTTGGGTTTGTCCTTTTTAGGACACTTGTTTGCTAAATGCCCATATTCTTGGCAGTCGTAACATTGAATATCTTTTAAAGATTTCCAAGGCTTAGATTTAGATTTAGATCTTTTCTTATCATTAGCTTTTTGAAAATCAACCCTCTTTTTGCTTTTGAAAATTTTGTAAAACTTTTTTACTAAAAGGGCCATATCATCTTCAGAATTTTCTAAATCAGAATTGTTTTCTTGAGAAACATCTTTAGAAGACTTAAGGGCAATAGATTTTCCTTTAGGATCTTTAAAAGTTAACTCGTAGGTTTGTAAAGACCCAACAAATTCTTCTACCCTCATAGTATCCGTATCACGAAGTTCCTGGATCACAGTTACTTTAGAATTAAACCATTCAGGAAGTGAGCGTAATATTTTTGCACACACTTTACTTTATGGAATTTTATCTCCAAGACCCCACATTGAGTTCATAATGTCATTTAATCTAGTGTAGAAGTCCATAAACATTTCATTTTCTTCTATATGTATTTCCTCAAATTTGGTTGTGAGGATTTGGAATTTAGATTTCTTGACAATTGATGTACCCTCGTGTGTCAATTCTAAAATATCTCAAGCTTACTTTGCAGAATCACAGGATATAATTCTTTTGAATTCATTCGGTGATAGTGCGTAAGTGATTGCATTTAGTGTTTTAGTATTAGCACTACTCTCACTTTTATGAAGTGTGGTCCATGAGAAATAAGGTGTTACTCTCATTGATTTTGAACCATCTATCCCAGTTACATCAGTGGTAAGAGGGGTCCATTCATTCACTGTGGCTAGCCTAACACTTTCATCCATGAATTTAAGGAATATCCTCATCCTGGCTTTCCAATAAGCATATTTGGTGTCATCTAAAGGTGGAGGCCTTGTGACTGAAAGGTTATCAAAATTTGACATCTTAAATATAGCTTAGATCGATTAGCTCAGGAAATAAATCCAAATAAAAAGATTAAAATGAGTTATTTGGCTCTAATACCCCTTGAAATGGCCAAGCTATATGTCCAGGAGGAGGAGGAGGAGGGGGGTTGAATAGGACTATGCCAAATTTAAAATAAATACAATGGAATTAAAGAAAAAGAGATAGCAAAAAAAAAAGAAATTAATTCACAATGCTGAATTAAAATGCAACCTCAAAATTCAAGTCTTGAGAGCTTGATACAAATGTTGTTCTAAGGACAACCTTACACCAAAAACTAGAGTTTATGGTAGGACAACCTTATTTCTAGAAAGATCTTTGTATCAAAAACTCAAACTGAAGAGGAAAAAATAAATAGCAAGGAACTGAAATAAATTGTAGGAATTAAAATCTAAATTATTACAACATTCCCCACTATGCTTAAAATGTAAATATTACAACATTCACATCCACATATACATCCCACAATTCTGAATGAAGAAAGAAAGAAAATATAAATCACACATCCACAAAATACAAAGAATTATAGTGGTTCACCTGTGTGTACACCAACTGTTAAAAAACAGCCGCACAGATTGCTACTCCACTCCTAATATCCTCACACAGGGGATATTAGTGTTCACTATCAAAATAAGTTTTCACAGGTTCACCCAAAACGTTCACAATTATGTTTTTTAGAAAAGGGATTACACAATTCAATAACCCCACTTCTAAGTTTTCTAGCTCTCCTCAAATAACCAACACAATGAGATTTTTCTGGCTTAATCTCAAAAGAAACCAAAAAGAATGGAATTTACAATAAATGTAAAATACCTGGATTTCTCCTTTTGTTGCAGCCCGAAAGAACCAATCGGAGTAGAAGATTGAATGTAGAAGTTCAAAGTCCAATTCTCACTTTAAAATGGTTCCAGGTTCTAATTGATTTTAAATTAAACCAGTTGGGCTAGCTATATTTGATTTTGATTCCAAGAAGAAGGAATATCACAATTCATCTTTTCAATTAAGATTGGAATGTAGAAATAAAATCAAAATAATAAAGCTAACAAAAGAGAATATAAATTACGCACAAAGTAGCTTAAAATGAACACAAACTTATCTCAGAGTGATCCCTTGATTTTACTTAAATTTCTACATATCAAACTCTAAAATTCGTGCTCAATTTATAATTGCAGAAACCACACCTTCGATTGGTCTTAATTAAGGATACTATGACTGGTCATAGGAGAACGAATTTTTGAATTTTTTTAGCGTGATCGGATAAAACCGTTCCACAATTGGTCGTAGGGTGTTTACGACTAGTCGTAGGCCCTTTACGACTGGTCATAGCATTTCCACGACTGGTCGTAGGACCCAGAGTTTGGTTGCTGGAGTTTGAGTCGTAGAACCAAGACTGGTTGAAGGACTAGTTGACACTGATCACACGACCAGTCGAACAGAGTCCACGACTGGTCGTGAATGAAAAGAAAATTCTGAAAAATTGTAACAAACTTAGGACTGGTATTGAAATCTCTTGGACTGGTCAAGGTAATGCTAGGACTAGTTGAACAAGGTTCAGGACTAGTCTTAGAACAGTCCAATTCCATGTAAAATGATTCAAATGAATTATGCATCCAAAGTGACCTATCCTAAGGACAATATAAGGCCAATCCTACCTTGAAAGTGAGATATGAACTTCGAGACTTCATATCTATAGATGATAGATGACTTATGAAGATTGTGAAGCTTGACATCTTTAAACTTGATGTAGCACTGAATATGAGATCTTCTATAGCTTGAATAACCATTCATCTTATGTTGTCCACAGACGTGAGTCTTGAACAAGATCACTTCTACTGTTGTAGCTTGTACTTGCAGTGTTCTGTAGTGGCTTGTACTCGCATTTCTTGAAGTAATTGAAGTAGTTCTGCATTCTTGACTTGAAACAAAGTGAGCGGTGAAGCAATGTCATGAATATTTATAACAATGAGCAACACAAGACATAGATTGAGGTTTTGACACCACACAATTTGACAACCAAAGGAACATAAAACCATAGCACTTATAGTAAAGAACTACCAAAAACCTTTCATAGGGCCTACTTTAAATACATATAATTCCAGTTGGAGGAACCATCTAAACTTCAGTTGGAGGAACGGGCAACTGCTACTCCTCAAGGAATCCCTACCTAATTCTTGAATCAAGGGAAACCTCAAGAAGAACCAGTTCAAAATTCCACACAAACTCAAGAGCTAATCCAGCAAAGAAAACTTTAAGTATTACAAGACCTTATTATAAAGGCTATACAAAGGATTGAGTCACACTTAGTGATTGGGGAGAAAGAGACTTTTCTAGCCTAACCCCTTTCTAATCCAAAACCACAATGTGAAATTAGTAACCTGACCTCTTCCAATCAACATGTGAAACAAGCTAAGTCCATCACTACTCTTAGAAGTGGAAAGACAATTGACAAAACTATTCTGACAAGGGCTGAAAAGCCTAATGACTCGAAAGAAGTTATGGATGATGGACTTAGCGACATCCCACATGAGATCATACTAGATTCTCAAAATAAGCCGATTGCATCATTCCCCTAGCAGTTGATTGCACCAAAACCTATATCTAAGTCTCAGGATATTTTAAAGGTGTTTAAGCAAGTGAAGGTCAATATCCATCTACTAGATGTCGTTATACAAATCCCTTCATATGCCAAATTTTTGAAAGATTTATGTACGACTAAAAGACGGTAAAATATTTAAAAGAAAATATTTTTGACAAAAATAATGAGTATCATCCTCAAGCAAGATGTGCCACAAAAATACATGGATCCCAGTAGCCCAACTATCACTTGTGTAATTCAGAACCGCCGAATTGAGCACGCACTTCTTGACTTGGGGGTCAGTATTAATTTGATTCCATTCTCGATTTATAAAAAATAGAGTCTAGGTGAATTAAAACTCACTTAGACCACGTTACAACTTACTGATCGATTGATTCGTGTACTAAGAGGGATGATTGAGGATGTGTTAGTCCAAGATGATAAATTCTATTATCTAATAGATTTTATTATCCTAGATAATCAACCCATCATAGATGTGAGCACTCAAATTCTCGTCATTCTTAGTCACCCATTCCTTGCTACATCAAATGTCATCATTAACTGTAGGAATGGAGTTATGAATTTGTAAGTTCTATGATGTTAAGCACACATAGGTTGTCAAATTTTGTGAGATAAAGCGCTTCAAGGTGGAAGTGGAAGACCTCAAGATTGGCTTATGTTAAAGAAAAGATCAAGCTCAAGATTAGCTTATGTTTAAGAAAAGATCGGCACAGCTTTTCAAAGAAATCGTTGCGAAATCGATCATCACGAAATCATCACCCAAATTCAAGACAAAGTCCAAGACAATATTCAAGACAAATTTTAAGTCAAAGTGACTCAGATATTTGATATATCTCAGGTGCTATAAACCCTAGAAATACCATAGAACTAGGTGCTCTTAAAACTGTTTTATCATGGGTTTTTACAAATGTTTTTGCCTGGAATTAGGCCAACCTAAGCTTCCTTAGCAAGCCCAACTTCAAGCCCAAACAAAATAATAAATTTTGTTAAAAATTCAAATAGCCCGAGTTTTACTTCGTCTAGCCCAAGCTTGAAACTCGGCCAAGAAAGTTTCGGTGAAATTCCATCAACACCAACTTTTAGAATACACAGGAATTCGGCCAGCAGAAGGGAAAATACGGCTAGCCAAATTATGATGTTTGGTAAGCTAAACTTGACCTCGGACTAGCCGAATTTTGGATAATTCTTATCCCCCGCAATCTGAAATATGTTGAACTGAATCCGGAAAACTCGGGCTAATCGAAGCCTATCCAGGGCTAGTCGAAGTTCTAACTTTTTTGCTTATAAATTGAGTCCTCACATTCTAAATTACACAAAAATTATTATCATAATTCTTCTGCAAGAGAGATAGAAGCTCAAGTCCTTGGCAAGTTATTTGTTACTATTTATAATTTATTTTAATAGCTTATTCACTTCCCTTTATTCTCAGATCTTTTCAATCTTAATCTAAGAGAGTAAACTATACTCCTCTTTGAGATCTGAGAGAATTGAATTAATTAGGATTTGGGTTTTTCATAATTAAAATCTATAAAACCCTAGTGTCATGCCCCAGACTCGAAAAGCAGACTTACAAAATTTTCGATCACTGAATCTGGTACCGACAGCCTCCATAGTACCCCATTCTAGGCCCCAAGTGTCCAGACACTAGGTTCCAATCCTGGGATCCTACAAGAAGGATTTTTCAACGTACTTTTATCTCGTAAGAAGCATAACCACAAGTGTACCCAAATCATAAAGACAAAATCATCACATATCCACTAATATAAGTCAAGGCACAATCAATCTACCAAAGGATTAAGATAGCGCTCTCTAATCTCAACCTCACCCTCCTAAGACACATCATCAACACTATGGTGACCCTACTAATCTTCGGATCCTGGATCAGAGACGATCGAAACTAGAATACTATGCAGCCTCACAATCTCAATGGTAGGGGACTATATCAGAAAATCTCTAAGTTATTCGAACTCGGGGATCTAACCATTCTAGTTCTCAATAATCATAGAGTGTTGGGTATCTATCAGTAGATATGTGATGTTATCCTTAAGTTTTTCCAAGTTATGCTCTGATGATGTTTCCTCTTCCCTTGTCTATTCTGTAAATTTTGAGGATGAAATTTTTATTAGGAGGGGAGAGCTATAAGACCCATATCCTAATTCGTACCGTTTTGTAAGCCTCCATGGTCCTCTCGGTTGAATTCTCGTGTTTTATTATCGACGTTTGCGCACGATCCTGAGTCATATCTCGTATATCAGAGTCGGCTCGACTCGAAAACTATGTCATCATCGCGGTTCCGACGTCGTATCTCGTGTGTCAAGGTGATACCCGGGCTAGGAGATGTGGGCCATCGTTCAGTTCGAGGAAAATGCCGAGCATTGCAAACCCAAGAGAACATCATATCAATCCCATCAATCACATCAATCAAGTACACATCACTCCTATCATTCACACCCATCCCCAAGTACAACCACCCTCCCCAAAGTCAACTTTCTCTTACAACAAAGTAAACCCATCACTCACTCATCCATCACACCCCATCCCTCTCTCTCTCTCTTACAACCTCTCTCTCATCTATCTCTCATCCTCCAAGCAACCCACGTCCCAACCTCCATGAGAGAGCTTGGTGTGGCCCACCTTCCTACCTCCTATCTCTACCATCCAAGCTTCATCTCGACCGTTGAGTCTTATCCATAGGAGCTCTACAATGCATTAATGGAAGGAGAAGTCCATGATCAAAGGTGGGTGATTTTTGTGTAATTTTGTTGATTAGAGGGCCCACATATATGAGACCTATCTTAATGTATATATTATATAGGGAGGGCCCATAGTGGCGGGATCCCTCCCCTCCTCCTCATCTCTCTCTCTCTCTCTCTCTCTCTCTCTCTCTCTCTCTCTCTCTCTCTCCCTTTGATGTCGTGTGGCCCAGCTGATGCGTGTGATTTATCCATGCCATCCATCACGTTGGGCCCACTTTGATGTGTGTGGTGTGTCCACACCGTCCAGCAACTTAGACGATGAGATCCACCGCAGTGTATGTGTATCATCCACACCATCTATCCACGGTGGAGCCCACTGTGATGTGGATTTCATCCACACTGTGCATTCATTTTGCTGCAACAGTAGCATCTGTTGCTGCATGTTAGCAGTTCGTGGGACCCAACTTTCATGTATGTGTTTCACACACGCCATCCGTGCATCTTATCCACATGGCCCACCCTCACATGATGTGTGGTTTTGATCCACACTGTCTAAATCGTGGGACTACCATGATATGTGTATCATCCACGCTGTCTGTTCATTTTGGATGCATGGACCCCAGCTGTATGTATGGGTTCAATCCACACTGTCCACTCATGCAGGCCCCTGCATGATGTATTGTATATGTAAGTCATCCACCTGCTAGGTCCCGTGCAGCAGGTAACTGCCGCTGCCCTACACGTCAGCAATTTTGTGGGCCACACCTTGATGTTTGTGGTGTATGCACACCGTCTAGCAGATCTGGACAGTGGACCACACCATGATGTATTTGTTTCATCCACATCATCTAAACAGTGCTGGACATGTTTGGATGGTGCTGATTTACATAGACAATGTTTGGATGGTGCTGATTTACATAGGCAATGTTTGGATAGTGCTGATTTACAGGGGAAGTGTTTGTATGGTGCTGATTTACCTAGACAATGTTTGGACAGTGTCGATCATCATTAGTGGGCCATGTACCTCATAGAATGATAGTGTACAGTGATACACATGTTACACCTACAACTATTGAAATGATTTTTGGTGTGGTTTAAGCCCACTTAAGGTCCATCATGATGTATATTTGAGGCTCATGTGATAGGGCCCACCTACCTTGTATTTAAGGTCCATGGGACCCACCTGCTTGATTCTGAGGCCCATGGGCAAGGCCCATTGTGATGTATTCGAGGCCTATGGGTAAGGCCAATTGTGATGTATTCGAGGCTTATGGGCAAGGCCCATTGTGATGTATTCGTGGCTTATGGGCAATGCCCAATGAGATATGTATTAGGCCCATGACGCGTGGCCCTTTTGATGAATTCGAGTCCTAGATATCTGGCCCATTTGATGCATATGAGACTTATGCGTAGGGCCCACATGTTATGTATTTGAGGCCCATGAGCAGGGCACACTTGTTGTGTATATGAGGCCCATTGGTGCGGCCCATTAATGCGGCCCACTCGTCGTATATGAAGACCATTGGTGCAGCCATTGATGCAGCCCACTTGATGTATATTGAGGTGTATGGGTTACGACCCATTACGATGTATATTGAGGCCCATGGGTTGTAGCCCATTCTAATGTATTTGAGGACCATGGGTCGTGGCCCATGGTGATGTATATTAGGCCCGTGTATTTGGTCCATCATGATGTGTATTAAGCCCATGAGTGGGGCCCGTCGTGATGTGTATTAGGCCCTTGAATGAGGCCCATCGTGATGTACATTAGGCCATTGTGTGAGGCCATGGACCTACTATACGTTTGGCTCTATGTGGGCCACTCCTTGGGAGTAATGTTAGTTAAATGGCCACATTAATGAGCAATGATGGTTTAATGTCCACATTGTGACCTTCCCTTAGGCCTTATTCGGCCGATCATCGAGGCCGATTCTGATTGTCGATGCTAATTATCGAGGAAGATTGTATAGGCTGATTATCAAGGCTGATTATTGGTACCGGTTATCGAACTGATTATAATTATGTGAAAGCATAACATCATGATACATACCCATACGCATCATCTACATGTTTGTTATGGGATGTGGTTAACCATTGTATATGTCATTGGGCAGAATGTTATGAGACTTACTGATAGGCGGAGATTGTCTCACACGAACGCATGGTATGCGCGGGATTATGCATGATTGGATTGTATGACTCATGCATCTTACATTGTGTGTTGTGATTACTATACGCCCTAGTGACATCATGATCGTAGCCTCCACAGACATGCCGTGGATGGCCAGATGGGACACCAAAAATTTGTTACTAGCATCGAGCGGCCATAAATGGCCCTAGGTGAAAATTCCTAAGCCCTCTTATACCAGAGGATGCTCCAACATCGAGACTGAGTGGATATATATGAGCGCATGAGGGCCATATACCAGTAGGCCATATCTCTCACTATGTCATGGTCGGTTGGAAGGGGATGTAGCCTTACCCACTTAAGGGAGTAGGTATATCTAGGCTGAGCCTGACCAGTTTGAGGAATGGATCCACTATCGACGAGCTGAGCCCGATATTGACAGGAAGATAATGAGGTGTCTTCCACTTACCCAATTGTGCATTTGATGGTGTGGCAGCTGGCGTAGAGTGTACTAGACCCCGATGATGATCCCAGAGATGTACAGTACTGATACATGGACTTATTGAGTAGGGGTTGCATACTCATTCATTCATTCATTCACTATCCACTTAGGCTGGTGGTGCGCAACTAATTATTGTGTAGCTTCATAATGATAAGGATTTCAATTCGGGCGTGTGACTAACCTGAGATCAGGAGTCTTCTACATTGAGTCTGGCTATCCAAATTTAGGTATGGGACTGGTTTGGATAAAAGTCCCTTGTGATGGATGTCATAGCCTGTGATACTACGTATTATCATCTCGACTTCACTCTAGCTTGGTCATTTCATTCGCACCACATATTGTATTGCATCCGCGGCGTATGGTATTTTGGGTTGCTATATTTTTTGCATTGATATGGTCATTAGCATTCATGTCTTGCATCGCGTAGCCTTGGTACGACTGATGGCACTCATGGACTTACCAGTATATTATCGTTTACTCTGATATCGTATGACTTATGATCTTGTTAGTATTTCCGTTTATTCCGATATTGTATGATTTATGGCATTGCATTACATACTTGATACTTACCTTGTGCACACACTTTCACCACTCTCTAAGCTTTCTATAAGCTTATGCATGATAGATGTGTGCAGGTGGCGTTAGATCACAGCAGCGTTGAGCTTAGAGCATCAGTGGACTCTGGAGCTTTGATTTCGATATATGTATTTCCCTTTCAACATTGTATTCAAATGTTTATATAAGTGGATATGTGATGATGATGTCGTCTTTGTGATTTGGGTAAACTTGTGTTATGCTTCTTATGGGATAAATGTACGTTGAAAAATCCTCCTTATAGGATCCTAGGATCAGAATCTAGTATATAGGTGATAGGAGCTGAGAACAAGGTACTACAGAGACTGTCGGTACCGAATTCGATGATCAAAAATTTTGTGAGCCTGGTTTCTGAGTTTGGGGCGTGACACCTAGACTCTTTCTTTCTGATTGAACACTGTGCCTTGTACATTCAAGAAAGAGGTCCTTCTGCTACTAGCTTTTACTACGTCTTCTACATTTGAAGATAAGTATACCTTCTAAAATTTTATTTAGGTTTCTCTAAGGTATCTTGTGAAAATCTTAGTTGAGGTTTTGTCTGAGATAACCTGTGAAAATCTTAGTTGGGATTTTATTGTGATAGCTTTTAAAAATTACAAGGAACTGTAATAGGTTGTTATGGTGGCCCTTTGAAAACCTTTTTATAATGAAAGACAAAATTATAAGGGTAGTAATTTTAGTAGTAGAGTAGGTGTGGTCGTTTTAAGCACCGAACCACTATAACTCCTTGTGCCATGTGGTGAATGCTTTATTATTTTTGGTGATTTGTGTAATTTATTTCATTTTAGTGGTGAATGTTGTAATCCTTTTATATTATATTGCAAGTTTAAAAGATTGATTTCAAAAGTTATTCATGTAATAAGGTTGTCCTGCCTAATATTTTAGGTGAAGGTTATCTTACAAATTATTTGGAATCAAGGTTTCAATACTCTAGCAATTGAGATCTTTGTAATATTTACATATTTCGCATTTATTTTGATTATTTGGCATTGTCCTATTCACCCCCCTTTTGGACATCACTAGCTCTCCATTTCAGAATTTATCTTTTAGAAATATGAGATTGGAGCTCAACATCTTTTTCAATATGAGCAAACAGTCAAAGGATGTTGATGATATCAATGACATTAGCATGAACCATTCTTTCATGGAAGATAGAGTAATTTTAAATCTATATTCTAACTCGCTAGAGATGTGCTTAGCCCACTCCCTTAATTTAGATGATGATGCAATTAGGGAGAAGGGTGCCTTTCTTGATACTGCGCAGGTACTTAAAGTTAACCAGTGGAGGCCACAATTTGAAACTTTGTCCTAAACCAATGTAGTGCCTTTCCCGTCTAGCCTCAAAGCACCGAAGCTTGACCTAAAATCTTTATCCACTAATCTTAAATATGTTTACTTAGGTCAAGATGAGACATACCCGGTGGATATTTCTTCCCACCTTAAGAAAGAACAAGAGAGTATGCTTATTTCTACTCTAATTGAGCATAAAAGAGCCCTTGGATGGTTGATTGCTGACCTCAAGGGAATTGATCCTTTAATTTGTACTGACCACATTCATCATGAGGATAATGCAAAAACCTCCCGACAACCACAACGTTGACTCAATCCAAATATGAAAGAAGTGGTTAAGGCTGAGATACTTAAGTTGTTGGATGTGGGTATCATATACGTTATATCCGACAGTCAATGGGTGAGTCCAACTCAGGTGGTTCCTAAGAAGTCTGGAATCACCATCGTAGCCAATGCCGACAATGAACTCGTGCCAACTAGAATCACTACTAATTAGAGAATGTGCATTGACTATAGGAAGTTAAATGTCGTCACAAGGAAGGACCACTTTCCGTTACCCTTCATTGATCAAATTTTGAAAAGGATAGCTAATCACTCAACTATTGATTCCTTGATGGGTATTCGGGAAACAATTAGATAGAGATAGCCCATGAAGATCAAGAGGAAACAACATTCACATGCCCCTTTGGCACCTTTACATACCGAATGATGTCATATGGTTGTGTAATGCCCCTATACCTTTCAACGATGTATATTGAGTATAATTTTTGACATGATGGGGTAATATTTAGAGGTCTTCATGGACGACTTCTATGTCTTTGGTCCATCCTTCAACGAGTGTTTGGAAAATATTAAATGTGTGTTGAAGCAATGTGAGGAGAAGAATTTATTTCTAAATTGGGAGAAATGTCATTTCATGGTTCCCAAGGGAATAATTCTTGGACATATAATTTTCTCCAAGGGAATTGAGGTAGACAAGGTAAAAATTGATCTTATCTCTAACCTATCTCCACCCAAGAGCGTACGTGACGTGCGATCCTTCTTAGGACTCGTCGAATTTTATAGACGATTCATAAAGGACTTTAGCCATCTCCCTTATCCTTTATGTAATCTACTTCAAAAGGACACCCCATTCGAGTGGACTGAACAATGTCAAGAAGCCTTCACTAAGCTTAAAGACATGTTGACTACCACACCTATTATACAGCCACACAATTAGAGCATACCCTTTGATATTATGTATGATGCGTCTAACTATACTATTGGGGCAGTGTTAGGCTAGAGAAAAGAGAAGAGGCCCTATGTGATTCACTATACGAGTAGAAATCTATATTCTGCCCAAGTGAACTATTCCATCACAGAGAAGGAACTCTTAGCTATAGTGTTTGGTTTGAACAATTTTAGGTCCTACTTGATCGGATCTAAGATAATCATCTACACTGGCCCTATGACGCTGAAGTGCCTTATTTTTAAGAAGGATGTCAAGCCTCGCTTGATAAGATGGATCCTTCTACTCTAGGAATTTGATAAGAAATACGAGATAAAAAAGGAGTAGATAATGTAGTGGCTGACTATCTTTCAAGACTTGGTCTCCCCGATTCCTTTGAGCCGACACCAATAAATGATATGTTCCCTAACGAACAATTGTTTTAACTCTCCCAATTACCTTGGTTTGTTGACATTGCGAATTATCTTGCCACAGGTTTCAAATCGACATATTAGACTGTGTAAAATAAAAAGAAATTCTTTGCTGAGGTACATACATTTTTCTGGGATGACCCTTACCTGTTTAAATATTGTCCAGATCAAATTCTAAGAAGATGTGTAATAGATAATGAATACTAGAGTGTCATCTCCTTTTATCACTCTCAAGCCTATGGTCGTCACTTGTCTACTAAAAAGACCACGACCAAAATTTTATTGTACAGTTTTTACTGGCCCACTATGTTCAGAGATACTCATGAGTTTTGGAAAGCTTGTGAGCATTGTCAGAAATTGGGAGGATTGTCCCATTGAAATATGATGCCACTAAACCCTCATTCTTATTATTGAAGCATTTGATTTTTGGGGCATCGATTTCATGGGACCATTCCCCTAGTCCTTTAATAATATTGACATTTTGTTGGCAGTAGACTATGTCACTAAGTGGGTCGAAGTGATCCCATGCCGAAACAATGATCATTAAACGGTCATTAGATTCTTAAAAGAAAATATCCTTTCCTGGTTCAGAACGCCTCAGGCCATTATTATTGATGGAGGGTTACACTTTTGCAATATGCCACTTGAGAACTTAATGAAGAAATATGGCATCTCTCATAAATTAAGCACTCCATACCACCCACAGACAAGCGGGCAAGTTAAGATTTCCAATAGAGAAATTAAACAAATTCTGAAAAAATGGTAAACCTTGACCATAAGGATTGGTCAATTTGCTTGACTGATCCTTTATGGGTTTACCGTATAGCTTTTAAAACCTCCATTGGAATGTCTCCCTTTAGACTCATCTATGGAAAAGCTTGCCACTTGCCTATGGAGTTAGAGCATAGAGCATACTGGGCTATTAAAAATATGGACTTTAATTTGGACAACTCTGGCTCACAGAACTTGAGGAAATCTAGAACGACTCTTATGAGAACTCAAGAATTTATAAGGACAAGATGAAGGTGTTCCATGGCAGGAACATCCTTCGAAAATCATTTATAATGGGTCAAAAAGTCCTTCTATACAATTCTCGTTTACATGTTTTTTTGAAAAAACTTCGATCTCATGAGGACTGGCCCTTTCACTGTTACTAATGTCTATTCTCATGAGGCTGTCGAGATAGAGAACCCAATGAATGGAGATGTTTTCAAAGTGAACGGATATCGTCTTAAGCCCTTTATTGAACAGTTTGATTCAGAGGACATGTCCATGCCTCTAACTGATCCTATGTACCAGGATTGATCTCCTAGTTTAATGGAGGTGTAGTTAGGTTTACTGCTTTCATAGGATTTAGGATTAAAATAGTCTATTTTTTAGTTTGTTTAGTCTTTGTGCTAACCCATTTAATATTGACAACTTTAGAAAAGCTTCAATTCTCCTTCTTTAGGTACCATCTTTCCATCACTTGCCTTTCTTTTTGTTGTCTCATGTACATTGCATGCTTATATCTTTTACATTGAGAACAATGTAGATTTTAGGCAGGGGTTTGTGGATTAGATAAACTAATTAGTGTTTTCTTAGTCTTTGAGCAAAAAATATGAAAATTTTCAATTTTTCAAGTAAAAGAACTATTTGGAAAACAAGAGTTTGAGTAATTAACAATGCTTTGAGTATGATGAGAAGATAGAGAATGAATTTTGAATTGTTGGAGTTTGTGAAAGGATGAGCTATAGATGTCCTAGAGGGGGGGTGAATAGGACTATGCCAAATATTTCGTTACAATATAGGATAGTAAAACAATTATACTCAATTACTTAGAGTATTGAATTCTTGATATCAAATAGTTCATAGGACAACCTTCACCTAAAATATTTAGGTAGGACAACCTTATTTCACGAAGTCTTTGAAATCAAAATATCAAACTTATCAAGAGAAAATCAATCATAAGGAAAGCATATAAAGGATTAAAACAATCACTATAATGCATAAAGGAATTATAGTAGTTCGGTGCTTAAACTCATACCTACTCCACTCCCAAAATTACTACTCTTGCAATTTTGACTTTCACTATTTCAAGGTTTTCTCAAGGTCACCTTAACCACCTGATACAGTTCTTGTGATTTTCACAGGCTATCACAACAAAACTCACTTTGTGATTGACACAAGATCACCACAAATAAACCAGTTGAGATTTCTAGGCTATCTCATAAAAACCCAAAATTAAATAAAATAAATACATTATTTATCTTCGATTAGAGAGTCTAAGACGTGATTGTAGCTTGGTTGCAATGATTTTCTTCTTGGGATATTGATGTAACCATGTATGATTTCAACTAGATGCTGTAAATTTTATTCTCAAGATCTCGAGTAGAGTTTAGATCACTATATTTATAACATCTCGAAATTTTACGGCCAGATTTTATACTCGTACACGAGAAAATCGGGTGTTAATAATTAAACAGATTGGATGCTTTAAAAATTGCACCATTTTTTTTTATTTAAATCACATCCAGTTTACATTCATGAAGGTAACCATTCACGAGAATAAAATTGACTGCATTTATCATTTCATTAAAGTAAAAGAATTCAACAAATTATCAAATGCCCTCTCAATGAGAGCTTATTACATTATCAAGTTTGCAGCGAAAACGTAAAACCAAATCGTAAAACTACCTTATTATTCATTCAGTATAATCTTTCATAGTGAGATGATCCTCTAAGTCTTCAATCTGTACATCACCTGCATCATCTGTACAGTTGGAGAGTGTCAACGTCTTACTTATAGTGATGGTTATCCTTTAAGATTAACAATAATTAAAGCTATTTATAAAAATAATGTAAGGGTTCTGATACGTCTCGTACTCCATAACTATGAAGGTATCAATATGCGCAAGTAACCTACATGAGATGCATGACTAGCAAAGTATATGCAGTTCATCACACTTAGCGATCGCCATAATGTGGAAAATGATTTAAAGTTATCCAGCTCGCCCTACATCCCATTCTATGAAGATTAGTCAACGTGTCCCACGTTAATGTGGAATTACGCGGTTATCTCAAGACGACACAACACATGACTTAGATGAATTACGTGACACGATTTATTCATGGAGCGACTATTTGCGAGATCCAATCCCAGAAGTGATGTAACACACATTGTGAATTACTTACATCAATTTGTGCACCACTACCCAAAATGCATGAAATTACGTGTCGACCCAGGGGCAGCTACCTGAACTGCATTATGTCCATGATATTTACTTGATCGCTAGAAGTGAGATTTCCAGCATAGTGCTTGCACTAAAGAGGAAATAAATTACATCATGGGAGTTTTAGAATTTCAAAACACATGCCCAAGCCTTAAGAGAGGTAGCACAAGGCTAACATAATAAAGTAGAAGAGTAACAATAAGCTAACTAAGCGAAGGGAAGAGTAGCAATGTCTAACTTAACAAAAGAGAAGAGTAGCAATGGCTAACTCAATAAAAGAGGAGAGTAGCAAGGTCTAACTCAAGAAAATTAGTAAAGGCAAGGGCAAGGCTTGTATCCATCACTCCACATAAATTAATAAGGATCACGCATAATTAAAATCATATCTTAACCATAATTCCTGAAGGATAAATAATTAATGGTGGAAAATCAAACAATCGCAGGGAGAAAATCACAGTAACTTGAAAGCATGTAAAAGGCAACATAAATCATATCAAATCAAAATAATGTAAGCTTAAAGGAATTCCTCACCACTGATGTCGGATCTAAAATAGCGGTGAAGACTGCTTAATTTGATGTAGGGATGTGCTAATATGTCCTAGAGGGGGGTGAATAGGACTTTTTAAAGTTTTACAATGTATTTAAAAATCCTATTGTACTAATCCTATCAGATAGACAATTATCAGGATTACTCAAATATACCTCTACTGGCTTTCAAGCCTTGTAGAGGATCCAATCACAAACTTTTTGAAGGATAAACAAGTTACATATAAGATTGTGATAGATATGACTGTGTGTGTATGAGGTGTGATCTTAGACAATCAGATATAAAAGCATGTAAGAAATATCACATAAATGAAAAATAATAATAGTCTCAAACACAGTCATTTTTATAGTGGTTCGACTACTTGTCTACTTCACTCCCGGCTGTCGCACTCAACCCTTGAGTGTACCGGATTTCACTAAGGAGGTTTTCCAGGGATCACCTCAAACCCAAGGTTTTAAATCAGTTCACCTTCAACCTTTACACGGAGGTTTCTACTCGGTTCACCTCTAACCCTAGAGTTTTACTGGTTTATTCCTAACCAGATGTTTATGCTCTCTATAGAGCAACGCACCTGGATGTTTATGCTCTCCACAGAGTAAGGGTCCACACAACGCACCCACTACGTACACTCCTGCTAGGGGCCTCCTATGAGGACTTCAAAGGGTGAGCAACACTTAAGACCCAATCCTAGAAAGGAATGATCAAAAGTGTCCTCTAGACTCTAGATACTTACAGATAAGTTAATGAGTCTCATTCAGTGCAATGATGAAGATCACCTCCTCGTTGTTGAAGAGTCTTTAGTTCCCTTGATCCACAACACATAAGATGTATCAGTACTTGGCTTCGAGTTGGGTCAAGGTTAGGACGGAAATCCACTCTCTTAGAATTTTTCTATAAGGAAAATAGAGTGATTCCTACCATCTATTCATTCATGGTATCCCAGCTTAATGATATGCTATTAAGATCGTTGCTGAAGGATCCTTAAATGTGGAAGTTCATTTTCCAATCCACTCTATTGAATGTCAATGAATGAGAGTAGATTGGAAGATGAACTCCCGTGAGAGAAAGGGCTTTGGGTATATGATCTAAAGATAAAACACACAAAAGAACTCTCTTCTTTCTCTACCAGAAATATGGACTGGTCTCTCTTTTTATATGCAAAAGGTTCCAACGGATATAAAATGGTCATATTTATGACAGAGTTTGATATCGTTGAGCGTATACTCTCGATGGGATCGACTGTCCGCTCGATAACACAAACTCAAATTTCATACGCTTTTGAAATCCTTTGCCAGCTGGTCGATGGGATTGATCTGGTGTTGATGTTATCAAATTTCAAACTCTGATTCCATCAATACTGGGATCGATCTATCGACATTTGAAGCATGAGAGAGACAAGCCTTGAAATATTTTAGGTTTTTAGGATATGATCGGGGAACAACCGATGTCATCGAAATTTGAATATCGATGATATCGAGGCCGTGTCGATGGGATCGATAAATCGTATAAATTTTCCTATAAGCACGCTGGACAGTTTGTGTCTAGTCTCGATCCAATTGACTCTACCTCGATAGCATCGACATAAGAATATTGATTTTCTCAAGTGGCCCTCGATCAAAGTTAAAAAAAACCTAAAATATTTAGTGAAAGAAATGCGCGCCCACTATTGATATGATTGATGGCCTTTCGATATGATCGAGATTTGAATTTAGATTGAATCGGAAAAGACATAGATATATAGAAGCACATAATGATTTTCTTTAAAAAAATAGGGGTCCCGAAAATCTGCCTGTCGATATTATCGAGCCACTTCCATGGGCTAGATATTTGAATATCGATGATATTGATAGATGTATCGATATATTGATAAATCCGTTCAGATGAGTATGCGGTTGCTGGACACTTTTAGTCCTCTTATCGATAGTATCGATCAAGTGTTGAGGACATCGATAGCGGAGGTCAATCATATTAAAATGTGTATCGATACAATCGACGGGGTAAGCAAACTTAGAGATTTTTCTGATGTTTGAAAAAGTTCACTTACCCAAAAACCCTCATATGTTCTAAGTTATTTTTAAGGGTTTTAATCACCTAGTGTTTTGGGACATGGGATGTGAGGCTATGATTTACCTATGGTGAGCTTCCACACATCCAGTTGAGGCAGGCGCTTGAATTGGAGGCTCTGTAGTCCGACTGACTTAACACACATACTAATTGACAAACCAAGGCACTAGCAGGTGCACTTTCATGATCGCCCTCAAGTGTTGTTATAATTCTTTGTATACGTCATATGATTGAATTATAACATTAATTTAAACAATTCATGGGATTAGATCTCTACATTGGATGACTTTAATAGCTAAGATCAAAGGCTCAGATTTTTCCTAAGATTTAAGTTTAGAGTTAGGCTTAGAGTGGTAATGATTTTAGACATGAATCTAATATAGGGTTATTAGTAGATGAGTGATTTACCCTAAATTACCAATTAACCTCAGTCAGTAAATCTCAAAATTAAGAAAAATTCACCTGTTAAGTCGACTCAGTACATGGGTTTGCTTGAACAGATCCAATCAACAGATCGACTCGCTGAGTCATCTTGGCTCGACTCTTCCTCTTTTCTTTCTTCTTTTCCCTTCTTTCTTCTCTTATATTCTTCCTTTTTCTTTCTTCTTTCCTGCTTCAGAACACGTCCACTAAGGGGTTGGACTCGACAAAACCTGGTTTGACTCAGTGAGTCATACCATCTTCTTTTGCACACTCTCTCATCTTTCTTGCTGTGTTTTTTTAATTGTCGAACGAGGGGATATTTATAGGGGCATGAGTTTTCAGACTATTCTTGCGAATACCTTACGCAGCCCCTAGTACATAGGTAAGAAAAATGGAGGAGTTCTTTATGCAGCCTCTGTTTGCGCAACAGAAAAAATGGAATGGTGTAATCGATGTTCGCAGCCAATGGTTCTTCTTCTGAATTTCTTCTTCTTTCCTTCACAAATCAGCTGGATCTGAACGGGTTACCATCTAGACACTTTGAATTTAGCAATGGGTAGACTCTCATGGCACAAGTTGTTTATCATGAATGAGGAAGGTGATCCTGTTTTAATGGCGGATCATACGTTAGCCACACGATCTTCTAAGTGGCGCCCCTGATCGGCCTAAATTGATATACTGGTGTTGGTTGGCCCACCAGATCAACGATCCGGCCCCTCTCATGTGGTGGTTTTCTTGTAACATTAGCTTCCGCAGGCTACAACTCATGTCCATGGAAAGCGGTGGATGTTGCATTCCTTCTACTCCTTTATTTCCTTTCTGTTAACTTGGGGGTGTGTTGAGTGTCAAATATTACATATTTTCCCCCATTTATATTTTAGTTTTATGAACATGATAATGCTTAATTGGTATATTTTATACATATTTTTATTGCGAGGTCAATCTGAGAGCTTAGATTGAAAAGAATGTCAAAAGCATGGATTTAATGCTCAAGAATCACCAAGGTAAGGGATGGATCTTAGGAGAGTACGAATGGAGAATTCACATACCAAAGATCTAAAAAAAATAAGTGTAAAATATGAAGAAAAGACTGGAGAAGATTTCTTAATCTGCAATAGAAAACAGGGCAGTTTGATCCTACCGAACCTAAGTTCGACCCGATCGAAATCATGCAAAACAGTCCAGCAACTAACGATGAAATTCAGGGGTAATTTGGTTTGACTAAAGGATAATTTGATCCGACTGAAACTAAGTTCGGTTTGACCGAAGGAAGGATTCAGTGCAAATGAAACTGCACAAAAAGCTCCAGTGCTGAAAGGAGTTAATTCGATTAGGCTAAAGGTAAATTTTATCCGACCGACCCCAAGCTCGATGTGATTGCAATCGAGCAATTGTTTAAATAGAATCCTGCCACAACTCAAATTCGACTTCAGTTTGACGGAAGCATAATTCTGCCATGTAAATTTTAGGTAGTTTCAAAGTCGGTCCAAGCAAAGGATATAAATATGGGTTCTTTGAGGAGTTCTAAAAATGAATTAGGTTACAAGAAGCAGAGACAAAGGGTGGAGCAACCTTCCAAGATTTTTTCTTCTTCTTCCCTAGTTTATTTTCATGTTTTGTTTAAGAGATTTAATTTTAATCATGTCAATGGTTAACTAAACCTCTTAACTAGAGCTAAGAGGTGAAGCTTGTAGCATGTTGGGATGTTTATCTTGCTTTAATTCTTGTTTATGTTGAACTTCATTTATTTCTAGTTTGAATTAAGGAATATTTTTAGTTTTTTATGGTTTATTTTGACTCAAATTACAACAAATATTGTGATGGCTTTAAATATCTTCTTATCTATTTTGATTTGTGGAGATTGGTAAAATTCGTGATTTACCATCTCGTGGACATGGTAGATGGTTGAATTCCCTTCCAATCATCACAATGGTTCTTCATGTGTGAACTAATTCAATGAAAGGTTCAGATTTGATATAATTGCTTCATCTTCCAACTGGATGGGATAGACTTTGATTCCAGTAGTGTCTATCGAATCAAGTAAGGTAGCATCTTAATAGCTACAAGTGGATCCTTGGCACTATAATTCCCTTTTGATTATAGAATTTAGTTTTAAATCATGTTCTAGTTATACTTCTAGTCAATTTCAGAATACTTACAAGTTTAGTCCCAATGGATTCGACCTTGGTCTCACCGAGTTATTACTACATCGCGACCTTGCACTTGTAGTTGTGAACAAGAGACACCACACATGTGGAGATGGAAGAGGGATGGGCGTCTAGGCTTCAACATTTCTCTCTCTCTCTCTCTCTCTCTCTCTCTCTCTCTCTCTCTCTCTTCTCTCTCTCTCTCTCTCTCTCTCTCTCTCTCTCTCTCTCTCTCTCTCTCTCTCTCTCTCTCCCTCCCTCCCTCTCCTCTCTCTTCCTTGGACATTTGGAAAGGGTGTGAGTTGTGAGTGAAGAAGGGGACATACACCCCTTTTATAAAATGAGTGGGCGTGTGAGAGGGGTGTGTTTCACATCCCACTTGGATTGGGTTTTTCTAATTTGACCTTTTCTGCTGATCTTTTTGTAATTCTAATTCATCCAATGTGTCGGGGTCATTGAATAGAGCTGAGATATATGATTTTCTTGGTGATCCGAAATTTAGATTGTCTTATCTTGAAAATTCTCCTAACAGGTGCCAAAACGAACTCGATCTCAATTAACAGTCCACACTTAATGATTAGGGCCCAATTTTGGGAGAAATGTGTATTTAGGATAGGTAAACAGTTGGACAAAATTTGGTGATTGATTAATGATGAGAAATGCCTAAATCTGAAATTTCATCTTTTACACCAAAAGAAAAGAATTGGAGTCAAGGAATTCATTATTTAACGGTGTATGATCATAGATCAGGGTCTAAACTTTGTATGATATCATAGTTATTTGAGGCCAACATATGGTTTAAATTTGAGTTACGATTGACGGTGTAAAGCGGGTCAATCGGAAGCTCTAGATTTAGAAAGAGTTGTAAAGCCTAAAACAGATAACTAAGGAAAAGCCTACCAAGGTGGGGTTCTCATATTTCATACTTGGTCTATATGATGGAAAATCCAAGTCATTCATGCAAAGGGAAATATCCTACTACCACTACCCATGAGCTTTCTTCCCTCGATGGATACCAAAATCAATGGTTAAGGGGTTGATTTGTCAATTGGGCCACTTTTACAATGATCTAAGGGCTGAAATTTGATGTGTATAGTTAATTTATGATAAATAGGCATTGTATAAAATTTTATATGAAACGGATCATGGGAACCATGTGATTTAGAATTCAAGGGTATATGTTAATGACATTAAGTATTTATGATAAATACGCACTATATAAAATTTTATGTGAAAAGAATCATGGGAACCATGTGATATAGAATTCAAGGGTATAGGTTAATGGCATTAAGTATTTATGATTTTGTCATCTTTTATTTCTCCAACTTTCATCGTCTATAACATCGGACTACACCATTCAAATGCATTAAAATTTGACAGATATTCTTTATTCTTCATTCTCTTTTTAATCAACACTTACAGATGACCAAGATGCCTTTTTAATGGGCTATATAGCCATGAGGAATAAATCAACACTTTCATATATCTAATAGAGAAGTCAACATGTAGTTGTGGCATATACCTTACGATCTTCGAACTGAGCCGTTCATTCTGATATTTAAGTGGCCTGTTTGGTGGAATCAAATATGATGGATGGTCAGATGACATGTTAAAAATAAAAAAACTTGATGGTTAGTACTCTGATCATGTATATAGGTGATTGTATGGTCGGTTATGTAAACGGATGAACGCAAGTGGGTTTTTGAAGTGATTAAGGGGTAGAACATGTATATCGTTAGAGTTAAGTGACTTATTTACATGTGTAATTTTCTCATATTGTAGTTCTGATGGTGGATTAAACATATTCATAGGCGGTGAATAAGATGAATGGATTAAAATCTCAATTTGATATGTGTATGAGTGGATGCAGATATCAAATAGTTAGTTTACTATGATTAGGTGGTCCAACCTTAAAGTTGATGGTCAGATATATTTACCTATTGGTGGATAGTTGACTAAAAAGTTAGTTATGATGGATGTCAGGCCTATGTCCTAGTGTCCATTTCATTCGGTTGGATCTCGCGGTCCTTCCGGTCTAATTCCGGTGACCCGCGACCTGTAGATTGCATTTGCAAGTGACGCTAAGTTGTACCCTGTCAACCCGAGTCGACCAAGCCCAAGACCTGTGTCATTGCGACCATGTCGTCACCATGGTTCCAACGCCACATCTCGTGCACCAATCCATTGTCTAGATCATAAGATGTGGGCTGCGCATGATCATGGTTGGGGAGCGCACATTGCGGGACCCACCTAACCCATGACACATTTCCATAGGCCATTATAAGGATGACCTCACTCTAGCCACCCTAGTCCCAAGTCCATAATTACTTTTTTTCTTCCCCATGAGAGCATGCTTTACAATAGCTATAATTGCCTTACAAAGCAATCATCTCTCTCCCTCTGATTTCTCTTTTCCTCCCTTTCTTTCTTCATTTCTCTCTAGCAAGAGCCATGAATTTCCAAAAAAATCTAGCAACTTCCTCTCCCTAACCCTCCCAATCCAACCATCAAGACGTCATCTCAACCATTGCATCTTACTCCCTTGAAGCATTGGAAGCCATTAGTGGTAGTAAAAGTCTTATATTTAAAGGTGGGTGCACTCTAGGGTTAGGTTTCATTCTCTACCTTAAATCTCTTTTCTTTATTTACTTGGGGACTTGAAAGACCCACCAATCCATGGTGGAGATCCTCCATGATCCCCTTGATGTGGCCTTTGGCCCATCTTCTTGCATGCATGACCCATGGTGAGTCCATTCTCCATTCTTAGGAACTGTCTAGTTTCTTAACATAGTAAGAAATAGAGTTTCTGTAACACCCTGAAAATTGGGGGTCGAGTTTATACACGACCCCCGATTTTCAGGGTGTTACAAGTTGGTATCAGAGCATGAATAAAAGTATACTGGGCCTGGGTTATGGTCTCGCGACGTACGCTGTCGCTTCCTTTGACATAGGTGGGTGCGAGAAGGGTCTAGAAACACTTCTAGGATCGCAGATTCGCCCATAGGCGAAGTCTATTTGAATCGATCGCACGATCGAGTCTGTAACGCATCTCGGGTCGCGTAAAGTAACCCGGATAGCTCCTAGGTTGTTGGTGAGTGGGTTGAGACGTTCTTTGAATGATCCTAAACTCGTGAATGTGAATCCTTTGGCCGTGGGACAACCACGACCCCTATATTCAATCGTCAGGGCTTAAAAACCCCGTTTCACCAAAAATCTTCAAAATTCTACCTCTCGCCACTCCAATCTTCAATTCTTTCTTATCCTTTTCATGTTAGGCATCAAACCTAATGTGAAAATAACATAAAATAATACTTTCACAAAATTTTACAGTGAATAGTAAAATTTCATGAAAAATGGCCATAAGGCCATTATAACTTCACTTTCTTTAGAAACTAATAGTCTAGATGGATGTACTATCTCCTTATACCCCAAAATCATATGCTGCATGATAGGGTTTTATATTCAGGATTACGGATTGGTCCTAGAAAGCCCCAAACACATGTTTAGGCCTATATAGGTCAAAATACAATGAACCAAGGTTGGGACCGTACATATTTGGGGTCCTTGGACCATGGGGGACCAGACCCATGTGGTCCCACCGATCGAATAGGAGATCGGTCGGCGATGCCATCGCCGATTCGGCGATGCATCGCCGACCACCCTTCCCCGTTTGAAGTTTGCTTTGAGATGTGAGGGTATTTTGGGTATTTCACACCCCACATGTATGGTTCGTGGGTAGAAAACCCCTAAATCGTGCACTTCACAAACAGCCCTCCCCATAGCTCCATTTTCATTTTTCAGCAACTATCTCCAAAATTCATGATTCTAAACCACCCCTAGATCCATCCTTGGCCAAAAACGACCACCCTCCATCGTTCCTTTGAAGTTGGCAGCCCTCCTTCTTGAAGATTTCATCTTTTGGAGCTCTAAAAACCTCCAAATCGAGCTGAAATCGTGAGGTGCTCCATTCCACTTTTTCATTTTTATTTCTCCTTGAAAATACATCCTTGGGAAGCTTGAAGCATCCCTCTACAATGCCTAGATCTCCCTTTTCCAGTTTGGACAGCCACTTCTTCGCATTTTCTCCGTCTTCCACGACTTTTGTGGAAGCCATTTTAGGCCTTTGTCACTCTCCACCATCTTATTTTTGATGGGTAAAAGGAAAACTGCAGTAGATGAGGCTGGGCAAAGTCGCCCTGCTCAATCGAGAAGACCGCGGGGTGGTGCCGCAAGTTCAAGCGCCGCCACAGGTCCACCCACAGCCCGAGAGTTCCATACAAAGCCGGATTTGGATCCGCATACTCATCTTGGGTGAGTAATTCTATCAGAGATGCCTCACGGCCAATACACTGATCGCAAAGTGTTGTTTGAGGTAGATGTGGAAGGGCGATTGTTGGGTGAATTTTTATTGTTCGAGCGCATCGAAGCTGCTCATTGGGGTCCGATCTTTGAAGCTCGCACTCGTGCTAATGTGAGCACCGTTCGTGCCTTCTACACTTGTATCCAGAATCCTACCTTGGAGCCATTGCAGTTCAAAATCCCTTTTGTTAGAGATCGGATGGCTACGATTGATGTGCGACTGATTGCGCGACTTCTGAACGTGCCTCTTGGTGATGTTCATCCTAATGAGAAGAATCTGAGGAGTAGGCGTGAACGAGATCGTCGCACCAGGTTTCTGTGCGATAAATTGGTTCCATGGCAGCCTAATAATAGCCTCAAGGTGACGTATATGTCTGATGATTTGTGACTGCTGCACCATATCTGTACGTTCAATGTGTATCCCAGGTCGACGAATCGCATTGAGTGTACGCGCCTTATGGTTGATTTCCTGTATCTGGTGGCCCAGGGAGAGAACGTATGTATGGCCACTTTCATCTTACGACAGATAATCCTCATAGCCAAGTCAAGAAGAACGTCCGAATCGCTTCCTTTTGGCCGATTGATATGCAAGATCGCGCTTGAGTTTGCTTACAGACTTGGGCCGGAATTGCCAGTTTCGATTCATAGCATTGATGAGTCGACTATGGTCAAGATGAAGATTGGGTCTCATTACCATGAGAATCAGCTTGAGGAGGATAGCGAGGATGACTTTGATGATGAGGAGGATCCAAGTGAGGGAGAACCTGGAGCAGAAGTTCAGGAAGAAGTCCAGGAAGAGGCAGAAGAGGAGGCTCAAGATACAGATGAGAGCTCTCCTCCTTCTGCTCAGGCTACTGGCGATGATTTCATTGCTCGGATTGAGGAGAGTCAGATCACCTTGCGAAGGGAAGTTCAGGAACTTCGAGCTGAAGTCGAGGATGCCAAGGCCATTACGAAGAGGAAATTCGGCAAGGTGACTCGTACCTTGAAGGCGATCCTGTGCTGCTTGCAGGATAAGGGTGCTCCTCCTCCGTCACCCGATTCAGACTAGCGATGCGACCTTTGATGTTATTGTTAGTAGTTAGTCATTTCCTGCTTTATGTTTTATAAGCTTGTTAGGGCTAGTGCTATGATTATGTTGCTGTTGTAATTCTAACTGTCCTAGTTCCCATGTATTTCTCGTCATGATGCTTATAAGGATATATCCCTTGTATTGTGGTAATTTTGATTAAATGAAATGCATTTAATGCCTTTGACTCCTTATGTGAATGATTGCGGTGTATTTGTGCCATTGAGACTGACAAGGTTGCGCCCTATTTTGAATATAGGGAATGCCGCCTAAGACTACCCGGAGCGTGGCTCGGATTGCATTGAGTGAGCCTATGGATCAGACTCCTTCGCAGTCTGACACCCATGCGGACCCCACTGTGGGCCCGATTCCTGAGACAGTTCGTGCGTCTCAGCTTACTACTGGTCCTACAGTTGGACCATCGCCGTTCACACCGCCAGTCAGAGAGCCTTATCGTGCATCTACTTCGACGCAGCACACGCCACAGCCTGCTCCACCTCTTGACAGATTTGAGCAGATGATGGCTATGATGCAGCAGCAGCAGCAGCAGCTTCTGACTACCATTGTGGGGACATTAGCCCAGGGTGGGGGTGTGACTCCACCTGCACCACCTGCACATCTAGCTGGGGATGCTTATACATACGCCCAGGATGAGGGCATGGCTCATCCTGTACCACCTGCTTACCCTGCGAGGAATGCCGCAGATACACGGGGCCTATTAGAGCGATTTCAACGCTTACGGCCTGCCACTTTTACGGGTTCTCATAGACCCGAGGAAGCTGAGTATTGGCTCGATCGTGTGTTGAAGATATTACGGTGCTTCATTGAACAGAGGCCGAGCAGGTAGAGCTGGCTACATTCCTATTTGAGAGAGAGGCCAGCCTGTGGTGGGACAGCGTATTGCGGACCGTTGTCGCCGACTTTATATGGACATGGGCAGCGTTTGAGTTCCGCTTCCACGAGAAGTATTATCCCCAGACTTACAGGCATGATTGGGAGAATGAATTTCTCCACCTCCGACAGGGAGCCATGACAGTCACAGAGTATGAGCATCGGTTTACAGAGTTGGGCAGATACGTCCCGAATATTTTGGCTGATGAGCAGATGCGCATACGGCACTTTTTGGAGGGTTTGCGACTGGATATTCGGTCGAAGATGTGCTGTGTGAGTATTCCCTCATATGCGGAGTTGATTCACATGTCTATGCTGGCAGAGCAGGATGTGGATCGACTTGCGCGATCTCGTGGCCCTGTTGCTTCTAGGCCACGACCAGACATGCAGGACAGGCCCTTCGCGGGCAAGAGGCCTCACGTTGATCCTCCTACTCGGGCTCTAGCGCCAGCACCATCATTTCGGTGCCCCGAGTTATCGTGCACATACTGTGGGAGGATGGGCCACTTAGCGCAGAGTTATTTTTCTCGAATGCGGGACAGTGGGTTCTCGCCGCCGTAGAAGATCAACCGTGCACATTCACAGGTGATATCAGCACCGCCTATACGGTTAGCTCCTGTGCACCCTTCTTTCAGACCTCCAGTATCGCATATCAGACAGCCTCCACGGCCCATGACACAGCGGCCGAACTGGCCACAGCATGCACGGGTTCATGCATTGACAGCTGAGGCAGCTGCGACACTGACTTCTCAGCATTCGGCCTTCGAGGTCACAGCCCATATTGGAGGTACTCCTATTCTCATGATGGTGGACACTGGTTCCATGATTTCTTTGATATCACGTGCTGTAGTCAGGCGTCTTGGGTTATAGACTATTACTATGGATAGGGTGCGAGTCCTTGCAGCTCATGGGAATTATTCAGATGTCACCCAGATGTGTGAGGGTTGTTTGGTGGATCTGGGAGGCAGGACGATGGCTCTTGATCTTGTCGTCGATCCCTCTCTTGTTTATCTCGACGTCATTCTTGGCATGGACTGGTTGACTGCTGGGAGGGCCGAGATTGACTGCGAGACTCGTATGGTGACGATGTACGAGCCAGAGGGCATGCCTTTCACATTTTCAGTCCGGGTAAATCTCCCTTTCCACATACTTAGTTACACTACTTTATTACGAGACGCTGGTGCCCAGGTACTTGAGCATACGCCAGTCGTTTCCGAGTTCTGGGATCTATTCAGGAAGATCCCTGGTTTGCCGCCCCGACGGGAGATCGATTTCACTATCGATCTGGTTCCTGGTTCTACGCCCGTCTCACTGCGGACGTATCGGATGGCACCGTGTGAGATGGAGGAGTTGAGGACACAGATTGATGGTCTGCTAGAGCTTGGCCTTATACGGTCTAGTGTGTCTCCTTGGGGAGCACCGGTCCTATTCGTGAGGAAGAATGACGGTTCGATGCGATTGTGTATTGATTATCGCAGGCTGAACCAGATCACAGTGAAGAACAAGTACCCTTTACCCAGGATCGATGACTTGTTTGATCAGCTGAGAGGAGCGCAGTACTTCTCGAAGATTGATCTTCAGTCGGGATATCATCAGTTGCGCGTCAGGGATGAGGACGTGCAGAAGACAGCATTCAGGACCAGTTTTGGCCACTACGAGTTCCTCGTGATGTCGTTCGGTCTCACGAACGCACCAGCCGTGTTCATGGATCTGATGAACAGGGTATTTTGACCTTTCCTCTATCAATTCGTCGTTGTATTCATTGACGACATTTTGGTGTACTCTAGGAGTCAAGAGGAGCATGAGGAGTACTTACGTTTGGTCCTGGATACGCTCAGAAAGCATCAGTTGTTCGCACAGTACAAGAAGTGCAACTTCTGGAAGCAGGAAGTGAAGTTCTTGGGACACGTGGTGTCCAAGGATGGCATGGCAGTTGACCTGTCTAAGGTAGCTGCGGTGCAGGACTGGGATCAGCCTGGTTCTATCACTGAGGTGAGGAGTTTCTTGGGTCTCACTGGCTACTATTGGCGCTTCATACAGGACTTCTCGAAGATCGCGAGACCCTTATCTCAGTTGACACGGAAGGACGTGAAGTTCGCCTGGAATGACGAGGCGGAGTCAGCTTTTCAGGAGCTGAAGGACAGACTTACGTCCCCCCCTGTGCTAGTATTGTCAGAGCAAGGGGTTAGATACACTATATATACTGACGTGTCTAGCGTTGGTCTGGGTTGTGTCCTTATGCAGAGGGATAGGGTAATTTCATATGCCTCGAGACAATTAAGGAAGCACGAGGAGAATTACCCTACACACGACCTAGAGTTGGCAGCCGTTATATTCGCACTGAGACTCTGGAGACATTACCTCTACGGAGAGGAGTTCGAGCTCTTTTGTGACCACAAGAGCTTCAAGTACATATTCACGCAGTAAGACTTAAATATGAGGCAGCGGCGATGGATGGAGACGTTGAAGGACTTCAAGTTTGAAGTCTCTTACCATCCTGGGAAGGCAAACCTTGTGGCTGATGCGTTGAGCCGCGAGAAGGTGATAGAGTTTGCGGCTCCGCTGATGGTTGCTGAGTGGGATATGGTTGAGTTTTTGCGAGACTTTGAGCAGAAACTCACCGTAGAGGAGCCGTTTGAGTTCATCGCACATGTACAGGTGCAATCTCAGATCGATGACCAGGTCATCGAGGCGTAGAGGGACGATGCGCATCTGATTGAGCTTCAAGAGCAGGCTAGTGATGATGCAGACGCCGACTGGCGAGTTGGTATGGATGGGGGCTTACGTTATCGTGGCCGCCTATGCGTCCTAGATGTCCCTGACTTGAGACGAGAGATTCTCGAGGCTGTGCATTGTACTAGACTCGCGATGCATCCAGGCAGTACGAAGATATATCGCGACGTGAAGAGGACGTATTGGTGGGAAGGTATGAAGACCCACATAGCAGAGTTCGTGTCCCGTTGTCTCACTTGTCAGCAGGTGAAGGCAGAGCATCGCCGACCACCTGGACTTTTGCAGCCTATGCCGATCGCAGAGTGGAAGTGGGATTTCATTTCCATGGACTTCATTTCAGGGCTGCCGAAGATGAGGAAGGGACATGATTCCATTTGGGTGATCGTCGACCGTCTGACGAAGTCGGCACACTTCCTACCGATCAGAGTTACGAACTCTGCAGACGAGCTGGCTAGACTGTACATCAGAGAGATTGTGCGTCTGCATGGAGTTCCGCTGGAGATCGTGTCGGACAGAGACATGCGGTTCACTTCTATTTTCTGGACTCGCATTCAGGAGGCTATGGGTGTGAAGCTGAAGTGCAGTACTGCCTTCCACCCACAGACAGACGGACAGACAGAGCGGATGAACCAGATCTTAAAGGATATGTTGCGAGCTTGCGCATTGGACTTCAAGGACAGTTGGGATGATTGTCTTGCTTATGCGGAGTTTGCGTACAACAACAGCTTTCAGGCGAGTATCGGTATGGCACCTTACGAGGCGCTGTATGGGTGACCTTGTCGCACACCGCATTGCTGGGCAGAGGTCGGTGAGCGTAGTTTGATTAGCCCAGAGTTAGTGCAGGCGACGTCAGAGAAGATTGATATTATTCGACGTCGGCTTCTTACAGCGCAGAGCAGACAGAAGAGTTATACCGATACGAGACGGAGGCCACTAGAGTTCACAGTTGGGGATCATGTGTTTTGGCGAGTTTCCCCTATGAAGGGAGTCCTTCGGTTCGGGAAGAAGGGGAAGCTAGCACCGCGATTTATTGGTCCATTCTAGATCCTCGATCGTGTGGGAGCAGTGGCTTACCGATTGGCTTTACCCACACCTCTCGCGAGCGTTCACAACGTATTTCATGTTTCTATGCTGAAGAAGTACGTTGCTGATCCTTCCCATATCATCAGATGGGAGCAGGTGCAGTTAGGAGAGGATGTTACTTATATCCTGCGACCGACACGTATCCTAGATATGAAGGAGCAGGTACTGCGTAGCAAGGTGATTCCCCTTGTGAAGGTATTGTGGACGCATCACTCTGAGGAGGAGGCTACCTGGGAGAAAGAAGCTGAGATCAGAAAGAACTACCCACAGCTTTTCGAGGAGTATGAAAAGGTAAAAATTTCGAGGATGAAATTATTTATTAAGGGGGGTAGATTGTAACGCCCGTGAAAAATCCATACTTGGGCTCGAGTACCAACTCGACCCGAAATTGCGTAGAATTAATTCCTATGGAAATTAAGCGTAAGTTAGCTAGCGTAACGCTAGAGTAGCTGGGAAATAGTCCCTGATCACTTTAAATACGTTCTACAAGACCCAAATCGAGTAGAACAAATGACTCTACAATACTCTATAACCTCGGATCAAACTCTAAGAAGGTTTGTTCTCTGGACCACTTTGAATCTTTGTATTGGATTTATACCGCACGTCGAAAGTCTGATACCTCCTATCTTAGACCGTTAGAACCGCCTTGCTGGACTTGACAATCATTTCGAAAATCAAGTCCAACCGATAATCACAGGCTATTTCATTGAGCCCGGACTGAAGAGAGTGCGAATAGGGACAGAATTGAAATTTTAAATTCAAATCTGGCACACGACTTGACGCGTCAGTATTAAGCGTTCTGACCATCAGAATTCAGCCAGATTACACCCTCGGATCAGGAAAAATTTCTATTTCATATCATGAGACTTTCAGCCCTAATCTACTTACGGTGACTGCTGAACTGAAACTGGTCCGCCACACGCGATCTGCGAACCCTGCCGGACTGAAAACTTAATACGTGCTAGATCTGGTGCGCATGAGCTTAAGTCCGATCGCATTCGGCCAGGGGACCACCAAAAAGTATCTTTTGGACCGAAACAGCCCCGATTTGGATATGCACTTAGTGAACCTTGTACCGGAGCCTATTTTTAGCATTTTTGGGCTTATAAAAGGGGTTAAAACCCTCACTCCTCTCTCCCATCCGAATTTGAGAGAAACCCTAATTTGGGAGAGAGAAAAGGTGGGAGTTTGTGAGTGAGAGTAGAAGAGATTTTTCCCGTCTTCGTGCCACCTGTTGCACGTGCTGTAGCAACACCTCCTGATCACCAAGCTGGTGATTCTTCCCCGTTTTCAGGTATGAAATAACCCCAGAAGTTGCTGATTTAAGGTTTACTAGGATTCGTAGCATGTTAGCTAACGTAACTCGTAAAACAGGTTCTCTTATCGCCGTAGACGAAGCGTATACGCTCCATTTGAAACGACACATCCATAATAGATAAGGTGAGGATTTTAGACGCTTTGATTGACGGTTTCCAACGCTTTCAATGTCGTTTAATAGTAGATTATCGACGGCATCGCCGTTTGACATGTACAACATGGTATCTGTTTCCCGTTTCATAAATCAACGAAGAATATGAGATTTAGGGCATTTTAGTCATTTGTAGGAAGTACTGATTACACTCATATTTTGCTGATGTGATTGACATGGTTTGTTATCACATTAGAAAGTTAGGAATACGTGCATAATTAGTTTGGCGAAGAGATTCACCAAATTGTGCACTTCGGGTCGACATACTATATGTAGACTTAAGTGTGTAGTGTATGTGTTTGTATAAATGCTTGTATTAGTATGTATTGAATTAAATGATGTTATGAATTAGTTTGAGACTGATTTCTCAATTAATATGCTGACATAAATGATTTTCTACGTGTTGACTATGTACATGATTCCATTATATGCATAAAATGTACGTGATTGGAGAATTGCCTAAGTTGTATGTTATAACATGTGTTAACATGCTCACATGATTGTATTTCAATTCCAATACTCCTACATAAATTGCTGATGTGAATTCATATGTGTTTGGAACTATACTTAGTCCAGGCAGTCGGTAACCGAGCGAATTCGTGGTTGGCTGGTCTTGGCCACGAACGATGTGTCGATGAACGCGAGTCGTGTTTGGAGTTGGCGGCAGTAGTTAGGCCACGCGAAGTGTTTTACGCACTTCATGTCGTTCGACTTGAGATGTGATCGTGCTAGTCGAGCCCGTCAAGTAACCCGACCGGCCGATGTATGTTCACCCTGTATGAGTCATAACTGCTTGAACCTAGGGTACTGAACTTACCATTGTAAACCCTGTTAACCATGGTACCTTGATCTACGAAGACTCATGAACCGGGCATGGTGGTATGGGACACCATGGTCGAGCTGTCGGCCTAAGCTGGGGCCACAAACCTCCCCGTAGTGACTAGTGAGCACCTAGTCTCATGAGCAGATTATGGTGGTATGGGACACTATATTCTAGCTGTCGGCCTACACTGATCAGGCGACGAGTCCTTTATAGTGACCGCGAGCGTATTCTGAGTCTACGGGAGGCGACGACTCTTCAGTAGCAGTACAGTACAGTAGGCCTGTATTGATAAGGTGATGGGAGAGCGGTACAACGAGTGCGAGCAACAGCCCTGACAGCCCTTGCAGCGACCTACGAAATATATATCGTATGAGATTACTAGGAGTGACGACCCTAGACAGGATCTGTGTTGGGATTGATACAAGGGAAGTACCTTAGTTTCTCAATCCTGCTGTTTGAATAGACTAATAACAACTTGAAAATCATATCACCATACCATTGCATGTGCCTGAAAGATGTGGAGCACTTGAGGGTCGATTGCATGCCGCGGTCGTAAGATGGTGCCGTATGAGGGAGATCATCGGTGAGGGCATACATCACGTCATGTCATCTTGCATTAACAACAGTATTAGGATTGTCTGATTTACTGCTTTACTATTATCGCATGATTGATTTGTGAATATGCTAATCTTTGCTCTATGATTCCACTGAGTTGATCACTCACTCCCACGTTACGGGATGGTGTTTGCAACACCCACCAGAACCTGTTGTAGATGCAGGTGATGCTGAGATCCAGGAGGCAGATCCAGACTTCGACGAGGACCAGGATGAGTTCTCGTACATGTAGTACCATGATGGCTTTGCGTAGGCGACCTGGGTTGATGGGACTTCAGTGGGACTATTTTGAACATTTGATTTTGTTCATGTATATGTATATGAGACTCAGAGATGTATTCATACTTTAGAGACAGATGAGATCTACTTTGTTTTTCCTTACAGTGATATATATATATTGTTTAGTCTTCCGCTTGCTTTTATCACTGGATCTGGAGTATGAATTGCAGTTTTGGTATACTTTTACTCATGTGAATGCTTTAAATCAAACAACATTGAATCATAATCATTTTTGTTGCATAAGTGACGGTCTGAAACTCGGGAGTTGAGTTTATACACGACCCCCGATTTTCAGGGTGTTACAGTTTCGTATCACTTTCCACAGCTAAGGCTGAGTATATTACAACCGGTAATGCATACACCCAGCTTGTGTGGATGAAAAGGATGTTAAGTGATTACGAATTTGTGCAAGATTCTGTGGTGTTGTATTACAATAATTCTAGCGTAATTAACATTTCTAAAAATCCAATTCAGCATTCATGAACTAAGCATATTGACATTAGATATCATTAAATTCATGAATTAGTAGAAGATAATGTTATTTCTTTAGATTATATTCAGACTAAAAATCAACCTGCAGACATCTTTACAAACCTGCTTGACAGAAACAAGTTTGCTAAATTAAAATTAGATATAGGTATGTGCAATATGAACTGAATTGCTTGTGTTTATTTGTACTATATTGCATGTTTTTATTTGATTTTTATAAATTTTTAAATATAAAAATAGTGAAAATTTTTTTAAGTGCATGACCAATCAAGTACACACTCGACCAATCGAGCTGCTCGGGTTTGGGGCTTTTTATTGTGTAAAAAGTACGTTTTCTCTCATTTTTTTATCTTCCTCATCCAGTCCTACCACAACCAGTCGAACCCACCTTCGATTCCTTCATAGTTAGTGCATCTTTTTCATTTTCATTGTGAATTTAGGTTCTTTGCACTTCCATTTCCTTGATTTTATAGTTTATTTCAAGGTTTTTGGTGGTTTATTAGGGTTTCTAGCAAATTTTTTGATTTCTTTAAAACTCATCTTACCCTTTTTACATTGCTTGTATTTCTTGTATTCCTTGTTTCTATGGAAGGTAAAAATAAGAAGAGAGCCTCTTGTGGTCCCTCTTCTTCTCGTTCCGCCTCGATCATGGTGTGTCATCTTTGTTCACCCGAAGAAGATCCCGAATATGTGCGGGATATACGCCTTCGCAACGTGATTATTGAAATGACTATCAACTCAAATCATTTGGAACCATTCAGCATTATCTCCTCCTTCAAACTGTAGGTTGGGCTAACATATTAAATTGGGGTGGTCCTGCATACCATTCCATTGCGCAGGCCATGTTTGCTTGTATAAGTGACTTTTCTACTAAGAATTTAACTTTTACTATTACAACAAGAGAAGGTCCTATTGATGTAGACCGTCACTTGATATCTGGACTGATGGATATTCCAGTAAATGATGATGGAATTCTTATTTTTACTTTAGTGACAAGGCTTTTTAAGTCTGAAAAAAGGAATGCTCATTAGAGTGTTATGTAACATAGATGTTAATTGGAACTCTGGTGTTGCGCTCAGTTTCAAATATATGTTACCCAGATACAGGATTCTTCATCGCATTTTCATCTCTAATGTGTATCCCAGGTTTGGTAACAAAACTGAGCTAACTTCTTTTATTGGTCGCATCCTTCACACTATTGTTACTAGTATTCCTGTATGTTTTTTATCTCTTATTTGTTACGTTATCATTTAGTTTCGTCTCCATCCTGGTCATGGTGATATTCTCTTTACATTTCTGATGACCACACTTACTACTTATAGTCTTATGGTTATGCCTGTTGAAGAAGCTCCTATTAACCATTTACCCTTCAACAATTCAAACATTAATAAGATGAATTTAAGATTGGCTCCTGGCCAAGTTGATGTGAGTGCTGGTGGGCTGCTGAAAAAAATGGAGAGGAAGATACTTTACCTCCTTATTATGTTAATATGGATGACTTGTTTAATGAGATTAAGTCAGATTCTATGGCTGATCTAGACTTTCAACCTTCTGACTTTGATGAGCGATTGTGATCCCTTGAGGAGAAGGTGGAGGGTCTGCATGTGTCCCAGGAAAATCAATTCAAATACATGCGCAAATATCTTAGGCATATTAACAAGGGACTACATCAGATAAATCCTTCTATTCCTACTCCATCATCTGGATTTGACGAGTTTTTTATTTTATCCTGGACATGTATTAACTCTTTCTACTATTTGTGTGTTTGGATAGTTCTTGGATATAATTTTACTTATTACTATGTGGACATGATATTATGCCTTAAGTTGATATTTTGATTATCATGGTGATGCTCTTTCCTCTCTTATTTCATACATCTCTTTTCTTTATATGTATTTCCTTTGTCATATTGTGACAAAAAATGGGAGAAATTGTGGAGATGATTGTGTGATTGTAGAAGGACTAGTGAATTTTATTTTTTTTTACAGGTTCTGCTAATCACCTCTCCTGGATTGAGGGGGAGTAATGGAATGAGGGGGAGTCTAGACTATTGATAATTTGTTTCTCACATAGTGCATGATTCTTTATTGTGCATATAAATGATGCATGATTCTTTAGTAGTGCATGATTCTTTATTTAGTTTTGTCATAAATTTGAAAAGGGGGGAGATTGTAAGTGCTATAGTGTAAATCTAGTACCCAAAGACTTATCAAATTTTATTATGCCAAACCATTTAGAATTTGCATCATGCTTTGAGTTGAATTGATCAAGTTCGTGCATTTTAAAGTTATCTGCATCTTCATCGAACTTGCATACATTTTCAAGTTGAAGAGAAGATTGCTAAAGTTCATGGTTTCAAGATCAATTTTAAGAACTAAGGCTCAAGAAGTCAAGCGTAACTCAAGAACTCAAGTTCAAGTTTGAAGTTCAAATACTGTACGCTAAAGACTCAAGAACTCAAGCATAACTCAAGCTCAAGTTCAAGAAATCAAACTCAAGCTTCACGTATCACAAGAAATCAAGGTTCTGAAGCAAATGATGCTACAAGTGTTCCAACTCACAAACAAGGTATGGATGACCCTAGATTGACCATAGGTTGAGTCATATTCATTGCATATTTTATGTGGGTCATTTCATAAGTTTATAGGTCATTTTCTCGACTAGTCTTAGACCTTGTTCCACTAGTTCAAGTACTAGCTCGACAAGTCGAGTTTTTTCGACCAGTCCAAGGTTTGTTGAAATTTTTTAGAATTTTTTGTTGGACTCTTGACCAGTCGAGTGAACAGTGCTCGACCAGTCGTATAGCCTCAACTCAAAGTCCAGTAAGATTTTCTGGTCCCACTCGACCAGTCGAGTGCATTACTCAATCAATTGAGCAGGTCACTCGACCAGTCGAGTAATGACCTTATCTTATTGCGTTAGAAAATTTAAAATTTTGTTGGTCCTTTGGCCAGTCAAACCAACCCTTAGACCAGTCGAGTGAACAACATTTTCACCTATAAATAGAGCACGAATTTCAAAGTTTATTCATTCATTTTAAGCTAAATCAAGACACCACTCTGAGAGATAAGTTTGTGAATTTATTAAGCTATATTGTGCACATTTTAGATTCTCTTTAATTAGCTTTTGTAATTTAATTTTGTGATGTTTATTCCAATCTTACGTTAAGAAAGGATTTGAGTTTTCCCCTTTCTTAAGATCAAAATCAAATCAAGTTGCCCAAGTTGATTTAATTTAAAAATCATTTAGAACTAAAACCTTTTCATCTGTGAGAATGGACATTGAACATCTTTGTCTACATAGGAATGGTTCTACCAGGCTTCTTCAAAAGGAGAATTTTCAAATAAGTATCATTTACAATTCTGTGTATCTTTTTTTTTGTGAGGTTGTGCCAGAAAAATATCTTTTTGATTTTGTTTGAGGTAATCCAAAAAATCTCAGAGTGTGGGGTATTTCTAATTGTGTAAGACCAACTAAAGACATAATTGTGAAGGTTTTAAGGTGAACCTTGAAAAACCTTTTTCATAGTGAACGCTAATATCTCGAGGGAGTGGATATTAGGAGTGAAGTAGTTGTGTGGCTGTTTTCTAATAGTTGGTGTACACACAAACGAACCACTAAAATTTTTAGAGTTGTGGTGGATGATTGAATGTGCTTAAGTGTGTGAATGTTGTAATTTATTTTGAGCATTTGTGGTGAATGGTGTAATTTATTTTATGCACTTATGGAAATGTTGTAATAACTTAGTTTATTTTCCTTGCTCTTTCCTTTGCCTCTTTATTGGTTTGGATTTTTGATACTTACAAACGTTCTAGTAAGATTGCCCTACCATAAGCCTTTGGTTTTTGGTGTTAGGTTGTCCATACAACTAAGTTTGTATCAACCTCTCAAGACTAGTACATTTGAGGTTGCTATTTACTTGTGCTTCTTTATTATTTGATTGTGCTATCTTTCTTTCAATTTTGCATTTATTTTTTAATTTGGCATAATCCTATTCACCCCCCCCCCCCCCCCCCCCCCCCCCCTCTAGGACATTTAGCTTGGCCTTTTCACTTTCATTGCTTTTACCGGTTCCTACGCGATTGTATAATCTAAAAGCAAAAGCATCCATTTAGTCAATCTCCCTAATAGCATTGGTCTTGTCATCAAGAACTTTATGGGGTCCGCTCGTGAGATTAAGATTATGTCATGAGAAAGATAATAATGTCTCAATTTCTATACAGTAAATATCAATGTCAGGCATATTTTCTCAATGGGTGAGTAATTGCATTCAGCACCTATCAGCATTTTACTCAGGTAATATAGCATGTTCTCTTTTCCTTGTTCATTTATTTGTGCTAGTAAGGCCCCTAATGAACTTTCCATCGCATAGATATAAAGGATGAGGGGTTTACCTTTCACAGGAGCTGTCAGTACTAAGGGATGTTTCAATAACTCTTTAATCTAATCAAACGCATTCTGATAAGCTTTGTCCCACATAAATTTTATCCCTTTCTTCATCAGATGAGAAAATGGTTGACATCTTCCTATCTTCCTACTAAATTTGAGATAAAATAATGAATATATGCCAACTTGCCCTATAGACTTTTCAATTCTTTTAACATTTTTGGTAGAGACTATAAGACCTCATTTATTCTATATGACTTTCTATGCTTATGTACACAATGATCGACGCCCTTAACTAGACCTGGATTGGTCGTTCATAGTACACACCCAACTGATCGAGACCCCAAGACCTCAAAACCTATCTCATATCGACCACCCCATCGCTGCGATCGTGGAGGCACAACCCATGAGTTTATACGATACTCCATTTGTGAGATACACTATGAAGAATAATTAGTGTATTATGTGCGCAAGGCGCCATAAACTCCACTTCACACATATGCACAACACATGTCATATACACATGCACATGCCACACATGGGTGAGAGAATCTCTACCTATGTGTGTGATGTCACATACCCATACCTCCCATCTCTCATGTACACCTCAAGTCAACTCTTCTCCATGCCACACCTCATGTGTGACATCATCACACCATGCATCCCATGCTCCTTTAACCCACCATTAATTACAAATCATAAATTAATTTTCATAATACTAGCCTAAGCTAATATTAATCACATTAGCCTAAGTTAACCAAATTTTTATGAGTTTCTCTACAAATACCCCTCCATCCCTTAGCATTTCACCTTCTACAAATGAGAGAGAGAGAGAGAGAGAGGAGTGATCTTGGTGGGCCATCAACTCCATCAATCTCATCCCTTCCATTCCTCTCAACTATCCATCTAATTCATCAAGGTGAGTACACCCACCCTACTTATTCTTATTTTATTTTTGTTGTGTACTTATATATGGTGGAGATGATGTTGAAGATAATGATGTGATCAACGGTGTGGATGTATAGGAGAATACATATAAAAAGATGATTAAATATTTGTGATGATATGATGATAATGATGTTATCAATGGTGTGGATGCATAAGATATATATATATATATATATATATATATATATATATATATATATATATATATATATATATATATATATATATATATATATATATATATATGTATGTATGTATGTATGTATGTATGTATGTATGTATGTATGTATGTATGTAATTAAATTGTTCTAGGCTTCTTGAGGGACCAATTGATAGTGGACCCCACCAAAATATTTCTATGTCATCCAAACTGTCCAAGAATGGCCCCTTTGGCCTGGTCCAACTCTCACACACACATACATCCATATGCACATGTGCACACCACACCTAGATAAATAAATAAATAACATGAGGAGTGGATGCTGTTGCTGCCAACGTCCAGAGCTGTAGCAAGCAGAGTCCCTGCTGCTACTTGAAAGAGAAGAGGGAAGGGGCTTTGGGTCCCCAACGAACCGCACCCATGATGTATGTATTCAATCCACGCTGTCCATTTAATTTCCCAGCTCATTTTAGCCATGGAGCCGAAAAATGAAGACAATACATATCTCTAGTAGGCCACACCATCAAAAAGACTTTTTTTTTTAATAGTAATAAATGGTTGGAGCCCACTGTGATGTTTCTATACACCGAAATATATCAATATTGGGCTCATTAGACCTGTTACGAGCCCAGGAACTCAGTAGACGGAGTAGATCGTCCTTCTGTGGACCCCACTTAGGAAAAAACCACCGAAAAACAAAAAGAAAAGGAAAATATAGGCAGGGGCATCCGCCTCTTACTGTTGCTGACGTCCAGCGTCTAGACACTGCAGCGTCTGCTGCTTGGGTGGCAGGGACCGTGGGTCCCATCCATAGGCCCCACCATGATGTATGTTGAACATCAGCACCATGCATTTGATGGGTCTCCTCTTAACAATGGGGTACTCCAAAAATCATCCGTACACGGAACTCAATTGGCCCACACCAAAAAAAATAAATAATAAATAAATATATATATATATATATATATATATATATATATATATATATATATATATATATATATATATACATACATACACACACACATATACAGCTGAATAAATCCATGGGTTTGATCATGAGTTATGTGTTATATCCAAATCGTTCATCCATTTGACGAGTCATCTTAAGGCTTAAGAAGAAAAATAAGATAGATCTAACTATCAAGTGGACCACACTACAAAAGTAGATGGAACTGAACGTCTACCATTGGAACCCTTTTTGAGTTGGAAGTTTTGGACCAATATGTTTTTTCCCTTAATTTAGGTCTTTGTAACCTTATGAACAGATTGGATGGAAAATAAACGTTATGGTGGGCCCTGTGAATGGTTTAACGGTGAAATCATTATCCTAACTACTAATTGAGGTGAGGTCCACATAATCTTAGGTTATGATTCATTTTTGGATAATTTTCTAAAATGATCTCTAAAAATAGATGAACGGTGTAGGTATAATAAATACATCACTTTAGGACCCGTGTAACTTTGATCTCCTTGAACTGTTCATACAACTCGGAGCTCAAGTGTATAAAAGCACTTGTGGGGTCCACTTGAAATTTAGATGCATCTAAAACTTGGACTGACCCCTCAACTAAGTGGTACACACATTATGGATGGGCTGGATTTGTGATTCACACCTCAGTGGCCCAATAAGTAATTATGAATGTTTTAATAGAGGGTAATCCTCTCAACTTTTATGTGTGGTGTGACCCACATGTGCCACAGATTGACTTTATTTTTAGCCCCAGGCCCACCATGGATTGGTGGCCCATTAATTATGTAAATTGGATTGATATGTGAATGGTCTGGATCTTTGTTAAAATTTTCTATATATTGATGGTGTACAATCATGTGACCATGTAGTGTGTGGACAGTCTACAATTGATGTAAGTATGATGAATTACATAACCCCATGAGCTCTACTGCATAGAACCCATGTGAATTCCATTGATGTGTGGGCCTAAGAATTTTAAGGCCTATTTTAAGTGAATGTCATGTGGGCCCATTAGTAATAGCCTTGTATGGGCCAACCATTGGCCCTCTTCGGCAAGAGTTTGTGATCTACATGTATTAAATGTATGCTATATTGAATCATGTGAAATTGTGTTGTGTGTATAGCCCTTCACCACTTGGTATGTGATATACGTTGTATTATGTTGCTACCTTAGATTACCCAATTATATAATGAGTGCACGGCCTTTCACCACTTGGCACTTTGGTTAGAGTGTAACCCTAAGTAGTAGGATCATATGACATGTATTTAAACCCATAAACATGTTCAATTATAACAATTAGATAGACTCTAGATGTGTGAGGGTGCGATACGTGTTTGGCCGCTTAATCATGTGGGCATGTGACGTATGTATGGCCACCTAATCATATGCAATTGTGGAGTATATGTAGTCGTCTAACCGTATGATTGCGAAATCCACACAAGGCCAACCAACTACATGAAATCAGGGGACATTGGTGACCACCTAAATCATGAACAATTGGGTTGTATGTGCAGATTTTCTTAGTCATGAGAATTATGATATAGGTTGGATTGTACAACTTGATAATGGAGTAGCCCTCAATTCGGTGTCAGTGTCATGTGACATAAATACAACCCTTACATTATGCTCATAAGTGAGGCAGATGTGGGGACCACTAAACTATATCTAATGTGATGGAAGCTAGTTCTTGGTCTCTTGATCATGTGACACCAAATCTGAGTCATTCTGCGTATGAAGTATTGGGCGGTCATAGTTTAAGAGTTAGCGCATCGTAATGTGACCAGGTATGGTGGGTATACTTGTGATTGTGCCTTGGATGCTTTAAAATGTGGTTACTAGACTATGATACTAATTGTATGTCCACTCAACCAAGTGAAATTATGGCATAGACAACCTGACCATGTGGGAGCTTAATAAAGCGGTTGCCCCATTATGTGACTTGTAGTGAAAGTACATAACTATCTAACCTAAAGTCCTTTATTATGACAAGTCGAGTGACATTTGTGTGGCCACTCAACCATATGGACTTCTAATAATGGAGTGGCCATAAGATCATGTAGGAATATGAGAATTGTGTAATTACTCTCGTGGACTATGTTGACGGTGTAACCTCTTAGCTATGTGAAATTAGGACGTGTCAGATTAATTATAGACCCTACCTTGATGTAAGTATTGCATATTTCACTATTTAGGCAATATAATTCTAGAACATGATTCCAAAATGATTTAGATCCAATTCCTAAATAAGTCAGACGATATGAAATAGTGTTAATTGAACATATAACTTTCAAACACTTGTGAACCCACTCAATGTACGTATGTTATCTGCAATGTTCAATGTTTTGCCAACTAGATGATTTAATGATGGAGCTCACTGATGTGTGCCTTGTGCATCTGAACTGTTATTCCTTGTACTACATTAATGTATGTGAATTACCTATACTATCTACTTGATGGGACCCACCGTAATGATTGTGTGTGAACCCATCTACTTGCATGACCACTTGGAAGTAGGACCCACTACATTGTATGAGATAAACCCACTGTCATCCAACGGTGGTTAACTCTTATATGTATATTATATACCCAAGTCGTTCAACTTAGGGCTCACTGCATCTTATGAGGCTTACTTATGCCTTCCAAACTATTGTAAAACTAATATAATTATTATTTGCAAATCTAACCTACTAACAACCCACTTGAAGGTGAAGCCCACTACATTATATGAGTTTTGCCAGCACCATACATCCTGTGGCTTATTTACTATATGTTATAATCATGCCTTTCATCTCATAACCACTTGATGCATGTACTTTGCATCATCATCTCTCATTAACCAAAAGGCCCAGTTAGGGTATAACCATGTGGTCCCAATAGAAGAAAATCATGTCGGGCCAAAGCGACTGCTAATGGAATATCCATCTTACGAAGGATATGGTGTAATTTTGAATACAATTAATGCTTGTGATTATGATAACTATGGATGATATTAGTGATGTTAGTGATTATGGTTTATAGAAGCCTGCGATTTAATGTCTTGATTAATGTTGTTCCACTCCCTATCATACTAAATTCATCTACTTAACCATGTTGATATTGATCATATTCATGTACCATGGAATGATGGTGTGTGCAAGTGTACTTCAATACATTTGTTCATGTGTAAGATATGTCCCCTTTAGTTTAGTCACATGACCATAGATTGATATAGTTGATAGTGGCATATGATGATTATATGTCATTTTTGAGCTTAAAGGTTAAGCAAACCCTAAATTCATGACATTATATGCATACCACATGCACTTGAACATATGCCTTATCATGGTTACTTGAATTCATGTATAATCATGACATACATGATGATCGAAATATCATAGTCATGCTGTATAACATGAGTTGGATCTTGATGTGAAATGTACATCTATGATGATGACTTGGATTATCCCTAAAAATGAACGAGACATCGAAAGTGTGGAAATAGTAGGGGATAACGTGCCCCTTGGGTTGAAAGTCCCTAAACCCCTATGCTAGCTAGGGTTGCCTCACAGTCAGGCCGAGTGGATACATGGGTCATGGATTTGACTCCCACTGACGAGGTCGAGTTGAGTAGAGGTGGGTCCAACCTGCTTAAGGGCTAAGGTACAAACAGGGACCGGTCTGACTCGCTGGCGAGGAGAAGTGCGAATGAAGTCCTTTACTGGCATGCCAGGTAGAAGTCCACTGCAGGGCGGGTTGCGAGGTTGATATTGGTGTCTGGTGCATGGGTGTCGACCACGGTGTTTCCCATAATATACAGTTGGTGGAAGTCCACCATAGTGTGGGTATGATTATTAGTGTTCGGTGCATGGTATCGACCACAATGTTTTTCGATATATACATTTATGATGTGGTATGACAATATGATGATGATGATGTGATTACGATGCGTATAATACGGTTATGGTCGTGGTATGGGAGAAATGAAATTATGACTTGGTGATGTTGGTAGCATTGACTTGGAGTATCACTATGAGGCATATGCATTGCATTGGCATTGGCATCGGCATCATACCGTACGTGTTACACGCCTTTCACCATACATGAATTCCTTGTGGCATATTTATCTTGCTTGCATGTAGGACACACTCCACACACATGTGTACTCACTAAGCTTTTTGCCTAAGCATCCTATTTCCCATTTTTTTCAGGGTTGGAGTAGCTTGGAAGACTTAGCTTTCTCTATGCATTGTATCTATTTTTCGATTTGACAATGTTGACATCGCGTACCTTTTGGAAGGCATTGTACTTGTAACTATCAGAATTTATAATGGAGAGTGCTGCATGGTATTTTGATCATGGATCTTCATGCTCAGGTATTATTATATGTATATACAACAAAAGAAAAGAAAATTCAATAAAAAATCTTCCTTGTGGTGTGCCGAACTCGGGACTTGGTGCATGGAAGTCGAGTGTCGGATTCGAGGCATTACGAAAACTGTCCATCGCCAGATTTGGGGCGTGAGAGAGACATCTCCTGAATAGCTTTAATCTTTCTCAGGTCGATTTCGATTCCTCTGTGTCTGATGACAAAACTGAGAAATTTTCTTGACAAAACTCGAAAAGCGCACTTAGACGGATTCATTTTTAGTTGTTTCTTTCTGAGTTGACGAAATACCGAAGCCAAATGTTTATGATATTCTTCATGATCATTTGATCTGACTACTAGGTTGTCCACATAGCATTTGACATGCATGTGCATCATATCTTAAAATATATTCTGCATTATTATCTGATATGTCGAGCCGACATTCTTGGGGCTGAACGACATAACTTTATAATAGTAAATTCCCAGACACATTCTGAAGGTCGTAGCTTCCTCGTCTTTTGGAGCCATTCTTATCTGCTTATATCTAGCATAACCGTCCATAAAGGACATGACGACATATTTGGTCGTACTATCGATTAATAATTCAGTTATCAGTAACGGGAAGTCATCTTTCAGACATGCTTCATTTATATCTATGAAATCAACACATACCCTGATTTGTCCGCCTTCATTTTTTATTGGAACATGTTTGAAATCCATTTGGGGTACTTGACTTCTCTAATGAACCCAACCTTAATCAACTTATTCACTTCCTCTTCGATCAAGGGAACCAGATCTGGGTGAAATCACCTTTGTGCTTGTTTAATCAGTTTCTTATCTTTGGAGATGTTTAGCTGATACATTGCCACTGATGGTTCCAAACCTGGCATTTCTGCATATGTCCAAGCCAATATGTCGTATTTTCTTTTAAAAGCTTAATATATTGATCAACTTCTTGTTCAGGGAAACTAGCGCTTAGTTCTCAAATTTATTTCTCACAAACTATCAATGGTCGGTTGCCTTCCGTCTTCTATCTGCTTTGGAGGTGCTTTAGGATGCTTGATTACTTTAAAGTCTATCTCTTCCACTAATTCAACCGTGATCATATTTACTAAATATTCTTCCCCTATTCCGCGGGATTTCTTCCATTTTTCCTCATTAACTCCAATTGGGATCAAAATACCTTTTCCACCATTCATTCCGACCGGTTCTTCGCAATTAAAACCCATATTTTTCATCATTTTCCTGCTAGCAGGAGTGTATCTTTCGAGGTCTTCAGTTGTTAACTTATCGATATTCACCTTATTCTCTGCCTTCTCTTCTATTTCTGCTTCCGAGATTGCATAGAATTCAATAGGCTCCAGATTCTTTGAACTATCTTTAACATGAAACCTTTTTGGCATAGTCAGAAATGGATTTTTCCTTTTTACATGTGGTAATGACATCATATAATTCGACTTTAGAATCTCCAACTGTTCGGGTGATAACAACATCAGTGGGGGCTATCCCGGTTGTCTTAAATGCCTTGGTACGAAATAAAATTTCTTCTTCATGTTTTCTTTCTCAGATAACTTTATTTTCACGACTTCATTCTGCACTATTTTACTCTCATCATTTCCTTTTTTATTTTCTACGGCAAATCCTTTATAATAGCTAGCGTCAGCAAAGAAAGATTCTCCTTTCATATACGGTTTTGCATCAGCCATTATTTTATACTGCATCCTGTCTTTACAATACTTGAAGCATTGATGGAAGGTCAATGGTATAATGACGTATTGATGCATCCAGGGTCTTCCCAAGAGGAGGTTATATATTGTTATTGCATTGATGACATGACAGATGACGTCTGTCATTAGCTCTCCTATTTCCAATGTTAACGTGATCTTGCTGAGTGCCCGTTGTCCCTCTTGATTGAACCCTTGTATCATCATTCCACTGAGGCATAAATGGGAACGATAATATCCTAATTCATTCAACATTGTCAATGGTAATAAATTCACCATGGACCCGTTATCCAGTATTATTCATTTGATTTGCCTATCGCGAACATGACATACAACCATCAATGGCCTATTATGCTCTTCATCACAAATTAAATCATCATCGAAGAAGGAAATAACTGGCATGCAGTTGTTTCACTCTTCGTGTTCTATTTCTGTGGGCAACGCTTTTCTGACATTATTATCGGACAGAACTTGGATCAGGCTACGTCAAGAATCTTTTGACAATTACAACATGTCACAAATACTTAATCGAGCAGGTATGCCTTCTCGATCTTATTCTTTTCTTCTCCTCTATTGTCACCATGGCATTCTTCAGACGTATCTCCTCTCTTTATTTCAGTGCTTTGTTTTTGGGGACTTTTAACTCTTTTGCCTGAACGCTACATGATTACTGCAGCTTCACCTGTACATCTTAGTGGGAGGTCATCATCCATTTCTTGCTCACTGTTGTTTCGTTACGATTCTGTCAAAAGATATAAAGGATGTTAGTTGACATCTATTCACAAACATACTCTATCCTAGAGATGAAAGGAAGGATATTTCCGTCGAGAGTCACCATTTTGGCATCTTATAAGATGCCAAACAATGATGAAATTCTCCTTATTGTTTATAAGTCAAAATCAAATAAGATAAAAGTCCCCAGCAGAGTCACCATTTTATTTCGACCAAAAACAAAAGCATTTAATTCAGGGGAATTATCTTACTTAATAATGATAAAGATGAAGTATAAAGAGAATAATCATCAAATCTTATTCATTCTAAATTCATTACATCCTTTTAATCCTCTGATTCTGGGATAGAGTTTTACAACTAAAGGTACAAATACTGAATAGATTCAAATATGAATTTTGGCAGCATTCCGGCTCATGTTACTCATGTCTCCATAAGAGATGAGTTGTGCACATCTTTTCCTCACGTGAATCTCCCTTCCTTAATATGATAAAAGAGTGTCAGGAATCCCTGCAGAACTTCAAAATGACTTGGGAAACTTTTGGAAATCAACATGACACTGCCCTTTTAGAGTACCCGCGCAACTCCTCCATGAGTTGCACCGATAGAGGAGTTATGCGAGCCCACGCAACTCACAAGGAGTGGCGCGGCCCGGCCTTCTTCACTCTCTCTCTCTTTTCTCTCTCTAGTACTTGTTAAAGGCACTAGTCTTCAGAACATCCAATCCCCCAAATGAGTGGATAGGGGGGTATTTATAGGCTTCCGCACGTGTGGGTCCTCGAAATTCGAGCTGTGGACCCCACTACGCATTCTTGATCCAACGAACCCTAAAGAGAGTAGTGCAGACCAACGCACACATGATGAGTTACACGGTCCCACGCAACTCATGTTCCAGCACAACTCTTCCCCCGCACAACTTGCCTCTCATGCAACATAATATTCTTCAATCTTCCTTGACCAATTTTATGCTCCAACAGTGGTTAGGCCCACCTAGGAAATCCACTCCATCCACTTGAATGGACAACTCAATGTGAGGCCAAGAAGCTTTGGATCCACATAATTTTAATTCATTTCCAATATCTAAATCTTTGTAATGTAAATCATAGGTTAAATGGAAAATAAACATCATGGTGGGCCACATAAGGTGGTCCACGCTGTTATAGCATATGGGGCATGCTTTCCAATAGTGTGGCCCACTTGTGGGCCCCACAACACTATCAAAAGTAAGAAAAGAAAGGGAAAGAGAATGGAAAGAAGAAGCAAGGGAAGGGGATTCGGCCATTGGGGTGGGCCCCCACCACTATGAGGTCCACCACATACTCAATACATGATCAAGGTGGGTCCCACCCTTGTGGGCCTACTAATATAGAATAACCACAAAGAAAGGGAGGGTCTTGGTTCTCCCATGCATTCATAGTGATGATGGACAGTCAGATCGGGTCGGATCATCGATCAAACGTCTTAGATGGTCCTAGCTCCTAAACTCCTCTAACCCTCAAAATTATCCTCAATCTCTCTCACTAATCTCTCTTAAACACTCTCTCTTTTCTATTTATCTCTCTCTCTCTACTCTCTCTCTCTAATAACTGAATCTTTCTTTCTTTGTCTCTAATCATTTTTCTCTCTTTTGTTCTCACTCATATTTTCTAGGAAGATTTGGAGAAATAGGAGTTTGAGAGTTTTTGTGGTAGAGATTTTTGGGTAGATAGGAAATTATGAAAAGAGAGAGGGATAAAATGGGGAGTGTTCATAACCCCAAGTGTAGGGTCACGATGTAGTAATAAATTGGTAAGACCGAGGTCGAATCCAGAGGGACTAAACTTGTATGTATTGTGAAAATAACTAGAACTAGAACTAGAAGAAGATCTAAATCTGAATTCTGAAATAATTGAAAGTGAGTGTGAATAATGTTGATTAAAACTTATGAATTTAAATGTGGGAACTAGGGTGCCAAGGATCCACTTGTGGCTATCAAGATGCTACCTTACTTGATTCAAGGAACACAATTGGAATTTGAGTCCTATTCTACCCAATTGGAAGATAAAGCAATTTAAATCAAATCTGAACTTTTCATTGACCTAATTCTAAATGGATGAGAATTGTAATGATTAGAAGGGATTCCATCACCCTACCATGCGCAGGAGACGATGGTGAATAACAGGATTTACCAATCTCACATCCTCAAAATAAGAAAAGAAGATATCCAAAGTTATCACAATATCTATTGTAATTTGAGTCACAATAAATCATAAAAAATTAAAAATATTCCTTTAATATCAAACTAGAATTCAATGAAGTTCAACATAAACAAGAATCAAAGCAAGATAAACATCACAACACGCTACAAACTTCACCTCTAAGCCTTAGCTAAGTAGTTTAGCCAACTATAGACATGATTGAACTAAAAACTCTTAAATAAAACATAAAAATAAACTAAGGAAGAGAAAGAAAAACTTTTAGGAGATTCTCCACCCTTCGGCTCCACTCCTTAAACCCTAGAAGATGGTTTGAGACATCCTAGGGACTCCTATTTATAGTTGTTAAACATTATCTTTCACACTGCCTTAGAATTTTCACAAACTGACCTTGAAACTACCTCAAATTTATGCAGCTGCGTTACACTTTAGTCAAACCAAAGTCAAGTTGATAGGATTCTATTTCAGCATTTGCTCGATTTCAGTCAGACTGAGCTTTTGTTTGGTTGGACCGAACTTAAGTTTTGGTTAGACCAAATTAATCCTCGGTTGAACTGAATTAACTCCAAAACTCATTGTTCTTCGCTAGAGCTTTTTGTGCATTTTTAGTCGCATTGAATCCTTCCCTCGGTCGAATCAAACTTGGATTCAGTCAGACCAAATTTTCCTTCGATCAAACTAAATTAGCTCTAAATTCCATCGTTAGTTGTTAGACTGTTTTGTGCAATTTTGGTCGAACCGAACCTGTCTGTTTTTTGTTGCGTATTCTGAAATCTTTTGAGTTCTTTCTTCATCCTTTGTACTTGGTTTCTTTAGATCTTTGGCATGTGAATTCTTCATTCTTGGTCTCCTAAGATCCATCCATTACCTTGGTGATTCTTAAGCATCAAATTTATGCTTTTAACATGATTTTCAATCCAAGCTCTAAGATTCACCTCGCAACACAAAAATGTATAAAATATACCATTAAGCATTATCATGTTCATAAAACCAAGATATAAACAGGGAAAAATATGTAATATTTGACACTAAACAGGAAGAAAAAGAAGGAAAGAATGATGACTAACATGAGTAAGGGCATAGGTTGCATGAGAAAGGCATGGGCTTGTTTGACTAATGGGGAGAGAGTGACATGAGTGATGGATGGGTTGATTGATGGCTTGATTGATGGATTAATTGATTGACAACATGGAGATTTATGCAAGTGAGCCCCGCGTGCGTTGCACGACCTACCTCAGATTGTGTTAAAATTGTAACTTCTAATCTAGTGATAGAAATAGAGTGTGCCATGCGACGTTCGAATTATAGTGCCCACGCGGTCACTAGGGTATAAGTCTTGGGGTATTGTGGTACAAAAATAGGGTAACGATCAAAACTCATTGATCTGATCCACCAGGAACATGATGTTGTCGAAGTAGAAGCGTATGAAAGGTCATACGAGGTTGCAGGTCTTACAGTCCAGGTAAGACTAACATCTTTTCTCAATCATTGAAATTAAAACAAGAGTCTGAATTTCTATAAAAAAAAAAGAAGAACATCAGTTGGCTTTCGATTGAATCAAGGAATATTTATTAGCCGACTGTGTTAATGCCTCCTATCAAAGGTCGGCCGCTTAAGTTATATATTGCCGCCTTTGCAAGATTGATTGGAGCCCTTCTAGCACAAGAAGATGATTCATGAAAAGAGAGAGTAATCTACTATCTGAGCCGAGTATTACTCAATGCAGAAATGCAGTATTCGCCCATGAAAAAATTGTGTCTGTCTTTATACTTTGCAGCTACCAATTTAAGGCATTATTTGCTGGACGAAAGAGTTAATGTAGTTTCAAATATTGATCTAATTAAATACATGTTAAATAGGCCTATTCTGAGTGGCCAAATTAGTAAATGGGTATTTGCATTATCTACGTTTGATTTACACTACGTGCTGTAGAAAGCGATAAAGGGTAGGGCCATGGCAAATTTTTTTGGCTAGCCACTCGTCAGACCTAGAGGAACATATTCCACTTGGTGTTATGAATTCATGTGTTGTGCAAATCACGCCTTAGAAATTAATCTTTAATGGGTCAAGGACCCACAAGACATTTGGGACCAGTATAGTGCTAGTTGCCCCTAATGGAAATCGACAAGAATTTGCATTTTTGATTGGAATTTGAGTGCACTAACAATTAGGCCGAATATGAGGCTATGATAAATTAGCCTATAAATGTTGTTAGAATTATGCGTAAAGGACGTGATGATCATCGGGAATTCTCAACTAGTGATAAATCAGATGGCTGGTTTGTTTAAGTGCACTAGCCCATCCTTGTTACCATATTATGCGGTGGCCATCCAATTGCTAGAACGATTTAATGACATCCAACTGATGCATGTTACTCAAAATTACAATATAAATGCCAATGAAATCACACAACTGGTGGCAAAACTTAAAATATGTAAGGGATCGACCGGTCGGTCAATTACAGTTCAAAAATGATCATGCCTTCTGTCTTCCAAAGGGGAAGCATAACAAAAGTTTGTTTAATTAATGCAGAGGAAAATGATTTAAGAGCCCCTCTTATGGGTTATTTGCAAAGTCCTAGGACCAAAGCTGACCGAAGCACGAGAAAGTCAGTCATAAATTATGTCATGGTTGACGATTAAGTATACTGTAAAGGGGCTGATGGGGTTTTACTTCGTTGTTGGTCGAAGAATGAAGAAATGTCTGTCATGGAATGGGCCCATGAAGATGCTTGTTGGGCCCACCAAGAAAGAAGGAAGATGAGACTTATGCTTAGGTGTTACAGATACTTTTGACCGAAAATGATGGCCAATTGTGTTCGATATACAAAAGGTTGTTAGGCTTGCCAAAGAAATGGGCTAATTCAACATGTACCTGCAATCAAATTACACCCTATCATAAAGCCTTGGTCATTTCAAAGATAGCCGATTGACTTGATTGGGTAGATCCATCCACCTTTAACCAAGTTAGAGACGTTTATCATTGTGGTGACCGACTACTTTACTAAATGGATCGAGGCTAAGCTTATGAAAAAGGTCAGTCAAGAAGACATTGTTAGTTTTATAAAAACCAATATCATTCATCATTTTGGAATACTAGAATCTATTGCCATAGATCGAGGTGTGACATTCATGACTAAGGAGACATGAGCCATGACCGTTTGATATGAGATAAAAATTCTTCATTCAACCTCGTATTATGCTTAGGCTAATGGCCAGGTTGAGGCCATCATAAGTGATCAAAAATATCTTGAAGAAACCCACAGGAATGGCTCCTTTAACTATCTGAGGATCTGTGGGCCATAGGGTATCACTCATACTAGTACAAGGGTTAGCCCATTCATGCTGACTTACGGGCATGAAGCAGTCCTGCCTCTAAAGGTCATGGTTCAATCAATGCGAGTTGCCCATCAATCCCAGTTAAGCCCACATGAATTTATAGAAGCAATGTTGCCCGAGCTTGAAGGGCTGGATGGGACTCGCATCAAGGCGTTGAATTCTATCATGGCCAATAAAGCGGTCATGGCTCTAGAGTACAACAAGAGGGTTAAAGGAAAGACATTTAAGTATGGAGACATGGTTTGGAAAATGGTCCTTCCCATTAGCTAGAAAGACCGAGCATTGGAAAAGTGGTCTCATACATGGGACGGACCATACGTTATCGAGGAAGTCCTAAGGGCATGGGCTTATCTCCTTAGAGATTTGAATGGTAATGTTGCTCCATCAACCATAAATAGTCGATTTTTGAAATATTACTTCACTCCATTATGGGAAGTCATTACAAATTAAGTCAAACCAGTTCAGTAAAGAAGATAGAATTGTAGTTAAATAAAAGCCCTAAATGATGGGGCCTAGTTACGCTATTTAAAATGAATGCCCAAAGGCCATGAGTTTTACCCATACTGGGGTAGAAGGAGTTGTCAAAAAAAATGAAAAGAGGGGTCAAATAGCAAGGCCACCCCTTAGCCCACTTTGCGTGAGCAAAGGCCCCAATAGTAGCAAGCTTTGCGTCCCTCAACCGATTCCTCCTTTCGCTCTAGGATGCTTCCTAACTCATAAGTGTCTTTGCAACATGGTCAATGTAATTCAGACGACTATCGATGTTAGCCATTTTTAATCAAAAGAGGACTTCTCACCCTCACTAACTCCAACACACCCTTCATAGAGAGATATCTAAGCCTTCATAAATGCAATCAACTTAGTACTCTCCGGCCAATCGCTGTGGGGGAAGACCTACTGGTGTCAGCCAGGTCATCAAGGAGTCGGTCGAGTGAGCACTTCAAACTCCACAACATCCTTTGGTTAAACTTGTTTTCGTGAGTCTAATGTAGTTGGTTCTTTCAGGCTTCTTGGTAGCGGGTTGATAGAGCACGACATTCTCTGCTGAGAGCCAATAGGAGGTTCAAGGTGGCCATGCAACATTTAAATTTAGTATATTCTTTAGCAAACATGTTTTCGAGGCGTCGAAGTCCTAAAAAGAGGTTCAAGACCTCCTGAGGTGGCCGCCCTATCTCAGGGATCTTGTTGATATCCTAGAGAAAAGAAAACTGTTCATCTGTTGATGAGGAGTGTAAGAAGGCCTCTATACCTTCATCGACAACTTCTTCCAGAAGCTTAAAGGATAAAGTAAAGTGATCCGTTAGAGATATAATCTTTCTTATAGGAGTATTGATCAAGGTTAGTGTGTTTGATTCTTAAGTCTTGCTTTTGTAGATTAACTTTTAAGAGATGCAGTTAATGTGAACACTTAACTGAGTGGGGATTGGGTTCTCAATATTAAAGTAGTCATTCCCAGAGTCTTAGAAAGGTAGCTGGATAAGCGGAGCCTTACCCTGAAATAATGGCTCGAGTTTTTAAATGTTTAAGTGTTTCACCCATGATTTGAAATATTAAACATGCGTTGTACAAATTCGATGGCTGTACACAATCAAGGTAAATGGTTTTAGCTCAAGAACCATGAGTTTCTTAAGGGTTGGCATCTAATCTAAACGAACGGAGTCACCCACCTACGATTAAAATAGATATAGCCATCATAGAAATGATCAATTGTTTCATTATTCAAGCCAAGTTATGAGAGGATTGGGCATGGTCATTTCATTCTTATGGCTGTGAGGAAAATGCATAAAAAAGGTTTTCAATAGGTCAAGGTCGTTTCATTTCATTACTTTGCTGGTTTTAAACCACATGATTACATATGATTGGAGAATTTCTCTGATGGTAAGGATGACACCAAGGCCCAGGCTGATTCATTACAAAATGTTAAGATAGAAAAGAAAATGATGGAGTGGACAAGCCACTGATGAAGAAGATCATCAAGATCGTGATCTTGCGTCCTTTCTCAACCAAATGCTTCCATCTCCACGTAATGTTTCCCCTAAAGTAGTTTTATCCGGGACCTTAAACATTATGTTCTGTCGACCCATCTCTTGACAAAATTAATAGGGTCCCAGATGGCTTGGTCCCCTAGCTCATATTTGGATGATACAAAACCAATCTCGTTAGAGATTGAAATTTTTGGCCAAAAGCTGAAAGGGGCCTAACTATATGCCCTAGAGGGGGGGTGAATAGGGCAATGCCAAATAAAATTAAAACAGTGGAATAATAAAAGAAATAAAGCACAATGCTGAATTGAAAGTAATCTCAATAGCCTAAATTAAAGAGAATGATACTATATCAGTTCTAAGGACAACCTTACACCAAAAACCAAAGGTTTAAGGTAGGACAACCTTATTTCTAGAACGTCCTTTTTATCACAAACCAATGAGGAATAAAAAGCAAGGCAAATAACTTGTAGAAATAAATCCTAAGTTATTACAACATTCCCCACACTTACTCGGAATAAAAAGATTACAACATTCATCCACGAATACAATCCACAAAACTGAATGAATAAAGGAATGAAATAATAAAGCACATCCACAACACAACGATGTACAGTGGTTCGCCTGTGTGTACACCAACTGTTATCCAACACCCACACAGAATGCTACTCCACTCCTAATATCCTCACACAGGGGATATTAGCATGCACTATCAAAATAGGTTTCACAAGTTCACCTAAAACCTTCACAATTGTGTCTTTGATCTCGGGCTTACACAATCCAAAAATCCACACAATCTGAGTTTTCTGGCTCTCCTCAGATAACCAATACAATGAGATTTTTCTGGCAAATCTCAAACAAAACCAAAGAAAGTAAATTACACAAATGTAAAATACTTGAATCTCCTTTTGAAGTAGCCCGGTAGAACCAATCGGAGTAGAAGTTCGATTCAATGTTCAAAGTCCAATACTCACTTTAAGAAAGGTTCTAAGTCTAATTGATTTTAAATCAAAAGGGATAGTTCTATTTGATTTTGAATCTAAGAAGAAGGAATATCAGAAATTTTCCTTTTCAAATAAGATTGGAATGTAGATCAAAATCAAATAATAAACAAGCTAGCAAAAGGAATATTAAATGAGCACAAAGTAGCTTAAAACAAACACAAACTTATCTCAGAGTAAAGCCTAAAGATTGCTTGAATAGAATTGAATTAAATTGCTAAAACTCTGAAGTTCATGCTCTATTTATAGCCTAAAAAATCCCATCTACGACTGGTCTTAGAATCCTAGGACTGGTCGTAGCTTCACAGATTTTCAAAGATTTTCATGGGATAAGGATTTGCTGTTCCATGACCGGTCCTGGGTAGCCTACGACCGGTCGTGGGCCACCTACGACTGATCATGGGTCACCTACGACCGGTCGTAGGACCCCTAGTTTCGTTGCTGGAGTTTGAGTCGTAGGGCTAAGACTGGTCGAAGGACGAGTCATACAGCTCACAGGACTGGTCGTAGGATGTCCAGGACTGGTCGTAGGACAACCAGAAAGATCCAAAAATCTTCAACAACCTAGGACTGGTTCTGAAAAACTTAAGACTGGTCGTAGCAGAGCTAGGACTGGTCTTGAAGTCCCTAGGACTGGTCTTAGAAAATCCCGAACAAGCATATTAAAATATACGAATTATGTATCCAGAATGACCTACAGTAAAGCCCATCCTAAGGTCAATCTAAGATTAAACAAACCTTAAAAGTGAGATGGACATTGATAGTCTATACACTCAGATGACCCTTAAGAGAAGCTTGAGAATTTATGAATCTTATTGTAGGCCTTCTTGAGCTTGATCTTGACTTGACAAAGTCTTCTACTATACTTGATCTTGATTGTATCTTGAACATGCATACTTGAAAACTTCTATTCTTGAATTCTTCATCCATGACTTGAAACTTTCTTCATTTAAGTTCTTGTCTTAAAATGTGATGTCTTGAAGTAAAGAATAGTCTCAAACATGAAACACAAGATATACAAGACATAGATATAGGTTTTGGCACCACAAAATTTGACAACCAAAGGGATATGAAATCATAGCACTTACAATCTCCCCCTTTGTTAAATTTGTGACAAAACACATGGCATAAAGAATAAGAGCAACATTTGCCAAAAAAAATCATGAACCATAAAGCAAGCACAGATTACTTTACTCCCCCTGAGTAATACGAGTACTGCTCATATAAACAGTAATCAACATGTAAACATCAAGACTCAATATTCTCAATCCACATATTCTTCTCAATCGATCAATCCAAACACATTACTCCCCCTTTCCATACTACTCCCTTTTACCTTACTACTCCCCCTTTTTGTCACAAAATGATAAGGGAAAGCCACAAAAGGAAAGAGAACAACAACATAGAGAGTAAGAATAAGCAGATAATGAGAAAGAATTATGAAAGGACATAGCATATTTCAAAATATAAACCAGCAGCATCAAGCCATTATTAATCCACAATACGATATCCCAAAAGACAATACAATATCCTAAATAAAAGATAATGTTATACAATCCAAAAGATAATTCGCCTAATCAGATCCAGAGGAGGGAGCAGGGATAGTCGGATCAATCTGGTGTAAGCCCCTATTGATGCGACGAAGATATTTTTGCATGTACTTAAATTGCATATCGTGGGCTATACTCATGTTATCAACCTTTTCCTCCAATGCACGAGGCGTGCATCATAACCAGATGGATCGTAATCAGGATCATTTGGCAAATCAGTTTCTATCTCATCCATATTAACATCTTGTTGAGGAAGATCGCCTGCTTCCCCTTCATTTTCGGCTTCACCACCATCACCACCAACACCACCTTCATCAATTTGGCCAGGAAGTAAATCCAACTTCATCTTATTAAGATTAGAATTTTTAAAAATAAGATGATGAATTGGTGCCTCATTAATAGGTTTATCGACAAGCATGTGAGTGGCTAAAACAGTCATAAGATAACCAAACAGAATATCACTATGACCCGGATGGAGACGAAACTGTATAATAAAATGACAGATCAAAGAAGGAAGGCAGACCATAGTACCAGAAGCAATAAAATGCAACACACGAACCATGAAGGAAGTCAACTCATTTTTATTACCGGACCAAGGATACACATTTGAAATAAAAAAATGATGAAACACTCTGTATCTAGGTAACAGATACTTTGAAGGGAGCGCATTCCCTTTGTGTATCCATTGCGCATCAATTTTGCATAAATCTCTTGTCAACATGCATTTTTCCGATTCAGATGGTTTGTCGTATAGAGTATGAATCGGTATACCTTCATCATTAATGGGTATATCCATAATACCCGATATCAAATGACGGTCTACTTCAAATTTTTCTTCTCTAGTATCAATTGAAAAAGTTAAATTATCAAGAGAAAATTCTAAAATGCATGTAACCATTGATTGGGCAATAGACTGGTATGCAGGCCCACCCCAAAGAAAAATATAGGTCCAGCCAACAGATTCAAGGAGAGGGACAATACCATATGGAGCAATGTGATTGAGATCAGCAGTATGCTCAACGATAACATTACAGACACACAAATCCCGTACATCTTGAGAATCATCTTCGGGTGACCGAAGGTGTCGTTTTGTTATCAGTGTAGATCTAGATGAGGATGGACCACGAGATATTTTCTTCTTCCCTCTAGCATCCATATTCAAAAAGATATACAAAGAGCAAGAGAAATGTACAAATGAAAGGATGGGTTTTCTCTAGATCAGCAAATTGAGAAGAAACCCTTGAAAAATCCAACAAGAGATGAAATCTAGCTACACAATGATCAAATCAAAGCACAGAGAGCATGAATCTTCAAGAAAAATGAAGAAATAGGACTAACCTTGAAGAAATACAAGAAATCCTATGACTGGTCGAGCCACGACTCGTCGTAGGTCGGAGTGGAAATGAAGAAGAAGGAGATTTCTCCAAAATATATCATATTCACGAGCTCCACGACCGGTTGTGTGTGGTTCACGACCGGTCATACCACAACTGTCGTGTACATCCACGACCGGTCAAATATCGACAAAAAGATATACATTTTTAAAAAAATTAAAAATTTAACCATAAAAAATACTAAATATAACACACTATGATACATGCTAGCAAGAATACTCAATACAAAATGCACATACCAAGGTCAGATTTCAATTTATTAAACGTGCTTTTGTCGAGCGGTTTAGTAAATATATCAGCAAGTTGATTTTCAGTTGATATATATTCCAAGGAAATAACTTTTTCTTCAACCAACTCACGAATTTAATGATACCTAATGTCAATGTGCTTAGTACGTGAATGCTGGATTGGATTTTTGAAAATATTTATAGCACTGGAATTATCACAATGTAAGATCATTGAATCTTGATTAATTCCATAATCGCTTAGCATGCGTTTCATCCAAACTAGTTGAGTACATGCATATCCTGCTGCAATATACTCAGCCTCAGCAGTGGAGAGCGATATAGAGCTTTTCTTCTTGCTGAACCAAGAAACTAAGTAATTTCCAATGTAAAAACAACCACCACTGGTTGATTTTCTATCATCGATATTACCGGCCCAATCAGCATCTGAGTACCCGGCTAATTGAACACTAGTATCAAAAGGATACCAAAGACCCAGATTCATAGTACTTGCGACATATCTAATAATCTGTTTAATAGTAGTAAGATGTGATTCCTTAGGATTAGATTGATATCTTGTACAAATACCAACACTAAATGTGATATCAGGCCTACTAGCAGTTAGATACAACAAACTACCAATCATACTACGATATAGTTTAGGATCTATATCTTTACCTGTAGAGTCTTTTGTGAGTCTTAACGTTGTACTCATATGAGTATCAAAGTTCTTATCATTCTCAAATCCAAATCTTTTAACCAAGTTTGAAGCATATTTGGTATGGAAAATGAAAATTCCATCAGGTTGTTGTTTTACTTGCAACCCTAGGAAATAGTTTAGTTCGCCAACCATGCTCATTTCGAACCTTGATTTCATTAACTCTGCAAACTCAATAAACATGTTAGTGCAAGTTGATCCATAAATAATATCATCAACATAAATTTGAACCATCAACATATCATTGTTATGCTTCTTAACAAAGAGCGTCTTATCGACACTTCCTACTAGAAAGCTATGACTAAGTAAGAATTTAGTCAATTTCTCATACCATGCCCTGGGTGCTTGTTTTAGACCATAGAGAGCCTTTTTGAGATGAAATACATGGTCAGATAACTTGGGGTCTTCAAACCCTGAAGGTCGTTCAACATACACTTTTTCATGTAAATCGCCATTCAAGAAGGCAGTCTTTACATCCATCTGATAAATCTTAAATTTTCTAAAGCATGCAATGGAAATAAAAAGTCTAATTGATTCAAGACGAGCGACTGGAGCAAAGGTTTCATCGTAATCATTGCCTTCAATTTGAGTGTACCCTTGTACAACCAGTCTAGCCTTGTTTCGTATTATATTTCCAAGCTCATCAGACTTATTTTTAAAGATCCATTTTGTTCCAATAATGTGTTTATCTTTAGGTCTAGGAACAAGATACCAGACATCATTACGAACAAATTGATTAAGTTCATCCTGTATAGCAACTATCCAATTTTCGTCAGAAAGTGCTTCTTTTCACTTTGACCAGTTCTATTTGGGATGTAAAACAAACATAATTACATATGTTCTCAAGTTGTTTGCAAGTATGAAGTCCAGTGAGAGGGTTTCCAAGTATTTGATTGGTTGGATGATCTTTGACAGTCCTTGGTTCAGATTCTTTTTTATTTGATGAGGTATCTTGATAATAAGAGCTTCATCATCATCTGAACTCGAAGCTGGTGTATTCAAATGATCATCAATGACCACATTGATGGACTCTTGAATCACACCAATTCTCTTATTTAGAACCCTATAAGCTCGACTGTTCAAAGAATAACCAAGAAAATAACCTTCATCACACTTTGTATCAAACTTTTCTAAATTTTCACGATCACGTAAAATATAACACTTGCTGTCAAAAACATGAAAGTATTTGACAGTAGGTTTCTTTTCAAACCATAATTCATAAGCAGTCTTATTATCAGATTTACTTGTATAAACCCGATTAATAATATAACATGCGGTATTAACTGCTTCAACCCAAAGATTTCTATAGAGCTTCATGCTATTCAATATAACATTAGCCATATCCTGAAGCACTCTATTTTTTCTTTCAACTATACCATTTTGTTACGGTGTTTTGGGCGCAGAGAATTCATGCGATATTCCCTGATCGCTACAGAATTTCTCAAAACTACTGTTTTTGAATTCGGATCCATGATCACTACAGATCTTACTAACATGAGAACCTTTCTAATTTTGAATTCGTTTAATGACCTTTTTCACTTCATCCAGGGTTTCAGTTTTGTCTGTTAAGAAAGATACCCAAGTGAATCTGGTATAGTCATCTACGATAACCAAGATGTATTTTTTACCTCCTCGACTCTCCGATCTGGTTGGTCCAATAAGATCCATATGGAGAAGCTCGAGTGGTCTAGATGTGGTATTGGAGTTCACTTTCTTGTGAGAGAACCTAGTCTATTTACCCAAACGACATTCACCACATATTTTGTCTATTCTTTGCAATTTGGGTAGACCTCTAATTAATTCTCTTTTGCTCAATCTAAATAAGTTCCGGTAGTGTACATGTCCAAGGCGTTTATGCCATAATTCAGTCTCATCGGTATGGACCATGTAACACGATTGAGTAGATGAGCTTGCATCACTAACGATGTAGCAGTTTTTAGAAGTTCTGCGACCAGTTAATATAACAGAACCCTTTTTATTAAGTATCTCACAACCTTGATTAGAAAACTTTACACTATGATTGTTATCGCATATCTGATAAATGCTTAGTAGGTTGTGTTTCAAGCCCTCAACATATAAAACATTCTTAAATAAGGGAAGGTTATAAAGCTGAATCGTACCTTGGTCAATAATCTTGCAATTGCTTCCATCACTAAATGTGACTGACCCGTCAGTCATATCTTTTAGATCGGTGAATAAAGCCTTGTTGCCTGTCATATGCTTGGAGCAACCACTATCTAGGTACCACTTTGAATGGCTTGTAGCTTTGAAAGCAGTGTGGGCAACCAAACAGGCAACTTTAGGAACACATTTCAGAACTGTTTTGGGTTTAAGAGTATAGATGGTCTTTTTCTGTCTGTTATTATAGGAGAGACCTACAGAGTTAGACTTTAATAGCTCCTTGAGAAGATCAATTATTTTTTCAGCCAATGGATTTCAATTTTGAAAATTAAAGTTGACATGTCTACTTGTAGGTTTTTGAAAAGTCCTTGATTTTTTAGAAAAACTTTGATAAGTATTCTTTTCTTTTGAGAATGAAGACTCTCCTTTTACAAATTTAGGAGCAATGTTCTTTTGTTTAGGAGATGTATTCTTATCATAGCCCAACCCGGATCGATCGCCACATTTTCTTGATCCGGACAATAATTTTTCCAATTTAGATCACCTTAGGCATATCTCCATGTGTCTTTCAAACTCAGAAGAGAAGCTACCTCATTTTTGAGTTTCTCATTTTCGGATCTCAAATCTTCAATTTTGGAGGTTTTACAATCTAAATTACATTTGGTTTTTTTAAAAGAATAAAAAATATGAGACTTTTCTAAAACAAGAGACTCATAATCTTCCTTAAGCTTAGAAAAATTTTCTTTTTGTAATTTAAGCTTGACGGCAATTTTACAACTGTCTTTATAAAGGGCATTATAAGCATCCTGAAGATCATCTTCATTATCGTAATCACTATTCAGATTTTCTTCACTAGATATATCATCATTATCTGAAAAGGTGATCTTGGCTAGAGTCATAAGGGCTTTAACATCATCGCCCGACTTGGTTTCAGAATCTTCTGATTTAGAAAAGGATTCAGAATCAGACGATTCATCCCAAGTAGCCATCATGTTTTTCCTTTTTATTTTGTCCTTTTTAGGACATTTGTTGGCTAAGTGCCCAAACTCTTGACAGTTGTAACATTGACTATCTTTTAAAGATTTTTAAGCTCTAGGTTTAGATCGTCTCTTATCATTTGATTTTTAAAAATTAACTTTTTTTCTTGCTTTTGAAAATTTTGTAAAACTTTTTTGCTAAAAGCGCCATATCATCTTCGAAATTTTCTAAATTCGAAGTGCTCTCTTGTGAAACATTTTTAGATAATTTGAGAGCAATAGATTTTGCTTTAGGAGCTTTAAAGGACAACTCATAGGTTTGAAGTGAACCAACTAGTTCCTCAACCCTCATGGTATCCGTATCATGAAGTTCCTGAATCGCGGTTACTTTAGAATTGAACCGTTCAAGAAGTGAGCGTAGTATCTTTGTGTACACTTTACTTTCTGGGATTCTATCACCAAGACCCCACATAGAGTTCACAATGTCATTCAATCTAGGGTAGAAGTCCATAAACATCTCATTCTCCTCCATATGAATTTCTTCAAATTTAGTTGTGAGGAGTTGGACTTTAGATTTCTTGACAATAGACGTACCCTCGTGTGTCATTTCTAATACATCCCATGCTTGTTTTACATTTTCACAAGAGATGATTCTTTGAATTCATCTGGTGATAATGCACAAGTAATTGCATTTAGTGCTTTTGCATTGGCACTACTCTCACTTTTCTGAAGTGTGGTCCAAAGAGAATAAGCCGTTACTTTCATTGATTTAGAACCATCGACATTAGTTACTTCAGTGATAGGAGGGTTCCATTCGTTCACTGTGGCCAGCCACACACTTTCATCCAAGGATTTGAGAAAGATCCTCATCCTGGCTTTCCAATAGGCATAGTTTGTGCCATTAAAGGGTGGTGGCCTAATGACTGATAGGCTATCAAATTTTAACATCTTAATAAAGCTTAGATCATTAGCTCAGAAAATAAATCCAATAAATAAACAATAAGCACGAGCTATTTGTCTCTGATACCACTTGAAAGGGGCCTAGCTATATGCCCTAGAGGGGGGTGAATAGGGCAATGTCAAATAAAACTAAAACAGCGGAATAATAAAAGAAATAAATCACAATGCTAAATTAAAAGTAATCTCAATAGCCTAAATTAAAGAGAATGATATTATATCAGTTCTAAGGACAACCTTACACCAAAAACCAAAGGTTTAATGTAGGACAACCTTATTTCTAGAACATCCTTTGTATCACAAACCAATGAGGAATAAAAAGCAAGGCAAATAACTTGCAGAAATAAATCCTAAGTTATTACAACATTCCCCAAACTTGCTTAGAATAAAAAGATTACAACATTCATCCATGAATACAATCCAAAAAACTAAATGAATAATGGAATGAAAGAATAAAGCACATCCACAACACAACGATATATAGTGGTTCGCCAGTGTGTACACCAACTGTTATCCAACAGCCACACAAAATGCTACTCCACTCCTAATATCCTCACACAGGGGATATTAGCATGCACTATCAAAATAGGTTTCACAGGTTCACCTAAAACCTTCACAATTGTATCTTTGATCTCGGGCTTACACAATCCAAAAACTCACACAATCTGAGTTTTCTGGCTCTCCTCAGATAACCAATACAATGAGATTTTTCTGGCAAATCTCAAACAAAACCAAAGAAAGTAAATTACACAAATGTAAAATACCTGAATCTTCTTTTGAAGTAGCCCGGTAGAACCAATCGGAGTAGAAGTTCGATTCAACGTTCAAAGTCTAATACTCACTTTAAGAAAGGTTCTAAGTCTAATTGATTTTAAATCAAAAGGACTAGTTCTATTTGATTTTGAATCTAAGAAGAAGGAATATCAGAAATTTCCCTTTTCAAATAAGATTGGAATGTAGATCAAAATCAAATAATAAACTAGCTAGGAAAAGGAATATTAAATGAGCACAATGTAGCTTAAAACAAATACAAACTTATCTCTGAGTATAGCCTAAAGATTGCTTGAATAGAATTGAATTAAATTGTTAAAACTCTAAAGTTCGTGCTCTATTTATAGCCTAAAAAATCTCATCTACGACTGGTCTTAAGATCCTACGACTGGTCGTAGCTTTAAATATTTTCAAAGATTTTCGCGGGATAAGGATTTGTTGTTCCACGACCGGTCCTGGGTAGCCTACGACCGGTCGTAGGACCCCCAGTTTAGTTACTGGAGTTTGAGTCGTAGGGCTAAGACTGGTCGAAGAACGAGTCGTACAGCTCACAGGACTGGTCGTATGATGTCCAGGACTGGTCGTAGGACAAGCAGAAAGATCTAAAAATCTTCAACAACCTAGGACTGGTCCTGAAAAACTTAAGACTGGTCGTAGCAGAGCTAGGACTGGTCTTGAAGTCCCTAGGACTGGTCTTAGAACAGCCTGAACAAGCATATTAAAATATACAAATTATGTATCCAGAATGCCCTACAGTAAAGCCCATCTTAAGGTCCATCTAAGGTCAAACAAACCTTAAAAGTGAGATGGACATTGATAGTTTGTACACTCAGATGACCCTTAAGAGAAGCTTGAGAATTTACGAATCTTGTTGTAGGCCTTCTTGAGCTTGATCTTGACTTGACAAAGTCTTCTACTATACTTGAACTTGATTGTATCTTGAGCATGCATACTTGAAAACTTCTATTCTTGAATTCTTCATCCATGACTTGAAACTTTCTTCATTTAAGTTCTTGTCTTGAAATGCGATGTCTTGAAGTAAAGAATAGTCTCAAATATGAAACACAAGATATACAAGACATAGATATAGGTTTTTACACCACAAAATTTAACAACCAAAGGGATATGAAATCATAGCACTTACAAAAGCGAACCAGGAACCTAGTCAAAGAGACCAACCCTTTGACATTCAGTTGTGCTCAGCCTGTGTAAAGCAGTTGGATCTGAGTCGAGTCACTAGCCACAATGTTAAGGGAAATCCCCATTGACCATGGCCTCTCATTAATAGAGTTATGTCCACGAGACCTCTTCATTACGTTCTTCCAAGCCGTTTCTTAATAGGCTTACGGATTCCCATCATCTAAAGGAAGAAAGGAAATGGTAGAGCAGTCGACACCCGACCGCTGCATCAACATCCTTGGATTGTTGAAACATTCAGGAAACCTCCATGACTATCCATGTTGACCGATCATTTAAAAAATGGTCGGTGATACTTTGAAGGAAGAGGGAGGCAATGGGCATGAAAAGTCTAAGAAAGATCTGGGATCAAAGATGATTTTTTCTTCTATAATTTCGGACCCTGAGAGAGGAAATCCATCTTAGATAAAGATGAGTATGGCGAAGATCGTTCGGTTGTGAAGACCCAAACCTTAGAGTTCCCCTTTTATAGACGAGATGAAATGAAGGAGAGTTAATGTACATAAAGGAAGGGCGTCGAATGATTTTTCCAATATGTAAATGCATCTATTATAGAGGCATTGGAATATAGCATAAATTAATGCTTCTTGATGTGATGTATCACTGCAAGAGAAGATATGGTAAGTACACTTGGAGATGGCTAAGTACTGATAGCCATACTGCTACACGGAGGCCAGGTGAAGCGTGTGAATAGTCATCTATCCCATGCATGCATATGTAATCAAGGTGAAATGTGTGATGGATGAATTTTGGCTGAAGATTATTTTTTAAAAAAAAAGTTTATTAATTATTTTGTTGGTCATTGAACACTCATTTATAAGAGAAGGAAAGCATAAATATTTGAAATGGATAAACAAGTCAAATTATCACTTTTTCCTTAGTGGGCCCCCAACGGTCTCCTTCCTCGATGATATGTGGTAGGAAATGAAGTAACTGATCAACATGAATGGAGATGGAGTGTACTTCACTTTCGATCGCCTTTTTGTCAGCATTTCTTACCATCGACTGAGTCCAATATAGATGGATCTATTCGTCTATAAACCCTAAGTTTGCTGGATCAGTCATATCTTTTGCATAAAAGGCGCTGCCTCGTTCTTGTAGTTTGTCCATCATGCTAGAACGATACAATTGCAACATTCTAAGCATTAAAAAGTTGAATTGGTGGGCCTAAACACAACATAACTTATCCTACCAAGCTCTTTCATACTTGCCACTCATATCGGCTAAATCCTTTGCAGCCATTTCTTGTTGGTCGAGGTAGCATTGATTTACATCATATCTGTAGAAGGCCCTCTCATAATGGTCCGCCATGGTGGCTAGCCATTTTAACTTCTTGAGTAGTCCTTCCAGCCGATTGTTTAATTCGTCCAAGGGATGAAGGTCGAGTGAGCATGAGGCTTCAATGACTAACCTCCTCACATCAGAGGCAGAAAATAAAAGAAAAAGAGAAATCTTTCAGTCATTTCTCTAAAATCTCCTAAAGAAAGGACTTGGCCCCAGCGATTAGAGAAGGTAACTCAATAGCCATGAGATCATTTGAAAGTAATGATGAAGTTTGAGGTTCAGTATTTCTTAAATAGTTCAATTGGAAAGCCTACTACTTGTAACAGGCGCAATTATGGGAAGCCGAACATTATGGTTTGTTTGCGACGTGAGTAGTTAAGGTAGATTTCACAAAAGTGTGCCATATTCAATTAAAATGAAGGGAACATTCTAGGGTGTCTAACTGCATTATAAATTGATTATACGTGCATGAAGTAAGATTCTCAAAAGTGGCTCGAGGGCCATTCATTCATGTAAGGGTATTACATACTAGATATAAATTTATGAATGCTTCAGCCTTCGCCATCCATTACCTAGCCGCTAGTAATGATGCTTCTCCCTTGGCTAGGGATCAAGACACTTGGTTCATTTCTTCTACTTGTGAATGTGCCGCATCAACTAACCGAGATATTTCATCCTCAGTCCTAGTCTACTCTACACGATCGTTCTCTAATTGTTGTTTCAGTATTATCAATTCAGCCTTCAAGGCCATAATTCTCATTTTAAGGTTCCTGATCATCATTTCAAAAGCTCTCGCTACAACATTTTTGGCCAAGAATGTACGGGAAATTTCTTGTACACTGACCTTCTTAAGAACGGTATCCTGTTTCTCAACCTCTAAACAACCGACAATCACTCGAGCATGATAATACATGTCAACTATGCCTTGGAGATCCAGAAGGGATGATGTCTTAATTGCCAGAGTTGGATCGGATTGAGGTAATATGTACGTTGAATAAATTAATCGGCCTATTTTATCTTTCAATTCAACATCAAAGGATTTAAACAATCCTTTCCTAAGGAGATCATGCAGCTCGGTTAATAAGTTTAAGTTTTCGTGGTATAAAGGTGATTATGCTCCATACATCTCTCTGGCCAAGGCCGTCTCTAGTACAGAAAGTGCATCATCAACTGGAGAAGGATTGACAAAGACAGAAGCTTCACTTTCAGGAACAGTTACCAGAGGAGGAGTTACGACAATATCCTTTGATGTGACCGATGATGTTGCAGTCTCTGCCGAATCAATTGCGGTCGATTGTTCTATTCAACCAATCATTGTTCCTTAATGATTGTTGTGACCTGCTCAGCTATCTCTACAGAAGTGTTTACAACCATCGCCTCCCAAGAAGCAAATTATTCAGCTTTAATCAACTGTTCAGTCAAAGACTTGCTAGTTGTAGTAGATGGTGGAGGAATTGTTGGAGCTAAAGTTACCTTAAAAGGCTAAATAGGAGAAATTCAATTCCGCTATTGTATAGCCGACGAAGAAGGAGAGGGACTCTAATGTGCATGTCCTGCATCATCAGAAGGAACACTAGCTTTGGGCGTATCACTCGAAAAGGTATCTTTTATGCTAGTTATAATGTCTGAATCGACTACCACCGTATTCGTAAGTGTGGGGTTTTTGAGAATCGCGGGGGTGATGATTTTTGCTACCGTTTCACCAATAAAGGCATGAGATGCAGGAGGTAGTATAGCCAAAGGGATCACTAATATCGGTTACATATTCTGTTCTTGAGATGGTACTGATTTAAGCAGTTCTCAAGTTGCTGTAAGAGTAAGATAAGAATGATAAGTGCAAGAATGAGAATGTCAATTTGAACGAGAATTTAAAGCAAACAGTCTCCACCTAAGCCAGAAGGGATTACAGTTCTGACTCTCAAGCCCTGTATAGATATGGGATCCTTTATTATGGTTGTAAATGGCCGAGTTGCAATAGGAAATCGTAGTGTTTATAGGTGATAAGGTTTAAGGTATTTTTCAAGTGGGACATCAGGATCATCCAATCTTTCCTTGTCCTGGATCCATTTGTTAAAACACTTATTGAAATGAGCATCTTTATGCCACTAAATGCCTGTAGCTATTTCTTTGAAATAATCTGCTTCACTAAAGTGAGGTCAATACTTTATTTTAAAGTATTTTTCAAAAGTTGTATTGGCCTTAATGGAAGAAGTATCCATTGGTTTCTTGATCCTCTTTTGCAACCGATGTTTTATAGGCAAAGGAGATTTAGCAGGATCTGATTGCTGGAAAGGAAAAATAGGAGGATTTGGGGGAGGATTGATACCTCCCAAGTCAGAAATCTTCCTTAAGGCCATTCGTTGTGGCCGAGTAGCTGCCAAGATATCGAGATGTTCCTGGGTGATCTGTAGAACATCTGAATACAAAGGTTTGGCCATTGAAGCAGAGGCAGTACTAATCAACCTTATCTTAAATCTCATCATCTTTTTGGCCGTGGTAACAAGGGTAACAAGGATACTTCTCTTCTTACTCTCAACAGGCCTAATGTGAGCAAAACTGGCATGAAAGTTCTGCAACGCTTCGACCGCCTAAGAGTTTAGCATACCGACGGTTCTACCATAATACAAAGTTGTCCAATGTTATGAGATATTCTGGATACACAGGTATTTGTAAAACTATCACTTCTTTATGATAATATATGTCAAGAGAAGTATATAATTCCTCCTCGGTGACTATTACATAGTCCAAAGGAGGTTGATTGCCAGTTACATGAGTGAGAGGGTAAGGAACATACTGCACAAAGCCTAACTATCAGGTAAATAGGGAATGATGATATTGTTCGATCCCAGCCTTCGCATTTTTTCCTTTCTCAATCGTTCCACCAAAAGATTAATCTTGGCTAACAACGAAACAATTCCAAGCATGATAAAGTCATCCGACCGCACGCTCATCTGCGGGAATGAATTTCCCTATTAACCATTCTAGTTCGTATGTCTTTTCTTCTGTTAAGGGCATGGAAGATAGATTATTGTTAGATTGATTAAGGGAGAATAATTGTTGCAAATACTCATCGACCGTAGCAGTGTCTACAGGAATGTAAAAAATTCAATCGTTGTACGAAAAAAACGATTGATCGGAGTGCTCCTGACCCAAGAGTTGTGGTCAAAAATATGCAACAAACCACATTTGTATGAGCTATATAAGCTGTCACGTCCCAAACTTGGAAACTGGGCTCATAAAATTCCCGGTCACCGAATCCAGGGCCGACAACCTCTGTAGTGCCTCATTCTCAGCTCTTGGCACCCATATACCAGGTTCTGATCCTAGGATCCTACAAGGAGGATCTTTCAACATGAATTTATTCCATAATAAGAATAACCATAAGCATAACCCGCAAATAATAACCAAGACACCATCAGAAAATCCACTATGACAAAAAACTTTAAGGTACAATGCGCATAAAGGGAAATATAATAATAATAGTAACAGAAACTCCTGAAGCTCGACTGCATGCTCCTTCTCCTACAAAGTTATGGCTGCGTCCTGGCATCACTTACACGCATCAATCATGCATAAGCTTGAAAGTGCACCTACTACGTGCCCTTGTTTGTCAATTACGTTGTAAGTTGAGTCAGTCGGACAACAGCGCCTAACAAGAAGAACAAGTCATGCGTCTGCCTCAACTGGATGTGTGGAACCTCACCAAAAGGTAAATCATAGCCTCACATCCCATGTCCCAAAACATCAGGTGATTAAACCCTTAAAAAGAATTTAAACATCTTAGGGTTTCAGTGTAAGAAAGTTTTTTATCAAAAAGGAAAATCAGTAAAGTTTTTCTTACACTGTCGATTATATCGATTACCCCTTCGATATGATCGACCAGCTCTGTCGATGTCCTCGGCATCTCAATCGATACAATCGAGTGAGGACAGAAAGCGTCCAGCAATTAAAACAATCATCTGAACGATTTATCGATATATCGACTTGAGAGTCGATATAATCGATATTCGAATATCGATCATATCTGAAGAGGATCGATATAATCGAAAGACTGCTTTTCGACGCTCCTATTTTTCTAAAGAAAACTAACATATGCTTCAATATATCGATGTCTATCCGATACAATCTGAACTCAAATATCGATCATATCGGAACTCAGTCGATCATATCGATTGTGGGCGCATATTCTCACCAGCAAGAATTTCAGGTTGTTGTTTATGATGATCAGGGTGCCAGTCGATAAATCGATATTCATATATCGATTATATCGAGACCTAGTCAATTGGATCAAGTCAGGACATAAATCGTCCAGCAAGCTTATAGGTAAATCTATACGATTTATCGATCCCATCGAAAAGGTCTCTGATATGATCGATGTACAAATTCTGATGACATCGACTGCTTCCCCGATCATATTTGTAGAACCTAAAATTCTTCAAGGCTTCTCTCTTCTTTTTCACCTGTCGATAGATCGAACCATCACTCGATTGAATTGGAGTTCAAAATCTGATTACTTCGATGTGTGTCTCGATCCCATCAACCAGTTGGCGGAAGGTTTCCAAAAGCGAAATGACAATTGAATTTTTATCATCGAGAGGTCTGCCGATACAATTGAGAGTATACGCTCGATCATATCGACGACTTCTCGATGATATCGAACTCTTTCATAAATATGACCGTTTATATCCGTTGGAACCTTTTGCTTATAAATTGAGAGAGTTGTCTTCATTGCTGGTAGAGAAAGTAGAGAGTGCTTTTGTGAGTTTTAACCTTCCTATCATTTACCTTAAGCCCTTTCTCTCAGGAAGTTCATCCTCCAATCCACCCTCATCATTGATATTTCATAGAGTGGATTGGGGAATGAACTTCCTTATTCAAGGATCCTTCAGCTACTACTTTAATGACATATCATTAAGCTGAGATGCCTTGAATGCATAGATGATGAGAACCACTCTATCTTCCTTATAGGAAAATCCTTAGAATGATATTCCATTATAACCTTAACCCAACCTAAGCCCAGTATAGATACATCTTTGTGTTGCGGATCAAGGGAGCTGAAGACTCTTCATCAATAAGTAGAAGGTCTTCATCACTGCGCTGAAAGGGACTCATCAACTTATCTGTAAGTACTAAGAGTCTAGAGGACACTTGTGATCATTCTTTTTTAGGATTGGGTTTTAAGTGTTGCTCACCATTTGAAGTCCTCAAAGGAGGCCTCCGACGGGAGTGTACGTGTGGGGTGCGTTGTGTTGACCCTTGCTCTGTGGAGAGCATAAACATCTAGTTAGGAGTACGCCAGCAAAACTCTAGGGTTTGAGGTGAACCGAGTAGAAACTTCCAGGTGCATTGTGCGGACCCTTGTCCTGTGTGGGCATAAACATCTGGTTAGGAGTATGCCAGCAAACTCCAGGGTTTGAGGTGAACCGAGTAGAAACCTCTGTAAAGGTTGAAGGTGAACCTGATTTAAAACCTTAGGTTTGAGGTGAACCATTGGAAACCTCCTTAGTGAAATTCGATCACTCAAGGGTTGAGTGTGGAAGCCGGGAGTGGAGTAGACAAGTCGTCGAACTACTATAAAATGACTGTGTTTAAAATTGATATTGTCTTACATTTATGTGATTGCCTTACAAGTCCTTATATATGATCACATCTTATGCACACACAGTCATATCCATCACAATCTCATCTATAAACTGTCTATCTTTTAAATAGTTTGTGATTGGATCCTCTACCAAGCTTGGAAGCTAGTAGAGTTAATTTTGAGTAATCCTAATCTGTACTCTTTAATAGGATTAGTGTGATAAGGATTTTTAATAATTCATAAAAACTTTGAAAAATCCTATTCACCTCCCCTATAGGATATATTGACATATCTCTAATTCAACTTAAGCGGTCTTCACCGCTATTTCAATTGGTATCAGAGTGGGTCTCTCTTTAAGGGCTTCACCGCCTAGAGAGTGATCTTAACTGAAGTAGAAATATGGCCAAAGGAGAGGGCTCATTTGTCACTAGACCTCCAGTATTTTATGGATCAAATTATGCGTAATGGAAGGCTAGAATGCACTACTTCCTGAGATCTTTGGATCATGAAGTTTGGTATGCAGTTGAAAAAGGATACGTGATACCATCCAAAAAAATTGTACTTGAAGATGAAACCACAATCACTAAACCCAAACCTAATGAGAAGTGGACGGCGCTTGACAAAGAACAATGAAATGCTGAAGCAAAAGCAATGAACGCCATCTATTGTGCCATGTACCAAGATATTTTCAATCAAATAAGTATATGTGAGACATCCACGGAAGCATGGGATTTACTTGAAACAACCCATGAAGGCACAAGCACTGTGAAGAGATCTAAACTAAAACTCTTTTAACTTCACAATTTGAAAATCTCAGGATGGAAGAGCATGAGACATTTATGGATTTTTACACCAAATTAAACATTATTTGTAACTCCATGGGTGGATTGGGAGAGAAGGTTCCGACACCTAAAATATGTAGAAAAATCTTAAAATCCTTACCGGAATGCTTCAATCCCAAGGTAATAACAATTGAGGAGTGTAAGAATATTGATGAAATGAAAGTAGAAGAACTAGTAGGTTCCCTACAAACCTTTGAACTACACTTCACAATGAAAGTAGAAGAACTAGTAGGTTCCCTACAAACCTTTGAACTACACTTCACACAACCCCAAAAATTGAAAAACACTATCCTAAAAACCTCCAAGAAACCAAAACATGAGGACAGTGAGAGTGAAAAGGAAGATGAAGATGAGGAAGTGGCTCTGCTGGCACAAAGATTCAAAAGATTCTTTCAAAGGAATCGCGACCGCCCCTCTAAAGGTAGAAAGGTGGATGACAAACCTTTAGCAGGCAAATTTGGGAAAAGAAACAGAGAACCACAGTGTTATGCTTGTCATGAGTATGAACACCTATCTACTGAATGCCCAAACAAAAAAACCAAGGGCAAGGTGATGGCTGCCACATGGGATGATACGGAGGAGTCAAATTCAGAAGACAGTGACTCAGGAAGTGATGGAGATCAGAAACCTTTGAAATTTCTTATGGTCTCCACCACTCCAATTATTCCCATAGAATCTGAAAGAAAAGAAGAGCAACAAGCCACTGAATCATTTTCATCTGACAATGAGGAAATTGAGGAAGAAGAAGATAAAGAGCTAAATGAATTGCAGGATGCATATAATCAACTATACATTCATAGCATCCATATCCTTAAGAAAATTAGCATGACTGAAAATAAAAAGAAAGTGTTGCAGAAAGACTTGGACAGAACCTTAGAAATAAACATACATTTGTCCAATGATTTGCAACAATATCTAACAGATAATGATCAATTAGAAAAAGAAAACCTATCCCTAAAAGGAGAATTATCAAAACTTTTGAACAAAGCTGAACTGCTAAAAGATGATAATGCAAAACTCAAAAATGAGAACCACTCACTTGGTATTGAATTAGAAAATTTCAAAAAATTTGCCAAGATAAACTATAAGTTTTCTCAGAGTGGTGAAAAACTTGAAAGAATGTTAGGGATAGGAAGGCCTGGAAAAGATAAGAGTGGCCTAGGGTATGAGAAAATCAAAATGAAAACTGAAAAATCTATTGCTTCAGGTACCAATACAAGAACTTCTCAAGTTTGTCATTTGTGTGGTGATATGGGACATTACAAGTTTGAATGCTTAAAGACAACATCTTATAACTCTGGTCAAATTCACACTGATAAACTTAATCTGACCAGAGTAATGCAAAATACCCATTCATCACCCAAAATGGAAGACATAATGGAAAAATTACTGGATTAAGTTAGTGAGAAAATAAAAGTCACCACAGCAAAAACTTCTGTCTCAAGATGGAGAGTAAAAGAAAAACTGAACTCTATACCCTGAATTATTGAGAGTATAAGAACACGTTCAGATTTTGCATCGAAATCTGGATAATTGGTGAAATGATGCAATTTTTGCTAAATTCTCAAAGTTACATCTGAGGTTGGAGACCTCTAATTTTTATATATAAACATTATCATGTTTATATTTGTACAGTACAGGTGCAATTTTTTTTCATATATTGATTAAGTCAAGAAATATACAATAGCGTGTCAAAATTAGAAAAATTCTGAAAAGCACATACTTTCAATGCAAGTGATTGTCTTCTTCGATTTTATCGACGAATGATCGATACAATCGACGGCTGTTCAGAATGTGAAAAGTCGTGTGTCCATGGATAACATCGAGGATAGCCTCGATAGAATCGACTGACAACCTCTCGATACAATCGATATGTCGGCCGATATGATCGACAAATGGCGTCCGATAAAAGCAAGCAGAACCGAAAAAGTTTCTTTTTAGGGCGATTCGACTGTCTTCTCTGTCTGATCCTCTCGACCAATCATCCTAAGCCAGGTAGGACCAACCAAATCTCAACACAAACCAGGTAATATTCTTCCATCATCAGAATCTTTTTCTCTTGGTTTGTCAGAATTTCTTTTTGTCGTTTTTCCAAAATTTCAAATAGCCTTTTCTTTCACATGGAAAAGGACAAAAACGTGGCATCCGGTCTGAGGGAATCTTTAAGAGGAACTCGACAAAAGGTCCTTTCTTCAAGGGAGAGAGCAAGGATCCTGGACAGAGGGACCCCCACACGGCAAAGATCACGACGCGGTGGGTCCCAAACCGAAATCCCTGAACCATCTCAACCAGTGCCTCCTGCTCCTACTGTCCAACGGCCACCAAAATATGCCAATCGGAAGTTGATCTTTGAGAGAAAAGTAGACAGGAAGTGTTTAACATCTTACAACTTAGAACCTCTGTTTGCTGCAATTAGTTAGCTGCCCATCCTGGATTTTGGTGGACCATGCCAACTGGAAAGAACACGTAACTTCTTTGTTGCATATCATTCCCCGGTGGCTGATCCTCCTTCCTTCATGGTTTCCATGGATGGTGATGATGTATTCATCACTCCTTCCACCTTAGCACAGATTCTCAATCTACAAATGGTGTCAGGAGGCCTTCTAAACTGGGATCTTGACTTTCCGGATGTGCACTCCAAAATAACCAAATACCTATGCCATAATCGAGATATCCCATGGCATCAAGGGAATGCCCTGAAAGCTAGGTATATGGAGCCCCGGTTCAGAGTCATACATGGAATCTTCACCACTAATCTGTACCCAAGAAGCACGAACCGATCCGATCTAACAAGTCTTATGGTGATGATAGTCTACTCTATTACAACCGGGATGAATATCTGCCTTCCAACCTTGATTGTAAATCAGTTTGTCAATGCGATTCACATGTCCAGAGATTTGCATCTGTCATATCCCTGGATTGTTAGTAGAATCTGTCAGAGTATTGACTTTCCTTTTACAACTGATCCGGTTTTCCCCCTCAAAGTTTTCAACAAGAAAAATATTTAAAAAATGGATCTGAGATTTCATGAATACAAGGAGGAAACTGAGGAAGAAATTCATGCTGAAGCGAAAGGAGGAGAAGGTGGTGATCCCATGGAAGGAGATGCAATGGCTGACAATGCACCTCTTAGACCAGATGTTGCCCCATCCACATCAACTGCTGGGTATGGTAAAAGGCTTAAACTGGATAGGATTGGAGCCATTCAGAAGGACATGCACTCAGTAAAGGAGCGGCTCACTATTCTCGAAAGAATGGTTCAAGGAGTTCAGAGCATGGTCCAACAATTGGTGGACCTACTGACGTGCCGATGGGACAACACGATGCCATCTCATTCTGCTTCTTGATGCCGGATTCATACATGCTATCATGCACACCTTACTCTTAATTTTACGTGTGATCATTAGTATCTTTTTGGATGTTCTACGCTTTCAGTGGTGTGTATGACAGTTTCTGCTTTTTAACTGTTTTCTTTTTGGATGAATGTGCCCACGGTTGGGCTAAAAATACTGGTTTATTTTTTTTGGTTTAATTTGCTGCCGTCTGGGGAAACATTGAATATTTTTACCAATCTTGGGCAGCTTATATATGGCTTAATCTAGTTCTTTTACTTCTGCCATTTGCATTTTTTCCTAGTTTATTGCAGTCTTAAGGTTATTGTCTGCATGCTTATCTATTAACTGCTTCATGGATTTATATTCTGGTCTTCATTGATGTATGCTTTACACTGCTCTCATTTATATACATCTATCTACTCATGGTTCTCCCATATGCTTCAATCTTCAGTCAATATCACGTCTTATACCTTTGTCAATGACTGACAAAAGGGGAGAGAACAATTCAAACACCCCGAGCGAAAATTGTATATCTGTGTTTCAGGTGTTAGGGGGAGCAGCAGCAAAAACAAAGGAGGAGTGTTTGAATTAAGGGGGAGAAGTTTATTGGGTGTGTACATGGGATTTTAGAATTTATAAAATTGTATTAAAACATGTACACACGATTTAGGATGTATCTGTTTAGATATGTTCCTAGGGTATTTTGGGTATTTTGTCACGTAATTGACAAAGGGGGAGATTGAAAGTGCACCTACTACGTGCCCTTGTTTGTCAATTACGTTGTAAGTTGAGTCTCAGACAACAGCGCCTAACAAGAAGAACAAGTCAAGCATCTGCGTCAACTGGATGTGTGGAACCTCACCAAAAGGTAAATCATAGCCTCACATCCCATGTCCCAAAACATCAGGTGATTAAACCCTTAAAAAGAATTTAAACATCTTAGGGTTTCAGTGTAAGAAAGTTTTTTATCAAAAAGGAAAATCAGTAAAGTTTTTCTTACACTGTCGATTATATCGATTACCCCTTCGATATGATCGACCAGCTCTGTCGATGTCCTCGCATCTCAATCGATACAATCGAGTGAGGACAGAAAGCGTCCAGCAATTAAAACAATCATCTGGACGATTTATCGATATATCGACTTGAGAGTCGATATAATCGATATTCGAATATCGATCATATCTGAAGAGGATCGATATAATCGACAGACTGCTTTTCGACGCCCCTATTTTTCTAAAGAAAACTAACATATGCTTCATCGATCATATCGGAAGTCAGTCGATCATATCGATTGTGGGCGTATATTCTCACCAGCAAGAATTTCAGATTGTTGTTTATGATGATCGGGGTGCCAGTCGATAAATTGATATTCATATATCGAGACCCATTCGATTGTATCGAGTCAAGACATAAATCGTCCAGCAAGCTTATAGGTAAATCTATACGATTTATCGATCCCATCGACAAGGTCTCCGATATGATCGATGTACAAATTTCGATGACATCGACTGCTTCCCCGATCATATCTGTAGAACCTGAAATTCTTCAATGCTTCTCTCGTATTTTTCACCTGCCGATAGATCGAACCATCACTCAATTGAATCGGAGTTCGAAATCCGATTATATCGATGTGTTTCTCGATCCCATCGACCAGTTGGCGGAAGGTTTCCAAAAGCAAAATAACAATTGAGTTTTTATCATCGAGAGGTCTGCCGATACAATTGAGAGTATACGATCGATCATATCGACGACTTCTCGATGATATCGAACTCTGTCATAAATATGACCATTTATATTCGTTGGAACCTTTTGCCTATAAATTGAGAGAGTTGTCTTCATTGCTGGTAGAGAAAGTAGAGAGTGCTTTTGTGAGTTTTAACCTTCCTATCGTTTACCTTAAGCCCTTTCTCCTAGGAAGTTCATCCTCTAATCCACCCTCATCATTGATATTTCATAGAGTGGATTGGGGAATGAACTTCCGCATTCAAGGATCCTTCAGCTACTACTTTAATGACATATCATTAAGCTAGGATGCCTTGAATGCATAGATGATGGGAACCACTCTATCTTCCTTATAGAAAAATCCTTAGAATGGTATTCCATCATAACCTTGACCCAACCTAAGCCCAATATAGATACATCTTTGTGTTGGGGATCAAGGGAGCCGAAGACTCTTCATCAACAAGTAGAAGGTCTTCATCACTGCGCTGAAAGGGACTCATCAACTTATCTGTAAGTACTAAGAGTCCAGAGGACACTTGTGATCATTCCTTTTTAGGATTGTGTTTTAAGTGTTGCTCACCATTTGAAGTCCTCAAAGGAGGCCTCCGACGGGAGTGTATGTGCGGGGTGCGTTGTGTGAACCCTTTTTCTGTGGAGAGGATAAACATCTGGTTAGGAGTACGCCAGCAAAACTTCAGGATTTGAGGTGAACCGAGTAGAAACCTCCGGGTGCGTTGTGTGGACCATTGTTCTGTGTGGGCATAAACATCTGGTTAGGAGTACGCCAGTAAAATTCTAGGGTTTGAGGTGAACCGAGTAGAAACCTCTGTCAAGGTTGAAGGTGAACTTGATTTAAAACCTTAGGTTTGAGGTGAACCATGGGAAACCTCCTTAGTGAAATTCGGTCACTCAAGGGTTGAGTGTGGAAGCCGAGAGTGGAGTAGACAAGTCATCGAACCACTATAAAATGACTGTGTTTGAGATTAATATTGTCTTACATTTATGTGATTGCCTTACAAGTCCTTATATATGATCACATCTTATGTACACACAGTCATATCCATCACAATCTCATCTATAAACTGTCTGTCTTTTAAATAGTTTGTGATTGGATCCTCTACCAGGCTTGGAAGCCAGTAGAGTTAATTTTGAGTGATCCTAATCTGTACTCTGTAATAGGATTAGTGTGATAAGGATTTTTAATAATTCATAAAAACTTTAAAAAATCCTATTCACCCCCCTCTAGGATATATTGACATATCTCTACTTCAACTTAAGCGGTCTTCACCGCTATTTCAAAGCTTATAGAAAGCTTAGGGGGTGGTCAGAGTGTATGCACACTATAAGCGTGCTCAGAATGCAATATCAGAGTAATGTAGAATATGCTGGCGAATCCATGAATACTATCATCCATACCAAGGCTATGCAATGCAAGGTATGAATGCTATCGGCCATATCAAGGCCATGCGATGCAAGTCGTGAATGATGCGGACATACCAAGGCCATGCGATGCGAGATACAACTCAAGCATACCAATCCTCATCCGAATCCACATATCAATGCAGCTCATCTCTAGAGCCTCAAATATCAGTACAGTAGTTTTTCACTCTAGATAATCATCAGAGTTTAGTACACTTCAAATGATACTACCACTTTCCCATGCGTGCAGTCCAAGTGAGCATAGGAAACCTCACTATCCACCTGGCCAATAGTCTGTAAATACCTATTCGGCACGTCGATAACAGACCCATTTACGAGCTGGTCATACTCAGCCTAGCAATTATCCCTTATCCTCGGGTAGGTAAGGCCACACCCCCTTCTAACTGACCATGACACAGTGAGAGACGTAACCTACTGGTATTCGGCCCTATGCGCTCATGTATCTACTTGGTCTCGATGTTGGAGTTATCCTCTGGTACCATTGGGTTTAGATATTTTCACCCAAGGACATCTATGGTGCCCTGATTCTAGTAACAGTATTTCTGGCATCTAATCTAGCTCTCCACGATGTCCTCATGAAGGCCACGGCCCTGGTGTCGCTAGGGCGTATAGTAACCACATCACACAATGCAAGATGCATGAGTCATACAATTCAGTCATGCATCAATCCTACGCGTATTGTGCGCTCATGAGGGACAACACCGCCTATCAGGGAGTACTATAAACAACTTACTAAAAGGTATATGCGATGATCAACCACGTCTCATATCAAGTATTCAAATGATGTGTATGCGCATGTGTCATGATGTTATACTATCACGTAGTCAAATTAGTATCGATAATCGGCCCAACAAAGGTCATATGGGAAGGTCATAATGTGGACATTTAACCATCATTGCCCATCAATGTAGACATTTAACCAACATTGCTCCCAAGGAGTGGCCCACATAAAGCCTAAAATATAGTGGGGCCCATGGATATACATCACCATGGGCCTCACTTAAGGGCCTAATACACATCACGATGGGCCTCACTCATGGAAAAAATATGCATCACACTGGGCCTCACTCATGGGCCTCATATTCATCATATTGGGCCACACCAAATGGGTCACAATTCATCATAATGGGCCTCCTCACATAGGTCATATATACATCACATTGGGCCTTACTCATGGGCCTCAAATACATCATATCAAGCCTCATCATATGGGCCCCAAATATATCATAATGGGCCATGTCCTATGGGCCTCGAATACATCACATCAGGCCACAACCCATGGGCCTCAAACACATCACAATGGGCCTCACATATGAGCCTCAAATACATCAGGTGGGCCACATCACATGGGCTGCACCAATGGGCCTCATATACATCAAGTGGGCCACATCACACGGTTCACACCAATGGGCCCACTGACCTAGACGGTCCTAAAATTGAGGCAAAGATAGCGTTGTTAGAAGTGGGAATAGGTCAAAGTGTCCTAGAGGGGGGTGAATAGGACTTTATAAAAATTTTATGATGATTTAAAATTCTATTACCATAACTTTGATTTAACAAACTCCTATCATGATATTTCCAATTGAACTCTAATGGCTTCCAAGCTAAATAGAGGATCCAATCATAAGACTTCCAAGTATTTGAATAATATGTAGTCTCAGCCTATGATGAATAAACAATACAACTGTGAGTGTGTGTGGGATATGATTCTTATCAATTCTAAATAATCATGTTAGCACGCTTTATGAAAATATTCAGAGAAAACATATAAGAGTAATGTGTAAATAACAATCTCAAACACAGTTGTTTTATAGTGGTTCAGCTACATGCCTACTCTGCTTCCAGTGGATGCACTCAACCCTTGAGTGTACCGGATCTCACTAACAGAGGTTTTAAATCTGGTTCACCTCTAACCTTCACAACCTATATAAGGTCGACTATAGGACCTACACAAGGAACCTAGACGTGTCTCCACGAGACACAATTTTATGCCCCACAGGAGTAAGGGTCAGCACACAACACCCAAGTTTTATACTCTACACACGAGCAAAGGATCCACAAAATAAACCTAGGGTTTTAGGCCACATAGGCCAAGGATCCACACAAGGAACCTAAAGTTTATGCCCTACATAAAATCAAAGGTCAACACATAACACCTAGGGTTTTAGGCCACATAGGCCAAGGACCTAAACTAAGAACCTAAGTTTATACTCACCAAGAGCAAGGGTCAACACACAACACCCAGGGTTTTAGGCCACACAGGCTAAGGATCCACACAAGGAACCTAAAGTTTATGCTCACTAAGAGTAAGGGTCAACACACAACACCCATAGTATTCTCTCATCGAAGGCCTCCTATGAGGACTTGAAGGGGGTGAGAATCACCTGTGACCCAATCCTATATAAAGGAATGATCAGCATGGTCTTTAGACTCTAATGACTTACAGATAAGTAGATGAGCCCCATTAAGCACGTTAATGAAGATCTCCTCCTTTGATGATGAAGAATCTTTAGCTTCTTGATCTGTAACACTTATGATGCTCCAATGTAAGCGACTAGTTGGGTCAAGGTTATATTAGTAAATACTCTATTAAATGATTAATCATTGGAGGACATAGTAATACCACGATCTATGTATTCAAGGAATCTCAGCTCAATGATTTACCATTAAGGTGGTACCTGAAGGATCCTTGAATGTGGAAGTTCATTCACCAATCCACTCTATTGAATATCAATTATGAGGGTGGAATAAGGAATGAACTCCCTTGAGAGAAAAGGGCTTAGGGTAGGTGATCTGAATTAAACACTCAACAGCTCTATCTATTTTCTCTTAAAACAACTAAGGCATGCTCTCATTAAATAGGCAAAAAGTTTCAACGAAAATAAAACAGTCATATTTTTTGACAGAGTTCGATATGATCGAGCAGTCTTCGACATCCTCGAGCGTATACTCTCGATAATGTCAAATGGTTGCTTGATGACACAAACTCAATCTATCAAACACTTTTGAATCTTTTTGCCACCGAATCGATGATATCGAACATGCTTCGATGTCATCGGATTTCGAACTCCGATTTCATTGACCCATGGTTTGATTCCTCAACATTTAAAAACATGAGAGCGGACTTACCTTTGGAACTGAACAGGCATCGATATGATTGAGCATTCCTCAATATCATCCAATTTTAAATATCGATGATATCGATAACAGTTTCGATTCATTAATCTTTTTAAGGAATTTTCCTATAAACTCGCTGGACAGTTTTGTGTCCCTATTCAATGACATCAACCTGGTATCGATATGATCGATCTTTGAATATCGATATCATCGAGTGATTCTCGATACCTCGAACATTTAAAAGAATTTACCTGAAAGCGTGCTGGATAGATTTGTGCTCCAATCTAATATCATTGAAGGTCCATCGATATCATTGAGATTTGAAATTCAAAGATACCGAGGCTCTCTTCAAGTCATCGAAAATCACATGATTTTTCTTAACTACTTACTAGACATAAACTGACCAGATGTCAATTTTATTGAGCCATTTTGATGAGCTCGAGATTCGAAAGTCGATGATATCGATCCTGTCATCGATTCATCGAGAATTTAGCCCAAGACTCATTTTGGTTGTTGGACATCTAAAATCCTCATTTTGATAACATCGAGTGACTTTCGAGGACATTGATGACAGAGTCCGATTTCATCGAAGCACTATCGATAAATCGACAAAGGATGAAAACTTAGAGATTTTCCTGATTTCGCAAAACAATTTTCACACCTTAAACCCTATGTTGTTCTATTCATTTTAAGGGTTTTATATACCTGTTGTTTTAGGACATGGGATGTGAGGCTAAGTTTACCTTTATTGAGATCTAAAGCCACATCCAGTTGAGGCAGATGTTTGAATGATCTTTCTATGGGGCTCACTTGTCTTACTGACTTAACACTCATGCTAATTGACAAACTAAGGCACTTTCAATCTCCCCCTTTGTCAATTAAGTGAAAAAACACTTAAAATCCTAAAACAACATCTAGACCAACACCCTAAATTCTATCTACAAGAAATTTACCCAATTTTACAAATATGTTATTTGAGTTCACACACAAGATTGTAACATTCAGTAGTTGCTCCCCCTATCTTCTTCTAACTCCTCCCCCTAAAACCCGCACCACCATACATACATAAATACACACAATTATCTCCATGGTGGGATTTGTTCTCCCCCTTTTTGTTAGTCATTAGCAAAGGGCGATATATCAATATTAGTTGACTAAAGTTGAACCATAAAAACATGGGAGAATCAGGGCTAAAGGAGATGGATGATTTCGCAAAAACAGATAGCAGTATAGCTTGAAGCATTAGAAATCACAATTTAGTTCACAACATCTATGGGCAGAGAATAATTTGTAGAAGGACATGCATCTTTATCAGAAAATGTTGTAAACATCATACTAACGATAGGCATAAAAAATATATAGATTATCGAACAGCCATCAAAATATCCAAAATAAAAACTGCCCAAGTTTAGTAGCATTAAACATCCATCCCAAACCATCCTAACCAAATATCTCGCCCAATCATGGGCATACCAAAATAAAGTATTTTCCTCTCCCAGAGGATGAACAACCCCAAAGTGTTTCAATTCATCATAAGAAAATCATGCGGTCTGTAAAAAGAAATCAGCCGCAATGTCCAGATATAGTTTCATCTATACCAATCCTTCCTTTAGCACTTAAGGTTCTCGAGTTTCGCCATCGGTTAGCAAGTCAACTACTTGCTAGGTGGTATGCTGGAGGGATTCAATTTTGTCCTCAATTGCTATTAGACATCTTTCACAGTTGTAAAGACGCTCATCAATACCAGCCAGACGATTTAGCAGATGACGTTCAAGTTGGTGGTCCCGGCGATTTGTGATTAACTCAGGACTATGCAATGGCATATGATTTGATCCCCATGGCGTGGGCGGATACGAGAGATGGTCATTTTTTTATGTCAGGCGTCTGTGTAGGAGGACTACTTGGTTGAAGGGATGTAGTTAGGCATAGCTGTTTTGCCTACTAGACTGCATATTGATCGAACCATACTTCAGGATGAACAACATCGGACGTGGTGGTAGGTCCACATAGTGAGCAGGCTTACATATGAGCGAGGGAAATGGCAGTGTATCCTGATGGTCTCCTCTGATTATATGAGTGAGCTGCCCGATGATAAGAGATGGAAGGCATACTTGGACCTCTTAATAAACATCATATAGGACATTAAGCACAAAGGGAGTAAGATAACTTTCCTTTGCATCACGTGGATACACATTAGTCCTAAAGATGTTATGAAGAATTTTGAAGGAGGGTCCAAGGTGTTTGACATGAAGAGTGTTTTCATCATTCCTAGGAACTGTGGTGTCATGACGCAGTGCTCGTGTTATCTCGCCCCATACACCTAACCCATTTAGATTGTGTTCCATTACTGGGATTCGAGTTGCTTCTAGGTTTAGGAGATGACTAAGTATGATTGAAGTGATGAGTTTTGTGTGATGCAAGAGCTCCAATTGAATACATGGGGGATTATCACGAACAATATGGCAGCTATTGAAAAATTAATGGATCATTTCAAATTGATAGGGTCCACCAAGATTAAGTATATTTTGCCACCCAATAACTTTTAAGAGGAGATCCACTCCAAATGGTTCAATAGCGTTGTTAAGAACAATGTGCTCGGCTATTGTTAAGTTGTTCCCAAGCCAACTAATTAGGATGAGACTGACTTATTTTAGGTTGTTTAGTCTTTGATTTGGATGATTTGGAATGAGTGAGATCCTTACCTTTGGCCTTCATCATGGTTCTTTTTGGAGGACAGCCTAGGAAGACAAATATAGATAAGGAGAAACAACTAGAGAAGAGAAGGAACAAGCTGATAGACGAGCCTAATGCTTGTTTCTCTTTTATAGCAGAGTGTCGATGATATCGATATACCATCAATGTCATCGAAAGTGAGTTCATAAAGCTATCGAAGACTGTGTCGATGACCATTGGAAGGGATCAACAGATAATACCCAACAGATATCGAGACAGTAGAATTTATAACCGTTAGAGAAGACTAACGGTTAAGACCTTTTATTCTCGAGAGTTGTCGATGAGATTGAGACTTGTTCGATTTCATTGAGTATGAAGGAAAATTGAAAAATATTTCTCTTAAAGTGCAAAATATGTTTAAGACATAAAGATATACTAATATAGTACATGTTTAACCATACATAAATAAGAAGGTCATAGTCCTCAGATATGCCAATTCAGTTCATGTTTGACTTTGAATTGTCATCAAATTGTCCATACTCCAATTAATTTCTGAAGGTTGTTAAACCAGCTTACATCTAATGGTTTAGTTAGTATGTCAGCACGTTGATTTTCTATAGACACATAATCCAACACAATGATCTTTTCCTCAACAAGCTCTCAGATAAAATGATGTCTAATGTCAATATGCTTGGTTCGAGAATGTTGAACGGGATTTTTTGAAATATTGATAACACTAGTGTTTTCACAGAAGAGAGTCATAGTTGAATGTTGAATCCCATAATCCAGTAGCATCTGTTTCATCCAAAGTAGTTGGGCATAGCAACTTCCTACAGTAATGTATTCGGCTTCGGTAGTGGATAGGGATATCAAATTTTATTTCTTACTCTGCCAAGACACTAAACAATTCCCAATATAAAAACATCCGCCACTAGTTGACTTACGATCATCTAAATTTCTAGCCTATTCGGCGTCTGAGTATCCAGCAATGATGGTAGATATTTTGAATGGATACCATAGACCGAAGATGGTTATTCCAGTCACATACTTGATGATTCTTTTAACTGTTGTTTGGTGAGATTCCTTAGGATCAGCCTGATATCGCGCACGTGCTCCTATGCTAAATGATATGTCTGGACGACTTGCAGTTAGATATAATAGGCTTCCTATCATGCTTCGATATAAGTGTTGATCCACACTTTTCCCATTTATATCTTTGGAGAGTTTGAGTGTGGTGCTCATGGGAGTATGATAGGTACAACCAGATTCAAGTCCAAATCTTTTAACTAGATCTTTTGCATATTTGCTCTGACATATAAAGATCCCATTATGTAATTACTTCACTTGTAGGCATAAGAAGAAGTTCAACTCACCAACCATGCTCATTTCAAATTCAGACTTTATGAGATCAGCGAAGTTATGAGCAGTACTTCACATGTGGAGCCAAAGACATATCATCCACATAGATCTGGGCAATGGGCAATGAGCAATGAATTCTCTAACTTTTGAGTGAATAGTGTTTTGTCTACACTACCCATATAGAATTTTTAGTCTAGAAGAAATTGCGTCAGATGTTCATACCAAGCACATGGTGCTTGTTTGAGACCATAAAGTGTTTTACTCAATCGATAAACATGTGGAGGATACTTGGGGTCTGAAAATCCCTTAGGTTGTTCCACATAGACTTCTTCATCAAGTACTCAATTGAGAAATGCACTTTTAACATCCATTTGAAATAGTTAAAATTTCAATGCGCATACAATTGACATGAAAATCTTGATTGACTCAAGGTGAGTTACAGGAGCAAATGTTTCGTCAAAGCCAATACCTTCTATCTGTGAGTATCCTTGAGCTACCAATCTTTCTTTATTCCTAATCACATTTCCAGATTCATCGAATTTATTCTTGAAGATCCATTTGGTTCCAATGATATTTGTATCAGATGGCCTAGGAACCGGTTATCATGCCTCATTTCATTAAAATTGTTGAAGTTCTTCTTGCATAACATTTATCTAATATTCATCTTGAAGAGCTTCCACAATATTTTTGGACTCAATCTTTGAGGTAAAGTAGAAATGACTATAAATACTTTTTATTTGACGTAGAGTTCTTACACCATCATTAGGATCTCCAATGATTTGATTTAGGGGGTGATCTTTAATGATGGGTATGTTAGATGACGGTTGAGGTTCATTAGATGTGGTAGTTTTCTTATCTGATTTACCTAAAATGCATGAATCCACATCATCTTCCAATTCATTCAAGGAACTCTCTTCTTCATAAGGTTGATCATCAACCACCACATTAACTGATTCTTAAATGGTGAGGGTTTTTAGATTGTGTACTCTATAGGCACGACTATTCAAGGCATATCCTAAAAAGATGCCCTCATCACTTTTAGATTTAAAATTACCTAGGTGTTCTCTGTCCTTCAGGATATAACATTTATTGCCGAAGACACGGAAGTGTTTCACACTAGGTTGTTTTCCATACCATATCTCATATGGTGTTTTGTTTAAGCCTGCTCTTAAATATACTCTATTTATTATATAGCAGGCGGTATTGACTGCTTGAGCCCAAAAGCTTTTGGCCATATCCTTTCCATTCAGTATAACCAAGCCCATTTCCTGCAAAACTTAATTCTTTCTTTCAACAACCCCATTTTGCTGTGGAGTTTTCGGGGCTTAGAATTCATGGTGAATTCCTTTCTCATTGCAATATCTTTGAAATCACTCGTTTTCAAATTCACCACCGTGATCACTCCTGATAAAATTTATACAGTATCCTTCCTCATTTTGGAGTCGCTTTGCCATGACTACAAATTCATCAAAAGCATCAGATTTTTCTCAAAGAAAGGTGACCCAAGTAAATCTGGAATAATCATCCACTACCACCAAGGAGTATCTTTTACTGCCATGACTTTTAACTTGGGTGGGATCCACTAGGTCCATATGTAGCAGGTCCAAAGGTTTTGATGTTGCTATGGTGGTTGTCTTTTTGTGTCCAACCTTTATCTTTTTACCCTTTAGGCAATCACCACATACAATCTTTTCTTCCTTTTTAATCTTAGGAAGACCCCTTACTAAGATTTTTGAACTTAACTTGGCTAAGTTTCGATAGTGCACGTGACCTAGCCTTTGGTGTCATAGTTTGGACTCACTTTTCACAACCATATTACATTTTGTTGACAATACATTCTCATTGCTGCTTTCAATTACGTAATAGTTGTCACTTGTGCATAAGCCTTTCATGATAGATTTTCCTATTTGATCTAAGATTCTACACACATTTTTTGAAAAAGTGACCAAGTGTTCTTTGTTGCAAATTTGTGAGATACTAAGGAGATTATGTTTTAGAACTTCTACATAAAGAACATTTTTAATCTTGGGAAGTCCTAATCCAACTATTGTTTCTCGTCCAATTATTTTAGCAGAGCTCCTATCTCTAAAAGTGACTGACCCACCGTCAAAGTCAGAATACTCACAAAAATGATTTTGATCACCAGTCACGTGTCTAGAGCACCCACTATCAAGATACCATTTTGAACTGTTACCAACTTTTAGTGCAATATGGATTACTAGGAAATTGTTCTAACCGTTCGTACCCTCTAGACCTACACCATTTACCATGATTCTAACTTCATCCAAGATCACTCTTTAGGCGGTGAAGCCCTTAAGAGAAACCCTCTCTGACACCAATTGAAATTGCGGTAAAGACCTCTTTAGTAGAAGTGAGAATAGGTCAAAGTGTCCTAGAGGGGGGTGAATAGGACTTTATATAAATTTTATGATGATTCAAAATCCTATTACCATAACCTTAATTTAACAAACTCCTATTATGATATTTCCAATTTAACTCTAATGGCTTCCAAGCCATATAGAGGATCCAATCATAAGACTTCCAAGTATTTGAACAATATGTAGTCTCAGCCTATGATGAATAAACAATATGACTGTAAGTGTGTGTGGGATGTGATTTTTATCAATTCTAAATAATTATGTTAGCATGCTTTATGAAAATATATCAAAGTAATGCACAAATAACAATCCCAAACACAGTCATTTTATAGTGGTTTGGCTACCTGCCTACTCTACTTTCGGCAAACACACTTAACCCTTGAGTGTACTAGATCCACTGACGGAGGTTTTAAATCAGGTTCACCTCTAACCTTCACAACCTACACAAGGTCAAATCTAGGACCTACATAAGGAACCTAGATGTGTCTCCACAAGACACAAGTTTATGGTCCACACAGGAGTAAGGGTCAACACATAGCACCCAAGTTTTATGCTCTACACACAAGCAAAGGATCCACATAAGGAACCTAGGGTTTTAGGCCACACGGGCCAAGGATCCACATAAGGAACCTAAAGTTTATACCCTGCACAAGAGCAAAGGTTAACACAGCACCTAGGGTTTTAGGCCACATAGGCCAAGGACCTAAGTTTATGCTCACCAAGAGCAAGGGTCAACACACAACACCTAGGGATTTAGGCCACACAAGCTAAGGATCCACATAAGGAACCTAAAGTTTATGCTCACTAAGAGCAAGGGTCAACACACAACACCCACACTTATTCTCCCGTCGGAGGCCTCCTATGAGGACTTGAAAGGGGTGAAAAGCACTTGTGACCCAAACCTATACAAAGGAATGATTAGCACGGTCTCTGGACTTTAATGACTTACAGATAAGTAAATGAGCCCTATTAAGTATGTTGATGAAAATCTCCTCCTTTGATGATGAAGAATCTTCAACTCCCTTGATCTGTAACACTTATGATGCTCCAATGTAAGGCGACAGGTTTAGTCAAAGTTATGTTAGTAATTACTTTATTAAATGATTAATCATTGGAATGGCAAAGTAATACCATGATCTATGCATTCAAAGAATCTCAACTCAATGATTTTCTATTAAGGTGGTAACTGAAGGATCCATGAATGTAGAAGTTCATTCACCAATCCACTCTATTGAATATCAATGATGAGGGTGGATTGAGGAATGAACTCCCTTAAAAGAAAAGGGCTTAGGATAGGTGATCTGAATTAAACACTTAAAAGCTCTATCTATTTTCTCTCAAAATAACCAAAGGCAAGCCCTCATTAAATAGGCAAAAAGTTCTAACGAAAATAAAATAGTCATATTTTTTGACAGAGTTCGATATCATCAAACAGGCTTTGATATGCTCGAGCATATACTCTCGATAACATCGAATGGTCGCTCGATTACACAAACTCAATTTATTAAACGCTTTTGAACCTTTTTGCCAACTGATTGATGATATCGAGCATGCTTGATGTCATCGGATTTCAAACTCCAATTTCATCGACCCATTGTTCGATTCCTCAACATTTAAAAACATGAGAGCATACTTACCTTTGGAATTGAACAGGCATCGATATGATTGAGCATTCCTCGATATCATCTATTTTTGAATATCGATGATTTCAATACCAGTTTCGATTCATCAATCCTTTCAAGGAATTTTCCTATAAACTCGCTGGACAGTTTTGTGTCCCAATTCGATGACGTCGACCTAGTCTCGATATGATCGATCTTTAAATATCGATATCATCGAGTGATTCTCGATACCTCAAACATTTAAAAGAATTTACCAGAAAGCTTGCTAGAAAAATTTGTGCCCCAATCTGATATCATCGAAGGTCCATCGATATCATCAAGATTTAAAATTTGAAGATATCGAGGCTCTCTTTGAGTCATCAAAAATCACATGATTTTTCTTAACTACTTACTAGACAAAAAATGAACAAATGTCGATTTTATCGAGCTGTTTCGATGAGCTCAAGATTCAAAAGTCGATGATATCGATCCTATCATCGATTCATCAAGAATTCAACCCAAGACTCATTTTGGTGGCTAGACATCTGAAGTCCTCATTTCGATAACATAGAGTGAGTTTCAGGGACATAGATAATAGAGTTCGATTTCATCAAAGCACTATCGATAAATTGACAAAGGGTGAAAACTTAAAGCTTTTTCGATTTTGCAAAATAGTTTTCACACCTTAAACCCAATGTTGTTCTAACCATTTTAAAGGTTTTATATACCTGCTGTATTGGGACATGAGATGTGAGGCTAAGTTTACCTTTATAGAGATCTGAAGCCACATCCAGTTGAGGCAGACGCTTGAATGATCTTCCTATGGGGCTCACTTGTCATGCTGACTCAACACTCACACTAATTGACAAACCAGGGCACTTTCAAATCCTTCAACACTATTCATGTATTTTAGAGATCATTTTCAAGCATTTTCCAAAAATGAATCATATCGAAAGATCATCTGGATCACACCCTAAATAGCGGCGGGATGATGATTGAAAGATCATCTGGACCATACCACAATTAACAGTGGAGATAATGATTCTCACTATTAGACAATTCACTGGACCAGGGCCCATCATCACATTTATTTCTGTCCAATCTATTTCATAAGGTCACAAAAGACCTGAATTAAGAGGAAAATAAATTTCATGATGATCCAGAACTTCTGTGACCCAAAATGGTTTCAATGGTGGACGTTCAACCCTCCACTAATTTTTGCAGTGTGGTCCACTTGATAGACGGTGTGGATATAGAACATCTACATCAATGGTGGGTCCCACCATCCAGCCATCTGGACGGTGTGGATAAGAGCCATGCATCATAGCTAGACCCACAGAACTTGCTGACGTCAATACATCAGCTATTTAGCTGGTGTGAGGTCCACATCCAGATAGATAGACGGTTAGGACATAACACATACTTCATGATCCAGAGCCACCTAGCTTACTAATGTTAACAGCAGCTATCTGGATGGTGGGAGGTACTCCAGGTCATCTTCTTCCCACCGTCCAATCCCTGGATGGTGAGGATGTAACACATCCATCATGGTAGGCCCCATAGAGATGGATGGTATAGATAAAACACATGCCTTATGTAGGGCCCTCGTCCAGATGGACGAACAATATAGATAAAACACATACCACCATCTAGCAGTCTGGATGGTGTGGATACAACAGATAAAGGGTCCACGGCCCATCTGGATGGTGAGGACCTCACAGGTGTGGCTGGGTCCCACCATCCAGCAAATGGATGGACGGTGTGGATCATACCACATACATCGTGATGGGGCCACAGAACTTGCTGACGTGGTACAACAGATGAGAGCTACATGGGACCATAGAACTTGCTGACATTAATACCACAACTCTATAGCTGTGTAACATACACCAGCCAATTATCTTCTCACATAGGTGGGTCCCACGTAGGGCCCACCATATAGTATTATATACATTATAATATCTATATATTATTATGATTATATTTTATTTAAAAAATATATATCCAGCGTCTAGGCCTGCTAGATGGTCTAGACAGTAGGTCGTCCAACAGCTCCTGTCCCACTTGGACCCACTGGATCGTGCCAGCTGGATGGATGGTGCAAATAAGGACCATACATCACAGTGGTGTCCACGTGGGTGGCCCACATAGATTTGGATCAACTGATATTTGTGCCTTTCCTTCATCCAAGACCGTCCTAATGGACAGGCAGCAAGGTGGGTCTCACAAGAGGACGGTTTGGATCATCATACATGCATCATTAGGTGGGCTACACATAAAAGAGAGAGAGAGAGAGAGAGGGAGAGAGAGAGAGAGAGAGAAAGAGGCGTGTGTGAGGGAGGAGCTCCGCCACTATGAGCTCCTCTCAGTTTACAATGCATACAACAAATGGGTCCCACTACAAGTGGGATCTCAAATAAAATCAACGCTGAAAATTCTAGGATCACCCCTATATCACTCCTTTTTGGTCCCTTGGCTTCCCTTAGCTCCTTGGCATTGATTTTGATGGAGGATGATGAAGGTTGGATGGCTAGGATGGGAGATTGGGTGGTAGAGAGTGGGTCACACCTAGCTTCTCCTCTCCTTAGGAATTGCTTGGATGGATGGCCTCTTGGTTGCTCAAGAGTGAAGAGAGAAATGGGAGAGGAGAGAGAGGTGATGGGATAAAAAGGGATGGGATGGGTGTAAGGAATGGATGGGTGATGTAAGAAAGTGATGGGTGGAGAGAGAGAGAGAAAGAGTTGACTTTGGGAATGGGAGAGACATGGGTAGGGTATGGGTTGTGTACTTGACTTAAGATTGATTGATTGATGTGATGGGTTGTAGAGATTCTCTTAAAATTTGTAATGCTAGGTGTTTTCCTCGAAATAGACACGGGCCCACAATTCCTGGCTTGGGTATCGCATCAGCGAGCGACATGTGGTGTTAAAAACGCAGCGACGACGCGGTCACTAGGGTTATAAGTTTCGAGTTGAGTTGACATAGATATACGGGATGTGACTTAGGGTCACGTGTAAATCCTATCTACGTGTTGTGGGTCTCAAGAATTTGAACGGGAAGACCGCCGAAGCCTATGGAACGGTACGGTCTAAGATATTGGCCTTACAGCTCTCCTCTCCTAATAAAAATTTCATCCTCAAAATTTACACAACCATCACAACTAGACATAATTCATAAGGAAGAGGAAACATAACATCATATACAATTGGAGATAGCATACAAGATACAACATATAATCAATCATAAAAAAGATGGGGATAGTGCTCTCGAATCTCGGTCTCTCGCTCCCAAGATGCCTCATCAACCAAATGGTGACCCCACTGCACCTGGACCAAGGGAATGACCTTGGTCTGGAGGATCTGCTCCTTCCGATCAAGGATATGAACTGGCTGCTCAATGTAAGAAGCGTCCTCACGAACCTTCAAAGGCTGCCAATCAATAACAAGAACGATGTCTGACCCACACTTCCTCAACATAAATACATGAAAAATGTTGTGGACGCCAGACAACTGAGATGTTAAGGCAAGTCAATAGGTCACGATACCAACGTACTCAGTGATCTCGAAAGGTCCTATGAATCTCGGGGCGAGGTTACCCTTCGCTCCAAATTAAACTACACCCTTCATAGGCGAGATCTTGAGATACACTGTGTCCCCAACAGTAAACTCCAAGGGATGACGCCGGTGATCAACAAAACTCTTCTGCCAGCTCTGAGTTATGCGCATCCTCTGCCTGATGATATCATAGCCTTTGATGTCTGCTGCACAGGCTCGGGACCTACGAGACGTCGCTCTCCAACCTCATTCCAATAACTCTGAGATCTACATGGTCTGTCATATAGTGCCTCAAAAGGAGTCATGCCAATGGTCGCTTAATAACTGTTGTTATATGTGAACTCATCCATTCGCAAATACTCATCTCAGCTACCCACGAAGTCAACCACACAGGCCTGAAGCATATCCTCAAGGATCTGATTCACCCTCTTGATCTGTAGATGATACATAGTGCTAAGTTGTAAAACAGACCCCATCACTCTCTGAAAAATCCCTCAAAACTGAGACGTAAACCTCGAGTATCGGTCAGAAAAGATCGAAACTAGAACTCCGTGCAATCTCACAATCTCCTCGATGAATAATCTGGCAAGCCGGTCTAAAGACCATGTCGCACAAATCATAAGAAAATGTGCCAACATCGTCAGGCGATCCACACAACCCAAAGGGCATCTTGATTGCGCTGAGTCCTCGGTAAGCCCATAAAGAAATCTGTTAACACGTGCTCCCACTTCCACGTTGAGAAGCTTAAAGGTTGCAATGGACCAGGGGGTGTCTGATGATTGGCCTTAACACACTGGCATGTGTTACACTCAGCTACAAAACTGGCGATCTGGCGCTTCATCCCCACCCAAAAATATTATCGCCTCATATCACGGTACATCTTCATCGAGTCAGGGTGGATAGAAAACCACGATCATTGTGCCTCAGTCATAAGATCTCTACGCTACTCAAGAATATCCAGGACACATAATCAGCCTCTGAAGCAAAGTCCACCATCAGAACCAATCTGCCAATCTGACTGACTCTTAGATGTTGTCTCTGCTCGGTAACCCTGTGTAACGTCCTAGAAAAATCCTTACAGAGACCTGAGTACCACCTCAAGAAAAAATCACTAAGAACCAAACCCTTTAGAAATTAAACAAAAATTAACTACCACTAAACTAGATTACCTGTGAAATTAGTATCACTCACTTTAAATACGATCTGCAAGACTCAAAACTTGTCAAATCGTTAACGCTATGTTACCCTAAAACAAAGGATCAATCTCTAAACCCAGTTGCTCTCGGGAGCATCTGAAAACTCCATATCAGACCTGTATCACACATCGAAAGTCTGATAGCTACGAAACTATATAATTATGACCGCCTAGTTGGACTTGACAATCACCTCGAAAATTAAGTCCAGATGATGTCCTGAGACTATTTACTTGAGTCCGGAGCGAAGTGTGTGAGAAACGTAAATATCTTTAGGAAATAAATCTGAGTTGTGTCGCTTGCGAGCCAAATATAAGGATTTAGACTGTCAGAATTGGACCCAAATACACCCTTGGATCAGGAAAAATGTCCCACACATGACAATGTACTTGTGGCCCTGATCGAGAACCGATGACCGTCGAACTGAAACTGGTCCTCCACGGGCAATCTGTAAATCTGATCAGATTAAAAACTTAGCCTGACCTAGATCCATGGTCAGGAAGCTTAAGTCCAACCACATTCAACAAAGGGACCGCCAGAAATGCTCCGTTGGACCAAAACAGGCCCGATTTGGCTATAATCTAAGCATACCTTGGCCCTAGGACCATTCCCATCAGTTCTAGGCCTATATAAGGGCTTTAAATCCTCTCTCACATATTTCAGATGAATTCTAAAACTCTACGAAAGAGAGGAGAAGAAAAGGAGAGAGAAAGTGAGAGAGAAGTTGGTGAAGATTCCTGAAATTCTTCCCTGCTAATCCACTTGCTGAAACACCAATCCCGTGTAGTTCTTCTGGTCTTTCCAACAACGTACTTGGGTAAGAAAACCTAACCCTAATCCGTTCTAGGGTTTCAAATAGTCTAAGTGATGAAATAGCTAACCTACTTCATACTCCAGGTTGCTAATCCGCCGTTGATGAAGACTCAACGTCTAAAACAAATCTCTTACGCGTTTATCGGCATAAGGTGCAGACTATATACGTATAGGTTATGGTTTTGAAGGCTTTCAATGTTGGTTAATGGTTTATTATTGACATGGATGCTATTTCACATGCCAAATGTGATGTTTATTTCGTGTTATAGATAAATATGAACTATGTGGTATATAGGATATTTCGTATATTCGTTGAAATATTTGTATGCGTTTGAAATCTGGACTTATGATTGTCATGATTAATTGTCATAGGTACATGGTTATTGTATATGCGACAACTCCTTGGCAAGAGGATTTACCCTAAAACGAAATATAACCAACATACGTGATGTATGTTGGAAGGTGTAGTCTAAGTGTTTGTGAAAATGTTTGAATGAGTTAGTGGTTAGTAAATTGTGATTTATAGGGAGTTAAGATATGAATCCCAACTACCTTAGCTGTGTGTATGATTTTTCCTCCATGTACTATATATGATTCATGTTTTATTGTGTGTATGATTTCCTCCATGTACCATATATGCATGTTTAAGTACATTCTATAGCAAGCTCAAATGATTTTAGGATTTAACTTAAGTATTCTGTACTACTTTGATCATCTCATATACTTATATGTTGTGGTTCTACACGATTGGGACTATATTATAGTTTAGGAAATCGGTAATAGGCCTAGTTTGGTGGCTAAGGTTGTTTTCACCACACAAGATGTGTTAAACGAACCTGAACCGTACTTGGGATGTCGACAGTGGTTAGGCCACACAGAGTGCTTATGTGCTTCATGTCGATAAACTCAACGTGCGCTCGTCCTAGTCGAGCTCATTAATTAACCCGATTGACCTGATGTATGTTCACCATATTTGGACACTACTGCTTGAATCTAGGGTACCAAACTTACCATTGAAAACCCTTTAACCTTGGTACCTCGATCCGCTGAGACTCATGAGTCGGACATGGTGGTATGGGACACCATAGTCGAGCTGTCGGCCTACGCTGGGGTGACTGGCCTCCTCGTAATGACCAGTGAGCAACCCAGACTCGTGAGCTGAATACGGTGGTATGGGACACTGTATTCGAGCTGTCGACCTACACTGATAATGTGAAGAGCCCTTTGTAGTGACCTCGAGCATACCCTGAAACTACGTTTAGGCAACGAGCCTTTTCATAGTAACGAGGGTATAACTAGGTCTGCATTGATCAGGTGATGAGCCCTTTGCGGCGACCTAGAACCATAACACTGTATGAGATTTGCTAGGATTGACGACCCTAAAATGGATCATTGTTTGGGAATTGATATAAGGGAGGTACCTTAGCTTTCCAATCCTGCTATATGAAAAAGGACTAATAAGAACTTGGTAATCAAGTTCATGCACCGCATTGCATGTGCCGTTTGGCGTTGGGTAGGGCACTGAGGAAGTGACTGACATGCGTGACTGTGAGATGAAGATCGCAGAGGGAGTGCAGGCGAGGGCATGCATCATGACTACATCCCATCCTTGCATTAATCAAAGTACTTAGGACTTATTTGTTGTACTGGTTTATCATTACTGCGTGACTGAATTGATAACATGTTAACCTTTGTTGTATAACTCCACTGAGTTGATCACTCACTCCCACATTCTGGGACGATGTTTAAACACTAACCAGACTCTGTCTTAGTTGCAGATGACAATGAGATCCATGAGGCAGAGTCAGAGTTCGAGGATGATGAGGAGGCATTCTCCTATATGCAGTATTCAGGCGGGTTCATGTGAGCTATGTCCTGATTTGATGGGGATTTAGGGTTATGTTTGTAGTGGGATATTACATTCTTTTTGTGACATTTTATATTTTGACACAACACTTGTAATTATTGACCTAGCAACGCATACATACTTTGGGGACTTATACTAGTGTATATATTCATTTCAGTCTTCCTCTTGCGTATTATAACTGTCCCTAGATTATGTTTTCATGAATTGGCTTAATCTAATTCATGTTTTTATGCACTAATATAGATAACATACATCCATCATTAAAAATGTTGCATAAGTGATGTTTTGGAACTCGAGAGCTGAGTTATACTCGACCCCCGATATTCAAGGCATTATAAGTTGGTATTAGAGCATGATTTGGATTAAACTGGACCTGGGTTATGGTTACACGACATACATTGATGCAAATTTTCTTAAGAGGGAGTGACGGAGCAGAAACAGATTTAGGATTTTCTGATTTCACCAAACGGTGTATTGATTGAAAGTGACTACTGAGATCGGGCCCGTACATACCCATGATCACGCGAAATGATCCCAACACACTTCTGGACCGTCAATGGATGAGTTTAGACCATGTTTTATCCCATCCTAGCTGTTTAAAATCGATAAACGTGAATATAGATCAGTAAAAGACCCGAAATGGCCCGAAATGACTCGAAATGGAATTGAGGGCCTAACAGAGCATGTGCAGGGGGACCCATGGTGGGACCCACATATTTTTGGGACCCAAGGGGCTGGATGTAACACCCCAAATTTTTTCCAACCTGGAGTTAGACGTCCTTAGGCAATGGGTCAACCAATCACTCTCAAAGATCAATCCTAAAGTCTAGAAATCATTTTTCAACCCATTTCCTTCAAAATCTTACCTTTCACCAACCCATTCTTTAAATTTCTCCAAGTACCTTCATATTAGACACAATCCAAAAGTTTAAAAGGTGAAGAACTATACTTAAACTAAAACTTACCGTAAATGGTATGTACATATATAAAATAGGATTTTAACTATGGAATTCTTGGAATCTCATGATGTAGATAGGTTATTTGAATGGATTAGCTTCTTCTACCCTAAAAAAATATATTGTATGTCGTGTAACTCATTCTGGTTTGCAAATGATACTTGATAAACACCTCGACAGACTCGTGGGCCCAAACGACTCAATTCGGAGGGATCCAAGGTGGGCCCCACATGTTTTCGGCATCCGTGGGGGGTGAGGACCTCTCCCCTGGAGTGAAACCAAGCAAAATAGGTCAGTGACTGGCGAGGACCTCGCCGAGTCGGCGAGGCCTCGTCCGTATAGCGAACAGGCAGCCCGATTTCTGTACTTTTTCTACACTTTTTGTCAAACTGTGAAAAATCATATCTCCTTCGTTATAAGTCCGATTTAGGTGATTCAAAAATTAGATTGAAAATAAATGAGTCTAGTTTTATATAAAAATATGTGAAAAATATAATAAAATATTTAATATAGTTTAAAGTAGGTTATTGTGAGCAACTATTCGATAATCACTTGTTGGACAGCTGCTACTTCTGGAATTTTTAGAAATTTTTTACAACTCAAAATCTTATAAAATTTGGTGGAGTCAGCGTAAAATTGATGATGAACCACTAAAAAAATAATTAAAATAATATGATACCTAAAATTTTCCAAAATGGGGATAGAATGGCCCTAGGACCGTATTCTGCCATAATTAGGGTAGAATTTGGTTAAGTATCAAACTGAATACTCAGTAGAATTGACTTGAACCACTTTAAATATGAACTACAAGACCCAAAATGAGTAGGGCTACTAACGCTATGTTACCTAGAAATCTAGGATCAATCTCTAAGCCCAGTTGACCTCGGGACCATTTAGAAACTTTGTATTAGATCTAGACCGCACGTCGAAAGTTCGATATCTACAATCTCAGACCATTATGACCGTTTAGCTGGACTTGACAATCATTTCAAAAATCAAGCCCAACTGATGTTCTGAGGCTATTTCGTTGAGCCTAGAGCAAGGAGTGTGAGAAAGAGTGAAATTCTATGTAAATTAAATGTGATTTAAATAAATCTGGCACATGACGCTTGCGGGTTAACTATAAGCATTCAGACCATTGGAATCTGACCCAAATACACCCTCGGATCAGGGAACATTTCCCACTCAGGTCAGTATACTTATAATCCCTGATCGAGTTTCGGTGACCGCTAAACTGAAACTGGTCTGCCACGTGCGATCTAGAAATTTGATCGAACTGAAAACTTAACTTGATCAGGATCCAGCATCCATGAGCTTAAGTCCGACCGCATTTAGTAACAGGACCTCCAGAAGTATTCCGTTGAGACGGAACAGTCCATATTTGGACATAACCTAAGTATACCTTGATTTAAAGTCTGTTTTGGTTATGTTTGGGCTTATAAAAGGGCCTTAAACCCTTAGCTTTCTAACCCATACGAATTTTGGGAAAACCCTAGGAGAGAGAGGAGAGAAAAGAGAGAGAAAGTGAGAGAGAGTTGGAGTTTCTCCCAAGGATTCTTCCCTGCTGCTCCACGTGTCAAAGCCATCCACCTGCATCGTTATTCCGGTGATTCTGGTTTCGTTCTAGGTAAGAAAACTCTAACCCTAACCTGTTCTAGAGTTCCAAATAGCATAAGTGATGATGTAGCTAACCTATTTCATGGTATAGGTTGCCGTTGAGCCGTTGACGAAGACTTATCGTCTGAATCAACTCCATTTCGTAATTTCTAGTTTAAGATGTGGATTTTAGATGCTTAGATTACCTGTTTTCAAAGCTTTCAATGTTGTTTAATGGTAGATTATTGACAAGAATGCTTTTTAACATGTAGAACATGCTGTCTATTTTTCATTTCGAATACGTAAAAAGAATATGAGATTTAGGGTATTTTAGGTATTTGTAGGAAATACTGCATACGTACATATTTACCGATATGATTGCCGTGAGTATTTGTCGTGTACCTATACTAGTTATACGTGTATGATCTGTTTGGCGAAGAGATTCGCCCTAGTGCACATATTGGCTGACATATGCTATGTAGACTAATGTGTGTAGACTAAGTGTTTGTTGAAATGCCTAAATCAATATGATTTATGCCTGCCATATGTATTGAATGTAAGAACATGATTGTTGTGTATTAGACATCTCCTTGATATAAGGATTTGTCATATTATATGTTGAAATCAACACACGTCAAGTACGTTGGAGTTGTGTAGTCTAAGTGTTTGTATAAATGCATGTATTAGTAAGTATTGAGTAAATGGTGTTGTAGATTAGTGTTGAGATTGGATTCTCAACTAATTTATTGATGTACATGAATTCTTCCATGTTTGTTGTATTGAATTGATTACCTTATGTGGGAAATACTCGTATATGGTTAACTGCTTTTGATGTATTTTATAACATGCTGATAACATGCTGGAATTACTTGTATTTCAATTATGTCTCTCTCATATGATTATTGATTTAGATTGCAAGTGTTTGGGGCTATACTCTTGTCCAGGCAGTCGGTAACAGATTAGGATTCGTGGTTGGATTCTATTCACCACGAAGGATGTCTATGACAAACTCGAGTCGTACTAGAGTTGTCGGCAGTGGTTAGGCCACACGAAGTACTTGTGCACTTCATGTCGGTCGATTCAAGGTGCGCTCGTGCTAGTCGAACTCATCAAGTAACTCGATTGACCGTTGTATGTTCACCTTGTATTCGTCATAACTGCTTGAACCTAGGGAACTAAACTTACCAGTGATAACCCTGATAACCGTGGTACCTTGATCCACTAAAACTAATAAATCAGACATGGTGGTATGGGACACCATAGTCGAGCTGTCGACCTACGCTGGGGCCACAAACCTCCCCGTAGTGACCAGTGAGCAATCCAGACTTGTGAGAAGATTATGGTGGTATGGGACACTATATTCTTGCTATCGGCCTAAACTGATAAGGTGATGGGGGAGCGGTGCAACGAGTGTGAGTAGCAGCCCTGACAGCCCTTTGTAGTGACCTCGAACGTACTCTGAGTCTATGTGAGGTGACGACTCTTCCGTAGCAACATGAGTACAACTAGGCCTGTATTGATAAGGTGATGGGGGAGTGGAGCAACGAGTGCGTGCAACAGCCCTGGCAGCCCTTGCAGCGACCTAGAAATATATCATCGTATGAGACTACTAGGAGTGACGACCCTAGATAGGATCCTTGTTGGGAATGATATAAGGGAAGTACCCTAGTTTCTCAATCCTTCTGTATGAAAAGGAATAATAACAACTCGGTAATCATATTCATATCGCACTGCATGTGCCTGGAAGATTTGGAGTACTGAGGGAAGAAAGCATATCGCAGACGCAAGATAGTGTCGCATGAGGGAGTATGTCGGTGAGGGCATCCATCATGTCATTTCATTCTTGCATTAATCACAGTATCTGGGACCTGTTTGATTGCTTACTTTACCATTATCGCGTGATTGATTCGATAACATACTAATCTTTGCTCTATGATTCTACTGAATTAGCTACTCACTCCCACGTTACGGGACAGTGTTGCACACACCAACCAGTCCCTATTTTAGTTTCAGATGGTGGTGATGCTTGCGAAACAGAGCCGAACTTGATGATAATGAGGATCCCTCCTATATGCAGGTTCTGATTGACGGGGTTACAGGGTTACTGATTAGATGCCAATACACTTAGTATTTTACCTTTTATTTACACACCCATGTATATTCTCTTCTTTCTATTTTGGAGTATACATGTATTTAGTTAACCTGGTAACATGTTCACACTCTGGAGACTTACAACAGTTCATATATTTTATGTATCTATTACATTCTTCTGCTTGCTAATTTAACTGTCTCTGGAGTATGATATGCTGTTTTGGCTTAATCCACTTCATGTTTTATGCACTATTATAGCCAACATTCATTCATCATTGAAAATGTTGCATAAGTGATGTTCTGGAACTGGGGAGTGGAGTTTATCCTCGACCCCCGATTTTCAGGGCGTTACACTGGAGGACATCGCCCCACCGGCGACCCCTCGCCAGGATGTCCAGAGACCAGCGAGGCCTCGCCGCCTACCGAGCTTGTTCGGGTGGGCTTGCTCAGTCTGACGACTCAAGGGCCTTGCGTGGTCCACAGATGCAGGGTGGGTCAATTTTAAACCCTCCCACAGCAGTACCCCTTAACAAACTACCTCTCCAAGCTTTCCTTTTTCTCTAAAACTTCTTGTTTCTCTCTCAAACCTCCCCTTCATTCTCTCTTTCCCTCATTTTTCTTCAAGCCTTACACTCCTCTACCATTTTCAGCAACACCCCCTACCAACCCTCTCATTTCCTTTGATTTGAGCTTCTCAAACCCCTTTTGTGTCTTAAATTCGTGGGAAACCAATACCCCATCCCATTTCTCTATTTTTATCCCTTTTTCCATGGCCTTATTCACACTTGTTATGACCATATTCTCAATTTTCACCATTCTTTCTCTCATGGGAAAGAAAAGAGCTTATGTGGATGAAGTCGAGCCTAGTCGCCCCACTCGTTCAAGGAGGCCGAGAGGTGTCGTCATAAGTACAAGCACCAATCGGGAGTTCTAGACCAAGCGGGATCTAGATCTCCAGGCTTTCATGGGAAGGTCTCTATTGGTGGAGCTGTCTCATGGAGTTTATGAGGGCCATATGGTCCTTTTTGAAGCTCATGTGGATACGGGATATTTGGGGAATACCTGTTGTTCGAGCGCCTGGAAGAGGCCAAGTGGGGTCCTCTATTTGAGGGCGAGTACTGCGCAAATGTGGGCACTATCCAAGCTTTCTATGCCCACATTTGAGAGCCAATGCTGGAGCCCTTGCAGTTTAAAAATTCTTTTTGGAAGAGACCGGGAGGCCACAGTTGACGTTGGTTTGATATCTCGGCTTATGAATGTGCCGCTTGGCGAGGATATGCAAGTGAGAAGAATATGAGGAGTGCATGGGAAAGGAATCATCACTCACAGTTCCTTTATGGTCGTCTGGTTCAATGGCAGCCAAACAATAGCCTTTTAGCTACCAATATGATGGACGACTTTTGCCTACTTCACCACATCTTCTCGTTCAACGTCTACCCTAGGTGGAGCAACCGTAGCTAGTGCACGCACCTGATGGTGGATTTCTTATACCAAGTGGGGCAAGGAGAGAAGTGTGTGCCTACACATGTTCTGGGACAGATAGTCCTTACCGCACGTTCAAATAGAAGGACTGATTCGCTCCCATTCGGCTGACTCATATGTAAGATTGCACTTGAGTTTGGCTACAGACTTGGGGTGAAATTGCTGGCGCCGATCCATTACATCACTGAGACTACTCTCAATCAGATGTATATTGGGCCATGGCAACGACAAGCCCGACTTGAGGAAAGTGAGGATGAGACGGAAAGTGAAGAGGAAGAGAGTGATGAAGAAGGTGGAGCTGAAATAGAAGAAGAGCAGAGCGAGGAAGAAGAGGAGGCCCGGGATATGAATGAGAGCTCTCTTCCTACGACATTAGAGCACGACCCTGATTGGGCTGATAGGGAGGCCTGCTTAGCTCGACTTGAGGAGGACCAAGCTGCCCTACGACAGGATATTATCGATATTTGGACCCTCATGAAATACAAGTTTAAGAAAGTGACTCGCACTTTGAAGTCTATCCTGCGCTGCATGCAGGCTAAGGGTGCCCCTCCATCGCCATATTCTGATGAATAGTTAAACATGTAGTCATCACTTATTTTTCTTTGTTGCTTGTTTCTTTGTGTAACCTTTATAGGCGTAGTAGTCTGGTAGTTTGTTTTAGTGTTTGAAGCCTTTGTTGTATTAGCTCACATGCAATCTCTGTCATGATCCATGTAATACTGCACCTCATGTATTGTGACAATTTTATTAAATGAAATGCATGATGTTTCTTTGAGTTAAGGTGTGAATGTTGTGTGGTTGGATTGTGTGTATGTTAAATCTCACGGGTTACACCCTATGTCGTATGTAGGGCATGCCACCTAAGGACACGAGGACTTCAGTACGTCTCTCTTTGGGCGAGTCACTTGACGGGGCCCCTCCCTCTGGCCCGTCTCACGTTGACCCTATACCAGATTCTCAGTCGGCCGATGGCCCCGCTACTGGGCCGACCCCTATGACATCACCTGTAGTACCACCTATCACACCTTCAGTTTCCGAGCAGAACCGTGCATCTACGTCGACACCACATGCATCTCAATCCGCTCCGCCTCCTGATAGGCTAGAGAAGATGGTGCTGTTGATGCAGCAGCAACAACAGGTTTTGACCTCCATGGCTAGTATTTTTGCCTAGAGTATGGGGGTGACTCCACCTGCCTCACCTATGCACCCTACTGGGAATTCGAGTGCCAGCGGCACCTTTGAGAGATTTCAGTGCTTATGACCTCCCAATTTTACGGGTACTCATAGACCCGAGGAGGCTGAGTATTGGCTTGACCGCATCTCTAAGATGCTTAGGTCGCTGCACTGTTCTAAGGCAGAACAGGTGAAGTTGGTCACCTTCATGTTTGAGAAGGAGGCCAGCTTGTGGTGGGACAGTATTCTCTGCACTATTGTGGAAGACATGTTTAGTTGTGGGCCACATTTGAGACCACTTCCACGAGAAGTATTTCCCTATCATGTACCGCCATGAGAAGGAGAGTGAGTTCCTCCGCCTTCAACAGGGAGGCATGACAATGGCGGAGTATGAGAACAGGTTTACGGAGTTAGGAAGGTATGCTCCATTGATACTAGGTGATCAGCCGATGCGGATGTAGTGATTTTCAAAGGGTCTGCGGCCCGAGATTCGCTTGAAGATGTGTTGTGCTAGCATATCTACTTATGCTGAGTTAGTGGGCATGTCCCTGCGAGCTGAGCAGGATGGGGACAGGTTGTCTCGTATGTGAGCACCTATGGCTCCCAGACCACGACCTAATCTTCCGAGCAGACCATTCCTTGGTAAGAGACCACGTGCAGACTCACCGCCGAGGCTCATGGCATCACTTGCCTCGGTGAGGTGACTTGACGTGTAGTGTACCTACTGCAAGAAGCTTGGCCACATAGAGATAACTTGTTTCACCAGGATGAGGGATTGTGATTTTTCACCACCTCAGAGGATCAACCGTTCGATGCCTCTGGCCATTTCCGCTCCACCCCTACGGACAGCACCAGCACATCCATCCTTCAAGCCACCAGCTCCTCGCTTCAGGCCACCACAGCAGCCTATGGTACCGTAGCTGAACCATCAGCAGCAGGCTCGGGTACATTCATTGACAGCTGAGGCATCTGAGGCAGTAGTTACCGCACCACCCTTGGCTTTTGAGGTCACGGTTCATATCCAAGGTACTTTAGTTTTCTTATTGGTGGATACTGGGTCCACTACCTCTATCATATCATACATGGAAGTTAAGCGCCTGGGATTGAGCACTGTTCCTACAGAGGGAATAAGGGTCCTTACTGCCACCGGGACATTTTCTGACATTACCTGGATCTACGAGGGTTGCACTATAGAATTAGGTGACAGGACAGTGCTGGTTGACCTGATTGTTGCACCCCTCTTTCATTATGACATTGTCCTCAGCATGGACTGGCTCACTGAGATGAGGGTAGAGATAGATTGCGAGGTAGGGTGGTGACAGCATACGGACCTGAGGGCACAACATTTACTTTCCTTGTTCAGGTCAGTCACCCTTCCCGTTTGAGCTGTTATACTTCTTTGTTGGAGACTGCAGATACATCGACATTGGAGAGCATGCCTGTAGTTCGGGATTTTACGGATGTGTTCGAAAAGATCCCGGGACTACCTCCTCAGCGCGAGATCAACTTCACTATCGACCTTGTGCCTGGTACGACACCTATTTCGTTGCCGACTGAGGAGGCATATTGATGAGTTGGTAGAGGCAAGCTTCATACGACCGAGTGTGTCCCCTTGGGGAGCGTCCGTGTTGTTTGTGAAGAAGAAGGACGGTTCCCTGTGCTTATGTGTTGATTATCACAAGTTGAACTAGGAGACAGTGAAGAACAAGTACCCTTTGCCCAGGATAGATGATCTGTTTGATCAGTTGAAGGGGGCACGATACTTCTCGAAGATCGACCCACAGTCAAGGTATCATCAATTACGCGTCCGGGATGAGGACATTCAGAAGACGGCTTTCCGGATCGTTATGGACAGTATGAGTTTCTCGTCATGTCGTTCGGCCTTACAAACGCACCGGCTGTGTTCATGGACTTGATGAACAGAGTGTTTAGGCCATTTCTTTTCCAGTTCGTCATCGTATTTATAGATGACATTTTGATATACTCCACGAGTCAAGACGAACATGAGGAGCACCTGAGAGCAGTCTTAGACACTCTCAGGAAGAACCAGTTATTTGCACAGTACAAGAAGTGCGACTTCTTGAAAGATGAGTTCATGTTCCTAGGACACGTGGTGTCCAAGGAAGGGATAGCGGTTGACCTCGCTAAGGTAGCCGCGGTTCAGTCTGGTTCGGTTACTAAAGTGAGGAGTTTTCTAGGACTTGCTGGCTACTATCGATGATTCATTCGAGACTTCTCTAAGATAGCCAGACCACTATCTCAGTTGACACGAAAGGATTTGAAGTTCGCCTAGAATGAGAAGGCCGAAGTAACTTTTCAGGAGCTGAAGGACAAATTGACGTCTGCCCCTGTGCTGGTATTGATAGAGCAAGGGGTCAAGTATACGATATATACCGATGCCTCTTACGTTGGTCTGGGTTGAGTCCTTATGCAGAAGGACAGGGTGATTGCTTACACCTCGAGACAGTAGAGGAAACACGCGGAGAATTACCCTACACATGACCTAGAGTTGGCAGCTGTCATTTTTTCACTAAAGCTCTGGAGACATTACCTCTACAGAGAGGAGTTAGAGCTCTTTTGCGACCACAAGAGCCTTAGGTACATATTCACTCAACGGGACCTGAATATGTGATAGTGGCTGTGGATGGAAACCTTAAAGGACTTTAAGTTTGAGGTTTCCTACCATCCGGGCAAGGCGAACCTTGTGGTAGACGTGTTGAGCCACAAGAAGACCATAGAGTTTGCGGCTTTGCTTATGATAGGAGAGTGGGACATGGTAAAGTTTGTGCGAGACTTTGAGCAGAAACTCACGGTAGATGAGCCGTGTGAGGTCATCGCACATATTCGAGTGCAACCCCTCATTGATGACAGGATTATCGCGGCTCAGGCTGACGATGAGCTATTAGCGAAGATGAGAGAGCAGGTTAATGCAGATGAGGACTCAGAGTGGAGTGTTGGTACGGATGGGGGCTTACGCTATCGTGGCCGCCTATACATCCCAGATGCTCATGACTTGAGACGGGAAGTTCTCGAGGCAGCTCATAGTTCAAAGCTTGCGATGCATCCTGGTAGCACGAAGATATTTCGCGACATGAAGAGGTCGTACTGGTGGGACAACATGAAGGTTCACATTGCAGAGTTTGTGTCCCATTGTCTCACGTGCCAGCGGGTCAAGGCAGAGCATTGCCAACCTCCTGGACTACTTCAGCCCATACCCATAGCGGAAGGTAAGTGGGACTTTATCTCTATGTATTTTATCTCTGGGCTACCGAAGACGAGGAAGGGACATGATTCCATTTGGGTGATCATGGACCAGTTAACGAAATTGATGCATTTCCTCCCGATCAAAGTTACGAGGTTGGTCAGGTTGTACATCAAAGAGATCGTACGTCTGCATGGAGTTCCCTTGGAGATCGTGTCGGACCGAGACACGCGATTCACGTTTATCTTCTGAACTCGTATCCAGGAAGCAATGGGTGTGAAGTTGAAGTTCAGCACTGCGTTCCATCCACAGACAGATGGGTAGACAGAATGTGTGAATCAGGTGCTAGAAGATATGTTGCGAGTTTATGTGCTGGATTTTAAGGATAGTTAAGATAACTCTCTTCCTTATGCAGAGTTCGCGTATAACAATAGCTTTCAGGTGAGTATTGGCATGGCTCCCTATGAGGCATTGTATGGTCGCCCGTGTAGAGCACCACATTATGGGATAAAAGTGGGCGAGAAGAGTTTGATTGGCCCAGAGTTAGTCCAGGCGGCCTCAGAGAAGATTGACATTATTAGGCATTGACTTCTGACAGCACAGAGTAGACAGAAGAGCTATGCCGATAAGAGGCGGCGACAGTTAGAATTCGAGGTTGGAGATCATGTATTTCTGAAGGTTTTCCCATGAAGGGAGTCCTTCGGTTTGGCAAGAAGGGAAAGCTCACACCGAGATTCATTGGCCCATTTCAGATATTAGACCGAGTGGGGGCAGTAGCATATCGCCTTACCTTGCCCACACCACTCGAAGGTGTGCACAATATATTTCATGTATCCATGTTGAAGAAGTATGTTCCTGATCCTTCACACATTATCAGATGGGAGCAGGTGTAGTTGAGCGAGGATGCCACATATGTACTGCGACCGACGCGTATCCTGGAAAAGGAAAGAGCAGGTATTACGTAGCAAGGTTATCCCACTTGAGAAGGTACTGTGGACACATCATAGTGAGGAAGAGGCTACTTGAAAGACGAAAATCGAGGTCAAGAAGAACGACCCTCAAATTCTCGAGGAATACGAAAAGATACTAATTTCGAGGATAAAAATTTTCTTTAAGGGGGGTAGATTGTAACGTCCTAGAAAAATCTGTACAAAGACCCGAGTACTACCTCAAGCAAAAATCACTAAGGACCAAACTCTTTAGAAATTAAACAAAAATTAACTAACATTAAATTAGATTACCTATGAAATTAGTATTAATCACTTTAAATACGAGCTGCAAGACCCAAAACTTGTGAAATCGTTGACGCTACGTTACCCTAAAACCTAGGATCAATCTCTAAACCCAATTACTCTCAGGAGCATCTGAAAACTCTGTATCAGACCTATATCACACATCGAAAGTCCGATAGCTACGAAACTATATAATTATGACCACCTAGTTGAACTTGACAATCACCTCGAAAATCAAGTTCAAATGATGTCCTGAGACTATTTACTTGAGTCTGGAGTGAAGTGTGTGAGAAACGTAAATATCTTTAGGAAATAAATCTGAATTTAAGTAATCTGAGTCGTGTCACTTCCGGGCCAAATATAAGGATTCAGACAATCAGAATTTGACCCAAATACACCCTCGGATAAGGGAAAATGTCCCACACATGACAATGTACTTGTGGCCTTGATTGAGAACCGGTGACCGTCGAACTGAAACCGGTCTACCACGGGCGATCTGTAAATCTGATCGGATTAAAAACTTAGCCTGACCTAGATCCATGGTTAGGAAGCTTAAGTCCGACCGCATTCAGCAAAAGGACCTTCAAAAATCCTCCATTGGACCGAAACAGGGTCGATTTGGCTTTAATCTAAGTATACCTTGGCCCTGGGACCATTCCCATCAGTTTTGGGCCTATATAAGGGCTTTAAACCTTCTCTCACATATTCCAGATGAATTTTGAAACCCTAGGAAAGAGAGGAAAAAAAAGGAGAGAGAAAGTGAGAGAGAAGTTGGTGAAGTTCTTGGAATTCTTCCCTGCTAATCCACCTGCTGAAACACCAATCCCGTGTAGTTCTTCCGGTCTTTCCAACAACATACTTGGGTAAGAAAACCAAACCTTAATCCGTTCTAGGGTTTCAAATAGTCTAAGTGATGAAATAGCTAACCTACTTCATACTCTAGGTTGCTAATCCGTCGTTGACGAAGACTCAACGTCTAAAACAAATCCGTTATGCGTTTACCGACGTAAGGTGCAGACTATATACGTATAGGTTATGGTTTTCAAGACTTTCAATGTCGGTTAATGGTTTATTACTGACATGGAAGCTATTTCACATGCCAAATGCGATGTTTGTTTCGTGTTATAGATAAATATGAACTATGTGGTATATAGGGTATTTCATAAATTCGTTGAAATATTTGTATACGTTTAAAATCTGAACTTGTGATTGCCATGATTAATTGTTGAAGGTACATGGTTGTTGTATATGCGACAACTCCTTGACAAGAGGATTTGTCCTAAAACAAAATATAACCAACATACATGATGTATGTTGGAAGGTGTAGTCTAAGTGTTTATGAAAATGTATAAATGACTTAGTAGTTAGTAAATTATGATTTATAGGGAGTTGAGATATGAATCCCAACTACCTTAGCGGTGTGTATTATTTTTCCTCCATGTACTATATATGATTCATGTTTTATTGTGTGTATGATTTCCTCCATGTACCGTATATGCATGTTTAAGTACCTTCTATAGCATGCTCAAATGATTTTAGGATTTGATTTAAGTATTCAGTACTACTTTGATAATCTCATATACTATATGTTGTGGTTCTACGCGATTGGGACTATATTATAGTCCAGGCAATCGGTATGTAACATCCCGAAAATTGAGGGTCGAGTAAAAACTCCACTCCCGAATTCCAGAACATCACTTATACAACATAAATGTGTATGATTGAATGTTGTCTGTGTTAATGTATTAAACATGAGTGAAATTAATCCAAAACATCATATCATACTCTAGAGACCGTTAAATTAGCAAGCGGAAGACTGTGATAGTATGTATAACATATATAAACTGTTGTATGTCTCCAGAGTGTGAACATGTTACCAGGTCATATACATACATGTATACTCCAAAAGTAAACAAAAAGAATATACATGAGTGCTCCAAAAATATAAAATGACAAGTGTCAAGGTATCTAATGAATCTCCCTCTAATCCCGTCAATCAGAACACACATAAGGAGGGATCCTTCTCATCATCATCAAGTCCAGCTCCACTTCTCAAGCAGCGCCATCATCTCCAACCAAAATAGGGACTGGTGGGTGTCTGAAAACACCATCCCGTAACGTGGGAGTGAGTGATCAACTCAGTAGAATAATAGAGAAGAGATTAGCATGTTATCAAATCAATCACGCGATAATAGTAAAGCAATAAATCAAACATTCCTAATACTGTTGTTAATGCAATATGACATGACATGATGGATGCCCTCACCTACGATCTCCCTAATATGGCACCATCTTACGCCCGCGGCATGCTTTCTTCCCACAGTGTTCCACATCTTCCAAGCACATGCAATGTGATGGTGATATGATTACCGAGTTATTATTAGTCTTTTTCATACAACAAGATTGGGAAACTAAGGTACCTTGCTTATATCAATCCTAACACAGATCCTGTCTAGGGTCGTCACTCCTAGTAATCACATACGAGGTTATATTTTGTAGGTCGCTGCAAGGGCTGTCAGGGCTGTTGCTCGCACTCGTTGCACCGCTCCCCCATCACCTTATCAATACAGGCCTACTGTACTCTCATTGCTACGGAAGGGTCGTTTCCTCCCGTAGACTCAGAATACAATCGCGGTCACTACAAAGGGCTCGTCGCCTAATCAGTGTAGGCCGACAGCTAGAATATAGTGTCTCATACCACCATAATCTGCTCACGAATCAATGTGCTCATTGGTCACTACGGGGAGGTTTGTGGCCCCAGCGTAGGCCGACAGCTCGACCACGGTGTCCCATACCACCATTCCCGGCTCATGAGTCTTTGTGGATCAAGGTACCATGGTTGACAGGGCTTACAATGGTAAGTTCAGTACCCTAGGTTCAAGCAGTTATGACACATACATGGTGAACATATAATGGCCAGTCGGGTTACTTGACGAGCTCGACTAGTACGAGCGCATCTCAAGCTGAACGACATGAAGTGCATGAAACACTTCGTGTGGCCTAATCAATACCGCCAACCCAAAACACGACTCGTCCTTCGTGGCAAAGATAGTCAACCACGAATTTACTCGGTTACCGACTGCCTGGACTAGGTATAGTCCCAAACATTTGTGAATCCACTTCTTCAATCATATAAAAGTAATGGAAATGCATTACAACATGTGAACATGTTAACACATATTATGACATATAACTTAAGTAAATCTTCTAACACATGCATCTCATACATATAATAAAATCATACATATAGTCACCGTGAAGGAAATCATTTACATCAGCATATTATTTGAGAATTCAATCTTAAACAAATTCACAACACCATTTACTTCAATACATACTAATACAAACATTTATACAAACACTTAGTCTACCACTTAAGTCTACATAATGTATGTCGACTCAAAGTGTGCATTTGGGCGAATCTCTTCGCCAAACTGATTATGCACACATTCCTAATATCCTAAGGAGACAAAAAGCCATGTCAACCATTTCAGCAAAATATGGATGTATACAGTATTTCCTACAAATGACTAAAATGCCCTAAATCTCATATTTTTCGTCTGCTTACGAAACAGGAAATGGACAGCATGTTGTACATGTCAAACGGCGTTGCCATCGATAATCTACTATTAAACAACATTGAAAGCGTTGAAAACAGCCAATCAAAGTGTCTAAAATCCGCACCTTTCACTTTAGTTGTGTATCGTTCTGACCGGAGCATATACGCTTCGCATACGGCGATCAGGCGACCTAATACACAAGCCACATAACCTACACCGCTAATGGAATTGACGGAATGCTAAATCAGCAAATGGTTAGGATTTTCCTTACCTAGAAATCCGGCAGAATCACCGGAAAAGTGATTGGAATACGCCGCTTAAGCACGTGCAGCAGCAGCAGCAGGTGGCAGGAAGATCCCTCCCACACTCTCTCACGATCTCTCACTTTTTCTCTCACTCTGCTAAGGTTTCTAGCAAATTCGGATGGGTGAGAGAAGTGAGGGTTTAAACTCCTTTTATAAGCTTAAAACTTCCCAAATTAGGCTTGGGAACAATGTTTACTTGAGGTCTAACCAAATCGGGGCTGTTCTGGTCCAAAAGAGCATTTATGGAGGTCCCCTGGCCGAACGCGGTCGGACTTAAGCTCATGCATACTGGATCTAGCACACATCAAGTTTTCAGACCGGTAGAGTTCCAAGATCGCACGTGGCGGTCCAGTTTCAGTTCAGCGGTCATCACACCTAGATCAGGTCTACAAGTCTCATGATATGAAAGAGAAATTTTTCCTGATCCGAGGGTATAATTTGGCTGAATTCTGACGGTCAGAACGCTTAATAATAACGCGTCAAGTCACGTGCCAGATTTGAATTAAAATTTTCAAATCTAACCCTATTCTCACTCTCTTCACTCCAGGCTCAATGAAATAGCCTCTGAACGTCGGTTGGCCTTGATTTTACAAATGATTGTCAAGTCCAGCCAAGCAGTCATAACGGTCTAAGATTGTAGGTATCAGACTTTCGACGCGCGGTCTAGATCCAATACAAAGTTTCAAAGAGTTCCTGAGAGCAAACAGATTTAGAGTTTGATCCAAGGTTTTAGGATACTATAGCATCATTGGTTCTACAAGTTTTGGGTCTTGTAGAACGTATTTAAAGCGATCAGGGACAATTTCACAGCTACTCCAGCATAGCGCTAGCTAACTTATGCTTAGTTTCTAAAGGAATTAATCCTAAGTGATTTCTTTGGCTATGGAATTGGGTTCTGAGCGGTTACCAATGTGTTTTGGTTGAACCATTGCCTAAGGACATCTAACCCCAGGTTGGTAAAAATCTGGGGTGTTACAATCTACCCCCTTTAAAACACAATTTCATCCCTGAAATTGGCGAAGGATAAGGAGTACATTTTCTAAGGAAGGTTCAAATCCTATTTAATAAGCTAACCTTACGTAGAACCTAACTCAGCTGTTTCAATCCTGGGCCAGTGGGGAAGAGGCTAACCACGCTTCCGCTGCGCCACTCTGATCGAACGGTTGCATGGGCTGACCTAACTGGATTGGACTCAATACGTTCTACCCCCCTTAAAACTTGGTTCTACTTAAAGTTCAAGAATCTATGCATCGCTCCGTATATCGGAACGAGATGCAACTTAAGGGCTATCCTTGACATGAATTGGGAAATAACCTCTCATTACAGTGGTTTTCCCTTACCAATGATGCGTTCTATGGCATTGGTACCTATGATTATAGAGATGAACCTAATCTCTATTATGGCTAAATTCAGGGATAGGTATGAGTTGGTGGCAAGATATCTAAGTCTCTACTGGCTACTCTACCGACTATATGTCCTTAACATTTACCAAGGGCAAAGCAATAACTTTTGGTTGTAGGTGGTCGGGCCAACACGGAAGAATAGTTGTGTAATGGGTCTGAGCCGGATACATAAACCTTCTGCCCCACGATGACAGAAAAGTTGTTGTATCAGTCCTCAATCCTAGTCGATGCCGATCTTCTGCTTGATCAGAGCATTGGATTCATTGGTAACTACTAGGATTAAGAAGTCGATTCAAACTGCGAATACTTAGCTGATAATTGCATTTCCTTTATTCCGTGTTCCCGAATGCAATAATCCCTTGGGGAAGGAAATTCTAAGGGGCGTGCTAGTTCATTCTAAGTTCAATCTGAGGGATTTATAAATGTTCCCTGAGAGTGAATGGTTCTAAGTTAAAACCATTTTCCTATGGGTTACAACAGAAGTCTATAAGTAATAAGGGGATCTATCGAAGGAATAAGGTTCTACTTCAACCAAATCTAACCTACAATTCCTTAGCATATACAGGCTTTACACTACTTAAGGTAACTAGTAGCCTAGTCTGTAACTCAGTAGCTATAATCCAAAGCCTAAGCTTATACGCTAAATGGTTCCATACCATTACTAATACAGGGAATTGCTCTATCACTTAGGGTCAAGATAATCTAAATGGAATTGGATTTCCTATATCCTCAGATCCTTCAAATCCAGGAGTACCTAACTCTAGGTCCAAAATGCCAAGGGCCTATATGGCCAGTAGCATTAAGTTGCATTAAATGGAACTGCATTCCTAATCCCACGTCAGGATTGGGTGTGGCATGCTTGGTAGGAGGGTGGGGTGGGATAAAAATTAATTTTGTAGGCTTAATCCCAGGATTTACAACATAGCAGTGGAAACCATAGGATACACCCAATCTAGGGATAATACCTTACAGCAAACAAAACGGCATGCACTCCATTCAACAAAATTTATCACAATACATGGAATAAAGTTTCACATGGATTATGACAGGAACGCATTCGGCTATGCTAAGGCCAAACCAGTAACACAACCACATTTTCTACCTCTGACTTCACTAAACCTAACAACAACAAAACATAAAAATCTTCCAAATGGTAATCAAACAAGCGAAGAATGTGGAGAAATGGGATGGGTAAGTAGGTCTCCACGAGTCTGAGGAGTAAAAAAAGGGACATAAGAGAGAGGACGGTGGAAAGGGAGAAAAAGCTAAGGTAGCCTTAACAATAGCCATGGAAAGCGGAGGAAATGCGAAGAAATGGTTGCCCAAATGGACTGAAACGAATCTAGGCCTTGTAGAGGGATGCATCAAGCTCCCAAAGGCTGGATTTTCAAAGGAAAAAGAGAACTATATAGGGGAATGGAGCTCCACACGATTTCAGCCATATTTGAGGGTTGTAAGAGCTCCAACGGATGAGTTTTGAAAGAGGAGTAGAAAATCACTATGAAGGGATGGGATAGGGTCGGTTTTAGTAAGAAATGGGATTGGAAGGGATTTGAAGCTTCGTTTTGAGATAGGGCAGCAAGAAAAAAATGAAAATGGAGGCTTGGAAGGGGCTGTTTTTGAAGGAAGTACCCTTTTTAGGGGTTTTGCGACGGACGGGCGCTATGTGGGAGGGGTGTGCTAGCCACATAAGGGCGTGCGCCCGAGTTTTACATCAAGTGGGCCCCACTGTACGGCGATGGCATCGCCGGCTGATCACTAATCTGGCCGGTAGGACCACATGGGTTGGGTCCCCCCTGCCCTAAGGACCTCAAATATGTATGGGCCCCACCCCAGATCATTGTAGATTAGCCTAGGGAGGGCCAAAACTCCATTCAAGTTGTTCTGGGGCCAGTCTGTAGACCATAATGAATTTATATGCCATGTAACATATTATTTTGGGGTAGGATGAGCTAATATATCCAACTAACCCATTATTTACAAAAGATTTTAAATTTGGAATGGACAAGAGTCCAATTTTCACGTATTTTAACTATTTATTATAAAATTTTGCCTAAATATAATTTTATATTATTTTCACATTAGGATTAATGCCTAACATGAAAGGACTGAAAAAGAATTGAAGAATGGGGCGGTGAGAGGAAGAATTTTGAAGAAATTGAGTGAAACGGGGTTTTTAAGCCCTAGCGATTGAATGTAAGGGTCGTGGTTGCCCCACTGTCCAAGGATTCACATTTTCAGGTTTGGAACCTTTCAGAGAACATCTCGAACCCACCGAATGACGTCCTACTGGCTACTTAGGTCACTTCACATGACCCTAGATGCGTTACAGACTCGACCGAAACGATCGACTCAAGTAAACTTCGCCTATTGGCGAAACTGGAGTCCTACGAGTGTTTCTAAACTTTCCTCACACCCACCTAAGTTAAAGGAGTGACAGTGTACGTCGCGTGTCCATAACCCAGGCCCAGTTTAATCCAAATCATGCTCTGATACCATCTGTAACATCCCGAAAATCGGGGGTCGAGTAAAAACTCCACTCCCGAGTTCCAGAACATCACTTATGCAACATAAATGTGTATGATTGATTGTTGTCTTTGTTAATGTATTAAAAATGAGTGGGATTAATCCAAAACATCATATCATACTCTAGAGACAGTTAAATTAGCAAACGGAAGACTGTGATAGTATGTATAACATATATAAACCGTTGTATGTCTCCAGAGTGTGAACATGTTACCAGGTTATATACATACATGTATACTCCAAAAGTAAATAAAAAGAATATACATGAGTTCTCTAAAAATATAAAATGACAAGTGTCAAGGTATCTAATGAATCTCCCTGTAATCCCGCCAATCAGAACACCCATAAAGGAGGGATCCTCCTCATCATCATCAAGTCTAGCTCCGCTTCTCAAGTAGCGCCATCATCTGCAACCAAAATAGGGACTGGTGGGTGTCTGAAAACACCATCTCTTAACGTAGGAGTGAGTGATCAACTCAGTGGAATAATAGAACAGAGATTAGCATGTTATCAAATCAATCATGCGATAATAGTAAAGTAATAAATCAAACATTCCTGATACTGTTGTTAATACAATATGACGTGACATGATGGATGCCCTCACCGACGATCTCCCTAATACGACACCATCTTACGCCCGCGGCATGCTTTCTTCCCACAGTGCTCCACATCTTCCAGGCACATGCAATGTGATGGTGATATGATTACCAAGTTATTATTAGTCCTTTTCATACAGCAGGATTGGGAACTAAGGTACCTTGCTTATATCAATCCCAACACAGATCCTGTCTAGGGTCGTCACTCCTAGTAATCACATACGAGGTTATATTTTGTAGGTCGCTGCAAGGGCTGTCAGGGCTGTTACTCGCACTCGTTGCACCGCTCCCCCATCACCTTATCAATACAGGCCTACGTACTCTCATTGCTACAAAAGGGTCATCGCCTCCCGTAGACTCAGAATACGATCGCGGTCACTACAAAGGGCTCGTCGCCTGATCAGTGTAGGCCGACAGCTAGATTATAGTGTCCCATACCACCATAATCTACTCACGAATCAATGTGCTCACTGGTCACTACGGAGAGGTTTGTGGTCCCAGCGTAGGCCGACAGCTCGACCACAGTGTCCCATACCACCATGCCCGGCTCATGAGTCTTTGTGGATCAAAGTACCATGGTTGACAGGGTTTCCAATGGTAAGTTCAATACCTTAGGTTCAAGCAGTTATGACATATACATGGTGAACATACAATGGCTAGACGGGTTACTTGACGGGCTCGACTAGTACGAGCGCATCTCAAGCTGAACGACATGAAGTGTATGAAACACTTCGTGTGGCCTAACCACTACCGCCAACCCAAAACACGACTCGCGTTCATCGACGCGTCCTTCGTGGTAAAGATAGCCAACCACGAATTTACTCAATTAACGACTGTCTGGACTAGGTATAGTCCCAAACATTTGTGAATCCACTTCTTCAATCATATAAAAGTAATAGAAATGCATTATAACAATGTGAGCATGTTAACACATATTATGACATATAACTTAAGTAAATCATCAACACATGCATCTCATACATATAATGAAATCATACATATAGCCATCGTGAAGGAAATCATTTACATCAGCATATTATTTGAGAATTCAATCTCAAACAAATTCACAACACCATTTACTTCAATACATACTAATACAAACTTTATACAAACACTTAGTCTACCACTTAAGTCTACATAATGTATGTCGACCCAAAGTGCGCAATTGGGCGAATCTCTTCGCCAAAATGATTATGCACGCATTCCTAATATCCTAAGGCGACAAAAATTTATGTCAACCGTTTCAGCAAAATATGAATGTATACAGTATTTCCTACAAATGACTAAAATGCCCTAAATCTCATATTTTTCGTCTGCTTATGAAACAGGAAAGGGACAGCATGTTGTACATGTCAAACGGCATTGCCGTCGATAATCTACTATTAAACGACATTGAAAGCGTTGAAAACAGCCAATCAAAGAGTCTAAAATCCGCACCTTTCACTTTAGATGTGTATCGTTCCGACCGAAGTGTATACGCTTCGCCTACGGCGATCAGGCGACCTAATACACAAGCCACATAAGCTACACCGCTAATGGAATTGACGGAATGCTAAATCAGCAAATGGTTAGGGTTTTCCTTACCTAGAAATGCGAAGGAACCATCGGGAAAGTGATTGGAATACGCCGCTTAAGCACGTGCTGCAGCAGCAGCAGGTGGCAGGAAGATCCCTCACACACTCTCTCACAATCTCTCACTTTTTCTCTCACTCTGCTAGGGTTTCTAGCAAATTCGGATGGGTGAGAGAAGTGAGGGTTTAAACCCCTTTTATAAGCTTAAAACTTCTCAAATTAGGCTTGGGAACAATGTTTACTTGAGGTCTAACCAAATCAGGGCTGTTCTGGTCCAAAAGAGCATTTCTGGAGGTCCCCTGGCCGAACGCGGTCGAACTTAAGCTCATGCATACTGGATCTAGCACACATCAAGTTTTCAGATAGGCAGAGTTCCCAGATCGCACGTGGCGGTCCAGTTTCAGTTCAGAGGTCATCGCACCTAGATCAGGTCTACAAGTCTCATATATGAAAGAGAAATTTTTCCTGATCTGAGGGTGTAATTTGGCTGAATTCTGACGGTCAGAACGCTTAATAATAATGCGTCAAGTCACGTGCCAGATTTGAATTAAAATTTCTAAATCTAACCCTATTCTCACTCTCTTCACTCCATGCTCAATGAAATAGCCTCTAAACGTCGGTTGGCCTTGATTTTGGAAACGATTGTCAAGTCCAGCCAAGCGGTCATAACGGTCTAAGATTGTAGGTATCAGACTTTCAACACGCGGTGTAGATCCAATACAAAGTTTCAAAGAGTTCCTGAGAGCAAACGGGTTTAGAGTTTGATCCAAGGTTTTAGGATATTATAGCATCATTGGTTCTACAAGTTTTGGGTCTTGTAAAACGTATTTAAAGCGATCAGGGACAATTTCACAGCTACTCCAGCGTAGCGCTAGCTAACTTATGCTTAGTTTCTAAAGGAATTAATCTTAAGTGATTTCTTTGGCTATGGAATTGGGTTCTGAGCGGTTACCAATGTGTTTTGGTTGAACCATTGCCTAAGGACGTCTAACCCCAGGTTGGCAAAAATTCGGGGTGTTACATGGTAATAGGCCTTGTTTGTGGCTAAGGTTATTTTCGCTACACAGGATGTGTTCGACGAACCCGAGCCATACTTGGGATGTCGGCAGTGGTTAGGCCACACAGAGTGCTTATGCACTTCATGTCGATCAACTCAATGTGCGCTCGTCCTAGTCGAGCTCATCAATCAACCCGATTGACATGATGTATGTTCACCATGTTTGAACGCTACTGCTTGAATCTAAGGTACCAAACTTACCATTGAAAACCCTTTAACCTTGGTACCTCGATCCGTAGAAACTCATGAGCCTGAAATGGTGGTATGAGACATCGTGGTCGAGCTGTCAGCCTACGTTAGGGAACGAGCCTCCCCGTAGTGACTAGTGAGCAACCTAAACTAGTGTGCTGAATACGGTGGTATGGGACACCGTATTCGAGCTGTCGGCCTACACTGATAAGGTGACGAGCCCTTTGTTGTGACCTCGAGCATACCCTGAAATTGTGTTGAGGAGACGAGCCTTTTCGTAGTAACGAGGGTATAACTAGGCCTGCATTGATCAGATGACGAGCCCTTTGTAGCGACCTAGAACCATAACACCGTATGAGATTTGCTAAGATTGATGACCTTAGAATGGATCATTGTTTAGGAATTAATATAAGGGAGGTACCTTAGCTTCTCAATCTTGTTGTATGAAAAAGGACTAATAAGAACTTGGTAATCACGTTCATGCACCACATTTCATGTGTCTTTTGGTGTTGGGCAGGGCACTGTGGAAGTGACTGACATGCGCGACCGTGAGATGAAGATCGCAGAGGGAGTGCAGGCGAGGGCATGCATCATGACTACATCCCATCCATGCATTAATCAGAGTACTTAGGACTTGTTTGTTGTACTGGTTTATCATTAATGTTTGACTGAATTGATAACATGTTAACCTTTGTTGTATAGCTCCACTGAGTTGATCACTCACTCCCACGTTCTGGGACGGTGTTTAAACACCAACCAGACTCTCTCATAGTTGTAGATGATGATGCGATCCACGAGGTAGAGCTAGAGTTCGAGGATGATGAGGAGGCGTTCTCCTATATGTAGTATTCAGGTGGGTTCATATGAGCCGTGTCCAGATTTGACGAGGATTTAGGGTTATGTTTGTAGTGGGATATTACATTCATTTTGTGACATTTTGTATTTTGACACAACACTTGTAATTATTGACCCCTGAATACATACATACTTTGGAGACTTATACTAGTTTATATATTCATTTCAGTCTTCCGCTTGCGTATTACAACTGTCCCTGAATCATGTTTTGCTAAATTGGCTTAATCTAATTCCAGTTTTTATGCACTAATACAGACAACATACATCCATCATTAAAAATGTTACATAAGTGATGTTTTGGAACTCGGGAGCTGAGTTATGCTCGACCCCTGATTTTCAAGGCATTACAAGTTGGTATCAGATCATGATTTGGATTAAACTAGACCTGAGTTATGGTCACACGACGTACGCTAATGCAAATTTTCTTAGGAGGGAGCGACAGAGTGTAGAAACAGATTTAAGATTTTCTAATTTTACCAAACGGCGAAATCGATCGAAAGCGACTGCTAAGATCGGGCCCATACATACCCGTGATCACGCGAAATGATCCCAACCCACTTCTGGACCATTAATTGACGGGTATCAACCAATTTTTATCCCATCCGAGCCGTTTAAAATCGATAAACGTGAATATACATTAGCAAAAGAACCGAAATGACCCGAAATGACTCGAAACAGAGTTGGGGGCCTAACAGAGCATGTCCAGGGGGACCCAAGGTAGGACCCACACATTTTTTGAACCCAGGGGTCTGGAGGACATTGCCCCACCGGCGACCCCTCACCAGGATGTCCAGAGACCGATGAGGGCCTCGCAGGTTTAGAGAGGCCTCGCCGCTGCAGGGCCTGGTCAGGCGGGCTGGCTCGGGCCAATGACTCTAGGGCCTTGTGTGGCCCAATGATGTAGGGTGGGTCAATTTTAAACCCTCCCACAGCAGCACCCCTTCACAAACTACCTCTCAAAGCTTTCATTTTTCTCTAAAACTTCTTATTTCTCTCTCAAACCTCCCATCCATTCTCTCTTTCCCTCATTTTTCTTCAAGCTTTACACTCCTCTACCATTTTCAGCAACACCCCCTACCAACCCTCTCATTTCCTTTGATTTGAGCATCTCAAACCCCTTTTATGTTTCAAATTCGTGGGAAACCAATACCCCATCCCATTTCCTTATTTTCCTCCCTTTTTCCATGGCCTTATTCACACTTGTTATGACTATATTCTCGATTTCCACCATTCATTATCTCATGGGAAATAAAAGAGCTTCTATGGATGAAGCCGGGCCTAGTTGCCCCACTCGTTCAAGGAGGCCGAGAGATGCCGCCACAAGTACAAGCACCAATCAGGTGTTGCAGACTAAGCGGGATCTAGATCTCCAAGCTCCCATGGGAAGGGCTCTATTGGTGGAGCTGTCTCATGGAGTTTATGAGGGCCATAGGGTCCTTTTTGAAGCTCATGTGGATGCATAACTATTTGGGGAATACCTGTTGTTCGAGCACCTGGAAGAGGCCAAGTGGGGTCCTCTATTTGAGGGCGAGTACCGTGCAAATGTGGGCACTGTCCGAGCTTTCTATGCCACATTCGAGAGCCAACACTAGAGCCCTTGCAGTTTAAAATTTCCATTTGGAAGAGACCAAGAGGCCACATTTGACGTTGGTTTGATATCTCGTCTTATGAATGTGTCGCTTGGCGAGGTACATGCAAGTGAGAAGAATTTGAGGAGTGCACGAGAAAGGGATCATTGCACATGATTCCTTTGTGGTCATCTGGTTCAATGACAGCCAAACAATAGCCTTTTAGTGACTAATATGATGGACGACTTTCGCCTGCTTCACCACATCTTCACGTTCAACGTCTACCCCAGCTAGAGCAACGGTAGCGATGCACGCGCCTGATGGTGGATTTCCTGTACCAAGTGGGGCAGGGAGAGAAGTTGTATGTGTCTACGCATGTTCTGTGACAAATAGTCCTTACTGCACGTTCAAATAGAAAGACTGATTCGCTCCCATTCGACCGACTCATATGCAAGATTGCACTTGAGTTTGGCTATAGACTTGGGGAAGAATTGCCAGCGCCCATCCATTACATCAGCGAGACTACTCTCAATCAGATGGATATTAGGCCACGACAACGACAAGCCCGACTTGAGGAGAGTGAGGATGAGACGGAAAGTGATGAGGAAGAGAGTGATGAAGAAGGTGGTCGGAGAATAGATACTTTAAGCTCTTGTGGTCGGAGAAGAGCTCAAACTTAACCCCATAGAGATAGTGCCTCCACACTTTCAGTGCAAAGATGACTGCTGCCAGCTCTAAATCATGCTGAGGTCGTTCAGCTCGTGGACCTTGAGCTGGCGAGACTCGAAGGCCACTGGTTTCCTGTGCTGCATCAGGACAGTGCCCAAACCAAAACGTGAAGCATCGGTAAATACAACAAATTCATCACTCCTAGAGGAAAGAGTGAGGACAAGAGCAGATGTAAGGCGGTCCTTCAGTTCCATAAATGCTCGCTCACAGGCGTCGCTGTAAAAAAACTCTGCTCCCTTGTGAGTCAACTTGATCAAATGGGTTGTAATACAAGAGAAGCTCTCAATGAAACTCTGGTAGTAGCCCACCAAACTAAGGAAACTATGGATCTCGGACGCATTTGTGGGCTGGCCCCACTAATTCACTGCATCAACCTTTGAGGGGTCCACTGCGACGCCCTCCCTCGGCATCACATGATTGTCTGCTTTGTATACAGCTGGTGGGCATAGAGGGTTTGCAACACAATCTCCAAATGCTGTACATGCTCCTCATAGGTCCTCGAATATATCAGAATATCGTCGATGAATACCACAAAAAACTGATCAAGTTAAGGATGGAAGACCTCATTAAACAACTACATGAAGACCGCGGGTGCATAGGTCAGTTCGAAGGATATGACCTGAAACTCAAAATGACCATAGCGCATCCTAAAAGCCGTCTTTGGGATGTCCTCCTCCCGAAACCAAATCTGATGGTAGCCAGAACGTAGGTCAATCTTTAAAAAGAACTATGTACCCTACAGCTAATCAAATAAATTGTCAATCCTCAAAAGTGGATACTTATTCTTGATCGTGACTCGGTTCAGCTCGCAGTAATCCACGTAGAGCCTCAATGAGCCATCCTTCTTCCTAATGAAGAGTACCGGTGCTCCCCATGGCGAACTGCTCAGACGAATGAAACTCAACTCACGTAACTCGTCCAACTACCGCTATAGCTCTCACAACTCCATCAGTGTCATACAATACGGGGCCTTCAAGATAGGTACGGTACCGGGCATAAGATCAATCTAAAACTCAATATGTCGGTACAGTGGCAACTCCAGAATCTCCTAGAACATGTCAGGGAAATCGTAAATAACTGGCAATTGATTAATGCTCACCACTACAGGCTCCTCTACTATACATGACATCAAATAAGACAACAACTCTCCTCTGGGCTCAGCAACCAATTGGAACTACAGCAAGTTTGGTATACAAAACGTGACTGTCCTCGTGGAGCAGTCCAAGATGGTGTGGTACTTGGAAAGCTAATCCATGCCCTGGATAACATCGAAATATGACATCAGTAATACAAACAAGTCAGCAGGCAAGAAAATCTCTCCCACCAACACGGGACAAGACGAAAAGAAGCGGCCTAACACGGTAGTCTTCCCCAAGGGCGTCGATACAGTCAACCCCTCACTAGCAAACTCTACTGAAAATCCAGACAATTGGAAAAAATATTCAGATATAAAGGAGTATGAAGCATCGAAATCAAACAAAACTCGAGCAATGCATTCAAGACTAGAAGCATACATTCAACGACTCCTCTGGAGGACTACGGGTCTTACTGAGCCACATAGAACCTAGCTTAATCTTACTGGGGAGGTGCCTATCCCCTCTGAGGTCCCTGCTGCTGTTACTACCACTGCGACAGCCTATACTGCTATCTTGGCTGCTGCTAAGGCCTTTGTGGCTGAGGTGGATGTGATCTCTACTGCTGGGGTCACTGCTACTGCAGTCGCTGCTGCGGTGGAGGATGATGTGGTCCTCTCAGCTATTGCTGCTGCTAAGGGCAGGGATACTCATACATGTGGTGCCCTGTCCCACCACATCTAAAATAAGTCCCTGTAAACAGCCGCTGGGGTGGCACTGGAGGTGCTGATGGTGCTCTGGCAGCTGGGAGGCCTGTGCATCTCTGTTGCTGACAACGCTGCTGCTACTGGGAGCTACTGGAGCAGGCCTGCCTCTTCCAATCTCCCCTCTAATCATGGTCACTCTGCGCACAGGCCCACTCAGCCTCATAAATCTAGGCCCTCTGTACTATTGGATGAAAAGTCAAGAGCTCACGCCCAATAACACAGCCTCAAAGACCATAATGCAAGCCGTTCTCAACGTGATGCGCCTCCACTCCTTATCATCAACCAAATACAACAAGAACCTCTATAGCGCCGTGAAACAAGCCACAGATTGCGCCACAGACATGTCTCCCTGCACCAAGGTCTCGAACCCTAATGTTTGCTACCAACAAATGTGGTCGGAGAAGTACTGCTGGTCGAATCGGTCTATGAAATCCTCTAATGTCCAGACGAAATAAGGCCCTACAACACGGGTAATGGAGGTCCACCAGTGCACGGCCTCACCCTGGATAAGAAATACAGCTAATCGGACCAGTTGTTAGGTCGTACATGCCATTGTATAAAAAATCTTCTCCACCTCTGAGCATCATCTCTCGGTTACTGTCAAGTCAAGAACACCCTGGAGATGCGGGGGATCGAGCTATTAGAACTCTCGAAGAAGGGTTCTCACGCACTCCTACTCTGCTTAGGTTGGCGTAGCAGCGGGCTATCTACCCTGCCTCTTGAGGGTGGTTATCACAGCCTGTAACATCTACTATAACTAGGAGGAACTCACGGGTACGGTCGAATCCACACCAATTTCAGGTGGAGGAGCGGCATCCTTAGGCTGGGGAGCAGGGGTCTCTGGTGGTGGAGTGGTAGTTGTAGGTAGTAGAGTGGGAGTCACTCGGGTCACTCTCCTGGGCAGCATGTCCTATACGAAAGAATAAAGGCGCCTATTAACCTTGAGAACTCTCGAAGGCACGCATGTTAGGGAACTAAACCAGAAGGTTATGCACTCGAGACCTAATTATCCTAAACTCATATCAGACATGTGATATTGTTCTTAGTTATCCCCAACTGCTGCTATAATACCAACTTCTATCATGCCCCAAACTTAAAAACTGGGCTCATAAAATTCCCGATCACCTAATCCGGCACCAACAGCCTCTGTAGTGCCCCATTCTCGACTCCCAGCACCCATATGCCAGGTTCCGATCCTGGGATCCTACAAGGAGAATTTTTTAATAAAAATTTATTCCATAAGAAGCATAACCATAAGCATAACCCATGAACAATAACCAAGACACCATCACAAAATCTATAATGATAAAAAAACTTTAAGGTACAATACGTATAAAAGGAAATACAAAGATAATAGTAACGAAAACTCCTGAAGCTCAATTGCACGCTTCTGTTCCTACTAAGTTACGACTGCGTCCTGGTGTCACCTGCACGCATCAATCGTGCATAAGCTTATAGAAAGCTTAGGGGTTAGTGAGAGTGTGTGCGCAATATAAGTGTACTCAAAATATAATATCAGAGTAATGCGGAATATACAGGTGAATTCAAGAATACTATCAGTCATACCAAGGATATACGATATAAGGCATGAATGTTATTGGCCATGCGATGCAAGACATGAATGATGTCGGCCATACCAAGGCCATGTGATACAAGATGCAACTCAAGCATACCAATCCTCATCTGAATCCACATATCAATGCATCTCATCACTAGAGCATCAAATATCAGTATAATTTTTTACTCTGGATAATCACCGGGGTTTAGTACACTTCAAATGATGTTGCCCCTTTCCTAGGCGCGCAATCCAAGTGAGCGTACAAAACCTCACCATCCATCTGGCTAATAGTTTGTCAATACTTATCTGGCACTTCGATAGTGGACCCATTTACAAGCTGGTCATACTCAGCTTAGTAATTGACCCCACCCTCGGACGGGTAAGGCCACACCCCCTTCCAACTGACCATGGCATAGTGGGAGATGCGGCATCCTGGTATTCGGCTCTCGTGCGCTCATGTATTCACTCGGTCTCGACCATTTAACCAACATTGCTCCCAAGGAGTGGCCCATATAAAATATAAAATATAGTGGGGCCCATGGCCTCACATAGGGGCCTAATATACATCACCATGGGCCTCACTTAAAGGCCTAATATACATCACAATGGGCCTCACTCATGGGCTACATATGCATCACATTGGGCCTCACTTATGGGCCTCATATTCATCATATTGGGCCTCACCGAATGGGTCACAATTACATCATAATGGGCCTCCTCACATAGGTCTTTTATACATCACATTGGGCCATACTCATGGGCCTCAAATACGTCATATCGAGCCTCATCATATGTGCCCCAAATATATCATGATGGGCCGCGTCCAATGGGCCTCATATACATCACACCAGGCCACAACCCATGAGCCTCAAACACATCACAATGGGCCTCACATCTGGGCCTCAAATACATCAAGTGGGCCGCATCACATGGGCCACACTAATGGGCCTCATATACATCAAGTGGGCCGTATCACATGGGTCACACTAATAGGCCCACTGACCTAGACGGTCCATCAACACCATTCATGTATTTTAAAGATCATTTTGGAGCATTTCCCAAAAATGAATCATATCGAAAGATCATCTAGACCACACCCTAAATAGCGGTGGAGATGATGATTGAAAGATCATCTAGTCCATATCACAATTAATAGTGGAGATAACGATTCTTGCTATTAAATAATTCACCAGGTCGAGGCCCACCATCACGTTTATTTCCATCCAATCTTCTTCATAAGGTTACAAAGACCAGAATTAAGAGGAAATTTTTTTTCATAATATCCAAAACTTCTATGACCCAAAATGGTTTTGATGGTGGATGTTCAACCCTCCACTGATTTTTACAGTGTAGTTTACTTAATAAACACTATGGATATAAAACATATACATCAACAGTGGGTCCCACCATCCAGCCATCTAGACGGTGTGGATAAGACCGATACGTCATGGCTAGACCCATGGAACTTGCTGACGTCAATACATCAGCTATCTAGCTGGTGTGGGGTCCACATCCAGATAGATAGACTGTTAGGATATAACACATACTTCATGATCCAGACCCACCTAGCTTGTTGACATCAACAACAGCTATGTGGCTGGTGGGTGGTACTCCAGCCCATCTAATTCCCATAGTCCAATCCCTAGACGGTGAGGATACAACACATCCATCATGGTAGGCCCCACAATGATGGACGACATAGATAAAACACATGCCTCATGCAAGGCCCTCATCCAGATGGACAGACAGTATAGATAAAACACATACCACCGTCCAACAGTCTGGATGGTGTGGATACAATAGATAAATCAAGGTGGGTCCACATCCCAACTGGATGGTGAGGACCTCACATGTGTGGCTGGGTCCCACCGTCTAACCAATAGACGGATAGTGTAACGTACACCAGCAAATCATCTTCCCACATAGGTGGGTCCCACGTAGGGCCCAACATATAGTATTGTATATATTATAATATCTATATATTATTATTATTAGATTTTAATTTTTTGAAAACATCCAGTGTCCAGGCCTACTGAACGGTCTGGACAGTAGGCCGTCTAGCAGCCCCTAGCCCACCTAGACCAATTGGATCGTGCCAACTAGACGGATGGTGCAAATAAGGCCCATACATCACAGTGGGGTCCACGTGGGTGGCCCACACATATTTGGATCAGTTAATATTTGTGTCCTTCCCTCATCCACGCCCGTCTTATTGGACAAGCAGCAAGGTGGGTCCCACAAGCAGACAGTATGGATCATCATACATCCATCATTAGGAGGGCCACGCATTAAAAAGAGAGAGAGAGAGGGAGATGGAGAGAGAGAGAAAGAAAGAAAGAAAGAAAGAGGCGTGTGTGAGGGAGGAGCACCGCCACTATGAGCTCCTCTCGGTTTACAACGCATACAACAAATGGGTCCCACCACAAGTGGGACCTTAAATAAAATCAACGGTGGAAATTTTAGGATCACCCACCTATATCACTCCTTCTTGGTCCCTTAGCTTCCTTAGCTCCTTGGCTTTAATTTTGATGGAGGATGATAAAGGTTGGATGGATAGGATGGGAGATTGGGTGGTAGAGAGTGGGCCACACCTAGCTTCTCCTCTCCTTAAGAATTGCTTGGAAGGTTGGTCTCTTGGTTGGTAGGGAGTGAAGAGAGAAATGAGAGAGGAGAGAGAGGAGATAGGATGAAAAGGGATGGGATGGGTGTAAGGGATGGATGGGTGATGTAAGAGAGAGAGAGAGAGAGAGAGAGAGAGTTGACTTTGGGAATGGGAGAGAGATGGGTACGGTATGGGTTGTGTACTTGACTTAAGATTGATTAATTGATGTGATGGGTTGTAGAGATTCTCTTGGAATTTGTAATGCGCAGCGTTTTCCTCAAAATAGATGTGGGCCCACAATTCCTGGCCTGGATGTCGCATCGGGACAAGAGACGTGGCGTTGGAACCGCCGTGATAGTGCAGTCGCTATGGTACAAGTTTTGAGTCGAGTTAACATAGATATACGGAATGCGACTTAGGATCATGCACAAATGCTATCTACATGCCATGTCTTGCATCACCGGAATTCGACCGAGGGATTGCGGAAGCCTATGGAATGATACAGTCTAAGATACGGTCCTTACATAAGCCCTCTGACTAAATATAATCCTTTCGAATTAACCTAATAAAGACCTCTATACAGGTGGCTGAGAATGAACGACACTAATGCTACTCATTGACCTTGGACTAGGTATTCGGCTAGAGTGATGTATTCGGCCGTAACTTGCTAAGCGTTGACACATAGGAGATGACGACAGATCTAGAGAAGAAGGAAAGTAAGATGTTCAAGCTCTTCAACTAGTCATGTGAGTTTGTGGCATGTAGTCATGAAGTTAGTGTACCCTTTGCCATTCTTGTTGGGAAAATTCTTGCTATGTCTGGCTTTAGCCTTCACGTGATAAATCATCCCAAAGGGTGTAAGCTCGGTCAGATGATGGATATCTTTGATGGAAACTCTCATTGCCCCACAGCCAGACATAAAAGCATTAGTAGAAATACTCCAAAATGATGCCAGAGCTAGAAGAAGAGAAATGTTGGGGAAATATTCAGAGAGAGAAAGCTTAATACATTTAAACATATCGTGTTCTCTCCATAAATCCCCATGTTGGGTCGATGCTCTGTTAAACCAATTTTTCCATCTAAGAAGGAATTTCGGCCATAACCTTGGTACTTTAAATGCATTGGTTGCATCAGGAACAACTCTGGATTGAATTAAAATGTTACTCCCTGGACATATTGGGAAGAATGGATACAAAGGTCGTAACGCTTCGGCCGAAATCTTTGGGGAAAATGAAGGACTTAGACCAAAAGTTTCTTCTTGAATTACGGATTTGAAAATCATATCCTCTGAACATTTTCCTACAAATAGATCCATCATAGACATGATATCTTTTTGGTCAAAAGTAGGTTTCGATGAAGAAGAAGCCATGATCGAATAAAATGAGCAAAGTAATAGAAATCATAAGAAGAAAGAAGGAAAATATGACTCGTAGGAGATGTGAATATGAGATTGCGTATATATAAGTAATCGAGAGGTAACATTAATTGAGAAATCATGCCTTTTTACAATAGAACGGCTCTTTTTGAGACGTTTTCGTTCGGATTTCACTTGTCATTTTGAATCGATACGATCAACACTAACAGTAGCGGTCAAAGGTATTTCTATAATTGGGCAATTAGTGTGAGTATTTATGGTAGTATTTATAAAAGCTCAAATGTCGTAGTCTCTTTCTTTGAAATGACAGTGACGAGGGAGGCAATGTTTGTACCCTATTTGACCAGGCCTCATTTTCAATCATTGATGATCAGATGCGTGTGAACTACACGTGCACATGCTTAACAACCATAGATTTTCTGTAGATATGTATGACCGTATTTTGAGAGAGGGTCATAAGACATCGAGAACATTAGAAGTAATTGGCAATGGTGTGACCGAGTTTGAACATTTAAGCAAACAACTAGCCTATGGTTATGTTCACATGAGTGATGATAGATGTCAAAAAACTAGAGAGAGAAAGAATATGGGAAGGATCTGGAAGCAAAAGGAGAGAAGAAACGGTTACAATAACCGTTAGGACTTGTGAAGTACCTGGCGTAGCAAAGCAGCAGTATAAATGGAAGATTAAGCAAGTTTAGAAAATCGTCTCACACCAACCCAAATAAACGAGCAAATCAATTATCTTCAATTATCCTGTCAAATTTACACTTCGTAGTGTAATCATTGTCTTTATCAAGTAAATTTCTTTCCTTAGCATAATCACTTTACTTTTTTACTTATTGCTTACATTCCTTAGCTTAATTCATAGCACAAGTACAATAGTTGATAATTATAGTCATAGCTAGAAATTTTTGTATCAATCAATCTCAATTCTTATCATTTATTCCACTTCTCCTACATTGGGAAAGTTATTTCATATGGAAGGCAAGAAGTAACCCATCAGCATAGGATGAGCTCTACCCTCTAACTATCGCCTAATCTATTTACACTTTGAGTGAGTGGCTGAATAGGCGACCGATCTTCTCACATCTCGGTCATACCCAGTGTCAGCGTACTTCAGCACTTGGGGTCATTGTTGTTCGATTTGAATTGGAACCGCAATCTCAATTCTAGCACACTGACGCACTCGTCATCCGTGCTAGAGAAAGGGTTGTCAAAACAGCAGTGAGCACATGTCATCATCTAAATCGGGGAAGTGGGCCATGCACGTCTCCAAAGTGTCGGAGTATAGAGTCAAAAGTACTCTATCTTCCATGAATGAGTTAATCAAGTTAACATCGTACGTATCCTCAACATCTTCAGGTTGTTTACATATGTTGAAAAAATATTCAACTCTAATGTCATGTTCACAAAAGATAATCTCATAATTTCATTCCTACAATTGATGATGGCATTTGATGTAGCTAGGAATGGGCGGCCACGGATGATGAGAATCTAAGTGCTCGTTTCAGTGATAAGCTGAGTGTCTAAAACAATAAAATCTACTAGATAGTAGAATTTATCGACTTAGACTAGCACGTCCTCAATTATCCCTCTCGACAGATTTAGACTAGCACATCCTTGATTATCCCTTTCGATATACGAACCGAACGATCGACTAATTATAGTATGGTCTTGGTGGGTTTTAATTCACCAAGTCCAAGCTGTTCGTAGACCGAGTAAGGGATCAAATTTACACTTATCCCCAAGTCAAGAAGTGTCATGCTCAATCCAGTGATTTCTAATTACACAGGTGATAGTTGGGCTACTAGTATTCTTGTATTTTTGTGGCACATTTTCTTTGAGGATGGCACTCACTTTTTTTGTCAAAAAGATCTTCTTTTGTATATTTTGTCATCTTTTGGTTGTACATAGATCTTTTAGGAACTTAGCATAAGAGAGAATTTTCTTAATGGCATCCAATAGAGGGATATTGTCTTTCACCTATTTAAGAACCTCTAAAATGTCCTAAGTTTTAGCCAAAGGCTTAGGTGAAATCAACCGTTATGGGAATAATTCAACTGGCTTTATTGTGTGTGTGGTTCTTTCTCTAGTAAGATATCATTAATTCCATCTTTTTTCTTAGATTCTTCCGAGAATTTAGGCTTCTCTTCCCTCGTCAAGATGGTTTTGTCTATTATTTTTCCACTTCTAAGGTAGTGATGGATTTAACTTGTTCCATATGTTGTTCTGAAGAGCTCAGGTCACTTATTTCATATTGTGGTTTTGGATTAGGGAGAGGTTGGGCTGAAAAAGTCCATTTCTCCCTAATTTCTAAGTGTGACTCAATCCTTTGAATGGACTTGTTAAGGTCCTGGAATGCATGTAACTTGTTTTGATTAAAGAGCTATTGGTTTTGAATGTGTTTAAGAACTGGATCCTCTTGGGGTCTTTGCTGATTTGGAAATTATGGAAAGGCCCCTTGAGGATTTCTATTTGTGTTGGTTGTTTGACCATTCCTCCAACTAAAGTTGAGATGGTTCTTCTAACTAGAGATGTATGTATTTGAGAATACTCACACACACACACAAAAACTTACATATTGACCTATTGACCAAAGACTTGGACTTGTTGATCATGGCCTTTAGAGTGGTCATTACATCCCACATCACCTCCTCACTTTACACATCACCCTACCTTATCTAGATCGACAAAAGAGGGAATCTCTACACACAACCCTCCCCTGCCTAGCCCATCCCCCTATCCTTCTCTCCGATACTCTCCCTCTCCTCTCGCATACTCTCTCATGCCTCTCTCCACTCCTCTCTCCTCTACCACAGCAACACTAACCCCCCCCCCCCCCCCCCCCCCCCCCCCCCCCCCCCCCCCCCCCCTCTCACTCTTAACCCTTAGAAAAAGAAAAGAGAGAAAAGAGGAGGGTGGGTAATTCCATCAGAGCTATTTCACTAGAGACGATCAGGGGAGGAAAATTGTGCCTTGCACGCACACTTGGTGTCTAATCACACTCCCCTCTAGCCTTATGTTTCTAACATGATGTATGTGTAATATCCACACAATCTATCCTTTTTACCAACTTGGGATAGGGTGTTGTAGACACACCACCCAGGTTCGCAACTCAATGAGGTATGAATGACATTTAGGTGCCCATTACATAAACCCTTAAGCCATAAACTATTCATTTAGCCTTAACCAAGTCAAAACCATTAACCAAGCCGTTGACTTATCTAAGCCATTAGCCATGTATGAGCCATTGCCCAAGCCTTAACCATCTTTCTAATTTAAACTCAACCTAAGCCAAAATGCCAAAATTTGACTAAATTTAAGACAAAGTCAAACCAAATGCAAGACAAATATGAAAAACCCAAGGGATATAAATAAAATCAATACCTACTAGAAGTTATTCCAGACCTAAACAATAGTTCTTTTGGGGATTGGAAGACCAACCATAACAACTAACTAAAATTGAAGGTAAACCAAGGGGGTGGTAGTACTAGAAGTACCACCAGCGGTACTCAAAGTTCTGCCCCAATCTGTAACAAGCTCAGACCAGCCAGTTGTTGTTCTCCTGGATAAGACAATTGTGTTAGGACTACCAATACCCCAAAACTATCCATTATTTATTCTTTTACCACCCCTCCTAAACTATGAGAGAGTGTCATGTGACACAACCTCTCCTATCCATCAATCATAAACCTCTTACTCTCACTATTAAATATGGGTTATAAATACCCCCTACTCTCCTCATTTAAAAACAGAAACCAAGAAGAAGAGTTCCTCCTCTTAGAAACAGTGAGAGTGAGAGGGTGAGCTTGAGCTTGATCTTCTAAGCCATTATTCCTTTAAGCCACCTCTTCAACCTCCTCCAATCCTCTCCCAGCTTCCTAGCCTTCTAAAGCCAACCTTTTTGAGCTTAGGCCCATCTAAGCTACAAGTTTCAAGTCATAGTGCATACACTACATCTTAGTTGCCTCTAGTTGTAAGTCAAGGATTAGGTCATTATCATTTACATCCATACTTCATTAATCGCATCATCACTTCCCTTCTCAACTCCCCTGCTTCTTTAGGTTCTCATTGGGCATATGCTTTATGACTTATCGGAATCTCGGATCATGTCACATTATAAACTTGTTGTAACATAGTCTTCACACATGTCATTCTAGCATCATCGCATCTCCTCTTACCCCTTCCTTTCTCTTATAGTCACTCTTTGGACGTATGATCTGTGGCTTGCTGGAATCTTAGATCCTACCACATCATAAATTCAAGTTTGCTAGTTCTATTTTTCAGTGCGTCCTCATCTAGCATAGAATCATCATATCCCTTAAAATCATCTAACCACACAAAATAGAGATCGCACACTTGTGTGGATAGAGAGGGTGCTTAAAACCTTCCTTCTCTGTAACTGAGGTCTCTTATTCGGAATCCTAAGTTGCAAATTAGAAATTACTTTAAAGCAAGAGAGTTTCTAGATTCTCTAGGTTTCATAGATTCTACATGGTCTAGCCAACTGCAAGATTTTGAGTCATTTGACTAGTGGCAACTCTAAGTCAACTATATCACCAATACAAGTTAGCCCACATACAAAAAAAATACAAAAAAATATAATAAAAAAAATAAAAACAAAAACAAACAAACAAAAACAAATTTAAAATGCATGCGCAATATTTCAGCTGTGCACATGCGTGGCTCAAAATTGAAGTCAATCCAAAAGCTCAAATGGATTGCTCCATAGAAAACAATGGTGATGGAAAATCCACCATTGAAAAACCTCGTGAGCCCATCTGATATATGTGTTATATGCACGTTTTCCATCTGTTTGGACAATGGACCCACCTAATGTATGCGTTCTATCCATGTTGTCCATCTATTTGGATAGTGGGCCCAATTAATGTATGGGTTATATCCACACTATCCATCTATTTAGACAGTGGCTCCCTAATGCAAGCATTGTATCCACATTGTCCATCCATTTGGACCATCATGATATATGTATTTTATCCACACTATCCATCTGTTGGACAATGGGCCTGCACCTAATGTATGTATTTTATCCTCTTCGTGCATCCACTGGATAGTAGAACCCACTTGATGTGTGTTTTATACACGTTTAACAGCATGGACCCCATCCAAAGGGGCCCACCTCATGTATGCATTTTATACACACCAACCATCCATTTTTTCATATCATTTCAAGGCATGGCCCAAAAAAAAAAGGTGGCAAATCCAAGGCTTAAGTGAGCCACACCATTGAAAATAACAATGACTGATAGCCCACCATTGAAACCTTACTTTGGCCCACCATGATGTATGAGTTTACCCACACCGTCCATCCTTTTTGCTAGCCCATTTCAAGGTAGGTACCAAAAACGACACAGACCCAAGGTTCAAGTGGGCCCCACATTAGAAATAATAATGATTGTTATCCACCGTTGAAACCTTCTTGGGGGCCCACCGTGGTGTTTTATTTGTCATCGAAACTGCTTATAAGGTCAAGTGGACCTAGATAGAAGGGAAACACAAATATTAGCATGTTCCAAAACTCCTGTGGACCCGACCATAGGGAATAATGGTTATGTAACATTCACCACTGAAACCCTCTGTGGGGCTCACTGTGATTTTTTATTCGTCATAAAACATGTCCATAAGCTCACCCAAACTTGGATGTGGGTGTGAGCCACAATCACATGATAGATTATCAACCTTATTTTGATTTGCATTCACATAAAAGAAGATTTAGCAAATTCATGTTATATTCATCAAAACCTTCATCACAACACATTCTCATTCCCATAGCAAATTTCACCTCGATAGTCTCAACCCACATTTAAAACCACCCAAACCACTTGAAAACCTAACCAAACATCATTAGTAACCATTGACCTCTAGACATCATTGAATTGAATCCATTAATTTGTTTATGCGTCACTTTATTGCATCATTTCAATGGTACATGCATCCTAACAATGAACTATATTAATCAAAATGAACTATAGTTAGAAATAAAAATTTCATTTCAAAATTTATTTTTGATTCATAATTTGATTTGCAATTAAAACTCAACACATTCACATCATTCTCTATAAACCATGTTCAATTAAAAATGTTAAAGACCATTAAAAGAAATGTTACAGTTTAGGTTACACACATCTTGTTTCAAGTAGATAGTAAAAACTACTCATATATAGTTGTTTTTGGACACTTAGGTCAATTTCAAAGAAAAATACAAGCACTGGTTCACATAAGTGCATGAATCAGTTTGCAAATGAGTGCATAAATACATATAAATCAAAGGATATAGTCCAATTCAATCGAGTGCATATGAGTCACTTGATATAGTCTAAATTCAATCCACCCTAATTGAGCTACAATTGATATGAGTGCATGAATCAATATAAACAATTAAGTTCATGGATTATTCTATGAATGAGTGTAACCAATGATCTTGAAAAAACATTGATATGCATCACTTTGTAAGAACTTACAACCAAACACTGTAATGAAAAAGAAAAAGTCATTTGATGAATCACTTCATAAACATTGCTAGTTTGCATCACTTCGTAACCCTTTTGCATTACTTGTTAAAGTCTTAGATTTACTGCAATAAGAAAAAACAAGTCAATGAATTAGTACATAACTTAAAACCATATTTACATTCATAACATTTAAAATTGTACGGTTCATAACAATAATTACAACACTATCATAACTCTACTAATTTGTATTCACTTTAGTTAACTTGTGTTCATTTCACATTTCCAATAGTAAATTTAAGCTAAAATTTAACAAATTCAATCTACATGCAGAAGCATATAGGATATTTAGACATTGGAATTGACATAGTGAAATTCAGTCACAAGCACTAACTCAGTGAAATTTAATCTATAAACCTGTGAACATGTAATTACTATGATGCCACTAACTCAGTCAGTAGTAATCACAACCACTGTCATAATGAACCTAACATCACTATGATCAGTGGATTTCAATTATTGTGATTTGGTTTTAAGTGGAAATGTAATCCACTTTAGTTCATAAATGAGCTCCATGTCATTATTTCAATTGCAATAAAAAAAATAATTCAAAGTCTCATTTCACAAGTTCAATTTTTAAATATGATGCATGTGCAAAGTCTTCAATATCGTTGTAACACCCCAGATTTTTGCCAACCTGGGATTAGACGTCCTTAGGCTATGGGTCAACCATAACATCTTGGTAACCTCTCAAAACCCAATTCCAAAGCCAAGAAATCGTTTAGAATGAAATTCTTTAGAAATTTAAAGTGAATTAGCCAGCGCTACGTTAAATTAGCTGTGAAATTAGCACTGATCGCTTTAAATACGATCTGTAAGACCCAAAACCTGTAAAATCATTGACGCTACGTTACCCTAAAATTTAGGATCAAACTCTAAACCAGTTTGTCCTCAGGAACCGAAACTTCGTATTGGATCTAGACCGCACGTCGGAAGTCTAATAGCTATAATCTTAGACCATTACGATCACCTGGTTGGACTTGACAGTCGTTTCGAAAATTAAGCCCAACTGATGTTCTGAGGCTATTTCATTGAGCCTGGAGCAAGGAGTGTGAGAAAGAGTGAAATTCATTAAAAATTAAATGTTATTTAAATAAATCTGGCACGTTTTGCTTGCGGGTTAAGTCTAAGCATTCAGACCGTCAGAATCTGATCCAAATACACCCTCGGATCAGGGAACATTTCTCACCCAGGTCAGTGTACTTGAAATCCTCGATCGAGTCTCCGTGACCGCTGAACTGAAACTGGTCCGCCACGTGCGTTCTGGGAACTCTACCGGTCTGAAAACTTGATGTGAGTAGGATCCAATGTGCATGAGCTTAAGTCTGACAGCGTTCGGCCAGGGGACCTCCCGAAATGCTCTTTTGGATCGGGAAAGACCCGATTTGGCTATAACCCAAGTATACCTTGACTTGGAGTCTGTTTTGGTTATGTTTAGGCTTATAAAAGGGGCTTGAACCCTTAGCTTTCTAACCCATATGAATTTGGAGAAAACCCTAGGAGAGAGAAGAGAGAAAAGAGAGAGAAGTGAGGGAGAAGCTGGTGATTTCTCCTGGGATTCTTCCCTGCTACTCCACGTGCCAAATCCACCCTTCTGTATCGCTTTTCCAGCGACTCCGGCTTCGTTCTAGGTAAGAAAACCCTAACCTTAACCTGTTTTAGGGATTCTATCAATACAAGTAGCGAAGTAGCTGATGTATCTTGTGAATTAGGTCGTCATATCGTCGTTGACGAAGCGTAGACTTCCTGTTCGATTTGTTACACTTCTACGGCTAAGGTGCAGATCTTAGATGCTTAGATTACCTGTTTTCAAAGCTTTCAATGCCGTTTAATGGTAGATTATTGACAAGAATGCTATTTGACATGTACAACATACTGTCCATTTTTCATTCTGAATACGTACGAAGAATATGAGATTTAAGGTATTTTAGGTATTTGTAGGAAATACTGTATACGTACGTATTTTTCTGATATGATTACCATGGGTATTTGCCGTGTATTTATACTAGTTATGGATGTATGATCTGTTTGGTGAAGAGATTCGCCCTAATGGACATATTGGCCGACATATGCTATGTAGACTAATGTGTGTAGACTAAGTGTTTGTTGAAATGCCTAAATCAATATGATTTATGCCTGCCATATGTTTTGAATGTAAGAACATGATTGTGTGTACTAGACAACTCCTTGATATAAGGATCTGTCACATTATATGTTGAAATCAACATACGTTAAGTACGTTGGAATTGTGTGGACTAAGTGTTTGTATAAATGTCTGTATTAGTAAGTATTGAGTAAGTGGTGTTGTAGATTAGCGTTGAGAATGGATTCTCAACTAATTTGATGATGTACATGAATTCCTCCATGTTTGTTGTATTGAATTGATTACCTTATGTGTGAAATACTCACGTATGGTTAACTGCTTCTGATGTATGTTATAATATGCTGATAACATGCTTGGATTACTTGTTATTTCAATTTTGTTTATTTCATATGATTACTGGTTCACATCTTTGTGCTTGGGGCTATACTCTAGTCCAGGCAGTCGGTAACAGTTTAGAATTCGTGGTTGGATTCTATTTGCCACAAAGGATGTGTATGACGAACTCGAGTCGTACTAGAGTCGTCGACAGTGGTTAGGCCACACGAAGTGCTTATGCACTTCATGTCGGTCGATTCAACGTGCGCTTGTGCTAGTCGGACTCATCAAGTAACCCGATTGATCATTGTATGTTCACCTTGTATTTATCATAACTGATTGAAACTTGGGTACTGAACTTACCAGTGATAACCCTGATAACTGTGGTACCTAGATCCACTAAGACTCATGAGCCGGGCATGGTGGTATGGGACATCGCGGTCAAGCTGTCGGCCTACGCTGGGGCCACAAACCTCCCCATAGTGACCAGTGAGCACCCTACTCTGAGCAGATTATGGTGGTATGGGACACTATATTCTTGCTGTCGGCCTACATTGATAAGGTGATGGGGGAGTAGAGCAATGAATGCGAGCAATAGCCCTGGCAGCCCTTTGTAGTGACCTTGAGTTTATCCTGACACCGCATGGGGGCGACGAGTCCTGATGCAGTCTTAAGGATATAAACTAGGTCTGTATTGATAAAGTGATGGGAGAGCGGTGCCATGAGTGCGTGCAACAGCCCTGGCAGCCCTTGCAGTGACCTAAAAATATATCATCGTATGAGATTACTAGAAGTACTACTCTAGACAAGATTATTGTTTGGGTATTGATATAAGGGAGGTACCTTAGTTTCCCAATCCTGTTGTATGAAATGGACTAATAATAACTTGGTAATCATATCCACGTCGCACTGCATATGCCTGAAAGATGTGGAGCACTGTGGGAAGAAAGCATGCTGCGGACGCAAATGGTGCTACATGAGAGAGTACGTCGGTGAGGGCATCCATCATGTCATTTCATCCATGCATTAATCACAGTATTTAAGAATGTTTGTTTTATTTTGCTTTATCATCATCCCGTGATGGATTTGATAACATGTTAATCTTTGTTCTATGATTCCACTGAGTTAGCTACTCACTCCCACATTACGAGATAGTGTTCCGGACACCCACCAGTCCCTATTTTAGTTTCAGATGAGGGCGCTGCTTGTGGAGCGAAACTGGATTTGTATGATGCTGAGGAGGACTTCTCCTCCGTGTTTTGATCGACGGGATTACAGGGAGGTTGATTAGATGTCATGACACTTGTCATTTTATATTTTTGGAGCACTCATGTATATTCTTTTCTTTCTATTTGGGAGTATACATGTATTTAGTTAACCTGGTAACATGTTCACACTCTGGAGACTTACAATCATTTATATATTTTATATATCTATCACATTCTTTCGCTTGCTAATTTAACTGTCTCTGGAGTACGATATGTTATTTTGGCTTAATCCACCTCATGTTTTATGTACTGTTACCGACGACATTCATCCATTATTGAAAATGTTGCATAAGTGATGTTCTGAAACTCGGGAGTTGGGTTTCTACCCGACCCTTGATTTTCGGGGTGTTACAATCGTAGCATAAAATAATTTTATCATTAGGGTTCTATTTGAGGCTGCTTTTAATTTGACCCACTATTCAAGTTTGTGATGCCATCAATTTTCTTAACCATCGTCCGATGTACAACTGTGCTCCTCATGAAACATCTTAATTTTTAATGTGTCTATCTTATAAGCATGATGCATGAATCCATCATGGATATATGATTACAAAATGTTGTGTTGTCTCTTTGCTCTCCTCTTCAAATGTTATCTTAGATTTGTCAAATTTTGTAGTGTCAAAATCTCTTGGAATCTATATATTGTGTAGCTCAACTTTATATCATCCTTGCCTACATTCAAGAAGTTCAAATTCAAGATAAAGAATCTCAAATTCAAGTTCAAGAAGTTCAAGTACAAGAATAAGAGATTCAAGTACAACATCAAGTACTAGATCAAGTTTTCAAGCTTCAACTATGTCAAGACAGTGTGCATTACTTAAAAAATACATGCTCAACTTCAAGATGATAAGCTTCAAAGTACTTCAAGATAAACTATCAATCGAAGCGAACGATGTTTCAATGTTCAACCTTCACCGATAAGGTATGAATGACCCTAGATTAACTATAGGTTAGGTCATATTGATTGCATACTTAAATTGGGTCATTATATAATTTTATAGGTTTTTTCTTGGCTAGTCCAAGTATATGTTCAACTAGTCTAAGCATTGGCTTGACCAGTCCAAGAATTTCCTCAACCAGTCCAAGGTTTGTTACTAATTTTTAGAATTTTTTGTTGGACCCTTGCCCAGTCCTGGAGACTGCTCGACCAGTCAAGTGAATAGTGCTCTACCAGTCGAGTAGGCTCGACGCAAAGTCCAGCAACCATTCTTGGTCCCACTTGACTAGTCGAGTAGGCCACTCGACCAGTTGAGGAATGGTCTTATCTTATCACGCTTGAAATATTTAAAATTTTGTTGGTCCTTCGACCAGTCGAGCTGACCACTGGGCCAGTCGAGTGAACAGTATTTGTGCCTATAAATTGAGCACAAATTTCAAAGTTTGGTAAGTCATTCAAGCAAAATCAAGACACCACTCTAAGAGATTAAGTTTATGATATTCTTAAGCTATATTGTGTTCATTTAATATTCTCTTTAATTTAGCTTTTTGCATTTGATTTTGAATTCTCTGTTCCAATCTTAATTGAAGAAAGGATTTAAGTTTTTCCCTTTCTTGAGATCAAAATCAAATCTTAATTGAAGAAAGGATTTAAGTTCTAAATGATTTAATCTAAAAATCATTTAGAACTTAAAACCCTTTCATAAGTAAGTGTGGACATTGAACATCTGCATTGAACATGTACTCTGAATTGGTTCTACTAGGCTTCATCAAAGGAGAATATCCAGATTAGTATATTTATATTTTTGTAAATCTCTTTTTGGTTTTTAAGGTTGTGCTAAAAAAATCTCTCTTTCCTTTTAAATTTGTCTGAGGTGATCTAGAAAATCGCAGAGTGTGGGGTTTTTGAATTGTGTAAACCCACTTGAAAGACACAATTGTGAAGGTTTTGGGTGAACCTTGAAAAACCTATTTTATAGTGAACGCCAATATCTCGAGGGTGAGGATATTAGGAGTGGAGTAGTTGTCTGGCTATTTTTTTAACAGTTGGTGTAGACACAAGCGAACTACTATAATTTCTAGTGTTGTGGTGGATATTTGATTGTGGCTTTGTGTGAATGTTGTAATTTCTCTTTAAGCCTTTGTGGACAATGATTGTAATTTATTTTCTGCATATGTGGTGAATGATGTAATAGAAGTAAAAATTTATTTTTGTTTTATTCTTTATTCCTCTGTATTTGTTTGGGATTTTGATATATAGACCGTTCTAGAAATCAGGATGTCCTACCATAAGCAATTGGTTTTTGGTGTAAGGTTGTCCTTAGAACAACATCTATATCAACCTCTCAATACTTGTACGTTTGAGGTTGCTATTCATTTCTACTATTTGAATTAATAAGTGCTATCTCCCCCCCCCCCCCCAAATGACTCTTAGCTTGGCCTTTTCATCCTCATTCTGTTTTAGATTTTATGTCGAATGTTTTCTATAGTATAGTTCCTTGATGCCTTTCTAAATTAATTAATGTCATCTGATTCAACATCTTTATATGTGAACTAATGAAGTTCCTTGTTTGGGGACATCATAGTTACTGTTGTTATTATTATTGGACAACTCTCTAAAGGACACGTAATTGGACATATTATCTTAATATGATAGTTCCTTATTTAAGTTCACAAACTCTTCCTTTACATTTCCTTCTTCCACCCCCAATATTCTCCTCTTCTACTTCTTTCTGCTCCAATTCTTTGGTTATTATTCACCATATTTCATTTTTGATGTCATTTCCACCATCTTTCAAATTATTTTTATTTATTTCATTATTAAATTTCACTTTCCTACCATCAATACTGTGATTAAGTTCAAACATAAACATTAACTCTTAGTTATTGGTTGTGGAAGTGTCACCTAGATATGAATCAAACAAGCACAAAGATAGAAAATACGAGCATGCATAAAGAACACAACGATTTACATGAAAAAATCCTTACGGGAAAAAACTACGACATAAAGCGACAAGCAATCCGTTATGAAAACAAAATTACAAGTGGTGGAATCAACTTACATGCAAACCGTAGAGTTAAAAACCCTAGATCCCCTTACTTCAAACTCTATCTCTCTCTAAAACAAGCTTTCAATCACCTTACCCTAGTCCCGTATTACACTCGTTTATATAACCCGGATCCAAAATTAGAAATAAAATTGTGCACTTAGGGGTGTACATGAACCGAGCTAGCTCGATTAGCACGTTCGACTCGACTCAAAAAAGCTTGATTCGACTTGGTTCGAAGTTGAGTTCGAGCCGAGTCGAGCTAATTTTTTTAGCTCAAAAATGAGTTCGAGCCGAGTTCGAGCTAGCCCCAGCTCGAATCGACTCAGATTGAACCCAACTTGAATCGAACTCGGATCAAACCAATTCAGTGACTTAGTTACTTTGATATTGATGTTGCTTACCAAGTGTTTGATGAAATGACTCAATGAACTGTGGTTGGTGGCAAGGAAGGTATGCATATGAAACAAATACCCTTTTTCCTTGATTTTTATATTGCTTAGAAGGTGTTTGATAAAATACTAGTAAAACCACTGTTGTTGTTTTACATACAGTGAGATTTTGAAGGTGCAGTCCATGTGTTTGTGAAAATATTGCACAGGCAAACTCGGCTCGAACTGGCCCGAGCTACTAATCGAACCGAGTCAAGCTCGCCAGTCAAGCTCGAGGACCGAGCCGAGCATAATTCTAGCTAGGGTCAGCTAGTGGCCGAGCTAAGTCGAGCTGAGGCAAGCTCGACTTGGTGTACACCCCTATGCGCACTTATGCAGAAGTTGCGCAAGCTATTAATAGGACCTTTAATAGGATCAAATGGCATCGATGGCCTATCAATAGGACAGAGGCCACCTTTAATGGGATCAAAGAGCACGCCAAAATAGTCTAATGAGCAAATGGGAAAAATTGGGAGTTTCTCGATAATATCAACCAAGATGTCGATACTATCGAAAATCCCTTCTTATCATTAGATTGAAGGCACCGATTTCAACAATCTCCACTGTGACCTCAATTTTACGGTCTACTGCTTCAAGATACTTCCTCTATCTCTAATTGTCTCCATTATAGCTTCATCATCACTTCTTTTGTACACTCTATCTTCAAATAACCTTTGTCAAGCCCAAAGAAGTTAAGCAAAACCTAAACTTCTTTATAGGAACCACATTCGTAAGTTGGCTGGATTCACACTGGTGTGGATCTTCTCAAGAGTAATACAACCTTCCTCAACCACCTATTAGATAAAATGATGACAAACATCAATATATTTAGTAAGAGAATGGTATACCAAGTTTTTTACTAAATTGATAGCTCTCTCCCTATCACGATACATAGGCACGACTTCATGTTGAAGCCCCAACTCATCCATTATTGCTTTCAACTAAATAGCTCCTTTGAATGCATCCATCACTGCCATTTACTCAGTTTTTGTTAGGGAAAGAGTAACCACTTACTAAAGTTTCGACTTCCAACTAATCACTCACCCGCTAGTATAAATAAGTAACTAGAAGTCAATCATATATTGTCCACATTCCCTACATAATCAAAATCCACATTGCCTATTAGTTTTGCCTTCAATTTTTCAAATGTCAAGATGTAGTCCTTCATACCTCTTATATAATGAAGTTGTCATTTCACTATATGCCAGTGTTGCTTTCTCGGATTAGACATGTATATGCTCCCAACACCCACTGCATATGAAATATCCAGTCTTGTACAAACCATGACATACATCAAACTACCAACTACACTCGAGTATGGCACATGAGACATATACTGATATTCTTCATCTAATGCAAGACAATATTCTGAAAAAATTCGAAAGTGAGCAACGTAGCTAGTGCTAACCGATTTTGCCTTATCCATCCCAAACTTGAGGACCTTTTTAAGATAATTCTCCTGAGATAACCATAGTTTGCTCCTTTACCTATCCATGTGTAGGTTGATGTCAAGAGTTCTCTTTACAACTCTCAGATCTTTCATTTCGAATATCCTGGATAACTGAGCCTTCAATATGTTGTTCCAAACATGTTGTGGCTGACTATAAGCATATTGTAAGTGCTTATACTTAAAGCACAGTTATGATTGTTAAATATCATAGTCCCAAATGGATCACAAGCACTCATCAAGATGTTCTTCGACAACTCATGAAGAATACGTAAAGAATGGATTAACATCTCAAGGAAGGCTCAACATCTCAAGCTTTAAATGTTATACATGGTTTGAAGTTTGAAGCATTTTGTATGTGTCAATCATCAGGAGGTATAACATTAGAATGGCCCTATGTTAGGTGTATTTCACATGGTGATATGATAATATATAATTCTAAGTAAAATACACAGAAGTTAGGTCAGCTCGACCTCTAGTTAGGCCAACCCAACACATTTCAAGCAAGTATACAACAACATATGTTTTTTTTTGTGTCAAGTTCAGCTAACCCAGCCTATCAATTCACCCAGCCCGAGTGTGTTCAGTTAAGTTTCCAGCAATGTCAACATTTAGGATCTTAGGGAAACTCGACTAGCCGAATTTTGGCTTAAGCCAGCCAAATTTTTAAAAATCTTATGCCACGAAATCCGAATGTCGTTGGAACGATATCATTGAAATTCAGCCAGCCGAACCAAAAATCAGGTCAGTCGAATTTCTAATAATAGAGGCCTTCTCTCATTCAATCATACAATGAAAATTTGTGAAAAACCTCCTCTAAGTTAGAGAGAAAGTCGGGCCCTCCTTAAGCTATTTGTGCGGTAATTTTAATTTTTCTATAACTTATTTCATTCTCTTTCTCAAGTTAGTTTCGATTGTATTTAAGAGAGTTATCTAAACTCTATTTGCGATTCAGATAATAGAATTTGCAGCAATTAGGGTTTTGTTTATATTGAAAATACATCAGATCCTTATATTCTTTTTAGGTTAAACACATATACGGCTTCATCAAATCCCAAGAAAGAAGATCGCTGCAATCAAGCTATAGTTACGTCTTCGACTCAACATCTAAAGATAAGTATTGTATTTACTTTTATTACATTTAGGTTTTTTTGAGATAGCCCAAAAATCTAAGTGGGTTGTTTTGTGGTGAGCCCGTGAAAATCATAAAGTGGGTTTTGTTGTGATAGCCAATGAAAATCATAAGAACCATATCAGGTTATTAAGGTGATCCTGTAAAAACCTTAAAAATTTTCTTTAATTATCTCACACCAAACCAAACAAACCAGCAAATCAATTATCTTCAATTATCCTGTCAAGTTTACATTCCGTAGAGTAATCACTGTCTTTATCAAGAAAATATTTTCCCTTAACATAATTATTTACTTTTCGCATCTACTATTTACGTTCCTTAGCTTAATTCATAGTGAAAGTACAGTAGTCAATAATCGAACTGTAATCAAAGCACTCCCTAGTGGTCGATCACGATCATTCTTAATTTCCCCTTCTTATTCCACTTTCTCTACATTACGAAAAACATTTCATACAAAAGGCAACAAGAAACCCATCATCGAAGGATGAACCCCATATAATGTCTAGAAAAAATCTAGACAAAGACCCGAGTACTACCTCAGGCAGAAATCCTTAAGGACCGAATTCTCTAGGAATTAAATAAAAATTAATTAAGTACTAAACTAAATTAATCGTTGGATTAGCTTGAACCACTATCTATACAAACTGCAAGACCCAAAAACATTGAAATCGCTAGCTCAACATTACTTAAGAACATACGAGAAATCCCAAAACCTAGTTGGTCTCGGGAGCACATTGAAACTCCGTATCGGACCTGGACCACACGTCGAAATTTCAATTACCATGAAACTATAAAGTTATGACCACCTTATTGGGCTTGACAACTATCGTGGGAATCGAGCCCAAATGGTATCCAGAAATGCACAACTTGAGCGAGCAAAGTGTGTGAGAAATGTGAATATCTTTAGAAAATGAACTAAAACTTAAGTGAATTGGACTATTCGCTTGTAAGTAAAATTGAAGACTTCAGACTGTCAGATTTTGACCCAATTACACCCATGGATTAAGAAAATTTCCCTACTCTTATCTGTATACTCATGGCCCTGATCGAGTGACAACAACCGTTGAACTGATATGGGTCCTCCACGATCAATCCATTAATCCGATCATACCGAAATCATAATCTGGCTTAGATCCATTGTCAGGGAACTTACTCCATGACATAAACTGGTAATAGATCTCCAGATGAGCCCCATTTGTCAGAAATAGTCGCCCTTTGGCTATAACTCAAGTATACCATAGCCCAAGAGCCATTTACATCACTTTTGAACCTATTTAAAGACCTTAAACCACCCCCTCTCTCTTTCATACGAATTTCTTAAACCCTAGGTGAGAAAAGAGGAGAAAAGAGTGAGGAGTAGAGTGAGAGTTCGGGAGATCGTTGCTGAGATTCACTCCCACTACTTCACATGCCGAATTGTCTTCCCACCATCGCTACACTGTCGATTCTAACTTTGATTTGGGTAAGAAATCATAATCTTAATTTTATTTTAGGAATTCAAATAGAGGAATCAACGAGATAGCTAACCTATTTCGTGATTTAGGTATCCATTATTCTATAGATGGCGGTGTAGGATTCGAACCGAATTCGAAATGAGTTATCCAACAAAAGGTGCGGACTATAAACATTTAGGTTATGATTTTTAAGGATTTCAATGTTATGATTTATGTCTGACTTGATTGCTGCCATATGATCTTAATTACGATGTATTTTATAAGCTATACATGTGTGTGAACTATGTGAATATATAATGCATCTCATGTGTTTGTTAAAATGTTTGAATGAAAGTGCAATTATGATTTATGCTTTCCATGACTATTAATCTAGAATACATTTTTGTTGTATGTATGACAACTCCTTTATGAAAGATCTGCCATAATATATACTATAACTAAGTTAGTTTATGTATGTAGTATTGTGTAGTCTAAGTGTTTGATAAAATGTCTGAATAAGAAATTGTTTGATGGATCGCTTTTAACAAGGGTGTTGAGATAGGATTCTCAACTACCTTATCTATATTTCTAGTATCCTTCATATAATGTAAATTGCTGCTATGAGATTTATGGATGAAATGCATATGTATAATAACTTGTTCAATGTGTTTGATAAACTGCTTAAATGAGAATATATTTGAATTATTCATTAAATGCTGTGATGATTAATAAATGTGACTACCTATTGCATTTGAGTATGAATGGGACTACTACGCAATCCAAGAAATCGGTAATGGTTCCCGATTACGTAGCCAAACTAGTTTCGCCACATTGGATACGTTCAATGAATTCGAGTCGCACGATAATTGTCGATAGTGGTTAGGCCACGTGGAGTGCATATGCACTCCATATCAATTTACTCAATTTGCGCTCGTACCAATCGAACTTGTCAAATAACCCAATTAATCTTTGTGTGTTTACCATGTATGGACGCTACTGTTTGAATTTAAAATACCGCTCACCAATGTTAAACCCATTTTAACCATGGTACCAAGATCCGCTAAGACTTATGAGCCAGGCATGGTGGTGTATGGGACACCATGGTCAAGCTGTTGGCCTATGCTGGGGTGACGAGCCTCCCCGTAGTGACCAGTGAGCAACGTAAACTCATGAGCCAAATATGGTGGTGTATGGGACACCGTATTCGAGTTGTTGGCCTGCATTCAGGTGACGAGCCTCCCGTAGTGGCCTCGAGTATAAACTAGGCCTACGCTGAGGTGACAAGCCTCCCTGTAGAGACTTTAGTGTAAACTCTTGAACTTGCCTATCTACTGCTTTCATCAGGGGTGATGCCCTACAACTTGCCTATCGTATGTGATTAACTAGGATTGACGACCCTAGATGGATCCTTGTTTGGGTAAATGATAAAAAGGGAGGTACCTTAACTTCCTGAATCTGTTGTATGAATAAGCCTAATAAATTACTTGGCTAACATGACCATGCACCGCATTGCATGTGCATTGACAAGGAAGCGCATGTCTAGGGAGTTTACCATGCGCGATTGTTAGATGAAGTCGCTGAGGGAGTACAGGAGAGGGCATGCATCATTACAACATACCATCCCTGCATTAACAAGAATATTTAGGATATGTTTGTTGTACTGTTTTATCATTACTGCTTGACTGAATTGATAACATGTTAACCTTTGCCTTATAGTACCACTAAGTTGATCACTCACTCCCACTTTAGGATGGTGTTTTCAAACCCCAACTAGACTTTGATTTAGTTACAGATGATAACGAGGCTTACGTGATGAAGCTGGATTTCTTAGATGAGGAGGAGGAGTTCTCCTACATGTAGCTCTCAAGCAGGTCTGGGTAGACCTATAGCTACATAGCGGGGATTACAGGGATTATATGGTTTAGTCGTACATTCACATTTTAACATTTTATATATTTTTTAGATAAAACATGTATGCATTTAGCCCAGAAATACATTCATACTCTGGAGGTTATGAAACACGTATATACTCTATACATTTATCTCAGTCTTCCACTTGCTTAACGACATTAACTCTGGAGTATGATATGCTGATTTAGTGTAATCTCACTCATGTTTAATGTGTTGGCACATGTAAACATCATTACCTATGTTGCATAATTGATGCGTTGGAACTCCGGAGCTGAGCTTTGCTTGACTCTCGATTTTTGGGGCGCTACAAGTTGATATCAGAGCATGATTTGGATTAAACTGGACCTAGGTTATGGTAACATGACGCACTTTGACTTAGGTGGGGGGTAAAAAATGTAGAAATGATTGTACGATCCCGAGTTTCACCGATGGGTGAGACTGACCATTGAAATGTGACCCGTACGCATTTGAGATCGTGTGAAATGACCTCAATTCTTTTTTTAGACCATTAATCGATGAGTTTAAACTATTAGTCGGTGAATCCTAAACTTAAATCACCCCAAAAGGTGTGAATATGTGCGAAATAGATCGAAAAAATATGTCGCACAGACGTAGGGGCACAAAGCCCATTTTTTAGTGAGACCTAGGGGGTCCCCCGCACTTTTTTGGCACCCTGGGAGGGGGAGACCAGAGCCCCCAGGCGGCAGCACCACCTCTAGTCCAAAGGACTGCGGAGGCATCGCCCGATCGGTGGCATGCCACGCTCACCCCCAATGGGCCGCAGCAGGCCCGCGGTTCCAATGGGCCCCCACTCTTACCCACATGTGTGGGGCCCTGTATTCATGTGGGACCACCCTATTTGAGTCCCCTTTACTCCCCTTTGTCCATTTCACTCCCATTTCAAGCTCCCCTTTAAAATCTTATTTTTTTCTCTCAAATCCCCATTCCCTATACACCAAGCTTCATCTTCTTCCATATCTTGCACCCACCTCCACCATTTTCTTAAACCCATCTTCTACAACCTTCCATATTCCCATTTCTTACTTATTTGAGCACAAAAGCTCTCTTCGTGTCTCATAGTCCTCTAAACCCACAAACCCATCCCACCTTTCAAGCTTTCCAACCCCATGGCTCTTTTTGAGCTTGTTGCTACTATTTTCTCCCTCTCCACACTCCTTTCCTTTATGGGGAAGAAGAGGGCATCTGCAGATGAAGCCGGACCTAGCCGCCCAACCCGTTCGAGGAAGAAGATGGGTGCCGAAGCAAACACGAGCATCGAGCAAGAGAGAAGATCAAAATGAGATCTTAACCCGTGGATCTCCATTGAAAGGTTGCTATCGGCAGGTGTCGAATTAGGTAGGTTCCATAACCGAAAAGTTGTATTGAAGGCTCATGTAGATGAAAGGCTTTTCACGTTATACCCAGTGATGGACATGCTCTTGGAAAATGGATGGGGTCCCATATTTGAGGGAAATAGCCATGTGAGTGAAGGAGTAGTGTGTGCCTTCTATGCTTATATACGGGACCCGCTATTGGAGCCGATGTAGTTTATTATCCCTTTGGGAAGAGAGGAGGCCATAGTTAATGTAGACATGATAGCTCGTATCATGGGTATGGAGAGTGGACTTGTACATGCTAGCGAGAAAAACCTCGCTAGTGAATGAGAAAGGAATCACCGCAACCGTTTCCTTTGCGGCCAGCTTGAGCGGTGGAGGTGAGGAAATAGCCTTGCATTGTCCAAAAGAACCAACGATTTCCGCCTGTTCCACCACATATTCACATATAATATATCCCCAGGTGGAGTAACCACACGAAATGTACTCGGCTTATGGTGGATTTCTTATACAGAGCTGGTCAAGGAGACAAGCTATGTCTGCCTACATTCATATTGTCTTAGATTGTGGGTATTGTGCGATCTATATGGGGAGATGCCTCACTTCCATTCGGTTGACTTATTTGTAAGATTTTCATCTTTTGACTCCATATAGAGAACCATGCCCTGATTCATATCATCAGTGACACTATGCTCAACAATATGGGCATAGGCCCTAGGCAGCGACAAGCAAGCCTTGATGAGTATGGGGATGAAATAGAAGAAGAGGAAGAAAGTAGTGAAGAAGAGGAGGAAGATGAAATAGAGGACGGAAGTGAGAAGGAAGGAAGTGAGGGGGAAGGCAGTGATGAAGAGGGATGTGATGAGGGAGAGCAGGAAGAGGAAGAAGAGGAGGCCCAAGATCTGCGTAAGGAGCCTCCTACTGCTACTCGTGAGGACCTTCGTGATCGGGCCACCTTAGAAGACCGCATGGCTCAGATTGAAGAGAACCAGGCCGCCCTGAGACAAGAGGTCAAGGAGAATCAGGCCTATTTGAAACAAAAATTCAAGAGGATGTATCGCACTCTGAAGACCCTCCTGTGCTGTATGTAGGACAAGGGTGCACCTCCACCTTCACCAAAGTTAGATGACTAGTCATATGTTGTAATTATCTTTGGGTTTTCCTTATTTCTTGTTTCCCTTTATAATAGCCTTGGTGGGCTTAGTTGGTTGTTAATGTGCTTAGTGTTTAAAGCTTTTGTTAGACTAGCTCACATGCATCTTTTGTCATGATCCATGTAAGTCTACATCTCATGTATTATGACAATTTTTGTTAAATGAAATGCATGAAGCTTCTTTTGATTTGGATTGTGTAGAATTCTTGGAGAAAATTTTGAGTATTTTTATTCAAAATCTTACGCATATTGCACCCTATGTTTTATATAGGGAATGCCTCCAAAAATCACTCAGAATATGACACATCTTGCACTTGGTGGATCGATTACCACCTCCCCTGAACAATAGCCAGACGGACCCTAGCCTGGGCCTGAATTATAAGACAATATCGAATTCTCAACCAGCCACTAGCCCCACTAATAGGCCAACACCTTGTGCACCACTGGTTCCATAACAGAACCGTGCATCCTCATCAACACCACACGTATCTCAGTCGGCTCCTCCTCCTGATAAGTTGGAGTGAATGATATTTTTGATGCAACAACAGCAACAGTTTTTGGCCACTATTGCGAGGGCCAATGTCTAGAACATGAATATGGTCCCGCCTGCACCACCTGTGTAGCCTGCTGAAAATATGAATACCACCGGCCTTTTTGAGCACTTCCAGCATTTTCGTCCTCCTACCTTTGCGGGCACTCATAGGCCCAAGAAAGCCGAATACTAGCTGGATCGTATCTCTAAGATGCTGAAGCCACTGCACTACACTGAGGCAGAACAAGTTGAGCTGGTCACCTATATGTTTGAGAAGGAGGCTAGTCTATGGTGAGACACATCCTACAAACAGTTCCTATAGGACACGTGTGGACATGGGACGCATTTGAGACTCACTTCCATGGGAAGTACTTTTCCCTCACTTAGCGTAATGAAAAGATGGGTGAGTTCCTTCACCTCTGATAGGGAGGAATGGCCATGGATGAGTACGAGAACTACTTCACGGAGCTAGCCAGATATGCTCCTTTGATCCTAACAAATGAGCCGATGAAAATGCTACGTTTTTCAAAGGGTCCGTGGCCCGATATCCGCACAAAGATGTGTTGCACTAGCATTCCCAACTATGTTGAGCTACTGAACATGTCCCCACGAGCTGAGAAGGATGAAGATAGACTGTCTCGCATACATTTACTAGTGGGCCCGACGTCTCAGCCTGAATTGCCGAACCGACCGTTCCTCGGTAAGAGGCCACGTGCAGATTCGCCTCCCAGACTTATGGCTCCACCGAACCAGCAGAGGCGATCAGATCTATGGTGCAACTATTCTAAGAGGATGGGCCATACAAACAACTATTGTTTTACTAAGATGAGGGACAATGGTTTTATGCCACCTCAGAAGATCAGTCATCAACAACCGCAAGTTATATCAGCTCCACCTCTATGATCGGCATCGCCAGCACAACCATTTTACCGACTACCTATACCTCAAAATAGGCCACCTCAACGACCTATGGCAGCGCAACCAAATCCTCCTCAGTACATGCACTAGCAGCTGGTGCATCTGAGACAGCAACTGCAGTGCCTTTAGCCTGAAGTCACTACCCACATTCAAGGTACACCTGTATTTCTATTGGTGGACACCAGGTCCACTACTTCGATAATATCATGCTCTACAGTCAAGTACTTAGGGTTGAGCACTACTCCTATGGTTGGGGTGAGAGTTCTTACCGCAATAGAAACTTTCTTCGACACTACTAAGTTTTGTAAAGATTGCCCGATAGAGTTAAGAAGCAGAACGGTACGCATTGGCCTGATTGTCACCCCACTGCATCATTACAACATCATCCTCGGCATGGATTGGCTCACCGAGATGAAGGCAGAGATCGATTGCGATACCTAATTGGTGACAGCCCGTGCACCAGAGGGTACGGCCTTTACTTTCGCAGTGTAGGTCAGTTGGCCCTATTGCATTAGTTGTTATGCTTCCTTGTTGGAGAATGTTGATGGTCCAACATTTGGGGACATCCTTGTAGTCCAAGATTTCATAGACATAGTAGGATGATACCTGAACTACCTCCTTGACGCGAGATCGACTTTACTATCGACCTTGTGCCTGGTGCGACACCCATTTCCCTACCGATGTATCGCATGCCTTTATGTGAGATGGAGTAGTTGAGGAGACGGATCGATGATCGGTTGGATGCAGGTTTTATACGGCCTAGTGTATCCCCTTAGGGAACATTTGTATTGTTTATAAAGAAGAAAAATGGATCGTTGTGGCTGTGTATTGATTATTGCAGGTTGAACCAAGTGACAGTGAAGAACAAGTATCCTTTGCCCAGGATAGATGATTTGTTCGACCAGCCAAAAGGGGCATAGTATTTCTCAAAGATTGACTTACAGTCTAAATATCATCAGTTGCACTTCAGGGATGAAGACGTGCAGAAAATAGCATTCAGGAAGAGTTTTAGGCACTATGAATTTCTCATGATGTCATTCGGACTTACGAATGCACCGGCAGTGTTCATAGACCTCATGAACCAAGTGTTTCAGCTATATCTATACCGGTTCGTCATCGTATTTATAGATGACATTTTGATATACTCCAAGAGCCGAAAGGATCATGAAGAGCACCTGCGAGCAGTCTTCGATACTCTTAGGAAGAATCAATTGTTTACTCAGTACTGAAAATGTGACTTCTGGAAGGAAGAGGTCAAGTTTCTAAGACACGTAGTGTCCAAGAAAGGTATTTCCATGGACCTTGACAAGGTGGCTATGGATCAGGACTAGGAGCAACCCGATTTCATTACAGAAGTGAGGAGTTTCCTTAGACTTGGTGGCTACTATCGCTGCTTCATTGAAGATTTTTCTAAGATAGCAAGACCGTTATTGCAACTCACTCAAAAAGATCTTAAGTTCGCATAGAACGAGAAAGTAGAAGCATCCTTTCAAGAATTGAAGGACAAGATGACGTCCACACCCGTGCTAGTATTGTCAGAGCAGGGGGTCAAGTACACTATCTACACCAATGCCTCTCGTATTGGTTTGGTATATGTGCATATGCAGAAGGATAGGGTGATCGCCTATACCTCATGATAGTTGAGGAAACATGAGGAAAACTACCCCACGCATGACTAGAAATTGGTGGCAATTATTTTCACATTACAGCTCTGGAGACATTACCTCTACGGAGACGAGTTCGAGCACTTTTATGACCATAAGAGCCTTAAGTACATCTTCACGCAAAGAGACCTTAATATGAGGCAGCGTTGTTGGATGGAAACCTTAAAAGACTTTAAATTTGAGGTCTCCTACCATCCTGGTAAGGCCAGCCTTGTGGCAGATGCATTGAGCCGCAAGATGACAATAAAATTTGTGGCTCCACTGATGGTAGAAGAATGGAACATGGTAGAGTTTGTGTGAGACTTCGAACAGAAGCTTACAGTAGAGGAGCCATTCGAGAGCATCGCACACATCCACGTACAGCTACTTATTGATGACCGAATCATTATGGCTCAGAAAGAAGATGAACTGTTGGTGAAGATGGGAAAATGAGCAAGTGACTGAAGACTCTGAATGGATGGTTGGCTTAGATGGAGGTTTGAGATATCGCGGCCACCTATGCATCCTGAATCTCCGTGACTTAAGAAAGGAAGTCCTGGACGCTACTCACGATTCAAGGATAACAATACACCCAAGCAGTACGAAGATGTATAGAGACATGAAGTGTTCATACTGGTGGGATAACATAAAAGCCCACATAGCAGATATGTATCTCATTGTCTCACATGCCAGCAGGTCAAGGCCGAGCATCACCGACCTCTTGGTTTACTTCAGCCCATGCTCATAGCTGAATAGAAATGGAACTTCATATCTTTGGATTTCATTTCTGGGTTACCTAAGACGATGAAGGGACATGACTCCATTTGGGAGATTATGGACCAATTGACGAAATTGGCTCATTTTCTCCCGATTAAAGTTTTAAATTCAGCAGATGATTTAGCCAAGATTTACATCAAGGAGATTATAAGACTTCATGGAGTGCCTATGAAGATTGTGTCGGATCGAGACACACGATTCATGTCCATTTTCTGGACTCGAATCCAAGAAACAATGGGAGTGAAATTGAAGTTCAGTACCACGTTCTACCCACAGACTGATGGGCAGATAAAATCGATAAATCAGATACTTGAAGATATGTTGCAAGTGTATGTGCTTGATTTCAAGGACATTTGGGATGACTTCCTTCTCTATGCCGAGTTTGCTTATAACAAAAGCTTCCAAGCGAGCATTGGCATGGCTCCCTACGAAGCATTGTATGGGCGCCCATGTCAAGCACCACATTGTTGGGCAAAAGTTGGTGAGAAGAGCTTAATTAGCCCAGATTTGGTTCATGCGACCTCAGAAAAGATTAATATCATCAAGCATCGACTTCTTGCAGATAGAAGATTTACGTCGATACATGACGACGACAGTAGGAATTCGAAGTTGGGGACCATATATTTCTTAAGGTTTCCCCTATAAAGGGAGTCCTTCGATTTGGCAAGAAAAGAAAACTCACACCGTGATTTTTCGATCCATTCCACATTCTAGACCGAGTGGGTATGGTAGCATACTGCCTTACTTTGCCCACACCACTCACCGGCGTACACAACGTATTTCACGTGTCGATGTTGAAGAAGTGTGTTCCTGATCCTACTCATATTATCAAGTGGAAGTAGAGGCAGCTAAGTGAAGATGCTACCTATGTACTTCCATCAACATGGGTCCTGGATAAGAAGGAACAGGTGCTACGCAACAAAGTTATTCCACTTGTGAAAGTATTGTGGACTCACCACACTGAGGAAGAGGCTACTTCAGAAACAGAAGCTAAAGTACATATGAACTACCCTCAAATCCTCAAGGAGTACGAAAATGTACTAATTTAGGTGACAAAATTTTTCTTTAAGGGGGGTAGATTGTAACATCTCGAAAAAATCCATACAAGGACCCGAGTACCACCACAGGAAAAAATCCTTAAAGACCGAATTCTTTAGGAATTAAATGAAAATTAATTAAGCACTAAACTAAAGTAATTGATGGATTAGCTTGAACCAGTATCTATTCAACCGCAAGACCCAAAACCATTGAAATTGCTAGCTCAACATTACTTAAGAACGTAGGAGAAATCCCAAAACCCAGTTGCTTTGGGGAGCATATTGAAATTCTGTATCAGACCTGGACTGCACGTCAAAAGTTTGATTACCATGAAACTATAAGGTTATAACCACATTATTGGGCTTGATAACAATCGTGGAAATTGAGCCCAAATAGTATCCAAAAATGTACAACTTGAGCCTTGAGAGAAGTGTGTGAGAAATGCGAATATCTTTATAAAATGAACCAAAACTTAAGTGAATTGGACCATTTTCTTGCGAGAAAAATTGAAGACTTCAGACTGTTAGATTCTGACCCAACTACACTCATGGATCAGGGAAATTTTTCTGCTCTTATTCGTATACTTGTAGCCCTGATCGAGTTGCAACGACCGTTGATCTGATACGGGTCCTCCACGGTCGATCCACCAATCCGATCATACCGAAATCATAACCTGGCATAGATCCATTGTTAGGGAACTTACTCCGTGACATAAACAAGTAATGGACCTCCAAATGAGCCCCATTCATCCGAAATAGTCGCCCTTTAGCTATAACTCAAGTATACCATGGCCCTATGGCCATTTACATCACTTTTGAGCCTATTTAAATAACTTAAACCACCCCCTCTCCCTTTCATACGAATTTCACCCTAGGTGAGAGAAGAGAGAAAATAGGAGAAAAGAGTGAGGAGTAGAGTGAGATTCGGGAAATCGTTGATGGGATTCACTCACACTACTCCACGTACCGAATCGTCTCCCCACCATCGCTACACTGTCGATTCTAACTTCGATTTGGGTAAGAAATCATAATCTTAATTTTTTTTAGGAATCCAAATAGAGGAATCGACGAGATAGTTAACCTATTTCGTGATTTAGGTAACCATTATTCTGTAGAAGGGAGCGTAGGATTCGAAATGAGTTATCTGACAAAAGGTCTGGACTATAAACTTTTAGGTTTTGGTTTTCAAGGTTTTCAATGTCAGCAATGATTTATGTCTGACTTGACTACTGCCATATGATCTTAGTTACGATGCATTTGATAAGCTATACGTGTGTGTGAACTATGTGAATATATAATGCATTTCATATGTTTGTTGAAATGTTTGAATGAAAGTGCAATTATGATTTATGCATGCCATGACTATTAATCTAGAATACGTGTCTGTTATATGTATGAAGTATCTACCATAATATATGCTATAACTAATTTAGTTTATGTATGTAGTATTGTGTAGTTTAAGTGTTTGATAAAATGTTTGAATGAGAAATTGTTTGATGGATTTCTTTTAATAAGGGTGTTGAGATAGGATTCTCAACTACCTTATCCATATTTATAGTATCCTTTATTTAATGTAAATCGCCACTATGAGATTTATGGATGAAATGCATATGTATAATAACTTGTTCAATGTGTTTGATAAAATGCTCAAATGAAAATTATGTTTGAATTATTCTTTAAATGTTGTTATAATTAACATATGTGACTACCTATTTCATTTGAGTATGATTGGAACTACTACGCAGTCCAGGCAATCAGTAACAATTCCCGATTGAGTGCCCGAACTAGTTTCACCATATTTGATGTGTTCGATGAATCCGAGCCACACAATGATTGTCGATAGTGGTTAGGCCACGCGGAGTGCATATGCATTCCATATCGATTTATTCAACATATACTCATACCAATCGAACTTGTCAAATATCCCGTTTGAATCTAAGGTGTGTTTACCATGTATAGATGCTACTATTTGAATCTAAGGTACCACTCACCAATGTAAAGCCTGTTTTAACCATGGTACCAATATCCGCTAAGACTCATGAACCAGGCATGTTGGTGTATGGGACACTGTAGTCGAGTTGTCGGCCTACGCTGGGGTTTTTGCCTCCCCGTAGTGACCAGTGAGCAACCCAAACTCGTGAGTCGAATATGATGGTGTATGGGACACCGTATTCGAGTTGTCGACCTACATTCAGGTGACGAGCCTCCCGTAGTGACCTCAAGTATAAACTAGGTCTACGCCGAGGTGACGAGCCTCCTCGTAGTGACCTTGAGTGTAACCTCTTAAACTTGCCTATCTACTGCTTTTCATCAAGGGTGATGCCCTACAACTTGTCTATTGTATGTGATTAACTAGGATTGACGACCCTAGATGAATCATTATTTGGGTAAATGATAAAAATGGAAGTACCTTAGCTTCTCGAATTTGTTGTATGAATAAGCCTAATAAATTACTTGGCTAACACGACTATGCGCCGCATTTCATGTGCTTTGGCAAAGAAGCGCGCGTCTAGGGAGTCTATCTTGCACGATCGATAGATGAAGTTGCTGAGGGAGTGCAGGAGAGTGCATACATCATTACAACATACCATCCCTGCATTTACAAGAATATTTAGGATTATTTGTTGTACTGCTTTATCATTACTGCTTAACTAAATTGATAATATGTCAACCTTTGCCTTATAGTACCACTGAGTTAATCAGTCACTCCCACTCTAAGACGATGTTTTAAAACACCAACCAAACTCTAATTTAGTTGCAGATGACGACGAGGCTTTTGCGACGGTGCCGGATTTCTTAGACGAGGAGGAGTTCTCCTACGTGCAACTCTCAGCTGGGTTTGGGTAGACCTAGAGCTGCGTCGCCGGGATTACAGGGATTATATGGTTTAGTCGTACATTCACATTTTAACATTTTGTATATTTTTTAGATAAAACATGTATGCATTCAGCCTAGAAATACATTCATACTCTGGAGGTTATGAAACACGTATATACTCTATACATTTATCTCAGTCTTCCACTTGCTTAATTACATTAACTCTGGAGTATGATATGTTGATTTAGTGTAATCTTACTCATGTTTACTATACTAACATGGACAATATTTAAACATCATTATTTATGCTGCATAAGTGATGCGTTGGAACTCGGGAGTTGAGCTTTGCTCGACCCTCAATTTTCGGGGCGTTACACCCCATCCTCTGACTATCACCTGATCCATTTACACTTTACGCGAGCGGCTGAGTAGGCGACCGATCTCCTCAGATCTCGGTCATACCAAGTGTCTGCCTACTTTGGCGCTCGGGGTCATTGTTGTTCAGTTTGAATTGGAATCGCAATCTCAATTCCAGCATTCCCGTGCACTCAGCACCCGTGCTGGAGAAAGGATCACCAAAATTACGGTAAACAATTTTCTAGCATGCCCCAATGAGACCCTTATTGTAAGCTACCTGTTTAAGTATAACTAGAATGCAGAGAAGAAGTGATAGGATTGTCAGGAATGAACCCGCAACACTAACCACACCACCCCCAGGGTATGATGTGCAGGTTTAAGCACCTCCAAGTGAAATTAGTTTGAATATTAACCTGATTGGAAACCAAGTAGGGTCGTCGACACTCGCCCTATTCTTACAAACAAGGTATCATTGGTACTAAGGGATGTCCATACGAGCATCTAACTGGTACATGAGAACGGGAGAATTTAAGCAGAATAGTTCCATTAATAGGATGAAAGTATTAATCGCTACATGGCCAGTCAAATTAAGGTAATGCAACGACTATTAGTCATTGTGATAGAACGAACATAATCAATGTAGTAACATAATGGTAGTTCGGTTGGTAATGATGCCCCTTTAGCACTGATACCACCGTTACAGCGTAATTCACCACCTATTACTCCCCTAGATGTCAAGAAGTGTCGCCTCCTACAAAGGTCAAGCAACCTGAACAGGAGGCTAGCAATTATGAAAATAGAAATCAAGGACCGCCAATGGGGTTCTACCCACCATAAGGTCCTATGTTTCAAGAAAATTTTAACTGATTTGGTTCAGATCATCTGCCAGCCATGGAACCTCCACAGATCGATCGCGACCAAATATTGTAACTTGTGCAAGAAGTTACTAGCTAGGTTTTGGGCCGCAATGTTATTCCTGCATATCATAAACCATACCCTAAATGGGTGGATCGGCAGCAACCATTCTCGAGAAATTATCAATCAGATTTCGTCTTATTTTCGGGAGAACATGGTCAATAAACTATCAAACATGTCGATCGATTTACCATGCAGTGTGGTGAACTAGCCAATAATGATTATTATAAATTACAGTTATTTGGTCACTCATTAACTATTGTGGCTTTCATGTGGTATTTCAATTTGTCACCAGACTCAATACATATCTGGCAGGAATTGAAGGAAAGATTTCATGCTCAATTTTTCTCTAAAGACATGTACATAACTATGGCCGATCTCGCACGATTTCGGCAATCACCCAGCGAATCTTACAAAAGTTATATTATGTCGCACCCCCAAACCTAGCCTCCTGAATGACCGATGTACGATGGCCAGGCCTAGATCACGAACTCCGAGTTCGGCACCGGGCGCCCACACACCAAGTCCCGATCTTGGTGCCCGACTATAAAATTTAGGGGATTTTTTTAAATATATATCTAGCATAAAGATTGGCATTTCCAACACAAGCAAAATAACAAACTTCTACTATAAAATATATTTACAATACAATTGTTTCACAATGGTACATATCCATCAAAATGAATCGGAAGCATAATGTCCAAAGATAACGAGATAGGCATCATATGATGCTCCTACTTTTGGTACTATCCTGAAAAAATTATAAAGGAAAGCTTGAGCTTTTAAAGCCCAGTGAGTACACACATGTGTGCAGTGTGTCCTATATGCAAGCGAGATAAATATGCCATGAAAAAATCATGTATGGTGAAAGGCATATAGCACATATGATATGTGTTAATACAAAAGCAATACATATGCATCATAGTAATACTCCAGGTCAATATTACCATCATCACCAAGTCACATTTTTATTTCCTTAATACCACAATCATAACTGTATTACACGTATTTATAATCACATCATCATCATCAAGCTATCATGTCATATCACGGTAACTATATATCTCGGGAAACACCATCGTCAACACTCATGCACACAGGGCACTAGTAATCGACCTCGCATACACACTTGCAGTGGACTTCCATCCGACGTGCTAGTAGCGGACCTTATTCGTGCTTCTCCTCACTGACGAGTCAAACCGGTCCATGTTTGCACCTCAACCCTTAAGCGGGCTGGACCCATCTCTTCTCAACCTGACCTCATCAGTGGGAGTCAAATCTATGACCCATGTATCCACTTGGCTCGATGATGAGGCATTTCTAGGTAGCATCGGGGTTTAGGGACTTTCAACCCAAGGGATTTCTATCTACCCCTACTATTTATACTTCTGATTTCCCATTCCTTTTATGATAACCCAAGTCACCATTTCGCCATCAAGGTCCAACTCATGTTATACAACATGACTGTGGTATATCCATCATCATGCATGTCATGATAATGCATGAATTCACGCAATTATATTGATGCATATAGTCAAGTGCATGTAGTATGCATGTAATGCCATGAGTTTAAGGTCTACTTAACCCTTAGGCTAGAAAATTCATATATCATCATGTGCCACTATTGACTATATCGATTCCATAGTCATGTGATCTAACTGCAAAGAGAATATCTTATATATGGATGGATACACGTACCATTATCCCATGATGAGCGTGATCAATATCAACCTAAGCAAGGCATCTCATTGGACACATATGGTAATTAATAATCATCAACACCATTATCATTATCCATAGCTGTCTTAATCATATACTCTACTTGCTTTACATCTGATGCATCGCTGGACAACTATTCCATTAGTGACTTCTGCTGGATACGATACGATTAGGCCCATAGTTACCTTAGGTGTGCCTCGAGGAGTTTTAGCTCATCTCTGATCATTACTAATTCAAACGGTGTAGCTCACCCACGACTTATATCGGCAGGCACATGCCATAAAATGAGGTGGTTTGTGTCCAGCAGATGGACAGATTGGATGGGACACGTATGGAAGGACCCAGGGATGTTTCAACAGTAGGTACTGATTTATGTGGTATGACCTCCTTCATGAAAGGAGTAGATATACATTTCATACAACCGTCATAGCCTTAAGAGGATTTTAACGGTTGGTGTGCCACACACAGATAGTGGGCCTCATGAAGTTTTAACAGTGAGATGATAATGCTGCTGTCGTCCAGCAGTGTGACATAGTGTGACATAGTTGAATTTGGATTCTCATAGTTTGGCCTACACCCTAAAATGAATTGGCATAACTGACGGATGGGGTGGATTTCTCAAGGACATCGCGGTGTGACCCACTATCCCATTTGATCGTTCAAATGCCAAAAACAAAGGTATAAACAGTCCAGTTGGATGGCAAATAAACAGTTTGAAGTGCCTACAAAAGGTTTTAATGGTGGGTGTTCAGGCCTCACTGTGTGGTCTATTTGGCTTGTCCCATTCATGGGCTCATACCCTAAAATGATATGGTGAAGCGGCTAGCTTGGATAAAACAGTGGTTGAGCAATCCTCACTATTTTGATTTTACGGTCAACTCAGGGTTTGGATTAGCTTGATTTTTTGAACATAGCCAAAATATAAGCTGCTAAAATGAATGGACGGAGTAGATAAACATATGCAACATGGTGGGCCTACGAGTGGCACACTGGTTGGCTGCAAACCGGACAACGACGCTAGTCCTCTGTTTCTAGTGGTGTGGTGGTGTGCGTCATATGAGATTTGGATCTTCTTCATATATATTTGAGCCCCGTGCCTAAAATGATCTGATATACTGCGTGGATCAGGTTATTATTATTATTTGATAATGATCTGATACATTTTAGGCACGGGGCTCTAATAAACATTCATTGTTATTATTATCATTTTTATTGTTTTTTGTTGTTTTTTTTTTTTATAAGCGGGGTTCACACGAGGACAATCCACTCCGTCTATCAGGTTTCCCAACCCAAATGAGTCCAATATTCGGCAGGGTTGGATGTATAAAAACGTCACGGTTGGCCATAAAAGGTTTCAATAGCAAGTGTCATTATCACCACTGTTATCTATGGTGTGGCCCACGATAAATATATATCTAACTCATATTTTGAACCCAGCCATAACTTGATGTCTTCCTACAAGTGGACGGTGTGGATTAAACACATACAAGATGATGTTGTGGCCACAACAAGCTTTGCAATGCTTTAGCCCAAAAAGAAAATTCGGACATCCATCTCTGGACGCACAACGTTCAGGGAGTACGTCACCTCCTCCATTGCCCCTTTATATATATATATATATATATATATATATATATATATATATGGAAAAGGTACTATGCCCTCGAGCTCACGGCTCCTTCCCATGCGGTCGAGCTGTGTGGGCCCCACTGTGATGCGTTTCGAAAATCTACCCATCAGTCAGATGCGTCATTCCATCGTGGACCTAGGTCTCAAAAATCAAGTCAATCCGTGACTTTTGTGGTCCACACCACATACAGAAGTGGAGAGGGGGACGTGCACCATTAAAACATTCATAATCATTTTTTGGGTCCCACAGAGATGTAGTTTGCAAATCCAGCCCATCCATTATGTGTTTCCCACTAGGATTAGGGGTCATACCAAGTTTCAGCAGAATTAAAAACTCATCCAGGCCCCACCAAGTGCTTTTATATGTTTTTAACGGTGTCTACACATGATTTTAGATGGTATGGCCTACGTGAGTTCTGTTTACGGCTGATTTTTGGCATATCCCATAATTTAAAGGGTACCCATCAAATGCACGGTGTTGATGGTCGACACGCATCACGGTGGGGCCCACACAGCTCGACCTCACAATAAGCTTATAGTGAGCTCGAGCACATAGTACCTTTTCCCATTTATATAGCTCATGAAAACTTCCCATCAGGTCGAGTTGTGTGGGGCCCACCGTGATGCATGTCGAGCATCTACCCCATTAGTCAGATACAACATTCCATGGTGGGTCTCGTGCTTAAAATTAAAGTGAATCCATGACTTGTGTGGGGCACACCACATACAAAAGTTGAGACAGGTTATCCTCCCATTAAAACATTTATAATCATTTGTTGCACCCACAGAAGTGTGGTTGACAAATCCAGACCATCCATTATGTGTATCCCGCTTAGACGAGGGGTCAGACCATGTTTCAAACGCATCTAAAATTTAGGTGGGCCCCACCAAGTGCTTTTATATGTTTTAGGCATGTCTTCATATTATTTTAGATGATATGGCCCACCTAAGTTCCTTATACAACTGATTTTTGGGATATCCCATTGTTTAAAGGGGATTCATCAAATCCATGGTGTTGATGTTCAGCACGCATCACGATGGGCCCCACACAGCTCAACCTCATGGGAAGTCCCGGAGCTCAACCGCATGGAACCATTTCCCATATATATATATATATATATATATATATATATATATATAGAGAGAGAGAGAGAGAGAGAGAGAGAGAGAGAGAGGTGTGGTGTGTGGGTTTACACCCTAGTGTGGTCCACAGATTTGATAGTTTAGATAAAATAGCTGCATCACAGTGGCCCATTGGGCTTGATCAAACTATTATTTGTAAGATCTCTCCATCCAGGTCATTGTGACCATGTAAACAGGTTGGATGGCTAATAATCATTATGGTGAAGCCCATGGTGGGTCCCATATGAAGTTTAGATAAATTCAAGTTGATTTTGTATTCTTATTCACACCATTAACCAGATTATCTTCATCATTCATAAACACAAAAAAAACAAGCTAAAAATGAGTGAAGGGAGTGTACTCACCTATATTAAGCGTGTTGATTACCTTGGACGAATTGGATTGACATGATGGATGACCTTGATGTGTGGCTACAACTCTCTATCTCTCTCTCCCTCTTAGCTTAAAGGGGTTTGGCAAGTATTGTAACTTAGGCGGAAAAGTGGCCTAAGTTGTGTTGGGGATGCATATTGATATAAATAGGGATAATTAAGGAGGAAGTTTCTAGAGTTGGCATAGGTGGATGGTCCTCCTTATTTCAAAGAGAGTTTGTCCCACTTGAGCAAGTTTAAAGGGCCCTAATGGCCCTTGATTAGGCAAGAGCAAACTTTCAACAAATGTTGGAGAAAAAATGTTAGGCTCTCCTTAATTTAAGGAGATATTTTTTTTCTTTTATTGCATGTAACTTTATTAGTGGAGCAATAATCACTCTTTAGACTAATTTATTATGTTTGGTGGCCCTAATGGTTTCTAAAAGAGGGTTAGGTGTCCTATCACCCCTTAATTTAAGGAAAAATGTTGGCTTTCATAAAAAAGTATGATATTACCTTAATAAAGTTAATTTAATTTGATTATAAGGATTTGATTAGTATGATGAGTTTCTTGGAAGATTTTTCATGGAATCATGAAGGACACCTCGCACATGAGCATTGCTCGGTTCTTCATGCGATATCTCGCGATTGGACACGCATATCGGTATGCGAAGGGTACTGATGGGTTCATGGTGACGGCACAGTCGTGTCGACTTAGGTTTTGAGTTCGCGGTGTTCCGTTCACTTGGATGTGTACTTGCGCACTTGATTTAAGTCCCATGGGAAACGTCGGATGACCCGCAGAAGTATTAAAAAGTGTACGATTTAGGTAGTATTAGGTTATAGGTTTTACACAGGAAGTCGCATATATGTGCTCACAGGAACATCGAAGTGATGAGGCATTACATATTATGTGGTTCAAGCATGCAAAAAGCCATTGTAAGGTGGTCATGACCAAGGCTGAATTCATGCAGCTTGCACAAGATGGTTTAGAGTACAAACTCCGTAAAAAGTTCGTAAGCACAGAGTTTGCCGATTTATACGACTTCATTAACAAGGTCTCTTGATATGAAGAGTTGCTTCAAGAAGGCAAGCAAATTCGTTAATAGGAATGTATTACAATGATCCTAATTATGATATTGCAATCATCGAAGTTATAGCTAAGAAACCATTAGTCTACTCGGCATTGGTCAAAGAGGAATCAACCGCCCCAGCAACCCAAAAAGCTTAGAAAGTATATACCTTTGATATTACTCGGGTTAAAGAAATTTTTGACTTCATGTTGGAGGTGAAGTTTATCAAAGTTCTTATTAATCATAAGATACCTTCGACCAAGGAACTAAATAAGGTCGACTTTTGTAAATGGCATAGATCTCGTTCCCATTCCACTAACAAATGCATTATTTTCAAGAATCTTACTCAAGATCATATCGACGGCAGATTACTGAAATTTCTAGAAAAAGAAAAGGAATCCATGCTGATTGATACCGATCCATTCCCAACCGGCATGGAGATAAACATTGTCACCACCTACTTGAGGGATCAACCTCGACCAAAAATTAAACTCGGTCCAGGAAATCTGCATAGAGTGAATGGTCGATACACTCCCAAATAGCGGTGGGCATCCTGATATCAGAATGTACGTAGATAAAAGAATCATCAGTTATGTGACTGTTGCACCTAAGAGATCCCTTAGCAACCTAGAGACCGTCTCGGACCAAAAAATTATAACTTCGGTTGTAGTTGAGATCGTTAGCGATTGAGGTAGATAGCGTCTGATCTCCAATTGCATTGGGGACTGCCTACGACTAAGATGGTTGAACTCCTTGCTGAAATAGCGGTGAAGACCGCTTGAGTTGAAGTAGGAATATGCCAATATATCCTAGAGGGGGGTGAATAAGGTTTTTTTTTAATTTTTATGAATTATTAAAAATCCTATCACAGAGTACAGATTAGGATTACTCAAAAATAACTCTACTGACTTCCAAGCTTGGTAGAGGATCCAATCACAAACTACTTAAAAGACAAACAATTTATAAATAAGATTGTGATGGATATAATTGTGTGTGTGTATAAGATGTGATTTCAGATGATCAGATATAAAGGCATATAAGGAAATCACATAAATAAAAGATAATACCAATCTCAAACAAAGTCATTTTATAGTGGTTCGACTACTTGTCTACTCCACTCCCGACTTCCACACTCAACCCTTGAGTGTACCGGATTTCACTAAGGAGGTTTCCCATGGTTCACCTCAAACCTAAGGTTTTAAATCAGGTTCACATTTAACCTTTACAGAGGTTTCTACTCGGTTCACCTCAAACCCTGGAGTTTTGCTGGCGCACTCTGAACCAGATGTTTATGCCCGCACAGAGCAAGGGTCTACACAATGCACCCAGATGTTTATGCCCTCCACAGAGCAAGGGTCCACACAACGCACCCAGATGTTTATGCTCTCCATAGAGCAAGGGTCCACACAATGCACCCCGCACGTACACTCTTGTCGGAAGCCTCCTTTGAGGACTTCAAAGGGTTAGCAACACTTAAGACCCAATCCTAAAAAGGAATGATCACAAGTGTCCTTTGGACTCTAGATAGTTACAAATAAGTTAATGGGTCCCATTCACCATAATGTCGAAGATCTCCTCCATTTTATTGAAGGGTCTTCGTCTCCCTTGATCCACAACACAAAAGGTATACTAGTACTAGGCTTCGGGTTGGGTCAAGGTTATGATGGAATTCTACTCTCTAAAGGTTTTCCTATTGGGAAGATAGAGTGATTCCAATCATCTGTGCATTCAAGGCATCCCAGCTTAATGATTTGCCATTAAGGTAGTAGCCGGAGGATCCTTAAATGCGGAAGTTCATTCCCCAATCCACTCTATTAAATATCAATAATGAGGGTGGATTGGAGGATAAACTCCCTAAGAGAAAGGGCTTAAGATAAATGATATGAAGTTTAAAACACTCAGAAGCACTCTCTTCTTTCTCTACCAGCAATAAAGACTAACCTCTATATATATAGGCAAAAGGTTCCAACGGATATAAAATGGTCATATTTATGACAGAGTTTGATATCATCAAGCAAGAGTTGATATGATCGAGCGTATACTCTCGATTGTATCGATGATCCGCTTAATGATACAAACTCAAATATCATTTTCGCTTTTGGAAACCTTTTGCCAACTGGTCTATGGGATCAAGACACACATCGATGTTATCGGATTTCGAACTTCGATTCCATCGATAGATGAATCGATCTATCGACAGGTGAAAATAAGAGAGACATGCCTTGTAGAATTTCAGGTTTTAAAGATATGATCGGGAACAGTCGATGTCATCAAAATTTGTATTTCGATGATATTGGAGTCCTTGTCGATGGGATCAACAAATCGTATAAATTTACCTATAAGATTGTTGGACGGTTTGTGTCCGGTCTCGATCCAATCGACCATGTCTTGATATGATCGACATATGAATATCGATTTCTCGACTGACCCCCGATCAACGTTTAAAACATCCTGAAATTTATGCTGGAAGAAACATGCGCCCACTATTGATATGATCGACTGACTTCCAATATGATCGATATTTGAATTCAGATTGAATCGGACAGTTATCGATATATCGAAGCTCATAAAAGCTTTCTTTAGAAAAACAGGGGCACCGAAAAACAGTCTGTCGATATTATCGATCCACTTTCGATGGCATCGATATTCGAATATCGATGATATCGATTGAGAGTCCGATATATCGATAAATCGTCCAGATGAATGTTTGATTGTTGGATGTTTTTTGTCCTCACTCGATTGTATCGATTAAGATGCCGAAGACATCGACAGACCAGGTCGATCATATCGAAAGGGGAATCGATATAATCGACAGCGTAAGAAAAACTTGAAGATTTTCCTGTTTTGTAAAAAGTTTTCTTACACTAAAACCCTAAGGTGTTCTACTTATTTTTAAGGGTTTTAATCACCTGGTGTTTTAGGACATGGGATGTGAGGCTATGATTTACCTATGGCAATCTTCCACACATCCAGTTGAGGCAGACACTTGAGTTAATTTTCCTATTAGGCGTTGTTGTCTGACTGACTCAACTTACATCGTAATTCACAAACCAGGGCACTTGTAGGTGCACTTTTAATCTCCCCCTTTGTCGATTATGTGACAAAATACCCAAAACACCCTAAGAAAATATCTAGACAGATACATCCTAAATTGTGTGTACATGAATTAACACAATTTTACATATTCTAATCACCCATGTACACACCTAGTAAGTTCTCCCCCTTTTTTCAAAACTCTCCCTTTCTTGTTGCGGCTGCTCCCCCTAACACCTGCAACATATAAGAGCACGAATATCCAATTTTTCACAGGGGTGTTTGTAATTTTTCTCCTCCTTTTTTAGTCAGTCATCGACAAAGATATAGCAAGTGATATTGACTGAAGAATTTGAGCATATGGGAGAACCATAGACAGATAGATGTATATAGAGATTCAACAGTGATAAGCATACATCAATGAAGCCAGGAAGGAAAAATAGATGAAGCAATCAGCACAGTCAGTGTATAAGCAATAGGAATGGTAATAAAATAAGAATTGAATTCAGTCATATCAACCAAAAAGTTTCATTATTCAGAAACATCTATCCCAAAAAAAAATCTATACTGCCCCAGACAGCAATATCATAATCATTAGACAGAAATATCAGCCCCATGTAGGGATACCCAAAACAAGTAAACAGAGATGGATGTAAAGAAAATAAGATAGATAGGATAATCACAGTAAATAGTCAACAGTTTGTAAAGAAAATAGGTTGATCAAAAAGAAATTCTTCTCATCGGCAACCTAACCTTGCCAAGTTTGTAATTTATCACACCTATAAATATGACCACAGGCATCCAAAAAGATATTTATGACTGGAGCATTTCAGGAGGACTTCGGGGTTGTGACGGATGTTTATCCTGGGTAAGCTTATGGGGCAGGTATCCGTTTCATAATGCATTTTGTTGCACGTTGCAGGACCATCAGTCGTTGTCGAACTTTAGAAAGGTGGGTTTCGCAATCATCTAGCAGCTTCATAATGTGAGTATGTTCGTCCAGAAGATCTTGTATACGGTCTCGTACAGAGATGTTTGGAATGACCTCAACAGAATCAGAATTTTGTATCAGGCTGCTACTGCCAGGAATTGAACCGGTTCTTCCACCACAAAACACATCTTCAAAGATGTTTAGTCTATGTATGTCTTCAAAGTTGAACCATGCACATGGATGAGGGAGATCATTAGTCGATGGCAATCCAAATTGACGTGAAAACTTAGATAGAAGACATGGAAATGGTAGTGTAGTGATGGATGCTTCTGTAAACACATGGATCAGCTGTTGTACGATCAGAGTGGGTAGGCATATTGAAATTCTCATATGAATGTCGTACAGAATGTTAAGGATGTATGGCGAGAGCTGGTTGCCATTGACTTCACAGAGATAGACGTTCGAGCTAAAAATGTTGTGAAGAATTTTATAGGTAAGATCAAGATACTTGACATGAAGAACATTTTCGGCATTCCTAGGAATGGTGGAACCATTACACAATGCACGAGTAACTTCCCCCCACACACCTAGACCATTCATATTTCGATTTGATATAGGTATTTCAGTCATTTTCATGTTAAGCATCCTACTTACCCGGTTTGGTGTGATGTATTCAACCCGATTTATGACCGAGACCGAGATAACTGGGGGATCATTTTCAACATTGTAGACCAAACTTAGAAACTGATGTACCAGATTATGTTGAAAAGTTCCTCCAAGGTTCACAACATTTTCCCACCCAACTTGTTTCAAGAGATCGATGATCCTAAAAGGTTCAATGCTCTTTTTGTGAACCATTCGTTCCGCCACAAAGTTTAAGTTGAATAGAGGAAAAGAGACAGTTGCATCCTTCTTAATTTTCTTCTTTCCAGTTGATGCATGTTGTGGATGAACCAATCCTTTATTTTTGCCCATCTTGGAGAGATGAAATATCCAGGTCTGAGAGCACCAGATGCGACTTTCCTTTTTGGTCTTCTAATTCTTACCAAGCAACGACGATCTATCCCTTTGATCATGCTTCCCAAATTCTAAATTTTGATTTTTAATTTTATATTCTAGGGAAGATCAACCGTCCCGACATTTCAACTACCCGGAGAGTCGTCGATTCTCAGTCAATGTGATCGACATTCGCAAGTGACCAATCGAAGCTCATATCGAAGGTGGATCTTTTCAAGTTTTTCTGCAGTCTGATGATCATTCATGTACAGAATAGTATATCTATTAAAGTTCTTAGCAAAATTTTGTATAGCTTCTATACCTCGAGGGTATAAACATTTGATTGTTTTTGTGCAAAAAAAAATATATGAGGTGAGAGACATCAGATTGTTTCTTCAGCAAAATTGCATCATTTCAATAAGTATCTAGATTTTGATGCATAACTTGAACCAGTTTCTTCTCTCTCAGTGTTTCTCAATATCGCTCCTTTCTTTTCCTATAATAATGTAGCAGTGGTTGTTTGTGCGAAGACCCTTCATAATTGATTTTCCTGATCGATCTAGGATCTCGTGGTAGATTTGTTCTTCTTATTTAATTTGTCCACATGACTTAACTGCTCCTTCATCCTATCAACTATCTCGAGTGGTGATGATTGTATACTTCTTTTGTCTAGCTCATAAACTGACTCCCTTATTTTTGTAATGATCTGGGATAGGTTTGGTGTTACTACTAGATGCAACAGATTTTTCAAATGGTTATGCATCATATTTAGTTTTTGTTCTAGCTTTTTCATACCTCAAACCATATTTGTTGTTTCCAGATTTTCCCATACCCAAAAGTTTTTCTAACCTCTCACCACTCTGAGAAAATTTACAATTTAGTTGGGCTATTTTCTAAGATTCTTCTAATTCATTTTGAAGTGTATAATTTTTATTCTAAAGAATTAAGTTTTCCTCATTTAGTGCTTTGACTTGTTTCTTTAATTTTTCTGACTTAGATTTCAAAGACATGTTAGTTCTTTCAAGTCTATCATTATCTGAGTGACATTACTGCAAATCAGTAATTAGATGATTATTAATATTTGAAGCTTTATCCAGATCTAATTTTAGCAATTCCTTTTTGTTTTCAGATATACCAAGTCATTTAATCACTTTAATGTTATGAATATAAAGTTGATTATAAGCGTCTTGTAATTCATTTTTCTCTTTATCTTCTTCTTCTTCAATTTCCTCATTGTCAGATGAAAATGATTCAGTGACTTGTTGTTCTTTTTCAGGTTCAGTTGGAATGATCGAAGCTGTGGAGACCATGAGTATTTTGAAGGATTTTTTATCTCCATCACTTTTTGAGTCACTGTTTTCTGAGTTTGACTCTTTTGTATCATCCCATGTTGCAGCCATCGCCTTGCCCTTGATTTTTTTTGTTTGGGCATTCGGTAGATAGGTGTCCATACTCATGACAGGCATAACATTGTAGTTCTTTGGTTCTTTTCCCAAATTTACCTGTAAGAGGTTTGTCATCCACTTTTCTACCTCTAGAGGGGTGGTCGCGATTCCTTTGAAAGAATCTTCTGAATTTTTGTGCCGGCAGAGCCACTTCCTCATCTTCATCTTCTTTTTCACTCTCACTGTCCTCATGTTTTATTTTCTTAGAGGTTTTTAGGACAGTATTTTTAGATTTTTGGGGTTTTGTGAAGTGTAGTTCAAAAGTTTGTAGGGAACCTACTAGTTCTTTTACTTTTATCCCATCAATATTCCTACACTCCTCAATTATTGTTACCTTGAGTTGAACCGTTCCGGTAGGGTTCTTAAGATTTTTCTACATATTTTAGATACCGGAACCTTCTCTCCCAATCCACTCATGGAGTTACAAATGATATTCAATTTGATGAAAAACTCCATAATTGTCTCATGCTCTTCCATCCTGAGATTTTCGAACTGTGAAGTTAAAGTTGTAGTTTAGATCTCTTCACAGTGCTTGTGCCTTCATAGGTTATTTCCAATAAGTCTCATGCTTCTTTAGAGGTCCCACATATACTTATTTGATTGAAAATATCTTGGGACACGGCACAGTAGATGGCGTTCATTGCTCTTGCTTTAGCATTTCGCTGTTCTTTATCAAACGCCGTCCACTTTTCATTAGGTTTAGGTTTAGTGATTGTGGTTTCATTTTCAAGTACAATTTGTTCAGATGGTACCACATATCCCTTTTCAACTACATCCCAAACATCATGATCCAAAGATCTCAGGAAGTAATGCATTCTAGCCTTCCAGTAACATAATTTGAACCATCAAATACTGGAGATCTAGTGACAGATGAGCCCTCTCCTTTAGCCATATTCCTTAACTTCAGTCAAGATCACTCTCTAGGTGGTGAAGCCCTTAAAAAGAGACCCGCTCTGATACCAATTGAAATAGCGGTGAAGACAGCTTGAGTTGAAGTAGGAATATGCCAATATATCCTAGAGGGGGGGTGAATAGGATTTTTAAAAGTTTTTATGAATTATTAAAAATTCTATCACACTAATCCTATCACAGAGTACAGATTAGGATTACTCAAAAATAATTCTACTGACTTCCAAGCCTGGTAGAGGATTCAATCACAAACTACTTAAAAGACAAACAATTTATAGATAAAATTGTGATGGATATGACTGTGTGTGTATAAGATGTGATTTCAGATGATCAGATATAAAGACATATAAGGAAATCACATAAATGAAAGACAATACCAATCTCAAACACATTCATTTTGTAGTGGTTCGACTACTTGTCTACTCCACTCCCGGCTTCCACACTCAACCCTTGAGTATACCGAATTTCACTAAGGAGGTTTCCCATGGTTCACCTCAAACCTAAGGTTTTAAATCAGGTTCACCTTCAACCATTACAGAGGTTTCTACTCGGTTCACCTCAAACCCTGGAGTTTAACTGGCGCACTCCTAACCAGATGTTTATGCCCACACAGAGCAAGGGTCCACACAATGCACCCAGATGTTTATGCTCTCCATAGAGCAAGGGTCTACACAACGCACCCCACACATACACTCCCGTCGGAGGCCTCCTTTGAGGACTTCAAAGGGTGAGCAATACTTAAGACCCAATCCTAAAAAGGAATGATCACAAGTGTCCTCTGGACTCTAGATACTTAAAAATAAGTTGATGAGTCTCATTCAGTACAATGTCGAAGATCTCCTCCTTGTTGTTAAAGGGTCTTCGACTCCCTTAATTCGTAACACAAAAGGTATACCAGTACTAGGCTTCGGGTTGGGTCAAGGTTATGATGAAATTCTACTCTCTAAAGATTTTTCTATTAGGAAGATAGAGTGATTCCAATCATCTATGCATTCAAGGCATCCCAGCTTAATGATTTGCCATTAAGGTAGTAGCTGGAGGATCCTTGAATGCGAAAGTTCATTCCCCAATCCACTCTATTGAATATCAATGATGAAGGTGGATTGGAGGATGAACTCCCTAAGAGAAAGGGCTTAAGATAAATGATATGAAGTTTAAAACACTCAGAAGCACTCTTTTCTTTCTCTACCAGCAATAAAGACTAACTTCTCTATATATAGGCAAAAGGTTCCAACGGATATAAAATGATCATATTTATGACAGAGTTCGATATCATCGAGCAAGAGTCGATATGATCGAGCGTATACTCTCGATTGTATCGATGATCCGCTCGATGATACAAACTCAAATGTCATTTTTGCTTTTGGAAACCTTTTGTCAACTAGTCGATGGGATCGAGACACACATCGATGTTATTAAATTTCGAACTCCGATTCCATCAATAAATGAATCGATCCATCGACAGGTGAAAACAAGAGAGACAAGCCTTGAAGAATTTCAGGTTCTAAAGATATGATCGGGGAACAGTCGATGTCATCAGAATTTGTATATCGATGATATCGGAGTCCTTGTCGATGGGATCGATAAATCATATAGATTTACCTATAATCTTACTGGACGGTTTGTATCCGGTCTCAATCCAATGACCATGTCTCGATATGATTGACATATGAATATCGATTTCTCGACTGACTCCCGATCAACGTTTAAAACATCCTAAAATTTATGCTGGAGGAAACATGCGCCCACTATCGATATGATCGACTGACTTCCGATATGATCGATATTTAAATTCAGATTGAATCGAACAGTCATCGATATATCGAAGCTCATAGAAGTTTTCTTTAGAAAAATAGAGGCGCCGGAAAACTGTCTATCGATATTATCGATCCACTTTCGATGGGATCGATATTCAAATATCGATGATATCGATTGAGAGTCCGATATATCGATAAATCGTCCAGATGAATATTTGATTGGTGGACGCTTTTTCTCCTCACTCGATTGTATCGATTAAGATGCCGAGGACATTGACTGACCAGGTCAATCATATCGAAGGGGAATCAATATAATCGACAGGGTAAGAAAAACTTGAAGATTTTCCTGTTTGGTAAAAAATTTTCTTACACTAAAACCCTAAGGTGTTCTACTTATTTTTAAGGGTTTAATCACTTGGTATTTTGGGACATGGGATGTGAGGCTATAATTTGCCTATGGCGAGCTTCCACACATCCAGTTGAGGCAGACACTTGACTTGATCTTCCTATTAGGCGTTGTTGTCTGACTGACTCAACTTACACCGTAATTGACAAACCAGGGCACTAGTAGGTACACTTGCACTTGTCATGTGAGGAGTATGGAAACAACTTACACATCCAAAGTTCCCAATGGTACCAGAGAATTTGACTAGAACTTAGACACATTGTTGGCAGAGAAATAGGGCTGCGATAAGAAGAAAAAGAAAAGAGGGTGAAGTCCCTTCTCGACCAGAACCCAAGTTACCACATCCATTCTGGAAAGTTCCCTTACCGAAAAAACATGTTACAGTAAACACAGTCGAAGCTATTACTTCACCCACTAATCAGGAGGGTAAAGCTCCTCTCAAAAGCATCGAGACACAAGTTAGTATTAGAGAAGAAGACAGTGCTGGCAACTTGTCGAATTATTTCAACAAGGATTGCTTCCCCTCAGAGGAATGGTTGCCTAGTGAATTCATGTGCACTGCAGACACGCCAAGGGATATAACAACTGATTCGTCGATTGAACCCACAGTGAATAGAACCCCTAGTCAAACTGATGAGATCAAGTCTGATACAATAGGGGGGCAAGGTTTCAGAAATAGCATTTGTGTTTGGTTTGTTTCCACCTACGGTATTTCATTACAACAAGGTACTCACTTTATCGTCTGACTTTCAGGCAAGAATAACTCAGCCAAACACAATACCTGAAGATGTAGAAGAACATGCTTCCCTAGTTATTATTTAGCATGCTTCTTTCCCATATGATGAGTAAAAACAAGACAAGGCATTATATGCCGACACGGTCACTGTAACGACCGATGGCACTACCGATAGAGTAACATGATGCAGCATCTTAAACTTTTGTATATTTCAGCCCATTTGGATGGATGTCCTGTTACTAGGATCCTAGTAAGCAACGGGGCTGTAGTAAATTTATTACCGAAAAGAATGATGGGAAAGTTAGGGAAAACTACAGCCGATATGATTGTCTGAAGTGACTGTCAGCAATTTTGCTGGCCATGTTACCAATACACATGCTGTTTTACTGGTCAACCTTATAGTAGGCACCAAATTTATTTTGGCACCATTTTTTGTAGTTAACACTTTGTCAAGCTACAATGCCCTATTAGGGAAAGATTGGATTCATTCTTTTGCATGCATCCCATCCTATCTCCATCAGTTTGTCATCTTTTGGAATTAGAAAAGGGTCAAGCTTGTTTTACCAGATAACAATCCTTTTTTGGTCACATCGAATGCAAATGAAGCTTATTATTATGTGTTCACAACCCCAAGTATAGGATCGCGATGTAGTAATAACAAGGTAAGAGTGAGGTCGAATCCACATGGACTAAACTTGTACGTATTCTGAAAATAACTAGAACTAGAACTAGAAAAAAATCTAAATTGAAATATGATTGATTGAGAGTAATGGTAAATAATGTTAATTAAAACTTATGAATTTAAATGTGAGAACTAGGGTGCCAAGGATCTACTTGTAGCTATCAAGATGCTACCCTACTTGATTCGAGGAACACAATTAAAACCGGAGTCCTATCCTTTCTAATTGGAAGATAAAATAATTAAATTAAATCTAAACTTTTCATTGACCTAATTCTCAATGGAAGAGAATTGTGATGATTGGAAGGGATTCCATCACCTTACCGTGCCTAGGAGAGGATGGTGAACAACGAGATTTACCAATCTCACTATCTCAAAATAGAAAAAGAAGATATCCAAAGCTATCACAACATCTATTATAATTTAAGTCAATAAATTATAGAAAACTAAAAATATTTCCTTAATATCAAAATAAAAATTAATGAAGTTCAATAAGAATAAGAATCGAAGGAAAATAAACATTTAAACACGTTACAAGCTTCACCTATTATTCCTAACTAAGAGGTTTAGCCAACCATAAACATGATTTAAACAAAGCATGAAAAATAAACTAGGGAAGAAGAAAAACTCTTTTGCGGCTGCTCCGCCCTTGTATATGCTCTTTAAGACCTTTCCAAACCATAGAAGATACTTTGGAGTATCATAGGGTGTCCTATTTATAGTTGTGGAACTCCAACTTTCACACTGAGTTGGAAAAATCTAGAAACCGCCTCAAATTTACGTACCTCTGCGAATAATTTTTTCTTATCTTTCATAGTCTAATGTGTCGATATGAAACCTGTGGCAAGATAATTTGCAATGTCAGCAAACTAAGGTAGTTAGATGAGTTGAAACAGTTATTCGTTAGGGAACATGTCATTTATAGGTGTAGTCTCAAGGGGATTAGGAAGATCAAGTCTCAAGAGATGGTCAGCCACTACGTTCTCTACTCCATTTTTATCTCGTATTTCTGAGTCGAACTCTTGGAGTAGAAGGATCCATCTTATCAAGCGGGGCTTAGCATCATTCTTAGAAAGAAGGTACTTCAATACCACATGATTAGTGTAAACGATGATCTTGGATCCGATTAAGTATGACCTAAATTTGTCTAAAACGAACACTACTGTTAAGAGTTCCTTCTCCATAGTAGAGTAGTTCACTTGGGCAGAATTTAGAGTTCTACTCCCATAGTAAATTACATAGGGCTTCTTCTCTTTTCTCTAGCCTAACACTGCCCTAATAGCATAGTCAAACACATTGCACATAATCTTAAAATGGATGCTCTAATTGAGTGGCTGCATGATAGGAGCGCTAGTCAACATGACCTTGAGCTTAGAAAAAACTCTTTGGCATTATTCACTACCCTCGAATGGTGTATCCTTTTGAAGTAAATTACATAAAGGACGAGAGAGATGACTAAAGTCCTTTATGAATTGGCTATAAAATCTGGCGTGTCCTAAGAAGGATCGCACGTCATGTATGCTCATGGGTGGAGGCAGGTTAGAGATAATGTCAATTTTAGCCTTATCTATCTCAATTCTCTTAAACAAATTTATGTGTCCAAGAACAATTCCCTTAGGAACCATGAAATGACACTTCTCCCAATTTAGAATCAAATTCTTTTCCTTACATTGCTTTAACACATTTTTCATATTTTCCAAATACTCGGTGAAGGATGGGCCAAAGACAGAGAATTCTTCTATGAAGACCTTTAAATATTACCTCACCATGTCAGAAAAAATACTTAACATGCATCACTGAAAAGTGGCGGGGACATTGCACAGACCGAATGGCATCCTTCGGTAAGCAAATGTGTCAAAGGGACATATAAATGTTATCTTTTCTTGATCTTCAAGGGCTATCTCTATTTGATTGTATCTAGAATATCCATCAAGGAAGCATTAGTAAGAATGACTAGCTAGCCTTTCCAAAATTTGATCAATGAAAGGCAAAGAAAAGTGGTCCTCCCTTATGACGGTATTCAATTTTCTATTGTCAATGCACATTCTCTAACCAGTAGTGACTCTAGTTGGCACGAGTTCATTATCGGCATTGGCTACGATGGTGATTCTGAACTTCTTAGGAACCACCTGAGTTGGACTCACCCATTAACTGTCTGATATAGGGTATATGATACTCACATCCAACAACTTAAGTACATCGGCCTTAACCACTTCTTTCATGTTTGGATTGAGTCGACGTTGTGCTTGTCAGGAGGTTTTCGCATTATCCTTAAGATGAATGCAGTGAGTACAAATCAAAGGGTCAATTTCCTTGAGATTCGCAATAGACCATCCTAGGGCTCCTTTATGCTCAATGAGAGTGGAGATAAGCACACTCTCTTGTTCTTTCTAAAGGTGGAAAGAAATCACCACTAGGTATGTCTCATCTTGACCTAAAAAGACATATTTAAGATCAGAGGGAAAATGTTTTAAGTCAAGCTTCGGCGCTTTGAGGCTAAACGGTAGACGCACTGCATTGGTTTAAGGTAATTCTTCAAATTGTGGCCTCCACCGGTTAACTTCAAGTACCGGTATAGCATCAAGCACGACAACCATCTCCCTAATCATGTCATCATCTAAATCAAGAGAGTGGGCCAAGCATGTCTCCATAGGGTCAAAGTATGGAGTTAAAAGTTCTCCATCTTCCATGAAAGAATTTATCAAATTAATGTCGTAAATATCATCAACATCATCTAACTGTTTACTTATGTTGAAAAAAATATTGAGATCCAATGTCATATTTTTGAGAGATAAATTCATAATTTCATTCCTACAATTAATGATAGCATTTGATATAGCAAGGAATGGGTGACTAAGAATGACGGAAATTTGGGTGCTCATATCTGCGATGGGTTGAGTATCTAAGATAATTAAGTATATTGGATAGTAAAATTTATCAAACTGGACCAACACATCATAAATCATCCCTCTCGGTACATGGACTGAGAAATCTACAAGTTGTAATGTGGTCCTGATGGGTTTTAATTCACCTAGACCTAATTTTTTGCATACCGAGAAAGAAATTAAATTAATGCTCGCTCCTAAGTCAAGAAGAGCGTGCTTAATTGGGTGATTCCCTATTATATAAGTAATAGTTGGGCTACCAAGATCTTTATATTTTTATGGCACATCTTGCTTGAGGATAGCACTCACTTTTTCTGTCAGAAAAAATTTCTTTTGAATGTTTTGTTGTATTTTAGTAGTGCATAGATCTTTCAGAAATTTCGCATATGAATGTATTTATTTCATAGCATCCAGTAGAGGAATATTGACCTTCACTTACTTAAGAACCTCCAAAATATCTCGAGAGTTAGAGAGAGGTTTTGGTGTAATCAACCGTTGAGGGAACGGCGCAATCGGCTTACTTTGAGGTTCCGGTTCTAACCCATGTGGAGCATTACTAGGTCTATCATTCTCATCTATTATGGGTCCTTAAGCTTTCAGCCCTTACTGGAATAGCTTGGTCAATTGTCTTCCCACTCCTAAGAGTGGTGATAGATTTAGCTCGTTCCATCTTATTTGAAGAGCTTGGTTCACTTATTTCACATTGTGGTTTTAGATTGGGGAGAGGTTGGGCTGGAAGCATCCCTTTCTCCCCACTCGCTAAGAGTGAATCAATCCTTTGAATAGATGATGCAAACATTCTCATTGTTGTTTTGATATACTGGAATGTTTGTGCCATATTCTGGTTAAATAGCTCTTGGTTTGCACAAATTTTTGAATCAGATCATCTTAAGGTCTCTTTTGGTTTAAAAATTAAGGGTCTCTTGTGGGTTAGCTGTTCGTCCATTCCTCCAATAGAAATTTGGATGGTTTCTCCAACTGGAATTGTATATATTTGAGGCGGGTCCTCTGAAAGGTCTTTGATAGTTGTTTATGGCATTTGATTGCTCGTTCAATATCTCTTGAAAAGTAAGAATCGCTAAACAATTCTCAGTTGTATGTATATTACAAGCAAAATACTACAAAAAACTTCCGTAGCCTTTTCGGGTTCTGCCTTCTTAAGTTCTATGACCTCGATTTTTCTTGTGAGATTGACCACTCTTGCACTCATATCGTCTTCCTCTTTTAAGACATAAATTTCTCCCCTATCCTTTGATTGAGTAGGTTTAAAAGTAGTAAGTCTTAGAGAGGTGTCACATGATTGCGTGTTATCTACCAATTGATTAAGGTAATCCCACGCATCATTCGCCTCTTTTATGCATGAATTCACCATTACACATCATCTCTACGAACTAACGTATTGGAGAAGTTAATCCGTTATAGAAAAAACTTATTGTTCGCCATATTTTGTAGCCATGATGTGGACAAGAATTCATGAGATCTTTAAACCTTTCCTAGCATTGGAAGAAGTTCTCTTCCTCTTTCTGGGCAAAGTTCATGATCTCCTTCCTTAAAGTGTTAGTTTTATGAAACGAGAAAAACTTTTTAAGAAATTCTCAGGTCATCTTGGTCCATGTACCAATGGATCTTGGCTTTAAGGAGTGCATCCACGTCTTAGCCTTCTCTTTTAATCAAAAATGAAATAATTTAAGTCGCATTGTGTCCTCAGACACGTTTGGGAAGTGTGAAATAGCGGTGAAGACCGCTTTAGTTAAAGTAGGAATATGCCAATATGTCCTAGAGGGGGGTGAATAGGACTTTTTAAAGTTTTTATAGTTTATTTAAAAATCTTATTACACTAATCTTATCAATATGCATTTATCATGATTACTCAAAAGTAACTCTACTGGCTTCCAAGCCCCGAGGAGGATCCAATCACAAACTATTCAAGAAATGAACAATATGTAACCTAGTTTATGATGGATATGACTGTGTATGTGTGTGAGGTGTGATCTCAGATATACAGATATGAAAGTATTGAAGTAAATCACACAAATAAAAGAATAGCAATCGCAAACACAGTCATTTTTATAGTGGTTTGACTACTTTTCTACTCCACTCCCGGTAACCGCACTTAACTCTTGAGTGTACCGGAGTTCACTAAGGAGGTTTCACAGCGGTTCACCTCAAACCTAAGGTTTTAAATCAGGTTCACCTTCAACCTTTACAACCTACACTGAGGCTGACTATTTATGCACTCACGAGCAAGGGTCAACACAACGCACCCACTTTTAGGCACACTGGCCAAGGATCTTCCATAAGACCCTAACAGAGGTTTCACACAGTTCACCTTAAACCCAAGGTTTTAACTGGTTCACCTTTAACCAGATGTTTATGCTTTCCACAGAGTAAGGGTCCACATAATGCACCCACCACATACACTCCCGTCGGAGGCCTCCTTAATGACTTACAAGGGTGAGAAACACCTTAGACCCAATCTTATAAAAGAATGATCAAAGGGTCCTTTGGACTCTAGATACTTACAAATAAGTGGATGAGTCTCATTCAACATGTTGACGAAGATCTCCTCCTTGTTGATGAAGAATCTTCTGCTTTCTTGATCCGCAACTCAAATGATGTACTAATATATGGTGACGGGTTGGGTCAAGGTTATGATGGAATCCTACTCTGTAAATTTTTTCCTATTGGGAAGATAAAGTGATTCTAATCATCTACATATTCAAGGCATCCCAGCTTAATGATTTGCCATTAAGGTAGTAGTTGGAGGATCCTTGAATGCGAAAGTTCATTCTTTAATCCACTCTATTAAATATCAATGATGAGGGTGGATTAGAGGATGAACTCCCTTGAGAGAAATGGCTTTGGGTAAATGTTCTAAGGTTAAACACTCAAAAGCACTCTCTTCTTTCTCTACCAGCTATTTCAAACAAGAAATAAATGTGTTTGACTTGGGAGATTATCTTATTTAAACATAACAGAGACAGAGTATTTAAAACAATCATCACACTTTATTAATACTGAGTTCATTTACATCCTTCTTGTATCCCTTGATTCTAAGATAAATTACTTGGAATAAAGGAATTATTATGAGTTCAACTATTATAGTCAAATATTAAATTCGGTAGCATTTTGTTAGTGATTTTAGTCATCTCTTAGGACTTAGGAGGAATATGCTTTTCTACTGATTACTCTCCTTTAAACTTGAATAGAGGGAACGTGAAGACTTCAACCATTTTAGCAGCATAATATTCTTTATCTTCACGAACTGTAGGGCAGTCTGGTTGCGTGGACCTGCGCAATGGATGTCAGTTGCAAGGACCCGCGCAAACACGTAGCCTTCTCTCTCACCTTCGATCTTCCTCCTTGCTCCGCTTCCTCTCCAAAATCTTTAATCGGTCCAAATGAAAGAGGGGAGGGAGTATTTATAGGCCTTCGCACGTGTGGTATCTCAATTTTGACACCATGGGATCCACCTTTCAGTGTTTAAGACCTTTTTGTAAAATATCACTCCTGGAACTCATTGCGCGGACCCGCACAATGCCTATTTTGGTTGTGCGGTCCCACGCAACTGATATCTGTTGCGTGGACCCGTAAAAACCACCCTTAAGTCACTTCATTCTTCTTCTTCTTCAATTCTCTTTCTCAATTTCAATCTTCCTTTACTTCAGCCCTTCATCATCATCATTTTTTTATGTCTCAACAGATGCCCCCTTGATCCTTTCTTTGTTTTCCCAAAAATTAAAGAAAAAGGATCAAAATAATCCCTTTTACAAGGTTTGCATGGACCTGTGCAATGAAAATGCGCGCACTGTACTCAGTCTCTGAATATATAAATACTTCGAACTCTCTTTCATTTACACACTGCTTTCGTTCGTAGCGAACCTTCGTTTCTCTGATTCTTTTCATGCAACGAATATCTATTGCGCGGACCTGCACAACAACTTTCTCTGTTTGCACAAGTCCCTTAGCAGTTGCGCCATTCCGTGTAGGAGACTTTGGTTGCATGGGACTTGGTGGTTTTTTCCTGGTTTCAGTCTTTTTCTTTAGAACCTAGACAAATTTTCAACCTTTATGTAAACCTCTCCTTTAATTACCCTCAAGTCTACAATTCCTTCTTCATCATGGCCCGTACCAAGTGAACATATCACGTCATAGACCCCTCTACTGACCAGCCTTCTCATCAAAACCTACTAGATTCATCTTCCTTCCGCCCCTCTCTTTCTTCTGATCAACCACCTGCCAAACGCACTAAGACCAAAGCCCGTAATCCCGCATATTCCAAAGAACCAGTTGTAACGCCCTGAAATTCGGGGGTCAAGCATAACTCAGCTCCCGAGTTCCAAAACATCACTTATGCAACATATTTGATGATAATTGTATGTTGATTGTAAGAATGCACAAAACATGAAATAGATCAAGCCAGATAGCAGACACAATTCAGGGATATTGAAAAATTGCAAGTGGAAGACTTAAATACATATATAATTCAAAATAAATTCCTAAATGATGCGTGCTCTGCCCAGGGAAATATACATATATCTGTGTTTCAAAATACATACATGAACTGTTCAAAATGATCCAATACATATCCCAAAAATAATCCCCGCTGCTCAGGACGAGGCTTACATGAACCCGCCTGAGAACTGCATATATGAGAATGCCTCCTCATCCTCATCGAAGTCTGGCTCTGCCTCGCAAGCATCATCATCTCCTGCAGCTAAGTCAGAGTCTGGTTAGTGTTTAAACACCATCCTAGAACGTGGGAGTGAGTGATCAACTCAGTGGTACTATATAGCAAAAGTTAATATGTTATCAATCCAATCAAGCAGTAATGATAAGGTAGTACAATCACACAGGTCCTATATCTCTTGTTAATGCAAGGATGATATGAAGAATGATGCATGCCCTCACCACAATCCCCTCTGCGACATCATTTAACGATCGCGACATGACTCACTTCCTCAGTGCTCTATCACCAACACCGTTAGCACATGCAATGCGGTGTTATGAATATGATTACCAAGTTCTTATTAGTCCTTTTTATACAGCAGGATTGGGAAGCAAAGACACCTCTCTTGTATCATTTCCCAACATTGACCCTTTCTAGGGTCGTCAATCCTAGGATATTTCATACGATGTTATGGTTCTAAGTCGCTACAAGGGCTGTCAGGGCTGTTGCGCGCAATCATTACACCACTCCCCCATCACCTTATCAATACAGGCCTAATTATATCCTCAAGACTGCATCAGGACTCGTCGCCCCTATGCGGTGTCAGGATAAACTCAAGGTCACTACAGAGGGCTCTTCACCAATCAGTGTAGGCCAACAGCAAGAATATAGTGTCCCATACCAGCATAATCTGCTAAGAGTAGGGTGCTCACTGGTCACTACGGGGAGGTTTGTGGCCCCAGCATAGGCTGACAACTCGACCACGGTGTCCCATACCACCATGTCCGGCTCAAGAGTCTTAGTGGATCTCGGTACCATGGTTAACGGGAGTTTCACTGGTAAGCTCAGTGCCTTAGATTCAAACAGTAGCGACCAAACATGGTGAATAAGCATCGGTCAATCGGGTTAGTTGATAAGCTTAACTAGGCCAAGCACACGTTGAGTTGAACGACATGGAATGCATAAGCACTCCGTGTGGCCTAACCACTGCCGAACGGCCCAAGTACGACTCAGATTCGCTAAACTCATCTTGTGTGGCGAAAACAAGCTCAACCACTATTTATAAGAATGTTTTCCGATTACCTGGACTGTAATATAGCCCCATTCACATACAAAGCTAATAACTAGCATATGATTCATATCCTACATTCATTTGAACAATCATGAAATATAACTTAAATATAAACAGTACATGCAGGAATTTATAAACACATGTAACAGGATTCAACTAAGTACACAATCCATGGAGGAAATCATACACTCGTATAGCATAGATAACCTAAGTTACATGATTCAAGGAGGGAATCATACACACAAATACTATGGTTGAAATCCATATCTCAACCACCTTAGCATGCACATAATACTCATTACCATTTTATTTAGACATTTAAACAAACACTTAACTTACATTATTCAACATACATCACGTATGTCGACACCGTTGCAAATTAGGGAAAGTCCTCTCACCAAGGAGTTGCCGCTTACATATTAGGCATATCACAATGACAATTTATCATGGCAAGCAATTCAGAAAATTTCATACGCATACATGTATTCTAACATATACATAAAGTACGGTATTTACAATACAAAGTATACGTACGCAGAAGACAAAACAGATAGCATATTTGGCATATGTAACGGCAAGCACAACATGAATAAATCATTATCTAACATTGAAAAGGTTGAAAACTATACCCTAAGCGTATATAGTCCGCACCTTAAACCAGAAAAAGACGTATTTAAGATGATTCAGACGACGTGTCTTCGTCAACGGCGGATACACTACCTATGACAAGAAACAGGTTAGCTAGAACTCTACTTCAGCTAGTCTAGGCTTCAAAATAGGTTAGGGTTAGCTTAACTTACCCAAAAATGGAATCAGAATCATCGAAAGAACGATTCAGAAACGTCAGTTCAATGTATAGATGCACTAGGAAGAATCCTACGGAGTTTCACCTGATTCTCCCACACTTTCTCTCTCTTTTCTTTCTCTTAAATCTCTAGGGTTTGGGAAATTCATATGGGTTAGAAAGCTAAGGGTTTAAGGCCCTTTTATAAGCCCAAACATAACAAAAACAGACTTTAAGTCAAGGTATACTTAGGTTATACCCAAATTGGGATCTTTCTGATCCAACGGAGCATTTCTGGAGGTCCTCTGATCAAATGTGGTCGGACTTAAGCTCACTAGCATCGGATCTTTAATAAATTAAGTTTTTAGTCCGATCGGATATCCATATTTCCCATGGCGGACCAGTTTCAATTCAACGGTCACCGAACCTAAATCAAGGCTACAAGCTCTATGACATGAAAGGGCCAACTTTTCTGATCCGAGGGTGAAATTTGGTCGAATTCCAACGGTCAGAATGCTTAAAAATAACGCGCAAGTGAACTGTACCAGATTTCTTAAAAATGGATTTAATTTTCTAAATATTTTCCCTTTTCTCACTCTATTCGCTCTGGACGCAAGAAAATGGTGTCAGGACATCAGTTGGGCTTGAATTTTGAAAGGATGGTCAAGTCCAACTAAGCGGTCATAACGGTCTAAAATTATAGATATCGGACTCTCAACGCGCAGTCTAGAATCAATACAAAGTTACCAAACATTCCTTAGAACAACTGGGTTTAGAGTTGGATCCTAGATTTCAGGGTATTATAGCATCATTGATCTACAAGTTTTAAGTCTTGTAGAACATATTTAAAGTGAACAGTACAAATTTCACAGCCAGCCTAACTTAACGCTAGGTAACTTAGGTTCAATTTCTAAGAGAATTAATCCTAAGTGATATCTGATCGAGGTGGTACTCGGGTCTTGATACAAAATTTTCTGAGTCGTTACACCAGTGCTTCTAACTTTTAATTTTACTAACGAATTGAATTACTACCATCTCCCATTCATTAGGCTATTATGATGGGAAACTTAGAGCGGCCTTCGAAACATGGTCGCAAGTATGACTGGGATGAATGGTTGAAGACAACCACCCACATCTGCACAGATAGCCAAAGGCCCCCCTTCTCGAGAAGATACTCCTCCCACCTCATGCTCAAAGAAGCCTCGCCGAAATAAGGCGAAGGAATTTGAAGATAAGATCAAGGAGCATAATAAGAAGAAGCTCCAAAATTCATGGGAATCGGTTCGAGCCATTGAGGGTATTATGAAGTTTGACAACCCTCGCTCAGAAGGTATGATGGTGATTCCCATCAATGTGCATCGCCATCAATCCATCCTTGACTGTGAGCCGAAGGATTACATAGATGGAGAAAAGCTGATGTACACTACTTCGTGGGCGACGAGAGAACCACACATCCTCGAGGGGAGATTACAAGCGCACAAGCCATGATAAAGCATTAAGGAAGTCCACCCCATGATCTTTCTAACCCCTTTTCATAGTTAGCATAACCACTTTCCTACGTATTTTTACGAGACCATCAAACAGCGCTTCAGAGATCACGACAACTCTGGGGACCAGAAGATTTCTGAATAAGAGGTCTGTTGATTTCTCGATGCTATTATTCCGATTGGGCAGAAGCCATCCTGAAGAAACATGCAAGTACACTTGCTAAGGTCGGCCTATATGATGCTATAGAAGTTACATCTAAATACTTCTATAAGGAGCCCACCGTGATAAAGGGTTTTCTTGAATATTGGTCACCTACTACCAAATCGTTCCACCTACCATATGGGGAGATGAGCATCACACTTTGGGATCTACATCGAATAGCAGGCCTTCCATTAACAGGCAAATTCTATGATAAATTTATTCCATCAAATAGAGAACTGGCATTTGTATCTTCTCCCGATTGCAAACCTTCCATTTCTGAAACTACCATTGAGCTTTTTAGAGAGATGGGGAAATTTCGAAATTTCCATAAGCTTTCTCCTTTGTAGTGGCTGGTGCACTTCTCTAGAATGCTCAGGTATTTCCAAACACAAAAATCAACTTTCCTTTTTTCTGTTATACATTCCTTCATACCAACCTTTTATCTTTCCCTACAGATTCCGTGACTGCCATTGCAAGGAGCTAATGGAACTTTGTGATGACATGAAGGAGAGAGCAGATTATAGTTCTTTTGGGGAACTCGTAGATTTTCTAGCTTATTAGCTAAGCATCGTAGCACTTTCAAATTCCAAATGGCCAGATGTTATTCGTCCCATAGTCTTTGTTATTGTCGATGCTCTGGTAGAGGGGAAACAGTATTCCCTTGCACCTCCAGTGTTATGCTCTATCTACAGAGCCTTTGGAGAAATAGCCACACACATCAAGAACCCCACCATTGGATCTTCCTCGGCATATACTTTGTGGCACTATTTCACCGACTGGTTGGGAGTTTACTTCCCCTGGACTTTTGAAGCACCAGAGAAGGCATATGTTCATCCTATGCATCTCCCACTCTGGTTCATTCAGCAAAGGGCTATAGCCAGGAGGTCATACGAATGGGTGGCTAATAAAATTCGAGATGATGATCAAATAGATTTCTTCCAATTCCATCTTCATTGCTACATTGAGGACACTGACATGGTGGATCAGGGAACACTTACTATAGCGGAAAGAGCTTCTTTCTCTCTATTCTCTCCTGCAGCCTACCTCTCCGAGAAGGGACGGATTTCTGGCGAGAGCCCTATTATCCCAACTGCTTCGCTTGCCAATTCGATTATGACCAAGCCATGCCAAAAGACTGTGGATTGGTCACCAAAAAGATGCGTTGCTACGAAACTGGTCCTTTCAATTGGGTCATGATATGGAAGCAATTACTAGGTGGTCGCGTTAATTCTTCCTTCATAATTCCCAATTGCGACCACATAGTTCACACTTCATATAGCTGGATGCGGTGGTGGGACCATCAGTCGTACTTGGTCAACAAGTGTTTACCCATGGACTCCCCTATCTTTCTTCATTTTCCTAGTCTGAGGGGTAAAAAATTTAAGGGCAAAATTAGCTTTATTCTGGAGAAGAGCCATGCATCTCATCATGGTGAGATTTGTAGAAAATATCAATAGAAGAGCTGATCCGTGAGAAGAAGCCCATTAATACCATAGATGGCTGGTTTGCTCACAAGGTCTTGACAGAATTTGAGCAAGTCTCTCGTGACTTTGGTGGCCAAGCCACAGAAGATTTTGAAGGAACATCTTCTCCTATTCTTATAAAAATTGCAACAGCTCAGGAAGGACTAGTTCAGGATGAACTAACTCCTCCTGCACAACCTACTCCTCCCAGCTCATCGTCTCCTATGACCAGATCACGAACACTCTTGCAGGCATCGCCACCTATTTCTCAGGAAGGCGGTGGGTAGACATCTACATCCCCTTTAGTTCCCACTGACAGAGAGCCTCAACCAGCAAGTAGCTGGGTTGCCTCTTATATGGGAAAGCGAGTCGTAATTGAAGAAGTGGATGAAGAGAGCTTAGAGGACGAAAGCTCAGCCTCTTCATCAAAGGGTATAGCCTCTATGGAATATGAGGATGATGAAGATGAGGACAAAGATGATGATTTCGAGGAAGGAGAAGTCAATATAGATGAGGAGGAAGATGTAATTGCAGAAAATGTTGACAAAAAACACCCTCCTATGGCTTCCAAAATCCTTCCCAGTACTAACATTCCTGCAAAATATCCTGCAACAATTAAGGAAGAAGATGAACCCTTAGATTATGGGGAATACGGATATTCACCTGGTGAGGGATTTATTTTTTAAGTTCTTTAGATATTTATATACATATTTAGTGATAATTATCTCATCATCATTGTCGTATCTTTATTTCAGGCGCTCATGTTGTTAATATTGAAATGGGCGATACTCCTTCCTTAAACCCTCCTCCAACTGCACCAGTGACTTCGCCAAGGGTCCCTCCAATTCCATTGACAGTAATAAAAAGGGTAGCCCGTGAAATTATCTTTCCTGTAGAGGCTGCTAATTTACCTACTCCTACTATCAGAGATTCAAGCACAGAGGACAGAGCGCCTTCTTTCACTGACATGTTAAGAGTCGGCCCCTCTACAGTCCAAGAGATCCCTCCTCTTACTAGTCACATTTCTGCGACAGGTATATATATATATATATATATATATATATATTGATTTTTAGGAACTGTACATCTTCTAACTTGTATTGCTTATCTTAGCTTTCTTCCTTCTTCATACTACAGGAACTCCTCGCAGTGGAGTGGTAAGTTCTGAGTCCGTGGCCACTACTTCCGAGCTATCATCTCTTGCGAAGATTCCTACCCACAAGATGCTTTTAATGAAGAATTCTTTGTCAGTGATAGTTCACATCTTTAAGGATCCTGAACAGTGGTGAGACCTAGACATTGCCATTGAAATTCTAGAAATTTCTGCAAGAATGGCAAAAATTAACATCTCTTCTTTGCACGATTCCCTTCTCAAATTTCACGATTTAATAATCTCTTTGGCATCAGCGGAGAATGTTACAATTGCTCCCGAGATTCTAGAGTATGGGAAGCAGTTAACTCTATCTAAGGAAAAGTCTTCCCTCATTGATTCCACTATCTCTGAATTTGACCAGGAACAACTAGCTCTCCAAGAACAACTGAAGATCTATACTGATGACAGTGATTATTCAAGACCGCATCGCACTCTGAAGGAAGAGATCTTGCAGCTAGAATTGAAAGGTCATGAGAAGGAACTATCCATAAAGGAGATTGAAGAAAAGATTCAAATCAATATTTAGTCTATCAACATTGAGAAGTCTGAGCTGCTCAAGAGCAAAGAAATGATTGCATCCTTGGAGGATAAACTAGTTAGTCTTCCTGACCAAGCAAAGATCATACTCAGGGAAAAGTCAAAGCACGTTGCAGCTCAGATACAATTAAAAGAAGACTTGCAAAAGTATATGAGGATAATGGGAATTATAGAAGAACTTTAAGCATGTAATTCCTTTTGTATATATGTTTTTTGAACATGTAATCTCTTTTGATTTTCAGTGATGATTTTCAGTAATCTCTTTCATCCATTTCTAAATCATACAACTCTTGAACAACGCTTTATCGAAATTCTTCTGATAACTTAAGTGCATCATAAACACTTAATCGAGCCGGTATACCCTTCAAATGACTTACTACATCATAAGTCACTTTCACCACTTCGCTCTTCTTTTCTTTCTCTCCATCATTGTTCTGCCTTTCAATGACTTCTTTCCTAGTGATTTCTAGTTTTTGCTTCACATGACTTGTTATCTTCTTACCCGATCGTAATGTGACTACTGCTACCTTCTTTGTCGTTTTACAATCTTCCTTCTAATTCACATCTCGAGCTTTTCCTCAGATTGTAAGCACATTCATTGTCACCATGGTACCCCTTTCTTTTTCTTTACTAAGTACAATTTCACCCCTATCTATCACCCGCTATATTATACATTTCAGTGTATAGCAATTCTCTGTTGGATGTCCCACCAAGCGATGATAGCGATAAAAATCTCTCTCCTTGGTTCTTGTCCCATCTTCAGGGCATTTGGGCTCTGGTAATTCTATCGTGCCAGCTTTTAACAGTTGGTTCATCATAGGTATGACATCTTCCTTGTCAAACATGAATCCCTCATGAGAATTGAGCATCCTGGGTCTTTTTCCACTGTATCTATTCCTTGACTGGCTCTGTTCTTCTCTTCCGTCCATCCTCTTTTCCCTCAAGTCCCTTGTATCTTTGCCTCTTTTGTCATGATCGATAGTATTTATGGCCATTCTACTGGATACCCTCCTAGCTGTCTCATGGTGGAATGATGGCATCTTACAAGTCATCAATTCCAAAGCGTGAGCTTTAGTAGCCAGGTCACAAAAAGTTCTGATATTGGTGCTAGTGAGTCCAAACGCGATTCCTGTCCCCATAGAATTCAGACATATTTTGACCTACTCTTTTTCTTCCAGTAACTGCCTACATGAGACTCCCAATGTTTTCCATCTGTCTATAAACTTTTCTACTGGTTCTCCTTCTCTCTGCCGTATGGAAGCCAACTCCGTAATACTGACACCGTGCTCTGAAGAGAAAAAATTTGACATAAAAACCTCCTACATTTATTCCTAAGTACGTATCGACCCTAGTGCCAAATTGGAATAGCATCGAAATGCTTTGCGTGTTAGTGACGACCTGAACAATCGTAAGTAATACTATGGCATTATAGAAACATTTCTCATGCTAGTGATGAAGTGCATTAAATGCTCCTCTGGGAATCCTTCCCCATTAAACTTTTAAAAATCCTGATGCTTGAAATTGGCTGGAAAGGGGATATCTTCTACCTCCCTTGGATACAGCGTTCGATATCTAAAACGACTAGTATTTTCATGCTGTCTTTCTACTCTGACAGCTTCTTCAACCACTTTTCTCACCTCATCTTGTGTCACGGTTCTTGCTACTAGAATGGACCCTATTGACCCTACCCCCTGTGGTTAAAGGTCGTCAGGCTGGTTTTCTTATCCATTCATTATACTTTAAGGGACTGTCATCTAGGCTACATATGTGCAATGGTCGTCAGGGCCTCTCTGAGGTTTCTGCATTCTTCCATTAATGCGCTTTGGGCTTTTGCCATTTCATTGATACAATCCTCCATAGTTGTTTTACATTCTGGGTTTGTCTCGTCATATATACTGCATCTTCTCCACTTTTCGATGAAGCAGTAGTTGGAGTAGAGTAAGAATATGCTAACGTAATGGGACTTACGAAGAGGGGAGAGAATGGAGTTATATTGGAATTTTCTATGCTCCTAACATCATTAATCGATTGGGGCAATACTGATACTGGTGAACTTGCTTGCGGCAGCACAGACATTGGTGAAGTGACTACCAGTGCTTTTCCTTTCTGTTCTCTCGTCCATTTGACTCTCAGGGCACTCAAAGCTGGGAAGTCACACGCTGTCAATTGCAAGGTTATTCGTTCGGGATATATCATCGGAGGAGCGAGTTCGAGATTCCTTTTAACTACATTACGCGTTATCAACCCTCTGACTCTTAGCGAAGGCTGATTCATTCTAGAGCTTCTTGCATTTCATGCTCTCGTCTTACAAGATGTTACAATAGTACAGCCTTCATCGCCCCCCAATGGTTGAGGTGAAGCAGATATAACCCTAGTTATTACCCGAGTCATGTTGATTCCACTCATAGGGATTCGAGTCATGTGCATCGGAATTTGATTCGGTGTGTGTTCTATCACGAACCCGGTTGGAGTGAATTGAAAGTTCACTTTTCTTATAGAAGTTGCCATGAGTAGTAGGTTGTAATCGGATACAGAAACCTTCAAACACGAAACATGATTGCAGTTAGCGGTTGAAGAATTAAATAATCTATCTTAGAGATGAAGGGGAGGATGTTCCCACTGAGAGTCACCATTTTCGAGTCTGAAAGATGCTAAACTTGATGAAAGTTTCATAACAATTTCACTGCCAATGTTAAATAAGATAAACTCCCCAGCAGAGTCACCATTTTGTTTTGAACAAGAAACAAATGCGTTTGATTTGGGAGATTATCATATTTAAACATAACAGAGAAAGAGTATTTAAAATAATCATCACACTTTATTAATACTGAGTTCATTTACATTCTTCTAGTATCCCTTGATTCTAAGATAGATTACTTGGAATAAAGGAATTATTATGAGTTCAACTGTCATAGTCAAATATTAAATCCAGCAGCATTTCGTCAGTGATTTCAGTCATCTCCTGTGACTTAGGAGAAATATGCTCTTCTGCTGATTACTCTCCTTTAAACTTGAACAAAGGGAACTTGAAGACTTCAACCATTTCAACAGCATAACAGCCCCTTATCTCACGGACTGCAGGACAGTCTGGTTGTGCGGACTCGCACAATGGATGTTAGTTGTGCGGACCCGCACAAACCACCTAAGCCTTCTCTCTCACCTTCGATCTTCCTCCTTGTTCCGCTTCCTCTCGAAAATCTTCAATTGGTCGAAATGAAGGAGGGGAGGGGGTATTCATAGGCCTTCGTACATGTGGTACCTCGATTTTGGTGCCATAGGATCCACCTTTCAATATTTAAGACCTTTTTGTAAAGAATCACTCCTGGAACTCATTGCGTGGACCCGCACAACGCCTATTTTGGTTGCACGGTCCCACACAACGGATATCTGTTGCATGGACCCCCGTAAACCATGCTCAAGTCACTTCATTCTTCTTCTTCTTTAATTTTTTTTCTCAATTTCAATCTTCCTTTACTTCAGCCCTTCATCTTCATCATTTTTTTACGTCTTAACACCAGCAATAATAGACAAGTTCTCTTTATATAGGCAAAAATTCCAACGAATATAAAATGGTCACATTTATGACAGAGTTCGATATCATTGAGCGTATACTCTCGATTGCATCAATGGTCCGCTCGATGGCACAAACTCAATGAATATGCTTTTGAAAACCTCTTGCCAGATAGTCGAGGGAATCGAGACTCCTGTCAATGTCATCAGATTTTAAACTCGAATTTCATCGATGCAAGGTTCGATTCCTCGACATTTGAAAATGAGAGAGACTTTCTTGATATATTTCAGGTTTACAAGAGTGATCGAGGTACACTCGATATCATCAGAATTTGAATACCGATGATATCGACGATCATCTTGATGACATCAAAAAATCTAAAACTTTTCCAATGAGCTTACTAGATAGTTTCCGTCTAGTCTCGATGCCATCGATTCGGCCTCGATACCATCGATATTTGAATATCGATTCTATCAAGTGACCCTCGATCACAGATAAACTACCCTGAAATATTTGCTAGAATTTTTCGCGCCCATGACCGATATCATCGGGAGCCTTTCGATACTATCAAGATTTGAACTTTGATGTATCAAGGAGGGCTTCGATATATCGAAGCATATATGATTTTCTTAAGTAAAAACAAGTGTGCTAGAGATCTGCCTGTATGGTATTGATAGGTACTTCAAATATCGAATGGTATTGATAGGTACTTCGATACATCGATAATTCCGTCCAAATATTCATGTGGTTGCTGGACACTTTTTGTCCTCATTTCGATGGAATCGATATTGCATCGAGGACATTGATAGCACAGGTCGATCATATCGAAACGTGTATTGATAGAATCGACAAAGCAAGAAAAACTTAGAAATTTTCTGTTTTTGAAAAAGTTTTCTCACTTATAAACCCTATAATGTTCTAACTTATTTTAAGGGTTTTATTCACTTGGCGTTTTGGGATATGGGATGTGAGGCTTAGATTTACCAATAGTGAGATTGCACACATCCGGTTGAGGCAGACACTTTGAATTGATCTTCCTATGAGGCTCTACAGTCTGACTGACCCAACACACGCTAATTGACAAACCAGGACACTTTCAAAGTGTAATGTAGCGACTATTTCATTAAACTCTTTGATGTGTAGGTATGGACTTTCAGAATCTAGTCCATGAAACTTGGGAAAGAGTTGTATCACTCCAGTTTTAATGTTCACATTTCCTGCATTAAGTGAAAAGACCATGCAGGAAGGCGTACTCACCCCTGCCAATTGCAAATAATCTTGTAGAGTACGAGGTAGGGATTTCCTCAACTGGAGGTTGAGGTAAATTTACAGCCATTACTTCAATCGACTCAGAGGATCTTAAGTGGTGTCTAATTCGGTGATAGATAGGCAACCCTTCAACTAATCCTCCTTCACTTAAGAAACATCGAGTGTTGTCATGAACTCACTTGGGCATGAAACACTCACAACCCTTAAACAACTAAACTAAACTAAACTAAGAAAAAGAAAATTAAATACAGTAAATAAGAAATCTAGAAAATTGTTTCGACAAAGAAATAAAGGCATTTGATTTAGGGAGATTGTCTTATTTAAACATAACAGAGAAAGAGTACTGGGAACATTTATCACATTTTATTGATACTAAGTTCATTTACATCCTCTTTACATCCCTTGATTCTAAGATAAATCACTTAGAAATGAAATACTTATGCTTTAAATATTAAAAGTTCATTTTGACAGCCTTCCAACGCCTGATTCGATCATCTCCTAAGACTTAGGAGGAATGTCGATCCGATCGGCGGGTCTTTAATGAAATAAAGATTTCAGCAGCATAACAGCGCCTGATTCGATCATCTCCTAAGACTTAAGATGAATGCCGTTTCGATCGGCGGGTCTTTAATGAAATAAAGATTTCAACAGCATAATAGCGCCTATTCCAACCATCTTCTGGGACTTAGGAGGAATGTCATTTCGATCGACTGATCTTTCTCCTTTGAACCCATGAAGAGGAGAAAGCCTGGAGAAAGGAAGCTTAGTTCATGAACTTCAGCAGCATAATGGCCCTTGGACTTCACAGACTATAGGGCAGTCTGGTTGCGCGGACCTACCCAACTGATACCGATTGCGAGGTCCTGCGCAACTGCCAGGAGGCTTTCTTCTACCCTCTATCTTCTGCTTCGCTCTGCTTCTCTTGAAAATCTTCAAGTTCTCCTTAATGAAGGAGGGGAGGGGGTATTTATAGACCCTCAAACGTGTGAAAATCCTGATCTTAGTGATGTGAGACTATTTTTTAGTGCTTTAGGTCATTCTGAACGAAGCCCTTTGTGTAGTATATTCTGAGGTCCTGGGCAACTGATACTTTCATTGCGCAGTCCCACGCAACTGATATTGTTTGCGTGGATCTGCGCAACCTATAATGGCTGCGCGGACCTGCGCACTCTATAGGTTGCTCGGACCTGCGCACTCTTGTGAAGGCTATCTCTTTCTTCTTCTTTCTGAAAGTTCTTATCTCTTTTCCTTTACTTTCTTGATTCTTTCACCATTTTTTATGCCTCAACAGATGCCCCCTTGATCCTTTCTTTGTTTTCTCAAGAAACAAAAAAGGATCAAATTACCTATTTAATTTGGCTTGCGCGGACCCGCACAACCACCCACGTACATACTCAGTCGCGGTAACCTATAAATACTGCACTTCCTTCATTTCTGCAGTCTCCTCTTTCTCTGGAAAAAATTTTCCTTCTGGCAATTTTTTCGCGCAACTGATATTGTCTTCGCGGATCCGCACAACAGATCTTCCATCCGCTTGAATTTCTAAGTTCCGTAACATGCCGTGCAACTGATTTTGATTGCGCGGACCCGCGTAACCAAGACTTTGCTATTTTCTGAACTTCAACAATCTTCCTTAGGTCTTTAATCCTCTTTTTTTTTTCATGGCCCGCATCAAGAGGACCCTTTGTCCCGTAGACCCTCCAACGGAGCATCCTCCTCATCCCGACGTACCTGATACTTCTTCTCATCGCCCGTCTCCTTCTGCTGATCAGCCGCCGGCTAAGCGTACCAAAACCACCACTCAAACCCCCGCATACGTCAAAGAGCCAGTTCTTCCAACTTTCAATTTTACTGACCGTATGGAATCGCCTTCCTCTCCCATTCATCGAGCTATAATCATGGGAAATATAAAACTGCCTTCGAAGCACGGTCTTGAATATGATTGGGAGGAATGGTTAAAGACAACTGCCCATATTCGCACGGACAACGATAGACCCCCTGCCAGAGAAGATACTGTAACACCCCAAATTTTTGTCACCCTGGGGTTAGACGTCCTTAGGCATTGGGTCAACCATAACACCTTTGTAACCTCTCAGAACCCAATTCCAAAGCCAAAGAAATCACTTAGGATTAATTCCTTTAGAAATTAAGCGGAAGTTAGCTAGCGCTACGTTAGAGTAGTTGTGAAATTGTCCCTGATCACTTTAAATACGTTCTGCAAGACCCAAAACTTGTAGAAACAATGACGCTACAATACCCTAAAATCCAGGATCAAACTCTAAACCGGTTTGTTCTCTTGAACCCTTTGAAACTTTGTATTGGATCTAGACCGCGCATCAAAAGTCCGATATCTATAATCTTAGACCGTTATGACCGTTTGGCTGGACTTGACAATCGTTTCAAAAATCAAGCCCAACCGATGTACGGAGGCTATTTCATTGAGCCTGGAGTGAAGAGAGTGAGAAATGGGTTAGATTTGGAAATTTTAATTCAAATCTGGCACGTGACTTAGCGCGTTATTATTAAGCGTTCTGATTGTCAGAATTTAGCCAAATTACACCCTCGGATCAGGAAAAATTTCTCTTTCATATCATGAGACTTGTGGACCTGATTTAGGCACGATGACCGCTGAACTGAAACTGAACCGCCACGTGTGATCTGGGAACTCTACCAGTCTGAAAACTTCATGTGAGCAAGATCCAGTGACCATGAACTTAAGTCCGACCGTGTTTGTCCAGGGGACCTCCCGAAATGCTATTTTGGATCGAAATAGTCCAGATTTGGTTATAACTCAAGTATACCTTTGTCGCAAGTCTATTTTGGTGAAGTTTTATCCTATATAAGGGCTTGAAACCCTCTCATATCTCCCCCATCCGAATTTGCTTTAAACCCTAGATTGAGGGAGAGAAAAAGTGAGAGTTTGTGAGAGAGTTGTGGGAGAGAATTCCCGCCACTTGCTACAGCTTTTGCACGTATCGAAGCACTGCACTCCAATCACTTTCCCGACGATTCCAACGCACTCCTAGGTAAGAAAAACCCTAACTACTTGCTGATTTTGGATTCCGTCAATTCAAATAGCAAAGTGGCTTATTCATCTTGTGCATTAGGTCACCGCTACGCCGTTGACGAAGAGTATACGTTCCATTCGAAACGACACACATCTAAGGCGAAAGGTGAGGATTTTAGACGCTTAGATTGACTGATTTCAAAGCTTTCAATGTCGTTTAATAGTAGATTATCGACGGAAACACCGTTTGACATGTACAACATGCTGTCCATTTTCTGTTTTGTAAATGTACGGTAAATATGAGATTTAGGGTATTTTAGGCATTTATAGAAAATACTGCATACGTCCGTATTTTGCTAAAATACTTGACATGTAAATTTATCGTGTTATGATATTAGAAATACATGTATGATCGGTTTGGCGAAGAGATTCGCCCTAATGCTCACTTTGAGTCGACATACACTATGTGGACTAAAGTATGTAGACTAAGTGTTTGTATAAATGTTTGTATTAGTATGTATTAAGTAAAATGGTGTTGTGAATTAGTTTTGAGATTGAATTCTCAATTAATATGCTGATGTATATGAATTCTATCATGTTGGCTATATGTATTGATTTCATTATATATATATGAAATGCATGTGTTGGAGGATTTTCTTATGTGGTATGTTATAACCTGTAACAACATGCTTGTATTGTTGTATTTCATTTCTATTACTCTCATAGGATTACTGATGTTGATAGACAAATGCTTGGGGCTATGATCTAGTCTAGGCAGTCGGTAATGGATTGAATTCGTGGTTGGTCTCAAATTGCTACGAAGGACGCGTCGATGAACGCTAGTCGTGTTTTGGGTTGGCGGTAGTGGTTAGGCCATGCAAAGTGTTTTATGCACTTCATATCGATCAGCTTGAGATGCGATCATACTAGTCGAGCCCGTCAAGTAACCCGACTGGCCATTGTATGTTCACCATATATGAGTCATAACTGCTTGAACCTAGGGTACTGAACTTACCATTGAAAACCCTGTTAACCATGGTACCTTGATCCATAAAGACTCATGAGCCGGGCATGGTGGTATGGTATACTGTGGTCGAGCTGTCGGCCTACGCTGGGGTCACAAACCTCCCCGTAGTGACCAGTGAGCACCTATGACTCGTGAGCAGATTATGGTGGTATAGGACATTATATTCTTACTGTCGGCCTACACTGATTAGGTGACGAGCCCTTTGTAGTGACCGCGAGCGTTTTCTGAGTCTACGGGAGGCGACGACCCTTCCGTAGCGACGAGAGTACATTAGGCCTGTATTGATAAGGTGATGGGGGAGAGGTGCAACGAGTGCGAGCAATAGCCCTGACAGCCCTTGCAGTGACCTACAAATATAACATCGTATGAGATTACTAGGAGTGACGACCCTAGACAGGATCTGTGTTGGGATTGATATAAGCAAGGTACCCTAGTTTTCCAATCCTACTGTATGAAAAGGATTAATAACAACTTGGTAATCATTATCCATATCGCATTGCATGTGCCTGGAAGATGTGGAGCACTGCGGAAAGAAAGCATGCCGCGGACGCAGATGGTGCTGCATGAGGGAGTATGTCGGTGAGGGCATCCATCATGTCATTTCATGCTTGCATTAACAATAGTATCTAGGAATGTTTGATTGTTTGCTTTACTATTAACGCGTGATTGATTTGATAACATGTTAATCTTTGCTCTATGATTCTACTGAGTTAATTACTCACTCCCACGTTACGGGATGGTGTTCCGGACACCCACCAGTCCCTATTTTAGTTGCAGATGATGGCGCTGCTTGAGAAGCGGAGCTGGACTTGTATGATGATGAGGAGGAATTCTCCTCTATGTTCTGATCAACGGGATTACAGGGAGGTTGAGTAGATGTCTGGACACTTGTCATTTTATATTTTTGGAGCACTCATGTATATTCTTTTCTTTCCATTTTTGGAGTATACATGTATTTAATTAACCTGGTAACATGTTCACTCTCTGGAGACTTAAAATTAATTATATATTTTATGTATTTATCACAGTCTTCCGCTTGCTAATTTAAATGTATCTAGAGTATGATATGTTGTTTTGGCTTAGTCTCAATCTTGTTTAATGCCATTCTACAGACAACATGCATTTATCATTATCTATGTTGCATAAGTGACGTTCTGGAACTCGGGAGTTGGGTTTCTACCCGACCTCCCGATTTCGGTGTGTTACAGATACCCCGCCTGCTTCTCACTCCAAGAAAACTCATCGAAATAAGGCGAAAGAGTTTGAAGAAAGGATAAAGGAGCATAATAAGAAGAGGCTCCAGAACTCTTGGGAATCCGTTCGAGTGATTGAGGGTGTCATGAAATTCGACAACCCTCACTTGGAAGGTATGACAGTAATTCTCATCAGCATTCATCATCACCAGTCCATTCTTGAGTGTGAACCCACAAATTATGTGGATGGAGAAACTGATGTATACCGAACGTGGGCGGCGTGAGAACCTCGAATTCTTGAAGGAAAAATGCAGACGCAAAAACCGCGGCAGATCATCGGAGAGGCCCATCCCATGATCTTCCTCACTCCTTTTCACAATTCGCACAATCTCTTCCCAACATATTTCTATGAGACTGTCAGACAGAGATATAAGGACTGCGATCCCCTCTGGGGATCAAAAGATTTTTGAACAAGAGGCCTACTGACTTCTCGTCGCTATTACTCTGATTGGGCGGAGGCAATCCTGAAGAAACACGTGAGTACTCTTGCTAAAGTAGGCCTCTATGATGCGATAGAGGTCACATCCAAATACTTTTACAAGGAACCCACCGTGCTGAAAGGATTCCTCGAATACTGGTCTCCCACCACAAATTCTCTTCATCTACCGTTCGGAGAAATGAGCATATCGTTATGGGATCTACATCGCATAGCAGGTCTCCCACTTACAGGAAGATTTTATGACGAGTTCATCCCGACAAACGCAGAATTGGCCTTTGTATCCTCTCCTGACCGCAGACCTTCTATCTCCGAAACCACCATCGAACTTTTCAGAGAAATGGGAAATTTTCCAAATATTCACAAACTATCGCCTTTGCAATGGCTGGCCCATTTTTCTAGAATACTCAGGTATTCCAGACCCAATGATTAGCATCTTCTTCTTTTCCACATATTCCTGCATATTAACATCCCCCTTTTTTCGTTTTACAGATTCCGCGATAGTCGCTGTAAGGAATTAACGACTCTTCGTGACAACATGAAGGAACGACTAGATTATATTGCCTTTGGGGGACTTGCTGCCTTCGTAGCTTATTGGCTAAGCATAGTTGCCCTTCCTAGTTCCAAGTGGGTAGATCCTATTCGCCCCACCACCTTCACTGTCGCCGGAGCTCTAGCGGAAGGTCAGAAGTATTCCATTGCGCCCCCTGTGCTATGTTCCATTTATCGGGCCTTTGGAGAAATCTCTACACATGTCAAAAATCCCACCCTGGGATCTTCATCAGCGTATACCGCCTGACACTACTTCACTGGATGGTTAGGAGTCTATTTCCCCTGGACTTTTGAAGCACCAAAAAAAGCTTACATCAGCCCTTCTCATCTTCCTCTTTGGTTTTTTCAACAAAGGGCATGGCCAGAAGATCGTACGAATGGGTAATCAATAAGATCCAGAATTTTGATCAAGTGGACTTCTTCCAGTTCTGACTTCATCATTACATTCAAGATACAGATATGGTAGATCAGGGGGGACTAACTGTAGTGGAAAGGGCCTTTTTTCTTTCTATTCGTTCTTGCAGTTTTCCCCTTACGGAAAGAACAAAATTCTGGAGAGAACCCTACTATCCCAGTCGTTTTGCTCGCCAATTCGGCTATGACCAAGCCGTGCCAGAAGATGGTGGGCTGGTTACTAAGAGAATGCGTTACTACAGAATAGGTCCTTTTAACTGGGCCATGATATGGAAACAACTATTAGGCGGTCGTGTCAACTCTTCTTTCATCATCCCTAGCTATGACTGAATAGTCCGTACTTCTTACAGCTGGATGAGATGGTGGGACCACCAATCATTTCTGATTAACAAACGCTACCAGTGGATTCTCTTCTCTTTCTCCATCCACCTCGGTTTAGGGGTAGAAAAATTGAAAACGGAATCAGCTTCATTCTAGAGAAAAGTCACGCTCCTCATCATGGCGAAATTTGTAGAAAGATTTCGACAGAAGAGCCAATCCGTGAGAGAAAACCAATTGATGCTTTAGATGGTTGGTTTGCCCATGGAGTCCTGGAGAAATTTGAACATGTCCCCCACGACCTTGGTGGCCGACCTCCAGAGGATGTTGCAGGAGCATCCTCCCCTATTCCTGAAGAGACTACTACAGCTGAGGAAGGTCCAGCTCGAAACGAACCTGCCCCTTCTCCACAAACTCTTCCTCCTAGCTCATCGTCCCTAATGACTAGATCACGAGCATGTCTGCAAACGTCGTCACCCACTCCTCAGGAAGAGGCAAGACAGATTTCTTCATCTCCCTCGATTCCAGTTGGCAGGAGATCTCCGAGAGAAAGCAACCAGCCTATTTTCTATAAAGGAAAACAAGTCATGGTTGTAGAAGTAGATGAGGAAGATCTGGTAAGCGAAAGTTCATCTTCTAGCAAAAGTTCATCTTCTACATCAGGAAATTCCACTTCCCTGGTATCTGGAGATGACAATGATGGTGATGACAATGATGGAGCTCAGGACGATGATTACGAAGAAGGGGAGGTCAACATAGATGACGAGAAAAATATAACCACCAAAAATATAGAGGAAGAACATATCCCCACGGCTCCTGAAACTTCCCTTACCACTTCCGTTCCTGGCAAGCCACAGGCGGTAACCGAAGAGGATGAAGAACTCTTGGACTATGGGCAATATGGGTCTTCACCTGATAAGGGAGCCCAAATTCTTTAAACATTTACATGCTTGTCTAGTGATCACTATCTTAACACCACTTTCATTTCCTTTTTAGGTACCCATGTGGCTTGCATCGGAACGAGCGCTGCCCCCTCTGTAGATCTTCATCCAGCTACACCAATGGTCTCCCCACAGGTTTCGTTGGCCCCTCTGGTGGCGCCGAAGAGTGTGGCCCGTGAAATTGTATTTCCTGTCGAGACTACTGATCTACCAACTCCTACTACCAGAGATTCCAGCACAGAAGTGAGAGCGCCCTCTCTTTCTGACATGTTGGAAGCTGGTACTTCTTTAGCCCCAAAAGTTCCCTTACTTGCTGGTCACACCTCTATGGCAGGTATGTATATTAATTTGAAGAACTGTAAATTCCTTCATTTTATATTTCTCGTTCTAACTCGATCTCCTATCCATATTGCAGGAATTCTCCCCTATAATGGGGCGGCCAGCTCCGAATCTATGGCCACTGTCTCTGAGCTACCATTTTCTTCAAAGATTCCCACTCACAAAATGCTTTTGATGAAAAACTCTTTGTCAACGGTGGTTCATATCTTCAAGGATCCTGAACAATGGCCAGACCTGGATATTGCCATCGAAATTCTGGAAAACTCTGCAAAGATGGCGAGAATTAATATTTCTGTTTTGCGCGATTCCCTTCTTAGATTTCGTGATTCGATAGCTTCTTTAGCATTGGCGAAGAATATTATGATTGCTCCAGAAGTTCTTGAATATGGGAAGCAATTAACTTTGTCTAAGGAGAGGGCTTCACTCATTGCTTCCACCATATCTGAATTAAACTAGGAACAATTATCGTTGCAAGAACAATTGAGGACCCTTACTGATGATAAGGCACTTATTCAAGATCGTATCGCGGCTTTAAGAGAAGAGATTTCACAGATGGAACTGTAAGGTCATAAAGGAGCTGTCTATACAGAAGGTTAAAGAGAAACTTGATGTCAATATTCGGTCTGTTGACGCTGAAAAGTTTGAATCACTCAAGAGCAAGGAAATGATCTCATCTCTAGAAGACAAATTAGCTCGCCTTCCTGATCAAACAAAGCTTATTCTTGAAGAAAAATCAAAGCATGATGCAGCTCAGCTTGAATTAAAGGAAAACTTGCGGCAATATATGAATGTAATAGGCATCACAGAGGAATTATAAGCATGTAATCCCTCCCTTTTTTATTCATACTTTTGCTTCTTCCTTTCTTCTTCTTCTTTCTCTTTTTTTTTTTATTTGAGAGTATGTTCTCTTTTGATTTTCATTAGTAAATTTCAGTAACTTTTCATGCATTTCTACATTATGCATTATTCCAGACGTATTATCTATGTCATAACTTCAACATGAATTTGCTGCATTTTGAACGTTGCACATAGTTTACAGTTTGTCATAACATTTTATTGAACTAATCATAAAGCACCAATATTTACCCCTGTCAGTATCGGATTCCCTACATGACTTCATTCGTTTATATTTCATTGGTAGTGCTAAGTTTCAATTCAGTCAGTTGCACACAATTTAGGCTCTTTTAGTAGTAGAGCGAATTTACTTGGCGCATTTACTTGGCGCATTTACTTGGACTCTAATTAGAGTCGGGTCTTACGTGATGGTCTCTGTAACTCTCTAGAGTTCACTGTATTTTTCACTGCCTAGGGAGTTCACAAACCGCGATCCATCAGAGGGGCCCAGTGAAGCTACCGAGGCCGTGAACTCGGTTGGTTTTACGCACAAGGTTGGCCACTGTAACTCTCTAGAGTTCGCTGAGCTCGCAAGGCTACCTTTGGGGGTACCAAATCCATGGTTGTCGATCCATCGATGAGTAGGTTTGAGCCCTTCCTCATGAGTTAGTACTGGAATCGAACCACAAATCTGGGGGGTCTTATGCATGGTTGGCCTGTCCTGCGCACACTAAGCCCTCATTTTCTTCGCCTGTAAGGTCGGATCCATTCACGGGTGGGCTTATCCTCCGTTTCCCGTGACGCTGCTGGAAAGCTATACAGACGGCATGGGTGTTACGCATGATTGGTCATTTGAGGACTTTTAACACATTGGCTTTTATTCGACTTTTTGGCCTTTTGCTTTTGGTCTTTCGGTTTACTTTTGGCTCTTTTGGGTTTTGGTCTTTTGAAGACTTTTAGCTCTTTTGGCCTTTGGTCATTTGAAGACGTTGAGCTCTTGGCTTTTTGTCAACTCTTGGCCTTCTGGCTTTTGGTCATTAACTCCGTCAGCTGCCCGCATGGGTATGCCTACGATGACCTTCCCGGGCTTTTTAGGTCCACTGGCTTCTCGCCGTTGCCCGAATGGCGATCTTCATAGGTCTTATGCGTAGGTGATCCCTTTTGAGATTTGGTCCTTTTAGGACTTAGCTTTTCTTTTCTTTTCTTCTCTCTCTTCTCTTTTCTTTCAGGACTTGACTAGGCTGCCTTTTTATGATAAACGGCCATCGCTATTGCCAATTATGTATATACAGTTGACTGTATGATTCATTCTTCTATTATCATATGGCCGATCAATAATTGACATTTCACTGCTGCTGATAATGTCATAAGGACTTTTGTATCGTGTTCAAAATAATGTATCAGCTTGGAGATGATGGCAACTTTGATGAGCGATTGATCGGCAGCTGCGATAGCTGTTTTCTTTTTCTTTTTATAATCATTGATACCTGATAATTCAATTTTGATGGAGATTTTCTATCTGCGATGAACGTCATGCTTGATAGCGATCATTGGCATTTTTTGTTCGGTTACGATTTAATATGCTATCTTCAAATGTCTTGGAAGACTGAAGACTTTTAACGATGATCAAGCACGCTGTCTTGAAATACGATAATGGGTATTTTTGCCTGAAATTTTTTATCTGTATTGTTTGTTTGTATTATTTATCTGTATTGTTTGTAATATACCAGCTTGATGGTGATATCAATTTCAGGCAAAATTTTGTAGAACTCCCTTGACAGCGCTCACTTTCTTCATCTTTCTTTATTTGCTATTACATGATCTTGATATGCTTTATCATATGATTTTGATATGCTTGTGAGCTTCTTCCTTATTCGTCTTGTTCATCTTGTCCCCTTTTGATACAGAATTATTATCTTGGTAATGTTCTGTATCAAAATTAGTGGTGTCTTTGGAAGCAATTTCCCTTTTTGTCAACGCGAGTATAGGCCAACATAGCCTTTCATTTACTTCTTTAAAGAATTTTGCTTTCATTGAGCACACTTTACCTCATTTGGCTTTGAATTTGCCCCCTGGATATGATCGTGACCGTTATTGGAGATACATTCTTTCTTCTTGAAGATATTGAGGCAATTTATTTCTGCAGGAGGCTATACGATTGTAATCGTATTCATTGACTAGTTTTCCCTCAACCCTTGAAATTTTTGACGCTTCTCTTGATCGATACCAATGGGGACTTGAATTCCCTTCCCATGGTTTAGGCCAACGGGCTCTTCATAATTAAAGCCCATGTTTTTCATAATTTTCTTGCTGGCCGGACTATACTTTTGGAGGTCTTGCGGTGTCAACCTACCATGGTAGTCATTACTTTGAGTCTCTCCTCTCATCCATACTGTTTCTAGAATATAGAATTCGATTGGCTCAGGATATTTTTCATTTGCCTTAACTTGAAATCTTGTTGGAGCTGCTGAAAATGGCTTATTTCTTTCTGCATACGGTAGCGACACCGTATAATTTGACTGTAAAATTTTCAGTTGTTCGGATGACAGCAGCGTTAACGGCGGTTGTCCCGGTCGCCTTAAATGTTTTGGTACAAAATAAAACTTCTTGCTTATTTCCGCAGTTTCAGATGGTACTGCCTTTTCTGCCAACTTCGTAATTGCACTTTCTCGATTATTCTGTAGGGCACTACTTCATCCTTATTCATTTTTTCGATAGAGAATTCTTTATAATAGCTAGCATCTACAAAGAAGGACTTAACTTCTGTATACGGTCTCGCATCAACCATCACTTTACGTTGTACTCCGTCTTTACAGTATTTGAAACACTGAGGCAGAGTAGAGGGTATGATATTGTACTGATGTATCCATGGCCTTCCCAGGAGAAGATTGTATGTCATTATTGCATTTATGACGTGACAAACAACGTCAGTAATCAATTCTCCTATTTCTAACGTTACCGTAATTTTTCCAAGTGCGCGCTGCCCATCTTGATTAAAACCTTGTATCATCATTCCGCTGGGGCGTAGTTCCGAGCGACGATAGTTTAATTTATTTAGCATTGAGAGTGGTAAAATATTTATCGCAGACCCATTATCTACCATAATCTGTTTCACTTTCTTCCTGCGAATATGGCCTTCTATCATTAGTGGTCTGTTATGGTCTTCCTCACAGATCAAATCATCATTAGAAAAAGAAATGACTGGGAAACAGTCCTCATGCTCATTGAGGTCTCCATGTTCTACCTCTGCCAGTAAGGTTTTCCTGATGTCATGATTAGATAAGGCCTGGATCAAACTTTGTCAGAATTCTTCTGATAGCTTCAGTGCATCATAAACCTTAATCAGGCCGGTATTCCTTTTAGATGATTTACCACGTCATAATTTACTCTCCTCATCTCATTCTTTTCCTTCGTCCTGCCGCTGTTACTCTCTTTTGCAGTCATTTCTTTTCCAGTGGCTTCTAATTTCTGTTTTGTAGGGCTTACCACCTTCTTACCTGACCGTAGTGTGATCACCGCAACCTTCTTTACAGCTTTGCGGCTTCCTACGTTATTCGCATCTTGGTCCTTTTCTCAGACTGTAAGCATGTTTACGGTTGCCATGGAGCCTCTTCCTCTTTCTTTCCCCAATACTATCTCGCCCCTATCGATCAGTCGTTGTATTATACATTTCAGTGTATAACAGTTCTCTATTGGATGCCCTATCAGACGATGATAACGACAGAAATCTCTTTCTCCGGTTCTTGTCACATCTTCTGGGCGCTTAGGTTCCGGCAATACTATCGTGCCAGCTTTTAACAATTGTTCCATCATAGGGGCGACATCTTCTTTTTCAAATGTGAACCCCTCATGAGAGTTCAGCATTCTAGGCCTCTTCCCATTGTACTTATTTCTTGACTTATCACCTTCTTCGCGTCGGTCCGGTCTTCTTTTTCTCGAATCTTTTGTGTCTTTTCTTCTTCTTTCATGATCGACAGCGTTCACGGCTGTCCTGCCAGACACTCTCCTACTTGTATCATGGTGAAATGCTGGGATCTTGCGAGTCATCAGCTTCAACGGATGGGCTTTAGTAGCCAAATCATGAAAGGTCCTGTTATCGGCACTAGTTAGTCCGAATGCAATTCCCGCCCCCATAGAATTTAGGCACATCTTAACTTGTTCTTTTTCCTCCTGTAGTTTTCTATATGAAGCCCCTAATGTTTTCCACCTGTCTATGAACTTCTCTACCGGCTCTCCTTCTCTTTGCCGAATAGATGCCAGTTCCGTAATACTGACGTCACGTTCTGAGGAGAAGAAGTTTGACATGAAAACCTCCTGCATTTGTTCCCAGGTATGTATCGATCCAGGTGTCAAACTAGAATACCATTGAAACGCTTTGTGTGTTAGTGATGAACCAAACACCCGTAAGCAGTACTGTGGTATCGTAGAAAAGTTTCTCATGCTAGTGATGAAGTGCATCAGATGCTCCTCCGGGGATCCTTCTCCATTGAACTTTTGAAAATTCAGGTGTTTGAAATTGGCAGGAAAGGGGGTATCTTCTACTTTCCTTGGGTACGACGTTTGATACCTAAAATGTCCAGTATTTTCTCATTCCTTTTCTGCTCTCACCGCCTCTTCGACCAGTTGCCTTACCTCTTCTTGTGTCACAATCCTTGCTACAGGGGTAGACCCTAGCGACCCTGCCCCCTGTGGTGGGAGGACATTAGGTTGATTTTCTTTCCCTTCAACTGCATTCTGGGGGATGGCCATTCGAGCTACGTTGTGTGCGAGGGTTGTCAGTGCTTCTCTAAGATTTTTGCACTCCTTCATTAATGCATTTTGGGCTTCTGCCATTGCATTGAAACGATCCTACGTAGTTGTTCTATAGTCTGGATTTGTTACAGCCATGAATACTACAGCTTCTCCACTTTTCGATGAAGCAGTAGTCGAAGGAGAACAAGAGAATGTAGATGTGACGGGGCTTGCAGAAAAGGGATGGGACAGAGTTTCATCAGGCTTTTTCGTGTTCCTGGCGACGTCAATTGACTATGATGACACCGATATCGGTACATCTTTTAGGGATGGCGTTGGCGATCTGATGACCAATGCTTTTCCCTTTCGTTCTCTTGTTCGTTCAGCCATTGAAGCATTTAGAGACGGGAAGTCACACGCTGTCAACTGGGGAACTATTTGTGCTGGATAAATCATTGGAGGAGCAAGTTCAGGATTTCTTTTAACCGTGCTTCACGTTACGGGCCCTCTGATTTTTAATGAAGGCTGATTCATTCCTGAAATTCTGAAGTTTCATGTCCTTGTCTTACGAGAGGTCACGACGGTCCAGCCTGCATTGTCTTCTGATGACTGGGGTGAGGCAGAAATGACCCTAGCTATTGCTTGAACCATGCCGGTACTCACATGACTTGATGCGTATTCTATCACGAACCCTATCGGGGTGAATCGGAAGTTCACTTTTCTTACAGGGATCGCCATGAGTAATAAGTCGTAGTCGAATTTTCAAACTTCTTCCATCAATCATGAATTGAAGTTATAATTAGTAGTTGAAAGATTGGAGTAATTTATCTTAGAGATGAAGGGGAGGACTTCCCACTGAGAGTCGCCATTTTGGCGTCCGTAGGACGCCAAACCATGACGAATGTTTGTAACAACTTCACTATTAATATTTTGAATAAGACAAACATATTCCCCAGCAGAGTCGCCATTTTGTTTCGACAAAGAAACAAAGGAATTTGATTTAGGGAGATTGTCTTATTTAAACATAACAGAGAAAGAGTACTGGGAACATTCATCACATTTTATTGATACTAAGTTCATTTACATCCTCTTTACATCCCTTGATTCTAAGATAAATTACTTAGAAATGAAGGACTTGTGCTTTAAATATCAAAAGTTCATTTTGACAGCCTTCCGGCGCCTGATTCGATCATCTCGTAAGACTTAGGAGGAATGTCGTTCCGATCGGTGGGTCTTTAATGAAATAAAGATTTTAGCAGCATAACAGCACCTGATTAGATCATCTCCTAAGACTTAGGAGGAATGTCGTTTCGTTGACGGGTCTTTAATGAAATAAAGATTTCAGCAGCATAACAGTGCCTATTCCAACCATCTTCTGGGACTTAGGAGGAATGTCGTTTCGATCGAATGATCTTTCTCCTTTGAACCCATGAAGAGGAGAAAGCCCGGAGAAAGGAAGCTTAGTTCATGAACTTCAGCAGCATAACGGCCCTTGGACTTCACAGACTGCAGGGCAGTCTGGTTGCGCGGACCCACGTAACTGATACCGGTTGCGAGGTCCTGCGCAACTGCCAGGAGGCTTTCTTCTACCTTCTGTCTTCTGCTCCGCTCTGCTTCTCTTAAAAATCTTCAAGTTCTCCTTAATGAAGGAGGGGAGGGGGTATTTATAGACCCTCACACGTGTGAAAATCCTAATCTTAGCGATGGGGGACTATTTTTTAGTGTTTTAGATCATTCTGAACGAAGCCCTTTGTGTAGTACATTTCGAGGTCCTGCGTAACTGATACTTTCATTGTGCGGTCCCGCGCAACTGATATTGTCTGCGCGGATCCGCGCAACCTATAATGGCTGCACGGACCTGTGCATTCTTGTGAAGGCTATCTCTTTCTTCTTCTTTCCGAAAGTTCTTCTTATCTCTTTTCCTTTCCTTGCTTGATTCTTTCTTCATTTTTTATGCCTCAATAAAAATATAAGAGAGAGTTGGAGAGAGGTTACCCAAATAAAATTGTTATGCTAGGGTTCTACAAAACAGAAAACAAAGTTAGTTCTAGAAATAAATTCAAAAAATTCTAACCTAGAAACACAAAAGAAGAACTAATCTTAATCTTAAACTAATTTCAAAACTAATTAATCTCAAAAAAATGAAGTCGTACTCCCCGGTAACGGTGCCAAAAACTTGTTCACAACCCCAAGTGTAGGGTCGCGATATAGTAATAACTCTATAAGACCGAGGTCAAATCCACATGGACTAAACTTTTACGCGTTTTGAAAATAACTAGAACTAGAACTAGAAAAAGATCTAAATTAAAATCTGAATAATTAAGAGTAATGGTGAATAATGTTGATTAAAACTTATGAATTTAAAAGTGGAAACTAGGGTGTCAAGGATCCACTTGTAGCTATCAAGTGCTACCTAACTTGATTCAAGGAACACAATTGGAATTGGAGTTCTATCCTATCCAATTGGAAGATAAAGCAATTTAAATCAAATCTAAGCTTTTCATTGACCTAATTGTCAATGGAAGAGTGTTTCGAACAAGAAATAAATGCGTTTAATTTGGGAGATTTATTTTATTCCAATATAACAAAGAGATTTCATACAATAATCATGGCGTTATTGATTCTAAGTTCATATACATCCCTTCCAAATCCCTTGATTCCAAGATAGAGTACTAAATAAATGGTAATTAATAAGGTAATATGTCAAATCTCAAATTCGACAGCATTTCAGCGCTATTTCGGTCATCTCCTAGGTACTTAGGAGGAATGTTGAATTTAATCAACCAATTTCCCTTTTGAACTCGTCCGTTGTGCCAAGGAGAGGGCTTGAAGCAACGAAGGTCGAACTCTAACGATTTCGACAGCATTTCGACCCCTTTTTACCTTGGCCACATGGTGACCTAGTTGCGCGACTAATGCATAGGTTGTGCGGTCAACACAACAGAGTTCTTCGGATGCGGGATCCGTGCATCTTCTCTCGTGCGTTGCCCGATCTGTACAACTTAGTATCCGAGCTACGTGACCCGCGTAACTGAATCTACTCCTCACCTTCAATCTATCTTCAGAGCTCCAACTTTTTTCAGAAAACATTTCGTCCCAAATGAGGAGAGGAGTGGGGTATTTATAGGCCACCACACGTGTCAACCCTCATTTCTTCTACCATAGGCCCCACCTTGGATCAATTCTAGCCATTCATCTCGATCAATTCTAGCCTGGAGTGAAGAGAGTGAGAAATGGGTTAGATTTGAAAATTTTAATCCAAATCTGGCACGTGACTTGGCGCGTTATTATTATGCGTTCTGACCGTCAAAATTCAGCCAAATTTCACCCTCGGATCAGGAAAAATTTCTCTTTCATATCATGAGACTTGTAGGCCTGATTTAGGTGCGATGACCGCTGAACTGAAATTGGACCGCCACGTGCGATCTATGAACTCTGCCGGACTGAAAACTTGATGTGATCAGGATCCAGTATCCATGAGCTTAAGTCCGACCGCATTCGGCCAGGGGACCTCCAGAAATGCTCCGTTGAGACGGAACAGTCCGTATTTGGACATAAAATAAGTATACTTTGTTCCCAAGTCTATTTAGGTTATGTTTTAGCCTATATAAGGGCTTTAAACCCTCTCACAACCCTCCCATCCGAATTTGGATAAAACCCTAGATTAAGAGAGAGAGAAAGTGAGAGATTTTGAGAGAGTAGTGGGAGAGAATTCCCGCCACTTGCACCAGCTTTTGCACTTGCCAAAGCGCTGCATTCCAATCACTTTTTTGGCGATTCCAACGCACTCCTAAGTAAGAAAAACCCTAACTACTTGCTGATTTAGGGTTCTTTCGATTCAAAAAGCAAAATGGCTTATGTATCTTGTGCATTAGGTCGCCTGTACGCCGTTGACAAAGCGTATACGTTCTATTCGAACCGATACGCATCTAGGGCAAAAGCTGTGGATTTTAGACGCTTTGATTGACTGATTTCAAAGCTTTCAATGTCGTTTAATAGTAGATTATCGACGAGCATGCCGTTTGACATGTAAAACATGCTATCCGTTTTCCGTTTCGTAAACATACGGTAAATATAAGATTTAGGATATTTTAGGCATTTATAGAAAATACTGTATACGTCCATATTTTGTTGAAATGCTTGACATGTAAATTTATCGTGTTATGATATTATATATGCGTGTATAATCTATTTGGCGAAGAGATTCACCCTAATGCACACTTTGGGTCGACATACGCTGTGTAGCCTAAAGTGTGTAGACTAAGTGTTTGTATAAGTGTTTGAATTAGTATGTATTGAGTAAATGGTGTTGTAAATTAGTTTTGAGAATGAATTCTCAATCCACCTAATGTGGTATACGATATCCTACATGTTTGCTATATGAAATGATTTCCTTATATGCATGGAATACATGTGTTGGTTGATTTGTTTACTTTGTATGTTATAACATGTGTTAACATGTTTGTATTGTTGAACTTCAATTCTATTACTCTCATATGATCACTGGTGTGGATTGTACATGTCTGGGGCTATGCTTTAGTCCAGGCAGTCGGTAATGGATTGAATTAGTGGTGGGCTTCTATTCACCACAGAGGACGCGTCGATGAACGCGAGTCGTGTTTTGAGTTAGCGGCAGTGGTTAGGCCATACAAAGTGTTTCATGCACTTCATGTCGTCCAACCTGAGATGCGCTCGTACTAATCGAGCCTGTCAAGTAACTCGACTGCCCATTGTATGTTCACCCTGTATGAGTCATAACTGCTCGAACCTAGGGTACTGAACTTACCAGTGGAAACCCTGTTAACCATGGTACCTTGATCCATAAAGACTCATGAGCCGGGCATGGTGGTATGGGACACCATGGTCGAGCTGTTGGCCTACGCTGGGGCCACAAACCTCCCTGTAGTGACCAGTGAGCACATTTAACTCGTGAGAAGATTATGGTGGTATGGGACACTATATTCTTACTGTCGACCTACACTAATCAGGTGACGAGCCCTTTGTAGTGACCGCGAGCATATTCTGAGTCTACGGGAGGCAACGACCCTTCCGTAGCGACGAGAGTACATTAGGCCTGTATTGATAAGGTGATGTGGGAGCGGTGCAACGAGTGCGAGCAACGGCCCTGACAACCCTTGTAGCGACCTACAAATATGACATCGTATGAGATTACTAGGAGTGTCGACCCTAGACAGGATCTGTGTTGGGATTGATATAAGCAAAGTACCTTAGTTTCCCAATACTGCTGTATGAAAAGGAATAATAACAACTTGGTAATCATATCCACATCACATTGCATGTGCCTAGAAGATGTGGAGTACTGAGAAGAACGTAAGCATGCCGCAGGCATAAGATGGTGCCGTATGAGGGAGTATGTCGGTGAGGGCATCCATCATGTCATTTCATGCAAACATTAACAACAGTATCTAGGAATGTTTGATTATTTACTTTACTCTTAACGCATGATTGATTTGATAACATGTTAATCTTTATTCTATTATTCCACTGAGTTAGCCACTCACTCCCACGTTACAGGATGGTGTTCCGAACACCCACCAGTCTCTATTTTAGTTGCAGATGATGGCGCTGCTGGTGAAACAGAGCTGGACTTGATGATGTTGAGGAGGATCCCTCCTTTATGCGTGTTCTGATCGACAGGATTAGAGGGAGGTTGATTAGATGCCTTGACACTTTCCATTTTATATTATTGGAGCACTCATGTATATTCTTTTCTTTCCATTTTTAGAGTATACATGTATTTAATTAACCTAGTAGCATGTTCACAATCTGGAGACTTACAATCAATTATATAATTTATGTATTTATCACAGTCTTTCGCTTGCTAAATTTAACTATCTCTGGAGTACGATATGATGTTTTGGCTTAATTCTAATCTTGTTTAATTCCATTCTATAGACAACATGCATTTATCATTACCCATGTTGCATAAGTGACGTTCTGGAACTTGGGAGTTGGGTTTCTACCTGACCCCCGATTTTCGGGGTGTTACAGTTGGTATCAGAGCATGATTGAGATTAAACTAGACCTGGGTTATGGCCACACGATGAACGTTGTCGCACCTTTGACTTCGGTGGGTGCGAGAAAAATATAGAAACACTCGTAGGACTTTAGTTTCGCCAATAGGCGAAGTTTACTCAAATCGATCATTTTGATCGAGTCCATGATGTATCTTTGGTCGTGTGAAGCGACCTAAGTTGCCTCTAGGTCGTTAGTTGGCGGGTTTGGGATGATTCCAGAAGAATTCTGAACCCAAAAATGCAAGTCCTTGGGTTGTGGGGCAACCACAACCCTTACACTCAATTTCAAGGCTTGAAAACTCCGTTTTCTCCAATTCCTTCAGAATTCTTCCTCTTACCACCCCATTCTTTAACTTTTTCTAAGTATTTTAACACTAGGCATAAATCCTAATGTGTAAAAGATAGAAAATCATACTTAGACAAAAATGTACTATAAATAGTAAATATAGGTAAGAATTAGACTTTTGGCCATTCCAATTATGGAATCTCTTGTAACAAATGGGTTAATTGGATGGATTAGCTTATCCTACCCCAAAATCATATGCTACATGATGCATGAACTTATTCTCATTTACAAACTGGCCCTGAAATGCCCCAAATGGAATTTTGGGCCTCTCTAGGCCAAACTACAGTGAACTAGGGTGGGCCCCACACATATTTGGGACCCCTGGGGCAGGGGGAACCCAGCCCACATGGTCGGAGTTGCCATCTTGTAACTTCATCGGCGATGGCATCGCCGGTTTGGAGATGCATCACCATACGGTGGGCCCCACTGGGTCTGAAATTTGGGCCGACGCCCTCTTTCGGCTAGGGCATCCCTCCCATAGGTGGGCCGCACCTCAAAACCCCCTAAAGGTCCTACCTCCTTCACAATCCAAGCCTCTAAGCTCTCCCTTTTTTATTTTCTTACTGCCTCCCTCTCAAAGCACGTCTCCAAACCACTCCCAATCCCATTTTCTGCTAAAACTGGTCCCACTCCATCGTCCACAGCAGCAGGCAGTCCTCTCTCCCTCCATTTTTGTCGTTTGAAGCTCCCACAACCTCCAATCGAGGCTGAAATTGTGTGGAGCTCTATTTCCCCTTATTGTGCTCTTTTTCCTTTGAAAATCCAGCCTTTGGGAGCTTGATTCACCCCTCTACAGGGCCTAGATTCATTTCAGTCCATTAGGGCAGCCATTTCTTTCCATTTCCCTCATTTTCCATGGCTATTGTAAAGGCTATTTTAGCCTTTTTCTCCCTTTCCACCGTCCTCTCTCTCTTGTCCCTTTTATTTGATCCTCAGACTCATGAAAACCTGCTTACCCATCTCATTTTTCCACGTTCTTCGCTTGTTTGATTACCATTTTAAGGATTTCTGCGTTTTGTTGTTGTTGGGTCTAATGAAGTCATTGGTAGAAAGTGTGTTTGTGTTTAGTGGTTTGGGCTTAATATAGTTGAATGCATTCTTGTCATAATTCATGTGGAACTTTATTCCATATATTGTGACATATTTTGTTGAATGGAGTGAATGTCGTTTCGTTCGCTGTAAGGTAATGTCCCTAGATTGGGTGTATCCTATGGTTTCCACTACCATGTTGTAAATCCCGGGATTAAGCCTACACAATTAATTTTTATCCTAACCCACCCTCCTACCAAGCATGCCACAACCAATCCCGGCGTAGGATTAGGAAAGCAGTTTCATTTCATACAACTTAATGCTACTGGCCATATAGGCCCTTGGCATTTTGAACCTAGAGTTAGTGCTCCTAGATTTGAAAGGTTTGACGATATAGGAAATCCAATCCCATTTGGACAATCTTGACCCTAAGCGATAGAGCAATTCCCTGTATTAGTAATGGTATAAAACCATTTGGCGTATAAGCTTAGGCTTTGGATTACAGCTAGTGAGTTACAGACTAGTCTACTAGTTACCTTAAGTAGTGTAAAGCATGTATATTGTAAGGAATAGGTTAGATTTGGTTGGAGTAGAACCTCATTCCTTCGCTTGATCCCTTTAATACTTATAGACTTCTGTTATAACCCTTAAGAAAGTTGTTTTAACTTAGAACCATTCACTCTCAGGGAAAACTTATAACACCCTTAGATTAAACTTAGAATAAACCAGCATGCCCCTTAGAATTCCTCTTAGAATTACCTTCCCAAGGATTTATTGCATTTAGGAATGCGGAGTAAAGGAACTGTATATACAAGAGATGTATTCACGGTTTGAATTGACTTCTTAATCCTAGTGGTTATCAATAAATCCAATGCTCTAATCAAGCAGAAGATCGGCATCGACTCGGATTAAGAACTAATATAACGAGTTTTCTGTCCTAATTAGATAGAAGGTTCAATGTATCTGGGTTAGACCCATTACACAACTTTTCTTCCATGTTGGCTCGACCATCTACAACCAAAAGTTATTGCTTTGCCTTTGAAAAATGTTGAGGACATCTACCAAATAGAGAGTAGGCTTATTTCTACAACCATAGGTACCAATGTCATAGAACGCATCACTAACAAAGGAAGACCAATGTAGTGAGAGGTTGTTTCCCATTTTATGTCAAGGATATCCCCTAAGTTGCACCTCGTTCCGATATACGGATCGAGGCATAGATTCTTGAACATTAAGTAGAACTAAGTTTTAAGAGGGGTAGACCATTTTGAGTCCAATCTAGTTAGGTCAACCAATGCAACCGTTAGATCAGAGTGGCGCAGCGGAAGCGTGGTTAGCCTCGTCCCCACTGGCCCAGGATCGTAACAGTTGGTTTAGGTTATACGTAAGGTTAGGTCATTAAATATAATTTGAACCTTCCTTAGAATGTCAATACTAAAGTCTCTCTAGGGACTCATTACCCTTAGCCAATTTCGGGGATGAAATTTTGTTTTAAGGGGGATAGATTGTAACACCCTGGATTTTTGCCAACCTGGAATTAGACGTCCTTAGGCAATGGGTCAACCAAAACACCTTGGTAACCACTCAGAACCCAATTCCAAAGCCAAAGAAATCACTTAGGATAAATTCCTTTAGAAATTAAGCGTAAGTTAGCTAGCGCTACGCTAGAGTATCTGCGAAATTGTCCTTGATCGCTTTAAATAAGTTCTGTAAGACCCAAAACTTGTAGAAACAAGGACCCTACAATACCCTAAAATTCAGGATCAAACTCTAAACCCGTTTTCTCTCAAGAACCCTTTGAAACTTTGTATTGGATCTAGACCGCGCGTTGAAAGTCCGATACCGACAATCTTAGACCGTTATGACCGCTTAGCTGGACTTGACAATCATTTCAAAAATTAAGCCTAACCGATGTACGGAGGCTATTTCATTGAGCTTGGAGTGAAGAGAGTGAGAAATGGGTTAGATTTGAAAATTTTAATCCAAACCTGGCACGTGACTTGGCGCGTTATTATTATGCGTTCTGACCGTCAGAATTTAGCCAAATTTCATCCTCGGATCAGGAAAAACTTCTCTTTCATATCATGAGACTTGTAGGCCTGATTTAGGTGCGATGACCGCTGAACTGAAATTGGACCGCCACGTGCGATCTATGAACTCTGCCGAACTGAAAACTTGATGTGAGCAGGATCCAGTATCCATGAGCTTAAGTCCGACCGCATTCGGCCAGGGGACCTTCAGAAATGCTCCGTTGAGACGGAACAGTCCGTATTTGGACATAAAATAAGTATACTTTGTTCCCAAGTCTATTTAGGTTATATTTTAGCCTATATAAGGGCTTTAAACCCTCTCACAACCCTCCCATCCGAATTTGGATAAAACCCTAGATTGAGAGAGAGAGAAAGTGAGAGATTTTGAGAGAGTAGTGGGAGAGAATTCCCGCCACTTGCACCAGCTTTTGCACTTGCCAAAGCGCCACATTCCAATCACTTTTTCGGCGATTCCAATGCACTCCTAAGTAAGAAAAACCCTAATTACTTGCTGATTTAGGGTTCTTTCGATTCAAAAAGCAAAATGGCTTATGTATCTTGTGCATTAGGTCGCCTGTACGCCGTTGACAAAGCGTATACGTTCTATTCGAATCGATACGCATCTAGGGCAAAAGGTGTGGATTTTAGACGCTTTGATTGACTGATTTCAAAGCTTTCAATGTCGTTTAATAGTACATTATCGACGAGCATGCCGTTTGACATGTAGAACATGCTGTCCGTTTTTCGTTTCGTAAACGTATGGTAAATATGAGATTTAGGGTATTTTAGGCATTTATAGAAAATACTGTATACGTCCATATTTTGCTGAAATGCTTGACATATAAATTTATCGTGTTATGATATTATATATGCGTGTATAATCTGTTTGGCGAAGAGATTCGCCCTAATGCGCACTTTGGGTCGACATACGCTGTGTAGACTAAAGTGTGTAGACTAAGTGTTTGTATAAATGTTGTATTAGTATGTATTGAGTAAATGGTGTTGTAAATTAGTTTTGAGAATGAATTCTCAATCCACCTGATGTGGTATACGATTTTCTACGTGTTTGCTATATGAAATGATTTCCTTATATGCATGGAATACATGTGTTGGTTGATTTGCTTACTTTGTATATTATAACATGTGTTAACATGTTTGTATTGTTGAACTTCAATTCTATTACTCTCATATGATCACTGGTATGGATTGCACATGTCTGGGGCTATGCTTTAGTCCAGGCAGTCGGTAATGGATTGAATTAGTGGTGGGCTTCTATTCACCACAAAGGACGCGTCGATGAACGCGAGTCGTGTTTTGAGTTGGCGGCAGTAGTTAGGCCACACAAAGTGTTTCATGCACTTCATGTCGTCCAGTCTGAGATGCGCTCGTACTTGTCGAGCCCGTCAAGTAACCCGACTGGCCATTGTATGTTCACCCTGTATAAGTCATAACTGCTTGAACCTAAGGTACTGAACTTACCAGTGGAAACCCTGTTAACCATGGTACCTTGATCCATAAAGACTCATGAGCCAGGCATGGTGGTATGGGACACCGTGGTCGAGCTGTCGGCCTACGCTGGGGCCACAAACCTCTCCGTAGTGACCAGTGAGCACATTTGACTCGTGAGCAGATTATGGTGGTATGGGACACTATATTCTTGCTGTCTGCCTACACTGATCAGGTGACGAGCCCTTTGTAGTGACCGCGAGCGTATTCTGAGTCTACGGGAGGCGACGACCCTTTTCCGTAGCGATGAGAGTACATTAGGCCTGTATTGATAAGGTGATGGGGGAGCGGTGCAACGAGTGCGAGCAACAGCCCTGGCAGCCCTTGCAGCGACCTACAAATATGACATCGTATGAGATTACTAGGAGTGACGATCCTAGACAGGATCTGTGTTGGGATTGATATAAGCAAAGTACCTTAGTTTCCCAATACTGCTGTATGAAAAGGAATAATAACAACTTGGTAATCATATCCACATCACATTGCATGTGCCTGGAAGATGTAGAGCACTGAGAGGAACGCAAGCATGCCGCGGGCGTAAGATGGTACCGTATGAGAGAGTATGTCGGTGAGGGCATCCATCATGTCATTTCATGTAAACATTAACAACAGTATCTAGGAATGTTTGATTATTTGCTTTACTCTTAACGCATGATTGATTTGATAACATGCTAATCTTTGCTCTATTATTCCACTGAGTTAGCCACTCACTCCCACGTTACGGGATGGTGTTCCGAACACCCACCAGTCCCTATTTTAGTTGTAGATGATGGTGCTACTTGTGAAGCGGAGCCGGACTTGATGATGTTGAGGAGGATCCCTCCTTTATGCGTGTTCTGATTGACGGGATTACAGGGAGGTTGATTAAATGCCTTGACACTTGCCATTTTATATTATTGGAGTACTCATGTATATTCTTTTCTTTCCATTTTTAGAGTATACATGTATTTAATTAACCTAGTAGCATGTTCACAATCTGGAGACATACAATCAATTATGTAATTTATGTATTTATCACAGTCTTTCGCTTGCTAAATTTAACTATCTCTGGAGTATGATATGTTGTTTTGGCTTAATCCCAATCTTGTTTAATGCCATTCTATAGACAACATGCATTTATCATTACCCATGTTGCATAAGTGACGTTCTGAACCTCGGGAGTTGGGTTTCTACCCGACCCCCGATTTTTGGGGTGTTACATAGAGCTATCATTATGGGTGATCTTAAGAGGCCTTCAAAGCATGGCCGCGAGTATGACTGGGAGAACTGCTTGAAGATGATGGCTCATTATCACATGAGCAATCAAAGGCCACCTACTAGAGAGGACACCCCTCCTCCTTCTAGACCCAAGAAGCACCGCCGCAGCGAAGCCCGAGAATTCCAGGAGAAGATAAAGGAACATAACAAAAAGAAGCTCAACAACTCCTAGGAGTCAGTTCGTGAGGTCCAAGGCACCATAAGATTCGACAATCCATATAGACAAGGCTTCGTCTCTCTTCCGATTAGTATCCACCATCATCATTCCATGCTGGTTTGTGAACCTAGAGATCACCTAACTGCAGAAAGACTAGCATACATGAAGTCCTGGTCATTTATGGAGCCAAGGCTATTGGAAGGCATTCTGCAGCTGCCAAGACCAAGACAGAAAATAGGCGACATTCATCCTATGATCTTCCTTGTCCCTTCCTACGATGTTCATAGCCTATATCCCACTTGCTTCTATGAGATACTTAAACAGCGCTTTAGCCACCGTACCCTCATATGGAGCCCGGACGAGTTCAGGACGAGGGGTCTTCTCACTCCCCGTAATTACTATTCCGAGTGGGCTGCTTCAATTTTAACGAAGTATGCCAGAACTTTATTGAAGATTAACATATTCCATGTTATCGAAGCGACATCATTCCCATTTTGCAAGGAAGCTTCCATTCTGAAAGCATTTCTCAACTATTGGTGCCCTTCCACTAATTCTTTCCATTTTCTAGAAGGAGAAATGAGCATCACTCTTTGGGATATCCACAAGATCACTGGCCTACCAATAATCAAGAAATTCTTTGACGAATTTATCCCTACCAACGAGGAACTTGCTTTTATGTCCTCGCCTGATCTCATCCCTTCTATTTCAGAGTCGACTACGAAACTTTTCAGGGAAATGTCTAAGTTCCCGAACATTCAAAAAATCCATCCTATGCAATGGCTGGCCCATTTTAGCAGAGCTTTTAAGTAAGAATTCTTTTTTTCCACTTCTTATTGTAGCTTGACATATATATAACCTCACCTTCATCTGCTCATCCCTTTAGATTCAACGACGACAATTCACGAGAGCTCAAACGTCTCCGAAGGAATATAAAAATTCATGCCGAATATTCTAACTATGGAGAGCTAGTAGCATTCATCACATACTGGCTAAGCATAGTGGTCTTCCCCAGCTCAAAATTAGCAGACGTCATCCGCCCATCTCTGTTTGCCGTTGCAGCCGCTATGGCTGAAGGAATTAAGTTTTCTCTTGCTCCTCCTGTCCTGTGTTCAATCAATAGAGGCCTTGGAGAGATTGCATGCCATTTGAAGAGCCCATCTGTCAGTTTTGCTTCAACATACATGCCATGGCATTATTTCCTCGATTGGCTCGGCGTCTACTTTCCCTGGACCTTTGAAGCACCTGACAAGGCCTATGTTCACCCTTCCCAGGTTCCTCTTTACTTCTTCCAAAAGAGATCTATGGAAAAAAGATCCTATGACTGGGCGAAGGATGCTATAGCCTCTGATGCAAAAATATACTATTTTCATTTCGGTTTATCTCGTTATACCATAGATATGGAGAAGGCGGACACAGAATCCCTTTCCCCGAAGGAAAGGGAATTTTTTATATCTATTAGATCATGCAGTCTCCCCTTAAGAGAAGGAACCGAATTCTAGTGAGAACCGTAGTACCCAAACCGTTTCACCCACCAGTTCGGCTTTGATCAAGTAGTCCCAGAATATTACGGGTTAGTCACCAGAAGGATGCAGAGTTACGGAACTGGCCCATTTAATTGGGCGATGATCTGGAAATAACTATTAGGTCGTGCCAACTCTTCCTTTATCATTCCAGATTGCGGCCATACCCCAAGAGCGTCATATAACCACATGAGATGGTGGGTACACCAATCCTACCTGGTCAGAAAAAGTCAACCAGTGAGTAAACCTATATGGCCTACTCCTCCTACGCTCAAGGGATGCATTTTTGAAGCGGGGGTTGGTTTCATTGCTGAAAAAAGTCATGCCCCCTCAGCTGGTTATCACTGCGTATATATCTTCATGGATGAGCCCATTCGTGAGATAAAGCCTGACAACACTCTCGAAGGCTGGACAACATATGGCGACACTTGCGAATTTGAACAAATTCCTCCCCAGCATCTCCGAAGAGAAGTTACAGGAGAGGTTATCCTTCAGATAGAGAACATTGTCGATGCTCCAAAATAGCCCTCTCCTTCCACTTATCCTCAGCAACAGCCAATGTCTTCCCCTGTTTCCAGGACTCGCCTTTCTCCACAGCAGCCAACTTCTTCCCCAATGACCATATCCCAAACATGCGCCCAATCTTCTCCCCAGATAGGGATTGCAAATACCGCCTCTCTAGTTGTAACAACTACAGAGGTTGAACCAGCAGATCAGCAATCTCTTCCCTCTCCAGTTGTAACAGCCATAGAGGTTGAACCAGTAGATTAGAAATCTCTTCCCTCCAAAAGGAAACAAGTTGTTGTTGAGGAATCAAGTGAAGAAAGTTCCAGTGATAAAAGTTCATCTTCTTCATCTGAACGTACTGCTTCTGATGAAAGCACAACGAAAGAAGAAGATCAAGATGTTGATTATGAAGAGGGAGAAGCTGATGTCGGTGACAACAATGATACAGCTGTAGAAGAGGCTCCAGCTGATGGGGGCTATATACTCCCACCTTCTGAAACCATACCTACGGAAGTTTCGCCTATCACGGAAGAAGAAGAAGGAGAACTCCTTGTTATGGAGAATACGGACATTCACCATGTACACTAGTTTTACTATCATTGTTTACTTTTGTTCTCCCTTTCTTGCCTCCTTATCTTACACATTTTATCTCAGGTAATCAAGCCACAAATATAGAAGTAGACAGTGCCTCTCCTTCGAATTTGCCCCCTATTGTATCAAGAGCTTCGCCAAGATTTTCAATTCCTCCGTTATCAGTGATACGCGAGGTTACTTTCCCAATGGAGCCTGCTGATTTGCCTACTCCGATCATAGTTGCTTCAAGCACCGAACGTGAAATGGCTTCTCCGGTGGAGCCAACTGTGCTACTTACCTCTACTACTGTTGTCTCAAGCACTAAAGCTATAGCTCCTTTTGCTGAGATGGTAACACCTGAGCCTCCTTTTTCTAGGGAGACTCAACCGCTCACTATTCAGACACCAGCAGAGAGTATCCCCTTCTGTCCACATTTCTTTATATTTCCTACACATAAAAATGTTATTATAATTTTGTACTTCCTATTTCTTAACAGGGAATATACCTTAAAGCGGCGCAGCAAGCTCTATCTCTATCGAAACTTCATCATACATGTTATCTTTTGGGAAAATTCCTTCATATAAATTGGCATTGATCAAGAATTCTGTATTGACGATCATTGAATTGTTTAAGGATCCTGATCAATGGTCTGATTTGATTGCTGCTTTGGATGTACTAGATAGCACAGCACGAATGGTCAAAGTTGACGTTTCTCTTATGCGTAATGCCCTTTTAAGGTTTCATAATTCAATAGCCGCTTTGTCCTCAGCTGAAACTCTGACTATCCCACCTAAAACCTTGGAGTACAAGAAACAACTTGCATACTCCAAAGAGAAAGTTTCTCAGCTTGCTCCTATTGTGTCTCGCCATGATCAAGAACAATCCTCTTTGCGAGAGCAACTGAGGGCCTTTACTGATAATGAAGCAGTTATCCAGAATTGCATTTCTCATCTGAAGTAAGAGATTGCGCAATTGGAGAAACAAAGCTCGAAAGAGAGGCTGAATATTGAAAGAGTATAAGAGAAGATAGACTATAGCTTTCATTCCATTAATTTCAAAAGATCTGAACTAACTAAGCATGAAGAACTAATAGCCTCACTAGAAGAGAAATTGGTTGGTCTCCTTGATCCTGCAAGAATGATTTCAACTGCTCGCATGGAACATGCTGCTGCTCAAGTTAATTTTCAAGAGAATTTACAACAATGCTTAGTAGCTTTAGGCATTGCAAGGGAATTGTAAGACCGTTTTGTTTTGCTACTGTAACTATTTTCAAGATCGCAAGTGATACAAATTTCTCATGATATTTTGATAATGATGCTTTTGTTAGCCATACTATTGATATATTATACTACTTTATTTATTATATTATATATTATTATCTTTTTTCCTATATATCCTTTTATGACTTGTTAGCAAAGGATTTCCTAAATGATCCTTGTCTTAATTGGGGGTACTAAATTTTAATTTAGCCAGCCACACACAGTTTAAGCTCTTGAGTAGTTGGAGCAAGCAATTTCTTAGACTCTTGTGGGAGTCGGGTCTTACGTGATGGTCTCTATAACTCTTATAAGTTCGCTGGACTCCTCACTGCCTAGTGAGTTCACAAACCGTGATCCATCAGAGGGGCCCAGTGAAGCTACCGGGGCCGTGAACTTGGGTTGAATTTATGCACAGGGTTAGCCGCGGTAACTCTCTAGAGTTCACAAAGCGCACAAGGCTACCTTTGGGGTACCAAATCCAGGGCCGCCAGTCCATCAATGAGTAGGTTTAGGCCCTTCCTCATGAGTTACTACTGGAATTAATTTCCTAAATCTAGGGGTCCTTATGCATGGTTGGCCTATCTATGGACATGGCCCAAAGAGCTCACACTGTGGCCCGCATTTTCTTCGTCTGCAAGGTCGGGCCCATTCGCGGGAGGGCATTTACCTCCGTTCCCCATGATGCTGCTGGAAAGCTATATAGACGGCATTGGTCTTACACGCGTGACTAGCCTTCACGGACTTTTGGCCTTTTAGGCTTTTAGTCCTTGGCTTCATCAGCTGCCCACATGGGTATGCATATGATGGCCTTCACAGGCTTTTTAAGGCCACTGGCTTCTCATTGCTGCCCGAATGGCGAAAATGATAGGTCTTGTGCGTAGCTGGTCACTTTTAAAATTTGGTCCTTTTAGGACTTAGTCTTCTTAGGACTTGACTTTGGATGATTGTAGGTCTTATGCGTAGCGGGCCATATAGGCTTGGCCTTGGATGATTGTAGGTCTTATGCGTAGCTGGCCATATAGGCTTGGCTAGGCTGCCTTAAAATGCCTTTAAAGACAATGACGAGCGTGATCGTTGTCATTGCAGTGTGAGAATAATAAACTTCTTTGATCAAGAAAGAGTGATCATTGTTGTGGTGCTGCGAAAAATCTGACTGAGATTGATATGTCACCTCATTTGCTAATATTTTCAGGAGAACCCGCCTACGTTATTTAGAGTATATTGGCATGGTGACGATACCAATTCTGACAGGCTTTTTCAGAGCTTGTTTGATAATGGCAATAGTCACTTTCTCTTCTTACTAGTTGTTTGATATCCAGTCTTAACATACTTGCAAATTTCTTCTTTATTCATTCTCTGGATGACGTACAAACCATATAGACATAGTTTTGCTTACCCTTGCCCCCTTTTGATTCAGAATCATCATATTGGTGATGTTCTGCATCAAAACTAATAACATCTTCAGGGATGGTATCTCTTTAAGAAGCGAACATTGATCGAAATATTGATACCCTATCCATTATGATCTACAACTTTGTATGCGTCATTGGAGTATACTTCTTTTATTATATAAGGCCCATCCCATTTAGGCTCAAACTTGCCCCCTGTCCGACGGGTGACCACCATAGGCCTTTTAAGAATCAGCACCATATCCCCCTTCTTGAAGGAACGATATTTAACATGTTTGTCGAAGGCGGATGATATTTTGGCTTGATATGATTGCAGTCGTTGTTGGGCTGCCAGCCATTTTTCATCAAGTAGATCTAACTCTTTCAGTCTCATCTTTGTATTTGCATCATCTGTTATGGACTGGTGTACTACCACTCTGACTGAAGCTAGCTATATTTCAATTGGGATCACGGCTTCCACGCCATTACCAGAGAATATGGCATTGCATTCGTCAATGTCCGGTGAGTTGTTCGATACGCCCACAAAGCTTCTTGCAATCTTTCGTCAATCACACTCATTTCCGATCACCGTCTTCTTCAATATTTTGACTATCATTTTATTAAACACCTTTGCTAATCCATTAGCTGGTGGATAGTAAGGTGTTGAGAACGAATGATGAATGTTGTATTTCTGACAGAGCTTTTCCATGCCTCTGTTCTTAAAAGGGGTGTCATTGTCTGTAACAATCTTCTGCGGGATACCAAGGTGGTATATGATTGTGTGACGGATGAAATTAACAACATCTCCTTCTTTAACATAACATAAAGCAATCGCTTCTGTCCATTTGGAGAAATAATTCGTTGCTACCAATATATATTGCTTACCTTTGGACGAAGGCAGATTTATGGGACCAATGACATCTAGCCCCCAAGCTGAAAGGGCCAAGAGGCTATAAGTGCACCTACTAGTGTTCTTGTTTGTCAATTACATTGTGAGTTGAGTCATTCGGACAACAGAGCCTAACAGGAAGAACAATTCAAGTTCTGCCTCAACTGGATGTGTGGAAGCTCGCCATAGGTAAATCATAGCCTCACATCCCATATTCCAAAACACTAGGTGATTAAAACCATTAAAACTAGGTAGAACATCTTAGGGTTTTATTATAAATAAACTTTTTACCAAATAGAAAAATCTTCAAGTTTTTTTACCCTGTCGATTATATCGATTCACATTTCAATATGATCGACCTGCTCTATTGATGTCCTCAGCATCTCAATCGATACAATCGAGTGAGGACAAAAAGCATCCAGCAACCGCACATTCATCTGGACGATTTATCGATATATCGAAATGTGAATCGATATCATCGATATTCGAATATCGATCTCATCGAAAGTGGATGGATAATATCGACAGGCAGTTTTACGACGCCCCTGTTTTTCTAAAGAAAACTACTATAAGCTTCCATATATCGATGACTGTTCTGATTCAATCTGAATTCAAATATCGATCATATCGGCAGTCATTCGATTATATCGACAGTGGGTGCATATTTCCTCTAGCAAATATTTTAGGGTGTTTTAAACGTTGATCGAGGGCCATTCGAGGAAATCGATATTCTTATGTCGATACCAGTGAGTCCTGGTCGATTGGATCGAGTCTGACACAAACTGACCAGCGTGCTTATAGGTAAATCTATATGATTTATCGATCCTATTGACAAGGTCTCGATATCATCGACATTCAAATTCCGATGACATCAGCTGTTCCCCAATCATATCTTTAGAACTTGAAATTTTTCAAGGCTTGTCTCTCTTGTTTTCACCTGTGATAGATTGATCCCTCTATCGATGGAATTGGAGTTCGAAATCCAATAACATCAATGTGTGTCTCGATCCCATCGACCAGTTGGCAAAAGGCTTCCAAAAGTGAAAATGACATTAGAGTGTGTATCATCGAGTGGTCAGTCGATGCTATCAGGAGTATACGCTTGATGATATCGACCCTGCTCGATGATATTAAACTCTGTCATAAATGTGACCGTTTTATATCCGTTGGAACCTTTTGCCTATATAGAGAGAGGTTAGTCTTTATTGCTAGTAGAGAAAGAAGAGACTGCTTTTGCGTGTCTTACCCTCAGATCATATACCCAAAGCCCTTTCTCTCACGGGAGTTCATCTTCCAATCCACTCTTACCATTGATATTCAATAGAGTGGATTGGGAAATGAACTTTCACATTCAAGGATCCTTTAGCAACTATCTTAATAGCATATCATTAAGCTGGGATACCTTGAATGAATATATGACGGGAATCTCTCTATGTTACTTATAGGAAAATTCCAAGAGAGTGGATTTTCATCCTAACCTTGACCCGACCCGAAGCCTAGTACTGTTACATCTTTTGTGTTACGGATCAAGGTAGCTGAAGACTCTTCATCAACAAGAAGGAGATCTTCATCATTGCGCTAAAAGGGACTCATCAACTTATCTGTAAGTACATAGAGTCCAGAGGACACTTGTGATCATTCCTTTCTAGGTTTGGGTCCTTAGTATTGCTCACCATTTGAAGTCCTCAAAGGAGGCCTCCGGCGGGAGTGTACACTGTGGGTGCATTATGTGGACCCTTGCTCTGTGGAGAGCATAAACATTCGGGTGTGTTGTGTGGACCCTTGCTCTGTGTGGGCATAAACATCTGGTTAGGAGTGCACCAGCAAAACTCAAGGGTTAGAGGTGAACCGAGTAGAAACCTCCATGTAAAGGTTGAAGGTGAACCTGAATTAAAACCTTAGGTTTGAGGTGAACCCTGGGAAACCTCCTTAGTGAAATCCGGTACACTCAAAGGTTGAGTGCAGCAACCGGGAGGGGAGTAGACAAGTAGTCAAACCACTATAAAAATGATGGTATTTGCGATTGCCTTGTTTGTGTGATTTACTTTACTATTTCCATATCTGAATGTTTGAGATCACACCTCACACACATACACAGTCATATCCAGCATGAACTAAGTTCTATATTGCTATCTTTTGAATAGTTTGTGTTTGGACCCTCTACTAAGCTTAGAAGCCAGTAGAGTTACATTTGAGTAATCCTGATAATTGCATATCTGATAGGATTAGTGCAATAGGATTTTTAAATACATTGTAAAATTTTAAATAATCCTATTCACCCCCCTCTAGGACATATTGGCATATTCTTACTTCAACTCAAGAGGTCTTCACCGCTATTTCAATTGGTATCAGAGCGGGTCTCTCTTTAAGGGCTTCACCGCCTAGAGAGTGATCTTGACTGAAGTTGTGAAATATGGCCAAAGGAGAGGGCTCATCAGTCACTAGACCTCCAGTATTTGATGGTTCAAATTATGCATAGTGGAAGGCTAGAATGCATTACTTCCTGAGATCTTTGGATCATGATGTTTGGGATGTAGTTGAAAAGGGATATGTGGTACCATCTGAACAAATCGTACTTGAAGATGAAACTACCATCACTAAGTCCAAACTCAAAGAAAAGTGGATGGCGCTTGATAAAGAATAGTGAACTATTGAAGCAAAAGCAATGAATGTCATCTACTGTGTCGTGTCTCAAGATATATTTAATCAGATAAGTATGTGTGAGACATTCAAGAAAGCATGGGATCTACTGGAAATAACCCATGAAGGCACAAGCACTGTAAAGAGATCTAAACTACAACTTTTAACTTCACAGTTCAAAAATCTCAGGATGGAAGAGCATGAGACATTTATGGAGTTTTTCACCAAATTGAATATTATTTGTAACTCCATGGGTGGATTGGGAGAAAAAGTTTCGGTACCTAAAATATGTAGGAAAATCTTAAGATCCCTACCGAAACGGTTTAATCCCAAGGTAACAACAATTGGGGAGTGTAGAAACATTGATGAAATGAAAATAGAAGAACTGGTAGGTTCCCTACAGAATTTTGAACTACACTTCACTCAATCCCAAAAATCCAAAAACACTGTCCTAAAAACTTCTAGAAATCAAAACATGAGGACAGTGAGAGTGAAAAAGAAGATGAAGATGAGGAAGTGGCTCTGCTGGCACAAAGATTCAGAAGGTTCTTTCAAAAGAATCACGGCCGCCCCTCTAGAGGTAGAAAGGTGGATGAAAAACCTTCTGCAGGTAAATTTGGTAAAAGGACCAAAGAACCACAATGCTACGCTTGTCAAGAGTATGGACACCTAACTACTGAATGCCCAAATAGAAAAACCAAGGGCAAGGTAATGGCTGCCACATGGGATGATACAGAAGAGTCAAACTCAGAAAATAGTGACTCAGAAAGCGATAGAGATCAGAAATCATTAAAAATATTTATGATATCCACTGCTTCAATTATTCGAACAGAATCTGAAAAAGAACAACAAGCTACCGAATCATTTCCATCTGACAATGACGAATTTGAAGAAGAAGAAGAAATTGAAAAGGATAAACTACAGGATTCTTATAATCAACTATACATTCATAGCATCCATATCCTTAAAAAACTCGGTATGTCTGAAAATAAAAAGAAATTGTTGCAGAAAGACTTGGACAGAACCTTGGAAATAAACATACATTTAGCCAATGATTTGCAACAATATCACACAGACAATGATAAATTAGAAAGAGAAAATCTATCCCTAAAACCAGAATTATCAAAACTTATGAACCAGGCTGAATTGCTAAGAGATGATAATGCACAACTCAAAAATGAGAACCACTCACTTTGTATTGACTTCGAAAAATCCAGGAAATTTTTCGAGATAAACTACAAATTTTCTCAAAGTGGTGAGAAATTAAAAAAATTGTTAGGGATGGGAAGACTAGGAAAAGACAAGAGTGGACTAGGATATGAGAAAAGTAAAAAAGAAAACTGGAAATAAATCCCAAACAAAACTTACTGCTTCAAGTAGCAATATGGGAATTTCTCCAGTTTGCCACTTATGTGGTGATGTGGGTCATTATAAGTTTGAGTGCTTAAAACCAAGGCGGACCTCACATAACTCTGATCAGAAAAACATTGGAATCAAACCCATCAGGAAAACACTAAATGATAAAGGTCTACTTAAGAAAAACACTTATCCACCACCACCTAAAGATAAGGACAAAATAAAGAAATCTGTCTCACAATGGGTAGTTAAAGAAAAACTGAACTATCTGATGATTAATTCTCATATACCCTGATATATCAAGTAGAAAAAGGAAAAAAGTCCAAATTATGCATCTAGATCCGGATATTTGTTGAAATGATGCAATTTTGTTGAGCCTTCAATATTACATCTGAGGTTGGAGACCTCGAACTTTTGTAAATAAACATTATCATGTTTATAATTGTACAGAATTGGTACAAATTTTTTATGACATATCAAGTTAAGAAATACAAAATAGTGTGTCGAAATTGTGAAAATTCTAAATAGTATTTACTTTCGATACAAGTGTCGGTCTTTTCGATTTCATCGACCGATGGTCAATACAATCGACGGCTCTTCAGAATATGAAAATTCGTATGTCCGTGGATGACATTGTGGATAGTCTCAATAGAATCAATTAGCAACTTCTTAATACAATCGATACACTGGTCGATATGATCGACAGATAGCACCCGATAAAAGTCAGCAGGACGAAAAAAAAAAAGGGGGGTTTGATCTTCAAGGGCTTCGCGGTCGTCTTCCCTGCTCAATCCTCTCGACCAATCACTAGGAGTCATGTCGGACTACCCAAATCCTTCCACAAATCAGGTAATATCCTTCCAACATTGACAGACTTTTTGGATACTCTTGGTTTGTCGGGAGTTTTTGTCATTTTTCCCTAAAAACTTCAAAAAGGCCTATTATTTCACATGGGAAAAGACAAAAGTATAGCATCCGGTTTGGGTGAGTCTTCAAGGACTACCCGACAAAAAATCCTTGCCTCAAGGGGAAGAGCGAGGATCCCAGACCGTGGGACACCCACACGGCAAAGATCACGACACAGTGGATCCCAGATTGAAGTTCCTGCACCGTCTCAACCAGCGCCACCTCCTCCAGCTATCCAATACCCTGTAAAATACACCGGAAGAAAGCTGATCCATGAGAGAAAAGTTGACAAGGGCTGTTTGGCACCATACAATTTGGAACCTTTATTTGCTGCAATCAGATGGCTGTCTATTCTAGAATTCGAAGGACCCTGTCAACTTTCTAGCAAACACGCAGATTTCTTGTAGCGTGTCATTCTCCAATATCTGATCCTCCTTCATTCATGGTATCCCTAGATGGTGATGATGCATTTATCACTCCCACCACTGTAGCTCACATTCTCAATCTACAGTTGGCTCCAAAAGGCCTTCCAAATTGGGTTCTTGATCTTCCAGATGTCCGATCAAAGATAACCAAATACCTATGTCACAACAGAGATATTCCATGACATCAAGGGAATGCCTTAAAAGCCAGGTATATGGAGCCCCGATTTTGAGTCATGCATGAGATCTTCACTAAAAATTTGTACCCAAGAAGTACAAATCGATCTAATCTCACAAGTCTCATGGTCATGATAATATACTTCATTGCAACTGGGACACAAATTTGCCTTCCAATACTGATTTTCAATCAGTTTGTCAATGTCATACATACATCTAGAGATCTGCATCTGCCATACCCTTGGATTATTAGCAGAATCTGTCAAAGAATTTACTTTCCTGCTACAAATGATCCTTTGCTTCCACTTCATGTTTTTAATTTTAAAAACATTAGCAAGATGGATCTGATTTATCACGAGTACAAGAAAGGTGGAATTCAAGAAGAAGGAGGTGAAGGTACTAGTGTCCCTCAGGCTGAGGAAACTGAGATGGAAGGTGGTGAATCTGCCAGAGTTGATCCAGTCCCATTTATGTCAATCCCTGGGCATACTAAACGATACAAGCTGGACAGGATCGGGGGAATTCAGTGGGACATTCAATCAGTGCAAGAGAAACTTATAGTCTTGGAGCGTGTTGTTCTCAAGGTACAACAGTATGTGCAACAGTTGGTAGATCTGATGACCTGTCGCCGAGATGACACTGCTCCTTCTCATTCTACTCCCTATCACTGATTTCCAAAAGCTATCACGCACACTCACTCTTTAACTCAACGTATGAACTATGATATCTTTTTGAATGTTCTATGCTTTCTTGAGTGCATGTGACAGCTCTCTTTTGTTTACACAGGTTAAATTTTTTTTGTGTGTTTTCCCTCGGATGGGATGAAATATTTGGTTACAATATCTGGCGGCCCTCAAATGGGCTTTGTTTTATTTGGATGATGGATTAAATACTACTGTCTGTGGCAGTATATATATATTTTTGGGATACTAGTTGATATCATTGAATTCAACTCATATTTCATTATCATTCTTGATGCTTATGAAATGACTGTGCTAATTGTTTCATCTATTTGCTTCTTGCCTTCATTGATGTATGCTTATCACTGTTGAATATCTATATACATCTATCTGACTGTGGTTCTCTCATATGCTTCAAATCTTCAGTCAATATCACTTGTTATGCCTTTGCCAATGACTGACAAAAAGGGCGAGAACAGTTAAAAACACCCCATGCAGAAAATATGATATTTGTGCTCTTATATGTTGCAGGTGTAAGGAGGAGCAGCTACACCAAGAAAGGGGTTTTTACAGTAAGGGGGAGTAAATTGTTGGTTGTGTACATGAAAGTGTTAGAATTTGTAAAATTATGTAATCACATGTACACACAATTTAGGATGTATCTGTATAGATATTTTTCTAGGGTGTTTTGGATATTTTGTCACGTAATTGACAAACGGGGACATTGTAAGTGGACCTACTAGTGTTCTTTTTTGTCAATTATAGTGTGAGTTGAGTCAGTTAGACAACAGCTCCTAACAGGAAGAATAATTCAAGTGTCTGCCTCAACTGGATGTGTGGAAGCTCATCATAGGTAAATCATAGCCTCACATCCCATATCCCAAAACACCAGGTGATTAAAACCCTTAAAACTAAGTACAATATCTTAGGGTTTTATTATAAGAAAACTTTTTACCATATAGGAAAATCTTCAAGTTTTCTTACCCTGTCGATTGTATCGATTCACATTTCGATATGATCGACCTGCTCTGTTGATGTCCTCGGCATCTCAATCGATACAATCGAGTGAGGAGAAAAAGCGTCCAGCAACCGCACATTCATCTGGACGATTTATCGATATATCGAAGTGTGAATCGATATCATCGATATTCGAATATCAATCCCATCGAAAGTCGATCGATAATATCGACAGGTAGTTTTAAGGTGCCCCTATTTTTCTAAAGAAAACTACTATAAGCTTCGATATATCGATGACTATTCCGATTCAATCTGAATTCAAATATCGATCATATCAGCAGTCATTCGATTATATCGACAGTGGGCGCATATTTCCTCCAGCAAATATTTTAGGGTGTTTTAAACGTTGATCGGGGGCCATTCGAGGAAATCGATATTCTTATGTCGATACCATCGAGTCCTGGTTGATTGGATCGAGTCTGGCACAAACTGACCAGCATGCTTATAGGTAAATCTATATGATTTATTGATCCTATCGACAAGGTCTTGATATTATCAAAATTCAAATTTCGATGACATCAGCTGTTCCTCGATCATATCTTTAGAACTTAAAATTTTTCAAGGCTTGTCTCTCTTGTTTTCACCTGTCGATAGATCGATCCCTCTATCGATGGAATCGGAGTTCGAAATTCGATAACATCAATGTGTGTCTCGATCCCATTGACCAGTGGCAAAAGGCTTCCAAAAGTGAAAATGACATTAGAGTGTGTATCATCGAGCGGTCAGTCGATGCTATCGGGAGTATACGCTTGATGATATCGAACTCTATCATAAATATGACCGTTTTATATCCTTTAGAACCTTTTTCCTATATATAGAGAGAGGTTAGTCTTTATTGCTAGTAGAGAAAGAAGAGAGTACTTTTGTGTGTCTTACCCTCAGATCATATACCCAAAGCCCTTTCTCTCACCGGAGTTCATTTTCCAATCCACTCTTACCATTGATATTCAATAGAGTGGATTGGAAAATGAACTTCCGCATTCAAAGATCCTTCAGGAACTATCTTAATAGCATATCATTAAGCTGGGATACCTTGAATGAATATATGACGAAAATCTCTCTATGTTCCTTATAGGGAAATTCCAAGAGAGTGGATTTCCATCCTAACCTTGACCTGACCCGAAGCCTAGTACTGGTACATCTTTTGTGTTGCGGATCAAGGGAGCTGAAGACTCTTCATCAACAAGAAGGAGATCTTCATCACTGCGCTAAAAGGGACTCATCAACTTATCTGTAAGTACCTAGAGTCCATAGGACACTTGTGATCATTCCTTTCTAGGTTTGGGTCTTAAGTGTTGCTCACAATTTGAAGTCCTCAAAGGAGGCCTCCGGTGGGAGTGTATGCTGTGGGTGTGTTGTGTGGACCCTTGCTCTGTGGAGAGCATAAACATCTGGGTGTGTTGTGTACACCCTTGCTTTGTGTGGGCATAAACATCTGGTTAGGAGTGCACAAGCAAAACTCAAGGGTTAGAGGTGAACCGAGTAGAAACCTCCGTATAAAGGTTGAAGGTGAACCTGATTTAAAACCTTAGGTTTGAGGTGAACCCTGGGAAACCTCCTTAGTGAAATTTGGTACACTCAAAGGTTGAGTGCCGCAGCCGGGAGTGGAGGGGACAAGTAGTTGAACCACTATAAAAATGACTGTGTTTGCGATTGCCTTGTTTGTATGATTTGCTTTACTATTTCAATATCTGAATGTTTGAGATCACACCTCATACACATACACAGTCATATCCAGCATGAACTAAGTTCTATATTGCTATCTTTTGAATAGTTTATGTTTGGACCCTCTACTAAGCTTGGAAGCCGGTAGTGTTTCATTTGAGTAATCCTAATAATTGTATATCGATAGGATTAGTGCAATAGGATTTTTAAATACATTGTAAAATTTTAAATAATCCTATTCACCTCCCTCTAGGACATATTGGCATATTCCTACTTCAACTCAAGTGGTCTTCACCGCTATTTAAGAGGCGACCGACTGATGCAGGTCTTCTGGAGGGACGTGTATGAAATCCCCATGAATCTGACATTCATGACACTGCTTCACATAATCAATCGCGTCTTTGAACATGGAAGGATAATAATATCTCATTCGATGTACTCTATGGAACAGATTTCGGCCAGCTTGATGTGCCCCACATTCCCCAAAATGCGCTTCTCGCAATGTTTGATTCGCCTCCCGCTCGTCTAAGCAACGTAACAACATTCCATTATATGATCTTTTGTACAATACTTCCTCGCATATAATGAACCTTTCTAACCGTTGCTTGATCTGTTGTTTCTCTGCTAGTCCTTCTGGCAAGATTTAATATTTGAGATAATCGATGAGAGGTTGGCGCCAATCATTTGTCGTTATCTCCAAACACAATACAGGAAGTGTTTCAACAGTCTCTTCGATGATTTTTGTAGATGGTAAAAAATATTCTTTCTTCTATGGTTACTTGAAGAGGACTTCAATTTGAGCAGGACAAGGCCACTGCCAGGCTGGTTAAAGCATCTGCCTTCGCATTTTCAAATCACGGAACGTGCGTAATTTCAACATGATTGAATTGTTCTAATAACTGTTGCACTTTTCGATAGTACTGCAAAAGTTCTTGCTTCCTCACTTCAAACTCAGTTGTCAATTGGTTTATGATCAACTTAGAATCTCCAAAGATATGCAGTATTTTTATCTTCATTTCTTAGGCCATTTCCATTCTAATAATGAGAGCTTTGTACTTTGCCTCATTATTCGTGCATGTAGTACCCAACGTAAAAGAGTAAGGCAACAAGTCGCCTTGAGGAGTAATGAATATCACTCCTGCCCCCACTCCTGATGCTCGAGCGACGCCATTAAAGTAAATCTGCCATAAGTTTTGCGGCTCATAGCTAACATTATTTGTTCATCTAGAAAGTCTTCATTGATAATTTCATGTTCTACTACGGGATGCGCTGTGAGGAAGTCTGCCAGTGCTTGTCCTTTTACTACCTTTGCCGGTTCATACGTAATGGTATATTCTGAAAGCAACAGCATCCATTTAGCCAATCTGTCGCTCAACATCGGTCTAGTCATTAAAACTTGATAGGGTCTGCCCTTGAGATCAGAGTTATATCGTGAGAGAGACAATAGTGTCTTAACTTCTGTACCGCGAATATCAACGCTAAACACTCCTTCTTGATCGGTGTATAGTACATTCTGCACCCATCAGCTTTCGGCTCAAATAATAAAGAGCAGTTTCTTTTCCAGCTTCATTCACCTGAGCTAACAAAGCCCCTAAAGATCTTTCAGCCACAGATATGTACAGAATTAGCGGTTTCCCTTTTATTGGAGCAGTCAGTACTGGCGGCCATTTTAGCAAATCTTTGATGGAATCGAACGCATTCTGGCAGGCTTGGTCCCACACAAATTCTGTATCTTTCTTCATCAGATGGGAAAACGGTTGACACCTCCCTGCAAGATTTAAAATGAAACGGTGAATGTATGCTATCTTTCTTTGTAAACTTTTTAATTCCTTCAATATTTTCGGTGGTGGCATATTTTGAATGGCTTGGATTTTTTCTAGATCAATCTCAATGCCTCTATGTCAGATAACAAAACCGAGGAACTTTCCTGAAGATACTCTAAATACACACTTAGCTGGATTCATTTTTAACTGTTTCCTTCTAAGCCGACGAAAGACTAATGTCAAATGTTCGTGATGCTCTTGATGACTCATGATCTGACCACCAAGTCATCAACATAGCATTCAACATGCTTGTGCATCATATCTTGGAAAATATTCTGCTTTGCCCTCTGATACGTTGCTCCGACATTTTTAAGACCAAATGGCATAACAATAAATCCCCAATGACGTTCTGAATGTTTTCGCTTCTTCGTCTTCAGGTGTCATCCTTATTTGATTATACCCTACATAACCGTCCATGAAGGACATGATAGCGTATTAAGTGGTGCTATCAATCAGTAGCTCCATTATCGGGAGGGGAAAATTATCTTTCGGATAGGCCTCATTTAGATCTCTGAAGTCCACACACACTCTGACTTGCCCATTTTTCTTTTTCACCGGGACGATGTTTGATATCCATTTAACTTCCCTGATAAACTCAACTTTTATTAACTTGGTCACTTCTTCTTCTATCAGGGGAACCAAGTCCGGATGAAATCGCCTTTGCGCTTGTTTAACCGATTTTTTTCTCTTTGGAGATGTTTAATCGGTGCATTACCACTGAAGGTTCTAAACCCAGCATTTCCGCATATGTCTAAGCGAAGACATCTTTATTTTCTTTAGGAAGTCGAACATATTCCTTAGACTCCTGTGTAGAAAGACCGGCACAGATAAATGTATTTCTTGGCTCCTCTTCCGTGCCTAGATTTACCTCTTGCAGGCTATCTATCGTTGGCTGCCCCCCGTCTTCTATCTATTTTGGGGCCATTTCAGGACCTTCAACTATCTAGGGATCTTCTTTTGATGATTGCCTAACAGAAACTGTATTTACTGACGATTTTGCCCATAACCCTTGGAACCTTCTTTACTTTTCTTAATCAATCCCGATAGGAATCTGGATTCCTTTCCCATGATTCAAGCCAGTGGGCTCTTCACAATCAAAGCCCATGTTTTTCATAATTTCTCTGCTTTTTGGACTATATTTCTCGAGATCTTGTGGTGTTAGCCTACCGTGATACACATTATTCTCGGCCTCTTCCTCGACCCTTGACTCTATCGCAACATAAAATTCTATTGGTTCTTGATGCTTTGAGCTGGCCTTGACTTGAAATCTCCTGGAGTAGTCAGGAATGGTTTATTCCATTCAACATGCGGTAATGGCATCGTGTAATTGGATTGCAAGATTTTTAACTGTTCTAGTGACAACAGGTTCAGTGGCAATTTCCCCGGTTGTCTTAGGTGTTTCGGTACAAAATAGAATTTCTTCTTTGTTTCAGCAGCCTTAGCTAGCCTTGCTTCATCTGCTTCTTCTTTTACTGTATTTATTTGAGTATTAGTTGGGACTTTGCTTTCATCGTTCTTTCTTTCTTCCTTGGCGAACACTTTATAGTAGCTAGTGTCAGTGAAGAAGGATTCGGCTTCTGTATATGGCTTCGCATCAGCCATTACTTTATATAGTGTTCCATCTTTACAGTACTCGAAGCATTGATGCAAAGTAGAAGGTACAATGTTGTACTGATGTATCAAAAGCCTTCCCAGAAGGAGATTATATGTTGTCGTGGCGTTTATAACATGGCATACAATGTCAGTAGTCAGCTCTCATATTTTTAGCGCTACTGTAATCTTGTCAAGCGCACATTGTACATCTTGGTTGAAACCTTGTATCATCATGCCACTAGGGCGCAGATCTATCCGGCGGTAACCCAACTTACCCAACATTGAGAGTGACAGGAGATTCACTGCGGACCCATTATCTATCATAATCTGCTTAACTTTCTTCCCTCGAATATGACCTTCTATCATTAACGGCCTGTTATGCTCTGCTTCACAAATCAAATCGTCATTATAAAAGGAAATAATTGGTAAACAATCCTTCCGTTCATTATCTCTTGCGTGCTCCATCTCTGCTAGCAAAGTTTCTCTGACATCATGGTCAGACAGTGCCTGGACTAAGCTTCGCCGAAATTCTTCTGACAATTTAAGCGCATCATAAACGCTAAGTCAAGTTCGAATCCCTTTCAAATGACTCACCACGTCATAAGTCACCTTCATCATCTCATCCTTCTTTTCATTCTGATCATCTTGGTCTTGTCTTTCAGTGGCTTCTTTTCTTATGCCCCCTGCCTCCTGTTTTACAGGACTTATTATCTTCTTTCCTGATCTCAGGGTGATCATTGATACCTTCTTTACAGCCTTGTGATCTTTTTTCTCTCTTTCATCTTAAGACCTTTCCCTGATTGTGAGCGTATTCACCATTTCCAGGGTACTCTTTTCTTTTTCTTCACCGATTACTATTTCACCTTTGTTTATCATTCGTTGTATTATACACTTTAGCGTATAACGATTTTCCGTCGGATGCCCTATCAGACGATGATAATGATAGAAATCCATTTCCCTAGTCCTGTCACATCTTTAGGACGTTTGGGTTTTGGTAACGATATTGTGTCGGCTTTCAATAGCTGATTCATCATAGGAATAACATCTTCTTTGTCGAAAGCGAATCCTTCGTGAGAATTAAGCACTCTAACCCTTTTCCTGTCATATCTGTTTCTTGACTATTGCCACTCTTCTTTATGTTCTCGTATTTTGTCTTTTGAATCCCTGGTGCCCTTACTTCTTTTATTCTGCTTGACAGTATTTGCGGCCATCTTGCTGGGTATTTTCCTACCTGGTTCATATGAAAGGCTGGCATCTTACGAGTCATTAGTTCTAAAGAATGAGCCTTTGTGGCTAGGTCACGGAAAGTTTGTTCATACCATCACCCTACCATGCTCAGGAGACGATGGTGAATAACAGGATTTACCAATCTCACAATCTCAAAACAGGAAGAGAAGATATCTAAAGCTATTATAACATCTATTGTAATTTGAGTCACAATAAATCATAAAAAATTGAAAATATTCCTCTAATATCAAACTAAAAATTAATGAGGTTCAATATGAACAAGAATCAAAGTAAGATAATTATCCAAACACGCTACAAGCTTCACCTCTTAGCCCTAACTTAGAGGTTCAGCCAACCATAGACATGATTGAAACCAAATCTCTGAAATAAAGCATGAAAAATAAACTAGAGAATAAGAAAAATTCTTTCGTTAATGCTTTACCCTTATGTATGCTCTTTGAGACCTTTCCAAACCCTAGAAGATGTTTTAGAGCATCCTAGGGAGTCCTATTTATACTTGTGGAACTCTAACTTTTGCACTAAGTTGAAAAATTTTAGAAACTGTCTCAAATTTACGTACTCTGCATAGTTTTCCAAAATTGGTTCACTGTGCGTAGTTTTCCAAAATAGACACATAGTTTCAGAATATGCTTTTTCAGGACAATTTCAGGAATATGTTTGTTTTCAAGGCAATTTCAATATTCCTTTTCTTCATTTCAAATGTTTGATTCTCTTCATCCCTCACTTAGTTTTCTTAGATCTTTTGTATGTGAATTCTTCATTAATGACTTCCAAATTTCCAAATCTTCATTTACTAATCTTTTAAGTATAAATCTTCCTTTTAACATCAATTTCACTTTAAGCTCTCGAAATCATCTTGCACATGAAAACATGCATAATTAAATCAATTAAGCACTATCATGTTTATAAAACCAATGTATAAATAGGAAAAAATATGTAATATTTCACACTCAACATTTTGGCAAGGAAATAAGGCCCATTAGGTTCACCGAAAGGAATAAACATGTACAACCGATCGGTATTTCAGTAAAAAAGAATTCAAATAGCATATTTCAAATTATGTCGATCCAAGAAAATTAGGCCCAGCTGAAGGACTTAGTCCTCTAGACTTAGGGCCTGTTTGTTAACACTGAATTTTTGCACTTAATGCAGAATTGGAAAAATATTCCGTGTTTAGTGGTGTTCATTAATGCATTGTTAACGCTGAAGAAGGAAAGCACTAAGTGGTTTTTCACCAAATTCTTTCCGTGATAGGAGCTTGGCTTAATGGTGAATGTGGAATGCACTCCATAAGTTTTTCTTTTAAAAATAAATTTTGCTTACAAAATTACCTCTTTTACCACGAAAATTTTCTTCTCTTTAAATTGTTCGTGCAATATAAAACCAACTTTTAACATGTAAAACTTCTTTACGCCCCACCATGATTTATGTGTTTAATCCACACCGTCCATCAACCTTTTTAGATCATTTAAGGTGTGAGCCAAAAAAAAAGAGGTAGATCCAAGGATTAATTGGACTACAAGGTGAGGATTGAACGTCCACCATTAAAAACTTCTTGGGAGTTGGAGAAGTTTCGGATCAAGTTGATATTTGTGTTTTCACTTCATCCATATCTACATGACCTAATGAATAGGTTGGATGGTAAAAAAAAAAACAGTGGCCCTTAGAAACGTTTCAACGGTGGATGTCATTATCACTGCAACATCCTTTGATGTGGTTCACTGGAGCTATGGACCTACTTCATCTTTAGGATCATATATTAAAATAATATGAGAAAAATGATGTACGGCTTAAATAAAAAAAATTACATCATGGTGAGCTCCACAGAGCCTCGCCGTTTGGGCAGGGGTAGGTCGTTATCCACGTTCGAAGCTGGGGACGGGATTAGGAAGCAGATTGGTTGGTGTATTGACGTCAGCAAGTTCTATGGGTCCCATCCTGACGTATTTGTTATATCCAAACCGTTCATCCATTTTGCGAGCTCGTCGTAAGGCTTAAGCTGAAAAATAAGACAAATCTAAAGATAAACTGGACCACAATACAAAAAGCAGTGGGGAATTGAATGTCTACCATTGAAACCCTTTTGGTGTCACAGAAGTTTCGGATCAATATGAAATTTGTTTTTCTTCTTCATTCAGATATTTTTGACCTTATGAATAGATTAGATGGAAAATAAACATTATAGTGGGCCCTGCGAATTTTTTAGCAGTGAAAATCATTATCCTGCTACTATTTTTGGTGTGGTCCATTTAAGTTTTGGATATGATTCATTTTTTGCATAATTCTTTTAAATGATCACGAAAATTTGTTGAACGGTGTGGATATAATAAATACATTATTGTATGGCCCATGTAACTTTGATGTCCTTTAAACAGTTCATACCTCGAGGAGCGTCGGCGCTCATCTTCGCGCGACACGTATCTACACCAGTTATATAGCTGGTGTGTGGTACTGAAACGAATTAGCTACTCCCCTGCTACCAGCCCGGCGGGTGGTGGTTGATGCTTCGTGGCCCCCCATGATGTATGTGTTTCATCCATTCCGTTCATCTATTTTTACATATCATTTTATGTCTCTATCCCAAATATAAGAAGGATGTAAGTCTCAGGTGGACCACACCATAGGAAAACAATAATGATTGGATATCCACCATTAAAATCCTCCTAGGGCCCACTGTACTGTTTATTTGACATCTAATATGTTGATTAGGTCATACATGCCCAGAAGAAATAACCACCACACTAATACTTGCTAATCATTAAATTTTTTATCTGTTTTTATGAATAATGATATTTTAATTTTCTATTAAGTATTTTATAGTTTATTTGAATTAAATAGAATAATTTTATTTTCATTTAATAAAAAATAATTTCTTTATAATGTAAAATATTTCCAAACAAGAGATAGGGGCAAATGTGTCAAATTAGCATATTTCAGACATTTCAGATGTTTGTTAACAAACAGATTGTTTCACATTCAGTACTTAATTTTCAGACTTCAGCCATAATTACCAAACAAGTTTTTTTTTACTTTAGATTTCAGATTCAGGCTTCAGAATTCAGATTCAGGCTTTAGACTTCATATTTAACAAACGGGGCCTTAGTCCTTTATCGGTTGGTTGCAAGTTGTGATATCGAAGAGGTATCATGATCGTGAGGGCAGAAGGCATAGTGTGCCTAGCTGATTTCACGACCAAAATAAAGAGGCTTGAAGGAAGCCTGAAGGAAATTGATGAGGGTGTTTTTATGAACTTGGCTAAGTTAAATGGATTGGCCGAAGAAGATAGATTTGAGATAAAAGATTTACTTGAAGAAGCGGAGGAGCATCGACCGCAGGTTGAGACCCATTGGACAAGGTAAATCTAAGGACGGATCAGAATCCAAGACCCACATTTATAAGTAACCTATTATAATTGCCTAAACGGGACAAAATAATAAGGCTATTGTAAGAGTTCACAAACTGCTTCACATGGGACTACCACGACATGTCAGGACTCGACAAATATTTGGTTGAGTGCAGATTACAGACCAAAGAGGGATATCGGCCATTATAATGCCCCAAAAATCGAGAGTCAAGCAAAGCTCAACTCTCGAGATCCAATGCATCACTTATGCAATATAGATAATGATGTTTAAATGTTGTCCATATTAGTGCATTAAACATGAGTGAGATTATACTAAAATAGCATATCATACTCCAGAGTTAATGTAATTAAGCAAATGAAAGACTGAGATAAGTATACAAAGTATATGTACGGGTTTCATAACCTCCAGAGTTGATCATGAGGTTGATCATGAGGCCGGGCTAAATATACACATATTTTATTTTAAAATACACAGAATATCAAAATGTAAATGTTCAACTAATCCAATATCCCTGTAATCCCGACGACACAGCTCTAGGTCTACACAGATCCGCCTGAGAGCTACACATAAGAGAACTCCTCCTCGTCTATGAAATTTAGCTTCGTCGCATAAGTTGCATCATCATCTGTAACTAAATCAGAGCCTGGTTGGTGTTTTAGAACACCGTCCCAGAGTGGGAGTGAGTGATCCACTTAGTGGTACTATAAGGCAAAGGTTAACATGTTATCAATTCAATCAAGTAATAATGATAAAGCAATACAGCAATCACTTCCTAATTACTCTTATTAATGTAGGAATGATATGCAGTAATGATGCATGCCCTCACCTGCACTCCATCAGTGACTTCATCTAATAATCACGCATGGTAAACTCCCTAGATGTGCGCTTCCTCGCCAAAGCACATGCAATGCAGTGTATGGTCATGTTAACCAAGTAATTGATTAAGCTTATTCATACAGCAGATTCGAAAAGCTAAGGTACCTCCCTTTTTATCATTTACACAAACAAGGATCCATCTAGGGTCATCAATCCTAGTTAATCGCATACGATGGGCAAGTTGTAGGGCATTACCCCTGATGAAAGCGTGGATGGGCAAGTTCAAGAGTTTACACTCGGGGTTACTACGAGAAGGCTTGTCACCTCAGTGTAGGCCTAGTTTATACTCGAAGTCACTACGGGAGGCTCGTCACCTGAACGTAGGCTGATAGCTCGAATACGGTGTCCCATACACTATCATATTTGGTTCACGAGTTTAGGTTGCTCACTGGTCACTATGGGGAGGCTTGTCACCCCAGGATAGGCCGACAGCTCGACCACGGTGTCCCATACACAATCATGCCTGGCTCATGAGTTTTAGAGGATCTTGGTACCATGGTTAAAATGAGTTATACATTGGTAAGCGGTACCTTAGATTTAAACAGTAACGTCCATACATGGTAATCACATAATAGGCTAATCAAGTTACTTGACAAGTTCGATTGGTATGAGCGCACACTGAATAAATCGACATGGAGTGCATAGGCACTCCACGTGGCCTAACAACTATCAACAATCACCGTACGGCTCGAATTCATCGAACGTATTCAATGCGGCAAAACTAGTTAAGCTACTTAATCAGGAACCATTATCGATTTCCTGGACTGTGTAGTAGTCTCAATCATACTCAAATGTAATAGGTAGTCACATATGTTAATCGTAAAAGCATTTAAAAAATAATTCAAACATAATTCCCATTTGAGCACTTTATCAAACACATTGAACAAGTTATTATACATATGCATTTTATCCATAAATAACATAGCAGCAATTTACATTATATGAAGCAAAACTATAAATATGGATAAGGTAGTTGAGAATTCTATCTCAACACCCTTGTTAAAAGTGATTTATCAAACAATTTCTCATTCAAACATTTTATCAAACACTTAGATTACACAATACTACATACATAAACTAAATTAGTTATAGCATATATTATGGCAGATCCTTCATAAAGGAGTTATCATACATATAACAAACATGTATTCTAGATTAATAGTCATGGCAAGTATAAATCATAATTACACTTTCATTTAAACATTTCAACAAACACATGAAATGCATTATATATTCACATAGTTCACACACATGTATTGCTTATCAAATACATCATAACTAAGATCGTATGGTAGCAATCAAATCAGACATAAATCATTGCTAACATTGAAAGCCATGAAAACCATAACCTAAACATTTATAGTCCGTACCTTTTGTTAGATTTCTCATTTTGAACTCGGTTCGAATCTTACGTCCCCGTATATATAACAACGGTACCTAAACATCGAAATATGTTAGTTATTTCACTGATTACCCTATCTAAGCTTCTAAAACAAGTTTAGGGTTAGGATTTATTACCCAAATCATAGTTAGAATCGATGGTGTAGTGATGGTGGGGAGACGAAACGGTGTGTGGAGTGGTGGAAAAGTATCCAAGCAGCGATCTCCCCATCTCTCTCTCTTCTCCTCACTCTTTCCTCCTCTTTTCTCTCTTCTCTCACCTAGGTTTTGAGAAATTCGTATGAAAGAGAGGGGGTGGTTTAAGGTCTTTAAATAGGCCCAGAAGTGATGTCAATGGCCCCAGGGCCATGACATACTTAGGTTATAGTAAAAGGGTGTTTATTTTCGATAAACAGGGCCCTTAGGAGGGTCCATTTCTCACCTACATCATGGAGCAAGTTCCTTGACAATGGATCTATGCTAAGCCTGTGTTTATGGTGCGATCTGACTAATTGATCGGTCTTGAAGGACCCGTATCAGATCAATGGTCGTCGTCCCTCAATTAGGGCCACAAGTATACCGATAGGTGCAGGGAAATTTTCCTAATCCATGGGTGAAGTTTGGTCAGAGTCTGACGGTCTGAAGTCTTCAATTTCGCTCATAAGAAAACGGTCCAAATCACTTAAGTTTCAAGTCAATTTCTAAGGAAATTCGTGTTTCTCACACACTTCGCTCAAGGCTCAAGTTGTGCATTTTTGGATATTATTTGGGCTCGATTCCCGTGATGGTTGTCAAGCCCAATACGACAGTCATAACCCTATAGTTTCATGGTCATCAAACTTTTGACACGCGGTCCATGTCCGATACGGAGTTTCAATGCACTCCCGAGAGCAACTGGGTTTTGGGATTTTCCTGAGGTTTTTAAGTAGTGTTAAGCTAGAAAATTTAATGGTTTTGGGTCTTGTAGTTTGTATAGATAGTGGTTCAAGATAATCCATTGATTAATTTAGTTTAGTACTTAATTAATTTTTGTCTAATTTCCACACTATACGGTCTTTAGGGATTTCTACCTGAGGTGGTTCTCGGGTCTTTGTACGGATTTTTTCGAGACATTACAGTCGCATAAACAACCTCCAAGAAGGATACAGCCGAGGTCACTCTCAATGTCAAAGAAAAGATCGAACAACTTTTAAAGACCAGGTTTATTCAACCGATCAAATACATGGAGTGGATGTCAAACGTAGTGCCAGTAATGAAGAAGAATGGTAAGATAAGAGTGTGCGTAGATTTTAGAAATTTGAATCTAGCCACTCTGAAGGATGAGTATCCTATGCCTGTGGCCAATCAGTTAATTGATCGAGCTATTAGGCACAGGATTACGTCATTCTTAGACGGGCATTCAAGGTCTAATCAGATATATATAGCCTTGGACGTGCCAAAAACTGCCTTCAGATGTCCAAGACCCTTGGGGACTTATTGTTATGTGGTAATGCCCTTTGATCTAAAAATGATGGGGCTACATATCAGAGAGCAATGAATGCCATCTTTCATGATATAATTGGCCGATTTATGGAGGTCTACATTGACAAAATATTAGTTAAGTCGATCGATGCGGAGGAGCATCTGGTCCACTTACGCAAGTCCTTTGAGCGGATACGGTTCCATAAATTAAAAATGAACCCAATGAAATGTGCTTTTGGGGTGTCGACCGGTAATTTCCTAGGAGTCCTTGTACATCATAGAGGGATTGGAATCGATCAAAATAAATCTTAGGTCGTGATCGATGTAAGGCCACCGGGAAATAAGGCCGAGTTACAGAGGTTCCTAGGCCACCTCAATTTCTTATGGCAGTTTATATCCAATTGTGCAGGTAGGACTAACATCTTTTCTCCATTGTTGAAATTAAAATAGGGAGCCGAATTTCTGTGAGAAGCAGAACATCAGCTGGCTTTCGACCGAATCAAGAAATATTTGATGAAGCTGCCTGTGATAATACCTCCTATCAAAGGTCGACTGCTTAAGTTATATATAGCCACCTCAGCAAGATTGATCGAATCCCTCCTAGCACAAGAAGATGATTTGTGGAAAGAGAGAGCAATCTACTATTTAAGTCAAGTATTACTCAATGTAGAAACATGGTATTCGGCCATGGAAAAATTGTGTCTGTCTTTATACTTTGTAGCCACCAAGTTAAGGCATTATTTGTTAGCCGAAGGAGTTAATGTAGTTCAATTATTGATCTAATCAAATACATGTTAAATCGGCCTATTCTAAGAGAAAAAATAGGTAAATGGGTATTGGCATTATCCGAGTTTGATTTGCATTACATGTCGCAGAAATCGGTAAAGGGTAGGACCATAGCAGATTTTTTGGCTAGTCACCCATCAAACATATAGGAACATATTCCCCCAGGTGTTATAAATTCATATGTGGTGCAAATCACACCTTGAAAATTAATCTTTAATGGGTCAAGGACCCATGAGACATCTTGGGTCAGTATAGTGTTGGTTTCCCCCAATAGAAATTGGCAAGAATTTGCATTTCAGTTGGAATTTAAGTGCACTAACAATTAGGCCGAGTATGAGGGTATGATTATCAACCTGGAAATATTATTAGAATTACGGGTGAAGGACGTGATGATCATCAGTGACTCTCGACTGGTGATAAATCAGATGGCTCTTTTGTTTAGGTGCACTAGCCCATCTTTGTTGCTATATTACGCGATGGCCATCTAATTGCTATAACGATTCAATGATGTCCAATTGATGCATGTCACTCAAAATTACAATGCGGATGCCAATGAAATTGTGCAAATGGCAGCTGGACTAGAAATATAGAAAGGATCGGATGGTTGGTCGATTATAATTCAAAAAAGGTCATTACCCTCCATCTTTCGAAGAGAGAGCATAGCGAAAGTTTGTTTGATCAATGCAGAGGAAAATGATTGGAGAGCCCCTCTTATGGGTTATTTGCAAAGCCCTCTAACCAAAGCCGACAAAAGCATGCGAAGGTCAGTCATAAATTATGTCATGGTCGACAATTAGCTATACTGTAAAGGGGTTGATGGGGTTTTATTTCATTGTTTGTCAAAGAATGAAGCAATGTTGGTCATGGAAGAGCTCCACGAGGATGTTTGCAAGGCTCACCAAGCAAGAAGGAAGATGAGACTTATGCTTAGGTGTTACGGATACTTTTGGCTAGAAATGATGGCTGATTATGTTCGATATGCAAAAGGCTATGAGGCTTGCAAAAGAAATGGGCCAGTTCAACATGTACCCACAGCCGAATTACACCCTATCGTAAAGCCTTGGCCATTTTGAGGATGGGCAATCGACTTGATTAAGCAGATCCATCCACCTTCAACCAAGTTAGACATGTTCATCATTGTGGCGACCGACTACTTTACCAAATGGGTCGAGGCCAAGCCTAAGAAAAATGTCATTCATGAAGACATTATCAGTTTTATAGAAGTTAATATTATTCATCACTTTGGAATACCAGAATCCATTACCACGGACCGAGGTACAGCGTTCACGGCTAAGGAGACGTGCTATGACCGATCAATGGTAACATCCCGGAAAAATCCATACAAAGACCAGAGTACAACCTCAGGCAGAACAACCCAAGGACCGCATCCTATCATATAATTTAGACGGGATTTAGTTAAGTACTAAATAATTGGAGGATTAAGCTTGGGCCACCATTTTCATAAATGGGAAGGTCTAGAACCAGGGATACCACTGGCTCAATGTCATCTTAAGACCTAGAAGAAACCCCAAGGGCCTGTCGCCCACGAGAGTACATTAAAACTCACCTAGACTGCACGTCAAGGGTCCGATGACCGTGATATTACAGGAAGATGTCCATCTTGCTGGGCTTGACAACCTTCACGGGAATCAAGCTTAGATAATGTCCAGAAATGCCCAACTTGAGCCATGAGTTAAGTGCATCGGAAACGCGAATATCCTTAAAAAATGAACTGAAACTTAGGTGAATTGGGCCGTTCGCTTGTACGCAAAGTTGAGGATTTCTGACAGTTGATTTGTGACCAAACTTCACACATGGAGAAAGGAAATTTCCATGCACACATCCATATAACCATGGCCCCAATTGGACACGTATGACCATTGATCTGACATGGTCTCTTCACGGTCGATTGGCTCATCCGATCAGACCGAAATCATGTCCTGGCATGGATCCATTGTCAATGAGTGTACCCCATGACATAGATGAGTAGTAGGCCTCCCTAAGAGCCATGTTCATCAGAAACGGCCACCCACAGGGTAGAAACATAGTATAAAGTGGCCCTGGGGCCATTTATATCACATCTGAGGCTATAAATAGCTCTCATTTCACTCTCTCTCTCTCATATACGAATTTTGCAAACCCTAGGGGAAGAGAGAAGAAAAAAGAGAGAAAAGAGGAAGGGAAACTTGGGGAGATCGCTGCAACTATGGAAAATCTTCTCACACGCATCCACGTGCCTAATCACTGCCTCCTTTTGCTCCCTAAACCTCTTTCGGCTACGATTTCATGTGAGAAATACCAACCCTAATGTCGATGTAGAGCTCCCGAATAGTTTATCGCCAACCTAACTAAACAGTTTCATCGTTTAAGTGCCCGATGTTTCATTTTTGGAAATGTAGAATTTGGACTGAGGCCGAGTCGAGCATATTAATGAAAGGTGCGGACTATAAATGCATAGGTTATAGTTTATCAGTGCTTTCATGTTAGCTAATGATTTATGCTTGTCATGATTGCTACTGTATTATCTTAAATACGTTGATTTTTGTATGAGATGCGTTGATTTTTGTTGAAATGTCTAAATGGGAAATAGAGAATGATTAGTGCTTGTTATGATTACTAATCTAGGATTCATCATTATTATATGCATATAGATTTCTCTGTATAAAGAGTTGAAAAAACATATGTTGTTACTAACGTAGTCTATGTGTTCAATAAATTGTCTAAATGAGAAATTGTTGATGATTTATATTTACTACAAGTATTAAGGTAGGATTCTTTATTGTCTTATGCATATGTATATTTTCCTCTATGAAATTAATTGATAAAATGCAAGTTGTATTTAACATGGTCTATGTGTTTGATGAAATGCCCAAATGAGAAATCCACTTGGATTATTTGTTGAATGCTGGTATAGATATTATACGTGGTTATAGCAGCATTTGGATAGGATTGGGGCTATAATCGTAGTCCAGGCAATCGGTAAACGTCCATGTTTGGGTGGCCGAATTAGTCAAGCCACCTTAGGTAAACTCAATGAATACGAGTCATACGACGACTACAAGCAGTGGCTAGGCCACGAGTGGCGCTTATGCGCTTCATGTCGATTAAGTCAACGTGCGCCCGTACCAATCGAGCATACCTAACGAACCAGTTAACCTATTATGTGTTTACCATGTACGGATGCGACTATTCGAATCTAAAGTACCCCTCACCAACGTAAAGACCCATCTCTAACCATGGTACTACAATCCTTAAGACTCGTGAGCCGGGCATGGTAGTATGGGACGCCGTGTTGGTACTATCAGCCTACGCTGGGGTGACAAGCCTCCCCATAGTGACTACGAGCACAACTTCTTGCGACTTGCCTATTGTATGTGTCTAACTAGGAGTGACGAACCTAGATAGATCCAGAACATAGGAGTAGGACCACTGTGGTTGTCTGATGCCTAATGTTCAATTTTGTTAAAAAGGGAGGTACCATAGCTTCCCAAACTTGTCGTGTGAATGAGCATAATTAATCACTTGGCTAACATGACCATGCATCACACTACATTAGTTAGGATGTGGCAAAAAGGCGTTAGAGTTGTAATTTGAGGAAGTGTTGTCATATGCGAAATAGGCTGTCGGAGTTACGTGTTGAGGGAGCATTGATGGGTGAGGGCATGCATCATTACTTGCACTCTATTTCTACATTAAAGAGAATAGTTAGGAAGTGATTGTTTATGATTGCTTTATTATTACTGCTTAATTGACTTGATAACATGTGTCACTTTTACCTTATAGAACCACTGAGTTGATCACTCACTCCCACTCTGTGACAGTGTTTTAAAACACCAACCAGATGCTGAATTAAATACAAGTATAGACGATGTCTATGCTCTGGAGCAGGACTTCTTGGATGAGGAGGAATTCTCCTACTTCCAACTCTCGGACGGGTCGATGTAGGCCATGTACCATTGCACAAGGGACACTAGGCATCACGGCTTAGTTGAACACATTTATACTACCACATTTTGTACATTTTGAAATTATACATGTATATATTGAACCCGATTACATACTTATACTCTGGAAGAAATTTTATGAAACATCTACATACTTACATAAATATGTTTTAGAATTTTGCACTGATTTAATTTCATTAAATCCAGAGTATGATGTGTTGTTTAGTATAATCCCATGCATTCTTAATTCATGAATATGAAAGAAATCTGAATATCATCATCCACAAGACATAAGTAATGTTCGGAATCTTAGGAGCAGAGCTTTACTTGACCCTCAAAATTCAGGGCGTTATAAGTTGGTATCAGAGCATGAATTGGATTAAACAGGACTTGGGTACTAGGTTAACATGACACACTCTGTCTTAGGAAGCGGATGATGAAATTTAAAGACGACATTAGAATCCCAAGGTTTTGCCAAAAAATGAGACCAAGCACTGTAAATTTAGTCAATGACTTATAACGGAGGGACTGGGTCGCCAGTTAATAGATTCTGAATAAAAAATGGACCCAAAAGATGCGAGAAAACACAAGTTAGACCGGGATGGGTGGACCCGACCTATCGGGGACCTAAACCAATGAGTTAGTGTTGCTCAAGGGGTCCAATGGACCACAAACAACCCAAGGGGGTGGCCACCGCTGAACAGTGGGGCCACTGCCAGAAACCCCAGAGGAGGGCAGCGGCCCTGCGAGATCGGTGGTGCACCACGGTACCCTCCAAGGGAGCACGGCGGCCCCGCAAGATTAGTGAGGCGTCGCTGCTGGCCCAAGAATGTGGGCCCCTTCTACATGTGGGGGTCCACTTATACGGCCCTACACCCTCATTTTCACCCATTTACATCTCTTTCCAACCCATCTCCTTCAAAAATCTCACCTTTCACCACTTTATTCTTCAAATCTTTGTAGGTACTTTCATATTAAACACAAATCTTAAAGCTCAAAGGATGAAGAACTACAATTAAATAAGAATTTACTATAAATAGTAAAACTATAAATAAAATAGAATTTTGACCATTAAATTTATGTTATTTTATAAAATAACTAGGTTATTTGGATATAGAAGCTTCTCCTACCCCAAAATCATATATGGCACATCGAGTAACTCATTCTGGATTGAGAAATACACTCATTTCAAAAATCAAGTGGCAGAACCACCATCAGGACCACCAGAGGGCCACAGCAGCACCACCAAATCAGCAGCACACTGCCTCTGGCTCCAGATAGTGGCGGCGCCACCGCTAGATCGACGGCGCACCGCCAGATTTCTGCAATTTTCTGTATTTTTGGGCCAAATTCAAAAAGTCATATATCCCTCAATATAACTCTGATTTAGGGGATTCAAAAGCCAAATTGAAGCTTGATAAGTCTAGTTTCATATAAAAATAAATGAAAATAAAATAAAAAATTTAATAGAGTTAAAATCTAGGACAATTTGATGACTTTCCAACTTCTAGAATTTTAATAATTTTTCTACAACTCAAAATGAACTAAAATTTTATGGGATGACTTTAAACTTAATGATAAACCACCATAAAAATTTTAAAAATATTTCACTAACTGAAAATATTACAAGGAATAAAGACATTATGGAATCATATAAAAAATTATTGGTCTTAGACAACTAGTACATCCCAAATTTTTATAATTTTTATAGAACTTCGAATGAAATAAAAGTAAGCTTAACAATGGATTACTATAAAAAATTTTAAAAAAAATATGGTAACTAAAGGTGACAAATATGTTATAACTAATAGAAGGGTTGAAATCAAAAATTTTTACAACTTCGAATTGCGAATAGACTTATAACGTCTCGAAAAAATCGGTATAAGGAACCGAGTACCACCTCAGGCAGAATCACCTAAGGACCATATCCTGTCATAATTAAGGCAAAATTTAGTTAGGTACTAAACTGAATAAGTAGTGGATTAAGCTTAGGCCACCATTTCTACGAATGAGAAGACCTAAAACCGTTAATACCACTGACTCAACACTACATAAAGACCTAGGAAAAATCCCGAGAGTCTGTCACTCACGGGAGTTCATTGAAACCCCGTATTGGACCTAGACCGCATGTCGAAAGTCTGATGATCACAAAACTATAGGTTTATGTCCTTCCTACTGGGCTTGACAACCATCACGGGAATCGGGCCGACATAGTATCCAGAAACGCACAACTTGAGCCCTGAGTAAAGTGTGTGAGAAATGCATATATCTTTAAAATATGAAATGAAACTTAAGTGAATTGGGTCATTCACTCACACTCATAATTAAGGATTTCGGACCGTCAGTTTCAGACTAAACTTCACCCATGGGAAAAGAAAATTTTCCTGCACATATCCGTATAACTGTGGTCCCGATCGAGTAAGTACGACCGTCAATCTGACACAGGTCCTCCACGGTTGATCAGCTTATTAGATTGCACTAAAATCACATCCTGGCACAGATCCATTGTCAGGAAACTTACCCTATGACGTATGTGAGTAGTGGGCCTTCCTGTGAGCTCTGTTTGTCAAAAACAGCTCCCCAAAGGATATAAACCATGTATATAGTGGCCCTGGGGCCATTTACATCACTAATGGGCCTATAAATAGACTCCCACACATCCTCTCTCTCCCATATACGAATTTCTCCAAACCCTAGGTGAGAGAAGAGAGAAAAGAAGAGAAAAGAGGAAGGAGAGCAAAGAGATCTTGGGAAATCATTGTTGTGATTCTCTCCCACTACTCCACGTACTAAATTACCTTCCCATTGCGCTATATGATCCATTTCGGCTATGATTTGGGTAAGAAAACCTAACCTTAATCTTGATTTAGAGATCCAGATTGATTACTTGTCAAACTACCTAATCTAATTTGTTGTTTAGGTGCCCGACGTTCCGTTTTTGTGAATGTAGAATTTAAACCAAGTCTGAATCGAGTATTCTGATGAAATTTGTAGACTATAAATGTTTAGGTTATGGTTGTTAATGCTTTAAATGTCAGCTAATGATTTATGTCTGACTTGATTTCTGTCATATTGTCTTAGATACGCCGTTTTCGATATATTGTACATGTATGAACTATGTGGAACAAAAGATGCATCTCATGTGTTTGTTGAAAGCTTGAAGGCACATGTAAATATGATTTATGCTTACCATGATTACTAATCTAGGCTTCATCATTGTCAATGTATAATGACTTCCTTGTGTAAGGAATTGCCAAAATATATAGTGTAACTAACCTAGTATATGTATTTGGTGAAGTGTAGCCTAGGTGTTTGATAAATTGTCTGAATGAGAAATTGTTGGTGATTTGTATTTATTAAAAGTATTAAGATAAGATTCTCAGTTACCTTATTCATATGTATTGTTTCCTTCAAGTAATCTTATTTACGTCTACGCGATTTATGGATAAAATGCAAGTGTTAGGTAATATGATCAATGTGTTTGATAAAATGCTTAAATGAGGAATTTATTTAGATTATTTATTAAATACTGACATAATTCTCACATGTGTCTACCTATTGCATTTGAGTAAGATTGGGGTTACAATGTAGTCCAGGCAATTGGTAACAATTCCAGTTCAGGTGGCCGAATTAGTCTCGCCGCATTAGATATATTCGATGAATCTGGGTCGCACGACGATTGTTGACAGTGGTTAGGCCACAAGGGGTGCTTATGCACTCCATGTCGATTAAGTCAAAGTGTGCTTGTACCAACTGAACTTGTCAAACAAACCGAATAGCGAATTATGTGTTTATCATGTATGGACATCACTGCTTGAATCTAAGGTACCACTTACCAAAGTAAAGGCTTGTTTCAACCATGATACCACGATCCACTAAGACTTATGAGCCGGGCATGGTGGTATGGGACACTGTGGTCGAGCTATCAGCTTATGCTAGGATAACGAGCCTCCCCGTAGTAACCAATGAGCAACCCAGACTCATGAGTTGGGATGGTGATATGGGACACCTTGTTCAAGCTGTCGGCTTATGCTAAGGTGATAAGCCTCCCCGTAGTGACCGCAAGTAAAAACTTTGAATTTTCCTATCGACTGCTTTTCATTAGGAGTGATGCCCTACAACTTGCCTATCGTATGTATTTAACTAAGATTGATGACCCTAGATGGATCCTTTGGTTTAGGTTAATAATATAAAGGGAGGTACCTTAGCTTCCTAAACTTGTTGTATGAATAAGCTTAATTAAGTACCCGAATAACACAGTCATGCATCACATTGCATTAGTTAGGATGTGGTTTGGTGAGGAAGGTGCACTTTAGGGAGCATTGTCATATGTGAAATTGGTTATCGAAGTCACTTTTAAGGGAGCTTTATGCGAGGGCATACATCATTACTTGCACACCATTCCTTCATTAACAAGAGTAGTTAGGAAGTGATTATTGTATTTCTTTATCATTACTGCTTAATTGACTTGATAACATGTTAACCTTTACCTTATAATACCACTAATTTGATCACTCACTCCCACCCTGGGACGGTGTTTTAAAACACCAACCACACTCTGGTTTAGATGCAAGTGATAATGAAGTCTACGCAACGGAGTCAGACTTCATGGAAGAGGAGGAAGAGTTCTCCTAGGTTCAGCTCTCGAGCGGGTCCATATAGATCTCATACTTATGCACAGGGACCATAGGAATTTTTGGCTTAGTGGAACGCATTTACATTCTCAAATTTTGTATATTTTGAAACAATCATGTATATATTTAGCCCGGTTACATACTCATACTCTGGAGGTTGTGAAACACTTACCTGTTCAAATATATATATATATATATTTCAGTCTTTCCCTTGCTTAAATTAATTATATCTGGAGTATGATATGTTGTTTTAGTATAATCTCACTCATGTTTAACTCATTATTATGGACAAAATCTGAACACCATTATCTATGTTGCATAAGTGATGTACTGGATCTTGGGAGTAGATCTTTACTCAACCCTCAAAATTCAAAGCATTATAAGTTGGTATCAGGGCATGATTTGGATTAAAATGGACCTAGGTTATAGGTAACACGATGCACTCTGACGCACTATGACTTAGGAAGGGAGTGATAGAATTTAGAGACAATCTTAGGATCCCAAAGTTTCACCGACAGGCGAGATCTAATGCTATAGTTTAGCCCGTACGCATCCTAAATCATGTGAATTAATCTCAGTCACCTCTGGGCCATCAGTCGATGAGTTTAAATCGTAGACGATGAATTCCAATCCCTAAAAAAGACTCAAAAGATGCAAATATGTGTGCGTACAATTAGGAAAATGGATCGTGCGGGCCTAAAACCCCAAAGCACGAAATACAGTGGGGCCTAGGGGGTCCACGCATCAAACTGGCACCCCGGGAGGGGGTGGCTACCGCCCGAGGGTGAAGCCATTACTGGACACCCCAAGGGGCATGGTGGCACCGCCCGATCGATGGTGCACCCCTATTTTTTATCTCATAACTTCCATATCTTCAAACCCACTTCATTCCCAAAGCCTTTCCACCTCCATGGCTCTCTTTGAGCTTGTCACCACTATTTTCTCCATATCAACACTCTTTTCCCTTATGGGAAAGAAAAGAGCGGCCCCGGATGAGGCCGAGCCTAGCAGCCCAAGCAGTTCTAAGAAGAAGACGAGTGTCATGACAAGTGCAAGCACTGAGCGAAGGTCGAAACAGGATCTCGACCCTCGAATCCCGTTAGAAAGGTCTCTACTAGCGGGCGTCGAGCTTGGTAAGTTCCATGATCGCAAGGTTGTATTTAAAGCTCATGTTGATGAGAAGTTATTTGGGTTGTATCCAGTAATCGACCTTCTCCTGGAGAATGGGTGGGGTCCCATATTCGAAGGTCAAACTCATGCAAGTGAAGGCACTGTACGAGCCTTCTATGCTCACACACAGGACCTAACTTTGGATCCTCTCCAGTTTATCATACCATTGGGAAGAACTCACATCAGGGTCGATGTGGATATTATAGCGCGTATCATGAGAATAGAACGTGGGGTTGTACATGCTAGTGATATGAATCTTGCTAGTTAACAGGAGAGAAATCACCACACACAATTCCTTTGAGGCTAACTTGAGGAGTGGAGCTGAGGAAATAGCCTCGCATCCACCAGTATGACATACGACTTTCACTTCCTTCACCATATATACACGTACAACGTGTATCCTGGGTGGAGTAACCGCACAAAATGCACTCGATTCATAGTGGATTTCCTGTACAGAGTTGGACAGGAAGAGAAAGTGTGTTTTCCTACTCTCACCTTAACTCAGATAATGAATACTGAACGATCTACTTCGGGAGATGCCTCACTCCCTTTCAGTCGACTCATTTGCAAGATCGCCCGAAATTTTGGCTTCAGACTCCATATGGATAACCTTGCCCTAATCCATTTCATCAGTGAAAATACACTCAACAATACGGGCATAGGCCCCAGCCAACACCAAGTAAGGCTTGATGAGTACGAGGATGAGATAGAAAAAGAGACTGAAGAAGAGGAAAGCAGTGAAGAAGAGAAAGGAAATGAAGAGGAAGAAGGCAGTGAAGAAGAGGAAGGAAATGAAGAAGAGGAAGGCAATGAGGAAGTGGAGCAAGAAGAATAAGAGGAGGCCCAAGACTCAGATAGGGGACCTCCTATTGCTCGTGGGACCGCCATGATCGGGTAGCCTTAGAAGCCCGTATGGCCAAGATTGAAGAAAATCAGGCCTACCTAAAGCAGAAGTTTGAGGACAGCCAAGCCTACCTAAAATAAAAGTTCAAGAGAATGTCTCACACCCTAAAGGCCATCCTGTGTTGTATGCAGGATAAGGGAGCACCTTCACCTTCGCCAGAATCGGAGGATTAGTCATATGTTTGTAGTTATTTTCTTGTTCCTTTTGTAATGGCCTTAGTTAGGCCCAATTTGGATGTTAGGTTAGTAAGTGTTAAAGCCTTTTGTTAAATTAGCTCACATGTATTCTCTGTCATAATTCATGTAATATTACATCATATGTATTATGACAAAATTTGGTTAAATGAAATGCATGAAGCTCTTTTGTTTAGAAATATGTAGAATGTTTGGAAAAGTGGATGATGTTATCCTGATCCTGTAAATATTGCACCCTATGTTGTATATAGGGAATGCCGCCAAAAACTACTCGGAACATGACACGTCTCCCACTCAGCGAAATGAATGACGGGGCCTCTCACTCGAGTGATAGCCAAACAGACCCCATTTTGGGTCCCAGTAGCGACACAATGCCGGATTCACAACTGACCACTGGCCCTACGAATGGGCCAACACCGAGTGCACCACTAGTTTTGGGACAGAACCATGCATCTTCGTCGATGCCACACATGCCTTAGGTGACTTCTCCTCCTAATAGGTTGGAGTAAATGATTCTCCTGATGCAACAACAAAAATAGTTTTTGGCCACTATAGGGGGGCCATCGCACAAAACATGAATGCGGCCCCACCGATGCCACTCATATAGCCTGCCGAGAATATGACTACAAGTGGCCTATTTAAGCGCTTTCAGCACCTCCGTCATCCCACTTTTGTGGGTACACATAGACGCAAGGAGGCTGAGTACTGGTTGGATCGCATATCCAAGATGTTGAAGCCATTGCACTGTACTAAAGCAGAGCAAGTTGAGCTTGTTATGTATATGTCTGAGAAGGAGGATAGCCTTTGGTGGAATAGCATCCTACGAACTGTTCCCTCAGGATTTGCGTGGACGTGGGATGAGTTCGAAACCCATTTTCATGAAAAGTACTTCCCTCTCACTTACCGTAATGAAAAGGATGGCAAATTTCTTCACCTTCGATAAGGGGGATGACAGTGGCAGAATACGAAAATCGGTCCATAGAGTTAGCCAGATATGCACACCACCCTCACAATGCCATATTCACAAACGAGCCGATGAGAACGCAGTGATATTCAGAAGGCTTGTGGGCTGATATCCGCACCAAGATGTGTTGCGCTAGCATTCCCAACTATGTTGAGTTAGTGAACATGTCCCTGCGAGCTGAGCAGGATGGTGAAAGAGTGTCATGAACACGCATACCAATGGGCCCGAGGCCTCGGCCTGAATTATAGAACCGATCGTTTCTCGACAAGAGGCCGCGTGTAGATTCGCCTCCCAAACAACTAGTTCCACCAGCCCAGCAGAGGTAAATTGCTCTTTGGTGCATCTATTGTAACAAGACGGGCCATAAAAAACCCTTTTATTTTACCAAGATAAAGGATAACGGCTTTATGCCGCCTCAGAAGGTCAACCGCCAGCCACCACATGCTATTTCAACTCCACCCTTATGATCTATGCCACCAACACAGCCATTCAACCGACCTCCCACACCTCAAAACAGGACACCTCAACAACCTATGGTAATGCAACCCAATCATCCACAACAAGCTCGAGTACATGCGCTTGCCACTGAAGTGTCTGAATCTACAGTGGCAGTACCACTAGCCTTTGAAATCACTGGCCACATCCAAGGTACACCTGTATTTCTGTTAGTGGACACTGGGTTCACTATTTCAATGATAATATACTCTACAGTCAAGCGTTTAGGGCTGAACACTACCCCTATGATTGGGGCGAGAGTCATCACAGCAGCAGGAACCTTCACAGACGCCACCAAGCTTTGTAAGAATTGCCCGATAGACTTAGGAAGCAGGGTGGTGTGCATTGACCTGATTGTCACCACGATATATCATTACGACGTCATCCTCGACATGGATTGACTCACTGAAATGAAGGCAAAGATCAACTGTGAAACTAGATTGGTGATAGCCTACGCGCCCAAAAACATAACCTTCACTTTCCCAGTTCAGGTCAGTTGGCCCTAACGTATTAGTTGTTATGCTTCCCTATTGAAAAATTATGATGGTCCATCACTTAGGGACACGCTAGTAGTCCAAGATTTCACGGACATGTTCAGAATGATCCATGGACTACCTCCTTAGCGCGAGATCGACTTTACCATCGACCTTGTGCCAAGTGCGACACCTATCTCTTTACCGACATACTGCATGCCTCCGCGTGAAATGGAGGAATTAAGGAAGTAGATTGATGACTTATTGGATTCAGGTTTCATATGGCCAAGTGTTTCTCCTTGGGGAGCACTTGTGTTGTTTGTAAAAAAGAAGAATGGATCGTTGCGGTTATATATAGATTATCGTAGGCTAAATCACATCATGGTGAAGAACAAGCATCCTCTACCTAAGATAGATGATCTGTTTGACCAGTTGAAGAGGACACAATATTTCTCTAAAATAGACTTACAGTCCAAGTATCATCAGTTGCGCATTAGGAATGAAGATGTGCAAAAAACAGCATTCAGGACCAGTTTTGGACACTACAAGTTCCTCGTGATGCCGTTTGGACTTACTAATGCACCAGCCGTATTCATGGATCTCATGAACCGGGTGTTTCGATCATATCTCTACCGATTCTTCATCGTATTCATAGATGAAATTTTGATATACTTAAAGGGTCGGGAGGATCACGAAGAACACCTGCGAGCAGTTTTTGATACTTTTCGACAAAACCAATTGTTTGCACAATACCAAAAGTATAACTTTTGGAAAGAAGAAGTCAAGTTCTTAGGACACATGGTTTCCAAGGAAGGAATCGCCATGGACCTTGCCAAGGTGACCGCGGTACAGGACTAGAACAGCCCGGCTCAGTTACAGAAGTGAGGAGTTCCCTTAGACTTGACGGTTATTATCACCGATTCATTAAGGACTTCTCTAAAATAGCTCAATTGTTGTCTCAACTCACTTGGAAAGATCTTAAGTTTTCCTGGAATGAGAAAGCAAAAGTAAAATTTTAGGAATTAAAAGACAAGCTGACGTCCGTACCCGTGCTAGTACTACCAGAGCAAGGGGTAAATATACCATTTAGACTGACACCTCTCGAGTTGGTTTGGGTTATGTACTTATACAGAAGGATAGGGTGATTGCCTATATCTCACGACAGTTGAGGAAACATGAAGAAAAATGCCCCACACATGGCCTGGATTAGCAACAGTCATTTTCATATTAAAACTTTAGAGACATTACCTCTACGGAGAGGAGTTCGAGCTCTTTTGTGACCACAAGACCTCAAATACATCTTTACGCAGAGGGACCTAAATATGAGGCAACAACGTTAGATGGAGACCTTGAAAGACTTCAAGTTTGAGGTCTCATACTATCCTGGCAAGGTGTGACGTCCTAAAAAAATTTGTATGAAGACCCGAGTACCACCTCAAGTAGAAATCCTTTAGAAATTTAACGGGACTTAACCAGCGCTAAACTAGATTACCTATGAAATTAGCACCAACCACTTTAAATATAATCTACAAGACCCAAAACCTATAAAATTAGTAATGCTACGTTACCCTGAAATTTAGGTCCAACTCTAAACCCAGTTGCTCTCGGGAGCATTCAGAAACTCTATAATGGACCTGGACCGCACGTTAAAAATTTGAAGGCGATGAACTTAGACAATTATGACCGCCTAGTTGGACTTGACTATCACCTCAAAAATTAAGTCCAGATGAGGTCCTGAAATGATTTGCTTGAGTCCAGAGTGAAGAGTGTGAGAAAAGTGAATCTATTTAGAAATTAAATATAAATTTAAGTAATTTGAGTCGTGTCACTTGCGCACCATTTCCAAGCATTCTGAGTGTTGGTTTCTGGACCAAATTCACCCTCGATTTAGGGAAGATGGCCCACATATGCCAATATACTTGTGGCCCTGATCGAGTTTCGATGACCGCTGAACCAAAACTGGTCCACCACGGTCGATCTGAAAACCCGATCAAACTGAAAACTTAACTTGATCAAGATCCATTATCTATGAGCTTAAGTCTGACCGCATTCAGTAAAGGGACCTCCAGAAACGCTCAGTTGGATCGAAATAAGCCCGATTTGGTTATAACCTAAGTATACCATGGCCCTGAGACTAATTTCGTCAGTTTTCGGCCTATATAAGGACCTTAAACCCTCTCTCACAAATTCCATACGAATTCTCAAATCCTAGCTAAGAAAGAGACAGAAAGTGAGAGAGAGAAGTTGGTGAATCATCTTGGGATTCTTCTCAGCTACTCTACGTGCCTAATCCATCGCATCTGAATCATTATTCCGGCGATTCTACTTTCATTTTTGGGTAAGACAATCAAACCCTAACCTGTTTTGGAACTTAGAATAGTCTAAGTGTTAATGTAGCTAACCTAATTCATGCCTTAAGTTTCCTATTCGCCATTGAAGAAGGCTTATCGTCTAAATCATATTTGTTTCACATTTTTCGGTTTAAGGTGCGAACTATATACGTATAGGTTATGGTTTTCAAGACTTTTAATGTCAGATAATGATTTATTATTGACGTGGTTGCTATTACACATGCCAAATGCGATATCTGTTTTGTTTTACGTATATATACGATCTATGTTGTGTATAGACTATTTCATAATTTTATTGAAATGTTTGTATACATTTGAAATCTGATGTTATGGTTGCCATGATTAATTGTCGTAAGAATATGATTATTATGTATACGATAACTCCTTGGCAAAAGGATTTGCCTAATATGTAATATGGCTGACATACGTGATGTATGTTGAAAAGTGTAGTCTAAGTGTTTGTGAAAATGTCGGAATGAGTTCGTAGTTAGTAAGGTGTGATTTATGAGGGAGTTGAGGTATGAAATCCCAACTATCTTACTTGTGTGTATGATTTCCTCCATGAACTGTTTAGTCTAACTATCCATGTTAATTATGTGTATGATTTCCCCCATGTACTGTGTATTCATGTTTAAGTTATATTCCATAACATGTTATATGATTGTAGGAATTGAGTTAAATATTCATTATTATGATTGTACGTGGTTGGGACTATATCTCAGTCCAGGTAATCGGTAACTGTTCTCGAACTGGTGGTTGAGATCGCTTTCGCCACGTAGGATGTGTTCTACGAATCTGAGCCGTACTTGGGATGTTTGGCAGTGGTTAGGCCACACGAAGTGCTTATGCATTTCATGTCGTTCAACTCAACATGCGATCGTTCTAGTTGAGCTCGTCAATTAACCCGATTGAATAATGTATGTTCACTATGTTTGGATGTTACTGCTTGAATCTAAGGTACCAAACTCACCAGTGAAATTCCGTTAACTTTGGTATCTCGATCCCCTAAGACTCATGTGTTGGACATGATGGTATGGGACACCATGGTCGTGCTGTCGGCCTATGCTAGGGCGACAAGCCTCCCCGTAGTGACCAGTGAGCAGCTCAGACTCGTGAGCCGAATACTGTGGTATGGGACACGGTATTCATGTTGTCGGCAAACTCTGATTGGTGACGAGCCCTTTATAGTGACTTTGAGTATATCCTGAAACCGCATTGGGGCGACGAGCCTTATTGTAGTATCTAAGATATAACTAGACCTGTATTGATTGGCGACAAGCCCTTTACAGTGATCTAGAACTATAATATCGTATGAGATTGTCTAGGACTGACGACCCTAGAATGGATCATTATTTGGGTATTGACATAAGGGAGGTACCTTAGCTTTCCAATCCTGCTGTATGAAAAGGACTAATAAGAACTTGGTAATCATGTACATGCACCGCACTGCATGTGCCATTTGGCATTCGGTAGAGCACTGAGGAAGTGATTGACATGCGCGACCGTAAGATGAAGATCGCAGAGGGAGTGTAGGTGAGGGCATGTATCATTACTTCATACATCCTTGCATTAATCAGAGTAATTAGGGATGTTTGATTGTATTACTTTATCATTATTGCTTGATTGAATTGATAACATATTAACCTTTGCGGTATAGTTCCACTGAGTTGATCACTCACTCCCACATTCTGGGACGGTGCTTAAACACCAACTAGACTCTGACTTAATTGCAGGTGATGGTGATGCTTGTGAGGCGGAGCTGGAGTTTGATGATGATGAGGAGGCATTCTCATTTATACAATTTTTGGGTGGATTTACGTGAGCTGAGTCCGGATCGACGGGGCTTCAGGGTTTACACTTTATAGAGGACCATTACATGTTGTCATATGTATTTGAAGTAAACTTTGTACTTATTGACCTGGCAGAGCACTCATATTTTGGGGACTTGTATTGATGTATTTATGTATTTCAGACTTTCGCTTGCATTTTCTCATTGTCCCAAAATTATGATTTGTTGATTTGGCTTAATCTATTTCATGTTTTATGCACTAATACAGTCAAAATTCATCCATCATTGAAAATGTTGCATGAGTGATTTTTTGGAACTCGAGAGCTGAGCTATACTCGACCCCCGATTTCTAGGGCGTTACAAGTTAGTATCAGAGCATGATCTGGATTAAACTAGACCTGGGTTATGGTCACATGATCCACGTTGACGCCACTTTAGCGTAGGAGGGTGTGAGAAAAATCTAGAAACAAGTGTAGGATTCCCAGTTTCACCAACTGACGAAAGTTTACTCAAAACGATCGCCAAGATCGAGTCTGTGCACACTCCTGATCACACACAACGACCCTAAACCACGTTTAGACCATCGATTGACGGGTTTAGACCATGTATCATCCCATTCCAGCTGTTAAAAACTCGGTAAACGTGAATATGTATCAGGTTCTATTTGAAATGACCTGAAACGAGTCGAAACGGAGTAGGGACCCAATCGGGGCACTTCCAAAGGGACCCAGGGTGGGACCCATACATTTTTAGACTTAGGGGTGAGGACCTCGCCCCATCGATGAGCCATCGCCAGATAGTCCAGAGACCGGTGAGGCCCTCACTAGTTCGGCGAGGCCTTGCCGCCCAACGGGCCAGTCCGGGCTGGCCGGCTCGGGCTGACGCCTCTAGGGCATTGTATGGCCCACTAATGTGGGTTTGGTCGATTTTAAATATCCCCAAATCATCTTCTCTTCACAAGCTACCCCTCCAAGCTCTCCTTTCTCCAAAACTTTTCTCAAAACTCCACAAAATCCCTCTCCAAACCCTTTCTTCTTCCATTTTCGTGCACCTTCTCTAAACCCATTTCAAAACCCACCTCCATAGCTGATTTCTCTTTCTTTTCTTTCCATTTGAGCACTCAAATCCCTACTTTGAGTCTCAAATTCGTGGGAACCTTCTATCTCATCCCATTCTTCTTGTTTCTTTCATTTTTCATGGCCCTATTCGAGCTAGTCACGACCATATTTTCCATTTCCACCATTCTCTCTTTCATGGGAAAGAAGAGAGCTCCCGTAGATGAATCCAAGCCTAGTCTCCCCACCCATTTAAGAAGGCTGAGAGGTGCCGCCGCGAGTTCAAGCACCACCCGAGAGTTGCAGACAAAGCGAGATCTAGATCCCCATGCTCCCATAGGAAGGGCATTGTTGGCAGACCTTTCTCATGGAGTTTATGAGGGCCGTAGGGTCCTCTTTGAAGCTCATGTAGATGCACGACTATTTGGAAAATTCTTATTATTTGAGCACCTGGTTGAAGCCAAGTGGGGTCCTCTATTTAAGGGTGAGCATCGTGCAAATGTGGATACAATCTGAGCATTTTAAGTCCACATTCGAGAGTAAACATTGGAGCCCTTGCAGTTTAAGATTCCATTTGGAAGAGATTGGGAGGCCACAATAGATGTTGCTTTCATATCTGGACTTCTGAATGTGCCACTTGGCAAAGTTTATGCAAGTGAGAAGAATCCGAGTAGTGCACGTGAAAGGAATCACTGCACACGGTTCCTTTATGGTCATCTGGTTGAATGGCAGCCAAACAAAAGCCTTTTAGCGACCAATATGATGAACGACTTCAGTCTACTTCATCACATCTTGTAACACCCTGAAAATCGGGGGTCGTGTATAAACTCAACTCCCGAGTTCCAGACCGTCACTTATGCAACAAAAATGATTATGATTCAATGTTGTCTGATTTAAAGCATTCACATGAGTAAAAGTATACCAAAACTGCAATTCATACTTCAGATCCAGTGATAAAAGCAAGCGGAAGACTAAACAATATATATATCACTGTATGGAAAAAAAAAAGTAAATCTCATCTGTCTCTAAAGTATGAATACATCTCTGAGTCTCATATACATATACACGAATAAAAGTAAATGTCCAAAATAGTCCCACTGAAGTCTCATCGATCCAGGTCGCCTATGCGAAGCCATCGTGATACTGCATGTACGAGAACTCGTCGTGGTCCTCGTCAAAGTCTGGCTCCGCCTCTTGGATCTCAGCCTCACCTGCATCTACAACAGGGTCTGGTGGGTGTTGCAAACACCATCCCGTAACGTGGGAGTGAGTGATCAACTCAGTGGAATCATAGAACAAAGATTAGCATGTTCACAATTCAATCATGCGATAATAGTAAAGCAGTAAATCAGACAATCCTAAAACTGTTATTAATGCAAGATGACATGACGTGATGTATGCCCTCACCGACGATCTCCCTCATACGGCAACATCTTACCACCGCGGCATGCCACACTCCCTAGAGTGCTCCACATCTTCCAGGCACATGCAATGCTATGGTGATATGATTTCCAAGTTGTTATTAGTCCATTCAAACAGCAGGATTGGGAAACTAAGGTACTTCCCTTGTATCAATCCCAACACAGATCCTGTCTAGGGTCGTCACTCCTAGTAATCTCATACGATGTATATTTCTTAGGTCACTGCAAGGGCTGCCAAGGCTGTTGCTCGCACTCGTTGCACCGCTCCCCCATCACCTTATCAGTACAGGCCTACCGTACTCTACTGCAACGGAAGGGTCATCGCCTCCCGTGGTCTCAGAATACGCTCGCGGTCACTACAAAGGACTCGTCGCCTGATCAGTGTAGGCCGACAGCTAGAATATAGTGTCCCATACCACCATAATCTGCTCATGAGTCTAGGTGCTCACTGGTCACTACGGGGAGGTTTGTGGCCCCAGCGTAGGCCGACAGCTCGACCACGGTGTCCCATACCACCATACCCGGCTCATGAGTCTTCGTGGATCAAGGTACCATGGTTAACAGGGTTTACAATGGTAAGTTTAGTACCCTAGGTTCAAGCAATTATGACTCATACAAGGTGAACATACATCGGCCAGTCGGGTTACTTGACGGGCTCGACTAGCGCGATCGCATCTCAAGTCGAACGACATGAAGTGCGTAAAACACTTCGCGTGGCCTAACCACTGCCGCCAACTCCAAACACGAATCGCGTTCATCGACGCGTCGTTCGTGGCTATGACCAGTCAGCCACGAATTCGCTCGGTTACCGACTGCCTGGACTAAGTCTAGTCCCAAACACTTATGGAATCACATCAGCAATTTATGTAAGAGTATTGGAATTGAAATACAATCATGTGAGCATGTTAACACATGTTATAACATTCAACTTAAGCAAATCTTCAAGCACATATATTCCATGCATGTAATGAAATCATGCATATAGTCAACATGTAGGAAATCATTTAGGTCAGCATATTAACTGAGAAATCAATCTCAAACTACCACATAACATCATTTAATTCAATACATACTAATACAAGCATTTATACAAACACATACACTACACACTTAAGTCTACATATAGTATGTCGACCCAAAGTGCGCAACTAGGCGAATCTCTTCGCCAAACTAATTATGCACGCATTCCTAACTTCCTAATGCGACAACAAACCATGTCAATCACGTCAGCAAAATATGAATGTAAACCGTACTTCCTACAAATGACTAAAATGCCCTAAATCTCATATTCTTCGTTACTTTACGAAACAGGAAACGGAGAGCATTTTGTACATGTCAAACGGCAATACCGACAAGAATCTACTATTAAACGACATTGAAAGCGTTGGGAACCGTCAATCAAAGCGTCTAAAATCCTCACCTTATGTCTTGTAAACACGTGAATTGAAACGGAGCGTATACGCTTCGTCTACGGCGAATAAGGAACCTAATACACGAGATCCATAAGCTACATCGCTATGGAAACAAAGGAAACTCAAATCAGCAACTATTTAGGGTATTTACTTACCTAGAATCGCGGTGAAATCGCTGGGAAAATGGTAAAGGTGTGTTGCTTGAGCACGTGCAACACGTAGCACAAGTGGCAGGAAGAACTCTCCCACTCTCTCACAATCTCTCACCTTTTTCTCTCTCCCAAGCTAGGGTTTCTCTCAAATTCGGATGGGAGAGAGGAGTGAGGGTTTTAACCCCTTTTATAGCCTAAAACATGCCCAAAATAGGCTTGGGAACAATGTTTACTTGGTGCCTAACCAAATCGGGGCCGTTTCGATCCAAAAGGGCATTTCTGAAGGTCCCCTGGCCAAATGCGGTCGGACTTAAGCTCATGCATACTGGATCTAGCACACATCCAGTTTTCAGACCGGTAGGGTTCCCAGATCGCACGTGGCGGTCCAGTTTCAGTTTAACGGTCATCGCACCAAGATCAGGCCTATAAGTCTCGTGATATGTAATAGATATTTTTCCTGATCCAAGGGTGTAATTTGGCTGTATTCTGACAGTCAGAACGCTTAATACTGATGCGTCAAATCGTGTGCCAGATTTGAATTTCAAATTCCAATTCTAACCCTATTCTCACTCTCTTCAGTCTGGGCTCAATGAAATAGCCTGTGATTATCGGTTTGACTTGATTTTTGGAATGAGTGTCAAGTCCAGCTAGGCGGTTCTAACGGTCTAAGATAGGAGGTATCAGACTTTCGACGTGCGGTCTAGATCCAATACAAAGATTCAAAGTGGTTCAGAGAACAAACCTGCTTAGAGTTTGGTTCGAGGTTTTAGAGCATTATAGCACCATTGGTTCCACTCGCTTTGGGCCTTGTAGAACGTATTTAAAGTGATCAAGGACCATTTCCCAGCTATTCTAACGTTGCACTAGCTAACCTAGTCATATTTTCTAAAGGAATGAATTCTACGCAATTTCGGGTCGATTTGGTACTCGAGCCCAAGTATGAATTTTTCACGGGCGTTACACATCTGCACATTCAACGTCTATCCTAGGTGGAGCAACCGCAATAAGTGCACGTGCCTAATGGTAGATTTTCTATATTAGGTAGGATAGGGAGAGAAGTTATGTGTACCTAAGTATGTCTTACGACAGATAGTCCTTAACGCACATTCGAATAGAAGGACTGAATCACTCCCATTCGGCCGACTTATATGTAGGATTGCACTCGAGTTTGGCTACAGACTTGGGGCAAAATTGCCAGCACTGATCCATTACATCACCAAGACTACTTTGAATTAGATGGATATTGAGCCATGGCAACGACAAGCCGTACTTGAAGAGAGTGAGGATGAGACAGAAAGCGAGGAGGAAGAGAGTAATGAAGAAGGTGGAGCTGAAATAGAAGAAGAAGAAGAGCAGGACGAAGAAGAAGAGGAGGCCCAGGATACAAATGAGAGTCCTCCTCCTGCGACTCAGGAGCATGATCCTGATCGGGCTGATAGGAAAGCCCATTTAGTTAGACTTGAGGAGGGTCAGGCCACTTTACGACAGGATATTATAGACCTGCGGGGCCTCGTGAAGCACAAGTTCAAGAAAGTAACCCGTACTTTGAAGCTATCCTGTGCTGTCTACAGGATAAGGGTGCCCCTCCTCCATCGCCAGATTTTGACGAATAGTCCTATATGTAGTCCTTATTTGTTTGTTTTATTGCTTGTTCTTGTGTGTAGCCTTTATAGGCATAGTAGTTTGGTAGTTGTTTGGGTGTTTGAAGCTTAGTTATATTAGCTCACATGCTTTCTTTGTCGCGATCCATGTAATGCTGCACTTCATGTATTGTGACAATTTTATTGAATGAAATGCATGTTGTTTCTTTGAGTTGAGATGTGAATGCTGTGTGGACAGATTGTGTGAATGCCCAATCTCACTAGTTGCACCCTCTGTTGTATGTAGGGTATACCACTTAAGGGCACGAGGACTTCTCCCCGTCTCTTTTTGGGTGAGTCGCTTGATGGGGCCCCTCCCCTGAGCGATAGCTTTACGGATCCCCATTTGGGCCCGTCTCACTTAGATCCTATGCCGGATTATTAACTGGATTCTGGCCTCGCTGCTGGGACGACTCCTGTGACACCATCTATGGTCCCTCCTGTCACACCTTTGGTTCCTATCACAATCTGCTCTGCCTCCTGATAGGCAAGAGCAGATGATGTTGTTGATGTAACAACAGCAGATACAACAGTAGTAGCAACAGCAACAGTAGCATCAGATCCAGCAGCAGCAGTAGTTCTTGACCTCCATGGCTAGTATCTTTTCTTAATCGATGGGGCCGACTCCACCTGCTTCACCTATGTACCCAGTTAGGAACACTAGTGTCAGGGACACATTTGAGCGATTCCAGCGCTTGCGGCCTTCCACTTTCGCTGGTACCACAGACCCGTGGAGGCTGAGTACTGGATAGACCGCATCTCTAAGATGCTGAGGCTGCTACACTGTTCTGAGGTGAAGCAAGTCGAGCTTTCCACCTTCATGTTTGAGAAGCAGGCCAATTTATGGTGGGATATTGTTCTCCACACGGTTGTGGAGGGTTTTGTGTGGACTTGGGAGGCTTTTGAGGCTCGCTTCCATGAGAAGTATTTTCTGGTCACTTACCGACATGAGAAGGAGAGTGAGTTCCTTCACCTCCGCCAGGGAGGGATGTCGGTGACGGAGTATGAGAACCAGTTTATGGAGCTAGGCAGGTATGCTCCTTTATTTTTGGGTGATCAGTCGTTGTGGATGCGACATTTTTCTAAGGGTCTGCGGCTCGAGATCTGGTCAAAGATGTGCTGCCCTAACATATCTTCTTATGCTGAGTTGGTGAGCATGTCCATGCGAGCTGAGCAGGATGTCCCGTATGCGAGCACCTAATGCTCCCAGGCTGCGACCTGACTTTTCGAGTAAGCCTTTCCTCGGTAAGAGGCCGTGTGTAAACTCACCACCGAGGTTCATGGCATCTCCTGCCCCTGTGAGGTGACCAGGTGTGTGGTGTGCTTATTACAAGAAGTCAGGCCACACTGAGATAAATTGCTTCACCAGGATGCGAGACAGTGGTTTTTCGCCACCTCAAAGGATTAACCGTCCGATGCCTCAAGCCATATCAGCACCACCCCTTCGATTAGCACCAGCTCACCCATCCTTCAGGTTATCCGCACCTCGCTTCAGGCCGCCACAATGGTCCATGGTACCTCTACCGAACCGTCCACAGTAGGCTCAGGTTCATGCGCTTACAGCTGAGGCGCCCGAGGTAGATTTAGCACCGAGATCTTTCAAGGTTCCAGCTCATATCCAAGGTACGCCTGTCTTCTTATTGGTGGACACCGGGTCCACTATTTCGATCATCTCTTGCGTTGCGATCAAGCAGCTAGGATTGGTTACTACTCCTACGAAGGGAGTGAGACTCACTACAGCTATGGGGACCTTTTCAGACATTTCACGGACCTATGAGTCTTGCTCAGTAGATTTGGGTAGCAGGACAGTGGTTGTAGACCTGATTGTCGCTCCACTGTGTCACTACGACGTTATTCTTGGGATGGATTGGCTCACCAAGATGAGAGCAGAGATAGATTGCGAGGCCAGAGTCGTGACAGTCTATGGACTTGAGAGCACAATCTTTACATTTCCAGTTCAGGTCAGTTGGTCCTGTCGAGTTGATAGTTACGCTTCTTTTTTAGGGAGTCTTGATGATTCGACGTTGGGGGATATGCTAGTGGTTCGAGATTTCCCCGATGTATTTGAGAAGATCCCGGGACTACCTCCTCAGCGCAAGATTGACTTTACTATCGATCTTGTGTCCGGTGCGATACCCATTTCCTTGTCGACGTATTGTATGCCTCCATGTGAGATAGAGGAATTGAGGAGACAGATTGATGCATTGTTAGAGGTGAGCTTCATATGACCGAGTGTGTCACCTTGGGGAGCGTCTGTTTTGTTTGTGAAGAAGAAGGACGGTTTCCTACTATTATGTATTGACTACCATAGGTTGAACCAGGTGACAGTGAAGAACAAGTATCTCTTGCCCAGGATAGATGATATGTTTGATCAGTTGAAGGGGGCACGGTATTTTTCAAAGATAGATTTGTAGTCTGGGTATCATCGATTGCGCATCAGGGATGAGGACATACAGAAGAAAACCTTTAGGACTAGCTTCGGTCATTATGAGTTCCTTGTGATGTCGTTTGGACTCACAAATGCTTTGGCCGTGTTCATGGATCTGATGAATAGGGTATTTCGGCCGTTTCTGTACCGATTCGTCATCGTATTTATAGATGACATTTTGATATACTCCACGAGTCGAGAAGAGTGCGAAGAGCACTTAAGAGAAATCTTGGACACTCTCAGGAAGAACTAGTTGTTCGCACAGTACAAGAAATGTGACTTCTGGGAAGAGGAAGTTAAGTTCCTAGGACATGTGATGTCCAAGGAAGGTATAGCGGTCGACCTCGCTAAGGTAGCTGTAGTTCAAGATTGGAAGCAGCCCAGTTCAGTTACCCAGGTGAGGAGTTTTCTTGGTCTGGCAGGGAACTATCGACAATTCATTTGGGACTTTTCCAAGATTATTAGACCGCTGTCACAGTTGACATGGAAGGACTTGAAGTTTTCATAGAATGAGAAGGCCGAAGCAACTTTTCAGGAGCTAAAGGACAAGTTGATGCCTGCCCCTGTGCTAGTATTGCTAGAGAAAGGGGTTAAGTATACGATATATATCGACGCCTCTCGCGTTGGTCTGGGTTATGTCCTTATGTAGAAGGACAGGGTGATTGCTTACGCCTCGAGACAGTTGAGGAAGCACGAGGAAAATTACCCTACACACGACCTAGAGTTGGCAACCTTCATTTTCGCACTGAAGCTCTGGAGACCTTATCTCTACGGATAAGAGTTCGGGCTCTTTTGTGACCACAAGAGCCTTAAGTACATATTTTCACAGCGAGACTTGAATATGAGGCAGCGCCGATGGATGGAAACCTTCAAGGACTTTAAGTTCGAGGGCTCCTACCATCCAGGCAAGGCAAACCTTGTGGTAGATGCATTAAGCCGCAAGAAGACTATACAGTTTAAGGCTCCGCTAATGATAGCAGCATGGGACATGGTGGAGTTTGTACGAGACTTCGAGCAGAAACTTACGGTAGAGGAGCTGTACGAGGTTATTGCACATGTTCGAGTATAGCCCCTCATTGACAATAGGATTATTGCAGCTCAGGCAGATGATGAGCTATTGGCGAAGATGAGAAAGTGGGTTGGTACAGATGAGGACTCCGAGTGGAGTGTTGGTTCTGAGGGGGGCTTACGTTATCATGGCCGCCTATGCATCCCAGACATTCCTAACTTGAGACGAGAGGTTCTCGAGGCAGCCCACAGTTTGAGGCTTGCGATGCATCTAGGTAGTATGAAGATGTATCAAGACATGAAGAGATCGTACTGGTGGGATAATATGAAGGTTCACATTGCTGAGTTCGTATCCCATTATCTCACGTGTCAGCAGGTCAAGGCAGAGCATCGCCGACCTCCTGGACTACTTTGGCCCATGCCCATAGCCGAATGGAAGTGGGACTTTATCTCTATGGATTTCTTTTCGGGGCTACCGAAGATGAGGAAGGGACATGACTCCATTTGGGTGATCATCGACCGATTGACGAAATCAGCTCATTTCCTACCGATCAAAGTTACGAACTCTGCAGATGAGTTGGCCAGATTGTACATCAAGGAGATTGTATATCTGCATGGAGTTCCTTTGGAGATTAAGTCAGATCAAGATGCGCAATTCACATCTATCTTCTGGACTCGTATCCAGGAAGCGATGAGTGTGAAGTTGAAGTTCAGTACCACATTTCATCTGCAGACAGACGGGCAGACGGAACGTGTGAATCAGGTGCTAGAAGATATGTTGCAAGCTTGTGTGTTGGATTTCAAGGACAGTTGGGATGACTGTCTTCCTTATGCAGAATTCACATATAACAACAGTTTTCAGGCTAGTATCGACATGGCTCCCTATGAGGAACTATATGGTCGTTCGTGTAGAGCATCGCATTGCCAGGCAGAAGTGGACGAGAAGACTTTGATTGACCCAGAGTTGGTTCAGGCAACTTTAGAGAAGATTGTAACACCCCGGATTTTGGCCAACCTGGGATTAGACGTCCTTAGGCAATGGGTCAAGTAAAACACCTAGAGAATCGCTCAGAACCCAATTCTATAGCCAAAGAAACCACTTAGGATTAATTCCTTTAGAAACTAAGCATAAGTTAGCTAGCGCAACGCTAGAGTAGCTGGGAAATAGTCCCTGATCACTTTAAATACGTTCTACAAGACCCGAAACTTGTAGAATCAATGGTGCGATAATACTCTAAAACCTCGGATCAAACTCTAAACCGGTTTCTTCTCTGGACCACTTTGAAACTTTGTATTGGATCTAGACCGCGCGTCTAAAGTTCGATACCTACTATCTTAGACCGTTAGAACCGCCTAGCTGGACTTGACAATCATTTCAAAAATCAAGTCCAACCGACATTCACAGGCTATTTCGTTGAGCCTGGACCGAAGAGAGTGAGAATAGGGCTAGATTTGGAATTTAAAATTCAAATCTGACACATGACTTGATATGTCAGTATTAAGTATTCTGACCGTCAGAATTCAGCCAAATTACACCCTCGGATCAGGAAAAATTTCTATTTCATATCATGAGAATTGTAGACCTGATCTACGTGCGGTGACCACTGAACTGAAACTGGATCGCCACGTGTGATCTATGAACTCTGCCGGACTGAAAACTTGATGTGTGCTAGATCCAGTATGCATGAGCTTAAGTTCGACCGCATTTGGCCAGGGGACCTCCAGAAATGCTCTTTTGGACCGAAACAGCCCCGATTTGGATATACCTCAAGTATACATTGTTCCCGAGCCTATTTCGGGCACATTTGGGCTTATAAAAGGGGTTCAAACCCTCACTCCTCTCTTCCATCCGAATTTGAGAAAAAATCCTAGATTGGGAGAGAGAAAAGGTGAGAGTTTGTGAGAGAGAGTAGGAGAGGATTTTCCTGCCGTTGTACTACCTGTGCACGTGCTTTAGCAACGTGCTCCGATCACTTGGCCGGTAATTTTTCCACATTTTTAGGTAAGAAAATACCCTAATAGTTGCTGATTTAGTGTTCCTTCGTTTCCGTAGCGAGATAGCTGATACATCTTGTAAATTAGGTTCACAGTTCGTCGTAGACGAAGCGTATACGCTCCGTTCGAATTCACACACCTATAAGGGAAAAGGTGCGGATTTTAAATGCTTTGATTGACTATTTTTAACGCTTTCAATGTCGTTTAATAGTAGATTATCGACGGCAACGCCGTTTGACATGTACAACATGCTGTCCGTTTCCTGTTTCGTAAATAGACGAAGAATATGAGATTTAGGGCATTTTAGTCATTTGTAGGAAATACTATTTTCATCCATAATTTGCTGATGTGATTGACATGGTTTCTTGTCGCATTAGGATATTAGGAATGCATGCATAATTAGTTTGGCGAAGAGATTCGCCTAAATGCGCACTTTGAGTCAACTTACTATATGTAGACTTAAGTGTATAGTGTAAGTGTTTGTATAAATGCTTGTATTAGTATGTATTGAATTAAATGGTGTTATGAATTAGTTTGAGATTGATTTCTCAATTAATATGCTGATGTAAATGATTTCCTACATGTTAGCTATATGCATGATTTCATTATATATATGAAATGCATGTGCTTGATGATTTATTTAAGTTGTATGTTATAACATGTGTTAACATGCTCACATGGTTGTATTTCATTTTCAATACTCTCACATGATTGCTAATGTGGATTCAAAATTGTTTGGGACTATACCTAATCCAGGCAGTCGGCAACCGAGCAAGTTCGAGGTTGGCCTATCTTTGCCATGAAAGACACGTCGATGAACGCGAGCCGTGTTCTAGAGTTGGCGGCAGTGGTTAGGCCACGAGAGGTGTTTTACGCACTTCATGTCGTTCGACTTGAGATACGCTCGTGCTAGTCGAGCCCGTCAAGTGACTCGACTGGCCATTGTATGTTCACCCTGTATGAGTCATAACTGCTTGAACCTAGGGTACTGAACTTACCATTGTAAACCCTGTTAACCATGGTACCTTGATCCACGAAGACTCATGAGCCGGGCATGGTGGTATGGGACACCGTGGTCGAGCTGTCGGCTTACGCTGGGGCCACAAACCTCCCCGTAGTGACCAGTGAGCATCTATGTCTCGTGAGCAGATTATGGTGGTATGGGACACTATATTCTTGCTGTCGGCCTACACTGATCAGGCGACGAGTCCTTTGTAGTGACCGCGAGCGTATTCTGAGTCTACGGGAGGCGATGACCCTTCCGTAGCAGTGAGAGTACAGTAGGCCTGTATTGATAAGGTGATGGGGGAGCGGCGTAACGAGTGCGTGCAATAGCCCTTGCAGCGACCTACAAAATATACATCGTATGAGATTACTAGGAGTGACGACCCTAGACAGGATCTGTGTTGGGATTGATATAAGAGAAGTACCTTAGTTTCCCAATCCTGCTGTTTGAATGGACTAATAACAACTCAGAAATCAATCACCATTACATTGCATATGCCTGAAAGATGTGGAGCACTTGAGGGACGATTGCATGCCGCAGTCGTAAGATGGTGCCGTATGAGGGAGATCGTCGGTGAGAGCATACATCACGTCATGTCATATTGCATTAATAACAGTATTAGGATTGTTTGATTTACTGCTTTACTATTATTGCATGATTGATTTGGTAACATGCTAATCTCTGCTCTCTTATCCCACTGAGTTGATCACTCACTCCCACGTTACGGGATGGTGTTTCTGGACACCCACCAGTCCCTATTGTGATTGAAGATGATGGCGCGGCCTGCAAGGCGGAGCTGGATTTGATGATGATGAGGAGGATTCCTCCTATATGCGTGTTTTGATTGACGGGATTACAGGGAGGTTGATTCAATGCCTTAACACTTGTCATTTTATATTTTTAGCGCACTCATGTATATTCGTTTTGTTTACTTTTGGAGTATACATGTATGTATATAACCTGGTAACATGTTCACACTCTGGACACGTACAACGGTTTTTATATGTTATACATATTATCACAGTCTTCCGCTTGCTAATTTAACGGTCTCTAGAGTATGATATGGTGTTTTGGATTAATCCCACTCATGTCTAATGCATTAACACAGACAACATTCAATCATACACATTTATGTTGCATAAATAACATTTTGGAACTCGGGAGTGGAGTTTTTACTCGACCTCCCGATTTTCGGGATGTTACAGATGGTATCAGAGCATGATTTGGATTAAACTGGGACTGGGTTATGGTCACGCGACGTACGCTGTCGTTTCCTTTGACGCTGGAGGGTGCAAGAAAGGTTTAGAAAAACTTATAGGATCGCAGATTCGCCAATAGGCGAAGTCTATTCATATCGATCGCGCGATCGAGTCCGTAGCGCATCTAGGGTCGCATGAAGCGACCTGATTAGCTCATAGGTTGTAGGTAGGTGGGTTGAGATGTTCTTTGAATGTATCTAAACCTGTAGATATAAATCCTTGGGCTGTGGGACAACCGCAACCCCTGCATTCAATCGCTAGGGCTTAAAAACCCCGTTTTACCTAAATTCTTTAAAATTCTTTCTCTCACCAATCCATTCTTCAATTCTTTATTATCCTTTTCATGTTACGCATCAATCCTGATGTGAAAATGACATAAAATCATACTTCGATAAAATTTTACGATGAATAGTAAAATTTCATGAAAAATGGCCATAAGGCCATTCTAAGTTTGCTTTCTTTAGCAATTAATGGGCTAGATGGATGTACTAGCTCCTTCAACCCCAAAATCATATGTTGTATAATAGGAAATTGTATTAGGATTTGCAGACTGGCCTCGGAAAGCCCCGAACGCATGTTTGGGCCTATATAGGGTAATCTAGAATGAACTAAGGTGGGGCCCATAGTTTTTTGGGGTCCCTGGACCATGGGGGACCAGACCCATGTGGTCCCACCAACCGACCAGAGGAACGGTCGGCTATACCATCGCCGGTTCGGCGATGCATCGCCGTCCGGTGGGGCCCACTTGATGTGAAAACTGGGCGCACGCCCTATTTTGGGTAGTGTACACCCCCCATGTAGGGTTCGTCCATAAAAAACTCCAAAAAGGGGTACTTCCTTCACAACAGCCCCCTTCCCTAGCCCCATTTTCATTTTGTTGCTGCCCTAACCCAAAATCGTGATTCTAAATCGCTCTCAAATCCATTCTTGGTTGAAAACGACTACACTCCATCACTCCATTGAAGTTTACAGCCTTCCCTCTTACAAATCTCGTCGTTTGGAGCTCTTACAACCCCCAAAACGAGCTGAAATCGTGAGGAGCTCCATTTCCCTTTTTAATTCTCTTTTCTTTCTGAAAATACATCTTAGGGGAGCTTGAAGCATCCCTCTACAACGCCTAGATTTCATTCTGTCCATTTGGGCAACCATTTCTCCGCATTTCCTTCATTTTTCATGATTATTGTTAAGGCTGTTTTATCTTTTTTTCTCCCTTTCCATCGTCCTCTCTCTCATGTCCCTTTTATTTGATCCTCAGACTCGTGGAAACCTGCTTACCCATCCCATTTCTCCACGTTCTCCACTTGTTTGATTACCGTTTTAAAATTTCTATGTTCTGTGGTTGTTAGGTAGAAAATGTGTTTGTGTTAGTGGTTTGGGCTTAATATAGCCAAATTTTGTTGAATGGAGTGCATGCCGCTCGTTTGTTGTAAGGTATTGTCCCTAGATTGGGAGTATTGTAACTCCCGGGATTCAGCCTACAAATTGATTTTTATCCCAACCCACCCTCCTACCAAACATACCACTTCCAATCCTGCCATGGAACTAGGAATGTCGTTCCATTTAATACAACTTAATGCTACTGGCCATATTGGCCCTTAGCGTTTTGGACCTAGTGTTAGTACTCCTAGATTTGAAGGATCTGACGATATAGGAAATCAAATTCTATTTAGATAATCTTGACCCTAAACGATAGAGCAATTCCCTGTATTAGTAATGGTATGGAAAGCCATTTACCGTATAATCTTAGGCTTTGGATTATAGCTACTGAGTTACAGACTAGCCTACTAGTTACCTTAAGTAGTGTAAAGCCTGTATATGCTAAGAAATTGTAGGTTAGATTTGGTTGAAGTAGAACCTTATTCCTTCGATAGATCCCCTTATGACTTATAGACTTCTGTTGTTGCCCATAGGAAGGAACCATTCACTCTCAGGGAACATTTATAAATCCCTCAGATTGAACTTAGAATGTACTAGCACGCCCCTTAGAATTGCCTTCCCCAAGGGCTTATTGCATTCGAGAACGCGGAATAAAGGAAATACAATAACCAGCGAAGTATTCGCGGTTTGAATCGACTTCTTAATCCTAGTAGTTACCAATGAATCCAATGCTCTGATCAAGCAGAAGATCGGCATCGACTAGGATTGAGGACTGATACAACAACTTTTCTGTCATCGCTGGGCAGAAGGTTTGTGTATCCAGCTCAGACCCATTACATAACTGTTCTTCCGTGTTGGCCCGACCACCTACAACCACAAGTTATTGCTTTGCCCTTGGTAAATGTTAAGGACTTAAAGCCAGTAGAGGATTTGACATCTTACCACCAACTCATACCTGCCCCTGAACTTAACCACAATAGAGATTAGGCTCATCTCTATGATCATAGGTACCAATGCCATAGAACGCATCATTAGCAAGGAAAACCACTGTAATGAGAGGTTGTTTCCCAATTCATGTCAAAGATAGCCCCTAAGTTGTATTTCGTTCTGATATACGGATCGATGCATAGATTCTTGCACTTTAAGTAGAACCAAGTTTTAAGGGGGGTAGAACGTATTGAGTCCAATCCAATTAGATCAGCCAATGCTACCGTTCGATCATAGTGGCGCAGCGGAAGCGTGGTTGGCCTCTTCCCCACTAGCCCAAGATCGAAACGTTTGAGTTAGGATGTATGTACGGTTAGGTCATTAAATAGGATTGACCCTTTCTTAGAATGTCAAGACTGAAGTCTTGCTAGATACTCCTTACCCTTCGCCAATTTCGGAGATAAAATTATGTTTTAAGGGGGGTAGATTGTAACACCCGGGATTTTGGCCAACCTAGGATTAGACGTCCTTAGGCAATGGGTCAACTAAAACACCTGGAGAATCGCTCAGAACCCAATTCTATAGCCAAAGAAACCACTTAGGATTAATTCCTTTAGAAACTAAGCATAAGTTAGCTAGCGCAATGCTAGAGTAGCTGGGAAATAATCTCTGATCACTTTAAATACGTTCTACAAGACCCAAAACTTGTAGAATCAATGGTGCTATAAAACTCTAAAACCTCGGATCAAACTCTAAACCGGTTTGTTCTCTGGACCACTTTGAAACTTTGTATTGGATCTAAACCGTGCGTCGAAAGTCTGATACCTACTATCTTAGACCGTTAGAACCGCCTAGCTGGACTTGACAATCATTTCGAAAATCAAGTCCAACCGACATTCACAGGCTATTTCGTTGAGCCTGGACTGAAGAGAGTGAGAATAGGGCTAGATTTGAAATTTAAAATTCAAATCTGACACACGACTTGACGTATCATTATTAAGCATTCTGACCATCAGAATTCAGCCAAATTACACCCTCGGATCAGGAAAAATTTCTATTTCATATCATGAGAATTGTAGACCTGATCTACGTGCGGTGACCGCTAAACTGAAACTGGATCGCCACGTGCGATCTGCGAACTCTGCCGGACTGAAAACTTGATGTGTGCTAGATCCAGTATGCATGAGCTTAAGTCCGACCGCATTTGGCCAGGGGACCTCCAGAAATGCTCTTTTGGACCGAAACAACCCCGATTTGGATATACCTCAAGTATACATTGTTCCCGAACCTATTTCGAGCACATTTGGGCTTATAAAAGGGGTTGAAACCCTCACTCCTCTCTCCCATCCGAATTTGAGAAAAAACCCTAGATTGGGAGAGAGAAAAGGTGAGAGTTTGTGAGAGAGAGTAGGAGAGGATTTTCCTGCCGTTGTACTACCTGTTGCACGTGCTTTAACAACATGCTCTGATCACTTGGCCGGTGATTTCTCCATGTTTTTACGTAAGAAAATATCTTAATAGTTGCTGATTTAGTGTTCCTTCATTTCCGTAGCGAGATAGCAGATACATCTTGTAAAGTAGGTTCACAGTTCGTCGTAGACGAATCGTATACGCTCCGTTCAAATTCACACACCTATAAGGGAGAAGGTGCGGATTTTAGACGCTTTGATTGACTGTTTTCAACACTTTCAATGTCGTTTAATAGTAGATTATCGACCGCAATGCCGTTTGACATGTACAACATGCTGTCTGTTTCCTGTTTCGTAAATAAACGAAGAATATGAGATTTAGGGCATTTTAGTCATTTGTAGGAAATACTGTTTTCATCCATAATTTGCTGATGTGATTAACATGGCTTCTTATCACATTAGGATATTAGGAATGCGTGCATAATTAGTTTGGTGAAGAGATTCGCCTAAATGCGCACTTTGAGTCGACATACTATATGTAGACTTAAGTGTGTAGTGTAAGTGTTTGTATAAATGCTTGTATTAGTATGTATTGAATTAAATGGTGTTATGAATTAGTTTGAGATTGATTTCTCAATTAATATGCTGATGTAAATGATTTCCTACATGTTAGCTATATACATGATTTCATTATATGTATGAAATGCATGTGCTTGATGATTTATTTAAGTTGTATGTTATAACATGTGTTAACATGCTCACATGGTTGTATTTCATTTTCAATACTCTCACATGATTGCTGATGTGGATTCAAAATTATTTGGGACTATACCTAGTCCAGGCAGTCGGCAACCGAGCAAGTTCGTGGTTGGCCTATCTTTGCCACGAACGACGCGTCGATGAACGCGAGCCGTGTTCTTAAGTTGGCGGCAGTGGTTAGGCCACGAGAGGTGTTTTACGCACTTCATGTCGTTCAACTTGAGATGCGCTCATGCTAGTCGAGCCTGTCAAGTAACCCGACTGGCCATTGTATGTTCACCCTGTATGAGTCATAACTGCTTGAACCTAGGGTACTGAATTGTAAACCCTGTTAACCATGGTACCTTGATCCACGAAGACTCATGAGCAGGGCATGGTGGTATGGGGCACCGTGGTCGAGCTGTCGGCCTACGCTGGGGCCACAAACCTCCCCGTAGCGACCAGTGAGCACCTATGTCTCGTGAGCAGATTATGGTGGTATGGGACACTATATTCTTGCTGTCGGCCTACACTAATCAGGCGACGAGTCTTTTGTAGTGACCACGAGCGTATTCTGAGTCTACGGGAGGCAACGACCCTTCCGTAGCAGTGAGAGTACAGTAGGCCTGTATTTATAAGGTGATGGGGGAGCAGTACAACGAGTGCGTGCAACAGCCCTAGCAGCCCTTGCAGCGACCTACAAAATATACATCGTATGAGATTACTAGGAGTGACGACCCTAGACAGGATCTGTATTGGGATTGATATAAAGGAAGTACCTTAGTTTCCCAATCCTGTTGTTTGAATGGACTAATAACAACTCGGAAATCATATCACCATTACATTACATATGCCTGGAAGATGTGGAGCACTTGAGGGACGATTGCATGCCGTGGTCGTAAGAAGGTGCCGTATGAGGGAGATCGTCGGTGAGGGCATACATCACGTCATGTCATATTGCATTAATAACAGTATTAGGATTGTTTGATTTACTGCTTTACTATTATCGCATGATTGATTTGGTAACATGCTAATCTCTGCTCTCTTATCCCACTGAGTTGATCACTCACTCCCACGTTACGGGATGGTGTTTCCGGACACCCACCAGTCTCTATTGTGATTGCAGATGATGGCGCGGCCTGCGAGGCGGAGCTGGATTTGATGATGATGAGGAGGATTCCTCCTATATGCGTGTTTTGATTGACGGGATTACAGGGAGGTTGATTCAATGCCTTGACACTTATCATTTTATATTTTTAGCGCACTCATGTATATTCGTTTTGTTTACTTTTGGAGTATACATGTATGTATATAACCTGGTAACATGTTCACACTCTGGAGACATACAACGGTTTTTATATGTTATACATACTATCACAGTCTTCCGCTTGCTAATTTAACGGTCTCTAGAGTATGATATGGTGTTTTGGATTAATCTCACTCATGTTTAATGCATTAACATAGATAACATTCAATCATACATATTTATGTTGCATAAATAACATTTTGGAACTCGGGAGTGAAGTTTTTACTCGACCCCCCGATTTTTGGGATTTTACAAAGATTGACATTATTAGGCATCGACTTCTGACAGTACAAAGCAGGCAGAAGAGCTACGCCGATACGAGACAGCGACTGCTTAAGTTTGAGATTGGGGACCATATATTTCTTAAGGTTTTCCCCATGAAGGGAGTTCTTCAGTTTGGTAAGAAAGGAAAGCTCACGCCGAGATTCATTGGCCCATTTCAGATACTTGATAGAGTGGGGGCAGTAGTGTATCCCCTTACTTTGCCCACACAACTCGCAGGCGTGCATAACGTATTCCATGTGTCCATGTTGAAGAAGTATGTTCCTGATCCTTCGCACATCATCAGTTGGAAGCAGGTGCAGTTGAGCAACGATGCCACATATGTATTGCGACCAATACGTATCCTGGATAGGAAGGAGCAGGTATTGCGTAGCAAGGTCATCCCACTTGTGAAGGTATTGTAAACGCATCACAGTGAAGAAGAGGCTACTTGGGAGACTGAAGCTGAGGTCAGAAAGAACTATCCTCAGATCCTCGAGGAGTATGAAAAGGTACAAATTTTGAGGATGAAATTTTTCTTTAAGGGGGGTAGATTGTAATGTCCTGGAAAAATCCGTACGAAGACCCGAGTACTACCTCAAGCAAAAATTCTTTAGAACTAAATCCTTTAGAAATTTAACGGGACTTAACTAGCACTAAACTAGATTACCTATGAAATTAGCACCAAGCACTTTAAATACAATCTGCAAGACCCAAAACCTATAGAATTAGTAACGCAACGTTACCCTGAAATCTAGGATCCAACTCTAAACCCAGTTGCTCTCGGGAGTATTCAAAAACTCTGTAACTAACCTGGACCGCACGTCGAAAGTCCGATGGTGATGAACTTAAACAATTATGACCGCCTAGTTGGACTTGACTATCACTTCAAAAATCAAATTCAGATGAGGTCCTGAAATGATTTGCTTGAGTCAGGAGTGAAAGTGTGAGAAAAGTGAATCTATTTATAAATTAAATATAAATTTAAGTAATCTGAGTCGTGTCGCTTGCGCGCTAATTATAAGCATTTTGACCGTTGGTTTCTGACCCAAACTCATCCTCGATTCAGGGAAGATGGCCCACATATGCCAATATACTTGTGGCCCTGATCGAGTTTCGATGACTGCTGAACTAAAACTGATCCGCCACGGTCAATCTGGAAACCCGATCAGACTGAAAACTTAACTTGATCAAGATCCAGTATCTGTGAGCTTAAGTCCAACCACATTCAGTAAAGGGACCTCCAGAAACGCTCCGTTGGATCGAAATAAGCCCGATTTGGTTATAACCTAAGTTTACCATGGCCCTGAGACTAATTTCATCAGTTTTCAGCCTATATAAGGACCTTAAACCCTCTCTCACAAATTCCGTACGAATTCTCAAACCCTAGCTAAGAAAGAGAAAGAAAGTGAGAGAGAAGTTGGTGGATCATCTTGGGATTCTTCTCAGCTACTCTACGTGCCAAATTCATCGCATCTGAATCGTTATTCTGGTGATTCTAATTCCATTTTTTGGTAAGACAATCAAACCCTAACCTGTTTTGGAACTTAGAATAGTCTAAGTGTTAATGTAGCTAACCTAATTCATGCCTTAAGTTACCTATTCGCTGTTGACGAAGGCTTATCGTCTAAATCATATTGGTTTCACATTTTTCGATTTAAGGTGCGGATTATATACGTATAGGTTATGGTTTTCAAGACTTTCAATGTCAGATAATGATTTATTACTAACATGGTTGCTATTACACATGCCAAATGTGATATCTGTTTTGTTTTACGTATATATACGATATATGTTGTGTATAGACAATTTCATGATTTTGTTGAAATGTTTGTATACATTTGAAATCTGATGTTGTGGTTGCCATGATTAACTGTCGTAAGAATATGATTGTTATGTATGCGACAACTCCTTGGCAAAAGGATTTGCCCTAATATGTAATATGGCTGACATACGTGATGTATGTTGAAAAGTGTAGTCTAAGTGTTTGTGAAAATGTCAGAATGAGTTCGTAGTTAGTAAGGTGTGATTTATGAGGGAGTTGAGATATGAAATCCCAACTATCTTACTTGTGTGTATGATTTCCTCCATGAACTGTTTAGTCTAACTATCCATGTTAATTATGTGTATGATTTCTCCCATGTACTGTGTATTCATGTTTAAGTTATATTCCATAACATGTTATATGATTGTAGGAATTGAGTTAAATATTCATTATTATGATTGTACGTGGTTGGGACTATATCTCAGTCCAGGTAATCGGTAACTGTTCTCGAACTGGTGGTTGAGATCGCTTTCGCCACGCAGGATGTGTTCTACGAATCTGAGCCGTACTTGGGATGTTCAGTAGTGGTTAGGCCACACGAAGTGCTTATGCATTTCATGTCGTTCAACTCAACATGCGATCGTTCTAGTTGAGCTCTTCAATTAACCCGATTGAATAATGTATGTTCACTATGTTTGGATGTTACTGCTTGAATCTAAGGTACCAAACTCACCAGTGAAATTCCGTTAACCTTGGTACCTCGATCCCCTAAGACTCATGAGTTGGACATGGTGGTATGGGACACCATGGTCATGCTGTCGGCCTATGCTAGGGCGACAAGCCTCCCCGTAATGACCAGTGAGTAGCTCAGACTCCTGAGCCGAATACGGTGGTATGGGACATGGTATTCATGCTGTCGGCCTACTCTGATTGGTGACGAGCCCTTTGTAGTGACCTCGAGTATATCTTGAAACCGCATTGGGGCAACGATCCTTATTGTAGTATCTAGGATATAACTAGACCTGTATTGATTGGTGACGAGCCCTTTACAGCGATCTAGAACTATAATATCGTATGAGATTGTCTAGGACTGACGACCCTAGAATAAATCATTGTTTAGGCATTGATATAAGGGAGGTACCTTAGCTTCTCAATCCTGATGTATGAAAAGGACTAATAAGAACTTGGTAATCATGTACATGCACCACACTGCATGTGTCGTTTGGCGTTGAGCAGAGCACTGAGGAAGTGACTGACATGCGCGACCGTAATATGAAGATCGTAGAGGGAGTGTAGGCGAGGGCATGCATCATTACTTCATACATCCTTGCATTAATCAGAGTAACTAGGGATGTTTGATTGTATTATTTTATCATTACTGCTTGATTGAATTGATAACAAGTTAACCTTCGCGGTATAATTTCACTGAGTTGATCACTCACTCCCACGTTCTGGGACGGTGCTTAAACACTAACTAGACTCTGACTTAGCTGTAGGTGATGGTGATGCCTGCGAGGCAGAGCCAGAGTTTGATGATGACGAGGAGGCATTCTCGTTTATGCAATTTTTGGGCGGATTCGCATGAGCTAAGTTCGAATCGACGGGGCTTCAGGGTTTACACTTTATAGAGGACCATTACATTTTTTCATATGTATTTGAAGTAAACTTTGTACTTATTGACCTGGCAGAGCACTCATATTTTAGGGACTTGTATTGATGTATTTATGTATTTCAGACTTCCGCTTGCATTTTCTCATTGTCCCTGAATTATGATTTGCTGATTTGGCTTAATCTATTTCATATTTTATGCACTAATATAGCCAACATTCATCCATCATTGAAAATGTTGCATAAGTGATGTTTTGGAACTCGGGAGCTGAGCTATACTCGACCCTCGATTTTCAGTGCGTTACACAAGGCCAACCTTATGGCCGATGCATTGAGCCACAAGAAGACCATAGAATTTGTAACCCCACTAATGATAGAAGAGTGGAATATGGTGCAATTCGTACGAGATTTCGACCAGAAGCTAACAGTGGAAGAGCCATTTGAGAGCATCGTACACTTCCACGAGCAACCACTTATCTATGACTGAATCATTGCAGCTCAGAAAGAAGATGAACTGTTGGTGAAGATGAGAGAGCGTGCGAGCGACAGTGAAGAATCTGAATGGAGTATTTGCTTAGATGGAGGTTTGAGATATCGTGGCCGCCTATGCATCCCGAATCTCCATGACTTGAGGAGAGAAGTTTTAGAGGCCGCACACAATTCAAAGATAGTGATGCATCCAGGCAGTACGGAGATGTATCGAGATATGAAGCATTCATCTAGTAGGACAACATAAAGGCTCAAATAGCAAACTTTATATCCTAATGTCTCACGTGCCAGCAAGTCAAGGCCGAGCATCGCCAACCCCTAGTTTACTTCAACCCATGCCCATAGCTGAGTGGAAGTGGGATTTCATATCTATAGTTTTTATTTCAAGGTTACCGAAGATGAGAAAGGGGCATGACTCCATTTGGGTGATTGTGGACCGGTTAACGAAATCGGCCCATTTCCTCCTCATTAGAATTTTTAACTTGGCAGATGATCTAACCAAGCTATATATCAAGAAGATAGTACGATTACATGAGGTTCCTATGGAGATTGTGCTGGACTGAGACACGATTCACTTCAATCTTCTAAACTCAAATCCAAGAAGCAATGGGAGTGAAACTGAAGTTCAGTACCGCGTTCCACCCACATACTGATGGGCAGATGAACAGGTAAATCAATACTTGAGGACATGTTGCAAGCATGCGTACTTAACTTCAAGGATAGCTGGGATGACAGTCCCCCATATGCCGAGTTTACTTATAACAACAACTTCCAAGCAAGCATTGGCATAACTCCCTACGAAGCCTGGTATGGACGCCTATGTCGAGCTCCCATTGTTGGGAAAAAGTTTGCGAGAAGAGCTTAGTTGGCCCAAATTTGGTCCAGGCGACCTCAGAGAAGATCGACATTATCAGGTGTCAACTCCTTACAACCCAAAGTAGATAGAAGAGTTATGCCATACGAGACAGAGATAGTTAGAATTTAAAGTTGAGGACCATGTATTCCTTAAAGTTTTCCTAATGAAGGGAGTCCTTCATTTTGGCAAGAAGGGAAAACTCACGCCGAGATTTATTGGCCCGTTCCAGATTTTAGACTGAGTGGGTGTGGTAGCATACCGTCTCACCTTGCCCACACCACTCGCAGGTGTACACAATGTCTTTCACGTATCGATGTAGAAGAAATATGTTCTTAACTCTACCCATATTATCAAATGGAAGTAAGTGTAGGTAAGTGAAGATGCTACTTATGTATTGTATCCCACACTTATTCTAAATAAGAAGGAACAAGTGTTACGCAGTAAAGTTATCCGAATCGTGAAAGAATTATAGATGCACCACACTAAGGAAAAGGCTACATGGGAAACGGAAGCTGAAATGCGTAAGAACTACCCTCAGATCATCGAGGAGTACGAAAAGGAACTAATTTTGGGGATGAAATTTTTCTTTAAGGGGGTAGATTGTAACATCTCAAAAAAATCTGTACAAGGACCCAAGTACTAACTCAGGCAGAATCACCTAAGGACCGTATCCTATCGTAATTAAGGCAAAATTTAGTTAGGTACTAAAATGAATAATCGATGGATTAACCTTGGGCCACCATTTCTACCACTGAGAAGACCTAAAACCATTAATACCACTGACTTAAAACGACATAAAGACCTAAAAAAAATCGCAAGAGCCTGTCACTCTTGGGAGTGCATTAAAACCCCATATTAGACCCAGACCGTACGTCGAAAGTTTGATGACTGCGAAACTATATGATTATGTCTGTCCTACTAGGCTTGACAACCATGGCAGGAATTGAGCCCAAATAGTATCCAAAAATGCACAACTTGAGCCCTGAATGAAGTGTGTGAGAAACGCGAATATCTTTAGAATATGAAATGAAACTTAAGTGAATTGGGTCATTCGTTCACATGTGAAATTGAGGATTTTGGACCGTCAGTTTCTAACCAAACTTCACCTATGAGAAAAAGAAATTTTTTTACACATATCCGTATAACTGTGGCCCCGATCGAGTAAGTACGACCGTCGATCTGATAGAAGTCCATGGTCGATCAGCTTATCAGATCACACCAAAATCACATCCTGGCACAGATCCATTGTCAGGGAACTTACCCTAGGACGCATGTGAGTAGTGGGCCTTCCTATGAGCTCTATTTGTCAAAAATAGTTGCCCAAAGAATATAAACCATGTATATAGTGGCCCTGGGCCATTTACATCACTACTGGGCCTATAAATAGCCTCCCACACATCCTCTCTCTCTCTCTCCCATATACGAATTTCTCCAAACCCTAGGTGAGGGAAGAGAGAAAAGAAGAGAAAAGATAAAGGAGAGCAGAGAGATCTTAGGAGATCGTTGCTGTGATTCTCTCCCACTACTCCACATACTAAATCACCTTCCCATTATGCTACATGATTCGTTTTGGCTACGATTTGGGTAAGAAACCCTAACCCTAATCTTGATTTAGTGATCCAGATTGACTAATCGTCAAACTAGCTAACCTATTTCGTTGTTTAGGTGCCCGACGTCCCATTTTCAGGAACGTAAAATTTGAACCGAGTCCAAATCAAGTATTCCGATGAAAGGTGCGAACTATAAACGTTTAGGTTATGGTTGTCAATGATTTTAATGTCAGCTAATGATATATTTCTAACTTGATTGATGTCATATTGTCTTAGATATTTCATTTTCGATGTATTGTACATGTATGAACTATGTGGAATAAAAGATGCATCTCATGTGTTTGTTAAGATGGTTGAATGAACATGTAAATATGATTTGTGCTTGCCATGATTACTAATCTAGGATTCATCATTGTCATATGATACTGACTTTCTTGTGTAAGGAATTGTCAAAATATATAGTGTAACTAACCTAGTCTATGTATTTGGTGTAGTGTAGCCTAGGTGTTTGATAAATTGTCTGAATGAGAAATTGATGATGATTTGTATTTATTAAAAGTATTAATATAGGATTCTCAGTTACCGTATTCATATGTATAGTTTCCTTCTTCAAGTAATCTTATTTGCGTCAACGCGATTTATGGATAAAATGCAAGTGTTAGGTAATATGATCAATGTGTTAAATGAAATGCTCAAATGAGGAATCTATTTAGATTGTTTGTTAAATGCTAACATGATTCTCACATGTGTTTACCTATTATATCTAAGTAAGATTGAGGCTACAACGTAGTCCAAGCAATCGGTAACAGTTCCCGTTCAAGTGGCCGAATTAATCTTGCAGCATTGGATATATTCGATGAATCCGGATTGCACGACAATTGTCGACGGTGGTTAGGCCACAAGGGGTGCTTATGTGCTCCATGTCAATTAAGTCAATGTGTGTTCGTACCAATCGAACTTGTCAAACAAATCGACTGGCCTATTGTGTGTTTACCATGTATGGACATCATTGCTTGAATCTAAGGTACCACTTACTAAAGTAAAGGCCAGTTTCAACCATGGTACCACGATCCGCTAAGAATCATGAGCTGGACATGGTGGTATGGGACACCGTGGTCGAGCTGTCAACCTACGCTGGGGTGACAAGCATCTCCGAAGTAACCAGTGAGCAACCCAGACTCGTGAGCTGGGCATGGTGGTGAGGGACACTGTGTTCGAGCGTTGGCCTACGCTAAGGTGGTGAGCCTCCCCTTAATGACCGTGAGTAAAAACTTTGAATTTGCCTATCGACTGCTTTTCATTAGGAGTGATGCCCTACAACTTGTCTATCGTATCTGTATAACTAGGATTGACAACCCTAGATGTAAGACCTGTATCTTAGTCCGTACCGTTCCGTAGACTTTCGCGGTCTTACAGGTCGAATTCCGGCAAACTTCGACCCTTAACCGATATTAACGCGCGACCCTGATTCATATGACGTCAACCTGTTTCGACTCGACCCGAGTTTTGTACCATAGCGACCGCGCCGTCGCTGCGGTTCCGATGCCGCGACTTGCGCACCGAGGCGATACCCTAGTCGAGAGATGTAGGCCGACGTTCGGTGCGAGGAAACGCCGAGCGTTGCGAAACCCAAGAGAATCTCTACAAGATATCACATCAATCCCATCAATCCATCAATCAATCAATCCATCACATGTCAAGTACATGTCAAGTACACATCACCTTTCACCCATTCCCAAGCAACCACAAAAGTCAAGCTTTTCTTACAAAGCCCATACCTCTCTTACACAAAAGGCCTCAAAAGTCAAGGATTTCTTACACCTCCCACACCTCTCTTACACAAAAGCCACAAAAGTCAAGGTTTTCTTACACAACCATCACTCACCACATCCATCCATCACTCTCTCTCTCTCTCTTTACAACTCTCTCTTTCTCTTTCTCATTTCAAACTCAAAAAAATCCCAAACACCTCCATACGTATGAGCTCTCCAAGCTCTTTCCAAGCAACAAAGGTGGCCCACTTTTCTACCCCTTCATCTCCCATCCTAACCATCCATTCCCCATCTCCTCCATTGAAATCCAAGCTAAGGTGCTAAGGAACCCCTACGAGCAAGAAGATCGGACGGTGGGTGCTCGATGAGAATAGTTTTTCCTGTTTTTGAGATGGGCCAAGTGAGGCCAACCGATCAATGGTTTGGATCTCATTTGGGACCCTAAGATGTGGCCGATGGCCCACTTTGATCATCATGATCATACATAAAGGGGTCATTCTCCATGGACCCCATCATGAGTTTATTTCATTACATTTGAAGGTCATCTAGACCGTCCAAATTGTTGGAGAAAGGACCTCCACTGTTGGATTTGATGTGGGTACAACATATAAGGTGGGTCCCACTTGAAGAACACATGGACAAAATAAATACTTCAAGGTGGGGTCCATTCAAGTGGGCCACACAAACACAATATGATAAAAAAAAAAGAAGTAGAGAGAGAGATAGAGGGTGGGACTGTAACACCCTGAAAATCGGGGGTCGTGTATAAACTCAACTCCCGAGTTCCAGACCGTCACTTATGCAATAAATATGGTTGTGATTCAATGTTGTCTGATTTAAAGCATTCACATGAGTAAAAGTATACCAAAACTGCAATTCATACTTCAGATCCAGTGATAAAAGCAAGCGGAAGACTAAGCAATATATATATCACTGTATGGAAAAACAAAGTAATCTCGACTGTCTCCAAAGTATGACTACATCTCTGAGTCTCATATACATGTAAATAGACAAAAGAATAATGTTCAAAAGAAAAGTCCCACTGATGTCCCCTCGATCCAGGTCGCCTACGGGAAGCCGTCATGATACTGCATAAACGAGAACTCATCCTGGTCCTCGTCATCATCTAGCTCCACCTCCTGGATCTCGTCGTCACCTGCAACTACAACAGGGTCTGGTGGGTGTTGCAAACACCATCCCGTAACGTGGGAATGAGTGATCAACTCAGTGGAATCATAGAGCAAAGATTAGCATGTTTACAATTCAATCACGCGATAATAGTAAAGCAGTAAATCAGACAATCCTAATACTGTTGTTTAATGCAAGATGATATGACATGATGTATGCCCTCACCGACGATCACCCTCATACGGCAACATCTTACGACCGCGGCATGCCACACTCCCTAGAGTGCTCCACATCTTCCAGGCACATGCAATGCTATGGTGATATGATTACCAAGTTGTTATTAGTCCATTCAAACAGCAGGATTGGGAAACTAAGGTACCTCCCTTGTATCAATCCCAACACGGATCCTGTCTAGGGTCGTCACTCCTAGTAATCTCATACGATGTACATTTCGTAGGTCACTGCAAGGGCTGCCAGGGCTGTTGCTCGCACTCGTTGCACCGCTCCCCCATCACCTTATCAATACAGGCCTACTGTACTCTACTGCACGGAAGGGTCGTCGCCTCCCGTGAACTCAGAATACGCTCGCGGTCACTACAAAGGGCTCGTCGCCTGATCAGTGTAGGCCGACAGCTAGAATATAGTGTCCCATACCACCATAATCTGCTCACGAGTCAAGGTGCTCATTGGTCACTACGGGGAGGTTTGTGGCCCCAGCGTAGGCCGACAGCTCGACCACGGTGTCCCATACCACCATGCCCGGCTCATGAGTCTTCGTGGATCAAGGTACCACGGTTAATAGGGTTTACAATGGTAAGTTCAGTACCCTAGGTTCAAGCAGTTATGATACATACAAGGTGAACAAACATCGGCCAGTCGGGTTACTTGACGGGCTCGACTAGCGCGATCGCATCTCGAATTGAACGACATGAAGTGCGTAAAACACTTCGCGTGGCCTAACCACTGCCGCCAACTCTCAACACGAATCACATTCATCGACGCGTCGTTCGTGGCTATGACCAGTCAGCCACGAATTCGCTCGGTTACCGACTGCCTGGACTAAGTCAAGTCCCACACATCTATGGAATTACATTAACACTATACATCAGGGTATTGGAATTGAAACACATCATGTGAGCATGTTAGCACATGTTATAACATTCAACTAAGGCAAATCTTCAAGGCATACTTCCCATGTATATTCAACTTAAGCAAATCTTCAAGGCGTACTTTCTATGCATGTAGTGTAATCATGCATAAGGTAAGCATGTAGGAAAACATTTAGGTCAGCATATTAATCATGAAATCAACCTCAAACTACTACATAACATCATTCAATACAATACATACTATCACAAGCATTTGTACAAACACATACCCTACACACTTAAGTCCACATATAGTATGTCGACCCAAAGTGCGCAACTTGGCGAATCTCTTCGCCAAACTGATTATGCAAGCATTCCTAACTCTCTAATGCGGCGACAAATCATGTCAATCATGTGAGCAAAATATGCATGGAGACCTTACTTCCTACAAATGACTAAAATGCCCTAAATCTCATATTCTTCCTTAATTTGCGAAACAGGAAACGGAGAGCATATTGTACATGTCAAACGGCGATGCCGTCGATAATCTACTATTAAACGACATTGAAAGCGTTGTAAACCGTCAATCAAAGCGTCTAAAATCCTCACCTAATCTCTTACGGTCGCGGGAATTTGAACGGAGCGTGTACGCTTCGTCTACGACAGTGGGAGATCCTGATTTATGGAAGACATTAGCTAACACGTTCAGAATCTATATAAACCCTAAATCAGCAAGTTGTTGGGGTTTTTCTATACCTGAAAAAGTGTAGAAATCACCAGCCAGGTGATTGGAAGGAAGCGTTGATGCAGCAACCGTTGGTGGCTCGGAAGCGGGAAAAATCTCCTCTTCCCTTTCTCTCAAACTCTCTCTCTCTTTTCTAGGGTTTAGGGAAATTCGTATGCAAGGAAGGAATGAGGGTTTCAACCCCTTTTATAAGCTTGGAAACGCCCGAAATAGGCTCCGGGACGAAGTTTACTTATTGCCTATCCATTTCGGGGCTGTTTCGGTCCAAAAACTGATTTCTGGTGGTCCCCTGGTCGATTGCGATCAGACTTAAGCTCATGGGTACCAGATGTACCTCGTATTAAGTTTTCAGTCTGGCAGGGTTCGCAGATCGCACGTGGCGGACCAGTTTCAGTTCAGCGGTCACCGCACATAGATCAGGACTGAAAGTTCCGTGATAATAAATAGATATTTTTCCTGATCCGAGGGTGTAATCTGGATGAATTCTGACGGTCAGAACGCTTAATACTGACGCGTCAAGTCGTGTGCCAGATCTAAATTTGAAATTCCCAATTCGTCCCTATTCGCGGTCGCTTCAGTCCGGGTTCAACGAAATACTCTGTGATTATCGGTTTGACTTGATTTTCGAGATGATTATCAAGTCCAGCTGGGCGGTTCTAACGGTCTAAGATAGGAGGTATCAGACCTTCGACGCGCGGTCTAAATCCAATACAAAAGTTCCATATGGTCTAGAGGACAAACCTGCTTAGAGTTGGATCCAAGGTTATAGAGTATTGTAGAGTTGTCTGTTCTACTCGATTTGGGTCTTGTAGAACGTATTTAAAGTGATCAGGGACTATTTCCCAGCTACTCTAGCGTTGCGCTAGCTAACTTACGTTTAGTTTCCATGGAAATTATTTATACGCGATTTCGGGTCAAATCGGTACTCGATTCCAAGTACGGATTTTTCACGGGCGTTACAATCTACCCCCCTTAACAAATAATTTCGTCCTCGAAATTTGTACCTGTTCGTACTCCTCGAGAAGGTGTGGGTAGTTCTTTCTGATCTCGGCTTCTGTCTCCCAAGTAGCCTCCTCCTCAGAGTGATGCGTCCATAGTACCTTCACAAGGGGAATCACCTTGCTACGCAGTACCTGCTCCTTCCGGTCTAAAATGCGTGTCGGTCGCAGGATATAAGTAACATCCTCTCCTAACTGCACCTGCTCCCATCTGATGATATGGGAAGGATCAGCAACGTACTTCTTCAGCATAGAAACATGAAATACGTTGTGGACGCTCGCGAGGGGCGTGGGTAAAGCCAATCGGTAAGCCACTACTCCCACACGATCGAGGATCTGAAATGGACCAATGAATCGCGGTGCCAGCTTCCCCTTCTTCCCGAACCGAAGGACTCCCTTCATAGGGGAAACTCGCAAAAACACATGATCCCCGACTGTGAATTCTAGTGGTCTCCGTCTCGTATCGGCGTAGCTCTTCTGTCTGCTCTGCGCTGTAAGAAGCCGACGTCGAATAATATCAATCTTCTCTGACGTCGTCTGCACCAACTCTGGGCCAATCAAGCTGCGCTCACCGACCTCTAACCAGCAATGCGGTGCGCGACAAGGTCGCCCATACAGCGCCTCATAAGGTGCCATGCCGATACTCGTCTGGAAGCTATTGTTGTACGCAAACTCCGCATATGCAAGACAGTCATCCCAACTGTCCTTGAAGTCCAATGCGCAAGCCCGCAACATGTCCTCCAGGATCTGGTTCACTCGCTCCGTCTGTCCGTCCGTCTGTGGGTGGAAGGCAGTACTGAACTTCAACTTCACACCCATAGCCTCCTGAATGCGAGTCCAGAAAATAGAAGTGAACCGCGTGTCTCTGTCCGACACGATCTCCAACGGAACTCCATGCAGACGTACAATCTCTCGGATATACAATCTAGCCAGCTCGTCTGCAGAGTTCGTAACTCTGATCGGTAGGAAGTGCGCCGACTTCGTCAATCGGTCGACGATCACCCAAATGGAATCATGCCCCTTCCTCGTCCTCGGCAACCCAGAAATGAAGTCCATGGAAATGAAATCCCATTTCCACTCCGCAATCGGCATAGGCTGCAAAAGTCCAGGTGGTCGGCGATGCTCTGCCTTCACCTGCTGACAAGTGAGACAACGGGACACGAACTCAGCAATGTGGGTCTTCATACCTTCCCACCAGTACGTCCTCTTCACGTCACGATACATCTTCGTGCTGCCAGGATGCATCGCGAGTCTAGTAGAATGCGCAGCCTCGAGAATCTCTCGTCTCAAGTCAGGGACAACTGGGACGCATAGGCGGCCACGGTAACGTAAGCCTCCATCCATACCAACTCGCCAGTCGGCGTCGGCATCATCACTGGTCTGCTCTCGAAGCTCAGTAAGATGCGCGTCGTCCCTCTGCGCCTCGATGACACGGTCATCGATCTGAGATCGCACCTGTACGTGTGCGATGAACTCAAATGGCTCCTCTACGGTGAGTTTCTGCTCAAAGTCTCGCAAAAACTCAACCATATCCCACTCGGCAACCATCAGCGGAGCCGCAAACTCTATCGCCTTCTTGCGGCTCAACGCATCAGCCACAAGGTTCGCCTTCCCAGGATGGTAAGAGACTTCAAACTTGAAGTCCTTCAGCGTCTCCATCCATCGCCGCTGCCTCATATTCAAGTCTCGCTGCGTGAATATGTACTTGAGGCTCTTGTGGTCGCAAAAGAGCTCGAACTCCTCTCCGTAGAGGTAATGTCTCCAGAGTCTCAGTGCGAATATAACGGCTGCCAACTCCAGGTCGTGTGTAGGGTAATTCTCCTCGTGCTTCCTTAATTGTCTCGAGGCATACGAAATTACCCTGTCCCTCTGCATAAGGACACAACCCAAACCAACGCTAGATGCGTCAGTGTATATAGTGTATTTAACCCCTTGCTCTGGCAATACTAGCACAGGGGCGGACGTAAGTCTGTCCTTCAGCTCCTGAAAAGCTGATTCCGCCTTATCATTCCAGGCGAACTTCACGTCCTTCCGCGTCAACTGAGATAAGGGTCTCGCGATCTTCGAGAAGTCCTGAATGAAGCGCCGATAGTAACCAGCGAGACCCAAGAAACTCCTCACCTCAGTGACAGAACTAGGCTGCTCCCAGTCCTGCACCGCAGCTACCTTAGACAGGTCAACTGCCATGCCATCCTTGGACACCACGTGTCCCAGAAACTTCACCTCCTGCTTCCAGAAGTCGCACTTCTTGTACTGTGCGAACAACTGATGTCGTCTAAGCGTATCCAGGACCGAACGCAAATGCTCCTCATGCTCCTCTCGACTCCTAGAGTATACCAAAATGTCGTCGATGAAGACAACGACGAATCGATAAAGGAAAGGCCGAAAAACCCGGTTCATCAGATCCATGAACACGGCCGGTGCGTTCGTGAGACCGAACGACATCACGAGGAACTCGTAGTGACCAAAACTGGTCCTGAATGCTGTCTTCTGCACGTCCTCATCTCTGACGCGCAGCTGATGATATCCTGACTGAAGATCAATCTTCGAGAAGTACTGCGCTCCTCTCAACTGATCAAACAAGTCATCGATCCTGGGTAAAGGGTATTTGTTCTTCACTGTGAGCTGGTTCAGCCTACGATAATCAATACACAATCGCAGCGAACCGTCCTTCTTCTTCACGAACAAGACCGGTGCTCCCCAAGGAGATACGCTAGGCCGTATAAAGCCAAGCTCTAGCAGACCATCAATCTGCGTCCGCAACTCCTCCATCTCACAAGGCGCCATGCGATACGTCGGCAGTGAGACGGGTGTAGAACCAGGAATCAGATCGATAGTGAAATCGATCTCACGTCGAGGCGGCAAACCAGGGATCTTCCTGAACAGATCCCCGAACTCAGACACAACTGGCGTCTGCTCAAGTACCTGGGCACCAGCGTCGCGCAATAGAGTGGCGTAGCTAAGAATGCGGAAAGGAAGATTTACCCGCACTGAAAATGTGAAAGGCGTGCCCTCAGGCTCGTACACCGTCACCACACGAGCCTCGCAGTCAATCTCGGCTCTCGCTGCAGTCAACCAGTCCATGCCAAGAATGACGTCGAGATATACGAGCGAGGGATCGACGACCAGATCAAGAGTCATCGTCCTGCCTCCCAGATCAACTAAACAACCCTCACACATCTGGGTGACATCCGAATAATCTCCATGAGCTGCAAGGACTCGCACGCTATCCATAGTGATAGTCTGCAACCCAAGACGTCTGACTACGGCACGCGATATCAAAGAAATCGTGGAACCAGTGTCCACCATGATAAGAACGGGAATACCTCCGATATGGCCCGTGACCTCGAAGGCTGAGTGCTGGAAAGTCGGCGTCGTAGCTGCCTCAGCGGTCAGTGCATGAACTCGTGCCTGCTGTGGCCGGTTCGGCCGCTGTGTCAAGGGCCGTGGGGGCTGTCAAATCTGCGATACTGTGGTTCTGAAAGAGGGATGCGCAGGAGCTGACCGTATAGGCGGTGCTGATATCGCCTGTGGACGTACACGATCAATCTTCTGCGGCGGCGAAAACCCACTGTCCCGCATCCTGGAGAAGCAACTCTGCGATAAATGGCCCGTCCTCCCACAGTACGTGCATGATAAATCAGGGCGCCGAAACGGTCGTACGGGCGCCGTGGTCCTGGTAGGAGGATCAAAGCGAGGCCTCTTGCCCGCGAAGGGCCTATCTGGCAACTCCGGTCGCGGCCTGGAAGTAGTCGGGCCTCGAGATCGCGCCAGTCGATCCACGTCCTGCTCTGCCCGCATGGACATATGAACCAACTCCGCATAGGAAGGGAAACTGACGCAGCACATCTTCGACCGAATATCCGGTCGCAAGCCCTCCAAAAAGCGCCGTATGCGCATCTGCTCATCAGCCAGAATCGTCGGGACGTACCTGCCCAACTCTGTGAACCGATGCTCATACTCGGTAACCGTCATCGCTGCCTGTCTGAGACGGAGAAACTCATTCTCCCTCTCGTGCCTATAGGTCTGGGGATAATACTTCTCATGGAAGCAGAACTCGAATGCTGCCCACGTCCATACGAAATCTGCGGCAACAGTCCGCAATATACTATCCCACCACATACTGGCCTCTCTCTCAAATAGGAAGGTAGCCAGCTCTACCTGCTCTGCCTCCGTACAGTGTAACATGCGTAGAATCTTCGACACTCGGTCGAGCCAGAACTCTGCCTCCTCAGGTCTGTGAGAACCCGAAAAAGTAGGAGGCCGCAAGCGCTGAAATCGCTCCAGAAGGCCCTGTGTGTCGGCAGGATTCCCCGCAGGGAAAGCAGGCTGCGCAGGATGTGCTAGGCCCTCATCCTGGGCGTAAGTATAGGCATCCTCAGCTGGATGCACAGGTGGTACAGGTGGAGTAGAGGTAGTCGCACCCCCACCCTGGGCTAAAGTCCCAACAATAGTGGTCAATAGCTGCTGCTGCTGTAGCATCATAGCCATCATCTGCTCGAATCTATCAGGGGGTGGAGCAGGCTGTGGCGGATGAGGTGCGGAAGTAGATGCGCGCTGTGGCTCTCGAACTGATGGTGTAAAGGGCGGTGGTCCATCTGTAGGACCAACAGCAGGCTGAGACGATCGAACAGTCTCAGGAATCGGGCCCACAGCAGGGTCCGGACGAGTGCCAGACTGAGAAGGAGTCTGATCCATCTGCTCAGACAATGAAAGGCGAACCGCGCTCCTCGTAGTCTTAGGTGGCATTCCCTATATTCAAAATAGGGCGCAACCTTGTCAGTCTCAATTGCACAAATACACCACAATCATTCACTTAAAGAGTCAAAGGCATTCCATGCATTTCAATTAATCAAAATTGTCACAATACAAGGGATATATCCTTACAAGCATCATGACTAGAATGACATGGAAATTAAGACAGTTAAGCAACAGCAACATAAGCAAAGCACTAGCCCTAATAGGCTTTACACACATAAAACAGGAAATAGCTAACTACTAGTAATCAACATCAAAGATCGCATCGCTAGTCGGAATCTGGTGACGGAGGAGGAGCACCCTTATCCTGTAAACAACACAGGATTGCCTTCAAGGTGCGAGTCACCTTGCCAAATTTCTTCTTCGTAACGGCCTTGGCATCAGCGACCTCTGCTCGAAGTTCTTGGACTTCCCTTCGCAAGGCGGTCTGACTCTCCTCCATCCGAGCAATGCGATCGTCAATAGTAGTCTGCGCAGAAGGAGGAGGGCTCTCATCAGTATCCTGAGCCTCCTCTTCTGCTTCTTCCTGAACCTCTTCCTGAACCTCTGCTCTAGGTTCTTCTTCGCTTTGATCTTTCTCCTCATCAAAGTCGTCCCCACTATCCCTTTCGAGTTGATTTTCACGGTATTGCGACCCAATCTTCATCTTAACCATTGTCGACTCATCGATGGTGTGAATCGATACCGGCAATTCGGGTCCAAGTCTATAGGCAAACTCAAGCGTAATTTTGCAAATGAGTCGGCCAAAGGGAAGGGATTCGGATGTTCTCCTCGACCTGGCTATGAGGACTATCTGCCGTAAGATGAAAGTGGCCATACATACGTTCTCTCCCTGGGCCACCAGAAATAAGAAATCGACCATAAGACGTGTACATTCAATGCGGTTCGTCGACCTAGGATAAACATTGAACGTGCAGATATGATGCAGCAAACGCAAATCCTCAGACATGTACGTCGCCTTGAGGCTATTATTAGGCTGCCATGGAACCAACTTACCGCACAGAAACCTGGTGCGGCGATCTCGTTCACGTCTAGTCCTCAAATTCTTCTCACTTGGATGTACATCACCTAGAGGCACGTTGAGAAGTCGCGCAACCAACCGGACGTCGATCGTAGCCATCCGATCTCTACCAAAAGGGATTTTGAACTGTAAGGGCTCCAAGGTAGGACTCTGGATGTTAGCATAGAAGGCACGAACAGTGCTCACATTAGCACGAGCGCGAGCTTCAAAGATCGGTCCCCAGTGCGTAGCTTCAATGCGTTCGAACAACAGATATTCGCCGAACAATCGCCCATCTACGTCCGCCTCAAATAACACTCTACGATCAGTGTATTCACCATGAGGCATCTCTGATAGGATGGTTCGTCCAAGATGTGCATGGGGATCCAAATCCCGCTTTGTACGGCACTCCAGGACTGCAGCTGGACCTGCGGCGGCGCTTGAACTTGCGGCACCACCCCGCGGTCTTCTCAATCGAGCAGGGCGGCTCGGCCCAGCCTCATCTGTTGTAGTTTTCCTCTTACCCATCAAAGATATGATGGATGAGAGCGACAAAAGACCCAAAATGGCTTCCTCGAAGGCCATGGAAAACGTCGAAAATGCGGAGAAATGGCTGCCCAATCTGACAAAAGGAAATCTAGGCGTCGTAGAGGTATGCTTCAAGCTTCCCAAGGCTGTACTTTCAGGGAAAAATAAGAATAAAAAGATGGAATGGAGCTGCTCACGATTTCAGCACTATTTGGGGGATTTTGGAGCTCCAAATGGGGAAATCTTCAAGGAAAGGGGCTGCCAACCCCCAATAATCGATGGGTGGTGGTCGGTTTTGGCCAAGGAAGGGTTTAGGAGGGGTTTGGGTCGCCGGGGTTTGGAATGGAGTGCCGAAAATCAAATCTAGGGTATGCAAGGGGGCTGTTTGTGAAGGAGAGGGGGTTTTTAGGGGTTTTCGTGGGATGGGAGGTAGATAGGAGTGATGTGGGGGGTATTTAAGTGGGTGCGCCCAAAGGGCAGCACCAACGGAGGTGGCCGGCCGGCGATGCATCGCCCGGCCGGCGATGGCATCGCCGGCCAACCTTCAGGTTGGCCAGCGGGACCCCATGGGTCTGGTCCCCCATGGTCCCAGGGTCCCAAAAAAGTTGGTCCCACCCCTTGGTTCATTATATTTTGGTCCCTATGAGCCCAAACATGTGTTCGGGGCTTTCCGGGTCCACATCGCAATCCCAAATACCAAACCATATGATGCAGCATATGAATTTGGGGTATAAGGATCCAGTACATCTTTCTAGCTCCTTAGTTGCTAAAGAAAGTGAAGTTAGAATGGCCTTATGGCCATTTTTCATGAAATTTTACTATTCACTGTAAAATTTGGTGAATGTACTAATTTATGTTATTTTCACATTAGGTTTGATGCCTAACATGAAATAGATAAGAAAGAACTGAAGGTTGAAGTGTTTAGAGAAGGAATTTTGAGAATTTTTGGCAAAACGGGGTTTTTAAGCCCTGGCGATTGATTACTGGAGTCGTGGTCATTCCACGGCCCAAAGATTCACTTTTGCGGTTTAAAACCGCTCATAGGACGTCTCCACCCGACTTCCTACAACTTAGAAGTGATTCGGGTCGCTTTACGCGACCCGAGATGCGTTACAGACTCGATCTTGCGATCGATCCTTATAGACTTCGCCTATCGGCGAATCTGTGATCCTAGGAGTGTTTCTAGACCCTTCTCGCACCCACCTAAGTCAAAGGAAGCGACAGCGTACGTCGCAAGACCATAACCCAGGCCCAGTATACTCTCATTCATGCTCTGATACCAACTTGTAACACCCTGAAAATCGGGGGTCGTGTATAAACTCAACTCCCGAGTTCCAGACCGTCACTTATGCAATAAATATGGTTGTGATTCAATGTTGTCTGATTTAAAGCATTCACATGAGTAAAAGTATACCAAAACTGCAATTCATACTTCAGATCCAGTGATAAAAGCAAGCGGAAGACTAAGCAATATATATATCACTGTATGGAAAAATAAAGTAATCTCGACTGTCTCCAAAGTATGACTACATCTCTGAGTCTCATATACATGTAAATAGACAAAAGAATAATGTTCAAAAGAAAAGTCCCACTGATGTCCCCTCGATTCAGGTCGCCTACGGGAAGCCGTCATGATACTGCATAAACGAGAACTCATCCTGGTCCTCGTCATCATCTAGCTCCACCTCCTGGATCTCGTCGTCACCTGCAACTACAACAGGGTCTGGTGGGTGTTGCAAACACCATCCCGTAACGTGGGAATGAGTGATCAACTCAGTGGAATCATAGAGCAAAGATTAGCATGTTTACAATTCAATCACGCGATAATAGTAAAGCAGTAAATCAGACAATCCTAATACTGTTGTTTAATGCAAGATGATATGACATGATGTATGCCCTCACCGACGATCACCCTCATACGGCAACATCTTACGACCGCGGCATGCCACACTCCCTAGAGTGCTCCACATCTTCCAGGCACATGCAATGCTATGGTGATATGATTACCAAGTTGTTATTAGTCCATTCAAACAGCAGGATTGGGAAACTAAGGTACCTCCCTTGTATCAATCCCAACACGGATCCTGTCTAGGGTCGTCACTCCTAGTAATCTCATACGATGTACATTTCGTAGGTCACTGCAAGGGCTGCCAGGGCTGTTGCTCGCACTCGTTGCACCGCTCCCCCATCACCTTATCAATACAGGCCTACTGTACTCTACTGCACGGAAGGGTCGTCGCCTCCCGTGAACTCAGAATACGCTCGCGGTCACTACAAAGGGCTCGTCGCCTGATCAGTGTAGGCCGACAGCTAGAATATAGTGTCCCATACCACCATAATCTGCTCACGAGTCAAGGTGCTCATTGGTCACTACGGGGAGGTTTGTGGCCCCAGCGTAGGCCGACAGCTCGACCACGGTGTCCCATACCACCATGCCCGGCTCATGAGTCTTCGTGGATCAAGGTACCATGGTTAATAGGGTTTACAATGGTAAGTTCAGTACCCTAGGTTCAAGCAGTTATGATACATACAAGGTGAACAAACATCGGCCAGTCGGGTTACTTGACGGGCTCGACTAGCGCGATCGCATCTCGAATTGAACGACATGAAGTGCGTAAAACACTTCGCGTGGCCTAACCACTGCCGCCAACTCTCAACACGAATCACATTCATCGACGCGTCGTTCGTGGCTATGACCAGTCAGCCACGAATTCGCTCGGTTACCGACTGCCTGGACTAAGTCAAGTCCCACACATCTATGGAATTACATTAACACTATACATCAGGGTATTGGAATTGAAACACATCATGTGAGCATGTTAGCACATGTTATAACATTCAACTAAGGCAAATCTTCAAGGCATACTTCCCATGTATATTCAACTTAAGCAAATCTTCAATGCGTACTTTCTATGCATGTAGTGTAATCATGCATAAGGTAAGCATGTAGGAAAACATTTAGGTCAGCATATTAATCATGAAATCAACCTCAAACTACTACATAACATCATTCAATACAATACATACTATTACAAGCATTTGTACAAACACATACCCTACACACTTAAGTCCACATATAGTATGTCGACCCAAAGTGCGCAACTTGGCGAATCTCTTCGCCAAACTGATTATGCAAGCATTCCTAACTCTCTAATGCGGCGACAAATCATGTCAATCATGTCAGCAAAATATGCATGGAGACCTTACTTCCTACAAATGACTAAAATGCCCTAAATCTCATATTCTTCCTTAATTTGCGAAACAGGAAACGGAGAGCATATTGTACATGTCAAACGGCGATGCCGTCGATAATCTACTATTAAACGACATTGAAAGCGTTGTAAACCGTCAATCAAAGCGTCTAAAATCCTCACCTAATCTCTTACGGTCGCGGGAATTTGAACGGAGCGTGTACGCTTCGTCTACGACAGTGGGAGATCCTGATTTATGGAAGACGTTAGCTAACACGTTCAGAATCTATATAAACCCTAAATCAGCAAGTTGTTGGGGTTTTTCTATACCTGAAAAAGTGTAGAAATCACCAGCCAGGTGATTGGAAGGAAGCGTTGATGCAGCAACCGTTGGTGGCTCGGAAGCGGGAAAAATCTCCTCTTCCCTTTCTCTCAAACTCTCTCTCTCTTTTCTAGGGTTTAGGGAAATTCGTATGCAAGGAAGGAATGAGGGTTTCAACCCCTTTTATAAGCTTGGAAACGCCCGAAATAGGCTCCGGGACGAAGTTTACTTATTGCCTATCCATTTCGGGGCTGTTTCGGTCCAAAAACTGATTTTTGGTGGTCCCCTGGTCGATTGCGATCAGACTTAAGCTCATGGGTACCAGATGTACCTCGTATTAAGTTTTCAGTCTGGCAGGGTTCGCAGATCGCATGTGGCGGACCAGTTTCAGTTCAGCGGTCACCGCACATAGATCAGGACTGAAAGTTCCGTGATAATAAATAGATATTTTTCCTGATCCGAGGGTGTAATCTGGATGAATTCTGACGGTCAGAACGCTTAATACTGACGCGTCAAGTCGTGTGCCAGATCTAAATTTGAAATTCCCAATTCGTCCCTATTCGCGGTCGCTTCAGTCCGGGTTCAACGAAATACTCTGTGATTATCGGTTTGACTTGATTTTCGAGATGATTATCAAGTCCAGCTGGGCGGTTCTAACGGTCTAAGATAGGAGGTATCAGACCTTCGACGCGCGGTCTAAATCCAATACAAAAGTTCCATATGGTCCAGAGGACAAACCTGCTTAGAGTTGGATCCAAGGTTATAGAGTATTGTAGAGTTGTCTGTTCTACTCGATTTGGGTCTTGTAGAACGTATTTAAAGTGATCAGGGACTATTTCCCAGCTACTCTAGCGTTGCGCTAGCTAACTTACGTTTAGTTTCCATGGAAATTATTTATACGCGATTTCGGGTCAAATCGGTACTCGATTCCAAGTACGGATTTTTCACGGGCGTTACAGGGACACACTTGTGATGGAGGGCTCCGCCACTATGAGCCCTCCCTTGAAGAGATCAAACAATAAAAAAAGTCCCTTTACACATGGATCTAACAAAATCAAATCCAACAGTGGAGGTCCTTTCTCCACCAATTTGAACGGTCTAGATGACCTTTAAATGTAATGAAATAAACTCATGATGGGGTCCATAGAGAATGGCCCCTTCATGGATGATCATGATGATTAGATGGGCCACATAAATGGGCCAAACCAATGGGTCTTATGTGCATTGTAATGGGTCATAACCCGTGGCCTTAGATTGCATCAAATGGGCCTAATCTCATGAGCCATATACATATCAAATGGGCCTAATTCTGTAGGGCTTATATAAATCAAATGGGCCTAAACCCCTAGGCCTTATATAAATCAAATGAGCCTAAATCCATAGGCCTTATATAATTCAAGTGGGTCAGGTCCCAAGGGCCTTGGGGTATATCAAATGGTCCAATCCCATGGGCCTTACATCCACATCAAAGTGGGCCCCAATAACTGTCACAAATACATTAAGATGAGCCTCAATTCATGCCAAGATGGGGTCCACTTGGACTGTGGATCTGGCTCATGCTTTGACTCATTCCTTAAAATGATCTTTAAAATGGATGGACAGATTAGATACAGCACCTACATCAATGGTGGGGGCCCACATGAAGGCCCACCATCGTGAACGTTATATATTGTATAATATATAAACAACGTATATAGTATATATACAATATTTTATATATATATATATATATATATATATATATATATATATATATACACACAAATAATATAATATTTATATTATATATATTGATGTAGGTATATAGTATATATACAATATTGTATACAATATATACCATCGTAACGTATATAGTATATATACAATATTGTATTATATGTGTATATATATATATATATATATATATATATATATATATATATATAATATTATATATATACTATATACGTTGTTTATATATTATACAATATATAACGTTCACGATGGTGGGCCTTCATGTGGGCCCCCACCATTGATGTAGGTGTTGTATCTAATCTGCCCATCCATTTTAAAGATCATTTTATGGAATGAGTCAAAGCATGAGCCAGATCCACAATCCAAGTGGACCCCATCTTGGCATGAATTGAGGCTCATCTTAATGTATTTATGACAGTTATTGGGGCCCACTTTGATGTGGATGTAAGGCCCATGGGATTGGACCATTTGATATACCCCAAGGCCCTTGGGACCTGACCCACTTGAATTATATAAGGGCTATGGATTTAGGCCCATTTGATTTATATAAGGCCTAGGGGTTTAGGCCCATTTGATTTATATAAGGCCTATAGAATTAGGCCCATTTGATTTGTATATGGCTCATGAGATTAGGCCCATTTGATGCAATCTAAGGCCACGGGTTAAGACCCATTGTAATGCACATAAGACCCATTGGTGTGGCCCATCTAATGAATAAAAGGCCCATAAGATATGGCCTATTTGAAATATATGTAAGGCCCAATGGGATGAACCTAAGGTCCATTGCAATGTGTAATCCCAACACAGATTAAGTAGTCATGTTTACGAAGATCGTGCCTTGGGAGCAATGTTGGTTTGACGTCCACATTACGACTCTTCTTAGGGCCCATTGCTAGGCCGTACTTATTGTATATAGGTCGTCCAGGCCCATCTGCATTGTAAGGATAGTTCATCTCATTATAACATGTTTAGTATAGTTCCATGACTCATGATCATACGCATCATATGTATGCTTGACATGAGAATTGACTGATCATAGCATATACCTTCGGGCAGGTCATTTATGGGCTCCCGGTTAGGCGGTGTTGCCCTACATGAGCGCACGATATGTGCAGGATTTGTTGCATGACTGGATAGCGTGATTCATGCATTTCACATTTTTGTGACATGCTTATTATACGCCCTAGTGACATCGGGGCCATAGCCTCCACAGACGCATCGTGGTTGGCAGGATTGGATACCTGAAATCTTATTCTACATGGGGTGCTATAAATATCCCTGGGTGAAAGTCCCTAAACCCTTATGGTACCAAGAGGTTGCTCCAACGTCTAGACCGAGTGGGTAGATGAGCGTTGAGTGCCGATTACCAGACGGTTGAGCTCTCCACTATGTCATTGTCGGTTAGAAGGGGGTGCGGCCTTACCCGCCCGAGTGTAGGGGGCAATGCTAGGCTAAGTCTGACCAGCTCGAGGAATGGGTCCGCTATCGACGAGTCACGCCCGATATTAACAGACGGATAGTGAGGTCTTTTTCACTTACCTTATTGCGCGCGATGAGGCGGCGATCTAGTTTAGAGTGTACTAAACCCCAGTGATATCCCAGATTTGAGCAGTATTGATGTGTGGACATAGATGAGGATTTGTATATTTGAGTTACATTTCACATCGCATGGCCTTGGGATGGCCGATATCATTCATGTCTTACATCTCATGGCTTTGGTACGGCTAATGGTTTTCATGGATCCATCTGCATATTCCGCATTACTCTGATACTGCATGTTCATATTACTACCTTACGCACACACTTTCACCACCCTCTAAGCTTTCTATAAGCTTATGCACGACCATTGTGTGCAGGTGACGTTGGCTCGCAGCAGCGTTGAGGCAGGAGCGCATAGCAGATCGTTTGGAGTTTTTATTCATTCTCATTGTATTTCCCGTTATGCTCATTATACTTGTAAAGTTTTTTATCATAGTGAAAATATAATAGAGTTTTTGGTTGTTGTTTGTGGGTTATGCTTATTACAAATCAAACTGCTATTAAAAATCCTCCTCGTAGCATCCCAGGATCGGAACCTGGCGAATGGGGGCTAGGAGCCGAGAATGGGGTTCTACGGAGGCTGTCGGCGCCGGATTCGGCGATCAGAAATTTTCTGAGCCCGGTTCCGAGTTTGGGGCATGACACTAGATAGATCCTTCAGTTTTAGTTAATGAAATAAATGGAAGTACCTTAGCTTCTTAAACTTGCTGTATGAATAAGCTTAATTAAGTACCCAGATAACACGGCCATGCATCGCATTACATTAGTTAAGATGTTCTTTTGGCAAGGAATGTGCACTTTAGAGAGCGTTGTCATATGTAAAATTGGTTATCGGAGTCACTTTTAAGGGAGCTTTGTGCGAGGGCATACATCATTACTTGAACACCATTCCTGCATTAACAAGAGTAGCTAGGAAGAGATTGTTGTATTGCTTTATCATTACTGCTTGATTGACTTGATAACATGTTAACCTTTGCCTTATAATACCACTGAGTTGATCACTCACTCCTACCCTAGGACGGTGTTTTAAAACTTGGTTTAGATGCAAGTGATGATGAAGTCTACACAACGAAGCCAGACTTCATGGATGAGGAGGAAGAGTTCTCTTACATTTAGCTCTCGGGCGGGTCTATGTAGATCTCGTTCCAATGTGCAAGGACCACTGGGATTTTTGGCTTAGTGGAACGCATTTACATTCTCACATTTTGTATATTTTGAAACAATACATGTATATATTCAGCCCGGTTACATACTCATACTCTGAAAATTGTGAAACACTTACTTATTCAAATATATATGTTTCAATATTCCGCTTGCTTAGATTAATTATATCCAGAGTATAATATACTGTTTTAGTATAATCTCACTCATGTTTAACTCATTAATGTGGACAAAATCTGAACATCATTATCCATGTTTCATATGTGATGTACTGGATCTCGGGAGTGGATCTTTGCTTGACCCTCGAAATTTTAAGCGTTACAAGACTAGTCATATCTTTTTATATTAAAGTTTAGTATTCGGTGTCTATTTAGGAATTATTTACAATCATACTAGGAATCATCCTGTGGTTAAATTTGATTACTTATATAGATACATATATTTTTGTTTAAGTTGTTTTTGTGCAATTAAATTAGGACCCTTGAGTTGGATTGAGTTTCATAGTTTAATACTCTATAAGCTAATGTTAGAGGCGGACTACAGTAAAATAGTAAAAGTTTTTTTTATTCTCTTGTGAATTTGCCTATCGACTGCTTTTCATTAAGAGTGATGCCCTACAACTTGTCTATCGTATGTGTATAACTAGGATTGACAACCCTAGATGTAAGACCTGTATCTTAGTCCGTACCGTTCCGTAGACTTTCGTGGTCTTACCGGTCGAATTCTGGCAAACTTCGACCCTTAACCGATATTAACGCGCGACCCTGATTCATATGACGTCAACCTGTTTCGACTCGACCCGAGTTTTGTACCATAGCGACAGCGCCGTCGCTGCGGTTCCGATGCCGCGACTTGCGCACCGAGGCGATACCCTAGTCGAGAGATGTAGGCCGACATTCGGTGCGAGGAAACGCCACGCGTTGCGAAACCCAAGAGAATCTCTACAAGATATCACATCAATCCCATTAATCCATCAATCAATCAATCCATCACATGTCAAGTACATGTCAAGTACACATCACCTTTCACCCATTCCCAAGTAACCACAAAAGTCATGCTTTTCTTACAAAGCCCATACCTCTCTTACAAAAAAGGCCTCAAAAGTCAAGGATTTCTTACACCTCCCACACCTCTCTTACACAAAAGCCACAAAAGTCAAGGTTTTCTTACACAACCATCACTCACCACATCCATCCATCACTCTCTCTCTCTGCCTTTACAACTCTCTCTTTCTCTTTCTCATTTCAAACTCAAAAAAAATCCCAAACACCTCCATACGTATGAGCTCTCCAAGCTCTTCCCAAGCAACAAAGGTGGCCCACTTTCCTACCCCTTCATCTCCCATCCTAACCATCCATTCCCCATCTCCTCCATTGAAATCCAAGCTAAGGTGCTAAGGAACCCCTAGGAGCAAGAAGATCGGACGGTGGGTGCTCGATGAGAATAGTTTTTCCTGTTTTTGAGATAGGCCAAGTGAGGCCAACCGATCAATGGTTTGGATCTCATTTGGGACCCTAAGATGTGGCCGATGGCCCACTTTGATCATCATGATCATACATGAAGGGGTCATTCTCCATGGACCCCATCATGAGTTTATTTCATTACATTTGAAGGTCATCTACACCGTCCAAATTGTTGGAGAAAGGACCTCCACCGTTGGATTTGATTTTGTTAGATCCATGTGTAAAGGGACCCGTTTTATTGTTTGATCTCTTTAAGGGAGGGCTCATAGTGGCGGAGCCCTCCATCACAAGCGTGTCCTACCCTCTATCTCTCTCTCTCTCTACTTCTTTTTTTATCATATTGTGTTTGTGTGGCCCACTTGAATGGACCCCACCTTGAAGTATTTATTTTGTCCAAGTGTTCTTCAAGTGGGGCCCACCTTATATGTTGTACCCACATCATCCATCAGTGGTGGCCCACTTCAACAGGGCCCACCACCATGTATTTTTTTGAACCGAACCGTCCAGCGTCTGGGACGTTGGACGTCCCTGTACAAAGAAAGAGAAAAAAAAGAGCTTTTGGGGTGAGCCACCTGCATAGGACCCACCTTGATGTTTGCATCCAATCCATACCGTCCATCCTATTCCTTGGACCGTTTTAGGCATTAAGCCAAGAGTTGGGGTCGATTGGAAGATCTAGTGGGCCATAGCGTTGGAGATTACATCACCACCATTCAAAAATCATTTTCCTATTTTATTTGATTTTCTAAACACAAAAAAATCCTATATTAGACTCATTGGGACGGTCTTGAGCCGAGGAAGCCAATGGACGGGGTAGATCCAGTTGATGCGGGCCTCAGATGTGAAAAACCCCCAAAAAAATGGGTTTTCTACTTTTTAAAAAAAATGATGGCAGAGGCTTGTCTCTCCTCTGACGCAGCAGCAGAAGCTGCACGCTGCTGCGTGCAGCGTTTGGGGCGGGCGGACGTGAGGGGCCCACGGCCCTGCATGTGGGCCCCACCGTGATGTTTATTTGTCATCCAATCTGTCCATGAGGTGGGCCACCCCCAGTAGTGGGCCCCCTCCGAATTTCAGCCCCATCCAATAGTCAGGTGGCCCACACCATAGGAAACAGTGTGAATGAACATCTACCATTAAAACCCTTTCTAGGGTCCACTGAAGTTTTGGATCAAGACGAAATTTGTGTTTTCCTTCCATTCATGTCCGCGGGACCTTACCAACCGATCGGATGGAAAATATATGTTATGGTGAGCCCCACGTGGAGCCCACAACGATGTATGCGTTTCATTCCACCGTCCACGTCCAGGCGGACGGTGGAAGCCCACCTGATGTTTGTGCCTTATCTCCACCGTCCAGCGGACGGTGGAGCCCGCTGTATGTGCGTGCGTGTGGGTGTGCGTGCGTGTGTGTGCAGTGTGTGTGTGAGTGTATATATATATATACAATATAATATATATATATATATACATATAATACAATACATATATATATGACGGTGGAGCCCGCTGTATGTGCGTGCGTGCGTGCGTGTGGGTGTGCGTGCGTGTGTGCAGCGTGTGTGTGAGTGTATATATATACACTCACACACACGCTGCACACACGCACGCACACCCACACGCACGCACGCACATACAGCGGGCTCCACCGTCCGCTGGACGGTGGAGATAAGGCACAAACATCAGGTGGGCTTCCACCATCTGCCTGGACGGTGGAATGAAACGCATACATCGCTGTGGGCTCCACGTGGGGCCCACCATAACATATATTTTCCATCCGACCGGTTGGTAAGGTCCCACGGACCTGAATGGAAGGAAAACACAAATTTCTTCTTGATCCAAAACTTCAGTGGACCCCAAAAAGGGTTTCAATGGTAGATGTTCATTCACACTGTTTCCTATGGTGTGGGCCACCTGACTATTGGATGGGGCTGAAATTCGAAGGGGGCCCACTACTGGGGGTGGCCCACCTCGTGGACAGATTGGATGACAAATAAACATCACGGTGGGGCCCACATGCAGGGCCGTGGGCCCCTTACGTCCGCCCGCCCCAAACGCTGCACGCAGCAGCGTGCAGCTTCTGCTGCTGCGTCAGAGGAGAGGCAAGCCTCTGCCATCATTTTTTTTAAAAAGTAGAAAACCCTTTTTTTTTGGGGTTTTTCACATCTGAGGCCCGCATCAACTGGATCCACCCCGTCCATTGGCTTTCTCGGCTCAAGACCGTCCCAATGAGTCTAATATAGGATTTTTTTTGTGTTTAGAAAATCAAATAAAATAGGAAAATGGTTTTTGAATGGTGGTGACGTAATCTTCAACGCTATGGCCCACCAGATCTTCCAATCGACCCCAACTCTTGGCTTAATGCCTAAAACGGTCCAAGGAATAGGATGGACGGTATGGATTGGATGCAAACATCAAGGTGGGTCCTATGCAGGTGGCTCACCCCAAAAGCTCTTTTTTTTTTCTCTTTCTTTGTACAGGGACGTCCAGCGTCCCAGACGCTGGACGGTTCGATCCAAAATAATACATTGTGGTGGGCCCTGTTGAAGTGAGCCACCACTGATGGATGATGTGGGTACAACATATAAGGTGGGCCCCACTTGAAGAACACTTGGACAAAATAAATACTTCAAGGTGGGGTCCATTCAAGTGGGCCACACAAACACAATATGATAAAAAAAAAAAAAGAAGTAGAGAGAGAGATAGAGGGTGGGACACACTTGTGATGGAGGGCTCCGCCACTATGAGCCCTCCCTTGAAGAGATCAAACAATAAAACGGGTCCCTTTACACATGGATCTAACAAAATCAAATCCAACGGTGGAGGTCCTTTCTCCACCAATTTGAACGGTCTAGATGACCTTTAAATGTAATGAAATAAACTCATGATGGGGTCCATGGAGAATGGCCCCTTCATGGATGATCATGATGATTAGATGGGCCACATAAATGGGCCAAACCAATGGGTCTTATGTGCATTGTAATGGGTCATAACCCGTGGCCTTAGATTGCATCAAATGGGCCTAATCTCATGAGCCATATACATATCAAATGGGCCTAATTCTGTAGGGCTTATATAAATCAAATGGGCCTAAACCCCTAGGCCTTATATAAATCAAATGAGCCTAAATCCATAGGCCTTATATAATTCAAGTGGGTCAGGTCCTAAGGGCCTTGGGGTATATCAAATGGTCCAATCCCATGGGCCTTACATCCACATCAAAGTGGGCCCCAATAACTGTCACAAATACATTAAGATGAGCCTCAATTCATGCCAAGATGGGGTCCACTTAGACTGTGGATTTGGCTCATACTTTAACTCATTCCTTAAAATGATCTTTAAAATGGATGGACAGATTAGATACAGCACCTACATCAATGGTGGGGGCCCACATGAAGGCCCACCATCGTGAACGTTATATATTGTATAATATATAAACAATGTATATAGTATATATACAATATTATATATATATATATATATATATATATATATATATATATATATATATATATATATAATACAATATTTATATTATATATATTGATGTAGGTATATAGTATATATACAATATTGTATACAATATATACTATATATTGTATACAATATATACCATCGTAACGTATATAGTATATATACAATATATACCATCGTAACGTATATAGTATAATATAATATTTAAAAGTTTTTTTTATTCTCTTGTGAATTCAAGGTTCATACCGCATCAAGGAAATGTCCCTCCTCTTTCCTTTTCCGTGGCCTTATGTTGCTAACATTCCAAACCTCTAAAATATTTTAGAATTCTTGATTCTTCCTTCCTTCTTGAAGTTAATGAAACCGAAGTGCAATCTGCTCATAACCCTCTAGTCATAAGATTGAAATGGTGATATACATATAAAATTTTATGCTATTAGAAACCTTTTTAGGATAATCTTTTACCATAAACATATTAAGATATTTATTAACCCCTACCTTGGACATAAATTAAAACAAATACTCTCTTAGACCAAGACCCAGAGGGTCAACCGCCAACCCTCGCATGCTATTTCAGCCCCTCCTTTATGATCCGTGGCACCGGCGCTACCATATAATCGACATCCTACATCCCGAAATTTGCCACCTCAACAGCCTAAGACAGCACCGCCTAACTGCCCGGAATAAGCTCACGTACATGCACTCACCATTGAAACAGCTGAATCAACAGTTACAGTACCGCTAGCATTTGAAGTCACTATCCACGTCTAAGGCACACCTATATTCCTTTTAGTGGACACCGGGTCCACGGTTTCTATGGTAACATGCTCTACATTCAAGCGATTAGGGTTGGACACTACCCCTATGATTGGGGTGACAGTTATCACAGTAGCAGGAACCTTCTTAAATGCCACTAAGCTTTGTAAGAGTTGCCCGATAGACTTAGGGAGCAGAGTGGTGTGCATTGACCTGATTGTAACCAAGATATATCATTACGATGTCATCCTCGACATGGATTAGCTCACTGAAATGAAGGTAGAGATTGACTATGAAACCAGATTGGTGACAGCCCATGGGCCCGAGGGCACGACCTTCACCTTCCCGATTCAGGTCAATTGTCCTTACCACATTCGTTGTTACGCTTCCCTATTTAAAAATTATGACGGTCCGTCACTTGGGGACACACCAGTGGTCCAAGATCTCACGGACGTGTTCGGAACGATCCCTAGACTACCTCCTCAGTGCGAGATCGACTTTACCATCGACCTTGTGCCAGGTGTGACACTTATCTCCTTACAAACGTACTGCATACCTCCGTGTGAAATGGAGGAATTGAGGAAGTAAATTGATGATTTATTGGACTCGAGTTTTATACAGCCGAGCGTATCTCCATGGGGAGCTCCTGTGTTATTTGTGAAAAAGAAGGATGGATCATTGCGGTTGTGTATAGACTACCACAAGTTGAATCACGTTACAGCAAAGAACAAGTATCCTCTGCCCAGGATAGATGACCTGTTCGACCAATTGAAGGGGGCTGAGTATTTTTCTAAGATAGACATACAGTCCGGGTATTATCAGTTGCGCGTCAGGAATGAAGACATGCAGAAAATAGCTTTCAGGACCAGCCTTGGGCACTACGAATTCCTTGTGATGCCGTTTGGACTTACAAATGCACCGGCCGTATTCATGGGTCTTATAAACTAGGAGTTTCGGCCGTATCTTTATCGATTCGTCATCGTATTCATGGGTCCTTGATACTCTTAGGTAAAATCAGTTGTTTGCATAGTACCGAAAATACGCTTCTGGAAGGAAGAAGTCAAGTTCTTAAGACACGTGATTTCCAAAGAAGGAATTGTCATGGACCTTGTCAAGGTGACTAAGGTACAAGACTGGGAGCAGCCCGGCTCAATTACAGAAGTGAGGAGTTTCCTCAGACTTTCCGGCTAGTATTTCCGATTCATTAAAGATTTCTCCAAGATAGCACGACCATTGTCCCAACTTACTCGGAAAGATCTTAAATTTACTTGGAATGAGAAAGCAGAGGCAGCCTTTCAAGAATTAAAGGACAAGCTGATGTCTGCGCCCATGCTAGTGCTGCCAGAGAAAGGGGTCAAATATACTATTTACACCAACGCCCCTCAAGTCGGTTTGGGTTGTGTACTTATGCAAAAGGATAAGGTGATCGCCTATGCCTCACGACAGTTGAGGAAATAAGAAGAAAATTACCCTACTCACGACCTGGAGTTGGCGCCAGTCATTTCGCATTAAAGCTTTGGAGACATTACCTCTACGACAAGGAGTTTGAGCTCTTTTGCGACCATAAGAGCCTTAAGTACATCTTTACATAGAGGGACCTGAATATGAGGCAGTGTCGTTAGATAGAGACATTGAAAGACTTCAAGTTTGAAGTCTCTTGCCATCCTGTAAGGCCAACCTAATGGCCGATGCGTTGAGCTGCAAGAAAAGTATGGAATATGCAACCCCACTGATGATGGGACAGTGGAATATGGTAGAGTTCGTGCGAGATTTCAAACAAAGGCTGATAATGGAGGAGCCATTCGAGAGCATCACACACCTCCATGTATAACCACTTATTAATGATTGAATGATTGTGACCTAGAAAGAAGATGAGCTATTGTTAAAGATAAGAGAGCGTGCAAGCGACAGTGAAGAATCAGAATGGAGGATTGGCATAGATGGAGGTTTGTGGTATCGTGGCCTCCTATGCGTCCCGAACCTTCACGACTTGAGGAGAGAAGTTTTAGAGGCCGTTTATAATTCAAAGTTGGCGATGCATCCGGGTAGTATGAAAATGTATCAAGACATGAAGTGTTCGTACTAGTGAGACAACATGAAGGCCCAAATAGCAGACTTTGTGTGTCGATGCCTCATGTGCCAACAAGTCAAGGCTGAGCACTGCTGACCCCCTGGTTTACTTCAGCTCATGCCCATAGCCGAGTGGAAGTAGGATTTCATATCTATGGATTTCATTTCCGGGTTACCAAAGACAAGAAAGGGCATGACTCCATTTGGGAGATTGTGGGCTGGTTGACAAAGTCAGCCCATTACCTCCCGATTCGAGTTTCTAATTCGGTAGATGACCTAGCCAAGCTATACATTAAGGAGATAGTACGACTGCATAGAGTTTCTCTAGAGATTGTGTCGGATCGAGACACACAATTCACGTCTATCTTCTGGACTAGGTGAAGCTGAAGTTTAGTACCACGTTCTACCCACAGACCGATGGGCAGACGGAACGAGTCAATCAAATACTCAAGGATATGTTATGAACATATATACTTGACTTTAAGGATAGTTGGGATGACTGTCTCCCTTATGCCGAATTTGCCTATAACAACAGCTTCCAAGCAAGCATTGGCATGGCTCCCTACAAAGCCTTGTATGAACACCCATGTTGGGCTCTACATTGTTGGGCAGAAATTGGCGAGAAGAGCTTGGTTGGCCTAGATTTGGTTCAGGCGACCTCAGAAAAGATGATATTATCAGGCGTCGACTCCTTACGGCCCAGAGTAGACAGAAGAGCTACGTTGATACGAGATGAAGATAGTTTGAATTCAAAGTTGGGGACCATATATTCCTTAAAGTTTTCCCAATGAAGGGAGTACTTCATTTTGGTAGGAAAGGGAAACTCATGCCAAGGTTCATTGGGCCTTTCCATATTTTAGACCGAGTGGGTGTGGTGGCATACCATCTCGCCTTACCCACACCACTTGCTGGCGTACACAATGTATTTCATGTGTCGATGCTGAAGAAATATGTTTCCAACCCCACTCATATTAACAGATGGGAGCGAGTACAACTAAGGGAAGATGTCACCTATGTATTACGGCCCACGCATGTTCTAGGTAGGAAAGAGCAAGTATTGCGCAGCAAGGTCATCCCACACGTGAAAGTGTTATGGACACACTACACTAAGAAGGAGGCTACTTGGGAGATGGAAGCTGAGGTCCGTAAGAACTACCCACAAATCCTAGAGGAGTACAAAAAGGTACAAATTTTGAGGATAAAATTTTTCTTTAAGGGGGGTAGATTGTAACGTCCCGGAAAAATCCGTATAAAGACCCGAGTACAACCTCAGGAAGAACAACCCAAGGACCGCATCCTATCATATAATTTAAACGAGATTTAGTTAAGTACTAAATAATCGATAGATTAAGCTTGGGCCACCATTTTAAAAAATGGGAAGGTCTAGAACCAGGGATACCACTGGCTCAATGTCATCTTAAGACCTAGAAGAAACCCCAAGCGATTGTTGCCCTCGGGAGTACATTGAACTCAGTAATGGACCTAGACCGCACGTCGAGGGTCTGATGACCATGAAATTATAGGAAGATGTCCATCTTATTGGGCTTGACAACCATCGTGGGAATCAAGCCCAGATTGTGTCCAGAAACGTCCAACTTGAGTCATGAGTTAAGTACATGGGAAACATGAATATCCTTAGAAAATGAACTAAAACTTAAGTGAAATAGGTCATTCATTTTTATAAAAAATTGAGGATTTCTGACCGTTAGTTTGTAACCAAACTTCACACATAGAGAAAGAAAATTTCCCTGCACACATCCGTATAATTGTGGCCCCGATTGGACATGTATGACCGTTGATCTGACATGGGCTCTCTAGGGTCGATCGACTCATTCAATCGCACCAAAATCATGTCCTGGCATGAATCCATTGTCAAGGAGTGTACCCCATAACGTAGATGAGTAGTAGGCCTCCCTAAGAGCCATGTTCGTCAGAAACGGCCGCCCATGGGGTAGAGACAGTATAAAGTGGCCCTGGGGCCATTTACACCATATCTGGGGCTATAAATAGCTCTCATTTCTCTCTCTCTCTCTCTCATATACAAATTTTGTAAACCTTAGGGGAAGAGAGAAGAGAAAAGAGAGAAAAGAGGAAGGGAAACTTGGGGAGATCGCTGCAACTATGGGAAATCTTCTCACACGCATCCACGTGCCTAATCACCACCTCCTTTTGCTACCCAAACCTCTTTCAGCTATGATTTCGGGTAAGAAATACAAACCCTAATGTCGATGTAGAGCTCCTGAATAGCTTTTTGCCAACCTAGCTAACCAGTTTCATCGTTTAGGTGTCCGACATTTCATTTTTGGAAACATAGAATTTGGACTGAGTTTGAGTCGAGGACACTAACAAAAGGTGCGGACTATAAACGCTTAGGTTACGGTTTATCAGTGCTTTCATGTTAACTAATGATTTATGCTTGTCATGATTGCTACCGTATTGTCTTTTAAACGTTGATTTTTGTATGAGATACTCCTATGAACTGTGATAAGTAAATGATGCAATTTATGTGTTTGTTGAAATGTCTAAATGGGAAATAGAGAATGATTAGTGCTTGCTATGATTACTAATCTAGGATTCATCATTCTCATATGCATATAGATTTCTCTGTATAAAGAGTTGATAAACATATGTTGTAAATAACGTAGTCTATGTGTTTAATAAATTATCTAAATGAGAAATTGTTGATGATTTGTATTTATTACGAGTATTAAGGTAGGATTCTTTATTCTCTTATGCATATGTATATTTTCCTCTATGAAATCAATTGATAAATTACAAGTTATATTTAACATGGTCTATGTGTTTAATGAAATGCCCAAATGAGAAATCCACTTGGATTGTTTGTTGAATGCTGGGATAAATATTACACATGGTTATAGCAGCATTTGGATAGGATTGGGGCTACAATCGTAGTCCAGGCAATTGGTAAACGTTCATGTTTGGGTGGTCAAATTAGTCAAGCCACCTTGGGCAAACTCGATGAATACGAGTAATACGATGACTGCTAGTAGGGGCTAGGCCATGAGGGGCGCTTATGCACTCCATGTCGATTAAATCAATGTGCGTCTGTAGCAATCGAGCCTGCCTAACGAACTGGTTGACCTATTGTGTGTTTACCATGTATGGATGTGACTGTTCGAATCTAAGGTACCCCTTACTAATGTAAAAACCTACCTCTAACCATGGTACCACGATCCTTAAGACTCGTGAGCCGGGCATGGTGGTATGGGACAGTGTGTTTGTGCTTTCGGCCTATGCTAGGGTGACGAGACTCCCCGTAGTGACTGCGAGCACAACTTCTTACAACTTGCCTATCGTATGTGTCTAACTAGGAGTAACGAACCTAGATGGATCCAGAACTTAGGAGTAAGACTGTTGTGGTTGTTCGATGCCTAATGTTCGATTTGGTTAAAAGGGGTGATACCATAGCTTCCCAAATTTACTGTGTGAATGAAAATAATTAATCACTTGGCTAACATGACCATGCATCACACTACATTAATTAACATGTGGCAAAAAGGCATTGGAGTTGCACATTTGAGGAAGTGTTGTCATATGCGAAATAGGTTGTCGGAGTCGTGTGTTAAGGGAGCATTGATGGCTAAGGGCATGCATCATTACTTACACTCCATTTCTGCATTAAAGAGAATAGTTATGAAGTGATTGTTTATTATTACTGCTTGATTGACTTGATAACATGTGTCACTTTTGCCTTATAGAACAACTGAGTTGATCACTCACTCCCACTCTGGGATGGTGTTTTAAAACACAAATCAGACGTTGAATTAGATGTAGGTACAGACGACGTCTATGCTCAAGAGTGGGACTTCTTGGAAGAGGAGGAAGAATTCTCCTACTTCCAACTCTCAGGCGGGTCGATGTAGGCCATGTACCATTACATAGGAGACACTAGGCATCAGGGCTTAGTTGAACACATTTACACTACCACATTTTGTACACTTTAAAATTATACATGTATATACTGAACCCGATTACGTACTCATACTCTGAAAGAAATTTTGTGAAACATCTGCATACTTACACAAAAATGTTTTAGAATTTCGGCTTAATTTCATTAAATCCAAATTATGATGTGTTGTTTAGTATAATCCCATGCATGCTTAATTCATAAATATGAAAGAAATCTGAATATCATCATCCAAAACACATAAGTGATGTTCAAAATCTCATAAGTAGAGCTTTGCTCGACCCTCGAAATTCAGCGCGTTACATCGATATGGGATAAAAATTCTTCATTCGGCCCAGTATTATGCTCACGCTAATGGCCAGGCCGAGGCCAGCAATAAAGTGATAAAAAATATCTTGAGGAAAATGATACAAGGAAACCCACGGGAATGACACCTTAAACTATCTAAGGCTTTATGGGCCTATAGGTATCTCCTCGCACTAGTACAGGGGTTAGCCCATTCATGTTGACATATGGGCATGAAGCAGTTTTGCCTCGGGAAGTCATGGTTCCATCAATGTGAGTTGCCCATTAATCCCAGTTAAGCTTGCCCGAATTTACAAAAGAAATGTTGGCTAAGCTTGAAGGGCTAGATGAGTTTCGCATCAAGGCGTTGAATTCTATCATGGCCAATAAAGCGGTCGTGGCCCAAGTGTACAACAAGACGGTTAAAGGAAAGGCCTTCAAGGATTGAGACACAGTTTGGAAAATGGTCCTTCCCATTGGTTAAAAAGAGCAAGCATTGGAAAAGTGGTCTCATACATGGGACAGACCATACGTTATCGAGCAAGTCTAAAGGGCAGGAGCTTTTCTCCTTAGGGATTTGAATGGTAATGTTGCTTTATCACCTATAAATGGTCGATTTTTGAAATAGTACTTCCCTCTGTTACGGGAGGTCATCAGAAATCAGGTCAAACCAGTTCAATAAGGAAGATAGAATTGCGGTTAAATAAAAGCCCTAAATGAGAGGCCTAGTAAATCTACTTAAAATAAAGGCCTTAAGGCCATACGTTTTACCCGCGCTTGGGTAGGAAGAGTTATAATATATATATATATATAAAGGGGGTGAGGAGGAGCCTAGCAATGAAACTACTAAATGGCCCACCTAAGATACTCAAAGCTTTTACCAACTTCAGCTCTCGCTGAGCTCCGCCTTTCGGTCCAAGACGCCTATTGGCTCACGAGCTTGGTCGAAGAGCACTCGATGTAAGCCAGGTGACTGTCCAGCACCGCTTTCTCTATCTCAGTCGACCTCTTCTCAGCTTCACTGACAGCTGCACGCCCTTGGTAGAGCTCCAGTTGAGCTTCCACAAACACGATTAGGTCAGTATTCTCTGGCTGATCAAGAATGAGTCATACCCACTATCACGCCCCAAACTCAAAAATCGGGCTCACAAATTTTTCGATCACTGAATCCGGTGTCGACAGCCTCCGTAGTATCTCATTCTCGGCTCCTGGCACCCATATACCAAGTTCCAATCCTAGGATCCTATAAGGAGGCTTTTCAACATGAATTGGGTTCGTAATAAGCATAACCATAAGCATAACCCATGAACAATAACCAAGACACCATCGTAAAATTTACTATGATCAAAAACTTTAAGGTACAATGCACATGAAGGGAAATACAATGATAATAATAACGAAAACTCCTAAAACTCGACTGCATGCTCCTTCTACGACTAAGCTATGACTGCTTCCTTATATGACTTGCACACATCAATCGTGCATAAGCTTATAGAAAGCTTAGAAGGTGGTGAGAGTGTACGCGCAATATAAGCGTGCTGAAAATGTAATATCAAAGTAATGGGGAATATGCTAGCGAGTCCATGAATACTATCATCCATACCAAGGCTATGCGATGCAAGGCATGAATGCTATCGGCCATATCAAGGTCATGCGATGCAAGGTGTGAATGATGTCTGCCATACCAAGGCCATGCGATGCAAGATATAACTTAAGCATACAGTCCTCATCCAAATCCACATATCAATGCAGCTCATCACTAGTGCAGCTCATCACTAAAGCATCAATATCAATACAGTTCTCAATCTTGATAATCATCGGAGTTTAGTATACTCTAAATGGCACTACCCCTTTCTCAAGCGAGCAATCCAAGTGAGCGTAAGAAACCTCACTATCCACCTGGCCAATAGCTTCCCAATACCTATTCGACATGTCGATAGCGGACCCATTTACGAGCCGATCATACTCAGCCTAGCAATTACACTACCCTCAGGTGGGTAAGGTCACACCCCCTTCCAACCAACCACAACATAGTGGGAGATGTGGCCACCTGGTACGCTCATGTATCCACTTGGTCTCCACGTTAGAGTCATCCTCTGGTACTATCAAGTTTATGAATTGTCACCCCCCAAACTCAAAAATTGGGCTCATACAATTTTTGATTGCCAAATTCAGTGCTGATAGCCTCCATAGTACCCCATTCTCAACTCCCAGCACCCATACACCAGGTTCTGATCATGAAATCCTACAAGGAGGATTTTAAACATGATTTTGATTCAGTATAAGCATAACTTATGAACAATAACCATAAGAACACCATCACAAAATCCATTATGATCAAAAACTTTAAAGTACAATACGCATGAAGGAAAATACAAGATAATGATGATGGGAACTCCTGAGCTCAACTATACGCTCCTACTGCGATGAAGCTACAGCTACGACCTGACATCACCTGCACGCATCAATTGTGCATAAGCTTATAGAAAGCTTAGAGGGTGGTGTAAGTGTGTGCGTAATATGAGCGTGCTCAGAATACAATGTCAGAGTAATGCGGAATCATGCTGATGAGTACATGAATGCAATCAACCGTACCAAGGCTAGGCAGTGCAAGATATGAATTTTATTGGCCATAACAAGACCATGCGATGCAAGATGCAACTCAAGCATGCCAATCCTCATCCAAATCCACATATCAATGTAGATTATCACTAGAGCATCAAGTATCAGTACAATTCTCAATATGAATAATCATCGGGGTTTAGTACACTCCAAATGGCATGCCCCTTTCCCAGGCATGCAGTCTAAGTGAGCGTAAGAAACCTCACTATCCACTTGGCCAATAGTCTATCAATATCTATCCGACACATCGATAAAGGACCCATTCACGAGCTGGTCAAACTCAGCGTAGTAATGCCCCCTCCCCTCGGCCGAGTAAGGCCACACCCCTTTCCAATCGACCACGACACAGTGGGAGACGTGGCCTCCTCGTATTCAACCCTCGTGCGCTCATGTATCCACTCGGTCTCGACATTGGAGTCATCCTCTGGTACCATTGGGTTTAGAAATTTTTACCCAGGGACATTTATGGCGCCCCGATGCTTAGTAACGATATTTTCGGTGTTCGATCCTGCCATCCACAATGTGTCTGTGGAGGTCATAGCCCTCATGTTGCTAGGGCGTATAGAAATCATGTCATACAAATGCAAAGTGCTTGAATCACACTACCAGTCATGCAACAATCTTACGCGTACCGTGCGCTCATGAAGGGAAAATCCGCCTATCAGGGAGCCCATAAATAATCTGCCCGAAGGCATATATATGATCAGTCACTTCTCATCTCAAGCATACATATAATGCATATGAGCATGAATCATGAAACTATACTAAACATGTTATTTGGTGATGAGTTTTGTTCATAACGAAGAAGGGCCTAGACGGCCTACACACTACAAGTATGGGCCTATCAATGGGCCCTAGGGAGAGTTACAATGCGGATATTTAACCATCATTGCTCTTACAATGTGGACGTCAAACCATCATTATTCCCAAGGCATGGCCGCCAAAACATCATTACATACATCGTGATGGAAATCTCACATCACAATGGGCCTCAAATACATCACAGTCGGCCCACACAAAGGCCTTACATACATTTCATTGGGCCTCATATGCCTCAAGTGGGCTGCATCATGTGGCTGCTCCAAATGGTCAATCATGCATCAAATGGGCTACATCAACTGGGCCGAATCAAATGGGTCGATTCAAATGGGCTGATCGAATAGGCTAAATCAAATGGGTCGATTCAAATGGGCTGATCGAATAGGCCGAATCAAATGGGTCGATTCATATGGGCCGATCAAATGGGCCGATTCAAATAGGCCGATCAAAAGGGTCAAATCAGTGGGCTAATTAAATGGGTCGAATCAAAGGGGCTGAATCAAAAGGGTCGATTCATATGGGTCGATTCATATGGGCCGATTCCTATAGGCCGATCAAAAGGGCCAAATCAGTGGGCAGATTAAATGGGCCGATCAAATGGGTCGAATCAAAGGGGCTGAATTAAAAGGGTCGATTCATATGGGCCCATCAAATGGGTCGATTCAAATGGGTAAATCAAAGGGGCTGAATCAAATGGGCCGATCGAATAGGTCGAATACAACACAATTCATCTACTTTTAAATCAGTATAGAGTATCATTAAAAAATGAATCATGTCAAGAGATCAACTGAACCATACCGCATTTAACAGTGGTGATAATGATTTTCATAGTTAAAAATTTAGAGGGCCCAGTATAGTATTTATTACCCATCCATACTATTCATAAGGTCACAAAGACCTAGATATAGAGGGAAAACAAATATCACATTGGTCCAAGACCAGGACCTAGTAACCCAGAGGGGTTTTTTAATGGTGGGCATTTCATCCCACTGTTATATGTAGTGTGGTCCACTTGATATTAGATCTACCTTATTTTAGTCTCAATCGTGAAATGAGTCACCAAATGGATGAACGGCATACATGCATCAAAGGGGCCCACCATCCCAGCCTACAGACAGTGTGGATAAACCCATGCATCACGTGTGGTCCACACGTGTGGACCCCACTTCACGTGTGAGACCACTAACCGTCCAGCGACGGTGGGTCCCACTAGGTAGATGGACGATGTGGGTCTAATCCCACATGCAGAAATTGACAGAGGGTGGGTCCCACGAGCAGTGGCCCACCCATTCCTTTCTCTCTCCAAGTATATATTATAATATATAATCTCTATATATTATAATATATAATATCTATATATTTATATAACATTATATATAAATATAATATAATATAATATAAAAATAGTCCAGCGTCCAGAGAGTCTGGACGCTCTCCAGACGGACAAAGGATATATATATATATATATATATATATATATATATATATATATATATATATATATATATATATATATATATATATATATATGTATGTATATATATTTCAGTGGATTTTCATAGGTGAGGCCCGTATAAGGAAGATCTACTCCGCCAGTTAGGTCCCTGTGTTTGAGACGGGTCTAACAAGCCTAATATTGAGTATTTTTTAACACACAAAAACACCACAGTGGTCCCTAATAATTTTTAACTACTAACATAATGTTCTAGACGGTGTGGCCTACCAGACTTTTGGATCAGCTTCATTTTTCGGCTCAATGTCAAAAATGAACTACGAAGTAGGGTGGACGGAGTGGATTAGATACATGCATCATGAGTGGGGCCTATTGTGGGTCCACACTTTCCCCTTTGAAAGAGCAGGGACCTTGTAGTCCCTGGACACTGGCAGCAGCGTTCCTTACACACCTCCACACTCACGCACGTAGTGGAATTTCACCACCTATATGGGCCTGTTTAGTGGATGGCCTGGGTAAAATACATACTTCATGGTGGGGTCCATCTGGGTGGGCGTAAAAAGGGAGGGACCCCGCCACTATGGGCCCTCCTTACTCTCAATACAAAGCATACATCAAGTGGGTCCCACCATAAGTGGGCCCACAAATAAAAATCAATGGAGAAAATTCCAAGATCACCCACCTATCAGCCTTCTTCCTTAGCTCCTTAGACACCTATGCTCCTTGCCATCAACTTTGATGGAGGTTGATGGAGATTGGAAGGTTGAGATGAGAGATGAGAGAGTAGGAAGGTGGGCCACACTTGGCTTTGGGAGAGAGAGAGAGAGCTTGGATGTTGGAATTTTTTTTGTTGCTTGAGAGACTTTTTTTGAGAAATGAGGGAGAGAGAGAAGTGTTGGGATGATAAGAGATGGAGTGATGGGTGATGGGTGATGGGTGGAGTGATGGATGAAGTGATATAAGGGTTGATTTTGGGGTAGCTTGTGTAAGAGAGAGGTAAGGGTAGGGTATGGGTTGCTTGTACTTAACTTGAGGTGTGATGTGTACTGGATTGATAGGATTGATTGATTAATTGATGGGACATGTTGTAGAGATTCTCTCAGAATTCGTAATACATGGCATTTCTACAGAATGAACGCGGACCCACATCTCTGGCCTGGTATCAGGTCGGTGCACAAGTCGCGATGTTGGAACCGTGGCGACGGCGCGGTCGTAAGGGTACAAGTTTTGGGTCGAGCCAACTTCAGTATGCAAGACTCGGCTTAGGATCATGCGCAAACGACGGATACAGGTTGAGGGTTGCCAGAATTCGACTGGGAGGACCGTGGATGCCTATGGAACGGTACAGACTAGGATACGGGTCTTACGGCTCTCCCCTCCAAATAAAATTTTATCCTCAAAATTTACATTATCATCGTAACTAGACATAACTCATAAAGAAAGAGAAAACAAAGCATCATCATATAAAATCGAAGACAACATACAAGATACAATATGTAATCAATGCAAGATGTGCCTGTGGAGGTCACGGCCTTGATGTCACTAGGGTGTATCGTAATCATAATCACATAATACAAGATGCATGAGTCACGCAATCCAATCATGTATAAATCCCATGCATACTATGCGCTCATGTGAGACAACCACGCCTATCAGGGAGTCCCATAACAACTTGCCCAATGGCATATGCAATAGTCAACCATATCTCATATCAAGCATGCAGATGATGTGTATGGGCATGTATCATAATGTTATGTTGTCACATACTCATAATCGGCATCGATAATCGGCATTGATAATCGACCTCGATAATCAGCCTATATGCAAGGCGAGGTCCATAAATGACAGCAGATTCATAATATGGAGGGTCATTCCTCGACTGCAGATATACTAATTCTGATAGCACGGATTCCTCCGTCTACGGTGAGGATAAACTCTCCTCATATCAAGGTTGGACCTAGGGGGCCTACCTGTAATCCTACAAGCAACCAATGGGGGGCCAACATTTTAGGTTAGCCCAAAAGAATAGATGGGTCATGCAATATCAATAGGGCCCATCAATTTGGGTCAACCCACTTAAAGAATGATGAGAATGGGCCTAATAAGGCCTAAGGGAAGGTCATAATGTGGACATTTAACCATCATTGCCCATCAATGTGGACATTTAACCAACATTTCTCCCTAGGAGTGGCCCACATAGAGCTAAACATATAGTGGGCCCATGGCCACACATAAGGGCATAATACACATCATAATGGGCCTCACACAAGAGCCCAATATACATCACATCGGGCCTCACCATATGGGCCTCATACACATTATATTGGGCCTCATCAATGGGCCATAAATACATCACATTGGGCCTCATCAAATGAGTCACAAATGCATCACATTAGGCCTCATCATTGGGCCACAAATACATCATATTGGGCCACACCCAAGGGCCTCATACACATCCCATTAGGCCTCACTCATGGGCCTCACATACATTATAAAGGGCCTTACCGAAGGGCCACCAATACATCATATTGGGCCACACGTAAGGGCCCATGGGTTAAGCACAAGGGATGGGTAGTCGGTGCATCACATACATCATAGTGGGCCTAATGGAGCGGCCCATATAGTCCAGAAAATTAGGTGAACAGACTGCTTACAATGCATACCTCAAGGTGGGCTTATTGTACCACTAAAATGGGCCTAATGGGGCAACCCATAATCCAGGAAAAATGGATGGGCAACCTAAATCATACATCACAGTGGGCCGCACAAATGGACGGCATAGATATACAATACATACATTACGGCGGGCCGCACAAATGGACGAACGATGTGTATAAAACACATACACCACGATCGACCCACACATACATGCATCATGATGGGTCCCGCCCGTTCAGAACCGACAGACGGCTGGGATACAGAATACATATATTAAGGTCGGTCCCATCCCACACGTACAGCACGTGTGGGGTGGACCCCACACGAGCTGAAATATTAAATGAACGATGGGATACAAAACATACAACATGGTGCATCCCACACATATTGTCCAGGGATGGACAGTCTGCATACAATACATATACATTAAAGTGGGGTCCTATAAGACCCATGTCCTAGACTGTATCATTCTGTAGGCTTCCACGGTCCTTCCGGTCGAATTCCGACGACCCGCGATCTTTTATTGGCATTTACACGCGATCTTGAGTCGTGGCCAGCATATCTGAGTTGGCTCTAGGTGAAACTTGTACCGTCATGATTGCATTGTCACCGCAATTCCAATACCATGTCTTATGCGCCAATCCGACGCTTAGATCATAAGTTGTGGACCACGCATGGTAATGGTCGTGGACCGCGCGTTGCAGGACCTACCTATCCAGGTTACACATTTCCCTAGCAACCATCATCATGAAGATGATGTCACCCTAGGGGTGACCTCACCCTAGCTATAGACCCTACCCCATAGCCCTAGGCATGCTCTTACAACCCATAATGATCTTAACCCATGCCTCCCTTACAACTCATGATTGCCTAGCTAGAAAAGTAATCATTTATCCTTTCTCTCTCTCTCTTATCTCTCTCCCTCCCTCTTTCTTTCTTATTTCCTAGCAAGAGAGAGCTCCCAACGTCCATGAGAGCTCTCCATTTCCAACCCTTTGCAAGCTCTCCACCCCGAAATCCAACCCTCTAAAATTAATCCCAACCATTGAATCTTGTTCCCTTGGAGTTCTAGATCACATTAGTGGAAGGAGTCCAAGATCTAAGGTGGGTGCTCCTCTCTCTCTCTCTCTCTCTCTCTCTCTCTCTCTCTCTCTCTCTCTCTCTCTCTCTCTCTCTCTCTCTCTCTCTCTCTCTCTCTTCCTCTCTTTTCCATTTTTTTAGGTGATAATGTGGCGATGTGGGCCACCCGGATGTACCCCACCTTGATGTATGTCTTATCCTAACCATCCAAGCCATGTGGGCCCTACCTTAATGGGATGTGAAAAACACAAATATCAGATTGATTAAGTGGGCCATGTCTACATAGGACCCACCAGCTGTGGTCCCCACAAGTGGGACCTACCTCAATGAAATGCAAGCCCACGTCGTCCGTCCAGCGTCCAGGGATGCTGAACGTGTAGTTCAGTGTGCACAGACAGTGGGTGTGCTAATAAAAAAAACATATATATGTACTTTCTTTGAAGTGGTTTTTGGGTGGGACGCTCAAATAGGCCCCACCTTGATGTATGGATTTAATCCACACCGTCCACCCTTTTTCCCATCTCACTTAAGTCATTGAGCCGAAAGGTGAAGCCGATCTAAACCTCTGGTGGGCCATAATATAGGAAACAGTGGTTTTAGGTGATTTAATCGGTTCAGGCCCGCTGTGATGTTTCTATATGCCAAAAATATTGCATATTGGACTCGTTAGTTCTATTATGATCCGGGGAGACTAGTAGTCGGTGTGGATTTGTCTAATGCGGGCCCCACATATAAGAATCCTTAGATTAACAAAAAAATAAAAATAAACAAAAACACCTGCACATGGACATCACTGTTGCTGTCAGCGTGCTCTGGACGCTGCAGTAAACAACGTCCTCACTGTTGGTTTAAAGGTGGAACGGTGGGCCCCACCACAGGCCCCACCATGAAGTATGTTGCACATCTACACCGTGCATTTGACGAGTTCCCTTTTTGGAACTGGGTTTCCCTAAAAATTAGCTGTATACACATCTCAGGTGGCCCACACGGTAGGAAACAGTGTTGATTGAACATCTGTCATTAAAACCCTTTTTGGGTTATCACAGAAGTTTTAGATCATTATGCAATTTATTTTTCCTCCTCACCGGGGTCTGGGTGACCTTATTAACAGATTGAATGGCAATTTAACGTTATGGTGGACCCCATGTGGGACCCACTGATGTATGTATGTATTACCACCCGTCCACACCACTAGACGGGTGGGATCCACCACGAATGTATGCGTGTCCATCTGGATGGTGTCTGCAGGGGCAACCATTGATGGATGTATTTCATCTAACTGTCTGCCCATTTGATCGTGCTGGGCCACGTGCATGGACCCCACCTTGATGAATGTATTCTAAGTCTTTGCCATCCGCATGGCCCACATGGTATGTGTTGCATCCGACCATCCATCTGTTGGAAGAGCAACAGCAGTAACTACTGTGCAACGTCATCCAGTTCCGTGGGTTTGTATGAGGTATGTGTTATGTATCCAACACCATCTGTGTGGGACCCACTCCACATGTGTTGCACGTATGGAGGTGGGGCCCACTAAATGTATGCGTTCCATCCATGCAGTCCACCGTCCAGATATGGACGATGGGACACATACAATATATGTGTTTATCACCCCGTCCACCCAACTTTCGGCATATATAAAAATAATGATAATAATAATATAATATTTTAATATAATATAATATATCAGTATTATATGGTGGGCCCACGTGGGACCCACCTCTGTGTATATGGATTGGCTAGAGTACCTTCTCACCAACTATATAGTTGTGGACGTCAGTGAGTTTTCGTGGGACCCACCTTGATTATATGTGTATTATCCATACCGCCACTATGTAACGCCAACTCATATTAGGTAATGGTCCCAAGATCAACATAGATCTACGGCTAGGATGAACCACACCACACAGAAAACATGGCATTGAACTCTTAACCGTTGAAAGTCTCTTGTGGGCAAACCATTATGTACTTGTCATCCAAGCCATCCACTTCATTCTCCAAGTCATTTTAGGATGAAATCCAAAGGACGGGCTAGACCCAACCTCAGGTGGGCCATACCATACAAGACAGTGGTCAGGGGCCACCACCATTCAAACATTCTAGAGCCAAACATGATGCTCATTTGCCACCCAAGGTCATCTGAACCTGTTTTAATAATAATAATAATAATAATAATAATAATAATAATAATAATATAGTAATAATAATAGGAAGTAGGGAGTCAAGGCCTCCAGTGCTGGAGATCCAACGTGATTGCGGGATTCATCCACCGTCCTTGGACGAGGGGACCACACCCTAATGAATGCTTCATTCTTTTGTCCATTCTCTTCATCTCGTTGGTCATGTGGCCCCGCCTTGCTAGTGTCCCGCTCATTGGGCATGGGCCTTAGCTGAAGTAGATTCAAAACTCATGTAGGCCACACCATTGAAACCTTCTTGAGACTACATGATTGTCCGAATGGCCATCTATCTGTGGGCCCACCAGGTTATGTGTATTGGGTTGGGTCATGGACTTGCCTCAATGTAAGATTCTTATATTCATGGTTTGGGCCCAACTTTAGAAAAGTGTTTGACTGGTTGTTGGGCCACCCATTATAATGTATTTGAGGCCCATATATGAGGCCCACTGTGATGTATTAGGCCCATGGGTTATGGCCTATTATGATATATATTAGGCCCATTTTATTTGGCCCATTTGTATGACCCATTTTATTTGGCCCATTTGTATCGGCCCGTTTTATTCAGCCCATTTGATTCGACCCATTCGATGTATATTGAGGCCCATGGTTGTGGCCCGTTTGATATGTTGGAGGCCCATGGTTGTGGCCCATTATGATGTGTTTGTGGCCCATTTGGTAAGGCCCCCTGAGATGTATTTTGGTCCACAGGTCGAGGCCCATTGTGACGCATTTCCGGCCTGTATGTCGTGGCCCATTGTGATATGTTTTCGGCCCATTTATTGAGGCCTGACTTGATGTATATAAGGCCCATTGGTGTGGCCCATTGTTGTATATGAGGCCCGTTGGTGCGGCCCAATGATGTAACCCACCGTGATATGTATATTAGGACCAAGGGTGCGACCCAATGTATCGACCCACTGTGATGTGTAAGGCCCACCTGTGATGACTATTTGGGCCCCACTTATCAGATATTTGGGCCCACCTTATGATTGACTCTATATGGACCACTGCTTGGGAGTAATGTTGGTTGAATGTCCACATTGATGGGTAATGATGGTTAAACGCCCACATTGTGACCTCCCTTTAGGCCTAGTTAGGCCAATTCTCATCGATACTGATTGTATAGGCCGATTCTGATTGTCAAGGCTAAGTATCGAGGCTGATTTTGATTGTTGGGGTCGAGTATCAAGGCCGATTCTGAGTGTCAATTTCGATTGTTGAGGCTAATTTCGATTGTCAAGGCCGATTGTTGAGACCTATATAATGTATATGTGACCCATAGTTGAGGTCTATTGTGATGTATTTGAGGCCCATGGGCAAGGCCTATTGTGATGTATTCATGGCCCATAGGCAAGGCCCATTATGATGTATTTGTAGCATATAGGCAAGGCCCATTGCGATATGTATTAGGCCCATGATGCATGACCCATTTGATGTATTCGAAACCCATGTGTAGGGCCCACATATCATGTATTTGAGGCCCATGAGCAGGGCCCACCTGTTGTGTATATGATGCCCTTAAGTAAGGCCCATGGTGTTATATATTAGGTCCTTGTGTGAGGTCATGGGTCCATTATATGTCTGCCTCTATGTGACCATTCCTTGGGGGCAATGTCGGTTAAATGTCCACGTTGTCGAGGCCGATTGTTGATGCTGGTTACTGATACCGATTATGAGTATATGACAGCATAGCATCATAATACATGCCCATATGCATCATTTACATGTTTTTTATGAGATGTGATTGACCATTGCATATGCCTTAGGGCAGGTTGTTCATGGGGCTCCCTGATAGGCGGAGTTACCCAACATGAGCGCACGTTATGTGCAGGATTTATGCATGATTGCACTGTGACTCATGCATCTCGCATTTGTGTGACATAACCACCGTATCCCTGGCTACATCAAGGTTATAGCCTCCACAGGCATATCGTGGATGGCCAGATGGGACACCGAAAATCTGTTCTATATAGGGTGCTATAGATATCTTTGGGTGAAAGTCTCAGAACCCTCTTGGTTCCAAAGGTTGCTCCAACGTCTAGACCGACTTGATGCATGAGCCCATGAGGGCCGTATACCGTTAGGCCACGTCTCCCACTGTGTCGTGGTCAGTTGGAATGGGGTGCAGCCTTACCTGCCCCAGAGGAGGGGGCAATGTTAGGCTAAGTCTGTCCAGCTCGAGGAATGGGTCCGCTATCAACGAGCCGGGCCTAATATTGGTAGGCAGATAGTGAGGTCTCTTCCACTCACCTTGTTGCGCATGATGGGGCTGCAATCTGGTTTGGAGTTTAATAGACCCCGATGATTTTTCAGAGAGGAACCGTACTGATATGTGGACTTATTAAGTAGGAGTTGCATGCTCATTCATTCATTCATTCACTATCCACTCGGGCTGGTGGTGCACAACTAATTGTTGTGTACCTTTGTTATGGAAAGGATTTCGGTTAGGCGCGTGACTAACCTGAGATAGGGAGTTTACCACATTGAGTCTGACTATCCAAATTTAGTTATGGGACTGGTTTGGATAGAAGTCCCTTGTGGCGGACCCCGTAACCTGCGATACTACGTACTATCATCCCGACTTCACACTCCAGTATAGTCATTTCATTTGCATCACATATTACATTACATCCGCAGGCATATGGCATTTTGGGTTGCTATGTTTCTGCACTTATATGGCCTAGATAGAGTTAGCAGGATTTGTATATTGCATTGCATCCTCGGCATCTGATATTTGGCTCTTTATGACTCCTTATTGCATAGCTGTTCTATATTATGTATTCTGATATTTATTAACTTATGGACTTATCCATATTTTCACTTATTCTGTTATCATATGATTTATGATCTTGTCAGTATTTCTGCTTATTCTGATAATGTACGATTTATAGAGTACCAGTAATTTCTGTATTGTATGATGATGGCATTGTATTGAATACTTGACACTCACTTTGTGCACACACTTACACCACCCTCTAAGCTTTCCATAAGCTTATGCACGATAGATGCATGCAGGTGATGTTAGGTTGCAGTAGTGTTGAGCTTGGAGTGTGCAGCGGTCTTCTGGAGCTTGATTTTTAATTTTTATATTTCCCTTTCAGCATTGTACTCAAACGATTATATTAGTGGATATGTGACAATGATGTTGCCTTTGTGAATTAGGTAATCTTATGGTTATGCTTATTACGAGTTAAATGTATCTTAAAAATAAAATAAAAATCTCCTTGTAGGATCCCAGGATTGAAATCTGGAGTATGGACGCTAAGAGCCGAGAATGGGGTATTATGGAGGCTGTCAGCACCAGATTCAGCAATCGGGATTCCTATGAATCTAATTTTTGGATTTGGGGCGTGACAGGTCCACACCATCTGGACAGATAGATGTAGTGGATGTACAATACATACACCACACGTGTGGGGTGGGCCCCTACATCCCAAACAGATGGATGAAATGGAGAGACGTACATCACGATGGCCCTACACCACCCGTCCAGATGGACGGTGCAGATTTAGAACATATACGTCAAGGTTGTCACGCTCCAAATCCGAAAATTGGATTCATAAGAATCTCAATCATCGAACCTGGTGCCGACAGCATCCATAGTACCCCATTCTCGGCTCCTAGCATTCATACGCCAGGTTCCGATCTTGGGATCCCACAAGGAGGATTTTTCAAGGTACATTTATCTCATAAGAAGCATAACCACAAGATTACCCAAATCATAAAGACAACATCATCATCACATATCCACTAATATAATCATTTAAATACAATGCTGAAAGGGAAATACATATATCGAAATCCAAGCTCCAGAAGACAGTTGCATACTCCAAGCTTAACGTCGTTGTAACCTAACGCCACCTGCACGCATCTATCATGCATGAGCTTATAGAAAGCTTAGAGGGTGGTGAAAGTTTGTGCATAAGATAAGTGCCAAGTAAGCAATATTAGAGTAATCAGAGTAAGTGAAAATATTGATAAATCCATAATTATACAATACCAGAATACTGAAAAGATCATAAAAACCATAAGACTTATCCAAGCTATGCGATGCAAAAATATAATTAAACAATATCATATACTGATGAAACAAGGTAGATCAGCTACGCGAATGAGGAATCATAGAGAACCAAATATCAGAAGTCGTATCTAGACCATATAAATACAAAAACACAGTAACCCAAAATGCCATATACAGCAGATGTAATGCAATATGCGGTGCAAATGAAATGATTATGCTGGATTGTGAAGTCGGGATGATACTACGTAGTATCCCAAGCTATGGGGTCCATCACAAGGGACTTCTATCCAAACCAGTTACATACCTAAATTTGGAAGTCAGACTCAATGTGGTAAACTCCTGATCTCAGGTTAGTCACACGCCCAACTGAAATCCTGGCCATTATGAAGGTACATGTAACAAATCATTGCGCACCACCAGCCTGAGTGAATAGTGAATGAATGAATGAATGAGTGTGCAACTCCTGCTCAATAAGTCCATATATCAGTACGGTTCCTCTCTAGGATCATCACCGGGGTCTAGTACACTCCACACCACCTGTCGCCCCATCAAGTGCACAAATGGGTAAGTTGAAGAGACCTCACTATCCGCCTGGCCAGTAGTCTGTCAATGCCTACTCGGCTCGTCGATAGCGGACCCATTCCTTGAGCTGGTTAAACTCAACCTAGTTATGCCTACTCCCTCAGGCGGGTAAGGCCGCATCCCCTTCCAACCGACCATGACACAGTGGGAGATGCGGCCTCCTGGTATTCGGCACTTGGGCGCTCATGTATCCACTTGGTCTCGACGTTGGGGCATCCTCTGGTACCAAGAGGATTTTAGGGATTTTCACTCAGGGCCATCTATGGAAGCCCGATGCTCAAACCAAACATTTTTGGTGTCCATCTGGCCATCCATGATATGACTGTGGAGGCTACGGCCTTGATGTCACTAGGGCGTACAGTAATCACAACTCATAATGCAAGATGCATGAGTCATACAATCCAGTCATGCATCAATCCTATGAACACCAGTCGCTCATGTGAGACAATCATCACCTATTAGGGAGTCTTATAGCAACCTGCCCAATGACATATGCAATGGTCAACATATCTCATAACAAACATGCAGATGATATGTATGGGTATGTATCATGATCTTATGCTGTCACTTAAAATCGGTATCAATAATCGACATCAGCAATCGACCTCGACAATGTGGACATTTAACCAACATTGCCCCCAAGGAATGGCCCATATAGAGCCTAACATACAATGAACTCATGGCCTCCCACAACGGCCAACTATACAACACCATGGGCTTCACTCAAGAGCTTAATACACATCACGACGGGTCTCACTCATGGGCCACATATACATCAAGTGGGTCGCATCTCATGGATCTAATATACATCGTAATGGGCCGCTCCCACGGGCCTAATATACATCAAGTCGGTCCTCATTATATGGGCCGAAAATATATCAAAATGGGCCACGTCCCATGGACCTCAAATACATCACAATGGGCCTCGGCAATAGGAATTGACACTCGGAATCGACCTCAACAATCGAAATCGACACTCGGAATCGGCCTCGATACTCGGCTCGACAATCGGAATCGGCCTATACCATTGGCCTTGATAATTAAAATCGGTAAATCGATCAAGTCAATCGAAATTAGAAATCGGTCAGGATAATCGGCCTCGATCGCTAATCGAAATTGGTAAATCGGTCACGATAATTGGCACCGATAATCAGCATCGATAATTGGCACCGATAATCAGGGTCGATAATCAACGTCGACCTCAATAATCGGCATTGATAATCAGTAGATAAATAAAGCGGGGTCCATAGATGATCAGTCGATCAACCATAGTATAAAGATTGACACTTGGTGGTGGTTATCTCAAATCCGATAACACGAATCCACCCGTCTATGGCGAATGGGGCCCACATATTTGGGTTAACTCACGAAGAGAATGGGCCTAACAAGGCCTAAGGAAAGGTCACAATAAGGACATCTAACCATAATTGACCCTCAATATGGACATCTAACCAACATTGCTCCCAAGGAGTGATCTATATAAGGAATTCATAAACAATGCAACAGCCACACACATAAATTACATTAGGCCGTGCTCATGGGCCTCACATGCATCGCATCAGGTCTCGAATACTCATCAGGTGGGCCTCACACCTGGGCCTCAAATGTATCACAATGGGCCTCTTATGACAAGTGGCCACATCACATGGGCCACATTATATGGGCCACACCAACGGGCTTCAGGTATAGCAAATGGGCCACACAGATGGGCCTCATTTATATTAAATCAGGCCCAACCTTATGTATATTTGAGATCTGACCATTTCATAAATTAACACAGGGATAAACGAAGTGAAAATAAATATCAGTTTGAGTGGGAACCACTGTGGTCCTTAGAAGTTTGAACAGTGGATGTCACGGTCCACTATTTGAATGGTGGGGTCCACTTGAAACTTTAGATCTGATTTACTCATTTTTTTCATGTCATAAAATGATCTCATAAATGGTTGGATGGTATGGATGTAACACATGCATCATGGTGGGCCCACCATCCAAACCGTGGACGGTGTAGATAAGATACGTTCATCATTTCGAGGCATTTCGCAGTCAATTTCCCTCACTTCATGGTCATTTGCATGCATTTTGCGGTCAATTTGCTTCAAACCATGATCATTCCCATGCATTCCACGGTCATCTGAAATAATTTCGTATTGATTCACGGTCATTTTGAGGCATTTCGCGGTCAATTCCCTTCTCTTCACGGTCATTTTCAAACATTTCACAGTCAATTCGCTTCAAACCATGATCATTCCCATGCATTTCACGGTCATCCCAAACAATTCCGTGATGATTCACGATCATTTCATGGCATTTCGCGGTCAATTCCCTTCACATCACGGTCATGTGCATGCATTTTACAGTCAATTCACTTCAAACCATGATCATTCCCATGCATTTCACGGTCATCCCAAACAATTTCGTGTTGATTCACAGTCATTTTGAGGCATTTCGCGGTCAATTCCCTTCACTTCACGGTCATTTGCATGCATTTCGCGATCAATTCGCTTCAAACCATGATCATTCCCATGCATTTTACGGTTATCCCAAACAATTTCGTGTTGATTCACAGTCATTTCGAGGCATTTCGCGGTCAATTCCCCTCACTTCACGGTCATTTGCATGCATTTCACGGTCAATTCTCTTCAAACCATGATCATTCCCATGCATTTCACGGTCATCCCAAACAATTCCGTGTTGATTCACAGTCATTTCGAGGCATTTCGCGGTCAATTCCCTTCACCTCACGGTCATTTACACGCATTTCACGGTCAATTCGCTTCAAACCATGATCATTCCCATGCATTTCACGGTCATCCCAAACAATTTCGTGTTGATTCACGGTCATTTCGAGGCATTTCGCGGTCAATTCCCTTCACTTCACGGTCATTTGCATGCATTTCGCGGTCAATTCGCTTCAAACCATGATCATTCTCATGCATTTCACGGTCATCCCAAACAAATCTGTGTTGATTCACGGTCATTTTGAGGCATTTCGCTGTCAATTCCCTTCACTTCACGGTCATTTGCAAGCATTTTGTGGTCAATTCGCTTAAAACCATGATCATTCTCATGCATTTCACGGTCAACCCAAACAATTCCGTGTTGATTCACGGTCATTTCGAGGCATTTCGCAGTCAATTCCCTTCACTTTACGGTCATTTGCATGCATTTCGCAGTCAATTCGCTTCAAACCATGATCATTCCCATGCATTTCACGGTCATCCCAAACAATTCTGTGTTGATTCACGATCATTTCGAGGCATTTTATGGTCAATTCCCTTCACTTCACGGTCATTTGCATGCATTTCACGGTCAATTCGCTTCAAACCATGATCATTCCCATGCATTTCACGGTCATCCCAAACAAATCTGTGTTGATTCACGGTCATTTCGAGGCATTTCGCAGTTAATTCTCTTCACTTCACGGTCATTTGCAAGCATTTCACGGTCAATTCGCTTCAAACCATGATCATTCCCATGCATTTCACGGTCATCCCAAACAATTTCGTGTTGATTCACGGTCATTTCAAGGCATTTCGCGGTCAATTCCCTTCACTTCACAGTCATTTGCATGCATTTCACGGTCAATTTGCTTCAATTCATGATCACTTTCATGCATTTCACGGTCATCCGAAACAATTCCGCATTAATTTACGGACATTTCAAGGCATTTCGCGGTCAATTCCCTTCACTTCACGGTCATTTGCATGCATTTCGCGGTCAATTCGCTTTAAACCATGATCATTCCCATGCATTTCACGGTCATCCCAAACAATTTCGTGTTGATTCACGGTCATTTCGAGGCATTTCGCAGTCAATTCCCTTCACTTCACGGTCATTTGCATGCATTTCACGCCCAATTCGCTTCAAAGAGTAGCAGAAAATTGATTTTCACCGTTGAAACTAGACCACACCACAAAGAGCAGCAGAAAATTGATTTTCACCATTGAAACTTTTGTAGGGCCCACCATAATATTTATTTTTAATCCAATCTATTCATAAGGTCACAAAGACCTGGATAAAGAGGAAAAACAATTTTCATAATGGGTTCGTGTTTAGGCTCTAGGTTTTAGTTTTGGTTTAGGTTATAGGTTTTGGGATATTAGAATGGGTTCGGGTTTAAGTTATAGGTTTTGGTTTTGGTTTAGGTTATAGGTTATGGATTTAGGTTAAGGTTTAGGTTAAGGTTTAGGTTTAAGTTTTAGGATTTGAGAATGGGTTCGGGTTTCGGTTATAAGTTTTGGTTTCGGTTTAGGTTATAGGTTAATGGTTTAGGTTAAGGTTTAGGTTTAGGTTATAGGTTTTTGGATTTGAGAATGGGTTCGGGTTTAGGCTATAGGTTTTGGTTTTAGTTTAGGTTATAGGTTTTGGTTTAGGTTATAGGTTTTGGGATTTAAGAATGGGTTCGGGTTTAGGTTATAGGTTTTGGTTTTGAGAATGGGTTCGGGTTTAGGTTATAGGTTTTGGTCTTAGTTTAGGTTATAGGTTTTGGGATTTGAGAATGGGTTCGGGTTTAGGTTATAGGTTTTGGTTTAGGTTATATGTTATAGGTCTAGGATTTGGAATTTGAGAATGGGCTCGGGTTTAAGTTATAGGTTTTGGTTTTAGTTTAGGTTATAGGTTATAGGTTTAAGTTAAGGTTTTGGTTTAGGTTTAGGTTATAGGTTTTGAGATTTGAGAATGGGTTCGGGTTTAGGTTATAGGTTTTGGTTTTGGTTTAGGTTAAAGGTTTTGGTTTAGGTTAAGGTTTAAGTTTAGGTTATAAGTGTTGGTTTAGGTTATAGGTTATAGGTTTATGTTAAGGTTTTGGTTTTGGTTTAGGTTATAGGTTTTGGGATTTGAGAATGGGTTCGAGTTTAGGTTATAGGTTTTGGTTTTGGTTTAGGTTATAGGTTATAGGTTTAGGTTAAGGTTTTGGTTTTAGTTTAGGTTATAGGTTATAGGTTTTGGTTTAGGTTATAGGTTTTGATATTTGAGAATGGGTTCAGGTTAGGTTATAATTTTTGGTTTTGGTTTAGGTTACAGGTTTTGGTTTAGTTTAAGGTTTAGGTTTAGGTTAGAGGTTTTTGTTTCTTGAGAATGGGTTCGGGTTTAGGTTTTAGGTTTTGGTTTTGGTTTTGGTTTAGGTTATAGGTTTTGGGATTTGATAATGGGTTTGGGTTAGGTTATAGGTCTTGGTTTTGGTTTAGGTTAAGGTTTAGGTTTAGGTTAGAGGTTTTGGGATTTGAGAATGGGTTCGAGTTTAGGTTATAGGTTTTGGTTTTGGTTTAGGTTATAGGCTTTGGGATTTGATAATGGGTTCGGGTTTAGGTTATAGGTTTTGGTTTTGGTTTAGGTTTAGTTTATAGGTTTTCAGATTTAAGAATGGGTTATGGTTTAGGTTTAGGAAATCGGGTTCAGGTTCGGGATTGGGTTTAAGTTTGGGTTTTCAAGTTTAGGTTTAGGTTTGGGTTTAAGTTTGGGTTTAAGATTGGGCCCCACAGTTATGTATTTATTATATCCACAACGTTCATCCATATTTTGAGATCATTTTGGAGTATTATCCAAAAAAAATCATATCCAAAGATCAGCTGGACCACACCACAAAGAGCAACAAAAAATTAATTTTCACCGTTGAAACTTTTATAGGGCCCACCATAACATTTATTTTCCATCTAATCTATTCATAAGGTCACAAAGACCTGGATGAAGAGGAAAAACAAATTTCATAATGATCCAAAACTTCTGTAACCCCTAAAAGGGTATCAATGGTAAACGTTCAATTCCCCACTGCCTTTTAAAGTGTGGTCCACTTGATAGTTAAATCTGTCTTTTTTTCCATCTCAAGCCTTAATATGAGATCGCCAAATAGATGTACGGTTTGGATATAACATAGACTTCATAATGGGACGTAAAAAAAAATAAAGATTCGACATTAAAAAAAAAAATAGATTTTTATTTTATTCGATACAAGGTAATTTGCTACGGATTATAACTGTAGCTATATCCAGAAAAATCCATAGCCAAAGGTGCCTATCCGGGGTGGGCGCGCCCGCGCCACTCGCTGACATATCCGGCGGAGGTGCGCCGATCTGGTGGGGCCACGCCCACCTGGCGACTTCTATAGCTACGGATTATAACCATAGTCATAACTGTGCCCCTCTATGAAATTTTTTTTTATTTTTTATCTTTTATTTTTTTACATGGAGAACTTCATTCTACTTACAATTTTCTCTAATACATATTTATATAAATATGTATATATAAGCATATAAAAAAAATTCTCTCTTTTTTTTTTCATTTCTTTCTTTTTTCATTTAATAAGAATATCTTCTAAACCAAACTTAGTTACTTGACGTACCCTATATGATTTTGGGGTAGGAGAAGCTACTTTAGCCAACCAACCCAGTTATTTTTCAAGATTCCATCAGGTCGATGCTTGAAAATCCATTTCATTCACTTTATGGTCAATTTCAATCAGTTCGCGGTCAATTTCGCTCATTTCATTTACTTCGCGATCAATTCCATGCATTTCACGGTCAATCCCGGTGATTCTGTTTTGATTCACGGTCATTTCCATGCATTTCACGGTCAATTCCCCTCACTTCATGGTCATTTGCATGCATTTTGCGATCAATTTGCTTCAAACCTTGAACATTTTTATGCATTTCACAGTCATCCCAAACAATTCCGTGTTGATTCACAGTCATTTTGAGGCATTTCGCGGTCAATTCCCTTCACTTCACGGTCATTTGCATGCACTTCACGGTCAATTCGCTTCAAACCTTGATCATTCCCATGCATTTCGCGGCCATCCGAAATAATTTCGTGTTGATTCATGGTCATTTCGAGGCATTTCGTGGTCAATTCCCCTCACTTCACGGTCATTTACATGCATTTTGCGGTCAATTCGCTTCAAACCATGATCATTCCCATGCATTTCACGGTCATCTGAAACAATTTCATATTGATTCATGGTCATTTCAAGGCATTTCGTGGTCAATTGCCTTCACTTCACGGTCACTTGCAAGAATTTCGCGGTCAATTCTCCTCAAACCATGATCATTCCCATGCATTTCACGGTCATCCAAAACAATTTCATGTTGATTCACGGTCATTTCGAGGCATTTCCAGGTCAATTCCCTTCACTTCACGGTCATTTACATGCATTTCGCGATCAATTCGCTTCAAACCATGATCATTCCCATGCATTTCACGGTCGTCCGAAATAATTCCATGTTGATTCACGGTCATTTCGAGGCATTTCATGGTCAAACTCCTTCACTTCACGGTCATAAGCTTATGTTTAGGTTTTAGGTTATACGTTTAGGTTTAGGTTTGGGTTTGGGTTTTGGGATTTGAGAATGGGTTCGGGTTTAGGTTATAGGTTTTGGTTTCGGTTTAAGTTATAGGTTTTTAGATTTGAGAATGGGTTCGGGTTTAGGCTATAGGTTTTGGTTTTGGTTTAAGTTATAGGTTTTAGAATTTGAGAATGGGTTCAGGTTTTTTTTATAGGTTTTGGTTTTGGTTTAGGTTATTTCCATGCATTTCACAGTCATTCCCGCCTATTCCGTATTGATTCACCGTCATTTTGACGCATTTCCAAACCCATATTAAACCAAAACCAAAACCTATAACCTAAACCTGAACCCATTATCAAATCCCAAAACCTATAACCTAAACCAAAACCAAAACCTATAACCTAAACCCGAGCCCATTCTCAAATCCCAAAACCTCTAACCTAAACCAAAACCTTAACATAAACCAAAACCTATAACCTAAACCAAAACCAAAACCTATAACCTAACTCGAACCCATTCTCAATCTCAAAACCTATAACCTATAACCTAAACCAAAACCAAAACCTATAACTTAAACCCGAACCCATTCTCAAATCCCAAAACCTAAACCTAAACCTTAACCTAAACCTATAACTTATAACCTAAACCAAAACCTATAACCTAAACCCAAACCCATTCTTAAATCACAAAACTTATGACATAAACTAAAACCAAAACCTATATAGCCTAAACCTGAACCCATTCTCAAAACCAAAACCTATAACCTAAACCCGAACCCATTCTCAAATCCTAAAACCTATAACCTAAACTAAAACCAAAACCTAAACCGTTAACCTATAACCTAAACCGAAACCAAAACTTATAACTTAAACCCGAACCCATTCTCAAATCCTAAAACTTAAACCTAAACCTATAACCTATAACCTAAACCAAAACCAAAACCTATAACTTAAACCCGAACCCATTCTCAAATCCCAAAACCTATAACCTAAACCAAAACCAAAACCTATAGCCTAAACAAGAACCCATTATGAAAATTGTTTTTCCTCTTCATCCAGGTCTTTGTGACCTTATGACTAGATTGGATTGAAAATAAATATTATGGTGGGCCCTACAAAAGTTTCAACAGTGAAAATCAATTTTCTGCTGCTCTTTGAAGCGAATTGACCGCAAAATGAATGCAAATGACCGTGAAGTGAAGGGAATTGACTGCGAAATGCCTCAAAATGACCGTGAATCAACACAGAATTGTTTGGGATGATCGTGAAATGCATGGGAATGATTATGGTTTGAAGCGAATTGACAGCGAAATGCATGCAAATGACCATGAAGTGAAGTGAATTGACCGCGAAATGCCTCGAGATGACCGTGAATCAACACGGAATTGTTTCGGATGACCGTGAAATGCATGACAGTGATCATGAATTGAAGCAAATTGATCACGAAATGCATGCAAATGATCGTGAAGTGAAGGGAATTGACCGCGAAATGCCTCGAAATGACTGTGAATCACTTCCTTCACTTCACGGTCATTTGCATGCATTTCATGGTCATTTTGCTTCAATTCATGATCACTTCCATGCATTTCACGGTCATCTGAAATAATTTCATCTTGATTCACGGTCATTTCGAGGCATTTCACGGTCAAACTCCTTCACTTCACGGTCATTTTGCTTCAATTCATGATCACTTCCATGTATTTCATGGTCATCCGAAACAATTCCGTGTTGATTCATGGTCATTTTGAGGCATTTCACCATCAAACTCCTTCACTTCACGGTCATTTGCATGCTTTTCACGGTCATTTTACTTCAATTCATGATCACTTTCATGCATTTCACGGTCATTCCAAACATTTTCGTGTTGATTCACAGTCATTATGAAGCATTTCACGGTCAAACTCCTTCACTTCACAGTCATTTACATGCATTTCACGGTCATTTCCGTGCATTTTATGGTCCAATCGCTTCACTTCATGGTCATTTCCATGCATTTTACGGTTATTCCCGGCAATTTCGTGTTGATTCACGGTCATTTCCCTAAAACTTAACCTACACCCTAACCTAAACGTATACTTATAACCTAAACCTATTGTCAAATCCCAAAACCTATAACTTAAACCAAAACCTAAACCTTAACGTAAACCTATAACCTATAGCAAATGACCTTAACCTACACCCTAACCTTAACCTATAACCTATAACCTAAACCTATTCTCAAATCCCAAAGGTTATAGGTTTAGGTTTAGGTTTTGGGATTTGAGAATGGGTTCGGGTTTAGGTTATAAGTTTTGGTTTCGGTTTAGGTCATAGGTTAATGGTTTAGGTTAAGGTTTAGGTTTAAGTTATAGGTTTTTAGATTTAAGAATGGGTTCGGGTTTAGGCTATAGGTTTTGGTTTTAGTTTAGGTTATAGGTTTTGGTGTAGGTTATAGGTTTTGGGATTTGAGAATGGGTTCGGGTTTAGGCTATAGTGTTCACTCCCCAAGTGCAGGGTTGTGATGTAGTAATAACTCGGTAAGACCAAGGTCGAATCCCAAGGGACTGATACCTGTACGTTATCTAAAACTAACTAGAAATAGAACTAGAATGAGATGAAATCTGAATTGAATTATAAATTAAGAAATAATTGTAAACTATTAATCTAAAACTTATAGGAGAAATTAGAGGTAAGGAAACTAGGGATTCAGAGGATCCACTTGTAGAGATCAGGGAGATCTTATGCCAGCTTCAAGAATCATGGAATTTAACTGAACTGTCGTTGATATAGTTTCAAAGAGATGAAAGGTATATGAATTAGAATGGATTCCATCACCAAACCATGCCCAGGAGACTATGGCAAACAACAGAATTAAACTAATTACCAACCAATCACATGTATGAAGGTTAGGAAGGGTACCGACATCCAACCATGCCCAGGAGACTATGATGAACAACAGGGTTTCCTAACATCATAAACATGAAAAAGACATAGAAATACTCAAAGCCATCGCAAACCCACTGTAATTTCAGTCACAACAGACCATTAAAGACTAAAAATATTTCTATACTAATCAAACTAAAATCAACTTCAATTCATACATTAAAATTAAATTAAAATCATAAAATTTCTCATCTCACTACAAGCTTCACCTCTTAGCCCTAGCTAAGAGGTTTAGCCAAACATGGTTAGGCTAAACATATAAAAAATAAAATAAAAAGAATTAAAAAGAAAAAGAGAAAGCTAACACTACTCTCCCTCTTGTGCACATCCTTGCCAGGCTCAAGCCTTCCTCCTTTTTTTCGATCACTAGACTCCCCTTTCTTTTTATAGTAGAGGCAGAGGTCCGGTTGGAGAACCGACCTTGTTGGCATGCGTAAAAGGGGAGATCGGTTTCCAAAAACTGACTCTGTTTCTTTCGATCAGTGCCTCTTGCGTTGAGTTGTTAGTGGGGCCTACTTCAGTTGGTATGTAGGAAATCCACTCCGTCTATTGGGTTTGCAGCGAGATTTCAGCTGGAAATAACCGGATTTGGAATGTTTTTGACGTAGCCAACGGTAGAAATTACAATGCAATCAGTGCAGGCTGTCTGTTTTGTGACCATTGAACTTAACACGTGCGCATGCATGGGAACACGAGATCAACATGGGTCTGACTATATCGCTCCCCTCTTTATGATAGACGACTCGGATCGCCTATTTGATCCACGATGACGGCCCGCCTAGATGACCCGCAGCCTCTATTTCGCAGACCGAACAGAGGATGCGATTTCCTCTTGCGTCGATGGTGTTGGTGGGCCCACTATCTTATTTTGATGGTAAATCCAAATCGTCCATTGTCTGTATAATGAAAAACCGATCATATCTGTAGATTTTCTATCTGCCGTTGCAGCCCACAGAATGTTTTTATCTGCCATTCAATCTGTTTTTAAATGGTATTCTCCTCTGTATACGGGCCTAGGGTTGGAAACCCTTCTTTGTTCAGTCAGTTTTCACTCAGCAAACGAATGAACGGTCTGGATGGTCTTTATAAGCGAAGGTGGTGGGCCACTGAAATCCACACGGACCGCTGCCGCTGCCTTTTACGTAGCAGAAAATGGAGACGTTCCGTTTTTAGAAAGAAAATCGCTAACCCGCTTACTCCATACAGTGTACCGCTAATGCATATGTGCACTATGCACGTGCCATGCACGGTGGGGTCCACTCCAATGTTTATGAGGAATCCCCTTCGTCCATCCATCTCATCATCCCATTTAAGGTGTTGGAACTGAATTTGAAGCGTATTTAAAGATCAAGTGGGCCCCATCTCAACAATTAATGGGCTGATTTGACCGTTGGACCACTTCCACACGGATCCAATGGCTAAAAATTGATATGTCTAGTTAATTTGTGGTCTTCAGGACTTTTATGAAATTTCGACCCAAACGGATGGCAAGAACCCTGTGATCTTTCATTTTTAGACCATTTTCGGGCCTTTTTAATGTGAACAGCTTGATTTCCTCGAGTCCCTAGCGTGTAAATTCTTCGATCTTGGTCTCATGGAGTCCGTCCCTTACCTTAGTGAATTTTGAGTGTTAAATCTCATCTTTTAGCACCCTATTTCGATCCTGGCTCATAAATACACCCTACATCACAAACACGATTAAATCGGATCACTAAGCAGTATCATGTACGTAAATCTAGGTAGTAATTGGGGTCTAATATATAATATTTGACCCTCAACACAACCCCCAACCAGTATCTTGCTAGTCCCGAGCAAGGTATGCAAAAAATAAGTTGATAATTATAGGACGGTTTCTATGAACTTGAGTGATTTTTGAAAAACTATCTAGATCCTAGAATTCTAAGATTTATGAATATCGATTATTAATTTCTCCTGGCCTCAAGCACATGGTAGACTTCATAATTAAGATCAAAGTATTAATCCATAAATTAGATGGATTCTGAACATTATGATCCATGAGTGTATAGTGGAATCTCAGCTAATCACATTCAGATTTACTTCTTTCTTTCATGATATCATTGGTAACCAATAAGGTCATTCATAATAACCAAAACCTAACCCAAGTCTTGCCTCACGAGTCATTCTTCCGTTCTTCCAGTCTTTTTTTTTTTTTTAAATGTCAAGAGGGAAATCAAATTTTCACTTATAGGGAGCAAATCTATGGTGAAACTAGTCGCCCAACTCTTTCCAACTGTTAATCATGGAAAATCGAATCCACACCTATAGGGAGCAAACCTATGGTGAAGATTAATTGCCCAACCTTTTCAATTCTTTTATTTTTATTTTTATTTTTATTTTCATACCCTGATGGCAAAATATTTCAGGCTGGTTCTTTTCATGTTCACTGATTACCAAGTTTATCCTTCAGTATGGAACTGAAATCTTTATGTGTAAGCGAGATGCGTCCTATGAAATTATGACGCAATTAATGTTAAAACTTCTAATCATGGATTAACAATTCAAACTTAACTGTGAAATCTAACAGATACTGAATCCAAGAGTCATGAATGACAAACATCACGTATCCTGAGATTCTAAGTCAAGGATATCTGTCAAATTTAAAAATTTTCACAATTTTTGCTCAAGACCAAGAAAATACTGATTAGGAAGCGTAATCTCACACCCCCAACCTAAAATTTACATTGTCCTCAATGTAAAAAATATAAACATGCAATGCACATGAGACAATGAAAGTAAAGTGATGGGAAGATAGTACCTGAATAACGAATCAAGAGAGTTTTCAAAAGATCATAGCATGGAAGCTTGTCAGCATGAGAGAGAAAGCAGAACAAAAATAACGAAAATAAAATCCTACCTATACCACTTTCACAGGTGTTCTTGATTGCATTTAGCATATGCAACAAGCCTTTAAACCCCTAGGTTACCCTTAGTGGACGAGTTATAGTCTCGTGAGGGTTTGCAGTAATGTTCCCCATAAATATTGAATTATTTGACTAGAAAATGAAATGAAAAGCTAGGTTTCCTCCCAAGAGAGCTAAACTTACCGTCTTCAGCTAGACAAATAAAGCAAACTACCCTAGTCCTATGAAAGCGATAAACCTATCTATACCTCCATCAGACTAGGAGATCAATCCTGGTAAACAGGAGCAATCAAAGGCATGGACATGTCCTCTGAATCAAATGTCTCGACAAATGATTTTAATCGATGTCCATTGACTTTAAACTCCTTGCCATTGTCGGGATCTCTTATCTCGACAGCCCCATGAGGATAAGCAGTAACAACAATGTAAGGACCGGTCCAACAAGATCGAAGCTTACTCGGAAAGAGATGTAGTCGAGAATCGTACAAAAGGACTTTCTGACCTGGCATGAATAATTTCCGTAGAATATGTTAATCATGAAATCCCTTCATCTTGTCCTTGTAAATTCTCTAGTTTTCATACACATCATTCCGGATTTCTTCAAGTTCATTTAATTGAAGTTTGCGTAGCGAACCAGCGTTGTCCAGATTAAAATTTAGATTTTTGATCGCCCAGTATGCTTTATGTTCCAATTCCACGGGCAAGTGACAAGTTTTTCCATAGACAAGTCTAAAAGGAGATGTTCCAATAGGAGTTTTAAAAGCAGTACAATACGTCCATAAGGCATCGGTCAATCGGATTGACCAATCCTTACGGTTAGGGTTAACCGTTTTCTCCAGGATATGTTTGATCTCCCTATTGGAAATCTCAGCTTGTCCACTCGTCTATGGATGGTATGGGGTGCTCACCTTATGAGAGATACCGTATTTCTTCATTAAGCTCTCGAATGGTCTATTGCAAAAGTGTGAGCCCCCGTCACTAATGATGGCTCGAGGCATTCCGAACTGCGACAGGATGTTTTCTTTTAAGAACTTAATGACCGTGCGATGGTCATTGTTGCGGCACAGAATTGCTTCGACCCATTTAGTGACATAATCTACAGCGAGCAAAATATATAGATTCCTAAAGGATTGGGGGAAATGTCCCATGAAATCAATGCCCCAACAATCAAATGCTTCTATAATAAGGATAAGATTCAAGGGCATCATATTTTGACGGGACAATGCTCTCAATTTTTGACAATGCTCACAAGCCTTGCAAAACTCATGAGTGTCCCTGAACATGGTGGGCCAATAAAAGTCACACTGTAGAATCTTGGCCGTAGTCTTTTTAGCAGAAAAGAGACCACCACAGGCCTGTGAGTGACAGAAGGAGATGACACTCTGGTGCTCATCGTCTGGCACACATCTCCTTAAAATTTGGTCTGGGCAATATTTAAACAAATATGGATCATCCCAGAAAAAGTTACGCACCTTTATAAAGAATTTCTTCTTATCTTGTGACATCCAGTTTGTCGGTATGGAACCTGTAGCAAGATAATTAGCAATATCAGCAAACCAAGGTGAATGGAAGACTCTGAACAGTTGTTTATTAGGGAACATATCATTAATATGGGTCATCTCAAGGGAATCAGAGGTATTAAGGCGAGAGAGATGATCGGCCACTACGTTCTCTACTCCCTTTTTATCTTTAATTTTCAAATCAAATTCTTGGAGTAAAAGGATCCATCGTATCAGGCGGGGCTTAGAATCATTCTTAGAAAGAAGATACTTAAGTGCCGTGTGATCTGTGTAGATGATGATCTTGGATCCGATCAGGTAGGACCTAAATTTGTCCAAAGCGAACACTACGGCTAAGAGTTCCTTTTCCGTAGTCGAGTAGTTCACTTAGGCAGGATTTAGAATCCTACTGGCGTAATGAATGACATAAGGCCGCTTATCTTTTCTCTGGCCTAGAACCGCCCCAAGAGCATAATCAGAGGCGTCGCACATAAGTTCAAAAGGAAGACTCCAGTCGGGTGGCTGCAGATAGGTGTAGTGGTTAGCATGCCCTTAAGCTTAGTGAAAGCTTCTTGGCATTGATCAGTTCACTCGTATGGTGTATCCTTTGAAGAAGATTACATAAAGGACGAGAGAGGAGACTAAAGTCCTTTATGAATCGTCTGTAAAACCCTGCGTGTCCTAAGAAGGATCGCATGTCTTTGATGTTCTTGGGTGGAGGTAGGTTAGAGATAAGATCGATTTTTGTCTTATCTACCTCGATTCCCTTGGACGAGATGATATGCCTAAGGATAATTCCCTTTTGAACCATGAAATGGCACTTCTCCCAATTAAGTACCAAATTTTTTTCTTCATATCTTTTCAACACACATTTAAGACTCGCTAAGCACTCGCTGAAAGATGAACCGAAAATAAAGAAATCGTCCATGAAGACCTCTAAATATTTCCCCACCATGTCAGAAAAGATACTCATCATACATCGCTGAAAGGTGGCAGGGGCATTACATAACCCGAATGACATCCTTCTGTAAGCAAAGGTGCCATAGGGACATGTAAATATGATCTTTTCCTGGTCCTTAGGGGCGATTTCAATCTGATTATAACCTGAATACCCATCAAGGAAACAGTAATAGGAATGACCAACTAGCCTTTCCAAGATTTGATCAATGAAGGGCAAAGGAAAGTGGTCTTTCCTTGTGACGGTATTCAGCTTTCTGTAGTCAATGCACATTCTCCAACCAGTAGTAACTCTGGTTGGCACGAGTTCATTATTGGCATTGGCTACGATGGTGATCCCGGACTTCTTGGGGACCATCTGAGTTGGACTCACCCATTGGCTATTAGATATAGGGTATATGATACCCACATCCAATAGTTTAAGAACCTTAGCCTTAACTATTTCCTTTATATTTAGATTTAGTCTACGTTGTGATTGCCGAACAGCCTTTGCATTATCCTCAAGATATATGCGATAAGTACAAATCGATGGGTTAATTCCTTTGAGGTCCGCTATCGTCCATCCAAGAGCTCCCTTATGCTCAATGAGAGTAGATATAAGCATACTCTCCTATTCTTTTTCTAGGTGGGCAGAGATCACCACCGGGTATGTCTCATCTTGACCTAAATAGACATATTTTAAATCAGAGGGCAAAGGTTTTAGGTCAAGCTTCGATGGCTTGAGGTTAGACAGTAGAGGCACTACATCGGTTTGGAGCAACTCTTCAAATTGTGGCCTCCATAGGTTAACTTCAAGTACCGGTGCAGTATCCAGCATGGCACACGTCTCCCTAATTATATCATCATCAAGATCATGGGAGTGGGCCAGGCACGTCTCTAGAGGGTCAGAGGATAATGTGAGAGGCGTTCTATCTTCCACAAAAGAATGAATCATGTTAATCTCGTGGAAATCGTCATCATCCTCTGAGTTGCTGCCGTTATTGAAAAAGATATTCGATTCCAATGTCAAATTTCTAAAAGACATAGTCATAACACCATTCCTGCAATTGATAATTACATTTGAAGTGGACAGGAATGGGCGACCAAGAATAACGGGAATTTGAGTGCTCGTGTCATTGATGGGTTCGGTGTCCAAGATGATAAAATCTACAGGGTAGTAAAATCTATAAACCTGGACCAACACATCCTCGATTATCCCTCTTGGTACATGAACAAAACGATCAGCAAGTTGTAGTATGGTTTGGGTGGGTTTTAATTCACCCAAACCTAACTGTTGGTATACCGAGTAGCGAATCAAATTGACGCTCGCTCCTAAATCAAGAAGTGCGTGATCAATTCGATAGTTCCCGATTACACATGATATGGTTGGGAAACCGGGGTCTTTGAATTTTTGCAGCACATCTTGTTTTAGGATGACACTCACTTTCTCAGTTAAGAAAATCTTCTTTTGAACACCTTACCGTCGTTTGGTCGTGCATAAATCCTTTAGAAATTTGGCATATAAAGGTATCTGTTTTACGACATCAAGTAAAGGAATGTTGACTTTCACTTGTTTCAACACCTCTAGGATATCCTGAGAGTTAGAGAGACATTTTGGTTCAACCAATCGTTGGGGGAACGGAGCAACTGGCTTCTCTAGAGGTTCCGGTTCAAATTTTTGTGGGGCATCACTAGATTCATCATTGTTGTCCTCTTCTGGTTCTGGAGGCTTTTCGGGCCTAACCAGAAGAGTTTTATCAATAACCTTCCCACTCCTAAGAGTGGTGATGGATTTAGCATGCCCCATTTGATTTGAAGAGCTGGGGTCACCTATCTCGTATTGCGGTTTAGGATTGGGGAGTGGTTGTGCAGGAAGCATCTCCTTTTCTATAGCCGTCATACGTGAATCTATTTTTTGCATAAAATCTGATATTCCTCGCATTGTCTGAGCCAGCTCTTGTATGAAATTTTGAACCGATTCTTCTTGAGGTTTCCCCTGACTTGGATTTTAATTGAAAAAACCTTGAGGGGTAGCAGTTTGTCCATTCCTCCAACTAAAGTTAGGATGATTTTTTTAGCCAGGATTGTACGTATTAGAGGTTGATCCATTGAAAGGTCTTTGATAGTTATTTATGGCATTAGATTGTTCATTCAATACTTCTCGAAAGGCAGGTATTGTAGGACAATTTTCAGTAGTATGAATGTTGCAATCACAGATGCCGCAAACCATTTCATTAACCTTATCCTTCTTTAATTTTATGGCCTCGACTTTTCTGGTGAGATTAGCCACCTTAGCGTTAAGATCATCATCCTCTTTCAGGAGATATATTTCGTCCTTTTCCCTTAAATGAGTCGGCCTAGACGTAATGTTCGTTTTTGGGTAATAGTCCCATGATTGTATTTTTTCAGCGAGACTATCGAGGTAATCCCATACCTCGTTGACGTTTTTATTGATGAATTCTCCGTTACACATTGTCTTGACCATTTGGCGCATGGAAGATGTTAGCCCATCATAGAAAAAATTCGTAATGCGCCATATTTCAAAGCCATGTTGTGATCATGCATTGACCAGATCCTTGAACCTTTCCCAACATTGGAAGAATGTTTCATCTTCCTTTTGGGCAAAGTTCATGATTGCTCTCCTGAGGATAATTGTCTTATGATGTGGGAAAATTTTCTTTATAAATTCCCTCTGTATATCATTCCATGTGCCAATAGGACGCAGTGAATGTAACCACGTCTTGGCCTTCTCTTTTAAGGAAAATGGGAAGAGTTTTAACCTAATTGTATCCTCATATACATTAGGAAAGTATAAGGTGTCTATGATCTCGTCGAACTCTTTCACATGTAGATATGGTTCTTCAGACTCAAGGCCATGGTACTTCGGAAGGAGTTGGATAATCCCTGGCTTGATGTCCATATGTCTTGTATTCTCAGGAAAAATCATGCAGGAGGGCGTACTCACCCCTGCCGGTTGTAAGTAATCTCATAAAGTACGAGGCGGGGGTGCCTGATGCACCTCATTCTCAGCTTGTACTTCCTCTACCCTAGGTTGGAGCAGTGCTTGAGGTTGATTTTCAGCCATAACCTCAACTAACTCGGGGGAATTCAAGTGGTGTCTAGTCCTGTGATGGACAGTCAACCCCTCAACTAATCCTCCTTCAGTCACGAGATGTCGAGTGTTGTCGCGTGCCCACTTGGGCATAAAACACACTCAGCCCTCAAATTCTAAACCTAATCCTAAAAAAGGGAATAAAAATCTAGAAAAAGGGAGGGTTGGAGAGAAGTTACTAAATTGGAGTCCCTAAGTTAATAAACCTGCAAAACAAACAAAACAAGTTAGTTTCTAGAATTAGAAAGTCTAAGAATAGAAAATTCCTAATTAGAAGTAAACTACTTTCTAAATAAAGAGAAGAAATTCCTAAAAAAAAGAAAACAAATTAGGAAAGTCTTAAACTAAAAAGCAATAAAAGAGATATGAAAAATAGAAGGTAGAAATTAGACAGAGCTTACTAAATAAGAAGTTTCCTACAAAACAAATAAGTTAGTTCCTAAATTAAAAAAAAAACTAATAGAAAAATTCTAAAACAAGAAACAAGGTTAAGATTCTTAAAAGAAATAGAAACTAGCTAAAAAGGAAGACAAATCTTAATCTAGAAATAGAAAGGAAAAAGAAGTTACCAATTTAGAAACTATCTCAGAAGCCTACAAAACAGAAAAATTGGGTTAGTTCTAAAAATCAGATAGAATGAAGAATCCAACACTAAAGAAAAATAGAAAATTTCTAAAGTTAGGAAAAGTTTCTAAAAAGGAAATAATTAAGCTTCTAAACCTACAATTAGAAAATTCTAAAAAGAAAATCTAATCTTAAACAAATTCTAAAACTAATTAATTTCAGAAAATGTAGCCGTCAGTCCCCGGCAACGGCGCCAAAAACTTGTTCACTCCCCAAGTGCAGGGTTGTGATGCAGTAATAACTCGGTAAGACTGAGGTCGAATCCCAAGGGACTGATACCCGTACGTTATCTAAAACTAACTAGAAATAGAACTAGAATGAGATGAAATCTGAATAGAATTATAAATTGAGGAATAATTGTAAACTATTAATCTAAAACTTATAGGAGAAATCAGAGGTAAGGAAACTAGGAATTCAGAGGATCCACTTGTAGAGATCAGGGAGATCTTATGCCAGCTTCAAGAATCATAGAATTTAACTGAGCTGCCATTGATATAGTTTCAAAGAGATGAAAGGTATATGAATTAGAATGGATTCCATCACCAAACCATGCCCAAGAGACTATGGCAAACAACAGAATTAAACTAATTACCAACCAATCACATGTATGAAGGTTAGGAAGGGTACCGACATCCAACCATGCCCAGGAGACTATGATGAACAACAGGGCTTCCTAACATCATAAACATGAAAAAGACATAGAAATACTCAAAGCCATCGTAAACCCACTGTAATTTCAGTCACAACAGACCATTAAAGACTAAAAATATTTCCATACTAATCAAACTAAAATCAACTTCAATTCATACATTAAAATTAAATTAAAATCATAAAATCTCTCATCTCACTACAAGCTTCACCTCTTAGCCCTATTTAAGAGGTTTACCCAAACATGGTTAGGCTAAACACATAAAAAATAAAATAAAAAGAATTAAAAAGAAAAAGAGAAAGCTAACACTACTCTCCCTCTTGTGCACGTCCTTGTCAAGCTCAAGCCTTCCTTTTTTTTTTTCGATCACTAGACTCCCCTTTCTTTTTATAGCAGAGGCAGAGGTCCGGTTGGAGAACCGACCTTGCTGGCATGCGTAAAAGGGGAGATCGGTTTCCAAAAACTGACTCTGTTTCTTTCGGTCGGTGCCTCTTGCGTTGAGTTGTTAGTGGGGCCCACTTCAATTGGTATGTAGGAAATCCACTCCGTCTATTGTGTTTGCAGCGAGATTTCAACTGGAAATAACCGGATTTGGAATGTTTTTGACGCAGCCAACGGTAGAAATTACAATGCAATCAGTGCAGGCTGTCCGTTTTGTGACCATTGAACTTAACACGTGCGCATGCATGGGAACACGAGATCAACATGGGTCTGACTATATCGCTCTCCTCTTTATGATAGACGACTCGGATCGCCTATTTGATCCACGATGACGGCCTGCCGAGATGACCCGCAGCCTCTGTTTCGCAGACCGAACAGAGGACACGATTTCCTCTTGCGTCGATGGTGTCGGTGGGCCCACTATCTTATTTTGATGGTAAATCCAAATCGTCCATTGTCGGTATAATGAAAAACCAGTAGTATCTGTAGATTTTCTGTCTGCCGTTGCAGCCCACAGAATGTTTTTATCTGACATTCAATCTGTTTTTAAATGGTATTCTCCTCTGTATACGGGCATAGGGTTGGAAACCCTTCTTTGTTCGGTCGGTTTTCACTCAGCAAACGAATGGACGGTCTGGATGGTCTTATAAGCGAAGGTGGTGGGCCACTGAAATCCACACGGACTGCTGTCACTGCCTTTTACGCAGCAGAAAATGGAGAAGTTCTGTTTTTAGAAAGAAAATCACTGACCCGCTTACTCCATACGGTGTACAGCTAGTGCATATGTGCACTATGCACGTGCCATGCACGGTGAGGTCCACTGCAATGTTTATGAGGAATCCCCTTCGTCCATCCATCTCATCATCCCATTTAAGGTGTTGGAACTGAATTTGAAGCGTATCTAAAGATCAGGTGGGTCCCATCTCAACAATTAATGGACTGATTTGACTGTTGAACCACTTCCACACGGATCCAATGGCTAAAAATTGACGTGTCCGGTTAATTTGTGGTCTTTAGGACTTTTATGAAATTTTGACCCAAACGGATGGCGAGAACCCTGTGATCTTGCATTTTTGGACCATTTTCGAGCCTTTTTAATGTGAACAGCTTGATTTCCTCGGGTCCCTAGCATGTAAATTCTTTGATCTTGGTCCCATGGAGTCTGTCCCTTGCCTTGGTGAATTTTGAGTGTTAAATCTCATCTTTTAGCACCCTATTTCGATCCCGGCTCATAAATACACCCTACATCACAAACACAATTAAATCGGATCACTAAGCAGTATCATGTATGTAAATCTAGGTAGTAATTGGGGTTTAATATATAATATTTGACCCTCAACATATAGGTTTTGGTTTTGGTTTAGGTTATAGCTTTTGGGATTTGAGAATGGGTTCGGGTTTTGGTTATAAGTATAGGTTCAGGTTAGGTTATAGGTTAAGGTTTAGGTTATGAGTTTAGGTTTAGGCTAAAGTTTAGGTTTAGGGAATTGAGTTTAGGTTATAGGTTTAGGGAAAGGTTAGGTTTAAGTTATAGGTTTTGAGATTTTAGAATAGTTTTAGGTTATAAGTATATGTTTAGATTAGGTTATATGTTAAGGTTTAGGGATTTGAGTTTAAGTTATAGGATTAGGTTTAGGGATTTGAATTTAGGTTGTAGGCTTAGGTTTAGGTTTTAGGTTTTACGTTTAGGTTTAGGTTTGGGTTTCGGTTTTAGGATTTGAGAATGGGCTCAAGTTTAGGTTATAGGTTTTTGTTTCGGTTTAGGTTTTAGCTTTTTGGATTTGATAATGGGTTCGGGCTTAGGTTATAGGTTTTAGTTTTGGTTTAGGTTATACGTTTTGATTTAGGTTATCGATTAATGGTTTAGGTTTAGGTTATAGGTTTTTGGATTTGAGAATGGGTTCGGTTTTAGGCTTTGAATGATCCATTTTTGATTTTTTTTTGGATAATGCTCCGAAATGATCTCGAAATATGGATGAACATTGTGGATATAATAAATATATAACTATGGGGCCCAATCTTAAACCCAAACCTAAACCTAAACTTGAAAATCCAAACTTAAACCCAATCCCGAATCTGAACTCGATTTCCTAAACCTAAACCATAACCCATTCTTAAATCTGAAAACCTATAACCTAAACCTAAACCAAAACCAAAACCTATAACCTAGACCTGAACCCATTATCAAATCCCAAAACCTATAACCTAAACCAAAACCAAAACCTATAACTTAAACCCGAACTCATTCTCAAATCCCAAAACCTTTAACCTAAACCTTAACCTAAACCAAAACCTATAACCTAAACCAAAACCAAAACCTATAACCTAACCCGATCCCATTCTCAAATCTCAAAACCTATAACCTAAACCTAAACCAAAACCTTAACCTAAACCTATAACCTATAACCTAAACCAAAACCAAAACCTATAACATAAACCCGAACCCATTCTCAAATTCCAAAACCTATAACTTAAACCTAAACTAAAACCTTAACCTAAACCTATAACCTATAACCTAAACCAAAACCTATAACCAAAACTTAAACCTTAACCTATGTAAGTGCTATGATTTCATATCCCTTTAGTTGTCAAATTTTGTGGTGCCAAAACCTATTTCTATGTCTTGTATATCTTGTGTTTTATGTTTGAATACTAGTCATTGCAATCAACATCGCATTTCAAGTCAAGATCTTAAAAGAAGAAAGTTTTTAAGTCTTGGATGAAGAAATCAAGAATAGAAGTATTCAAGGTTGCATGTTCAAGGTTTGATCAAGTTCAGGTTTACTAGAAGATTTTGACAAGTCAAGATCAAGCTTATAAAGGCCTACTATAAGTTTTGAATATTCACAAGCTTCTCTTAAGGGTCATCTGAGTGTACAGACTTTCAATGTCCATCTCACTTTTAAGGTTTGTTTGACCTTAGATTGACCTTAGGATGGGCTTTATTGTAGGTCATTCCAGATACATAACTCATATATCTTTATATGCTTGTTTGGAGTGTTCTAAGACCAGTCCTAGGGACTTCAAGACCAGTCCTAGCTTTGCTACGACCAGTCTTAGGTTTTTCAGGACCAGTCTTAGGTAGTTGAAGTTTTTTGGATCTTTCTAGCTATCCTACGACCAGTCCTGGACATCCTACGACCAGTCCTGTAAGTTCTACGACTCATCCTTCGACCGGTCGTAAACCTATGACTCAAACTCCAGCAACCATTTTTGGGGTCCTACGACCGGTCGTAGGTGTCTCACGACCAGTTGCAGGTGGCCCACGACCGGTCGTAGACCACCCTCGACCGGTCGTGGAACTGAAAATCAAATTCTGCGAAAATCTTTTGAAAATCTTTGGAGCTACGACCAGTCGTAGGATCCTAAGACCAGTCGTAGACGGGATTTTTCAGTCTATAAATTGAGCACGAACTTCAAAGTTTTAGCACTTCAAATCAATTCTATTCAAGCATTCTTTAGGCTATTCTCTGAGATAAGTTTCTATTGATTTTAAGCTGCTTTGTGCTTATTTAATATTCATTTTGCTAGCTTATTCTTATTTGATTTTGATCTACATTCCAATCTTATTAAAAAAGGAGAATTTCTGTTATTTCTTCTTCTGGATTCAAAATCAAATAGATCTAGCCCGTTTGATTTAAAATCAATTAGACTTAGAACCATTCTTAAAGTGAGTATTGGACTTTGAACGTCGAATCGAACTTCTACTCTGATTGGTTCTACCGGGCTTCATCAAAAGGTGATTCAGGTATTTTACATGTTTTGTAATTTACTTTCTCTGGTTTTTGTTTGAGATTCGCCAGAAAAATCTCATTGTATTGGTTATCTGAGGAGAACCAGAAAACTTAGATTGTGGGGTTTTTGGATTGTGTAAGCCCGAGATCAAAGACACAATTGTGAAGGTTTTAGGTGAACCTGTGAAACCTATTTTGATAGTGCATGCTAATATCCCCTGTGTGAGTATATTAGGAGTGGAGTAGCAATCTGTGTGGCTGTTGGATAACAGTTGGTGTACACACAGGCGAACCACTATATATTGTTTTGTTGTGGATGTGCTTTATTCTTTCATTCTTTTATTCATTCTGTTTTGTGGAGAGTGTTTGTAGATGAATGTTGTAATCACTTCAAGCAAGTGTGGATGTATGTTGTAATAACTTAGGATTTATTTTCCGCAAGTTATTTTGATTTCATTGCTTATTATTCCTCTTTGGTTTGTGATACAAGGACGTTCTAGAAATAAGGTTGTCCTACCTTAAACCTCTGGTTTTTAGTGTAAGGTTATCCTTAGAACTGATAAAGTATCAATCTCTTTATTTTAGGCTATTGTGATTGTTTTATATTCAGCATTGTGCTTTAAATCTTTTATTATTCTGATGTTATTAGTTTTATTTGGCATTGCCCTATTCACCCCCCCTCTAGGGCATATAGCTAGGCCCTTTCAACCTAAACCAAAACCCTTAATCTAAACCAGAACCAAAACATATAACCTAAACCCGAACCCATTCTCAAATTTCAAAACCTATAACCTAAACCTAAACCAAAACCTTAACCTAAACCTATAACCTATAACTTAAACTAAAATCAAAACCTATAACTTAAACCCAAACCCATTCTCAAATCCCAAAACCTATAACCTAAACCAAAACCTATAACCTAAACTAAAACCAAAACCTATAGCTTAAACCTGAACCCATTCTCAAAACCAAAACCTATAACCAAAACCCGAACCCATTCTCAAATCCCAAAACCTATAACCTAAACCAAAACGTATAACCTAAACTAAAACCAAAATCTATAGCCTAAACCCGAACCCATTCTCAAATCTAAAAACTTATAACCTAAACCTAAACCTTAACCTAAACCATTAACCTATAACTTAAACCGAGACCAAAACTTATAACCTAAACCCAAACCCATTCTCAAATCCTAAAACCTAAACCTAAACCTTAACCTAAACCTATAACCTATAACCTATAACCTAAACCAAAACCTATAGCCTAAACTCGAACCCATTCTCAAATCCAAAAACCTATAACCTAAACATAAACCAAAATCTATAACCTAAACCCGAACTCATTCTCAAATCCCAAAACCTAAACCGTGACATGAACATGGAATCGCTAGGAATGACTGTGAAATGCATGGAAATGACGATGAAGTGAAGTGAAATGACCACGAAGTGCGTGAAAATGGCCGTGAAGTGAAGTGAATTGACCGTGAAGTGCATCGAATTGACCGTGAATGAACACGGAATCGCAGGGAATGACCGTGAAATACTAAGAAATGATGGTGAAAGTGAATTGACCGCGAAGTGCTTGGAAATGGCCGTGAAGTGAAGTGAATTGACCGTGAAGTGCGTCAAATTGATCGTGAATGAACACGGAATTACCGGGAATGACTGTGAAATGCATGGAAATGACAGTGAAGTGAAGTGAAATGATCGCGAAGAGCGTGGAAATGGCCGTGAAGTGAAGTGAATTGACCGTGAAGTGCGTCGAATTGACTGTAAATGAACACGGAATCGCTAGGAATGACCGTGAAATGCATGGAAATGACGGTGAAGTGAAGTGAAATGACTGCGAAGTGAAGTGAAATGACTGCGAAGTGCGTGGAAATGGCCGTGAAGTGAAGTGAATTGACCGTGAATGAACACGGAATCGCTAGGAATGACCATGAATTGCATGGAAATGACGGTGAAGTGAAGTGAAATGACCGAGAAGTGTATGGAAATGACCGAGAAGTGTATGGAAATGACTATGAAGTGAAGTGAATTGACCGTGAAGTGCATTGAATTGATCGTGAATGAACACGGAATCGCTAGGAATGACCGTGAAATGCATGGAAATGACGATGAAGTGAAGTGAAATGACCACAAAGTGCATGAAAATGACCATGAAGTGAAGTGAATTGACCGTGAAGTGCGTCGAATTGACTATGAATGAACACGAAATCGCTAGGAATGACCGTGAAATGCATGAAAATGACGGTGAAGTGAAGTGAAATGACTGCGAAGTGCGTGGAAATGGCCGTGAAGTGCGTCGAATTGACCGTGAATGAACATGGAATCCCTAGGAATGTCTGTGAAATGCATGAAAATGACGGTGAAGTGAAGTGAAATGACCGTGAAGTGCGTAGAAATGGCCGTGAAGTGAAGTGAATTGACCGTGAAGTGCGTCGAATTGACCGTGAATGAACACGGAATCACTAGGAATGACCATGAAATGCATAGAAATGACGGTGAAGTGAAGTGAAATGACCGCGAAGTGCGTTGAAATGGTCGTGAAGTGAAGTGAATTGACCGTAAAGTGCGTCGAATTGACCGTGAATGAACACGGAATCGCTAGGAATGACCGTGAAATGCATGAAAATGACGGTGAAGTGAAGTGAAATGACTGCGAAGTGCGTGGAAATGGTTGTGAAGCGAAGTGAATTGACCATGAAGTGCGTCGAATTGACCGTGAATCAATATGGAATTACTGGGAATGACCGTGAATACATGGAAATGATGGTGAAGTGAAGTGAATTAACCGCGAAGTGCGCGAAAATGGCCGTGAAGTGAAGTGAATTGACCGTGAAGTGTATTTTTAACCATCGACCCGATGGAATCTCGAAAAATCATTATGTTATTTGGCTAAATTAACTTCTCTTACCCCAAAATCATATATGGTACGTTATGTAACTCATTCTAGTTTAGGAGATATGCTTGTTAAATAAATAGACAAAGAAATGAATTAAGAGATAGAAAAATATTTTTATATACTTATATATACATATTTACATAATTATGTATTTGAGAAAAATGTAAGGGAGAAAAAGTTCTCCCCATTTTTTTTTAAAAAAACCACAAAAAAACCACAAAAAATAACAAAGAACCTATTGCTACGGATTTTAGCTACGGTTATTATCCGTAGCCATAGGGACCACCCTATGGGCGTGGCCCCGCCAGAATGGCGTGGCCGCACCGGACAGGCCAGTAAGTGGCACGGGGGGCCGCCAGGTCGGTGCGTCCACCCCAGATGTACCATATTGCTACGGATTAGGATATTAATGGCTACGGTTATTATTCGTAGCTATAGATCTGACCGCAGCAAATGACATTAAAACTCTGCTTTGAACGTCTACCGTTGAAACCCTTTCAAGGGTCATGGAAGTTTTGGATCATTACGAAATTTGTTTTTCCTATTCATCCAGGTCTTTGTGACCTTATGAATAGATTGGATGGAAAATAAATGTTATAGTGGGCCCTACAAAAGTTTTAACAGTGAAAATCAATTTTCTGCTGCTCTTTGTGGTGTGGTCCAGTTGATCTTTGGATATATTTTTTTATTTGGATAATGCTCCAAGATGATCTCAAAATATGGATGAACATTGTGGATATAATAAATACATAACTAATGGGCCCATGTAACGTTGATCTCCTTTGAAATGTTCGTACAGCTGGGAGTTCGAAGAGCGTCAACGCTGGAAGGAAAAAGCAGGGGCATTTTCGACCCTTTGCAAGGCGTCCGTACACCCAGGGAGTATTATTGGAAAGTAAAATGGGGTGGACTTCGTCTCAGGAATGGGCCATATGGTGGTCGTATAGTTGAAAATTTCTCATGACCTATTTCCTCTTGGAGTATTATGCAAATGCAATGACCTTGATACCATAAAATGTGGTGGGTGTGGTTAATTTTGGGTGATCCAAACCGTTATTTTGATGAGCCTCACCACAGATGCCCGCACACCAGGTTCCTACATTCAATTGGCCAGTCAGCTAATAGATTGCTAAGAAAGATAAATACATCCAAGTGTCCACATTCAAGGAAAATAAAAAAGTGCTGTATGCGCAGGATCTTCCAACACGGGATATATCTGGGAGGAGCCCACCTGCAAAAACTAGAAACCCGATCGATCGCACTGTACATTCTCTCGGGTCCAGCACTCTCTATAAACCCTCTATGCCCTTTTAAGAGGTAGAGGTAGAGAGAGAGAGAGAGATTGAGAAGATCCAAAGAGAAGAAGATTCCGTAGAAGCAGGCGAGACGAAGAGCGATCCGATGTTATGGTTTGAGAAAGATAGACACTGTTCCTAAGCTGAATAGAGAGTGAGGGGGATTTTTTTGATGACTAGGGATCAGCTTCTTCTTCATCGCTAGCATCATCAGCATCGAGCGGATCGATCGGATGTCGTCGATGATGTCCCCACCACCAACGTCGTCATCGTCGTCGGTCAACAACGCCACAGGCAATGCCCAAACCCCAGGCCTCAAGACCTATTTCAAGACACCCGAAGGCCGTTACAAGCTCCAATACGAGAAGACACATCCCGCTGGTCTCCTCCACTACGCCCACGGCAAAGCTGTCTCCCAAGTAGATATGAAATTCCTTGTTATTCCTTCTCTCTCCTCTCTCTCTCTCTCCATCATTTTCCCATTCTCAATCTCACTCGTCTTCTTCAGGTGACCCTTGCCCATCTCAAGGACAAACCTGCTTCTGTACCCACTCCTTCCACCCCTTCATCGTCCTCCAACTCCGGACTGAGTGCTGCCAGTGGCGTCCGCTTTGCTGCTGCTAGGCTGTTGGGCGGAGGCAATGGCAGCCGCGCCCTCAGCTTTGTTGGAGGCGGTGGCAACGGCGGTGCCAACAAAGCAGGCACTGGAAGCAGCAGAATCGGAGGTGCTTCTTTGGGGAACTCAGCTTCTTCGAATTCCCTTCCCTCTAACAACTATGACGGAAAAGGGACGTACCTCATCTTCAACGCTGGGGATACTCTCTTCATCAGTGACTTCAATTCACAAGACAAGGTGTATTATTCCACCTTTCCATTCTTCATCTCTCTTGTTGTCCTCTCGTTTATGTAACATAACTTCCGCTAAGTCTACAACTGCATTTATGTGCAGCCACAAGTGTAAACCCGTCACATGCATGGGACATTATATCCATCCATCAGGGGGGGGGGGGGGGGGGCAGCTTGTACATGACCTGGCCAAAAGATTAGCCTGTGCATCTTTGTTGAACATGCAGTCATGGACGATTGTGATGCTTTCTAACGATCTGCTGTTTTCCTTCATCCTTTGCCTACCCAATGAGTTGATTCACCTGATGCGAGGCTTCAATGTCCCAGTCACGTGCTGGGCTGATTGTGGGCTTTTAGACCCTACAAAACATTCCAAGGAAATCAGCTCAGCATATCACCATTGCAGGACCCAATCAAAGCCGTACATTTCAGCAACTCAAACCCTGTATGTCATGCATTTGATCATGAAGCTAAGGATGGCCATGACCTACTCATTGGGTTGAATTCAGGAGATGGTAATTTCTTTTATGCCAAACTTGATATCTATCTATCTATCTTTCTTCAAAATATTAAGATGGCTCATCATATCCATTTTCCAGTTTACTCGGTGTCGTTGAGACAACAACTACAAGATCCTGGAAAGAAGCTTGTTGGAACCCAACATTACAACAAAGATGGTTCACTTAATAACAGGTAAGCTTGCTTCCCAAATTCTCAAAGTACTTCATTTCATGCTTACAGTTGATATCAAATGATTTGACTTTTTGGTAAACTTGTTTTTACTGCTTTGCGCTTTTTCCAGTGTCAAGGAATTATATGTTTAGAAGTTGTTAAATCATGGTTTCTTTGCCACAAAATTCCAAGGATTTAATTCTTTGCACAAGTCAAATAACTTTAGTCTTTGTTGGTTACACATGTTTGGTTGCATTAGCTTGATTTTAATACCATGAGCACGTACTTTTAATGGACCATTCGATTTTGCATCTTTGACTTAAGAAGCTTTTATTTTGGCTTCTCAAAGGTCTTCTGAGCTTTCTGCCCAGCAATTCAATTGAAAATGAGGGTGATTGAGAGAAATTCCATCTGGGATTCAACATTGCATTCTCGGATTATGTTTCTTGTGAAGGTAATTGTTTGGTTCACCTTAAAGCATTCCTAGTTGGTTGGGGACTTTGTATAAGGTGGCATTCTCTCCCCTGTTCAGTTGCAGTTGGTAACAGAAGCTTTAGCTTTCTAATCAAGCTGACAGTTATTCAGCTGCGTATATTGAGGTTTAAGATTGATGGGGGCAAGCATGGGTGTTTCCTCCAATAATATACGTAGCATAATGCAAGCCATTCCCTCACATGCCTTTTGCTTGAACAAAGTGTTAGAATGAGCCAATCAATCTCTCAAAGTGTATGATTTGCAGAACAAACATAGAGCCATGTGAGATGTGGGTTGCATGGGATCACACAGGTTTTGAATGTCAGGTTGCTGATCTGCCCACTCGATACCTAGGATTCCCAAGCAGGAATTAGGATCAAGAGATTGGGACCTAGTTTTAGAGAAATTGGGAAGTGTGTTGTTATTACTCAGAATGGTGAGATACTTGTTTTTGGTCATTTGCAAATTCATAAACGAGTTAAATGGAATAGCAATGGTTTAGGGGCTGTTTGGTTGTGGGGGAATACCACAGTATTTCCCCATGTTTAGTCCCCACAATCTTTAAACATTGAATCGACTACCAAGGATATTGTAGAGCTTGGTAGTTGTTTCAAGTTTCAACCGAATACTGTGGTAGTATAATGTTTTAATATTTTGATTGAAAGTGAACTCATTGCAGTATCTTTTCTTTCGAGAAACAATCTCATGTTCATTGTTCAAAGAGGAACAATTTAAGGAAACTACTGATGAAAAAGAAAGAGGGTAACTCAATTTAGTGGTGTTTTCTTTTTGGGTGTTTGGTAGTGGTGGCAGCGGCAGCTTGGGAATCATGAAGATCACTGGGAATAATTCATTAAAATAAAATAGACAACAAGAAATGAATTGTCCAAATTTATAGGTTTGGGTAGAGATATGTTTAACTTTTTTGTTAGTTGGCAATTATCATCAAGACACCAAAAGAATAGTGGTTCTGATTGCAGAACAAATACGGTATGGTCATTATGATAATAGTAAAAGCCAACATGTAGAAGGTTACATTTGAAGCAGTGGAACTAGGCTTAAGAAGTTTGTTTTCGTTGTGTAAAGAGAATGAGGTTAATGGCCCCCATTTATTTATTCATTGCGTGATAGCAACGTCTATTTGGAGTAATTTCTTGGAAACTTATGTAAAGTGGGTCATGAGCAATTTGACAGGGGACGAGTTAGCCAATCGGGGCAGGAACCCATTTCAAAAAGAAGAAAGAATTAGGCTAGCCTTTTGCCGTATGCCGGGAATTATGGAAGGAATGCAACATTCGTATTTTAAAGGATATTTAGAGTTCACCAGAAGTAATCATTGAGAAGATCAGGTCTCGATCATCGAATGGGCAATGAATTGCAAGGTGAGATCATCAAGGATTGGCAGAAGTTACTTTCAGGTGGATATCTGACACAAGGGGTGCTATCCTTGGTGTTTTTTTTTTTTTTTTTAAATTAATTTTTTTTTTTTTTAAACTGCTACTTATGCTTCTTGATTAAGCTTTTTGTTTAGTCGCTAGGCCGTGCTGCTTTTTTATTTTTATTTTTTATTTCTTTTTTTTTATTTTATTATTATTTTTTATTTTATACCCAATATTGCTAGTGCTAGAGTTTCTCTATGCTTTTGTAATGGTTTCATTATTTCAATAAAATTTAGTTGCTTGCTAAAAAAAACAGTTTGGTCCTAACACTTCCAACAGGAAGTGGTTCCTTGAACAGGATGAGTCATTGGCTATCAAATTGGAGGTGGAAATTTTTGTTAATAAAGTGTGCGGGTCTCTGATGGTGGAAGGTAGCTCTTGCAATACAATGACTTGAGCCTTGAGAGTCTCTTTAATTAATATTATGTTCCAACATTCTAGAAATTAGATTATCATCAAGAGAGGCCAATTTCCATGCCAAGGAAGGTGTTCTTCGTTCTTTTGATTGTATTAGAAGTTCTTATCCATTTCCTTGATGGATCTTTGTTGTGTTTTGCCTCTTGGCCTTTTAGTAAAATTTTGCTGTTAGTGTTCAAAATGGAGGACTTATCTAAGGCAATTGTTGGAAGTTAGGTGATGGAAACTGCCTATGTTTTTGGCAAGATGTATGTTGTAATAATGTTCGTCTTTTTTTTTTTTTTTTTTGAGACGCACAACTATTTTATTAGCGCTATGAGGCCAAAGCCTGAAAAAAAAAAATACAATAAAAAAAGAAAGATGAAAAGGATAGAGTCTATCACCTAACTTTAAAAGCATTCGCCCATCCCATTACATTCAATGTAGCCCTATTGAATGCTTCAACTACCTGACTGCTTTAATTCTGAATACACCAATTTTCTCTCCTCGCACAGAGTTATTACATTCAATGCGCCCCTGATGTGGAATTACTTCAAAAGATCAATGAAGACCCAGAGATGAAGTTATAAGATGATTTAATCAAGAATTTACCACATTTTCTCTAATCCACATCATAGAATCCTACTAATGCAGGGGCATTTTTACACTGGGCTCGAGTGGGGTTGCCTGTGGGATGCAGGGACACACTCGGGGTGGGCGGCCCGTGTGAGGTAGGTGACTCGTGTGAGGTGGTACGCATGTGATTTGGGGCCCACGAGGGAGGTTCGGCTGAGGTCCTAACCCATGAGATGTGGGGCCTGGGCTATGAGATAAAGGGATCAATTCGCCACGTTCTATCAGATCGAGCTTTTAGAGCAAGTGGTTAATTGTCTTGCATCAAATTGGTATCAGAGAGGGGGGTCTCGTGTTCGAGACTCCTCACATGGGGTGATTAATGCAGAGGCATTTTCACATTGGGCTTGAGTAGGGTTGCTTATGGGATGTATGGGCACACTCTGGGTGGGCGGCTCGTGTGAGGCGCTGCCCATGTGATATGGGGCCCACGAGGGTGGTTCGGCTGAGGTCATAACCAATGAGATGTGGGGCCTGGGCTATGAGATAAAGGGATTAATTTGCCATGCTCTATCAGTTTGAGCTTTTAGAGCAAATGGTTAATTGTCCTGCATCACCTGCTCTCTTGCTGATGATGGCATTATCTTTTGAAGTAATTCCAATAATTTGATCTTCTCTTCTTCTTCTTTCAACAAATTCCTTCTTCATAATGGGGTCTAAACGAGCTCATTCCCTTCCAAGGAGTAACAACGGGCAACCATGATATTCGGTTCTATTGATATTCTAGCCAACCTAGGAAAATTTTCTTGTAGTGGTTTATCTCCCATCAAAACATCTTCCCCATAACAAATACTCCCTCCACCCCTAAGGAAAAGCCTACCTCCTCCTTAAACTTCCTTCTCAATCCCGCCATTGCTTTCCAGACAATCAATGCTTTATATAAATAAGACGCTCTGATCCATCTTCCCCCTTCCTCTAATCCGTACCTCCTTTCTATGTCCTGTTTCCAAAGATTACCCTCCACACTGAACTGCGGAAGTCATTTCCCCAAAATCATAGAATTCATTGACTCGAGTCTTCATATACCAGCTCCCCCCCTCTTCTATTGGCTTGCACAGCTCCTTCCATTTCATTAAATGAAATTAATTCTTCACTTCACCCCTTTGCCATAGAAAATCTCTCCTAGTTTTATCTAGCCGATCTAAAACCGACTTTGGATATCTAAATAAAGACAAAGTAAACCAGAAATTAGACATACCCGCCTTTATCAACGTCAACCTTCCCCCTAAGGACAAATCCCTCTTTTCTAGCTTGATAGTTTCTTTCAAACCTTTCCACCACCTTATTTCACAAGTGTTTATACGGTTTCCGTATGCATAGTGGAAGGCCTAAATAGGTTGATGGAAAATGAACACGTTGTAGCATCTTTCCTTTCGAGAAACAATCTCATGTTCATTGTTTAAAGAGAAAATTTAAGGAAACTATCAATAAAAAAAAGAGGGTTACTCAATTCAGTGTCTTTGTTTTTCCCTCTGGTGGGGGGCAGTTTGGGAATTGTAAAGATTGCTGGGAATAAATCATTAAAAAAAAGAAAAAGACGACAAGAAATGAAGTGTCCAAATTTATAGGTTGGGCTGGAGATGTGTTAATTTTTTTGTTAGTTGGTAAAGAAATGTGCTGATGATGCTTGTTTAGGCAGTGGTGGTGGCAGCAGCTTGGGAATCGTAAAGATTGCTGGGAATAAATCATTAAAATAAAATAGACAACAAGAATGAAGTGTCCACATATATAGGTTGGGGTAGAGATGTGTTATTTTTTTTTTGTTAGTTGGCAATTATTATCAATACATCAAAAGAATAGTGGTTCTGATTGCAGAGAAAATACAGTATGGTCATTATGATAATTGTAAAATCCAGCATGTAGAAGGTTTTACATTTGAAGCAGTTGAACTAGGCCTAGTGTTCGAGTTGTCGTTGTCGCTACAAGTTTTGCTGGTCGGAGATAACGATATAATATCGTTATCGTTGATAATATCGCCGATAACCGAAAATGCAGGGAAAAGGGGGGAAACATGGAGAAAATGATGGAATTTTTCAGTGAAACTTCAGGACATGCCTAAATACACATTTACATATTCAGGAATGAAAAAATTGTAAAAAAAATGCATTAAATAATAAGTTTCCATTTAATGGGGGCCAAAAGGCATGCGTTGTCGTAAGAAATCACTCAAATAGTAATCAAAATGAGTTTATATAATACAAATGCAAGCTTACAACAATTAAGACATGCAAAAGTAAAAATGAATTGAAAAAAATACACATTTCTGGCCATGTTTCATCCCCACATAGAGTGACGAGGTGGGTTGTAATCATTGTCCAGATCCCGTTGGCAGTTGAGAGTAGTACTGTTGCCCAACATATTGGCAGTACTGTTCCCAGGTCATCCTCTGCTCGTACCAATTGAGGAACTCTCTTATATATCTCTGATAGTCATCCTCCCCAAATTGTACGAGTACGCCTAAACGTGGGAATTGCGTGACATACATCGATGGCATTTCCTGAGTAGGGTACTGAGGGAACAGATCAAGTCCAACCCTGACTCCTTGATAGTATTGCTGCCAGTCATACGGGTATCTCGAATATCCTCCTGTCAAAGGGTCATGACTCGAAGAACTATCTTCCGGCTGCCTGTACCCATGGGTAGAGCGTGACTGAATGTCAGAGCTGCCATGGCCATACCCGTGATATCCCCTATGAGCATAAGATGGGACAGGTGGAGCTCCCCTGATCTGAACTTATATCCATAGATGACAAGCTGCGTGTGAGAGTATCAGTGGCAGCGCGTCCGACTTTCTTCTTAGAACGACGCTCGAACATATATGTGGGCTTCGATGCTCTCGCCCTGGATGGTGGATGAGATTCATGGTCCGTGTCCTGAGTGGCATGGTCAAGGCTCTGGTCCTCAGTGAACTGGCTAATGGATTGTTGGCTCTGAGCCGTCGTGTACCCCCCACCATTGCCACCCCCACCCCCACAAGTACCACCTATACTAGTGTCGGTGCCTCCGTCCCCTCTCATCACCATCGTCATTGTCATCGCCGTCGTAATCCCCAGGACCAGTGTTGAGTGGGGGTTGAGTCTCATCATCATCATCACTCACTACGACCTGATGACGGGGAGGGGGCTGTGAAGATGCTTCCTCACCCTCATTGGAACGTGCCGAACTCCTCACCAAAGGATTAAAGGAGTCTGTATCTGCCTTCTGTTCGGTTACTACCTGATCGACATCGATACCTAGGGCTGCTGCTTCCTCGGCTACCTGTGGCGCAGGGCCTCCTTCCGCATCATCTAAATAAACTGATTTGACCTACTCATAAAGTGGGTCCTTATCATCATCACCTATCTGTGCCATGTTACATATAGACAATAGGTCTAGCAGGTCCTGATTTTCCTCCATATCTCGGTCTACCCGCAACTGCCTCTCTGTTAACTTTATATTGCAGTGGCAGTAAATGAGCTTTTGCAGCTTTTCATATGCCAGCCTGTTCCTCTTACTGGTGTGTATGAGTGACCATGTGCTCCAATTCCTCTCACACGGTGAGGAGGATAGAGTCTGTGCGAGAACACGGACTGCCAATAACTGTAGTGCGGGCGTGTTGACTCCGTACATTGCCCACAACTCACCTATATATCCATGAGGAGCTTGTTTTAGTTTGAAGTTTAAATGAAAAATGCAATTACCTAATTATGTTACCATACTCACATGACATCATTGTTTCAGTCGATGCTTTTATTAATGCGGATGAGAACGTACCCCTTGCATCCCTAAACTGCAATAACTGTAAACACGGATTCACAGGTCATTATTTTTAATCACCCATATTTGCAGAGGTTATAAGAAAATTTATTGCATTACCTGGTTATCAAAATCTGCTTGCGCTATTGATTCTGGGAACAATCATTCGAACACCTCGTGGACGACCATCGTCAAATTTTGATTCTCATGGAGCCGACGCTTGTAATGAAATTTGGGATTTAAGTAGTATGCTGAAACCCAAATATTAGTTGCTCAGTTGTATTAACATGCAAACATAAGTGATACTCAAGGTACTCAGTTGTATTAAGAAACTTACCGGCTTGGTGGAGTGGATGCTCGAGAGTCCTGGTCCATTGATGATCGATGATACTAATCACCTACTGATACGAACTGGGGATTGCAGTCATTATTCCCTCTCTCATAATTCTCATAAGCTCATACATTGACCCCATCGAAGGCCACATCTTATTATCTACGGCTCGTAGGACCTTGTACATCGGATGCAGAAAGGAAACGACATTGTGAACTTCCCAGAAGGAATCGGAAAGCACTATCTTTGAACAGGTCTTTGCACCCTCGGTCTTCTTCTGATTCCACTCCATGTATTTCTCGGATCTGAACAAATTTCTTAGACTCACGCGGTGCCTGTATAAGTTGTCTAGTGCGATGAAGTTCGTGGCGAACTGTGTCGCGCCTGGTCGAACGATGTCCCCTCCACAACACACGCATTGCAACCAACAACCATGAGTGATTGTATATAAAGTTTGTCACTCTCCTCGCATCCTGGATAGTTTTCTTGACAGAATCCCGAAGACATATCTCCTCGAGCATTAAATCAATGCAGTGTGCCGCACACGGGGTCCAATAGAGATTGAACTTCTGCATCAATTTCTTCCCCGCCTTAACCAATGCACTGCTATTGTTCGTTACAACTTAGACAACATTCTGCAACCCAACCTCTCTAATCACTCCTTTTAAGAGAGCATATATGTATTCGTGCTCTTTTATTTTGGTCGATGCATCAATGGATTTGAGGAAAACCGGTTGTCCTCTACAGTACACCATGAAATTGATAATGGACAATTTCATGGGTCCCGTCCACCCATCACACATGATTGTTACCCTGTACTGCTTCCAGTTTGGCTTGAGTCCACGTACCCAAGCTTGCATCTCCTCGTGCTCTCAATCGAGGTAGACGCCAAGAATCTCCTGTGGCGTGAGATGCTTCATGCCGGGCCCGGCACGCTGCACCTCCTCAATCATATTTTTGAAGTAAGGACTAGTTGCTGCATTTGCTGGTACGTGGCTTGAGATGAACCACCTGGATATAGCACCACATACTTTCTCCCTAAGCCCCTTGCTCCACACATTTTTCATTCTTTTTTGATTAACACCTGCGATGGGTGCATCTGAGACACGAGCGCTTTGTGTGCGTTGTAGGCCATGCCCACTGCCTCCCTCAAAACGTCTACTGCTCCCACCAGCCTCATGTCGGGACGTCCCAAATGACGGCCTATTCTCATCAATCCGTCTTCTTTGCTCCCTCTCTTGCTGTGAAGCCCGAGACTCACGAATCACTTGTCTAAAATCACTCTTTTCTCGAGCCGTAACACAGTTATCGGGGTATGCGATCACCTCATCGTCGTCGTCATCATGCTCGTCGATAGCACGTAGGCCCCGTCCAGTGCCTCGTAGCTCTTCCCTCATATCCCTGTCCCAATCATTCTGTTGCAGCTTGTGTGATTTCGCTTTAGTCAACACTCTTCTCATCTCCTCTCTCATTGGCCTTGTTACACTTGGACAGTCTTTCACATTCTTGTATCCCCCTGCCAAATGTTCCTTTAGCCTAGACACTCCTCAACTCCGTATCACTTGGCCACAATAGTTGCATATGGCTCCATATTTATTCCCCTCCACTGGCCGTCCATGTTTCCACCCAATGTCCCTGGCTCCTTTTCCCAATCCAGATGACATTTTGCTCTCTAGTAGTATACAAATTTGCAATAATCGACAAATAAAAAAAAGTTGCATCGGCTCGTATTCAATGTAATAAGCCCAAATCATTTCAAGCGCTAAGATGTTAGATCAAATCAAAATTTCATGCAAGTTACAATTGAGGAAAGAGTCTGCAGATTGCATACTGAGTAAACTTTATGGGGCCTATTGTGATTTATACATACAACATGATGGGTCCATGTAAATAAAGGGTCCATGTAAACATGATGACCCCACAGAGCCCTGCAAGGGCAGGACGTAATCTGCGTCCATAAATTATATTCTATTTTTTAAAAAGATTTGATACACTGATAGAGTGTTAACGATGATACACACACTTAGAAATTTCATAACTAACATACGAATAATTCAATTTAAACCGTTTAAACTAAGTTTCAGTGACCAAGAAACCCAAAATTGAGCTAACTTGATTAACAAACTACAGGATTTTGGTGGACATTTATTGAATGGTTGTGAATGAAAAATATCAAGTACCCTATTCCAACCAACAAGTTTATACAAATCAAAGGTTAGGATTCTTCGACCGATCTGATTTTGGCACTGAGAGGGTTCCAGAGTTTAGTTTATTTAATCTGGATTAATGTATGCGACGTTATCAATTTCTGAGTGCCAGTGTATCAAATGTCACTACTGCAAGGCAGTAGCCAAATCACTACTAAAGTGACGTCACTAAGCTCTGTGGACCCCGCCTTGATGTGTGTGTTGTATCCATACCATCCAACCATTTGTAAAGATGGCTTTATGGCATGATAAAAGGAATGAGATAGATTATAAGTTCAAGTGGACCCACCGCAGAAAAAACTGTGGGATCAGTTACACCCACTGTTGTAACATTTATAAGGCCCACTATTATGTATTTTTTAGATCCAACCTTTAGATCCACCATTAAGTTAACATAGAGATAGATGATGTGAAAACAAAAATATAAGCTTGATCGAAAACTTTTGTGGCACCTAAGAAGTTTTGAACGATGGATCATTGTCCCCACTTCTGGGGCCCACTGTGATGAACCGTATCTAAAGCTCAAGTGAGCCCAGGAAGGTTTCAACGGTATGGATGGCATCTAAACATCACTGTTGAACCCAGGAAGGTTTCAACGGTAGGAATTTCCCAAACCACATTTTCCTTTAGTACGGCTCACTTGAGCTTTGGATACCGTTCATTTTTTAAAACAAGTACCAAAATGAAATCACAAAATGGATGGACGAAGAGGATTTCTCATAGCCATCACAGTGGGCCCCACCCGAGCTTGCAGCGCACTGGCAAAGGCTTCCGCGGTAAATCCGCGTCCGTGGTCCACGCGCTGCGGAAAGGAAATCGGATTGTGTACTAAGTTACTAAGTACGCTCTTATGGTACCGAGTAAACTCAGTTGAGCCCACCGCGAATGCATGTGGTTTATCCATGCCGTCCATTCGTTTTTCTAGATCATTTTATGGGTTCAACCCAAAATTGATGCATATACAAAGCTCAAGTGCGCCATACCACTGGAAAAAGTGGAACTATTGATTTCAACCGTTGAAAATTTTTAAAGGCCCCAGTGATGTTTATTTGTCATCCAACTTGTTCATAAGATCAGAAGGACATGGATGAAGGGAAAAATATCAGCTTGATCTAAAACCTCTGTTGTCCCCAAGAATTTTTCAATGGTAGATGTTCAATTTACATAGTTTCTGGTCGTGTGGTACATTTGAGGTTTGGATGTACTCCATTTTTGGGATAAAGCCCTAAAATTATGTGTTAAAAGAGATGGATGGAGTGGATATAATGCATGAATGTCACAGGGGCCCACAGAGTTTACCCAGTACGCTTACCGTACTGAGTTACTCAGTACACAATCCGCTTCCAACGGAAAGGGATTTGGCTACTCCCCTGCCGTGCTCTGTGGGCCCCACCACGAGGTATGTGTTTCATCCATGCCGTTCATCTATTTTTATAGATAATTTTATGATATGAGATAAAAAAGAGGTATATCCCAATCTCAATTGGATCAAATTACAAGAAACAATGTTGAACAAATGTAGACCATTAAAAGCTTTTTGGGGACGATAAAAGTTTTGGATCAAGCTGATCTTTGTTTTTTCCCTTCATCTGAGTCTTTATAAGCTAATTAACAGGTTGGATGTCAAATAAACAGTACAGTGGGCCTTAGGAGGATTTAAATGGTGGATATCTAATCACTACTGTTTTCCCGTGGTGTGGTCCACCTGAGTTTTAGATCTAACTCATTTTTTGGATAAACGTCTAAAATAATATTTCAAAATTAATGGATAGCATGGATATAACAAATGCATCATGGTGGGGCCTACGGAGCACCGACCTGCACCCGCCGTGGTGGGTCTTCTGACCACCGTCAGAGTGAAAGTGAGCTGCACCGTCCAGGCTCACCCGTGGGGTCCACCGTGATTTATGTATTTTATCCACTTCGTCCATCCATTTTAACAGATAATTTTAGGTCTTGAGCCTTAAAAAAAGGTATATCCAAACCTCAAGTAGACCACACCATAGGAAACAATATGAATTGGACATTTACCGTTGAATATATCTTGGGGGCCACAGAAGTTTTGGATCAAACTTCTATTTGTTATTTCCCTTCATCCATGTCTGTGTGATCTTATGAACAGGTTGGATGAGAAATAAACATCACTGTGGGCCCTAGAAAAGTTTTAACGGTGGAAGTCATTATTCAAACTGTTTCCAATGGTGTGGTCCACTTGATCATTCCGTACGCTTAAATTTTGGTCTCAACCACTAAAATAATATGGAAAAACGGATGGACTGCATGGATAGACCAGATACATTCTCTGTGGATCCAACAGAGTGTACTCGTACGATAAGAGCGTACTGAGTAACCATGTACGCAATGCCATTCACGGCGCCCGATCCCCAAATTGCGATAAAAACCCCCAAAATCCCTCTCCCGTTTCAAAATTTTATCTCCTGTCCCACTGATTTCTTTGGATTTTCAACCCGAAAATCCCTCTCCCTTATCCCAAAAAAAAAACCTCTAATTTCGACCAAGACCTCGGCCCGTTGGCGGAATCGAGACGTTGCGGTAGATTTTTGGACAGAAAAAAAAGGAAATTTTGGGTCGAATCTTACCGGAAATGCCAATTTGTACTCAACAACAGCTGAATTCACGTCTTCCTCCAAATTCGGGAGAAAAAATGGGTAATTCTTATGTTTTTTGTGATTTTCTCGCCGACAACCACCCCTTTTATCGATAAAAGGGGGTTGTTAGCTACAGTTCCCACCCGTGGTTGGTGGGAACAGCGAAATATCGGCACCCTTTTGAAAATACCGACAATATCAACGAGATTTCGGCGATATTTGGGAGTGAAACGAAATACTGGGGTTTCGGTGTCACTGCATTGGTGACACCGATATTATCAGCGATATTTCGATAATATCGCCGATAATTTGAACACTGACTAGGCCTGAGAAGTTTGTTTTGGTTGTGTAAAGAAAATGAGGAAGATGGCCCCCATTTATTTATCCACTACACGACAGCAGTGGCTACTTAGAGTAATTTCTTGGAAACTTTTCATGTAAAGTGGGTCATGAGCAGAGTGACTGGGGAGGAGTTGGCGAATCAGGGCAAGGCCTTGTATTGGAAACAAGAAAGAATCTTATGGAGCTTTTGCCATATGCCGGGAATTATGGAAAGAATTCAACAATCGTATACTTAAGGATGTTCAGAGTTCATCAGAAGCAATCTTTGAGAAGATTAGGGCCTGGATCATTGAATGGGCAATGAATTACAAGGTTTTCAGCAGGAAATTGGTCGCAGAGATCAGTGAGGATTAGTGTCTGTTTCTGGTGGATATGTGACATCAAGGGTGCTATCCTTTGTTTTGTTTGTTTGTTTTTTTTTTTTTTTTAAAATTTTTTTTCTTGTTTTTGTTTTTGTTTTGTTTTTTTTATTTTTTGTTTTTTGGACAACTCTGCTTATGCTTCTTGATTAAACTCTTTGTTTAGTTGCTAGATTGAGCTGCTGTTTTTACCCAAAATTGCTAGTGCTGGGGTTTGTCTATCTTAATGGTTTGTTTATTTCAATAAAATTTATTTTCTTGCTAAAAGAAGAAACACAGTTTTCTTTCTTTTCTTTTTTTTTTTGGGTGCAAACACCTCCAACAAGAAGTGGTTCCTTGAACAAGATGAGCCATTGGCTATCCAATGGGGGTGGAAATTTTTGCTAATAAAGTGTGTGGGTCTCTGATGGTGGAAGCTAGCTCTTGCAATACGATGACTTGAACCTTAAGAGTTTCTTTAATTAAGATTATGTTCCTGCATTTTAGAAATTAGTTATTATCAAGAGAGGCCAATTTCCTTGCCAAGGAAGGTGTTCTTCGTTCTCTTGACTGCATTAGAAGTTCTTATCCATTTCCTTGATGGATCTTTGTAGCATTTTGCCCCTTGGCTTTCCTTGTAGTAAAATTTGGCTATTAGTGTTCAAAATAGAGGACTTATCTTAGGCGGTTGTTGGAAGTTAGGTGATGTGATGAGGACATCGTGCACACGCACGCCCGTACACCACCGCCCCTACGCACGTACGTACGCAGGACCCCACCATTGATCTGGCTTGATGACGATATCCAGGAGGGCCTCCTAGTTAGAAGACAAGTTTAGGTTCAAAAAAAGTGGGCCCGATAGTCGAGAAAAGCCCATCATGGGATCTCATGATCGTGGCCCACTCGTCGGATTGATTTTATATTTTAGGTTTTGCTTATTGTTATTATTTAGAACATTGTGAACGCTTTAGATTTCTCTGTTTGGTTTTTGTTTTAGTTTACTTCATCGCCAAGTAATTGGTTGCACACATGGTGCGAGTTTTGGGGTATAAGATTTTTCCTATAAATAAGCATCCCTTGTAGTTCTTTTGATTCATTGAAGTTAATAAAAAAAATTCCTGCTTTATTTTTCTGCTCTCTTCGTGAGTTGTGGAAGAATTCAAAAGTGGGTGCAAAGCCCTCCCTTTTCGAAGTGCTAACTACCGTGGTGCGAAGCCACATTGACCCCGATTCACCCCCATCCTCCATCATCTTCTTTTCCATCTTCCACCACCATCCATACTTCGAATTCGTCCTTTTTGTTGCATCAGATTTCTTCATTACAGCAGATTTTCAGATTTTGGCCCTTAGGCGAGTGAAACTTTGGCGGAGTACCACGCACAAACCGTACATCGGATCGAGCTGATATTTGGGGGTTTTGGAGTCCATCCCTGACCGACCAGGGCCAAGGTGGCCTTTTTCTGAGTAGTGGGCCCCACACGCGTGCAGCCGTGATCACACACACGTGCGTCTGGGCCATTGTTGCTGTCCGCGTGCGGGAAGTGTCTTTCGGTTCAGGTTTTCTTCTTATTTTACCCTCTCATAGCAGATTTTCATAAACCCTAACCCTAGATCGCATTATCCTTAATTTATTTGCCTCTTTTTTCACCCTAGGGTTCCTTGAATTGGAATTTCTGAATCCCTTGGATTAGGGGCTGATTACTATGCATGTGTGGGTGATTATTTCTTATCTTTGAGTGTCGTTTGGTTTATAATTTTTATTGATCCAGCCCTATCATGTGTAGGTCTGGACTCGCATAGATTCCCCTTAATTGAATGTTTGGACTTTCGTGTGGGATATGGAATTTGTGTAATTGTTTATGAACTAACGTGATCTTAAGCCTGAAATCTCGTATATCATATTTAATTTTCATGTCTTGCATCATGATGGAAACTGCTTATGTTTTTGGCAAGATGTATGTTGTAATAATGTCCTCTCTCTCAAGCAATTCCTTGATTGTTTCAGGTTTCATTGAACACAATCAATGATATCTATTGTTTCATGGTATTGAAAAACAGTTACATTATGGCTGCAAATGCCTTTACATAAAGGAAAGATGGGGGTTGAATCATTCCGTTAAGAAAAAGCTGGCTGTATCAGCCTGTATGGATTGATATGGGCTGATATGCTATTATCGGCCTAAATGATCATGAAGTGCCCATTTTGAAAATTTTTATTTTCAAAATCTCTCGTTTTCCCACTTTTTCATTTCGACCATGAACCAAGCTTAGAAATAAACTAGATGTAGGACTATTCTTTGAGATGTAATGATGATTTTTATTGAAAAAAAAAACCAAAGGCTCAAAGCTTCACAACAACTACTTCCCAGACAAAAATGACCAATCGCTTTGGTCAAAATCCTTAGTACATGAAACCCACTGTATTATGTCCAGCTTAGCCCTCTTATAGACCTCCCCCTCTGTCCTACGTTTGTTTTAAAAGCAATGATTGTTTCTCTACCTCCAAGTAGCCCAAGTTACAAGACTATTTTGAGGATGAAAACACAAAATTTGAATGGGGTTTGATGAACCAAAGTGTAGTGGACCATTTTGGGAAATATTGGAAGTAAGGGGTAAACTATCACTTTTCCCCCCTATCTTTCCATCTTTTTTTTTTGTTGTACCTATATGTAACAAGCAATGTTTTAAATAGCGTGTAGCGTGTAGCATGGCGTTTGGCCCTCTATAGTGTGTAGTGTAAGCTACATAGCGTATACCGTAAGCAACACAATCCTTGACTACGAATCTAGATAATATAACTTATGATAAAATTCACAAATTGCATAATTTCTATGAGTTCTCGACTACGAATCTAGATCATGAACCACTTATTTACATGCAAAATCCCTCTCTCTTTGCCTTTAGACATCTCTAATTATGACTTTTTATTTATTTATTGAAACATCAAAAATTCATGATATAGACCACAATTTGGATGGTCCGGATTGATATAAGTGCTCTATCTATGATATGGACCACAATTTGGATGGTCCGGATTAGTTTAATGTAGTGTCATGTGTCATAGGTATAAGTCATCACCATTTTAAAATAGGTGTTTAACTAACATAGAAAAGACACTTGAAAAAATGAGATTTCAAGTAGCTTACGCCATCCAAGCTACATGCAGCGTAGCTTACGCTACCAGGAAATTACGCTACATGCATACACTACGTAGCGTTTTCGCTATGCTACGCTACGTAGCGTACACTACATGCTACGCTACAGCGCTACTGGAAACACTGGTAATAAGCTTAATCCACCAAATCATGCTTGACTTGTGTTTGATTAGGGCCTATTTGGTCAACATTCAGCAGGTCAAGTTGACCTTGCCCGAACCAAAGAAAAAAAAATACATATTTGGGATCCTCACATTTATTATTATCATTATTTTTTTACCAATAACTTCTGAGATTTTTTCCAAAAGAAAAATTTTCGGCTGTTACAGCCGTTACCATTATGTAAATATCTTTGCTAGGTCTGCTCTACAAAAAGGAGTTAGGTCGTGTGGTCTTTAATGTTTAGGAGCGCTCTCAATGACGAAGAGATTGAGGATTACTTATCTTATGAAGGTGTGAATAGATAGTCTAAGATTGGATGAAAAAGATGAGTAACAATGGTGTTTTGAAATACATGGGGCATTCTGAAAAAGGGCAAGCCCCATAGTCCTAGAGGATTTTTTATTTTTTATTTTTTTTTGGGGGGGGGTTGAATAGGACTATGCCAAATAAAAATAAAATGCGGAAAGATAACACAGATAGCAGAAATTTAAAACAACATCAAATGCATAAGTATTGAGAGGTTGATACAAATGTTGTTCTGAGTACAACCTTACACAAAAAACCAATGGCTTATGGTGGTTGTAGGACAACCTGATTTCCAGAACGTTGGTAAGTATCAAAAACTCAAACTGATACAGAGGCAAAGGAAATGAATCAGTTTATTACAACATTCACCACATGTACATGAAAATAAATACAACATTCAACACATCGCATACATCAACATCATCATTATCATCCAAACTCCGAGAATTATAGTGGTTCGGGTGTACACCAACTGTTCTCAAACAACCACCGTACTCCACTCCCAATATCCACAACCCACGGGGTATCGACTTTCACTAAGAAAGAAGGTTTTCCAGGGTTCACCTTAAAACCTTTACAATAGTGTTTTCAATGGGCTATCACAATTAAAAACCCCACACACACTGAGATTTTCTAGCTATCTCAGATAAAACCAAAATGAAAGATTTTCTGGCAATCTTACAAACAACAATGTAATAAATGAAATATACTTATCTGAAGAATGATCTTCGATGAAGCCGGTAGAACTGCCTCTTTCTAGATGAAGATGTTCAATGTTCAATCTCACAAAAGAAGGTGTTCTAGGTCTAGATGAATTTTAAATTAAATTCAACCTTAGGCTACTTGGATTCAATTTCTTAGATCTCACAAAGGGTTAAATCAAAATCCCCTTTATATTAAGTAGAATGTAATCAAGAGATCAAAAAATTAAGAAACCAAAAAGCTATTAAAATGATCTATAAATACCTCAAAATAGCTTTACAATTGTGGGGACTAATCTCTCAGAGTGATGACTTGAATTGGCTTTGGAATGAATGAAAAAATCTGAGAAATGTCCTCAATTTATAAGTTGTAATTTGGTTCTCTCGATTGGTCTAAGGTTTGGCTCGACTGGTCCTAGCAAAACCAATTTTCAAATTTTTTGGCGTGATTGGATAAAACGGACTCTCGACTAGTCGAGTGGCCAGTTCGATTGGTCGAGCACAGCGCTCGACTGGTTGAGTGAATAAAAAGTGCATTGCTGGACTTTGAGTCGAGCCCTGCTCGACTGGTTGAAGACCAAACAACTTTATTCAAATTTTTTGAGTAAAATTCTGGACTGGTCGAGAAAAGCCCTGGACTGGTCAAGCCAATGCCTGGACTAGTTGAACAATGATTAGGGCTAGTCGAAGCAAAGCCTAAAATAAGTAATATGACCCAAATTAAACATGCAATGTTAATGACCTAATCCTAAGGTCTTTCTAGGGTCATGTATACCTTAAATGTGAGTATTGAAATTGAAACATCGGACGCTTCGGTAGATTGGTCACTTTGAAGCACATGAAGCTTGACTTCGTACACTCAAACTTGTGTCTTGAACATGTGTCTTGAGACTTAAGCTTGAGCAAATGTACTTGAGCTTTAAGCTTGAACTTGAGCTTTAACTTGAGTACTTCAACTTGTTCTAGTAGTTGAACATGCACAATTGTAGCACCCTCAAAGTAATCATATATACCCAATTTCTCCCCCTTTTTGTCACAAAATGACAAAGGAAGAAAAGATGAAAAATATGTGAATGTGGTATCTAAATATGTGAAGAGAGTAAGAAAGAGTGTGAAAGTTACAAATTAAAACATAATGGAATAGAAAATCCACATCACACACAGTTAAACAAGTCCAAATATAAGAGTTACTAAGAAGAGTAAAGTTAAGAAGTTAATACAAGTCCACCAAAAGAAAGATATCTAATCAGAACCAGATGAAAAGGGAGGTGGAATGGATGGATTAATCTGGTGTAATCCCTTATTTATGCGTCTAAAAATACTTATGGATATATTTCATTTGACTTGCATGGGATATTGTCAATCTATCCACCTTCTCTTCCAGTGAGCGAAGGCGCTCGTCAAAATCAGAAGGTTGAAAATCAGGATCATCCTCAACGTCATCAGATTCCAATTCATTAAAAATATCTTCCATATCAGCGTTAGTTGGTAGCGTATCTTCCTCTCCAACATCTTCTCTAACTTCACCAGCATCCTTATCTATTTGACCAGGTGCTAACTTCAAATTCATCTTGTTGATATTTGAATTGTTGAATGGAAGATGAGAAATAGGAGCTTCTCTAGGAGGCACCACAGAACAGTGTAAAGTAAGGGTGGTCATTAAATAAGTGAATGGAATATCACTATGCCCCAGATGAAGTCAAAATTGGATAATGAAATAATAGATTAACAAAGGAAGGCACAGGAATGCCAGACACGAAAGAATGAAGAATACACACCATAAAGGTGGTCAGTTCAGCCTTGTTACCAGATCTAGGGTCAACATTGAAAAAAGAGGCAACATTTGGTTGGCCTGGAGCGCATTCCCGAAACTCCATTCCGAGTCCATGTTGCATAAATTTCTGATTAATAAGCATTTTTCCGACTCATTCAATCTTTCAGCCAATGTTAGAATAGGAATGCCTTCATCATTCACTTGAATGTCCATCAACCCAGAAATTAAGTGACGATCTACTTTATATGAACTTTCTCTAAACATGATAGTGAAGGTCAAATCTTCAATAGATTCATCACCTATGCACGCATACATTGCTTGCGCAATGGAGCGGTATGTCGTTACGCCCCAATTCAGAATGTTATCCCATCCTACAACAACAAGGAGGGGAATAATGTTGAATTGAACAAGATGGTTTGCATTGACGGTCCGCTCAACAATTATGTGGCAGTGACGGATATCCTGCACATATTCCGGGTCCTCTTCGGGTGGTCGAAGAGTACGCACCGAAATGGAACGAGAATAAGATGCTCTAGTAGGTTTCTTCTTTGGTCTACCTTCCATTGCAAGAGTAAACAAGAAAATGCAAGAAAGGATTTAAGGGTTTCAAACCCAACAGATTTTTCCCTAATACTCCAAGAAAATCACAAGGAAACTTGAAATAAAGGCAAGAATCAAGCTAAATGACAAGCAAAGAACCTAAATCCAAAAGGAAAATGAAAATGATGCACATACCAAGTACTAATCGAAGGTGGGTTCAACGGGTCGGAGAAGGGCCGAGAGAGGAAGATGAGATTTTTTCACCTTAAAAAGGGGTGTAGGCCTGCGCACCACGACTGGTTGAGTATGTGCTCGACTGGTTGTGAGAGCACAAGAAAATTACATATTTTTATACTTTTAAAACAAAAATAAATTATAGAAAAATATACAAAAATACAAGCATGTAATCATGAAAATTTTAGATTGAATTACACATACCAATATCCATTTTTAATCTAGAAAACCTGTTTCTGTCAAGTGGTTTAGTGAATATGTCAGCAAGTTGATTTTTAGTCTGCACATAGTCTAATGAAATAACTTTTTCTTCCACTAATTCCCGAATATAGTGATACCTAATGTCAATATGTTTGGTACGGGAATACTGGATGGGATTCTTAGAGATATTGATTGCATTAGAGTTATCGCAATATAGAATCATTGTGTCTTGTGCAATGCCGTAATTGTTTAACATTCTTTTCATTCACACAAGTTGACTATAGGCATTTCCGGCTGCGATATATTCAGCCTCAGCTGTGGATAGGGATATGTAACTCTGTTTCTTGCTATGCTAGGAAACCAAACAGTTCCCAACATAAAAGCAACCACCAGTAGTGGATTTTCTATCGTCTATATTCTCAGCCCAGTCAGTATTCGAGTATCCAGCTAATTGAACATTAGTATCATGTGGATACCATGATCTAAATTAACTGTACTTGCGACATACCTAATAATCCTCTTAATAGCAATCAAGTGCGATTCCTTAGGATTTGATTGATATCTTGCACAGATACCTACGCTGAATGTAATATCTGGTCGACTCACAGTTAAATATAACAGACTACCAATCATATTGCGATACAACCGAGGATCTGTGCTCTTACCTGATGCATCTTTAGAAAGCTTAAGAGTTGTACTCATAGGAGTATCAAAGTTCTTACTGCTCTCAAATCCAAACTTCTTAATCAAGTTTAGAGCATACTTGATTTGAGAAATGAAAATACCGTCTTTAAGTTGTTTCACTTGTAGACCTAAGAAGTAATTCAATTATCCAACCATGCTCATTTCAAACTTGGAGTTCATCAACTCTGCAAACTCAGTAGACAGGTTAGAACAATTAGAGCCATAGATAATGTCATCAACATATATCTGCACTATAAGTATGTGTTCATTATTTTTCTTAACAAAAGTTTTATCAACACTCCCCATAACAAAGTTATGACTTAGTAAAAACTTAGTCAGTTTCTTGTATCATGCCCTGGGAGCTTGTTTTAAACAACAGAGTGCCTTTTTCAGGTGATACACATGATCAGTGTGTTTAGGGTCTTCAAAACCCTTTGGTTGTTCTACATAAACTTCTTCATGTAAATCATTGTTCAAAAAAGCACTCTTGACATCCATTTGATAAATTTTAAACTTTTTGAAATATGCAATGGATATGAATAATTTGATGGATTCAAGACGAATTATTGGAGCAAAGGTTTCATTATAATCGATCCCTTTTATCTGTATATATCCTTGTACAACCAGTCTTGCCTTGTTTCTTATTATATTTCCTAACTCATCAGTTTTATTTTTAAAGATCCACTTGGTTCCAATATGTTTATCAGCTGGTTTAGGAACCAAATACCATACATCATTTCTAATGAATTGATTCAGTTCATCTTGTATGGCTACTATCCAGTTTTCATCAGCAAGCGCCTCTTTTACATTGGCCGGCTCAATTTGGGAAGTAAAACACACATAATTATATATGTTTTCTAATTGTTTTCGCGTATGCACACCAGTGAGAGGGTTACCTAGTATTTGATCAGCAGGGTGATCTTTAACTGATCTAAGTTCAGTGATGATTTGACTAGATGAGGAGTTAGGTTTGTCAATTATATTGACTTCATCATCTTTTGAACTTGTGGCTAGTGTATTCAGGTGATCATCAATAACCACATTTATGGACTCCTGAATAACACCTCTTCTCTTATTGAGAACTCAATATGCTCTACTATTTGGAGAATACCCTAGGAAAATTCTTTTGTCACTTTTAGTGTCGAACTTCCCTAAATTTTTGCGGTCATGCAAAATATAACACTTACTACCAAAAACGCGAAAGTATTTAACCGTGGGCTTCTTGTTTAACCACAGTTCATAAGCTGTTTTATCTTTTGATTTTATGATATAAACACGGTTTATTATATAGCATGCAGTGTTTACAGCTTCAACCCATAAATTTTTAGGTAATTTCATGCTATTCAACATTACATTAGCCATTTCTTGAAGCACATGGTTTTTCCTTTCAATAACTCCATTTTGTTGAGGTGTCTTAGGTGCATAAAATTCATGCGATATTCCGTGATCGCTACAGAACTTCTCAAAATTGCTATTCTCAAATTCTGATCCATGGTCACTTCGGATTTTAGAGATATTCGTTTCCTTTTCAGTTTGGATACGCTTAAGTATCATTTTCACATCATCGAGAGTTTCAGACTTCTCTCTCATGAAAGCTACCCTTGTATATCTGGTAAAGTCATCCACAATTATCAGAAAGTATTTCTTTCCACCTCGACTCTCCATTCTAGTTGGTCCAACTAGATCCATGTGGAGGAGTTCAAGGGGTTTAGATGTGGCAAAGGAGTTCACTTTCTTGTGATTACTTGTTTGTTTTCGGATTTGACATTCGCCACAAAATTTATCGATTTTCTTCAATTTGGGTAGACCTCTTATTAGATCGGCCTTGCTTAGTCTATGTAAATTTCGGTAGTTTACATGTCCAAGGCATTTGTGCCATAATTCGGTCTCATTGGTTTGGACCATGTAACAAGATATTTTAGATGAGCTAGAATCACTTACAATATAACAATTCTCAGATGTTCTGCGACCATTCAATATCACACAACCTTTCTCATTAGAGATCTCACATCCTTGATTAGTGAATTTGACACTGTTTATTATCGCAGATTTGTGAAATACTTAAAAGATTATGCTTAAGACCTTCTACGAATAAAACATTTTGAAAATGAGGAAGATTGAAAAGTTGAACCGTACCTTGGCCAATTATTTTGCAATTGCTCTCATCACCAAATGTGACTGACCCATCAGTCATTTCTTTGTAGTTGGTGAACAAATCTTTGTCACCTGTCATGTGTCTAGAGCAACCAATCTCTAGGTACCACTTTGATTGACTCAAAAGCTTTGAAGGCGGTGTGGGCAACCAAACATGTAACCTTAAGGACCTATTTCATTATCATTTTGGGTTTTGGAGCGCTGTTGGTTTTCCTTCGCTTGAAATTGTTATTAATTCTCACATTCAAGTTAGATCTCAGAAGCTCCTTAAGTAAATCGACAATCTTCTCAGCTAAGGGGTTATAATTCTGATTTCTAAGATTGATATAGTCGATATTAGGTTTGGTAGCTAGAAAAGTTTTAGGATTTTTAAAACTATTTTGATTCAAGCTTTTCCCCTTTGAGTTAGAGGACTCTCCTTTAACAAACTTAAGAATTGTAATCTTATTTTTCAAAGCATGTTTTTATCATAGCCCAGACCCAATCTATCTCCACACTTTCTTGATCCTATTAGTAATTTTTATAGTTTAAGGTTTCCCTGGGCATACCTCCAAGTGTCGTTTGAACGCAAGAGGGAAGAGACTTCTAGTTTTAGTTTCTCATTTTCTGATTTTAGGTTTTCAAGTTGAGATGTTTTGAAGTTTAAATCATATTTAGTTTTTTCAAAACAATCATAAATATGCGATTTTTCTAAAATTAAGTTTTCAAAATCCTCTTTTAATTTTAGAAACTTTTCTTTTTGAAGTTTAAGTTTGACAACAATCTTACAACTCTTCTTGTATAGGGCATTGTAGGCATTTTGAAGATTGTCTTCGTTTTCAGGGTCACTCAGATTTTCATATTCTGATGTATCACAACTATCTGTAGAAGTGACTTTGGCTAGAGTCATTAAGGCCTTGACCTCACTAGTAGATTCAAGTTCTGAATCATCCGACTCAGAAGAGACTTCAGAGCAGGATGATTCATCCCATGTGGCCAACATGCCTTTCTTCTTTTATTTGTCTCTTTTTGGACACTTGTGCGCCAGATGTCCATATTCATGGTAGTTGAAGCATTGGTTATCTTTTAGTGATTTTCAATTTTTAGTTTTACTCCTTTTCTTCTTAGAGGGTTTTTGAAAATAGACTCTCTTTTTGCTTTTAACAATCTTATAAAACTTCTTTGCTAATAAGGCCATATCATCCTCTGAATTTTCACAATCAGAATTACTATTATTATCTTGAGAAATACATTTAGATGATTTAAAGGCTATAGACTTACCTTTAGGAGCATTGAAATTCAACTCGTAGGTTTGTAGGGAACCAACAAGCTCTTCCACCCTCATATTATCCGTGTCTCGAAGTTCCTGAATGGCTGTCACCTTGGAATTGAATCTCTCAGGAAGTGAGCAAAGTATCTTTGCACAAACTTTACTTTCTGAGATGCTATCTCTAAGACCCTACATTGAGTTGACTATGTCATTCAGTTTAGTGTAGAAGTCCATGAATGATTCACTTTCGTCCATATGTATTTCCTCAAACCTAGTGGTGAGGATTTGAAGTTTTGACTTTTTGACAATAGTTGTACCCTCGTGTGTCATTTCTAAGACAAAGCTTTGGCATTGGCACTGCTCTCATTTTTCTGAAGAGTAGTCCACATATAATATGGTGTTTCTTTAACAGACGTAGGTGGATTCCATCTAGTCACTGTGGCTTGCCACACGCTCTCATCAATGGACCTAAAAATGATCCTCATCCTGGCTTTCCAATAAGCATAATTGGAGCCATCAAATGGTGGTGGCTTAGTAATAGAGAGGCTATTAAAATTTGACATATTAGGAGCTCGATATCGCTTAGCTCAGGAAACTAATCCAATGAAATGAGCTATTAGGCTTTGATACCACTTGAAGAAGGGGAGCCCCAAGTTCCTCGTGGAGGGTGGAAATAAGACTATGCCAGCGGAAAGATAACACAGATAGCAGAAATTTAAAACAACCTCAAGTGCACAAGTATTGAGAGGTTGATACAAACGTTGTTCTAAGGACAACCTTACAACAAAAACCAATGACTTATGGTAGGACAACTTGATTTCTAGAACGTTGGTAAGTATCAAAAACTCAAACTGATATAGAGGCAAAGGAAATGAATCATGCTATTACAACATTCACCACATGTACATGAAAATAAATACAACATTCAACACATCACTATCATCATCATCATCCAAACTCCGAGTATTATAGTGGTTCGAGTGTGCACCAACTATTCTCAAACAGCCACCCTACTCCACTCCCAATATCCGCAACCCATGGGATATCGACTTTCAGTAAGAAAGAAGGTTTTCCAAGGTTCACCTTAAAACCTTTACAATTGTGTTTTCAAGGGGCTATCACAATTAAAAACCCCACACACACTGAGATTTTCTGGCTATCTCAAACAAAACCAAAATGAAAGATTTTCTGGCAATCTTACAAACCACAATGTAATAAAATGAAATATATTTATCCGATGAATGATCTTCGATGTAGCCGGTAGAATTGTCTCTTTGTGGATGAAGATGTTCAATCTTCAATCTCACAAAAGAAGTTCTAGGTCTAGATGAATTTTAATTAAATTCAACCTTAGGCTACTTGGATTCAATTTCTTGGATCTCACAAATGGTTAAATCAAAATCCCTTTTATATTAAGTAGAATGGAATCAAGAGATCAAGAAATTAAGAAATCAAAAAGCTATTAACATGATTTATAAATACCTCAAAATAGCTTTATAATAGTGGGGACTAATCTCTGAAAGTGATGACTTGAATTGGCTTGGAATGAATGAAAAAATTTGAGAAATGTCCTCAATTTATAGGCTGCAATTAGGTTCCCTCGACTGGTCCTAGCAAAACCAATTTTCAAATTTTCTGGCATGATCGGATAAAACAGACTCTCGACTGGTTGAGTGGCTCGCTCGACTGGTCGAGTGAATAAAAAGTGCCTTGTTGGACATTGAGTTGAGCCCTGCTTGACCGGTCGAGCAGGTTTCCACGACCGGTCGAGCAGGGTACTCGACTGGTCGAAGACCAAACAACCTTATTCAATTTTTTGAGTAAAATTCTGGACTGGTAAGAAAAAACCCTGGACTGGTCGAGCCAGTGCCTGGACTAGTCGAACATTGATTAGGGCTAGTCGAAGCAAAGCCTAAAATAAGTAATATGACCCAAATTAAACATGCAATGTTAATGACCTAATCCTAAGGTCTTTCTAGGGTTATATATACCTTAAACGTGAGTATTGAAATTGAAACATCGGATGCTTCGGTAGATTGGTCACTTTGAAGCACATGAAGCTTGACTTCGTACACTTGAACTTGTGTCTCGAACTTGTGTCTTGAACATGTGTCTTGAGACTTAAGCTTGAGCAAATGTACTTGAGCTTTAAGCTTGAACTTGAGCTTTAACTTGAGTACTTCAACTTGTTCTCGTAGTTGAACATGCACAATTGTAGCACACTCAATGTCGATGTAGATAACACGAACTCATCTTCAAATGAAGGGGAACTTTCCATCTATTTGAACTTGAAGGTGAACTTTCCATCTATTTGAACTTGAAGGTGAACTTTCCATCTATCAGAACAAGTCAAACAATCTGACAAATCTTGTTTGTTGAAAACCTTAGACCAATCAATTGAATTTTGATTAATACTTAATTGATCGAACGCTACTTGAAAAGGATGACTCTATTCATAAACAAAATTTCCTGGAAACGCTTACTCTCATCGGACCGTTTGTATGCTTATGCTTTAGGATCCCAATTTGTGGATCTCTCAATTCGAGAAATAAGAGGATTGAATCGTTTCTTCGTCTCCCTTTCAAATTCGATAAATGTTTGTTGATCGTACACTTTATTACTCTTGGATGATTTAGAGTATCATTTATAGTTTGATCTCTTTCAATTCCAATATTCTCCAATGGCTCGTATATGGCATTACTCGAGTGGTGAGTCCTCCAACGGTGTTTACATTTGGATGGCTGGTGGGTAGGGAAAGGATCCTTACCATCAACTACTTAAGAAGCAAAGTATGATCATTCCCAATGCTTATATTATTTGCTTCTATATTGACAAAACAATTGCTCATTTATTTCTCTATTTTGGGTTTGTTGGATTGAGCATGTAACATTTCACGTTGGTAATGGACGAGTTAACGAGGCAGTGTGCATATGACATAGTTTTGATTAACAAGACGAGGGAGGGTGTAAACACAAAGTTAGATTTATGGAGTGCTTTAAAATATAAAGGATTTAAAATTAGTCGCACTTAAACAGAGTATATGGAGTGCAATTTTAGTAACAATAGGAGTGGAAATGAGGAATTAATTATGATTGCTGACGCAAAGGTTTCCCCAAAATAATCACTTTCGATATCTTGGCTTATTAATTCAGGAGTGGAAAGATTGAGAAGGATGTTGCCCATAGAATTCAAGCTGGATGGAAGAAATGGAGATGTTCCTCGAGAGTTTTATGTGATTGTCACATACCACTCAAACTAAAGGGGAAATTTTATAGGATAGTTGTGAGCAGTGTTCGAAGTATCGGCATCGCTATAAGTTTCGCTGGCCAGGGATACGGAAACAATATCGATATTGTTGATAACCGAAAATGCGGGGAAACATAGGAAAAATGGTGGAATTTTCATCGAAACTTTAGGAAATATTAAAATGTACATATCGCATATTTAGAAATAAAAAATTTGTAAAAAGAATGCATACATAACAAGTTTCCATTTAATGGGGCCTTAAAAGCACGTGTTGTTGTAAGAAATCAGTCCGACCTTCCCCTCCGGCCTATTTAACCATCCAACCTTTCATCCAAACATCAATCGATATTGTAAAATATCAACAACACATGATATTTCACCAAGAAATCATGAACAATTAGAAATGAAACGAAAGATTGTGGTCTCAATATCTTGCATGTTGTGATATCAATAATATCGAGATTTTATCAATATTATCAATGACAAATTGAACACTACATACAACCATGTGCCCATGAAAAAATATTTGAAATAAAATTTTTGATGATATCAATACGTTGGCAATATTATTGAAATATCATCGATACACTTATGATACAAGCATTACCTAGAATTTACATAGTAAAAAATATTGGCGATACATTGGTGATATTGATGCATTGGCAATACAAGCGACACCTAGAATTTGCATAGTTGAAAATATTGACGATTACATTAGCGATATTGATATGTTGGCGATACATTGCTAATACTTGAAGTTTCTGATACTACCAACATTATCGTTATCGCTACCAGTGTTTTTGGTATCGTTGAGTTAAGAGATAGAGATATATCGGAGATAATTCGAACATTGGTTGTGAGACTAGCCATGCTTTATGGAATAGAATGTTGGACAGTTAAAGGAACAACATGTTCATAGGATGAGTGTGCCTGAAATGAAGATGTTGAGTTGGATGAGTAGTGTTATGGGTAAAAATGGACTGAACTAAGGTGACCAGTATTAGAGAATAGCAACCCCAAAAAGTAGTTGGGGTCCCATGACCAAGCACGACCTCCATGAACAGCTCAATAGCCTGACCACAAACAGAGAGTCCCATCGCTGCTAAGCTCTCGTTGTTACAATCAACGAATTATTGTGCGGGTCAATTCGATCCCAGCCGAACACTTTACTCTGGAAAACTAACATTAAGACGTCCGCATACCTTAGATCTGCAGCTCAGCCTTAGCTGGTTGGGCTCGACTGTCTACTTCGGTCTTCTCAAGGTCCAACCACTCGACTTTATCATAGGGATCGTTTCGAGATCTCTGCCGAGGATCTCAGAGGACACCCATGATACGCACCTACCGAATGGGGGAGTTTTCCATCTATGGAATTCGTCCTAGGGCTATAAATAGGGTCCCAATTTATAGAGAAAGTTATACTATGCACTGAAACCCTAACGCAAATAGACCCAGATTCCCTATCTAACTTTGGCATTGGAGGGTCCCCTGCCTTAGCTAGGGTCTCCGTTGTTGTTTTACTTGTGCAGGGACTCGGGGGCCTGGTTAGGACGACCAGAAAATTGCATCAATAGTTGGCGCCATCTGTGGGAATATGACAGGTAAAGCCACTCCCATTTTATTTGCTATCTCCAACCATACCATGGCTAAAGGCAAGAAGAAGACCTTAGCTGCCATCACTGTGCCTGCACCGGCTTCAGTCGATTTTTCCGTTGACATTCGAAATCGGCCCTCTCAACATCATGTGGGTTCCACCCCCGTAGTGCCCGTGCCCAGGTCTTGTAGCCAGAGTGGTCGATTTGTCTCGTTGGAAAACCAGGTTGAGGCTTTAAATGGCAATATGAACTGACTGATGAAGATCCTGGAGAGACGAAACCCACCCCCTGGCCACGAGGCAGAGGCCGCACTGCTATCGATCATTCTCGACCTCCACGGGTCCCCCAGGACCTCTACGGAGCCAGAATACAACCAAGGCAACAAAACCAAGCGCTTGCTCGAACTACAAGAATTGCCACACTCACTGAATTCGACCTGCGTCATATGCTGGAGAGCAGGAGGCACGACAAAGCCCTTGAGGCAGTAAGGGAAAATGAGGTCCCCTGGGAGGCAGAACTCAAGGAGCTACGAGGCCAGATCAGCGAAGTTATGTTGGAGGAGACTGAGCTGCTGTTTACCAACGACATCATGGGAGCACAACTCCCGCCCAGATTTTGAATGCCGAATATCGTCCCCTACTTTGGATCCAGCAACCCAGTCGAGCATTTGGAATCGTTCAGGGCATGGGTGGAGCTTCACGATGCGTCGAGCTTGGTTATGTGTCGAGCCTTCTCATTGACTCTATTAGGAGTAACACGGAAATGGTATCGACAGTTAAAGTCAAAATCCATCAGCTCATTCACATAGCTCAACAAGACCTTCATTACGCAGTTTATTGAAGGGATGATAGGTGGAAGCCGACGACTCACCTCCTCACTATCACCCAAAAGGAGGATGAACTGTTGAAAGATTATATAGTGCGTTTCAACCAGGAAGCAGTGCAAATGGAAGGTTATTCAGATTAGACAGCCCTGGCCACCATGATAGCCGGTCTTAGAGAAGGAAGATTTCTCTTCTTGATCGACAAGAACCCTCCGACAACCTTAGCTGATCTCCTTAACCGAGCCCAGAAATACTCAAACGTCGAGGAGCTTTTCTACTCGTGAAAGGCCACCTGAAGTGTCAGGAGCTCATCTAAGGACAAGAATCGCAAAGAGGAGGTGCAGCCGCAAGCTGTCAGCAACAAAAGGAGAAGGGACGATGACTCAAGCAAGGGTTAAGGCTCGAACCGACAGCTAGAAAGTAGATTCTGTTCCTACACTCCTTTAAATACTACTCCCGAGCAGGTCCTCATGAAAGGTCGTGACAAGAGGATCTTGAGGTGGCCAAATAGGATGAAGACTTATGCCAACAAACGGGACGGGGAAGTATCGTTACTTCCATTGTGACCAAGGCCACGCCACCATTGATTGCTTCGACCTCAAGGAAGAGATTGAAGCCCTCATCCGCAATGGACATCTGAGGGAGTATGTCTATAGGAGGGAGGATCAACCAAATTAAAGGACTGAACAACAAAGTCATAGGAATGATAACGAAGCAACAAGAGAAATCCGCACCATATTCGGTGGGCCCGCGGGAGGAGGTGACTCTAACAGAGCTTGCCAAGCTCATGCTAGGAACATAAGCAGTGGTAGTTCGGAGCATCACATTAACCTCACTAGCATGCCCTTAAAAGAACAGAAGATAATCCCTTGCAACCTGACGTTTGCCGAGGATTCCATTCGCACGACGACACCCTGGTAGTGGTCATGACGGTGGCCAATCGCAAAGTGCACCACATCTTGGTGGACACAGGTAGTTCAGCCGGCATCCTCTTTTCCGTCGCCACAAGATGGGAATCGGTGGATCCTGACTTCGACCCGTCTGAACTCCTTTGCTTGGATTCGCAAGAGAGAGTCAGCTCTGAAGGAAGTATACAACTTTCGGTGACTGTAGGGGAAGGAGGTAGATGCAATCAACAAGATCATCAAAAACCACCTCAAAATTAAGCTCGAGAGGTCCAAAGGAGCATGGGCTGAGGAGCTACCACATGTTCTCTAGGCATACTGAACTACTGCTTGGTAATCAACAGGGGAGACCCCCTTTTCTCTAGCCTTTGGTGTAGAAGCTGTCGTACTAGTTGAAGTAGGACTCCGCACCGCACGGGTCGGCTCATATGTTGAAAGCCAAAATGCCGAACAGATGACACTAAGTTTGGACCTACTCGAAGAAGAAAAGAGGACGAGCACAACTGAAAATCGCAGCCCGCCAGCAACATGTCGCCTGATACTACAATTCCTGAGTTAAATTACGAAGGTTTCGGGTGGAAGACTTGGTCCTCCACGAAACCTTTCAAAACACAAAGGAGCCCGGCTCGAGAACCTTGGGGCCGAGTTGGGAAGGACCCTGTAGGATAATTGGCACAATGCGTCTAGGGGTCTACTGACTTGAAGATTTGATTGTATAGCCCTTGCCTCGCCCGTGGAATGCCGAGCATTTGAAAATCTACTACTCTTGAGGACTTGGGGAGTACTCCAACTAGGAGTACCTCATGCAACTGATCTATTCGACTAGAGCGACCCCTCCCTTCTTAAAGGGAAAAATGGTGCTCAGGAAACTTTTGTTCTCTGTATACTATTTTCTTACAATAAAAGAATTTTTCACTGTTCTCAATTATTCGAACTGAATGGCTAACCATGGGGCGGTTCCTTAGATCCCAGGGAAGGAAATCCTCCTACCGACTGCTCAAACCGCTATTAAGTGGCTAACACGTTAGCTCTCCTCCACTATTTTACGAATTCTACAAGGAAAAAACTTCCCCAAATCAGTGGAAGAGAATCTCTTTCAAATCCCGACCATCCGAGCTACACGATCGACTATAAGGACTTCCCTCAATTGAAGGGAAGAGAGTGCATGTTGCTTAGCCTAATACTATAGCTGGCATTTTGGGGCAGACTTGTTAATCCTACTACGTGCGACCTATCACTACCTCTATGAGCCTCGACTTGCTATACTACAATATACTATAAGAATTTGAAGAAAACATATAAATAACAAAAAGTTCGTCTTTCATTGACAAAAAGTTGATTACAAAAAATAAAAAATAAAAAATGGCTACAAGTATAGAGGGGACAATGAGGCTAGTCTGCTCGAGGAGGGTACTCGGCTCCAGCGACATCCGGAGCCAGATCTTGAGAAGCTCCTTCCTCGAAGTTGCTCAGGTCAAGTTCAGGGAACTTTCCCTTAACGTCTTCAAGGCATCTCTCATAATCGCAGCTATAGAACACCGCCACCTCGTCAGCTCTTTCCTTCGAGGCTTGTTACCTTTCCACCGCCACGACCTTAATTGATGGGATGGACACCTCGACCTCAGCCAATTTGGTTGTCGAGCTAGCCTTCACCTCCGCCAGCTCGGCCTTTAACCTTGCGGCCTTGGCCACTGCTTCAGCCCGTTCCCTTTCAGAAGAAGAATGGCGCGACCTTGTCCCCTCTAGCTTAGCTAGTGCTGAACCCTCCTAGGCCTCATCCAATTGGATCTTTAAAGCAGCCTGCTCCTCTAGAGCCTCTTAGAAGGCTCTGGCCTTAGTTGTCTTGTCCTGGAGCGTCGCCTCCATCTGTTCGCACTGCTTGGCTACTCGCCTCACTGCTCAACTCCTAACCTCACTGCTCGGCGGGCGGACATGAGAGTGGGGACGAGCTGAAACAAAGAAGACGTGATAGAAAATGTTGACAATTCACAAATGGACATGCATGGCCAAGGAGAAGAAGTCTACCTTGTAGCAGTACGTGACAACGTCCCATAGAAGAGTCACCAGATGAGTATTTTTACCAGCTTAGTGATCTGCTCCTCTAGGACATGCCTAGCCGTTCATGCAGCAAGGCTATTCATATAATACCCAGAGGCAGAGGACCTAACTCCTCGACCTCATCGGCTCGCTGGCCTAAGGTATCACCGTCCTCGGCCTGAGCCTGGGTTGTCGGGGGGCTGGGGCTCATCGGCGGGGAGAGCCTCTTGGGCTTGGGGAGTTTCCTCCAAATCTATCACCTTCACAGCCGCGGGCTGGGGAGAAATCACCGAAGCTGGAGCGCCCTAAGCTCCTTCACTCGCAATGGCCGGGGCCGGCTGCTACACGACAAGCCCTTCAGTGATGGGCTCCGACCTCATCATCACAGTCGTGGAGGACCTCGCCCACTTCGCCGAAGGTACAACCCTCCTCTTCACTAACGATTTCTTCTGGACCATTTAGGCCTCAGAGGGGGGTTGGGCTCTTTTCGCAGAGCGTTGGAGGTCGGCCATTTTTGCACGACAAGACACTCCTGGTTAATACAAAAAAATAAAAAAATAAAAAATAAAAAATCATAATTTGAACATAACCTTCAAGACGATTCTACGACCCACTGTCTACCTCATGGAGTGGGTCGAGAAAGTCTGGATTGGTGTAGGAGGTTGGGCGTGATCAACATGCTCTAGGCCTTGTGAGCAACGCTTGTCACCTTTGCTCGGTTCACCTGACGGAGTTGAAGGTCGGAGAGAGGGGGCCGATTCCTAGAAAAACCTACAAAAATGATCAATGGTGAGCAATCATAGTTACAAAAGCCAACGAAAATTACAAGTCCGTTGCTCGGCAATGTCCAACCTGGATTGGCGAATTTGGTGGGAACCCAAGACCGTAGCTCGACCAAGTCAGTAACTAGGGCTTCCCACTCTCTAGATGCCCAGAACCATTTGTCATTCCAATTTTTGTTGGAGGACGGATTTCCAGTGATAAGGGCTTGGCCCTTGCTCGCCCATGCCGAGAAATAGTACCAGCTCGGATGCTTGGGCCTGGCCTTCGGTTGGTACAAGTATACGAGTTCCTTGGCCGTCAGCTCGACATTTCTGAGTTGGAACTAGAGAATGTAGGTCCCTAGCAGAGCTCTCCAGGCATTTGAAATGATTTGGCCCGGAGTGACCCTCAAGCAAGAAGTGACCTCTTGCATAATCCGATGGATGGGGAGGCAGAGGGCACATTGTAAGGTGACCAAATAGATGGCCTCCTCGCCCTTGCGAGGATTGCCTGGAACTTTGCTGGGCTCGGGAGCTCGGAGTACTAGTATTTGGTACTCTGGCCTAATTCGAACTAGGTTGGTCCATCTCAACCTTGACCCAGAGGGGCCAACATCTACTGGCTGCTTAGCAGAGGATTGAGCTGTCGCCCTCTCCGCCGGAGTAGGCTTTGTCGCTCGGCTGTGACCCGATGGTATCAGAGATGACAGATCGCAGGAAGCTCCCAACTGGGAATCTTCACTCTCCGGCTCAGAGTCACCTTGGAAAGCTCTGGGCTCAAGGCCGTTCGTTCGATATGTCGGACATGTCGGGTCAAGGAATGAAGGAAAAAGAAGAAAGCATGGGAGGAAGAAGGAGAGGAGCTCGCCGGAGCAGGGTTTTCGACTTACTGGAAATCTCCTCGTTCGGAAAGTCTGGAGAAGCAGCAGCGAGAGTAGTGGAAAATGAATACGGTTTTAGATTTTACCCCCCTTTTTATAGGGGTCCTCGGCTGCAAGCATTAATCGCCCGCATTAAATGCCGCGGCCGAGGAGACGCCACAATGCATGTGCCCTTCCACATGGTTGCTTTCTATTTGAAGGGCGACCCAACTTCCAAGGCGAAGCCACGTGTCCACACGCTTCGAGCTGTAAGCTGAAGAGACACCATGCAAGCGCACACCTCCCCGAGCGTGCCATCACTATCATTACGAATCCTCGATTCTTGCACATGCTGCCTTTCTCTCTCATGCAATGATGACAAATTGATTCGACCACCCAGACGAAAAATACTGCATGCGTCAGGCCTCACCGACTTACTTCCACAAGCTCGGAAGTAGGGGGGCTACTGTTATGGGTAAAAAGGGACTGACCTAAGGTGACCAGTATAAGAGAATAGCAACCCCAGGAAAGTAACCGTGGTCCCATGATCGAGCACGACCTCCATGAACAGCTCGACGACCCGACCACAAAGAAAGTCCCGTCGCCGCCGAGCTCTCGTCAACGAATTACTGTGCGGGTCGATTCGATCCCAACTGAACACTTAACTCTGGAAAACTAACATCAAGATAGCAACAGACCTTAGACTCGTAGCTTGGCCTTAGCTGGCCAGGCTTGAGTGTCTACTACGGTTTTCTCAAGGCCTGACCACTTGAATTTATCGTAGGGATCGTTCCAGGATCTCTGCCGAGGATCTTGGAGGACACCCATGATACGCACCTACCAAATGGGGGAATTTTCCATTTATGGAATTCGTCCCAAGGCTATAAATAGGGTCCCAATTTACTGCCTTAATCAATGCCAGTAAAAAAAAAGGATTGAGCGGAATTTGTGCCAATTGAGGCCCATCAATGATTAAGGTTTGTAATAATAAAGATTTCAAGAATCATATGCAATAGAAAATTCCATCTCCAGTCCAGCAAAAATAAAAAATAAAAAATAAAAATGAATCAGGTGCCACAGAACAATGGCCCAACTAGCCGTTGGATCTAACCGATCCAATCACGCAAACAAAGGGTGTGGATAGACTTCATTGCACCACACGATCACCTAGGAGAAGATCACATTTCCTTAATGAAAACTGCAGATCTGTTCACTACGTCCAAGAGGCAGCTCCTGTAGATTTGATTGAATAAAGGTTCCTTGTGTAGATCAATGCTCTGATATCCATGTAAATGCCTATACCATGAAGGAGGTGTCGCCGACAGCAACCATGGGCCCTGAAGATCAGTGTCCAACATGTTGTGGGCCTGACAGCACATGCTGCCCACACACTTCAATGCAAGCAGAAAATGGAAGAAGTTGTGTCGTCTAGTGGAAACCCTAGTCGACGAGGAAACTTGTATTAATGAACAAAAAGGGGCCTAAGACCCATTATACAGAGAAAGCGCAAGTGGGCCCAAGACCAAACAATATTAAAAAAATAAAAGGGAAGAAATATGATAACTGTTCAACACTTTTCAACTGGGATGGTCTCTTATAATCTCTCCTTGGTGTTTTTTTTTTTTTTTTTTTTTTTTTTTTTTTTTCTTTTCCTTTTTGTAATAAAATTTGAGTTGCTAGTAAGAAAAGGTACGTAAGAATTCATTATGCTTGCTAGTGGTCTGAGAGTTTTCCTTGCACATTTCTTTGAGCATTTGATTCATACTCCAATGCTTATTGTCACTGCCTAAGTGCTTCCACAAGTGTAGACCATGCAACAATTGTACTAACAATCCCGTTGTGGACGAGTCAGTCTGCTTCTCAAGTGCAACAACGAGTCTTATGCACCAAACTTTAGGATAGAACACAAACATGAGAGAAAGGACGAATTCTATCACTTAAGATCTCTAAAGTTTACAAGTTTCTGACGATGATTACAAATGAGGACCCTTCATCCTTATATAGATGTAAGAAGCTTCTAATTACTTTACATGGATGGTTAGAATGGTGCCATGAGGCAATCATCCGATTGTTAGGAACACTCTAGAATTATGCATACCATTCTCTCTACAAAGACCTACTAGAGAACTTCATGATATTTTAGGGATCTTCATACTACAAAATTCTTGTCATCTCTTTATACAAAGCCTCTTAGGTACAAACTAGTGTTTTAAATAGCGTGTAGCGTATAGCGTGGCGTTTGGCCCTCTACAGCGTGTAGCGTAAGCTACACAATCCTTAATATTTTTAATTAAAATAATAGAACATATGATAAAATTTTAAAAATGCATAATTTCTATGAGTTCCTGACTACAAATCTGGATCATCAACCACTTATTTCCATGCAAAATCCCTCTCTCTCTCTCTCTCTCTCTCTCTCTCTCTCTTTGCCTTTAGACATCTCTAAGTATGACTTCTTTTTTTATTTATTGAACATCACAAATTCATGACATAGACCACAATTTGGATGGTCTGGATTGATGTAAGTGCTCTATCTACGAAATGGACCATAATTTGGACAATCCAGATTAGCTTAATGTAGCACCATGTGTCATAGGTATAAGTCATCACCATTTTAAAATAGGTGCTTAACTAACATAGAAAAAAACACTTGAAAAAAATGAGATTTCAAGTAGCTTACGCTATCCACGCTACACACTGCGCTACGCTACATATAGCGTACACTACATGCAGTGTAGCTTACGCTACATACCCCGTAGCTTACGCTACCAGGGAATTATGCTACATGCATACACTACGTAGCGTTGTCGCTACGCTACGCTATGTAGTGTATGCTACATGCTACGCTATAGCGCTACTAAAAACACTAGTACAAACAAAGTAAAAAATGCTTAACTCCCTTGAATAGCTCCTTGGAGATGTTTTGTTCATTACACTCTCCCACCTATTGTGTCAATGCCCTTGTTGACTACTCTTTGATGATCTTCCATGTCAGTTCCCCGAATCATCATAGTGTCTTCTTTGTCACTCTCGACTAACTGCAAGGATGAGATCATCTCAACATTTCATTCCCCTTTCACACCATTGGAACTAAGCATGGATGCTTGGATGCCCATCATCCATGATGCAAATTGTCCCAAGGAAGTGTAATTGCCTTCGCCTCATTTAGGAAATCTATGACCAAGATGACCCTAAAGTCATCTAGTAGAATGTTGAGAGACTTGTCCTACCAACATGTTCAATAATTTTAACGGTGGTTGCAACAGCCACCGTCATTACCGTTACAATACGGGTCGTAACAACCATTATAACCCCTGTAATGGCCGTTACTACATTTTTTATTTTTTGAAAAAAAACATGTTTCTAGACCGTTTCAGGATCGTTACAGGCTGGTTTTTCTGTAACGGCCGTTTCGACCCTGTAATGCGTAATAGTCATGGCGGTTACCGTTATGTACTGGTTGTTACGTAACTGTTTTTGAATACCTTGCTACCCACCAATGTGTAGCTCCACATTTGCAGCCACTCCTTGAATAGGCTTTGCTCTTAAGTTAGCCACTCCGATCTTGCATGAGCTCTTCGCTAGAGTCAAACTCAGTCACTTTGCCTCTCCTAAGATGAAGTTGTGGTCGCCCCCTATCAACCATGGCCCAAGTGGACACCCCGTAGATTCCTACATCTACATTAACTCTCATCAAAGCGGTGTGGCTTTCTTCACCACTTGACCTTGCAACGCGCTTAGGAACTTGATTCTCAACCCCTCGTTTTCCTCTTAGTTTAGACTAAGTAACTTGAGCTCCCCTCCTAAATCTTGTTTGTGCCCTTCATTGTGTGAGTAGTTGCATGGAGCCAATGTGTAATTCCTTATTGGTTCCATCCTTCTCATTATCTAGCTTCACTGCAAGGGTGTTGGACTCTTGTTTGTTCATGCACTCCCTACCCAAGTGAGACCAATTGCAGATGAAGCATTTCACCTCCCATGGTTTGAACATGTCTTGTATGTGCTTACCACTCGTCATCGCCATCCCTGCTCCGTGATGGCTTGCTAGACCCATCCTCGTGGTATCGGTTTTCTTATTCTCCCTTCCCTTTCCCTTGATTCTTTTCTAGGCTATCTTGCTTTACTCATCCCCTGTGAACTATATCTCCAGTATTGCCATGGTCATCAGAAGATCTTGCTCACCCTGTCGTTGCAATTCTTATTGGGCCCAATGTTGGTTCATCCTTAAAGTTGAAGAGGAGTTCCTTCTTGAGAAAATCATGCATCTTTGGCATAAGCATCGAGAATTCTGTGACATACACGTAGATCGACCCCGTGTCCTTCAACTACTTGAGATTTCGCCACGCAAAACTTGATACTCTTGGGATGGAATTGCTATTGATATCTCTTTAAAAGTCCTCTAAACTTTTGATAGTTCATGTACCTTGCTTTACGTTTGCACGATGCTTGTGCCACCATAGGGTCATAGACAATGAGTGTATCACTACAATCTATACCATAGGTTCATTGACAATGAGTACATCGCTACAATATGCACTGTAGGGTAATCGAGAATTGAATACATTGCCAAAACATGCACCTTGGTCCCACTCGTCCTCTAGTGAGATGGCTCAAAAGTATTTTTCAGGTTGCAAAAGGATTTATTTTTTATTTTTGTTTTTAAAGTAAGTAGCAAAAGGAAATTGTACGACTCCCTAGCATCCCCCGATCCATTGAAGGTCCTAACTAAGTTCGTCTTTTATAGCTTAGATGCTCCCCCAATGATCATACTCCCATTAGCCACAGTTCTTTTAAATAAGGCCTAGTTTCCCCTCATTTCCTTAATTTGCTCCTATGGCTTGGTGAGGGTCCACAATAGCATAGCCTGGAAGCCTTGCATTTCTTAACATTGAGTGGTGGCCCATGTTTTCAATAGCATGCAGCGTATCATGTAGCATCTACCCTTTATAGCTACTTTATATTTTTTAGTTAAAATTTTAGGAAAAACTTTTAAAAAAATGCTTCATTTTTTTAAAAAAGTAAGAGCATGTTCAAATGGATAGGTTGATTCCATGCTATAGAACACCACAGTGGGCCCCACACAACAAATGATTATAGAACAAGCTTATTCTATAATATTGCACAATACTGGCCCAAAAATAAATAAAATATGGATCCACCCTGCTGGACTGGGTGGCGGGTCACACCATAGAACTAAACAACTGTAAGCCACCTAAGAAAAATCAGGCCTATCCAATCATCATGTGGGCCACACCATAGAAAACAATGCATAACCACCCAAACACGAAGTGTGGCGGCCGACATGATGGTTGGATGGGTTGCATGCCATGCCATATACACACCACAACAGGCCTCACATAAGAAAATTTTTGTAGAATACTATCCTACAACATTGCATAGGAACCGGACTCCTAAAAAGAAAAAGAAAAAATCGTAAAAGAAAATCCCAAAAGAAACCATAAATCTTTATCCAAAATGAGAAGGAACTCACCGAGAGATATTAAGGGGCAAGAACATACCTCCATCAAGCTCGAGAAGGGATTCAATCAATCATAATTCTAGCCATCTCTAGAATTCTCTACGTAAAAAGCCGCTAACATACAAAAAGAGCAGAAAATGGCCAAGTCCCTTGAATAGCTCATTGGAGATGTTTGGTCGGTCACATTATGCTCTTAAAAATTAACTTTCAGATGTGCTGGCCCCTCTGCTTTATTATTATTATTATTATTATTATTATTGAAACTGAAATTTTCTATCCTGGGCTTTAAAATTTTTATCTGTTTTTAGCAGTAAGAGTTCATTAAGTTGTCACAACAATGCAGCCATATTATCAAGGCATTACAATTTTATATGGTAGCTTGATTATTATCATATATGCATTTTTCCTTGGAGCCTTTTGACTTTATTGTCAATAATGTTGGTCAGCTAGCTGTTCAAATGCTACACTTATAATAAAGGCTTTTTAGGATGTTTTTATATGGTTTACATGGATGATAAAGTAATATGGTTTCCTGAGTTGAATATGAGGGATGATATCAGGGATGAAGAATGGAAACTGGGGAGGATGATACCATTACAATATGTTTCGATTTTGAATTGTTATAGGTTTTGTCAGTTCTGTTTATTGTATGCAATTTCCAAGAAAGCTTTTATGTATTTGTTCATGTCATTTGGTAATCTAAATGTTTGTGCTGCCGATTGTTTTCCACAGTCGATGCACTAGTATTGCATGGGTGCCTGAAGGTGATGGGGCTTTTGTTGTTGCCTATGCCGATGGAAACTTATATGTTTATGAGAAGGTAAGCCCCATATCCGTTGTATTCCGTGATCCACATCAGGCTTATTTTGGCTAGTTGTGAATCTGCCTAAACTGAAAAAGTTTATTCTGCTTCCACTTTGGCTTAGAGTAAGGATGGAACTGGCGATTCTTCATTCCCTGTTATCAAGGATCAAACTCAGTTTTCTGTTGCGCATGCAAGATCCAGTAAGGTAATTTTCTAATTGCTGCTTTCATTGCTATCTGAGACAGCTTTGCTATGTTTATCTACTCTGTTGCTATGTTTTCTTGTTCTAGCTTGACACAATCCTAGACTTATTTTTCTGTATTACTTCTGTGTTTAACAATTTCAAGTGACAAAATTTACGGTTAGCTGCGCCACTAGACTAGAAAGATCACATGTTGAAGAACTTTTACAGAACTGAGTCGTTGTTGATTATTGCAAATGAAGTATCCACAATTTGATTTTCTACATGGACACTAGCAGCAACAGTCTTCTTATGACCTGTTTGGATAGAATTCAACCTGTGGAATTCGACCAGTTTGCAAAGCAGTGGATGCTGCAGGAAAGTGTTTGCATTTGCTTTCCTCTCCTCAACAAAGGGAGTACAACTTTTTTTTTTTCCTAAGAGTCAAATGGAGGGAAAAGAGCTTGCCTTTGATATGACATTTTAAATGGCAATTTTGGAGGAAAATGTTTCCCTTTATGGGATTGCAATCCAAACAGTTGCAACTGTAAAGGAAAAGCATTTTCCAGGACTTTCCAGGACTTCCTCAACACAACAAATTGGTGCAAAGGGTTTTGTTTCCCCTGGCACTGACGTCACTTTGCATTCTGCTTATGTCATAAGCAGTGTTTTCAGTATTGGTGTTCCTGCATGTATCACACCCTTGGGAGACAGAAACATATTAGGTATCGCATGGGAAATATCACATGTATCACGTAATGTACCGCTGCTTTGGGAAACATTGGGAGATTGGTCGAATTATCAATGAAATTTCAGGGGATGTTAAAAAAAAGTCATCATTGCACTCTTAGAACTCACAAAATTCGCAAAAACAGGTATACATGATAAGTTTCCTTTGTATCAGGTCCTAAACTATGTGATGTTAGAAAAAGTGATACAGTTATATTAAAAATCAGCTTATATAATTTATAAATCATAGAAGACATGTAGGAAAGCACAACCAATACATTCTTTAAAAAAAAGAAAAAAAAGAAAAAAGAGTAAGAGAAAACATAGCTGTGATGTGCCCTCCACGCGGCTGTGCCTTAGGCCCCACAACGAATTATGCTGCGACTCAATGTCATCATCTCCATCTCCACCGGACTGGCCATAGTGTTGCTCCTCCACAAAGCGACAACTATGTCTAGGTCATCGTTGAATGATACCCATGAATATACTTTTTAACGTATCACTTATACTCATCCTCCCTGAACCGGATCAATATGCTCATCTGTGGGTAATGTGTGATCATCACCGTTTGTGGCTAATATGGATCAAGAGCTAGACATGGGGTGAGCATATATTAAACTCATGAATGCATGTCACCCATAGCCCCACCTTGTTTATCCTTACCTGTTCGTGGAAGCATACTCATGCTCGTAGTCGAATAACTGTGTACTGCAATTGCTGGAGTCGCTCGTAGCATATCCACGAGGTCCATAACCATATGGTCTGCATTCATATTGTAGCATAGAATGAGAGCTGCCCTGCCCATCATTGACATCCATGGACCCCATGCTCCGTGCTAAAGTGTTCTCTTAAGCACCACACAACTGCATTTTCTTATGAAGATTGTAAGCCCATGCTTGACAATATGAGGATGAGGACGAGGACCATGGACTTTGTCCTTAGCGACATGCTCAAAATCTCTCTTCCTAGTGAATGGGCTAAGAGGCCTCTAACGCTGACTCTCGCGAAGAACATCATCGCTGTTGCCACCCTCCCATCGTTGTCACCATCACCACCAAGCCCGCCACCTCCATTGCTCTTCGCATCACATTTGGCATCATATTGAGTGTGGTCACCATGTGTCTCATAAGATAGTAGGGCCGATTGCCTCCCTGCACTACTTGTCAATAGGTCAAAAGCTTCTTGGGGTAATCTTGCATCTTTTACAACCACATCAATGCTGATGTTTGTGATGCTGTCTCCTTTGCTATATTCATTTTCGATCGACCATTTGCTTGATCTAGGTTATCTTACTTAACGTAATTGTAAAATGGGTCATCTTTATATCAAAGTGCAGAGAGATCAGAGAGCATGCAATACTGAAAACCCAATCGGTGAGATTTTGCTAATATAAACCGTTTTCTCTTATTTAATTTGCTTAGAATTTGTGGAATGAAGTTAGTAATCCATGATGTTGCATGTTTTAAATTCTTAATCATGGATTTTTGATGGGGACATCAGAGGACCTACTCAAGTGTACCAGAGATGGAGACGATCACCCACATTAGCACAACTTTCTTTGTGAATGGGAGACGAGTTCTACATGGGCCTTGTCGGGCCATTTTGAAGACCCTACATGCATTGGACGTGCATTAGGAAGACCCCACTTTGGGATGATGCATGTGGGCTGCATAGGAGACTATTTTAGTCATATGATATCTATTTCGTGTTGATCCGACCGTTGGATCTTATCGATCAGGCCATCGGGCCACCAGATCTTCCCGATATGGGCCCCTTGGACCCTTTTGTTTTGTAATTTTTAGGATTTATTTGATGGTTGAGATTGATAATAAATATTTTAGTTTTCTTATTTTGGATAATGAGCCACTTAAGTGAGTGGCATAGTTGTAATTATGCTGAATTTTAATTCTGAATTTTTTAATTTTAAAACTACAAGGGGAGTAGAGTTCCAACCCTAGTGGTGTTATTGAGAAGAAATAAAAAAGAGAGAAGCTTTCTTATGTGAAAGAATTTTCGTCTTTATTTTCTAAGGTTTTTTTTTTTTCAAAAAAAAAAAAAAAACCCTCCCTTCCAATTAAATTGTGGAAGGGTAGAAGCTTGTTTGGTGGTGGATTCTAAGGTACATCCTTCCTCTTCTTCTTCTTTGAAATGTATTCTCTTCTTCCTGTCTTCCTCTTTTCCCTTCCATTACAACCTTCTAAACCCTAGATTTTTAATTTCTTATTTTTCTCAATTTCTAAAAACTCTAATTCTAAAATCCTCAATTCCCATGAACTCTGATTCTCCATATTTCAAAAATTTTCCCTTCCTAACCCTAATCATAAAACCTACTAGTCATTCCCTTAAGTGTGAAACGTGCCTACGCTAGATTGGAAGTCCCTACTTCCAACTGGGCCACTCTTGAACTATTTTATATTTTCGTGCACCGTGTATGTGAAAACCTAGGATCTTCATGTTATAAATCTGAATTTTTAAATCTATTATGAGGATATGCTTGATTTTACATGTTGATTGTTGAAATTAATGTGTAATTGATATCTCATCATGCATCCTAGGATAGTGTCCACCTTCATCAAATTCGAACTTCGATTTTCGATTTTGGAGAAAATGGGTAATTCTCATCCATTTAACTTGCAATTAGCGTGGTAAAATAATGTGAGAGTGCTTGGAGCCTAATCTGTATATTGATAAACTTCTTGAAAATTTTGTAAAATAATTTTTTAATAGAAAAATATCAATAAATAAATAAAAAATATATTTTAAAAAAATTAGGTTGACCAGTGTTTGTGCCTAATGTTTACTTATTTACGAGTGTTTGCTAATCTTAACAATTAGCCATACATGTATTTATTTTTAAAAAAGGTATAAAAACAAATAAAAACATTTTTAAAATAAATGAATTGTACATTGTAGCACAAATTTAGTGCAACTAGTTAATACATTGAATGTGCTAATAAAGGATATGAATATAGCAATATTAGTGTTTTTTATATTTATTTTATTATTTCTTTTTTAATTTAAAAATAATTAAAATTTGTGAAAATATTTGAGACAATATTACTTGTTGTTCCTAATATTTTGTTTTTGGCTTTTGAATGTATTTCTTGTGTTTTCATACATATCTTTTTAGATTTATAAATGATATGAACTGATTTTGAATATAGTTGCCAAGGTATTCAAAATCGGTTACGTAATAATAACGGTCGTAACGTCCGTTACGTAACAGTAACGGTCATAACCGTTGTGTTACGGGGTCGAAACGACTGTTACAGACAAAGTAGGCTGTAAAGGCTCTATAACGGTCCGTAATTGTCCATAACAGCCTCGTAACGCCCCTTTAATGGTCCTATAATAGTTTTTTCAAAAAATAAAAGAGGGTTGTAACATACGCCATGCCCATATCATAAAGGTAACGATGGTGGCTGTTAGGACACCGTTACCGTTTTGGAACACTTTGATAATTGCAGTACTTCCGCCAGATAGTGTATAGTCTTAAGACCCTATACAAAGGAAACTTATCATTTGTTTTTTTTTTTTTTTTTTGGTGATCTTTTTTAAGTGTGTAATGATGTCTTTTTTAACATCCCTTGAAGTTTTGTTGAAAAATTCGACTAATTTCCCAATGTTTCAAAAAAAAAAAAAAAAATCGAGAAATTATTTGATATATTCAATATTTACCATGTGATGCCCGATATGTTTTTGTATCCTGAGGGTGTGATACATCTGTAGATATTGATACTAAAACCACTCCCCCAGCCTGGTGTTCAGCCCATCGCTCTTTGACACGTGCCCATAATATTTGCTCTTGGACCCTTGTTAACTGTTAGGAAGTGGGTTCCCATACTGCCAACCAATGTATGACTGCATCCCTTTTCCATACATTTTTTACCTGTAAGACAACAATAGGCAAAAAAGAATGTAAGCACATTCAATGTACTAAATACATAAATATTATGCCTAAATAACGTTTGATCAATCTATTTTTTTATAAATATTTTTAATTATTTTCAATACTTTTAATTTTTTTTTTTTTCAAAAAATCAAAAAGTTCTTCAATCTTTAGATCAGTTTCCAACTACTTTTACGCCGTTGTTCTACACGCTAATTGCAAGTTAAATGGTGAAATGGGAGATTTCGGATTTTCCCAAATTTCTGCCATTTCCCCCAAATTTAAGAATGAGAGTGTAAATGATATTAAAATCAGCCAACACTTGTAAACACACAAGTATTTTAAGGCTAAATAACATCTGGTTGATTGATTATTTATTTATTTATTAATTAAGTACATTTCAATATTTTTAATTAAAAAATATTTTCTTTAAAATTTTTCAAAAGTTCCGTCAATTTGTAGATCAATCTCCAACCACTCTAATGTGATTTTTCCACGCTCTAATTGCAAGTTAAATGGGGGAAATTCAAAATTTTCCCCAATTTCCCCAAATTCACAAACTGGAGGTTCAAATTCATGATTGAGCATACAAAACATACAAAATCATGGATTATCATCTTTATTATACTAATTTCAAGTTCATTGGTGGGCAACCTCTATAAATGTTGTAGATCTTAGTTTTTGCTTTCCAGATCTTTGGTATGTTTTGTAAATCTTTGTATATATTTTTGGCAAATTAATAAATGATTGCCTTTCAACAAAAAAAATAGCCATATAAAACTCTAGAGTCCCATCACATTGAATTCTATGGCAACATCCTTCTCAATCTTTCCGCAATTTCAGTTTGAGGGTATATGATTCTAGTTCTAAATCTAAATTTAGGTTGCTACTTCGTTACCGATGAGAGTATAGGACCATATTTAAAATAAAATAAAAAAGAGCAAAAAAAATAGTAGTATAAGACCATAATCTTGGGTTGCTAAGAGCAGTAATCCGGATTGCAAATGAACCACAAGCTGGATAGCAAGGGTGGTATGCGATGTACATTTGATTGGCTTGAAGCATAAATTTATGGTGCACCTTGGGTTGGGGATGCATGGCAAGTTTAGCAAGGGACATGTTTGGAGCATATGTTCATTAAAGCATGCACCTTATGAATGTGGGTGAGCAGAAAAAAGCAAATGCATTAGAAGGCACATCACATGAGTCCTACACCTTGACGAAACTGTCCAGATTGCTTCATGTCTTTTTACTGTTTACATCCTACTACTAGGATAAGGTTGTTAGCACTTGGCAGGTAGAGTTATAAACTAACAAAGAAACTTTAACACCTCTTTTCCATTCAGGGCATGTTGAAAGTGTTTCCAGATAGGGTTTTGGAGCATCCTTGTTTCAATGTTACCATTTTGGATGCTTCCAAATCCCATTGTGCACTATTTTGTCTCATCCACCTTTGTCACATGCTGTTTGTGTCCATGTTGTTGCATTTTAGCTCAGGCTTTTGTCTATCATTGTTTAAGCATTAGTTGTTTGCCGTGTTCAAGCATTATTTAGTGGACTATACTATTCCTTTTGAAAATGTGTATTTGTTTTAACCTTGCCCTGCCCTCCTTATGTCTGTATACCCTTTTTTTTTTTTCCTCAAGGTTTTTCTATTTCTACATGGTGAATGTAAATTTTCCTTGCTCAGTCAATGTTTGAAAAGTTAGTGAGTCAAGTAGGAACTCTGCCAAGTTGACTTGGATTGGCTGAGTTTTGCATCGACTTGACTGATCCGCTGAGTTGTGAAAACTCAGCCCAAGTCAATTTGTATATAAATTACTAAAATAAAGAGTAATCCGTGGTGTAAATGAATGAGTTTTCCTGCATTTTTCCAATAGTCTCTTACAATTTATTTTTACTTTCAAATCTCTATCTATTAACATCCTTAATTGGATTTTACACCTATTTATTTTCAAATTGTTTTCTTCTAATTTATTTATTTTTTTTCCTCTTTTCTAAATCATATTCTAATTCCTTTTAAGCCCGCAAATCTTTTTCTCAATATTCAAAATTGTAGTTCTTGAGTTAGACATCTATAATTTGTCAGTTCTTCCCTTGGCTTTTATATTCTTGTGGCTTGAAGATCCCAATGTCTAATCCTTGTTTTTCAATCAGTCAACCTTTTCTCCAATTGAATGTGAATTGTTTTTCTCGTTCCTTTTCATAGTATCTGTTGGTAGGCCTCTATTTGGATAGGATTGTCCAACAATGTGACTTTTGAGCTATGACCACTCCATAGTAGGGCCCACTTGATGGATAGTTCAAATCTAATGCATATATGTACTGTTCGTTTCAGCATACTCAGAGAGAAATATACCACATTGACCATTTTACTATATTTGACTTTCTTTCTAGAAACACATTTCACCCCTTGAACAACTGATGTTGCACATTTGGGGTGCACTTCATTTTTCAAATGGTCCATTTCTTTTCTCAACTAGCCATTTTACTATATTGACCTTATTTCTAGAAACACATTTCACCCCTTGAACAACCGATGCTGCACCTTTGGGGTCCACTTCATTATTCAAATGGTTCATTTCTTTTCTCAACTAGCCAATTCTCGCCATTTTCTTAACTGGTTGATGTGACGGTTCTAGACACCTTGAGGATAAGGATTTGAGTTGGTGCCAATATGAGGAAAAAAAAAAAAAAACTAAACAAATATTAAACCTAGTAAAAATTTACGAGACTCATTCGAGTTTCCTAGTTGATTCATTGGTCAACTGAGCCAAGTCCGATGTACTAGTTATTGAACAATATCTCAACCTTAATTAAAAATCCCCAATAGAAAAAGAAAAAGGGAAAAAAAAAAAAAAAACTTTTGAGCTATATTTCTCATGCATTGAGGTTAGGATACTTGTCATTTTGTGTAGCCATGGAATACCTTGTCTCATATGCACCTATAGACAATATTTCCTATGGGATTGTTTCAAGAATCGATGAGGTAGATTGTAAGGATGCTTTGTTCCTTCCTCAGTGATGCTTATTAAGAATGTGGTAAATCTTCTTGTTTACTTCGCACCAATCTACATTTAAAAATAAAATAAAATAATTCAGCAGTATATATGGATTCCTCCTCAATGTTAAACACAATTGTGGAGTACCTGAAACTCAAATGTCTCCATGCAGTGGCATATAGTAATAAGAAATTATATTTTTCGGTAATTGTTGGTTTATGGAGGAAAACTTTTGATTCTCTGGCATTGTGATGAATGATACATCGGCACTGGAAAATTGTACACATGGCATACAAGTAATTCGAATTGAACTGACCAAATTACGGGTCCCAATTTAGATGTATTGTAAACCCAAAATGACATTTATTTAAAAGGTTTTATTGGACGTTTATTGGACAGTTAAAATGAAAATTGTCCAATGATCGTATTTTAGCAAACTAGTGTCCACGTATCAGTGGTTAGAATTATTCAACCTATTTGATTTTCAACTTGTGACGTAGTTACAGTGGTTTCCACAATTTAGGAGGGTTTAATTTGAGTTAATGTGTTCCATTTATAAATTTTTGAATGCCTGTGTATCAAGCATCATATAGTGCTGGAGTATTATTAGCCCCCTTGGTTTCTAATCAACTCCTCTTGGTAGTGACGTATTCTCTCTCTCTCTATCTCCCTCCCTCCCTCCCCCTATAAATTTTATTTTGGTGGATTTTCAGGGTCATTGGCTCACAAGAATTGTTCCTTTGGGGACTCAATCCTAGGCCATGACTCGAGATCATGGGCACTCTAACTAACTTGAGTATTGAGGATTGATGTTAGGAGGCAGTTGGTGTTGAACTTTTGCCAAGTGATCATTAGATACCTGACCCCAAATACCCGGGGCAAGGCTACGATGATGTTTATTTTGTTATTTGTTTATATAAATATTTGTATAGATAATCAAAGTATAATGATGACAACAACAACACCAACTTATTTTTAGTATATTATGAAGGGAAATGATCAACCACTATTACCAAACACTTATACCTGATTTAGTTAGCTAACATCACTATATCGTATGCCCGACACCTTAGATGCACGGTCTTCCATTTCATTTGACAGTCCCATTTCAAACCCCCTTATTTGCAATTTGAATTCAGATTCTTGTGGGAACTATGCCTTTTGCTGTAATTCGTGCTTCCAACTCCTAGGAACTATGTTTCGTTCAGACTCACTGCTTGTGGTGTTGAAGGATACTTCATATGGATTCACATGGTTATTCACATCCATTTATGGTCCAAATCAAGATGATAAAAGAATGGATTTGTGGAATGAGTTGTCCGAATGTCGATCCAAATTCAATGGGCCTTGGTGCATCGGTGGGGATTTTAATATCACGCGATTCATTTCAAAAAGGTCGAATGGGGGGCAAGGTTACCACGAACACGTCCGACTTCTCGGACTGGATTAGCTCCCACGAGCATGTCTGACTTCTCAAACTGGATTAGCTCCCACGAGCTTACTAGTCTTCCAATGGAGGGTGGGAAATTCACGTGGTCTAACAAACAGACAAGCGAGGCCAATTTTGCCTAGGCTGGATCGGTTTCTTGTTTCGTTAGAGTGGATAGAGAGCTTCCCTCTTGTCGCCCAAAGAATGAAGCCAATTTCCGATCATAGTTCCGTGCTACTAGCTATTGATGATGATAACTGTGGTCCCAAGCCATTTAGATTTGAACTTAGCTAGCTTGAAGTGGAAGATTTCTTGCAAAAGATCAGAGAGTGGTGGTGGTCCTTTCGGGTTGAAGGTTTTGGTTTCAAGTTGTCTAAAAAGCTGAAACTTTTAAAGGATAGAATCATGTTATGGAAGAAAGAAGAACTGGGCAAAAGGGATGATGAAACAATTTATATTCTTCGTGATCTGCAGGCATTGGACACTAAGGCGGAGAGCAATGATCTAACTGCTGAGGAAGTGGCTCGATGGGTTACTCTTATTCAGAAATATGCGGGAAGGATAAAAAAAGAAAATGGAGACAACGGTCAAGAAGCAACTGGATTAAGGAGGGTGATAAGAACACAATATTTCCACAGCATCACAAGTGCCTGAGCAAGAGTAAACATAATTAGTAGTATTGTGGTGGAAGGGAATCACATCGGGAATAAAGATCATTTAGCAGTAGTAATCAGTTATTATGCTTCTTTGTTTAAAAAGGACTAGAGAAGGCCGAGGTTGGATAACCTCACCTTTAGCAAACTCTCGGTGGAAGAGGCTGAATTATTAGAAGCTCAATTTTCAGATGAAGAGGTCAAAGTTGCTATCGAATCCTTGGGTAGTGAGAAGGTGCCGAGCCTGGATGGATTCCCGGTGTTTTTTTTTTTTTTTTTTTCAAGTCTTCTAAATGAAAGGTGACATAATGGATTTTATGTTAGAATTCTTTGCTAGAGGCATTTGTCAAGCGACCTTGGAGCTTCCTTCATTGCTCTTATCCCCAAGACTAATGGGGCCGAATCCTTAAAAGACTTCCGACCTATCGACCTCATTGGCTGGCTGTATAAGATCCTGGTGAAAGTGCTTGCTTCTCATATGCGAAAGGTCATTAGAAGTGTAATTTCGGAAAACCAAAGTGCCTTTGTCCCGGGCCGACGAATTGTTGATGGCATGCTAATTGCTCACAAATGCCTTGCTTCAAGGCACAAAGGGGGGCTAAAAAGGTATTGTTTGCAAGCTGGATATAGAGAAAGCTCACTATCATGTTGATTGGAGCTTCCTTGATTATTTGATGGCTCAAATGGGTTACAACTTGAAATGGAGGAAATGAATTCTGGAATGTGTGGGAACGGCTCGCTTCTCTATGCTCCTAAATGGATCTGCAAAAGGTTTCTTCGAAAGCTCGAGGGGCCTCTATCTAGGTGACCCGTTATTCCCATTCCTTTTTCTCTTGGTGGTGGAGGCCTTGGGGAGAATGCTTGATAAAGGTCAGGAAGAAGGATTCATCAAACGTTTCAAGGTGGAAGGAATGTACTCCGCTATTTCTCATTTGCAATACGCCGATGACACTCTTCTTTTTTGTGATGCGGACCTTGTTATGGTGGACAAATTGAGAACTATAATCTGGTGCTTCAAGGCAGTATCAGGCCTCCAGGTCAATATTGCCAAAAGAAAGATGTTCGGTGTGCGCATGGAAATGGACGAGATAGCTCTTTTAGCTGAAGTGTTTGGATGCGCGATAGGAGCTCTCCCGGCTACGTTTATGTGGCTGCCTTTGTATGTTTGAAAACCGGCTAAGTATCTATGGGATAAGGTGGTGGAGAGATTCAAAAGGATGCTTGTGAGATGGAAAACTCGATATGTTTCACTCGGTGGCTGAATCACACTTATTAAGGTAGCTCTTTCAAACCTACCCCTATACTTTATATCCCTCTTCAAATGCCTGGCTTCAGTGCTCGCACAGTTCGAAAAGCTTAGTAGGGACTTTCTTTGGCAAGGGATGGAGGAAAAAAGGAAGTTCCATTTGGTTAGATGGGAAGAAGTATGTAAGTCATACGAAGCGGGAGGTGTGGGTATTGAAGATCTCAATTCCATGAATCTAGCTTTGCTTGGTAAATGGCTTTGGAGACTCGAGGTGAAGGATACCATGTTGTGGAAAGATGTTGTTATATGCAAGTATTGACACTCGGAAGGTGGGTAGTGGACTATGGATTTGTTGGCCTATAGAGCGTAAGGTGTCTCCTTCGTGAAGCCAACATTTTTGGAGGGGATTGGGTTCTCCTTGGGGAATGGCGGAAGGATCCCATTTTGGGAGGATGTGTGGGTGGGATGATCTCCTTTGAAAGAGATGTTCCCTAATATATTTCATCTTGCTTCGAACCCTCTTATGGTGTTGGCAGATTGCTTCTCCCACATCGGTGGGATGGTTGTTTGGGAACCGCCTTGCAAGCATCTCTTCGTGATAATGAAGTTGATGAATATGTGGTTCTTCTTGATTGTATTCAACTTTGTGCTCCGTCTTCTTTCGATCCAAACTCAATTTTGTGAAAAAATGATAAATCCGAAACTTTTTCGATCAAATCTTTCTATGCTTTATTACAAGGAAGTTCTGATCAAGGGACGTCAGAGGTCTCCAAACTTGTTTGGAGTGTTAATTCTCCCCAAAGTTTTCTTTTGGATGGCTGGTAGGAAAAAAAAATCCCTTAACTATCAACAAACTCCACAAAAGAGTGATGGCAATTCCTAACATGTGCTCTCTTTGTAAGAGAGATAAGGAGATTGTGGATCATCTCTTTGTGCATTTCCCTTATGTGGGTCAGATTTGGGTGACCATTCTAGGACATTTTCATATTTTGTGGGTCGCTCCTGAATTGGTTGATCTTCTATTGGGTGCTTGGCATGGGGTGGGCCTTAGAAAGGAGAAGAAGATGTTGTGGAGAATGGTTTTATTGGCAATTTGGTGGGCTGTTTGGGAAGAAAGAAAAGCTAGATGTTTTGACAACTCTAGCAAGCCGTCCCAAAACACTTCGCAGAGGGCTAGGTCATTGGTTATCAAATGGATTTCTTGCACCCCAAATTTGAAGGATTTGTAATCTTATCTTCCTCAAGATGTAGTAGGGCTGCCTGCTTGGCACCCCTATGTTTTTTTTTTTAAAAAAAATATTGTCTTATTTTGTACCTGTTTCCTGTTGCTCTTCTTAATAAAATCCCGTAATCTTTCAAAAAAGAAGAAGAAGGAACTGTGTTTCATTTTTTTTTTCTTTCTCGGAATGATATATTTCATTTATCTCATAGTGGGGGTCATCGTTTCTTCATGAATCTTAACATCAATCGCATGCTTACAGGGATTTTAAGAAAATTTAATTGCATCATTTAATAATTAGAGATGCAGTGTATTCACTTTACAATATACTAATGCATTTGGCAACCCATGTGTGTGCTGAGGCAAGTCACAACGTGACAGAAAATATAGGATCCAAGCCATCCATCATGAAGGTCTCATTAGCTACTAAAATGAAGCAAGCTATCTCATCGGTGTGCACTCAAATTTTGAGGAATAAATTGACGATTGAAAGCAATTTGATTGCATTGAATTTCTGGTAGTAGATCCATACTCTGAAATTAAAAAAAAAAAAACTTTTTGTGATTGTTCTAGAAGAAATGAGACAAAAGATATGGAGAACTAGGACAATCATTGTATGAGGTCTATCCAAAGCTAGATGAGGTGGCGCACAATAGATCAATATGAACATAATGAGCTGTCCCATAATAAATCCAGTTGTTGATGCGCGGTGCTTTAAATGTGACCCACTCAATGTATATTTCAAATAAAGGTTGTTGGCATACTTACAAAGGATCTAAAACACTACTCGAGTACGGACTCCTGGGACATGAATGGAATTTACTTGAAAGTGTGAACTCGCACTTCTCATGTAGCATAGACGAGGATTGCCTGCAATCATGGGTTGCAAGGATTCCTACTAAATTAAGCTCTAGGGCCCATCGTGATGCATGTGTTATATCCACTTAGTTTATCTGTTTTGCCAACTCATTATAAGACATGACCCCAAACATGAGGCAGATCCAAAACTCGAGTGGACCACATTGTAGGAAATAGTGGAGATAAAGCCGCCCGCCGTTGGAACCTTCCTAGTGCCAACTATGATGTTTATGTGCCATCCAACCTGTTCACAAGGTACGCGGACCTGGATGAAGAGAAAACACTAATATCAGCTTGATCCAAAACTTTTGTGGCTCCAAGTAGTTTTCAATGGTGGGCGTTTAATGCCCACTGTTTCGTACTTAGACTAAGTTTGATGTGATGTTTGAACACAAAGATTGCAAACGATTTTCAAGAAATTGGGAAATTTTGATTTTTTCCAATTTTTTGCAACTCGGCCCATCTCCTCCAAATCTTGAAATCGAAGCTCCCAATATATGATTTTTCATGCAGAACATGAAAAATCATGAATTTGTAACAATTTGACAGTAATTTAACATGATTTACAGAAAATAAGAGCATCGAAATTCGAAAATGCTCACTAGATCAAACGTGTGGGATATATCGTACTACTTGGGCGTTTCGTACCGCACTGGTGGGATACTAGATATATCATGGGATATATCGGCCGATATCGTCGATATTTAATACAGTGGATATAACACAAACATCTTTGTGGACCACACAGATCTAGGTCTACTTAGACTAAGGAGTCATCGAGACGATCTGGGTCTCCAAATCTTTTAACCATGTAAGGCTATCATACAAGAGTGTACTTGCAGGACATACGGGGGATTTTTACAAAAGAGGCGTTTCCTCTCCTAAGCGGAGAGTTTTATGATATAATTTAAATATATAAGTATATTTATTTTATATAAATATGTTATGGATGATTCCTAGATTCCTGGAAAAGTGTCGTGACCCACTCCTTTGTGTTATCTAACCTGGTACAGATGTTTGCCGTCCGGATTGTTTATCCATTTAGCCTTACTATGGGAGGACATCACTGCAAAGCCTAGGATCATCCAACATGTATGAATCTTCACATATGTGACCTCCCATCCTTGCTAGGATCCAAAAGATGAGTTCTCCAAGCTTAAACATGTGCAGAGATGGAATACTCGATGACTTTTATAAATGATAGTATCAGATACTTTTCCTATTATAATTATATTAATATTTGAAAACGAAATGTCTCAAATTTAAAAGGGATCTTATTAATCTTTACTCTGAATTAGATTTCACAAAGGCACCCAATATTTAGAAGTTTCAGGGGGAACTGTGGCAAGCTTCATTTTCAAGGGTCATTAATGGAAATTTAGGCTTGTAATCATTTTACCATGCTCCTGGAACATGAAAACTTCCATTAGTAGCATTATCTGGTTGCCTGTCATTTGAGAGAATCTTATATTCTAATTTGTTGGGTTTCCATGTGGTCTAGTTTGATGATTTCTTGGATTTACTTGCAGAGTAACCCAATTGCAAGATGGCACATTTGCCAAGGTTCAATCAACAGTATTTCTTTCTCGACAGATGGAACATATTTGGCCACTGTTGGAAGAGATGGTAATGCTAACCTTTCGACTTCTTAGTTGTGTTCTTTTTCATGTTTACTTCACGTTGATATCGGGACCTAGATACCTGAGATCCGCTGCCGCATGCAGGTTACCTGAGAGTATTTGACTACTCTAAAGAACAGTTAATTTGTGGCGGAAAAAGCTATTATGGTGCTTTATTGTGTTGTGCCTGGAGGTGACTTCTACTTTTCTTTCTTTTTCTTTTTCCATTTATTTATTTATTTATTATTTTTTTTCTGGTTCTCTATGTTATTCAACATGTTGTATGTGTTTACTCATTGTATAATTTATATGGAAGTCCCACAAGTTCTTTTTTCTGAACAACTAATAAAACCTTTTTAAAACAGAATTTGATAATTAATCTTAATAATGTACTGTTTCTCAGCTCTGATGGAAAATACATTTTGACTGGTGGTGAAGATGATCTAGTACAAGTTTGGAGTATGGAAGATCGCAAGGTTGTAGCATGGGGCGAGGGACACAACTCATGGGTAATTATTTTTCCCATTAAATATTCAGTGTTGCACTTGTTTTACTTGTATATTCATGACTAGCGAATATTTGATTTTTTTTTTTGCTGACTGGCAGGTTAGTGGAGTTGCTTTTGACTCATATTGGTCATCGCCAACTTCAGATGTCACGGGAGAAAATGTCATGTACCGTTTCGGTTCTGTTGGTCAGGTATAGAAAGCTTCTAACTTACAAATTATCCATATTATCTAATGTATCAACATCAATAAGGTTTCTTATTGAATAAAAAGTGTATGGTTTACTTTTGATGCATTTGACTATTGAATGGATGGTCAAGTTTGGAATGTTTAAACTTGACTCGAATTGGAAATAAATGTTCAAACGCAACTGACCAATTCTGCGGCTGAGGAGATGGAAGATGGGTTATGCTACTCGACTGAGAGAAAAAAGCATCTTTTGTTCAACTTGTTAATGGTACAGGTGGAACCACCTTTCAGTAACCTAATACTTCAATCTCATGGTTCATGGGTTGGGCTGTGCCCTAATATCTTTGTTATCAGAATATCCCAACCACCTTATGAAAATGGAGCAGTCTTCCGGGTAGTGTCAATATAATTGATAATATCGGTGATATTATCAGTTGTTACTTATCAGTGTTATTGGGTTAGAGAAACGAATATCAACTGTAAAACTAAATTTAACAGTATCAATGATATTATTAATGACATCACAATATTTCAAATATTGGGAGATATCAGTCCGCACCCTCCTTTAGTATGAGCTAGGATATTGATGATAATATCGATATTATTGTTGATATTGACAAAATCTATGTAAATACCTAGAAAATTGAGACAAAAAACAACAAAATTAAAAAAAGAAGCCTTTTTTTGTGTGTGTGTGTGTTTTTTTTTTTTTTTTTTGGAACCTCGTTCTAGGGGGATTCGACCACCCTTGAAGTGTTTGAAATCAAATCTTGGATTTTGGAGAGAAATTACGACTTGAGACTTTCACTGCTTACCCTTACCAAAAGGAAAGAGGCTTTCATCTACGAGCCTCCCTAACTAACTAAACTGATAAGCTTACCAAAACCACCTGAACTAGCTAAAGCCGAGACAGCTATCGCAGAAAGGATATTCTGTTGATCAACCGCCTAGCAGAAACTGGTTGGAGATTTTATCGCAGAAAGGATATTCTGTTCATCAACTTCCTCTTTTAGACATGTTTGTGTAGATTGCACTATAAATTCATGTCTATGCATGATTTTTATGCATTAACATGGATTTGAGGTGAAAACAAACAAATTTTGAGTGGTGGAAAATGGAAGAACTTTGGGAAATTCTAACTTTGTGTATTTTTCACCCTTTAAAATGAGATCACAAGTGTGGAAATTTGACATTCATAACTGGTGGCCAATCTATCTATGGGCCACAACTTTAATTTTTTTTCTTTTTTGAAGAAGTTATTCTTTAATTATAAAAATTTATTTATTTTGAAAATAGACGTTAATGAGTGATGATTGATGTGGAAAATTTATATATTCATGAGTGTTGGCTGAGCTATCTATCACCATATTACAGTTGATACTTTGAGTAGCAGTACTAGGCTGCCCTAATGGAGACGGAGATGAAAACATTGAGCTACCTCGTAACTCTGTGGGTTTGAGGCAAATATGTTGTTTTTCCCCTTAGTTTTTTCACGTATTGCTTTTATTTTATTACTTGCATTGAATGATATGAATTCATTCTAGATATAATTGCACTACTTCTATCTAACAGTGCATGGTTTAGGCCCCTATAAAATGGAAACCTATCATGTATGATTTTTTATTTTTATTTTTCTGTAATATTTTGAATTCTAAGTGTGTAAACATGGACCGGAATAATATGGTAGACATTCCAATGGGGTGTGCTAAGTTCACATGGTCCAATGGGAGGGAGAACCCAGTAATGGAAAAATTGGACAGATTTGTAGCATCGAGTGACTGGATTGATAAATATCCACTTGTCAAATCGAGGGGTCTTAGCCGCACTACATCTGATCATGGACCCATCTTGTTGGAAGTTGAAGAAGATAATTGGGGACTGAAACCTTTCCGATTCGAGTTAGCCTGGATGGAAGAGGATGATTTTGCGCAAATGGTGAAGTCTTAGTGGCAATCATGCGTAGTATTTGGCTCACAAAAGCTCAAATTTCTCAAGGCAAAACTATCTAGTTGGAAGAAGAGAATCTCATCTGATCGAGCATGTTCAATGAGATGAACTCGATTGACATCAAGGAAGAAATGGCAGAAATTTCTGAAAAAGAGCAGAATAGAAGGTTGGCACTATCAGCACAATACTCTCAAGTATCTCAAAGAAGATTAAATAATGTGGTGGCAGAGATCGCAAGCTCTATGGCTCAAGGAAGGTGACAGAAACACAACTTTCTTCCATGGAATTGCTAGTGTTTGGGCCAGATCTAATCATATTAGTAGCATTATGGTGAATGGTCACAAATTAGAAAATAAACAAGAGGTATGCTCTGCGATTGTGAAATTTTATGCAAATCTCCTAACAACAGATGGAGATCCACGCCCATCTCTAGACTATTTGCCTTTTAGGCATATATCGGAAGAGAACAAAGAATCCCTTGAAAAACTAGTGGAGGAAGAAATCAAAGAAGCAATGGATTGAGGCTTTGGGTCCCGATAGCTTTCTCATAGCATTCTATCAAATATTCTGGGACACAGTAACAAGGAAGTAGTAGATTTCAGTCAGGATTTTTTTTGAAAAAGGGAAGATATCTAATGGGATGGGAGCCACCTTTTTAGCTCTAATTTAATTAAAAAAAAAAAAAAAGGGGGCAGAAGCATTCTCCGATTATCGGCCAATTAGCCTTCTAGGAAATTCATATAAAATCCTAGCCAAGGTTCTAGCTAACAGACTGAAACTAGTTCTCTCTCTAGTTATATCAAAGAATCAGGGTGCCTTTGTGTTTGGAAGGCATATTCTAGACACCGCGTTACTTGCACATGAATGCATTAATTCTAAACACAACAAAGGAAGAAAAGGGGTAGTTTGTAAGCTGGATATCGAAAAGGCCTACGATCATACAGAGTGAGACTTCCTTCAATACATGTTAAGAAGATTGGGATTTGGAGAGAAATGGATTAGCTGGATCATGGAATGTGTTTTCTTGGCTTCCTTCTCGGTGCTAGTAAATGGATCTCCTAAAGGGTATTTCAAAGCTTCGTGAGGCCTAAGACAAGGGGACCCTTTATCACCATACTTATTCATTGTAGTGGTGGAGGTGTTTAGCAGTATGCTAACCAAGGGCCAAGAGGCAGGGCTCATTTTAGGCTTTCATGGAAACCTAGGTGACACAATTATATCTCACCTCCAATTCGCGGGTAATACACTAATATTTCCTGAAGCAGGCAAAGCCATGAATAATCTACTGAGAATAGCGGGGTGTTACCAAGTGGTGTCTAGGATAGAAATTAACATTGTAAAAATTGAGATGCTTGGGATGGTTTATCTAACGAAGAACGAGCTACCCTTGCCAGCGTTTTTGGATGTGGAATGGGATCTTTTCCATCTACGTACTTGGGACTTCCATTATGTGTAGGCAAACCCCTGAAGCGTTTGTGGAACAAGGTTATAGAGAAATTCCAATGGAAACTATTGAAATGGAAAAGCAGGCACTTATCCTTGGTGGGTTAAATTACTCTTATCAAGGGGGCATTATTGAATCTTCCCATCTATATTTCCTTATTCAAATGCCCGAAATTGGTGTTGGAAAAATTAGAAAAATTACAGAGGGATTTCTTAGAAAGGGGCGGAAGAAAAATTCAAATTCCACTTGCTCAAGTGGGAAGAAGTGTGCAAATCTCTACTTAAAGGACGAGTAGGCATAAGAGATCTAGAAATTATGAACAAGGCCCTCCTTGGAAAGTGGATATGGAGGTTTGGAACTGAAGAGGGGAAACTGTGGAGGGAAGTTATCATGTCTAAGTATGGTACAGAGGTGGGAGGTTGGGAAACCAAGAAGTCATCTCTCTATAGGTCATTTGGAGTTTGGAAGTCCATATCCTCGGTTGCTCCTATGGTGAAAGCAAAAATGAAACTTCCCCTTGGAAACGGTAATAGGATTTGTTTTTGGGAAGACATTTGCTGTGGTGACAATTCCTTGGCAACGGAATTCCCATCTCTAGTTTGTCTAGCGCAAGAAATCAATACGAACATGGCTTCCTATTTCTCATATGATGGAAGGAGAGGTGCATGCAAGGTATCCCGTATCGGTATCGATTGGCGTAACGATGCCCTCCAAAACCAATACGGATACGGGGGCGTAACGGTGATACAGGGGCATAACATCCCGTAATGGCGCAATTTTATTTTTTTTTGCCAAAAAAATATGAAAAAATATGGATTAAATCTAGAATATTCTAAGCATTCCAAACATGCATTCATTTATAAATTGGAACATATTTATGGTGGTGTAACGGTCCACTCTTTGGCGAGAAGTTGTATCAGATTGGCTGATTAATTTTTGAACCAGGTAACCTGAATTTGACTACAAAATTCATATATTTAATTTTCTAAATATCTAATTTATATACTTAATAATTTAATATCTTTCACCCAATAGTTCTTTAAAAAAATGAAATTAAATTCAGGTAGATGTTGTTGCCAATTTCGGGCCGACTTGGAGGATCAATCTATACCCCAAATTAGCCTCAAATTCATGCAATTTATTGCCATTATCCCACTTATGTATTGGTGGACATTTATTGGATAGTGAATCATGAAAAAAAATAAAAAAATCAAAAGGCCCTATTTTAAAAAATAAAAGTACACAAAATAACAATTAAAACTATTCAAATAATTTGATTTTGGCATTGTGAGTTAGCAATTGCAGTTCATAATTTAATTGGTAAATTTTAAGTTAATATATGTCTCGTGTACAATTTTTTAAGGGCCCGAATTAGGCGGGACTCAGATTGTGAAGTGTAACACACGTGTCAAAGTTTTTTGGGCCCCATCTACGATGAATGTGTTATATCTAAACCGTCCATTCATTTGACGAGATCGTCTTGAGGCTTGACACGAAAAATAATACAGATCTAATTATCAAGTGAACCACACTGCAAAAAGCAGTGGGGGATTGAACGTCTACCATTGAAACCTTTTTTGGGATCACAGAACTTTTGGATCAATATGAAATTTGTTTTTCCTCTTCATTCAGGTTTTTTTGACCTTATGAACAGATTGGATGGAAAATAAATGTTATGGTGGGCCCACGAATTGTTTAACGGTGAAAATCATCATCTCCGCTGCTATTTTTGGTGTGGTCCAGACGATCTTTGGATACGATTCATTTTTTGGGTAATGCTCTAAAATGATATTTAAAAATAGATGAACGGTGTAGATATAATAAATACATCACTGTGGAGCCCATATAACTTTGATCTCCTTTGAACCGTTCGTACAACTCGGAGCTCGAGGAGTGTCAGCGCTCGTCTTAGCGTGACACGTACCTACAGCAGCTTATGCCTGCAAAGAAAAAAAAAGGAGAGGGAAACCGAAAAGAAAAAAGCGGGAACTAAGAGAAGAAAAAAGAGGGAAAGAACAGAGAGAGAGAGAGAGAGAGAGAGAGAGAGAGAGAGAGAGAGGAGGAGGCTGCAGCAGGGCCGTAGTTGTCCGAGAAGAGGAAGAAGAAGAAGAAAGAGAAGTTTTTTTTTTCCTTTTTTAAAAGCCCGTAACAGCTGTTACGGGTACAAAATTGGGACATCAGCCGATATGGCCCTGTATCACGTAACGGGTCCCACCGTTACTGTTACGTATCGGCCGATACGTAACCGATTTGGGACACCTTGGGTGCATGGTGTCTCCCATGCGAAAGGGTGTTAACGGATGAGGAGACACTTGAGCTTGCAAGGCTTCTAGAGAGACTACACTTGTTCCAACCACTGTTCGAAATATTGATATCGTGCTACGTATCGCATTCTCGGGATACGAATACGTATCAGTTATCGCATGATATGTTTCGGTTGTATCGCGTAATGTATCACAGTTGTTGGAAACATGGGGAAACATGGTGAAATTGGTTGAATTTTTTAATGAAACTTCAACAATTTTTTAAAAAGACATCAATACACGCTTATAAATCAAAACATTTCAAAAACTAAGTGCACATAATTGGTTTTTTTTGTATGGGGTCCTAATCTATGCATTGTCTAACTGAATTGATGCAAGCATATGCAAAGTCTATTCATATAATTTATAAATGTAATAAGATGTGTGGAAACACAAGCAATACTTTCAAAAGCAAAAGAAGAGTCACTAAATCGGGTTATATATGTGTTTGATTTTACGTTTGGACACAAGGATTGCAACCAATTTGCAAGAAATTGGGATTTTTTATTTTTTATTTCTGCAACTCAGCCCATCTCCTCTAAATCTTGAAATCAAAGCTCTTAATTCATGATTTTTCATGCAAACATGAAAAATCATGGATTTGTAACAATTTGATACTGATTTAATATGATTTATAGGGGGAAAAAAAAAGATTGAAAATTTGAAAATGCTCACTGGATCAAACACGTGGGATATATCGCACTAGTTGTGCATTTTGTATCGCACTGGTGGGATACAAGATATATCATGGGATATATTGGACGATATCATTGATATTTTGAACACTGGTTCCAACCTTCCCCTAATTTGTCCAACAACTTGATTTGGAAAGCTATCATCTGAAATTTTCTCGGTTAAATCTCTGTATTCCATACTTCGGGGGGTAGTTAATTCAAGGGGTAGTGAGTTCTCTGCTTTTTAGGCATATGGGGCTCCACCAAAAGTGGCTTCTTTTGCTTGGCTAGTGGAAAGACGCCGAATTCTCACAGTGGACAACCTCCATAAGCGAATTATGATCATCCCTAATATTTGTCTTCTTTGTATGGCCAATGTAGAATTAGTTGACCACATTTTTTTACATTGTCCTTTTGCTTTCTAGGTGTGGTCTCATCTTCTCAAAATATTTGAAGTTAATTGGGTGATGCCTCATTTTGTTGGGTCCCTATTCTGGTCGTGGCACGGGGCTAGCCCTTCTAATAGAAAGTGAACCTCATGGTGCTTAACTCTTTCAGAAATTATGTGGAATATTTGGGGGAACACATTGCAATTCTATAGAAAGTGAACATCATGGTGCTTACATTGTCATATCTCTGATGCCCTTTATAACCTCTCTTCATAAAGATCATTCTTTTAACCCAAAACCTCCACAACCACCTTCCCATTAAGGTCAGAGTCATTTATCTAGACCCCCCCTTGCGGAACTTTTTTTCTTCCATACCCTTCCATAAGAAGTTGCTCGTCAATCTTTCCAGTCTGCTCAAAATTGATTTCAGGCACTAGAATAGAGACATAATGTACAACAACATGTTCGACACCACTTTTTTGATGAGAGTTAACCAACCGCCCAAGGACAAATACCGACTCTTCCATCTTACCAACTTTCTTTTGACCCTTTCCACTACCTTATCCTATAAATGCTTTGCCCATTTTCCTATGCATGGAGGAAGAGCAAGATAAGGAAAGATTCCCACACAACACCAAAAGCCACTACCATTTGCTCTACCTCTTCCTTTGGACATTCGGATACCTAACATCTTGCTCTTGGCAATGTTGACTTTAAATCTCGACACTACTTTAAATCATATACTTAACTTTTGTAGGTTGTCAACCATACTTGTATCTATGTCACAAAAGAGAATGCTGTTGTTGGCAAACTGAAGATGGGAGATTAGTAGGGTCTCGCTCTCCACCCGAAACCCTTGAGTGAGACTAATCTTTGTCCCTTTCTCTAACATCCTGCCAAGTGCTTCTGCCACTACCATGAATAAAAACAGGGAAAACGGATCCTCCTGTTGAACCCCTCTCGAATTTTTGAAGAAGCCTTTATGGGACCCATCTACTAGGACTGAGAAGGTAGCTGACTGTAAACACTCTTGCATTGAGCCTCTCCACTTTGTGCCACACCCCATATGGCCCAACATGTAGTCCAATAAATCCTAATCGACACGTTTAACTTCTCTAGGTCCAACTTGCACACAATGCTTTTCTCACCCTCATATCATGATAAATTCATGAGCAATAAGTGCGCTATAAGCTGGCGACCTTTAGATATGACACTCGCAAGAACCTTCCAAAATCTCGATCTTTTAAAGCCTCCCAATTAGGCTTCTTGATTTGAAGTCCTTTCTATCCGCACGCACAACCTTCTGAATGATTGCAATGAAGAAAGCCCCTATCCCATCCAATAGTTGACCCCTCTCATAGAATTCCAACATGAAACTCATCACATCACCTTTCACAACTTCCTAAAAAACCTGGAAGAAGGCCATAGGGAAGCCATCTGGACCCAAAGCCTTGGCCCTACTCAACGAATCTATTGCAGCCTCGACCTCTTCCTTGGTGAACAATTTTCCCAACGAATTGATTTATGCATTTGATAGGTGCTTGAATGGCAAGTTGTTTAGCCTTGGCCATTAACAAATCTCTATAAAATTAAACTACTACCTCATAGGCTCTGTCTTTCCCCTCTATCCTCTTGCCCCCACATCAATACTATTACTTTTATTACACCTAGCCCAAGCACTAGTGATGCTATGGAAGAATCTTGTATTTTTTGTTGCCTTCCTTCCTTGAGCCAAGTGGCCCTTGATCACTGTCTTCATTTGATTTCCTCCTCCTTAAGACAGTTCGAGTAACCGAGAGATAGTTTCACCATCAATGCTCTTTATTCCTCCATTAACTCCATCTCTCCTATCATCAATGGCTTGTGTGCCCTGAAGAATTTCTTCTGTCATTGCTCCTAAAAATTCTCCCTTTTTCCCAGTGTTTCTTTCAAACAACGATTACCTAGCATTTGAGATATTATTGACGATATAGATAGGTGTTTCCATATCCCAAGTCATCTATACATGTAATAATATTGATATTTTGATATTGATACGTTGAACACTTTATGATGAGGACATCAAACCCTTCAAAGTTTATCGAAGACGAAGGTGGCCAACGAATACATCTTTATGGCTCGATGATGGTTCATGGCACAACCAAGGATGATTTTGAAGACCTGGTTAATGGCACAACTAAGGATGATTTCGAAGACGTTACACGTGTCCTTGGATTAATTGAAGGCCCCACATTAGGAGGACGTACATGTAGGATGAGTTAGAAGACTGATATGTTACGCATGATTTTTTATTTTTTATTATTTAGAAAGCTTTGTTTTGCGCATTTTTTTCCTTTTGTTATAGGGGAGTCATTTTCTTTTAAATCCGAATTTTATAAATAGGGTGCTTTCTATCCTAAACCTAATAATGTATTTTTAATGAAAGCTTGGTGTCTCCTTCCCCTTTCTGCGGTAAGTTCTTCTCTTCCCCTAATCTTTTCTCTTCTTCTAAATTCTATTTCTAGCCCTCCAACCTTCTTCTCTTTTTATGCCTAGTCTTTTTTTCTTTTTTATTGCTATCGACCCTGAAAATCTAAGAATTGATCCCAACCCTCTTAGATTTTCCAACCGTCCCTATTCTAGAAATCCTTTGATTTCCTGGAGTAGAGAAGCTGCATTGATTGTTGCATTAAAACCATGCAAGATCAAGCGGTCCCATCCCTCGCTGAATCCAATCCATACATGATTTGAATACGATACCGCAGGATTGTGATGATGGTCTGCAACCATTACATATTGCCTTTATTATTATCTTTACTATGATGTTAAATGTGAATATTTCAATTGATTTTCTTAGTTTATTTCGTTGGATAATTTTTTTGCTCACACATACATTCTAGTTTAGACCATCCCGCATCAAATTTGGTATCAAAGATTTAGGTTTTGCATGGTTTTTGCTAGATTGAGTTATCTGAACTTAGGATCATCTGTTTTCTCATCTAGGATTGTCTAGATACTTCCAGATCTACATGCCACAGAAATTGCGAACCTGAGTTTTTAGATTCAGAGTCCTGTGAGATATAAGTCTGAATTTTCAGATTTGTGTTTTCATTCTAGTTAAATCTAAAAATCTGCAGCATTCATACATCATATAGAAATAGGATCATACATCCATATTGAGGCTGTTCAAACGTTAGAGTTGGGCTTAGGAAAATCGAGTTCAAGTTTTTGGTGTATGCCCACTAGAAGTGGTTAAGGGTTTTGGCCAACACCCCATCATGAGTAACGAGCAATTAAGCGATCACATCACTCAATTACTCCAAAAGATAATTGCCAGAAAGACATCCAACAAAAATATCGAACGAAAACTGACCGCCACCGAAGCTAGACTTGAGCGATTAGAGGCATCCCAAAGGGAGAACACCACTGTTGGGGGAGATGTGCAATCGCAGGTAGGTGGTGTTGGTGAGGAGCCAGCCTTTAGACAAACCCCCACCAATGGCGGGCATGTAGGTAAAGAACAAACATATCAGAACCGGTTTGATCCTGACAAGAGGGTCATGAAGAATGCCAGGATTGATGCCTCGAGTTTTGATGGTCACTTTGAATCCAAGGCATTCCTTGATTGGTTAGCTGACATGGACCAATATTTTGAGTAGCATGAGATATCAGAGAACCGACAAGTGCGGTTTGCCAAAATAAAGCTTGTGGGGTAAGTGAAGATGTATTGGACCAATAAAGATCGTAGGATTGAATGGGTGGGAGGAGCTCCCATTACCCAATGGAGCAAGATGAAAACTATGCTAAGAGAGAAGTACTTCCCTCTCTCTTATCGCCATAAGCTCCTGGAACAATAGCAATCTTTACGCCAAGGATCCATGCTCGTCACGAAATACATTGCAAAATTTGAGGAATTTATGATGTGGTGTGACATTGAGGAAGCCCTCTAGTAACACTCACGCGTTTCAAGATGGGCCTTCGATCGGATCTTCAGCGTGAGCTTTGGGCTTGTCCCGTGACAGATTTGGACAATATGTACCAAGTGGTGCAGGAATTAGAGCAGTGTCTGAAGACTCCAGTTACAAGACAGTTCGATTCCCAAGACTAATGTTAGGACTAGTTCTCAGGGAACTAGACCCAACATTGGTAATCAACCCGGGGCGCAAGCGAATGTTCCACGTAGGCCTACGGATGACAAGGGAAAAGGCGTCTTTGGTGCTGGTCCAGGTGGAGGACAGAATGTGCGATGCTACAAATGTGGGAATATTGGCCATTTTGCAACTCAATGTTCCACTAAGAGCAAAGGAAAAGCCTTAGTCATAAGCGATTCCCAGGATAGCGAGTATGATTAAGGCAACTCTGAAGTCGAAGAATATTAGCCCGTAGGATCATTAAGTGATGAGGATGAGGTGGGTGATGATGCCATATTAGCAGCTATCAGTGTGTGCTAGCCCAAATTAGTAGTGTTGACTGGCGTCACAACACTATCTTCTACACGAGCGCCAAGTGTGGCGAGAAAAATTGTAAGATGATAGTGGACAGTGGGAGTTGCCAGAATGTAATTTCCACTAGCACCTTAGGTCGTCTAAAGTTAAAGGCCACCCCTCCTGACCCATATGAAGTCTCATTAGTAGACAAAACTTCCCTTCCTGTCACCCATCAATATCTTGTACCCATCGAGTTTGGGTCTTATAAGGAGTCCCAGTGGTGTGATGTGTTGCTTATGGATGTAGGTCACATCATCCTAGGTAGGCCGTGACTATTCGATAATGACGTCACAATCTACGACTGTCCTAATGCATGTACCTTCATGCATAACGGCAAGAAATGCCACCATAAAACACTGCACAGAAGAAAGGCGAGAAGGCTAGTGAGCTTAAAGACGTGAGGAAATCCACACCCAAGTCTCTCCACATCATCATAGCTAAAGAGTTTAAAAGAGAAACTGATAAGGATTCGACAGTGTATGCCTTAGTTGCTGAAGAGGCTACACCAGAAGTACCAGTAGAGTTACCCCATGAAGTAGCCCCAGTCTTAGAGGAGTACAAAGATGTATTCCCTGAGGATCTGCCGGATGAGTTACCACCCATGAGGGACATCCAGCATGTCCTTGATCTTGTCCCTGGGTCAACTCTACCAAACCTTCCTCACTATAGGATGAACACTGCAGAGTTGAAGAAGCAGGTAGATGAGCTCCTGCGAAAGGGTTTCATCCAGGAGAGTGTGAGCCCGTGTGCCGTACTCACTTTACCGACACCTAAGAAAGACGGCACTTGGCGCATGTGTGTGGACAGTAGAGCCATCAACAAAATCACGATCAAGTATAAGTTTTGCATACCTAGGCCTGATGACATGTTAGAGATCTCAATAGTGGGTATCACCATTTTCTCCAAAATAGATCTCAATAGTGGGTATCACCAAATCTGTATACGCCCCGGTGATGAATGGAAGACAACATTCAAGATGAATGATCAGCTATATGAGTGGTTGGTCATGCCTTTTGGCTTGACTAACACACCCAGCACTTTCATGCGGGTGATGACCCAGGTCTTGAGACTGTTCATGGGGAAATTTTTAGTGGTGTACTTCGACGATATCCTGATCTATAGCACCACTAGAAAATCACACCTTGAACATTTGAAGTTGGTCTGTAGCGTCCTTAGGGCAGAGAAATTATACGCTAACCTTAAAAAGTGTTCATTCATATCCAGTCAGGTTGTGTTCTTAGGGTTTATAGTGTCAGCGGAAGGGATGCGTGCAAACCTAGAGAAAGTCAAGGCCATAGTTGATTGGCCTGAACCAAGCAACATCCATGAAGTGCGAAACTTTCATGGCTTGGCCACATTCTATTGTCAGTTCATTAGGAGTTTAACACGATTGTGGCTCTTATTACAGAGTGTATGAAGAAGGGAGAATTCGAAAGTTGAAAGCGACAATTAAAACTTTCAAAGAAATTAAGGGCAAGATGGTTGAAGCTCCCTTTATGCGCCTTCCCTTTCTAAAGTCTTTGAAGTTGCGTGGGATGCGTCTGGTGTTGATATAGGTGGAGTCCTGAGTCATGAGGGTCATCATATTGCCTATTTCAGTGAGAAACTAAATGAGGCAAAACAAAAAATGCTCTACCTATAATAAGGAATTTTATGCAGTAGTGCAATCTTTGAGACCTTGGCGCCACTACCTCCTACTGCAGGAATTTGCCTTATTCTCTGATTATGAGGCCTAACGTTATCTTCACTCCCAGAAGAAAAGTAACCTAAGGCATGCTAAGTAGGTTGTGTTCCTTCAAGAGTATTCGTTTGTCTTGAAACACAAGGCCGAAGTAGAGAATAAACTAGCTAGTGCCCTTGGCCGTAAAGTGGCGTTGCTCGATTCTTTGAGTGTAGGAGCTCTCGGCTTTGAGCAACTAAGAGATGAGTACCTCACATATCCAGATTTTGGGGTACCTATACGTCACTCTCGAGTGATCAACAAAGTGCAAGGGATTTCGTGTTGAGAGACGAATTCCTTTTTAAAGAACATCGTTTACCCCGTACAACCCTCCGTGAATTGCTCGTCTGGGAGCTTCATTCAGGAGGAATAGCTAGCCACTTTGGTCGTGATAAGACTATTGCCCTCGTAGAGGATCGTTTTTGCTGGCTAAGTCTCAAGCGAGATGTCGCTAAAATTTTATGGCAGTGTGGAACGTATCAGATGGTGAAGGAACAAAAGAAAAATTATGGATTATATACGCCATTACCTATACCACATGCTCCGTGGCAAGACATTAACATGGATTTTGTACTTGGGCTTCCCAAAACGATTAAAAAGCACGATTAAAAAAAAAACGATTAAAAAGCACGATTACATTTTTGTTGTTTTGGACCGCTTCTCTAAGATGGCGTATTTCATCCCATGTTCTAAAACTTTGGATGCGTCTAATATTGCTAATGTCTTTTTCGATGGTGTGGTCCGTCTCTATGGTTTACCTAAGACCATAGTGTCTGACCATGATGTCGGATTTACCAGTTATTTTGGAAGACACTATGGCACGTGATGGGAACACGTTTGCAGTTTTCTACTGCATATTACCCCCAAACTGATGGCCAAACTAAGGTGGTTAATCGCGGCCTTGGAAACCTCTTACGATGCTTAGTGGGTGAACATGTGAAAACTTAGGATTTGATTCTACCTATAGCAGAGTTCGCCTACAACAGTTCAGTTAATAGATTTATAGGGTTGAGTCCATTTAAAAGACTTGTTACCCATGTCAGTTACCCAAAGATCTTCTGAGTCGGCTGATGCATTTGCACGACACATTCATGACTTGCATGCACATGTTAGACAACGAATAAATGCGAATAGTGATAATTATAAATGTTCAGCTGACCAACATTGAAAGGTGGACATAATTTAACGAAGGGGATTATGTAATGGTTAAGATTAGTTTTCTTTTGGGTTCCGCTAAGAAATTACAAGATCGCAGTACTGGACCATTCAAAGTATTGCGTAAAATTGGGTCTAATGCGTACAGGGTAGACCTTCCACCTGAAATGAGAATAAATCTGATGATCAATGTGGAAGATATAGTCATCCGTCCTAACCCTTCCATTGTTTCTTCTTCCCACCCTTGGTCACTTTCCGACTTTACTTCTCAACCTACTCCAGTCCTTCCACCATCAATTAACCGTAAGGAAGAGATTGAAGGGATAGTGGATGTGGAGGTTGTTTCCACATGAGATGGGGGCTTCCAAAGGTATCTTGTCAAATGGAAAAACAAGCCACCATCCGATTCCACGTGGCTTACAGAAGTGGAACTGCAGCGGATTGATCCAGATCTTCTCGATACGCACAAAATTTTTAACTCGTTGGGGCCGAGTTCTTCTCACCTAAGGGGAGTTGATGAGGACATCAGACCCTTCAAAGTTTATCAAAGACGAAGGTGGCCAACGAATACATCTTTATGACTCGATGATGATTCATAGCGCAACCAATGATGATTTTGAAGACCTTACACGTGTCCTTGGTTTAATTGAAGGCCCTACATTAGAGGACACACGTGTAGGATGAGTTAAAAGACTAATCTGTTACGCATGATTTATATATATATATATATATATATATATATATATATATATATATATATATATATATATATATATATATATATATATATAGAAAGCTTTGTTTTGTGTGTTTTTTGTTTTGTTTTGTTATAGAGGTGGTTTAGCCATTTTCTTTTTAAATCCAAATTTTATAAATAGAGTGCTTTCTACCCTGAACCTAATAATGTTTTTTTAATGAAAGCTTGGTGCCTCCTTCCCCTGTCTCTCTTTGGTAAGTTCTTCTCTTCCCCTAATCTCTTTTTTTATTTTAAATTCTATTTCTAGCCCTCCAACATTCTTATTCTCTTTTGATGCCTAGTCTTTTTTATTATTTTTTATTTATTATTTTTTAATTGCTATTCACCCTGAAAATTTGAGAATTGATCCCAACCCTCTCTCAGATTTTCTAGCCGTCCCTATTCCAGAAATCCTTTGATTTCCTAGACTAGAAAAGCTGCATTGATTATTGGATTGAAACCAGCAAGATTGGGAGGTCCCATCCCTCGCCAGATCCAAACCACACATGATTTGAATACGGTATCGCAGGATTGTGATGATGGTTTGCAACCATTGCATATTCCCTTTATTATTATCTTTTCTATGATGTGGAATGTGAATATTTCAATTGATTTGCTTAGTTTATTTTGCTGGATAATTTTTGTGCTCACACATACATTCTAGTTTAGACCGTCCTGCATCACCATGTAGATTGTCAACATCATCTGATGGGGAGATTTTGGAGGTTATCTGCTGTCCATTATCAAGCATGAATGATTATGGATTGGTAGAAGGCAGGCCCCACATGTATAGAACAAGATCTCGATCAAGTCTTCTATATTTCATTGGGATGGAGTGCCTTAAAAGCTTGAGTTCTTCCTACCCGTAGTTGCGATGGTCATGTAGTATGTATGTAGATATTTGGCATAGGAGTCAAGGGGTGTCTAACATGATAACCTTGGACAATCTAGACATTTGATGCCCTTGTGCAAAACAAATAAGACTGCGAAAGAAAATTGTACATGCAAACATGAAGGAAACATTAGTAAGAAGAAAATTTGAGAGACAAAACCTGGGTTACCTAGATCATGGGTCGCTCTAGTGTGTGGTATGAGAACGAGCACATGATACACTACTACCTCTAATACGTGGAATGCTATTGGTGCATCAGATCATCTATTAGGTGTGAGTTTTGCATCGTTTCATATCAAATGTGTGCTAGCTAACCTAATGGATAGTCTAGATATATTAAATGGCAATCCAAATGTCCTAATGCAAGATGCTATCAATTATAATGCTCTAGGGGCAGTGGATCATTTGTCTTATATATAGACACGTGTTCGCGCGATATAAGAAGGCAAAATTAGAAGCAAGAAACAAAAAAGATGTTGAGCCATTTCTCATAACGGTCATGGTGTCAAGTACCTAACATTGAGGTTTGGGTTCAAACATGCATGCATAGAAAAAAAATAATAATAAAAAATAATAAAAATGATCTAAAAACCTTGTTCAAATGTTAAATTTTGTTACTTGTCTTTGTTGTAGATTATATATATATATATATATATATATATATATATATATATATAGAGAGAGAGAGAGAGAGAGAGAGAGAGAGAGAGAGAGAGAGAGAGAGAGAGAGAGAGAGAGAGAGGCATGCTCACCTACGCACGTGCACACCTTTGCACGCGTGTCATGGGTGTTGAATCTGAACAGTTCATAAGATGCGGAATCCCATGAAACCTTAGGGGGTGAATTTTCACCCTGACATAAGATTCTGGTGGGCCATAGCAAAGAGAAATTCAAATCAAGGGAAGAAATTGTTTGATTTTTATGGCCCACCGAAGTTTTGGTTCAAAGTAAAAATTGGTACCAGGGGGTTTTATGAGGTTCTGCTTCTCGTGGACCATTCAGATTTTCGAGAATCATCAGATATGATGAGTTCTCATAAAAGTTCGTAGGTAGTCCGTGCGAACTATATAATGGTACTATAAGGTCAACCTCATGGGACCATGAGGTTGAGCTATGTGGGCCCCACCATGATGTTTGTCGAAAATCAACATCGGGCATTTGATGGGTCCCCTTTAGGTTACAGGATATCCCAAAAATCAGCCATATACGGAACTCAAGTGGACCTTACCATCTAAAACCATGCGAAGACATGCCTAAAACATATAAAGCACTTGGTGGGGCCCACCTAAGTTTTGGATGCAACTGAAACTTGGTCCGACCCCTCATCCAAGTGGGACACACACAATGGATGGGCTGGATTTGTGAACCACATCTTGGTGGGCCAAATAAGTGATTATGAATGTTTTAATGGGAAGGTAACCCCTCTCAAATGTTGTATGTGGTGTGGCCCGCCCAAGTCATGGATTGACTTGATTTTTAAGCCCGTGGCCCACCATGGAATGGTGCATCTGACTATTGGAGTAGATGTTCGACACACATCACAGTGGGGCCCCCAACCTCATGAGAAGTTTCCATGAGGTCGACTGCATAGAACCATTTCCCTATATATATATATATATATATATATATATATATATATATATATATATATATACACACACACACATATATATATATAGAGAGAGAGAGAGAGGCATGCTCACCTACGCACGTGCGCATCTTTGCACACGTGTCATGGACGTCTAATCCGAACGGTCCAAGTGATGCAGAATCCCATGAAACCCTAAGGGACAAATTTTCAACTTGATCTAAAATTCTGGTGGGCCATAGCAAAGAGAAATGCAAATCAAAGGAGGAAACTGTTTTCATTTTTCATGGCCCACCAGAGTTTTCGATCAAAGTAAAAATTGAGCCCTGGAGGATTCATGAGGTACTGCTTCACGTGGACCGTTCAAATTTTAGAGTCACATCTCGTATGATGAGTTCTCAAAAAAGTTCGCACGAGTTCCGTGCGAACCGGTGCGCAGCTTAGCATTTGCCTATATAGGGAAATGGTTCTATGCGGTCGACCTCATGGGAACTTCCGATGAGGTCGAGTTGTGTGGGCCCCACCCTGATGCTTATCGAACATCAACACCTTGCATTTGATGGGTCCCATTTAAATTATGGGATATCCCAAAAATCAGCCGTATACAAAACTCAAGTGGGCCATACCATCTAAAATCATGTGAAGACATGCCCAAAACATATAAAAGCACTTGGTGGGGCCCACGTAAAATTTGGATGCGTCTGAAACTTGGTCTGACCCCTCGTCCAAGTGGGGCACACATAATGGATGGGCTGGATTTGTGAACCACATCTCGGCGGGCCCAACAAATGATTATGAATGTTTTAATGGGAGGGTAACCCCTCTCAACTTTTGTATGTGGTGTCGCCCACACAATTCATGTATTGACTGGATTTTTAAGCCCGAGGCCCACCATGGAATGGTGCATTTGACTGATGGGATAGATTTTCGACACGCATCACAGTGGGGCTCACACAGCTCGACCTCATGGGAATTGTGTGGGCCCCACCATGATGTGTCTCGAACATCAAAACCGTGCATTTGATGGTTCCCCTTTAAATTATCGAATATCCCAAAAATCAGCTGTATACGGAACTCAGGTGGGTCATACCATCTAAAATCATGTGAAGACATGCCTAAAACATGTAAAAGCACTTGGTAGGGCCCACCTGAAATTTGGATGTATCTGAAACTTGGTTTGACCCCTCATCCAAGTGGGACACATAATGGATGGGCTGGATTTGTGAACCACATCTCGGTGGGCCCAACAAATGATTATGAATGTTTTAATGGTGGGTAACCCATCTCAACTTTTGTATGTGGTGTGGCCCACACAAGTCACGGATTGACTTGATTTTTAAGCCCTGGGCCCACTATGGAATGGTGCACTGACTGATGGGGTAGATGTTCGACACGCATCACGGTCGGGCCCACACAGCACCCCCAAGACTCAACTTTTAGCCTGATCCAAAATTCTGGTGGGCCATGCTAAAAGGAAACAATTATCTCCCTTGATTTGCCTCTCACTTTGCTATATCCTACTAGAGTTTTGGATCAGGCCGAAAGTTGGGCCCTTAGGGTTTCATGGGGTGCTACATCACATGGACTGTCAGATTTTGTGCCCTTGACACGTGTGCAAAGGCACTCATGTAAGAAGGTTCACAGGTGAGCGTGACTCTCTCTCTCTCTCTCTCTATATATATATATATATATATATATATATATATATAGAGAGAGAGAGAGAGAGAGAGAGAGAGAGAGAGAGAGAGAGAGAGAGAGAGAGAGAGTCACGCTCTGCACACCTTAGCGCACGTGTCATGGTCATGGAATCTGAACGGTCCACTTGATGTGGCAACCCTTGAAACTCTATGGGCCCAATTTTCAGCCTGATCCAAAACTTTAGTGGGCCATAGCAAAGAGAAATGCAAATCAAGGGAGGAAATTTTTTCCTTTTGTCATGGCCCACCAGAGTTTTATATCGGGCTGAAAGTTGGGCAGGTGAGGTTTCAAGGGGTGCTGCATCACGTGGACCGTTCAAATTCTGTGACCATTACATATGTGCAGAGGTGCGCACAAGTGCTCACATAAGGTGCGTAGGTGAGCTCTATATATATATATTGATAGTGGCTGGAATATCCACTGCAAAATTGCAATCGTTACAACTTTTCCTTCATTCTTTTATCTGACAATCGAACCATATTAAAGATGAGAAAAACTTTGATACTCTCATATGATGGATGATTGATACTCAAGCACTTAGAGATTACTTATAAATCACATATGGAATACAAGTACTCAAATTAAACATCCAAATTATGGTACCCAATGTAGGTCTATCATGAACCAAAAATTAAGCTTATTTGATTATATGACTATTGGGTTGGTGGACATTTATTAGACGGTTAAAAATGAAAAATATCCAATAGTCCCATTTCCACGGACAAGTGTCCACAAATCAGAGATCAAGATTGTTCAACCTAGTTGATCTTGGGATTGTGACTTGGCGACAGTGGGGTGCATGATTTAGTCGGTTTATTTGAGTTAATATACGTCATGTGTGCAATGTCTGAGTGCTTGTGTGTCATTGCTCATACAAAGCCCGAGTATCATACAACTCATTGAAGATTTTAACTACTTGTGGGAATTTTTTCATGGACATTTTTGCCCTTTCAATTGTAGAAAATGAATGAAGCATAAGGAAAAGGTGTGATGGTTACACCTTTGCAGCAAATGGTCCTACCACTATATTTTGTCATACTACGAAATACCTTATCCATAGGATAGGAACTATCTACAACACCTTTTTTCCGTTGTGCATAAAACACCTAACCTCTTTGGTGCCCACCATATTGCATATGTAAATCCACTGTCCATCATGTGAGAACCATTATTTGAACTGTACATACAAAATATTAGCCCGATATAATAACTTTGAGGGTCATGCCAATTGCTCCTAAAACCTCTTAGTGGTGTGGCCTACTTGATTTTCAGGTTGGACGTATTTTGTATCTTCACTTCACCCTAGTGAGTTAAACCTGATTAGTAGGTTCAATGAAAGATAGACAACCCGGTAGCCCCAGACATGAACCTATGGTTGGCATTCCATCCCCATTGTTCCATGTGGTGTGGCCTACCTCGGTTATGGATCTGGCTGAATGTTTTCCCAAGGACATAGAATCAAGGAAAAAACCTGATGGACGGAGTGGATTTTACAGATAGAACATGTCGGGGCCATAGTGCATGGTTGTTTTATGTGCTGCGTAAAGCAGGTGTTATAGAGGATTTTGGTCCCTTATCCTATCGAGAGGTCAATCACTTAAGGACGCGACTCCAGTTTGTTACATAGTTACTCGATTTACTCATTTAATAAATATGTTCTTAGAGAAGGAATAAAATAGTAAAATAATAAAATAATAAAATAATAAATAAAAATAAATAAAAAAGAAGAAGAAGAAGAAGAAGAAAAGGAGAAGTTAAAGAGAATAATAGAGAGGAATTAATCGAGATACAGGAGTGCCAAACTCCAAAAAGACTCAATCGAGCATTTGAGAAATTCAATGCAATACTGAATATTTTAATAAAATTCATGAGACATGAAAATACAAACCATCAGCCTCACTGTTCTTCTCTCTCTCTCTCTCTCTCTCTCTCTTTTTCTTTTTTTTTTTTTTTCACTTCAAAATTTTGGCATGTACTTAATTGCCAAACCAACTACACTCTTTTCCTCATCAAATTTGAGTCATGTTTTTACATTTTTAAACCTTAACAATGGTTCATATCAATCTTAATTGCACAAACTGGGAGCATAAGTTGGAACTGGAGAAATGAATTATCTGTTTTTGAAAAGTTGAAGTTCAAAGCCTCTTATGGCAAGGTCGGGAAGAATCAATGTCTGCTTTAATTAGTTGTGTGAGTAGGGGTCAAAGATCCCATAGGATTTGATGATAAATGGATTAGCTAGATGATGGAATGTGTCTTTGGCTTCTTTCTTGATTTTGGTGAATGATTCTCTTAAGGGATTCTTCAATGCATCGCGGGGATTAAGGCAAGGGGATCCTCTGTCTCCGTACTTCTTTATATTGGTGGCAGAGGTCCTCAGTGGTATGTTGTGTAAGGGCCAAGAGGCAAGCCTTATTTTGGGTTTTGGTCCATCCCCAATTGGGACAAAGTTATCTCATCTTCAATTCACAGACGACACACTTTTATTCCGTGAATCGGATGAAGCTATGGTAGATAATTTGCAAAAAATTGCGGGTTGCTTCGAAGTGGTCTTAGGACGAAAAATCAATGTTTCGAAGAGTGAGATGCTTGGTATAGGTCTCTCTATGGAAGAATTATCTAAATTTGCAAATGTGTTTGGATGCAGAACAAGTACTTTTCCATCTACCTACTTGGGACTGCCACTATGTTTGTGTAGGCCTCCAAAGCACTTGTGGGACAAGGTAATAGAGAGATTTCAATGGAAGTTATCTAAATGGAAAAGCATACACTTGTCCATGGTGGGCCGAATTACTCTAATCAAGGCGGCTCTCTCTAATCTTCCGGCATATTACATGTCTATCTGAAATCTGTTTTGGATAAACTTGAAAAATTACGGAGGGATTTCTTATGGAAAGGGGCGGAAGAAAAATTCAAATTCCATTTTCCTTAAATGGGATGAAGTATGCAAGCCTTATGCCAAAGGAGGAGTGGGAATTAGAATTCTAGTAGATATGAACATGGCCCTCCTTGGAAAATGGATTTTGAGATTCAGATTCAAATCCAAAAAATTGTGGAGGGAAGTTTTGATTGCTAAGTATGGCCTAGAAGCGGGAAGGTAGGAGGTGAAGAAATCACCTCTATGTAGGGCTTCAGGCATTTGAAAATCCATCTCCTCTATTGCTCCTACGGCGAACTCTAGTTTGAAATTCGCACTCGAAGATGGATCCAGAATTTATTTTTGGGAAGATAGGTGGTGCGGCAACAATTCGCGCCTCTTCGCTGGTGAGATTCAGATTCAAATCCAAAAAATTGTGGAGGGAAGTTTTGATTGCTAAGTACAGCCTAGAAGCGGGAAGGTAGGAAGTGAAGAAATCACCTCTCTATAGGGCTTCAGGCATTTGAAAATCCATCTTCTCTATTGCTCCTACGGTGAACTCTGGTTTGAAATTCGCGCTCGAAGATGGATCCAGAATTCGTTTTTGGGAAGATAGGTGGTGCGGCAACAATTCTCTTGTGGAGAATTTTCCTTGATTCGCCTATCCCCGTTGACCAACATATCAGTGGCATCGTGCTTCTCTTTCCAAGGAGGAAGGGGAGCATTGTGTCCCCCATGCCATAGAGGCCTCACCAGCGAAGAGACGCAAGACTTCTCAAGGTTGTTGGATCGGTTACATCCACTTCAGCCTCTCTCCAACGTTGCAAGCTCCTGTATATGGTTTGCTTCCCCCTTGGGCGTATTTTCAGTCAAGTCGTTTTACTCTAGTATTCAGGCTGAAGCATCCACGGGTGTTAACACACACTTCCACTATTTCTAGTCATATGGTCCCCCCCCCACCCCTCTCTCTCTCTCTTGCTTGGTTGGTGGGTGAGTCGGAGATGCATTCTCACGGCAGACAACCTTTAAAAAAAGGGGCATGATCCTTCTCAACATATGCTGCCTCTTATGAGTGATGCAGAATCTATCAGTCACATCTTCCTACATTGTCAGTTCGTGCACCAAGTGTGATCTCAAATCCTTAAAAGTTTTTGAAGTCAGCTGGGTGATGCCTGCCGCAGTCAACCCTTTATTTTGGTCATGGCACGATGTTCGATTTGTAAAAGTAAAATGTTCTATTTGGTGTTTATTCCTTTTAGCAGGTCTTTGGAATATATGAGGTGAATGCAATGCCCGCTGCTTTACTAACAAATCAAGGCCCTGGGAGAAAGTAGTGTGGAAATCCAAAAGGGGATGTTTTGGAATGGATTGCGGGGTCTGTTGATGTTAAGGTTTTTCCTATTTTTGTGTAGTCTTTTTGTCCCCGGTCCTTTTCTATGTAATTCTTTGCTGTCTTAGCAGTTGCTGACCAGTTTCTTTAATAAATACTCATTATTCTTCCCCAAAAAAAAGATCCCATAGTTATGAATCAACCTCAATAAATGGTTATGGAGGTTCAAGACGGAAAAGAATAGCCTCTAGAAGCAAGTCATTACATCTAAATGAGGTTCAGAATGGAGGCTGGTTTACTTGAGCTTCTACACTTTATAGGGCCTTTGAAACTTGGAAGGTTGTGATCAGTAAGGTAAGGGAATTTTTGGAAGTGGTTTCTTATGAGGTGGGGTGATGATTCCAAGGAAGGAGCCTCTCGTTTCTGCTTCTTCTTCTTCTTCTTCTTTTTTTTTTTTTTTATTTTTATTTTTTTACACACGCACACACACCGTGGGATTTCACCGCCATGGGTACTCGAACCCTTGACCCGGTGTTGAAACTCCAAGGAGTCTACCACCCGGGTAAGAGCAAGGACCCAACTCGTTTCTGCTTAGATTACTTGAGGTTACATTCTGCCTTAGCTAGTTAATAAGTGTCCATTGCTCGGTGCTTCAGGGTGGAGATTGACAATAAGGCTTGATTTCCATCCAATATTTTCAGCTTAGATTACTCGAGGGTAGATTCTGCCTTAGCTAATCAACAAGTGTCTATTGCTCAGTGCTTCAGTGCAAGGATTGGCAATATGGCTTGGTATCCATGTTTCCACAGATCAAAGGGTACTCAATGGACTTGACCCGATAGTAATGGTCCGAGTCCAATCTCCAGACCCATTTAGAAATGGGATTGGGTTCAGGTCCTCCATTTTGGACATGGTTAAAAATTGGGTTGAATCTGGTTTAGTTAATTTTAGTGGTAGCTTTCTATTGTAATAAGTAAATATTAATTACTCTAGCAACGCAATGAGGTCGATAAGCCATCCGCGCATGTAAGAGAGCCTGTTTACACACCACACAATTGTCAAAAGTGGCACACATGTGTGAAAGTACTCCATCCACTGGATGGACTAATCATATAAAATTCCCTTATTTGACCTAGACCAAAGCCCGACTCAAAATAAAGGTCAAAAGAGCTGATGGGTACTTGACAGGTACCTAAACCTAATCAGATTTGGGTCCCCATCTTTCCAAACTAGACCTGGACCTGCACCTGAAATGCTCAAAAGTCATGGTTGTTTTGCATCCTTTGGCGATTCAGATATGTCATTTCCTGAGCCCTCTTAGGGTTGTTGCTTTCTGATGGCTTGTGGTGAAAAGGATGATTCTCATGATAAATAATTTTAGGAAAAGGAATATGGTGATCCCGAGCAGGGGTATCATGGAACTTAAGGATGCAGAGCTAATCGATAATCTCATTGACCATGAGTTTGCGTGTAATGTTTGGAGAGAACCTTCTCACGTTTTTTTGGTTTATGCAGAGTGTTTTAGGTGATCTAATTGTTGACCGAAAGGAGGGATGCTTGGGTTAAGTCAATTCTCTCCAGCATTTGTCTTCCCTGGCTATTCTTTGATTGTTGTGGAAAGAACAAAACAATCACATTTTTATCAGCCTATTTGCACCTAGTGAGTCGGTGTTCATTAGAGTTAAGGATGAAGTTGTATCTGGGGCACTGATGGTGAGTTTTTGTAAGAGGGAGGATCTTTTAGTTGGCTGGGATATTGCTTTGTAATTTCTGTTGAGGTGGGGTGTGCCATGGCCTGTCATCATCCTGCTATGCCATCCTTTGTATTTCCTCATGCTTGGTTTAATAAATTTCTTTAAATCCATTCAAAAAAAAAAAGCCCTTTAGGAATTGCCCAGGATAGAAGTTGGGAAAGAATTATTTGCAGATCGATTCAAGAGTCCGCTTATTGTGGAAGGTGACTCCTCTGCAGCTTTCTAATGGGCCTTGGTGAAGGCTTTTTCCCCATGGACATTAGCACTTATCCTAAGTAACGTTAGAATGTGTTATTGACTCTCATCTGCATCATTCATGTTCCTAGAGAAGCTAATTGTATTGCCAACTCTTATCCATTGCCTTGATGGATTGTAGATTGTATTGCTTTTGCTTTTTCATTTCAACAAAATTTGATTACTCATTTAAAAAAAGAAAAAGAAAAAAATGAATAACAGTTCCTGCAAGATTCTGAATTGAAACCGTCAATGCACATATTGAAGCAGGAGTGTTAGCTAAAACAGAAATCCCACAACTAAATTCTCAACTATGAATCCTGCAACTAAAATATTAACTATGTAGAAATGTCGAAACATCGTTGCTACATCAAATAGTTGTGTTGTATCTCTTCAAGGATTCCACACTAGTAAACCATGGGCAGCTGACAGATAAGCTGGATGCTTCCACTATTTGATTGTTAAATCAAGTATCTTTGCCCATATATTGCATGCTTTTGTTTCTAGTGATTGATGGTGCCATAAAGGAAACTTCTCTTTGGTCTAGTCCTGAATTTTGGAATGGCCTGATTTTTGGTCTAGTATTCATCCAGGTGGTGGGCTCCACAGTAGTGGCATATAAACAACATGGTGGGCCCCACAGAAATGATGTTTCTCCCCTCCATCGTTCCCTCTGGTGTGGCCCACCTGAATTACAGAAAGTGTCATGTGGGTTTTTTCTCCTTCCTTTTTTGAAAAAGAGTTGTTAGCAGTAACGACAATGACCATTACCGTTATTGAAAACCTTGACATGTCGGGGCCCCTCTTGAGTGTTGAAATGTCCTAATTTTTTGGTGTGCCTTCATACTGGTGGGATGCATTTCTTGAGTGGATTGGGTTGCATATACATAACAGTGGGCCCTACAATCACCGGTGGTTCCCACCCGAGCAATTGTTTTGCGGTGTAGCGCACTTCAGTCATGACTGGCCTGATTTTTGTTGTCAGGGCCCAACATGGGAGGGTGCATCTGATGGATGGGTTGGAGATGTGGCCCAAAAAGCCAAGCCTTCCAGCAGTTGCATCCTCCTCTTTAAGCCCAAGGACAAAAAACCAGCCTGATTTACAACTTTGGTGGGCCACAGCACAGGAAATGGAGTGGGGATGTCCACCTTTGGACTGTGTGGGCCCACTGTGCAGTTTTGCTCCACCTAAATGTAGGGAGCAAAAAATAAATCAGGCCAGTCCAGAACTCTGGCGGATCACACCATGTGGTTTTGTGGTTTTGCACATGAGTTTACACTGTTCCAGATGGCGTGGCCCACCTGAGTTCCCTATCCAGCTGACTTTTGGGCTGCCCCATTTCTTTAGGGGGCATGCCTGATGAGACAGCTTTGATATCTGATACACATGATGGTAGCCCCCACAATGGGTTGACCATATGATACAGTCAACCTCGATCATTTCTCATGTGCGTGTGCATGTCTGTACATATCTTAACATTACCATGACACTGAGGCAGAATGTGAATTTGCAACATGTAGTGAGACCTCGGGAGTAGGCTTTCAATTCACCCTTCTTTTTTGTGTATCTTGCTTGCCTTTCTACCTTTAATAAGGTATTCAACATTGTTTGACTTATTTGTTTGTGAGCAGGATACTCAGTTACTTCTTTGGGACTTGGTAATGGATGAGATCGTTGTACCTTTGCGACGATGTCCTCCTGGTGGATCACCTACATTTAGCAGCGGAAGCCAGTCATCTCATTGGGACAGCATTTGCCCAGTGGGCACTCTTCAACCCGCTCCGAGCATGCGTGACGTTCCAAAGCTCTCTCCTGTAGTCGCTCACCGCGTGCATGCGGAACCGCTTTCTGGCTTGATATTTACTAACGAGTCCATTGTTACAGTTTGCCGGGAGGGACATGCAAAGATCTGGACAAGGCCCAGTTTTGCTGATAACCAACCAAGCAACAGCTCAGAGGCAGTTCTAAGTACTTCTACTAAGGATAAGCCCCTTCTATCTGGTAAAGTTGGCACTTGCAATTACAAGCGATAAACAGTCCATGCTTATGTGTGATGCAGCTCCTGCCAATTGTTTCTCCGGTTGCTGAGTGCTTGTCCCGCTTGTTGCTTCTTACAGTCAGAATGTAGATTGAGTGCTTTACAGCTTTTTAGGTTATGGGAAGTGCAAAGGCTACTCTAGGATTTAGGATTTTCAATTGTGTTCTAGCCACATTGGCCGCCCACCATATTCAAGCCATTCATCAGGTGGCCCATCCATGTATGTGCCATGGTAAATATCAGGCCAACCCAGTTCTCTGCTGGGCTGCACGTGTAAGGAAGAAATGGTCGGGTAGAGGTAGGAAAGAATCGAATGAACAAAAAAAAAGAAAAAAGAGTCCACATTCAACATACAGCCCACACCTGATTAACAGACAACACAGATGTTCAAGCCATGCACATAATAGTGGAGCCCTCCTGGTGAACAGCCTGCATATTGCACACAGTGTCCCACATTATCACGTCAGGAGAGATTTGGATCAACCCTTAGGAGGGCCCTGAGATTACTGGATCTTCTTTGCTAAACAAGTTGTTAACAAGTGTTATTGTATATTTTCAGGGATAAAATGCCAGTGATGGCACTGAGAGAGGGGGGGAGCAGTTTATGTCATTAGAAACTACACCTGCTGTTGTGTACAAGACGGCTGCCCTGTTGCTGTTTTATTTCTGACAGCTGATGGGAATAACCAATGTGCGGTTCCAGTTTCTTGAGATACATAAGAGCTTCACCAGAATAACTATGTAACTGATTTGACTGCTTTGTTCAATATGCGTTCTGATTTCTTCTTTTTTGGGTCCTTTTGTAATCCACTTGCTGGCACTTGTAAAACAGGTGAAAGTCAATATATATATGGATTAAAACAAAGTTATTAGGTCTGGTGATTTTTTTTGGGTTATATGTTTCAATCCCCAGATCTTTATGTGGGACCAAAATGAAAGTGAGCCTTACCAGTACTTCTAGTAAATATGCTAGGTTTTTTTTTTTAGTTAATGATATACGTAACCTTCTTCTACTTATCTCAAATAGCGTGGTACCTTTTAATCACATATCATTGTCACAATAAGAAATCACTTGTCCGTACGTGTGTGCTCATGTTTTTGAATGATTCTGAAGAAATCACTTGGCATATCCTTATATTTGGAAATGATTCAGAAGAAAATGTTCTTAAAACCAGGTATTAGAACCAATTAATGCTTTTTAAACTTAAAACAAGCACATGCTTGCAATGCCTGTTCGCCAGCTTTAGGTCTTTTCAGCAAGTGGAGCCTGCTGGGAGCATGCCGTACCCTCAAAAATACAGTATAGATGGATCAACGTATCAGTTGGGTGATGATTGTATGTTGTTGGATATCGCCCTTTGGCCATGTTAATAGATGTTCATTTTTCTCATACACATGCGATGCACCTGGATCATGGGCCAACATGATGAATGGGCCTTGTATCATGCATTTGTGTATCTCATGCCAGCTGAGTGCTATGTGCATCCATCCCAAATGGTGTTTATCAGGTAGAGAGCGCTAAGGCTGATTCGTTAAAAAACATTTGCCCATCGTGATTATTTATTGGGCAAAATCACGAGAAAATGGATATTACTTCTGGAACAAGCTCCAAAACGGTGATTGCAATTCTGTAGTCTAGAAAGGAAATGGAAGGCGGTACACATGACAATATTAGCTATTGCAAGACCGTTGAAAGTCTTCTGAGCCTACATAGAAATGGTGATTCACACATCTCTGGCACGTCCTGCACTCCAGCCAGCACATGGACAAGATTATAACCTGGATTTGATGGTGCTACAATCCCCAACACCTGATTATTCCGGTCATTGCTCATGACATGGTTAACGTTGCAGAGACATTATTATCCTTCCAGCACCCAGGCCACACACAGGTGGGACATATGGTCCAATGATCCAGTCCAGTCCATCAACTCGTGGACCCCACAGCATGGATGGGAATTCTCAAAAAAAAAAATTAAAAAATAAAAAAATGACCCAATTCCAAGCTCTGGACCTAAAAACTTTTACACTGTAATTAACAAGAGCCATTGTTTTATTTTTCTCAACCACCTGTTTGTATATGGCCATGGATCAAGTAGGTGAGAATATTGAGACAAGGTCCCCATCCACAGGTGAAATGTCAGCCATGGGTCACACTTGAAGAATGGATGGATGGATAATCCTCTCAACACCCACCCGGGGAGAAATAAACTGCAAGCAGGTTAGCCAACAATGTCTCTCTTTTTTTCTTTTTTTCTTTTTTTTTTGCAACTTTTAATGGCATACCTATACCCATGGATTGGCTAGTTACGAATTAGAAGGCCGCAGTTTCTTAAGCGTTGTAGTTTCCCCCCAACAAGAAATATTTTTACAAAGCATCAACTTGGAAATTCTTTCAAATGGAGTAGTCATTCCCTCGTTCCCTAACTATTATTTGTTTATGAACCTCAGTCCGAGTATTGGCCTTAAATATAGGGCATGATATTTTCAAAATCTCAGTAGTTTTGAATTTTCACAAATTTAACATGAAAAATATTACAAGATTAAGACTTCATTTTTACACTCATATATTAAAGTTTTAACATTATTTATTAGTTTATAATAATATTGTCAATATTCTATTTTCAGGGCGAGAAACATCCAAATCTGAAAAATTAGGGCTGTCAACAGGACAGGACAGACCAGGCCAGGCCTTGGGCACAGGTTTTTAAACTTTTGGGGCCGGGCTTGATGGGCAGGCTATTCAAAATTGTGATTTTGCTTGGCCTTAAGCCCCACCCATTGACAGCCCTACTGAAAATCTCCCAAGAAATTCCCAAATTTAATAAATTGACCAGGAACGATATATGTCACTATTCTCCTTGGGCCTCAAGATGTCCACAGGCTCATGCTTCAGGATCCAAACTTTTTTATTTTTTTATTTTTTATTTTTTACTTCAAGGGCCTCATGGTGGATGGACCTCGACCCAAAAATCTCAACTATATATAACACCAGTGGCATTTGGCAAGTTTTGCCCTTGCAAATAGTTAACGGGAGGCTGTGAACTCTTAATTTTGAAGATGTGTCTACACCTAACTTGGGACATTTTATTTTTATTATTATTTTTATCATCAGTCTCCCATGAGTAGCCCCCTCCCACTTCCCTCCTTTTTTGTGTTTAGCCAGCAAAGACGGTATTGTATTAAAGAGAGCTGGCACAACGTAGGCTCTATTGGGCTCATCGTGATGACTTTATATCATCTTAGTCCATACATCCTTTGTGCTATATAATGTTAGGACATAAGCTCGAAACAAGGTGTGTATAAAACTCTTGAGTTGAGGACCAAAAAAGTGGGGTTGTGTTGCACAACATTGAAACCATCCTGGCAGCCTTCTTTCTCTCTCTATGTATAGCATGCACTATCTAACCACACCTTTTCCTCTTCTTTTCTCCCCCTACTCTCTCCATGTGTTGCACATGCAATACCAAAATTGACCTGTCAATTGATGGCCTAGGAATGGATGAGGGGGAAAAAACTGTTAGTAACAGACCCCATTCAACAGCAATTTTTTTTTAAAAAAAAATAAAATGCAAATGATCCTAACCAATTGACTGATGGCGTTAAAAACAGTTTGCAATAACCATACAGGTTGTTTTCCTGTTGAGGTGGACTCACCAATACTGCAAAATGATTTGGCTGCACCGCAAAAAAAGGGGGGGGGAGGAGATCCAAAAGTACTATAAATGTCATGTGCTCTTAGAGACAAACAACAGACTATGCATCAGACCAGTACAACAGGCAATTATGTGTTATGGGAAAGGAGACTTCCAAAACAGTCACGACTGCTGCATTACTGTATACACCTGAAAGAGTCCTGGTATGATTCATCACTTCTCAGCTAATGCTTTGGCCGACAAGGCATCCTGGGCTCTTAATTTCTGTGGCACATAATCTACAACACAAAAAGCTCCCAGATGAAGATCAATCAATGGCTCCACCATTGCAGCAAGCATTCATGCCACAAATCATACAAGGTGTGAGAAATACAAATTACCTGAAAGGAACTCGTATCTCTTATTTGAAACAACTGATGCTGAGAAAAACAGAAGCAAATCTTACTGATAACTCAATTAAAGAATATATGGGATTGGATCTAGAACCACTTTTCTCATTGTAAAAAAAGGTACTTAAACAGTATAGATGACCTTAGAATATGCAAATCAATACTTATCATTCTCATTCCAAACAAAGAAATTAGAATATTTTAGATCTCAAAAGTTGTGTAACTTGAAATATCAGAGAGCCATGAAGGTTTCCCTGCATGAAATTGTATTGAAGAGTTCCATCTCTTCTTATTTCCTATTCTCACAATGTAGTGAGGTAGTCATCATGTCCTATTATGAGATTTTTATCTAACAATTTCATGAGATATCTTTATCTCATAACCTAGGAAGACTGGTTAGGCATGGTACTGTGCAAGGTTATTCATCTCATGATTATATGAGTCGTTTTCTCAAGATTTTTTGTTTTTATCCTGTCAATATCACATGATTTCTCATGGAAAGAAACATTTTCAAAAGAAAATCAGAGGTATCCAGTGGAATTATTATTTTTTAAAATCTCTTTGATGTTACACTGGCAACTTGGACATGGGTTTACCTCGATATGTAGTTTATGTCAATGATAAGGCAGTTTTGCGCATTTGTACCTGATCCCTTTTTCCTTTCCTTCTAGGATGAGAAGTTGGGGTCTAGCAGCTGCCTACTAGCAACTCAAGAAAAAACAATCACAACCGAATATGTTCACATTTGTCATAGTGCAGGATGGAGTAGAGATTTGTAGGAGATTTAAGTGCTGAGAATTGTAGCACGGCCCAATCTTGCACCATGCCTGCCCCCCCCCAAAAAAAAAGGCCCCTCAAAACCAAGAAGAGAGGATTGAAAAATCTAAGCTTCCACCCAATCCTTCAAATTAAGAATTGCCCAATTGAAAACTTGCACCGGGCCACTCATTTTGTTGTTGAAGCAGCGCTGGTTTCCTTCCCACTATAAAGCCCAAAGGGTTGCTAAAAAACTTAATCACCACACCCTTTTACCTTCTTTTCCTATCCCCTTGCCGTGCCAGGCAATGAGAAATTCCTCCATTGTCTTTGAGAACACCCATGAACCCCAAAAAATTGGAGAAGAAGACCCCACAGCTCTCTAGCAAATATGTAGTGAATGAATAAGTGATCCGCAAATTCCGCATCATTGAAGCACATCACACAAACGTTTGGAAGATACATGTTCCACTTACAAAGATTGACTATCGTTAGCACTTTGTTCCTACCTACTAGCCAACCGAAAGCCGCCACCTACAAAGGAGCACCGTAGTGCCATAGGAAAGTCGTTGCCGCCACTTGGAATTTTCGACTGACTCTCTCAGGAATCTATAGAATAATCTAACTGAGAAAGATCCTGTCTTAGACTTAAACTATCTCAAGGAATCCACTTCTGATAAAATAGGTGAAAACTTTGATAACAACTCAAGCAAAAGCACCAACTCTTCAAATTCCCCATCCAAAAGATTCCTTCTAAAAATAGGCATCCATGTGATGCAGGACGGAATGATCTAACCTAATATGATGCCATGAAATTAAAAGACAGATTAACTAAAGCAATGGAACGATAAAATAAAGCTAATTTACCATAAATTCAGAAATTTTAGATTCATGACATGCCCAAATTTAAGTCTATGATAGTCCCGCAATGCGAATCTCATAAATTACTAATTAACTGAGACCTATGAGAGACAAATCATGTGCCTTGTAAGCGTTTTGACATGTTAGGGGTATTTAAAGGCTAGGAAATGTGGGAAATGGGTTTGGGGTATCTATGCTTAAAGGAATTAAGGTTTGGAACATTAGGGTTGAGGTTTTGGGAGGCTTCAGGTTGGGATTTCAAATGTTGGGTTTATGATTTAGGGTTTCTAGAATCGGGAATATGGGTTTCAAGTTAGGGGAATAAGGGATTTATGATTTGGTCAAGGGATTTTCAGATTTGGGGGATTGGATATCTAGGGTTTTGATAATAAGGGGTGGGGAATTAGGATTGTGAAAATTAGTGTTTGTGGATTACAGTTTGGTTAAGGTTTGATTGAATGTGGGTTCGAGGGAGACAAAAGAAAATTCAAAGGAGAGAGATTGGGGAAAGTAAAGAAGGAGAAAAAGAAAATAGAAGAATGAAGATAATACCTTGATGAGAAGAGAGAAAAGTAAAAAAAGCTAACTAGGGAATCACTCCCAGTGGCTTTGCACCACTAATACAATCACAGGATGAAATTTTGTTCAATCTCAAAGCAAAAGGAAAGAAATCTATTTCATTCATAACATGTATAATGGCCAGGGTGGGGACGTCTAACCCTTTATAGTCTCAGAAAAGACCTTTTACAAAAAGGCACTCTCAGATAAGATTATCAACATAAATAAACTTAAAGAATTAAAAGTTGTTCCTAACTCCCTAATCTCAACACAAATATGAGCCATACAAAAAATAACGAAACATGAAAACAAACTAAAAAACTAAACTATTTCGTGGCCCATGGGGGTTCACGATCAAGATGTCCGATGATGATAATCCAACAATTAGAATAAGTCCACGGTCGAAATCCAACGGTCTAAAGTGTCCATCAAGCTCCTATATGCAGCCCACATGCATATTCTCAATGTGAGGTCTCCAAAGATGCATGAGCATGCATGTGAGGTCTTCCAATGCAGCTAAGAATGTGAATTGGGCAAAGTGGGCCCCATGTAATGGTCATTTAGCCATAAGGAGGCTGGTTGTCCTCCTCTAGTAAGGTTCTCAGTTGTCCTCATCACCATGTGACTTCCTCTCTCCTCTTAGTGAACAACAATTCCTCACACCATCTCCCCCTCCTCCCTAACTAGCCTTGCTAAATATGGATATCTCTCACTTAACCTCACCTCTCCCACCCACCTATTGATGGGGACATCTCGCGCACATTCATGCCCCCCTTACGCACGTACGCAAGAAGGGCCCCTCCTTCAATTTGGATCAATGACAACATCCATGGAGGGCCTCGTAGTTAGAGGACTGTGTTTTGATTCATTGGGGTGGACCCAATCATCACGTGGATCCCACCATTAGATCTCATGATCGTGGCCCACTACCCTAGGTGACCTAGGACTTTGAGTTTTGCTTATCACCGTTACTAAGAACATCATGAATGATTTAGATTGCATTGATTAGCTGTTAATTTTTTATTACTTCATCTTTAAGTAATATTATGCACACATGGCGCGGCTTTTGGGGCATACGTTTTTCTTATAAATAAGGAACCCCTTGTAGGATTTTTTTCATTGAAGATGATTAATAAAATTCTGCATTTTCTTGCTTCTCTAATTTTCTGAGTTGTGGAAACCTAATTAGGTGTGAAATCCTCCCTTTTTCGAAGTGCTAACTACCGTGGTGCGAAGCCACACCCATCCCAAATCGCCCCCATCTCATACCCTTCATATTCCTCATCTCCTACAACCATCCCCTCATCAAATCCACCCACGTTTACAGCTAATCTTTCCCCTATAGCAGATTTTTAGAATTTGACTCTGCAGGAGGGCTGAAACTTCGACAGAGTACCGTGTTCAAACTGATCATCCGTTTGACCTGAAATTTTGAGGGAAGGTGGCCCATCTCTAGCCGACCAGGCCCTAGCTGGCCAATTCTAGATTCGTGAGCCCTACACATGTGTGGGCAGGATCCCACGCACGTGCATCAAGCCTGGGCCGTTGTCCACACGTGTGGATCATCTTGGGTTTGTTTCTCTCCTCTTTCTCTCCTCTCACCTGATTTCCCTAACCCTAACCCTATATTGTCCTAAATCCCTATTTCCATGCCCTTTTTAAACCTTAGGGTTCCCTGAATTGAAACTTATGAATCCCTTGGATTGAGGAAATATTTCTGTGCATGTGGATGAATTTACTCTCCTTTTAGCATCGTTTGGTCTATAACTTTAATTGATCCAGCCCTAGAATGTGTAGGCCTGGACCTGCATAGATTCCCCTTATTGAATGTTTGACTTTATGTGGGATGTGGAATTTTGTGTAACAGTTTCTGAACTAGTGTGATCTAAAGCCTGAATTTGTTTTTGCATATCATGTTTAATTTCCATGTCCTGCATCAAATTTGGTATCAAAGCTTAGGGTTCTTGTAGGGGAATGCATTGCATGTTTGGGTTTAGTTTGTTTATGTCCATTATGCATCAAGTCTCATCATATAGAGCTATTTAGAGGTCTATAATTCTTGATATAAGCAGCTGAAATTTCTGTTATCAGAAAGTTAGCACTTCACATTGCTGAAATTTTCTATTATCCCTTTATTTTGACAACTATATTGCTGAATTTTGACAGCGTTGTGTAGTTTTCCTCATATAGAGTCTTATAAGGTCATTTAGTCCCATTTAGACATATATAGTCATATTAGAAGGTCTTTTAGTTGAGTTAGTGGTTGTATGCCCACATGTACGGGTCGTGGCTTTGGTTTACACCCTACACTAAACATGGAGCAATTGCAAGAATCAATGAACAAAATGACCCAGCAGTTTGAGTCTTTAGGTAAGCGCTTGGAACAACATATTGACCAATGCTTTGAACAGCTTGATGTGCGCATTACCCAACTAGAGACCTCTGCCAATGCAAACCCCACCATTGGGGAAGATGCCCAATCTCAGGCAGGTGGTCAGGAGGATAGACCAAGGAATGAAGGTGGCCAAGGAATCGGTTATGGGCGCGCATCCGTGCACCGACCCCGTGAGGGACATCAAGACCACTATGACTCCAATGCGTAACTTCTCAAAGGAGTTAGAGTAGATGCCCCCATGTTTGATGGCCACTTGGACCCTAAAGCTTTTCTAGATTGGTTGACAGACATGGACCACTATTTTGAGTGGTACGACATGTACGGCCTTATGGCTAAAAAGAGTGCACTAGAGGCTAGTGTAGAGTTACCCATTGAGGCCATTCCGGTAGTGGATGAGTTTCGTGATGTCTTTCCTGATGATATATCGGACGAGTTTCCCCCTATGAGGGATATACAGCACACCAGGACATGGGACACTACACTACCTATTGCCGAGTTTGCATTTAATAGTTCTGTGATGGAGACATTACGCGCACGCACGCCGCCCCCTACGCACGTACGCTGGAAGAAGGACCACACCATCAATCTGGATCAATGATGATGTCCAATGAGGGCCTCCTAGTTAGGAGACGAAGTTTTGATTCAAAAGAGTGGGCTCGACAATCAAGAAAAGCTTACTATAGGATCTCATGATCGTAGCCCAGTAGTCAGATTGATTTCATATTTTAGGTTTTTCTTATTGTTATTATTTAGAACATCATGAATGCTTTAGATTTCTTTGTTTGGTTTCTATTTTAGTTTACTTCATCGCCAAGTAATAGGTTGCACACATGGCGTGAGTTTTGGGGTATAAAATTTTTTTATAAATAGGCACCCCTTATAGTTCTTTTGATTCATTGAAGATAAATAAAAATTATGCGTTTTTCTACTCTCTGAGTTGTGAAGCCTAATTAGGTGTGAAGCCCTCCCTTCTTCGAATGGTTAACTACCATGGTGCGAAGCCACATCTATCTCGATTCACCTCCATCTATCGCCATCTCTATTACCCATCTTATACCATCCACCCTTCTCATCTCTCATAATCATCTGCGCTACAAATCTATTCCTTATTGCATCAAATTCCCTATCTTCAATAGATTTGCAGAATCTGGCCTTGTAAGAGGGCTAAAACTTCGATGGAGCACCACGCCCAGGCCATAGCTCAGATCGACATGAAATTTAGGAGTTTTTGAAGCCCAAGCCTGGCCGACCAACCCCAAGGAGACGATTTTTGGGTACATAGGCCTCACACACGTGCGGCCGACCACCAACGCATGTGCATCAGGTCCTACTCGTGGTCCGCACGTGATAGCTGTCTTCTGGTTCAGGGTTCCCTCTCCTTTACTCTCTCATATTTGTTTTTCATAAACTCTAACCCTAAACGGTCCTAAATCCCCAAATTCTCTCTCTATTCTCACCCTAGGATTCCCTGAATTGAAATTGATAAATCCCTTGGATTAGGGACTGATTACTATGCATGTGTGAATGATTATTTCTTATCTTTGGGCATCGTTTGATTCATAAATTTTATTGATCCAGCCCTATCATATGTAGGCCTGGACCAGCATAGATTCCCCTTAATTGAATGTTTGGACTTTTGTGTGGGATGTGGAATTTTTATATTATTGTTTCTGAATTAGCATGATCTAAGCCTGAAATCTTTCATATCATCTTTAAATTTCATGTCCTGCATCATTCTGTCAATAGATCCACAGGTTTAAGTCCTTTTGAAGTCGTTACTGGTTATAAACCTAGGAAGCCTATTGATCTTATCCCTATGTCCCTGTCCCATAGGCCATCAGAGTCTGCAGAGTACTTTGCACATCACGTTCATTCATTGCATCAAGAAATCAGGCGAAAGATTAATACTAGTAATGAACATTACAAAATTTTTGTTGACCAACATAAACGATTCAAGAAATTCAATGTAGGGGACTCTGTGATGGTCCGCATCAGGCTAAAGCAGTACCCTCAGAGAGCCGTTCGTAAATTACACGCAGGTAGCGCTGGACCATTCAAAATTATAAAACGAAACGGTCTCAATGCATATGTGGTAGATCTTCCACCTTCCATAGGAATTAGTTCCACATTCAATGTGGAGGATCTAGTTGCATTTAAGGGAACCACTGATACATTGTCCAGCTTGTCACCTAATTATCCTGATTCTCCAGACCTCTCCCTTGATCCATGGCCCCCTCCTCCGACCTATCTTCTCAGCCTCTACCCCTCATACCTACCCTTCCCACACCCAGAGAGGAGATAGAGGATATTCTGGACCATCATATAATATTAACGTCAAACGGCAGATTTCAAAAGTTCCTAGTTAAAGTGGAAGTCACACCCAGCTTCAGATAATATGTGGCTCACTGAGGAGGAACTTCAGAGACTTGATCCTGACATCTTGGAGCGATTCAGAAGTTTTATTTTGCCAGTGACAAAATCTTCGCAGCCGGGGAGAGTTGATGGGGACATCTCGCGCACACACACACACCCCCCTTACGCACATGCGCAAAGAGGAGGGCCCCACCTTCGATCTGGATCGATGACGACATTCATGGAGGGCCTCCTAGTTAGAGGACTGTGTTTTGGTTCATTGGGGTGGACCCGATCATCATGTGGATCCCATCATTGACTCTCATGATCGTGGCCCACTACCCTAGGTGACCTAGGACTTTGAGTTTTGCTTATTGCCATTATTAAGAACATCATGAACGGTTTAGATCGCATTAATTAGTTGTTATTTTTTATTACCTCAGTCTTTAAGTAATATTATGCGCACCTGGCGTGGCTTTTGGGGTATATGTTTTTTTTATAAATAGGCAACCCCTTGTAGGGTTTTTTTCATTAAAGATGATTAATAAAATTCTGTGTTTTCCTTCTTCTTTAATTCTCTGAGTTGTGGAAACCTAATTAAGTGCGAAACCCTCCCTTCTTCAAAGGGCTAACTACCGTGGTGTAAAGTTACACCCATCCCAAATCGTCCTCATCTCCTACCCTCCATATTCCTCATCCTACAGCCATCCCCTCATCAAATCCACCAACATTTGCAGCTAATCTTTCCCCCTATAGCAGATTTCCAGAATTTGGCCCTGCAGGAGGGCTGAAACTTTGGCGGAGCGCCGTGTTCAAACTGATCATCCGTTTGGCCTGAAATTTAGAGGGAAGGTGGCCCATCCCTGGCCAACCGCCCTAGCTGGCCGATTCCATATTCGTGGGCCCTACACACGTGCAGGCAGGATCCCACACACGTGTGTCAAGCCCGGGCCGCTATCCACACTTGTGGATCATCTTGGGTTCGTTTCTCTCCTCTTTCGCTCCTCTCACGTAATTTCCCCAACCTTAACCCTAGATTGTCTTAAATCCCTATTTTCATGCCCTTTTTAAACTCTAGGGTTCTTCGAATTGAAAGTTGTGAATCCCTTGGATTGAGGAAATATTTCTGTGCATGTATGGATAAATTTACTCTCCTTTGAGCATCATTTGGTCTATAACTTTAATTGATCTAGCCCTAGCATGTGTAGGCCTAGACCCGCATAAATTTCCCTCGTTGAATGTTTGACTTTATGTGGGATGTTGTTTTTTGTGTAACTGTTTCTGAATTAGTGTGATCTAAAGCCTGAATTTGTTTTTGCATATTGTTTTAAATTTTTATGTCCTGCATCACTTATCATCCCAAAATTTAAATCTCTTACCATCCCCCAAATGAAAGCCCCTCAACCTCACCTCTCCCACCCACCTATCATCTCAAATCTAATTATATTACCATCCCCAAATGAAAGTCTATTCCCTCCCACAAACTCTCTTTCAAGGATATCACCGATTTCTACAAGTAAGAACATCGTTACAAGGATGAAGCCTTCGTCCACCACCCCCTTCTTCTACCCCTTATTTTTTCATTATTACCTCCCTTCACCTAGCCTCTCCCTCCGACCCAAACCTCCATAGCCATTACCCCAATAGAGCTAGATACTTTGAGATCTCCCCTCCTTAAATCGTTGGTTTACAAATATCATCCTGTTTCGTTAGATAGAACTTGTGCTTATCCCCTGAACCGTCCCATAAGAAATCCCTTTTTCAGCTATCCAACGCCTTCAGAATGGATTTTGGGCACCTGAAAAGAGACATAAAATAGACTAAAAGATTCGACATAGATGATTTAATCATTACCATCATCTCACCCATAGATAAGCACCTCGACTGCCATTTTGAGATCTTTCTTTCACACCTTTCGATAACTCCATCCCATATATGCTTCGTCAATCTCCCTATACATAACGGTAGCCCCAAGTACATTTTTAGAAAAGAAGCTTCCCTGCACCCTAACACCTCCGAAAAAAAAAGCCCACACCCTTTCTTTAGAAATGCCTACCCTAAGATCTCACTTTTGGAAATATTGACTTTCAAACTAGAAACCACCTCAAAACTAACTACAATCAAGCAAAGATTTTCTACAAAATAAATAAAATTTAAAAAAATCAACTGCCTTACACAATAAAAGTGTATCATCCGCATATTGTATATTATGAGAAATCTGAAAATTCGTATTATCCACCCCAAAGCCTTTACCAATCACATTTGAATCTCTCTATCTAACATTTTAGTGAGGGCCTCCATAATTGTGATGAAAAGGGAAGGAGATAATGGATCACCTTGACGCAGTCCATGGGAAGCCACGAAAAAACTTTTGGCGAACCATTCACCAATATGGAGACTTTGCTGAGTTGATACATGTCTGAATCCAAAAACACCAACACATAATCAAGGAATGACCAATCCACATGATCAGAAGTTTTTTCCACGTCAATCTTGCAAACCATTCCTTCCTCCCCTCCTATACCAAGAATCAACATATTCATTGCCCAAGAGAAAGCAATCCATGATTTGTCTTCCATCTACAAAGGCCACTTTTCTAAAATAACATTGCCCAACACTTTTCTAAATCTAGAAGCCAACACCATCCCCCCCCCCCCCCCCAAACAAACTGATAGGACGAAAGTCTTTCAAACATTCTTCTCCTTCCTTTTTAGGAATCAATGTAATAAAAGTAGTTCCTAATTGTGTTGCAATTAAGCCCTTCTCGAAAAATTCCTACATGAATCCAAATACACCACCTTTCACACATACCCAAAATTTCTGAAAGAAGCCATGGGGAAACCATCTAAACTAGGAGCCTTATCACTCTACCCAAATATGCCACTACTTGCTTGATTTCATCTTCAGAAAACGATGGTTCCAACGAGTTCGCCTCTTCGACCGAAATTGCTTCAAAATGTAGATCGTCAAGGGCCGGCCCAATTTCCCCTTAGACAATAGGTTTTCATAGAATTGGACTACATAATTGCAAATTTTTTACTTCCCCTCGATCCTTTGACAATCCACCAATAACGAAGAGATATTATTTACGCGCTCTCACACTAGCCGTTGCATGAAAAAACTTGGTATTCTTATCTCCTGCTTTCAACCAGATTGCCTTAGACCTTTGACGCCATTTGATCTCCTTTTCCCCCAACCTAGCATTGGATTTAGCTCTAAACACCTCCCTCCAAGCCTTTTCATCCTCCGATAAATCCTCTTCCTCTTCTTTAGAATCTAACCTTTGAGTTTGCATAAGGATTTCATCCTTTTCCTCCTCTCGGCCAAAAAGAACCGCTTTTTCCAAAACCCTATTGTCTGTTTTAACCACTTTAATTTTTAGAATAGAGAAACACAGGCACCCCCCCTACCACTTAAAAGGAGTCCCACCACTCTACAATCTTTGACCCAAATCCTTCAATTTCAAGCCAAGCTAGCTCAAATCAGAAAGGTTGTGGCCCCCGATCCTCTCGTCCACTTCCAGAAGAAGCAGACAATGGCCCGGAAGGCCCCTTTGACTGATAAGCGGATATTTCTCTGCCCATTCTGGGGATACAAGGAACCTATCCAACCTACTCATAACTGATGACGCTTGGCCATTTGACCATGTGAACTTAGCAACTCCTAACGGAAGATCCATCATCTCGTTTTTAATATCCAATCTCTTGTACTTTTAGAGATCTGACCCCTATTTGACTTTTCGTGAATCTTCCTAATAACGTTGAAGTTGCCTCCCGGGCACCAAGGTAAGTCCCACCTATTATGACAAGAATCCAATTTAGCCCAAAGTTCATTGCGATATTTGGATTTACATGACCCATAAACCGAAGAGAGACACCATCTGAAACCTGACCCCCTTTTCCTTCAGCACCACTGATACAATATATTGACCTACCCAACTATCCTCTTTGCTCCAGACCGTCGAATTCCAAATCACTAGAATGCCACCAGCCACTCCAACCGCATCCGTCACTACCCATTGGCTTTCCTTGCCCCACCAAATCGAGTTAATCTTTGGTCCATTTCCTGCCACTTTGTTTCCTGTAATGCTACCAACTGGATTTTGTATCTTTTTGCACATGCCTTTCAGTTGCCCTCTTTTTGCGAACACCCCAACCCCTGAACATTCCAAATCATGATCTACATTTACCGGATTTTGACCCCACCTGACTCCTATCTACTGAAGCAACTAATGCACCTTCCATTGTTCTGCCAATGTCTTCCATGCACACTATTTGTCAATCACTCTTTTGTACCTGTTTTGGAATAAGTGGCCTGCCCCTTTCTTCCACCCATTCAAAGTAGGATATGTAATCCTCCGATCTATCCCCAAAAGTCACTCCCACTAAATGTGCCACCTCCATCGTAACCGGCTTAATCCTCTTCATTCCTTGGGACATAGTTATTCTGATGGTCTGCATCTGCCTTATCTCTGCCTCACTTATTATATCCTGTAATGTACCGATAACATAAACCTCCCTGTTAATCGATTCCTGTCTGACTGCCAAAGGGGTTACATCTGCTGGAATATCAAAATCATGAAGGCCATTATCATCCTGACTGGACTGACGTTGAACCTCTTCTGCATCGGATTGATGTAACCTTCCTTGTTCTGAATTGCAACTGTTGCTGCAGATCATCATCTGCCCAGAGGGACCCCTTATATCTGATGGAATGTCCCTCTATGGCATGTCCGACAAGAGTAGGGTCCCCTATATGTGATGGAATATCCGTCTACGGCATGTCCGACAAGAGTAGGGTCTCAAACAACAGAGGCGAACCGTGAAAGCTTTGCACCATACTATTCATGACGCAGACTACCACTGCATTATCGTCCACTCCCAACAGACCAATGCTTACCTCATTGGACCAGCTCGTAGAAAATCTCCGAGGTTCTAAGTCGCATGCTGACTCACTTCCGTGAAATACAATCTTCGAAAGGGGCTTCTCTGAAAATTAGGAATAAAGTCATCACTTATAGGAATAGGACTTTGAAAATTGTCACTTACAGGAACAGGACTTCGACCATCATCACACGTGACTTGACTTAAAATATCTCCCACCTGTGAGGCATTTGCCTAGGATCCTTCCTCACACGAACCGTTTACTTGTAAAAAACACTCGTTCGAAATTACCACCGAGGTATTTATTGAGTCTACAGCGTTTCCACGTGTCAGGTTGTCATAAAAGGGAGAGAGGACTTTGCTCCCTCTTCATAAATGCCACCACCACGTGTCTGGGTGTTTGCGTCGTTACCGCCACGTCTGCATCACGTATAGTACTCTGACACCTTCTTTCTGCCAACGAAATGGATCGCTACAGCTCCTGACCTCCTGTTCTCATAGTCCACTGGAGTACATGACCGATACACCTTCTTCCTCATTCTTTCGAGCATTCTCCATTCGCGAACTGAGGCCTTCTTCTCCGACAGCTTTCTACATCTCGCTCTGCTCCTGAATCACCTCAACTTTTAGCTTTGTTGATCCAACCTTCAAGCATATCGAAATCAGATAGTGTGATAGTTTTTTTCTTTCTGATTCTGATTCTTGCATATCTCAGCTCTTCGCTAGTATCAGTTTGACTGTCGATTCCACCACTGATCCTATGCAAGCTTCGATCTCTCTAATAACATTGTCTATCCAAAATTCGAGGGGTATGTACCATACTTGGCACCACTGTTCCTCCCAACCAAAGATTGACCATTCCTCCCATTTATAAATCTCTGTGACTAGCTCACCTGATTTCGATTTACATGTTGAAGAAAACCATTTCAGCGTGCTCCTGATTTCCCAGAGAGACTAACATTGTTTTCTCCCAAAGCCTTTTGATAAGTACATCTTCTGCCTCAATTCCTCTGTTGTTGTGAAGTAGCCACAGTAGTAGGTCAGCGTCTCTAGTTCCTGGGCTTACATCTGCTTCCAACCATCAAAAATTTTCATTGAATCATTCAAGATATTCTCATGAATTTTCACTTCCGAACCTTCTTGTCTGAACCTTCCAGACCAGCCTATTTTCTGTGTTCTCTTGAGATTCTGGTGACTCAGTTCTTTCATTAGATTTGTTCAATACCACTTCTTTAAAAGAAACTCCTGATTTCGTACCTATATCTATCTTTGAAGGCTCCGATTTGCGTGCAGCATACTACCTATGCATCTTCGTAATTTTTCCTATCGAAGTTACCGAAGCCTGTTTGTTTTCTTTACCCTCAGATTTGTTATACCTCTCTGGCCTATACTCTCAATTTGTTTCCCCTATTTCATTATAATTGAGTGAGGGAAAAATGAAGAAAGAAGAGAATATAGGCCAAACAAAAAATCCTTCTTTTCTTTGAGCTACCCCAATAAATAAAAATCTTTCAATTCTCAAAAGTTGTCTCCATCCATTTCGTAGATTTCTTTTGCAAGTTCCTCTTCCGAACTCATCCAGACAAAGGCGAAACCTTTTCTTTCATTAGAGTTTCTTTAGCAAGGCATCTAAGAATGTCCGATATGCAGCAAGAACCTTTTTCTTTCATTAGAGTTTCTTTTATTATTAACCCTGCAGCTAAGAATACCCTCTCGAAGTTAACTAGTTTCCATGATTCCGGAAACCCTTCAACAAACAATGTCAGATATGCCACAAGAACCTTTTTCTTGTTTCCGATTTTTTCTTCCCTTTCCGAGAAACAGTTTCCCACTTTCCCACATTATCTTCCTTCTGTGAATATTCATCGTCTTCACTGATTGTTGCAAGTTGAGGCCCTTTCCCTCTATCCATTTCTCTGATCATCGCCATGCTCTTGGATGAGTTTTCTTTAACATCTCCTAGGAATTGGTCTCGTGTTTTTCATCATCTTTTGTTGTTAAGTTCATCTTTGTTACTTTGATGATCTAAGGTAGCGTGTTCTTGGAGACTAGAATGATATTTTGACATTGATATATTAGATATATCTAAATATAAAACCCTATCCCTAAGTAAATCAAATCCTCTGTTTACCTTCTGTTATAATTTCTACTGGTAGCATGAAATCCAATCCAACCCAGGGAGCCTAAATACTATGGTTAAAAGCGATCTAAAGGACATTTCGTAATGCAATTTTCTCAATTTCATGATATCTTCTATAGGAGGGTGGGGACTCACAAAACCGAGGATAGGATGACCAAAATTACTCTTGAAAATGCCTCCCAAACCAGCTTTATTTTCATCTTGGAAACCATCAAACTTTACCCTAGTCGACCCAAATCATGGGGTTGCCGTAAAGGCCGTTATGTAAATGTAACAGTGACAACCGTCACACTTTACAGGGTCATAATGGCCATAACAGCCATTGTGGAGAAAATGACCTGTAACTGCTATTAATGGGCCATTACACCCCTTGTAAAGGCCATAACAGCTCTGCAGTGGTCTGTTACAGGGTAGATGTAGGTTTTTTGGAATTTTTTTTCAACATTATGAGGTAGATGTAGGTTTTTTGGATTTTTTGTTCCAATTAAGAGAGAGAGAGAGAGAGAGAGAGAGAGAGAGAGAGACTGTAATGGCCGTTACCATCCGTTACAACCTGTATAGTAAAGGTAACGGTGGTGACTGTTATGGCCACCGTTACCATTACGAAATACCTTAACCTAAATTGTCCTTTGCACTAGCTTCAATGATTCAAAGAATGAACGTAGAGTCGTGCAGAATATACCATTTGAGAAGGGTCTGGTTGATTGGTCCCAGTTGCTAAAAGTGATACATCTCATTTTCTTTTTATCAATTTAGAGTTGATGAAATCACTATTGAGTGACACGGAGTGAAACTCATTAGTCATTCATTAAAAAATAATAATAATAAGCATTGTCGAAGAAGATGCATAGTACAGGTTTGTGCAAGCATGGAATTGGCATAAATTGTACGGTTTTGCAGTTTGGAGTCATTTCTCATCCAAAATTGAAATTCCAATTTCTTCATTATAGATACTAGGAGCACTGCCCCACATGTGGGTGAAGAGTTTTGCAGAAGAAAAAAATGCATTTTCATGAAAAAGATATAACAAATTACGTAGTGAGAGTAGTAAAACTTTGCCCATATGAGGGTGAGTTTAAAATGTCGAAAACAGAAAAAGTCCGAACTCTGAGAATTGTCATTGTCAGAGCCTCATGAAGATGTAATGGAGAACTTGAGGATTTGAGGGCATTAGCACTGTTGTAGTTTATATAGGACATGATGTACAAAATGTACAGTATATGATAATGTAGTTTTTCTTGCCAAGTATGAAGTTAAAACATTGGGAGATCACATATCAGGCAACTTGGAAAACAACTTACATAAGTGCTCATAACTGATAGATTTTTTACGCTTTCTTACTGCACAAGCATATGCATCTTCTGCAAAAAGTTCAAGAAACAGTTCCTGCAACAAAATGAAGTTGACACTGTTACTATATTACAAAAGAAAAGGAAACCACAATATACAAGAAAAGGCCAAAGCTCAGAGCATAGGGAGTATTCAACAAGACAAAAAACCAGGGAGGGAGGAGCAGTGTGTATAAGATAAGCATTATTAGGGCATGATGAAGCATTCTCCCAATTAAAGAGCCAAAAGTAGTAAATCCTTACGGAAAATAAAATAAAATTATACATGAATTTTGTAATTTGGACATGCCGTAAACCCCCCAACATGCCAAGGAAAAAAAAAAAAAGGAGAACAGAAAAATACATGACATTATTCTGTCACTTGGATGCATGCACGTAAAGAGATATTATAGGTTAGCAATAGTTTTTTTAAATCTAATGAGTTGGGAAGGGTTAATAACACAAGCAAAGCCCCAACTTCACATGGGAACCAAATTGATCACATGTGTGGGCCCCACAATGTCACGTGTCGCCATGTGTGCGCTCTCCACAATGTCATAGGCATGTTGGCTTTAGGGTCTTAAATGAGTTTTTTTTTTTTTTCCTTTATTTTGCTTTTTCGCTTAAGTCATCAAAGGGGCTATTTTTGCTTTCCATTATTATGGTTTCTTTCTTTTGCTTTAGCTTACATATAAGACCTTGTTGGTCATTGGAGGTGTGATGGGATATGGGGGAATGAATGGTCTACTTGGAAAAAATTTCCATCTTATTGCATTTGTTGCTCTGTCCTTTTGCATGTGTTGCCTTTCTTCCATCCACTTCGCATCTCAAGTTAAGTTAAAGTGGTATCAGAGCAAGTTCCTTCAACATTAAAAGAAAAATGGTTGTCAATATGTTCAGCACCCCCAAATAAAACTGCAATAATAAAACAAGAATTAGCATGAATAGATTCATGAATGTCAACAAAGTAGGCATTTGGCCCAATCCATTTGATGATGCGGCATTGGCAATGTCCTTTGGTTTGAACCTGTGATAAATTCCTTGTGGGAACCTTTCCTTGTTGAAATCACCATAAGCAAGTTTCATTGTATTCATTGAATCATTGATATAGATCAACCCACAATTTGCACCATTCATTGATGTCCGCAATTACTTGATGCAAGACACGTGATTTAATCCTAGCATGCAACATAGAGATTATAAAAGAGTCCATAAAATAATTCAATTAATAAAATATGCTCACTCACCACTTAATTAAGAGTAAAAAATAGAAAATAAAATATGATTTAAAACAAATCATATGCCTGCATGCTAAGAAATCACATAAAATAGTTAAAATCAGGTCTGGAATAAGGATAGAACTTCCAATTTACACATTTCACACTCAAGGCTTCATGGGTTCTATGATTAGGGTTAGGAAGGGGAAAATCTGAAATTTGAAAAATTAGGGTTCATGAGAATTGGGGATTTTGAAATTCGGGTTATTTAGAATTTGGAAAAAATATGAAATTAGGAATAAATTGGGTGAATTGGTTAAAGGGGTTTGATGGATTTAGGTATTGGTAGAGGGGAATTAAGGTTTTGGATGAAGGGAAATTAGGGATTTGGGGTCCTCAATGGTTAATTTCGGTTGGGGTTGAAGTTGGATAATGAAAAGTTGAAGAATAAGATTATTTGGATGGTTTTTTATATAAAGGGAAGAAGAGAGATGAAGTTTTTAGAAAAATGCCTCTTTTTGGATAGAAAGGAAGAGAGAAAGAAGACGCTAGATGGAAGCCTCGGACCTCCATTGAATGGGGAATAGAATCACACAACACCCAAGCTCTAAATCACATGGAGTATTCTTCAAATCACATGAATAAGAGAAAACACAAAGCTTTTTTGTTTCAAAATAATGGCATTAGGGCTCCACACACCCCCTTTCTTTTTTATAGTATCAGAAAAAACCTTTTACAAAAAGGTGCTCTCAGATAAGATTCTCAACATGAAGATGCTTAATAAATTAAAACTTATTCCTAACTGCCTAATGTCAACACAAATATAAGCTATATAAAAAATAATGAAGCATGTAAATAATTTAAACAACTAAACTATTTCGTAGCCCATAGGGGTCCATGATCAAGATGTCCGATGATAATGATCCAACGGTCCGATCATCGTGTCCATCAAGCTCCTACATGTAGCTCACGTGCATCTTCTCAGTGTGGGGTTTTAAAAAATGCATGAGTATGCACTTGAGGTCTTCAACGTGGCTAGGAATGTGAATTAGGCCAAGTGGGCCTCCTGTAATGGTTGTCTAGCCATAAGGAGATTAGCTCAGCATCCTCCTTTGGTATGGTGCTGCTCGAATGTCCTCATCAATTCCCCTTGGCTGAGGAGATTTCGCCTCTGGCAAAATAAAGCCGCAATGATGCTTAAGGAGATCCGAGTCTCATCGCTGAAGCTCGGCCTTTATGATCCATGCACTGTTTAACTTTGGTTTGCCCTTCCACTTGATAAGGTACTCCTGGTAACCTTCATGTCATGTGGAAACCGCTTCTTCATCTAAGATATCCTCTATCTCCACTCTTCTCGTACGTATGGATGGTACAGGTGGTAAAGGTTGAGAAGAGAGGTCAGGTAATGGCCATGGGTTATGGGACAGGTCAGGGGCATCATCATCAAAATTCATGAGAGGGTTAGGGGAAGGTCCATGAAATGATACAAGATCTTCCACATTAAACGTGGAACTGATACCCGTATTAGGTGGAAGATCTATCAAGTAAGCATTCAAACTTTTCAAGATTTTATACTGTTCAGCGCTAGGGGCTAATAATTTTTTTATGGTTCCCTGTGGAAACCTTTTTGGATGTATTCTAATCATGACTTTATCACCCACAACAAACTCTTTAAACCTATGGTGTGAGCCAAAGATCATTTTGTATGTTTTATTACTTATATTGATTCTTTTTCTAATCTCCACATATAAGCCATGCATCATGTAGATGCATGTGTAGACTCTGAAGGCCTATGGAACACTAACATGGGTATACAATCTATAGGGGTCCTAGGCTCATCTACTTATCTTTCCAAATCCATTTCCTTCCCGAGACTCATTTGATTGTGATGAAGTTTTGGTAGAGTCAACACATGAATGTCCTGTACGGGTGTAAGCACATCCGGTATGTCTTCTGGAATAACAATACTAGAATCCTCCAATACCAGACTCACCACAAGTGGTAACTAATGTGGGGGCATTTTCACACCAGGCTCGAATGGGGTGGCCTGTGGTATACAAGGGCACACTCGGGGTGGGTGGCTAGCATAACCCATGGATTTGGGGCCCGTGTGAGATGGGTGACTCGTGTGAGGCGGAGTCTATGGATTTGGGGCCCACGAGGGGGCTAAACCCATGGATTTGGGGCTCGCGAGGAGGGATCAGCCGAGGACCTACCCCATGGATTTGGGGCCTGAGCTATGAGATAAAAGGATTAATTCGCCATGTTCTATCAGTTCGAGCTTTTAGAGCAAGTGGTTAATTGTCCTACAACAAATTGGTATCAGAGCGAGAGGTCTCGTGTTCAAGACTCCTCACTGGGGGTGATTAATGCGGGGGCATTTTCATACTGGGCTTGAGTGGGGTGGCCTATGGGATGCAGGGGCATAACCCACTGATACTTCGAACGCCGATACGCCCACCACTCGAGAGGTCAATATGCCCCTACTAAACCACTAGAGGCTCCATATAAGGTATTGCGCAGATGTGTTTGCACCTAAGCACATAGGTGCATAGCATTGCACGGTAACAAGTGCACTAAGACATAATTTGAGTCTATTCAATAACTTGCGCAGGTGCATGCTGGGATGAGCAAGACTTCAATCCTTATATGGTAGTAGACTAGGCAGAATTTATGAGCGCATGCTTTGCTCCATGGGACTTAGGTCCCTACGGTTGCTAGCACCTAGCTGAGATGCGCGAGTGCATACCTCAAGCGCATCTTAGGCCAAGGTGCAGCGCACTAAGCACAGAGGAAGAACGCACAGGAGCTCCATCCCTCTGCAGCATAGCGCTACTATGGAGACTAGGCTAAGGCAGAGAGGTCACTTGAGGGCTGTCTTGCACCTATAAAGTGCTTGGGATTCCTAGATTTCAAGTATCCCTAGAACAAATGAGGCAATGGGTATTTATAGGCACCGGAAAACAACTTTCCCACCCATTTTTCCCACTCTTGGAAGGATATGTGTTGCATTATGATTGGACGAACCTAGGAATTTCGTGAATCCAAAAAGGTGCATGCTATGCACAGGTGATGTGCATAGATGAGTGTCACTGGCATTTCACCCACTGAGTGTTATCTTAACGCTCCTATCTATGCATGATCACTTAGCCACATTTGAATGGCAGGCTCATACACACATGACGTCTTCTAAGCTAGAATTAAACATAGTCATGCACATCTTCTCTAGAGCAACACGCATGAGTGCATATGTGCCTTTGAGGTTGTTGATGATAAGTGCATAGTTGCATGAAGACCACTTTGACATGAGCATGGGTGCATGCCCATTTGTCATCCTAGAATGGACTTAGGTGAAAATTACACCTCGACATGGAGTCAAAAGTATACAATCCAAAGGATGGACCACAAGCCACTAGTTACATTTCTTTTGGAGAAATTGTTAATTGTTGAGGCATAAAAATGGTGAAGGAATCAAGCAAGGAAAGGTAAAGAGATAGGAAGAACTTTCGGAAAGAAGAAGATAGAGATAGCTTTCATGAGAGTGCGCAGGTCCGCGCAGCCATTATAGGTTGTGCGGTTCCGCGCAATCAATCTCAGTTGCGCAGGTCCGCGCAAAGAAAGTATCAGTTGCGCGGGAACTCGGAGTGAATTGCACAAAGGGCTTCGTTCAGAATGATCTAAAGCACTAAAAATAGTCCCACATCGCTAAGATCAGGATTTTCACACGTGCGAGGGTCTATAAATACCCCTTCTCCTCCTTCATTACGGGTAATTTTGAAGATTTTCAAGAGGAGCGGAGTGGAGTAGAAGACAGAAGGTAGAGGAGAGTCTCCTGGCAGTTGCGCACGGTTGCGCGGGTCCGCGCAACCAGGCTGTCCTGCAGTCTGTGAAGTCCAAAGGCTGTCACGCTGCTGAAATTCGTGGGCCAGGCTTCCTTTCTCTGGGCTTTCTACTCTTCATGGGTTCAAAGGAGAAAGATCAGTCGATTTAATCGACATTCCTCCTAAGTCCCAGAGGATAGTTGAAACAGGCGTTGTTATGCTGCTGAAATCTTTATTTCATTAAAGACCCGTCGATCGGAACGACATTCCTCCCAAGTCCTAGGAGATGATCGAATCAGGCGTCGGAAGGCTGTCGAAATGAACTTTTAATGCTTAAAGCACAAGTCCTTCATTTCTAAATGATTTATCTTAGAATCAAGGGATGTAAAGAGGATGTAAATGAACTCAGTATCAATAAAATGTGATGAATGTTCATAGTACTCTTTCTCTGTTATGTTTGAATAAGACAATCTCCCAAATCAAATGCATTTGTTTCTTTGTCGAAACATTGATTGAAAGGGAAAAATATATAACATTATGAGAGTGTCTATGGATAGTGCAGTGTGCGCACCATGTAGAGTAATTAAGTAATCCATATTTAATTTTTCATAGTGTCGAGCGTCAAAGATTATTGATATTGGATCCTTGGATGATGTACCTGATTAATGCTTAGGCAAATCTCATGAGTTCTTAAGTATCGAGCACATCTTATCTATTGAGATCTCTTTAGCATGGAGCATATTGATACCCATGTAGCCGCTAAGTGTCAGATAATCCTTAGTAGCAAAGTATCTAAGTGCCTCTAGTTGTAGAGCATAGAAATGTACCATGGTTGTCAAGCATAAATCACTCAAAGGGGTAATGACTAATCTAGCAAAGCTCAATCACATGGCTCCCATGTGACAGTAATCCGCAGGTGGATATGAAAGAAGCAATGACTAGTCCAACGAGACAATTTAGTATAAGGGAGCTAAAGGGGATAATGATGCTGCCCTAGTGGGAAGATGATTGTGATGACACAAATCATCCATATGGTTTCATACAGTAGAGGTCTAATGTTAACAAGGAATGGCCATATGTAGGACAGAAGGCAGAGTGCATTTACACAAGCCATGTCAGGGTGTAGAGTGCAGAGTGCAGAGTGCAAATGGGGCAATTAGATCTCGATATACCACGCCTACCACAGATCAAACAATGCCTAATGGCAGCACCTGGTGCTTGGTGATGGACATGTATCACTAGCTAGGAGGCTATGAAGCCATGGGTTGCTTGAGCAATATTAATTGCGCTACACTAGTATAGCCAGTAGGATAAAGGGTATAGCGAATAGCTATGAATGGTGTCGTGCCTCAGTGAAAGCTTAAACTGGTTGTGCATCACTGACTAGTGTACTCAATGCGTATGAGCTGTGGCTGATTACAAATCTGTCAAGTTTAACAGGATGTGGAGGTTGACGGCTTCTGTTGCATGTTGGACATGGACCCCTCCCTAGGCCCCCCTTTTTATACTAGTTTGTCAATGAAGGACATGTAATTTGGCATCAAGTGGAACCAAATGCCGATGTGTTGCGCCACAATTGGCATTCAAAGAAGGATGTGGCACACCATGCACATACAAAGGGTATTGAATAACAATAATGGTGGATGTAATGGCCAACCTTATGGCTATTACAATATGAGCCATAATGGCCGTTACAGCACCCATAATGGCCGTTATGGCCTTGTAAGGGTCAAAATTCCTTTTAAAGGAAGAAAACGGCACCATATCAGACCATTATGGGCCTTTTTTTTCAGAAAGTCCCACAATTACCATTACGTAACAGCCGCTATGTAACCATTTTTTTAATACCATGTACATGTTGTGTGCCAAGTGATTGAAAATAATTGATGTGGTGCATTGTGCACACGTGTCAAGCACTGAGTGGTGACGTGCAGGTGGTGATGATAAGCTCATGG